>OY292433.1:12500-4812500 GCA_958496245.1 Perizoma flavofasciatum
TAACCTAACCTAACCTAACCTAACCTAACCTAACCTAACCTAACCTAACCTAACCTAACCTAACCTAACCTAACCTAACCTAACCTAACCTAACCTAACCTAACCTAACCTAACCTAACCTAACCTAACCTAACCTAACCTAACCTAACCTAACCTAACCTAACCTAACCTAACCTAACCTAACCTAACCTAACCTAACCTAACCTAACCTAACCTAACCTAACCTAACCTAACCTAACCTAACCTAACCTAACCTAACCTAACCTAACCTAACCTAACCTAACCTAACCTAACCTAACCTAACCTAACCTAACCTAACCTAACCTAACCTAACCTAACCTAACCTAACCTAACCTAACCTAACCTAACCTAACCTAACCTAACCTAACCTAACCTAACCTAACCTAACCTAACCTAACCTAACCTAACCTAACCTAACCTAACCTAACCTAACCTAACCTAACCTAACCTAACCTAACCTAACCTAACCTAACCTAACCTAACCTAACCTAACCTAACCTAACCTAACCTAACCTAACCTAACCTAACCTAACCTAACCTAACCTAACCTAACCTAACCTAACCTAACCTAACCTAACCTAACCTAACCTAACCTAACCTAACCTAACCTAACCTAACCTAACCTAACCTAACCTAACCTAACCTAACCTAACCTAACCTAACCTAACCTAACCTAACCTAACCTAACCTAACCTAACCTAACCTAACCTAACCTAACCTAACCTAACCTAACCTAACCTAACCTAACCTAACCTAACCTAACCTAACCTAACCTAACCTAACCTAACCTAACCTAACCTAACCTAACCTAACCTAACCTAACCTAACCTAACCTAACCTAACCTAACCTAACCTAACCTAACCTAACCTAACCTAACCTAACCTAACCTAACCTAACCTAACCTAACCTAACCTAACCTAACCTAACCTAACCTAACCTAACCTAACCTAACCTAACCTAACCTAACCTAACCTAACCTAACCTAACCTAACCTAACCTAACCTAACCTAACCTAACCTAACCTAACCTAACCTAACCTAACCTAACCTAACCTAACCTAACCTAACCTAACCTAACCTAACCTAACCTAACCTAACCTAACCTAACCTAACCTAACCTAACCTAACCTAACCTAACCTAACCTAACCTAACCTAACCTAACCTAACCTAACCTAACCTAACCTAACCTAACCTAACCTAACCTAACCTAACCTAACCTAACCTAACCTAACCTAACCTAACCTAACCTAACCTAACCTAACCTAACCTAACCTAACCTAACCTAACCTAACCTAACCTAACCTAACCTAACCTAACCTAACCTAACCTAACCTAACCTAACCTAACCTAACCTAACCTAACCTAACCTAACCTAACCTAACCTAACCTAACCTAACCTAACCTAACCTAACCTAACCTAACCTAACCTAACCTAACCTAACCTAACCTAACCTAACCTAACCTAACCTAACCTAACCTAACCTAACCTAACCTAACCTAACCTAACCTAACCTAACCTAACCTAACCTAACCTAACCTAACCTAACCTAACCTAACCTAACCTAACCTAACCTAACCTAACCTAACCTAACCTAACCTAACCTAACCTAACCTAACCTAACCTAACCTAACCTAACCTAACCTAACCTAACCTAACCTAACCTAACCTAACCTAACCTAACCTAACCTAACCTAACCTAACCTAACCTAACCTAACCTAACCTAACCTAACCTAACCTAACCTAACCTAACCTAACCTAACCTAACCTAACCTAACCTAACCTAACCTAACCTAACCTAACCTAACCTAACCTAACCTAACCTAACCTAACCTAACCTAACCTAACCTAACCTAACCTAACCTAACCTAACCTAACCTAACCTAACCTAACCTAACCTAACCTAACCTAACCTAACCTAACCTAACCTAACCTAACCTAACCTAACCTAACCTAACCTAACCTAACCTAACCTAACCTAACCTAACCTAACCTAACCTAACCTAACCTAACCTAACCTAACCTAACCTAACCTAACCTAACCTAACCTAACCTAACCTAACCTAACCTAACCTAACCTAACCTAACCTAACCTAACCTAACCTAACCTAACCTAACCTAACCTAACCTAACCTAACCTAACCTAACCTAACCTAACCTAACCTAACCTAACCTAACCTAACCTAACCTAACCTAACCTAACCTAACCTAACCTAACCTAACCTAACCTAACCTAACCTAACCTAACCTAACCTAACCTAACCTAACCTAACCTAACCTAACCTAACCTAACCTAACCTAACCTAACCTAACCTAACCTAACCTAACCTAACCTAACCTAACCTAACCTAACCTAACCTAACCTAACCTAACCTAACCTAACCTAACCTAACCTAACCTAACCTAACCTAACCTAACCTAACCTAACCTAACCTAACCTAACCTAACCTAACCTAACCTAACCTAACCTAACCTAACCTAACCTAACCTAACCTAACCTAACCTAACCTAACCTAACCTAACCTAACCTAACCTAACCTAACCTAACCTAACCTAACCTAACCTAACCTAACCTAACCTAACCTAACCTAACCTAACCTAACCTAACCTAACCTAACCTAACCTAACCTAACCTAACCTAACCTAACCTAACCTAACCTAACCTAACCTAACCTAACCTAACCTAACCTAACCTAACCTAACCTAACCTAACCTAACCTAACCTAACCTAACCTAACCTAACCTAACCTAACCTAACCTAACCTAACCTAACCTAACCTAACCTAACCTAACCTAACCTAACCTAACCTAACCTAACCTAACCTAACCTAACCTAACCTAACCTAACCTAACCTAACCTAACCTAACCTAACCTAACCTAACCTAACCTAACCTAACCTAACCTAACCTAACCTAACCTAACCTAACCTAACCTAACCTAACCTAACCTAACCTAACCTAACCTAACCTAACCTAACCTAACCTAACCTAACCTAACCTAACCTAACCTAACCTAACCTAACCTAACCTAACCTAACCTAACCTAACCTAACCTAACCTAACCTAACCTAACCTAACCTAACCTAACCTAACCTAACCTAACCTAACCTAACCTAACCTAACCTAACCTAACCTAACCTAACCTAACCTAACCTAACCTAACCTAACCTAACCTAACCTAACCTAACCTAACCTAACCTAACCTAACCTAACCTAACCTAACCTAACCTAACCTAACCTAACCTAACCTAACCTAACCTAACCTAACCTAACCTAACCTAACCTAACCTAACCTAACCTAACCTAACCTAACCTAACCTAACCTAACCTAACCTAACCTAACCTAACCTAACCTAACCTAACCTAACCTAACCTAACCTAACCTAACCTAACCTAACCTAACCTAACCTAACCTAACCTAACCTAACCTAACCTAACCTAACCTAACCTAACCTAACCTAACCTAACCTAACCTAACCTAACCTAACCTAACCTAACCTAACCTAACCTAACCTAACCTAACCTAACCTAACCTAACCTAACCTAACCTAACCTAACCTAACCTAACCTAACCTAACCTAACCTAACCTAACCTAACCTAACCTAACCTAACCTAACCTAACCTAACCTAACCTAACCTAACCTAACCTAACCTAACCTAACCTAACCTAACCTAACCTAACCTAACCTAACCTAACCTAACCTAACCTAACCTAACCTAACCTAACCTAACCTAACCTAACCTAACCTAACCTAACCTAACCTAACCTAACCTAACCTAACCTAACCTAACCTAACCTAACCTAACCTAACCTAACCTAACCTAACCTAACCTAACCTAACCTAACCTAACCTAACCTAACCTAACCTAACCTAACCTAACCTAACCTAACCTAACCTAACCTAACCTAACCTAACCTAACCTAACCTAACCTAACCTAACCTAACCTAACCTAACCTAACCTAACCTAACCTAACCTAACCTAACCTAACCTAACCTAACCTAACCTAACCTAACCTAACCTAACCTAACCTAACCTAACCTAACCTAACCTAACCTAACCTAACCTAACCTAACCTAACCTAACCTAACCTAACCTAACCTAACCTAACCTAACCTAACCTAACCTAACCTAACCTAACCTAACCTAACCTAACCTAACCTAACCTAACCTAACCTAACCTAACCTAACCTAACCTAACCTAACCTAACCTAACCTAACCTAACCTAACCTAACCTAACCTAACCTAACCTAACCTAACCTAACCTAACCTAACCTAACCTAACCTAACCTAACCTAACCTAACCTAACCTAACCTAACCTAACCTAACCTAACCTAACCTAACCTAACCTAACCTAACCTAACCTAACCTAACCTAACCTAACCTAACCTAACCTAACCTAACCTAACCTAACCTAACCTAACCTAACCTAACCTAACCTAACCTAACCTAACCTAACCTAACCTAACCTAACCTAACCTAACCTAACCTAACCTAACCTAACCTAACCTAACCTAACCTAACCTAACCTAACCTAACCTAACCTAACCTAACCTAACCTAACCTAACCTAACCTAACCTAACCTAACCTAACCTAACCTAACCTAACCTAACCTAACCTAACCTAACCTAACCTAACCTAACCTAACCTAACCTAACCTAACCTAACCTAACCTAACCTAACCTAACCTAACCTAACCTAACCTAACCTAACCTAACCTAACCTAACCTAACCTAACCTAACCTAACCTAACCTAACCTAACCTAACCTAACCTAACCTAACCTAACCTAACCTAACCTAACCTAACCTAACCTAACCTAACCTAACCTAACCTAACCTAACCTAACCTAACCTAACCTAACCTAACCTAACCTAACCTAACCTAACCTAACCTAACCTAACCTAACCTAACCTAACCTAACCTAACCTAACCTAACCTAACCTAACCTAACCTAACCTAACCTAACCTAACCTAACCTAACCTAACCTAACCTAACCTAACCTAACCTAACCTAACCTAACCTAACCTAACCTAACCTAACCTAACCTAACCTAACCTAACCTAACCTAACCTAACCTAACCTAACCTAACCTAACCTAACCTAACCTAACCTAACCTAACCTAACCTAACCTAACCTAACCTAACCTAACCTAACCTAACCTAACCTAACCTAACCTAACCTAACCTAACCTAACCTAACCTAACCTAACCTAACCTAACCTAACCTAACCTAACCTAACCTAACCTAACCTAACCTAACCTAACCTAACCTAACCTAACCTAACCTAACCTAACCTAACCTAACCTAACCTAACCTAACCTAACCTAACCTAACCTAACCTAACCTAACCTAACCTAACCTAACCTAACCTAACCTAACCTAACCTAACCTAACCTAACCTAACCTAACCTAACCTAACCTAACCTAACCTAACCTAACCTAACCTAACCTAACCTAACCTAACCTAACCTAACCTAACCTAACCTAACCTAACCTAACCTAACCTAACCTAACCTAACCTAACCTAACCTAACCTAACCTAACCTAACCTAACCTAACCTAACCTAACCTAACCTAACCTAACCTAACCTAACCTAACCTAACCTAACCTAACCTAACCTAACCTAACCTAACCTAACCTAACCTAACCTAACCTAACCTAACCTAACCTAACCTAACCTAACCTAACCTAACCTAACCTAACCTAACCTAACCTAACCTAACCTAACCTAACCTAACCTAACCTAACCTAACCTAACCTAACCTAACCTAACCTAACCTAACCTAACCTAACCTAACCTAACCTAACCTAACCTAACCTAACCTAACCTAACCTAACCTAACCTAACCTAACCTAACCTAACCTAACCTAACCTAACCTAACCTAACCTAACCTAACCTAACCTAACCTAACCTAACCTAACCTAACCTAACCTAACCTAACCTAACCTAACCTAACCTAACCTAACCTAACCTAACCTAACCTAACCTAACCTAACCTAACCTAACCTAACCTAACCTAACCTAACCTAACCTAACCTAACCTAACCTAACCTAACCTAACCTAACCTAACCTAACCTAACCTAACCTAACCTAACCTAACCTAACCTAACCTAACCTAACCTAACCTAACCTAACCTAACCTAACCTAACCTAACCTAACCTAACCTAACCTAACCTAACCTAACCTAACCTAACCTAACCTAACCTAACCTAACCTAACCTAACCTAACCTAACCTAACCTAACCTAACCTAACCTAACCTAACCTAACCTAACCTAACCTAACCTAACCTAACCTAACCTAACCTAACCTAACCTAACCTAACCTAACCTAACCTAACCTAACCTAACCTAACCTAACCTAACCTAACCTAACCTAACCTAACCTAACCTAACCTAACCTAACCTAACCTAACCTAACCTAACCTAACCTAACCTAACCTAACCTAACCTAACCTAACCTAACCTAACCTAACCTAACCTAACCTAACCTAACCTAACCTAACCTAACCTAACCTAACCTAACCTAACCTAACCTAACCTAACCTAACCTAACCTAACCTAACCTAACCTAACCTAACCTAACCTAACCTAACCTAACCTAACCTAACCTAACCTAACCTAACCTAACCTAACCTAACCTAACCTAACCTAACCTAACCTAACCTAACCTAACCTAACCTAACCTAACCTAACCTAACCTAACCTAACCTAACCTAACCTAACCTAACCTAACCTAACCTAACCTAACCTAACCTAACCTAACCTAACCTAACCTAACCTAACCTAACCTAACCTAACCTAACCTAACCTAACCTAACCTAACCTAACCTAACCTAACCTAACCTAACCTAACCTAACCTAACCTAACCTAACCTAACCTAACCTAACCTAACCTAACCTAACCTAACCTAACCTAACCTAACCTAACCTAACCTAACCTAACCTAACCTAACCTAACCTAACCTAACCTAACCTAACCTAACCTAACCTAACCTAACCTAACCTAACCTAACCTAACCTAACCTAACCTAACCTAACCTAACCTAACCTAACCTAACCTAACCTAACCTAACCTAACCTAACCTAACCTAACCTAACCTAACCTAACCTAACCTAACCTAACCTAACCTAACCTAACCTAACCTAACCTAACCTAACCTAACCTAACCTAACCTAACCTAACCTAACCTAACCTAACCTAACCTAACCTAACCTAACCTAACCTAACCTAACCTAACCTAACCTAACCTAACCTAACCTAACCTAACCTAACCTAACCTAACCTAACCTAACCTAACCTAACCTAACCTAACCTAACCTAACCTAACCTAACCTAACCTAACCTAACCTAACCTAACCTAACCTAACCTAACCTAACCTAACCTAACCTAACCTAACCTAACCTAACCTAACCTAACCTAACCTAACCTAACCTAACCTAACCTAACCTAACCTAACCTAACCTAACCTAACCTAACCTAACCTAACCTAACCTAACCTAACCTAACCTAACCTAACCTAACCTAACCTAACCTAACCTAACCTAACCTAACCTAACCTAACCTAACCTAACCTAACCTAACCTAACCTAACCTAACCTAACCTAACCTAACCTAACCTAACCTAACCTAACCTAACCTAACCTAACCTAACCTAACCTAACCTAACCTAACCTAACCTAACCTAACCTAACCTAACCTAACCTAACCTAACCTAACCTAACCTAACCTAACCTAACCTAACCTAACCTAACCTAACCTAACCTAACCTAACCTAACCTAACCTAACCTAACCTAACCTAACCTAACCTAACCTAACCTAACCTAACCTAACCTAACCTAACCTAACCTAACCTAACCTAACCTAACCTAACCTAACCTAACCTAACCTAACCTAACCTAACCTAACCTAACCTAACCTAACCTAACCTAACCTAACCTAACCTAACCTAACCTAACCTAACCTAACCTAACCTAACCTAACCTAACCTAACCTAACCTAACCTAACCTAACCTAACCTAACCTAACCTAACCTAACCTAACCTAACCTAACCTAACCTAACCTAACCTAACCTAACCTAACCTAACCTAACCTAACCTAACCTAACCTAACCTAACCTAACCTAACCTAACCTAACCTAACCTAACCTAACCTAACCTAACCTAACCTAACCTAACCTAACCTAACCTAACCTAACCTAACCTAACCTAACCTAACCTAACCTAACCTAACCTAACCTAACCTAACCTAACCTAACCTAACCTAACCTAACCTAACCTAACCTAACCTAACCTAACCTAACCTAACCTAACCTAACCTAACCTAACCTAACCTAACCTAACCTAACCTAACCTAACCTAACCTAACCTAACCTAACCTAACCTAACCTAACCTAACCTAACCTAACCTAACCTAACCTAACCTAACCTAACCTAACCTAACCTAACCTAACCTAACCTAACCTAACCTAACCTAACCTAACCTAACCTAACCTAACCTAACCTAACCTAACCTAACCTAACCTAACCTAACCTAACCTAACCTAACCTAACCTAACCTAACCTAACCTAACCTAACCTAACCTAACCTAACCTAACCTAACCTAACCTAACCTAACCTAACCTAACCTAACCTAACCTAACCTAACCTAACCTAACCTAACCTAACCTAACCTAACCTAACCTAACCTAACCTAACCTAACCTAACCTAACCTAACCTAACCTAACCTAACCTAACCTAACCTAACCTAACCTAACCTAACCTAACCTAACCTAACCTAACCTAACCTAACCTAACCTAACCTAACCTAACCTAACCTAACCTAACCTAACCTAACCTAACCTAACCTAACCTAACCTAACCTAACCTAACCTAACCTAACCTAACCTAACCTAACCTAACCTAACCTAACCTAACCTAACCTAACCTAACCTAACCTAACCTAACCTAACCTAACCTAACCTAACCTAACCTAACCTAACCTAACCTAACCTAACCTAACCTAACCTAACCTAACCTAACCTAACCTAACCTAACCTAACCTAACCTAACCTAACCTAACCTAACCTAACCTAACCTAACCTAACCTAACCTAACCTAACCTAACCTAACCTAACCTAACCTAACCTAACCTATCCTAACCTAACCTAACCTAACCTAACCTAACCTAACCTAACCTAACCTAACCTAACCTAACCTAACCTAACCTAACCTAACCTAACCTAACCTAACCTAACCTAACCTAACCTAACCTAACCTAACCTAACCTAACCTAACCTAACCTAACCTAACCTAACCTAACCTAACCTAACCTAACCTAACCTAACCTAACCTAACCTAACCTAACCTAACCTAACCTAACCTAACCTAACCTAACCTAACCTAACCTAACCTAACCTAACCTAACCTAACCTAACCTAACCTAACCTAACCTAACCTAACCTAACCTAACCTAACCTAACCTAACCTAACCTAACCTAACCTAACCTAACCTAACCTAACCTAACCTAACCTAACCTAACCTAACCTAACCTAACCTAACCTAACCTAACCTAACCTAACCTAACCTAACCTAACCTAACCTAACCTAACCTAACCTAACCTAACCTAACCTAACCTAACCTAACCTAACCTAACCTAACCTAACCTAACCTAACCTAACCTAACCTAACCTAACCTAACCTAACCTAACCTAACCTAACCTAACCTAACCTAACCTACCTAACCTAACCTAACCTAACCTAACCTAACCTAACCTAACCTAACCTAACCTAACCTAACCTAACCTAACCTAACCTAACCTAACCTAACCTAACCTACCTAACCTAACCTAACCTAACCTAACCTAACCTAACCTAACCTAACCTAACCTAACCTAACCTAACCTAACCTAACCTAACCTAACCTAACCTAACCTAACCTAACCTAACCTAACCTAACCTAACCTAACCTAACCTAACCTACCTAACCTAACCTAACCTAACCTAACCTAACCTAACCTAACCTAACCTAACCTAACCTAACCTAACCTAACCTAACCTAACCTAACCTAACCTACCTAACCTAACCTAACCTAACCTAACCTAACCTAACCTAACCTAACCTAACCTAACCTAACCTAACCTAACCTAACCTAACCTAACCTAACCTAACCTAACCTAACCTAACCTAACCTAACCTAACCTAACCTAACCTAACCTAACCTAACCTAACCTAACCTAACCTAACCTAACCTAACCTAACCTAACCTAACCTAACCTAACCTAACCTAACCTAACCTAACCTAACCTAACCTAACCTAACCTAACCTAACCTAACCTAACCTAACCTAACCTAACCTAACCTAACCTAACCTAACCTAACCTAACCTAACCTAACCTAACCTAACCTAACCTAACCTAACCTAACCTAACCTAACCTAACCTAACCTAACCTAACCTAACCTAACCTAACCTAACCTAACCTAACCTAACCTAACCTAACCTAACCTAACCTAACCTAACCTAACCTAACCTAACCTAACCTAACCTAACCTAACCTAACCTAACCTAACCTAACCTAACCTAACCTAACCTAACCTAACCTAACCTAACCTAACCTAACCTAACCTAACCTAACCTAACCTAACCTAACCTAACCTAACCTAACCTAACCTAACCTAACCTAACCTAACCTAACCTAACCTAACCTAACCTAACCTAACCTAACCTAACCTAACCTAACCTAACCTAACCTAACCTAACCTAACCTAACCTAACCTAACCTAACCTAACCTAACCTAACCTAACCTAACCTAACCTAACCTAACCTAACCTAACCTAACCTAACCTAACCTAACCTAACCTAACCTAACCTAACCTAACCTAACCTAACCTAACCTAACCTAACCTAACCTAACCTAACCTAACCTAACCTAACCTAACCTAACCTAACCTAACCTAACCTAACCTAACCTAACCTAACCTAACCTAACCTAACCTAACCTAACCTAACCTAACCTAACCTAACCTAACCTAACCTAACCTAACCTAACCTAACCTAACCTAACCTAACCTAACCTAACCTAACCTAACCTAACCTAACCTAACCTAACCTAACCTAACCTAACCTAACCTAACCTAACCTAACCTAACCTAACCTAACCTAACCTAACCTAACCTAACCTAACCTAACCTAACCTAACCTAACCTAACCTAACCTAACCTAACCTAACCTAACCTAACCTAACCTAACCTAACCTAACCTAACCTAACCTAACCTAACCTAACCTAACCTAACCTAACCTAACCTAACCTAACCTAACCTAACCTAACCTAACCTAACCTAACCTAACCTAACCTAACCTAACCTAACCTAACCTAACCTAACCTAACCTAACCTAACCTAACCTAACCTAACCTAACCTAACCTAACCTAACCTAACCTAACCTAACCTAACCTAACCTAACCTAACCTAACCTAACCTAACCTAACCTAACCTAACCTAACCTAACCTAACCTAACCTAACCTAACCTAACCTAACCTAACCTAACCTAACCTAACCTAACCTAACCTAACCTAACCTAACCTAACCTAACCTAACCTAACCTAACCTAACCTAACCTAACCTAACCTAACCTAACCTAACCTAACCTAACCTAACCTAACCTAACCTAACCTAACCTAACCTAACCTAACCTAACCTAACCTAACCTAACCTAACCTAACCTAACCTAACCTAACCTAACCTAACCTAACCTAACCTAACCTAACCTAACCTAACCTAACCTAACCTAACCTAACCTAACCTAACCTAACCTAACCTAACCTAACCTAACCTAACCTAACCTAACCTAACCTAACCTAACCTAACCTAACCTAACCTAACCTAACCTAACCTAACCTAACCTAACCTAACCTAACCTAACCTAACCTAACCTAACCTAACCTAACCTAACCTAACCTAACCTAACCTAACCTAACCTAACCTAACCTAACCTAACCTAACCTAACCTAACCTAACCTAACCTAACCTAACCTAACCTAACCTAACCTAACCTAACCTAACCTAACCTAACCTAACCTAACCTAACCTAACCTAACCTAACCTAACCTAACCTAACCTAACCTAACCTAACCTAACCTAACCTAACCTAACCTAACCTAACCTAACCTAACCTAACCTAACCTAACCTAACCTAACCTAACCTAACCTAACCTAACCTAACCTAACCTAACCTAACCTAACCTAACCTAACCTAACCTAACCTAACCTAACCTAACCTAACCTAACCTAACCTAACCTAACCTAACCTAACCTAACCTAACCTAACCTAACCTAACCTAACCTAACCTAACCTAACCTAACCTAACCTAACCTAACCTAACCTAACCTAACCTAACCTAACCTAACCTAACCTAACCTAACCTAACCTAACCTAACCTAACCTAACCTAACCTAACCTAACCTAACCTAACCTAACCTAACCTAACCTAACCTAACCTAACCTAACCTAACCTAACCTAACCTAACCTAACCTAACCTAACCTAACCTAACCTAACCTAACCTAACCTAACCTAACCTAACCTAACCTAACCTAACCTAACCTAACCTAACCTAACCTAACCTAACCTAACCTAACCTAACCTAACCTAACCTAACCTAACCTAACCTAACCTAACCTAACCTAACCTAACCTAACCTAACCTAACCTAACCTAACCTAACCTAACCTAACCTAACCTAACCTAACCTAACCTAACCTAACCTAACCTAACCTAACCTAACCTAACCTAACCTAACCTAACCTAACCTAACCTAACCTAACCTAACCTAACCTAACCTAACCTAACCTAACCTAACCTAACCTAACCTAACCTAACCTAACCTAACCTAACCTAACCTAACCTAACCTAACCTAACCTAACCTAACCTAACCTAACCTAACCTAACCTAACCTAACCTAACCTAACCTAACCTAACCTAACCTAACCTAACCTAACCTAACCTAACCTAACCTAACCTAACCTAACCTAACCTAACCTAACCTAACCTAACCTAACCTAACCTAACCTAACCTAACCTAACCTAACCTAACCTAACCTAACCTAACCTAACCTAACCTAACCTAACCTAACCTAACCTAACCTAACCTAACCTAACCTAACCTAACCTAACCTAACCTAACCTAACCTAACCTAACCTAACCTAACCTAACCTAACCTAACCTAACCTAACCTAACCTAACCTAACCTAACCTAACCTAACCTAACCTAACCTAACCTAACCTAACCTAACCTAACCTAACCTAACCTAACCTAACCTAACCTAACCTAACCTAACCTAACCTAACCTAACCTAACCTAACCTAACCTAACCTAACCTAACCTAACCTAACCTAACCTAACCTAACCTAACCTAACCTAACCTAACCTAACCTAACCTAACCTAACCTAACCTAACCTAACCTAACCTAACCTAACCTAACCTAACCTAACCTAACCTAACCTAACCTAACCTAACCTAACCTAACCTAACCTAACCTAACCTAACCTAACCTAACCTAACCTAACCTAACCTAACCTAACCTAACCTAACCTAACCTAACCTAACCTAACCTAACCTAACCTAACCTAACCTAACCTAACCTAACCTAACCTAACCTAACCTAACCTAACCTAACCTAACCTAACCTAACCTAACCTAACCTAACCTAACCTAACCTAACCTAACCTAACCTAACCTAACCTAACCTAACCTAACCTAACCTAACCTAACCTAACCTAACCTAACCTAACCTAACCTAACCTAACCTAACCTAACCTAACCTAACCTAACCTAACCTAACCTAACCTAACCTAACCTAACCTAACCTAACCTAACCTAACCTAACCTAACCTAACCTAACCTAACCTAACCTAACCTAACCTAACCTAACCTAACCTAACCTAACCTAACCTAACCTAACCTAACCTAACCTAACCTAACCTAACCTAACCTAACCTAACCTAACCTAACCTAACCTAACCTAACCTAACCTAACCTAACCTAACCTAACCTAACCTAACCTAACCTAACCTAACCTAACCTAACCTAACCTAACCTAACCTAACCTAACCTAACCTAACCTAACCTAACCTAACCTAACCTAACCTAACCTAACCTAACCTAACCTAACCTAACCTAACCTAACCTAACCTAACCTAACCTAACCTAACCTAACCTAACCTAACCTAACCTAACCTAACCTAACCTAACCTAACCTAACCTAACCTAACCTAACCTAACCTAACCTAACCTAACCTAACCTAACCTAACCTAACCTAACCTAACCTAACCTAACCTAACCTAACCTAACCTAACCTAACCTAACCTAACCTAACCTAACCTAACCTAACCTAACCTAACCTAACCTAACCTAACCTAACCTAACCTAACCTAACCTAACCTAACCTAACCTAACCTAACCTAACCTAACCTAACCTAACCTAACCTAACCTAACCTAACCTAACCTAACCTAACCTAACCTAACCTAACCTAACCTAACCTAACCTAACCTAACCTAACCTAACCTAACCTAACCTAACCTAACCTAACCTAACCTAACCTAACCTAACCTAACCTAACCTAACCTAACCTAACCTAACCTAACCTAACCTAACCTAACCTAACCTAACCTAACCTAACCTAACCTAACCTAACCTAACCTAACCTAACCTAACCTAACCTAACCTAACCTAACCTAACCTAACCTAACCTAACCTAACCTAACCTAACCTAACCTAACCTAACCTAACCTAACCTAACCTAACCTAACCTAACCTAACCTAACCTAACCTAACCTAACCTAACCTAACCTAACCTAACCTAACCTAACCTAACCTAACCTAACCTAACCTAACCTAACCTAACCTAACCTAACCTAACCTAACCTAACCTAACCTAACCTAACCTAACCTAACCTAACCTAACCTAACCTAACCTAACCTAACCTAACCTAACCTAACCTAACCTAACCTAACCTAACCTAACCTAACCTAACCTAACCTAACCTAACCTAACCTAACCTAACCTAACCTAACCTAACCTAACCTAACCTAACCTAACCTAACCTAACCTAACCTAACCTAACCTAACCTAACCTAACCTAACCTAACCTAACCTAACCTAACCTAACCTAACCTAACCTAACCTAACCTAACCTAACCTAACCTAACCTAACCTAACCTAACCTAACCTAACCTAACCTAACCTAACCTAACCTAACCTAACCTAACCTAACCTAACCTAACCTAACCTAACCTAACCTAACCTAACCTAACCTAACCTAACCTAACCTAACCTAACCTAACCTAACCTAACCTAACCTAACCTAACCTAACCTAACCTAACCTAACCTAACCTAACCTAACCTAACCTAACCTAACCTAACCTAACCTAACCTAACCTAACCTAACCTAACCTAACCTAACCTAACCTAACCTAACCTAACCTAACCTAACCTAACCTAACCTAACCTAACCTAACCTAACCTAACCTAACCTAACCTAACCTAACCTAACCTAACCTAACCTAACCTAACCTAACCTAACCTAACCTAACCTAACCTAACCTAACCTAACCTAACCTAACCTAACCTAACCTAACCTAACCTAACCTAACCTAACCTAACCTAACCTAACCTAACCTAACCTAACCTAACCTAACCTAACCTAACCTAACCTAACCTAACCTAACCTAACCTAACCTAACCTAACCTAACCTAACCTAACCTAACCTAACCTAACCTAACCTAACCTAACCTAACCTAACCTAACCTAACCTAACCTAACCTAACCTAACCTAACCTAACCTAACCTAACCTAACCTAACCTAACCTAACCTAACCTAACCTAACCTAACCTAACCTAACCTAACCTAACCTAACCTAACCTAACCTAACCTAACCTAACCTAACCTAACCTAACCTAACCTAACCTAACCTAACCTAACCTAACCTAACCTAACCTAACCTAACCTAACCTAACCTAACCTAACCTAACCTAACCTAACCTAACCTAACCTAACCTAACCTAACCTAACCTAACCTAACCTAACCTAACCTAACCTAACCTAACCTAACCTAACCTAACCTAACCTAACCTAACCTAACCTAACCTAACCTAACCTAACCTAACCTAACCTAACCTAACCTAACCTAACCTAACCTAACCTAACCTAACCTAACCTAACCTAACCTAACCTAACCTAACCTAACCTAACCTAACCTAACCTAACCTAACCTAACCTAACCTAACCTAACCTAACCTAACCTAACCTAACCTAACCTAACCTAACCTAACCTAACCTAACCTAACCTAACCTAACCTAACCTAACCTAACCTAACCTAACCTAACCTAACCTAACCTAACCTAACCTAACCTAACCTAACCTAACCTAACCTAACCTAACCTAACCTAACCTAACCTAACCTAACCTAACCTAACCTAACCTAACCTAACCTAACCTAACCTAACCTAACCTAACCTAACCTAACCTAACCTAACCTAACCTAACCTAACCTAACCTAACCTAACCTAACCTAACCTAACCTAACCTAACCTAACCTAACCTAACCTAACCTAACCTAACCTAACCTAACCTAACCTAACCTAACCTAACCTAACCTAACCTAACCTAACCTAACCTAACCTAACCTAACCTAACCTAACCTAACCTAACCTAACCTAACCTAACCTAACCTAACCTAACCTAACCTAACCTAACCTAACCTAACCTAACCTAACCTAACCTAACCTAACCTAACCTAACCTAACCTAACCTAACCTAACCTAACCTAACCTAACCTAACCTAACCTAACCTAACCTAACCTAACCTAACCTAACCTAACCTAACCTAACCTAACCTAACCTAACCTAACCTAACCTAACCTAACCTAACCTAACCTAACCTAACCTAACCTAACCTAACCTAACCTAACCTAACCTAACCTAACCTAACCTAACCTAACCTAACCTAACCTAACCTAACCTAACCTAACCTAACCTAACCTAACCTAACCTAACCTAACCTAACCTAACCTAACCTAACCTAACCTAACCTAACCTAACCTAACCTAACCTAACCTAACCTAACCTAACCTAACCTAACCTAACCTAACCTAACCTAACCTAACCTAACCTAACCTAACCTAACCTAACCTAACCTAACCTAACCTAACCTAACCTAACCTAACCTAACCTAACCTAACCTAACCTAACCTAACCTAACCTAACCTAACCTAACCTAACCTAACCTAACCTAACCTAACCTAACCTAACCTAACCTAACCTAACCTAACCTAACCTAACCTAACCTAACCTAACCTAACCTAACCTAACCTAACCTAACCTAACCTAACCTAACCTAACCTAACCTAACCTAACCTAACCTAACCTAACCTAACCTAACCTAACCTAACCTAACCTAACCTAACCTAACCTAACCTAACCTAACCTAACCTAACCTAACCTAACCTAACCTAACCTAACCTAACCTAACCTAACCTAACCTAACCTAACCTAACCTAACCTAACCTAACCTAACCTAACCTAACCTAACCTAACCTAACCTAACCTAACCTAACCTAACCTAACCTAACCTAACCTAACCTAACCTAACCTAACCTAACCTAACCTAACCTAACCTAACCTAACCTAACCTAACCTAACCTAACCTAACCTAACCTAACCTAACCTAACCTAACCTAACCTAACCTAACCTAACCTAACCTAACCTAACCTAACCTAACCTAACCTAACCTAACCTAACCTAACCTAACCTAACCTAACCTAACCTAACCTAACCTAACCTAACCTAACCTAACCTAACCTAACCTAACCTAACCTAACCTAACCTAACCTAACCTAACCTAACCTAACCTAACCTAACCTAACCTAACCTAACCTAACCTAACCTAACCTAACCTAACCTAACCTAACCTAACCTAACCTAACCTAACCTAACCTAACCTAACCTAACCTAACCTAACCTAACCTAACCTAACCTAACCTAACCTAACCTAACCTAACCTAACCTAACCTAACCTAACCTAACCTAACCTAACCTAACCTAACCTAACCTAACCTAACCTAACCTAACCTAACCTAACCTAACCTAACCTAACCTAACCTAACCTAACCTAACCTAACCTAACCTAACCTAACCTAACCTAACCTAACCTAACCTAACCTAACCTAACCTAACCTAACCTAACCTAACCTAACCTAACCTAACCTAACCTAACCTAACCTAACCTAACCTAACCTAACCTAACCTAACCTAACCTAACCTAACCTAACCTAACCTAACCTAACCTAACCTAACCTAACCTAACCTAACCTAACCTAACCTAACCTAACCTAACCTAACCTAACCTAACCTAACCTAACCTAACCTAACCTAACCTAACCTAACCTAACCTAACCTAACCTAACCTAACCTAACCTAACCTAACCTAACCTAACCTAACCTAACCTAACCTAACCTAACCTAACCTAACCTAACCTAACCTAACCTAACCTAACCTAACCTAACCTAACCTAACCTAACCTAACCTAACCTAACCTAACCTAACCTAACCTAACCTAACCTAACCTAACCTAACCTAACCTAACCTAACCTAACCTAACCTAACCTAACCTAACCTAACCTAACCTAACCTAACCTAACCTAACCTAACCTAACCTAACCTAACCTAACCTAACCTAACCTAACCTAACCTAACCTAACCTAACCTAACCTAACCTAACCTAACCTAACCTAACCTAACCTAACCTAACCTAACCTAACCTAACCTAACCTAACCTAACCTAACCTAACCTAACCTAACCTAACCTAACCTAACCTAACCTAACCTAACCTAACCTAACCTAACCTAACCTAACCTAACCTAACCTAACCTAACCTAACCTAACCTAACCTAACCTAACCTAACCTAACCTAACCTAACCTAACCTAACCTAACCTAACCTAACCTAACCTAACCTAACCTAACCTAACCTAACCTAACCTAACCTAACCTAACCTAACCTAACCTAACCTAACCTAACCTAACCTAACCTAACCTAACCTAACCTAACCTAACCTAACCTAACCTAACCTAACCTAACCTAACCTAACCTAACCTAACCTAACCTAACCTAACCTAACCTAACCTAACCTAACCTAACCTAACCTAACCTAACCTAACCTAACCTAACCTAACCTAACCTAACCTAACCTAACCTAACCTAACCTAACCTAACCTAACCTAACCTAACCTAACCTAACCTAACCTAACCTAACCTAACCTAACCTAACCTAACCTAACCTAACCTAACCTAACCTAACCTAACCTAACCTAACCTAACCTAACCTAACCTAACCTAACCTAACCTAACCTAACCTAACCTAACCTAACCTAACCTAACCTAACCTAACCTAACCTAACCTAACCTAACCTAACCTAACCTAACCTAACCTAACCTAACCTAACCTAACCTAACCTAACCTAACCTAACCTAACCTAACCTAACCTAACCTAACCTAACCTAACCTAACCTAACCTAACCTAACCTAACCTAACCTAACCTAACCTAACCTAACCTAACCTAACCTAACCTAACCTAACCTAACCTAACCTAACCTAACCTAACCTAACCTAACCTAACCTAACCTAACCTAACCTAACCTAACCTAACCTAACCTAACCTAACCTAACCTAACCTAACCTAACCTAACCTAACCTAACCTAACCTAACCTAACCTAACCTAACCTAACCTAACCTAACCTAACCTAACCTAACCTAACCTAACCTAACCTAACCTAACCTAACCTAACCTAACCTAACCTAACCTAACCTAACCTAACCTAACCTAACCTAACCTAACCTAACCTAACCTAACCTAACCTAACCTAACCTAACCTAACCTAACCTAACCTAACCTAACCTAACCTAACCTAACCTAACCTAACCTAACCTAACCTAACCTAACCTAACCTAACCTAACCTAACCTAACCTAACCTAACCTAACCTAACCTAACCTAACCTAACCTAACCTAACCTAACCTAACCTAACCTAACCTAACCTAACCTAACCTAACCTAACCTAACCTAACCTAACCTAACCTAACCTAACCTAACCTAACCTAACCTAACCTAACCTAACCTAACCTAACCTAACCTAACCTAACCTAACCTAACCTAACCTAACCTAACCTAACCTAACCTAACCTAACCTAACCTAACCTAACCTAACCTAACCTAACCTAACCTAACCTAACCTAACCTAACCTAACCTAACCTAACCTAACCTAACCTAACCTAACCTAACCTAACCTAACCTAACCTAACCTAACCTAACCTAACCTAACCTAACCTAACCTAACCTAACCTAACCTAACCTAACCTAACCTAACCTAACCTAACCTAACCTAACCTAACCTAACCTAACCTAACCTAACCTAACCTAACCTAACCTAACCTAACCTAACCTAACCTAACCTAACCTAACCTAACCTAACCTAACCTAACCTAACCTAACCTAACCTAACCTAACCTAACCTAACCTAACCTAACCTAACCTAACCTAACCTAACCTAACCTAACCTAACCTAACCTAACCTAACCTAACCTAACCTAACCTAACCTAACCTAACCTAACCTAACCTAACCTAACCTAACCTAACCTAACCTAACCTAACCTAACCTAACCTAACCTAACCTAACCTAACCTAACCTAACCTAACCTAACCTAACCTAACCTAACCTAACCTAACCTAACCTAACCTAACCTAACCTAACCTAACCTAACCTAACCTAACCTAACCTAACCTAACCTAACCTAACCTAACCTAACCTAACCTAACCTAACCTAACCTAACCTAACCTAACCTAACCTAACCTAACCTAACCTAACCTAACCTAACCTAACCTAACCTAACCTAACCTAACCTAACCTAACCTAACCTAACCTAACCTAACCTAACCTAACCTAACCTAACCTAACCTAACCTAACCTAACCTAACCTAACCTAACCTAACCTAACCTAACCTAACCTAACCTAACCTAACCTAACCTAACCTAACCTAACCTAACCTAACCTAACCTAACCTAACCTAACCTAACCTAACCTAACCTAACCTAACCTAACCTAACCTAACCTAACCTAACCTAACCTAACCTAACCTAACCTAACCTAACCTAACCTAACCTAACCTAACCTAACCTAACCTAACCTAACCTAACCTAACCTAACCTAACCTAACCTAACCTAACCTAACCTAACCTAACCTAACCTAACCTAACCTAACCTAACCTAACCTAACCTAACCTAACCTAACCTAACCTAACCTAACCTAACCTAACCTAACCTAACCTAACCTAACCTAACCTAACCTAACCTAACCTAACCTAACCTAACCTAACCTAACCTAACCTAACCTAACCTAACCTAACCTAACCTAACCTAACCTAACCTAACCTAACCTAACCTAACCTAACCTAACCTAACCTAACCTAACCTAACCTAACCTAACCTAACCTAACCTAACCTAACCTAACCTAACCTAACCTAACCTAACCTAACCTAACCTAACCTAACCTAACCTAACCTAACCTAACCTAACCTAACCTAACCTAACCTAACCTAACCTAACCTAACCTAACCTAACCTAACCTAACCTAACCTAACCTAACCTAACCTAACCTAACCTAACCTAACCTAACCTAACCTAACCTAACCTAACCTAACCTAACCTAACCTAACCTAACCTAACCTAACCTAACCTAACCTAACCTAACCTAACCTAACCTAACCTAACCTAACCTAACCTAACCTAACCTAACCTAACCTAACCTAACCTAACCTAACCTAACCTAACCTAACCTAACCTAACCTAACCTAACCTAACCTAACCTAACCTAACCTAACCTAACCTAACCTAACCTAACCTAACCTAACCTAACCTAACCTAACCTAACCTAACCTAACCTAACCTAACCTAACCTAACCTAACCTAACCTAACCTAACCTAACCTAACCTAACCTAACCTAACCTAACCTAACCTAACCTAACCTAACCTAACCTAACCTAACCTAACCTAACCTAACCTAACCTAACCTAACCTAACCTAACCTAACCTAACCTAACCTAACCTAACCTAACCTAACCTAACCTAACCTAACCTAACCTAACCTAACCTAACCTAACCTAACCTAACCTAACCTAACCTAACCTAACCTAACCTAACCTAACCTAACCTAACCTAACCTAACCTAACCTAACCTAACCCAGTCTCGCGCCGGCCGCACTCAAAGCGCCAGCTCTAAAACGTTGCTCCGCAATCTAAAAATCAAATAAAATAGCAAATACACTCAAAAAATAATAAAAATAGTGCCAAAATACGCGGACAGTGACAAGGAACGCGAGTGTGAAAAAAAATTTTTGTAAAAAGTGCACTTTTGAGTGATCTGTGACCAAAAAACGGAAAAAACCGTGTGCACGAACACTTAAGTTCGTGCGCAGCACGATTATCAGTGGTGACCTACCGGTTTTTCACCGGTACCAAGTGCTAACAACTGAGGACCAACTTCTCTGAAAAAATTGGATTTTTTGGACACTTAAATTGTGAGTTAAAACGCTTTTTATAAAAAACACGTGCTACCTTATCCGACAATAGCACGACGTGCTATATATGAAAAAACGCGTAAAGACAAGCAGATTCCAAATCTGCAAGGAAAATTGAAATCGGACAATATTTGAGCCCTCTACAAGGAAAAAACTGCATCTCACACGTGGTTTTTGGTGGTAAAAACTGATCCATAGCTCCAGAGACAAAACAAGAGCGACGACCCCGTCTTTTGCTCCCGGAAAATATAACTATCTATTGCCCCCAACATCCGTGCAAAATTTGGAAATTTTCGGGAGAGAAACACAGGAGCTACGGACAAACATAACCGACCCCATAACCCACTAGACAAATTGTAACTCCCGAACCGAGGCACCTGGAGAGCAGGAACAAACGCCAAATTTACTAAAACTAGACCAGCAAATTGTTACCGTGCAGGAAATAGGCCATTTACACCTGGAACCTGTACGGAACCTGCATTTGGTAGTTTTTGTAAATCCGAAAAAATTTTGGCGGGCCCAGGGGAAGAAAACGGGAAGACCAAAAACAGTTACAATTAGAGATCCCTCAGGATAAATTATCCAGGAAATTGGCATTTTTATTAAATATAAATCGGGCTAAAATTGGATTTTTGGCGACCAATAAAGTAAACAAAGTCGGAGCGACGCCATTACCGAATTAAGTTTGCAGGGCCACAACCCTGGAAGGGAGCGTCTGATCCTGAAAAGGACCTCAAATTAATTCAGTAAGCGACCGTAGGTCGCCTGAAGCATTGTGAGGGTGATCTCACAGGATCCGGCCATAACCAGTTCTCCAGCTCCAACTTTCGACCTTCCGAAAGGAATAACTCCTCAACGGAGAACAGGATCCGGGTTCTCCAAACGGGATCACACAGAACCCCAGCCGCTCCAGGCCACGGTGAAAGCCCTGTCCCGACCGCTGCAACCCCCAGGAAGATATCCACCCCTTCATTATTTGGACGGTTCCTGACCAGCGTGGAACCGGTTGCAGAGTCGGAAACCAGAACATCCTGGAGGAAGACTTCAGGACCTACCAAACGACGTGCCAACAGGATCTCTGCGACCGGCGTGGCCCAAGCTAAGTCCCTTCCCACAAACACCCTAAAAACCCTCACAAAACCCATTTGCGGTCGCGGGGTACCTACTCCGATTTTCGGGACGCAATCGCCTGGAAACCATTAAGGCGATCCCACTGGAAGTGGATCCCACACGACCGCAACATCCCCTCCTACACCTCGTAACCGTTTCAGATTTTTTCAGCTTCACATTTCTAGATAGCAGCACTTTCAGGAACAGGTGACTAGTTTACCAACCGCACAAAAACTGAAAAAAGCTGATATCTCTGAAACGGTGCGTCCTAGCGCAAAAATAACGAAATTTCCATCCCCCCCCCCCTAAAAACCCCCCCCTCTGTTAGTTTACACTAACACAATAGGACCCCCACCCACCACCCCCCAGGACCAACCCCTAGGACCAAATCACCCCCGGGACTTAGCGTGAGCGGACCGAGCCAGCGACCCGGCGGCCTAGTGTAAATATAAATTAAATTTAATTCATGAAAATATTGTAAACCCCCCCACCCCCCAAACCCCCCCCCACCCCCGCCCCGACTCTCTGAACCCCTACATCCCCTTAGTAAGTAATCAAACGCTACAATAAATTAAATTCCCTGAGAAACCCAGTTCAATCCCCCCCACCCTTTCTTCTCCCCCCCCCCCCCCCAGACCCCTACCCCCCGATCTTCCGAGAGTAACGGATATAACAAGGGCTTTGCCACAGGCAAAACCCCAGAACTCTGGGAGCCATATTGACGAAATCAGAGCTCTTTCAAAAATTGGCCGCCATCTTGGACGCCATCTTGAAAATTTTTAAAAATCTATATCTCCCAGAGTACTGCTCCGATTTTGACAAGATTTTTTGTAAATCAGAGAGCATCAGAAGATCTGACGGACCCCCCATATCTCTAACCCCCCCTCCTCTTCGACCAACTTGATACCCCCCCTCCCCCCCCCCCCCACCCCTCTTTCACTTACACCCTCTTAATTTAAGTCGAACAAACAAATCCCACTAAAACTAAATATATACAAAACTGAAACCTCACCCCCCCCTGACAAACTCCCCTCTAAGAAATCCAGCGAATACTAAACCAGTCATATCTCAGAAACGGCTACAGATAGCTCGTTTTTGACTGCAGATTTAATATTTAATAATATTAAATATTAAGTCTTGATTACCACTACACCTTACTGGAAATCCCCCCAAAAAATCCCCCCCCCCCCACCCCTCACCCCTCTCTCAAAACATTATCTCTTAGTTAAGAACTTATAGCTCCTATTCGAGCACCAATTCAATTTATATTTAAGATAGAATAAGATAAATATTGACCACCTATTTGGCCGCCATTTTGGACGCCATCTTGAAAAAGTTCAAAGCTTCATATCTCCCCAACCGGCACTCCAAATCTAGCGGGAGTTTTTGCAGAGTATAGAGCATTAAGAGACACAGACAAGGACTCTACATAGAGTCAAGGTAGAGTTAAACATATTTTAGTTTAACTAGTACTTTATTTATTTTAGGAAAATAGGCGTTATAATTAGGTTACTAAAGTTGACATTTAAAGTCCTCCTTTTTAAAACTTATACAAATTTCAAACCACTCACCTGATACACGTTGTTCAGCAGCCGACGACTGTACCTGAAACAGAAAGACTCGTCATTAAATCTAGATATTTTAAATACATTGAATAGGAAATTGACACACATATATATATAACTTTTACAAACCTTTTTAACCACGGTGACCTACTTACCTGCATACTAGCCGATTCGTTGTGCTGACCGCGACAAACCTGAAACAAAAATACAACATTAAATCCCTCTGACAAAACAAATAAAAATCAGACACACTCCCCTCCCGGCGGAAAGATGTTTGGACACCGGACGCCCGTAAAGGCGAGGAAAATCGATGAAGCGCCCCAAGATCCACAAAAGAAGGGAAAGAGGAGCCCAACCCCTGTCGCTCAGACGAGCTCCACAAGCGTGAGGAGGAGTATTGGAGAATGGGAATCCTCAAAGCTGGACACGCTCTCCAAGACAACTATCTCCCCGAAGAAGACCAAACAAACGGAACCCCTAAAGCCGAAGCCAAAGATAACATCATCACAGGCTGAACCTAGAGTGGAAACTCGAAGAGCGTCAACAGACAACACGGGGACTCTAGTGCCACTTGAAAAGAGGAGCCAAAAATATTTGGACCGGCTGACAGAGGCAAAAGTATGTCTGGATGTAGCCACAGAACACCTTGGCAACTCCCGTAATATTAAGACCGAAATCAAAAAAGAAGTCAGTTATGCTCTAAACCGACTTTACCAACTTGTAAAAGAAGGAGAAAGAGGGAAAAAACTGACAAGTGACCAAGCATCAAAACCAGAAGAAGGAAAACAACCCGAGAAGGGGAAAGAAGAAAGCGAACTCTCCAAAAGGCTAGAAGAGCACTCAAGACTCCTCCAGAAGAACACAGAAAGGATGGAAGAATTAAAAGAAAGCCTGGAAAAACACCAAGATATGCAGCAGAGACAATCCTACGCAAGTGTAGCAGCGGTCAATCCCAGGAGGCCGGAACATACCGCACTGCACTCCGTGATTGTCACTGCTGTAGACGAAAACGAAACAGGAGAAGAGGTCTTGAATAGAATAAGGAAAGTGGTAAATGCCAAGGAGAGCGGGATAGCAGTAGAGAGAATAAGAAAAGCGAAAGACCGAAAAATAATAGTAGGATGCAAAACCAACGAGGAAAGACAGAGGGTTAAAGAAAAACTAAAAGGAGCCAAGGAGTTAAACGTAGAGGAGATAAAAAACAAGGACCCCTTGATAATCCTTAAGGATGTCTTAAAATATAACACCGACGAAGACATCCTAAGCGCCCTCAAAAACCAAAACAAGGGAGTCCAAATGGAATTGCAAAAAATTGAAATCGCCTACAAAAAACGTACCAGAAATCCCCATACACACCACGTAGTAGTGAGGGTCTCCCCAAAAACTTGGCAGCATTTAGTCGATGCAGGATCCGTCCAGATCGACCTCCAGCGGGTGAGAGTGGCGGACCAATCGCCACTCGTACAATGCTCCGTCTGCCTGGGATACGGCCACGGGAGGCGATTCTGCAAGGAAACGTTGGAAAAATGCTGCCACTGTGGGGGGGCCCACATGAAGTCAGAGTGCCCAGACTGGCTCACGGGTGTTGCCCCCTCGTGTCCCAACTGTGTTCATGCAAAACTGAACGGGACAGAGCACAACGCCTTCAGTGGGGACTGTCCTATTCGTCGGAAGTGGGAGGCCCTGGCTCGGGCCACAATAGCGTACTGCTAAGGTGGTCCCAGGCGCAAATACCCCCAAAAAAGGCACAAAGACATACTTCGTCGCCCAAGCAAACCTACAAAGGAAGGCCTTAGCTACAAATGAGATCATGCTTGAAGCAGACAGGAAGAAAATGGCCTTTGCACTCATCCAGGAGCCGTACGTCGGAAACACAGGCAGTATGAAGAACTACGGGAACACCAGGATCTTCCAGAACACAAACCCAGGAGATGGCGCAATAAAAGCAGCAGTCGCCGTCTATGACCACGAGCTAGACGCCATCCTCTGTCCGGAGCACACCACAAACAACATCGCGGTGGTAAAACTCCGAACAAGTGCCTGGGAGATCGTGGTGGTCTCGTTCTACTTCGAGCCAACAGAGGTGATAGATCCATACCTGGAACAACTGAGGAGAATCAAACGACAAGTTGGAATAAGAAAGATCCTAATAGGAGGCGACGCAAACGCCAAAAGCTCCTGGTGGGGAAGCCTCAAAGGCGACGAAAGGGGGAAAGACCTGGCCGGAACCATTGAAGAGATGGAAATGCATATCCTAAATGAGGGGGATATACCAACCTTCGACACGATAAGGGGAAACAAACAATACACCAGCTTCATAGACATAATGGCCTGCACGACGGAGTTGTCGAACTTGATCGAGGACTGGAGAGTAGTAGTAGGATTGACGAGCTCCGACCACAATGTGCTGACACTAAAAATCAGGGAAACAAAATCAAAAGGTACACACATAACCAGAACCACTAGAAAATACAATAACAAAAAAGCAGATTGGAACCAATTTCATGAGAAACTGGCCCAGTTGCTTGAGACGAATAAAATTAACACACACGAAATAGAACGCATAGAAACTAAAATAAAACTAGATAAAGCAATAGATAATTACACAAAAGCAATAACAGAAGCATGTGATACTAGCATTCCAAAAAAGAAAGAAAAAAGCACACTTACCTTGCCATGGTGGACGGAGGAACTCGCCAAGCTGAAGAAGATGGTCTCCACGAAGAAGCGACGAATCCGCTGTGCAGCGCCGGTCCGGAAGCAGATGGTAGTTGAAGAGTACCTGAAATCAAAAGAAGAATATGAGAATAAAGCAAAGAAAGCACAGACAAAAAGCTGGAAGGACTTCTGCGGGAAACAGGATAGGGAGGGTATTTGGGAAGGAATATATAGAGTCATAGGCAGAACAGTTAAAAGACAAGAAGACCTACCACTAATGAAGGAGGGAAAGGTGCTGGATAGCAAGGAATCAGCAAAATTAATTGCCGACACATTCTATCCAGAAGATCTAAAAACGGAAGATGACATGGACCATAGGCGAATCCGACAAGCAGCTGAAGAAGTAAACGTCTGGGCTCATGATGAGTCTCATGACCCACCTTTTACAAATGAGGAGCTACAGTTCGCCGTCAAAAGCTTTAACCCAAAGAAGGCTCCAGGCGAAGATGGTCTTACAGCGGACATCTGTAGTCATGCCATAAACCACGATTCGGCACTTTTCCTGGCGATGAGCAACAAATGCCTCTCACTGAACCACTTCCCGACCACCTGGAAAGAAGCCACAGTGGTGGTTCTAAGAAAACCTGGGAAAGAAAACTACACACACCCCAAGTCCTACAGACCTATAGGCCTATTACCAGTGATGGGAAAAATCCTGGAAAAAATGGTCGTGGGAAGACTAAAATGGCACCTGATCCCAAAAATGAATCCCCGACAATATGGTTTTATGCCCCAAAAGAGCACCGAGGACTCCCTCTATGACCTTATGAAGTACATCCGAAGCAAATTAGACCAAAAGAAGCTCATAACAATGATATCATTAGACATAGAGGGAGCTTTTGACAGCGCATGGTGGCCTGCCATCAAAATCCGATTGGCTGAGGCGCGGTGCCCTGTTAACCTCAGAAGACTTATGGACAGCTACCTACAAGAAAGAAAGGTAAAAGTGCGATACGCTGGATGTGAATACATAAAAAACACCAGCAAAGGATGTGTCCAAGGATCCATAGGAGGACCAATTCTCTGGAACCTCCTATTGGACCCCCTGCTGAAGGGGCTTGAGGAGCGAGGGGACTATAGCCAAGCATTTGCGGACGACGTAGTACTAATCTTCGATGGAGACACGGCACTGGACGTACAAAAACAGGCAAACGCCGCTCTCGCCTTCGTTCGGGAGTGGGGCATCAAAAATAAGCTGAAATTTGCCCCGCAAAAAACAAACGCTATGACCATCACACGCAAGCTCAAACACGATACCCCACTCCTGAAAATGGGCGGGATAGACATTGCCATGTCACAAGATATCAAAATCCTGGGGCTCACCATTGACAATAAGTTGACATTTAACAAACACACGGCAATCACATGCAGGAAGGCAGTCAACATATACAAACAATTGTCGAGAGCCGCCAGGAACAGCTGGGGTCTCCACCCAGAAGTCGTCCGCATAATATACACGGCCACGGTCGAACCGGTCATCATGTACGCGGCCAGCGTCTGGGCACCTGCGACCAACAAAATAAAAGTGCGGAAACAACTGAACGCTGTCCAAAGGGGCTTCGCCCAGAAACTCACCAAAGCATACCGAACTGTCTCCCTAAACTCGGCTCTAATACTGGCTGGGATACTCCCACTAGATTTAAGGATTCAAGAGGCGGCAGCCCTGTATGAAGCCAAACACGGAGTTCCCCAGCGGAGTTTGGGAGACAGAGAGGTAGAGAAAATGGTACCCTACAGCTCTACACCGCACCCGGCAAAACATATGCATTTGGAGTTCATACACCTGGTAGACCGGCAAGAAGTTGAACAACACAACAATCAAGCAGTACGGATATTTACAGACGGCAGCAAAATCGATGGGAAAGTAGGGGCCGCACTATCAATATGGATTGATGAAGAAGAGAAAAAGGCCCTAAAGATTAAACTGCCATCTTACTGCACGGTCTACCAGGCTGAGCTCTACGCCATATGTAGAGCCACGCGGGAGATTATAAAACGCCCCGAAAACAGCTATGGCATATACAGTGACTCCCGGTCGGCTCTACAGACAGTAACAAACAGAAGCTCCACCCATCCTCTTGCAGCAGAAACCCGTCAGAATCTGGAAACTATCTCACTCCAGAACAAAGAAATAACTTTGTTCTGGATCAAAGCTCATGCAGGGATGGAGGGAAATGAAAGAGCCGACGAACTCGCAAAGGAAGCAGCCAAAAAATTAAAAACCAAGCCCGATTATGACGCATGTCCTGCGTCATATGTCAAGCGACAAATCCGCGAGGAGTCGCTTGACATATGGAGCAGGAGATACAAACAGGAAAATAAGGCCGCCGTAACAAAAATTTTCTTCCCCGACGCAGTAATGGCGCATAAAATAGTTAAGAAAATCGAAATAAGCAACACACTCACACAGATTCTGACGGGGCACGGTGGATTCTCAGAATACTTGGCCCGGTTTAAGTGTAAAGAGAATCCATCGTGTACATGTGAACCTGATAAAGAGGAAACTGTGCCACATATACTCTTCGAATGTCCAGTCTTCGGTAGGGAGAGGTATGAAGCCGAAAACTTACTAGATTGTAAAATAGACGAGCATAATGCCAGCAGCATCATGGCAAATAAATGTATAAGACCTGGATTTATAGACTTTTGTACTAGAATAGCAAGAAAGGTAATAATTAGGAATAAAACGATAGATAAAGTATGAAATACATATATTATGAAATATATGTATATTGCATATAAATAAGATAGCGCATTAAGATTAAAGATATAAGGTACAATGGAATAAGGTTAGACTTAATATTGTAACACCATAAGTAAATAGGAATTATTAAACGTAAGCAAAATAAAATAAGATAGTTGTAAAATAAGATAGTAATAAAATAAGAAACAAAATATGTAAAATAGAATAGAAATAAAGTGCAAAATACCCCCCAAAGTAGGATAAAACAGAGAGAGAATGAACGAATAGAACAGAATGGAACAAGAGAGGGAAAAAACAGAACAAGGAAATGAGAATGAAAGAGTATAAGAATGAGTAGAAGAAAACAAATCAGAAGGCAAAGGCTCTGATTCTGTCAGAGGAAGAGGTAGGCTAGCCAACGATGGCCATGGGAACATGGTCCGGTAGGCGCCAATAAAAAAAAAAAAAAAAAAAAAAAACCTAACCTAACCTAACCTAACCTAACCTAACCTAACCTAACCTAACCTAACCTAACCTAACCTAACCTAACCTAACCTAACCTAACCTAACCTAACCTAACCTAACCTAACCTAACCTAACCTAACCTAACCTAACCTAACCTAACCTAACCTAACCTAACCTAACCTAACCTAACCTAACCTAACCTAACCTAACCTAACCTAACCTAACCTAACCTAACCTAACCTAACCTAACCTAACCTAACCTAACCTAACCTAACCTAACCTAACCTAACCTAACCTAACCTAACCTAACCTAACCTAACCTAACCTAACCTAACCTAACCTAACCTAACCTAACCTAACCTAACCTAACCTAACCTAACCTAACCTAACCTAACCTAACCTAACCTAACCTAACCTAACCTAACCTAACCTAACCTAACCTAACCTAACCTAACCTAACCTAACCTAACCTAACCTAACCTAACCTAACCTAACCTAACCTAACCTAACCTAACCTAACCTAACCTAACCTAACCTAACCTAACCTAACCTAACCTAACCTAACCTAACCTAACCTAACCTAACCTAACCTAACCTAACCTAACCTAACCTAACCTAACCTAACCTAACCTAACCTAACCTAACCTAACCTAACCTAACCTAACCTAACCTAACCTAACCTAACCTAACCTAACCTAACCTAACCTAACCTAACCTAACCTAACCTAACCTAACCTAACCTAACCTAACCTAACCTAACCTAACCTAACCTAACCTAACCTAACCTAACCTAACCTAACCTAACCTAACCTAACCTAACCTAACCTAACCTAACCTAACCTAACCTAACCTAACCTAACCTAACCTAACCTAACCTAACCTAACCTAACCTAACCTAACCTAACCTAACCTAACCTAACCTAACCTAACCTAACCTAACCTAACCTAACCTAACCTAACCTAACCTAACCTAACCTAACCTAACCTAACCTAACCTAACCTAACCTAACCTAACCTAACCTAACCTAACCTAACCTAACCTAACCTAACCTAACCTAACCTAACCTAACCTAACCTAACCTAACCTAACCTAACCTAACCTAACCTAACCTAACCTAACCTAACCTAACCTAACCTAACCTAACCTAACCTAACCTAACCTAACCTAACCTAACCTAACCTAACCTAACCTAACCTAACCTAACCTAACCTAACCTAACCTAACCTAACCTAACCTAACCTAACCTAACCTAACCTAACCTAACCTAACCTAACCTAACCTAACCTAACCTAACCTAACCTAACCTAACCTAACCTAACCTAACCTAACCTAACCTAACCTAACCTAACCTAACCTAACCTAACCTAACCTAACCTAACCTAACCTAACCTAACCTAACCTAACCTAACCTAACCTAACCTAACCTAACCTAACCTAACCTAACCTAACCTAACCTAACCTAACCTAACCTAACCTAACCTAACCTAACCTAACCTAACCTAACCTAACCTAACCTAACCTAACCTAACCTAACCTAACCTAACCTAACCTAACCTAACCTAACCTAACCTAACCTAACCTAACCTAACCTAACCTAACCTAACCTAACCTAACCTAACCTAACCTAACCTAACCTAACCTAACCTAACCTAACCTAACCTAACCTAACCTAACCTAACCTAACCTAACCTAACCTAACCTAACCTAACCTAACCTAACCTAACCTAACCTAACCTAACCTAACCTAACCTAACCTAACCTAACCTAACCTAACCTAACCTAACCTAACCTAACCTAACCTAACCTAACCTAACCTAACCTAACCTAACCTAACCTAACCTAACCTAACCTAACCTAACCTAACCTAACCTAACCTAACCTAACCTAACCTAACCTAACCTAACCTAACCTAACCTAACCTAACCTAACCTAACCTAACCTAACCTAACCTAACCTAACCTAACCTAACCTAACCTAACCTAACCTAACCTAACCTAACCTAACCTAACCTAACCTAACCTAACCTAACCTAACCTAACCTAACCTAACCTAACCTAACCTAACCTAACCTAACCTAACCTAACCTAACCTAACCTAACCTAACCTAACCTAACCTAACCTAACCTAACCTAACCTAACCTAACCTAACCTAACCTAACCTAACCTAACCTAACCTAACCTAACCTAACCTAACCTAACCTAACCTAACCTAACCTAACCTAACCTAACCTAACCTAACCTAACCTAACCTAACCTAACCTAACCTAACCTAACCTAACCTAACCTAACCTAACCTAACCTAACCTAACCTAACCTAACCTAACCTAACCTAACCTAACCTAACCTAACCTAACCTAACCTAACCTAACCTAACCTAACCTAACCTAACCTAACCTAACCTAACCTAACCTAACCTAACCTAACCTAACCTAACCTAACCTAACCTAACCTAACCTAACCTAACCTAACCTAACCTAACCTAACCTAACCTAACCTAACCTAACCTAACCTAACCTAACCTAACCTAACCTAACCTAACCTAACCTAACCTAACCTAACCTAACCTAACCTAACCTAACCTAACCTAACCTAACCTAACCTAACCTAACCTAACCTAACCTAACCTAACCTAACCTAACCTAACCTAACCTAACCTAACCTAACCTAACCTAACCTAACCTAACCTAACCTAACCTAACCTAACCTAACCTAACCTAACCTAACCTAACCTAACCTAACCTAACCTAACCTAACCTAACCTAACCTAACCTAACCTAACCTAACCTAACCTAACCTAACCTAACCTAACCTAACCTAACCTAACCTAACCTAACCTAACCTAACCTAACCTAACCTAACCTAACCTAACCTAACCTAACCTAACCTAACCTAACCTAACCTAACCTAACCTAACCTAACCTAACCTAACCTAACCTAACCTAACCTAACCTAACCTAACCTAACCTAACCTAACCTAACCTAACCTAACCTAACCTAACCTAACCTAACCTAACCTAACCTAACCTAACCTAACCTAACCTAACCTAACCTAACCTAACCTAACCTAACCTAACCTAACCTAACCTAACCTAACCTAACCTAACCTAACCTAACCTAACCTAACCTAACCTAACCTAACCTAACCTAACCTAACCTAACCTAACCTAACCTAACCTAACCTAACCTAACCTAACCTAACCTAACCTAACCTAACCTAACCTAACCTAACCTAACCTAACCTAACCTAACCTAACCTAACCTAACCTAACCTAACCTAACCTAACCTAACCTAACCTAACCTAACCTAACCTAACCTAACCTAACCTAACCTAACCTAACCTAACCTAACCTAACCTAACCTAACCTAACCTAACCTAACCTAACCTAACCTAACCTAACCTAACCTAACCTAACCTAACCTAACCTAACCTAACCTAACCTAACCTAACCTAACCTAACCTAACCTAACCTAACCTAACCTAACCTAACCTAACCTAACCTAACCTAACCTAACCTAACCTAACCTAACCTAACCTAACCTAACCTAACCTAACCTAACCTAACCTAACCTAACCTAACCTAACCTAACCTAACCTAACCTAACCTAACCTAACCTAACCTAACCTAACCTAACCTAACCTAACCTAACCTAACCTAACCTAACCTAACCTAACCTAACCTAACCTAACCTAACCTAACCTAACCTAACCTAACCTAACCTAACCTAACCTAACCTAACCTAACCTAACCTAACCTAACCTAACCTAACCTAACCTAACCTAACCTAACCTAACCTAACCTAACCTAACCTAACCTAACCTAACCTAACCTAACCTAACCTAACCTAACCTAACCTAACCTAACCTAACCTAACCTAACCTAACCTAACCTAACCTAACCTAACCTAACCTAACCTAACCTAACCTAACCTAACCTAACCTAACCTAACCTAACCTAACCTAACCTAACCTAACCTAACCTAACCTAACCTAACCTAACCTAACCTAACCTAACCTAACCTAACCTAACCTAACCTAACCTAACCTAACCTAACCTAACCTAACCTAACCTAACCTAACCTAACCTAACCTAACCTAACCTAACCTAACCTAACCTAACCTAACCTAACCTAACCTAACCTAACCTAACCTAACCTAACCTAACCTAACCTAACCTAACCTAACCTAACCTAACCTAACCTAACCTAACCTAACCTAACCTAACCTAACCTAACCTAACCTAACCTAACCTAACCTAACCTAACCTAACCTAACCTAACCTAACCTAACCTAACCTAACCTAACCTAACCTAACCTAACCTAACCTAACCTAACCTAACCTAACCTAACCTAACCTAACCTAACCTAACCTAACCTAACCTAACCTAACCTAACCTAACCTAACCTAACCTAACCTAACCTAACCTAACCTAACCTAACCTAACCTAACCTAACCTAACCTAACCTAACCTAACCTAACCTAACCTAACCTAACCTAACCTAACCTAACCTAACCTAACCTAACCTAACCTAACCTAACCTAACCTAACCTAACCTAACCTAACCTAACCTAACCTAACCTAACCTAACCTAACCTAACCTAACCTAACCTAACCTAACCTAACCTAACCTAACCTAACCTAACCTAACCTAACCTAACCTAACCTAACCTAACCTAACCTAACCTAACCTAACCTAACCTAACCTAACCTAACCTAACCTAACCTAACCTAACCTAACCTAACCTAACCTAACCTAACCTAACCTAACCTAACCTAACCTAACCTAACCTAACCTAACCTAACCTAACCTAACCTAACCTAACCTAACCTAACCTAACCTAACCTAACCTAACCTAACCTAACCTAACCTAACCTAACCTAACCTAACCTAACCTAACCTAACCTAACCTAACCTAACCTAACCTAACCTAACCTAACCTAACCTAACCTAACCTAACCTAACCTAACCTAACCTAACCTAACCTAACCTAACCTAACCTAACCTAACCTAACCTAACCTAACCTAACCTAACCTAACCTAACCTAACCTAACCTAACCTAACCTAACCTAACCTAACCTAACCTAACCTAACCTAACCTAACCTAACCTAACCTAACCTAACCTAACCTAACCTAACCTAACCTAACCTAACCTAACCTAACCTAACCTAACCTAACCTAACCTAACCTAACCTAACCTAACCTAACCTAACCTAACCTAACCTAACCTAACCTAACCTAACCTAACCTAACCTAACCTAACCTAACCTAACCTAACCTAACCTAACCTAACCTAACCTAACCTAACCTAACCTAACCTAACCTAACCTAACCTAACCTAACCTAACCTAACCTAACCTAACCTAACCTAACCTAACCTAACCTAACCTAACCTAACCTAACCTAACCTAACCTAACCTAACCTAACCTAACCTAACCTAACCTAACCTAACCTAACCTAACCTAACCTAACCTAACCTAACCTAACCTAACCTAACCTAACCTAACCTAACCTAACCTAACCTAACCTAACCTAACCTAACCTAACCTAACCTAACCTAACCTAACCTAACCTAACCTAACCTAACCTAACCTAACCTAACCTAACCTAACCTAACCTAACCTAACCTAACCTAACCTAACCTAACCTAACCTAACCTAACCTAACCTAACCTAACCTAACCTAACCTAACCTAACCTAACCTAACCTAACCTAACCTAACCTAACCTAACCTAACCTAACCTAACCTAACCTAACCTAACCTAACCTAACCTAACCTAACCTAACCTAACCTAACCTAACCTAACCTAACCTAACCTAACCTAACCTAACCTAACCTAACCTAACCTAACCTAACCTAACCTAACCTAACCTAACCTAACCTAACCTAACCTAACCTAACCTAACCTAACCTAACCTAACCTAACCTAACCTAACCTAACCTAACCTAACCTAACCTAACCTAACCTAACCTAACCTAACCTAACCTAACCTAACCTAACCTAACCTAACCTAACCTAACCTAACCTAACCTAACCTAACCTAACCTAACCTAACCTAACCTAACCTAACCTAACCTAACCTAACCTAACCTAACCTAACCTAACCTAACCTAACCTAACCTAACCTAACCTAACCTAACCTAACCTAACCTAACCTAACCTAACCTAACCTAACCTAACCTAACCTAACCTAACCTAACCTAACCTAACCTAACCTAACCTAACCTCGAGGGCAAGGTTGGGGCGGCAGTATCTTTGTGGGGTAATGGTGCCGAAACCACTTGCAAAAAACTTAGGCTGGAGAACTTCTGCTCGGTATACCAGGCTGAGCTTCTTGCCCTAGAATACGCCACGGTCATGGCGTGCAGATCAAAGGGAGCCCGAACCAACATCTATTCGGACTCGCGCTCGGCATTGGAGACGGTTGCGAGTGGCGCGTCCCTTCATCCCCTTGCAGTCCGGGTGCGTGCCAATATAGCGGAGATCACCCAAAATGGGAGAGATCTCACCCTCTATTGGATCAAAGCGCATGCGGGACTGGAAGGGAATGAACGAGCCGATACACTCGCGAAAGAAGCAGCGCTCGGACTCAAGATCAGACCAGCTTATGATTTGTGCCCGGTCTCATTCGTCAAAGGAGAAATCCGAAAGGACTCCGTTGACGAATGGAACCGGCGCTATCAGCAAGAGACGACAGCCGGGGTCACTAAGACCTTTTTCCCAGACGCGGTGACAGCCTATAAGATAATAAAGAAAATGTCGTTGGACCCAATACTGGTCCAGGTGCTGACGGGGCACGGGGGGTTCTCCCAGTACCTGAATCGTTTCAAGTGCAGGGATAGCCCGGCGTGCCCTTGCGATCCAAGCAAGGAGGAAGACGTCCTGCATATAATTACAGAGTGCCCAATATTTGGTAGAGAGCGATACGACGCCGAACAGCACATCGGCAGAAGTATTGAACGAGGCTCCTTACATGATATATTATTATCTAGAAAAGAAAGAGATAAGTTTTTAAATTACTGCAAAACAATTTGTAAAAAAGTGATAGAGAAAAATAAATAGTATAAGTTTGTATTTTTTATATATTTTTTGAAAATATTTTTAAGCAATGTTTTAATTGTAGTTAAAGATAAAAGTTAAAGTAGTTTTAAAGTTTAAAGAAGTTTTAAGAAAATAGATGTAAAATAAGTAAAGTATAAGTACATAAAGAGAGTAAAAATAATTAAGAAAATAGACAATAGAAAAGTCACCAAATAGGTGCAAGCTTAAAAGCAAATATGAGAAACAAAAGAACAAGAATAATAAGGTCTCCGAAAAAAATATCGGAGGAACTTGTAATAAAAAAAACACAAAAAAAAAAAAAAAAAAAAACCTAACCTAACCTAACCTAACCTAACCTAACCTAACCTAACCTAACCTAACCTAACCTAACCTAACCTAACCTAACCTAACCTAACCTAACCTAACCTAACCTAACCTAACTAAACCTAACCAAACCTAACATAACCTAACCTAACCTAACCTAACCTAACCTAACCTAACCTAACCTAACCTAACCTAACCTAACCTAACCTAACCTAACCTAACCTAACCTAACCTAACCTAACCTAACCTAACCTAACCGAATTTTCTGAATAATCTTGTCAAAGACTTCATCCGCAGTGCCTTTCTATCCCCTGACTTTATATTTAATTGATTTGCCTACGTTTAACAGATACTTTAGATTTTTACGTTATTTTTCAAAATTAAAAACTTTTCAACAACTTTTTATAAGTAACTTACATTAATTTCGGCTCAAATTAAAATTTTTCTGTGTGCCCGCGTGTGGATCGGTGGCCCAGGGTCCATTCCTGTAGAGAAAACACCAATTTACTCTGAAATTGCGTCAATTTTGCGAATTTCGTAAGAAATACGCATTTTTTACTACTTTTTCGTGTATATTGGTCGAACTCAGCACCTCCAGCAGCTGCAGCGGCGTCGCCCGTCGTCCCCGCGTGTACCTGTAACAGAAAACAACATATTAGAGTCGATAAATCGCAAAAAATCGCTCCCCCACCCACCCTTTGTTGACTGAGTATATAGACTTGGGTCAATTTGTTGTAGGAAAAAGTTCTGGCTAAAATAATAATAATAAATAACCATTTTCTGTATAGTTCTGTTGCCCCAATATGGCATCCGCAATACCTCCACTGACCATTGCGGCCACAGAGGCTGCTTCAAGGAACTGTAACTCAGACTCGGAAGATTTTAGGGACGCTTTCTCTAGCCCCGTGCAGCCTCAGGGTGTCCCTGAGGCCGTTGCTTGTATCCTCAGTGATGCTGCCTCAATTATAGCGGCCATCACTGAGGGTAAAAGCGTAACGAGCGTGAGTAAGAAGAGGATATTGGACCTGGCAAAGTCGATTATGGATTCCACCAGGACAATATCTTCTTCTTACCAGTCCGTAGCTGATCGCCCCCTGACAGAGCCGAGCGCTGATATCTCGAGCATCCGAGATGAGATAGGTAAAGCTATCAAGGAGGAAATTGGCAAGGTATTCAGCGGTAAATTGATTCCAGCTGCCCCAAAAACGTCTTACGCAAACATCACCAAAGTCACGCCACCGAAGCCTGTGGAGCGACCTTTGAGCAAGCCAGCCTTGATCATCACCGCGAAGGAAACCCTTAACACTAAGGAAGAGATGCTTCAAGCTTGGCGCAAAAGCATCACTTACAGAAACTCCAACTACGCCCCGGCAAAAATACAACATGTCTCGAACAACAAAATCAGAGTAGAGTTCGACTGCGCAGAACAACAAGCTGACACGCTGAATCGCCTCTCCGAGCCTCAAAGTCAGGTGATGGCCGAGCCCGCCAAGCGCCTGCGGCCGATGGTTGAATTGAAAGGACTTTACACGGAGACACCTGTAAATGATCTCGTTGAAATGATTAAACAACAAAATGAATCAATAAAATCATTGTCGGTCGGCGACAATGATATCATTTTCAAGTTCCAGCGTAGGAACAAGAACCCCAAACTATACAACGCAGTACTGATGGTTACGCCGTCCATCTGGCACAAGATGCTGCAAATGTCCACCGTCAGTGTGGACCATCAGCGTGTCCACGTCGAGGAGTTTGTCCCTCTGCTCCAATGTTACAAATGCCTTCAGTATGGGCATACCCAGAAGAGGTGTACTAGCGAGCAGACGGCTTGCTCCCACTGTGGAGGCATCGACCACAGCTTCTCCAAGTGTGCTCACAAGGAGAAGAAGGCTCCGGCCTGTTTCAACTGCACTGAGCACAACCGCAAATATGGCTCCAGCAAGAGAGTTGACCATGGCGCCACGTCGCATTACTGCCCCATTCACAAAACAATGAGTAACAAAATCGTTATGAGGATCGATTATGGATTATAACGCCCAAAATCATACCAATCAAGTCGCTCATAGTCATCTCAAAATCCTTCAAATCAATTTAGGCAGGGGCTATAATGCCCATCATGAGTTTGTAGAGTATTTTTGCAAAAACAATTACGATATTGCGTTGGTTTCGGAGCCCTACGTGGGCAAACACAACACGGTCAAGAGCTCACCCGGCCTTATTCTTTACCAGTTCCCTGGTAATGAAAGGACCAAGGCATGTATTTACCTGAGAAATGGCCTGGGCGCTTCACTCGGTGTGGCGCAGCACTCAAGTCCTAATCTCTGCGTGGTCCAGCTGACTCTATCGGGTCGACGTCTCTACTTGTCCTCGGCTTATGTTGAACCTGAAACAGATGTAATTAGCACACTTAATCGCATTGAAAACTTCTTACAAGCTAACAAAGGCTCTTACCATATCGTTGGGGGCGACTTCAATGGATGGCATCCGCTGTGGGGCTCGGATAGGGTTAATAGGAGAGGACGGGATGTCGTCAATCTGATCACTGCAAATGACCTTAGAGTGTGCAATGTGGGCACCACGCCAACCTTTGAAACGGTCACCCACGGAGTTGTTCGATCTTCCATCATCGATCTCACTTTGATCTCTGAAAATATTGGAGCAAAAATTGAAAATTGGCGTGTCAATGATGATGTCACTACGGCTTCAGAACACAATGCAATTGATTTTCACCTTTCATTCTCTAAAAAACATTTACACAAAAATAAGAACCAATCAACTTATAAATATAACACTAAAAAAGTAAACTGGGATTGTTTTAAAACTAAATTAGAATCTAACATGCAAAATAAAAATCTTCACACAGCCAACATATCTGAAATGAGCAATGAGGAATTAGAAACATACGTAAATGAAATAACTGACACTATTAAAATAACATGCAATGATACATTACCTTCAAAGCGTGCTCCTCAGCCGAAGAATCCTTGGTGGAACGACGAACTGGAAGATCTCAAGAAAGGCGTCATCCGTCTTCATCACCGAATTCGCGATCTGAAACATAAAAACCAACCATTAGATGAAGTCATTATCGAAAGAGATGTTTTAAAAAAGAAATATGTGGAGGCCCTGAACAAAGAATCTACAGATAATTTCAGGACATTTTGTACTCGGCAAGGCAAGGAGGATGTATGGTCTCTGACTAATAGGCTACTCAAGAGTGGACCACAACCTCAACCTCCAGCGACGCTACGTCTCGACGGCAACAGACATACACGCTCCAGCCGCGAAACGGCGGCGGTACTGCTTCAAAAGTTCTACCCCGATGACACACCGGACGTGTCGGAGGCGCAGGCACAAATTAGAGCCATGTCCACTACCATCCCGGACACTGCAGACGAGCCACCATTCACAGAAACTGAAATCCTTGAATGCCTTAAGGCAATGAATTCGAGTCGTGCACCAGGCCCAGACAACCTGACGGCAGACATCTGTCATAAATTCGGACAACACTATCCTGATGTGCTGACCGGAATTATGAACAGATGTCTGTCGAATTCTTATTTTCCCAAGGCTTGGAAAGTAGCATTTGTCAAGACGCTTCCCAAACCTAACAAAGACGACTACTCAGACGTTGGGTCATATCGGCCCATAGGTTTGTTGAACGTCTTTGGCAAGCTTCTTGAAAAGCTAATTATTAAAAGACTCAACTATCACATGTACTCGACAGGCAGTCACAGCACTAAACAATACGGCTTCAAAGAACAGACATCTACTGTATCGGCACTCAAGACCGCGATAGACAAGGTAAAAACATTAAAAGGTGATGGGAACCTTGTCGTTGCAGTGTCCTTAGATATCGCAGCAGCCTTTGATAACGCATGGTGGCCCGCGTTGCTCTCTAGGCTTCAATCTATGAAATGTCCCAGAAACATCTACCAAATAATTTCTAGTTATTTGGAAAATCGCTCTGTTATCCTCAACTACTCAGATGCTACAGAAACTAAAACTATGACAAGAGGGTGCATACAAGGCTCGGTCTGTGGTCCCACCTTCTGGAACATCATTCTCGATGAGCTCTTGGAGAGTAAGCTGCCGGAGGGCTGCCACATCCAGGCATTTGCTGATGATGTTCTGCTCATCGTAGGTTCCCGTGATGTGGTAACCCTCCAGCACACCGTTGCAACAGCTCTCAGGACTATTGCTGACTGGGGCCATAAGGTCAAGCTGAGTTTTGGACCAGCTAAAACGCAAATGATCGCTTTCTCACCTGCGGCAAAGAAGGCAACAATAACAATGGGGTGTGCTCCTCTTCAGTTTGTGGACCAGATAAAGATTTTAGGCGTTATAATTGACTCAAAACTCAAATTCATTCAACATGCTCATTTTGCGATCAATAGAGCTTTGAAAGTGTACAACAAATTATGTATCTTTGTCCGACCCACTTGGGGTATCAGTACTGAAAACATAATCACCATATATAAGTATGTCATCGAACCAATAGTGACCTATGCTGCGGGCATCTGGGGCATTGCTGCCCGATTCCAGTGCGTACAGAACGCACTCCGATCTTTCCAACGCGGATTTGCAGTGAAGGCGATCCGTGGCTTTAGAACCGTCTCTGCTAATGCTGCTATCGCTTTGGCGGGATTTACTCCACTGCACCTAAAAATAGGAGAACGCACTGAAATAGAGAGATCAAGGCTTGAGGGGCGGACTCGATTTCTTCCTGACGACGTTGAACTAGAATACCCTGTGAAACCAACTGACATGCTACATCCGGCGTTCAGGAGGCCACCTGAAGTCGATCTTACTTATCAACAGGATGACGTCAGTATAAGTGTTGATTGCGACTCTCAAGAACCAGTCAAGATTTATACTGACGGCAGCAAAACTGATGACAGGGACGTGGGGGCCGCCTTTGTTGCCTACCTTCCATGTGGAGGCAAAATCACCAAAAAGTTTAAACTCCATGATTCTTGCTCAGTTTTTCAGGCTGAATTGTTGGCAATTCAGAAAGCATGCTTCTGGATGATCAACAGCTCTGCTAACCAAAATGATGCTATTATCCACTCTGACAGCCTCTCTAGCTTACTGGAAATCCAGAATCCTAACTCTTCAAATACTTTCGCTTCAGAAATACAAAAAATTATTAATAGACACCCAAAATCAATCAAATTCAAGTGGGTCAAATCTCATGTAGGCCTAGCTGGCAACGAAGAAGCGGATTTAGCGGCAAAAGAGGCTGGCAAATCCCACAAAGCGGCTGACTACTGCAAGTTCCCAATAAGCTACGTAAGGGCAAAGGTCAGACAAGAATCAGCGGAAGCAAGCGATCGGTTGTACCAAACCAGCCAGAGAGGGGCTCAGACCCGCGCATGGTGTCCGAGCCTGGCTACTGTTGGATCACTTATCGCAGTAATCAGGCCCGGATTCGCACTAACTCAAATCCTTACAGGTCATGGCTGGCACCGTGAATATCTCCATAGATTCAAAGTTTGCCACACTGATCTTTGTCCTTGTGACAACACAAGTGTGCAGTCAATAAACCACTTGCTAAAAGAATGCATAAGATTTGAACGACAAAGATTCAAGCACATAAACTTATGCAATAATATAAAAATAAACCCATTTAATCTTGAAGAATTGTTAAAAAAAGAAAGTGCAGTAGAATCTTTTGAAATTTTCATCAATTATATAATAAACAACCTCAAAAACTTCAATAAAATATAATATAAATATTAAGTTTGTATATGTATAATTTAATTCAACTAGTATATATTTTTATATAAAATATTGTATTATACATAAAAAAAAATAAAAATAAAAACCCACTACCAAATCAATACAAGAGTATCAAAAAGCAAATAAAATAACTAAAGATAAATAAATAAATAATAAGATCACAAAAGTCTCTCCCGTATAAAATCGCGGGAAAAATTAAAATTATAAAACTTGGTAGTGGGATAAAAAAAAAAAAAAAACCTAACCTAACCTAACCTAACCTAACCTAACCTAACCTTTTTTTTTTTTTTTGTTACCCAGGGGAAATCCTTTATGGATACCACTCAACCCGGGGGGGCTGAGAGGTTATGTCGGACTCCTGATACCGACTAAAACCCCTGGGGTGTTCCTTCTCTTCGCTTAAGACGGGGTTACGGGAACGCTAAAGCAAAACTTCCGCAACTCCGTCAGCGTTTGCCCTTACGGACCCAACTCAAGGAGGTTATCCTCCAATCCTCTTGCTGAAGGCACCCCGAACACAAGGGGTGCCTTCACGCTTCTGATCTCTAGTGTAGGCAACAGACCCCCCGATCCGTTGCCCACAGATCCACTTCTGACATTTGTCTATGACTACATGGAACACCGCTACCTAAGTAGCAGTGTCCATGGGACCTTCCACAGCAGTTTGGCGCTGGGACGGCTCAGAGGCTTTGGGGCCTTTTTTAGTCTTTCCCCTTCTTTTACGGCCTCTTCGGCTCGCGTTGTGTCCCTTGACATCGGGACATCCTTTTCCACCCACTCTATGCCCCGCAGGCCTACCAGCCGCAGCGCAAACAGCGCAATGCGGCTCAGCTTGGCAATCCCGCGCCCTATGGTCGGGTTTTCCACATCGGAAGCAGAGACCGTTGTGGTTTCCCTCAACGGTGCACATGCTCCCAACGTGGCCAACCTCTAGGCATCGGTAGCACCTTAGAGGTTTTGGGTCAAGCAGCACCACACGTGCTGAGACCCAGCCCACCTTCAGTCGATTGACTCCCACCACCTTTTTGGCAGCCTCTACAGGGCAGCTCAGCCACAGCGAGCCGCGGGGACATATAACGCCAAATTTGATGGCGCCAGCAGAGCAGCCACCCTCATTAGCCACGGCCAACGCAACCTCAGCTGCAGTCACGGAATCGTCAAGCTCCGTGACTCGTATATCTGTGCGCCTCACCGGGCGTTGCACCCGCACCACGTCGGCGCTAAGGACCTCTCTAAGTTTTTCCGCCAGGGAGTCTGCTTTTTCAGCACCCTTGTCACCGGGAACCTCCAGCATCCGGGCACCTGTTAGCGCCGTCCTGAAACGCAACTGATCGATACCGATGCTCTTGAGATCGATGCGCTTCTTGGCCTCCGTTAGAAGCGACGCGTACGTCACACCTTTCTCCTCGGCATCGGGCTGCAGCGTAAGCGTGATAGCCGCTGAGCGAGGGGAACGGAGTTTCACCTTTGAACCCAACTGTTGCGCCATTTTCTTTGGCACAGGGTTCTCAGGCGCGGTATTCTCAACCACCTTAACATCCGTCCGTTTTGCCGCCTGTTTTTTGTTCGCTTTGCCCACTGTTTTCCACGCTTCTCCCACAGGAGTGGATGCTGGAGGCAGTGAGCGAGGCTCCCGCCCTAAGGCCGCCTCCTCAGCTGCCAGACTCCCCTTCTTCGCTTTCTTCCCCTTGCGGGGCTTAGGGGCAGGGCCATCTGAGGTCTGAAATGTGGAGGCTTCAGGCGTGGGCAAACTCTCTGGTGCCATCGAAGGCTCCACATGCACGGACATAGCCTCAGCTCTTCGCTCACGAGCTCTATCCGCAGCCAGAGGGGGCCGCAGACGTGCCTCTGGTAGAAGTCTCCCCTCGAGAGCTTCCAGCCTGGCATTCAACATGGTCCCAACCTGTACCATGATGGCGCGTGATAGCCCTTCGACATCTAGCTGTCCAGCTCCGCCTCGAGGCTCCGTCGCAGGTCGGGCCTGTCGCATCTCCGCCCTTAACTCTGCAAACTCCTTACGGAGTGCACCGAGCTCAGCTTGCAGGCGAGCGTTGTCCGCCTGCAATTTAGCCGTCTCTTCCGAGATGGAGCGCTTACGGAGCACCTCCACCGCCTCCACAATGTACTGAGTGGCCTCATTGAGGGACTTCTGAAACGGACCACTCAGATGTTTTGACTTGCGGGACACCGTTTTAATTATATCCACGCAATCCAGCACTTGTTTATTGAGGGACGACGCCAGTTGATCGTCAACCTCACCCGCCAACAGCCCAGTCATACACGATGGGCGCGTCACTCTCGTGCGTCTAGTTTTCTCCACAGCTTGCGTCACCTCTTCAGCAGCGTCGAGGAGAAACTCTTCACGCATAGCAGCGTGGAACATCTGCTTTGCCTTCGCCAGGCCAACGTACTGCCCAGTAGTGGGCGGGCGGCCTCTGCCCTTCATCGATTTTGTCACCTTGGGTGACGGTGTTCCCTCCACAACATTAACATCAGCATCCGAGTCAGGCTCACTCAAACCCTGCAGCGAGCCCGGTCTCTTCCGCCAAGCTCGGCGGTCGTCGTCCGACACATTCCCGGACGTAACAGTCTCCATGCTCCTGTCGGTGTCTGAGTCCGACAGGCGCTCCACCACAACTCTTAATTCCTTTGCTAAGCCAAGGTCAATAGTGTTGGCGCGCGCCTTCAGGGCGCGCGCTTCCACCTCCAAATCAACAGAATCCAAATCGCATGCAATCTCAGAGTCCGATTTACAAGAAAAGCCAGGGTCGTGTTTACGAAGGCGAGCGGAATGCCGGCCTACGAAGCAGTTGTCGCCCCCCCCAGAGTACGAGGGGCAGCCCTCCGCCGAAGCAGAGGGGTGGGATTCCCCCTTTCGGGGACCCACCTGGGGACCATTTTCACAACTACTTGGTTCCATGTTTTCTTAACTCCGATGCTCCACATCGTCGTCTCTTTTTTCAGGGGTGAGCTCCCCTGACAGTGCGCCCTGAAAAGGGCACACCCAGCCCGCCAGACAAGCCCATAAAGAGCCTCGCCGAGCTCCAACTTGCGCTGTTCCCTCCCTCCAAGCCTGTCCGGTATGGGTAGCCCTGCCGGCATAGCCTTGGAGATCATTGGGAAACGCAAGCACACCAGAGCAGCCGAAGCCACCCCGGCCCTCCCATGGTGCTCCTACTCGAGCCCACCATGCTCGCCCCTTCCACTGGGCCCTTCCCCTTTCCCCCCAGTGTTTGGTCCGCGCCGGTAAACCGGTAACTCCTATTTACGGTACCTACCGGTAATGGTAAGTATCGTAAATAGAAGCCGTGCCCCTATCCGCCCCCCGGGGGACGCGCCACGTCGGAGTACACCTCTCCGCCCACTGGGACAACCCAGCAGGTCCGTGGAACCTAACCTAACCTAACCTAACCTAACCTAACCTAACCTAACCTAACCTAACCTAACCTAACCTAACCTAACCTAACCTAACCTAACCTTTTTTTTTTTTTTTTTTTTTTTTACGTGGGGAAATCCTCATGGATACCCTTTGCCCTGGGGAAGGCGAAGGGTTATGCCGGACTCTTACCGGCTAAAACCCCACGGTGTTCCAACTCACGCCAAAATCCGGGGGACGCGGGCACACCGAAGTATTCTTCCGCGACCCCAGTGGCGTCAGTCCACTTAAGTGGTCAACATCTCTTTATCAACATGCCTTCTAAGAGAGGCGCGCGCAGAACACGTGCGCCGCCATCTCGGGCCTATCTATGGCGGACTACGGACCTCCCCAAGCCCGTTGTCCATAGACCCTTTTTATGGGGGATGAAGGTCGGCATACGCCCTCCTTCTTCGCCCAGTTCTCCTGCGACGAGTCGGGAGAGTGGCTTCCGCCTCCCTGACCCTCTCCGCCGCTTCCTTCTGCAGCATCACTGCCTCGCAGAAGGTCAAAACCACCTTCCATGACCTTTCACTCTCGACCATAGCGCGAACTACGGCCGTGAGCGAGAGGTCGTGGCCCACCACGTCACTTAGGACACGGCGCTCTTCAGCCCAGGCGGGGCACAGCTCCAGCGTATGCTGCGCCGTCTCCTCGGGGCAACCATCGCAGTGGTGACACCTTGATGATGGTTCTCTTCCGATTCGGCACAGGTATTTCCCAAAACACCCATGTCCTGAAAGCACCTGTGCCAACCGGAAGGTAACGGTGCCATGCTCCCTATCTATCCAGTGCTGGAGCACCGGACGGACCGCCTCGACTGTTCGAATTCCGGCACTTGGCTGGTCCAGTCTCTCCTGCCACTTCTCTAGGAGAACTTCTCGAAGCTCCATCCTGTGCCCTTCTACCTCTCTCGGGGCCGGTCGTTCACCCTGAACTAACATTTCCTCGCGCCAGAAGTGTATAGAAGCGAGGGCTTCTGCGTCCAGGTCCCAGGGTGGTGACCCTGCCAGCAAACATGCCGCCTCAAAGGACACTGTGCGGTATCCCCGGATCACCCGTATGGCCATCGCTCTTTGCGGCTTCCGCAGCAGAATAATGTTCTGGCGGCTTAGGCCGCTAGCCCACACCGGAGCTCCATACAGCGCCATGGAGCGCACGACACCCATATAGAGTCGCCGGCAGCCCACGTTTGCTCCACCAAGGTTTGGCAGTAGTCCTCCGAGAGCGGCCGCCGCACGCATCAGTTTCGGCGCCAGGCGCTGAAAGTGAGCGTTGAAGTTCCATCGGCTATCGAGGACGAGTCCCAGATACTTCATCGTCGACTCGACACCGATGTGAACTCCACCCACCACAATGTGGGATCCTGCCGGCGGCGCTTTCCTCGGCCCGTGAAAACACAGAGCCTCAGATTTATTCAAGGCCACCTGAAGCCCCAATTGCCTTATTCTGGCAACCACCTGAGCCACACCTGCAGTGGCAAGAAGGGCTGCATCCCGGTAGCTCCTCCCACTTGCTGTGACCAAGGTATCATCAGCGTAGCAGGTCAACCTAATGCCAGGCAATGTGCTACCTCTCAACACCCAGTCGTAGCCGATGTTCCACAGGAGTGGTCCAAGGACCGATCCCTGTGGAACACCGCACGACATTCTGTACCGGCACAAGCTATCCCGCCCCCGACAAGTCACATACCTATCCGCAAAATAGTCAGAGACTATGCGACGTAGGTATCGGGGCACTTGGTGGTACCTGAGCGCTTCTTTGATGCAGCTCCAGGGTAAGGTGTTAAAGGCATTGGAGATGTCGAGAGACACCGCCAAAACCACCTCGCCTCGTGAGACTGCCTCTTCCGCCAGGGTCTTCACTCGTAAGATTGCGCCGATTGTCGACCGCCCCCTACGAAAGCCAAACTGGTTATCGTCCAGATCAGGACCAACCGAGCTCAGGTGTCCAAGGAGGCGACCGGCAATGACCCTCTCAAGGAGCTTCCCCACCTCATCCAGCAACACAATGGGTCGGTAGGCAGATGGGGAATCCGGCGGTCGTCCTTCCTTCCGTAGTAAGACTAGCCGGCCCGTCTTCCACCGCGTTGGGAACCGCCCTTGTTGGAGGCACGCCTCAAATAAGGTAAAGAGTCTGGGCCCCAAACCAGCCTTAAGGGCCAAAACCCAGGCACGACCAGGAATTCCATCGGGACCCGGGGCCGTATTTTTGGCTTGCAGCCGACGAACCGCAACCCTCATCTCCACCTCAGCCAATTCCGGCACTTCGGCTTCAGAGTCACTCTCCTCCGCATCTGGCGGTACCATCGACGGTGGTAAATGCTCTTCCCTATCAGGGAATAAAGCTGAAACTACCCCCTCTAGTAGCTGCGGCTCGAGAGTCTCAGTCAGTGGGGGGGCCCAGGGGCGGAGTTTCCCTCGCACCATCCTGTAAGGCCGGCCCCAGGGATCCCGGTTCAGGGTCGCCAGGAGCTCCTCCCTAGCCTGGGTTTTGGCTCTAGCAATGGCCAGCTGCAGGGTCTCCTTAGCCTCCTTATACGCAGCATACATCCGCGTTATCTGGACTTCATCACGATGTCTCCTTCTCCTTTGTCTGGTATATTGACGTCTGAACCTAACCTAACCTAACCTAACCTAACCTAACCTAACCTAACCTTTTTTTTTTTTTTTTTTTTTTTTTTTTACGTGGGGAAATCCTCATGGATACCCTTTGCCCTGGGGAAGGCAAAGGGTTATGCCGGACTCTTACCGGCTAAAACCCCACGGTGTTCCAACTCACGCCAAAATCCGGGGGACGCGGGCACACCGAAGTATTCTTCCGCGACCCCAGTGGCGTCAGTCCACTTAAGTGGTCAACATCTCTTTATCAACATGCCTTCTAAGAGAGGCGCGCGCAGAACACGTGCGCCGCCATCTCGGGCCTATCTATGGCGGACTACGGACCTCCCCAAGCCCGTTGTCCATAGACCCTTTTTATGGGGGATGAAGGTCGGCATACGCCCTCCTTCTTCGCCCAGTTCTCCTGCGACGAGTCGGGAGAGTGGCTTCCGCCTCCCTGACCCTCTCCGCCGCTTCCTTCTGCAGCATCACTGCCTCGCAGAAGGTCAAAACCACCTTCCATGACCTTTCACTCTCGACCATAGCGCGAACTACGGCCGTGAGCGAGAGGTCGTGGCCCACCACGTCACTTAGGACACGGCGCTCTTCAGCCCAGGCGGGGCACAGCTCCAGCGTATGCTGCGCCGTCTCCTCGGGGCAACCATCGCAGTGGTGACACCTTGATGATGGTTCTCTTCCGATTCGGCACAGGTATTTCCCAAAACACCCATGTCCTGAAAGCACCTGTGCCAACCGGAAGGTAACGGTGCCATGCTCCCTATCTATCCAGTGCTGGAGCACCGGACGGACCGCCTCGACTGTTCGAATTCCGGCACTTGGCTGGTCCAGTCTCTCCTGCCACTTCTCTAGGAGAACTTCTCGAAGCTCCATCCTGTGCCCTTCTACCTCTCTCGGGGCCGGTCGTTCACCCTGAACTAACATTTCCTCGCGCCAGAAGTGTATAGAAGCGAGGGCTTCTGCGTCCAGGTCCCAGGGTGGTGACCCTGCCAGCAAACATGCCGCCTCAAAGGACACTGTGCGGTATCCCCGGATCACCCGTATGGCCATCGCTCTTTGCGGCTTCCGCAGCAGAATAATGTTCTGGCGGCTTAGGCCGCTAGCCCACACCGGAGCTCCATACAGCGCCATGGAGCGCACGACACCCATATAGAGTCGCCGGCAGCCCACGTTTGCTCCACCAAGGTTTGGCAGTAGTCCTCCGAGAGCGGCCGCCGCACGCATCAGTTTCGGCGCCAGGCGCTGAAAGTGAGCGTTGAAGTTCCATCGGCTATCGAGGACGAGTCCCAGATACTTCATCGTCGACTCGACACCGATGTGAACTCCACCCACCACAATGTGGGATCCTGCCGGCGGCGCTTTCCTCGGCCCGTGAAAACACAGAGCCTCAGATTTATTCAAGGCCACCTGAAGCCCCAATTGCCTTATTCTGGCAACCACCTGAGCCACACCTGCAGTGGCAAGAAGGGCTGCATCCCGGTAGCTCCTCCCACTTGCTGTGACCAAGGTATCATCAGCGTAGCAGGTCAACCTAATGCCAGGCAATGTGCTACCTCTCAACACCCAGTCGTAGCCGATGTTCCACAGGAGTGGTCCAAGGACCGATCCCTGTGGAACACCGCACGACATTCTGTACCGGCACAAGCTATCCCGCCCCCGACAAGTCACATACCTATCCGCAAAATAGTCAGAGACTATGCGACGTAGGTATCGGGGCACTTGGTGGTACCTGAGCGCTTCTTTGATGCAGCTCCAGGGTAAGGTGTTAAAGGCATTGGAGATGTCGAGAGACACCGCCAAAACCACCTCGCCTCGTGAGACTGCCTCTTCCGCCAGGGTCTTCACTCGTAAGATTGCGCCGATTGTCGACCGCCCCCTACGAAAGCCAAACTGGTTATCGTCCAGATCAGGACCAACCGAGCTCAGGTGTCCAAGGAGGCGACCGGCAATGACCCTCTCAAGGAGCTTCCCCACCTCATCCAGCAACACAATGGGTCGGTAGGCAGATGGGGAATCCGGCGGTCGTCCTTCCTTCCGTAGTAAGACTAGCCGGCCCGTCTTCCACCGCGTTGGGAACCGCCCTTGTTGGAGGCACGCCTCAAATAAGGTAAAGAGTCTGGGCCCCAAACCAGCCTTAAGGGCCAAAACCCAGGCACGACCAGGAATTCCATCGGGACCCGGGGCCGTATTTTTGGCTTGCAGCCGACGAACCGCAACCCTCATCTCCACCTCAGCCAATTCCGGCACTTCGGCTTCAGAGTCACTCTCCTCCGCATCTGGCGGTACCATCGACGGTGGTAAATGCTCTTCCCTATCAGGGAATAAAGCTGAAACTACCCCCTCTAGTAGCTGCGGCTCGAGAGTCTCAGTCAGTGGGGGGGCCCAGGGGCGGAGTTTCCCTCGCACCATCCTGTAAGGCCGGCCCCAGGGATCCCGGTTCAGGGTCGCCAGGAGCTCCTCCCTAGCCTGGGTTTTGGCTCTAGCAATGGCCAGCTGCAGGGTCTCCTTAGCCTCCTTATACGCAGCATACATCCGCGTTATCTGGACTTCATCACGATGTCTCCTTCTCCTTTGTCTGGTATATTGACGTCTGCTCATCACGCATGCAGAACGTAAAAGCGCGATCTCCGCTGACCACCAATATACCTGACGTTTAGGAGCATGTGTTCCGATCCGGGGCATCGAAGCATCACAAATATGCGTCATAGCCCCTCGGAACCATTCGACTTCCTCATTTATATCGGCCTCTTCAGTATTACTTGGCGCTGAGACCCAGGCTTGAACGAGAGAAGCTTCCTCCAGTGCGTCTTTGTCTAGGCGCTTCAATGCCCATCGCAAGCTGTCCTCGTGGTTCGGCAGAGTTCTTGCCGAAGCGTTAGGGGCAGTTGGCAGAGCGGAGACATCGAACCTGATGTACCGGTGGTCCGACAGCGTTTCCACATCCACCAACACTTTCCAGCCTTGAACCCGATGCACCAACTCCGGACTGGCGAGAGATAGATCCACAATGGACTCGCCTTGTGGTCGCACGCACGTGTTCACTGATCCCTGATTGAGCAGCGAGAGACCAGTCGACACAACCCACTCCTCCAGCGCCTCACCACGTGCGTTTGTAGCCGGCGACCCCCATACCGGAGACTTGGCATTAAAGTCTCCCAGAACGAGCACAGGGTTGAGATGACTTCGCCCGACTAGAGCCCCTACTTCCACGAGAAACAACTCGAACTCAGCAAGGACTCTGTTGGGCGAAAAATAGGCACCCACAACAAAAATGCCTCCGTGGAGTGCCGCCACGTATCCCCGACCTTTGATGACATTATCAAATGGAGGGGCGCCATTTCGGGAGACGATGGCCACTAGCTCATCCTCGTCTGCCACCCAGTGGTGCCCCGGAGGTATAAAATAGGGCTCCGCAACAACAGCAATATTTATCAACCACTCCGCCATGCTCTGGATCAAGAGATCCTGAGCCCTGGCAGAGTGGTTGATGTTCACCTGTAGGAACTGTAGGGCCATACTAATGCGTGTCCATTGGTACCTCCTCTTCCCTGGTGTTAGTGGGAGGGATGGCCCGCTGCGTGGGGGCTTTAGCCCCAATCGCCGCTTTCCCCTTCTTTTTGCTGCTTGATGGAGCTGCACATGCTTTACTGCCCATTCTATGCCCTGCAGGCTTCTTTGCAGCCGCACATAGTGAGCAGTGAGCAGCAGCAGCAGTGCACTCACTAGCTTTGTGTCCAGGCTGACCACAGCGGTAGCACTCAGTGCTGCGATCGACCTCCGCAGTACACTGGGCTCTAACATGTCCCCCTTCCAGGCACCTGAAGCATCGCATGACTCGTGGCTGCAGAACTCTAACCTGCGCCGCAACCCATCCCACGAGAAGTCGACCGCTGTCCGACAGTTTCCTGGCTGCTGTAACAGGACAACGCACCCAAACTGTGCCAAGCCCCGAAGAGTCCCGACGTATTTCACCGGGCTTCACTGCTTCAACTGGGCACCCACCAACTCGTGCGACTGCATTAGCAACTTCTTCAGTGCAGACAGAGTCATCCAGGCCAGAAATGCGAACTTCCGCGCACTTTATTGGCCTAGAGACTCTTATGTCTTCAGCCTTAAGGGACTCCCTCAATTTATCGGCTAGTTTGTCGGCCTTGTCCCCACTCGTCGCACCTGGCACCTCCAGTATGCGTGCTCCAGTAGCTGCTCGTCGGAAGCGGAGGGCTGAAATCCCAAGGCCAGACAAATCAATTTTCTCCTTGGCCTCGGCGAGCACCTTTCCATACGTAACACCTCTCTCCTCAGCTCCAGGTTGAAGTGTGACTACAACTGCCGCTGAGCGAGGTGGACGTAGCTTGGCTGGTTGCCTCGCTGGTTGCACTGTCGCCGCTTGCCTAGCTGGCTTTTTAACCAGTTGTGGCCGTTCGGGTTGGCTGCTCTGAACAGCGCCAGATTTCTTCTTGGAGCCTTTCTTCACGACCTTGGACCAACCTCTATCCATGGCCTCGGGTGTCGGTGGGAGAACCCGATGTTCCTTCAGGGAAGAATCCTCTTGAGCCCTGTTTACCCCTTTTTTGCCCTTTTGCGGTTTTGGTGCTACTTGGGCCCCCTCCTTGGTCTGAGCTGTTCTTGGAGCAGGCTCAACGACATTTTGCCCTTTAGCGTTATCCGCAGCGAGCGGTGGGCGAAGACGCTTTTCCGGCAGCAACCGATCCTCCAGCCCCTCGAGCCTCGCGTTCATCATGGCCCCACATTCGACCATAACTGCGCGAGCAATCTCATCGAGATTTGGGGCCGACGCTGGGGCAGGGTTTTGCTTTTGTGAGAGCAACCGCATTCGGGCCATCTCCCTGCGGACCTCTTCTAGCTCACCCGCAAGCCGTGCGTTGGCCGCCTCTAGTCTAGCGACCTCCTCCGTAATTGTACGGGACCGCATCTCTGCGAAGGAAACTTTAATTGTTTCCGCCGCCTCCTTCAGGGCTCGGACGTATGTCCCTTTCAAATTGCCAGATGTTGTGGCTACCTTTTGTACCGTCTCCACAGAATCCAGTACCAGCCTAACTAAGTCCATTGATCCTGGGTCATCCTCGACCAATTTCGCCACTGTCACGTCCGGAGATTTGCGGAAAAAGGCAGCTCTAGCCTCTCTTTTCCGCTTCGTTTCGGCCGCCAACTCTCTTTCGGCCTCCAACCGAAGTTCTGCGTTTTTGGCTGCATTCAAATCAGCCTTGGCCTTAGCCAAACCTACATACTTTCCAATAGTAGGGGGCCGACCTCGCCCCCTCGTTGTTGACGCCTTAGGCGGCGTAACATTGTCATCGCCATTATCCGAGCCAGCCTCGTCCCAAAGGCGCTTCCTCCAGAACCGGCCCCCCTCGGGCGAGAGGCCTCGAGAGGTCACCGTCCTGAGACTCACGTCCGAGTCTGTATCCGAGAGATTCGCCATTTTTGCCGAAGCAATAAACAGATCCTCCTCGCTACCTTTCGTCACATCACAGCGGGTAAGAACCACTCGCGGTTCCTTCGTCAAGTCCAAATGTACATTTAAATCGGTGTCCAAGTTCATGCCAAAATTGTCGTCGGTGTGAGAGCCGAGGCTCTCAAAGCGGTTGCTGCCCCCCCCAGAATACGAGGGGCTGCCTCCCGAAGGAGGGTGGGATTCTCCGCCAGCAGAGCTGACGGTACCCACCTGGGGTAGTAAGTTTTTATTGCAATCCGCCATAGTTTTGTTTTGTCAGTTTAAAGGCTCGACAGCCTGGGTTGGGTTAATGCTCTAGGGACTGCATTACCCCTGCAGCCATTCATCCTATCGCCGAGCATCGAAACTTAGGATTGGGGTCCGCCTCACGTTTCCGAAAAACGGAAACACGCCCTAACAAGGGCGCCCCCTCCAACTTGCGTTAGTCCCTCCCTCCAAGCCTGTCCGGTATGGGTAGCCCTGCCGGCATAGCCTTGGAGATCATTGGGAAACGCAAGCACACCAGAGCAGCCGAAGCCACCCCGGCCCTCCCATGGTGCTCCTCCTCGAGCCCACCATGTTCGCCCCTTCCACTGGGCCCTTCCCCTTTCCCCCCCAGTGTTTGGTCCGCGCCGGTAAACCGGTAACTCCTATTTACGGTACCTACCGGTAATGGTAGGTATCATAAATAGAAGCCGTGCCCCTATCCGCCTCCCGGGGGACGCGCCACGTCGGAGTACACCTCTCCGCCCACTGGGACAACCCAGCAGGTCCGTGGAACCTAACCTAACCTAACCTAACCTAACCTAACCTAACCTAACCTAACCTAACCTAACCTAACCTAACCTAACCTAACCTTTTTTTTTTTTTTTTTTTTTGGTGACGAGGGGGAAATCTGCTGACAGATACCCTACCACATTGAGGGTGTGATAGGGTTATGTGAGGTTCACGGACTCGTGGACTCACTAAAACCCCCCCGGTGGCCGGCCTCGATGCATGTCAAGGGGCTCCGGGATCTCCAAAGGAACGCACCGGTGCCCCTCTCGCATAGCGCCCTTCGCACGTCCCGGGGGCAGTTGAAGAACCACCCCCAGCACCCTCGCGGTGCTAACGGCGGCACATGCCACGATGTACCGCCGCCCTCCCGAGGCCCGCTTGAGGATAGTCAGAGCCCTCACTCCGACCACCCACGGGCCTGAAAGGTCCCCTGTTCGGCAGGGGATACCGCTACGCCCCTTGCGGGGCAGGCGCTGCGGGGCGGCCGTTGCCTGCGCCCCGCCGCCGCCTCCTCCGAGCGGGATCGGCCCTCTCCCGATCTCGCTCAGCGGCCTCTTTCCGAACCATTACGGTCTCACAGAAAGAGGCCACCGCCTTCCACGCCGTCTCGTCTGCCAGCATAGCCGCTACTACGCTTGGCAGAGAGAGGTCCTGCCCGATCCTGGAGACCAGGATCCGCCGCTCCACGCACCACGCCGAGCACTCCTCCAGCGTGTGCTGTGCGGAATCCCGGTCCCACCCACAATGGTGGCATTGCGGTGTCGGTTCGCGTCCTATCCTAGTCAGGAACTCACCAAAGCATCCGTGCCCGGTGAGAACCTGAGTAAGACGATAGGTGACGTTACCCACCTCCCTCCCTAGCCAGCCTTCGAGGTTTGGCAGAATAGCGCCAACGATGCGCTGGCGCGAACACCGCGGCTCACGGAGCCGCTCGCGCCACCTCCGGAGCGCACGTCGGCGCTCTTCCGACCGCACTTCAGCAGGCGCGGCTCCGCCCCCGTCATCATTGCGAAGACGAACATACACGCGTGCGTCCATCTCCGCTAAGATGTCGAGCGGCGGGAACCGCGCCAACAGAGTTGCCGCCTCCAGGGATATCGTCCGATACCCCCGTGCGATACGAATAGCAATGGTACGCTGTAGGCTATTAAACATAGCCCTACAGCGACCAACACCCGTCAGTCTCCCTGACCAAACGGGCGCTCCGTAGAGTGCCATCGATCGCACCACCCCCGCGTAGAGGCGGCGAACTCCCTCTCTAGGTCCCCCGAGATTAGGCAGCAGACGATGCAACGCACCGACCACCTTCCGAATCCGGGGGACAGAGCGGCTGAAGTGCTCCTCGAAGCGCCAGCGACTGTCCAAGGTAAGGCCCAAGTACTTGAGGTACTGGCCCACCTGGACGTCAACGTCACCCACGCGAACCGACATGCTGGGTGGTTCCCGTCCCCTCGGGAACTTGTGGAACCATAGCGCCTCGGTCTTCTGAGGCGCTATCCTCAGACCCAGCTCGTGGATCTTGGCCACCACGCATGCCACCCCAAGCTCGGCGAGCCCTTTGGCCTCCTCGAAGGTGTCCCCGCCAGCCAGCACGAGAGTGTCGTCCGCATAGCAGACTACGTGCAGGCCGACGGGGAGACTGACGCGCAGGACCGCGTCGTATGCGAGGTTCCACAGAAGTGGGCCCAAAACGGATCCCTGTGGAACCCCGCAACAAACCTCCCTCTGGTGCAATGCACCGTCCCTGCCCACATACTGCACACACCGGTCTCGCAGGTAGGCGCCAACGATGCGCTGCAGGTAAGGAGGCACTCCGTGATGCACAAGTGCCTCCCGGATCGCCCTCCAGGGCAAGGAATTAAAGGCGTTGACGATATCCAAGGATACCGCCAGCATCTTCCCGCCCCGGGACACTACCTGGTCCGACAGCGTACGGACACGAAGAATCGCGTCCACTGTCGAACGCGCATGTCGGAAACCGTATTGGTCATCCGACAGGTTGGGGCCTACCTGCCACAGGTGCATACATAGACGGCCGGCAATTATTCTCTCGAACAACTTGCCGGCCTCGTCCAGCAGGCAAATGGGACGATACGCAGAGGGGGAATCCGCAGTCCTGCCGTCCTTCTTCAAGAGGACCAACCTTGCCTCCTTCCAGCCTTTGGGGAAAACTCCACAGCGAAGACAGCTATCAAATAGCTGCCTGAGCTTATCCCCAAGGCCGGCAGAGAGAGCCAGCACCCAAGCCCGACCTGGAATCCCGTCAGGGCCGGGTGCGGTATTACGGGCCCTGAGGCGCTTTACGGCTCGGCCCAACTCCTGCTCGGTCACCCCCAACTCATCAGACCAGATGTTAGGGTCCGATGGTATTTCGGGGGACGACGAGGGACTATCCTGGACCCTGGGAAACAATGTGTCAACCACGTTCCCTACAAACACTGGGTCCAGGGTTTCCGTCAGTGGAGGGACCCATGGCCGGAGCTTGCCCAGTACCATCTTGTACGGGCGCCCCCATGGATCCCTATCCAGTCCCTCCAGGAGTTCGCTCCAGGACCGAGACCTGGCGTCGGCAATGGCGACTTGGAGCGCCTTGGTAGCGCCTCGGTATACCCCGTAGGCTCCCTCTATCTCCTCGGCAGTGGCTCGCCTTCTCCTCCGGGTCCTGGTGTAATGGCGTCGGGAGCGCAGGCACGTCTCACGCAACCTCGCTAACCCCTCCGACCACCAATACACCGCCCTGCGCTTGGTTGGTCTGGCTCGGGGCATCGAGACGTCACATATGGATGTCATCGATTCCCTGAGCCAGTCCGCCTCCCTCTCCGGATCGGGCAGATCCTCTACGGCGTGGCCTTCCGGCCAGGCCGCGACGATGGCTGCGGCTTCGAGCAGATCCCTGTCGAGCCGCTTGAGGGCCCATCGTCGCGGCGGGCTGCTACTGCGGCGGGACACGTGGCCGGGAGGGCGGAGGGCCACATCGAGAATGATGTGGCGATGGTCGGATAGTGTGACCATCTCCTCCGCTACTCTCCATCCCGACACCATGTGCATGAGAGAGGGAGTCGCCCATGATAGATCCACGATCGACTCCCCCTGCCATCGCACACACGTGTTGACGGACCCCCGATTTAACAACCGAAGGTCAAGTCCCGCCGCCCATTCCACTACGGAAACTCCCCTAGGGTTGTCTCGGGGACTCCCCCACACTCGCGAGTGCGCGTTGAAGTCGCCCAAGACAAGCACGGGACGGGGCAGGCACCTGCGTATGCAGTTTCCCACCTCGTCCAAGTACGCCTCGTAAGCGGCAAGGGTACCTATGTTCGGGGAGACGTAGCAGCCCACAACGGCTATGTGACCCCACTCCGTGGCCACGAAGCCCTGTCCCTTCTCTAGAAGGGCACAGTGGGGGTCACCTTCGCCACCAGCCCAGTAAATAGCGACGGAGCCCGTATCGTCCCCGAACCAGCGAGGATGGCTGGGGGTACAATAGGGCTCCGCCACTACGGCAAGTGCTACCGACCACTGCGCGAGGGTTTGCAGGAGAAGGTCCTGTGCCCCTCGGCAGTGGTTCAGGTTGCACTGGAGGACCTTAATGGTGTGATCCATTAAGAGGCCTCCATGGCCTCCTGGGGTGGCGGGCCTTGGCCCGACTGAACGGCCGCCCCTGTTGGGGCCGTTCCGCTTCCGGTGGCTGGGGCTGGAGGAGCTGGCTTCCTCTTGCCCTTCTTAGGAGGAGAGCATTTCTTGCTCCCCATCCTGTGGTCAGCCTTGCAGCCCAGATTGGAGCACAGCGGACACCTGCGCGGACGCGTGCACTGGCTAGCCCGATGATCGGGTTCGCCGCACGCGTAGCACAAGTTTGTGCGGTCCACTGTACTCCGACACATGCTGCGCACGTGCCCGTACTCCAGACACCGGAAGCACTGTAGCGGCCGCGAGGTCAGATAATCGACCCGCGCTGATACCCACCCGACGACGACGTGCCCTGCCGCAGCTAGCTTGCGGACCGCAGCTAGCGGACAACGGACCCACACCGTGCCCAGGGCAGTGGGCGAGCGACGAATATCGCCCACCCGCACGTCGTCAGCCGAGCAGCCGCCAGCATTGGCGACCGCGGCCGCTACTTCCTCATTTGACACGCTGTCCTCGAGGTCCCTAAGCCGCAACTCACCCGTTTTCATGGGGCGAGTGATGCGAACCTTAAGGTCCTCGAGGGCCACGCGCATGCGCTCAGCCAGCTTGTCAGCCTTGGAGGCACAGTCGGGCCCGGACACCTCCATGATTAGTCCTCCGGTGATGGCCCGCTTTGAGCGGACATTGTCCACTCCCACGTCGGCCAGCTTTATACGGGACTTGGCGGCTGCCATCACTGCGGCCAAGGTGACCTCCGAGCCTTCTGGAATCGTCACCGTAATCGCCGCCGACGATGGCAGCCGCGTCGGCTTCGGCATGGGGCCAACCTTTGGGGTGACCTTAGAGCCAGCACTAGGGCCAGCTGTGGAACCCGTCTTTGAGCCTTGCTTCACCGCCTTCCTTTCGGCCGCAGTTTTCTTGGCCTTTTTGCTAGTCACGACTGCCCATGTGGTCGATGGCGCGGGGGTTGCCTGCGTCTCGGGTGGTCGCGACTGCACTGCTGGTAGGGAAACCACTGGCCCGGGTGGTGCTCGGCGTTTTGCCTGCGCCTTGTTCGTGCCAGAGGGTGCCTTTGAGGAAGATCCCGGATTTGCTGGAGCCGCAGTGCCCTGTAAAGAGGGGCACTGGGCTTTCATTGCCTCAGCCAATTTCTTGTCCATGAGAGCGCCGAGGCGCTCCATGATCCGACTCTCCCAATCTGACCCATCGGTGACAGGTGTTGATGCCCCCGGTTTGGCCACGCTCTGAGCGCTGGCCCGGGGACTAGCCTGCTGACGGATGGACTCAGTCAGTTTCTCCACCTTGGTAGAGAGATCGGCCATTTGAGCACGCAGCTCGGCGTTCTCACGCTCCAACCTCTCGACATTGGCATCCACAGACGTTCGTTGTGCCAGCACCCCTGCTGCAGCGAGAGTCTTCCGCACAGCCACGCGCAGGCCTTTCACAAAATCACCTTTCAGATTCTTCGATCTGTCGGCAATTTTTTCCACTGTCTGGAGTTGCTCCTTGATGCAAGCTCCTAGGTCCTCAGTTCGTTGCGCCTGCATTTCCTTCTCCAGCTCAACTACCAGAGGCAGTTTTGTTTTTGACCTCGTGTTATGAGGAGCAACGCGAGGGTTGAACACGCCGTCATGATCCTCCCCGTCGTCTCTCAAAAACAGGGCGCGTTTGGACCCCTGAGGATCCAAGGCACCAGCGACCTCCTCGTTTTCGGGCTTTCGGCCCCGCTTCAACTTAGCGCGAGACAAGTCCGACGCTGTCGAAGCAAACGAAGACATAGACATGCCGGAGCAGTCCGAGTCCTCCCCACCATCACCAGACGCTCCAACCGGCCCTGGTTTCACGAAAAAACCAGCGCCGGCTGATGCGTCACTCCTTCTGACATCTTGGCGTTTCTTGCCCCCCTCAGATACGATGGGGCTGAGTGCCGGAGCACTGTGGGATTCTTCAGCATCGCTGATACCCACCTGAGGCTGTTGTTTTTTCGAAGTCGCCATTTCATGTTTTTCTTTTTTGAAGGGGTTTAGTCCCCTGTGTGTTGGTGCCCTAGCGGCCGGGATCCCCCCGACCATACTGTGTGTGCGAACCCGGACACGAACTGCATCACCCCGCCCGCAACCACTTTGCGGTTGCGAATGAGGCGCCGCAGCACGAGTCCGGGTTCCCACAAACAATACTCCCCTCGGCAGGCACCAAAACCATATATTGGGATTTGGCCCTCCTCCGATCCGAACCGGATCTACACGGGCGACTCAGCTGAGCCCGCCTCCCCTCCCCGACAGAGTAGGCAACTCCTTTCCTCCGTCAGCCCCATCCACTGTGCCCTATGCTGACCATAGGGACACGTGGCGGGGCTCCCATTCCCCATTCCCCCCCGGTGTTTGGTCCGCGCCGGTAACCCGGTAACTCCCATTTGCAATACCTACAGGTAGTGGTAGGTAGCGCAAATAACAGCCATGCCCCTATCCGCCTCCCGGGGGACGCGCCACGTCGGAGTTCACCTCTCCGCCCACTGGGACAACCCAGCAGGTCCGTGGAACCTAACCTAACCTAACCTAACCTAACCTAACCTAACCTAACCTAACCTAACCTAACCTAACCTAACCTAACCTAACCTAACCTAACCTAACCTAACCGCGTCCACGCGGCCCTCAAGGCGCTGTACGAGATGGTTAAGCAGCTGGACGCTGCTCCAGCCGTTGGTCGACTTCATGGGCATGGGGCGGAGCGAGAGCAGAGACCGGAAAGTACCGACTCTGCTCTCGTTCCGGCTTCTGCCGATAGAAGTAAAGAAATCTTGGAGGAGATTAGGGAAGTGAAGGAGTTATTAAAAAAGGAGGTGGAAGAAAGCAAGGAAAAGCAAAAGGAAAGCAAGAAGGCCCTGGAAGAAGCCGAAACCCGCCTGAGTGCACAGATAACGTACGCCCAGGTGGCAGCGGCGGCACCGACCCCGGCGCCTGCACAGCGAAAGGCGATGCACTCCGTCATCGTGACCTCCCCAGATGTCATGGATACATCGGACACGGTGATGGAGAAAATCAAGAACGCTGTGCAGGCGGCGGAGACGGGAGTGAGGGTGGAAAGAGTTAGGAGAGCAAGGAATCAAGCGGTGGTAATAACATGTCGGGAGAAGGAAGAGCTGGAGAAGGTTGTAAACAGATTGAGGATTAAAAAGACAGACCTAAACATAGAGGAGGCAAGGAACAAGAATCCAATGGTCGTCGTGAAGGACGTCATGCAGTACCTAACTGATGACGACTTGACGACGGCCATTGTAAAGCAGAATGGGGAGGTCTTGGAAGGCATTAAGATAGAGGATGCCGACATGAAGGTGAAATTCAGAAGGAGGGCCAGGAACCCCCTGACGTCCCACGTAGTGCTGCAGGTGACCCCCACCATCTGGCAGCGGCTAACCGCTGCAGGTCGGATACATATCGACCTGCAGCGGGTAGCCGTGCAGGACCAGAGCCCGTTAATCCAATGCACCAAGTGCTTGGGTTACGGACACGGGCGAAAGTACTGCAAGGAGACGGAGGGGGACCTCTGCAGTCACTGTGGGGGACCGCACTTGAGAAAAGAGTGCGAGGCGTTCCTTCTGCATGAAGCACCGGAGTGCAGAAACTGCAAACAGGCGAAAAAGGAAAGACTAGACCATAATGCCTTCGACAAGACCTGCTCGGTGAGAAGGAAGTGGGAGGAGGTGGCCCGTTCGGCGGTGGCGTACTGCTAAGGTCACCCAGAGCAACATAACGAGAGATAAGTGGAGATTAGATACATCCAATAATCCGGACCACAATGTCATTGGAAAAATTAATTCAAAATTTAACAAAATAAACATTATTCAAAATTTCTTAGCTAATTGGAGTCATTTTCGTGTGAAAATGGCCCAATTACCAATAGCCAATAAAATAAACAAAATAGAAATAGAAAAATTAGATAGCTCGCAAAAAACTCATGGAACATTAAGAAAACATACAGAAATAAAAACTAAGTTAAATGACAAAAATATACATAATACTAAAAAGAAACATAAAGCATACTTACCTCTGTGGAAAGAGATCTTGGACTGGATGATGGAGAACATGGAGCAAACCAGGTTCCACAGCGCATCTCCACTGCGTCGTAGACGGGCGACCGAAGACAACCTGAAAACGAAAACAGAGTTAAAACTGAAAGTGTGTAAGGTAAAGTCACAAGAATGGAAAGAATTAGGCGGGAAGCAGGATGGAGAAAGAGGGTGGGACGGGATAAATAGAATAATAGAAAAGACACAAACAAACAACGTACTTCAAACAGTAGGAAAAAACAAAAGAGGAAAATTCCTTGAGTATAGTATAGTTATAAGAAACGTAATTAGTAGGAATAAGATAAAAGTAGGTTAAGAAACTAAACACAGTAAATATTTTGAATAATATTATATTTGTGTTTAAAAGTATAAAAGAGAACAGAAAATCGAGGAAAAACAACAAAAAACCAATAAAAGAAATTAAAAAACAAAAAACACAAAAATACAAAAATAAAATAAGATATATTAGGAATAAGTAGATTAAGCCCAGACCACCCTTAGCATAAGAAATACCCTTAGCTTTAAGAACATAAAAAAGTAAATTCCCTTAAGGAAAAGTTTAAATTGTAAGTCCCTTCAGGACATAGAATATTTTTAAAAAACCCTTCAGGAATTCATAAAATAGAAATATCCCTTCAGGATTTAGGAAAACTTGTAAATTCCCTTCAGGAATAAGAAATTAAGGCAATTTTGCAATGTATAAGAATAAATGTAGTCTAACAATGCCTCCGATTATGTCGGAGAATTCTCAGTAGATGGCAATTAGAGATGCCATTATAAAAAAAAAAAAAAAAAAAAAAAAAAAAAAAAAAAAAAAAAAATAACCTAACCTAATCTAACCTAACCTAACCTAACCTTTTTTTTTTTTTTTTGTTTTCGGAGGGGAGATTCATTGACGAATACACCCGGTCTGGGGAGACCGGAGTTATGTGGGACTCGCTGCCCTGAAAAGGGCAGAATACCCACTAAAACCCCTCCGGTGTTCCTCTCTCGCCATTGTAGCCGAGCCACGGGAACAATATTCCTTCCGCGACTCGACTGGCGACCCCAATCCCTCTCTCTCTTGGGCGGCAGAGCCTCCTCTCATCACGTTCGCTCGCCGCCCCCATTCGTCCATCTCCTTTCCACCCCCCGATAGAATCACAGCCGCACAGGTTCAGCGTGGTGACCGCGGCTGCGCGGCGTGCCCTCCGTTGGGCGGCGGCGCAGCACTCGCACAGATATCTGTGACCGCGCGCTCGCCGCCCCATTCCTCCCCCCTCACAGGCACGGGTCTATTTTCATACAAACACACACACACACACACACACACTACAAGTAAACACACACCGCCCGCACCTGTGCATGAGCACCGCGGTTCTCGCGCCAATGAGTGCGTCCCCCGCGTGCCTCATGCCATCCATCACCTTTCATTTGCATCCATCACCTTATGGCATCATGGCCCACATCCGTCATCGTGTCAGAAACACTTGACACGACTACGGAACCCTCCCCTTTGCGAGGCCCTCCCCATAAGGGCCGTCGCACTCAAACACCATCCATCACCATTCGTCCTCGGTGCGCGCGCGGTGTTGGTCTGCGCCTCCCAAGACGCAACCCAGGGTCGCGCTCGCGCCATCTCTCTGCCTCCTCTTTGGCGGTCATGACCGCCTCCGAGAAGGCCAAAACGGCGTCCCACGCCCTCTCACTGCCAACCATGGCACGCACGACTGTCGGCAGCGACAGATCCGCTCCGATCACCGCGACCAGCGCAGCCCTCTCCACCGCCCATGCCGAGCACTCGGACAGCGTGTGTCGCGCCGTGTCCTCGGCGCACTCGCAGTGGTGGCACTCAGGGGTGGGCTCCGCCCCTGCCACCCTCCACAGATATCTTCCGAAGCAACCATGGCCCGAGACGATCTGTGTAAGGTGGAAGGAGAGCACCCCGTGCTTCCTCGTCACCCAGCGCTCGAGGACCGGCCGCACCGCGTCGATGGTATCTCGGCCAGCGGAGGGCTCTTCAAGCGCTCGCAGCCACCGCAGCAGAAGACGCCTGCGCGCGCGCCTGCGCCAGCGCAACATCCCCTCCCTCGGAAGCGGCTCACCTGTGGCTCGGTGCTCAGCGACCCGGTCGTAGACCGCGGTGAGCACACGGGCGTCCAGCTCCCAGGGTAGGCAGGCAGCGAGCACACACGCCGCCTCGAAGGAGACGGTGCGGTATCCGTGCACCGCCCTGAGGCAGATGGCCCTCTGTGGCCGACGCAGAAGAGCCTTGTTGGCCCGTCCCAGGGCATCCTCCCATACGGGCGCCCCATACAGCGCCATCGACCGCACCACCTGTACATAAAGCCGTCGGCAAGCCGCATGCGGCCCACCGATGTTCGGTAATAGCCGACCCAGGGCACCGCACGTAGCCATGAGCCGCGGCGCGAGCCGACGGAAATGCTCGCAAAACGTTAGGCGGGGGTCGAGGACAATGCCGAGGTAGCGCATGGCTATCCCGACATCGATCCACACACCGCCCACCATCACGCGAGCACCCGCCGGCGGCCCCCTCCGCGGCCCATGGAAGCATAGGGCCTCGCACTTGGGCAGAGCCACCTCCAGGCCTAGCCGCCGTATGCGCCCCAGCACACACTCCACGCCCTCCGTCGCACGCGCGGCCGCGTCCCCGAAGTCAGTGCCGCGGGCAGTGACCAGCGTGTCGTCCGCGTAGCAGGTCACGCTTACACCGCCCGGCAGCACACCCCGCAACACCCAATCGTACCCGATGTTCCACAAGGTTGGTCCGAGGGCCGAACCCTGTGGAACACCGCGCGTCATCGGTTTGGTTTCCCAGGCCACCCGCGACGGATATCGGACCTCCCTCTCGGAGAGGTAGGCTCCGATGATCCGGCGCAGGTACTCGGGGAAACCGTGGTACCTCAGTGCCCTCTCGATGCAGGCCCATGGGAGGGTGTTAAAGGCGTTCGCTATGTCTAGCGAAACCGCCAATAACACCCCCCGACCCGCGACCGCCTCCTCCGCCATCCCCTTCACCCTGCGGATCGCGTCCATACTTTCCTCTGTGGCCGCCACGACCACCGCCGCGGGCGCCACAGAGGCGTCAGACATTGTGCACTGCGGGACACAAGCAGCGGGCTTAGCCCGCGCGGGCACTACGACTCGCGCCGAAGCGCCAACAGAGGCCCGAACCGGCAGCGCGGCACGCACTGGAGCGCCGACGGGCGGCGCGGCGCGCACCGGGACACCGACAGCGGGCCTAGCCCGCACGGAAGCACCGGCGGGCGCCACCACACGCACCGAGGCACCGACAGAGGGCGCAGCGCGCGCAGGAGCCCGAGAGCGCAGCGCGGCGCGCACCGGAGCACCAGTAGAGGGCGCAGCCCGCATCGAAGCTCCTCGCGCCGAGGCACCGGCAGCGGCAGCGGCAGCGGCAGGTTCGGTAATAGCCGACCCAGGGCACCGCACGTAGCCATGAGCCGCGGCGCGAGCCGACGGAAATGCTCGCAAAACGTTAGGCGGGGGTCGAGGACAATGCCGAGGTAGCGCATGGCTATCCCGACATCGATCCACACACCGCCCACCATCACGCGAGCACCCGCCGGCGGCCCCCTCCGCGGCCCATGGAAGCATAGGGCCTCGCACTTGGGCAGAGCCACCTCCAGGCCTAGCCGCCGTATGCGCCCCAGCACACACTCCACGCCCTCCGTCGCACGCGCGGCCGCGTCCCCGAAGTCAGTGCCGCGGGCAGTGACCAGCGTGTCGTCCGCGTAGCAGGTCACGCTTACACCGCCCGGCAGCACACCCCGCAACACCCAATCGTACCCGATGTTCCACAAGGTTGGTCCGAGGGCCGAACCCTGTGGAACACCGCGCGTCATCGGTTTGGTTTCCCAGGCCACCCGCGACGGATATCGGACCTCCCTCTCGGAGAGGTAGGCTCCGATGATCCGGCGCAGGTACTCGGGGAAACCGTGGTACCTCAGTGCCCTCTCGATGCAGGCCCATGGGAGGGTGTTAAAGGCGTTCGCTATGTCTAGCGAAACCGCCAATAACACCCCCCGACCCGCGACCGCCTCCTCCGCCATCCCCTTCACCCTGCGGATCGCGTCCATACTTTCCTCTGTGGCCGCCACGACCACCGCCGCGGGCGCCACAGAGGCGTCAGACATTGTGCACTGCGGGACACAAGCAGCGGGCTTAGCCCGCGCGGGCACTACGACTCGCGCCGAAGCGCCAACAGAGGCCCGAACCGGCAGCGCGGCACGCACTGGAGCGCCGACGGGCGGCGCGGCGCGCACCGGGACACCGACAGCGGGCCTAGCCCGCACGGAAGCACCGGCGGGCGCCACCACACGCACCGAGGCACCGACAGAGGGCGCAGCGCGCGCAGGAGCCCGAGAGCGCAGCGCGGCGCGCACCGGAGCACCAGTAGAGGGCGCAGCCCGCATCGAAGCTCCTCGCCCGCTTGCCTGCTTTGGAAGCAGGGGCAGGGACCCGCTGCGGCGTCGGCTTGGGCGGCACGGTAGCCACCACAGCCCTCCCAGCGTCTGCCCTTAGTGGTGGGCGAACTACCGGGGCCGGTAGAAGGCGCTCCTCGATCCCCGCAATTCGGGCGTTCAGCATCGTCCCGAACGTCGAGGTCAGGGAGCGCCTCAGCTCCTCTACCAAGTCCGCCCCTACAACGACGGGGGCCACCTGTGTCCCTGTCGCGGCAGCAACAGCGGCGGCAGTGGTCGCAGCGGCGGCCTCCGTCTTCGCTTCGGTGAAGCCGCGACGCAACGACTTCACCTCCGCCCTTAGCGCTTCCGTCTGCAAGAGCAAGCGGCTGTTCTCCGCCCTCAGCCTCTCCTGGCGGTGCCTCTCCTTCTTGCGACCTCTCCTGGCGGTGCTAACCTTCGCAGAAGCCGTCCCCTCGGTCTCCGTGTCCGAGCCTGCATAAGCGTACCCGGGCACGAAGAACGAGGTGGACGGCCGCTTCCGGGCTAACCCGCCCACCACACACCCCGACGCGTCGGACTCTACCCGTTCCTCCTGGGAGGGGCCCTGAGAAGGGCCTTGATCGGGTAAAGAACTCCGCGTCCCAACATCCATCGAGCCGACCTCCACGTCCGACTCCACTTCCGCCCGCGAGGAGGGGCCCTGAGAAGGGCCTTTTAAAAACCTCCCCGCCGCGTCACGCAAAGGCCCCGGCATGCCGAAACCCTCCGTGACCCCACAACAAACAACAGACAACGAAAAACAAAAACCCTCCAAACTTCCAAAGCGCCAACAACTCAAAACTCCCGCGATCCGAACCAACCTAACCTTTTTTTTTTTTTTTTTTTGTGGGGGGGGAAAATGCCCACCGCATTTCCCTTCCGCCATGGGGGTGACGGAAGGGGGTATGTGGGGCTCGAACCCACTAAAAACCCCCCCGGTGAGCAGTCCACCGCCATGGTGGGACGAGATGGGGTCGCTTTCGCATTCACCATCTCGTCCCGGCGGGCGGCCCGGGAACCGGTCCGGGCCTCGGCCTCAGGGAGGGGTAACCTTCTCACCCAAGGTTACCCCTCAGACGTGTGAGGTCGTGCCAGCCGGCAGAGAGTCCCCCGACTCTCCACCAGTGACCCCACTACGGAGGATGAAGGAGGCGGGCGAACCGCCCCCTTCGTCCCCCGCGACGTCTGCGCCGGAGCGGGTCAGATCGGGCGTCATCCTCTCTGACCCGCTCAGCGGCCTCCTTCTGCGTCATGACCTCCTCGCAGAAGGAGACCATCGCCTGCCACTCCCTCTCGCCGCCGAGCATGGCACTTACCACTCTCGGCAGAGAGAGGTCCCGGCCCAGGATCGCTGAAAGTGTGTGTCGCATGGGACCCCACGCGGCACACACCTCCAGCGTATGGAGCGCCGTATCCTCCGGCGCCCCACATTCGTGGCAGGCCGGGGTCGCCTCCCGCCTCGCGATCTGGTGCAGATACTTTCCGAAGCATCCATGCCCGGAAAGCACCTGCACCAATCGGAAGGTCAGCGACCCGAACCGCCGCCGCACCCACCTCCGGAGGACCGGTCTAATGGCCTCCACCGTCCACTGACCAGGGACCGGTGGAGCCAGGTCCTCCGCCCACCGCCGCAACAAGGCGGCCCGCGCCAGTCGCCGCATGCGTGCGACCTCCTCCCATACTGGGTACTCCCCAACGGATCTCCTCGCCGCCACAAAGTGGTATACTTCGGCGAGGATTTCCGCTTGGAGAGCCCAGGGGGGATCACCGGCCAACACGCAAGCTGCCGTCCAGGACACCGTCCGGTATCCGCGGATCGCCCTCGTCGCGATGACCCGCTGCGGACGTCGCAGCAGGGTCATGTTTCCGCGACTGAGGGCGTCCACCCAGACCGGTGCCCCGTACAGGGCCATACTCCGGATAACTCCGGAGTACAGCCGGCGACATGTGGCGCTCGGGCCACCCACGTTGGGCAGCAGCCTCCCTAAAGCGGCCGCGGCTCCCAGGACTCTTGGGGCCAGCTGAGTGAAATGGGCCCCAAAAGTCCACCTCCCGTCCAGGATGAGACCCAGATATTTCATCTGGGTCCCAACCCGGACCAGGACCCCGTCCAGAACTATCCTCGTTCCTGGAGGGGGTCCCCCCCGAGGCCCATGGAACAGCAGGGCCTCGGTCTTGGAGAGGGCTACCTCCAGTCCCAGGGAGCGTATGCGGCCGACCACGATGGTGGTGCCCACCGTGGCTAGCCGCATCGCCTCCCCGAGGTCCCTCCCCCTGGCTACGACCAGGGTGTCATCCGCGTAACACGCCACCCGCATATTTGCGGGAAGCGTGCCGCGGAGCACCCAGTCGTAGCCTATGTTCCACAGGAGCGGCCCCAGCACCGACCCCTGTGGAACCCCGCGGACGACGCGACGGTGTCTCAAGCCGTCGCGTCCTTCCACCAGGACCTCGCGGTCCTGGAGGTAGTCCGCCAACAGCCTCCGCAGATACAGAGGCACTCCATGATAGAGGAGCGCCTCCCGTATCGTCCCGTGCGGCAGGCTGTTGAAGGCGTTGGCTATGTCAAGCGAGACTGCCAACGCCTTGTCCCCCTCGTGGACCGCCTCCTGCGTCCACCCCTTGAGCCAGAGCAGGGCGTCTATTGTAGACCGCCCCGCTCTGAACCCATACTGGGCCTGTGACAGCCCAGGCCCAGTCCCCTCCAGGTGCCGGATGACACGGGAAGCGACTACTCTCTCCAGTAGCTTCCCCGTGTCATCCAGCAGCACTATTGGCCTGTATGCGGAAGGCGAGTCTACGGCTCGACCCTCCTTCCGCAACAGGCACAACTTGCCGTCCTTCCACAGCTTCGGGAACCGTCCTGACGTGAGACATACGTCGAACAGTTCCCGAAGCTGGATACCCATCTCCCCCAAGGCGATCCTCAGGACCCGCTTTGGGATCCCGTCAGGACCCGGTGCCGTCCTCTTGCCGCGTAGGCGGCCGACGGCAACCTCCATCTCCACCTCTGTCACGAGGGGGATGGAGGCCGGGTCCAACTCCTCGGGGAGGAAGGACGGCGCTGTCATTGTGGGCGGGGCGTGGTGGGGGTCCACGTCGGGGAAGAGACCTCCCAACACCCGACCCAGAAGCTCCGGCTCCAGGGACTCTGCTATCGGGGGCGTCTGGCCCCGGAACTTTTTCCGGGCCGCTCTATACGGACGCCCCCATGGGTCCCTGTTGAGGCCCTCCAGAGCCTCATCCCAGGCCCTCGTTTTGGCCCGACCGATGGCCAGCTGCAGCTCCTCCTTTGCGTCACGGTAGGAGCTGTACAGCCGGCACTCAGCTGTCAGCTCTTCGGCTGACAGCTCCTCATCGGTCCGGCCGTGACGCCGCCTCCTGCAACGGGCGTAGGGCCGCCGTGCCGCCGAGCAGGCAGCTCGGAGATCAGCGATCTCCGAGCTCCACCAATACACCTCCCGGCGGCCTGGGAGGCGCCGGGACCTGGGCATGGCGGCGTCGCACACCGCCGTCACCGCCTCCCGGAAGTGGCACGCCGCGACGTCCACCTCCGGGTGCGTGGGCGCGGCCGACCACGACTGGACGATCGCCGCCTCAACTACCAGTTCGGCGTCGAGGCGACTGATCGACCAGCGCGGGAGGTCCGCACGCACCACGCGCCTCCCTTGGATGTCGGAGGTGGAGATCTCGAACCGTATATATTTATGGTCCGAGAGAGTCTCCACTTCCGACATCACCCTCCACGCTTGGGCACGTGCCGCGACAGCGGGGGTGGCGAACGTAACGTCCACCACGGACCCCCGTCGCTGTCGCACGCACGTGTGGACCGACCCTCTATTCAAGAGGGTCAGCCCTGCGGCAACCGCCCACTCCCTATCTCCCCTCGAGAGTCAGTAGTGGGGTTGCCCCAGTCCCGGGCCTTGGCGTTCAGGTCCCCCATAACGAGGACCTGACGTGGCGCCTGCCTTCGCACCGCTGCGGCCAGGAGGTCCATAAAGACCTCCAGCTCCGCAGCGGTTCTATTGGGGGAGAAGTATGCGCCGACGACCGCATACTCCCCCCACTTGGCTACCACGTACCCCGAACCCCTCTCTTCGACTGAGAGGGGGGGGCCGCCATTCCCCTTTCCCACAATGGCCACGGAGCCGTCCAGATCCCCAGCCCAACATGGATGTTGGGTGGGAACGTGGTACGGCTCCGCGGCGACCGCCACATCAATTGCCCACTGCGCCAGGGACTGCATGAGCAGATCCTGAGCCCTGGCGCAGTGGTTGACGTTCGTCTGGAGGAGGTTGAGATGCCAGACCTGATCCATCAGTCTGACATCACAACCACCTCGCTCGCCACTTGGCGAGAGACCTCAGGGGCAGCAGGGGCGGTCCGGGCCCCAGCGGCTTTTCCCACCGTCTTCGGGGGAACGCAGCTGCGTCCCCCCATTACGTGCCCGGAGGGCCTGCCGGACTCGGCGCATATCGCGCATCGCGGCTCGGCCCTCCCGCAGGTGGCCGCTCGGTGACCTGCGCCTCCACACCGGAAGCACAGGTCCCCTCTGTCCGCCGCCGCGGGGCACTGGGGGCGAGTGTGTCCCAGCCCCATGCACCTGTAACAGCGCATGGGACGCGCCCCCAGTGATACCACTCGTGCCGAGCTCCACCCAACCAGCAGCCTGCCCTTTTCCAGCAGCACTTTGGCTGCCGAAATCGGGCAGGACACAAGGGTGGAGCCGGTGCCGCCGAAGCCGAAACGGATCTCTCCGGCCTTGACGAGCCGCACGTCACAGCGGCCCGCCTCTGCAACCGCCGCGGCCACCTTCTCCTTCGTGGCCGCGTCGTCCAGACCCGTGATGCGGAGGTCCGTCGACTTCACGGGCCTGGTGACGCTGGCCACCTCCGACAGGACATCGCGGAGCTTCTCCGCGAGCCTGTCGGCCTTCTCCCCGTTTTGGGAGCCAGGAATCTCCAGCATCCTGGCTCCCGTGGCCGTCTGCCGAAACTGGACACGGTCAATCCCCAGCTCTTGGAGATTGACCTTGTCCTGGGCCATCCGGAGGACAGCGCTATAAGTCACCCCCTTATCCGCGGCCGCGGGCTGCAGCGACAGCACGACAGCCGCGGACTTTGGGGGCTTCAGCGCCGCCGTCAGCTTCGGGGCAGCAGCGGCGGGACGAGCCGCTGGGGCAGTCACGGGTGCAGAGGGGGGGGAGGATTTCTTCCCCTTTCCCTTGCCCTTCTTCGTCACCGTCGCCCAAGTTTCCTTCACCTGGGGAACGGCGACAGGTGCAGCCTCCCTCGAGGGACCCGCCACTGGTGCCACCGAGGGGGCAGCGCGCTTGCCCGCTTTGGGGGCAGGGGCAGAGGCCCGCTGTGGCGTCGGCTTGGGTGGCACCGCAGCCCTCCCAGAGTCTGCCCTTAGTGGCGGGCGGACCACCGGAGACGGCAAGAGGCGCTCCTCGATCCCCGCGATTCGGGCGTTCAGCATCGTCCCGAATGTGGTGGTCAAGGAGCGCTTCAGCTCCTCCACCAGGTCTGCCCCCACAACGACGGGGGCCGCCAGCGGTCCTGCCACAGCAGCGGCAGTGGTGGCGGCGGCGGCCTGCGACTTCGCTTCGGTGAAGCCGCGACGAAGCGACTTCACCTCAGCCTTCAGCGCCTCCGTCTCAAGGCGCAGGCGGCCGTTATCGGCCCTCAGTCGTCGCGTCTCCTCCGCCTCGCTACGGTCCGCGAGGGCGTCCACCACCTCTCGCAGGCCAGACGCTGACCCTTTCAGGCGGGCAACAAACTCGCCTTTGAGGTTGCCGGACTTCCGAGCAACCTCCAAAATGCAGGCGAGCTTCTCGCCCGCATGCGCCCTCAACTGCTGCGCGTTAAGCGCGCTGATGTCCCCGACCATCGCGGAGACGTCGGTATCGCTACCGGTCGTCGCGACGTCAGGGACAGCAGCGGAACGCGCCTTCCCATAAGGCCTGCTTTGCAGGACCTCCCCCAAACCAGGTTTGAGGAAATCCTCTCTTGACGAGGGGCCCGCTTTGGCAGACCTCCTCCCTCCCCTCTTCGCCGAGCTGACCTTGGCGGACGCTGTCCCCTCGGTCTCCGTGTCCGAGTCCAAATACCCGGGCACGAAGAACGAGGAAGACGGCCGCTTCAGAGCCAACCCCCCCAAATAACTCTCCGACACGTCGGAGTCCACCCCTTCCTCCTGAGAGGGGCCCTGAGAAGGGCCTTTTTGGGGCGGAGCACCGACCCCCGTCACCAACACGTCCTCGGACCCAGCGTCCGATTCCGCCTTCTCCCGCGAGGAGGGGCCCTGAGAAGGGCCTTTTAGGAACCTCCCCGCCACGTCACGCAAAGGCCCCGGCATGCCGAAACCCTCCGCGACCCCACAACAAACAACAGACTCCCCAAAAACAAACGAAAACCCTCCAAACTACCAAAGCGCCAACAAACTCAAACTCCCGCGATCACTCCGAACCAACATAACCTAACCTAACCTTTTTTTTTTTTTTTTTTTTTTTTTTTTTTTTTTTTTCGGAGGGGAGATTCATTGACGAATACACCCGGTCTGGGGAGACCGGAGTTAAAAAAAAAGGTTAGGTTAGGTTATTTTAACCTAACCTAACCTAACCAAAAATAACCTAACCTAACCTTTTTTTTTTTTTTTTTTTTTTTTTTTCTTTTCAGAGAGGAAATTCATTGACGAATACACCCGGTCCGGGGAGACCGGAGTTATGTGGGACTCGCCGCCCTGAAAAGGGCAGAATACCCACTAAAACCCCTCCGGTGTTCCTCTCTCGCCGTAGTAGCCGAGCCACGGGAACAATATTCCTTCCGCGACCCGACTGGCGACCCCAATCCCTCTCATTCTTGGGCGGCAGAGCCTCCTCTCGTCACGGCCGTTGGCAGTACAAGCGTCAGTAGCCTTTGTACGATCTGAAATAACAAGTTTACATCTTCCTATAAAAGCTGGATTTGAGGGCGTTGCGGCTCCATTCTGCAAAAGCCTTCCGAGGAAACAAGACCTAGTCTTTTCTATAATCCATCCATAGTAATACCTAGTTTTCTTACGTAAACCGAAACTTGGTAAGTCTATTGTGATCACTAATCTATAAATCTGTACCTACTTGCTGTATATAATGTAATTTTTTACTTTCTTAAAAGCTACCTACTATTAATCTCACGCAGCTGTCTTCTCTTCTGCTTGTGCACTCGTTATGCTGATGTGAGTCACCTCTTGACCCCATCAGGGTGTGGCTTTCTCTTTGCATTAGCATATTTAGGTACCTACCCGCTACAAGCTACTGTAAAGCATCCTCGCTGTTTGGTCAGTAACCCTCAGGGTTTGTTTGTCACCTAGCCGCTACAAGTTTGTGCATAAAGTACCTAGCAGTTGTACAACTGCTAGTTTCCTGTTCTACCTGCACTATTATCTAAGCTTATGACTGACCTACCTACCTACCTACCTACCTACTTACTGTAAACCGCTACGGTGCTATGATGTTTGGGGTCTGCCGCATGTCACTCTGCCTGTTTCCTACCACGTGGCACAGGACGGCTCCATCCACTCTTCCTCAGCTCATGGCACCGAGGCTCAGAGGTACTACTGTGTCTATAACCTCTCCTGACGCTTCCAGGGTTTATTACTCCGGGTTTCATCTACATGAACCCACGCTGCTGCTAGACCTACGTTTGTCTGAGTCGTACCTACCTGGTGGTTCCTAACACCAGCTGCTGGGCCCGCTACCAAGCCCATCCTGCTGAGTCCGGTTGCTGCATGACGGCAGACATCCTACCTACGCCTGCCACGCTGCCCGTGGTCTCCAGCACCAGAGAATGATCCACAGGAGAGTACACGTGTACGGGGGGATCACTGTTCCACCGCGTATCCTAGGAGCGACAGTTGTTTGTCGGAGGTATTATATATGTTCAAGTTGAGTGAAAACTTCGCTTGCACGGTCTAGACGCTCCGATGCAAAGCCATCTGTGTATTGAGTGTGGTAGCTCTTCGTTGATGCGATGTAACTTAGCTCAATCATGTGGCGAGAGATGTCGCTGCACGTTCAAACATTCCTGTACATTCCGGGTTTCAAGTTATTCGGACCTAATACTGAGGGTTGTGATGTCTGTAATTTCTGAAGTAAAAAATCGATAACCTTGAAATATTAACGGAACAATCTTTGAAGTATCTCCTTTCTAACAAAAAAAAAGAACGAATAAAATCGGACTACGGGTTTACGAATTACAACTAAGTACATATTTTGACTTTCACATCCCCTCTCCCGAGGAAACCGTGAGCGAAAGCGTGAACCGGGATAAAAAGTATCCAGTATCCTATCTCGTAGTATGAACTTAAATCTTAAATTTGAATTCATTTAGTAGTTAAGGCGTTATTATAGCCTATTTTACTTCCTGATAATTTTGCTTTCTATTAGTGAAAATGGTTGTAAAAAATGGTTAAAATCGGTCCAGTAGTTTCGGAGCCTACTCGGTACAAACAAACAAACAAATCATTCCTCTTTATAATATTAGTATAGAAGTATAGATATGTAGATAGATAGATATATAAACCCTCTACCCCCACCTCCCAACAAGGAGGGTGTGTTGCTTCATTTGATTGCGTGGGTGGTAAATAAAACCAAACAGTTATATTACATGAACAGATTTATTCGTTGACTTCTCGGCAAACTTATTTGGTCCACCTTTATTGCTCGTAACTAAGTAGGTAGCTACCTATAGGCTTCGATGCGCTGCGCGATCGAGAGGGCGGCAGCGGGACTTCGACGGGCTCTAAGGACGACCGGGAGGAGGGCTAGGGGAAGGAGTAGGGAAAGAGAGAGGGAAGAGGAAGGGACACCGGCGCTATACGGTCCCACACGCACCATTTACCATATTATAATAAGTTATGTACACACACACACAAACACGCACATCAGAGATCACCGCATATCGCACCGCGTAGCTGACCGGTTCGGCGGAGGAGGAGAGGACAGAGGGAGCCGGAGAGAGAGGAGCGAAGGGGAGCGGTGGACCAGCGAAGTGCCGCAGCGGCGCCGGGCTCGCGCCGCCCCTACTCTTACAATTAACCTAACTATATACAGAGTTAGTACCCGTTCAATGGAGACTATTTACAGGAGATCTGGTCGGGTTCAGCGCGCACAGGGGGCGGTGCGGGCGGTGAGGGAGGGGGCGGCGGAGGCGGAGCTGGAGGGGCGCGCGACAGCGCCTTGTACAGCGGCGAGTTGAGGAAGCGCGGATAGGAGTCGCGCTGCATCAGCGTGTAGATCTGCAGCTGCGCCTCGTCGAAGGTGTGCGGCGTCGGCTCCACCATGTTGCGGTTCACCACCTCCCGCACGCGCGAGTCCAGCGACACCTGCGCGAGAACAACATGCGCATGTTAGCTACGCCGCTCCGTTCCACGCACGCGCGAGTCCAGCGACACCTGCGCGAGAACAACATGCGCATGTTAGCTACGCCGCTCCGTTCCACGCACGCGCGAGTCCAGCGACACCTGCGCGAGAACAACATGCGCATGTTAGCTACGCCGCTCCGTTCCACGCACGCGCGAGTCCAGCGACACCTGCGCGAGAACAACATGCGCATGTTAGCTACGCCGCTCCGTTCCACGCACGCGCGAGTCCAGCGACACCTGCGCGAGAACAACATGCGCATGTTAGCTACGCCGCTCCGTTCCACGCACGCACGAGTCCAGCGACACCTGCGCGAGAACAACATGCGCATGTTAGCTACGCCGCTCCGTTCCACGCACGCGCGAGTCCAGCGACACCTGCGCGAGAACAACATGCGCATGTTAGCTACGCCGCTCCGTTCCACGCACGCACGCACACACATGCTCACCTCCTTGGGCGAGAGGATGGAGATGTAGTCCTCGTAGATGAAGCGCGCCTTCTCCTCGACGGCGGCGGGGTCCGCCTCGCGCTTCAGCTCCTCGCACGCGAGCCAGAACATGATGTTCTCCTCCGAGTACTCGCCGCGCAGGAAGTCGCGGAATACCTTGCGCCCCGCTGGAAACACGACACGATCGCACCTCATTCACCTGACAGACTGACAGACTGACAGACTGACATGCACCGTACTCAAATCTAATTTAGTGTTTCGTATTCTAAACTTGGTAAGTAAGAACACATCCGGTTCTGAGTTCGCTCGAGGTTCACGATTACGTTGTGCAGAGTTGTGCTGCACAGATTACACCGGGGACCGCGCCGCCCCCGCGCCCCCTCCGCCTCTGATATTCGTAGGTATCTGAGCATCCTGGTTGCGACCTTGCAAAACACATATTACCCTACCGGTTGGTGTGCTACCGGGTATGGTATGACCCCCGCCGCGCAGACGGTCCGACTGGGTATGGTATGACCCCCGCCGCGCAGACGTTCCGACTGGGTATGGTATGACCCCCGCCGCGCAGACGGTCCGACTGGGTATGAGGGGACTGATAGGTAGGTACTGCGGTAGTAGAGGAGCGTACTGACCGGCGCTGCGCATGAGTCTCTCGAACGACTGCCCCCAGCTCCGGATCTCCTCCAGAGTTGGCCTGCAAGTGGACAAGGTGCTCAGCTCACATGTATGTATGGACACGTAAAAAAGGATCATACTCATACTCAAATGTCAAATAATTAAAAATAAAGTAAATAATAGATCTCGTCAGTTATTCACAGTCATTAAAACAGACAAGCACAGTGATTTCAGAATGGATACGGCTCAAATAAACTCATTTAAATTAATAAAAATATGATACATCAGAGGAAAATATCTCCTGCGGGCCGGGCTCGCGTGTCGCGTGTCGTACGAGCAGGTAGAGTGGAGTAGGTACTCACGGTGCGTCGGTGTCGGCAAGCAGCGGGTCCTGCGGGCCGGGCTCGCGTGTCGCGTGTCGTACGAGCAGGTAGAGTAGAGTAGGTATTCACGGTGCGTCGGTGTCGGCGAGCAGCGGGTCCTGCGGGCCGGGCTCGCGTGTCGCGTGTCGTACGAGCAGGTAGAGTGGAGTAGGTACTCACGGTGCGTCGGTGTCGGCAAGCAGCGGGTCCTGCGGGCCGGGCTCGCGTGTCGCGTGTCGTACGAGCAGGTAGAGTAGAGTAGGTATTCACGGTGCGTCGGTGTCGGCGAGCAGCGGGTCCTGCGGGCCGGGCTCGCGTGTCGCGTGTCGTACGAGCAGGTAGAGTAGAGTAGGTACTCACGGTGCGTCGGTGTCGGCGAGCAGCGGGTCCTGCGGGCCGGGCTCGCGTGTCGCGTGTCGTACGAGCAGGTAGAGTAGAGTAGGTACTCACGGTGCGTCGGTGTCGGCGAGCAGCGGGTCCTGCGGGCCGGGCTCGCGTGTCGCGTGTCGTACGAGCAGGTAGAGTAGAGTAGGTACTCACGGTGCGTCGGTGTCGGCGAGCAGCGGGTCCTGCGGGCCGGGCTCGCGTGTCGCGTGTCGTACGAGCAGGTAGAGTAGAGTAGGTACTCACGGTGCGTCGGTGTCGGCGAGCAGCGGGTCCTGCGGGCCGGGCTCGCGTGTCGCGTGTCGTACGAGCAGGTAGAGTAGAGTAGGTACTCACGGTGCGTCGGTGTCGGCGAGCAGCGGGTCCTGCAAGCCGGGCTCGCGTGTCGCGTGTCGTACGAGCAGGTAGAGTAGAGTAGGTACTCACGGTGCGTCGGTGTCGGCGAGCAGCGGGTCCTGCGGGCCGGGCTCGCGTGTCGCGTGTCGTACGAGCAGGTAGAGTAGAGTAGGTACTCACGGTGCGTCGGTGTCGGCGAGCAGCGGGTCCTGCGGGCCGGGCTCGCGTGTCGCGTGTCGTACGAGCAGGTAGAGTAGAGTAGGTACTCACGGTGCGTCGGTGTCGGCGAGCAGCGGGTCCTGCGGGCCGGACTCGCGTGTCGCGTGTCGTACGAGCAGGTAGAGTAGAGTAGGTACTCACGGTGCGTCGGTGTCGGCGAGCAGCGGGTCCTGCGGGCCGGGCTCGCGTGTCGCGTGTCGTACGAGCAGGTAGAGTAGAGTAGGTACTCACGGTGCGTCGGTGTCGGCGAGCAGCGGGTCCTGCGGGCCGGGCTCGCGTGTCGCGTGTCTTACGAGCAGGTAGAGTAGAGTAGGTACTCACGGTGCGTCGGTGTCGGCGAGCAGCGGGTCCTGCGGGCCGGGCTCGCGTGTCGCGTGTCGTACGAGCAGGTAGAGTAGAGTAGGTACTCACGGTGCGTCGGTGTCGGCGAGCAGCGGGTCCTGCGGGCCGGGCTCGCGTGTCGCGTGTCGTACGAGCAGGTAGAGTAGAGTAGGTACTCACGGTGCGTCGGTGTCGGCGAGCAGCGGGTCCTGCGGGCCGGGCTCGCGTGTCGCGTGTCGTACGAGCAGGTAGAGTAGAGTAGGTACTCACGGTGCGTCGGTGTCGGCGAGCAGCGGGTCCTGCGGGCCGGGCTCGCGTGTCGCGTGTCGTACGAGCAGGTAGAGTAGAGTAGGTACTCACGGTGCGTCGGTGTCGGCGAGCAGCGGGTCCTGCGGGCCGGGCTCGCGTGTCGCGTGTCGTACGAGCAGGTAGAGTAGAGTAGGTACTCACGGTGCGTCGGTGTCGGCGAGCAGCGGGTCCTGCGGGCCGGGCTCGCGTGTCGCGTGTCGTACGAGCAGGTAGAGTAGAGTAGGTACTCACGGTGCGTCGGTGTCGGCGAGCAGCGGGTCCTGCGGGCCGGGCTCGCGTGTCGCGTGTCGTACGAGCAGGTAGAGTAGAGTAGGTACTCACGGTGCGTCGGTGTCGGCGAGCAGCGGGTCCTGCGGGCCGGGCTCGCGTGTCGCGTGTCGTACGAGCAGGTAGAGTAGAGTAGGTACTCACGGTGCGTCGGTGTCGGCGAGCAGCGGGTCCTGCGGGCCGGGCTCGCGTGTCGCGTGTCGTACGAGCAGGTAGAGTAGAGTAGGTACTCACGGTGCGTCGGTGTCGGCGAGCAGCGGGTCCTGCGGGCCGGGCTCGCGTGTCGCGTGTCGTACGAGCAGGTAGAGTAGAGTAGGTACTCACGGTGCGTCGGTGTCGGCGAGCAGCGGGTCCTGCGGGCCGGGCTCGCGTGTCGCGTGTCGTACGAGCAGGTAGAGTAGAGTAGGTACTCACGGTGCGTCGGTGTCGGCGAGCAGCGGGTCCTGCGGGCCGGGCTCGCGTGTCGCGTGTCGTACGAGCAGGTAGAGTAGAGTAGGTACTCACGGTGCGTCGGTGTCGGCGAGCAGCGGGTCCTGCGGGCCGGGCTCGCGTGTCGCGTGTCGTACGAGCAGGTAGAGTAGAGTAGGTACTCACGGTGCGTCGGTGTCGGCGAGCAGCGGGTCCTGCGGGCCGGGCTCGCGTGTCGCGTGTCGTACGAGCAGGTAGAGTAGAGTAGGTACTCACGGTGCGTCGGTGTCGGCGAGCAGCGGGTCCTGCGGGCCGGGCTCGCGTGTCGCGTGTCGTACGAGCAGGTAGAGTAGAGTAGGTACTCACGGTGCGTCGGTGTCGGCGAGCAGCGGGTCCTGCGGGCCGGGCTCGCGTGTCGCGTGTCGTACGAGCAGGTAGAGTAGAGTAGGTACTCACGGTGCGTCGGTGTCGGCGAGCAGCGGGTCCTGCGGGCCGGGCTCGCGTGTCGCGTGTCGTACGAGCAGGTAGAGTAGAGTAGGTACTCACGGTGCGTCGGTGTCGGCGAGCAGCGGGTCCTGCGGGCCGGGCTCGCGTGTCGCGTGTCGTACGAGCAGGTAGAGTAGAGTAGGTACTCACGGTGCGTCGGTGTCGGCGAGCAGCGGGTCCTGCGGGCCGGGCTCGCGTGTCGCGTGTCGTACGAGCAGGTAGAGTAGAGTAGGTACTCACGGTGCGTCGGTGTCGGCGAGCAGCGGGTCCTGCGGGCCGGGCTCGCGTGTCGCGTGTCGTACGAGCAGGTAGAGTAGAGTAGGTACTCACGGTGCGTCGGTGTCGGCGAGCAGCGGGTCCTGCGGGCCGGGCTCGCGTGTCGCGTGTCGTACGAGCAGGTAGAGTAGAGTAGGTACTCACGGTGCGTCGGTGTCGGCAAGCAGCGGGTCCTGCGGGCCGGGCTCGCGTGTCGCGCCCGCCTTGCGCCCCTCCGAGCCGCGCGCCGCCACGCTGCACGCCGCATGCCGCGTGTCGCACGTCCCACGCCGCGTGTCGCGTGTCGAACAAACAGGCTACATTATAGCACGCACGTCATGCAAACGATAAACAATAACACCTATACGTCATTTTTCAAATGTCCGGTAGTTTTGAAAAAGTTAAGGATGACTCTGGCTGAATTTCTGAAGGTAAAACTGAATTTGTACAAATGTATGAACGCGCTACCGATGCGTTTCGGGTTTTGCCTAAGAACGGTTAGATAAGTACCTACTAAGCAATGAATAGAACAATCTACCGAAGGGTGTGGTGAGGGTAGCACCATCGAGGATGTATCTACTGCTACACCCTGTACTGCTACAGCATGTACTGCTACACCCTGTACTGCTACAGCCTGTACTGCTACACCCTGTACTGCTACACCCTGTACTGCTACACCCTGTACTGGGTCAGTGCTTAGTGTGCATACCTACCGATAGAAATGAAATGAAATGGTTTATTTGCGAGAAATATTATTTAGTAGATATGGCTTCACTCCAAGAAATAACCATCAAGAAATAAGTTATAAAATTACGACAAAATAAATTATACCTATTATAGTGTTAATTGGCAATTGCAGGCCAATCTCTTAGTTTTTTTCGAAAATCTTGCCTTAGTAAGTTTTTCGAAAAAATCATATTAAACCAACTAGGTGGTTTCTTTAGAACACATAACTAGTTCTACACCAATAAATTCGGATTCACCAAAGCATGTTCCACTATTGACGCTGCAGCAGTCTTCGTTAAATATGTTTATGAGCCGTGGGAGAGTAAAAGTGACATTCTGGGGATTTTTTGTGACTTGTCAAAAGCGTTCGATTGTGTGAACCATGATATCCTTATCGACAAACTCCGCCATTATGGTGTCACGGGGAGTCAAAGTCAAAGTCAAAGTCAAAATTCATTTATTCAATAAAATCACAAGGACCACTTTGAAACGTCGGTTTTTATCTAGGTGCCTGTTCCTCCGCGACCAAGCCAGGAAAGAAAGGCAAGAAAACAAGGCTGGTTATTCTTTTTAATGATCCTTTTACAAAACAATAGGTTCGAGTTGGAGCATTTTCAATCCCAAGAGTTTTTGTCATCTAAATAATCAGATATTTTATAGTATGCCTTTTTATAAAGCTTTTGTTTAATTACGTTTTTAAATTTGTTAATTGATAATTTTTGTATATCTCTTGGGAGTTTGTTATAAAAGCGTACACCGTGCCCTTTAAACGATTTACCAACTTTATGGAGTCTACAAGTGGCAACAGCGAGTTTATCTTTATTTCTAGTATTTACATTGTGATTATCGCTTTTTTTCTTAAACAAATTAATATTTTTGTGAACATACATCAGATTTTCATAAATGTATTGACAATGGAATGTCATTATATTTATTTCTTTAAACTTTTCGCGAAGTGATTCTCTGGGGCCCATATTATAAATTGCTCGAACAGCCCTCTTCTGCAGCACAAAAATGGTATTGACATCAGCAGCACTCCCCCACAGCAGTATACCGTACGACATAATGCTGTGGAAGTAGCTGAAGTAAACTAGTCTAGCTGTGTCAACGTCTGTATAAAGACGGATCTTTTTGACTGCATATGCCGCAGAACTAAGTCTCTTCGATAACCCATCAATATGAGGACCCCATTGAAGCTTATTATCTAGGGTGATACCTAAGAATACGGTGGTGTCCACAAGAGCCAGCTGTTCATCTTTGATTTTGATATTTGCTTTAACTTGTGTAACATTGGGTAGTATAAATCTAATACACTTTGTTTTATTTTCATTAAGTAGGAGATTGTTAACGTTGAACCATTTTACAACCTTAGAGATTGCATTGTTTACATTGTCAAAATTGGTTTGTCGTCGCTTTAATTTAAATAAAAGTGACGTGTCATCTGCAAACAATACAACCTCATGATCGTCCCTTACAAGGTGGGGTAGATCATTAATGTATACTAAGAACAAAAATGGACCAAGAATTGATCCCTGCGGTACACCGATAGTAACCAGAGACCCCGGAGACCGTTTTCCATTCACGTCAACTCTTTGTACTCTGTCACTTAAATAGGAAGTGAGAAATTCTAGAGCAACGCCCCTAATACCATAATGGTGTAGTTTCCTGATCAATGTGTCATGGTCTACGCAATCAAATGCCTTTGACAAATCACAAAAAACGCCTAAAGCGTCATGAGATTCCTCCCAGGCATCAAATATGTGCGATATTAACTCAATACCAGCATCAGTGGTTGAGCGACCCTTACTAAATCCGAATTGCTTATTATGCAGTAAATTATTTAATTTAAAATGTCTTTGCAATTGATTTAAAATTAGTTTTTCAAAAATTTTACTAAATGTAGGAAGTACTGATATAGGTCTAAAATTACTAGGGTCAGAACATGTACCCGATTTGAAAAGTGGAGTTATTTTACTGTGTTTCATTAAATCAGGGAACACACCACAGTCAATACACTCGTTGAATATTAAAGCTAGTTCGGGCGCAATAATGCCAATCAATGATTTCACAACGCAAACAGAGATGCCCCAGAGGTCCGTGGTTTTTTTAACATTTATGAGTTTGAAAGCTTTTATGATGTCATCATCATGATCAAATTTGAATTGTATTTTACATTCTGTTAAGTTTTCTTTTAACAATGACTCTGCTTCTATGGGAGAGGAGTTTAAGGATTTTGTGGTAGAGACTGGAATGTCGGTAAAAAAGTTTTCGAACGCATTAGCTACATCACTATCCTGATTGACGGTGGCATTGTCAATTTTCAAATTAAACTTATTGTTCATAGTTGTGACTCTTCCAGTCTCACTGTTGATTACTTTCCAAGTGGCTTTTACTTTATCTTGGCTATTTTTAATTTTTGAACTCAAATGACGAGCTTTTGCTTCACGACAAACATTTTTAAAAATTTTAGAATACTTTTTGACTTGTTCTTTAAACTCCTCATTAAATAAGCATAAAGATCATACAATTTCTTCCTGCTTTTATGTATTCCCGCTGTTGCCCAGTCACTGAACTTTTTACCGTCAGAGACCATGATCGATTTCGATGTAAAAATTGAATTGAACACATCACTAAATTTCTTAAAAAATGTGTTGTATAAATTATTTGGATTAAAATTACCATATAAACATGGAAATACAGAAGTTAAATTCAATTTTAGTTTGTCCAATCGATCTTTGGTCATAGGTATACAAGTAATATTTCTTTTTTCAAGTTTTTTTGTTTGAACCTCTATTTTAATTATTTGTCCAAGATGATCCGACTTAATATTACTAATTAAACTCTTATTTAAAATTTTAATGTTGGCAAAGATATTGTCTATACATGTGGCCGAAGTATCGGTTATTCGAGTAGGCTCCATAAATTGAGGTTTTAAATCAAATGATTGAAATAAACTAATTATTCTAGTATTTAAGGAGTTAATTTCTAGTAAATTAACATTAAAATCTCCGCACGTAATAATATATTTATTTGATTTAGATAATTTAAACAACATTTCTTCCATAACTTTTTCAAAAATGTCAAATGAGGCAGATGGTGGGCTGTAAACGCTTATAACTATGAATTGCTCCAACTCTATGCAAGCAACTTCAATGTGTCTTTCTACAGAGAGGTGGACTATATCTAAACGTTCTCTAAATTTTATCTGTTTATTAAGTAGGATTAATGAGCCACCACGTATAGCATGTAATCTGCAGAAAGAACTACCAACTTGGTGATTACTGAAACTGAACATGACCTCATGGCTTCGCAGCCAATGTTCTGTAATGCAAATAATGTCAATGTCATTTGAGTTCATGTACAGTTCTAGTTCTAATTCTTTACAACGAATTCCTTCAATATTTTGGTGCATCAAGTTGGTATATTTCACATTTTTATTATTTAACAACTGTTTGTTTTGTTTATTATTAAAAAAAATATTATTTGACTTTTTAGTGCTAGAGATTTCCTCTTTTGTCGTGTCTGGTAATTTAAATGACATGGAATAATTTCCAATGTCTGGTTTTCAATTTTAGGACAATGCTCAAAAAAAGCATTTTGGTTAGCCAAGTTTTTGGCTGTTATACTAAAATAATAAGATAGCGAAACAGCTATCTGTCGTTTGTAAAAGTTAGAAAGGTAGTATCTACCTTTGGTCAAATAATATGTTTTACTAACAACACTGTTAGAATCAATTAAATGAATTAATTTATTATTGCATGATATTGTATGCAGAGTCATATTTAACTTATATCTAAGATCATTTTCTGCTTGTGGCAAGCTGTTGCTATAAGGGAATGTGAACATTACAATTTTATTAATTTGTAGTGAACACAGAGTATCAAAGTATTTTATAAGTTCTGATTTGTTCACATTACCCCTATTTCCAAGCCAAATAATCAGATTTGAGTTTAAGCACATACAGATTATTGTATTTTTTTTAAATCAAGACTGTCATGTTTTATTTTAAATTTAAATGTTTTTTTCTCTTGGTATTTTGCATTTATTTAAATTATTATTTATGTTTAATTTATTGTGTTTTGTGTCTTAATTATGTGATTTACATAATAATTGATTGTATTAATAATTAATTAAAAGTATACTATCGTACCCATTTCATTAATAAATTATTTGATTTGATTTGAATTATTATTTAGATGACATTTATATTTTAATTCTGTTTAATTAGTAATTCTATATTTTCTTTGAATTTAATTGCGTAGGTGTATTCATGATATTCAATGAATATAGGGGAAAAACCCCATAAATTGTTAACTTGATAAATGTCTATATTTTGAGACCATAATTAAGCTTTTCAATTGTAATCCTATAATATTATAAATTTAAAATGTTTTTATTATATTTGAGTATTATCATCTCAACATATCCGCAATAAATGATCGATATGATTTTTCAGACATTGTAGGCACGTGCAGTACCTATTTAGTAGTGGATTTCAAGCATTTTGGGAAAAGTATTTTCCGATTCTCTTGCTATAAAAGTGTCATTTTAGCTAAAACAGCATCGTCTACGACTAAAGTGTATGTATTATATAGCCTCTAGAAACTTAAGTATTTTAAAAAAAAATATTATCAACAGAATGGGCTATTTACTTGTTTGTTTTGCCGCGAAATCTCTTGAATTTTACTGTAATACATACATCGAAGTGAAAAGTAGAGTGTTTAACTTGGGACTAAAACCTATTCATACTAAAACGAGCCATTTCATACGAGATGTGTATGTAGGTAGGTAGGCTACACATCTCGTATGAAATGGCTCGTTTTAGTCCCTTGTTGTGGAATGTATCAGTAGAGATTTCGGAAATAGAGAATTTTATGTAGAACTAGCCGATGCCCGCGGTTTTACTGACGTAGGATAGATAACTGATAGGTGCATCAAAAATAATTGCATGATACGTATTCAGTTCTTTTGTATTTTATGTATCCAAACTAAGTTTACAGCAAATCGCACCACGCAAAACATTAAATAAACTTAACAAACCATCCTACCCCCTTTGAGGACTAGTTTAGAAAAAAATGTATTTGTCTTTTATCATTTGTACTGAATAATATTTATGAGTTTCAAACAAATCGGACCACTCGTTAAAAAGTTCCCATACAAACTTGGACACCCTTTACAACCCCTTCGAGGGGTAGGGTTTGGGGAGATAATTATATTAGTATTTCATCATTTGAATTGAAAAAATATTTATGTGAAGATTCAAGACTGTAAGTTCAAGGAATACAATTTTTTCATACAAAGGTTTTCAGCCCTTTTCATCCTCTTAGGGATAGAATTTTCCAAATTCCTTTCTTAGTGCATCCCTACACCATAAGTGGAATATACCTCCAAATTTCATGCTTCTAGGACTGATGGTTCAGGCTGTGCGTTGATCCGCCTCTAAGTAACGGAACAGTTGAATATATATTGATACTAAGTATATTCAGTTGTTGCAAGAACGTCGCCGTTCGTTGCTCTCCGTAAGGATCTCCGTTAGATACGATTCGTGACTCAGTACAATAACGCATCGCAGAAGTAGCCGACTTTGAATCGGGTACCGCGACTAGCGCGCGGGGTTGAAGTGAGCAGGGAGGGACCTGCATCAAATAAAAACTTTCAAGTCAGTTAAATAAATAACTTTGTGTTGTTTTAATAGGTAAGGTGATGATAAAGCCGTTTTTGTCATTACCTCTACTGATGCATTCATCAGTAGAGGTAGGTACCGTTACTGTTCCGCGGTGAAGATTCGATGCAGGCGAAGTTAATTGGATACTCCTCTCCTATGCTAACCTTGTCGTGTCGAAGAAGTAGGTACGCTCGCATGAAACAACATTCGATAGGATAGCGAAAGCTGACGAAAAGGGGGAGAGGGGGCGGTGAGGAGGCTGACCATGAGGAGCAGGAGCAGCAACAGCACCAGCAGCACCAGCTGAAGGGCAGCTTCGCGGGGGGCGCGCCGGAGGGGCCGGGGGGCGCCGCGCGACGGCCGGGGGGCGGGGGCCGGCAGCCGCGAGCCAGCGCAGCCAGGCTGCACATCTGCAAGCGAGCACCACATCACATCACATCGCATCACTAGGTACTGCGTGGTGGGTATAGCTAGACTCCCCGCCGAGATCCCGTGTCGCAGCCGAGCCGGCGAGTGCAGCGCTGCCACCCTCGCACCGGCCCCGCTCCGGCGATGCGGTTCCGTGCCAACCTATCATGTGCTTGTGTATCGGTAGTAGGTAGGACGCGCATGTTGCTGTCGATGTGCATCACCAATTAGAATCGCTCGACAACATACAAGTGTATACCTATGGATGAGGCCACTTAGCGATCGCGGATGCGGCGGCGGCTAGCAGCGCGCGCATGCAGAGCCATGCGCGACCCTGCACTGTGCACTGTGCACTGCACTGCACCGCACTGCACTGCACCGCACTGCACCGTACTGCACTGCAGGGCCACGCTCGAGCTACGTGCCTCCTGCACGTCCTGCAAACCGCCAAACCTCCAAACCTTAACGCAGAATTATGTTCATTTCCTGCGGCTCGATGAGGGCCGCGGCCGCGCACCGAGCCCTGCATCGATCGCTCGCCCCCGCCCCCGCCTCCGCCCCCACCCCCGCCCCCGCTCTGCCGGCTGCCTACTCACGCTCGCACCCCCGCCCGACACACTCTCCCCGTGCTCCGACAAGCAGGTAAGGTACTCTTGATTTCTGCTTTGTAGTGCAAGATTGATCTTGTTGAGAGCTGCCGCAGGCGTCACGTGACGTGAACGTCTATAGGTAGGTAGTGTTAGTGATGTATGTTATCTACGATCGTTCTAGGTACCCAACCGAATGTAGGGTAGAGCCGAGTATGACGCGGAACAGAAGCGGTTCCATCGCCAGCCTCCAGCAGCTCCCACTGCGAGAACCAGCACACATTATCATTTTTAATAAGCAAGCGATCAAATCTTTCGAGCAGGAATACTAACAGAAGCTGTTCCGATCTACCTGGAGACCTACCTTGATTATTATTAATGAAGTCAAAGTCCCATATCTATCGGAATAGATAGTTAGTACTTTGCGAGTACTATATTATTTTATGTTCGTATACAATTTATCAACTAATTCCCATGTAGTAAAATCTGTTTGAAGATTTTTGAAAAAAGTATTCGTGTTCAAAAAGATATACAAAAAGTCGGGTAAAAATTGCTTCTAACATAGTATCGATCGATGCACTCGATGTACTTTCAAGAACAACCGAACGAGCGTTCACGAGCAGAGCCAACGAGCGGTCGGGTGACGAGGCAGAGGAGGCAGAGGAGGCAGAGCTGCAATCCAACGCAGAGAACCGATCCGACGTAGGTCGGAGTCACTCCGCACGAATCATCAGAACTCGCGGAACTGACACCGGCAGCTATCTACCTACATGAACACCTACTGCCACTGTTTTCACAAAATTCCCTAAACACCTAGAAGGGGGTCCTCGAGAGCAGGTCGCGGGGCGGGCGGGAGGGCGGAGGCGCGGGAGCGCTGCCTCTCCGAGCCTCCCGGAAGCTCTCGGAGGCCGGCGCGGGCTCCCAGCAGGCGGGCGCGGTGCGGATGCGGGTGCGGGTGAACAAAGCGCGGCTCACGTACGATCTCATCGTGCGACGCGCTGGGCGAGCTCGTCATGGTCGGCGGGCGCGGTCGGCGCATGCGCGGGGCTCGGCTCGGCGAGGGCGGGGGGCGAGGGGGGCGCCGGCGCGCCGCCGCGGGGGCGGGGCGCGGCGTGCGGCTCGCGCGGCGGCGCGGGCGGGCGCGCGCGAGCGGAGCGCGGAGCGGAGCTGCACGGCCGAGGGCGCCGCGGCCGAGGCGCGACTGACGGCGGCGCCGCACCCCCCCCCCCCCGCCCAGCATCGCGCATGCGCCGCGCTTCATGAATGGAAGCCCGCGCCGCGCCGCGCCGCCCGCCTATCGATTATATCGCGGTCGGTCGGTCGGTGTGCGTCCGGAATGAGATTCGCAGTAAGAACGTTTCCGTCTTCCCTTCTATAGAATCTCTCTCATCATCATCATCAGCTGATGCATCCCCGCCGGCGGCGCCGCTCCCGGCCTCCTCTCGGTGAGCCGCGAGCCTCGTTCCGGATCGTCGTTGAATCCGGATCCGTCGGAAACTTGATAACTTGATGCAGAAGCGATTGACCGACTTATATAATGTATCAGTAGTATTCTGCAGTCGTGCTCGGAGCAAGTCTTTGCGGAAGTGATTTGGTCCTCACTGACTGATTCATAGAGTGTAATTGTCCCGTGTTGAGATTTTTTGTGGAGTCGTACTTTTTAAATAATATAATGATTTTTTTTATGGCATCTTTAATGTGTTGAATTCTGTAAAACATGTACTGCCGCTGTTGAACACAGTTTAATGTGTTGAATTCTGTAAAACTGTCCGGCTGTGACGACACTATAACAGACATGTACCGCCGCTGTTGAACACAGTTTAATGTGTTGAATTCTGTAAAACTGTCCGGCTGTGACGACACTATAACAGACATGTACCGCCGCTGTTGAACACAGTTTAATGTGTTGAATTCTGTAAAACTGTCCGGCTGTGACGACACTATAACAGACATGTACCGCCGCTGTTGAACACAGTTTAATGTGTTGAATTCTGTAAAACTGTCCGGCTGTGACGATACTATAACAGACATGTACCGCCGCTGTTGAACACAGTTTAATGTGTTGAATTCTGTAAAACTGTCCGGCTGTGACGACACTATAACAGACATGTACCGCCGCTGTTGAACACAGTTTAATGTGTTGAATTCTGTAAAACTGTCCGGCTGTGACGACACTATAACAGACATGTACCGCCGCTGTTAAACACAATTTCCTCAACTGACATCGCTCAATACATCATATAAATAATGTTTCTATTTAAAAGGCGTTATTAAAATTGACGCCCGTTTTGTAAACATAATTTTAAGTCCAAAATTAAGTTATTAAAAAATTATATTAAAAAATAATTCTCAGTATTATACTAGTACTACTCAGTATATTATAGTACATTAGACTATATTTTTTTTATTAAAATTGACATTTGACACAAACTTTGTCCAATTTGATAACACACCTAACATCACGTGTAACATTGTCACGTATTTATTAAACATTTTAAATACTATTATGTTACATAATAGGAGCATTTTGCGATTAATCTTATTTTTCACGAATTTTCCACGATTTTCCGATGTCCAAATCAGTCTGAATTTTTTTTGAAATCCCACGAGAAAAAGTGAATCATCGAACCAAATAAATATTCTTCTTGTTTGATCGGTAAAAAAAGCTGAGTATGGGAAAATTAATTCTCTCCCAAATTCTTTCCCTGTATTTTTCATGTTTTTAAAAACAAATTTGGTTATTATTGAGATCAAACCTCGCTCATTATAACGTATCTGGTTAAGTTTGTATGAAATTCTATCGAGTTAACTTGGTTCTAAAAATATAACATATCATAGAGTAGTATAAAATTAGAGAGTACAGATTTTCAAACTCAGATTTCTTCTGTAAATTATTTATAAGTGTAAATAAAGTTAATTGGTTTAGAATCGGTCCTAGTTTAATTTAATTGAAGATGGAAAACTCAAAAAAGTTAAAAAGGAATGATTTTTCTTACAAAGGTTTTCAGCCCTTTTCACCCCCTTAGGGGTAGAGTTTTCCAAATTCCTTTCTTAGTGCACCTCCACAGTATAAGAGGAATATACCCTCCAAGTTTCATGCTTCTAGAACTTATGGTTTAGGCTGTACGTTGATCGGCTAGTCAGAAACGTAAGTTTCTGATAGCCGATAGGCGTTTTATACAAACTTGTACCCTCTTGTCCTCATCGTTTAAGAGCAAGATGATAAAAAATTATATAAGTCTTTTATCATTTGCATTGAAGGATATTTATGTTAAGTTTCAAGGAATACGATTTTTCATACAACATTTTTCAGGACTTTTCTCCCTTTTAGGCGTAGAATTTTCTAAATTCCTTTCTTACTTTTCATACTTCTAGGATTTCTTAGGCTGTGCGTTGATTTAGTCAATAACGGAACAGTTTAAATACTGGTTTTATAGGATAGCAGAAGAGCGCTAAATCCACTACTCATAGCTGATGCTACGCGCCGTAGCAAGGCAGGCCGGAGTCAGGTGATCCAACGGCCTAGAGCGAGCGGGCAGAGCCGGACTTGCTACGCGCGGCTCATAGCTAATGCTACGGCGTAGCATGACTCCGCCGAATATAGCAGCCCGGATCCGCTACGCGCCGCTCGTAGCGGTTCGTGCTACGGTGCTACGTAGCAAGGCGTGAAGTCGCCACAAGCTGTTCCATTATGATATTATTACGCGACCTGTTAATACATTGTTTAAAATATTACGTGACTAGAATGCTTAGTACATAATAATAACAGTGTCTGTCGAGTAAAGAGTTGTAAACGCATAGTCAGGCCCGTCAGTAAGTTGCAAGGAAACTTGCTTGTAAGCAACACATCTTCGACACCAATGCCAAAACCTATACTCAGTGCAGACAGGCACGTCTTGACCGTGGAGCGAGTCTCCCGCTACTGTCTACTACGAGCACAAAGCTGGAGTCAGAGCGCGCCCTTCTTCCCCCCTCCCCCCCACCCCTCCGCGCCGCCCCCTTCCGTACCTCATTGTACATTACAATATCTATAAGAAACTTTTAGCAAATCTGACTGAAGACATTTGTCTTATATTCTGCTTCGAGGAAAAGATTATTACGAAGGGTTCGTCGGCTGACCTCGGACCCTTTCTCGAAGTTAGTCCGAACAACTTATGAAATGGAATCATCTTATCCAGAATAATCCAGATAGACACGACATGTACTCGGTCGTGGTCGGCAACTCCGGTGATATCGATCCCGAATCCCGAATCCCGAATCCCGACCCGCACCGGCTCCAGATCGACATGGACATTCACAATATTAGTAGGTAGCTATGATAAAAAAAAAACTTTATTTTTGTTTTATTACCTACTCAAAGTTACATTTATTTGAACTTCGTCTCTGAAAAACGCATTGTTCGTTAACGGGAAAAGCCATCCGTACTATCAAAGAATCGGTTCGAGGGACGACGACGGCGCGGGACGGCGCGGCAAGGTGCGTCTTCTGAAAAGCGGCGCGGGGGGCGGCGCGGGGCGGAGGCGCGGGCGGCCGGTCGATAGACGCGTGAATGAGCTCGTTCGGTCGGTGGGGGCTGCAGGGGGCGGCGGGCGGGGGGCGGGGGGAGGCGGGTGGCGTCAGTCGCGGCCGGCGCGCCGCTCCGAGCTGTGGTGTCCCCTCGCCTCACCTCACCTCGCCTCGCCTCGCCTCGCCTCGCCTCGCCTCGCGTCACGCAGCGCCGCTGCCGGCAGGAGCCCCGCGCCCCGCGGTCGGGTGACGTCACCGCGTACGCACGCATCCGTTCCGGTGCGTGAGTGAACCGGCTTTAAGTACGTAGAGTATGTAGAGCTATCGTACCGAGTGCACCTCTAGCTCCGCTCGGGTCGCGCCGGGCGCCCCCGGACCCCCGGACCCCCGGGCCCCCGGCCCCGGCCCCCGGCCCCCGGGCGGCGGGTGAGGGGGTCAGGTTGTAGGATGCACTTGCAGGGGGAGACTGTGAGTCGAGTTCAACTTATCGGTATTGTGATTTTGTATGTTGTATCAGTATGCTCACTCAGTAGAACATACCTACCTACTAGCATACATACAAGTAAGTCAGTAGGTACCCATGATAACAGAACCTAACTTACGAAAGATTTATATGATCTAAAATGTGTGAAGGCAACACACAAACAGAATTTGATCGTTGAATAAGTTTTGAGATACAAGGCAGTAGATACAGGATTATAATATCTGTGTGGGGGCTAAGAGGGTGCAAATTAACAGGTCATTCGGAGCAAAGAATACATCAACGTCCTAGGTTTAGGCAAAAATAACCTTTTGAGTTAGGTATGAGCTAAATGTGGAATAAAAAGAAAATTTTAGTGTTATATTTTTATGATAGCGATCATCTTTTAGGCGGTGAGGATTAAAAAACAACTATTAATATAACAGGAGAAGCTGACCAGCAAACTAGCAAAGCAGCATCCGTAGGGAGTGTTTCGACTTGCATCGAGCCAAATTTAAACTGAATTCCGCACTTGGGGTTCCGACTTTGCATCACAGGTTCTCAAACTTATTTTCTGCCTTCAATTTTTTAAAGGAGCTGGTAACTTTGCCTATTACCTATATACCTAACCACCTTCACTACTATACATGGAAAATTCTGAAAAAAATGGACGATCTGGGACTAAGATGAGTCACATATGCACCCTGCTTGGTTTTCCCCTGCTCTCAAACGTACTCTCAAAGATAAATCCAAATATCACCACCCCTTCAAAAAATTCGCATCAGATGCAAAAAAATCGGCGAGGACTATGCCAAATTCACTTCCTATGTAGTGTCCTCACTCAGTGATATCAAAATCTTTTGGCGATTTATAAACAGTAAAAAAAACAAATGTAGGTACTCCCACAGACGACGAAGTATGGTAATCTGATCTCATCTGACTGCATGGGTATCTGTGAACCAGGATGGATTCTTCATGGGATTCTTTATTCGAATTACTTAAGCTCGGTCTATGAGAAACCAGTCCATATTACTTCATCTGATCTCGACTTTACACCCTCTCAAAGCAACACCACTCTACAGTGTCACGATTTCTCAGAAAGATATACTGCTGAAGATTGCCAGTGTCGATTCTAATCGCCTCTAAGTCGCCCGACCTGATGGCATACCTCTGTTTCTTATAAAAAAATGTGGCAAACAACTAAGTATACCCCTCGGTATCATTTTTAATGTATCTCTCCAGGCAGGGATTTTCCATCCAAATGGAAAACTGCCCATATTGCCCCTATATTTAAAGCTGGTGATAAATCGTGTTGTGAAAACTACAGACCCATTAGCATACTACCGTGTTTGGTAAGCTATTCGAGGCTTTGGTATATGACGCCTTTTACAACCACTTTTGTCACCTCGTCAGCACGGTTTCATAAGAAACAGATCAACAACTTCAAACCTTTTGGAATTTAAGAATTACCTGTGCGGTGCTTTTGCTAAAACCTCGCAAGTTGACAGCATCTACACTGATTTTTCCAAGGCCTTTGATAAGGTTAGGTAATCATTCATTAATGTGTATCAAGTTGGCTTCATACGGGTTTCACGGTAGCTTGTTGCGATGGATCGAACCCTATCTGCATAGAAGGAGTCAGCTCGTGGCAATAAAATGCTTTATATCATCACCTGCCTTTGTAAATTCAGGGGTACCCCAAGGGTCACATCTTGGACCGCTCTTTTTTATTTCTTTCATTAATGACCTTATTGACCGAGTGAAATGCCAATGTCTGTTATACCTATGCAGACGATTTAAAAATGTACTCTTCTATTTATACCCATAACGATTCATTGGCTCTTCAATGAGACTTGGACATTGTTGATGATTGGTACTCTAGGAATCTTATGTTCTTAAACATCAAAGAGTAACATTCACCAATAAGACACAAAAAGTTAGTTTATTATCACTTGAAAGGGCATAAGTATTCTCGAACGAAAGCAATTCGTTAAGGATCTTGGTATTATATTTTATGAAAAACTAACTTTTCATGCTCAATATGATCACGTTATATCTCGAGGTACTAAGCTTCTCGGCTTAATACCAAGAACCACTAAAGATTTTAAAAATCCAAAAAGCCTTTTTTACTTTTTACTCATATTGCTCTCTGGTTCGAAGTATAATGGAGTATAATGCTGTTATTTGGTCTCCCTTTTACAGTGCCCATAATAGACCATATTAAGAGGGTCCAAAATAAGTTTTTGAACATCCTGTCTTATACATAGATGTGGGTTATACAGAAAACTTCGTTCCTATTCTGCTAAGCTTATTAAATTTAATATTCATTCGTTTGCAACTAGGCGCCAATTCCATGACTTATTAAACCTGTTCAAAATTATTCATTCCATTATTGACTCACCTCACTTACTTTCCCTTCTTAATTTCAGTATAAAGCCTAAATCTCGTTACCCTTTCCGAAATACTTCGTCCTGAGAGCATACGTTAAGCGTTCACCCAGCGCTGCGCTGCGCTGCGCTGCGCTGCGCTGCGCTGCTGGCTAAAACCTTCCTACGTCATCAATTTTCCAGATCGCTGAGGACAACCACCACACCCTCTCAGCTACTGGACTCCCACCTTTCACGTAGGTACGTAGCTATTATTAATATTTTGAGTAGGTACCTGGTCTACATATAAATACAGTATTAAGTAGTTCTAAACTTCTCCCATTTAATGCCAAATTATATCCGTTCCCCGTAATTACTAGCTTCCATCCACGACTTCGCCCACAAGGAACCTACCCGGATAAAAAGTTGCCTATGTTGTCCCGCACTACGACTACCTATCTGTTTCAAATTTCATCCAAATCGGTTCAGCCGTTACGAAGATATGAAGCGACAACGTACATACAAACATTTATATATCTGAACATTCGCAATTATTAATATTAGTAGAATAGGATTGAAACGAGATAATCCTTCTAATATTAATAAGTACCTTGTATCTGGGTGCGATGCTTGGAGCGCGTTAACGAGTCTCTGTGTTGCGGACAGGTGCGGGGCAGTGCGGTGCAGGCGTCCGCCGCGGTCTGCGGGAGGGGGGGCATCGGGGCATGGAGGCAGGCGCAGGAGCAGGGGGCGGGGGAGGGTCCGGCGCGGGCAGCGTGGCCTCGCTCACGATGGACTGCGAGGACATGTTCAAGGAGATCACCAAGAAGCTGTACGGCGAGGAGGCGAGCGTGGGCGTGGGCGTGGGCGTGGGCGTCGAGTTCCCGACGTCGGAGCGCGACCTCGAGGAGGAGCTGCGGCCCGAGGAGCACATCACGGCGTGGGGTCTCGCGGCGCTCATGCAGAACGGCTTCCCGCCGCCCGGCATCCTGCAGGCCAACTTCACGCCTCGCACCGACCCCACCGCCGAGGACCGCTGGACCGCGGCCGAGGAGCCGCTCGCGTGGGCGCATTCCCGCGTCGCCGCCTACAACCCGGCGCAGCGGCTCTTCAAGTGCGCCGACTGCGAGTGCGTCGGCTTCCTGGCGCGCGTCGCCGAGCACTGGCTCGGGACGCACTCGCAGGCCCGCGCCTTCCAGTGCCCGCTCGCCGGCTGCGGCTTCGCATCCGGCTGGGCGCGGCAAGTGCGGCAGCATCTCGCGCGAGACCACCACTCCGACCCGAGCGCCGCCGACCATCTGCTGCGCGACAACCCCGCGCTCGACGACCTCACGCGCTACCTGCAGCGCCTCAAGAGCAAGGTCGAGTCGCTGCGGCACGAGCGGCGCGCCTCTCCGTCCGGCCTCGGCGCCGACGTCGGCGGCGAGGCCGGCGGCGCCGGCGGCTCCGAGCCCGGCGGCGGCGCGGACGAGACGGCGGCGGGCGCGGGCGACGGCAAGCGGTACGCGTGCGGCGCCTGCCCGTACGCCACGGACCGGCGCGATCTGTTCACGCGCCACGAGAACATCCACCGCGACGAGAAGCCCTTCCACTGCTACCTCTGCCAGAAGCAGTTCAACCGCGCCGACCACGTCAAGAAGCACTTCCTGCGCATGCACCGCGATCAGCCGTACGACCTGAACCGCATCCGCCGGCAGGCCGCCGCCAAGCCGGCCCCTCCGGCGCCCGCGCAGCCGTCGCCCGCCGTCGTCTACTACGCGAAGCCGGCGGGCGAGGGGCCCGGGCCGGCGGCGGCGCCCTCGATGCCGACGCTCCTGCCGGCGCCGAGCGCGCCTCCGCCGCAGGAGTACCGCGCGCCGCCGCCGCTCGTGAAGCAGGAGCGCGTGCAGCTGAAGCCGGAGCCGGCGCCGGCGCCGCAGCCGAAGCCGGCTCCGGCCGCGCCCGCCCCGCTGCCGCGGCGCAAGGTGAGTCCCGCGCCCTCCGCAGCCTCGCACCCTCACCTCCTCGCACCCCCGCACCCTCACAGCCGCGTCCGTCTCGTCCGCAGGGCGAGCGTCGCTACGCATGCTGCTACTGCGCCTGGTCCGGGGTGGACAACTGGTGCCTGAAGCGGCACCTGAACACGCACCTGAAGCCGTTCGCGTGCGCGCTGTGCGAGTACAAGGCGGCCCGTGCGGAGAGACTCGCGACGCACGTGCACAAGGTGCACAACAAGAAGGCCTGCGGGAAGTGCGCCTTCCTCGCGGACGACCAGCACCAGCTGGCGCTGCATCTGCGCGACGCCCAGTCAGTATCCCGCACTTACATTCCGACTGCGTAAACAAGGCGCTCACTGGTTGCCACGGACTGCGATCTCGCGACGCACGCGGGTTTCTAATCCGATCACCGAATGGAGGGTTGTGAGATTAGCGACGCATTTTTTTTTTACAAAAGGCATCTCATATTTCCTAATTTTTTAATTAGCAAATTAGTATTTTTAGTAGTTACGATAGAACAAAACTAGATGTCGGTAGTGATCGTTACTTAATCTGAATCGCTCTGAAGCAAAAGTTAGAGAAGCCTTACCTTATAACATCCCGAAAAAACAACCTCGGTAGGTACATCGTTTGTAAGTAGGTACGAGGCTGTTCAAAATTCTTGGGATGTTTCGGTTCGAAACTCTGGGAATAACACTTTAAAACCCAATAACAAAGTTTATAATATCTTCATGTTTGGAAAAAATTGAGACTGCTTAACTCATAACTCTCCTTTCGGTAATCAGGTAAACAGGGTATGAACATCGCGACGCGACGCGTCCATGTTCGTGGTGACTAGGTAGAGTTGTAATCGATTCTTATTTTGATATGTCTCTAAGCGCCGTAAGATCAATAGTAGTTTAAATCACATGAGCAAGTTTAATCATTTCATAAGTTCAATGATAGTTGATCCACAAATGTGTTCTTATATGACAGTACCTAGATCAAACCATCGATCAACTTTTATCGTAGATTTACGTAATCCAAAGTTTAAACTATTATTGATCTTATAGCCCTAAGAATGGTGCTTAGATTTGTTGTATCGGCACAAGTCACAAGTCACAAGGGGGCGCTATCATATAAATACACGGAATCTTAAAATTTGTAAAAATGGCCCGTTTCTTTAAATCGATGGACATCCTCAGCTAGGTTTCTCTTTGCGGCCGAGTGGTACATTTCACTATTCATCTCCCTCTATGAGAATATTACTCTTGAAGCCCCTCTATGTATAATCCCCTCAATATGTAACTTTATTCAAACAATATTACAATATTTGGCGTCCGATCTCTTCGATATACTTACTTACCTACTGCCTGCTGTAAGTTTAATAGAGAAAGTACATATTTTGCTCGCAGTTATTGTAATAGAAGTAATAAAACGTCGTTTTTGGAATAGATGAGATGAAAAAGTAATTTATTTCGCATTCAGCCACATCGAGAGCCGCAACCTGAAAGTGCCCGTGGCGACGTCACGCGTCAGCGTCCCCGCCCCCGCCTCCGCGCCCGCGCCCGCGCCCGCGCCTCTGCCGTACATCGTGCAGCAGGCGGAGACGGGAGCGGCGCGGGGGCGGAGAGAGGGGCGCGAGGGGCGCGAGGGGCGCGCGGCGGGCGCGGCGCGGCTGTTCGGGTACCTGGAGGCGTCGGACGGCTCGGGCGACGAGTACGAGGCGGCGGCGGCGGCGGCGGCGGCGCTGGGGCCCGAGTACGCCGCTGCGCCCCCCTCCGCCGCCGCGCCCCCCTCCGCCGTGTCCGCCCCCGCCCCCTCCGCCGTGTCCGCCCCCGCGCCGCTGTACGCTCGCGACAAGGAGAACGCGGCGCCGCTGCACCACGCCGGCAGCGCCGCGCTGCATCACGACCATTGCCTGCGCTACTAGACCCCCCCACCAACCCCCAGCCCCCCACCCCCCATCCTGCAGCATCCAGTGATCTCTTGTAAATAAACAAATTGATTCAATTATAAATAATTCCTAGTGATATGGTATATATAGGCTTTTTTCGATGTAACGATGATAGGTGACATCAAGTCAAATAAAAAAAAAAACAATGAACGAAAAGGTGGCCAAGATCCGCCATTTTTGGCCACTTTTTCGTTTAAAATTTTCCAAGAAATAATAAAAAAACACTTAACGAACTAGAACATGTTAAAAATATCCTTAGTTTTTTAATTGAGTGCACGTTAGTAGAATGCAAGACGCGGAAGAGTTGACGGCGCTGCGTGCGCTGCGGGGCGATGCTCGGTCGCGGTCGAGCCTGCATGTGATGTAGGCATGTATGCACCTACTCGAAGCGACCAGCATCAGCTCTGATCTCTCAATCACCATCATTTCAATTGCTCTAGCAATCACTACTAACATTTTCTAAGAAAGGTACATAAGTAGTTTTAACGATTCGATATGTAATCGAGAGCTAAGAATGTCAGTCAGTAGAATGCCTACCGAGGTACCTACCTACCTACTCTAAAGACATCGAACACTTGTTATAATGTGAATGTTAAAGGCCGCTTCATGCATCTAGATATATTTAATATATTTAGATCCTGTGTTTATTTGTTATTACGATAAGTTTCAATGATTGTACATAATTAAATAAAATTGATTCCACCGATTGATTTCTGGACTAATCGATTCACTTAAATTGTTTGGTGAGTAGCTATGAGGCCTGGCAGGCAGGCAGGCAGGCAGGCAGGCTGAATGGCAGGGTCGAGGCGTTTCAATGCAAATAAAAGGGTAGTTTCTGTAATACTGGTTTATTGAGTAGATTCAGACAGCAGATTCAGGCAGATTCAGGCAGATTCGGGCAGATTCAGGCAGATTCAGGTAGACCACCACTACCTAGGTACATATTACATTACAATACATTCGTACAAACTATTAGCAGATCATAAAGTGATGCGTCGATATGCTTACAACTATTATAAAATAAAACAAGGGAAGAGACGGCGCGGGGCCGACTCGAACTTCCCCAAAAAATGACTTCGAAAAATACACTCTTCTTCGGAGCAAGAACCGCCAGCGAGCATCGTCAGATCGAGCGACGCCTTACTTCGCAAGCGCCTGTTCACTGCAGTACTGCGGTATCTAGGTACTGTTCACTGCAGTACTGCGGTATCTAGGTACTGTTCACTGCAGTACTGCGGTATCTAGGTACTGTTCACTGCAGTACTGCGGTATCTAGGTACTGTTCACTGCAGTACTGCGGTATCTAGGTACTGTTCACTGCAGTACTGCGGTATCTAGGTACTGTTCACTGCAGTACTGCGGTATCTAGGTACTGTTCACTGCAGTACTGCGGTATCTAGGTACTGTTCACTGCAGTACTGCGGTATCTAGGTACTGTTCACTGCAGTACTGCGGTATCTAGGTACTGTTCACAGCGCGCTCAATACAATACTCATACTAAAATATAGTTACATTCATTTTATTTATGTCAACTTACTCCTAACAGTATAGAGATTTGCAGTTTGCGCATAATACAGAGTGCGCATAAACTCCCTACAAATATATATTAAAATACAGCGATACATTACAAACACGATTCATTTAAAATTTGTAAAAAAATACACGTTAAAAATCCCAAGTCCGGGTCAGTTCAGTCTGTCCCGGGCGGGGCGGCGCGGGGCGGGGCGGAGAGCGGGGCGGCGGGGCGGCGCAGCAGCGCGGGCTTGGCTGCGAGCGCGGGTTTCAGCGAGCCGCCCGTCAGCGTCAGCTCCGCGAACTTGGCGCACACTCGCGCCGTGTTGCGCATAGGCACCGGGCTGCCTCCTCCGCCCTCCGCCTCCGTCTGCACCTCCGCCTCCGCCTCCACCTCCGCGGGAGCGGAACCTTCCGACGCCGATGGCCTGCAACACACGAGGACTTCTATAATTGGCGAGAAAGGAACGAGAACTGCCTTTATTTCTCGACGGTAGCTCCGTATACTCCAGTCATCCCGTGACCACGGCTGTTGCAATACAGTTGAAACGTCGGGAAAATAATAAAAAAGGTAAACGCGATAAAGACCCGTTAAACTTATAATAAAGGAACGAGAGCCGCGAGTCGGTTGAGAGGCGTCCGCGTCGCCGGTCCGGGTCGGGTGATGTGGGGTCGCGATGCGCAACGATCACGGAATGTGTTCCACACGGTCAGAGCCCACTTCGATGTTGAAACACTAATGCCCGGCTGCCTTTTAGTGAAATAAGCTAACCTGTGGTACTGTTTTATAAGAATTGTGCTATTGATTACTTATCTACCTTCTTAGCGATAACGAAATATGTACCTACGATATCCGTTTAGAGACACCGATAAATATTTAATTTAATTTCAAGCTCACGCAAAGACATGTGATTGACAGTGTTTAAAGAAATCCGTTCCTAAGTATGAACTCGGCCTTCCTCAAAATTTGATGCAGACTTTTGATATCCGATGGATGATAAACATGCTCGTTTATAAAATTAATAAACAGTGTTTATTGAATTTAAAATAACACCTATAGAAAGAAACAAAGTTTCACCCTGTATTCGATGATCACTCGCTAACTTAGCAGGTCGCTATAATACATTAAACTATTTACAATAATGGGTAAAGACAGCAAGCCATATCAGCTAAGAACCTCTGAAAGAAACTTGAAGCCTCTGAAAGATTTCTTGGCGAAATCTCGCCCTGCCACAAATAGGTATGCATACAATAATTAATGTTGAATAAGTTGGCGGTTCGTACGAAGAAGGACTTTTATCTGTAATTAGTGGAACGGGGTTGAATATATAGTTTAAGATAATTTCGTCGCATCGCTGCCCGCTGGGGGCAGTCGAGTTTGCTCAAAATGAGGTTGTGAAGAAACGTGAGGTTTGCCACTTCCCTACGCATCATAAGAGGGAGGAGATGGTGATGTTTACGACTTCAGAAGTTTTATAACATTCAACAAGCCATCGTTGCAGACGACTTAAAGCTGCTAGAGTTAGCGAGTGATTATGAAACAGAGCTCAAGAGTGTTCCGTTAATGAACTGTTGAATAATGTTTGTTTGTTATGGTGATGGTGATGGGAGGCGAGCGATGCTCACTTGTGGTGCGGCCGCTTCTTGAGCGTGTCCCGGTTGTGCGCGAACGTGTCGGCCGCGTCGGGCGGGGCGGCAATCGACGCGGGGGCGGAGGCGGGGGGCGGGGCGGCAGCCGGGGCGGGCGCGGGAGCGGCTCGCAGCGGCAGGTCCAGCACCAGGTCCGGAGTGCTCTCCGCTAGCAGTCTGCAAACACAGCACCGTCACATGTTGCTTAGCTCAGCTGTCGGTCGAGTCATTTCAGATGTGAAACCGTGTGTACCTGCAGTGCGGGGCGGCGGCGGCGGCGGCGGTGGGGGCGGCGGGGGCGGGGGGCTCGAGGGGCGCGGCTCGGGAGGCGGCGGGGGGCGCGGAGAGCGTCGCGGGGGACGCCGACACCTGACACATCACGGGCACCGCGTTAGCGCTGACTGGCATCGCACGCTAACCGCGCGGGACCTTACATTACGATGAGGATACTCGTCTCTGTTACGAGTCTCTATTATGGTTATAGATTGTACCATACGTAAGGGAGCAAAATTATCATATTACGTTGCCGGAGCAAAATATATTTGACGGCCGAGTGGTACTCTGCCACAGATATTATAATACTATACAAGTACTCTACTTTGCATCTCCCTCTATGAGAAAATGAAATACGAAGTGACTGTCACCGGCCGCTCGATCTGTGCGATGTTCTCGCGCGCGTCACTGCACTCCGTTCATGTTACAGATGCGGAGGAAGCGATGACTCCGCGGTTAAACTCTAATACAGAAAATACCTATTTTGCTCGCACTTATTGACGAACAAAACGTCCATTTTCGAATAGATGGGATGAAAAATATGTTTGTTTCTCAGTGCCTTGAAAGAATTTCACAGACATCATTCACGTTGGAATTCATAGTCGAGATAGGGGCTTCTCTAGGGGACCATTCAGCCGCTGTGTGTCAAATTCAATTTTTATGCATTTCATAGACAAAACAGACCCCCACTTTGACTGAAGTTGGCGGCTGGATGCTGAAGGACCGAATTCCGTTCTCCAAACAGACCCCTACCGCAAACTATTGTTTTTTGGTATAGGTTTGTACCTCTATAGTCAATTAGAGGATTTTTTTTTCAAAAATGCATGTGGAGAATGTACTTTCGACGTGAAGCCGATCTGATAGCCGATGAAGCTCTACAATGCGGATAATAACAATGCCCAAGAGATACATCGATATTATAGTGATGCTTGATCTATGATGATCAAGCATCACTATAATATCGATGTATCTCCACTCAATTCTACAGTGATCATGAATTTCGCATTATTTATCCATATTTTCATAAAAATCTTCCACGCAAAAACATTGTTTGTAATGCCGGGTACAGACTGGTGCAAAGTGTTGTTCAGACCCTATGTATCTGTTACCGAGTAACGAGTACATCGTCTGACTCGAAGTTATTTTTAGTTTTTTTTATAAAGTACGAACAAAGTCATGCCGTATGTGACGCGACTCGATGCGATGCTTCATGCTAGTGCTTGATTGAATGAAAAGTAACAAGTAACATCTACGAAACAACCGCCCGCATGTGCTGACCGTCCGTTTCTGCTACTTGTTATGTTTGTTACAAAATGTGTTACCTACCTTACATGATACATAGGAGCAATTTTAACGGCAAATTCTTTCATTGAGTGTTACACTGCATGTTACCAGTACTGTCAACGTCACGCACGTCATTAGCTGTGTTAAACTCTGTTCAGCTAGGAGATTCTCCAGTGATCGTTTACGAAAGACAAAAAATATTGATTCAACATTCAGTCTCTAGGCGAATGCTGAGTGATGGATTTTGAATGACGTTTCAGCCTCCGACTATGAATTCCAGCGTAAGTCTATTGACATAATGAACTTAGATATCGAGATCCATTTTCTGAGGCAGTCCTGGCATTTTCTGAGTGAGACAGAGGTGCCGAGTGAAACATGCACAATTCTCGAGGACGTCCACTTCACTCAGTATCTAGTTCGATCATTTCGCTAACAAATGAAAATAAACTTAAAAGATCGTATATTTTTGCCACACCTCGAATAAAGCAATATTATGACATCGTTAGACACAAAGTAACAGGAAGCACGCGCGGATCTAACATCAGTGCTACCACATACGTGTCGACAGAGCAGTGCTACCACATATGTGTCGACAGAGCAGTGTTACAGCACAGATGTGACAGAGCGATGCGATTCAAACCGACAGCTCTCGCGTCTCAGCTTGTTGTCAGTAACTCGGCCGCCGCGCCACCGAGATCCTCAATTTGATTTTGTTTGTCTCTGCGCAAAGAAGTAGGTACGACTAGCTAACGTAGGTACCTAGCTTCATAATAATGTGCAGAGTTGGTGCGATTGTGATCATTGAATAAAGTAAAGACACGCATGCAGCTCACTAGCTTTATTGCAACACAGCGACGCGACGCGATGCGACGCCCGCCCTCGCCTCGCCTCGCCTCGCCTCGCCTCGCCATCTATCTACCTGCACATACATTACATATACCTACCTACTATGTAAACAAACATGTACAGTACACTCACTTATAATAACAGCCACAACTACGACAACACTAATTATAACTAATAACTATACAATTGTATTATACTAATATGAGTATTATTATATTAAAGCTAACGTTAATTTTGTAAATTGTAATTTTACAACATACAATCAGTCTTCAGAAATCCATAAGGAACCAGAACATCGGTGCCATTACATACACATGCATACATAAATACAGAAATACATGCATGCAGGGTGGAACTACAGCCCAAAACTAAATCAATACATTCAAATCATCATTTTAGTTATAACAACGCTGAAAACGGATTTTCGAAGTTGTATAAACAAAGCAAGTTATATATATATATATATATCAGCGTGTTTCAGATCGCTAGTGCGCCGAGCAGCTAGCTAGCTAGCTATCTCAGCTAGTGGAGTATATGTGGATGCTAAACTAATCAATGACCTTGAGCGTACATTACCTACTCACTCTAAAGTCTTCGATGTACATTTATTGCATTTTAGGGTAGGGACAATAAATACTGACAAAGATCACTAAAATTTGCAAAGAAATCAACAGAAATTTGCAAAGAATAAAAATGGACATAGTTTTCGAAAAGTTCGTAAATAAAGCATCAGCTCTACAAATTGCCTAAATTGTCAGAGTGGGAAGCGAAACTCGGAAACAATAAACGTCCAAATACCAGAGGCAAATGATGAAGCCAGGGGACACGATTCCGATGAGTCCGATACCGCGGAAACGAAGCCACAAACTGTACTATAGCTCCTGAAATAGAATTAGCTATAAAAACACATAATCATGATGAAACTTCAGGAAACGATAACATTGTAAAGGAAGGGCTGAAATATATCCGTGCATCGTTACCGAAACCCAATAGCAATATTTCAGACAAAGAAACAACACCAGAACAATCTCGGAGGAGATACTTCGGTGAGAGATTATGCAGTTGGAAACGAACCGCGACTCGACTCACATACGGAGGAGGTTTCGTTCACGTCCAGCTCAACATATCACAAAAACAACACAAACTCTGATTCTCTTCACGATTACACGATGGGTTATTACACAGATAAGTCTTTTAAGGAACTATCTACGATAATAATATATATCAAAGAATCACAATAGCTCCAGCTAGCTACGTGAACAACGACATAGCAACAACAAGCTATTTCAGAATACTACTCAAACATGGCTCTCATTCAGATCCTCACCTAAACCATTCATACCACTTACACTTGTGTTTCATCCACTTTAACAAGGCTCGTCACTCGTTGGACGCAGCACCGTGACGCAGCATGGACCGCGCTCACGCACACTCATCCATCCACTCACTTACTCACTTGTCATACTAGACCACGAGCTGAACTTGAAGGCATACAGTTCCGTTTCAGCGAAGAGGCGTCCAGCAACCGATCACGACGATAAACTAACCTAGCCCCGCACCGCACCATACATACATACATACATACATACATAGTTAGATACAAGCATGCAACTCGCAATAAAACAAACAAACATAAGCTTCAACTGTTCAGGCGAGAACTATTACAAACATACATGTAATTAATACATCTTTGATTATTGCGTACTCTCCGGTAGGAGGGGGGGACAGGTGCGGATGGGGGGGGGAGGGGGGGGGGGAGGGGTGGTTTAGGGAGAGACTCACGCAGTGCTAGCTAGAGTAGCGCGTTGCGGGCGGCGCGCTCCTAGAACGAGGCGCAAACACTTGTTCTACTTACAATGTACTATGAATAAACACTAACTACGTTACGCTACGCTACGCGTGTAACGTATCGGCAGGCGTTACACTAAACTATACGAATGCTGATCACCGTGTCATGCGACTTTCGAAGCGCAACACTACGCTACGCCGCGCGACAACAACAGCTGTTACAGTACGCGAGCAAACGTCGCACGTCACACGTCACACGTCACACGTCGCACGTCACACGTCACACGTCACACGTCACACGGCCGTCTCGAACGGTACCTGAGAGGCGCGTCGTTCCGCACTGCTCCTTCTGGAAAAGAACACGCAACATATTGAAAAGTGTGTCGCATTGCACTCCGCACTGCGCACTCCGCACTCCGCACTCCGCACTCCGCACTGCGCCCCGTCTGCCGGGAGACGCGTGCTTCAACGGCACATGTCTTGAAACACTGCCTACGGCAACTCTCTCGCGTTCACAAAGTAGTAAATAAAAAAAAAAGGGAGCAAAACAATATTTTTACGGCGAGGGCGTTAATGTTTTGCTGTCTGTGTGATAGAGGTACATATTTTGTGATATTAATTGCGATAACAGCTGCTTCATTCATACAATATAATTCAGTCGTTTCATCTCATCTCATCTCAAATGCAAAGTCATCACCGACCGCTGTTATGTGGAACTCTATCATAGAAAATAACTATTGAGCTCGCACTTATTGAGGAACAATACGTCGTTTTGTCGTCGAACAGATGGAATTAAATACATTTAAAAATAATCTGATCAGTTATGATGGCAATGAGGGCGGGAGAAGCCGGGGGTACAGTGCGGTTATAGATTTGCGATGCGATACGATGTGATGCAAATTTTGAATAAACTCAAATATCGTTAGTAACGCAGAATCAAATAATTGTGTGTTACACACTAAAAAAAACAGAAGGTGATAAGCTGTATATATACTTGTAGTTATGTACCGCTTTGACCGGTGATGTAAGAAACACATGCGTTTGCCGTTACTTTTTTTTTGTATAAATTTATCTTCGAAACGGCTCATCCCATTGATGTGGATTTTTTTTCAATCGATTCATACGAGGTTTATAATGGTTCTTAGATAGGTTTTATCGGCACGCGTCAGCAGGGGGCGCTGTGATACAGGGGATGCTATATACCACAGGGGGTTTTTACATTTCCCAAAGATGAGCATATCGTGTAGTAGATACGGCGCGGGCACGGGCACAGGCACGGGCACGGGCACGAGCACGATGCTGCACTGGATGGGTGGTTACCTGCGGCTGCGGTAGGAGGCGTTCTCGGACCACTCGCTCTCCGAGTCCGGCGCCTCCCCGTCACCATCACCGTCACCGTCACCATCTCCGTCCGCGTCCGCGTCGCTGCACTCCCCCTCCCCCCTCTCCCCCTCCTCGTCCTGCTCCTCCTCCTCCTCTGCAACACAACAACAACGCGCTGCACTACCTGACAACATCATGCACTAGGAACATGTCACGGTGCAATTCTAACTGATGAACTGTCATTTGTAAAGGTAAAGGTAAAGGTAAAGGTAAAGGTAAAGGTAAAGGTAAAGGTAAAGGTAAAGGTAAAGGTAAAGGTAAAGGTAAAGGTAAAGGTAAAGGTAAAGGTAAAGGTAAAGGTAAAGGTAAAGGTAAAGGTAAAGGTAAAGGTAAATGTAAAGGTAAAGGTAAAGGTAAAGGTAAAGGTAAAGGTAAGGGAGGGAGCTGTGCGAGAGAGAGACTAGTGTTTTCAAGTTCCTTCCTTTATAATTTAATTGCAAGTTTCTGACAGAGTGATGTTAGGCATGACGGACAGCGTCGGTCGTATACTCACCGTCGTCCGTGTGGTGGGGTGGGGGGGATGCGGAGGGGGGCGGCACGTAGAGCGCATGCGGCGCCACGTCCTGCGGGAAGACGGCGGCGTGGTGCTGGATGGTGCGCTTCACCAGCTCGTTGACGAGGTTCTGCGCCGCGAGCTGATGCGGGGGATCGCCCCACGCCGCCAGCAGCGTCGGCCCCACGCAGATGGCGAGGTTCCACGCGTCCATCATGTTGTGCTTGGAGTGCTGCGCGAGGTGCGCCAGGAACGCGAACAGGTAACGCAGCACCAGCACCGCGGGCAGCGGCAGCGCCCCCAGCGTCCCGCGCAGTCGCGCCACGAACGCAGCGTCCTCCGGCAGCGCCGCCACGCGCAGCAGCCGCTCCTGCAGCTGCGGCGCCAGCAGCGGCGGACGCACCTCGCGCAGCCACAGCTTCAGCAGCCCGCACACCTGCACAGCGAGACGTGTCACCGCGTACTCGCCTCGCCTCGCCTCTCCTCGCCTCGCCTCGCCTCGCCTCGCCACGCACCGAGTTGATGTCCGAGGCGTCCTTCACGTGCACGAGCGGGTCCTCGCCGCGCTCGAAGGCGGCGCGCAGAGCCTGCATCTCCACCTGCGAGCCGGACACGCGGAAGATGCCCTGGTGCCGCAACCCTGTCGCACACAGAGACGACGCACGCTATCACAACGCTGCACCGGAGCGAGGGGGGCGCGGGGGCGCGGGGGCGCGGGGGGGACTGCACTCACCGTACGTGGATATGATCCTCACGCACTCGGTGAGCACGCGCGGCAGCGTCGTGTCCAGCGGCGCGGCGAAGTGCGAGCGAGCGGCGCGGGGCGGGCGCGGGGCGCGACGCGGCGGCGACGCGGGCGGCGGGGCGACGGCGCCGGCCGCCCCCGCCCCCGCCGCCACTCCGCTGCGCAGCGCCGCAGCCTTGCTCTCGACGCGCGCGAGCCGACCCGCGCAGGACACGTACGCGCGGAACTTCTGCAAACACAGGAAGCAGCGGTCAGCACGCGCCGGAGGGAGGCGGGGCGGGGCAGCGGCAGGGGGGAGACGCTCACAGCCAGGTAGTAGTCCTCCTGGTCGTCGAGCGGCGGCGGCACGGCGGCGAGGACGCCGCTCACGCCGCTGCCGCCGAGCGCTCCCGCGCCGAACAGCGAACTCACGTCCCATGAGGAGTCATCGCCTTCCATCTGAACGCAAAAAAACAATTTTATTAACAACAACGATAAATGAAAAATATGAGGTACGATTATCTTTGGAACTCGTCGAATCAACACCCGTAGGAACGTAACTGTTCTGATCTGGTCGAGACATGACCAGATCAATGAAATAGATGCATAGAGAATTCATGCAAGATTAGTTGGAGCCGAACCGCATGAAGCCTGCTATAATAAAAAGTAAACCGAAGATTAGTGTCTGCTTCTTGCCTCATCAGACCGCGATCGATCGGCGACATCTCACCACGAAACTTCGCGTTATTTTTAACGCATCAGCCAACATGAGAAACGGAAAGTTGTTGATCGGGTCAACCCTTCCAAGATAGCTGAGAGACATAACACTTACATAAACAAAACATGTTCTCGTAGGAGATATTAGACAAATGTACTAACAGATAAGCATAGAGAGAGAATGACTGTTTGGAGATGGAATTTTGATGAGCCAGTCAATCTTATGAACGATAGATTATGAACGATCACTTATGGTACTTTGTGCATGCCACTTTGACTTTGAGAAGGTGATGATGAAAAAGGAAACTTCCCAGAGGAAATTATGAATGTGATCTCATTATGAATGTGGTCTAGGCTGGCTTCTACCTAGATGATTTTCTGTCCGAGACTCTGACAAAGTTAACATATTCAAAATGTATCTGATGAAACTTCAAAAAAATCGAGGTTTCGAAAATTTTTGAGAAATCAGAATGATAGATCCGACTAGTTTGAACTCAAGTTTGAAATGAGAGATACAGAATACGAGAAGATAACAAAACTTCTGAATAGATGTATAACATGATGTTTTATTACATGATGCTCGGGTACCGCGCGGGCGAAACCGTAGGCGGGAAGCTAACGGAAAATAAACTGAACATGTTATCAGTATCGTATTAAAATACTCGCAGTACAAAAAAAATGCAACCTGAAAAAAATTTAGCAACCGTCGGATGGATAACTATTTTCAGATCTATTCGTCCAGCAATCAAACCAGATCGTTAATAATAATAATCGTAAATGCGAGGAGCGCAAGCAGGCAGATGGGTAGGTACCTGTCTGACGAGCTCGGCCTCGGCGGCGTCCAGCGTCTTCGCGTTCTCCTGGCACTCCGCGCGCAGCTGCCTCGCGCCCGCCTCCAGCTGCTGCAGGCGCGTCTCCAGCTCCGCGAGCACCGCGCGCTCCTCCTCGCCGGGCGGCTCCTCCTCCGCGTCCGCGTCCGCGTCCGCGTCCGCGTCCGGCGCGGGCGGCGTTGCCAGCGCGCGCGGCAGGGCGAACGCGGCGGCGTGGTGCTGCAGCAGACGCTGCCGGTCCGCGAGCGCGTCGAGCGCGTCCCCCGCGAGACGCAGCGCCGCCGCCGCGCCCGTCGCCGCCGCCCCCCTCGCGCTCTCCGCCCCCGCCGCCGCCCGCACCACGCGCCCCACCACCGCCTCGAACCCCACCTCCATGCACTGCGGAGGCACACACCGCTTTGAGTACACGCCGCCGCCTCTCCGGCTCTCCGGCTCGCCGCGGCGTCGCGATCGGTACCGTACCAGTATGATGTCCGCGATGTCGTCGAGGTAGTACCGCTGCAGCGTGGCGTTGGCGGCCTCCAGGCTCAGCACGTACTCCGCGCGCGCCCGCAGCGCCCGCGCCCGCGCCGCGCCGTGCCGCCCGCGACGCTGAAACACCTTCGTTACACACACTCACACACTCACACGCTCACACGCAACGCACCATTTATTTTTGTTTATTGTGATGTATAAAAATAACAGGCATAAGTTTTTTTTATAAAACTACAAACATCAGCCTGGTGCAAATCAGACACTGAGTTTCGTATGTCAATAAAATTTGTTTTCGATGTTTTTTTAAATCGATTAAAGCCTTTATTAATACCTATCCATTATTCAGATTCCGGATCAAATTTAGAACAGATATCTACCTATCAAGTACGTGAGTTACGATAATACATCCGGCGAAGCCGGGAGCCGTAGTCGGTCGGTTATTATTTTAGGATCGCTCGCCTTTTGTTTAGTTATATATTCGGCTGACGTCATCGAGGCAGCCGGGCGGTCGGAACGTCGAAACGTACCTTCTCAAGTTCTTTATCGAGCGCTTTTATCTTCTTGTGCTTGGGCGGGTCGCGGCGCTGCTCTCTCGCGTGACGCAGCTTCAGCGCGGCGGCGCGCCACTCCGCGTGCGCCGCCGCGTGCGCCTTGCCCGCCGCCGCGCTCGCGCACAGGCTCGCGCCCACCTCCTCGTGCCGCTCCGACACTGCGGGAGGGAGGGGGGGGATAGAGGGGGGTGTTAGCGCACAGCTACAGTCGCACGGCGTGCAGTCGGCGCGGCGGCACACGCACCTATGTCGCGGCACTTGCGGTGAAGGCGCGAGGCGTCGTCCGCGGCGCGCTGCAGCCGGGCGGCGAGGGGTCCGCCGTACAGGTCGGCGAGCGCGGCGTGGTCGCGGGCGAGGGTCCGCGAGGCCTCGAGCGCGGCCTGCCAGCACGAGTAGGCGCCGGTGAGCGGCCACTGTTCGCGACGCGCTCGCTGCTCCTTGTGCCGCTGCAGCGCGGCGCGCGCCAGCTTGTCGAGCGCCCGCGCGTACTCGTGCTCGAGCTCGGCGCGACGGCGGCAGTACTCGTGCAGCTCGCCCGCGACGCCGCTCGACGCCTCCGCGCGCGCCTCCAGCACGCGAGACTGCTCCGCCAGCTGCAGCCGGATGTCTGCGAACGGAACTCTGATCACCGCGGACCCGGACCCGGACCCGGAAAGCCTAGCCGCTTTACGAACAATACTGTTTAATAATCAGATGTAGCAGGCTAGGTTTTCTTGAAACCTAGCCTACTCATTCTAATCCGTTCACAATATGGCTACACATTGGCAGCCCTTTTTTAAGGCTGGACGTTAATACACCGAATTATAAAACAGCGAGCGGTTCGGCTGTTAACTGAAAGGCTGATTCGAGGTAGTTGGCTGCGACATATACCTACACGTACGTAGTCCTAACCCCACACTACAACTCCCCGTATCGTGGGTATCAGGAACTACGAATACCCAGATCCGGAACAAATATCTGCAGAGCATGCTAACGTTTGTCTCGTAGTCGGCTCCGCGGCCGCCACGCCGCCGAGGTCAATTCCGAGAAGTATAAAAATTACAAAAAACTAAATGGCAGTATCCCAATTCCCAACTACATCTCTCCCGAGTCCCGCCCGCAGCCGACCCCGAACCCGGAACCATTAAACATAACGAACTACATCTGTACTACACACGCACGCACACACACACACACACACACACTAACACACTTGATCGGTTGATTCCGTTTCGGAGGGCGATAATGACATGATCGATGGTAAGGCGGTAACGAAACATCAAGTTACGTTTACAGCAGATAACAAACGTTCAGAGTTCACGATACTTAAGAGGCAGACAGCTGCCGAACTAGCCGAGCGAAGCTCAACCAATGAAAGCTTATTATGTACTAGCGATCAGTATGCGCGAGATCATGCCGCTTATGTTTTATCTGGGTATAGTGCAGAGATAGCACGGTACCTACTTGTAGTGTCTGATACACACAGAGAATCCTAGTATGCTGGACTATGTAGAGAATGTCTGTTGGGTATTTGTTTATTTTATAGTGTAAAGTCAGGGTGCGTTTTATTGCGTTCCCAAGAGCTCGGACTGGTCTGCGTTTCAAGCTAACCAAAAACATTTCAGTAAAGCTTATCTACAGCTTTCGCCCTTCTCGGAGACACCGTTCATTGTAATAAGTTTATAAGCGAACAGAGACGCGACGTGTTCATTTCACGCGGCGATTACACGGTCACCTCGGATCATCGCATTTGCAATATCGAATCGCACTCGACTAGGTATATTGCGGCGAACGGAATGAGTTCCCTCGCAGACGCTTTACGATTCTAATCCTAAAGCAAAACAATAATAAACGGGCGAGCCGTGCAGGAAGACTGCTTTTCAATGTCAGCAGACAACACGAGGGGAACCCGCGACGCGACGCGGGGCGGGGAGGGGAGGTCGCCTGACCGCGCCAACATCGCCCCAATACAAATTACAATACACCATCCGCTGAGACACTCCCATACCATACCTACTCGAACGCAAGCCGCTGAATGAACAACCTATAATTATGCACTTTTCATAGTTTGTTTACATCATATACAGCTACCTAGTCCTGGCTTCTGGTATTTCACATGAAATGGAACTGATCTAGTTCAATGGATAAATACAGGTACAAATATAAATCCGTCAGTGAATAGTGTGCAAAGTAAGCGCGTACTAATCATTATAATATGAGGTAGCAGCCAACTAACTGTAGTAGGCAGACGTAGAGGCGAGCGCGCGCCGCCCGAACATCCCCGTCACGTGTTCACGTAGAGGCGAGCGCGCGCCGCCCGAACATCCCCGTCACGTGTTCACGTAGAGGCGAGCGCGCGCCGCCCGAACATCCCCGTCACGTGTTCACGTAGAGGCGAGCGCGCGCCGCCCGAACATCCCCGTCACGTGTTCACGTAGAGGCGAGCGCGCGCCGCCCGAACATCCCCGTCACGTGTTCACGTAGAGGTGAGCGCGCGCCGCCCGAACATCCCCGTCACGTGTTCACGTAGAGGCGAGCGCGCGCCGCCCGAACATCCCCGTCACGTGTTCACGTCTCTTGCAGCCGATCTATTGCAACTACTGCCTAAATAAATAACTTAGATATCAGCTGAAGGTTCATCTTAGATAAGACCGCCCATTGTACTCCCACGATTAGCCCGTTATTTGCTATATTTGAAGTTGTAAGCAACATATTTGTATGTGGTGTACGATAAAGAGTTATCTATCTTAGGGTTATTCGTCTGCTCGGTCTCATAATTTTCCTCTGTGTTCCGATTCACAGTTGATCAGCAATTTCAGTAAATCTATTGTCAGTAGACTCCCCAGTGGATGTTATCTACACTTATATTATAAAGAGGTAAAGTGTGTTAGCTTGGATGTTAGAGGTAGGTAATCTCCGAAGCTATTGATCCTTTTAAAAAAATCCTTTTACCAATATACAACATAGGCTGTATATTAAAATAAAATAGATTTTCGTCGAGATCAATTTTGAAACGTAAGTCAACAAAAAAACGGTCGAGCGAATGCGTTCTTACGAACGCTGCCTAAACGATAAGATCTAATTTTCATCGGTTGCTTTTTATCCGGGTATCACGCGAGCGAATCCGTGGGCAGTAGCTAGTTTATTATAACTCGGATGAGTGTCGAGTGCGCTACACCCGACGCTCACAAACACAACACCAATCATTCAGACAATTTACTACTACTGGTAGATTATCACGAGCACTTTGTTCGGATTCGGGTCCGGGCGCGCACCGAGCGGTGCGGTGTGCAGTGTGCAGTGTGCAGTGTGCAGTGTTCATGACCGCTACGGGCGCAGTCATCGAACGGCCGCTAAGGTCACGGCTGCGCTCACGAGTAGCTCCACAGCTCGCGATCATTCACCGACCCGGCGCGGCCGTGGCTGGCAACTAGTTTCCGTCCGAGCTCACGACGCACGACGCACAGCACAGCACCACACACATCCACACGTTGCGTCGCTACCTACGGTCGTCATTCCGTAGGGACCGCGCTCGTCTCGTTAGCACTCGGCCAAACTCTTAACTCTCCGGCCCGTTAACTCATCGCTACCGCACACTTATAATTAGTTATTGACATTTCGCAGAGTATACATTCATCTGGTGAGTGGTTATGAGGTGTAAGTATGCTCATGCTGGGTAGATGCGGTACCGGGGAAAGCGGTTCCGAGCTCGTGCTGCCCCCAGTCACCGCGCGGCTGCACGATGCAGTGGAACATGTCTGTCGGCCGCCGGCACCGGCGGAGGACTGCCGCTGCCGCGCAGCCTCCGTGCCCTGCCTCCTCCCTCCCCACCCTCAACCCCCTCTGTCACGCCCGCGCCACCCTCGCATCGACCTTACCATCAAATCACTTAATTAATATCTAGGTACCTAACCTACCATCGCGTCTGTACCCCACAACACAATTATAATTTTGACCAATTTGATACATATATTTTGTTGAAATGTGCATGTATTTTATTGTAATAAGCTTACTTAGTTATCTGTAAGTAGTAACGTAGTTGTAATGTAGCCCTTAATTAGTATAAGTCAAGTGTTTCTAATTAAAGTAAAAAAAAACTGGGTATAATAAATAATATGATATCAGAATAATAATGATTGTAATAGAAGATCGGGCGCTTGGAGCAGCCGCGCGGACGATCCACAGACCTGAACTCAAAACAAGGAAAATTAACGGCACACAAGCACTTCTACATCTAAATATAACTCTATACACCAGTAAACACTAAATCAATAATAATAATAATACCTAGTGATAAAGGTACGAAACTAGGTAAGTTTTCATAGATTATTGTACCTACTTACTTAGACTAAATATAATAAATAAACTGCAGTTATGTGTAGGTACGTATAGGTAAAGTAGCTACTGGTTGGTTTTTCAGATGAAAACCTAAACGAAAACAACTTATGCATTCTAAGTTACATACATACTTGAAATGAATAAAATTAAAAACTTTCATATTAGAGAAGTAATGGTAAGGGTAGTTTTTAATATGAGTATCATCAATTCCACAAACCGAAATGACCAACAAATTATTGAAACAAAAACGCGAAGTCCACGCGGAAAAACAACAAACAAACTCCTCAGTTCCATTCTCTGTACACGCAGATATCTTGTTGTGTTTAGTCAGAGACGTCACGTCCAAACATTATATCTGGCATAATTGTCCGCGTTTTGCAAAGTAGTTAGCATTCAACATGATAGATAGCAAACCTGTCGCCGCTCATTGGCAACACTAACCGATGGCACATGCCTTCTATTTTTTGTCATGCGGAAGAAATGGTAAGAAGTGCATCCAGCATTCGAAGGAGCATCTTCGAATGGATCCGCTCAGCGGCGTACGTGGTATTCTTTCATACACATCATGTAGGTAACTGATGAAACTCGCCAACTCAAACCCATTCTGAACGCTCGCCTTACTTAGATACGTACGTACGAGCCGTTTCACAGAATCACGCTGCGAGTGATTCATTTCATTATTGAACGCGCCAGTTTCAGACTCACCAGTTTTACGGATTATAAAGCAATGTTTCTCATGAACAGGTACATTGTAAATACATAAACTTCAATGATTATAGTTTATACAGAGTGGCGCAAAAGTACTGGCACTATAAAAAAAAACATATTTTTATACAAATGTAAAATACACCAAATATAAACATGGACCGCGTAGACGATTTTATTCCATTTTATTATTTCGTGGACGATTTCCCCGCCATCCGGCATCTGATGGTCGCACGATTGGACGCTTTACCAGACGCCTCGAGGTCACCGCCTCTCACACTAATGTCCCATGGCTGGTATCATCGGATGGGATAAATCGTACCACGCTAATTTGTAAGCTGGATAAGCCATAGATGGACAATGCGAATGAACAAAATTGGTTTCATACAGGCGACACACGGTCTATATTTCCAGGCCGTGTTATCTCCCGTTTTGTCGATTTGCCTAGGCCTGTGAGATCGCCCAATCGGACCTGTTCAGGTTGTTCCTTTTTGGGGTTATTCGAAAACTCTAGTGCATGAAAAAAAAACCTAATTTACCATTAAAGAGATATCGTCTTCAGATCTTAATGGGATGCAATTTAATGCTCCAAATGTTTGTAAAGTGTAGAGAAAAAATAATCAGTTTTTTTTAATTTAGAAAAAAATGGTAGTAGATTAAAATAGAGTAATTATATACTTTTACGTATAGTTTCATTTGATTGCATTATAAATATAATACATGAATAAACATTATGAATATAATTACCGATAAACATTAGTGCATTTATTTTAAAAGAAAAATTGCTAAATTATCCAATTTAGCAATTTTCCTTTTAAAATTCAACTGACATCCGTCAATAAGAAATTAACATATTTAGAACAGTTTATACTGTGATACTTATGCTAATTCCTCAGCTGTCTGCGTCTCAGAGGCATAGGTACAGGCAGGTGCCCAATTAGCACATCAATAAGCAGCCAAGTAAGCAAGTAAGCAAGTAAGCAAGTAAGCGAACGCAATCTTATTAAACTGTGATGAATAAAGTTTAAAATCATTAAACGTAACGAATAATATTCATAACTAGCTCCTGCACACGGCTTCGTCAGCGTGGTACCCGGATAAAAAGTAGCCAATGAAAAGTAGCATTCGCTCGACCGTTTTTTCGTGGAATTACGTTGCAAAATTGGTCTCCACGATAAGCCCTTTTATTTTAACGGGATTATAAATATATAGCCTATGCCCACTCTATAAGATGAGCATTTTTCCTCATAGGGTATAGTGGCTGTATCTATATGTGGGCATTTTCTAAAAGATTTTATCAAATCGGATGAGTAGTTTCCGAGATTACCCTCTCCTACATGCAAACTAACGAACTTTACCTCTTTATGATATTACTATAAATATATTCATTCACAAGGTTTTTAATTGTAATTTTGACGCACAAACGGTTATTTTTCTAAAATTTCAAACAATCTGCTTCTTTTTTTAACCTAGTTTACTTTTTGTTTTTATTTGAAACATCACGAGTGAGCTGAATAACGTCAGCACGTGAGAAAGTCGGTTTCTTGACATTTCATGTCTTATATTAGTCAAGTCTCCTAAATTGTATGTATCAATGCTGTGCTGTCTCTAAACTTTGCCACTTTTTCATCGAAATAGTTTTGGAAAGTCGTGTTTTGTAAATTAAACCGATTCTGCTCGATTGCTTCTGCTTTTACAACAAAATGGCAAACTAGCATACAGCCCACCTGTTGGCTCACGGTTACCGTAACCTATGGACGCTTGCAACATCAGAGGCATTACGGAATCATATCATATCGGAACGAGCGGATTATTTTGTTCCAGAATCGATGGGTGCAGTTGAAGGGGTGCCTCGGTGCGAGAGGAGGGGGCGGAAAGGAGCGGAGGCGGGGGGCACGGGGCGGGGGTGAGGGGGGGGGGAGGGTGGTCGGAACCGGTCGCGCCGCAACTGGCGCGTTTCGTTAAAATCACGATGTAATCATTCCCATAGTAGACAAACAAGCAGCTGCGGAGAAGCAAGTACTTATCTATAAGCTATACATTGGCGGCGATTCGACAGTTTAAACTAAACTTAGTTTAAACTGTCGATGTCGTCGCTCTCTTTCTAGGATTCCGTACCTCAAAAAAATGAAAAAAACGCAACCCTTATAGGATCACTTCGTTGTCCGTCCGACCCTTTTTCTCGGAAAATCGTGGGGATATGAAGTGGAAATTAATAACAAATACGTAGCTCTACAGACCCTCGGACCTCTAAAAAAATCAAGCTAATCAATGCATTAAAAATATACAGGCTCTTATGCGACTCTCATTTGTCTGGACAAATGTTTGTATTTGCGAATATGTCTCGGGTCTGGATGTTTTCTATGTATAATACCTAAGTATTATACATGTACTTCTTTAGTAAAGTATTTATAAGTAGTTTATCAGTCATGTAGTTCCCATAACACAAGCTCTGCTTACTTTGGGGCTAGATGATTCTCTGTGGAAATGTCCAGCATTAATTATTTTAATTATAGGTATTCTGATACTCGCAAATAAATCTAAACTTAGACGGTCTCATTACGAAAGGTGGTCTCGAGTTAAAGCCAGGACTACTAAGTCCAGGCCTAAATGTCTAATTTGGTTTAGACTTGACTTTATTACAAAAGCAGATTTTTCCGAGGTTTAACTAAACCCAACTAGAACTCGGGTCTACGTGTATCATTCAATGATTCACTGACAACAGACAATGATTTTGGACTTTGCATGCCACAAACATCGATAACGTTCCATTTCTTTAAGAATCTTGAATAAAATGATTTGCTTTTAATATCTGCGTCACGATTTTAAATATAGGTACCAGTTAATAAATAACATATGATTTTTATTTGCTTCTATAACCAGTCAGCTTATGATTAAAATAAACAGAAACATTCTCTGAAAATTAAAAATAATTTTTTTTTACTGAGAAGTTACGTTTATTTACTTGAAACGAAACGTAAGCTACAAGGCGCCAAAATGTCCTTCAAATCGCAACAATCAAAATCCATAGGTAACGTCATCTAATTCAAGTCCATTTCAAGCTTAGTCGTTTAGGAATAACAAAAAAAAAACAGATAAGTACGAATCATCGAAAGTGCACAAACATAACCTCTATTCTACAACAAGCAATTACATTCAAATCTGTAAAAAGACGACAGATTGAGCTAAAAACACAGATAAACTAGGGGTGGCTGATTTAATTTTAAACCACAGATAATCCGGGGTTTTTGGCTTAAACCTCGTTTCGTAATATCAATTTTCTTAAACCAGAGTTTTTTTCTTAAACTTGACTTAAACCACGTTTCGTAATGAGATCGATAGGGTACTCTTCCCCGTTTACCTGGAATCATGAAATTAGGCAAGAAGCAAGGTCTCAGTAAAGGAAGAAGTCCGATAATCGTTATTTTTGTAATTATATAATAATGTTAAAATATACATATATATATATGGCTCCTGAAATACAGTTTCTGCTAGTTTAGGAGCCTATGGATTCATATACGATTTGTAACATTTTATTATGTCTAATATTTATTATTATTATTATTATTATTATTATATCTTGTCTGGCAATACATTAAAAGAACATGAACAATGCACAGAAGAGACAGATAGCTAGGTATACAAGGCAACTTAATTTCTTATCAGAATCGGCGAGTGAGTAGACTAGTGAGCGAGCGCTGCTCCACGTCCACTTGCAAGATTTGCAGACACATTCCGGAGACAACGCAACCTGTCCGTGTGTCGGTGGTCGGTACATAACAGCTTGAACTGTCTTAAACCAACATACCTACTCATGAGGAGTAGTGTGGCGCAGTGGGCGAAAGCCCGCCTGAGACGCTGAAGGTTGCGGGAAGCTGCCGAAAAATACCTACAGGAAGTAGTATCCAATTATATTTAACGGACAAATTGTGATTTGACAATTTATTAAAGTGTTGCAATATTTAGTAAGATTAAGTGTTATAATATATTCATATGCCAGTTAAACAGCGAAACATGGCCGATTCAAATTAGATATGTAATGAATAATGAATACGTGTGTTTGTAGCGACGGGGTATTAAACTAGCAATTTCGGTAATCGGGTTGAAGAGATCTCAATTTGTGGCGAACTATTGATATGGCAGCGATCGGCAGCGGCCGGAGCGCGGCGCGCTCTGTGCCGGCACATAGATACATCATATATTAAGATGAGAGTGCAGGTATGATCGGCAAGCTCATCAGCTGGTCGCAGGAGTCGCAGCCCCGGAAGCACCGCCATTGTCTGCGACTTCGAGTTGGCACGCTAGAGGCGCTCTCCATCCATCGCTGCATGTTCTAGGTATATTAGCTTCTGAGAACGAGCATGAGAATCGCTGCATATCACACGTTCACGCGACCTTGTTTGTAAACGGTTTTTGTTAGCTAGGCGCACACTCAGGCGGCGACGGCGACTGTGGGAGCGATCGGTACCGGCCGCTCATCATTCATAGAAAGGGAACCCAAACTCGTGCATACAAATTAAACATTCGACTAATAGGTATTATAAAGTTTGTGTTTTTGTTGTTAATAATCTCCGTAACGGCTGGACAGATTTGGATGAAATTTGAAACAGATATAGTTCATAACCTAGAATAACATATAAGGATACGTATTACTCTCTATCCAGGTACCGCGTGGGCGAAGCCGTGTCTGACCGTTTAAGGTAAGTACGCTATAAAAGAAATTTAGTGTAAGGGCGAGCTGATGCGCGTATAAAATGTTCCGTACCGTGCAATTTATACCTATAAAATACTCTCTCTAACGATGCAAGCCGAAATCAACACACGTTTCACTGTTCAGCAGAAAGTACCTATTACGAAAGTTCCGAGTCTAAGTTATTTCTAGTTTTTCGGAGCTTTTAGTGCATTTGACTGTGCGCTTTAGCTTTGAGCGGCGCGGAGTGGGACGGGGTGGGACGGGGTGGGACGCAGTGGTCGGGCTCCAGCGAGGCGGCTGGCGCTTGCTAAATATAGCAGCGCGCTCAGTCAGGGCGCTGAATCACGCCGCCTCCGATACCACGACAGCCGCAGCCGCAGCCGCAGCCGTAGCCGCAGGCGGGGCGAGCTCTCATCAACTACTATTCGCACGTGATCCCTACCTTACCTGCTACAACATAACAATACCCTCGCATAATGCATTGTTTTCTAACAATGGGCACATACCATAAACCATCTTCTGCTCAGGGATTGCTCCTGAATTAAACACAAATAATACGTACCTATCCATAAAAAAAGTATCGAAACCTTCAAAGGTTGCACTCGCTCTTACAAGAGACAGGTAGATGAGTTACCTGCATACAATCAAACAAGCTACTAAAACCTAAAAGCTCTCACGCGGGATTCCAGATATAAGCATTTTATTGATCATACCTCTATAATGTTACATTATACGTCATATTATGATGGATTAAATTAAGAAAGATGGGTAAAAATATAAAAAAGTTTAAAAACAAGCTTAGATTTAAAAAATTAATATACCTATACGAGTGTACCTATCTCGGTACCGCAAGTTGATCAAAATGAGGCTAAACAGCAGCGCACCGACGACGGCGGCGCGGCGTATCGCCCGTGATGTGCCTGCGAGCGGAGATGGCTCGACTGATGCGAGTAGGTACTCAAGTTGAGTACCAATCTGTCTAGCTACCCAGCTAACTAATTGTCATCCTGTTATTATTGTGAATTCAAGTGAGTGCAGAATTGATGCGTGGGCGATGCTCAGACTCGGAGCTCGACTCGGAGCACCGCACTGCAGGATCAGATCAATTACCTGCCTGCCTCCTCATTATTACGCAGACTGAGGATGCTACCCACTGTCCCACCGTCCCACCGCCCACGAGTCCTCGGTCGTCATCATTACTGAGACAAGACGATCTTAACCAAATTAATTTGAGTGCTGTGACCAGCCACTAGTCTTCCTATTCAGATGAGTTATTTAAGAAATAATTTCAAAAGATGATAAAAAAGGTAGTTATAATTTTGTTGAGTAATGCCTTTTTTCAAGCTGAGAGTTGCAATAGTTTTTAGGAATGCATAGAAGAGGTTTTATCTATAAACGTCACAAAGGGCGCTGGAACACTCGTAGGTGATAGAATATTAAACACTGATTTTTGTACTAAATTATGTAGATGTAGATGCAAACAATGAAATGCTCGCAGGCTCTCGCTGAATACTCATGAATATGAGTAGTTATTAATTGGCATAAAGCAGTAATGCTTGCATTACTCCTAACCTGATCTATTGCAGCCTCTATTGAAACATATCCATGAACTATGTTACAGTTCTTATGTAGGTAATATATTTAAACCCACATGAACATTCCAAGATCACTTTGTTCATTTGGCATGCTATGTATGTTAGCGAGAAGGCGCGCGGCGCAGTGCGGGGCGGTGCGGGGCGGTGCGGGGCGGGGCGGGGCGGGGCGGTGCGGGGCGGGGCGGGGCGGCGCGGGATGGGATGGGAATCATCCATCGGCAAATTCTAGTGTAAACATTCTAGTGTAAACACAGAATACTCACTAGTAATCTCACTGCCAAATCTTATGGAGAAAATGGAGGATTATTTAAAACATCGCCCGCATCGCCCGCCCGCGCTATTACTTCTTTTGCTCGGCTCCTAAAGGTCATAGCGTGATGTTAAATAGCCTGTAGCCTTCCTGAAGAATTGGCCTATCTATTTTTTTTTTAATCCAAGTGCGTGCATTCAAAAAAATAACTCTTCAACTTTATTATTAGTTTAAAGATATGGCAGCAGTGTAGCGAGTGTTGCATTGGGAAACCATTGGCCTGCCTTTACTCACAGAACTTTCAGCCTTCACTTTTAGCATCCACCTGTGTTTTTTTTTATATCTTCAGGACAGAACTGAAGCCCTTATTTTGTAGATATTAGCAAACAAAGTTATATTAAAATGTTAAAATGTATATCTTTTTATAACGAAAGGATTTGAGAAGGATAAATAAATAAATTAATAAACACACATCAGACAAATACGTAGGCCTGACCCACTAGAATTCCCTGTGTTAGGAGTATCAGGAACTATGAGTACTGTGGTATCGCAACACCGAGACCCGTAACAAATATCTTCAGAACATACAATCATTTTTCCTGCAGCAGGAACTGAACCCGCACCTCATACAGCTGGCTACTTGGTTGCAGCACCATCAAAGTTTTAAATAATAATTTAAATAGCTGCAACGGTATGTTTTCTTTATGTAAATATGTTATCATCCTGCTGTACCCTCTATGGATTGAACATCAGGAAATAATTTCTTGTTGCTCCTCTCCTCTGATGAAGAAAGTGGACAGTCCTATCTGTGAAGCCTGTGGGGTCAGAGATGTTTACCACCTTCTGATGGAGTGTGTCCGAAGTGTGTATATGAGAGGAGAATTTTATAAATTCTTGGAAGCTTACTAGCTCTATGTAGGCCTGTTCCAGAGCTGCACCAACTTCTGACATAGCTAACATGCTCTACTGGTCCATATATGGGCTGGTTAAAGAAACTGTATCATGTACAAGTAATAGAGAGAATGATGGAAATGACATTGTCAAAAATCGACAAAAGTTCAAAAAAAGACCAGAATAAAAAAAAACTTAAAATAAAGATAACATCAGGGTTTGCTACAATGCAACAGTTTAAAAAAAATGCTTTAGCTAACTAACCATAACTTTTATGAATTACAAGTGTTGGTTGATGAGTGAGTTAGTCAAATGGTGCAGATTATTGAAGTAGATCGATAGAATGTATAATCATAAATGAAGTAGTAGATAGGTAGCAGTACTCACTGTTGAAAGCGGCGAGTTTCCTGGTGGAGCCGAGCCGCTTCATGGGCGTCCGCGGCTCCAGATCCAGGTCGCGCTCGTCCAGCGCGGGCGCCGCCTCGCTCCCTTCCGCCGACATCGCGCCGACACAGCGCCGCTCACTGCGCCCGGAGCCCGCGCATCACTCCTCATGCACGCACCGCGCTACACCGCACACAGCCACCACACAACACTACAGCCGTATTCGATTCCACTTTTGCTTTTGAAAGTATTTTAATTACTAACAGAGCGACGAAAATGCGTGCGACTTTGATCGCTTAAAGAAACGGTCTACGAAATAGGTTAACCCGTCCGACAAAGAGAATACTAACACTTTTGGTCTATCCGATCAAAACAAATAAACCTAGTTAACAGTAAGTCTGTGAAGAAAGAAATAAACTTAAATACGAACGAACTGATCACTACATTAAACGCACCCTAATGCATCGCACTAAAATGCTTTGTTTGTTATTCGAAACCCAGCGAGTCCATCACAGACTAAAAATTGTTTTGTCGTTGTAGTGTAGAATGTGACCGTATTGTACGACAATGGAAAACACGGCCTGGCAAAGCATGACTGAAATGTATAGTCAGTATTCCTTATACATACACAATAATAATGTTTATTGTTCAAAAGAGTAAAAAGAAATAGATTATATATTTTTATTTTTTATTTCTTATTTATTTATTTAAAATGTCCAGCATTATTTATATACGCCCCTGGGATGTACATTAAATGTATGCGATACATTGGAGTAGGCTTAGAGTGACAACTACCGACTTCATTTAATATTTCGAAAAATCAAGTTGTGAGCTTTACTCGCTCCTCAAATAGTATAGACGTCACAGTATTTTTTTTTGACATTTTCACACAGCATCATCTAGCCCCAAAGTAAGCAGAAATTGTATTATGGGAACTACATGACTGATTTACTACTTCCCGTAATTGCAAAAAAATCAGAAATATTAATGCCATCAAGCTTTTATACACGTCCTTAATTTGGAATCCGTAGAGATCACATAATCATTTATGTTAGAAGTCTGCGATTCCTATACAAAAAACTGTACTGCTACTATCCATTTATGTACCTAACGAAATTACTTCCTAAGGTACTAAGGTACCTTAGGTTTCCACTCCCTTGACACGAGACGACTCTATGATTGTCCAGGCCGCGTACGTTTGTTTGAGCAGTTATGAGCACGCACATTGTACCGCCAGCAGTCGCCTATCCCTCGTGAGAAGCACAATCTAAATGCGCTCATTGCCACGCAGTTCGATGTGTTTATGGATCGCTGGAAGTCGATTGAACAAGTATTCCTGAGTTTTTGTGAGAATGTTGGGTTAAATGAATAAATCTGTTCTTTAGCTGTTCTTATGTGGTCTGTATAATTGTTTTTTTTTCTTTTGTAGGTAGGTAGCAGTACTCCCTGTTTTTATTTTTTGTGTATGTACCTAATTAGTGTTAAATTTTTATTTGGGTTAGTATTATGAAAATGTGTTGTTTTAATTTTATTTGTAACTTATCTATTGTTAATACGTATATAGTTTTTATATCTTTAGATGTAACGATTTGGTTCACCCGTTATTTTACCTTTAGTAAATAAAGAATTTAGATTTGTACGCTTAAATGTCGAGAGTTCGTCAAATTCCTAAGCTCTCATTGGTGAATAAGTCGCATGACATGATCGAGCCTCGTTTAGACTGTGCCAGTTCAGTTTCAACCAAGTGCTGCCATTGATAAGTTAATATAAGCCTGAAAAATCCTTCTTGGGTAGATTCGACTGATAAGTTAGGTTATTTTTAAGACAACCCGAAAAGAAAGGATTGCTCTACGAACCTTTTCTTACAAACATGGGTACTAAACAAACTAAACCAACTAGTATTTTCTCTCTGTGAAATTCAACCAAACTAACTAATATAATCTAACAAAGCAACACAACACTTGCCCCTTGATAGCACTCCCTTATGAAACCGATTGTTTTGATAGTGGCTTCGATTTCCAGGGTTACGAGCCGCACAAGGGGGGCTAGACAAATACCATTTTCTGTTGACGATTGCGAAAAGATTGAATTGTATGGGAATGACATTAGCTGCGAATATGTCACGTGACAGCAGCCAAGTTTTACCTTGAAAAATTTTTACCTATCTACTACTTCAATTTGCGGAGAAGTAAGCATGAGGTATTTGTCTAGCCCCCTAGGTCAACACGTGTAGATATTGTACGGCCATTATTTGATAGTCATGGTTTGAAATACTAGCTGTACATTCCAAGTTCGTGCTTTGTCAGGCCTTGTCTTCTACAGTCGTACAATACGGGAACTACTCGCTTCAGACTGCACTTTTTTTTCTCTTTTTATTGTCATAGAGTGCGGTTTCTTTAGCCTAGGATATTTTCACATCAGGAATCGAAAGCCCCTCCACTTACACCCAAATTATTTTTTCTTTTCAAAATGCCCCAGTGCTTTGTTGAGATGCGTGAGTAATAGCATGTAACAGGTAGTATTCTTAAGTCTCACAGATAACTTTTTATTAAACGGAAAAATAGCCAGTAAGTTCGCGGCGTAATCGCATCGCTCGATTCTCAAATCCTTTGACTTGACATCTCTAGCAAGTCTTGTGGACTTGACTGAGCAGAGGTGCGGGTTCGAATCTCGTTGCGGGAGATAGCTCGAATGATTTATAACCAGGTTGAAATGAAAGTTTAAATATATTATTTTGCTTGTTAAGGTTATATGACGACCTCTGTGGCGCAGTGGGCGAAGGCCCGCTTGAGACGCAGAAGGTTGCGGGTTCTATTGCTGCCGCGGGACAAATGTTTGTATGACCTACAAATATTTATCTCGGGATGGAGTGTTTTCTATATATAATATGTATAGAAAACACTCCATAATGTCCAGCATTATTTATTTTGTTTATTTTATGAGACAAAGATGATCATATAATAAAAACCTAATGATGAATAAACCTACTTGTTTAAAGTTTACGGGGTGGGGAAAACTACATTGATCAGGATTTTGATATTAACTTATCCTTCGAATTGTAACATTTGAAGACTTAAAAAAAGTACCAAGTTTAAATATATAGGATCGTTACAGATCAGCAGGTGCTGTGAAACGAGATCCTTACTATGCTGCGATGTGATGGAGCGAAATGAAAGAGTGCAGGTAGTTCTGTAAGATGGTATTTATTCAGGAGTAGAGTCTGAGCGTGGAGTCCGCGCCGGCAGCCAGCAGCCAGGGCTGCGTCGGGTGGAACACCAGCTGCAGCACGCAGAGCGCATCGCGCGGCTCCGGACCCGGCAGCTGCTTCAGCGGTACCAGCAGCGGATTCTGCAGCAGATCGCTGCGAACATACACACGCGTGGCGAGAGTCAGACACTGCCGGAGAGCTACATCCACCCGCATCCAGGACAACTCACTTGTAGACCATCCCGTGCGAGACGACGATGTTGCGGTCGTCGCCGGCGGACGCGAACAGCGGATACCGCCGGTGGAAGGCGACGGAGCGCACCGCGCCGCCGTGCAGACGCAGCGTCTGGTACGGCTTGCCCGACAGCTCCAGGTCGAACCTGCAACGGAACGCGACGCCGCGTGAGACCAGCCCCCCTCTCTCCCGCACGAGGCGACGCGACGCTCGACGCTCGGTATACGCACCAGACGCACTTCCTGTCGTAGGAGCCGACGAGCAGGTTGTCCCCGGCGGGATGCGCCGCCATGCAAGAGATCCACTGCGCGCCCGCCAGCAGCTTCCGCACCAGCTCCTGCTTCACCAGGTCGTACATGCGCACCGCGCGCTGCGTCTGCAACGGACCGATGCGAGGCGGTTAGCCGGAGGACATGCGGCGAGGTGGACGGAGGGGAAGCAGCGCTTACCGCCACGAACAGGATCGGTTTGGTGGGGTGGAAGATGGCGCTCTGCACGAGTCCCTTGGCGCGGGAGAAGGGCAGCTGGGAGCGGCGCCGGGACAGCTGGTGGACGAGGACGCTCCGCGCGGCTCCCTCGCGCAGCGTCGCGCACACGTAGTCCCCGCGCTGATGCCACGACAACTGACGACCGACAACGAACTGATCATCCTACGTCCCGTTACTGATCGAGGTAAGAACACTCACAGATACTCGCTCGCTACTCACGTCCGTGACCGGCTTGAAGTGCGTGACGGCGAGCCTGACGCCCCGCGCCCACTCCTCCGGCGTCACCTTGTCCCACGTGACGCAGGACCGCGTGCGCTCGTCCACTGAGAACAGCATCGCAACATCACTCAGTATGTGCATGTGTATGAGTATATAACGGTATGTAACAGTTGTGTGCGCACTGACTGTGGGTGTCTCGGTCGGGCGGCGGCTCCTCCAGCAGCGAGTCGGTGGCGGCGGCGACGCGGTGGCAGCCGATGTCTGCGCCCGGGTTCAGCAGCAGCAGCCGACGCCCCGCGGCCGCAGCCACCAGGCTCAGCCCCCGCACCGGTATCCACGCCACGCGCGCCACCGCCTCCTCCAGCGCCACCGTGCGCAGGCAGCGTCCCGTGCGACTCTCCCACACTGCAACTCGGCACACGTTTGTGAATCGGTATTTTTGATACACGATATTTGAAACATTCTTTAAAATCTACTGTTTTGGGTTTTCGGAGTAAAAACTTGTTGAGCAGTTCAAAGCGTGTGTTTGTCTTTATTCCAAGTTAATTAATCAATATATATAAAACTGTTCCATTAGGTACTTACAGGCGGATCAACGCACAGCCTAAACCATAAGTCCTAAAAGCATGAAACTTGGAGGGTATATTCCTCTTATGGTGTAGGGGTGCACTAAGAAATGAAAATTCTACCTCAAAGGGGGTGAAAAGGGCTGGAAACCTTTGTATGAAACATCGTTTTCCTTGAACTTACAAACCACATAAATATTCTTCAATCCAAAATATTAATATAATTATCTTCCCAAACTACCCCTCTAAGGGGTTGTAGAGGATGTCCAAATTTGTATGGGAACTTTTTTACGAGTGGTCCAATTTGCTTGAAACTCGAAATGAATATGATTAAATATATGAGTACAAGTGATAAAAGATAAATACATTTTTTTTTCTAAACTACCACTCAAAGGGCGTAGGATGCTGTGTTAAGTTTCTTTAAGAAATGTTTAACGCTTTGATGCACCTATCAATTACCTATCATACGCGAGTAAAACCGCGGGCATCAGCTAGTCAATAAATAAATCCTGTGGTTTTTATTCCTAACTATGTTTTGTGTTGTACAGGTTAGGTGGAGCCTTCGTATTATGTACGCTATGCTAAACAAAAATGGTGTAAAATGTTCTCTTCAAGGGATATCAATGCAGAACCTCATAAAAGCGTAGTAGGATGTGTATCCAACCCCATAAGATTCGTAGCAGATCGTCAGCACCAAAATATATTGTTATATGTTTAATAGTTAAAGTTATATGTAACGTTCGCGAGTTTACATTGTGTCGTGTCGTGTCGTGTCGTGTCGTGTCGTGTCGTGTCGTGTCGTGTCGGGCGACTGCCTGTGATCGGTCAGAAAAGCACGCGTTATAACGTAAAATGAGAACATGCGTTCTGGTATTACTCTTCGAATGGAGTCGTCGAACGCCGTAATGTCGATGTACCTCGCAGAGTTCCGTCGTCGCTGCCGGACACGATGTACTGTCCGGAGGGGTCGAAGTCGGCGCTGCGCACGAGCGCCGCGTGTCCTTGCAGCGCCAGCGCCTCGGCCGTCGGGAAGGGCTGCAGGTCGCGCGGAGACGGCAGCCGCGGCACCAGCTCCTCCGCGCTGATCGTCAGCTGCAACATGCATCGCTCGGGTTGTAGCGTCGCGCGTCAACGCGGAGCACGCAGCGTGCGGCGGCTCGCTCGTCGCTCGCTCACCCGCATCTTGATGGCGCGCGGCGCGAGGTAGAGGTCGAGGCAGCGCAGGAACCGCTCGCGCACGAAGCGGGAGTAGGCGGGGACGCAGCGCAGCGCCGCGTGCTGCGTCGGCAGGAACGTGTACTTGCGCTTCCACGGAGTCTCAGACAACTTGTTCCACTCTTTCATCTGGGGACAGGTGACCGCTCGGTTGTTTACGGAACTAGAGCACTTTTTCTCATCCAGGGCGTACAGACTCGAGTTCACCGACGGAACGAACGGACGGTCAAGTCTCACCGTTGAAATCATAAGTAAGCTCGATTTCTGATCGCGGTCACAGCTCGAACGGTAGCTTCAGCGATTACTGATACTGATAGCTCGGTGAACGTCCTCCGGCTACTGTATAGAATAGGCGGAGTGCAACGGAAGAGTAATGTATGCACCTCCTTGGAGTCGAGCAGGTACTCGGGCGGTGGGTTGTAGCTCTCCGCATGCGCGGGCAGAGCTCGACGCGGCGCCGGGATGTGACGCTGCAGCCCTCCGCGCCGCGCCTCCTCCTCCTCCGCCTCCGCGCCGGAGCCCCACAGGTTGTAGAACTTCTTCTCCTGCAAAACGCAAAACAGCCAGTGAATGCGCGGTGATTAGGGCCGCGTGACCGACGTGACGCGATGTCACGGACGGAGCTAGCCCGCAGTGCAAGAATGCAGTCGCAGCGCTATCTCGCCGACGACATCACAAATAGCAGCACTTTGCAAGAGATACCTTCTTCTTGTTCCGTTCTTCGGCGAGCTGCTTCCTGGTCTTGGCCCAGCCCATGCGCAGCGCATGTGCCAACTTTGCCACCTGCAGACGCTCCGTCCTCGGCGGCAGGAAGGACCGCTTGTGCTCCGGGAACGCCCGCACCGGCGTCTGCAGCACTGACCCCGAGAACCACTCCACCCACTCCTGTACACACACACATACACACACATTAAACAACTGATCCGACCAACTTGAACCATAATTAGTATAATTTTTCTTAAGAAAAAAACCCACTCTATATAACAAGTATAGTACGGAAATTGATAAAAATATGGGATAAAAGGCATTATTTATAAAATATATGAGACACTATATATATTAGAATCGGTTCACAATCGGCGAAGACATCGCGTAACATACACAAAAACAACAAAAAGACAGACGAATTGAGAACCTCTTTCTTTGTTGAAGTCAGTTGAAAATAGTACAGTAATAGTAGAGCAATAACTCTGCCGGAGCAGCAGGAGCTTACTGAATACGATTGTGGAACAATTTGGTACCCAAAATACAAGCTTACACTCAGTTAAGGTCTCGCAATTTCACTTAGCAATTTCTATTTGTATATTCTATCTGGATTGTGAATCGTATTCACAATCCAGATAGAATATACAAATACATTTCTTCTTTGTTAATAAACATTTATTTATTTATATTTATAAATAAATGTATTATTATAATAATTGATATATGAATCTATGACCTTGTACTCGTCGTGGTCGGGGTCTGGCAGGTGTCCCTCGCGGATACGGTGTATGAGCTCCAAGTCCTGCTTGCTGAGGATCACGTCCTGTCCGGTGCTGGGGTCGCGGACCGTGCGCCAAAACTCGGGGTCCTCGCATTTCCTGCAATGCAAACCAACAAACACAAGCTAGCACGTACAGTGAGGGGGAGGCTGGGGGGCTGGGGGGCTGGGGGGGACTCTCACTTGAGGAAGTCGTCGATGCGGTCGCGCTGCGGCGGCTTCAGCAGCTTGCGTCCGTCGAGGTCGTACCCCACGTGCGGGTACTCGTCGTACCACCACATGGGCACGTTGCCCGCTGTGTTGCGCCGCTCCTCCTCATCCGAAGAGTCCCCAGACTCGTACTCATCTGCGCACAACACAAACACACATCAACAAAACCACATCTGGAACCTCATGACTCACTCCCCACTCTCCGCATGCTACCTGGGAAACCATGTTCTTGAGCCGATAACATGAATCATTAAAATTAGGGCTCAATATTTTAAACAGTTATTTAGCTAACCAATGTTTTGTTTTATCTAATACACACATAGGTATCAGAAAGTTTTAGTCAATAGATTGTTTTAATAATCTTTATTATAAATAGTAATGCTTCATTTTCACACAACATCATCTAAGCCCAAATTAAGCTTGTGTTATGGGAACTACATGACCGATATACTACTTATATATATTTTTTAAAATACATACATATTTTACATATAAAAAACACCCAGACCCGACACAAATATTTGAAGATCATGCCAACATTCATCCCTCAGTGTAAATAAAACAACTACCTTTAATGTCTTAACTGGCTACATGCCTGCCATCCTTCCAAGGTTCTCTGAAGTGCTAAATCAGATGCTCAAACATTATTATGGAATCCATCTGAATGGAGCCTATATTTACAAAGCTGCCATACCTTTTAGTGCAACCGGTGTGACACTGGCTTTCTGTATGCTGTCTGCCAGCCGGTCTATACTGGTTGCATTATCCTCTTTGATGTTCACTTGATTCTCCTGCTTATTTATAATATATTTTTTAGTTGTATCTAGGTGATTGTGGTTCTTCCGTTCAGGGTGGGAGGGGTGGGAGAGTTGAAGAGACTTCGCTACTTCACCATCTGCAGCCTCATCTTCAGTATCAGTATCCTCATCTTCTCTGAGATTATCTTCAGCTTCAGCATCCGAATCTGAAGCATCTGAATCTTCAAGGTCCTGAAATTATTAAAAAAAGAATGCTATAAAGAACATCTTACGCATCTGTTCAATCACAAAAAAAAAAGTTTATCTTTGATTGCAGTGTCCTCTAGTGATTTGTGACTTGTGGCTAGTTGACAAGCCAGCCTAACTCCACCCAGAAGCTTTCTGGAATTTTCGCAGGCTTCGCATAGTGATCTCAGGTTGTCGAGAATTTGTTTGTGTTGCTTGCTGGTTTAAGTGATATTTAAATGAGTGGAATGAATGCACATTTAAAGAGTAGATGAATGGATGAATGTGTGTGATTGATGAGACTCACAGACGAGTCATCTCGTCGAGCATGTCGCGAGCGCGACGGCGCACGGAGCGCGTCCTCGCCCGATCCCCACTCTGCCTCCGCCTCATTTTGATACAGTACTTCCTGCAAATTGAACACCAAGAAGCTACTTTTACAATTCCGCTGTTTCATTCCCGCTCCATCTCTGTGTATGGCTTCGATATTCATGGAACACATGAATATCGAAGAATTCCGCTGCAGCTGTGGTGTGTAGTGTGTACACACTACACACCACAGCTGCAGCGGAATCAACAAACAATACCTTTAATCTTGAACTTACATCTTGTTCTTCATCGGATGCAACACTATTTTCCTCTTCATTTTCTGAATCAGTCGCATCACCTTCATGGTTGATCTCTCCTTGGATCAGTTCTTCAGATGCTTCAGAGGTGCTTGATAGCTGAAAACCAGTTTCGTCATTATTTGACTCGCAGGGTGAATTGAAATGAGACAACCTTAGTGCCCTTCTCACCTCGTCGTCGGAAGCTACTTTGTTCAATCCTACACTAGAACTTGATGTATTAACTTTACGTTTAAGTAACCCGGACTTAAATGGTGGCATTTTATTATAAATATAGCATCATTTATACTAGACTTAAATTGAATTACGATACGAACAAAAACACACGTGGGTCGCGTGTTGTTGATTTGCAAATTGATCGTGAGTGAATTTGTGAGCGATTGTTTTGATTCATTCCTAGTTTACTCACACGGATGTATATCACTTTTGTGAGCATTCAGCACAAGAGAGTAAGCGAGAGAGAAGAAAGCCATAGTACAAAGAACTTCCTATATCAGATAGAGATAGATGATACCAAGTAATGCTAATCTATCCCTCTCTCTCGTGCTTTGGAACGCAACTGTCAAGAATCGTAATAAAATTAAATGTCAATGTCAAATATGTCAGTCATTCAGTCAACTTTATCAAGACAAAACAGCTGAATTCGCTTCACTCACTCACTTCACTTCAGCCCTATTCAAGTGAGGTGAAGTCAGCAGGGTCAGCTGTTTTGTCTTACCTGTCTGTTTTTAGGTTATGTTCTACGAAAACAAAACCGAAAATTTAAATTATTGTTTAATTACATTCATATCATGAGTGATGTGATGTAGAATGCAGTTTGCAGAGTTGTAACTTCACAAGTCACAAGCATATTTGAATATATTGAAGGAACAGCATAGGAACAAATAAAAATTATCACCTAATCGAAATCGTTAAAATGTTTCGTCAATTTCTGAAGGCTCTTGAACCAGTAAAGATTCAATTGGTATGTTTTTCATCGTGGTTTGGTTTATCAGTTTATTCAACAGTTTCGTTTTTATTTTGAAATTAGTAAGTATCTATGTGATCATATTTACACTAAATTTTACAGTCGCGCGCCGTTGGAGGAGGCGGGAATGCAGGGCCGGGGGCGGGGAGCAGCGCTTTTCAAGAGAAGTGCGTGTCTAAGGAGGAGCAGCTGACAGAGGCGCTGAAGCGCTCGCTGCCCGGCATCACATACGTGAGCGTACAGGACATCTCTGGCGGATGTGGCGCCATGTTTGAGGTACTTGCCTTACCTAAACTTGTTGATAATTGTTCCAGGTGTGGGTGTTGTGGTACTCATAGTTCCTGATACCCAGGACTATGTATGTGTTTGTTGGCTGTTTATTATTACTATTTTTATACATATTTATTACTTAGCTGAGACCAAGCCTGACAAGTAAACAATTGTAGCACCAATTCTATTATTATTATTAGGTAATAAAATGATGTAGCTGATGTATGAGAGGAGCACTTGTGATGGAACAAGAGAGCCACAGTGCTTCGGTATATATACATAATTATGTTTACAGATCAGTATAGAAGCAAAGGAATTCAGTGGTTTGTCACGAGTCAAGCAACACCGCCTTGTGACAGACTCACTTAAGAGTGAGATTGCCGAGATGCATGGCATCCGCATCCACACTTCACCATCCGTACCCTAGACACACCAATGTACCCCTAAGCAATTATTATACTCACTATAAAACCTATGCATACCTACCTATTGTTCTTTGTCTTATTATACTTATAGTTGATACATATATAGTAAATTACTTATAGTTGTGTTGTAATTATGTTGTTGATAAAAAATTATGGAGAAAATACTGTCTGGTTTCATTTGTCAAAAATTTACTAGTTCTTAGATCCTGCCTGATCTGATGAGATGCCTGTAGACTATAAACCAAGCACTATTCATAAAGTTAATGCAATTGAATTGTAGAAAAAACTTACTGTGATCATAAACAATGGCCATTCCAGATTTGGCGAGATGAAGATGGAAACAGGAACGTTTCAGTATATAACAAAGTACTCTGTGCAGGAACGGTTCAAAAATGTCTGGATGATTCCTGATGATGACCACACGTCCAGTCCCTATACCTATTACTACCTAGATTTTACATTATTTTATTTCCTTGATAAAAATACCTATCAATGTTATAAAGTCAATATCACTATGACTAATACGTCTTCCTTAGAACTAACTAACTAAATAACCAATACGTTTAAATGAGTCCATAAGTCCTTGTACACAACAGAAGTTCGTTCGTGATGCACAAATTTATATTTTTTTTATAGAAGGCTATCGCAAGTGTCGCAAGGTAGATCTACTCTAATAAACACCTGTGTCGCTTTGACCTATGTAGCATCATCTTGGTCTTGACCAGAGACTAATTATACGTACTGTCCCTAGCTAGTTAGTGTTTGGTATATCCTGCCCCCTATTTAGTATCTAAATGTCACTCGGTGACGAACGTTTGGCAATTCAAATGATGATCAGAAGCCCGTTTTCTGTGGCCATACTTATTGAAGTAACTACATATTATGTGCAATTGAAAATCATTTAATTTGTAAAATGTTTGTCACCGAGTAACTTAAAAGGGGGGAACTCAAAGGAAATAACCACCACATTCTGACCAATCTCTTGACTTGCTCTCTCTGCTTGCGAATATAGTTCGACATGTGTTAGTATTAATAATTCTTAGCCGGTATTTACTTATGTCTGTAACTTCAACTTTACCATGTGGTTTTAAAGTGCGGGTAACAATCGAAATATAATCTTTCTTCAGGTTATAAAAGAACATCCTCCCATATCTTTCTTTGGGTAGCTGGCCACTGTTGCGCAGTTTTTAGTAAGTTCCCGTATATGCGACTGTGTTTCAGCCAGTTCGCGGCCGCGTGTAATCATAATCAATTCCGATGCATGTTATGTGCAGCAGTACAATATTGGGCAGTAGTCTTACTGGCGCGGTTCTAGTAGGATTGAAATGGCATTACCGGCGTCACGCTCCATTCTTAAATGCATCAATGTGTCTCTCCATTGATAGATTAATGCATGAAACATCCCTAGGAATTTTATAAATTTGTCATCAAAATTAATTTATGGGAGTCTAATTTTTACTAAACAACGGGGTATTTACCATAATTTGTGAGTTTGAAAGTATCCCGATATATCGACACAGTTGCATGTACCATGATAACGGGAGGAACTGAAGTCTTTGCGGGTCTTGAATGTTAGTGGCAGACAAATCAATCTACCCTTTTACTCACTCTTTTATTACGAAAATACCAGTACCACCGGTTTCACTGTCATATTCGAGTACATCTCAACACTAACAGTATCCTGACGTGCATGAAGCGACATTCTGGAAGCATATTTTTTCGATATTGCACAATCTCACCACAGAATTCCAGACTCCAGATAATTGGAAACCATCTTCTGTATTGAAATTCCTGTGTTTGGTAATTTCGATTGCCTCCTGAACCAATCTTGGTATGTAGTAGCTTTCTATTGAGATTACCTGTGGATTATGCAGCTCAATTTTTTGTTAAACTTATCGCGAAAGTTTGAAAAATACTTCATGATGATAGTTGTTCCCACCCTTGCGGCCTTGGCGGGGCGCCTCGTTGTACGTATGTACCTATACGTAGTAGCTCTAACTACTCTGTGGCCTGTATACAGTGCTCTATTGAGTTCCAGAGCAAAGTCGGGCTTGAAGTCTTTGAGTTAATATAAAAAAAGGTTCTTAAATTTTCAAAATGGCGCTCAATTTGAGTGTCAAGATTCATCCTGTTGTATTATTTCAAATTGTTGATGCCTATGAGCGTCGAAATGCCGATTCGCACCGAGTTATCGGCACTCTTTTGGGTAAGTAATTGTGTTCAGCGGTCTGGCATAAAAACAGAAACCAATTTCTATACAAATTAATCTGCCAGCATCATGCGGCGTTGCACTACTATTTTTATTGTCCTCATAAATATCTTAATTTCTGTAGCACTATGCTTTCAATAAAATTGAATCTTATCATTTCAAAGACTGGTGTAGATATATTCGGCCAGATTTGATAGCATTTAAATGCTATGCTAAAAAAACGGTAGAGGTTATGTTGTTGTTGATTGTGCGTTGTGCTTTGATTGAAGGCACGAGCGACAAGGGCGTGGTGGAGGTGACGAACTGCTTCTGCGTGCCACATAAGGAGCATGCCGACCAGGTGGAGGCCGAGCTCAGCTACGCGATGGACGTGTACGAGCTCAACCGGAGGGTAAACTCCAGCGAGACCATTGTCGGTACGTACAGTGCAGTACACACTCTGTACAGCTCCATCTGAGGGCCATCAGACATCTAGGACACTTTTCAGATACAGTGCTCAAGAATTGATCATTAATTGAGAATAGATTTGACTTGAGTTTTAATAAATTATAGAACAGTGCTTGAGTATAGATCCATTGATCTTGTGAGTTCTACTTATGCTGAAACATCACTCAGGTGAAATTGATGCTTGAGCAGAGATTTGGTTTGACATTATCAAAGGAAAATGAAATCAGTACTCAAGTGTGATGCAGATCATGTTTGTGTTTTGTGAATAATGTGTTTACTTGTAGTTTATGTAAAAAAGTGTTCAGAGACATGACATTTCTGTGAACACATTCCATTTCACATATTTTTTTTACTTCATTAATCTTCAGTGAAAGTAGTTTGACTATAGTCAGTTAAAACTTCAGTGAAGTGGTTCTATTTAGGCCACAATAGCAATGACAGTTTTGGTATTAACTCTAAAGATATAAGAAATGGTAGGTTTTACATAAACTGGCTAAAACAAACCAAAGTTGATAAAATAATAAACATTTTAAGGACAACCGGCTTATCCATATACAAATGAAAATTAACCCTTGAGTACACTTATGAGACTCGTCATAATTGTGTGTTCAAGGGTAGATCTCTCAGTTTCAGTTCGAGGTCTGTTCTGGAATAAGGGCAATGCTGGGCACCCAGTAATGGGGCATGATAAAGTAAAGTTGCCTGGTATCCGGAGTGCATCTATGCCTTTAGGATTACCCAGCATGATGTGGGCTTATTTCAGAGCTTCGCCTACATTTGGCGCAGCTAACATGCTCTAACGGTCCAAATACAGACTTCTTAACGAAAATCTGTTGGATGTTAAAAGAAAAAAACACTATGGAATTGGACAACTTCGAAAATCGACACAAAGTTCCTAAAGAAATATAAAAATAAAGAAACGAGGTAAAGTTTGTGTGTGGTGTACAGGATGGTGGGCGACGGGCAACGAGGTGACGAACCACTCGTCTGTGATCCACGAGTACTACTCGCGCGAGTGCCGGTCGCCTGTGCACGTGACGCTGGACACGGGGCTGGGCGGAGCGCGCATGGGGCTCCGCGCCTACGTCTGCGTGGCGCTCGGCGTACCGCGCGGCAAGCAGGGCTGCATGTTCACGCCTATCAATGTGGGCCTCACCTGCTACGAACCAGAGGTACCATCCACTCCACTCCACTCTACTTCTCCACCATAGGTGCTAATTTTTTCCTTGGATTCAGATCATGCCCAAAAAACGTTTTTTAAACTTTTTTGGGCAGTAGAAAACCTTGTTCTGTTTTTTAAATGCATTATTTTGATGCATAAAAGGACCACATGTTTAAAATGAGAGAGATCTTGAATTTGATGTAGTTTTGGACTTGAAGATGCAAAACTATAGAACACACAAGTATCTGTTATGAATGTGTGTGTATGTGTGCAGGTGGTGGGGCTCCAGCTGTGCCAGAAGACGATGGGTGCGTCGGGGCGCGCGAGGCAGGTGCAGCCGCTGCAGGACCTGGCACAGGTCGCTGACGCCAGCAACAAGCTCGCCTCGCTGCTGGACCAGGTACCGCATCCACATCGCACTTCCTTCAGTTCATCTGTCCAGCTCTGGTGTCTGTCCAAACTTTACTACTGATATCACAAACTGACATCTAACATGTCCTACACAGGTCTTTCTTCTGGTGACCTGCTTGAAAATTGCCTAAGTTATTGAGTTGGATGTCATTTTTCCTCAACTTGCCTTGCAAATACCCAACTAATCATTTTCACCTGTGACATAAGGAGCCCATTTATATGATAGAATTAAAATTATCGTGGTTTGGTATCATTTTAGAATATTATTTTGACTATACCACATACTTTACTATTCTCCTGCTGATGTTTCGTTGACCGTTCCTTCCTCATGGCACCGTCCGCGACCACGCTCGACGGTCGTGAGATGGGAACGTCAGCAGGAGAATAGTAAAGTACGTGGTAGAGTCGTAATAATATCCCATTTATATGTTTGCCATTAGAGGTAGTTTGTTTGGCATCAGATTGTAATGTTGTAATCAGATTGTGTGGATTTTGCAATCAATTTTTAGGTATATCATCAAGAACGGTTCTTAGTCAGGTTTTATCGCCGCAACTCACTAGGAGCTGCAATCGATCAATCGATCATGGAAAACACGTCGAGATTTTAAAACAAAGTTGGCAAATCCAAAAGATGCAACCGCACGCATATCACATTCACATTATTAGATAACGACGTGTGTTTGTTTGGTCGGCAGGTGCTGACGTACGTGGAGGAGGTGCTGGCAGGTGCGGCCGGAGGGGGGGACGCGGCGACGGGACGAGCGCTTCTGTCGCTGGTGAACTCCGTGCCCAACCTGTCCGCTGACTCGTTCGCAGACGCCTTCGCTTCGGGCGTCAAGGACCTGCTCATGGTGAGAATGTTGCCTATTACCTGCAAACTTACATGACTCAGTTGTTTGTTGCCGCACGGCGCGGTCGGCACCAAGATATATATGTATATGTATTGTAAGACCCATCAAACCTAATTCTGCCTGGCTAACTTAATTTTCTTTTTTATTATTTTTGCGATGTTACTCAGGATATTTTTTAATCACAAGAAGTAATTTAAATGTTTGCCTTGCACTTGTTTATCTCTTATTACATATATTTAATTGTCAAACGCCATCTGAGCTTCCGCGATACAGGCTAGACCTAGTGCGGAGCTCATTGTTAAACTTGTACCTAGGCACACACAATTTTTTTTTGTATCTACACATGTGTGCATGTCTAATACATTGAACACCAAATTTTTTTTATTTAAAGCATGAAAGCACTTTCAATTCTCAGACGACGTAATAGCACTTCTTCAAGGGTTCGATTCCCACTGTGGAACATTTTTTGTACCTAGCTGAACTCAGTTAAAATTAGAATTTTTAATTAAAAATAATAGTAATCTTACAATATAAAACCAAAATGCTAATTAACTTAAATATAATCTTATCGAATTAAATGTTGATGACGGGCTGTCATAAAAAATGTCGACATACTGGAACTCATGTGTAAGAATGCATTAAGTAAAGTTAGCGCCCTTAATGTCGGCGCATCGATGGCATGTAGGGTACGTGCCGTGGGACAGGCGACAACTGGTGCCGACGAGACGGCCGAAACGGAGGTCATTGCCAGCATATAATGGCAGATCGTTCATTTTGTTACGCAGTACCAGACAGTAGGAAATTACGTGTTAGGGAAGGGAAAAGATACGAGTAATAGCCATACATTCACTTGTTCTGAAAATAGTGTTTCTGTCGACAGGTGGTAACTCTAGCGCAACTCATCAAGACCCAACTCCAACTGAACGAGAAACTGACTCTCCTCACGTCGCAGTGAGGCGCCGCGCCACTTTTATCGCTCACAAGATCGTCACACTTCCGTTGCAGATATTACATTGATTTTGTACATTACAATTGAGTAGAGGTTCTAATACGATTCCATCGCAATAAGAACAATAAAGGTATATCAAATTATCTTTATTCAATGGTTTTTATTAGTCACTTCACAAGTTATACGTAATCATCGAGCGGGAGCAGCTTGCGTGCAGCGTGGCACTCCCACACCCAGTCCGCACGCACTCGCACAGTGCCGGAGGCGGAGGTGGAGGAGGAGGACGCCGTCGGCAGCGAGGCGCATAGCTCGTAATGCGGGCCGCTTTCCGAGTCCACCTCCGACGGCTGTTGGTTATAATATTCATTCAAAAATGAAACATTTCATTTTTGGGATGACTTAACTTAAATCTAGTTTATTTAGGGGATTTGTTGCCTGGATAGTGAATCCAGACAATAAAATATAATTCATCTATTTCAGTGTAGCTGCCAAGTTCGGTTGTGCATTAATTATAGGTAATGATTTGAATGAATAAAAACATAAAGAATGAGTAACCGTGAGTACGAGACCGCCGTAAGCGCGGCAGTACCGCGCCAGCAGCGGCGCGTCGAGCGGACCCAGCAGCGACGTCTCCAGCACGAAGGAGCGGCCTGCGAACAGCGCGGGCAGCGTCGCCGCAGCGGATATCCGCTCGCGAGCCCCCGTCCTCGCCTCCGCGTCCGTCTCTGCTTCGTCCGATTCCTCAATCGTGATGTTGCCCTTTCGAATCGATCATGATACATCTATCCGGTCAACGCACTCGATAGATCACAAATCTTAACGATTCAATATAACGACGATAGTTAATTACCTGCATCCTTTCGTCCTTCACGAATTCCACTTCGTCGTCGTCGGAACCTCTCTTAGCATCTGGAGTTCGCGGGGAGGGAGAGGCGCGTCGCGGGGAGGGAGAGGCGGCGCGAGGTTTCTTCCCCTGTCTGAGCACCTTCTCGATCTCATCGTCCGTGTCGCACTCTGCGGAGGATAAGATCGCATGAGGCGGTGCGGCGCTACCTGGCGCAGCTCAGATGAAAGGTTGTTGATCGGTACCGTGTTCATCGTGTTGTGCAGCGCGGGGGTCCTCGTCCACGGCGTGCGGGCGCCACGGCACGCGCCGGCCGGCTCGCGCGCACGCCCGCAGCCACGCGCCGCGCACGCAGGGCACGCCCGCGCCGCCCCGGCCCGCGCGCACCGCCCGCAGCTTGGGCGTGTTAGCGAACGCGCAGCTGCAACGTCACAACACTACTGTCACAAGGACGACCTCCCGCAGCCACGCGCCGCGCACGCAGGGCACGGCCGCGCCGCCCCGGCCCGCGCGCACCGCCCGCAGCTTGGGCGTGTTAGCGAACGCGCAGCTGCAACGTCACAACACTACTGTCACAAGGACGACCTCCCGCAGCCACGCGCCGCGCACGCAGGGCACGCCCGCGCCGCCCCGGCCCGCGCGCACCGCCCGCAGCTTGGGCGTGTTAGCGAACGCGCAGCTGCAACGTCACAACACTACTGTCACAAGGACGACCTCCCGCAGCCACGCGCCGCGCACGCAGGGCACGCCCGCGCCGCCCCGGCCCGCGCGCACCGCCCGCAGCTTGGGCGTGTTAGCGAACGCGCAGCTGCAACGTCACAACACTACTGTCACAAGGACGACCTCCCGCAGCCACGCGCCGCGCACGCAGGGCACGCCCGCGCCGCCCCGGCCCGCGCGCACCGCCCGCAGCTTGGGCGTGTTAGCGAACGCGCAGCTGCAACGTCACAACACTACTGTCACAAGGACGACCTCCCGCAGCCACGCGCCGCGCACGCAGGGCACGGCCGCGCCGCCCCGGCCCGCGCGCACCGCCCGCAGCTTGGGCGTGTTAGCGAACGCGCAGCTGCAACGTCACAACACTACTGTCACAAGGACGACCTCCCGCAGCCACGCGCCGCGCACGCAGGGCACGGCCGCGCCGCCCCGGCCCGCGCGCACCGCCCGCAGCTTGGGCGTGTTAGCGAACGCGCAGCTGCAACGTCACAACACTACTGTCACAAGGACGACCTCCCGCAGCCACGCGCCGCGCACGCAGGGCACGGCCGCGCCGCCCCGGCCCGCGCGCACCGCCCGCAGCTTGGGCGTGTTAGCGAACGCGCAGCTGCAACGTCACAACACTACTGTCACAAGGACGACCTCCCGCAGCCACGCGCCGCGCACGCAGGGCACGGCCGCGCCGCCCCGGCCCGCGCGCACCGCCCGCAGCTTGGGCGTGTTAGCGAACGCGCAGCTGCAACGTCACAACACTACTGTCACAAGGACGACCTCCCGCAGCCACGCGCCGCGCACGCAGGGCACGGCCGCGCCGCCCCGGCCCGCGCGCACCGCCCGCAGCTTGGGCGTGTTAGCGAACGCGCAGCTGCAACGTCACAACACTACTGTCACAAGGACGACCTCCCGCAGCCACGCGCCGCGCACGCAGGGCACGGCCGCGCCGCCCCGGCCCGCGCGCACCGCCCGCAGCTTGGGCGTGTTAGCGAACGCGCAGCTGCAACGTCACAACACTACTGTCACAAGGACGACCTCCCGCAGCCACGCGCCGCGCACGCAGGGCACGGCCGCGCCGCCCCGGCCCGCGCGCACCGCCCGCAGCTTGGGCGTGTTAGCGAACGCGCAGCTGCAACGTCACAACACTACTGTCACAAGGACGACCTCCCGCAGCCACGCGCCGCGCACGCAGGGCACGGCCGCGCCGCCCCGGCCCGCGCGCACCGCCCGCAGCTTGGGCGTGTTAGCGAACGCGCAGCTGCAACGTCACAACACTACTGTCACAAGGACGACCTCCCGCAGCCACGCGCCGCGCACGCAGGGCACGGCCGCGCCGCCCCGGCCCGCGCGCACCGCCCGCAGCTTGGGCGTGTTAGCGAACGCGCAGCTGCAACGTCACAACACTACTGTCACAAGGACGACCTCCCGCAGCCACGCGCCGCGCACGCAGGGCACGGCCGCGCCGCCCCGGCCCGCGCGCACCGCCCGCAGCTTGGGCGTGTTAGCGAACGCGCAGCTGCAACGTCACAACACTACTGTCACAAGGACGACCTCCCGCAGCCACGCGCCGCGCACGCAGGGCACGGCCGCGCCGCCCCGGCCCGCGCGCACCGCCCGCAGCTTGGGCGTGTTAGCGAACGCGCAGCTGCAACGTCACAACACTACTGTCACAAGGACGACCTCCCGCAGCCACGCGCCGCGCACGCAGGGCACGGCCGCGCCGCCCCGGCCCGCGCGCACCGCCCGCAGCTTGGGCGTGTTAGCGAACGCGCAGCTGCAACGTCACAACACTACTGTCACAAGGACGACCTCCCGCAGCCACGCGCCGCGCACGCAGGGCACGGCCGCGCCGCCCCGGCCCGCGCGCACCGCCCGCAGCTTGGGCGTGTTAGCGAACGCGCAGCTGCAACGTCACAACACTACTGTCACAAGGACGACCTCCCGCAGCCACGCGCCGCGCACGCAGGGCACGGCCGCGCCGCCCCGGCCCGCGCGCACCGCCCGCAGCTTGGGCGTGTTAGCGAACGCGCAGCTGCAACGTCACAACACTACTGTCACAAGGACGACCTCCCGCAGCCACGCGCCGCGCACGCAGGGCACGGCCGCGCCGCCCCGGCCCGCGCGCACCGCCCGCAGCTTGGGCGTGTTAGCGAACGCGCAGCTGCAACGTCACAACACTACTGTCACAAGGACGACCTCCCGCAGCCACGCGCCGCGCACGCAGGGCACGGCCGCGCCGCCCCGGCCCGCGCGCACCGCCCGCAGCTTGGGCGTGTTAGCGAACGCGCAGCTGCAACGTCACAACACTACTGTCACAAGGACGACCTCCCGCAGCCACGCGCCGCGCACGCAGGGCACGGCCGCGCCGCCCCGGCCCGCGCGCACCGCCCGCAGCTTGGGCGTGTTAGCGAACGCGCAGCTGCAACGTCACAACACTACTGTCACAAGGACGACCTCCCGCAGCCACGCGCCGCGCACGCAGGGCACGGCCGCGCCGCCCCGGCCCGCGCGCACCGCCCGCAGCTTGGGCGTGTTAGCGAACGCGCAGCTGCAACGTCACAACACTACTGTCACAAGGACGACCTCCCGCAGCCACGCGCCGCGCACGCAGGGCACGGCCGCGCCGCCCCGGCCCGCGCGCACCGCCCGCAGCTTGGGCGTGTTAGCGAACGCGCAGCTGCAACGTCACAACACTACTGTCACAAGGACGACCTCCCGCAGCCACGCGCCGCGCACGCAGGGCACGGCCGCGCCGCCCCGGCCCGCGCGCACCGCCCGCAGCTTGGGCGTGTTAGCGAACGCGCAGCTGCAACGTCACAACACTACTGTCACAAGGACGACCTCCCGCAGCCACGCGCCGCGCACGCAGGGCACGGCCGCGCCGCCCCGGCCCGCGCGCACCGCCCGCAGCTTGGGCGTGTTAGCGAACGCGCAGCTGCAACGTCACAACACTACTGTCACAAGGACGACCTCCCGCAGCCACGCGCCGCGCACGCAGGGCACGGCCGCGCCGCCCCGGCCCGCGCGCACCGCCCGCAGCTTGGGCGTGTTAGCGAACGCGCAGCTGCAACGTCACAACACTACTGTCACAAGGACGACCTCCCGCAGCCACGCGCCGCGCACGCAGGGCACGGCCGCGCCGCCCCGGCCCGCGCGCACCGCCCGCAGCTTGGGCGTGTTAGCGAACGCGCAGCTGCAACGTCACAACACTACTGTCACAAGGACGACCTCCCGCAGCCACGCGCCGCGCACGCAGGGCACGGCCGCGCCGCCCCGGCCCGCGCGCACCGCCCGCAGCTTGGGCGTGTTAGCGAACGCGCAGCTGCAACGTCACAACACTACTGTCACAAGGACGACCTCCCGCAGCCACGCGCCGCGCACGCAGGGCACGGCCGCGCCGCCCCGGCCCGCGCGCACCGCCCGCAGCTTGGGCGTGTTAGCGAACGCGCAGCTGCAACGTCACAACACTACTGTCACAAGGACGACCTCCCGCAGCCACGCGCCGCGCACGCAGGGCACGGCCGCGCCGCCCCGGTCCGCGCGCACCGCCCGCAGCTTGGGCGTGTTAGCGAACGCGCAGCTGCAACGTCACAACACTACTGTCACAAGGACGACCTCCCGCAGCCACGCGCCGCGCACGCAGGGCACGGCCGCGCCGCCCCGGCCCGCGCGCACCGCCCGCAGCTTGGGCGTGTTAGCGAACGCGCAGCTGCAACGTCACAACACTACTGTCACAAGGACGACCTCCCGCAGCCACGCGCCGCGCACGCAGGGCACGGCCGCGCCGCCCCGGCCCGCGCGCACCGCCCGCAGCTTGGGCGTGTTAGCGAACGCGCAGCTGCAACGTCACAACACTACTGTCACAAGGACGACCTCCCGCAGCCACGCGCCGCGCACGCAGGGCACGGCCGCGCCGCCCCGGCCCGCGCGCACCGCCCGCAGCTTGGGCGTGTTAGCGAACGCGCAGCTGCAACGTCACAACACTACTGTCACAAGGACGACCTCCCGCAGCCACGCGCCGCGCACGCAGGGCACGGCCGCGCCGCCCCGGCCCGCGCGCACCGCCCGCAGCTTGGGCGTGTTAGCGAACGCGCAGCTGCAACGTCACAACACTACTGTCACAAGGACGACCTCCCGCAGCCACGCGCCGCGCACGCAGGGCACGGCCGCGCCGCCCCGGCCCGCGCGCACCGCCCGCTGCTTGGGCGTGTTAGCGAACGCGCAGCTGCAACGTCACAACACTACTGTCACAAGGACGACCTCCCGCAGCCACGCGCCGCGCACGCAGGGCACGGCCGCGCCGCCCCGGCCCGCGCGCACCGCCCGCAGCTTGGGCGTGTTAGCGAACGCGCAGCTGCAACGTCACAACACTACTGTCACAAGGACGACCTCCCGCAGCCACGCGCCGCGCACGCAGGGCACGGCCGCGCCGCCCCGGCCCGCGCGCACCGCCCGCAGCTTGGGCGTGTTAGCGAACGCGCAGCTGCAACGTCACAACACTACTGTCACAAGGACGACCTCCCGCAGCCACGCGCCGCGCACGCAGGGCACGGCCGCGCCGCCCCGGCCCGCGCGCACCGCCCGCAGCTTGGGCGTGTTAGCGAACGCGCAGCTGCAACGTCACAACACTACTGTCACAAGGACGACCTCCCGCAGCCACGCGCCGCGCACGCAGGGCACGGCCGCGCCGCCCCGGCCCGCGCGCACCGCCCGCAGCTTGGGCGTGTTAGCGAACGCGCAGCTGCAACGTCACAACACTACTGTCACAAGGACGACCTCCCGCAGCCACGCGCCGCGCACGCAGGGCACGGCCGCGCCGCCCCGGCCCGCGCGCACCGCCCGCAGCTTGGGCGTGTTAGCGAACGCGCAGCTGCAACGTCACAACACTACTGTCACAAGGACGACCTCCCGCAGCCACGCGCCGCGCACGCAGGGCACGGCCGCGCCGCCCCGGCCCGCGCGCACCGCCCGCAGCTTGGGCGTGTTAGCGAACGCGCAGCTGCAACGTCACAACACTACTGTCACAAGGACGACCTCCCGCAGCCACGCGCCGCGCACGCAGGGCACGGCCGCGCCGCCCCGGCCCGCGCGCACCGCCCGCAGCTTGGGCGTGTTAGCGAACGCGCAGCTGCAACGTCACAACACTACTGTCACAAGGACGACCTCCCGCAGCCACGCGCCGCGCACGCAGGGCACGGCCGCGCCGCCCCGGCCCGCGCGCACCGCCCGCAGCTTGGGCGTGTTAGCGAACGCGCAGCTGCAACGTCACAACACTACTGTCACAAGGACGACCTCCCGCAGCCACGCGCCGCGCACGCAGGGCACGGCCGCGCCGCCCCGGCCCGCGCGCACCGCCCGCAGCTTGGGCGTGTTAGCGAACGCGCAGCTGCAACGTCACAACACTACTGTCACAAGGACGACCTCCCGCAGCCACGCGCCGCGCACGCAGGGCACGGCCGCGCCGCCCCGGCCCGCGCGCACCGCCCGCAGCTTGGGCGTGTTAGCGAACGCGCAGCTGCAACGTCACAACACTACTGTCACAAGGACGACCTCCCGCAGCCACGCGCCGCGCACGCAGGGCACGGCCGCGCCGCCCCGGCCCGCGCGCACCGCCCGCAGCTTGGGCGTGTTAGCGAACGCGCAGCTGCAACGTCACAACACTACTGTCACAAGGACGACCTCCCGCAGCCACGCGCCGCGCACGCAGGGCACGGCCGCGCCGCCCCGGCCCGCGCGCACCGCCCGCAGCTTGGGCGTGTTAGCGAACGCGCAGCTGCAACGTCACAACACTACTGTCACAAGGACGACCTCCCGCAGCCACGCGCCGCGCACGCAGGGCACGGCCGCGCCGCCCCGGCCCGCGCGCACCGCCCGCAGCTTGGGCGTGTTAGCGAACGCGCAGCTGCAACGTCACAACACTACTGTCACAAGGACGACCTCCCGCAGCCACGCGCCGCGCACGCAGGGCACGGCCGCGCCGCCCCGGCCCGCGCGCACCGCCCGCAGCTTGGGCGTGTGAGCGAACGCGCAGCTGCAACGTCACAACACTACTGTCACAAGGACGACCTCCCGCAGCCACGCGCCGCGCACGCAGGGCACGGCCGCGCCGCCCCGGCCCGCGCGCACCGCCCGCAGCTTGGGCGTGTTAGCGAACGCGCAGCTGCAACGTCACAACACTACTGTCACAAGGACGACCTCCCGCAGCCACGCGCCGCGCACGCAGGGCACGGCCGCGCCGCCCCGGCCCGCGCGCACCGCCCGCAGCTTGGGCGTGTTAGCGAACGCGCAGCTGCAACGTCACAACACTACTGTCACAAGGACGACCTCCCGCAGCCACGCGCCGCGCACGCAGGGCACGGCCGCGCCGCCCCGGCCCGCGCGCACCGCCCGCAGCTTGGGCGTGTTAGCGAACGCGCAGCTGCAACGTCACAACACTACTGTCACAAGGACGACCTCCCGCAGCCACGCGCCGCGCACGCAGGGCACGGCCGCGCCGCCCCGGCCCGCGCGCACCGCCCGCAGCTTGGGCGTGTTAGCGAACGCGCAGCTGCAACGTCACAACACTACTGTCACAAGGACGACCTCCCGCAGCCACGCGCCGCGCACGCAGGGCACGGCCGCGCCGCCCCGGCCCGCGCGCACCGCCCGCAGCTTGGGCGTGTTAGCGAACGCGCAGCTGCAACGTCACAACACTACTGTCACAAGGACGACCTCCCGCAGCCACGCGCCGCGCACGCAGGGCACGGCCGCGCCGCCCCGGCCCGCGCGCACCGCCCGCAGCTTGGGCGTGTTAGCGAACGCGCAGCTGCAACGTCACAACACTACTGTCACAAGGACGACCTCCCGCAGCCACGCGCCGCGCACGCAGGGCACGGCCGCGCCGCCCCGGCCCGCGCGCACCGCCCGCAGCTTGGGCGTGTTAGCGAACGCGCAGCTGCAACGTCACAACACTACTGTCACAAGGACGACCTCCCGCAGCCACGCGCCGCGCACGCAGGGCACGGCCGCGCCGCCCCGGCCCGCGCGCACCGCCCGCAGCTTGGGCGTGTTAGCGAACGCGCAGCTGCAACGTCACAACACTACTGTCACAAGGACGACCTCCCGCAGCCACGCGCCGCGCACGCAGGGCACGGCCGCGCCGCCCCGGCCCGCGCGCACCGCCCGCAGCTTGGGCGTGTGAGCGAACGCGCAGCTGCAACGTCACAACACTACTGTCACAAGGACGACCTCCCGCAGCCACGCGCCGCGCACGCAGGGCACGGCCGCGCCGCCCCGGCCCGCGCGCACCGCCCGCAGCTTGGGCGTGTGAGCGAACGCGCAGCTGCAACGTCACAACACTACTGTCACAAGGACGACCTCCCGCAGCCACGCGCCGCGCACGCAGGGCACGGCCGCGCCGCCCCGGCCCGCGCGCACCGCCCGCAGCTTGGGCGTGTGAGCGAACGCGCAGCTGCAACGTCACAACACTACTGTCACAAGGACGACCTCCCGCAGCCACGCGCCGCGCACGCAGGGCACGGCCGCGCCGCCCCGGCCCGCGCGCACCGCCCGCAGCTTGGGCGTGTTAGCGAACGCGCAGCTGCAACGTCACAACACTACTGTCACAAGGACGACCTCCCGCAGCCACGCGCCGCGCACGCAGGGCACGGCCGCGCCGCCCCGGCCCGCGCGCACCGCCCGCAGCTTGGGCGTGTTAGCGAACGCGCAGCTGCAACGTCACAACACTACTGTCACAAGGACGACCTCCCGCAGCCACGCGCCGCGCACGCAGGGCACGGCCGCGCCGCCCCGGCCCGCGCGCACCGCCCGCAGCTTGGGCGTGTTAGCGAACGCGCAGCTGCAACGTCACAACACTACTGTCACAAGGACGACCTCCCGCAGCCACGCGCCGCGCACGCAGGGCACGGCCGCGCCGCCCCGGCCCGCGCGCACCGCCCGCAGCTTGGGCGTGTGAGCGAACGCGCAGCTGCAACGTCACAACACTACTGTCACAAGGACGACCTCCCGCAGCCACGCGCCGCGCACGCAGGGCACGGCCGCGCCGCCCCGGCCCGCGCGCACCGCCCGCAGCTTGGGCGTGTGAGCGAACGCGCAGCTGCAACGTCACAACACTACTGTCACAAGGACGACCTCCCGCAGCCACGCGCCGCGCACGCAGGGCACGGCCGCGCCGCCCCGGCCCGCGCGCACCGCCCGCAGCTTGGGCGTGTGAGCGAACGCGCAGCTGCAACGTCACAACACTACTGTCACAAGGACGACCTCCCGCAGCCACGCGCCGCGCACGCAGGGCACGGCCGCGCCGCCCCGGCCCGCGCGCACCGCCCGCAGCTTGGGCGTGTTAGCGAACGCGCAGCTGCAACGTCACAACACTACTGTCACAAGGACGACCTCCCGCAGCCGGGCGAGCTCCGGGTTCACTCACATGAGATGGGTGCAGGCGGGCCCCCAGTCTCGCGAGGCGCGGGCTCCGAGCGAGAGCGCGAGGTCCCGCAGTCGGGCTCGCTCCGGGTTCTCGTATCCGCTCATCACGAATAGGACGCCGCTCAGTGGCAGTTCCGCCGGGCTGCTGCCGCGCGCTGCAACGATCCACACTGTTAGATGACAATTTGTTTAACGGCACTGACTGCTATTTCAGACGACCCACATTCAACTGACCATTTCTGTCTTCATAAGATCGTTTTCTGCTTTCATCTTTCCCTTTGTCACTTGACTCTGTCCTTCTGTTGTTGTCGCTTCTTTCTTTTCCACTGTCGCTTCTATCTCTATCTCTTTTACCTTCAGAGTATCCGCTACCGGATGGCTCTTCCTTCTTCGAGCGAGAAGTCTTCTTCTCAATTTTATCCCTTTCTTTCGGTTTTAGTGTGTTAGCTACGTCTTTGCTTGTTTTGTTATCTTCCTTATGTCTCTGTACGATATGGTCTATCTTCGCGTGCGGTCTCTCGTCGTCCTCTGTGTACATGAGGTTATCTTTGTCCCTCTGGGTGTGTTGTAGTTCTGTGCGATCGGCGTTTGCAGCTGTTGCAGTCGGTTTGTTCTTCGAAAGGTGAACTTTCACGAGTTTGGTGGCTGCGTCAAGATTGTTCTTGAGGGCTTGTGACGTGGCTTGTCGTATTTGTGCTCCTGAAATTATAAGAATGGAGCTTTATCATAGATTGATGAACGCAAGCTCCGTGGGCCTTCACAATACTGTAGACATCCTACCTATGCTAAATCAAGATAAGCATACTACTGAGAAGGGATGGAATGTAGTGGTATCATTATGTAGTGTGAGTAATGCTAGCCTGTGTCATCAGAAGCGCTCTGTCGAAGCTTGGCGAACAGCTCTCCGGGGCGGAACTCATCCTCGTCTGACGAGAAAGTATCCAGCGCGGAGATGCGGGGCGGCACCGCAGGGGCGGACACAGGGGGGGAGACGGGGGCGGGGGCGCCGGCAGGCTCGAAGATGTTAATGAATGATATGCCATACTGAAAGAAGCCAATACACAAATGTCTAGACTTATGGCATGTTGCTGTGTGCATAAAGAAACTAAAACTCAAAATTCAAGGTTTATAGACTAGACTAGAAACATCAACATACAAACTAAAGTGAATTTTAATTTTCAAAGTGAGTTAATGGCGGTTTCACGCGCGTCCATGCAGTACCTTGCAGTGCTTGTTGTAAGGCTGCGAGCAGACGATGCGAACGCGGTCCCAGCGCTGGGAGCGAGCCCCCTCTGCCAGCGCGGCTCCCTCGAACAAGCGCACGCGGTCTCCGGGGGCTCCGGGGACGCCCGGCCCGCCGCGCGACTCCCGCGGGGTTAGGAACACGCTGCTTGGGACCAGCACCTAGATTGCATACTTTGCCATTGAGTCTCAAAAACTTTATATATAAAATAACTGAACTTTCTAAACTGGATGTGTCAAAGTAATGGGACTCTCTAGGAAAGTACCTTTTCTATGGTAATCGAAGAGTTATTTTAAGTATATTTCATGACTTTGTACACCTACCAACTTTATCACTTCTCTATCTCTCCTCAAAGGTTTGCTGGAAGAAAACTCTTTTTAGGGTTAAGCTCGCCTTTGTACATGCCTCACCTAATATCTTGTTTAATATTTCTGTGTACAATAAAGAATTATAAGAATTATAAGAGTTTAGTTCCACGAAAACATCTGAATGACAGTGATGTGAACAGTGCGGTGAACCATATCCAAGGTGTTTGGCTGAATGGTACTGTTGTTACCTGGAAAGGCTCAGTGGGGCTTTCAGAGCGGGCCACCAGCACCTCTACCAAGGCTGCCTGATGTGCCCCAATATGCACTGCAGATATCTGCAATTATTAGAAAGAAAACCCCTTAGATCTTTTTTATTTATTTGTATTGACCTTCTCACATATTTCTATTATTAGAGTTGGGCTACTTCAGACAGGTTAAGAAATGTGTTAACCCTTTCTGAGAAAGTCTTAATTGTGAAGCCTGTAGAGTTAAGGAGGGCATGAACCACCTTTTAGTGGTGAGTATCCAGAGTGCATCGATGAGAGAAAGCATGTTTAAGAATTTTAATGTTAACCGACTTGATATGGGCCTGTTTCAGGCTCCTGGCTCTACTGGTCCATATACAAGCTGGTTCATAAAAATGTTTGATAGTCTACAAGGGTACGATAGAATCGAAATCATCGAAAATTTTAGAATCTAAAAAAAAACAGAAAAACGCTTTCTGAGTGGACACCGAGGAAAACCAGTTCGAGCATGGTGCGCCTCAATCGGGCCGGGTTGCGCGATGTGCAGGTATAGATGCGGAGAGGTTGCTTACGGTGACGGCCCGCTCCAGCTGCAGCACGGCGGAGGCGGAGGACTCGCCGCGCGCGCACAGCCAGCGCCGCTTGCTCTCCTCCGACGAGAGCAGGTTGCGCGCTTGGTTTTCCTAAACAAAAAACAAACAATGTCTACATACATTCTCCTGCCTACTGCTGAACGGGTAGTGGAGATTTATGCTAGGTTCACCTATTAGGTGTTGTACATAATAGAAAAAGACTTACAGGATCTTCGCTGCTGAAGCTAACCACATAAGCTATTTTCACTTGCGGCATAATTTACCAAGCAAACTACATGCTGTCTTACAAGACACTATGCACCCGTTTTTGGTAGATAGGTAATAGGTAAGCATGTGATGTAAACAATTTAGCATACTAAGTAAACGCACACTATATCAGTTAGGGTTAGGCACTACGTATCTATCTTTATGTAAAAAAACATCTGAAACATCGTATAATTATTATGATCGATCACAGACTAGTTGATTGTAGGTTCAAAAACAATTTAATCTGTGCTTGATTGATTGATGAAGATCGTCGTAACATAACCTCTCAAATTTAGCCGAGGCTATTTCAATTCCAGATTTTGAAGGCACAGCTTTGTCATATGTTTCAAATGCTCTCTTTTGATTGGCTGCATCGAACAGGTAATTTCACTTCACTTCACTCTTAATCTCTCTCTCATTCATCTCTTGATTATGGACAGGTAATTTGTCAAGGTAAAACTAGGCAGCAGTCTCATGACATATCCACAACTTATGTCATTTCCATACAATCAAATCAGAGGTAGGTATCAATCTTTCTGTAAGCGTTAACGTCAACAGTGGTATTTGTCCAGACACCCTGATGGTAAGCGATTACCGTAACGTATGGAGGCTTACAACCCCAGAGGTATCACTCGCATGTTGCCGATCCTGAGACAACCATACTCTTCAAACCGGAACACAGCAATGCGAGCATTAGGTACTGCTTAGCGGCCGAAAGAGGTATGGTGGTTGTACTGTAGGTACTTCCAAGGACGAGCTCTTCATAAGGAGCTCTACTACAGTAGTAGTCAATCATTTAGAAGTAGTAGTATCATGTAGTACTTCTAAATGATTGGCTGTAATGATGTTGGTTTAGTAACCAAGGCGACGCGACCGACGATGGCCCCGTTCGTTTTGGCTATTTTACTAGGTAGGTAGGTATGTATGTTAAAAACGTTCTATTGAATTTTACTAACATAAAATTTGTCTATTTAGTCTTGGATAGGACACAGAAAACAAACAATTTAAAATATTTTGTTTTATAATTTAAGTAAGATAGATAAGTAATGGGTAAAGGTACTACTTAATACTTATCGTAGACTATATAGGTACCTACTGATGAAATCACTGCAATTATCTACACTCCCTTTCTCTCTAGGTGGTAACTATTTACCTAACTTACTATTAGGTATAACCAAACAGCTTCCCGAGACACAGATATTATAATACAAGTACCCGAGATATAAAATTTCAGGTAGTTAAGTCATCAAATCATTCAAGTACCTTAATTCTATCAATTTAATGTATGTACCTACTTATCTAAGTAAGCTGGCACCTACTTCTTATTACATTCCTATCATAGTTGCTATAAATAAAAGTAAGCTAAGTAGGTAAGTAAGCATTGCTCGGTTAGATCAAGTCATCCTTCACGATTCTGTACTTATGAATCTTCACGATGAAGGGGGGGTCTTTTTCTCTCTCGCTGAGCGCGGTGGGGGGCGGGGTCCTCCTGAGTGGGGGGGAGCTCGCACCGGGCACCCTGCGGTACGTGAACCCTCCGGAGAGGCTCGGCCGCGCGTACAGCACAGTGGGGGCGGCCTCCTGGCTCGCGGAGTACGCCACCGAGTCGTAGGGAGCTATCGCGAACGTCAGCTGCGGTGGCGGCGCGGGCCGAGCCGGGGAGCGCTGCGGCGCCGGCGCCGGCGCGTCGTACTCCGCCGCGTAGTCGTAGCTCGGCGCGGGGGCCATCGGCCGCCGCAGCCGCTTGTGGTACGCCGGCGCCGGGCGCGCGTACTCCCGCGCGTACGAGTACGACGACGCCTCGTAGTCGGGTTCGGCCGCTGCGTACGACTGCGGGAGCCCGGTGTAGGATCGAGCCGGTTCCGGATAGTCTCGTGCGGGCGGGGAGTAGCGCAGCGCGGAGGGCGCAGGGCGCGGTGCGAGCGGGGCGCGGGTTAGCACGCGTAGCACGGGCACGGGCGCATGGAGCGGGATGGCCGCGAACATGTACGGTGCGTAATCGTGCGCGTACTCCCGCGCGTACTCCTCGAGCGCGTCGCGGCGCCGCTGCAGCAGCCGGCCCAGCGGCTCGCCCGCCACCAGTCCGCAAAGCGATAGGATCAGCAATCGCATCTGAAACGTTTCATGCATTTGGTAAGTAGGTACACGAAGTATAACGAACATCACGAACTTTCTATCCGGGAAGTTTTTTATTTAGGTAGATAACTCACGATATTTTCTATGAAGCGGCGTGTGCGCTGGGAGGGTGGCGCGCGACTGAAGCGCGTAGCCGGACCAAGTGGCGCTCGTTCCCGCGCCCTCACTCAGCTACTTCCGACTAATATGCATCTAGAGATGCTACAACCTAAAAAGTTAGTTACTGTGATCAATATACCTAAATAGATAGTAACGACGAACAGCCGGCGGCGGCGGCGGCGGCGACGGCGGCGAGTGAAATTCCTCCACAAGTTTGAACACACTGTAAATAATAATTAAGTTGTAAGAACTACAGTTTAGTAGTCATCGCTAATGCTGCGGGTTGGAAAAGCCAGATTAGCATCTTAACCTAAACACTATCCACATTTCCAGTTTCCGTAACTTAAACACCTAACCGAGTAATTTAGAAAATGGAGCCTAGCTAGCCTGGAGGAAATTGATTGAAGATAATACCTACATTATGTAATAGGTAAGCTTACCATACAAAGCAGTATCTTTACATAAATGTGCTTTCGAAAAGAAACCCCAAGTAAACTATGTAGTAGCTCATGTAATATAGTTAAAGCGCGAATAGCATGTAAATCACGAAAAATCGTGGGGTTTGACAGGCGGCGCGGCGCGGCGCTTCCTTCCGCGGGCTCGCGTGCCGACCGCCCCACAACTCGACAAAAAGCGAAACTGTTACATTTCAAGTAAACGAAGCATGAGCAGGGTAATTGGCCGCTCATTAAGCTTGAAATTAAAAGTGATGACTGATTGTACGGATCTGCTGAGGTATGTCATGGCTCCGTGGGTTTTATAACTAAGTAGAGGTACTACTATCTCCGACATTAAACCCTAAACGAGAAATCTGGGAAAGCAACAAAGATAGAGCTCTCAAAATAGCAACTTAAAGTGACAAGAGACAAGTCCTACCATACTGCTGACTGACTGGCTCCAATAACCACTATGGAATGCAGAATCTAAACCACGAACCAGAAGCCCTGAACTAGGATTCCCTTGTGTCGTTTGTACCTAGTTAATAAGCGGAGCGACGAGTAAGTACCGTAGTATAACAATACTGCCCTTCTAATAAGACTGCAGAATACCCTAGCTAGACCCGAAAGTAAATATTAGCAAACTAAATATTATTCTTGGACGTGTCCCTGACTGACTCCTACTTAATATCCTTAAAAAATTACGCACTGAGTGATTGTCTGAGAATGATTAAAGTCAAAGTCATTAGATTTTCAATCATTGAAATCACAAGGCTCATAGACATATTTAAAATTGAAGTGAATTTGCGCCAATTCATCGCGCACGAGCCTAGAGCCTAGTACATCATTTGAAGACATTTTTCCTGAAGTAGGATTCGAATCCGCGTCTCTTGCTGCCGGCAATTCATCCACCACGTCACTGAGCGAGCTCGTCAATGCTCCTAAGCTATTCAAAACCGTGCAGTGGGTTTTCAGTAGGGCTCTCTACTTTCCGTTTGGACGTAAATATAGATGTAAATTTATAAGAAATTGGTGCAAAAACAATGTTCAGAACAATAATTTATTTCTTAGATTAGTTGTAAATACAATATGGTTGATAATCTCTGTGGCACAGATACACCGAGCCATCACCACCAGCCAGCCGGAAGGGGGGCGGCGTGGAAGGCGGGGGCCACATGGAGAGCGGGGGCCACATGTAGCGCGGGGGCGGCGTTGACGGCGGCCACATGCACTTCGGGCGTTGATACCACCTTTTTCACAGCAACCGCCTGCGAAAATCAAAATAATTAGTAGGTAGGTACAAGAAATTATTCAATTTTATTTGCATTAGTAATATAATGCGTATTACAAAATGCTTTACCTTGGGGACTTCGACCTTCTTCACAGCTACAACAGCGGGGACGGCGACGAGCGCTGGCGCTGCCACGAGGGGAGCGTGCTCGATCAGAGCGGAGCCGTAGCTCAGATCACCGTAGCCCAGACCGTCGTAGCCCAGGCTGCTGTAGCCCAGACCACCGTATCCCAAGTTGCTGTAGCCCAGGCTGCCGTGGCCGAGTCCGTAGCCGTATCCCAATCCAGAGCCGAGTCCAACCCCGCTCCCATAGAGTCCGTGTCCGAGACTGCTAAAGCCTAGTCCGCCGTAGCCGAGTCCGCCGTAGCCGAGGCTTCCATAGCCGAGTCCGTGGCTCAGATCGGAACCCAGCAGCGGCCCCCCACGTTTCTCCCGCTTGCCGTCAGCGGCGAGCGCGGCGAGGGCTGAAGCAGCGAGGAGGAACATGCACACCTGTTAGCAAATTAATTGTTTAAGGGCGTAGACGAGAAGGAACAGAGATCTCTGGCTTGACGTTAGCGAACAGCAGCTAAATAACTTCTTACTAGTTTTAAGAAGTATTATAAAGCTCCTTGCGAAGAGCTCCTCCGGGGAAGTAACTACCGCAATATGTATATCTGTCAGCAAGCAGTAACGCTCGCATTGCTGTATATCTGTCAGCAAGCAGTAACGCTCGCATTGCTGTATATCTGTCAGCAAGCAGTAACGCTCGCATTGCTGTATATCCGGGTTGAAGGATATGGGTGCCGGTGAAATTACAGGCACATGAGACTTTTAACCCGCTATGTCTCAGCGTGCGAGTGGTACCTCTGGTGTTGCAAGCGTCCATAGATTACGATAACAGGTGGGCTGTTTGCAACTTAACTTGTAAAAAAACTCAATACCGTTGCGTTTAGAAGAGGTTTTAATGTGTAGTATTGATAACTTACGAAGGTATTCATGATGGTCGCGGCGGTGGAGAGTGCTGATGGATGGATGCGGGTGGAGTAGACTGTGCTACCCTCCGGATGTTGAGGCTTTTATACAGAAGCCGCGGCGAGGTCACCATTTTGCAAAATTATTGCGAAAACGGTGCTCATGTTGCCATTAATATTGCAGATTCAAAATTATACGACACTAGTTGTTGCCCGCGGCTTCGCCCACGTGGTATGTTATTAAAAGTAGCATATGACCGTCTCCAGGCTTCAAACTACATATGTACTTTTGTATGAATCGAACCAAGGATTACAATTAATATAAAGTTTAGAGCTCAATTGTACAACCCCAAAAGTAATTTTGAAAAAATAAAAAATACGTGTTTCATTATTTATTTTAAAGTTTATGTGTACCGAGTTTTGAGAGAATAAAACCAAGGAATATTTTTTTCCATAGAAACTTTACCACCCTGTTTAAACCCCCTGTTTAGGGGTTGATTCTCGAAAATAAGATTAGCCTATGTGTTATTCCAGAATCTAAACTATCTACATTCCAAATTTCATCAAAACGGATTTAATCGTTTCGAAGATACTACGTGGTAACAAACATTCCCACACACAGACTTTCGCGTTTGAAAATATGCCTAAGGAAGCGATCTATGAAACTACATGAACATGCTACGAAATGAGGATCAGGTGCAACATACCTAAAACCCATAACCTGGGTACCTAAGTATGTAGTTGCTTACTCGAGTAAGCAACTACATACTAAGGTAACTATTCTTAACTTTATTTCTCAGCAGATGTGTTTACTATCTATTTTAAATTATGATCAAACTCAAATCCCAAATAATAAATCAAAAAGTCAAAACATATTTATTTGGGTCAAACTAAAAAGCACTAAATCACTTAAAGAACGGTAATATCCCCAGAAATTTGAGAAACGTGTCACGAATATTAGCGCCCACTTCCGAAAAGAACCAAAAAACAATATTTTTCGACAACTACAATTAAGTAGGTATATAATAGAAATTAATATTGAGATGTAAAGTTATAGTCAAATAGAAAACGGTTAGGTTAGGTTAGAAAACGTCGGTACATGAGCGATGGACTTTAATGTTAAAAATTGCATCTAGGTTACCTCTGTTCCCCGCACTAGGACTGAAAAGCAGTTGTATAGCAGCCTGTGTAAGTGTGTAAGCAGCTGTATAGCAGCCTGTGTAAGTGTGTAAGCAGCTGTATAGCAGCCTGTGTACTTACACACTTGTGTAAGCAGCTGTATAGCAGGCTGTGTAAGTGTGTAAGGTCATAATGATTCGCCGAGTACTCACTTTACTGATAATGTCTAGCTACAATTAATTGCTTATGTTTAAGTTAATACAAAAATTATACTCAGTTAAAAATTAATATAAAACAGTGATACTTATTTTAATCAAAAATAATAATGCTGGGAGTATTATAATAGAGGTATAACAGTTAGTAAATTATATTCTAGATAAAACTATTTGAAGTGCTAGTTTTATTTGTATGTAGAATGTACTTGTGTGCGTGTTATGAAATAAGAATTGGTGATCTTATGGTATGTTGTGTGTGTTGTGTTATATGGTGTGGTAAATAGCATGATGTCTAAGTAGGTATATTATTATTCGATAGTAAGTACTCAGAAGATTCTGTAAATTAATACATAGTTGAGATCCTGTAAGTAGTTGATAATATAACTTTGAGCTTGTTGTAGTTTGCCGAGGCCGGTAAGATATCTTCACTCAGTCTGTTATACAATCAAGGACCTATAATTGAGATTCATTTATTTCTAAGGCCCGAATTCATAGTCAAATAGGGGCTCTCCTAGGGGACTATTCAGGCGCTATGTGAAAATTTAAGCGCGAATTCAACCTTTATGCACCCAGCCATAAGGCGAATGATGAATGATAGATTTTGGGGGACTGTTCAACCCCCGACTATGAATTCAGGCTTTAATATTGTACATGAGTTAGGCACTTGAATTACTCAGTCTTGTCTACGTTTGCCTGTAAGCTGATAAAAATGATTATTTACAAATTTAAGATGATTAGTGTCTTCATAAGTCAGGACTATGAGCCACTGAACACATTCTGTAGGTACCTAACGACATTATTTACAGACGGAATTATCAGATCATGCAATGCTATTTATGAGGATAATTTGGCTCATCGCTCACCAACGAACTAGGTAAGTACCTACTACCTATCAAAATGTAGGTAGGCAGGTAGGTTCAGCAACAAGTTGCAAGAGCATTGCACTTTAAATACGAAACTTGATTACCTACTAATTATTTTCATTTGGTGCAAAAGGTTTTGACCTGGTTGGGTTGTAAATGTCACTCTGAAGGATTGAATAAAGATCATATTTCTGGTGCCCACATCCTTCTTCACTAAGTGGAATCAGTTAATGTCGATATGTTAATTACTTCTTATCTCGCTGAGCTCCGCGCCACCGCGCCACTGCGGCGGGCGGGAAGTCAGCTGCGACGCAGGAGGGGTTCGATTCCCGCTGCGGGACAGAGGTTTGTTCCGGGTGTCGGTGTTGTGGTACCATGGTACTCGTAGTTCCAGATACCCACGATACAGGGAATCCTAGTGAGGGGTGAGGACTATGTTATGTACCTATGTATGTCCTGTTGAGTGTTTATTTATTATTTATTTATCTTCCTTGAATAAGTAATGTATTTCATAAAGAAGTTTGAGACGACTGGCTTTACGCCCCCTGAGTAAAGTATAAACTATTCTAAGGCTAAGATGTAGAAGGCTCTTCTGTTGATCTGTGGCCGCTACCACTCAAATCAAATCAGGCTTGGAACACAACCTCCGCAGTCGGGTAAAAACTGCCCTCGAATTTTATTGAGCATTTTTCAAGCACAATATTTTTTTTATGTTTAAAAATGATGTGCAATTCCTTCTTAAAATGTAGAGCGCGAGCGCGTTGAAGTCTTTTATATGAGCATTTCATACATATCATATTATTATCATAGCACCACTTCTTGAAGTCACTAATCGACTTTTTAAAATATGTTTTACATTCTGTATCAAATGCTATCACCATCGTGTTACCCGGATAAAAAGTAGCTGTTACCGTTGAGACGCATACGTTCATAAGAAACTGATACACTGGACAGTTTTTTTGTCGACTTACGTTGCAAAATTGGTCTCCACGAAACGCTCTTTCATTTTACTGGGATGATAACATACAGCCTATGTCCACCTCGAAGGTCCATTCTAAACACTGGTGAAATATTTTTTGAAATCGGATGCATATTTTTGGAGATTACCTATACATCAAAACTTACAAACTTTAGCTCTTTATAATATTAGTGTAGATAATAAAAATAAAATGCGCCATCTTTGATTTGAAATTTAACCTCATTGCCATAATCAGCATCACTAATAAATTTTTGAATATAAAATTCGTGTTCGCCATGATTGATTTCATACTAGATGGCAAAAGAATGGATCGGGGGACAACGGGAATAACCCATAATAATAGGGTCGATGGCCAGCAGCAGTATGAACGGATTCTTCGGATCAGAACATAGCGCGTGGACTGCGTTCAACAGCGCAAGCACTTTCTCTTGCTTGCTTGCTCTGCCTGTTGCATGAAGCCCGTCTGAACTACCTCTAGCTATCACATAGCTAGTTTTACAAGTTCACATGAGCTTCGTAGCTAATGCTTAATACGTGTTACTTACACTAACACCTTGCCTATAAATATGCTGCTCAGACAAGTATTAGTACTTACGAAAGTACGTAATGAAACCGGCCAGTGCAAGTGAATAGAAGCTGATCCTAGTAAATACTAGGCGCCATGTAAACGACAAATGACTGCCATGATTTGTATTCCTTCCGTGATAATGATGTAAGCAATTTCATTGGCAAGTTGGTAACCAGTTCAATGAGCTATTAAAAAAGCATAATTACTTGGATCTCTTCTGCTCCAGTGTCGCATCCGTGCGGCGGCGGCGCCGTGGAGATTTCTTTTCTGCGTGCCGAAATTGAGGTTCCATCGTAATTCACATTTATTTTTGCTCCCATTTTTATCTGTTTGTATATCTACTATGTATTCTGTTGTGTTGTTTCCTGTCCAGCTCACACCATATATGTATCTTTACCCTTCATCTACTTGTGAAAACCTTTTATTGGCCTTCTGTGTTATATTATTATGTCTTTCTGTTATTATGTGCTATTGGTTTTCCTAAAAATAAATAAATAAACTGTGCCGAACACACAAATCATAGTTAAAATTATGTCCATAATTAAAGTATATTATTGGCAAAACGTCAACAAGGACAAGCATGATTACGACATCCTTAGTGCGGCGCGTATTTATACCGCTGTGAATGAGAGCACGGCACCATTCCTCTTCAGCAATCCGCCCAGACTCTTTATTCACTCCCAGCACCGACGACATGAAATCCTTCGTGAGTATCAGTGCGGGTGTGGACGTGGGTGTACGCGCCGCGTCCTGCAGGCACGAGGGGCTCAGCCTCAGCGGCATCGACATTACAAGGTGTTGTGTTTCAGGTGGTGATGATGGCTCTTGTGGCGGTGGCAAGCGCCGGCAACGTGCGCGAGAAGCGCGGCTACCTGTCCGGCGGACTCGGCGGCTACGGCGGCGGCTACAGCGGCGGCTACAGCGGTGGCTACAGCGGCGGCCTCGTCGGTGGCTACGGTGGTGGTTACAGCGGCGGCCTCGGCGGCGGCTACGGCGGTGGCTACGGTGGCGGCGCACAGGTGGTCGCCGTGAACAGGGTGGTGAATGTGAACAAGGTGGTTGAGGTGCCGCAGGTGGTGAGCGTGCGCAAGGTCATCTCCGTGCCGCAGGTCATCACGCAGAAGAAGATCATCGCCGCGCCCGCCGTCTCCTACTCCTCCGGCTCACTCGGATACTCCGGCGGATACTCCGGAGGATACTCCGGAGGACTGTCCGGCGGATACTCCGGCGGCTACGCCTCGGCCGGATACGGCGCCGGCAATGGCTGGTGGTGAACCAACACCACTCAACTACTCTAGTCCATCAATCTCTATTTATTGTGATATTTTTTGCTAAATAAATTATTTTATTTTATGTTTCTTGCCTTATTGAGTGAAATTTCTTTATTAACTTGGTGATTTAGACGATCTAGACCTTGGACCTGAAGGAAATATCTATACTTAGTGCAGTGGAGCTTCTTTATGAAGTAACTAGCTATTGTCTAACCTAACCTAAAAAAATTAGAAAAATCAATACTCCCATACAAACTTTCAGCTCCCATTTCCCCCCCTTTAAATGAAAAAATCTTAAAAACCCTCAAACACACCATTATTGATTTATGATTAATAGCTACGATTAAATTTTCAAGTTCCTGCCTCCAAAAAACCGATAATAACAAACTTATATTGTATATACAAACTTTCACCCCCATTTCCCGCGTTTAAAAAGACGAAACCCAAAAACCCTGAAACACATAGTATTTATTTATGCTCGGTAGCTGTAATCAAATTTTCATGTTTCTAACTTCAAAGAACAAAGACTTTCATACCAAGTGGTGTGCACTTGGTATGAAAGTCTTTTTCTCTTTTCTCCCCTACAAATTGGAACTTCCAAAAATCCTTTCTTAGCACATGCGTTATAAAATAAACCTATGTTTCAAATATCACCTTTCTAGAGCAGTTTGTGCTGTGGGTTTATATGTAGATCAGTCAGACAAACGTTTTTTTTTATTACATCCATTTTTACAGGGGCTTCCCTAATACAATACTGTAGTGTATAATTATACTCATTTCTTATAATAATACAATAAGTAATGTGTGACACACACAGTTTCATCCCTTCCAATATGCCCGGATTGGTAACATCACCCCTGAACTCCCTGAGCACGTATAAAGCGAGTGCCCATATCCCTCCTGGTTTCTAGCTTGTTGTATCCAACCAATACTAATGATGGATACCAATAATGGATTTACCCAGTAAAATGGGTAAATCCTATGGTACAGAGGAGGAAATAATCATTGCCCAAAATGGAACAAACAACGCAGATTACTCATCAATGCAAAGTCACTTTCCCAAAGGAAATAGAATGTACCATTCAAGGAATACAAGCGAAAACGCAACAGACACTTTAAAATAAAAAACAGTGTAATCAAATAATATTTAATTTTATTGTGTTTGTATTAATAATAAGATAAATGTAAAAACATGTGTAATTTTTATTCAAAGTTTTTATACAGTGTAATAAGGTATGAACACTTTGTTCATAGTTTGATGTTATTACTCCAAGTCATAACTAGGTTAGCGGGATGCAATGCTAAGCATTTACGTTCGACAACAACAGTGCTCCTAGGTAATTTTGGCATTTCCTAGCTCGCCATCTAGTCATAATATATCAAAGATTGACATAATCTTATTGTTGGTAGAGCTGGTATCCACCAATGCGAAGAGCAGACAGAGACAAGACAGAGAAGAGTCAAGAGTGCGTTCCTTCTCACTTCTGATTTGCGATTGACGTGAAACTGGCGGGAATCGCTTCGTAGCTAATTTTTATACATTTTCCTCTCTTTCAATGTATTTTCCGTCCAAGTTATCTCCGCTTTGATAGATACCGGCCTTGAGATCGCGCGGACGAACGCTACCAGATCGCAGCGGCCTGTCAAGTTTGCGCCAATGTGGACCCCTCCACATTATTTGCTTGAAAACTGTTACAAAATAATACTGCAGTATGTGGTCGCCACCGCACGCCACCGCCCACCACCGCCCGCCACCGCGACTGCGCCCTCACAGTGACCGCGTTAGTTTAACCGGCTCTTTAGCCGTTGTTTTAGGTTATAGTTGAAATAAGGAATCCAAAGTTCACTCGATGGTATAAATGGAGACTAGTCTTTGCCCGCGCGGTACCCGGATAAAAAAGCCTATTCAAGTCGTGATTTTGAATAGCACATAGGTTCAAATATCATTCAAACTTTGCTATATAAAATATGATTACCTAGAATAAGTAGGATCGGAATGGATATGATATGGTTGTTTACACTTACACGAAATAGTTTTAGTACTTAGACTAATTAATACTTAATTATGAGTTTTATTCAGGTCTTCAGTATTTCCATAAATATTATAAGTATTACTACTCACTGGTGTACTATAATAATCGGTTAACTGGTTTATGGTAAAATGAAAATGGTAAGATTTATGGCGGCTGGTTCGAATTTGGTAATTCAGCATTATTTATTTATTCAGGTCAACAAACGGATTACTAATAAATGTTCGGTGAAAGCTCGAACACTACGATTGTAGGTAGATACCTACTCAAACTAAGGTACCTGGTACTACTTTTACTTACTTAAGTACTAAGAACTTTAGAACCCATATATATACGGGAAATGGATAATTTGTACGTATCTCATAGGAAAATATATAAAAAAAACTATCATACTATCTGTATGTTAAAAGCTAGTCTATATCAACGACACTGTTTATTCTTCCAATAACTCTGATACTATTCATTTATAATCCCGCTCTATATAAAATAAATTAAAAAGGTAGGTACGTCCTTTTAGTCCATTTAGGTTAGGTATTTATAATGTTTGTAGGCATACATTGTCCATATAGGTATATACATAATTATCTGTGAATGTATGTAGTTTATATATAATGTAATAATAATTATCAACTAGCTTATCTCTCTCGTCGCACTCTCCTTATTTAATATATGATTGCGTACACCGCCGACCACTCATACAATCTTACAGATTCCTCTACATTCAAAGGTCGTCCGGAGGAGATCGCTACTAAGCGATAAGACAGCTCATTGTAATTTTTTATTAACGTATAGTTTTTGTAATTTTCTTATGATATGCAATAAAGTATTTTCCTAATTTTATTCATACGTAAGGAATAAAAAGAAAGTTTTTGAGGCGACGTTTATATTTACTTTAGTTATAGAATGAGCAGAAGGATTTGCACTCGAGCTTTTTAGTATCTCGCATAAATACTATGTTTGCGAGGACACGGTTGCGACATCCTCAGCGCGGCAAGTATTTATACCGCTCGCAATGCGAGCACGGCATCATTCCTCTTCAGCAATCCGCGCGGACTCTTCACTCCCAGCACCAACAACATGAAATCCTTCGTGAGTATCGATACTCAATACTCACGCGTACACGGGTGTGGGTGTACGCGCCGCGGCCTGCAGGCACGAGGGGCTCAGCCTCAGCGGCATCGACATTACAAGGTGTTGTGTTTCAGGTGGTGATGATGGCTCTTGTGGCGGTGGCAAGCGCCGGCAACGTGCGCGAGAAGCGCGGCTACCTGTCCGGCGGACTCGGCGGCTACGGCGGCGGCTACAGCGGCGGCTACAGCGGCGGCCTCATCGGTGGCTACGGTGGTGGTTACAGCGGCGGCCTCGGCGGTGGCTACGGCGGTGGCTACGGTGGCGGCGCACAGGTGGTCGCCGTGAACAGGGTGGTGAATGTGAACAAGGTGGTTGAGGTGCCGCAGGTGGTGAGCGTGCGCAAGGTCATCTCCGTGCCGCAGGTCATCACGCAGAAGAAGATCATCGCCGCGCCCGCCGTCTCCTACTCCTCCGGCTCACTCGGATACTCCGGTGGATACTCCGGAGGCCTATCCGGCGGCTACTCCGGCGGCTACGCCTCGGCCGGATACGGCGCCGGCAACGGCTGGTGGTGAACTAACACCACTCAACTACTCTAGTCAATCAATCTCTATTTATTGTGATATTATTTTACTAAATAAATGATTTATATTTTAACAGTTGTTTGAATGTTGTTGCCAAATATCGCGTAGCGGCCTGAAAGTGGACTGATTCGGATGTTTTTTTTTATCAGATACCATTAATTAATATGTAGAAACTCACTGTTTGTCATTGAAGTAAGAAATGACAATACATTTAAGTAAAAATCTAGGTATTATTCATTGTAATAATAAAAATAATAAATTTTTAGAATCGTCTTTCTTATAAAATTTTGAACTAAGGGAATTTAAGATTTTATTGACACAGATTCCTCGCTGACTATGATTTATATTTATAAATATAAATATATTTACTCACCAATAAGAAGGTTATAATTAACTTATTTGACTAATTTGCATTTTAGCTATTTATTTTACTTTTTGACGATACTTTATCTGAATAAATATTTTAGTATGATGCCCGTCGAACAATCTCATTCAACGAAAAAGAGTTGGTATTATGGAGAGCGGGGAAAGACAGGGTGGTTAACGTCTCCCAAGCTCTTCACCTGTATATGAATGAGCTCAAGATGAGACTGGCCAGCATGCATGTTGGCCGTCGCGTCGTATAGATGGCGTTGACACTAACAACATTGGCACGGACGACATGCCCCTCACGATTGAGGGTTTCGGAGAGTTGTTCAAGTTTGTACGGCCTATGCTGCTAAGCACGGCCAAAAATGTGAATATAACATGATCTTTAAAACCGCCGGTATATATCCCAACTACCCATACCGGATTATTCTAAATGGCTTGAGCGTTAAACGTGTTACAAAATGTAAATATCTAGAGCATTTAATCACCGACAAACTGACATTGAGAGAGCGTAGGGTTAGAGGTAATATGTTGACTCGCAGATTCTCCTTGTACGGATGGAGAGAAGAAAACGCTCTTGTCAGAGCTTGTACACGGGAACTCTGTGAGCCAAACACATGAAAAGGTCACTGGACGCCCAACGCATGCAATATAAGATAATGTTTAGGTTGTTGTTGAGATTGGCTTGTTTTTGCAGTGCATCAGGATGTTTGTACGATATCACAGTGATGTCTTCCATGGCATCATTCTTACCATCAGAGTGGACAGGCACACGCCAAGTCACTGGAAGTGTCTTGTGGAGGTTCAAGGAGGTGGAAGTGCCTTGTGGAGGTTCAAAGAGGTGGAAGTGCCTGGCGATCAAATGATAACCGATGTATTTACGGAGACCTGCGCCGCGCACCACACTCCCACCACCCATTTGGTTTATTTACTGGCATAGTACCTATTTATTTATTGGTTTCTTTTCATGTAGGTACCTACCTACTAATAAATATGGTTTATTTTTCTGTCCAAAATAATTAATTGACTAAAACATTTGGCGAAGCTGCGTTATGGCCCGGTCGAACTGACGCGGTGGCGGTGGCGGTGGCGGTGGCGGAGGCGATGGTGGTCAATACATTCACACGTACTTGACGAACAACCACTAGACAACCATTTCCTCTAGATCGCCACCGCTGAAACTATCCCTCAGTCTTTGACAGTTTTTATGATTGCGCCCATTATGTAGGATATCTAAAATAATATAAGTAATCGCTACAAAATTGGTTACTACTATTTTTAAATATAATATTTTACATATCTACCTACATTCCACATGATTTTAAATTATTGAGAAGTGTTTGCCAGTTTTAAAGAAATAAGGTCACTTTAGCTGCGTTTTTTTTCGAAAGATTTTCTGATTCGCGCCCTAATTTCTGATCCAAATTCTAAAAAATAAATAAAAAGCAGAATGTACCTATTCTATGTGAATTCACACAAAGTACGGAGAGAAGTAACTTCGAAGTCTAATAGCTTAAATCTCGTTCATTAACTTAATAACTATCTAAGTTAAGCCAATCGGTGGGTGTGGGCTTTGCTTTGGGGAAGACGTTTTTTAATTAAATATTCTCAAATGGATATGATTAAATTATTTAGAACTAGTTTCTGCCCGCGGCTTCGCCAGCGTGGCATTTTGATTAAAGTAGCGTATGACCTACCCTTTAGGGGTAGCGCACCCCTAAAGGGTAGTATGTATTTTATAATTTATTTTAAAGTTTATTTTTGCCAGGTTTTGAGCGAATTTAACCAAGGAATAAATTTTTCTATAGAAACTTTACAACCCTGTATAACCCCCATAGGGTTCGATTTTCTAAAATTAGATGTGTTATTCCAGAACCTAAAACATCTATATTCTAAATTTCATCAAAAACGGTTTAGTAGTTACGGAGATACGTGGTAACAAACTTTCACACATACAGACTTTCGCATTTATTATATTAGTAGGATAGGATTTATACGATCTATATATTCTGATTTTAACCTCACAAATTAACACATAAATAAAAGCTGCTCAATGGGAGGGCCATGGATCGGAATGAGCTGGATTTGGTTGTTCCATAGGTATATAAAAAATATTGAGGATATAATTATTCGCATTGGGTGCACCAAGCGGACGGTAGGGACAAGCGGACGGTAGGGACACTCGTCGAGACAAAAAAGCCTTTCATAAAAAATGTTATAAGTCAAGGATGACATGAATAATTTCATTTATTTCGTAAAATAATATCACAATAAATAGAGATTGATTGACTAGAGTAGTTGAGTGGTGTTAGTTCACCACCAGCCGTTGCCGGCGCCGTATCCGGCCGAGGCGTAGCCGCCGGAGTAGCCGCCGGATAGGCCTCCGGAGTATCCGCCGGAGTATCCGAGTGAGCCGGAGGAGTAGGAGACGGCGGGCGCGGCGATGATCTTCTTCTGCGTGATGACCTGCGGCACGGAGATGACCTTGCGCACGCTCACCACCTGCGGCACCTCAACCACCTTGTTCACATTCACCACCCTGTTCACGGCGACCACCTGTGCGCCACCACCGTAACCACCGCCGTAGCCGCCGCCGAGGCCGCCGCTGTAACCACCACCGTAGCCACCGCCGAGGCCGCCGCTGTAGCCACCGCTGTAGCCACCGCTGTAGCCGCCGCTGTAGCCGCCGCCGTAGCCGCCGAGTCCGCCGGACAGGTAGCCGCGCTTCTCGCGCACGTTGCCGGCGCTTGCCAGCGCCACAAGAGCCATCATCACCACCTGAAACACAACACCTTGTAATGTCGATGCCGCTGAGGCTGAGCCCCTCGTGCCTGCAGGCCGCGGCGCGTACACCCACACCCGTGTACGCGTGAGTATTGAGTATCGATACTCACGAAGGATTTCATGTTGTTGGTGCTGGGAGTGAAGAGTCCGCGCGGATTGCTGAAGAGGAATGATGCCGTGCTCTCATTGCGAGCGGTATAAATAAGCGCTGCGCTGAGCATGTCGCAACCGTGTCCTCGCAAACGCATAAATATTGTGCATAAAATAATAATGTTTATTGATCTCCACGAAAAAATAAAAATAACATGTTGTGCAGCTTGGCAGGATCTTTCTAAACCTCTTTTTTATCTAATCTAGCAGGCTGTGCCGGGCAATCTTATCAAATTTAGCTATTTGGGCGAGAGTTTTTTCAGAAATCAGTGGCTTCAAGTTTCTTTCAGTGATCCTTAGCTGATATGGCTTGCCTTTTATTGTAATTAGTATTAACATAGGGCTATATGATTATTTTATTAGTTATATTACTATTGTTGAATGCATACTAACTAATAACAGTAGTATACGAGTAAACTCCTCATTATTCTAAACAGATATTGATAATTAAACTCGGAACTATCAGTGAGACCTGTCAAAGGGTAATCCCCCTCATACAATTTGTAGCTCAGTGTTATTAAAGCTGTTTGTTTTCCAACTATGTATAAAATAAATAAATAAAATAAATTTTGCATCTGTAGGTAATGTATCTTTTTCTTCACCCGATATCTTTGGTACATATTTTTACCGGTAATTAATATCAAATAAAACCCAATAGTCATAATATAACGTTCTGACTTCACACTGGGATATCCTGTGTCGCGGTTGTCAGGAACTACGAGTCCTATGGTAACTTAATATCCAAATCCGGAATGAATCTCTCTCAGCATATAATAGTAATCAGCACCTCTTGTATATGATCCGGCAACTTGCCCGCGTCTTCAAGATACTACTAGGCGGCTAATTATATATTACTTTTGAGGCCAAAACGTCCGATACAAACATCTTTTATCGTTTCATCATCAAGATGAAAGATCTCATGTGCCTGTAGCCATACCTTCCCTCCACACCGGAACACAGCTCTGCGATGCTCTCATCGCATCACTGCTTGGCGGTACAAATACTCGTAGGCATGGTGGTAGCACTTCCCCGGACGAGCTCTTTCACAAAAGCTCTACTAGTCTTAACTTAATAACGCTTAATATTTATTATTTAATAGTCTCTGCCCATGACTTAGCCCACGTGGTACCCAAATAAGAAACGACCTATGTGTTATTTAAGGTCACGAACTATACCCGTTCCAAAGGAGTTTCATTTTTGAATATCGAAAAGAACTAAAGAGACCGAGAAATACTATTTACATAATATTACTCATGATTAAACGGCAAAAAAGGGATATTTATTTACGTCGTGTCTAGAGGGAATATATTTATGATAATTTATTAGTAACTTAACCTCCGGTATCTGAATAGTTATTTTCTATAACAATCTAGTTTGAATGCGGCGCGTTCAATAATTACGTTACATTAATTTAACCAAAAATTTTCATGGACTTGAACCGGTTCAAGTCCATGACAACTGATCAAATGAACAATTGAAGAATATCAATTCGATACGAGCATTACTTCCTCCCTAGTCCATATGTTATGGACTAGGACCCTCACATCACATCATCACGTCACAAGGTATTTCGTTGTCGCAGCTTGCACATTTCATAATTTCCTACGAGCATTTTCTACGTTTTGCTTCGTTTTTGTTTCGTGTAATTCCTCCGGTGTGCGTCGAGTCGATCAATTGTCTTCCGTGGTACTTTCGAGTTTATAACTAAATATTTAGTAAGTAAATCTTTGTGATTGGTTTGACTATTGTATTGTAAACTTTGAATGTGAAGTGAAATATGGCGTTTCCAAATCATTGCGTGAACTGCACAATCCTCGTATTGTATCTCAAGGAGTACTGAGACTAGATACACTACTGCGAGAACTCTTAATGTCTTCCTCCTAATCCAGGAGGTGCGCATCATACCGGTATCCAGGTACATCAATTTTTTTTGGACTTGTATCTGGTTCGATTTCTGCTGCGAGACAAATATTTGCATGATCTGTAAATATTTGTTCCGAGGCTGGGTTTTGTTTGTGATAGTTCGGTGTAACATTTGTTTTCTTACTTTACAGCGATAATGCGGTGACACAGTTATTATAAGTTGTAAATCCCGCTATATTGATGAAAAAAAAACGAATAGACTCATTAGAAAATCAAAGCTTTTTCAGAAATCCAACTTGATTGTGTCTCAAGCATTTTTGATATATTTTGCCAGTGGGCAAACAATGTATGGGGAGTGGGCCATGTCCTTTCCTCCAAACAGCCGTTACGGAGGTTATATTTAACGTAGAATTTAATTTGACAATAATAACGTAGTATCCTAAGAACTGTATTATTGTATATACGGGTTGGTCTTCCATCACCCTGCTCTATTTGGACACATGTCCAAATGTCTCGTTGTCAAACTAATAGCAGATACATCTAATAGGTAGTAATAAAAAAAGTACGAATTGTATAATATAAAAGTCATTTTATTAAATTATAAAAAATAGAATAATATCACAATAAATAGAGATTGGTGAGGGATAGTTTGACTAGAGTGGTTGAGTGGTGTTGATTCACCACCAGCCATTGCCGCCGGAGTAGCCACCGGACAGTCCTCCGGAGTATCCTCCGGAGTATCCGCCGGAGTATCCGAGTGAGCCGGAGGAGTAGGAGACGGCGGGCGCAGCGATGATCTTCTTCTGCGTGATGACCTGCGGCACGGAGATGACCTTGCGCACGCTCACCACCTGCGGCACCTCAACCACCTTGTTCACATTCACCACCCTGTTCACGGCGACCACCTGTGCGCCACCACCGTAGCCACCGCCGTAGCCGCCGCCGAGGCCGCCGCTGTAACCACCACCGTAGCCACCGCCGAGGCTGCCGCTGTAGCCACCGCTGTAGCCGCCGCTGTAGCCGCCGCCGTAGCCGCCGAGTCCGCCGGACAGGTAGCCGCGCTTCTCGCGCACGTTGCCGGCGCTTGCCACCGCCACAAGAGCCATCATCACCACCTGAAACACAACACCTTGTAATGTCGATGCCGCTGAGGCTGAGCCCCTCGTGCCTGCAGGCCGCGGCGCGTACACCCGCGTCCGCACCCGCACTGATACTCACGAAGGATTTCATGTCGCCGGTGCTGGGAGTGAGTGAGGAGTCTGCGCGGATTGCTGAAGAGGAATGGTGCGGTGCTCTTATTGCGAGCGGTATAAATACTTGCCGCGCTGCGGATGTCGCAACCGTGTCCTCGCTGATGTTGAGTCGTTTGTTGCAAATATATTTTTGACGTAAGGAGACTTTATTAGGAACGCTGATAAGCTTTATTTATTATAAAGAAAGGCTCGAACGCGCTCGACTCTTGGTTTATTTTGACAGAAGAAGATTCAGTGGGCATTGTGCCGATGTGGACTTGTATTTTTTTTTAAAACATAAACTCCAACATAGTCCCGACCCTGACCAGCGCCGTGGTGCCATAATATTTAGACTCGAAAAAAATATCTGCAAAACAGACAAACATTAGTCCCGCTATTCATATTATAAAAACGGGAATTTTCACGTACTGCACTATCGGTGAAGGCACCGACTAAGTTCCCGTTTTTACAATATGAATAGTCAAGTTCACGATAGTTTTTGGAATAAAATTAGTCCCGCTGTGGGAATCGAACCCTTACCTCTTGCGTCGCAGCCGGCTCCGGCTACACGGCCGGAGGAGGCGCGTGCTCCTCAAATCATGTTCTGTCCTTATTATAGTGAAAACATTTTGGTATAAGATTTTTTTTGTTAGGACACAATATTTCGTATCTCTGTTTTAGGATAATACGACTACGCAGTATACCAGCACAGTACAGTTTTTGTGCTGCAAAAGAGGACTGTTCCTGCAATTTATATTATGAGCCCGAGATAATAACTTAACCGAAAGTTTAAAGATAAAAATATGATTGTCAATACATGTTTGAAAATCTGATCACAAAAGTATTAATTTGTTTTAGAAAAATAGCAATAAACAATACTAGAAATAAATATAAACTCGCTGTTGCCACGTGTACACTCCATGAAGATAGTAAATCGTGTACACTTTTATAACAAACTCCTAAGAGATAAATAAAAATTGACAATTTATAGAATTTGAAAACGTAATTTTTAAAAGGCAATTTTTATAAAAAGGCATACTTTAAAATATCGGAATTGAATAAAAGAGAATATATTTTTTTTTGGCAAAGAAGTAACACACTAACAAAATATTATAAGTAGTTACTTAGTTCTATATATATATTATGTATGTATTTACAAATATATATATATAAGTAGTATATCAGTCATGTAGTTCCCATAATACAAGCTCTGCTTAGTTTGGGGCTAGATGATGCTGTGTGAAAAATGTCCAGTATTATTATTAGTGAAGTTCTACTACGCCTCGTCAATTTGAAAATACATTAATTATTATTATTAATAATCCAATAATATTAAAATAATTTAAGTTTGCTGAATTAAAAAATAATTTCTATACACTCAGTATAGGGGCATCGTTACTTGCAAATTCAATTAATTACTAAAATATAAAAGTGTAGCTTGTACAATATTCATAGAACAAAAAACAATGAATACAAAATAGTAAATGAAATGATTCAGTTTCGAATATCACTAACGTAGTGACTAAAATCATTCTATAAAATTCCTTGTCACTGTAATGTAATTTATTCCATAAAGATACATTATAGTACACTTGGAAATGCCAAAAAACAAATAACAAATAATAGTAATAATAACATTAATAATAATACAATTCTTATAATTGTAAGTACCTACTTAAAAATTTAAAAACATAAATTATATCGTAATTTGGTTACAAACATCGTCATATGATTGTATGGAATTTATCAGCAAGGGCTTCGTCAAGAGTATAATAAGATTTTTCCATCAACAACCTTTTCACTTTAACACGAAACTCTGTATTATCTGTGTATCGTAGTTCATGCGAAAGTTTATTAAACAATTTAATTCCTATACAAACAAAACTGTTGCCTACTTTGGCAAGTCTATGTTGATGCATATATATAGAGGTATTATCCCTATTTCTTGTTTCATATCTTCATAGCAATTTAAAGTTTTCAATATTGAATTGTACAGGGTTTTATGCAATAGCAGTGACTTTACATGATCAAAGAAACATATTGTTTTGTGAAAGGATCAAATCAGCCTTGTTTTCTTGCATTTCTTTGAGGCTTGGTCGCGGAGGAACATGAAGTTGATAAAATCGACGTTTCGAAGTGATCCTTGTGATTATAATGCATAAATTAATTTTGACCGCGTACTTCGTATAGTCGTAATAATATCCTTAAATGATACGATAATTTCAATGCTGTTTTTGTATCTCGTCACGCGTTGGTTCAGCAAAGTTCAACATTTGGATGAGTGATCGTGATTAATTAAATAAGACATCAATATTTGCATATTTTGGCAAGACTACTAATACTGATTGTTGAGTTAGTTATAAGTAGGTATAGTTTTAATAACTTGTTATGCAAATTTTTACGATGGCTTATTAGCATTCAAATATGATTTTGACAAAAGCACCGAGGCTAGGAAGAAGCTACGCCATTTTATATATACCTACAGAATTTATTCAGAGTAACAATATTCTAGCGCACGTAGCGGATATAGAGGTGAGGTGAGGGGATTGGAAAGCTTGACAGCAGCAATAAAATCAAATAAAAAAAATATATTTTTATTTCTAAACTTAAACATGTGTAGTTGACTAGTCTTTGTTTACCACCCGTTGTTTGAGTAGCCGTCGTCGTAGCTGGACAGTGAGCCGGAGTAACCAGACAAGCTAGATCCGTAGCCAGAAACACCAGCTCCATAGGAAGAGACTCCAGAACCGTATCCTGATCCAGAACCGTATCCTGATCCAGAACCGTATCCTGATCCAGAAGCGTATCCTGATCCAGAACCGTATCCTGATCCAGAACCGTATCCGAAACCGGAGCTATAGCTAGGGTTTGCGCTGTAGCTGTAGCTGGGGGAGGAGCTACCATAGCTATAGGCAGGGGTCGAGATGATCTTCTTCTCAGTGACGATCTGGGGGACCGAGACCACCTTGCGCACGTTCACAACCTGAGGCACTTCCACCACCTTGTTCACGACCTGAGGCACTTCCACCACCTTGTTCACATTCACGACCTTCTTTACCTCCACGACCTGCGTTTTCGGAGCGGAGTAGGATACTGAGGGGGTATAACTGTAGGATGAGCTCGCTGGGGCGGAGTAGGACACTGAGGGGGCGTAACTGTAGGATGAGCTCGCTGGGGCGGAGTAGGATACTGATGGAGTGTAACTGTAGGATGAGCTCGCGGGGGCGGAGTAGGATACTGAAGGGGTGTAACTGTAGGAAGAGCTCACAGGGGCGGAGTAGGAGTATGAGGGAGAAGAGCTATAAGAAGGAGAAGCTTGGGAGTAAGAGGGAGATGCATAGCTTGCAGAGGAGGTTGGCGTGGAGTAGCCGACGGAGGGAGTGGAGTACGTGTTGTGGGCACCGCTGTAGCTGTTGTAGCCGGAGTAGCTGTTATAGCCGGAGTAGCCCTGGCTGGAACTCTGCCCACTACCGTAGCCAGATCCCTGGTTGGTGTAGCCAGAGCCTAATCCGCTGCCGTAGCCAGATCCATGGCTGGTGTAGCCAGAGCCCAGTCCGCTGCCGTAGCTAGATCCCTGGCTGCTGTAGCCAGAACCATAGCCGGAACCAAGACCATAGGAGCCCAGGCCGGTGGAGCCCAGGCCATGGAAGAAGGAGCGCTTCTCTCGGACATCCTTGTCATCTTTTTTGGTATCCTTGTCATGTCTACCAGCCGAGGCGAGGGCAGCGACGGCGCACAATACAACCTGGAAACAACACGATTGATATATTGCATCAATTCATAGGAAATGAGACTCGGAGAGGAAGTTGTTTTGTTTAGATCCAAGAGTTCTAAAATTCACGTGATTGATTGATTCAATGAGAAATAGTTCCACCGTGTGTATGGTGACACTACGCGATGGCGAACAACATGCATCTCGCAATATTGAATTGATTTGAAAAACTTGGGCTAATTTTGGGGTACATTTAATAATAGCACTGCATTTTAGAAACAATTGTGTTCTGAAGTTTGATACTAAGTATATCCCTGAAGGTAAGGAGAGGGATCCTAAATTATAATGATAAAAAATACAGACAATAATTATTTTTAATTAATCAATTAATTATTGTTCAATGAAATCATAATTTAAAATTGAAGTGCATCAATTGTAAAATTGCATTTTTTAGTTATGGAATAACCTAACCTTTATTGTATCCCTGATTATAGGTTATAGGTAATAGATTAGATAACTTACGTAGTATTTCATAATGGCGTGTACAGTTGGAGGTCAGAGACGGGAGTGAGGGCACGGCAGCCCGTTGCGAAATATATATGCGCAGCCGCGTGACGTCACCGCGGGACCTCCGACCTCATCGCGAGCCTCAGGTCGATCATCCCTCACATCTACTCACAGAGTTTATCACATTAGTAGGTATCTATTTATACCTGTTTGAGAAACTGTTCACCAGTACTACTGTACTGTACTGGCTTTGAAGAGCTATCTCTATGTTTCTGTTAAGTGTTTATTTTTATTTATTTGTGTTATCCGCTTTTTTAATATAAGCTGGTTTTCCCTAAAATTAGAGTCATTTTTAATTGTTATTATCAAAAGACAATCAAAAATGGAATATAATAAAAAAATATATACAAAATGCTATTAATTAAAAAAAAACATGTATATAATATACTCGTACCTATACTTAATTTATAACTAGCAACAAATATTCAAACTTTGACAATTATAATGTTACTATTAGGATAGGAAGTAGAATAGGATGACACTAGTTTTAGTTGTTTTGCAGTTCAGAACCGAGTTTCCTACTCGGCTTGTTACCAGTAAAATTAAGTTATATGTACTTTGGTTTTGAAAAAAAAAAACTATTTGTGCACAACAGATTATCGTCAATCTAATAATAATTTGCATCCTTGAAAAGGTTAAAGGTAAATTATTGTAAATTGAATGATTTATAGCTCTTCCTATTTCTAATCTATTTTATCTACAAAATGATCTTTCAATTAACTTTACGGTTTTTTTTGGATATTTTTAATGCTTTTAACTGTTCTTAGCTTGGGTAATTACGCGGCTTACCACTCATAATGTAGTGCTAATTCGTAAAACCTAAATCGCACTAGGACATGTCGTAAACGATAGGGTTTAGTGCCGTGTTCGCCGCCAAACGACTGAGATGCCTGACTGTAAGCACAGCCAGTAGCCATCACAGAACCTCGCACAAAAACACAAGAATATAACATAACTACGGATGTTTTTAACCAACTTCAAAACACTAGGAGGTTTTATGTTCGTTTGTTTTTTTACTGTATGTTCATCGATATCTTCGTAAATGTAAACCAATTGAAAAATATATATATTTTGTTTGAAAAGGTATATTCTTGAGGTGGTTCCATTTTTACCAAATCAGGATCTGATGATCGATCTCAGAGGAATCGAGGGTAATCCTCAAAAAATACAGGGACGTAGGTATTTGTTAGTGTATTTGTACATTTTTCATAACTTATTCAGATATTTACGTCTGGAAGTCATCACCTTATGCTACTGAGTTGAGCGTAGGTGCGTATATTAACGCTAAAAATTGAAAAATTAACAAAAACAACAACCAAAAAGACACTGAAAAGAGAAAAATAACTAAATAAATAATATATATAGATAACTAACTATTTTCTGTCCTGCTTGGCGCCGACTTTAAACAGATCAGTATTAGGTAGCGTATATGAAAATAACCTCTATTTTTTTTATTTTCTTCTTTTAGATTGTTTGTGAAGTATGATTACTTTTTTTGTCAAATGTTATCTCTTAAGTACTTACTCTTTATTATCCTATAATGCCCAAATACCAATACCACGGAATAATTATAAATACAATACTAGTTAGTATGTACATGAAATTATTATTATTCGGAGAATGCTCAATCGCCCAACAAAAGATTTCAACGCGCTCCTTTACCAATAAAGATTAGTTTTAAGGCGTTTGAAGATAAATAAGTATTTAAAAGTAAACACGATTATCTCTCATCATTATAATTTGATAAATCTACTTTCAGACGTGTTATTTTGATTTCCACGCACCCCAGTAGGTACATGCAAATTGGGTGAAAATGATTTTTTATTCCATCTATTCGAAAAGCGACGTATTGTTCATCAATCCAAAAAGTCCGATCAAATTAAGTCTTTTCTCTATTATACTTTGGAGCGGTCAGTAATGAATTTAAATTCGGAACATAATTTTTTTAAGAGGTCAAACGCCAAATATTGTAATATAGTATCGGTGAGCGTCACGCGGCAACACGAAGCACCGAAGCTGTCTGAATTAAAAAACAAATCTAAAAGGCGGCAACTAACTCTGTTCTCGAATGTATATCAAAAAATGTGTTCGTCTAATAGCATGACATTTAACACTTGAAAGTGTTAAAATAGACGGAAAAAATAAATCTAATCCACTAAATCGCGGGAAATATATTCAAGAGTGACTTCTTATTTAATTTTCTCTGACAGGGAGATAAAAGGTAGAGTGTACCACACGTCCGCAAAATATTTTATCCTTGGGCGACGTACTTTGAATCCCTCGCTGCGCTTTAAAATAGCGCCCTCGCTGTTAAAATATGTTTTGGCTCCCATGCGGTACAATCTACTAGTTCCACCTTACCTTTGTGCCGTTCTTAAAAACAACTGAACCACTTTTGTCTTTCAATTGTAATATATTTTAATTATTTCACAAAATACCAACTCCCAACAAAATTGATTTGAATACCGATTATACCGTGAAAAAAAAGTGGCTAGCGTGATCATCCTGTAGACATAGGTCTCCCTTAAAGAGTGCGATGACGAACGATCTTGTGCCACCTTCATCCACCAACTTTCCGCAACTTTTAAGATGTCATCGGTCTATCGGTGATACGTCGTCTATAATTATATTTTCTCCAGAACCGAATTAAAGAGTTAGTACCTATATACACATAATTATGTAGAATAAATACTTACCTCGTATTGAATTAACGTCAGCCTCGATCGCTGTGAAACGGCCCCTTAACCCGCGCTCTGTCAACATCTGACGTAACCCTGAACTTGTCGTCCGTATGTTTAGCGGCGTCCGGTTTGCAAGGAAATTCCACGCACGAATTTAGTTCTGTTTGGAATACAAATGTCTATTCATTAGTAGGTAGGTAATTGGCAAAATATTTATTTGGAGTACCTATAAACAGGAACAATAATAAGTTTAAAGTTCCTTGCATCCGTGACGTGTGACGTCACGGATTTGGGTTGATCAGAGAAAAACATTGTGAGGAAACTGGAAAGGCGTGGCCCTAATTCGAAGAAAGCTTAGGTATCCTACTACTATCATTAAAAATGTATGTTTGTTACTCTTTCACGCAAAAACTACTAAATGTATTTTGATGAAACTTTACAGTAATATATATAGCTTACCTATACATCAAAATAACACATAGGCACTTTTTATCCGGGTTCCACGCGGGCGAAGCCGTGGGCAGAAGCTAGTATAACTATATTTTCTTATCATCTGACTATACTATTTCAGAGTTTAAGCAAATATGGTGCAATGTCGTGTTAGTGTGTGAATCGGCCACATTGTGTAATGTTGAACTGCGCTCTACATCACACTACCTACGAGTATCTGCTGTTTGTTTTAAAGTTATTGTCATTCTTAGCAAATTAAATAAAATTAAAAATATTTATTTGACATAACATAAACATAACAAACAAAATTTGGTTACCTATCATACAACTCAGAAATAAGAGGTCGAGATGGTCTAAATAAAAAAAAACAATAGTTACTACTATAAGTAAAACTGAGCAGAAATGCTCGCGCACCTTCCTGATTCATCTCGAAATAGTTAAAAGTCGCGTCAATGAGGTGTCAGCTCAGCAGTCAGCATAATACGGTAGGCAGCGCTGATATCTGCTGACCCTGACTGAGCAGACACCGCTGACACGAGCAGCCTCGCCGGGATACTGCGTAAGAATCAATACTGGAACTAGTGCAATTCAACTCAACTGAAAACAGCACGTCCTTCTTAATTAGAACTTTTCATTGTAACTACTGCGGATTATTGGATTATTTGCCGTCCACCGGATACGTAGTATTTAAAAAAAAAAGTTAAAATACTATATTATGTAGTATTTTTAAAACTTCTGCGATCAGTTGGCAGAGTTATAAGCTATTACGGGTTTTTATTCGCGATAAAAAGTCATTTCCAACCATCTTCAGAATAGGAGGTGGTTCTCAATTCGTCGGTATTTTAATACACATTTTGGGAACCTCTGATGGTAATTTAATTTTCATCATCTCGGTCGAAAGTGCTTCGGGCGGGTGGAGCGGTCACTTCTACAAGTGGCCCAAAGCGGGCAAGGACCCGCGTTACATTCTCACGATTTACCCGAAACCGGAGGTTATGACGAGTTAAGAAAATACGAGTATATACAATCTTTTACAAATGGCCTTGAACCGAGGACAAAAACACAGCTTATTATGCTAATATCGATGTAAAATATTACAAACACTTAAGTTTATTATGGATCACCAAATAAGGCAGCTTCAAGATAATGTTTAATCATTGGGTTTTGTTGATCTACAGAATCGTCATTTGTATGTGAAATTACGATTGTTCCAAGATAGCTTTCGAACGGATGATCCGATCTTCATGAGGTTAGGTAACACTTATTTGTATTATTGACGCCCTTGGTAGATGCAGGAGGTGCGGGATCGATTCCCGCTGCGGGACATGTTGCGTGTTCTGTAGATATTAGTTTCGGATCTGTGTGTTGTGGTACTCGTAGTTGCTGATATCCAGGATACAGGGATTCCTAGTGTGGAATTAACTATGTACGAGAAGGTACGTGACTGTTGTCGGGTGTTTACAAACACGCACACAACTGTATTTCCATGATGGACATATTCAAGACATTTTGTGCTCAGCTGACAGTTTGAGGTATTGTTTGAGCTTTTTGAAATGTTAAATCAATTTTGGTTCAATTTTCAATTTTTCAATTTTTCTTGTCTTTCTTTCCTGGCTTAGTTGCGGAGGAACAGGCACCTAGATAAAAACCGACGTTTCAAAGTGGTCCTTGTGATTTTATTGAATAAATGAATTTTGACTTTGGTTTCGTTTTAAAATATATATTTACCTGATTCTGTCTGACCAAGCAGTTGAGTTTGTCTGGTTATATCTTTGAAATAATGAATAGTTAGTTACATTTCGATGTGTAATTTGGTCGTGATTCGTTGACACACAATCAGACTGGCAGTAAAATACCACTCACTTACAAACTTGAAACAACATTAAAAGTGTAGGTAGATCGCGAGGACTCCGTCCGGCAAAGGAATATTTTGTGGTTTAGAGTTATTTTACATTCTAAGAATTAGTAATCAGCCAAATTGTAGGCATTATAAAATATGGCTACAATATACATATACTTAAAGCATGAACAATACTTTAGTATCTAAAGTTGTTCATATTTTTAGTGTGAACTTTCAACCATCTAATTGAAACCACCTAATTCGATTCAGATGTGAAACTACTTGGAATGCGAACCAGAAAAGCAAGTTTGTGATTAAATTAACCGGCCATTTATTTTATTTTGATTTGATATATTCTTAATCCTGTAACTTGGTGATTTGGAAATACCCACCGCGGCCAACGGAACGTGCCGAGACGCGACACGATTCCCACTATTTTATACCAACATTCCAAACGTACTCATTTCATATTTAATGTCTTATATGTTGTACCTAGCTGTGTATGGATTTGCTTAATTTATTTTTTATTTTTTATAGACACTGTACATGGAATGTGTCCTGTGACCGTAGGTGAGGATAGTGCAGTAGTGGTCATGTGTTCCGTGCCACTTATAAGAAAGTTAGTGTTGGGGTCACCGAATAAATTAACAAGAAAACTAATTATATGTATAATTCTAAAGTTTATAAAATGTAATCTAGATTATATAAATATGTCTGCCTCAAAGATATGTTTATATAATCTTTTTTTATTTAAATAAGTATAATTTGTGTTGGATCGGCCATCGGATTTTTGTTGAGAAATGCCGAATAAGTCAATATTAGTTAGTTGGTTCAGCTCAGCTTAAAAATGATGAATAATTCAGATGTTGTATGTATGTATGTATGTATGTATTGGCTCGCCGACTCTCAATGACCATATAAAATATTTATAATACTCAGATTACGTACAATTCATTAAAGGTTACCGAATTGTTTTCGGTGGACTCATTCATAACTGATTATAAATATATTTAACATTAACGTAACCTTTTGTAGAGTTATGTCCACGTCCTTAGCAATGCAGACTCACTTACAAAATTAATTACGAACTGAAATAATGAAGCCAATGTCGTTTCGCAAACAACAATACAAATACATTTATTTACAGAAAAATAGGCATCACAAGAGCGGTTTAAAAACGATGGTTGGTAAACTATTACTTGCATTATGTAGTGTAGAGTTACTCATGTATATCCAGTACATAACTAGGTGTAGGTATATCAACAATCTCTTCCCGAGGTTTATAGAGCCGCTGACTGTGGACGGCCTCGCAGATAACGGTGTAACGCCCACATCTACTTTACGCCGAAAACAATATAGGAACCTACGTTTATTTTATATTGGTAGTGTTTCGATAAAATAAATCTAAATAGGTAACTCATGATCACTTAGAAAGATTTTGTAATATCAAAGATACTCACCCTCGACCTCGGTGGCCTGGCGGGAAAGCCGCCTGAGACGCAAGAGGTGCGGTTCGATTCCCGCTGCGGGACAAATGTTTGCATCTTCTACAGATAGTTGTTCCGGGTCTGGGTGTTTTGGTACTATGGTACTCGTAGTTCCTGATACTCAAGACACAGGGAGTCATACTGTGGGGCCAGGACTATGTATGTGTCTGTTGTGTATGTATTATAAAATATTGCATTCACACAAACAAGATTTTATAATACATACAGAACAAACACATAGTCCTTGCCCTACAGTAGGATTCCCTGTGTCTTGAGTATCGTTGTCGTTGACACTTTAAAATCAAATAACCAACTCATGACTTTGTTCATTACCTTCGTCCTAAGTAATGATATTGTGATGGTCCGCCCGCCTGAGAGGCAGAAACTTGTGATTTCGATTTTCGCCGTGGGACAATTGTTTGTATGGTCTGCAAATATTTGTCTCGGGTCTGAGTATTTGTGTGTGAATGTGTATACAAAAAAAATATAAGTAGTATATCAGTGATGTAGTTCCCATAAAACAAGCTGTGCTTACTTTGGGGCTAGATGATGCTGTGTGAAAATGTCCAGCATTAGTATTATTATTGTTTTTTAGAAAGTAAATCAAGCAGCAATGTGCACGGAGTCTGACATTGGACTGAACTGATCCTTAGTGACCTTTTCGAGGCTTGTGATTAATTGCTGTTATAAATATTTCTGATAACCACGCCGTTCCATTAACACTTATAAATATGAGATAATTAAATTGGTGTTTGTCGATCCGTCGTTAACTTGACAATATAATATTTAGCTTTATACGGTAATTAAAATGTAGTAATTGGTTTGAGGCTGGCACGCCACCCAGCCAGCGTTCACATTTATATTAATCATTATGAAATGCTGGAAAACATATTTGTACTTTAAAACAGTTGTTTGGTGACATGTTCCGACGAAGGAATGACTCTCTGTCTGTCTGTCTGATCTATTGAGCTAGATCTGCTAATGCCTACACAATTTTGGGTGTTTTTTTACACATTTCATCAAACAAGTTTGTATTCTTGATGAAAAAATATTTTCAGATGATCAACACTACATACATTGCTTCTTCGGATAAGATAAGCGTTAAAAATAAAGAATAACAAAACTCTGTAGCGATTTTGCAGAGACTTCGATCGGAAGAAACGGCCGTGGAAAATAGGCCGGTATGTTGGTGGTTGACATTCAGAGCAAACGGCTACTTGTCGAAATGGAGCCGGTCGGAGTTGCAAATCCGACGAGATGTGATTCGGATGCGGTAACTGCAGCGCGTGATGCAACCTGCTGCGGCCGTTACAAGCACATTCTGACTGATTCTATCACGTTACAAGCACATTCTGACTGATTCTATCACGTTACAAGCACATTCTGACTGATTCTATCACGTTACAAGCACATTCTGACTGATTCTATCACGTTACAAGCACATTCTGACTGATTCTATCACGTTACAAGCACATTCTGACTGATTCTATCACGTTACAAGCACATTCTGACTGATTCTATCACGCTCAGTAACAACTACACTTACCTACTGCTGATTCACGTCACATTGCGCGCTTTTACTAAATTAATAAATTAATTAGCTAATAATTATTCCATCATCATCCGAATGCTCGCTTATTCTATTTAATTATAAATTTGCTGATGTCTAACATAGCCTAAGTCTTATTAACACATATTATTTGAACAGCGGCATTATTACGTGGGGTCGGCAAAACATGTTTTCTTCTTGCACTCTCCTCTATCAGCCGTCATCTCAGCACTCACTCCTTTCTTAACCATGTCATTCTTCACACAATCCATCCATCTTTTCTTTGGCCTACCTCTGCTTTTATTTCCATCCACGTTCATATTTTACACTCTTCTCTTAAAATGACATTCTTCCCTCCTCATGACATGCCCATACCAAGCTATATGTTAGCTTGGTATGGGCATGTCATGATACATCTCAAGTTTTCCGTCACGGGGTTTTGACACAGCAGCGGCAGTATGCATAAACATATGTACATTATAGTAAGGATATATCATACGATGTAGTAGAGCTCCTGGTGAAGGTGCTCGTCCGGGAAATGACTACCACCATAGATATGCTCTGGGACAAATGTTTGTACGATCTGCAAATATTTGTTCCGGGTGTTCTGGGTATTTTATATGTATAATAAAAAAATATCTATCTATGTAATGTATTATATTAAGTATATCAGTCATCTAGTACCCATAACACAAGCTCTGCTTAGCTTGGGGCTAGATGATGCTGTGTGGATTGTCCAGCATTATTTATTTATATTATAATACTACTTCCACCAAACATCATTCTGTCGTCAAACAATAATGCTCTGATTGCTGTGTTCCCATTTGAAGAGTAGATTAAGCGCGAGTAGAACTTTTACCACCAATCTGATAGTAGATGATATATATAAAATAGTCACACGTTATGTTGAAAAGATTGCTAACTGCGTGTCTAGGCAAATACCACTTTCGTTACTTCGTCTAGACTTCCGGAGCGTGAGGTATCTGTCTAGACCCCAGAGTGTCTAGACATATACCTTAAGCTTAGTATTCCTTTCACCCTAACGCAAATTTGTTACGGAAAAACTTGGCAGAACTCACGTGAGATTTCCACAGCTAATGTCATTTCCATATAATTCAATCTTTCCGCAGGCGCTAACGCAAACAGAAAGTGGTTTTTGTCTAGACCCTGGTCTGCATAACTGAATGTGATCGAGTGTTGCAACACATCGTTGGATAGTGTTACCAATTTGCTGTTTTTATTTAGTAATAAAAACAGCAAGCTTATCAGCTTATCAGTTGCATGTGAGCAGTGGTGTAGGTAATTATCTAAGCATCTCGATTTCGGTGTAGTATCAACCGTCTTCAATCCAAACTTTACAAACATTTCATCTCTCACCAAAATTGAGCATTTATATTATATTTGTATGTATCTAAATATATATTTGGATGTATGTATTTAAGTATGAATTATTTTTCGTTTTATGTATGTAGTTTACTTCTATTTAAAGTAGCTAGTTATTTTATTTAATCAATTGTTTCTCATAATTTGGTAATCAACCAAACGCCCTACCGCTCTACTCTTCATAACACAAAGGTTAGCTGGAAGAAAATGCTAATTGGCGTTAAGTTCGCCTATATACTTGTTTTATCTTGTGCAATAAAGCATTTTCTATCTATGTATCTAACCTAGCACAATGCTGAAGCCATGTGGTTAACTGATCATGGTTAGTATTTGAGTAAATTAATTTGATTGATTGCATTATTGTAGTCTTTAATGTTAGTTAAGTGCCACGGAATTCCGAACTGGGTACATACACATAGACAAAAACAGAAACATTTTGAAAAAAAATTAGTAATCTTTGATTTTGAAATGAATCCCAAATCCATAACCATCATAACGTTTAAAATTTACGACTGATAATGATGATATTGAGGAATTACCAGAAGGTATTATTATTAACGTTAGTAAGTATACTTAAATATTTGATCCAATGTTGATTTTAATAAATAAATATGATGATGATGATGATGATTATCAGCGATTTAGGTTTTACTTCGTTACTTAAAATAATCACAGAATACCTACTCTCCAAGTTCTCAGCTGCAGGGATCTGTCCTTGACTTATTTTTTTTTACCTAACTATTTTTGTGTACCTTGTTAGGTAGGGTGTGTTATTTTATATCAATCAATCAAAAATAAGTATTCACTCTTTATTTACATAGGTATCACAGAATACATAATACACAAAATAAACCCCTTTAAAAAAAATGTAATTTTTACCAAAACGATAAAATGGTAAATACGATAAAAAAAACAAGACGATTATCGACGCATACGACGACGACGACGTAAGGTAGCCTTTTCTTCAATATGCAACAATATTTTGGTAGTCCCTATGAGTTGGTAAACAATAAGGTGCGAACTGCACAGTTCCTCTAGCTAGGCACAAGCCTACCTATTCCTTGACTAGTTAAACTACCTATCAAATATACTATCCCACGAGGCAGCTGTTTCTTACACGTTTCATATATAATATTACATTTTATGGTCCTAAAGACATTGGTGTCAATAATATCTACTATCGAATTTGGCAATGATGCAGTTGCTGAAGACATCGTCTTGTGGTTAGCGACAGGTAGCTGCTGGCTGGCTATGATTACGTTCGATCCAGTCCAGATATCACTTTACTCACAGCAATGCAGCAATTGCCACTGGATCGATATTTCATAACAGTTTACCAGCCCCATCTTCTGTATCCACCGTATCCGCCGTATCCGCCGTATCCGCCGTATCCGCCGTATCCGCCGTATCCACCGTATCCGCCGTATCCGCCACGTCCGCCGATGCTATAAACGCTGTATGTTGGATAGGAAGAGTAGCCCGACCAGCCGCCGTAGTATCCAGCGGACACCGCGCCCAGGAGCGCCGCCAGCGCGAGGAAGTACGCCTGTTCACCAACAAAACAACACATTTTTATTTTGCTAGTAGGCACATTCATGGGATGAAAATTTTATTTTACAGGACAGGTTATAAAATCAAAAATGCTTCTGTTTACTGCCTTTAGGGGTTGAGCCTCTGGATGCGCGGGGAACCGGAGCCCTTGCGTTTTCAAAATTCTTTCAAGGTAACTGTTTGACTTCTACGACGCATGACCAGAGCTGGCTCTTATCTGGCTCAACATATTACCATTGTCATTCAGCGTGGCAATGCGGCCAGTATTTTGGGAACGTCTGGTAGTGATCTGGATCAGTTGAGCTACGAGTATCTATAGATCAACGATCTTTACATAAAAATACTGATGAAACAGCTATCTATAGCTCCATCTGTATTTTTATATATATATACTTGTATAAAGTTGTAAGAATGAATGAATGAAAATACTTTATTTTATACCTTAAGATACAAACAAAATAAACAGTGACACATTATGATAAAGGTACAATGGGCATTCTTATCGCTTAAAAGAATAAATGTTTAGAAAGTTATCATAAAAACTAAGTAGATTTAAGCTGATTCAAGTTGATACATATTTATCACAGACGAGCGTAGGTCTATGTCCAAGACGCAGGTCAAAAAGAGTCTCAAATAAATGAGTTCACCTTGTTAGATTGGCACAACACTAGAAGGTTCATAAAAAAAACAAGTAGAGTTTGTTGCCAAATTCTTGTTATTTATGTCGCGCGCGACGAATTGAGGCTTAAATTCACGTAGTTTATAAGCTGACTTTTCTAATGATCCGTGTACTTGTAACGAATAGAAGCTATTGACTGACTTTGAATAAAACGTGAACCCAGGAGAATCGTTTAGAGTTCTAAACGCTTGAAAAGAGTGCAATAAGTTAATGAATATTCTAAAATATGAGTTATATAAAATGGCGTTATACGATTTTTCTACACCTTCTTCTGATAAGAGATACTAAACGAAGTATTTTATAAAGCTTTGTGTATATTTTCCTTGGTAGTTGTGAAATCTATGACTAAAATTAGTACGAGTTTTTGGGGTTTTCCATACGAACCGCCGATTAACATGAGATTCAAGCGTGCTTAGGTAGGTTTTTTGTGGAACTTGAGTGTGGTTGTTAGTATGGATAATTTATTGTCTTACGGTAAGGAGTTTAACATCTTAGTATAGAGTTTCAGTTGAGTATCGGTATGGTTTGTAGAGGGTGACTTTAAATACTGCTTGCAGTGCTCGTTCTAGGCGAAGCAAGTAGGTTTGGCAAGCCTACAGTACAGTAAGTTAATACCGACTGGCAAAGCGCTTCGTAGACCAGTTTAATAGTTTTTGCATCAGTAAAGGATCTAAGATTCTTGAAGATATAGCGAGCTTCCTAAGCCTGCCACACGTTACTGCATTTTGGTTTTTCCAAGTTTTATCAATGAAAATGCTTAGATATTTATTACTCTCAGTGGAAGCATGTACTTGTCATGGTTGAACAAGTACATGCTTCCACTGAGCTTGACTCTACATGGTTGTTGCGAACTTTTATATTAACATGAGACCTAGAGGTGAGAGGGAGAAACTTGGTTTTATTAGTATTCAGTGTTAGCAGGTTTTGCTCAAGATAGATACAAAACTTAAGCCTTTGCAGTTTGAGATACGTCACTCCATATCATAAGTATAAACGCATAATTTATTTCTGAATTAGGTACTTAATATTATTATAGATAAATGAAAGAGACTTGTATCACAAGTTACTATAATTCGATAGTTAGACGATTTTGAGTTAAAATGTAATAGGTTTTCACTAGATAAATGAGGTAGATATTCTGCACTTACAAAGTATTTCATGTTTTTGTTGTGGAAGCCGTTTGCACAGGAGTCTGAGAGGTGAGTGCTTCTGAGAGCGCATCTCCCGGCTTTTATACAGACACAATGCATTAGTCAGGCTTCAACCTGTTCTGTGCTATAATAACATGCGTCTAGTGTCCAAGGAGATGCGGATGGGCCTCACCCAAATCTAAACGAAAACACTCTACATAGTCGCACACAATGCTCGTTTTTCTCTACGCTTTTTTTTGCACAACATCACCGAAAACCGATATGTACAGCAAACTGTGTAGTTTGAATATCTCATGTTTATAAGAAAGGATGGATTGATCCAAATGTAGATAATGATAGGTCATTGAATTAATAATAGATTAATCATTACCAATATGGCATCACCGTAATCATAAACTTAGGTATTATGATCTATACATAAACAGTTAATTTCGACTTTAAACATGGATCTATTATGTAAAAGCTGATAGCTTGCTGAACAGTTTTAGTGATAAGGACAGATATGTATAGTGTTAGTTATAAGGACTTCCATTGACAGGTATGTCTATCATAACACCTGCGTAGGTTGCCAAGCTGCTTGTTTGTGCCGTTGGAATATTTTCAGCTGAAACCTGACTGAATTTACACAATACATAGGATAGGTAGGTACCTAGTAACTACCGTTTTAATTCGCTCACAAAATTTATTACAAAATAAACTGGTTAGCGTCCCAAACAGTGCAAATGTAAGCCATCTTAGACATTATTGGAACGGTCAATTCAATCGATCAAATCGTATTCCCCCCTGCCCCGAATCAGATGCCCCTTTTTTAACCATAATAGACCTTCTTTTGACCATAATCTCACCTAAGTGATAATATGGCCGACATAAAGATCTAAAAGACCTGTTCACTCTGACCTTGAAGAGACCCAGCGCATATTTTTCAGGAAAGACAGATGTTGGTAGTTTGTTCCATTCCTTCGCCATTCTCATTATAAGGTTGGTAAATTTAATTTATGAATCAGCGTTTCTTAACTAAATAATTTAATAGATGTCTGTGCGAGTGCTGCGCCGCCGCCCAACGGAGGGCACGACGCGCAGCCGCGGTCACTGTAGCTCTATCGGGGGGTGGAAAGGAGATGAATGAATGGGGCGGCGAACGAACGTGATGATAGGAGGCTCTGCCACCCAAGAGAGAGAGGGATTGGGGTCGCCAGTCGGGTCGCGGAAGGAATATTGTTCCCGTGGCTCGGTTACAACGGGAGAGAGGAACACCGGAGGGGTTTTAGTGGGTATTCCGCCCTTTTCAGGGCAGGGCATTTTCATGAGCATATGAACACACTCGCTTCAGATTGTTATCGTAGGTTAGGTTTCGTTCTTCGAAATGCATGTGAATTTCATGATGCTGGTGCTATAAAACTAATCTACATGGCTCTTGTAAGGAGTAAGATTGAGGCGGCGTCCATCGTGTGGCATCCATATGAGAGTTCTTACGCCTTGCGTCTAGAGAAGATCCAAAAGACTTTCTTAAGATTCCTGTACAAGAAGATCTATGAATATTATCCGTTTCTTTACTCCACAATATTTTTACTTGGTGCGCTGGGATTCAACTCCCCAGAGGCAAGTCGTAACTATAATCTACTGGTCACTGCTAGTCAGATACTGCGCGTTGATTCAGACTGCCCGGAATTAGTAGCTGGAGTTGTAAGTCTGACCGTTCCCGAAATACCCAAATACTTCTTGGGGCCCCGAAGTCACGGCCTACTGGCAGTACCGTGGGCGCGCACTGTTGCACATCACAACTCGCCTCTTGTTCCAGCTATAGAATGATTAAATGCGCTCCCAGCATCAACAGCATCGTGTTATCTGTTTTCTGAACGATGGACGAATGTATGTAGAGAATGTCTGAAGTATTGTGAGTTGATTGATATTGTAATATTAGTTCTATCTGTTAATTTTTGTATTTTTTTATAATCTCATTATTTTATTATTATTCTTGTTTTTTTTTATTGTTTGTATTTCATAGCGCATTGGTGTCTACTGTGATGCTATGTTATTATTGTTAAATAAATAAATACATAACTCCGGTCTCCCCTTGCCGTTGCCCTTGTTGATTCATACCTTTGAGTTTAATTTATAGACGGACGTCTCATAGATTTCACAATAAAGGTCACCCTTTATTCGATTTTTATTTATTTCATCGATTATCTTGCTTGGTGTTTTTTCATTTTATTCTAAACAGGTGAAGCCGGACACGGTCTACCGTCCGACCACCCAAGTTCAACCTAACAAAATTCACGTTATGTACCCACATATGTCGTAGCCAAAACGTATAATCTGCTCTTTTTTATAACGGCTAGTCGCGGCTGTAACTGTAAAGCGGCTAGACGTTATGTGAAAGAGCGGATTTTATATTTTGGCTACGATATATCTAACTCAAGAAAACTTGTTCGTCCTATCCCAGTCCTGGCTGGTTATTGTATAAGTGCTGAAGCGAGCTGCTCGAACAAGCGCTAGTTACTAGGTTGTGTGTATTTGTAGGTCAAGCAGGAATGTGCATTCTTCAGCGACAGGTTAATGAGCGACGACCGTGATTGAAGTTGAACCATGCTCCTCCATCATCAATAATGTTGCTCCAACGAGCAGGATTTCATTAGCTCAACACATTTAACCGGCGACGACAGGTGCCCGTATATGCATTTGCGATGGGAGGTTGTATGTTTGTAATATTTATTCGGATTCCGAAGGCAAATGGCGTAAACGAAACCAATATAGTTCGACATGTCTGTCTGTTCGCCTTGGGTCACAACACACACATGGATCTCTCGCCAGTTTAAAGCGTAATGAATAAAAATGGCAAATGACTTTCAATAACCCAACAACAAATATCTGAAAATAAAACAACAGCGCTTTTTTTGCGTACCTACAGCGTCACCTATAATTGCGTAGGATGTTTTTTTTAGTTATTTGTTAGTCTTAGGCTACATTTTAGTTTCAAAAAAATAAACAAAATATATCTACTTTGACCGGTAAACAACATTCTTTGTAATTCGTTTGTGATGCTGACATCATCTTGGTGTTCGGCATCACAGTAGATCGCTCCAGCTTCCAAGGGCGGATCCAGATTTATTTCTGGGAGGGGCACAAGGACCAGTAAGTAAGGAGTGGCCCCCTAGCATTGCACTAAGCCTTTGGGATTCATTCTTTATCAATCTTCTTCTTTGTCCTGCCCTATTTCCATTTCATTTGGGGTCGGGCCTCCTAGTACTTCTGCGTCAGGATGCGCTATCCTAAGTTGTCATAGATGCGATATTATGGGCTTTCAAATCTCTCTTAATATTTGACCACCAAGTAGATGGGGTATACCATCGTTATCATATTAAGGACGGTGTTTACGGAGTAGTTGTCGTCTCTGCGCATACCATCGGAGCCTGCTCCCTGTTAACTTTTCTGTCACAGGTGCTATCTTAGATGAACCCCTCACGTACTCATTGCGAATTCATTAGTTTTTATCTCCAATCAATGACCATAAAAATACCTATAATAGTTTACAGTACTTCTTCAGCGTTCATAATTTAAGCCATGTATTGATGGATATGCATTAAGGCCAGACAATTTCCAGCTTCCATCTGAGAATTTTCATCTTTAATACCTAGGCTTATTTGCACAAGTTCCACTTTTTATTCTTATCTCAATAATGGAATTACTGAGAATGACCAAAACACCTTGGCAGTTCACAAAACAGTTGGCAGTTGGCAAAATTCTAAGTCAGAATTTGTGTTCTTACTTAGTTCACTATGTTTCAGCAAGACTATACAATATATTTACACAAAATAGTATGTACCTGCGTGTGTAAAGGAGCTGTTTTGGCGTAGTACCCCGACTTCCGATCTAGAGGTCGTGGGTTCGAACCCGGTCGTGCATACATTAATCATAAACAACTAATAACTTTATTTCCAAAAATAGTTTGTACCTACGTAACAAACTATTTTTGGTTGTTACGTAGGTACAAACTATTTTTGGAAATAAAGACCTCCTGTGTAGCAGGTCCGCCTGCGACACAGGAGGTTGCGGGTTCGATTCCCGCCCTGGGACAAATGTTTGTACGATCTGCAAATATTTGTTCCGGGTGTTCTGGGTATTTTCTATGTATAATAAAAAAATATGTATCTATGTAATGTATTGTATTAAGTATATCAGTCATCTAGTACCCATAACACAAGCTCTGCTTAGCTTGGGGCTAGATGATGATGTGTGGATTGTACAGCGTTATTTATTTATTTATTTAAAACATCCTGAGTAACATCGAAAATTTAGGTAAGCCGGGCAGTTTTAGGTTATAAGTAAGTACACCCAACTATAACTGATATAAGTACCTACCTTCTTGTTATTTTTATGGCACTGTATGTGAGCAATCGCAGCGATACATAATTCACACGATTATTGCATAAATTGTGAGACGGTGGTCGCACCCATTCGATTAGTCACTTATTTAGTGAGTATGCGCATATTGTGCTGGTCACTGCATCACAATCTATTCAGAATTGCCAATTTATTTATTCATACCATTTTTCAAGGATTCACATTATGAAAATTATGCATCGAGATAATCGATCGATTGATGTAGGTAACTTTAGTTACCATAGTTTAAATGACAATAAAACCAAATAGTAGATTGTTCAACAAGGGAGTAAAATGAGCCATTTTATACGATGTTTAGCCTGGCTAAACAATCGAGTATGAATGGGTTTAAGTCTCGAGATCAAATTATTGTTGACGAAGACATAACGACAATTATTACGAGACTTATTGATTGTAACAAATGCAGAAAAATATCTTCAAAATCAGATCTATCTAGGTAAGATTTCTTCAAGGCGATCAACTTGTTCAATTCAAAATTTCAGCTTTTTTATTTCAGCATTAAGCCATAATTTAACATTTAACAAAAATAATAAATAAATAGCGTAATTTAAATACTAATAATCCTTAAAAGTAAGCACTCCTCATGAAGCACCTGACCGAGGCGCACACTGTGCAGTGTGCACTTCTGTCCAGTGCCTCATGAAGACTGTGTCTACATCCAGCCTGTCCACTATTAATTTCAAGTAGCTGTTGGTGCTGCCCCGCATCCGCCGTATCAGGGATGCTGTTCTGTTGCGGATGATCGCATAGAAATCATCTACGCGTGCATCCGCAAACATACCCGATGCGCTACAGAAGCGCGGCAGCCCCATCAGCACCCTGAAGCCATTATTATACTGGACGCGCGCGCAGGGCATTCCAGCATCGCTTTGTATAGCTGACCCATAAACTGCACGTATAGAAGGATTGGCAGTAGGTACGCCCTGAACAGACTTGTTTTCACGGCAGTACTGCAACGCGCAAATCTACGGGCCAACATATTTGCTCTAACTGATAACGCCCTGCGCTCCCTTTTCACATCTACATCATCCGAGAGCATCTCGGTGACTCAGTGGCCCAGATACTTAAACTTCGTCACCCTTTTCAGTTGGCTGCCCGCAAGTGAGACTGAAGGAACTTCACTATACGTTTTAGAGCCTGCCTTGAAAACCATCATCTCACTTTTAATGGCATTGTATCTGAGCCCATGGGTCTCCGCATAATACTCACAGATTCTCAAAAGCTTTCTGAGGGCACTGATTGATGGGCTCAGCAGCGCCATATCGTCGGCGTAACTAATATTATTTACAGTCACTCCGTCAATAGAACAACCGATCCGGGCACTGCTGAGCTCCACCAATCAGCTGATCCATGTACAAGTTAAGAGTATATAAATGATGTTGATATTCTGAAAGATTTCATGGATGGTAATGTGTTATCAATCAAAGTTGCAATATTCATGTTGTTGTTGATTGTAGGCATAATTGGCAGAATTAGTGACAGCCCTAGCATTTTTTACTTTTCACCTCATATGTCGTTTCTATTGACCCCAGGATGAAGGACCAGGATGAATAGAAACAGCTTATATATATTTGAAATTTGTGCTGTTAATACTGACAAAAACCTGTTTTAGATGTTATAAATAGGAAAAACCAGCCATGACTCATAAAATAAATATATTTTCTGGTACCAAACAAGCCAAAACTAATATGAAAATCAACATCATAGTTCAGAAATGTCTCTATTCACCCTTTCTACGGTAAAACTAGCTGACCCGACAGACTTTGTTTTGCCTTTGAATGTGACAGATACGAAACGTCAATTCAGCAACCATAAAGGAAGTAACCACTACGTTATGTTCGACAGCCAAAATCTGTTTGTATGGGAGAAAAAGAAACTACCTTTTTTTTTGTCTAGGTCTTCTAGACAATTCTGGGTCGCGAACAATACTAAATTTAATTTAAATTCGCGTAGCCGTTACGTAGAATATTGCCAACAAACATCTTAATATTCAAACTTAGATATGATAATATTAGTTGGCTAAGCTTAGCTAGAAGTCTAGAACGTAGTTAAGCATTTGACAAAACACATTTTACCTACCTTGCTATTAGTGGAAAACCACAGAGTAGGGGCGCGCGCGAATTATTTAATATTAATAAATGTCAAGGACCGAAGACAACCTCATCGGATGCATCGCATTATTTATATGTTCTTCCTGTTTACCGCAGCGCGGCGCAGCACAGCGCAGCACAGCGCGGTGCGCTGCCACACATTTTACAACAACGCGCTTATAGTGGACTAGCTTCTGCACACAACTGCGCTCGCGTAGTAGACGGTTAAAGTTATATTAGACGCTCATCCTATCTATCCAAGACAGGTAATTATAATTAAAGAACATTCTAAATCAAACATTACATTTTTAAATAATAAATACGTAAAGAATACTATAACTTATTATTTATAATTAGTTATAACTGATATTATTACAGGTGAAATACAGAAGATGCTAGAATAGATAAAACGACACTACATATAGTGTACAATAGTTTATTTAGAGTGGTTTGTAATTCAAGATAATTGGCTGGTTCTTTACAAAGGGAAGTGGTTCTTCCGGAAGTGACAAGTGTTACACTTACGTAAGGGCTATTCATTTTTAACAAGCTTACATTACCTTCACTTGTAACTAACAATCTAATCAAATCTTGGAAGACAATTTTAATCTACTTCTAATTATTGCCGTATCCAAATTAAACTTTACCTATATGTACGAGTATGTATGTAGTTTGCATGACAATACTATAATTTGGTATTTTGGAGCTGATCTGATGATGGAGACAGGAGGTGAATAGTGGAACTCATCAGTGGTTAATAATAAACGAATCATATGGGCTCATATGATTCATTTGACGAGTCCAATGCCATGCCATGGGGTGGATAGATTTTTAGTGCGTGATAAAAGCGTATTTTTTAGTTTTTTTGAAACCACACATTTTTTTTTATCACATAGTGTAATTGTTACCACATTGCACTTTCTCCCACATTGCACAGGAATGTTAGCTTTCTTGTTGATAAACACTTAAAACTTTACTCACTGTTCATAGACAGACTAATATAATTATTTATCTTCCGTGAAGAGCCGCTCTCAGTTCGACGTGTCACCTCAGCATGTCACGGTGCTGTCGCAAACCTATTTCAATTGTCTGCTCGACATAAGTTGCACATAAGTTATGTAACCAGATCAAAACTGTATTTTAGATACATATATAGAGGTATATATTCATGCTTGTAACGTGTAATGTGTTCCTAAATAAATAAAAATTTCACATTATTACCGAAATATGATAATGCCTCAAACAAGGCTACAAATCGATCGATTTAATAAACACCTAGAAAAGTGTAGTAATACTGAAATTTTCTGGGAACGAGTTGTATCTGAAGGGTAAAAGCAGAAGTTTTAGAGAAATAATATTTGCTCGAGACGTTACGGCCATGTTACGGCTGATGAACTTTCGGAGATCAAAGCATATACTAATACTATAAATCTGAAAGCATGGATGTTGTTGCCGATTATATTCGTAACGGCTGAACCGATTTGTATGAAATTTATTTAATTTATGTTATACTAGTCTCTGCCTACGGATATTTGTAAAAAGTTAAAGTGAATTATACCCGATTCCGATTCCATTAAATTTGGTCCAGCCATTGCGGATATTACTTATTTGAACATCTACAGTTTCTCGTTGATACAATTATGTTTATGTGCAAAATATTATATTTTTATTTGTATTAAATTATAATATAAGTCTAAAATAAACATACTTACTTAATTTAATTGAGTTGTGAATGTTAGTAGCATTATATAATTTATGTTCACACTTACGCCTAATAGCTTATTTAGGTAAAGAAAAAGTAAGACTAGGTATGCTTATGTTGGCAAAGTCTGTAACTAAATAACCTACATTTTTAAAGTTCTACTTAAAAGGTTTTCTTTGTTGGGCATAGATGATCCCGGCGAGGCCTTATAAAACTGAATTACAATACATCACTTTTCCAAAATAAACTAGAAATAAAATTGTTCTTTTTTATCCATGTAATGAGTACATGGATAAAAAATTACAATTTTACTGCGCCTTTTTGCAATAAGCTTTATTGCGTAACAAGGAGCAAGGTTAATGTCTGACCATCTGCCAATGCAATGATGGCTCGTTGGCAGATGGTTGGCTCTACCTAGTCGATGTTCATATTTACACATTTAGAACTAAATAATGTGATTTATTGAGACTAAGCAATGTCTTAATGTTAATCTACATTTATGTTCTTAATGGAAAAGAAGGTGGAAAAAGCTAGTTGGATGAACTACTAAATATCAAGGTATAAATTATATTAATCAATGTGTGCTAGTTCCTGAATTCATCCATCATGTTAATGATATCCATTCAAATCAAATCAGAGATCTTTAGACGCCAGTAATCAATCAAGAATCAAATAATTATCTAATTAATAAGATCAGGCAGACACGGATCATTCTTCATGAGCTATTCTTTTGTCATGGAAACATTGAGGATGAGAACGAGATAAGCGACCGAGTCGGACCATAGCTCTTTTCCCTGCAGAGTCTAAATTGAAAAAGAAAACATAGAAATAGGGAACAAAAACGTGTTTATTGGGCACAGTCAGAAGGAAGTCTTGAATCACCAGCCATTCTTGATGACGATGTGGCGGGCAGGCGCGGCGTGAACTATCTCGGTTATCCTGATGAGGTGCGGTGACGGGGCCCGGTGCAGGGCCGCGGCGTCGCGCAGGGCCGGAGTATGCAGGTCGGTGTGCAGCGTGTCGATGTGTGCTTCGTGCAGGACCGGGGTGTCGAGGATGTGTGCGTGCGAGCTCAGGAGTGGGGCGGGCTGCAGTGCGTCCAGGTGGAGCGGGGCGGGCTGCAGTGCGTCCAGGTGGAGCGGGGCGGGCTGCAGTGCGTCCAGGTGGAGCGGGGCGGGCTGCAGTGCGTCCAGGTGGAGCGGGGCGGGCTGCAGTGCGTCCAGGTGGAGCGGGGCGGGCTGCAGTGCGTCCAGGTGGAGCGGGGCGGGCTGCAGTGCGTCCAGGTGGAGCGGGGTGGGCTGCAGTGCGTCCAGGTGGAGCGGGGCGGGCTGCAGTGCGTCCAGGTGGAGCGGAGCGTGCAGCGGCGCGGACGAATACAGGGGAGCGCGTACATGCAGGGGAGCAGACGAGTGTTGAGGAACATGCAACAGTGCAGACGAGTGCAGAGGATCGTGCAGCAGGGCAGAAGACGCTAGCGGAGCGTTATGCAGTGCGGAGTGGCGTGCGTGGGCCCCAGAAGTGGATCGCTGTAGATGTGAGGCGTCAGAAGGCCTCCCGGCTCGTCGTAGATGCCGCGTTTGTGCGATTCGACTCCTGAGCGGCGAGGGCCGCTGACACTACGGCCAGCGTCAAGACGGTGCATATCTACGTTTGAAGAATAAAAGATTACATTTGCTTCACAGTTTTATCGAACAGTCGAATGAGTCATTGTTTTAAACGATCACCTTCTTCTTAAAACTCCTTCTCATTCTTCCAGCTGTTATGGTGGTTCTTTCACTGTTCACGCTGTAAAACTGTGGAATGCTCTTCCCCACTCTGTCCGCGCCAGTCCATCGCTAAGCACGTTCAAACTTAGAGTAAAAGAGTACTACCTCTCCTTGTGAATATTTAATATGTATATATTGTATGTATGTATAATTTGAATTATATATATATATATGTATGTGTATAAATGTATATACTTATTCTATGTACCTATTTATGTATTATATTATATTAAAATTTGTGCTATTATTGTATTTTTCCCCCGTTTGTGTACACGTACCCACCGCTATTTATCAGCTGTCCCTATCCTCAAAGGTTTGCTGGAAGAAAACTCTTTTTAGGGTTTTCTGTTTTATCTGTGTGTACAATAAAGAATAAACGGTTTGGAAAGAGTTAAAAATAAAGTTTTAACCGATTCAAGTTATTGGCCTAAATCAATAGGGGATGATGTCACTAATGATGTTGGTACAAAACTAACCTCAATCATTCATCATCAATCGTGAAGATTAGATCAGTTTCAAATGCTGTTTTAATTTGAATCTGGAGACATATATTTGCATTCATCTATTCATAATTAATCACCAAAAACTCCCAAAATTGTGAAAGAGCTATGTATAATAGTTAATACAGTTGCTGATTATCTCATTTATTATAATTACTTAGTCACGGAATAGCCTCTTAATTAATAAATCCAATAATTTGTATTAATCTTAGGAGTTTCCCAATAGTCTCAAACCGCTGATGTCACATTGAGAAAGTTATCTCTCACTGTTACTTTCGTTCGATTCTCTAAACCTATGTTTTTTTTCGCTTATAATGTGCTGATTTTTACGACCGTTTACAAGAAAGGTCCAAAAAGGTTCACATTTTAGACACCTTCAGAGTCCCTGACAGAGTGACAAAATCACACACTCGCCAGAAAGGAGCGGTTGCTTTTGCTGTAACTTTGCTATGAACAAATCGTGAGGATTGAGAACTGGATCAATACAATTTAGCTGTGTGAGACAACTCCGGTGACCTCAACTACGTCCACTCTGCCGAAACTGTATTGCAACAAATTAGATTATACTACATTTACGGGTTTCCATTGTTATTTCACTGTACGTAGGTGATAAAACGATAAAACTATAGCTAACTATTTATCAGCTTTCCCTATCCTCAAAAGTTTGCTGGAAAAAAATCTTGTTAGTGTTAAGCTCGTCTTTGTGCATGTCCTATATGTAAGTTTTTGTCTGTATTCTCTGTGTGTACAGTAAAGAATAAAGATAATGTCTTGTTACAGTTGATAAACTTGCACAATGCAACACTAATGAAATAAAAACAAGGTGCTCACCGTCAGACTATATTTTCTCATGAAAACAAACTAGGCAGGTGCAAATCATATTTTTCCACTTTAGTGTTAAAATATTAATCAGGAGAAATTGTATTGTGTTAGGTAATTATGGCTCGATAACTAAGTAGGTCATCATTGTACATCTGCCGATAAGATGATATCTGTTGAATTCAATGCTAGATTATAAAAAAATGCTGTTTTCATTTAGATTCCGGAAACCTTGAACCTTGAATTTTAATTTCCTCGATAATCGCGGTATTCCAACTATCCAGGTACCTGCTCAGTTATCTTAGTTTTGGGTAGGCCAGCTTAATACAATCGATGCATCTATTTCATTTTTGTAAGATTGCGTTACATAGCTTCTCCGGTTTGGTTAGGTTGGGCTGTTTTGGGATGGTGAAAAGTCTAAAATGAGGAAAAAGGTTCCATTTTGGAAAATATTACTAGAAATTTTGGAATAATCAGCGCTCATTAGACCTTTGGTGCGGCGGCGGCGGGCGACTGGCGGCTGACACGAGAGTTGCGGGTTCAATTCACGCCGCGGTATGAATGTTTGCATTTCAAGCGGATATTTTTTGTCCAAGTCTTGGTGTTGTAATATCATGGTACTCATAGTTTCTTATACTTACGATACTGGGATCCTAGAATGTAATTAGAACAATGTATGTGACTGTTGGGTTGTTTATATATTATAATTAGCGTTTTTAACATCATGTCTGTCCTACCTAATCACTGACCTTACCAATTTGTCAATGAACAACTCAGTTCCCTAATTTTAATCCTGCGATAAGATACACACTCCTATAAAATCATCAATACCTCGATCAAAGCACCAAAGAGTGTTTAATCATGAAGGTTTCAATAGTTCTGTCGTTCGTGGCATTGGGCGTGGTGCTGGCCGAGGAACCAATCCTGTTATATTATCATGAGAATGCGGGTATTCCAGAGGCGGCCAGGATCAAGCGGATGGAGCAGGCTATGGACTTCGACGGTAGGATAGTGGGGGGTTCTCCTGCTGCCGTCGGAACCTATCCTTTCCTAGTGAGTGTTTAATGTCGGTTGAGATAGACGAAGAGTCTTAATTAGACACGGAAATGAAAGTGCAGGCACAGGTATCTTCTTATCCATTTACAATAACCGTATGTGCGTGGGAATGCGATGTAATTTTACTAGTCCATCTTCATAGTTTTTTTCATAGTCTCTAGCATGTACTAGAGTAGCAGATCAGGATTTTTACTGGAAGAACTCTCAAACCAACAAAATGTGTATGGTGAGAAAGTACAACTACCGTAGCTATTTCTGCTGTCAGATTGTGATTGCTGGTGAATGAGGCAAACGAGGCTGTTCGGTTCCTTCTCTATGGCTGGAAACGGATCATAGCAATGCCTCTGCTTACCATCTGGTGGCCGTATATTGTATACATGTCTATCTTCCTCAAAATAACTTGAAAAGTATATTATAGTAGTATTAGCTCTATTTTCCCGGACGAGCTCTTTCAAGACCTGGGACCTAACCATCAAGTCTCATTGCGATTCCATTCAGTCAAAGATTTCAAATCCCACTTTGCGAATGTTAATGCTCTGACAACGCCATACCGTCCTCAGTAGCAAAGCGGAAAGTGACGGCTTGAACTGACGATTCAGTTATAAGACTTCATGGTTCGGTCCCTGGTCTGGGGAAATACTACCACCATACCTATTTAATTTCTATCGCCAAGAAGTAATACTCGCTAATAAGTAATATTACTATGTTCCGGTTTGAAGGGTATTGGAGTCACATGAGACTTTTCACCCGTTATGGCTTAGGGTCAGCTATGCGCGAGTGATGCCACTGCTGTTGCAAGCGTCCATAGGTAACGGTAACCGATACCAACAGGTGGACCGCATGCTTGTTTGCCACTTTAGTTGTATAAAAAAGTAAGTTTTGTTAAGTAGTATCTAGTAACGAAATCAGTCGTTTGAAAAGTGTGTTATGTTTCAGGTGGGTCTAGTAATAACTCTGACAAGTGGAGGCACCTCCGTGTGCGGTTCCTCGATGCTGAGCAATACGCGCGCGGTGACGGCCGCGCACTGCTGGTGGGACGGCCGGCATCGCGCAAGACACTTCACCCTCGTGTTCGGATCAGCGCGGCTGTTCAGCGGAGGCACCAGACTGCTCACGAGTAATGTGGCTATGCACGCCAACTATAACACCAATACTCTGAGCAATGATGTCGCTATCATCGGCTTTAGCCACGTTTCCTATACCAGTAAGTTCAATCATACAATAAATTCGATTTGTTTGAAAGAGATAAAATAGTTGCGAAGAATATAGGTACATATTTCCAAGTTTCTCTGAACGAATTTGCAAAGTTATTTGTGAATTCGTTCGTTTTTATGTTGTTATGATGGATATGTGATTAATCAACGCAATTATTTTAAGTTATATAGTTATATATATAGTTCATATTTATGTACTTATTCACCGTGCACTACGACGCGGAAGGAGAAAGTCGCAACCACTCACCCTGACGAAGACTCTCGGAATGAGTCGAAACTTAGTCGGTGCCTTCACCGATAGTGCAGTACGTGAAAATTCCCGTTTTTACAATATGAATAGTCAAGTTCACGATAGTTTTTGGAATTATGAACATAAATACCTAGATCATAATCAACACTATAACATAGAAGTCCACTGTAGAACACAGGCCTCTCCCAAAGTATGCTATGAAGAGTCGGACTCTTCAGAGGGGGCACTTTTTATATGTTCCAGGTGTGATCAACCGTATTGCTTTACCTTCTGGATCTCTACTGAACAGCAACTTCGTTGGTGCTTTTGCTCAGGCAGCAGGATACGGAAAAACCAGCGACGGTAAGATATTCAGCTTTTATTTCATTTCATTTAATTTTTTCATTGAAATTACAAGGGTGATCTTTGAAACGTCAATTTTACTCACTGCCTGTTCATTCGCGACCAAGCCAGGAAAGTTTTTAAAAATCAATATTTTTCATCAAGTTGGAGCAATTTAAATCCCAAGATTTTTTATAATTTAAATAATTTGATACGTTATAATACGCCTTTTTATAAAGATTTTGATTAATAACGTTTTTAAATTGTCAATTATTGTATATCTCTTAGGAGTTTGTTGTAAAAGCGTACACCTTGCCCTTTAAACTTCTTTTTAATATAGCTCATGGTAAATCAATTCAATCAATTCGCTCAATTTCAATTTATTTATTTGCGAAACGTGGGTACAAGCAGTAGATAATAAAGTTAAAGTCAGTCCAGCCATGATCTGCTTTACAGCATGCAAAATTATTTACAGCATCTAAAAAGTCATATATTTGATAATACAAATAGGCTAGCATGTCACAATATTTTATGTAAGAAGAAAAAAAATGTATATAATTATAAAATGTCAAATTCTTAAAACTATCTAAAATTTATCAAAAAGATATTCATTTATACTGTAGTACGCGTTTTGTAATAAAAATTTATTTAGTTTTAATTTAAATAAGCTTAATGTATTAATTTCCAGAATGTTAGTAGGCAAATGATTGAAAATACGAGGCGCCATGCAGAAAACACTGTCGTTAAACATTGCTGTCTTGCTTGGAGGATAACATATTTTCGTGTTCTGTCGTTTACTTTTTTTTTTTTTTTTAATAAATACATATTGCTTTTTACAAATAAGGCCATCTCATATATGTACATAGGGGGTAATGTCAAAATATTTAATTGGACAAAGTACGGTTTGCAACTCTCGATTTGCCTTATCTTACAAATAGCCCTGACATATTTCTTTTGCACTGAATTGCCCCAGAATAGAACGCCGTACCTTAAAATGGCTGCCGCGTAACCTTGATATGCAGTGACCACTGTTGAGATGCTTGCAACTTTAGAAAGCATATAAAGTGCATAAGATTGTTGATTAAGTTTATTACATAGGTGTTCAACATGCGAGTTCCAGCTTAAATTGCAGTCAATAGTTATTCCAAAAAATGTAGTCGTGTCAATGGGGAGAACTTTTTGTCCTAGGTAATCTATATTAATGTCACTTATTTTAATTGCCCTATTTCTAAATATCATTGCATTCGTTTTCATTAAGTTAATTTTTAAATTGATTGAATTTAGCCATTGGATTATGCCACTAAGGGTATGATTGATGTCGTTTTCCAGCAATGATTTACTAGTACCAGAAAACATAACTGTACTGATTACAAACATGATTGTTTGATGTTTAGCAAATTTTAGGTAACTCGTTAATATATATTATAAAAAGAAGAGGCCTCAATAACGCTACCTTGTGGTACTCCAACATTTATATTGCAGACGTATACTTTGTCTGTATTCTTGACTTTGGACATATTCTTGTTATTTCTGTCATTTGCTTCCTGTTAGTAAGGTACGATTCTAACAGGTTAGATACATTGCCTCTTACTCCATATGAATTAAGTTTTTGAATTAGAATTCCGTGATCCACATGATCGAACGCCTTTGTTAGATACATGTAAAGAGCACATACCGTATTGTTATTATCGATATTGGACATTGCTGTTTCTAAGAATTTGTAAATTGCTAGTTTAATAGATTTATTTCTCCTAAAGCCTACCTGCTCGACGCTGTTGTAATCTTTCTAATGTTCTGCGCAGGAGAGCTAAAGTTCCTGCTATTGTTTCTCTTTCTAGCTGGTGGAATAACGCAGAGTCAGATCCAGAGCCACGTGACCCTGCAAGTGATCAGCAACGCGGCGTGCCAGCAGGCGTTCGGCTCCATGGTCCTCAGCTCCACGCTCTGCACCAGCGGCGCTAGCGGCAGGAGCACCTGCAGCGGAGACTCCGGAGGCCCTCTGGCTATCACTAGCGGTGGGCAAAGGGTGTTGGTACGTCTTCTATCTACATTTATTTACAAAATGCTGACATAGGTCTATAATGCTCATGGATAGTAAATACATATATCCGTGAGGATACCAAATACGGAGGGTGTAGTCCAAGGCACGTCCAAACATATTTAGAACTAAAAGCTCACGTCTTGTTAGTATTCCGCGTGACTTCATTCTATAATTAACTTAATTTGTATTTTTTTTATTTCCATGTTGTTGGTTTCAATGCTTCCTTATTGGTGCATACCCGCTAGAACGCCATAGCTTTTGGGTCAGACATGCAACTACCATGGGCTCCTGGGGCTCAGTTCATTGCATAGAGAGACAAAGGCTGGTTGTGTTTCCAGATCGGCATCACCTCGTTCGGTTCGAACCGAGGATGTCAGCGTGGTCTGCCGGCAGGGTTCGCGCGGGTCACATCATTCGCCTCCTGGATTCAGGCGCGGCTCTGAACGCCACGGATTGGGGAAGCAAACTCGAACTCTAGTATTCTAAGTTAAACTGTTAGGTTATTCATTGTAGATAGGTAAGTGTTTTGTAAAATGATATAAAAAAAAACTACTTCTGTTTGAAGATTTTGGGAACGCTGAAGCGTTCTGGTAATGATTTGGATCAACTGAGCTATCTATAGATCGTTTGCAACGGTCTTTAGATAGTTCCATCTTTATTTATGTATATACCTACTTGTACATAGTCGAAAAAGATGTTATTTTCTTCTTCTGTTTCATAAAGTAAAGAATAAAAAGTTAAATGACGATCATAATTGCTACAGCAACCAGCTAAACATAAGAGGTTTGATTCCAGCTGTGGGACAAATGTTAGCATGTTTTGCATATATTTGTTCCGGATCTGGCTATAGTGGTATCACGGTACTCATAGTTCCTGACACCCAAGACACAGTGAATCCTAATGCGGGGTCAGGACTATGTATGTCTCTGTTGGCTGTTTATTTATTTATTTAATCTAGACTTCAAAATAAAAAAATATTACCACCACAGGTGCATACCATCGACTATTATTATTGATATGAGTGCTTCACCGCAGACTACAGCGTTGCTTTATATGAGATAAACTGAGTTCAGATGCGAATAATTAGTCTGCTAGTTTATAATAAAACAAAATAAAGGGCATTTGTTTACTCACACTTAAGCCTGAATTCATAGTCGGGTGAACAGTTCCCCAAAATCCATAATTCAGCATTCGCCTTATAGCTGGCTACATAAAGGTTGAAATTGCACTTGAATTTTTACTTAGCGCCTGAACGGTCCCCTAGGGGAGCCCCTATTTGACTATGAATTTGGGCCTTAAACAAACCTACTTACTAGGTATACTGGGTACCTAACTCATGTTTGTAACTTAGTCCACATATAATCTAGTATTGTGACACACCCTGTATACGCAACATATTGCACATGCTCTATTTACAGAACTTGTCCAGTTTGCAAGTCTATGAGTTTGGGCCGCCTCATAAAGCCGCCCGTAGATTAACGGCGCTGATCCGAGGCATGACACACCGCACTAGCATTGTGCAATATTGCTCACATTAACTAGAGGTGTAGACTCCGTATTTATAACTATAATTATTTGACATTTTTTATTTAATTCATTGACTTTTAGCAAGTCAATTCAAAGTCAAATTCAATATTTAGGTTTTAATTAATTGAAATCACAAGTATCATATAAAAACGTCAATTTAAAAAGTCCGAACGTTATATCTATTAATTCCCATGTTTTGCATAGTAGCTAGCTTGACAGGCTGCAGACCCAACGCCGCTTTTTAGAACACTTACTGCGGACACGTGCCTTCGATTTTTTGGTTTTAGGGCATGCCGGTTTACACACGATATTTTCCGCCACTGTTTTTGAAAACATGTTATAATGCGCTTGCTCACACATATTTTGAATGGGGCAGTTATCGTAGAAGATTATTTTGTATTGACAAAATAACGATTTTCCCACCTTTTTTTCGTATACCACCCAGCAAGGTGGCAAACAGGCCCACGATCCACCTGTTGGTAAGCGGTGACCGTGTCTGTGGACGCTTCCAACATCAGACTCACCACACGCGCTTTGCGAACCCTTTCATTTCAAACACCCAGTTTGAAGAACCTTATAATGTAGTAACTTGGAAAAACCTTAGCAGGGAGATCATTCCTCTGAAATCGCACTGTGAGCGACCATCCATCCTGCAATCTCCAGCCGATGGCAAACGGTGCGGTGATAGAAGCTTTCCATTGTCTCACGTAGCTTTCCTAATTTTATGTTTTGGCTCCAAGAATCACCAAAGAGAGTCCAGCTTCTAGTGATAGTGCATGACATGAAAAATCATGAGCAAGTTTGTAATTTTTGGCCGAATTTGGTACATGTCTGTTATGAAATACGAGCAGCACTTGCTGGTGTTGTCTTGCCGACTGTCTCTGTGAACAGAACCGAGTGATGACACACCGGTCATACAAGGTAGTATCTCGCTGGTCAGGTTCTTCTTGAATGAAGGGGTAAGTGTGTCAAGTTTAATGGAAAGTGGACGTAGTGGTGGCAAGGTTACGCTTTTATACTTTCGTGACTGAGTTCATTCGTTTTAAGTTCATCGTAAAATGTAAAAGTAGTGGGTTGGTATACTCGTACTTACTTGTCTTACAAGATAGTTATCGTTATTAGCCGCACCTACTCGTATTCCGTCGATCTACTTACATTAAACTTTAACAAGGTATATGGTCTACTTTTAATAATGTTTATCATTTTGAAAGCATCGGCCCTCAAGTCTCAATCACTTTATATTAGAATACCTTTAAAATTGTACGTTGGTTATTTTATAAAGAATATTGAAACATTATGTACCTGTTCAGTACCAAGGCCTGTGCAGGTTTTGTGTATGACAACGCTAATTTTAATTTAGATTTGTGAGTGATTTTCATAAAAATAGTACTGTATTGGATCGCCTGGCAATCCATTGCTTCGGAATTTGTAATGTTAATTTCCTTGTTAATGTTCTTTTATAATGTAAGATACTCGTAAAAATTTCGACCCAACATAACAACATGTTGGGTCGAGATACAAGTAAGGAAAACTAGTAATGCCACACGTAAGGAAATCGATATGACGTCATCGCGGTCGGCGGAATAGAAATGGTTTCTATCGCAATTTTTAGCACATTGTCACTTGGATCAATCAAGTAGAGTCAAGAAATTTTCCTTGTATTTTTATCTTGAAAGAGTATTAACGGAAGTCTTCAACCTAAATTTAAATGTACGAAGGTCTATTTGCATGTAGAGTTTCTCATCTCGAAAGCGCGACTTTTGAAAAGAATATAAAAACTCGCCTCATGTATAGATGTGTACGAAATGTAAACGATAATTAGCTACCAGTTGAAAATAATATTACCAGGTATTCGTAAGTATGAATGATACGAATCGAGATTTGGTCGTTTCTAGGATTCCTCAACATATTCCTAGGCATTTGTAATCAGTATAAGTAGCTCCAGCAGCCTGTAAATAGATAAGTTTTCGCAACTTCCGGCGGTGAGGTGTCAACTGCACGGGCTATGGCCGCGTGAGTTGCCCACTTCCGGTTGCAACATCCAGTAGGATAATTAATTTGTTGACATTTTGATTAGCATCGTGCTTTACCTAAATGCTGAACATTGATATAAATAACTAGCTTCTGTCCACGGCTTGGGCTGTAAGGTATAATAAAAGTAAAGTACATGCTAGTTCTAAATCACCAACTACCTATATCTGGTCTAAATTCGATTCTGTCGTTACGAAAATTGGCAATAAAGTTATTAAAGCATTCAATCTTTCGCATTTATAATATCTATTATAAAGAAAAACATATGCATTGGGCACTAACCTTAGCTGCTTGCGAAACTATTTTTTAAATAAATGAAACAAATTATTTGTTACAAAAATATAATAAAATTCCAGACAGAACGGGGATCACCAGCGACGCAATATTCACAATTTGGCACTTAACCCACGCGACTTAAACTAGCTTGCTGACTCAATGCCAGCCTCCGTATCCGATGCCGTGGCCCAGGCCCAGCAGCGGCGCGTGGCTGACCAGCGGAGCGCCGTACGCGATGGAGGGACTGCTGAGGAGCGGGGCGGAGTACCCGTGCCCGTACCCGCCGTACAGGCCGTGACCCACTAGCGGAGCGGAGGCATACCCATGACTCAGGACCGGAGCTGCCGCCAGGCCGCCGTGGCCCCACCCGAGCCCTCCGATTCCGTGGCCCCCGTAGAGGCCCAGACCGTGGCCCCCGTAGATGCCCCCGCCCAGCAGCGGCGCCGGCGCTCCCAGCCCGTAGCCGAGACCGAGCACCCCTCGCTTCTCGTTCTTCTTCTCTTCAGCGCCGAGCACGGCAGCAGCCAGCAGGACAACGCAAAACTGAAAATATCATTAATTATCTTCTCTCTCTTGTTAGTGGAACCAAAGATAGATAGCATAACATACATATATAGGTACATATAGTCACGCTTGTTTTTCGAAGCGGTTTGCAGAGATTACGGATTTCCACTAGCTACGCATACCTCTTTCGCTTCGTTCATCCTCATCACATTCTTCATGATAAAAGACTGAGCCGATAATTGACGCCTCAGTCTAATTGCCACAGACTTTATAATCAGAACACAGTCGAGCCATAGCCAAAGGATGTATATAGGCCAGTACGAATTGAATCGCCCAAAAATGCTTAAAAAAGACCCAACTGACACAAACGTAGTGTTTTGGGTATCAGAAACTACGAGTACAGTGGTACCACAATATCTGCAGAAGGCTTGTTACTCGGCCGCCGCGCCGCCAAGGTCGCTTCACTAATTCTTTATTTTCGTAGCACTAAATCAATCACTAAATTCTCTGAGTACATAGGTAACTATCGTGAATCGTAATAATACCAACTGTAATGTGTAAGTAAAGGGTGGCCGCTTCGTGCCGTCCCGCGCCCAGCGCAGCCTCGCCACTATCTGATTACACAGCGATCGTGCTTCCACGACAATATCATGCAATTTTATATGGATTCAAATGTCAATTGGAGTAAACAAACACCTCACAGTTGACTCTACCATAAAATAGTTAATAATACTAATAACTGTACACCAAGCGGTGGCGGTGGCGGTGAGATTCTGCAACAGCATTCGTATATATTTAGTTAAGTAAGTAAAAGATAGTAAAAGTGGCAATGTTTCCAGAATTAGTTTTTCTGGTCTCAGATGGTCTGGTGGTATATATTTAGGCCAAATGATCAGGAAATAAATAAAAAATATATGCTTGTTTTTTTAATAAAATCTTATAAACTTAATAAAATGGCCAAAATCTTTGCAGAGTACCTAGATTTGACTAAAACTTGCACGCGTCTTGACAGGGTCCATGTTCTTCCCTACAGCTACTTTAATGTAACACCTAAGCTGATGACGACCCCTGTGGTGCAGTGGACTAAGGCCCGCCTGAGACACAAAAGGTTGCGGGTTCGATTCCCGCCACGGGACAAATGTTTGTATGATCAACACGTCATAACAATAAGCTTGTGTTATGCAACACCCATAACACAAGCTCTGCTTAGTTTGGGGCTAGATGGTGCTGTATAAAATGTCCAGCATATTGATTTATTTATTTATTTACGTATATTTGAGGATTTTTAAATGTAATATAGAAATATAGGTATAATCCAATTTATTATGTATATAAATATATAATACATTGGAATATAATGTGCAACTTACAGCAGCCTTCATAATGTGTTTGTGTAACGGGAGCTCACGGATCACGGACTAGCCCCTGCGAGGGCGCGGTGCGCTTTATATCCTTCCTGGCCGGATCCGAGCCCCCCTATCTAGCTAGTACTCGCGCTGAAACCTAGTATCTTACTCCTATATACAGCCGTAGCCAACATGCGGCCCATTATCTACTTGCGACCCACTAAACTACGTACCAATGGGCCCTTTCAGCGCTTCTCAAAATGCTTAAAGAAGTCTCGAAAATAATCTTAATCGTGCTTTTCATTTTTGACAACTGATTCCTCTTATGGTGAGAGGAATATTATAGCCGAAATCACGTTGTTCACGGTACAATTAAAACTTATATATGTATAATCACAAGAAATAATATGATTGAAATCTACTGAGTTATAAATGAGACAATTTTTTCGTTTGGTTTGTATTTTACAATTGTAATTATACATGAGTTGATAATTGTATTAAGAGAAGGGAAGTTATGTTATTGAAGAATCACCGAAGTGGAGCTTTATGTTGAGCTTAAATATCATAAAGATGTGGTGTTGAGTATAATATTATGTTTTTTTTCACGTACACGATATATAACGTGTTTTTTTTGCTATGATTTTATGTTAAATATATAAGTAACGAATGATCACAAATAAATAAAGAAACGAACAAACAAAAAGCCCAGCTGGTTTTAATTTAGTAAGTAGAAAAGGTTCGGGAATCTGCCATCGTATGGAATAACCTTGCAATTATGAAATAGCCTACTTAAAATATATAAAACAGACCGCACAGTGCTTTTTAGACTATTGGACGGTCTCTATCGATGGAAATATAATTGAAGTCAAAGTCAACATTAATTTATTCATTCACAAAGATCACTATGATACGTTAATATTACGTACTGCCTGCTCCTCCGCGAGCAAGCCAGAAAACAAAGCTAAACAATTTTATCACTCACGACTCCTTAACAGAAGTTCGGTTTAAAGAATGGGTAGGTACTTGTCCTCAGTAAGTCCTTTGCAAATAAAGTAGGTGAGTGCTGCAACCCGCTAATAAAAACTTGAGGATATCTGCCCAATGAATCACAGGCGTGAGAACATTCAGTACTTTACGATGTAGTACCTACTTTAGGTATTTATTGTTCGGTTATTGTTGAGTATTGTTGTGCATTGATTAACAAAGGGATTTTTGCATTCAGCGTATTGGGCATTGTTGCTTCGTGTGCTAAAACACAGGGCATCGATTGTCTAGCGTAATTTGTTCTTAGCACTTCGGTAGGTATATGGTCAACATTCACCATTCAATATTGCTAATAATCTAGGGTTGCCATCTCTAAAATCTGACAATCAGGACAAGAAGTGTGAAAACCCCGCAATTGAAGATTTAAAGCCGGATATATGAACCACGTTTTTTTTGAAGTTACTCAGTAAAATAAAAAATAATTTCGGGCGCGTATTTTCGGTAGATGTTTCAGTAGCCTGAAACCCAGACTACAAATGAAACCTCGCCCGGACGCTCTCCGGATGCCCTCTAAACTAGGACAAATCCAGGGAAACCCGGTCGCATGGCAACCCTATATATACCTAATGCTGATGTTTTTTTTAATCATCTGGTGATCCTGACACTGGAGGCTTTGGGGGAGGCCTGTGTTAAGCTGTAGGCTTCTACAAATTTCTGATGATAAATGATGATGGTAAACATCACATACACACCCTGACCTTACACTAGGATTCCCTGTATCGTAGGTATCAGGAACGATGAGTATTTTCTATGTATAATAAGTATGTATTTACAAAAAATATATACATATGTAAGTAGTATATCAGTCAGGTAGTTCCACTAACACACTAGGATCAGCCACTCTTAAATAATTTAGAAAAAGGCGATTGTGAATTTTGTTTTTGTTAGATTCGGGAACATCTGTTTTTTTTTTTATGATTAGACCTTCGTTTGACCATAATCTCACCTATTGTTAAGTGTATTATAATATATGTAGTCAAGCGATCATATAGCAGACGATGAACCATGAGATTCTAGAAGATACCTATTCACTCTTTCCTTGAAGAGACTCTTTTTTTTTTGTCTTTTCTGTATTTTCCAGAAAAGACAGACGATGGCATTTTGTCTGTGCCTTCACCGTTCTCATTAACACAATTGTTGAAATCGGTACCTACTTAAATTAATTAGTTATCTCAAATTTCTATGTATGCTTATGCAATTGCGTGTAATTATTTTTTATTACATGTCAGGTATCAGTTTGCGGCTCGCAAGGAATTTCCGCTTGTAAATAAACGTAAAAGGCATAATTTCTTATGAAGTTCTTGCAAAATTGATCGAGCCCTTCGAATTTTCTATATGTGGGACTTGAGCACGTCCATTTTGTTTCAACTTACATATTAGCTAATTATAACATCCTTGCCGTGTTGGCCTAGTGTGCTGTACCCCGAACTCCGATCCAAAGGTCGTGGAGTCGAACCCGGTCGTGCACCATTATTCTTTTTAATTTATGTGCGCTTGACACGTGCTCAAAACGGAGAAGGAAAATATGGCATATGAAAATAAGGCATGTGCCATCGCCATCGGTTTGTGTATTAAGCGGCGATGGGCTTGCAACTAGTCACGTGGAATTCTAACTGCATACTATGCAGATACGCGGACATGTGCCTTATGTAATGTTTGGACGTGTCTCTGACTACCCCCTACTGTGTATCCACACAAATCTGTGTACTGAGGATTTCCATCATGGGGATTACAGGTTTAGGTGTTTTTTAGGTAGTTAAGTACGCCTAACGAAAAATAATCACAAATTAACAAAAAATATCTTATAATTGACAACCTCTGTGGCGCAGTGGGCGAAGGCCCGCCTGCGACACAGAAGGTTGCGGGTTCGATTCCCGCCACGGGACAAATATTTGTCTCGGGTCTGGGTGGTTCCTATGTATAATATGTATGTATTTACAAAAAAAAGTACATAAGTAGTATATCTGTCATGAAGTTGCCATAATACAAGCTCTGCTTACTTTGGGGCTAGATGATGCTGTGTGAATATGTCTAGCATTATTTAAAAAAAAAAAAAATTGAAGTACATTGGGTGCATGGTCTTATCTCTTTGAAGTGACATCTTCCAGACAACCTTTGGATGGAGAGGATTATTATGTAAGATTTTTGAAAAACCGGGAGTGTACTAATAATTTTACTTTTGTTCTTGATTGAACGCAGTTCTTCTACTGAAAAAAATTGTGAGATCTAAACAAAGTCGATTAATTTATTCAGTACCTATCAGTTCAGTATCATCTATCCAACAACTTTCTCATAAATTCTTACCTAATTACTCGTAGTTAACTAACAATATTTCATAGTGACCGTACTCATATAAGACATCTTTATTTCTTCAATAAATATAAAAACTTGTCAATTGCACGAGAACATGATCATCTATGAAAGGTCTACTCTTTGAAATTTAAAGTCCTAATAGAACACAGCCATGGCCGCCGCCAGGATTACTTTCAGGGAGGTGCGTCTGCATCTACACATTATAATATTAACTAAAATAAAATATAGAAATGCATGTATATTACGTAGACAGGGACTGCGGTACTCCATGACATGAAAGAGGGGAATTCACCCCTTCAATCTCCAGCCGTGGCTTGGTAGCTATGTGTTTTTAGGGGGGGCATTTGGTCCTCTGTCCCCCACTTCCGCGGCGCTATATGTAGATAAATGTTATGTCGATGTGTAATGTATTTTACTACGTATCAAATCACTCAACGATGAGAGACGCGAGGCTGAGCGGCCTGTGCATGCTCAGTGTTCACAGGAAAAGAGTAGAGAAGGATACTCAATTTATTGACAAGGTGATGAACAAATTTGAACAGAGCAAACCAGACGCCTTTAGTTTTTATTTAAACAGTAACTTCATATTTTTTCCATGTATTTTCTTTCCTGACAGGGGGGGGACACTCCCTTCCACCCTACTCCCGGCGCCCATGAACACAGCGTTAACGAGCCTAATTAATTTAAGAATACAAAAACATAAATAAAGTAAGAGCCCAGAGAGCGCCCAGAGCAGTAATATTAGGTAGATTTTGTTACATGCCGTGCCCCCAGATATGAACTTATATACATTTTGTATCCTGTAACTTAGGTGTCGCAAATAACAAGATAGGTTAAGTAACCCAGATAACAGTAGTGATCTCATTTGTGGTTAGAGTAACTGCCGGCATCTACGCCGGTCAATACTTTGTTGCGTGGATTTTTAACTTAATCTAAAACATATTAATAATATGAGTAGATGTGTATAGTTTTGCTCAAAATTAACTATAAATAAATGAATAATGCTGGACATTTTTCACACAGCATCATCTAGCCCCAAACTAAGCAGAGCTTGTAATTTGAGAACTACATGACTGATATTACTTATATACTTACTAACTATTACTTTACTTTAAATAATAAGTGATACAGACTGCATATTATGCAGCGTCGGTCAGACGTTGGGTTTGATTCCTACTGCGGCATAAATGTTTGTAATGTTCTAAATATATTTGTTCTTGGTTTAGGTATTGTGGTACCACTGTACTCGTCGTTCCTGATAATCACGACACAGTGAACACGCGACACTAGTGTGGTAGTTGTGTTTAAAAAAAACCCAAACCCCCGTACATACTTTCGCCCCCGTTTCCCCCTTTCGTGTATTAATCTTATTGTGTAGTTGTATGATTTTAAGTGATTTGTGTGTGTGTGTCGAATGTGTGTAATATGAATATGTCATCCTATAGTAACATTCCAAAATATTTTTTTTGATAATGTTGGAATAAATGGACACTGAATACTTAAAATGTAAAAATTTAAAAACGCTGGATCACGTAATTATATATGTACAAGCTTCTGCCCACGACTTCGCCCGCGTGGTACCCGGATAAAAAGTAGGTAGCCTATGTGTTATTCTGATGTAAAAGCTATAATACTGTAAAGTTTTATCAAAATCCATTCAGTAGTTTTTGCGTGAACACGAATCGAAGTCACGTTACAACACCCCTAAAAGGCTCACGTACCTTATTGGAAGAGCAAGTTTGTATAGAAGTATCGTTTTTTTTTAAAGTAGTTTATTTGTTTGTGTTTCACTTTTCCATTTGTTTGTAAGCGGAACATAGCCGATAACTATTGTTTCGAACAAATAAAGTTATTGTAGTTAGTTTGACGTATGAGAGTATGTTTTTTTTAAACACGACTCCACACGTGCTGTCGCCAAGGTGGCAACAGCTAGTTACTTGATAAATGAAATGATCACATTGATCAGTGTCCGGCCGTGCCAGCGGAGACAGGTGTCTCTCGGAGACCTGCTCGATACTCGATCGCACAAGCTTCACACAGCCACACCACACGTGTGCGCTCCCGATCTAGGCCGGACGGCCGGGCCAAATGCACTGGATTGCTAAATCCGACTCGACTATGTACCACTCACCAGTTTAAGGCCCACTTGCCACCAGGGCATTGCGTAGCATCGCTGCGTAGGCACCTGAACCCCTACGCTCGTTATATTTATTTGAAATCTAACTCTTTATTACTTATCTTACACACTAATAGGTATTGCAGCCATAACATAACAATACATCGCTTACCGGGTCATTCTATCTGGGCTATTAATGTTTTGGTGCTGTTTTAGTTAGATATTCTTAAATGGGTGTAGACTACAAGAAGCGTTGCGTTACATCACCTACATGCCTACGTTACTCGCCGCTCCTGTAAAAGTAAATGTTTTTTCTACACTTAATATGGACTGCACTGAGAAAAAACTTATATATGAGCGTATAATGACAGATTTCTACAAAAATGTTAGACAAACCTACGAGTCTATGTTTAGTGTATTCGGGGCGTTAATATTCTAAATCGCAAGGTAGTTCGTGCCTTATTTAATAAAATGTAATGGTTCAGTGGACAGTGGACCTAAGTGTTCGCGTTTAGGAAAATGAAGTGACAGATTTTGTAAATGATTTTAATAACTTAATTAAATAAATAACACCCACTTAGAACTATGTTAATAACTTAATCTTTACAAACAAAATGTATCTTGAAGAGCCTCTGCAGTCAAACTTTAAACTTATAGCAAAGTACTTTCACAATTTTCAGTCGCTTGTGCCCAATTTCACCAAACGACTATTATTCGCATAGTTTTCTATGAAATATGCAAATTATTTCTTATTCCATTTAAACATGCTCAAATGTATATCAGCTGAAGTAGGCGATGATTTTCATAAGTATGAAAATTTCCAATGCGTAAGTACAACATGGGCTTAAAATCTTTGTGATTGGGTGACAGGCGCTATGTAAAGTAACAAAGGTAGGCTCGATTATCACAACGATGAGGTAAAACTACGTCTTAGTAAAAGACAAGCTACCGGAAGTGCTCAAGAGGTCGGTCGATCGGTGGCTGCAGGCCTAAAGGGATGTGGTTGTGATAGAGCTGTGTGTCTCCCTCTGGCTCGTCAGTATGACCCTCAGCACTTCTCCCTTCCGCACCCTGCTGAGGCAGACCGTACTCCGGGGCAGGCTGGTGGTTCTGGGGATAGTCTTGGCTAGACTGCCCCACGTTGGGCGCTCCATACTCCTGACCCAATTGGTGTTGGTTGTTGTGATTCTGCTCGTATTGTGCTTGGTCTAACTGCTGCTGGATATGATGCTGTAATTGATGCTGGTACTCATAATTTTGGTCGTTGGTGTTCTGATCGTACCCTTGATGGCCTTGGTCAAATTGCTGGTGACCTTGGTCGAATTGCTGGTGACCTTGGTCAAATTGCTGGTGACCTTGGTCGAATTGCTGGTGACCTTGGTCGAATTGTTGGTGGCCGTCGTCTGGGTAGTGCCCGTTGGCTGATCCAAAGTCGTTTTGTGAAGGTACTGGGGACCACCCGTTGTGGTCCACGGTCGGCTGCGTTGGCTGAGGCTGGCTGTGTCCAAGGTGGACGTGGTAGTCAGTTTGACCAGGTTGAATATTAAAGTCAGGTTGAGCCGGTTGGTAATTGAAACCTGGTTGTTGGTAAATATTGGGCTGTCCAGCAGCGTTGACTTGCACTCCAGGTTGCAGGTGAACGTCTGGTTGTCCACCATGATAATGAATGTCTTGCTGCCCAGGTTGGTATTGCACTCCAGGTTGACCAGTATGGAAGTGAACCTCTGGCTGTCCTGGCTGAATTTGCGCCCCTGGTTGCAGTACATCAGGTTGTCCATTATGAAAATGGATTTCTTGCTGTCCAGGTTCAATTTGTATCCCTGGTTGACCGGCATGGAAGTGGATATCAGGTTGCCCCAGTTGGACTCCTGGCTGCAAGTGGATTTCAGGTTGAGCAGCGTGCAAGTGCACCTCAGGTTGTTGGACGTGAACTCCCGGTTGAAGATGGACGTCAGGCTGAGCATGTAAGACACCAGGTTGAAGGTGCTGTAAGTGGACGTCGTGAAGATGGTGAACACCAGGTTGCGCTTGAAACTGAACCTCTGGTTGCACTCCATGGACATGGACTCCAGGTTGAGCAGGCTCCACTTGTATTGCAGGCCGCTCGATGACCACACCATCGTGAACATCCCCTTGAGGATAGTACTGAGGTACGTGACCGTGGGGCACGATCTGACTGAAGGACGAAGAATGCAAAGGAAACATCGGACCCTGGTAGTTCAGAAACGGATATCTTGGGTAATTGGCGAACAAAGAAGTCTGAACGGCACTGCCTGGACGGAGAACGTAGGGTATTTGAGGTGCGTACTGAGGGTAGCTGAATACTGGTGCAGCAGGAGCGGGTAGTACAGGTTTGATGTGGACAGGAGCAGGTAAAGCTGGTTGTAAGACCTGAGATGACAACACTACGGGAGGAGAGGGTACGGGAATAGGCCGAGCGAAAGTAGGTGCCGCTACAGGGACCACAGGAGAAGGTATCGGTGCAGCCGGAACCACTGGAATAACCGGCCTCGGAGCCACGTGGTGATGGTGGTGATGGTAATGCTGATCCGGCTTCGGTACCACCACTGCCTTATGATGATGAGGGAATTTCAGTCCATAATGCGGATGAGGCACTGGCACTCTGTGTCCTACGGGAACCGGGTATCTTGGGAGCAGAGGATGCGCCAGAGGAACCTTGACAGCTGAGACAGCTGCTGTCGGAGGGTAGGTGACTACAATAGGTTTGACGATTGAGTGTGTTACATGAGGAATGTCATGTCCTAGTTTGTATGGTGGTATGGATGAGAGCACGCCTCGCTTGTGGTGCTTGCCGGCCAGACGAGCGATGATCCTCGCTTTGGCTTTGAAGTGCGATCCATCTCCAGCCGCGAGGCACACGCAAGCACACAACACCAACGCAATCTGAAAACCACGCACCATTTTAGATGAATCACAGAATCACTGCCACAAAGTCACGAGCACACTGTTGGATGGACGATGTTTTCACTGCACAAGTTCAATTTTACTCACAATAGAGTGTCTCATATCGATGCGGTCGGCCGGTCGCCGCGAGTACCGTTCAGAAACCGAGTCTCACAAGGGACCACCACCCATACTTATAACTTAAAACTCATCACATTAGTATGTAACCCGCGTGGAGGTTTCACTCGAGGTTCGGGCAGCCGGACACCGACGAACTTCGTCCTTACGCGATTATGCTTTCTGCTCCATAGCCGATGCATCTAACTTCCGAAATAGTTTCATGCTGATTTGAACTCTGTTATGTGATACGAAAAGTAGAGTTTGTAAAGAGGAAATGGCTGACTACCCGAGTCATCACGTAGCAGCTTGCCGTCAATCCCGTAACAAGCGTGCGCGCGCGCATACCAATCGATGATGAACGTAATCGAGAGAAAATTGTAGCACTGCGGACAGGTGTGGACTGAGTCATTTGGAAGAAGTTCAAAATAAATATAAACCCAACTAACAGTTTATTAAAGCAAGTAAACCCCTAGAAAATAAATAATTCTAGACATTTTTCACTCAGCATCATCTAGCCCCAAACTAAGCCTGTACTATAGGAACACATACATATTATACAAAGAAAACACCCAGACCCGATACAAATATTTTACAGATCACACAAACATCTGTACAACCCCTAACTAGGTACCTAGGTAAATTTACCTCCTAACCACTTGTTAAATATCGGCAGCAGTTTATGGAGTAGAGGTGGTAGTTACATACTCCGCAATCATATGGTGCTCTAATGTTGCTCATTAGAAGATTCTTAAAATTTAACTACAATTTGACTACATGTCGCGGTTGCACAAGGCTAGCTATGTTTAGATTTAACTCAAATATGCGAGTAGGTATAAGGCGCTGGTAGAATTTGTATGAATTTGAATTTGTTGTTTAGTAGAAGGATCGTATGTCAGAAAGAACATAACGATCCTTCTACTAGTATAATTGACATGTAATAATTCTACCAAATATGTAGGTAACTAAGGACAATATTATACACAGCTCACAGCTGCTTTGCCTTTGCCGGTAAAGTTAATTACCAAGGTACTTACTCCATCAGTATTTTTTTAATAGGTACATACCTATTACCATATGAAAACTATTCGATTCGGAGAAAAAAATGAGAGCCTATTGCTTTAGAAGTCAGATAAGTTCTCGTTAAAAAATGCGGACTGGTGGTTTACCTTAGTGACCCCGTAATAAGTACAAATCAACGACCTCAGTGGCTCTGCAGGCGAGTAGCTGGCTGCGACGCAAGAGGTGCTGGTTTGATTCCCGCTGCTGAATAAAATTTTATGGGAGCGCCTCTAGATCATTCTCTATGCAACAACAAAATAACCATTAAAATCAGTTTACAATTGGCGAAGACAAAGTAACAAACACACACGATAAAAAAATACTACCGAATTGAGTACCTTCTCCTTTTTTTGAAGTCAGTTAAAAACAATATGATTAAAAAATGATTAATTTTAGGGGCCTTCCTGAGTCCTTCCCTAGGGGCGGGGGCGGGCGGGGGCATGCATCGGTAGGAGCTCATACGTATGCGCGGCGTTCCTGCCGGTTACCAAATACCAACATACAATCACTTTCCTCGACTCTCACATCACCACGCTCGACCTTAGATCATTCAATTAACTACCTACCTACCATGTAGAGAACATGGTTTTATTGAGTGTTGCGTAACATAGGTACGATGTGCAGCACGCATGTCGCATGCTGCGTGCCGCACAAAATATAGGAAACTTAAGATTCTCGACTCGACAAGAATACTACGTATGAGCTACATTGAAAGGACCGTGTTTGGTAACATTTCATTTTATAGGAAACAAGAATACTACGTGTGAGCTACATTGAAAGGACTATGTTTGGTAACATTTCATTTTATAGGAATTTCGCAATGAGGAAATTTGTTAAAAATGGGAGTCATTTGAAATGCTGAGAGCAGAGTTCGAAAGAGGACATGTAGGTATCATAATGTTAGTGTACCTAGGTCCCTACTACCAGGAGGTGATACCTAGTGCCTACTTTCTAACTAAGTGGACATTGTAGTAATGAGATATTATGTACCTATCTAGGTAAGGTACTTACACGATTTATTACGTAAACGAAAATATCTCATGAAACAAAATTATTTGCGACCACAAATCGGACGACCGACGCGACGTAGAATGTAAGAAGGACCCGATGTCACCTTAGAGGTTGCGGGAAGTCGGTGGATGAAGCAGTTAAAAATCGTTCATCATGTCTATGTCAAGCTAGTATTAATCATATCTGTGGTCTAGCGTTGGACTTCAGGCTGTTGATGATGATGAGATATGCGGAAGGTAGCATCTGTTTTTGATGATGAGTGATGACTGATGGATGAGACAGCAAAATTCCTCATGCTGGTTCAGTGCTGCTAGCCAGGTCTTATCAAAATTTACCCAAAATATTTAGATAAAAAGTAACCTTTCATTTTTTTCACAAATTTTGGTACTAAAAGTAGATAGATAGAATATGTCGGTTGTAAAACCTTACCTTAAAATTAATAATTATATCCAATTTACATTTACATTTACATTTTAACATTTTAAAAATGAAAAAACAAATAGTTTTAAAATTTTCTTTATAAATATGTTTATGCCAAACTGTTAAAATATGCATGTTGTGTTCATCTGTAATTGGAATTAGATGTAAACTAGATCCTAAAATTGAGACTATACCTATACAACTATCCATGTAAATTCTGTTGATGTTCCTATATATATAAATAAATAATTTCACGTTATTACTTTTTCTAAACAACTTTTACCCCTAATTTTTTTTATACTGCAAAGAGCGCTACTTTACTACGTCCAATTTCAATTTGGATTCAAGTACAAAAAACCATGAATTCCAAAATTTCACCTGAAAGTAACCATTTCGGTCTCATTACGATTTTGTTTTCTTTTCTGTCAGAGTCACTAAACCAAGGTTTCAATAAATTAAATACCTTTTCGAAAACCGCCTTTCGTGGTTTTCGTTAAGGTAGAGATCCTTTTGAGTTGTGTAACCTAGAAGCACAGTTAGAATATTATAATACTCTAAAAGTAACCCGACGTGGTTAAAAATCACCTAAACGGTTACGAAAGTAACATAGCTGCCGTTAGTTGCACATTTGCGGTCATGTTATTGTCATTTGCCAGTTTGACAGAAAGTAAGTCAAAGTATTTTTAAATCTGTGGACGGACCTACATTTTGTAAACAAAACAAACATTGAACCTGCATGCGGCTTGCGGAAGAAACTCACTGCAATCACATGAAAGTTCTTGAATTAGTTACCAGCAAATGGATCAAAACAGCATCGATAACATATGCAGAATATGCCTCAACGTCCAAGATACGCTGTTTTCACTATTTCGCAAACGCCACGGCACTTCGCCCTACGAAAAACTGATCAGCAGAACTAAACTGCACATCCAGCTGAACGACTCCGGGCCCCCGTCCATCTGTTCCCAGTGCCTCATCGACTTGGATACGACTGTGAGTTTTCTGGATAAATGTGAGAGGTCGAACCAGCTATTGAGTGCCAGATTCGATGAAGAAAATTCGAATTTTCGAGCTGAATCACTAGAGATTGTTTCGGAAGCAAAACTGCAGTTGGACCAACAGACTCAGTCCCAAGATGTGATTGAAGAGGTTCTGAAAGAAGTGAAGTTGAGTGATGCAGTGGTGAATGCGGAGAGGTGTCCCGAGTGTGGGTCGGGGCGGCGCTGCAAGCACTGGGCGCCGCGCGCCGTACACGCCTGTCAGTACTGTCAGAAGACATTCAATAAAAAGTACAACTATAAGATACACATGTATGTATATAACATTTATTGTCCACCAAATAATTTTTCATTATGTTATTTTCTCAGCTATGTTGCCCTAGTGGGCAGTACCCTGACTTCCGATCCGGAGGTCGTGTTTTCAAACCCAGTCATGCTCCAATAGATTTTGAAAAATATATGTGCATTAACATGAGCTCAAATAGTGAAGGAAACTGGCATGCCTGGCCTAGAACCAAAAATTCAAAGCATGTGTCATCAATTAGTTTTCCAATAACCAGTGATGGGCCTGCAACCTATCACATGGTATGTAAACTACTTGCTAAACAGGGGCATGTGCCAAATGTTATGTTTGGAATTGCCTCTGACTACCTGCTACTTTGTATTCTCAAAGATATACCTGCTGCGTATGTATCTGAGGATCTCCATTATGAGGACTACAGTCATAACATAAGCATAATTTTAAGTAACTTTATTCAAAGCTCTAGGAGTTTGTTGTACAGCTAAACCATTAAATCCTACAATGCTCTGCTAGTCCAATATAGCATGCATTTAGGAAAGGTGATGCTTTCTGGTTCGAAAATATGTTCTCACAAGCATCATAAATATGATTGCTGACAAATTTGATTGTCCTATGGTGTGGAATCATATCATCCAGGGGACCAAATCACTGTAAGTTATTACTTACACAGTCATAAGTCTTAACTAAGTCTTAGTCTCTGTTGTCTGAAAAAATTAATTAATATTGATTTCAGCAAAAGCCACTTGGGTGAGAGTGACTTCTCGTGTTCCATCTGTGGTGCAGGGTACCTGACGCGCTGGAGGGCGGAGCGCCACTGCCGGGCGCGGCGGCGGCTGCCCTGCCCCGCGCCCGGCTGCACCAAGAGCTTCACCACCAACACCAACCTAAACACTCACATAAGGAAACATAGCGGTGAGCATTTCTCGAACTACTAATAAAAAAAAACACTATTCACAATGCAGATAGAATATACAAAAAAACGACTCACTAAGTGGAATTTCGAGACCCTAACAAAGCATGAGCTTCTATCTTGAGTATCAAAAAGTATCAAACTGCTTAGTAAGTTTGCATTATCAAACAAGAGTCTTATGATAAGTATTTTAGTTTGTTTTCTCTATTCTATTTGTGAACTTAACTGCTCATGTCATTATGGCTGTACACACTGACCCCAATCAAAGTTGAGAACTTAAGTTAATTTAAATGACTGTTAGTGCTATTTTGGTTTAGTCTAGCTAGATAGTGAAGTTTAGTAGCCATAATAGATTTCTATGGCCATAAGTCCAAGCGACACAAAGTTTTTGAAGAGATTTAATGCCCTGGATAACTTATCTATATATGTGATTGTGTATAAAAATGTAAACTGAAAAATAACTAGCAGTTAAGTCATCCATTGTTTTTTTTTGTTTCTAGGTGAGAGACCTTTTAAATGTGAGGATTGTGGCAAGACTTTTATCAGCAAAAATATTCTGAACAACCACATCAGGATTCATACAGGTAGGTACATAATCTCAGGTAACTTGTAGATAAACTCAATAGTAGGGATAGTGATAAAAGATAGATTAATCGGAAAATCGAATCAAGATAGATTTTTTTATCGATTTGAGCAATGGATCGATCTAATAAATCGATCTACAACACAAGCACAAAACAACGAGATACTCATCTATTACAATTTCATCAGGCACTTACACACTGCAACATTTCCTTGTGTATGTTCAATGTTTTATCAGGCAAACGAGCCAGCAAATGTTAGGCAGTTATTGTCAGCTATTGACATTTGCAACACCTAGATCATCGCTGCATCACAGAATACATAACTATTAAGAGCAGTTAAGTACTAAGCGTTCCACGTGACAGGATGCAAGCCCATCGCTGCTCATTGAAACACTTACCGATGAAACATCGGTAAGTGTTCCGATCCTTCAAACCTTTGCGCCTGTTCTTTCAACGGATACCCTTCAACCCGGAAGCTTTTCTTGTTTCCAGGCGCGAAGCCGTACATGTGCCAGATCTGCGGCAAACAGTTCACAACGAACAAGCTGTCGTCGCACCTGGCGTCGCACGGCGTGGGGGCGGAGGCGGGGTTAGGGGCGGGGGCCGCGGGGGCGAGGCTGCACGCGTGTCCCCGGCGCGGGTGCTCGCGCAGCTTCCTGTCCGCGCGCGCGCTGCGCTCCCACGCTCGCACGCACTCGCAGCACCGCGCCTACCCCTGCGCGCTCTGCGACACCAGCTACAAGTTCAAGCAGTCGCTCAACTACCACGTCAAGAACGCTCACGGTGTCAAAGCGGTATGTCACCTGCCTCCTTCCTCACGCTCGCACGCACTCGCAGCACCGCGCCTACGCCTGCGCGCTCTGCGACACCAGCTACAAGTTCAAGCAGTCGCTCAACTACCACGTCAAGAACGCTCACGGTGTCAAAGCGGTATGTCACCTGCCTCCTTCCTCACGCTCGCACGCACTCGCAGCACCGCGCCTACGCCTGCGCGCTCTGCGACACCAGCTACAAGTTCAAGCAGTCGCTCAACTACCACGTCAAGAACGCTCACGGTGTCAAAGCGGTATGTCACCTGCCTCCTTCCTCACGCTCGCACGCACTCGCAGCACCGCGCCTACCCCTGCGCGCTCTGCGACACCAGCTACAAGTTCAAGCAGTCGCTCAACTACCACGTCAAGAACGCTCACGGTGTCAAAGCGGTATGTCACCTGCCTCCTTCCTCACGCTCGCACGCACTCGCAGCACCGCGCCTACGCCTGCGCGCTCTGCGACACCAGCTACAAGTTCAAGCAGTCGCTCAACTACCACGTCAAGAACGCTCACGGTGTCAAAGCGGTATGTCACCTGCCTCCTTCCTCACGCTCGCACGCACTCGCAGCACCGCGCCTACGCCTGCGCGCTCTGCGACACCAGCTACAAGTTCAAGCAGTCGCTCAACTACCACGTCAAGAACGCTCACGGTGTCAAAGCGGTATGTCACCTGCCTCCTTCCTCACGCTCGCACGCACTCGCAGCACCGCGCCTACGCCTGCGCGCTCTGCGACACCAGCTACAAGTTCAAGCAGTCGCTCAACTACCACGTCAAGAACGCTCACGGTGTCAAAGCGGTATGTCACCTGCCTCCTTCCTCACGCTCGCACGCACTCGCAGCACCGCGCCTACGCCTGCGCGCTCTGCGACACCAGCTACAAGTTCAAGCAGTCGCTCAACTACCACGTCAAGAACGCTCACGGTGTCAAAGCGGTATGTCACCTGCCTCCTTCCTCACGCTCGCACGCACTCGCAGCACCGCGCCTACGCCTGCGCGCTCTGCGACACCAGCTACAAGTTCAAGCAGTCGCTCAACTACCACGTCAAGAACGCTCACGGTGTCAAAGCGGTATGTCACCTGCCTCCTTCCTCACGCTCGCACGCACTCGCAGCACCGCGCCTACGCCTGCGCGCTCTGCGACACCAGCTACAAGTTCAAGCAGTCGCTCAACTACCACGTCAAGAACGCTCACGGTGTCAAAGCGGTATGTCACCTGCCTCCTTCCTCACGCTCGCACGCACTCGCAGCACCGCGCCTACGCCTGCGCGCTCTGCGACACCAGCTACAAGTTCAAGCAGTCGCTCAACTACCACGTCAAGAACGCTCACGGTGTCAAAGCGGTATGTCACCTGCCTCCTTCCTCACGCTCGCACGCACTCGCAGCACCGCGCCTACGCCTGCGCGCTCTGCGACACCAGCTACAAGTTCAAGCAGTCGCTCAACTACCACGTCAAGAACGCTCACGGTGTCAAAGCGGTATGTCACCTGCCTCCTTCCTCACGCTCGCACGCACTCGCAGCACCGCGCCTACGCCTGCGCGCTCTGCGACACCAGCTACAAGTTCAAGCAGTCGCTCAACTACCACGTCAAGAACGCTCACGGTGTCAAAGCGGTATGTCACCTGCCTCCTTCCTCACGCTCGCACGCACTCGCAGCACCGCGCCTACGCCTGCGCGCTCTGCGACACCAGCTACAAGTTCAAGCAGTCGCTCAACTACCACGTCAAGAACGCTCACGGTGTCAAAGCGGTATGTCACCTGCCTCCTTCCTCACGCTCGCACGCACTCGCAGCACCGCGCCTACGCCTGCGCGCTCTGCGACACCAGCTACAAGTTCAAGCAGTCGCTCAACTACCACGTCAAGAACGCTCACGGTGTCAAAGCGGTATGTCACCTGCCTCCTTCCTCACGCTCGCACGCACTCGCAGCACCGCGCCTACGCCTGCGCGCTCTGCGACACCAGCTACAAGTTCAAGCAGTCGCTCAACTACCACGTCAAGAACGCTCACGGTGTCAAAGCGGTATGTCACCTGCCTCCTTCCTCACGCTCGCACGCACTCGCAGCACCGCGCCTACGCCTGCGCGCTCTGCGACACCAGCTACAAGTTCAAGCAGTCGCTCAACTACCACGTCAAGAACGCTCACGGTGTCAAAGCGGTATGTCACCTGCCTCCTTCCTCACGCTCGCACGCACTCGCAGCACCGCGCCTACGCCTGCGCGCTCTGCGACACCAGCTACAAGTTCAAGCAGTCGCTCAACTACCACGTCAAGAACGCTCACGGTGTCAAAGCGGTATGTCACCTGCCTCCTTCCTCACGCTCGCACGCACTCGCAGCACCGCGCCTACGCCTGCGCGCTCTGCGACACCAGCTACAAGTTCAAGCAGTCGCTCAACTACCACGTCAAGAACGCTCACGGTGTCAAAGCGGTATGTCACCTGCCTCCTTCCTCACGCTCGCACGCACTCGCAGCACCGCGCCTACGCCTGCGCGCTCTGCGACACCAGCTACAAGTTCAAGCAGTCGCTCAACTACCACGTCAAGAACGCTCACGGTGTCAAAGCGGTATGTCACCTGCCTCCTTCCTCACGCTCGCACGCACTCGCAGCACCGCGCCTACGCCTGCGCGCTCTGCGACACCAGCTACAAGTTCAAGCAGTCGCTCAACTACCACGTCAAGAACGCTCACGGTGTCAAAGCGGTATGTCACCTGCCTCCTTCCTCACGCTCGCACGCACTCGCAGCACCGCGCCTACGCCTGCGCGCTCTGCGACACCAGCTACAAGTTCAAGCAGTCGCTCAACTACCACGTCAAGAACGCTCACGGTGTCAAAGCGGTATGTCACCTGCCTCCTTCCTCACGCTCGCACGCACTCGCAGCACCGCGCCTACGCCTGCGCGCTCTGCGACACCAGCTACAAGTTCAAGCAGTCGCTCAACTACCACGTCAAGAACGCTCACGGTGTCAAAGCGGTATGTCACCTGCCTCCTTCCTCACGCTCGCACGCACTCGCAGCACCGCGCCTACGCCTGCGCGCTCTGCGACACCAGCTACAAGTTCAAGCAGTCGCTCAACTACCACGTCAAGAACGCTCACGGTGTCAAAGCGGTATGTCACCTGCCTCCTTCCTCACGCTCGCACGCACTCGCAGCACCGCGCCTACGCCTGCGCGCTCTGCGACACCAGCTACAAGTTCAAGCAGTCGCTCAACTACCACGTCAAGAACGCTCACGGTGTCAAAGCGGTATGTCACCTGCCTCCTTCCTCACGCTCGCACGCACTCGCAGCACCGCGCCTACGCCTGCGCGCTCTGCGACACCAGCTACAAGTTCAAGCAGTCGCTCAACTACCACGTCAAGAACGCTCACGGTGTCAAAGCGGTATGTCACCTGCCTCCTTCCTCACGCTCGCACGCACTCGCAGCACCGCGCCTACGCCTGCGCGCTCTGCGACACCAGCTACAAGTTCAAGCAGTCGCTCAACTACCACGTCAAGAACGCTCACGGTGTCAAAGCGGTATGTCACCTGCCTCCTTCCTCACGCTCGCACGCACTCGCAGCACCGCGCCTACGCCTGCGCGCTCTGCGACACCAGCTACAAGTTCAAGCAGTCGCTCAACTACCACGTCAAGAACGCTCACGGTGTCAAAGCGGTATGTCACCTGCCTCCTTCCTCACGCTCGCACGCACTCGCAGCACCGCGCCTACGCCTGCGCGCTCTGCGACACCAGCTACAAGTTCAAGCAGTCGCTCAACTACCACGTCAAGAACGCTCACGGTGTCAAAGCGGTATGTCACCTGCCTCCTTCCTCACGCTCGCACGCACTCGCAGCACCGCGCCTACGCCTGCGCGCTCTGCGACACCAGCTACAAGTTCAAGCAGTCGCTCAACTACCACGTCAAGAACGCTCACGGTGTCAAAGCGGTATGTCACCTGCCTCCTTCCTCACGCTCGCACGCACTCGCAGCACCGCGCCTACGCCTGCGCGCTCTGCGACACCAGCTACAAGTTCAAGCAGTCGCTCAACTACCACGTCAAGAACGCTCACGGTGTCAAAGCGGTATGTCACCTGCCTCCTTCCTCACGCTCGCACGCACTCGCAGCACCGCGCCTACGCCTGCGCGCTCTGCGACACCAGCTACAAGTTCAAGCAGTCGCTCAACTACCACGTCAAGAACGCTCACGGTGTCAAAGCGGTATGTCACCTGCCTCCTTCCTCACGCTCGCACGCACTCGCAGCACCGCGCCTACGCCTGCGCGCTCTGCGACACCAGCTACAAGTTCAAGCAGTCGCTCAACTACCACGTCAAGAACGCTCACGGTGTCAAAGCGGTATGTCACCTGCCTCCTTCCTCACGCTCGCACGCACTCGCAGCACCGCGCCTACGCCTGCGCGCTCTGCGACACCAGCTACAAGTTCAAGCAGTCGCTCAACTACCACGTCAAGAACGCTCACGGTGTCAAAGCGGTATGTCACCTGCCTCCTTCCTCACGCTCGCACGCACTCGCAGCACCGCGCCTACGCCTGCGCGCTCTGCGACACCAGCTACAAGTTCAAGCAGTCGCTCAACTACCACGTCAAGAACGCTCACGGTGTCAAAGCGGTATGTCACCTGCCTCCTTCCTCACGCTCGCACGCACTCGCAGCACCGCGCCTACGCCTGCGCGCTCTGCGACACCAGCTACAAGTTCAAGCAGTCGCTCAACTACCACGTCAAGAACGCTCACGGTGTCAAAGCGGTATGTCACCTGCCTCCTTCCTCACGCTCGCACGCACTCGCAGCACCGCGCCTACGCCTGCGCGCTCTGCGACACCAGCTACAAGTTCAAGCAGTCGCTCAACTACCACGTCAAGAACGCTCACGGTGTCAAAGCGGTATGTCACCTGCCTCCTTCCTCACGCTCGCACGCACTCGCAGCACCGCGCCTACGCCTGCGCGCTCTGCGACACCAGCTACAAGTTCAAGCAGTCGCTCAACTACCACGTCAAGAACGCTCACGGTGTCAAAGCGGTATGTCACCTGCCTCCTTCCTCACGCTCGCACGCACTCGCAGCACCGCGCCTACGCCTGCGCGCTCTGCGACACCAGCTACAAGTTCAAGCAGTCGCTCAACTACCACGTCAAGAACGCTCACGGTGTCAAAGCGGTATGTCACCTGCCTCCTTCCTCATGCTCGCACGCACTCGCAGCACCGCGCCTACGCCTGCGCGCTCTGCGACACCAGCTACAAGTTCAAGCAGTCGCTCAACTACCACGTCAAGAACGCTCACGGTGTCAAAGCGGTATGTCACCTGCCTCCTTCCTCACGCTCGCACGCACTCGCAGCACCGCGCCTACGCCTGCGCGCTCTGCGACACCAGCTACAAGTTCAAGCAGTCGCTCAACTACCACGTCAAGAACGCTCACGGTGTCAAAGCGGTATGTCACCTGCCTCCTTCCTCACGCTCGCACGCACTCGCAGCACCGCGCCTACGCCTGCGCGCTCTGCGACACCAGCTACAAGTTCAAGCAGTCGCTCAACTACCACGTCAAGAACGCTCACGGTGTCAAAGCGGTATGTCACCTGCCTCCTTCCTCACGCTCGCACGCACTCGCAGCACCGCGCCTACGCCTGCGCGCTCTGCGACACCAGCTACAAGTTCAAGCAGTCGCTCAACTACCACGTCAAGAACGCTCACGGTGTCAAAGCGGTATGTCACCTGCCTCCTTCCTCACGCTCGCACGCACTCGCAGCACCGCGCCTACGCCTGCGCGCTCTGCGACACCAGCTACAAGTTCAAGCAGTCGCTCAACTACCACGTCAAGAACGCTCACCGTGGCAAAGCGGTATGTCACCTGCCTCCTTCCTCACGCTCGCACGCACTCGCAGCACCGCGCCTACGCCTGCGCGCTCTGCGACACCAGCTACAAGTTCAAGCAGTCGCTCAACTACCACGTCAAGAACGCTCACCGTGTCAAAGCGGTATGTCACCTGCCTCCTTCCTCACGCTCGCACGCACTCGCAGCACCGCGCCTACGCCTGCGCGCTCTGCGACACCAGCTACAAGTTCAAGCAGTCGCTCAACTACCACGTCAAGAACGCTCACGGTGTCAAAGCGGTATGTCACCTGCCTCCTTCCTCACGCTCGCACGCACTCGCAGCACCGCGCCTACGCCTGCGCGCTCTGCGACACCAGCTACAAGTTCAAGCAGTCGCTCAACTATCACGTCAAGAACGCTCACGGTGTCAAAGCGGTATGTCACCTGCCTCCTTCCTCACGCTCGCACGCACTCGCAGCACCGCGCCTACGCCTGCGCGCTCTGCGACACCAGCTACAAGTTCAAGCAGTCGCTCAACTACCACGTCAAGAACGCTCACCGTGGCAAAGCGGTATGTCACCTGCCTCCTTCCTCACGCTCGCACGCACTCGCAGCACCGCGCCTACGCCTGCGCGCTCTGCGACACCAGCTACAAGTTCAAGCAGTCGCTCAACTACCACGTCAAGAACGCTCACGGTGTCAAAGCGGTATGTCACCTGCCTCCTTCCTCACGCTCGCACGCACTCGCAGCACCGCGCCTACGCCTGCGCGCTCTGCGACACCAGCTACAAGTTCAAGCAGTCGCTCAACTACCACGTCAAGAACGCTCACGGTGGCAAAGCGGTATGTCACCTGCCTCCTTCCTCACGCTCGCACGCACTCGCAGCACCGCGCCTACGCCTGCGCGCTCTGCGACACCAGCTACAAGTTCAAGCAGTCGCTCAACTACCACGTCAAGAACGCTCACCGTGGCAAAGCGGTATGTCACCTGCCTCCTTCCTCACGCTCGCACGCACTCGCAGCACCGCGCCTACGCCTGCGCGCTCTGCGACACCAGCTACAAGTTCAAGCAGTCGCTCAACTACCACGTCAAGAACGCTCACGGTGTCAAAGCGGTATGTCACCTGCCTCCTTCCTCACGCTCGCACGCACTCGCAGCACCGCGCCTACGCCTGCGCGCTCTGCGACACCAGCTACAAGTTCAAGCAGTCGCTCAACTACCACGTCAAGAACGCTCACGGTGTCAAAGCGGTATGTCACCTGCCTCCTTCCTCACGCTCGCACGCACTCGCAGCACCGCGCCTACGCCTGCGCGCTCTGCGACACCAGCTACAAGTTCAAGCAGTCGCTCAACTACCACGTCAAGAACGCTCACGGTGTCAAAGCGGTATGTCACCTGCCTCCTTCCTCACGCTCGCACGCACTCGCAGCACCGCGCCTACGCCTGCGCGCTCTGCGACACCAGCTACAAGTTCAAGCAGTCGCTCAACTACCACGTCAAGAACGCTCACGGTGTCAAAGCGGTATGTCACCTGCCTCCTTCCTCACGCTCGCACGCACTCGCAGCACCGCGCCTACGCCTGCGCGCTCTGCGACACCAGCTACAAGTTCAAGCAGTCGCTCAACTACCACGTCAAGAACGCTCACGGTGTCAAAGCGGTATGTCACCTGCCTCCTTCCTCACGCTCGCACGCACTCGCAGCACCGCGCCTACGCCTGCGCGCTCTGCGACACCAGCTACAAGTTCAAGCAGTCGCTCAACTACCACGTCAAGAACGCTCACGGTGTCAAAGCGGTATGTCACCTGCCTCCTTCCTCACGCTCGCACGCACTCGCAGCACCGCGCCTACGCCTGCGCGCTCTGCGACACCAGCTACAAGTTCAAGCAGTCGCTCAACTACCACGTCAAGAACGCTCACGGTGTCAAAGCGGTATGTCACCTGCCTCCTTCCTCACGCTCGCACGCACTCGCAGCACCGCGCCTACGCCTGCGCGCTCTGCGACACCAGCTACAAGTTCAAGCAGTCGCTCAACTACCACGTCAAGAACGCTCACGGTGTCAAAGCGGTATGTCACCTGCCTCCTTCCTCACGCTCGCACGCACTCGCAGCACCGCGCCTACGCCTGCGCGCTCTGCGACACCAGCTACAAGTTCAAGCAGTCGCTCAACTACCACGTCAAGAACGCTCACGGTGTCAAAGCGGTATGTCACCTGCCTCCTTCCTCACGCTCGCACGCACTCGCAGCACCGCGCCTACGCCTGCGCGCTCTGCGACACCAGCTACAAGTTCAAGCAGTCGCTCAACTACCACGTCAAGAACGCTCACGGTGTCAAAGCGGTATGTCACCTGCCTCCTTCCTCACGCTCGCACGCACTCGCAGCACCGCGCCTACGCCTGCGCGCTCTGCGACACCAGCTACAAGTTCAAGCAGTCGCTCAACTACCACGTCAAGAACGCTCACGGTGTCAAAGCGGTATGTCACCTGCCTCCTTCCTCACGCTCGCACGCACTCGCAGCACCGCGCCTACGCCTGCGCGCTCTGCGACACCAGCTACAAGTTCAAGCAGTCGCTCAACTACCACGTCAAGAACGCTCACGGTGTCAAAGCGGTATGTCACCTGCCTCCTTCCTCACGCTCGCACGCACTCGCAGCACCGCGCCTACGCCTGCGCGCTCTGCGACACCAGCTACAAGTTCAAGCAGTCGCTCAACTACCACGTCAAGAACGCTCACGGTGTCAAAGCGGTATGTCACCTGCCTCCTTCCTCACGCTCGCACGCACTCGCAGCACCGCGCCTACGCCTGCGCGCTCTGCGACACCAGCTACAAGTTCAAGCAGTCGCTCAACTACCACGTCAAGAACGCTCACGGTGTCAAAGCGGTATGTCACCTGCCTCCTTCCTCACGCTCGCACGCACTCGCAGCACCGCGCCTACGCCTGCGCGCTCTGCGACACCAGCTACAAGTTCAAGCAGTCGCTCAACTACCACGTCAAGAACGCTCACGGTGTCAAAGCGGTATGTCACCTGCCTCCTTCCTCACGCTCGCACGCACTCGCAGCACCGCGCCTACGCCTGCGCGCTCTGCGACACCAGCTACAAGTTCAAGCAGTCGCTCAACTACCACGTCAAGAACGCTCACGGTGTCAAAGCGGTATGTCACCTGCCTCCTTCCTCACGCTCGCACGCACTCGCAGCACCGCGCCTACGCCTGCGCGCTCTGCGACACCAGCTACAAGTTCAAGCAGTCGCTCAACTACCACGTCAAGAACGCTCACGGTGTCAAAGCGGTATGTCACCTGCCTCCTTCCTCACGCTCGCACGCACTCGCAGCACCGCGCCTACGCCTGCGCGCTCTGCGACACCAGCTACAAGTTCAAGCAGTCGCTCAACTACCACGTCAAGAACGCTCACGGTGTCAAAGCGGTATGTCACCTGCCTCCTTCCTCACGCTCGCACGCACTCGCAGCACCGCGCCTACGCCTGCGCGCTCTGCGACACCAGCTACAAGTTCAAGCAGTCGCTCAACTACCACGTCAAGAACGCTCACGGTGTCAAAGCGGTATGTCACCTGCCTCCTTCCTCACGCTCGCACGCACTCGCAGCACCGCGCCTACGCCTGCGCGCTCTGCGACACCAGCTACAAGTTCAAGCAGTCGCTCAACTACCACGTCAAGAACGCTCACGGTGTCAAAGCGGTATGTCACCTGCCTCCTTCCTCACGCTCGCACGCACTCGCAGCACCGCGCCTACGCCTGCGCGCTCTGCGACACCAGCTACAAGTTCAAGCAGTCGCTCAACTACCACGTCAAGAACGCTCACGGTGTCAAAGCGGTATGTCACCTGCCTCCTTCCTCACGCTCGCACGCACTCGCAGCACCGCGCCTACGCCTGCGCGCTCTGCGACACCAGCTACAAGTTCAAGCAGTCGCTCAACTACCACGTCAAGAACGCTCACGGTGTCAAAGCGGTATGTCACCTGCCTCCTTCCTCACGCTCGCACGCACTCGCAGCACCGCGCCTACGCCTGCGCGCTCTGCGACACCAGCTACAAGTTCAAGCAGTCGCTCAACTACCACGTCAAGAACGCTCACGGTGTCAAAGCGGTATGTCACCTGCCTCCTTCCTCACGCTCGCACGCACTCGCAGCACCGCGCCTACGCCTGCGCGCTCTGCGACACCAGCTACAAGTTCAAGCAGTCGCTCAACTACCACGTCAAGAACGCTCACGGTGTCAAAGCGGTATGTCACCTGCCTCCTTCCTCACGCTCGCACGCACTCGCAGCACCGCGCCTACGCCTGCGCGCTCTGCGACACCAGCTACAAGTTCAAGCAGTCGCTCAACTACCACGTCAAGAACGCTCACGGTGTCAAAGCGGTATGTCACCTGCCTCCTTCCTCACGCTCGCACGCACTCGCAGCACCGCGCCTACGCCTGCGCGCTCTACGACACCAGCTACAAGTTCAAGCAGTCGCTCAACTACCACGTCAAGAACGCTCACGGTGTCAAAGCGGTATGTCACCTGCCTCCTTCCTCACGCTCGCACGCACTCGCAGCACCGCGCCTACGCCTGCGCGCTCTGCGACACCAGCTACAAGTTCAAGCAGTCGCTCAACTACCACGTCAAGAACGCTCACGGTGTCAAAGCGGTATGTCACCTGCCTCCTTCCTCACGCTCGCACGCACTCGCAGCACCGCGCCTACGCCTGCGCGCTCTGCGACACCAGCTACAAGTTCAAGCAGTCGCTCAACTACCACGTCAAGAACGCTCACGGTGTCAAAGCGGTATGTCACCTGCCTCCTTCCTCACGCTCGCACGCACTCGCAGCACCGCGCCTACGCCTGCGCGCTCTGCGACACCAGCTACAAGTTCAAGCAGTCGCTCAACTACCACGTCAAGAACGCTCACGGTGTCAAAGCGGTATGTCACCTGCCTCCTTCCTCACGCTCGCACGCACTCGCAGCACCGCGCCTACGCCTGCGCGCTCTGCGACACCAGCTACAAGTTCAAGCAGTCGCTCAACTACCACGTCAAGAACGCTCACGGTGTCAAAGCGGTATGTCACCTGCCTCCTTCCTCACGCTCGCACGCACTCGCAGCACCGCGCCTACGCCTGCGCGCTCTGCGACACCAGCTACAAGTTCAAGCAGTCGCTCAACTACCACGTCAAGAACGCTCACGGTGTCAAAGCGGTATGTCACCTGCCTCCTTCCTCACGCTCGCACGCACTCGCAGCACCGCGCCTACGCCTGCGCGCTCTGCGACACCAGCTACAAGTTCAAGCAGTCGCTCAACTACCACGTCAAGAACGCTCACGGTGTCAAAGCGGTATGTCACCTGCCTCCTTCCTCACGCTCGCACGCACTCGCAGCACCGCGCCTACGCCTGCGCGCTCTGCGACACCAGCTACAAGTTCAAGCAGTCGCTCAACTACCACGTCAAGAACGCTCACGGTGTCAAAGCGGTATGTCACCTGCCTCCTTCCTCACGCTCGCACGCACTCGCAGCACCGCGCCTACGCCTGCGCGCTCTGCGACACCAGCTACAAGTTCAAGCAGTCGCTCAACTACCACGTCAAGAACGCTCACCGTGGCAAAGCGGTATGTCACCTGCCTCCTTCCTCACGCTCGCACGCACTCGCAGCACCGCGCCTACGCCTGCGCGCTCTGCGACACCAGCTACAAGTTCAAGCAGTCGCTCAACTACCACGTCAAGAACGCTCACGGTGTCAAAGCGGTATGTCACCTGCCTCCTTCCTCACGCTCGCACGCACTCGCAGCACCGCGCCTACGCCTGCGCGCTCTGCGACACCAGCTACAAGTTCAAGCAGTCGCTCAACTACCACGTCAAGAACGCTCACGGTGTCAAAGCGGTATGTCACCTGCCTCCTTCCTCACGCTCGCACGCACTCGCAGCACCGCGCCTACGCCTGCGCGCTCTGCGACACCAGCTACAAGTTCAAGCAGTCGCTCAACTACCACGTCAAGAACGCTCACGGTGTCAAAGCGGTATGTCACCTGCCTCCTTCCTCACGCTCGCACGCACTCGCAGCACCGCGCCTACGCCTGCGCGCTCTGCGACACCAGCTACAAGTTCAAGCAGTCGCTCAACTATCACGTCAAGAACGCTCACGGTGTCAAAGCGGTATGTCACCTGCCTCCTTCCTCACGCTCGCACGCACTCGCAGCACCGCGCCTACGCCTGCGCGCTCTGCGACACCAGCTACAAGTTCAAGCAGTCGCTCAACTACCACGTCAAGAACGCTCACCGTGGCAAAGCGGTATGTCACCTGCCTCCTTCCTCACGCTCGCACGCACTCGCAGCACCGCGCCTACGCCTGCGCGCTCTGCGACACCAGCTACAAGTTCAAGCAGTCGCTCAACTACCACGTCAAGAACGCTCACCGTGTCAAAGCGGTATGTCACCTGCCTCCTTCCTCACGCTCGCACGCACTCGCAGCACCGCGCCTACGCCTGCGCGCTCTGCGACACCAGCTACAAGTTCAAGCAGTCGCTCAACTACCACGTCAAGAACGCTCACCGTGGCAAAGCGGTATGTCACCTGCCTCCTTCCTCACGCTCGCACGCACTCGCAGCACCGCGCCTACGCCTGCGCGCTCTGCGACACCAGCTACAAGTTCAAGCAGTCGCTCAACTACCACGTCAAGAACGCTCACGGTGTCAAAGCGGTATGTCACCTGCCTCCTTCCTCACGCTCGCACGCACTCGCAGCACCGCGCCTACGCCTGCGCGCTCTGCGACACCAGCTACAAGTTCAAGCAGTCGCTCAACTACCACGTCAAGAACGCTCACGGTGTCAAAGCGGTATGTCACCTGCCTCCTTCCTCACGCTCGCACGCACTCGCAGCACCGCGCCTACGCCTGCGCGCTCTGCGACACCAGCTACAAGTTCAAGCAGTCGCTCAACTACCACGTCAAGAACGCTCACGGTGTCAAAGCGGTATGTCACCTGCCTCCTTCCTCACGCTCGCACGCACTCGCAGCACCGCGCCTACGCCTGCGCGCTCTGCGACACCAGCTACAAGTTCAAGCAGTCGCTCAACTACCACGTCAAGAACGCTCACGGTGTCAAAGCGGTATGTCACCTGCCTCCTTCCTCACGCTCGCACGCACTCGCAGCACCGCGCCTACGCCTGCGCGCTCTGCGACACCAGCTACAAGTTCAAGCAGTCGCTCAACAACCACGTCAAGAACGCTCACGGTGTCAAAGCGGTATGTCACCTGCCTCCTTCCTCACGCTCGCACGCACTCGCAGCACCGCGCCTACGCCTGCGCGCTCTGCGACACCAGCTACAAGTTCAAGCAGTCGCTCAACTACCACGTCAAGAACGCTCACGGTGTCAAAGCGGTATGTCACCTGCCTCCTTCCTCACGCTCGCACGCACTCGCAGCACCGCGCCTACGCCTGCGCGCTCTGCGACACCAGCTACAAGTTCAAGCAGTCGCTCAACTACCACGTCAAGAACGCTCACGGTGTCAAAGCGGTATGTCACCTGCCTCCTTCCTCACGCTCGCACGCACTCGCAGCACCGCGCCTACGCCTGCGCGCTCTGCGACACCAGCTACAAGTTCAAGCAGTCGCTCAACTACCACGTCAAGAACGCTCACGGTGTCAAAGCGGTATGTCACCTGCCTCCTTCCTCACGCTCGCACGCACTCGCAGCACCGCGCCTACGCCTGCGCGCTCTGCGACACCAGCTACAAGTTCAAGCAGTCGCTCAACTACCACGTCAAGAACGCTCACGGTGTCAAAGCGGTATGTCACCTGCCTCCTTCCTCACGCTCGCACGCACTCGCAGCACCGCGCCTACGCCTGCGCGCTCTGCGACACCAGCTACAAGTTCAAGCAGTCGCTCAACTACCACGTCAAGAACGCTCACGGTGTCAAAGCGGTATGTCACCTGCCTCCTTCCTCACGCTCGCACGCACTCGCAGCACCGCGCCTACGCCTGCGCGCTCTGCGACACCAGCTACAAGTTCAAGCAGTCGCTCAACTACCACGTCAAGAACGCTCACGGTGTCAAAGCGGTATGTCACCTGCCTCCTTCCTCACGCTCGCACGCACTCGCAGCACCGCGCTTACGCCTGCGCGCTCTGCGACACCAGCTACAAGTTCAAGCAGTCGCTCAACTACCACGTCAAGAACGCTCACGGTGTCAAAGCGGTATGTCACCTGCCTCCTTCCTCACGCTCGCACGCACTCGCAGCACCGCGCCTACGCCTGCGCGCTCTGCGACACCAGCTACAAGTTCAAGCAGTCGCTCAACTACCACGTCAAGAACGCTCAGTCAGTATATAAATAATCAGTGATCTCACGTCGATCTTAAGCGGTTGAAAATGGAATTGTTTACAGAGATTAAGGTAATTATTGGAATCATAGGGAATCTTAATTCTAAAGCATAGGTACCGCCTTTGGATACTCTCAATCCGATCGATATATGTAACATAGTTTGGATTCCATACCTGAGACGCATATTCGAGGTGACTCCTCCTTACAAACGTACAATACAGAAGTTTTATTGTTTTCACATTAGTAAAAGTTTTTGAAAGTCGCATTACAAAACCCAATGACCTCAAGGCTTTACTAATAATTTTATCCACATGAACATCAAAAAGTAACTTTGAGTCATGATGAACACCGAGATCACGCATCACATTGCTCTTGCAAAGAACTTGACCCTGTAAGGTGTAATTTGTATGATGAACATTAAATTTACGAGTAAAGGTAGTTACAGAACATTTAAGCTCAAGTTTATTGATAAGGCAATAATATTCCAAGCGACTTAGATCAGCCTGAAGGGCAATCATATCAAGGATGGATGATATAGCGGAGTAGATTTTCATATAATCAGCAAAGCACAGTAAATTGGATGACTTAAAACACGAATCAATATCACCCACATAAATTATAAATAAAAGAGGACCAAGCAAGGATCCCTGAGGAACTCCGCTTGGAACAGGAACCCAACTTGATATGTAGTTGTTAAGAACCACAGCCTGTGATCTATTACCAATATAGGATGAGAACCATCTAAGCAAATCTCCACGTATTCCCGAATTATTTAGCTTATCTATTAAAGTATTATGGTCAATTCTATCAAATGCTTTGCTGTAATCTGTATATATAACATCGACTTGCTGACCGTTATCCATAGCTTCAGTTATGAAGTCATTCAGGAGTATAAGATTAGACACTGTAGATTTTCCTCTCAAGAACCCATGCTGAGTTATCAGGACCAGGTGCTTTAGATGTATCCAATTTTTTCAAAAAACCTCTAATTTCAATAGGGTTAACTTCAATATTGCTAATATCAGCGGTTATATTTATTGGAGTTTGTTGACCACAGACAGACATATTAATATTTTGAGAGGGACTAGGTAAGTTATTAGCTATCGCAGGGTTAAGAAAAGTAGACTGAAAAAAGGTTGAAATGCGGAAAAAAGGTTGACTGAAAAAAGGTTGAAATCCGATTGAAATGCGGTTTTTTGAAATGGATTCGTAAGACTTCAAAGATCATTTTGTTTTTGATGATTTTGTAGGATTTGTTTCCACAAGTCACTAGTAAGCACTGCAGTAGACGATGGAAATCACATATATTTTTTAAAAAATTGCTAAAATCTACTTTTTAGGATAATATGTATATTGATTACCAATGAATGACACGCAAAATTTGCGCTTCCGAGTGTGCTTAAACTCAGAATGTAAATTTACCTGCAGCCATGTTCCGCAAACCTGTACGATACGATGTGAAGCTAAATCGCGGCGCGAATTTCGCACCGCCAGAACTCCGTATTTGACTCTTTTTGGCGACGGATCGGAACATATCGCCACGAAGTTGCCTATTATGAACCAGTTTTATATATGTATTTCCTAAGCTTGGCCTATGGATATCAATCATGGAACAAAATATAATTTCGATTATGTATCTACACCGATATTTTTTGGTCAGTTTAAAGCCGGCACCCACTTAATCTATATCTGTAACCTTACTCGAAAAAATAGTTAATCAAAAATCATTTTTTTTGTAATCAATAATAACACCAAACATAGTTGATATTTCAAGCACCGATAGTAGTGGCTATTCGCTTGGCGGCTCGGCACAAAGCGCCGCGCCCGCTCCGCCGCGCCGTCAGTCTACAAGGTCGTTGCGCTCTGCGTCTGCGGCCCTACCAAGTGCTTCACTTTCGACAATTATTTTCGATATTCAATTCCATATGAAATACTAATTAAATTCGAAAACTAAACTAACGATACAAACACGTTTAAGTAATAAAAAACGTGGGCGCCGGCTTTAAACTGACCAAAAAATATCGGTGTATGATGTTAAACTAGAAAAATCAGAAAAAAGTAGAGCGACATTTTGCAACAAACAGATCGCACTATTATGCGAGGACAACATAAAGAAATACTTAGAAACACTAAAACAAAAGGCACAGGAATTAACCTGGGAAGAATCCGACAACATAGAGTCCTATCACAGCAAAATAGAGTCAGCGCTAATACAATGTCTAAATACTACAACTTCTACCAGAAAAACAAAAACATACTATCAGACAATACAAAGAAAATGTTAAAAAGACGTGCCGAGTTACAATGCAAACAACCTAGAAGTAAAAAAGAGAAAAAAGAACTCGCCTACCTATACAAAACTACAAATAAACTTCTCAAAAAAGACTGAAAAACATAGGATGGAAATTATAGAAAAAAATCTACGAAAGAACAAAAGTCAAAAGAGAGCCTATAAACAGCTAAGCTTAAGGCACAAGCATTATCAACAAATACGGAAACGCGAACAGATATAGTAAAAGCTGCTACAGATTTCTATAGAGATCTCTATAGCTATCAAAACGGCGGGAGAACATCACAAGCTAACACAGAACATGTTTCTATACCTACAGCAACCATCTCAACCGTAGAGCCCTTCAACGAAACGGAAATCTTAAAGCGTCTAGAGAAACTAAAACCAGAAAAGAGCTCTGGCCCTGATGGTATTCCGAACGAGGCTTTCAAAGTGGGAAAGCTCATCCTACTCAACACTCTAACAACACTGTTTAACAAAATCCTCCAAGAACAAAATAACACCGAAAAAATGGGCCGAATCAAGAATAGCACTCTTATACAAAAAAGGAGATCCAACAGATGTCAACAATTACCGCCAGATCAGCCTACTTCCAACGATTTATAAACTTTTTGCAGCGTATCTTGACAAAAAGATATAGAAATAGAAAAGAGCTAACCAGTACAACAAGCAGGATTTCGAAAAGGCTATAGTACTATGGATCACATGTATGTATGTGATCCATGGACCAAATAAACCAAATAAGAGAAACACCAAGAACGGAAACAACCATTCTACCTCGCATTCATCGACTATGCGAAGGCGTTTGACTCAATATCACATGAAAGCATATGGGAAGCACTAGTCTGCCAAAACATCCCAAAACCCTACATCAACGTCATCAAAAATATCTATAACAACAGCGAAAGCAGAGTGAAGCTGGACAGACTCGGTCCTGTAATTAAAATATGTAGAGGCGCAAAGCAAGGGGACCCCCTTTCGCCAAAGATTTTTATATCCGTTCTAGAGCATCAAATGAAAAAACTAAACTGGGACCAAAAAGGTATCTATATAAATGGAAAATTTTTGAGAAACCTAAGATTTGCTGATGATATAGTGCTTTTCTCTCAAACTTCCAAGCAACTAGAAGGAATGATAACTGAACTATGCATTGTCAGCGAAAACATAGGACTAAAACTCAATACATCAAAAAAAAATGTAGCAACCAACAGCACCCAAAATTCTATAGTAATAAATCAGTTGCCATTAGAATATGTAGAGAGTTACATATACCTCGGTAAACAAGTATCCTTTAGTAAATCGAGACACAAAGAAGAGGTTGAAATAAGAATAAATATGACGTGGAAAAAAATCTGGAGTCTAAAGGAAATACTAAAATCGAAGCTACTATTAAATCTAAAATAGTAATGTACTCCAGCTTACTACCGTGCTTGTCTTATGGCTCTCAAACATGGATTTTCAACGAAAACACACGACATAAAATACAAACAACACAACGAAAAATGGAGAGAAGCATATTAAACATCAAGTTAAAAGACAAACAAAGAAACGAGACTATACGAAACAGAACCAAAGTCATATATGCACTAAAATATACATAAATCCTCAAATGGATATGGGCAGGCCATGTTGCACGCCTACAAAACAAGAGATGGGCACAAAGAACCACAACATGGTCTGGACCAACCGGAAAGAGAGCCAGAGGACGCCCGCAAGAACGCTGGGCCGACGAAATCGTCAAAGTCGCAGGACAAAGCTGGACGGAAAAAGCTCAAAACAGAGTAACGTGGAAAAACTTGGAGGCCTATACCCGAAAGGGGCCTTGATTAAATCTAGTTTTTATTAAAAAAATAATATTATTTATTTAGATCATAAGAATATTTAATCTAGGAAATAAAAAGGTTTATTATTATCTATAATGTCATGTACAATTTAAATAGGTACCTGTTATTTTGTTCCAGAAAACCACCATTCGACCGGACACAAGCCCTATTATGTCTTCTGTGACCTGTGCCGTGTAAATGACGATGCTGTGGATAAAAATATAAAAATAAAATATAATTTTGCGAACGCTTCCGTCTGGTAGTGATCTGGATCAGTTGAACTATCTATAGATCGTTTGCAACGGTCTTTAGATGGCTAGCTGTTTCATCTGTATTTTTTGTATATACCTACTTGTAAATACATGTTGTATGAATAAATATATTCCTAAGTGATTGAAGCTATCAGAGTCGAGAAATACATGCAGATTGTAAGTAGCAATCTTTTACATAGCTATCAAAATATGTTGGTTGAAGAGAATGATCTCGAATGAAATGTTTTTCATTTCTCATGCTATAAAAGTGTGTCATTTTAGCTAATCGTAGGTGAACCTCTAGCTAGAGTGTAATGTATAATTTTTTGATATTATCAACATATTGCAAATTGAATTTGATCCTTTTTATAGACTCGGCTCTTCGATGTTCCATTTTTGAAATAATTTCTCAGAAATAATAGATATACAGAAATAATATTTGTTATAATTGAATTTATTTTTGTAAATGGAACTGAAAACGTTCTACTCTGCTTCACTAGCGTTCTTAGTTGTATGCGTCGTCAACTCGTCACTGCGTTTGTCAACAAGAAGAAATTCAAAAAAGTTGGTATTGCCGCGGAATCTAGAATGTTTAGGTAAATTTTCCAAGCTATAGGAACTACGCATCGTAGGTTGGACCTCTTGCTATTTGGAATAAATAATTGACTATGGCTTATCTATAGCTCAGATAATAACTATAATAGGTAGGTACTATCCTATAGGTAGGTAAATAGGTGTTGAGATGGCACGAAAATACATAATTATTTTATTTTTTCACAATCGAAATGAATAGTAGTGTTTAACTCGGGACTAAAACTCATTCATACTTGATTCTATAGCCTCCCTCGCTGTCGTTTGAGAATAAACATCTTATATGAAATGGCTCGTTTAGTCCCTTGCTGAATGAGTTATCTACTCTGTGTCTCTTAGACGACCTCTGTGGCGCAGTGGGCGAACGCCCGCCTGAGACGCAGAAGGTTGCGGGTTCGATTCCCGCCGCGGGATAAGTGTTTGTATGATCTGCAAATATTTGTCTCGGGTCTGGGTGTTTTCTATGTATAATATGTCTACATTTACAAAAAAAAGTGAATAATTAGTATATATCAATTATGAAGTTCCCATAATTCAAGCTTCGCTTAGTTTTGATGATCGTGTGTCAAAATGTCCAGCATTATTTATTTATTTATACCATTTCCAGCCGACTTATTATAATTTAGTAAATAGGTAGGTAGGTACCAACCTGGGTCATGTCTGCGCAGAATCGGATTGGTCGCGGTCAAGGGCGAGTAACGTCTAATGTAATAGAAAGTGCCAACTTTGCTCAGCAATAAGTAGTTAGGTACTTAGTGAAATCATATTAGGTCATAGTCATATTATTATTTAGTTTTCGCATGACCTAGCATTTCTGGAACTGATCTAATAATTTTAATTTTAAGAATGGCATAGGTACTATTTAAATAGTTTTTCAATTTCTGTAGATCGTTGTTTGGACATAAAGTAAATCATGCTTGAATTGTGGTAATCCATGCATGTTTCATCTACATGTAATAGGGGAATACCCAGTTATAAATTCTCTACATATTGTATTAACTAAGTTGGTAGGTAGGTACTGAAGCATTATGAATTCCCAAAGAAATTGTGAATGCAATTGATCTGCAACAATTGCATTTACAATCTCTTCTGTTGCAAATTGTGATCGGTGACCGCAATGCGAGTACCGATTTACCAGCAGCGGCCGGCTCGGGTCGTTGTACTCTCGCGAAACCGACCACTGACCGCGCCTCGCTAGTACCTCGTGATTTTGCCCCACAGACCTTCACCCACAATTCTCACCTCGACCTAACAATCGCATTTCACGCATCACAGACCCGCTCAATACAAACGAAATCATTGACGAAACTCTTTATTAAGAAACTTATTATTAAGTACAAAAATAATAACGGGCTTAACTAGAAAATTGCAGACTTCCTATCCCAGAGGGACCGAGGAGGAAAGCACTGAGAAGCCACTGGCTGAACATGCACTTGCCATACGAAATTGTATTTTTCGATATCTTGCGATGTTTTCGCAGTGCAGTCCTAGCACAAATCGTAGCGATCTCGACGTAGAAATAAATAGATATGGCGGGCTGGCGCGCTGGGGGCTCACGCACCGATTTTCACAGATTTCTTGCTGACGGAGGCGACGACCGGCCGAGGGTCATCTACTTGGACATTATGAGCTTTTACGTACTTATTCCTATAACCTGCAACATGAAACTTCGCATTTGGGCTTAGTTTGTCTGTTCGCTCGCGTTCGTCAGCTTTACCCTGATCGCCCGTGCGTTCTTTATCCTCCTGCGAGCGTTCGTTCTCGTCCGTTCGTTCTGATTCGTCGCCATCATCTTCCTCGCTTGCCTCCTCGGCTTGTCTCTCGGGGTCCTCGCTGATTCGCTCATGGTCGTTAAGGAAATGATTGTTCTCCGATTCCTCGTGCCTTGCTCTATCTGCGTCTCTGGTAGGCGGAGGGACTGTGAGCTCCATGTAGAATTTCTCCTCTTCGGAAACTGGGTGCTTTTTTCCAAAGTAGTCGTAGTCCCCTGCAGTGTATGGCTCGCTGTGTGTAGAGCGAGTGCTTCGACTCTGCTTCCTGCGTCTCTTGCGTGGGCGCTCAGTTTGTTGAGACAAAGAACTGTCGTCTACTACAGTGTCAGATTCGTCGGAGGAGTTATTATTGTAGAAATCTGGCGACTCTCTTTCTTCATCTTCCTCGTCTCTGTCAGGAGTCCTCCCTCGATGGTACTTCTTGGGACGTTTCTCTTTGTAGATAGGAGGCACGCGGACCGTTACTGTATCGATGTTGTTAGGGTTGTGCTCAGTGGGTGGAAGAACTTTGGGCTTTAGCTTTCGATGAGGGTCTTCAGTGGTTGTAGTTGATTCTTCCTCTTCTTCAGCCTCCGGTAACGGCATTTGAATAGTATTGGTTCGAGCTTTCTCTTTCTTTAGCTTCTGTTTTTGCACTAAATTTGCCAACGCTCGGTCGCCAAAGTGGACATTTTGGTAATGATCAGCGGGAAGTTTCTTCTGGGCCTGAGGCCTGTTGCGCCTCTTACTGTCCCAAAATTGGTCGACAGCCGTGCCGAATTCTTTCACCGACTTAGCCCTGTCACGTGACTCCTGCGCATCTTCGTAATCGTCATACTGGAGCTGATCGTTACTATCGTCATAAGCCAAATAGTCATCGTCTGCAGCCGGTTGTTGATTGAGTCTCTTTGCATCAACAGCGTCTGCGCGTTCGGGTACACCGTTTCTGACGACGAAGGCATCGACGTAGACGCGGGGCTTCCGCGGCGGTTCAACCGGCAGCCTGGCAGCTCTCGGCTCGATCGCTACAGGAGCGAACGGGAGCTGATCGTCATATTGATCCACATCATCGGTTCTATCTTCAGCGGCGGCGGGCGCGGGCGTAGCTACCGGATTCCTGTTAAAGTTGAAGTCTAATCGGAAGTTCGATGTAATTGTCTCCAAATTGTCTTTTGGGGGAGGCGGCGGAGGTGGTGGAGGAGCACAAGGGGCTGGAGTAGCCGGGTTGGCGCGGGGCTTGGCGCAAGGTGGGGGTGGTGGTGGTGGTGGTGGTGGTGGTGGCGGTGGCGGTGGCGGCGGCGGTCTCGGCTTCGGTTTGGGTACCGCTCTAGGTCTCGGGCAGGGTGGAGGCGGAGGCGGGGGCGGCGGTGGTCTAGGCATCGGCGGAGGTCGCTGGGCACGGCAGGGCGGCGGGGCGGCTGCCCTCGGAGCTCCGCACGGAGGGGGCGCGGGGGCGGGCGCCGGCCCGGCTTGCAGCGGTACATCGATCCCGGGCACGGGGTCCAGCGGCGGCGGGAAGGTGGCCTGCGGCGGCTTCCGCGCCACGCTGTAGCCCAGCACGTCAGCTAGACCGCGGAACACGACATCTCCGAACGTCCTCTTCTTGCGCACCACCGGCTCGTGCTCTCCGTCTAGTGCTTCGTCGCTATCACTGCTCGTGCTGTTACCTTCTGACACATTGTTATCCGCTTCATAAGCTCGAGTATCAGCGGGTTCTACCAGTGCGTCTGGCGGGGCACTGGTTTGTTTGTTTTCCTCTCTATTAGCTCGAGCATCAGTGGGTTCTGCTAGTGTGTCTGGGGCACTGGCTCGTAGCTGAGTGTCTCCGTGAGTTCTGGGGGTGGCGAGTGCGGTGGCTGCGAGTAGCAGCAGCAGCGCGGTGGTCGGTGGCATGGCGCATGGTCGAGTGTCGCGCGTGCGGAGCGCACTCGCCGTTTTGTCGCGACGGGCGTTGCTCAAGCGTGGTCACGCCTCGCCGAGCACAGGCTTTAGTTATGCTGTGTTAGGGATTTGACCCTAGAATCTAATTAAATTAGATTTTTTCAGACCAGTTTCATCAAGCACTGGTCATCACTTTGATGTTATAATATTCGTTGTGGTAGACGGCCTGCATATTACCTGCGTACTGGACTTGTAGCTTGTAGATTTATGCTGAATATGAATCAACATTCCATGCGTTTAGAAGCTTCCACGTGACGTGAGCTAGTAAAGAAATTGTCTGTTTTGTTTTTCGGTAAAATCTCTGGTAATCTGTAAATTTTCTTAAGTTAATTTACATACAACGTAGGCCAAGAAATTAATCATAAATAGATCATTATGTAATTTTGTTACTCACAGTGGAGTATATTATAACGCAGCTTTCGACACACAGAAAACTAATTAGGTTTTGCATTATTGTAAACTTGTGTAAAGTGATTGTCAGGCACGCTGTTACAACACGGCCCGTGTCGCTGCAAAGCAAACTTATGTGATTGATCTCCATATTAGACTCAACAGTTGAAAAAGTGCAAAAATCCACGAAATGTAGACTACCACACTGGTTCAATGGGGTTGGTGGTATTTTTTAGTTTCGTAAGTCAGATTTTGCTTAAAAACTTTGAATCAGCATTTTAAATTTCTAATCATCAACAGCTGCAGGACATAGATAACACTTAAATGTACACCACATAATTATGTTGCTTACAAATTCAAACAGAGCAAATTACAAGCTAATCGTGTAAGCACAATGGGCGGTGTTATCGCTAGTAGTCATCTCCTCCAGACAAACATTTCCTAAAAAGAGACGTGAGTGAATTATATTTTGCTCCCTTTCTATCGACTTCCTTAGATGTCATCGATTCACTGGGTGGGGGGCCTTCCTACACTTCATGTCAATGGTTTCCCATTTTTTAATTTTATCTGACCAAAAAATTGCCAAATTACGTCTTCTTCTGTAGCCTCGCTTAGGTCTTTCATAGTGCAGGTGTTAACAGTGAACAAGACAGAAGAGGAGGCATAGTTTGTAGTAGGTATGACTCCTCAGTCGCATTCTACGTCGTTGGAGAGAACACAACTTAGTCTAATGGGGATACCATTAGACTAAGTTGTGCCTACAGCGGTCCATCTGTCTCTGGAGCCTGTTCAGATATTTCCAGGTAGACCGGGACAGTTCCTACACTGCGTCGTTTAGTTTCTAATGGAACGCGATATTATAATCTGTGGAAAACGAATCAATGATAAGCTAATATTGCGGTTAACCCAATGAGGCCAAGGTGGTAAAAAACCTGATACCTACTAATGCACTGTGAAATTAAAGGTACCTTCGGAGATAATTAGAGAAATCAAATAGGTGACGTTCGTTGTTCATACCCTACCGAAGAATCAAATTCTTTACAAAATTCAAAATATATTTTGCCTAGGTATTTGCGACTTTAAAAACTTTATCCAGATAACATTCAGACAAATGAGTTAATTTTGTTCGCACAAAAACTTAGAACTAGGTTAGTGCTTGACGTCTCTATGACAGACAACATTCATCTATACTAATATTATAAAGAGGAAAGATTTTTTTGTTTGTTTGCTTGTACCGAATTGGCTCCGAAACTACTGGACCGATTTAAACCATTTTTTCACCAATAGAAAGCTAAATTATCAGGAAGTAACATAGGCTATAATTTATTTCCAAAAAAATTAGAGATCATATAGAAAATTACAATAATGTAACCCAAAGTAGCAAAATTTTGCCTATAAAATTCATTGTTTGGCGTGCGCTGAGAAAACTATTGATAATACATAAAAAATATGTACTACACGATTAAAGTACTCATTATTACCTACAAAGAAGTCCGCGAGAGAATATGTCCAACTATCATAGTTAAGTAACAATAGTAGCTTTTGTGTTCTAAAATTTAATTAGATCGCGGGTAGAAACAAAAGTTGTTTACATTCGTATCGTAGTATTAATAATATTTATAAATATTTTTATCACCAAGAGTATTTATGTAGCAATAAAATACTTTTTTATTCCAAAAACTATCGTGAACTTGATTATTCAAATTGTAAAAACGTGAAATTTTCACTAGTGCTAGTGCACGGCGCGACGCGGAAGAAGAAAGTCGCAACCACTCACCCTGATGAAGACTCTCGGAATGAGTCGAAACTTAGTCGGTGCCTTCACCGATAGTGCAGTACATGAAAATTCCCGTTTTTACAATATGAATAAAATACTTTTTAATTCTTTCGAATCGCACATTTAATTTCAAAGTTATCACGAGTATAAAACCGCCGCGACGTTCCCTGCTCTGTAGAGCGGGCGTTGCCGAGGAGCAGGAGGAGTTACGTCTATGAGTAAGGTACCCGCGCGGCGCAGACGCATCAGTAAGATGTACATAACTACATAATATGTTTGTTACTTCTACACGCAAAACTAATGAACCGATTGCTATGTAACTTGATAGGTACATAGCTGTTACTTTTATCCCGATATTCCAACGGGAACGAAACTTACGCGAGTGAAACCGCGGGGCGCAGCTAATTACCTAATAAAGTCAGAACTAAAGTAACCGACATAGTTCTCAGAGTCAGCATATCGAAGTGGCAATGAGCAGAGCATGTAGCTTGCAGAACCACCCCTTGAGACAACTGAAAGGGGAATAAAAGCTCTCGAAATTGGCAACTACTGTTATAGCTGAATGAAGAATCATAAAAAAAAACAAGCAGGGTTTGTTGTATGACTTTATAGTCAAAGTCAAAATCAATAGGTTTTTATTCATTGAAATCACAAGGATCGTTTAGAAACGGCAACTTAAAAACAACGTAAATTATTATCGGGTTAGTACCCGCTGACGCAGTGTAGAAATGCCTCCCACCCGATGCATAGATGACATCTTCTCAAAGATTGCCAGTAGCTCAAGATCGTTCGTCGTAGCACTTATATCCAGCGGTAGACTACTCATAGGCATCAGCCAATAAGAACATTTATTTTTGTGTCGACCTCGGTGGCGCGGTGGGCAAGTAGTCAGCTGCGACACAAAAGGGTTCAATTCCCGCTGCGAGACAAATGTTTGCATGTTCTGCAGATGTTCCAGGTCTGGGTGTTATGGTACCACGGTGCTCGTAGTTCCTGATACCCATGACACAGACAATCCTAGTGTCAGGTCAGAACTATGTATGTCTTTGATGTGTCTATTGACATGTAACCTAATAATTTTTACATTACATACTTTACAATTCCCCTTTACAGCAGCAAATTTTTTTTTACTTAAGTTTATCGACGTAACCAAGTGTACTATAGGTTCCCATGGTTAAAAATAAATGAGTATGAGTATGATGGGTGTTATTTTAGTGAAGTAAAACGCCTGCACGAAAAATCTGAGCATTCATTACTGCAACACCTCTAGTTTTACAGCTCGAGCCTTGCTCATAGAGAGTAAAGCTGTTTGTTGTATAAAATGACAAAGGCGTCAAGAAATTAAAACAAAATCATATTCCCAAGATCAAAATGGCCTCGTCGTTTCAAATTTATAAATGGTAATAGTTGTTCCTGCTTGTTTTAAGCAGGTTCTAGGCTATCTTTACTAAAGCTTTCATAAGAACCTACTTCCTTGTATTAACATTCTACATGGAGAAAGGCACAGTTATACGTGACCGTCAGACATTTCTATTGGTTAGTGATGGCAAACATATCGACTCATTAGCAGTGTTCTAATCAAATTAGGGTGTTCCTAGTAACTGCGACGGACATGCTTTTATGTTTCCGGTCAACATTTCCATATCACGATAGCCCGAGTTCAATAACTCCTCTCATTTTCGTATAAAATGTACAAGTCATGGCCCCTTAGACAAGAGCCACTTTCTGTTGCATTAACGCTTGCGGAAACGTTGAATTGTATGGAAATGGCATTAGCTTGCGAGATGTCATGTGACTTCACAATGTGTGCTCACAAGTTTTGCCTTGACGCATCTGCGTTAGCGTGTACGGAAAACTAAGTGTGAGGTATTTTATCTAGCCGCTCGGTCAAAAATTCCATACCGCGATAGTCTGAGATCAATAACTGCTCTCATTTTGTAAAAAAAACACATCTAGTTGTCTTCACCCATAGGTAGATCTATCTAGGTATCTAATTAGCCGGTAACACCCACTGCTTCTTCTCTATTACGTCACTCCTGGCGGTCTTGTCCACGGATCCACTGCTCAGCTACTGCCCTCACAATAACGTCTGACCATCGGGCAGGTGGTCTGCCTCGAGGCCGCCGCATATCAGTTGCCTGATATGTTGCAATTAAACACCGAGGTTCAGAGCCAACTGTAGGTAGGCATTTATTCTGACTGGTACATCAAGTACAACTACCCACACTAAGAAATAATCAATACACAACACTGTCCTCCCTTTAAATAACAAGTTGGTACTTAAACAATACAATTATATGAATATATTTAGGTGTAAGTGCCTATCTATATGAAGTTATAAACATAAGATTTACTTAGTAGTTTTTAACTTTTCGACACACTCAAGAGCAGCTCTCCGACGCGTACGCGGCGGCAGCGGCGACGCTGGTGACGATGCCAGCGGCGACGTTAACGGAGTCGACATCCGAGGGCTACTAGGACTGTATGGCGGCGACGTCACCAGCGTCGACGTTCGCAAACCAACGGGCAGCGACGGGCCAGGTATGGTGTCATCTGCCAGCGAGTCACTCGCTTGCAACACTTCGTCCCCCCCGCGAATCCGGCCCCGCATCACCGAGCTGACGGCTACTCTCTGGATACACATTAGACATTGAAAATCGCGATTTACCACTTCTATCAGCGAGCAACTGGTCCACATGACGTTTATGCACCCGTCCATCGGTCGTCTTTACCTTATATGAAACAGGTCCGGATCGCTCCACTACTAAGCCATCGGTCCATTTCTGAGCGCGCGCCGAGTAGTCACGCGTAAGTACTTGTTCACCGGGCGCGAGAACGCGCGGCGGATGAGCGCGGGCGGCGCGCTCCTCCTGCTGCAGCTGCGCGTCACGCACCACCTCGCCCGTATCGGCGCGCAACAGGTCGAGCCGCCCGCGCAATAAAATATCCTTAAGCGTTTCTACTTTAATCTGGCTAAAACTTACCGGGAGATTCTCCTGCACGAAACTTAGATAGCTACATTCGTCGTCTTTGCCTCTGGCACGATCACTGGTCGCCGCAAGCGTGAGGCGCGATAGCGCGTCAGCCACAGAGTTCTGTTCGGATCTAACGAACTCTATTTTATAATCATACGCCGCCAACTTTACTGCATAGCGTTGCAACCGGCTGGCGGCCGTCACGGGAATTCCTTTATTTTTACCTAATATGTAACTGAGAGCTCGGTGATCGCTTCTAAGTAAGAATTTCCTACCATACAGGTACTGATGATGTTTAGTGACCCCGAAAACTATAGCTAGCGCCTCCTTATCCAACTGCGAGTAGTTGGACTCAGCTGCGTTGAGCGTACGCGAGGCGCAACACACGGGCCGCTCGCTGCCGTCCGCGTGTCGCTGCGCCAGCACTGCGCCCAGCCCGTACTGACTGCTGTCCACCGACAATATCAACGGCAAGTTCGGGTCATAGTGTGCGAGCACCGGAGAGCTGCTTAACATATTTTTAATTTTACTGAAACCTGCCTCACAATTTTTATCCCAATTCCAAGTAGTACTCTTTTTCAATAAATTATACATTGGTTTTAGTACGTCACTCGTGTTTGGACAGAACTTAGAATAGAAATTCACAAGCCCCATAAAACTTCTCAGTTGAGTTACGTTCGTTGGAGTCGGAGCGGCTACAATAGCGTCAACTTTTTTAGAATCCGTATGTAAACCAAACCTGTCGATTTTGTACCCTAAATAAGTCACAGAATCCCTAAAAAATTGGCATTTGGAAAAGTTTATTCTAAGTCCGTTTTCTTTTAATCTTTTTAACACTGCCTTTAGGTTTGACATATGAATCGACTTGGTTGGACCCGTAACACAAATATCGTCAGCAAACACGGCCGTTGATGGCAAACCACTCAATGTCTCCTCCATAATTTTTTGAAAATTTTCAGGAATGCACTTAATACCGAACGGTACGCGAGCATAGGCAAACGTACCCACATGTGTGGTTATGGCCGAAAACGGCTGTGAGCCTTCTTCTAAAATACATTGCTGAAAAGCGTTAGATAAATCTAGCTTAGTATATTGTTCGCCCCCGCCCAAGGTTGCGAAGAGATCCTCGATCCGCGGCAGTGGGTAATGAAAGTCCTTAAGACGCGGATTGATGGTGACCTTGTAGTCGCCACAAATGCGAATATCGCCGTTAGCTTTAACTACAGGTACGATCGGCGTGCCGTAGTCTGACCTTTCAACTTTATAGATAACCCCTTCCCGCTGCAGCCGATCGAGTTCCTTCTCAACGCGCTCTCGCAACGCCAGCGGCAGCGGCCGCGCCTTTACAAAAACCGGCGTTGTATCACTCAGATGCAGGCGAATACGAGACTTACAAGTACCTAAACCTTCCGCGAACACCTCGGGAAATTCATTTCGAAGAGAATTAGCCAACGATTCTTCTCCGGTTACATTGTGGATCGTACCATCCTCATTCTTAAAAAGCGATAATTTTAAATGTTTTAGCCATAAACGTCCCAATAATGGGGGTCCCCCGTTATCTATTACATAAAGCTTGAGGTAAGCGGTCTCCGAACCGCATTTCACACAAACCACAATATAACCTAAAGTTGCGATGACGTCACCCGTATAAGACCTGAACGTAAGAATCCTATTTTGAATAGGTATCTGCGAAAAATGTACATCATAAAACTTTTTAGATATCGCAGAAATTTTACTTCCCGTATCAATCTCAAATTTGCAAGGCACATTCTCCACACTCAATCGAATATAATAGGGCCTGTCACCTACACTACTAATCATGTTATAAAAGTGGCAATCGTCTTCAGAATCACTATCGTTTAAAAAGTACTGACCTTTCTTTGTCGTCACGTTACCGTCATTCTTTTTGCACATCACCTTCAGATGTCCCTTCTCACCACACTTGTCACACGAATAAAACCTGTACCGGCACCTGCCAGGCACGTGACCGGGCTTGCCGCATCGCGAGCACGGATGGCGCGCCGCCGCCGAAGCCCCGCCGGGAGCGCGCGGCGCCGCCTCCTCCGACGCGATGGAGCCCCTCGTCCTTCACGGGCGCGACGCTCAGGCTTGCGGCCGGAGCACCCGCCATAATCGCGTGCCGCTCCGCCGCCTCCAATGCCAAAGCGAGCTCGACGCCCCGCTTGTAGTCTATGTTCTTCTCGGCAAACAGCCTGGATCGCATATCCTCGCTGAATAATCCCGACACGAATTGATCGCGTAGATTAACTTCTAGCGAAGCACCGAAGTTGCAAGTCTTGGCCAGATGCTTCAGACTTTGCAGATAGGAACGAATGCTTTCGCCTTGCGCCTGCTTCCTTTGCCTGAATACGTGTCGCTCTGCGATTTCCGATCTCTCTGGTTCCAAATGATCTTTTACCAATTTCACGAGGACTTCGAATGTTTTATCTTCCGGTAGATCCGGAGCACATAAATCGCACATAAGATCATAGCACTGAGAACCGACGAGTGTCACTAGGGTAGAAACGTGTAAAGTTTCTTTGACTTCGTTGAGTGTGATAAATTGTTTCACACGACGCACGTAAGTGTCCCAATTTTGGTCACTGATATCAAAACACTCTATTTTACCGAGAGGCATATTAATACGTAACCAAAACTCGTTTAAAACAATTAAAATTAATTAATTTCCGTCCTGTCGCCAGTGATATGTTGCAATTAAACACCGAGGTTCAGAGCCAACTGTAGGTAGGCATTTATTCTGACTGGTACATCAAGTACAACTACCCACACTAAGAAATAATCAATACACAACATTGCCCATCATTCTATGACTGCTTTGGTCTTGTGCCCTGCCCATCTCCACTTCAGGTACCTATGAGACGTGAAAATCCAGTCATAGTTATAAAATACAAATAATAATGTGTATGTTATAACGAAACAAACCGGCATACGGACAGCCCACCTGATGGAAACTGGAAAGCGGTTATGTCGCCTATTCACATATGCAATACCTGGGGCATCTTCAACACATTTTGGAATGCGTCTTGTTTATTCAGCGGAAACACCTCTAAGATTTTAGGAGTAGGTTAACTCATTTCGGGATCTGATGAAGATAGAAAATAACACACATACAAACGTCTTACAGCAAGCACAAATACGATCGGTCATCCTGCCGTCGCAGATAAAATAATCATACTAGCTCCCCCAACGTAGGCGGGTTGGGTAAAGTAAGAACCAACATAATTTCATTTTTGCTGGTAATATTGAACCTGCGGCCCTTCACTTTTACAGCCAACTCGTCCGTTTCACCTTAACGACCATCTTCAAACGAAACAGTTGTGTTATTCTCATGTCTAATCTGCTAAAGAGATTTGTAACTAATTCGTCTGGCATTGGCAGAGGCTAGGTTTCGGCTGAAGCTATACTAATACCTAACACGTGTCAGTTCACGTCATACTCCCCGAAAGAATGAATAAAATGCCAAACAGACACTACCCCTGTATAGTTTCTGGTCTCCACGATACAGGGAATATCTAGTGTGGGGTCCGGACCTCTCCACCTGGTTCCCTCGACTAACGAGATACCAAGGCTCCCGGTCATCATCATTATCAGCCCACATCAGTCCACTGCTGGGCATAGGTCTTTTCCGATCATGATGTAGTCTAATCCCCTTCAGTATCAGTCTCCCGCGCGTAATGCTGTGGCGACTGTTCCATACCACACACGTTCCGTACCGTCATACATAAGTGGAGTGATCGCGTGCCAAGTGCCGCTTAGTTGATAACTGTGGGTCGCGTGCTGCAGGTCGCACCGTTTGCGAGCCCAAACTGTGGACACGCCACTTACCGAATTGTCTATGCATGCAGAATATAGAGCACTGAAGATACTGTTAGTCATTATCAACTCATGTTGGTATCTATTTACTTGATCTGGAAGTGTCTTGTTTCATCGTAGTCTCTATAGATATTATTCGCTGTGCGAATAAATATTAGGTTGGGAACTAAGTTCTCGCCGTTTTTTATAAATTTTAACATTCCGTATGTCGTTAAATGTTTTTGGCATTGTATGTTTTAAATCATTCAAAAGAGGATTACCTGAGAGGATGGAGAGGACTTTACATTCAGTCAGGTGTCAGTCAAATATAATAGTTCATAAGAATGTTGTAAGCAATAATCACAGGGGAAAGGTTGTCAAAGTTCGCGGCAATGTTCTGATCGCCACCGCCACCGGTCGCCGTAACCGCGCCAGTTTGCGCGGCCCCTAAGCGGTTATACCGTTTGTTCTTGTCATCTGGAACGCTCCAGGTGCTGATGCGCTGCCGCCAGACAGAGTTGAAAAGTCACATGTGTCTGCATGTACGACTAATATAGGCACGCACAAATGCTAAGTACAATATCTTCCCTACTCTTTGATTATCTCGTAATCTTGTACCTAAGATATTATCCATCCGCCTATTTACACTCCCATTATAAGTAGTCAAAATTAATTCTTGTGGCGATTAAGTGACTACTCCAATAAGCTCTGTAAGGGAACAGACTCTGCACAAGTTTAAACTCGGCCAAACTACCGACTCGACTATTCTATGCAGGCTGTTCATACTTTTTTGTTTCTAAATTGTTTTTAGACATGAAACTTCCTGTTTGTATAAGTTTATGTTTTAGTTACAACCGCTATTGGCTTTCCTAAATAATAAATTAATATTTTTCTTTACTCATGGACCCCCTTTCATAAGATTACGTAGGTACACCTGAACAACGTTGTTGCTACTCGTAGCAACTCCACCAGACACGATAATCTTGGTTCCTAATAGGATCGTCTTCCGATGTGTAAAATTAAGTACGCTACACAAGAATAAGCCTGAGCTCATCGAAAGATGATCACTTGCTCGACGCTGAATAATGCGAAAAAACTCCTTTGAAAAGAATGCTTTTTGAGCATAAATTTCTTATTATGTAGGTACAACTTTAGGTGCAATAAAGATTTTTCTATGTATCACACTATGAAAAACACACTATAAACCCTCGACATGTCTTCCGTTATCTATTGCAGCGCCCCCTGTATCTAAAAACAATCCTTAAAGAAAAACACATTTAAATCGGATAAGCCCTTTCAGAGGTAAATGGTAACAGAGAAACGTACAAACAAGGAAACAACCTCTCATGGAAACGCATATACATTACGAAACGAGTAATAAAATATGGCGTGTGATGCGTTCCATTCCTCCAGTTCCTTCTGCAACATTATTAGTTTTTTTAAATAGACTTTCATTTGGCCATAATCTCACCTAATAGTAAATGATGATATGGCTGACGATGGAGCATGAAGCTCTAGAAGATACCTGTTCACTCTGACCTGAAGAGAACCAGGTTATATTTTTCAGGAAAGACAGATGATGGTAGTGTGTTCCATTCCTTCGCCATTCTCATTATATCTTGGAACCGAAACATTCAGTGTGAATGTGAGGTATACTGATAAGATACGGATAGTATATGCCGAGATCGCGCGAGGCAGGGCTCTGGGGTGCGCATAAAAACAGATGCACCATCTATAAATAAATAATGCTGGACATTTTCACACAGCATCATCTAGTCCCAAACTAAGCAGAGCTTGTGTTATGGGAACTACATGACTGATATACTACTTATATACATTTTTTTGTAAATACATACATAATATACATAGAAAACACTCAGACCTGAGACAAATATTTGCAGATACAAACAATTGTCCCGTGGCGGGAATTGAACCCGCAACCTTCTGCGTCTGAGGTCTTCAACGTAATACATATATGTAAAGTAAGGTTGGAGGGACATTAACCCAGCTCCTCTTATTATGAGAGAACTGGTTTCTACACTAAGGATTTTAGACGACCTCTGTGGCGCAGTGGGCGAAGGTCCGCCTGAGATGCCGATGGTGACGAGTTCGATTTGCCGCGAGACAAATTTGTTTGTATGATCTGCAAATATTTGTCTCGGGTCTGATTGTTTTCTATGTATAATATATATGTATTTACAAATAAAATGTATATATAAGTAGTATATAAGTCATGTAGTTGCCATAACACAAGCTCTGCTTACATTGGGGCTATATGATGCTGTTGTGAAAAATGTCTAACATTATTATATGTACATTCATATAACAAGACTCAGATTCAAGATTGATACATACAATACACCTGAAAAAATCAATTTGTATACATTATTTTAGCAATTTTTGATAACTAATTCTTAACTTAGGATCGCATAGTCATTATAATAAAATATGTAATTTGACATTAAAATAATATGAATATAACATAATTTTAAAGTGAACCTTTTTCTTGAGAACTGCTCTTACCCCGCACCCCCGGTGTACGCGTTCAGCGCTAAATGCTCTACCGTTACTCAGTTAACGCTGAGTATGTCGTTTTGAAGATCAGCAATGCGACGGGGCTCTTACACCGAGCTCCCTTTCCTAATATTTACCTTTTTTTCATGTTATATAGAAGCATACGGTACTTACGGTGTGCGGTTACCGTCGTCTATTCACATCTGTAACATTAGAGCCGTGGCCGATGCTGGACTATTTTTACACCTCTGATAGCACTTAAAAACAAATTTCAATGGATGCCTCTCATTAAGATAGGTAGTTAAATTAAACACAGCTCATCCTTTACCGAAAGGTTTTGAAATTGTTTTGTTCTTAATTTAACACACGAGCCAATTAAAACATTTCCCATCGAAATGAGATTTCGCTTAAATCCACTACAAGGTATATTGGGGTCCACTTTGAGTTGGGAGCTTGTTCTATGTTTGTAAAGACTGGTTTTAGCGGAAGAGAGCTCGCAATCACGTACTAATGATGCAGTCGACAAACGGCCGTATAATGAGTGACAGGCGTTCACAGAACCAGAGCTGTAGTCAGGGAAGCAGGCGCCACATCGAGAAAATCAGTTAAACAATGTTACATACCGAGCTATCTCTACTAACTTCCAGGAGTTCGAAAGGAAACCAGAGCATTTTAAAATCTCTAGCGTGGTTGAACTTTTTAGAGTTAGTCGAGAGTAAACTAAAAACCCCGTTTGAAAAGAAGATTTTTAGGCTAAGCAAATCGTTACCTCAACAAAGCATAGGTACGTAGCCTACCGGTTATTTCATTCGTGAAACGTAAGAGGTTTGTGTTTGTTTGTCAGTTACGATCTAACTCCGAAACGGCTTATCGGATTGTAATGCGGTTTTTTGCAACTAATTTGTAAGAATTCAAGGATAGGTCCTAGATAGGTTTTATCGGCACAATTCAGTAGGCAGCGGCGGCGGCCCTGCATTCCAGGACATAAACACACGTCGAGGGTTTTCAAATTAAAAAAAATAATTGTTGCTTCCTATACAATTTAACCTAAGATTATGTACAACACAAACTACAAAAAAAAAATATGATCGTAGGCAATGGCGTTCCTGTCGAACTTTGCTGAAATTTAAAAGTACTATTAACACCGGTAAATTGTGCAAATCAACTTAAATTAAATTCGCTGTAGTTCCAAACCGAAACTATTCTATGAGAACAACAGCGAATTATCGTTTGTTCGCCTTGGGTACCTCCATACCTAACTACAGCCCTGGACATACCTAACTACAGCCCTGGACATACGGAATAATAATCTAGTTTAATTGATGACGATGGAATACTACAGTAGAGCTGGATAGCTGACCTGCGATCTGTGACCTGTTCCAATTGCATGATGAATCGCAGGTAATGATCGTTTTACTAATATACTACTGCATTAGACAAAACCTTGTTTTATTCTTCGTTTCACTGACGAGTTATTTGTCAACATTTATTTGCAGTTAGCAAAGATATGTTTGAAAGGAGTCTTTTTATATCTACCAGTATCTATCTCAGAAGGTAGTTACCATTTTGAGTTCAAAGTTCTACTGTAGGTACATGTAACAGTTATTTACTCTATACTTCTCATATAACTTAACTATAATAATCTATAGATAAGCAATACGACCTCTGTGGCGCAGTGGGTGAAGGTCCGCCTGAGACGCAGAAGGTTGCGGGTTCGATTCCTGTCACGGGACAAATGCTTATAAGATCGGCAAATATTTGTCTTGCGTCTGGCAGTCTGTTTTCCTATGTATAATATGTACCTATGTATTTACAATATATATATACATATATATATAAGTAGTATATCAGTCATGTATTTCCCATAATACAAGCTCTGCTTAGTTTGGGGCTAGATGATGCTGTGTGAAAAATGTCCAGCATTATTCATTTATTGTTTATTTATTTATTGTACTTATAGGCATGGCGAATTAGCTTGTAAGTAGGTAACTGTTAAAACGTAAATCAGTTATAAAACTGTGAACTACTAAATACTTAATTAAGATCGTCACTAATTAATGCAAAACCTTGATTTCAAGCCGTCAAGTCGAATCGAATGTACGAAATTGCGAAAGGAATCCCGTTTTAGGACAAAAACGACATTGTCCACCAGTGGCGACCGATGTGGTGCGGTGGGCGAAGGTCCGCCTGCGACACAGGAGGTTGCGGGTTCGATTCCCGCCCTGGGACAAATGTTTGTACGATCTGCAAATATTTGTTCCGGGTGTTCTGGGTATTTTCTATGTATAATAAAAAAATATGTATCTATGTAATGTATTGTATTGTATTAAGTATATCAGTCATCTAGTACCCATAACACAAGCTCTGCTTAGCTTGGGGCTAGATGATGCTGTGTGGATTGTCCAGCATTATTTATTTATTTATTTATTTATTTATTACTTTCCGTGCAGTTTTTTTATAAGTATTGGTACTTACTATCTGCAGATTATTCAAATTTAAGTTCAGTACATACCTTTACTAGGTACCTACGCTAGAAGACATAAATACTATTTAATTTCTAGTTAAAGTAGGTTGTATCAGCAGTTATTCCCCGCCTATTAATATTATGTTAGAGGTATAAAATTCTCGGATAAATATCGTCCTCGAAGTGACTTCATATCTCAAATGTCGAAAAAGACAGAAAATAACTTTTATTCGATGCAAACAATAACACAAAAAGTGTATAGGTGGTACCAACAAACAATATTACTGATCAATTGAACGTCAATGTTTACTTATAAAATCATTTGTCCTGACTGACTGACTGACTGACTGATCTATCAACGCACAGCCAAAACTACTAGGTAAGTCTAGAAAGCTGAAATTTGGAACATGAGTTTATATTGTATCCGCTAAGAAAGGATTTTTGGAAATTCAAAAATGTGGGTTATACTTTGTTCTATGAAGTTAGAAACATGAAAATTTAAATTGTAGCTATTAACTATAAATAAATAATGATGTGTTTCAGGGTTTTTGGATTTTGTCATTTTAAGGGGGGTGAAAGTTTGTATGTGAGTACCGGTTTTTTAAATGTAGGAACTTGAAAAATGGAATTGTAGCTACTCATTATCAATAAACTAGCTTCTGCCCACGGCGTCACCCGCGTGGTTCCCGGTATAAAAGGTAGCCTATGTGTTATTTTGATGTATAAGCTATATTACTGTAAAGTTTCATCAAGATCCGTTCAGTAGTTTTTGCATATAAGAGTAATAAACATCCATCCTCACAAACTTTCACGTTTAAGATATTATAGTAGGATAATGACGTATTTCAGTGTCTTTAGATGAAATATCAGTCGAAAGTTTGTATTGGAGTATGGATTTTTCACACGACTACACGCTTGCGAAGCCGCTGGCAACAGCTAGTCATACATATATCTCGTACACGACTTTTTTCGTAGAATCAGTTCCCAGGAGTGACCGCACATCAGCGGCGCACGGACGACGACGCGACGACGGTGCGGCCGCGGCGCTTTCACGCGATAATCAAACCATTCCCAGAACAACTATCTGAACTACTATCGAAATCTCTCCGACGCAATTCAGCTTTAACTTGCAACACCGGCTCGGCAGCCTGAAAATTGATTGGAAACTGCACTAAAAAGAGAACAAAACTTTAATTGACCGTCTAATTGATTCTCTGAAACAGCTAAAGATTAGATTTATCTACACTGATATTTTATAGAGGTAAAGTTTGCATGTAGGAGGTATCCCCGAAACTACTCATCCGAATTCAAAAAATATTTCTCTACCTTCAGGTTGGTGTATATAGGCTGTATATTATCCCGTTCAAGTTAAAGGCGTTTCATGGAGAACAATTTTACAACGTAAGCCGACGAAAAAACGTCAAACGAATTCATTTCTTACGAACGCTGCCTTAACAGCGGGCTACTTTTTATCCGGGTACCTACCACGCGGGCGAAGCCGTGGGTTTTAGCTAGTGTCACATAACAAAAACTATTGCGGTGTGTGTAACAACGCAGCGTGGAGGGGAGTCGCCTCTGTCTGTAACGCTTTATATAGGTACCTGATACATCTAAATGTCGTTATCATCCTCTCTTTTGGGGTATTCCCAAAAAGAACACTAATTTTCAGAGCTCCGAGGAAGAGGAGGAATAGTTTATAATATTAGTAACTTTTATTGTAGTGCTGACTTAACAAACCAAATCATAAATAAAAACAAATCGAAGCCCAAGGTGGGAGGCGATGAGATTTGTTAAATTAACCGATACAATCATGTAAAAATATCTACACTTAATCTACGCATGATTACTTTGATTGATATAAATATCTCCTCTCGCTTAGGCTTAGATAGATGATAGGCCTTAGCAATGAAAGTCAGTGACATCTCAATGTGAACGCCCATCTACTTTTTCACAATGTCCAATGGTAAACGCAGTGACCATTTGTAATAGCCACCTCTAACGGCGCTGCCAGTTGCTACAATGCCGACTGAATGTCAATGTAGCGGGTTCTTTTTTTAATAATGACACATTAAAAATAAAGAAGATACACCTCTGCGTTCTGGAGAAAGGTTAAAATAACTCTAAAAGTTCCGTTTTCAATTTCTAAGGTGAGACTGAATATCGAATGACGCTTTCCTACCCAAAGATACTGCAACTGTTTAGATTAAATTAAATAAAAATTTACATATATTTTATTCCGATTACGCTGGCGTGTGTAATCTCCTCCAGTGAAAACAAAACCCAAACTCCCGGGGCGGTGTGTCCCATCATCAATCATCGATGTCAATCATAGACAAAATATTGCCACATTGAAAGAGGTTAAAAATAAAGTAATAGATATCCGATTATTAAAGTACAAAATCCATAAAATATTATCATTAATTGTGATTTGTTTACATAAGACTGCCTTACTGGATAGCTGATAAATAATTAGGGGTACGTGTTTTTCGTCCAAGTACATCTATTTTAGGTAAAATTAAAGACTTATGAATTGAGCTCGTAACTCGCATACTCTTTCCACTACTCATGTAAGTACAAACACGTATTATATATTTAAAAGTCAAGTATATTTGACTTCACAAATATTCTTAGCGCAAATGTGTGCATGTAGGTAAAAGCAATTAGCATGCTAATATTTGCCCGACAGCTCAGATGGATGGCGGATGTACCACATTGCAAGAAAGCTGGATGACTGGCTTTTCAGAAATACTTGGAATTTCACAGCACTAGCCTTAAATCATCTGCGGAGGTTGAGTCATTGTGTGATCAAATGTTCCATTTTCTGTTGAATAAAAAAACGAACTGGCAATAGTGTGATTCTACTTTTACAACTACTGAAGGTATTAATGTAAACTGTCATTGCGTAGCTCTGGATCTCTAATAGTATAAAGAGGTAAAGTTTGTACGTTCGGAGGTAGGAGGTAATCTACGAAACTACTCATCCGATTTCAAAAAATATATACCAATATTTATACTGGACCACGGAGTAATAGGATGCTAACGCAGACTGAACATTCAGCGTGAAAATAGGCTGTATATTAATTATAATTAATGTGTTGAAATTTATTTTAAAAATGTAATGATTAGAATATATATTTAAAAAAGTATTTCTACGCCAGTTAAACGGCGAAACATGGCCGATCTTAATCTAGATAGTAAGACCTGTCTGTACCTTTACCTGTGTTTCGAACAAATAAAGTAATTGTATTGTATTGTATTATCCCGTTAAAATAAAAGGGCGTTTCTAGAAAACCAAATTTGCAACATAAGTCGACCAAAAAATATCGAGGGAATGCGTTTCTTAAGAACCCCGTCTTAACCTTTCATCGGCATACTTTTTACCCGGGTACCACGCGGGCGAAGCTAGTAGTTGATAAATGTAGAGATGGTTTCGTTATAAAAATCAACATTGTATTTGCTCATGAATCCTTTCATCTTGCACCGAAACAAGTATAAGTTAAGTTATCAACTAAACTCAATATTGACTCCCTCATCACCACAAATCTCACACTAGGACGGAAGTTACGGCGGATACGAAAAAAGTTGTGAGTTGATTATCAAGCCAAGATCAAGGGGACAAGTAGGTAAGCTTAGCCTGAGTATTCATGACAAAGTTATGAGCACTTTACTTTTGCCATCACAACCACTTCGTGTTATCAACAAGAAAATAAACTGTTAGGTATTCCTATTGAGTATTTGAAAGGCTTTCATTCAGATTGTATTGGTTACAAGCTACTGCCCACGGCCTGGTCCGTGTGGTACTCGGTTAAAAAGTAGCTCTTAACGTTTTTTTCCTTACGTTGCAAAATTGGTCTCCACGAAAAACGCTTTTATTTTAACGGAATAATATACCTACAGCCTATGTCCGTCCACACTGGAGGTCCAATGTAAATATTGGTGAAAGATTTATTGAAATCGGATGAGTGTTTTCGTAGATAACCTCCTACATCCGAACTTACAAACTTTACCTCTTGATAATATTAGTATATATTCAGAGCTGGCGTTATGTCATGTTGTCTCAGGTGGTGATGCGCGGTGGTGAGCAAACATCTGACTCATGCCTGCGCCAGACATTTCGCGATTGTTTTCATATTAGGTCTACCATCGATTTATATCTACACCTTACAGCTGCTCTCTTTAACTTTCAAGAACGTTGTTAGTGTCAGCAACCAATCCAAAGCAACGCGGGAAGCACCTGTACGACTCTTCAGTCTTAGACTTTTACCCACTAATCATAAAATTGCTTTTGAGACTACTAAAAGGTAAATGTCAAATACCGTGGTTTAGGAGTTCAGGCTTCAGACAAACAAAGACAGAAGGTATTTATGATAACTGAAGAAAAGCGCGGCTGAACACTATACCCTTATTCCACTTCTAATGTCGGCCTATAAAGAAACTACAGTAAAATATCGTAAGCACGAATAGGTATATAATGTTTTGTAGAGTAATTTCACTACAAATAATTATATTAATTAAACAAAACCTACCTAAGTAATAAACCTTGAAATTGTATTGTTGAAAAGGAATCGGATTCCCAGCGCGGCCAAAATCCCAGTGTTCATAGACGAGTGTTGTGATTGGAGCGCGCACATTGTCCGTAAAGTAATGTCTCACGTAGCTTTGAGCTATTTCTAGGGCTACCGACTTCTAGTTTCGGTTCAATAAACCACTCAGGTACCTAACTATAAAGCTCTCAAGAACTTTACATTACATTAATCATGCTATAAGACCGCTCATTGCACTTTAAGAGCCGTATTTAGCCGTAACAGATAGATCTAAGCATTATAAAATGATAACTATACACTCACGCCTGTTTCCCGAAGGGATGGCAGAGACCAAGGATTTCCACTTGCTACCTCTTTTGCTTCATTTACTCTCATCACATTGTTCATGCATGCTTGCCGGTTTAGATACTCTTGACCTGACCTTTCTTCAGAACGTCTTCAATTTGGTCAGAGTAATACGTTCGCCGAGTACTATACTTTCCATCCACTCTTGCCTTATATACATGTTTTATCATATACATGTACATTGTTTCTACATTCTCAAACCACCTAAGCATAGTTACAGATTGATGATGAAATGATAATTATTCCAACTTCAAAATTGTTTGTGGCAGCCCTGAATGTTGAAAACTCGTTGTTCACACACTGTCGGTCGCAGGAGGAACAATAACACACAATAAATTTAATAACGTATTTGCGTAAACATCGCACTGCGCAGGCGCATTGAGAGAAAACTCGTGTGAAACCTGCATTATTTGGACAATTTGTGACAACTTATTCTTAAGTAGATAAACACGGAAAAATCCCATTCACACCAAGCAGACAGTTTTGAAATCTGTGCGAACGTAACAATCATATTATTTTGGGATTGCTTGAATCAATCTAGGTCTGTGAAATCTGCATTTTGAAATCAAAAGTCGATTGCTTTTCCTAAAAATTATTGATGCTATCTATAACAGCATCCTTGGCAAATAATGAAAAAATCATTTTGTGCACCCACACTTTGTTATATCAAAAGAGCTTACTAAGTTTGCTAGTAATTATAAAACTTAAATTAGGTATTTTGAGAACTGAGACAGACAAGCATTTGTTAAACAATAAAGCAATGATTGCTGCTGGGAATGATGCCTTAACCAATGCATCTATTATCTACTTACCAAAAACTGCTTATCACGTTAGTCGAATATAATTTAGGGATGTAGAGCATGATATGAGCGTGACATTGAAATCGCACGCGTTTGCTGAGTCGCGTCATGCGTGTGGCATTTATTAGGTACATTATTAACTACAATACCCAATTGGGCAAATGTTAATTATTATTATATGCTGACATGTTGCTCGTAATATATCCCATTGCTGCTAGCTCTAGACTAGACACACATGTTAGTAGGTCAGCCGCGGTTAGTATCAATGGTTCAATGTCTATCAATGTCTTTAACACAAAGGACTAAGCAACTACCTACCTACGTTCCTGAAGATAGAGCTAGAAATTCAACTCTACAATCATAACTTGCGGAATAATTCTAAATAAGTAACTACAACAAGTTTATAATCTACTCGTATAATGTGCGGAAGGAGCAACCTAGGCAGGTGCCTACTGTAAGTCCTTACTTATTGTACCTGATAGATACGAGTAGCTATCTACATAAACTCAAAACATTAATTTCAATTTCACTTTATTTTGCGATAGGTACCTACCTACGAATGGATTACAACTTACAATAGATGTTATAAAAATAATAGTGTTGTAATGCGATGATCTATTAAAATTGCATAGATTGTATATGCTAAATAAAAGTGTTGTGCAGCGATGATATATTAAGATTGCATGCAAAAGGCCCTAAATTATTATAAAATACATGTCATATTCACAAGTGAAGAGATCGTTTGATGAGTGTACCTACCTACACCTATCAAATTGTGATAGGTAATCTACGTAGGAAGATTACTAGGTAGGTTGGTAAGTAAGTTAAGGATTAATTAGGATACCTAAGTACATAAGTTACGTACTAAAAAATGGTGCTAAACATAAACACAAGTTGAATTGAACTGTAAGCATGTATCTAGTTTTGTTATTAATTTCGCATCCTAGAAATTTATCTACTAATTTACGCACGATACAAACTTTTTTTTAACACCCAACTGACACGTACATAGTCAGGACGAACCTTAGTGTGAGCACAGATATTGGCCTCGACTCTGTAGTACACTGACTAAACTAAATTTATACTATCGCTCTCTTTTACTGATAGTGTACGCAAGAAAGAGATAGCTACAATTTTAGTGCTGTGTGCTGCTGTCAAATCAGTTTACATGCCGCTTTTCTTCGTGTTTATAGTCAGCATGTTTTGATATCACGACTAAATTTGTATGGAAAACTTAAATCTGACTAATTTGACAGCACTAAAATTGTAGCTTTCTCTTTCTTGCTTGCACTATCAGTAAAAGAGAGTGACAGTTTAAATTTAGTTTAGTCAGTGTATTACAGAATCGAGGCCATTATAATACAAGTAGTGTGGGCTAGGGTTCCCTGTGCCAAGTATCAGTAACTATCTCAAGTCACGAATATCAACATCATCAGTGGTAGACGCCCGCATTTGATAGGCCTACCCCCAGACTCATAGACATCTTGCCCTTGTCCTATATTACGTGGTCTCAGTTATATACATAGTGTTATCCTATTATTCCCTGTGGAATATGCACAATAGAACTAAAGGCTTGAAGGCTGACGTCATGCTGGTGAACGGCCGGATGCGGGGGTGCCACTGCGGACATTTGATCCGCCCCCGGAGCCTCCAACCACCCCAGGGAAGCCTGACTACGCCGCCGCCGCCGCTCCAGTTACTGATATGATACCTACGTATCCACATACTTATATGTTGGGGCGAAATAGTGGAGGGTCTTGTTTTACGGCGACTCGTCGTCACGTGGTTACCTTCCAACGTTATGGAAATAATCACATTCACATTTCTAATGACATTTCTAAGTCATAAAACCGCAAGAAAACTTAACGTTCGGTCCAGCAATTTGCAAAGAGCATCGTTTATAGATAATTGATGCTGTTATTTTTGACATTTTGTTATCTGCTAGAGGAAGTTAGGTCTTTATGTAGTTATGCATTATGTACGATGCATGGGCTGTTACCTAATAGGTAACTGTTGTTATATACTTCACTTTCAAACACATTAATCATGAGTGTCGGGGAATTTATAAAAAAAAAACCTAAAGTTCAGTCACGCTATTTGCAGAGAGTGATTTAAACTAGAGCTGATAAGCCGACGCTTTCTAATGTTCCCTTAAATATTAACGACACACTCGCCTAAGGATGTGGTTTTATGTGACCTTTTGGATAGTTACCTTAGTTTTTACTTTCAAACTATGTTTGTTCTTCAATCTTTGTATGTATGACTAGCTACTGCCTTCGGCTTTGCCCGCGTGGTACCTGGATAAAAAGAAACCGATGAAAAATAGCTCTTACCGTTATCGGTATGGCAGGCAGCGTTCGTAAGAAGCGCATTCCCTCGAACGTTTTTTTCGTCGACTTACGTTACAAAATTGGTCTCCACGAAAAGCCCCTTTATTTAAACGGGTAAATATATAGCCTATGTCCATCTTGAAGGTTCATTCTAAATATTGGTGAAAAAGTTTCTGAAATTGGATGAGTAGTTTCGGACCTTAGGTACCTCATACATCCCAACTTACAAACTGTACCTCTTTATAATATTATGAATTGCGTGTCCTTGTGTGCCGTAGCTAGGGACATGACCCGCTACTTGAACCCCTCATGCGTTATTAGTTACCAAATTTATTGTGTTATGAAATATTCGTGTGTGTTTATGATGTGAAATTAAATAATAGGTGTTTTGGTAAAACTGTTTGGAATGTTTCATTGATTCTTGTTTTTAGATTCAACTTTTAAGAATTGAAACTTACTTTCTGCTTTTATAGTATAGTTATAGTATAATCAGCGGTATTAACTAACAGAACGCTCGTTAATCTAGCAAACAGCCTGTGTCCACGCCATATACCACCATTATCGACCACTTCACCCAGTTCCCACGGCCGCCGCCGCAGCAGACCGCACCACTAGACCATGAACTATAACGAGATAACAATAGTTAGTATGCAAAGTAGATCACCTCTCTAGCTGTAGACCATAGATAAATAGAAACCATGCTTTTTTCTGGTTTCGAATCCGGCCTCAGAGCCTCAAATAATATAACACCCATCAGAAGAGAGATAGGACCCCCTAGGAGCTCTGGAGCGTTTAGATGGGCTTACGCTTTCTGGGTAAAGATACCACTATAGGATGATAACTTTATTAATGTAATATACTTATATCTACGGCAAGTTAAGGCTCTCAGACCGACAATTTACAAGGTAAGATACATTTAAGTCAAAATCAGTTTTCCTTATTATTCCGGTATCGGCCATTAATAAGTGAATGCAAAATCCAAGTTATGGAGAAAGCGATCTGGTTGGATGCTGCAACTCTCTACTTTATGCAATTTGTAAAAACAAATATGTTGTTATTGGGGACAAAGTCGTGATACGAGTATAGGCTTGAAATAAATTGGCAATGCTACGCAAATGCGTTATTCATTTTTATTCAGCGACAGAAGTTCAAAGTCTAAATTCTCTACATTTTGTACATATTTTGTGGAGCTGTTAGTAATTATGAAACACATATATATATAAATATATATATATATATATATATTCTATATATAATCAGTTGTACGTCGTATTTGTCTCTGCAAAAGTGTGTAGTCAAACAGCTTTCTTACGATGTTTGCATAAAACTTATTTATTTGAAAGGTAAACTAACAACCCGACCCATCCTATACATCCTAAACCACAAATCACGTAGGAAACCAGTATTAAGTGTGACCGCTAATTTCCGACTCTTTCGTAATAATTATAATAAACGCATTAAAAAAACTTCTTCCTAACTAATTAGGAAGAAGTTTTTTAACTTCTTTAGAACTCTAAAGTTCCGTATGAAATTCTAATGACAATGAAACGAGATACCTATGTTATATAAAGGTGAAAGTGTTGTAAAATCTTTGGATTTTTGTACTATTACGTATTTTAACCTCGTTGTAAGATACTCGTAGCAAATGTCTTGACCGAGGCTGTGGCATACGAAATTTATAGTACGCACGTCAACGATTGATTTTACGGTAAGACAATGAAGATCGCTGTTAATTGGAAACCTTTTGACGAGAAAGCATAGACAATGGATTCTACTTAGCGGATTAAAATTAAATATTTCGGATCAGTACCGTTTTACCGTTAGATACCCAAACATATCTAAGTAAATGAAAATGTATATATAACATTTAGCGATGTATATACGCTCGTCAATGATTGCCACAATAGGCAAGTACCGTTTAGATACAATTTGTCCGAGTAAACTATTCCATGCCACGGATTTACATGACAATGCGGCTACCATAACATTTCGACACACTTCAAGTCCCACAAGAGGTCAATAATTGTACCTCGCTGCCGGCCGTGTGATGTGGGTTCTTTCTGACCCTTTGTTACTCTAATGAAGAGGGGTGCTGGCTCCTCTCATACAAAACGATAAAAAATACAGAACTTAGGATTTGAGGCTCTACTATTTGATACGCATACGGTCGCATTGCAACGCCAAACATTTAATTGTCTCTTTTGAAATGTTGACTGACATATGTTCATAAACTCACGCCTGTTCACGTTCGGAGGGCTAGGATCCTGACTTACAACTTTTGCTCCATTCACTCTCATTTCATTCTTCATGCATGCTCGCCGGTTTAGGGTACTCTTGACCTGACATTTCTTTAGAACGTCTTGAATTTGGTCAGAGTACGCTCGCCGGGGTCTACCCCTTCCAATAATCCCATTCACGCTTGCCTTATTTACATCTCCTTTCGTCTATTGATTGATTCATCAACATAATAAATTTTCTGGACGTCCGGCACTGAACATTTTGGCCTCCTTCTACTGAGTTCCTGCGACCGTTATTGTCATCGATCCATCGAGCGAGGTGCATACACTGCCTCTTCCGGTTCGTGGTCACCATTCGGTATCTACTCGCAGAGGATCAAGTCTATGTACAGACTACTGCAGTAGGTAAAACGCAAGTAACGTATCTGAAATTAGAAACATGTTGATAAATAGCAGAACATCACCGCTGTTGTCTGCCACTGCGGACAACCAACACAGCAGTGCCGTGGATAACCAATTAGTTCTGACGTGAGATGGGTCTACTTATGCTGGTAGAGTCAATGACATTGATTTATAGATTACTTAGCTACAGGTTGCATTGTTCCTAGTTCAATGCTTGGTATTCTTCGGAAGTTTGGACGATTCAAAGCTGACTAGTGTAGCGCTAGTCCACGCAGATTGTTTCGGCGCTAATAGATGTATTAGGAAAATTATCTTTCTTTCAATCTTTCCAAAAGGCCTTTGATAAAAGGAGTTTTCTGTATAAAGTAAATCATACAAAATATTATATTAAAGCTGAAGCTAGTAATTAGATAACAACCGGTATCCGCTATCACAATCGGTACATTTGATAATATTTGGTCAGGGATTTTGGAATTCACTCTTACCTCAACAACCTACTACATTATAAAAACAAATGAGGTATTCTGTTATTGAATAGAATATTAACAGTTACAGAAAAAACATTTACACAATTATAACACCCGAAACAAAGAAAAATTACAAGTTCCAAAAACCAGACTTGTTAATAAGTATAAACTATCTGTCAAAAGCTCGATATGTACAATAAATTGCCATTAGATAGCACACGGCTTCCGCCTAACCAATTTAAAACGAAATTAAAGGAATTCCTTGAATGTCACCCTTTTTATCATATTAATGAATACATGAGTTGTTCAATTTCTGATTTGCATGGATAGTGGAAAATTTTAGATTAAGAACTTATGTATATTTTAATATTTCTAGATTAATCTAGAAATGAACATTAAGAACAAGATTATGTAACTATAACGAAATGATTAAATAAATAAATATCAAATTGGCATTATGCTTATTTTTTACATTCACATGTTTTGCCTTTACCCATTTCCTCACGAATCACCTATTGAAGTTGAGAACCATACTTCTTGGTATCATTACTCATAAGTAACAAAAGCTATTTGGTGGTGTGGTAATTTCTTTCCTTATAGAGCTCATCACATCAAATCCACACGCACAGTGGAAATCACAATAAATTGCCATGAGGTAAAAGCACACAAAACATCCGACCCTGCGTATCATAAAGGGGACATTTGGGTCGCGATGGGATCGTCCCCCGGCCCCGATCTGACCTTCGGACTTCTCCAAACATACCTTACAGCCTCGACTGGGAAGCTATAGTTTCCTGCTACTATCTATGCGTATGATCTGATAATTTTAGCGGAAGAGCATTGCTTCCATCCGGAAATTTTTATTACATTATGGCCTTTGTATAAAATAAACTATTTTCGGACTCTTACCCTTTGTATAAAAAAACGACTTACCCTTACTTCGACACGTGTGACATGTCTGCTGACATGACGATTGCCATCTGCCAGTAGGTCTAATATAAACTCTATATAAAACATACTCTTTGATTTTTTACTGTACCTATAACAGCGCAAGTTTTAATAGCTACGCTGGTAGTGTGATAAGGTAATATATTGCGAGCGCGTGACTTGACAACTGTATCAGGGAAACGTGATTTAAATACATGGTAATAGTCTGAGAGATAAAAATGGGCTAAAGAAGTGACGGAATGGTGCCCTAGAGATAAAAAGAGAAGTAAAGGTAGACAGTATCGTAGATGGGAAGATGATATCAAAAAAGTGGCAGGAACGAATTGGACGAGGAAAGCAATGGATAGATCTATGTGGAGAACACTCGGGGATGCGTATGCTGGAAAGCAAGACAATTAAGAAACCGGTGTCTAATACAAAAATAAATATAATAATTATTTTATTTACATATACTTACCATCAACCAAATTTCTTTGTAGTACTAAGAAGAAATAATATAAAATTTTACTATTACATTGTTAATATAGAGGTATAATATTATAAGAGTGATGTTATGAAATTATTATACTGACACATTGATCGCCACGAAATTGAAGAAAAAAGCCTAACAACCTAACCTATCCGACTCGGAATTGCCCAGGAAAGATACTTCCATCCTGGGCAGTGGACGATCCCATCAAGCAATCACCGCACCTCGGCATAGTCCGTGCATCCAAACTATTCTTGAAGATAATGCGCTAAAAGTGTTTCATGCAAAATGTATTTACCTACTAAATATGCGTATGTTCCCGAATTGGCTGCGGGATATGTGTTATGAACTCTGGCTAAAAAAACCACATTGTATAGAAAACAGCAATGTCAGCGCATATATTTGTTCCGGGTGTTCTGGGTATTTTCTATGTATAATAAAAAAATATCTATCTATGTAATGTATTGTATTAAGTATATCAGTTATCTAGTACCCATAACACAAGCTCTGCTTAGCTTGGGGCTAGATGATGCTGTGTGGATTGTCCAGCATTATTTATTTATTTATTTATTTTATTTTATATAAAGAGTACTATTATAGAAATGGCGTCACTTCAATAAAATTCATTATCGATATGATAACAATACATAACTCATACATTAAAATTAAAAATGTGTTTCTTTCAACAATAATAAAATCGGATTCATGATTCATACATTGACGCAATACTAGAGTAATTTTATGTTTCTTTTAGGTATTTATTTTAGGTCCGTAATATTTTTTTTATACTACTTAGAAGACAAACAAACATACAACTGTTGGTAAGCGGTTACTGTAACCTACGGACGCTTGCAGAGGTATTATTCACGCATTGCCTCTCAGAGGTATCAACATCTTTATAATCTGCTTTTAGCAGATAGGTGTTACCTAAAGTCACGAATATACCTGATGTTTTTCCTTTAGCTCAGAAATGACTCTGAAAACAGACAGAATATAGAAACATCAGTAAAGCATAACTAGCTTTACTGATGTTTCTATATTCTGTCTCTGAGGGTCGATTATTGACACGTCATTTTGTAATCCCAACGGATTTCGCACTAGACCTGCATTGCTTACCTTGTTCAAACATTATACTAACATTGTAAAACCACACGGTTTAGGTATTTTTCCCAAGCAAAATGCATATTCACATGCACTCCGTCTCATGCATAACCTCAGTGGTTTACTCATCCCATGAATATTCTATAGGTTTCTCAGCGCTTTACTGGAGTAATTGTTTAGATAATAAGTTTACCTTTAAGGTATTGTTTGTTGGAAAACAGTGAGCTAGAATAAGAAACACTAATAAATAATGGTGTTCAATAGTCAATACCGACCTAACGTTGCAAGAGACGAAGTCCCTTTATTCGCTTCAAACTACGTCCTAACAAAGTTAAACAAGCGAGACTGAATTTTGAAGTCCTTATTGCTAAAAAAAATTATATCTCTTCAACAGACTTGTAATCAATTAGCAACAGCAACATTAAATCCATAAACTGACTCCAGGCGTCTGCAAAGGAGGTCAATTTTCGCATTTGACTATATTTACCAGTGATTCTTCAAGAGAGAAGGGGCGTTGGAATGACAGTCGTTGGAGCATGAAATATAAGTGCCGCAAGTTATACCTATAGATACCTACTTATTTAAGTCTGACACAGATGAAGGTCCCATGATGAAAATGGTAAACCACTGTAATTATCATACAGGTTTTTAACTTTTTAGCATTCTGAGAAGTAAGAAGAGTATAGTATAGAATATGTACCTGTAAGTATCTATTATGTTTAAGTTTGCGGGTTCCGTTGAACCCTCTCTGTAACAGTAAAGCCCATAATAAGTGAGCAATAATGTTCTAATAATGAAGTTAACGTAAGGAAACGGTGATTTATTGGAGGCGACACCTAATAACTTTGTAACGTAAATTGATTTACGTTCCGCTACACTCCACAGATGGTCCAAGTTAGAGGCTGGTGGTACCAATTCGACCGAATGTTCAAACGAAATATTATTATGGTTTGAATGTTCACCGATATTTCGACGTAGTAGACGTATCTTGGATGTGTTTAATTGCGTACGATACCACTACCACCGGTTTCACTTGCACATTCGAGTTTATCTCGGCCCCACCACCACTGATTACTAACGTAGCATGTGTTTTCGGTTCTTGAACAATCTCACCACAAGATTCCTGTCTCCAGATAATTTTAAACCATCTTTTCTATTGAAATTACCAGGAATTTATCACAAATCACGGTAAATATACCGTTTGGGTTAATATTATGTAGGTACATAACCATGATAGTTTAAAAAGTTACCTATTAGATTTGTTTAGGGCACAAAAAACGATCATTCACAGCAGTCCATTAAACAGATGAACTGATGATGAATATCATACTATTGCGAATGTGTATTTAATGGTAGGGAGAAAATGTGGTTTAATGTCTAACATGCGCTGAATTACATAAAAGTCCTTTCAAGCTATTTGTCACTCAGCTAAACCTCCTTGGAATTCTATTGGGAAGGCCATTTTCAGTGGAAGTCTTATGGTAATGGATGCTGTCGATAACAAACTTTCATACGCTTTTACGTATAATAATGTATTGTAAAATGACACTGTATTATTTATGTATATATGTTCCACGCCTTACACCACACCTAGCAGCCGTCAATCAGCGCTACAGAAGTATGCATGACTCGGGTAATTTGCCGGCGGCACCGGCGGCACCGGCGGCACCGGGCTCACACTAATGTCTAGAAAACTGATGATTGATATGATAACAGTAAACTGTTTTTAGAGGAAACAGATTGGCTATTTTATGCCGATATTCTGCAGCGTGACCAAAGACGTCCATCCGTTTTCGTTGTATGTTACGGATTATGACTACACTACCTTATTTCGTTTCATTCTATATATTTACTAATGAACCCCATAATTTTTGAAACACTCCTTTTACATATAAACATAACAAATATTCATATTGTAAAACCGGGAATTCTCATGTACCGCACTATCGGTGAAGGCACCGACTAAGTTACAAGAGTGCACAACAAGATGCGGAGGGAGAGCGTCGCGATCACTCACCCTGATGAAGACTCGGAATGAGTCGAAACTTAGTCGGTGCCGTCACCGATAGTGCGGTACGTGACAATTCCCGTTTTTACAATATGAATAATCAAATTCACGATAGTTTTTGGACATAACAAATACTTCCTATTAATGTTGAAACTTTAGCAAATTTGTTACAATTCCAGTAAAATCTTGCCCATCTGAGTTCCAATTAGACGCATTAGGTATGTAACCAGTGACCACGTCTCGTCGCGTCACGTCTCGTCGCATCACGTAGCGTCGCATCACGTAGCGTCGCATCACGTAGCCTCGCAATTCACGCAATCACTTCACTTTACATCATCCAGCTTTTGATGTAGGAACAACATAAAGTGGCCCTTTCATGAAAATACGGCTTCGTCTGTATTGGTACTACCTGGATCAAATATTGATAGCTTGTGTTTTTGGTTAGTAGTAGATCTCCTTGTAAAAGAGCTCGTACGGGGAAGTAGGTACTACCACCATAGGTATCCAAGCAGTAATGCCAACATTGCTGTGTTCCTGTTTGAATGGTACACGGGTAAAAAGGATTTCTTTGAATAGGAAAGACTTATTACATAAATGTATTTTCTTAGTTTAATGCAATATTTTTAAAACAAAAATACTGCTTATCTTTTTTGAAGACAATATTTTTCTCAATTTTGTTCTTACTTGAAAATAATTATGTTTATTTCAAGATTTATTTTATGTCGTATCAAATAAATATCAAATAAATGTGTTAAATAAAACAATATGTTTCTTGAATTAAATTTATTTATCTCGTAACAAATAAAATAAAATGAGATGATTTTTTTACTATTACGAAGAAATTATTGTCTAGCGTCTATAGGGAGAGAATCATTTTCTTGGAGGTAATAAAAATGTCTTAATGGAAAGCAATTTGTCTTTCTATAAGAAATCAGTTTTTACCGTGTATGAGTGCTGGTGATATTACTGACCCATGAAACTTTTCACCCCTGAGACATATATCAAGGTAGACACGTTAAGCTTTTCACCCCTGAGACATATATCAAGGTAGACACGTTAAACTTTTCACCCCTGAGACATCGCCGTCGGCAACGCACGAGTGATACCTCTGGTGTTACAGCGTCCATAGGTTACATAGATTACCAACAGTTTCCCACCTGTTCCGTATGCTTGTATGCAACATTATATGTATTATCTTTTTGTAAATTTCTAAATCGGTTCATCTTTACGAAGATTATTACAACATACATCGGTGGGCGAAGGTCCGCCTGCGACACAGGAGGTTGCTGACTCGATTCCCGCCCTGGGACAAATATTTGTACGATCTGCAAATATTTGTTCCGGGTGTTCTGGGTATTTTCTATGTATAATAAAAAAATATCTATCTATGTAATGTATTGTATTAAGTATATCAGTCATCTAGTGCCCATAACACAAGCTCTGCTTAGCTTGGGGCTAGATGATGCTGTGTGGATTCTCCAGCATTATTTATTTATTTATTTTATACTTTCACATAATATTAGTAGGTACTAACGAATGTATAGTTGTATTACTTGCAATTATCAGTTTATATCTACAAATAGATTACGAGTTGTTTTACTTTTTACAATAACATACATATTTTGCACAATGGTTGTCTGATAGTCAGGGCTGTAAGTGCTGAGTGCCTCTTGTTGCTTCATCAGCTAGATATCAAACACAATCATTTATTCACTTATTTTCCTCTAGAAAGGTACCTACTCACCTAAGTACACAAAAATAGCTGCATAACAAGGAAATACTTAACCTATCTCAATTTATTATAAAGCTGGTATTTTTTTATGTTCAAGATTTTCATTACGTTTTTATACATGTGAATGTCGCTTCTATCAACAATCCCAATCCTACTTCCTACTAAAATCACAGAATTATCAAAAAATCAATAAAAAGTGCTGGACGTTTTTCACACAGCAAATATACCCCCAAAGCAGAGATCGTATTATGGGAACTATATGACTGATATACTACTTATATATATATATATTTTGAAAATACATACACATAAACATCAAGACCACAAATATTAAAAGACGATTCAAACATTCGTTCCGCGGCGGCAATCGAACCCGCAACCTTCTGCGTCTCAGGCGGGCCTTCGCCCACAGAGCCACATGGGTTGTTAAAATCAATAATACCTACTACTAATATTATAAATGAGAAAGTATGGATGGATGTTTGATTGTTTGTGATTAAGAATCTTAGTAACGATAGAACTGATTTGGGTGAATGGAATAGGTAGGTATAGTTAGACCTAGAATAATACACAGGTCAGATTTTATCCGGGAACCTCACAGATAGCGTTGGGTAGATAAATAGCTAGAAAGTGCCTATTTCATATATCATTTTAGGTTTTTTTTTACTAACACAAAAAAATACAAATACAAATATATTTATTTACCAATTAAGAATGCTTCAATTTTACTTTTCTGGTTGTCCCCGCACGATGGCTAGCCTGTATCGCGGGAGGCCGATTACATAGCATTACCAAATTTACTAAGTCACTGTACCAGGGCAAACAACAATATAAAATAATGTATACCTACTCGAAAACTTTACATTTTACGCACTAACTATAATGCCATAACTTTTTATATAATGAAGCAAGAACAAACCTTTGTATACCTAAACATCACTGAAATCAGATATCGCTCTATTTGGCTTATTTCTATTTTTTTTTTTTTTAACAAAGTTCTATTTAAGTCTGTTGTGGTACCATGGTACTCGTAGTTCCTGATACCAACGATATAGAGAATCTAAGTGTGGGGACAGAATTATGTATGCGTCTGTTGAGTGGTTATTTACTTATCTATAACATATTTCTCCCTTTTCTCGAAGCCTGTATTTTGTCAGTAAATTATAATCAACAAACCATTTGTATTATTAAAATAAACAAACACTCACTATCTGTCAGCTATCGACAGATAGCACTTGTGTCGTTCGCGATATTATTGTGATATGAATCACGCAAGGACTTATCGGAGATAACAGCACGTTGCTTACCTGCCGATACTTATTAGATTGGTCCGATTAAATTGCTATGCTTAAACAAAAGGAAGAATATAATTTAGATAGCTAACACTCAATAAATAAATAATAATGGATATTTACACAGAGCATCATCTAGCTCCAAGCAGAGCTTGTGTTATGGGAACTACATGAAAACAAATGTATTATACTACGTATAATACATTTATTTGTAAATACATACATATTATATATGAAAAACATCCAGACCCGAAACAAATATTTCCACTATATATATTCAGTAGGTACTTAGTACCATAGGTGTTCTGTTCTTTATATGGCAGTCCCCGAGCTATCAGTGTGATGTTGTTGTAGACTAGTGGAATGTCTGAAATTTTGTGTTGAGTTTTTTCATACCAAATACAAACATCTTCCTCCCCCCCCCCTCCTAGGAATTTATATTCGGATAATTGAATAGGGGTCTACACATCATAAGTAAATTACCTACTTCGCCCTCCGAATTTCATATGTCTCTATAAGTTATGGTTTAGGCTGAGCATTATTTTTCAGTCCGTCACCCTTTCCTGAAAAATACGATCTAGACATCTTCAAGGTTAGAGTGAATGCATCTACTAGGCCTTCATGCACCATCATCGTCTATAGACGATGATGGTGCATGTAGGCCTTACCTGATGGTAAGTGATGATATATCATCACTTACCATCAGGTAAGATAATGGGCAAATGAAGTTTCTTGAAAAAAATGGTCACGTTACGCTACCTAAGTATTTAGAGGGTTGGTAATATGTTGGAGCTTGGCCATCATTATAATCACCTGTAGAAGTCCACCGTTTGCCATGGGGATAAAAACTGCTGTGTAGCGCTACGGCCTGCGCGGTCCTATCGCTAAGTCGAAGATTAATCGCGCACGCAGATACAAAACAACAATGTACTTACCTACTAGGTACGAACACCTAAATTACAAATATATACTATACTACGAACTCTTCGCATATAAAATAAAACTAATTTTATTTTTGATTTTGCATGATTAGGTAAATTTTGTTCTATTATTATTAATTCTTTTTGATTTGTATTTCTGCACAGAATGAACATTAATTTAAATTCAATATTATATTCATACGCCTGTAAAGGCAGGTTTTGGTAGTACCTACTATAATAATTTTAAGATCTATGTGTAACCTGAAATCTTATGAATAAATGATTATGATATGATATAATATAATAGGTATGTAGAACTACGAACAGGATAATAATGCTCATTAAAAGCAGTTGCAATGACTCAAAAATGTGGTAAAATTTTTGGAAATGTTTTTGAAATGTAACCGATGTAACCCTTCCACGAATGATCTAGGATTCGAAGATTAGCTAACCTTTAGGAATTCCAAAAAAAATCTATTTCTAGTGCTAGTACCGAAGAAATCTTTAATGCCCCTTTTCCATTCTTGTATGTTGGTTTATTAATTATGTTTCACTCTCCAATGTATGTTTCATTCTTGTGCTCGATGAAATAGTGTGGAGTCAGGATTATGTATTTCTGTTGGTTTATTAATTTATCACACGTTTACTAGGGGGCCACTGCTATAAACGATGGGAAACACGTCGGGGGTTTTTAAATTTTGCAAATATTACATTGTATTGTCTCACAGCATCACAGTTCCGCTGTCGGAATGTTGCTTGGTCGAGGTGTCGAAACTCGAAATCGGGTGATCGGGCGCTTGCAGCCGCCGCGCGACCTAAATACCTACCTACTCGTATACCTCGGGGAACACCTGCATCTGACTGAGGCTTGCAGGCACGGAAGGCACCCCAGTCGATACTAGATACTACATAGTAAATTACTTCTATTTTTTTAGCTAGTTATTTTAAATGTAAATATTTTTTCTCTTATAGTTGGTACCTAATCTCCTTCAGACGTTCTACCAGCCTACTCTTCATTACACGAAGAAAATGCTTATTAGCATTAAGTTCGCATAGGTATATATACTTGTTCTATCTTGTGTAATAAAGCATTTTCTATCTATCTATAGACTAAAAAAACTAACGACGACGAGAGAAAAGATCTGAGGCATCTGCTTCATTAGATTAAGACCTTTCCTCTAAAATTATATATTTCTGAAAAAAAGTAATGCAATAATGTAATGCAAGTAATGCAATAAAATAGAATATCTTAAATTAAAACTTTAAACACGCAGTCCAAGATCAATAGTATCCCAACTTGGAGTTTGACAGAATGACATTGGCATGGTGAAATATATATTATCTGTGGAATGGCTTAATACATGCGATAATTTGGCCCCTACATGATATAATTTTTATTACAATGCGCAATGGAAAGTTATGTAAAATTGGAGTTTTATTCGATGAAGTATTATAATCAAATATTGATGATGGGCTGTCATTAAATATGCATTTAGTAAAGTAAGCTCCCAGCATTATTTGTATGTAAAATTCATGCCGATCGCACAATAAAGGATCGCATTGTATTCCTATACCATGAATTTCTCGGGAAATAGATTGTCTCACCTGGCGACATGTCTCGAGGGTTCGTGATAGGAAGTAGATTGGTTCCGGCATCACGCCGATGATTGCAAAGGGTTGGGCAATGCTTTTGTCATCAGCAGTTGATGTCTTCATTGTTCTAGCAAACTATTATAAACTTGTCTACATACCTAATTATCATAATTAGGTAATGGACGTTTGGTTCTGGAATGGCGGCCGCTAACTGGATGACCACACAGTATAGAATAGACCGATGACATCTCAAAGGTTGTGGGAATTCGGTGGCTGTATATGGCCCAAGTTCGTTCGCCATTGTACTATTTGTGGGAGGCCCATGTCCAGCCTTCTACAGACTGCTGATGATGATGAATGGATATTCAGGTAAGTTTGCATCATAATGTATGTATCTACTTATTAGTTTTTGCGCGCGGCTTAGCCCGCGTGGTAGGGTAAAAGTAGCCTATTCTAGGTCATGAAAACATTGATTCCACATTTCGTCTAAATCGGTTCAGCCGTTACAAATATATTGACAACAAACAACCAAACTTTCGTATTTATAATATTAGTAAAACAAGATCTACCTACATCATAATCAGGTCGTTAGATAGAATACCTATAATAAGTACTATTCACTAGCTGCTAGAAAATACCTTTCTTAGATAGCATATAGTTAACTTATTGTTACTTTTATGATTTGTCCACTAATGTGGAATTTGAGTTAATAAAAAAAATTACTCGCGAGAAGGCGAGTCGAAACAAAAATGTGTCTCGGAGCGGAAAATGCGCTTTGAAACTAAGTAGGTACCTAATATTCTGAACAGCTACTCGAGGGTCAAAACGAAGGCCACATCATGTAACACTCACGCTCAGGCATCAGAAGTGCTTGTGCTCCACTTGGCAGCTCCGTGGAGTAGGTACCTACTTAGCAAGCAGGCGCCAGATAGCAACCTGATACGCAACTCACATACCTACCAGGGAAGGACGAAAGCTGAACACTTTGCCAACACTTGGCCAATTGCCAGAAAACGTTGTCAATGGAATTTAGGCAGCATCTGCAACGGACTGATGCCACAAGTCGTTCTGCAAATTGGCCAAGTAACCCTCGTCATTATCTTTCACAGCTTATAAAAACTAATGCTGGACTTACTTTCACCACTGCAGTATGCTCCGGACCTTAACCGGTAAGTAGGCGTACCAACTAATAAAATAGAAACAGGTGATAGGTAAAAACACTAAGTATAAGGTACTCGTTTCTTTGGCAGAGCAAAGGTTAGTGAATAGAACCGCTTGAATAGATCCAAAGTCAAAGTCAAAGTCAAAATTCATTTATTCAATAAAATCACAAGGATCACTTTGAAAAGTCGGTTTTTATGTACTGCCTGTTCCTCCGCGACCAAGCCAGGAAAGAAAGGCAAGAAAACAAGGCTTGTTATTCCCCTCCCTTCTGGTAAGTAGGTATGATATTCTCGAATATCATACCTCATAGTTTCTAGGACGTCGTAAACCTATCTACCTATCTAATGGCATGCTTATAATAGCCACTCAAGTACTCATATATAATAATCATTAATCTGTCAAAAGCATAATATGAATTACCGACACCAAAGCATTTCCTTCTATTTCTTCAAAAACTTCCGAGCCCCATCCATAATTCCATAGTCAAGCGTGGGACACTCATTTTAAGCTGAGTCTTTCTGAAACATCTGTTGAAACTGCTAAAGAAGCCGTTACCCGAAGCATGCCAACTGCTAATTAAAAACATTGCAGTTACACTTCTATAATTACAGATTCTATTTACCTATTGAAGTAAACTTGACCAACCTCCATCGCAAAAACAACCGTGAATCGAAACGCGTTGGTTGATAGTTGATTATGTGGTGATCGCGTGATGATGCAGTCGAATTAAAAAGTTGACTTGTTGACGTAGGTAATCGCTGGTTAATTTCATTAGCATACAGGAAACATGGTAGCCCAGTGTCGAGGCTGTTCCGTGCGGCAGGAAGGTATACCTATCTGATGTACACATGGTCAAATTTATGGCGGAATAATAACGGGGTGTAGTCACGTCCCACTACCTTCCCGTTATCTTTCCATCTTGTACAGAGCTCGCTTACCTCTTCTAAAGCTTAAGTATTAGGTAGCTACCTAAGCAAGACAAATGTAGTCTATTTTATGGGACATGTTGCTTAGTTCCAGGCTCTTTTTTTGGTAACATAAGTCAGTTGTCCATCAAAACACTGGGTGGAAGGCACTTTTGGTCAATATTTTGAAAAACTAATTGAACGCCTGTTGGTTCCAATCAAACTTCCGCCTGAGACGGAGAAGGTAGCGGTTTCGATTCCCGCTGCGGGACAAATGTTTGTATGATCTGCACACGTTTGTCTCTGGGTGTTTTTTATGTATAATATATATGTATTTACAAAAAAAAATAAGTGTGATATCAGCCATGGAGTTCCATAACACAAGCTCTGGCTTACTTTGAGGCTAGATGAAAATGGCCAGCATTATATATTTGATTTGTTATTTATTTATGCATGTACCTGCTTGCTGTAAGAGTGTAACTCTTCACGGCAGAGGAAACACACTAAGTTGGAGGTCTATGACTTTTGGATATGGTTATTCCTTGATTGTCACTGTCAGATAGTTAGGCTGTTCTCCGGTATTACCGGTTGCATCACCGTAAAAAAACCGTGGACTAACTATCTAGTAAGTCCACGGATTTTTTGGCAATGGGTGCAATTGCCCACACACCCTGAGGTACAACCGAACACTTTTTTTAAACAATCTTATTAGGACATCACTATATTTACTAGAGTCGTTATTAATCCGCGTAGAGCCCGCGACTGCACTATCAGTTTTTCTATTATTAGATAAGTTTATCAAAGTCAAATTCAATGTCACAAAATACACCTTTACGAGATCCTAGATCCGCGTCTGTACACTACACTACCATCGGTAGTATCTTATGAGTCAGACGCGTAACCATTTCATATATTAGTTATAAGAAGAAATTCTATCAATAGGGTTCCATGAGTATGAACCCTGACCTTCAGTAGGTACCTTCCTACCCGTCACCGGCTTTCCAGACTGCACGCACATTAATAAGCTTTCCAAGAGTTAGTGATGGGTTTATATTTATGTGACGAGGCCAAGATTATTAGAAACTGTTATTATTTTATGCTACAGCAATAGTTAAAAGCTTCCTGTTCATTGAGGTAAGTTGGTAACTGTTTATTTATATTCGATCTCTGATGGATTTCGATTCTGTTAAGATTTAATTCGTACTTTTATGTTGAACGTTGAATTTCACTGCATTGATGTAGATTCTATATACTTACATCGTGAAAACTGAAGATTGAAATATAAGACATCTCCAGTTCTAAACTATATTAATAATTATGATTTTTACTATTTAATTACATTAAATTTATGAAATAGTGTCTGATCCTTTGCAATAGTGTCTGAGGCATTGCTGGGGTCGAAGCCAGCAATACAAGAGGTCCTTCGTAGAAACAAAATAAGAAAAAGTGCATTATTGAAAGTGAAGGCGTGTCAGGTAGAATTATACTATTGTATATAGGGTTACCAGATATCAGGATTTGTGCTGACATGTCAGGATTTTTAAGCATTGGTCAGGATACCAGGGTTCTTTTGAAATTTCAGGAATTTTGGTGAATTAATAAAATATGTACTAAATAAGTTAGTTATTCTTTTATTTGTAAGAACGATAAAACTAAAACAAATCAACACAATTAACAAATATTTGTAAATTCTAATAATCGAATATCATTAAATTGATTGATTGATTAATTAAGTAATTACTTATTTCATCATCACCCCGAATGCACAGGGTAAATTATATTTTTTTATGACTAACATATCCTTAGTCTTACTAACACATTGTTTATTGTTTATTATTAAGTAACTAACATGGATCATGTATCTGAAATAAAGTATTATTATTATTATTTAATAAAAATTAACTTAAATTGCGCCGTGCAACTGTGTGCACAGTGAACCTATTATTACATAACATTGCGCGCACTCGCGGCAAAAATATCACGACATTTTTATAAAAATCAGGCTTGTCAGGATTTTACAGTGAGACATCTAGTAACCCTATATGTAGGTAAATTTGGGTAAAAACATGAGTTAATGCGAGAGTTATTTTTTGTGGAATGAATGCTGGGCCATGGAATAAGAGGCCCCCATCTGATGGGCCGATGACATCGTAAAGGTAGCGGAAAAACTGGATGGAGGTGACGCAAGATCGTTCGTTATGGCACTCTTTAGGGGAGGCTTATATCCAGCAAATGGCTTCTACAAGCTATTAATGATGATGATACCTATAACCTTCCATCTCCTGCAACCCTGTCTAAAAGTCCAGGCATGAAAACTGGTGGTAGGCAGTACAATGTTTGTTGGAACTAGGTACTGCGAATGATTGCATAATATCTACAGTCATTCATTCTCAAAATCGCTTTTAAGCGATAAGACCGCTCATTGTACCTTTAATTTTAATAATTAATTGTTTATTTTTGTTAATTTTTAGGGCATTCAAAGCATTTTTAGTAATTCATACTGTGTTGGATACGTACCTAATATCTCTAACTAGTCTGTGTTTAGGTCATGTTTAAATTCTAGATTTACCGTCTTGGCTTGTAGGTAAGTGTAAATACTAAATATACATAATATTAATATATAATATATAATGTAGCATCAAATTGTCTAGTCCATCGTCAATCAAATACTCATAACATCAGCATCTAAATAACGGAAGCACATTCACGACGTATCATTTGAGCGTCTCGTCTCAATTTACAAATCATATACAGAGTAGGTAATCGTCTTTTGATTTCGTATTTGGATGGCTTTCTCTATCTTCCATCACTTTGTTACATCCGTGACCTGTTGATTTTTACCAAGCTGAAGAACTTTTGATTTTGACAATAGTTAAATAAAAACTAATGACTATGATATTACGTTTGTATGGGCAATTCATCCAACGCAGGCCACCTTAACTTGTATGCCACTTTAGTTTCATTAAAAAAGATAAGGTAAGTCAATTCCCGGTTAAACTTTGGCGGTGATGATTTGATAAGTTAATAGACATTTTGTGAAAATCCATCATAATATACATTATATACGAGTATACATTATAGACGACCTCTGTGGCGCAGTGGCCGAAGGCCCGCCTGAGGCGCAGACGGTTGCGGGTTCGATTCCGGATGATAAATGTTTGTATAATCTACAAATATTTGTCTCGGGTCTGGGTGTTTTCTATGTATAATATGTATGTATTTACAAAAGAAAAAGTATATAATTAATCAGTCATGTAGTTCTCATAATACAAGCTCTGCTTAGTTTGGGGCTAGATGATGCTGTGAAAAAAATGTCCAGCGTTATTTATTTATATCGAATAATCTGGTCAATCTTACAAAGCCTTTGAATTAAGGCAGGATTGGAATTATTTATACACTAAGTACCTATTTTGATAAACCTATAATCATTAAAAAAAGTTCGTTGCTTGATTCTTCTAGGCTTGGTATCACGCGAAGAATCGATTCACTTAATTCACGTAGGTACCTACATTATAAGTTGACGTTTCTGTATGGTCTTCTGATTTCAATGAATAAAAACTTATTGACATTAACTTTGACTCATCAACTCATCAAAAACTCAAAAAGTAATAAAAGCCTCGAAATCTGGTTACCTACAAACTTCTGCTAAAAGATTGCGACAAAAAAGTTTGAGGAGACTCCTATGATTTGAAAAATCATTTGTAAAATCAGGAATCCAGTCTACTAACCAGTTGGTTCCGAGATGTACCTTACTGCCAATAAGCCAGCTTATTGCATCCAGATGCATGGCCTTACCTTCATCAGGGATCACGAATTACTCATAAGTATAATATAATTCATTAATAAATAAATAAATAAATATATTATTTTTTTTTCAGACAAATCAGTCCATTTTGTTAGTATAATTTAAAAACTAGGTTAGTACTTAATAACTAATAGCGATTTGTTCCTATTAGTTAATGTGTTATATACCGTCACAGCGTCGTCATACCGTTATGTGCAAACTAGTTTACCTCGAGTTGTGAAATAATATACATACTTACATCACTCAGTATACTAGGTTTAGTTAAGTATCATAAGTAGATCAAACCCTACTTAAGTTAATCCCCTGAGAGTGGCACCATCCTGTCCTGGGCTGCTGCCCTATTTAATTAAAGATTTCATCCTGCTCGTAGGTGTAGGAAATTGAAGAACATAATTTTTCATATTTTAAGCATGATTTTCATTAAAATTTACTTAGAAATACGTATTGTAATGAAAGGCATCGATGAGGCTGACAAGATTGATAAAAAATATTGCACATCAAATAACATTTCAACGCAAAGGGAGGTCTTTATCGGATATCTTACAGGTTGAGATATCGGATAGACTTTTTCGTGTACACTACATTTGTAAACACAACTTCAAACAGAGCAAATAACAAGCTAATCGGATCTCATCTTCCAAAAGTAAAATATAGAAAGGCCAACACCTAAAAAGGGGACGAAATTTGATCACGAGTGATCGTCATTGTATGGGGACACGTGTGCATTACATAAACGCCAGTCAGGAAGTCATACCACAAGTTAAAACAACAGGCACCATGTATAAGGCACTCATGTTTCTAGGGTAGATATTATTTATCCTAACGACGACCTCAGCGGTGCGGCGGGCGAGTAGCCGGCTGACGCGAGAGGTGCGGGTTCGATTCCTGCTGCTTTGCAATAAAATTCTTCTCAAATATCATGGCGGTCAGTGCTTATCCGAAGAAATTCAACCCTGCGGTTCATGTGCCGTATGACCCAGCTCGTTTCTATGGAAAAGCTGATACCCCCTTCGGTGGAAGTGGCAGTACAAGTATATCCAGCCTAAGAAGCCCACTTGTTCCTTTCTTTTATCTTTTACTTTATCAACTGTGTTAAAATGAATGCAGCACCAGGAACTACAACTCATATCCCAACATCTATTTACTTATGTGTGCAGAATCTGTAATATGGTAGGAAAAATAAAAAAATAAATAAATAATGCTGGACATTTTCACACAGCATCATCTAGCCCTAAACTAAGCAGAGCTTGTATTATGGGAACTTAATGACTGATATACTACTTTTTTTTTGTATATACATATTATATATATAATATACATAGAAAACACCCAGACCTGAGACAAATATTTGCAGATACAAACATTTGTCCCGTGGCGGGAATCGAACCCGCAACCTTCTGCGTCTCAGGCGGGCCTTCGCCCACTGCGCCACAGAGGTCGTCTGAAAACATATCAAGAATATTGAAAAACATTCAATATTTTAGCAATATAACCATAAATGCAGATATTTGATCAGGGTCTGTGTTGTGATACTATGGTACTCGCCGTTCCTGAAACCCACGATACAGGGAATCCTAGCGTGGGGTCAGGACTATGTATGTGAATGTTGTTTATTATTTGGAAAAGGTCCAAAGAGAATTTGCTAAGTATTAAATCAATGAATTTATTAATATCAATACCATTACAAAGTTGGGCATCATTAAATTGAAACTTTCATTTTCTCTTCTCAATTATCTGGGTGCGGATTAAATACCGCAATACCCAATAGCTGTGTACGTTCTCGCTAGCAGTTAAAATAGAAAGAAAGCTTTACACACTCCACGTCTCAGCTCCGTAGGTCATGACGGGTAGGACGCACTGATTGAAAACTTTCGTTTTCAAGCATTGCGGTATGGATGACGAGAAGACTCCACGTAGTTTTCCAAACGCTGCCCAGCCTAGCTGGATCCTCCTCTTTTCCTCCTTCTCACGATAGTAGACACTCACGATAGGGCTGGTCCACCAGTTCAAAGTCGCTCAGCGAGTTATGGAAAGAACTATGCTCGGAGTCTCTCTGAAGGATAGGATTCGTAACGAATAAATCCGTCAGAGAACCAAAGTTATCGACATAGCTCAACGAATTAGCAAGCTGAAGTGGCAGTGGGCCGGTCATATCTCGCGAAGAACCGATAACCGCTGGGGTAAACGTGTTCTTGAGTGGAGACCGCGACTCCGCAAACGTAGTGTAGGACGCCCTCCGGCCAGGTGGGATGACGATCTGCGAAACACTGCAGGCAGATGCTGGACGCGGCAAGCTGAAGACAGGGCGCTATGGCGCTCATTAGGGGAGGCCTATGTCCAGCAGTGGACTAATGTAGGCTGATGATGATGATGGATTACACACTCTAGATGAGTTAATCTAAGGAGGTTAACGTTTTTTAGGTTCTCAAACTACATGTCTGTGTCGTATAGTTAGAAATCTTCAACTTCAACTTTTGTTTATGGCTTCAGTGGTAAGGGTCGTCACAATTTTGCCAATGTAATCTTTATCACACCGCCATCACGCCGTCAAAGTCAACATGGACACAGCCTTTTCATATTTATATATTTTTTTTTATTATTATTATTTAATGTGAATATGTCGTGCATTCGGGAATGAACCTGTGACACGGGGAATGATAAACAGACTCCGCGACCGTGAAACAGGCTCAGCACGTGTTTGCCGAGGAATCGCATCTACTCGTAAGTACCTACCAACTAATTAACTGTTCTAATTATTGTTGACTTATCTAACATGTGCGTATGAACTTATGTGTTATTCTAGGTCACGAGCTATACCTGTTTCAAATTTCATCAAAATCGGTTGAGCCGTTACGGAGATTATTAACAAACATCTAAATATCAATGTGAAGTTATATTGTTTCAAAATTTCGTATTTATAATATTACCAAGTATGAAGTAGGATACACTTCACATACGTGTGAACTAAATCACACCATGGAAACTTGTGAATAAAATGAAAACTTAGCTATGTAATTTTGTCTGACACAAAAGCATCGTATGAATGAATATATGTGTATAAATAAATAAATAAAATAAATAAATAATGCTGGACAATCCACACAGCATCATCTAGCCCCAAGCTAAGCAGAGCTTGTGTTATGGGTACTAGATGACTGATATACTTAATACAATACATTACATAGATAAATATTTTTTTATTATACATAGAAAATACCCAGAACACCCAGAATAAATATTTGCAGATCGTACAAACATTTGTCCCAGGGCGGGAATCAAACCCGCAACCTCCTGTGTCGCAGGCGGACGTTTGCCCACCGCGCCACGTCGGTCGTCAAAATAATATGTATGAAAATAATATCTTATCAAAATTTTATTGTTACCCAAAAACTCTTCCGCGCTATTGAAGGAGACTTTTAGCCTAGCTTAGAATCTGCTGAGGATAGGATTAGGATCAATATTCATCAATTATTATTACAGAAATAAATATTAATTTAATGAATATTGATGTTATATTTTTAATTAACTTGAGGAATTGAAACGAGTCTCGCGAGGTCTTCTAGTGTTATTTAAGTTCCTGAGCCAGCGACGAGGGCGACGGGTTTCATCTGTGACATTTCCAAATAATGAATTTATCAGGTCAATATTACAGAATCATTACTTGACGACAAGTTTTAAATTAATTAAAAAAACAAAATAAACACGTTCACGACTGTACCCCAATGATGGACATCTTCAGGCGCATACTCAGTAGGGGTGGTCAAAGGCACGTCCAAACATTGATGATACTAACAACTTGCAAAATGCTATGCATTGTCTACTTGCATGTTGCATGATTTACGCACTGAGTATCTGAGGATGTCAATCACGGGGGGTACAGTTGTAAGCGTGTTTGTTTTTATTTTATAAGATAAGATAAATATTTACTATGTGGAAAACATTTTCGTAAGATTTCTGGAAATATTAGGAGCGCGTTGAAGTCTTTTGTATAGAAAAATGTGTATTGTTAATGAAGAAACAAACAGAATGTTCAGGATCGACAAAGCTATTGATCTATATGATACAGTTTTAATATGTCGATCCAAATCGATCGACTCAAAAAAAAACAAATAAAAAATATTTTCAAATCAACCAACACATTCGTAATATATTACGCAAAATATCTATTTAAAATATATATATATACGTCTATATGTAAACGATAACGTTATATTATAAGGTAATTATCTGGCTAGATATCTAATTGCAAGTATATCAAGGCTCGCTAAAAGCTGGAATGCCCACAAGAAAGAGGTTTCTCTAAGACAGTGACCACTCAAAGGTCAACTGCTCCACACACGTTGAAATATCCAAGCGAATTCCACTCCTATTGTAGAAGAAGTAAGATTCTGCTATTTTGATGTGCTAAAGTTCAAGTTAAAGACAACTTGCTACCTACATGTGGGAGTTCATATCCAAATGTAACTCTTACTGCTATGGGTTTAAGAGCAGCGCTAAAGAAATGGAATCATGCTTCCATTTCTTTAGCGCTGCGACGAGCCACAGAGAAATTGAATGCAAATGCGCATCCTTAGTTCGAATTAGTCTGTTGATTAATTCGAAGTACAATTTTCTAAAATGAGATTTTACTATACCAACCTAGCACAGGGTGACCAAGAAATAACCTAAGACACGACAAACAAAGTACCAAGGTACTGTACTACCAAGCTATTCGTAATACCAACTTGTGGATGTTTACATAGAATATCAAATATAATACAGTTTTGTATAATGATTTTATTTTCAACCGACTTCAAAAAAGGAGTAGGTTCTTGATTTAATGGTAGGGATTTATGAAAAAAGTGTAAAAAATATATTTTATTCAGAAGCTGTAATGCAATTTTATAGGTTACTAGCTTCTACCCACGGCTTCGCCCGCGTATTACCCGGAGAAAAAGTAGCCTATGTGTTATTCTGATGTATAAGCGTGAAAGAGGAACAAACATCCTCACAAACTTTCACTTTTATAATATTAGTAGGATAAAGATATATTCTGAAGGATTATTAATAAGGGATAGTTGTTCAACATTATAAGTTGTCCCTCTGCTTTTCTGTGTACTATGGCGACTTCAAGGTGAACTGGTGTGTGATTCCAAACTTGACATTCTGCTATTGTAGTTATCTTATAGCGCATAGGGCGAAGACCTAGGACATTTACACAAGGCAGTATTATTTCACTCTTATTATTAAATCGGTACCTACCCAAGAACCTGCAGACTGTGTTCATGTTCGAGTATAGTATTATAAATTAATATATTTGGTCGAGAGTAAACATTATTTAGACAACACAGTTCTTCTGAGTGAGTAGGACAAAAGTACCTATAGCAAGCAAAGCGAGCTGCAGAAATTTGGGTTAAGTTCGCGAAGTGAGCCAGTATTTGGTTTTATTTTAACTATCAAGATGGCAAACAAAGCTTACCTTTTAAAGAGGCATAAACGCGCGTGGCCGTCCCTTTACCTTTAATATTTAAAACACCCATACTGAAGAACACCCTGCGAGAAAGCCTATGCAAATAGTAATCGTAACTAGCCGCAAAATGAGCGGCCTATCACCGGGAGTGAAATAAGTAGGTATATATATAGAGGTACAATAGATATGACCGCAATCAAGAGTGAAAACGATACACCCACGTAAGCATTTACAACTGGGCCAGTGATTGCTCTCTACTATACATGACTGGCCTTAATCGTCAGTAGGTACCAAAACGTAGGTAACACAGAAATAGAAAGGTCTATCGATAATAGTTCATTCGGGGATTTTGGTGACACATTTAAAGAAGAATACTGTCATACGTTCTGGTTATATCTACAACGGACTCAACGGAGTATGATAATTTGGCCAAGTAGTAATCTATTACCTTATATCTACCTATTTGATTATATGTATCCTTGTATTCATTCTATATAATCATGAATATGTATGTGGCTGTTGGGCGTTACCTACTTAGTGTGATTATTTTATACCTTCAGTTAAATGAAAGATCATTAAAAGAAACCAAGCAGAATTTGTTGCCTGATTTTTCTAGACTAATCGCGCGAGGGAGAGGCGTTAATTCACTTTGAAATTTTAGATTCACGTAGCTTTTAAACTGTATTTTTTATAGACTTCGGCTTTGACTTATTTTGTGCCTTTTAAACTAAGTAGCTAACTAGTCAACGCTCAATTTGAGCAAAGTATGAGAATCCAACACCCTAAGAAATTCGACAGTCCATTGTTATTTAATGTGTAGGTACTTACGAGTAAAATTAATAAATAAAATAGCAAGAAGACAATGGTTGCTACTAAACAGACAATAACCTATTAGTATGGGTTACTGTCACGATTCGTGATGTAAGCCATTGTTTGCCGGCTTACCGCAGGACTCAACGTTAGGACCTCTACTGTTCATCATGTAAACAGTTATGAATTCAATAGAAAAGACATAAGAACGAAATAGTAATTTAAAAGAAGTCGACTGCACTTTTTGAAGAAATATTTTATTGCAAAAAATCTTAAAAACAAAAATAGATTTATAAATTAGCCATCTAATATAACAAATTTTAAAACACTTTCAAGACATTAGTATACTTAATCAAAATCTGTAAATCTTTTTAGGTAAGTATATAATTATAGGTATAGGATACATTTATTCCGTTTGATTTCGAACCAAGCTTTTTCTATTTTAATTAATAAGGCAATTTTATATCACAATTATTATATTTTATAAATTTGGAAATTTATTAAAATGCATACTAATTTATTAGTTTCATTTTATATAAATTCATTCATTAGGTATACGGAAGTGTAGATATATTTCATTTTTAGTTTAATTATTTATCCAGGTAAAGTTAGAACCTAAATAATCATCTGTTTCCCCTCTCAACCTGGCACTGATTATAATTAAAAATAATAAGGTAAGTACCTAGAGTACCTACCTACCTAAAATTGCAACAACTTAAGCTATCAATCTCCATAACTATATCGAATCTAATTCTATGAAATTTAATAATTAATTTGACTAAAATTATTATGCTAGGACAAAATCTTAGGGTACTAATAAATAGTTACTAATCTGCATCTAAAATTCTCTATGTGGCATGTACAATACAGTTAGGTATGAAAAATCATTTTATAAATATTTTGTCATCGCCTGCTTCAGAATACTCGTAAATATTTTTGCTAAATTATTGTAGGTTAAAAACTTTCAATTTTAAGTTTAAGGCACAGAATGATTTGACTCTAGAATTTTAGTAAGTAAAATTCAGAGTATTTTTATTTTACTAGGATTTTGATCATTACATAAAAAACAATGTACCGATATACCTAACATTAGATTAGCATGCAAGTAGGTGTCTACAATCTTATCAAAGTTATCGACTGAAGATTATTTATCATCTAAGTAATTCAATAACAATAAGGCATAAGTAGTTTCACAAACTATCCGAAGTCCAGCTCCGATTACTACCTACTAATGTCTATACAGGAGTTTCTGGGTACAGCTTGTATAGACTTATTATTGATAATTTTAATAAATCGCATTTAAATTGTATTAGCTGTAGGTACTCTTTAGGAACCTACTTAAACTTTGTTTACACACCTAAAATAATTAGAATCTTCATTTTAGATTTTTTAACTTGACAACTATCGAATCTCTTTTACAATAGTTATCTATTCAGAAACTTGATTTCCAGTTTATGAAGAACCTAGCGCAGACATCACAGCGACCACTACTCACGATGCGAAGGAATGTTTTAATTGCTACGTATAAATAAATCGTGTGCTATCACGGGATTCTATCAAAGAACGTAACAAACGAAAGTACAGACAAAGTTGCTCGATCTGATCTAGCTAGCCGCACTAGCAAGCGACCTTAACTACATACAATTATTTTTGTAAAATGACGTATAAGTATTACACATTTAAAAAAGTTCAAGAATCGATCGCACAATCCATTTCCATCGTGAGAATAGAAATGAATTAGGAAGTCGGAACGGTGTAGACACCGGTGAGGGACAATGCTGGGAGCAGATATCAAGGTGTCGTCGTTGATACGTTTCTTGCAGCCGATGCGATTCTCACAGAAGCTAAGAACGCCGGGCGGGCGCCGTGACATACGGGAAAGCGCCGCCCGCCGCAAAAACCCCAAGTTTTTATACAAGGAGTAGTCGGAACAATGGGAAGAAACCGCTGTAGTCACACTCGGGAGCCGAGTTCGCAGCGCTCCGGCCGCTTTCCCCCCGCGCACGAACGAGGTAATTGCTGCGGATAACCATCATTTGCATTGTTCGCTATCTGGAGAAAATTAATTGCCGCAACCGATCGCCGGCAAAGAAATCGATCGCACGCTCGTCCGCGCACTCGAGGTATGCATGTATACGCAACACTGTCCGCGTTCGCTTTTGTTACGGTACTCTCCGAATGCAAATCGGACCTCCCGATCTGTGCCCGATTCACCGCACACGAGGTTACCGAAAGCGGAGGTGCTCGCTCGCGTTACACTCACTTGCGCTCGGAAGCGCGATGGAATCCGGGGTCACACTCCGCAACACACAAACATTTGAACCAGCTTCCTTCGCAGGCGACGCTAGGCCGCGCCCGCCTCTTGCTTCTGCTGAATTATAGACTCCCACTGCGCTATGAGTCTTGTGGAGCTCGGAGCGAGGAACTCTTGGCCAGGGGACAACTCGCACAGCTCAGCTAACGATTTCGCCGGCTTCAGACTCCCAATGGAGTCCTGCCCCGAGCTATTCCTCGGCGACGGAGATCTCAACTCATCATTCAGAGCTTCATACAACTCCCCTATGGACTTCGTCTGCTTCAATTTACCAGGCATAGGGATCTCTTCATCCTCAGACTCTGAACTAGTCTCATTATCGCTCAGTTCTAGATCAAATGGCTTGGATTTCTTTCTCATTTTCTTTAATTCATGCTCCCTGTCTTTCATCTCTCTCAGTTCCTTCTGAATCTTCTCTTCAACAGGAACGAATCCTTTCCGGACCGGTTTGCCTTCCGGCGTGCGCGTGATCACAGGAGGAGAAATGACCGCGGGTACCACGACCGGGGAAGTCGGAAACACCAATGGGGGTAGAGTTGTGGTAGGCGTTGAAACATCAGTGGGTGTCGTTTGAATCTTTCCTTTATTGGCTATGAATCTCTGCATCATTCCCTTGGTCCCATTCTGAGGGGTAAATCTTCGTGTGTATCCATTTGTGTTGAGTGTGGTCTGTGTTTGTGGTGGCGATGGGGCGATGGGACCCAGCAGATGTGACGTGGACACCGCTCGGTTGAGTGTCTTCTGCGGTATGTGGTCGCCGTTCATGTGGCCATTTTGCTGGTTCACGTCGATGGTGGACTCCGAGAGGAGTCGGTTTATTCTGAAGTGGCCTTCTTTGAACTCCCTCTCTCTTTCTGTGACCTCTATGATTTCTCGTTGGATCCTGGAGAGGGGATCTTCTTTCAGCATTGACTGTAACAAGAAAATAACGGGGTATTTATCATTCCATAACGTGCTAGGTGCTTACAACTCATTTCAGAATATATATTTAAATGGGCAAACCGTATTTAGGTAATGTTACTGAGATTTATATTGCGAGGCAAAGTGATTCATTTTAAACTTAATAGTACCTAAGTATATTTGCTATGATGATCACTAACCACATTATTTTTAGTAAAAATTTGGGGTATATCTAAGTTACCAACCGAAATACCGAGAGTGGAAGTCCTATATTTTCGCAGCGCAATGAACCAAAACATTAATAATCCATCACTAAGCTTCATAACCAAGTCACTAACAATGCAATGCATATTGCGAACAGCAGACACTAGCCTACTCACACCATCCTAATTGAGGATGAGTACCTAGTTACAATTAGGAGTACCTAATGTAGGTGTAAAATAAGGTTGAAAATAATGTTCAAATGGTATCTAACGGTTACCTGTATTTATAAAACCAGTTTTATTTTAAGAGTAATATATCTATATTAGAGTTTATATACCTATAGCTAGCTAGAAGACTAAGTAGGTAAGGTACAGTACCTACCTAGGTAATAAGTTAATAACTTAGTGTTATGACGTGTGACTAGGCAGCGATTAGCAAGTAGCATTAGGTATGTCGAACAATATTAGCTGTGTGTTATTGACTTTACTGGATTTGCAGGTAAGTAGGTAGGTCTATTTATCTCGTTTAGGCACCTACCTACAAGTTTATCAATCAGACGAAAATTCGATAGAAAGTTTGTAAGAGCCAATATATTTAAAACCTAGCCGAAATATCGAGAAATTCCAATTAATTCCGACCGAGCCCGTTATCTGTGATGTCAATAGCGCGTTATCAGCCATTCGAAGATTTCGAAGAATAACGCCGATCTATCGATCGATAGACACCTTACGGTAATTACCTACCTGCTTAATTCCTGTAATTAAAGTTTTGATTGAAGTGGCTCTAATATTTTTGGTAGTTTTATATTATTAATAGCGTGCACCATGAATCTACATTATTAGTCCACTCATTTGAGATGGAAAACATTTTGCACATTTTATTCAAAAAATATATTACGTTTTAATAGGTTCTGGTAGGTGCTACCAGCAAATGATTCTTTCCTGTACCTCTGCGATCTTGTCTCAAAGAAAAGCTAGATCCAGCAATGGGAAACCTACGTTTTATAGTAAGACGGTTTTCCGACGGAGATGTTGTAAGCTTCAACTTAGTTTTCATAAATTAATTAAACTTACACATCATCCGCATTTCACAAGGTTATTAAATGTTTCGAAAGCATTAAAATGCATAAGCAGCGATTACTTATGTAAATTAAAATATGCATTGAATTGCAATGCTGGCGTTTGTTGGCATTGTACAAATCGCATCAGCAAAAAGTGGCAATGAATATTCAAAATGTATGATTGGAAAATAAGGTCATTCTGTCAGAGCAGTGCCTTATTTGTACAAAACGTGCTGAACTAGACATGGCTATAACTATAGGTATAATGTATGTAGTCAGTTTACTCACTCACAATGATCTACTTTGAGTCAGTTTTGTAAGGTACCTACATTCGATTGGATGCTGGACGCTGTAGGTATCATATGTTACATACAAACTTAGTGGAGCATATTATCTAAACTAAGTACCTAGAACGAGTAATAGTATTCTTTGGCTTGACATTGCCCCATTTAGCGAAAACTGCATGTGATGTAAGTACCTAACCCAGAACTAGATCGCTGGAGGGTAGTCATTTCTAATATTCACTCCAGTTGTTTTTATTCTATCTTTCTATAGGTCTATAGATGCCAGATCATTAAAATGGTAATAGATAGTATAATAATAGAATCTACTTATTAAAATGTTCCCAGACCTGGACATGCGACGTTGTCGATTCCTAGAGATAAGACAATAATCAGTTGACATTGCACGTACAGGTATAATAAGGCCTATAAATGAATCGAATCGCAGATAATGTATCGGCTGAGCGCGTTATCAATAGCAGTTAATACCTACCTACCTGCTCTTACTTTTACCACTTTTACTTGTACTTGGAATGCCATTCGATTCTTCGGGAGCTTTCGAAACCGGCATACATTCCCTGAGCAAGGCGACTCGGGAGCATTGTTCCTACGAGAAGCTGAGCACTGCGCTGCTGACTGCATGAACTGTATCTCATGCCATCGACCTACGAACCTACGATCACAATCGCAGGACTTACGCCGTGTCCGATTCAAACTGGAGCACGTTCGCATTCTTCACAAAACTACGAAGACACGACTAAAAAAAACTACTTACTTCACCCATAGTGTCTCGTTCTAAACTCGGCACAATCCAAAATCCGAATAGTTTGCACTGTTTTACGTTCTAAACATCACGATCACGGCACGGTTGGAGGGGACGCTGATGGCGATACGTGCGTTCCGGCCGGCGCGGTCGCGGCTGCTAACTGCCAACGTCCCGCCACTCACCTGGTGAGCCGCGCCGGAGCGAGACGTCGTGCCCACGTCACTGGTGAGAGCGAGACAACTGCACCAACTGAAAACACCTGGTGCCATAGATTAGATAGCAGTTCTTCAGTTTGGACTGCTGGCAGAACACAGAGCAGCGGTAGTTAGTAAGGGTAGGCGCGGAGGCGCGCGTTCGAAGCCCTGCTCCGGATTTCCGCGCTAATGAGTTTCTGAGGGACTCGTTTGACCCTCCCCGTTCGGACAGGAAAATAGAAGAACCTGCTGGTATCTGGGGCACTGTATGTTTGTTATCACAGGTAAATTATTTTTTAGGGCAGAAATAGTCTAGTAAGTAGGTAATTGAATTTTTATTGCGTTGGGTTTTATTTATCGTCAATTTCTATGGAAATGTGATTCTATGCAATTAAAAGCAGTTTTATTACCTATTTGAACTTTATTACATGACCAGACAAGATTAAATTAGGAACTTAGGTACCTACTTACAAATAACTTGTAGGCACTTTACACTTAGGTATCTACCTAAAGACAGAGTTTTTTTTATACATACATACAAGTCCCTAGGTCAACTAGGTACTCTAAGTTATTAAGAAGATGTAAATAGAAAACCATTTTATATATAAAAATAATAAATACATAGTACCAAAAAGTACTTGGGTAATGGGAGCTACCTCAACTAAAAGATATTTCTTAAAGTACAAAATTTTTGTACTATTCCAAAAAATCTTGCTTGGTACGCGGGTGCAACTTAGCCACGACATCTTTACCAGTTTTGTCGAAATTCTTGGGATTTTTCGGGTCGCGCGCCGGCGCCACGGCTTCACCTACTGGGGAAACAAGCCTGATCAATGACAAAAGTTACATTTAGTAGAATAAACGAGGTATTCATAACCATTCTTAAATTACCATAATTAACTAGTTTTTGTTTTTTACCTTTGTTAAAAATATATAACATTGGAATCCATCTATTTTCATACGAGGTGCATTCAATAAGTACCTAGCCTCATCGCCAGAGGGCGCTGTAGTTTCAAAAGAGTTTTACCACAGTGTAGCACATTCTTTTTTAATTTTTTTTTCAAATTTTCATTCCAATCCCTTCATTTGTTTTAATTTGACAACTTATGGAAGCGAACGTGTCGATCGGTTTTACAAAAATGGAAAAAGAGCAATATCGTTCGGTGATTCGATTCCTATTTTTGGAAGGGAAAACGCACATCGAAATCAAAGAGCGCTTGGATGCTGTGTACGGTGACTCTTCTCCATCGATGGCCACTGTCAAGAATTGGTTCAACGAGTTTGCACGTGGCCGTACGTCGGTTTTTTGATGAACCACGTCCAGGTGCACCAAAAACAGCTGCTACGGAGGAAAACATTAAAAAAATCCATGATCTCGTATTGGCAGATCGCCGATTGAAGGTTCGGGAGCTAGCTGAGACTGTAGGCATTTCAGAAGGAACAGTGCATCATATTCTTCACGAGGAACTCGGCATGAGAAAGCTGTCGGCGCGATGGGTGCCGCGTTTACTCACACCGGAAAACAAGCGCAACCGTGAGACCACATCGGAGACGTGTTTGGCGCTGTTTAAGCGGAATCCAGCTGAGTTTTTGCGTCGTTTTGTGACCGTCGATGAAACCTGGATCCACTGGTACACACCAGAGACCAAGGAGCAATCAAAACAATGGATCCAGACCGGGGAACGTGCTCCAAAGAAGGCGAAAACTGTAAAATCGGCCGGAAAAGTTATGGCCACCGTTTTCTGGGATTCACAAGGTGTGATCTACATCGATTACCTCGAGAAGGGCAAAACAATTACAGGGCTTTACTATGCCGATTTATTGGGCCGATTCGACGCCGAATTAAAGAAAAAACGACCCCATCTGGCGAAGAAAAAAGTGCTGTTTCACCACGACAACGCACTGGTTCACACGTCTGCCGTTGCCATGGCCAAATTGGTCGAATTACGCTACGAATTGCTGCCCCATCCACCGTATTCTCCAGATTTGGCCCCTTGTGACTTCTTTCTGTTTCCTAATCTGAAAAAATCACTCGCCGGGAATAGATATGGATCAAATGAGGAGGTCATCGCCGCCACGGAGGCCTATTTTGCAGAGTTTCACAAAAACTATTTTTCGGACGGGTTAAAAAAGTTGGGCTAAGTGTATCGAACTAAAAGGAGACTATGTTGAAAAATAAATTGCCACTATTCCAAAATTTTCGTGTACTTTTTGTAGGCTAAGTATTTATTGAATGACCCTCGTAGTTTCCGTTCCTTTCTATGGAGGAAGGTGTACTGTTTTTATGAATTGCGATTTAACTTGTGTATTGTCCATGTGGTTGAGTTTCAGATGTCGCGAGAGGTCGCAGGGGCGCAGGAAGCCGCGCACGCAGTGCGGACACACGTACGGAGTGTCCTCCAGGTGCGCTTTCAGCACATGGAACTCCAGCATGGATATGATAGGGAACGCCTTGTCGCACTGCCCCGTGGTACATTTGAACTTGCCAGCATCTCTATGCTTGAAGCCCACGTGATGAGACAAACTCCGCTGCGTCATAAACCCTTGGTTGCAGAGCCTGCAATTGTACGGCTTCTCACCATTATGAACCCTCATATGTGCCTGCAGATCCGAGAATGCCTTATCACAAACCGTACATATCCCTGACTTTTCAGAATGCATGCGTCTTATGTGCAAGTTGAGGTTGCCTTTGACCGTGAAAGCTGTTCCGCAGAAGTTACAGATGAATTTCCCTGGGTTGTTATGGCGGTCGATGTGGGCCCGCAGTGCTTGCCTGGTTTTGAGCGCTTTGCTGCAGATGTGGCAGATGAAGTTGCGGGCCTCGCTGTGCACCGCCTGATGCTTGTTCATCAAGGACCGGTCTCGGAATGCTTTAGTGCATATTTGGCACGTAAATGGCTTTTCGCCAGTGTGCCGCCGCTTATGGCGAATCAGAGAGGATATCTGGACAAACCTCTCTTCGCAGAACGGACAAGAGTATGGCTTTTCCCCTGTGTGGATGCGCAGGTGGACAATAATGTTGCTCCTTGAATTGAAATTTTTCCCGCAATGTTCACAGATAAACCATGAGGATCCCATTTTGGTGTGGTACGCTTTGATGTGGCGGAGCAGCGATCCCTTCAGTGTGTAGCTCTTTCTGCACTCCAGACATGTGAATGGCCTATCTCCAGTGTGTTTTCTCATGTGTATTTTCAATGCAGAGTGACAATTCACTTTCAGCCCACAAATAATGCATAGTATGGGTGAAGAATTAGGTTTATTTCCTTTTTTTCTCCCATCCCAATTGGGTAGTGGCCTCAATTTTCTCTGTTCCTTTTCACAAACCCCATAGTGTTTGTTGATGTGTGCTTTCATGCTGCTTTTAGTTTGGAAGCTCTTCTTGCAGAGATCACAGGTGTACGGCTTCTCTTTGATGTGTGTGCGCATGTGCTGCTCATAGGCCGACTGACTCTTGAGTATCCTCTCACATGTCAGGCATTGAATTGGGCCAGAATAAACTCTATGCTTCATCTTATGTAAATGATTTGGTTTCATATACTTTTGGAGCTGTCTCTTTTTCATATGCTTATCTTCTGGCTTGACCGGATGTGCAGATTCTAATTCAAATTTGGAGCCTGCAAAGTGGTCTATGTAATCATCATATTGGAGGGGTTCATCTATATATTCTGGAATAATTTCTTTGGGGATGGATTCAAGCTTGATTTCCATTTTGAGATGGTGTTGTTTGAGATCGGGGGCTTGGAGTAGGCCGAGGCAGCGCAGCGCGCGGTCGGACGCCTCGCAGCGCTGCGCGAACTCGTAGCTGATCGCGAGGTCGGAAGCGCAGCTCCCGCAGATGGCATCCGGAAGGCCATCGCCCTCTTCGATTGTCACGGTCACACACTTTATTATCTTCTCGCGGTACTGGATATTATCAGTTTTGTCGAAAAGAGATATTGTGGCTGTTCTGTCGAGGCAAACACGACATATTTTTGATTCCATTGTGAGCAGACTTGTTGGATAACAAGAATAAGTACCCACTTCTGCAGGGTCATTAATTACCCATTACTTTTAATTCATACAAAGCTAGATAATTGAAAGAAAAACCAATTGCTTTCTACGTTTGTATTCGTAAAAAAAAAATAACAAAAACAAATCATTTTTTTTTAATAAAGATTAAAAAAATAATCTGTGGCTATTTATTGGAAGGCTTCACTAGGTATAAAACGGCCCGATAAAGCACAACCATGAAAAGCACAGCCAGTATTCCGTGTTCATACGTTCATAGCTCTGAATTATTATCTATTGTGATTTTCTTCCATGATCGTACCATACGCACCGTACAAGCTCGGCTCGGCATGGCACATACTCAACGATGGGAAACGGGAACACTCGACCCTGAAATGTTCAACCTGTACTCCGTAACCACTCCTTATTGGTCGAGAGTCCGTCATTGGTCCTAAGCCCTTATTGATCGATGCGAAGGAGCTTTAACATTTTTAACTAAGATAAATAAATAAATAAACGTAGGCCTAAAAAACCCTTCTTGGGTAAATCCAACTCGTATCATTATCGGAAAAATCTTTCAACCTAGTTGTTAGATTCTCTGAGAGGGTTGTTTGCTATCCGAACTTTACCCAATAAACTTGGTTTCGATACAAATAAAACCAAAAGAGTATTTTCTCTGTAAAAACCAACTATTCTACTGATATTTTACAATTGCTTAAAGAAGAATGGCAACACAGCACTTGCTTTCTCAAGTGAAACACGTATAAGAAAACGCGGCCGTGCTTTGTCAGACCGTGTTTTTCATGGTCGTACAATACAGGACGGAGACATTCGGTCAATATTCAATGATTCTAACATTTTCAACCAAGAGTTGCCATTGATAAGTTAATTTTGGCCTGATAAATCATTCCTGGGCAGATCCGACTCCGATAGGTAAAACCCAATAACCCGAATTTTTTTATGACCCGGGTGGTCATTGCTAAAGGTTTGCTTGCTATTCGTACTATAACCAACAAACTTGAGATCAAAACAAATAAAACAACCGTTTATAAATTTCTCAGTGAAAACCAAGAAAACTAACTATTCTACTGACATTTTACAATCGCATAAAATATTATGACAGCATAGCTGCTAGCCTCTTAGCAAAGCAGTGATCGTTTCAACAGTAGCTTCGTTTTTCTTAGTATTTGAAAGCCATGGTCTGGAATATCGGCTGGCTGTGCATTTCAGGGTTGAGATTTGTCTGACGTTTTCCATGGTCATATGTACAAATTAGAAGGGGACACTAGTTCTTCCAGATTCACTATAATTACAGTAGATTTACTGTAATTTTGACTTTTCCACTTTAAACTGTAGTGATTAAATTCAGTGTAGTGATTTACTGTACCTATTAAATTTCACAGCTGCCAAAGTAATTAAATCTAATGAACGTACTTGCTCAACTTACTTGCGTGGAAAATCCCTGATTAATATTCAAACTATGCAACGAGGCAAATCTCCGGGGCATGACAGTCTCAGCATTGAGCATCTGAAATATGCGGGTGTTCATCTGCCGCGTGTGCTCGCCATGTTTTACAATCTGTGTTTGTGTCATGGGTACTTGTGCTATCTGAAGAGCTAACTAAAACTATAGTGGTTCCGATTGTAAAATGCAAAACGGGAGATGGGTCGGACAAAAGCAACTATCGGCCCATCTCACTAGCGACCATAATGGCAAAGATCCTAGACAGCCTGCTTAATGACGTAATGCTGTGCCACGTCCACCTTCACGATTCCCAATTCGGTTTTAGGGCCGGGCTCTCGACGGAGAGCGCGATCTTATGTCTTAAGCAGGCTGTCAGGTACTACACGGAGAGGAAGACGCCGGCGTACGCTTGCTTCCTGGACCTGTCCAAGGCTTTTGATACAGTTCTGTATGATAAGCTTTAGTGCAGGCTGGGAGCGACGGGTGTGCCGGCTGATATCGTCTCCATTCTGAAAAACTGGTATAACTACCAGCGAAACCAGGTGAGATGGGCGGGTGCGTTGTTTGACGCATACGGCATGGAGTGCGGTATGCGGCAAGGCGGGATAACATCTCCTCTGCTGTTCAACCTCTATATTAATGATCTCATCGGCGAACTCAGCAGCACCCTCACAGGTTGTTTTGTAGATGGAGTCGCCGTAAACAACCTGAGTTACGTGGATGACATGGTGCTGCTGGGACCGTCGGTGGGTTCTATACGCCAGCTGGTAAAGACCTGTGAGGCATATGCGGCTGAACATGGATTGTGGTATAACTCTAAAAAAAGTTTTTAGAGTTATACCACAACTCCGCCAATTATGCTCAATGGTGCGGCTCCACAAGTGGTTAGAAGTTTTAAATATCTAAGGCACATTGCCACCGAAGATTTAAAAGATGATGAGGATATTGAAAGGGAGCGCAGAGCGCTGGCGGTCCGGGGTAACATGCTCGCACGAAGGTTCGCTTGCTGCTTGAGAGAAGTGAAAATCACTTTGTTTAAGGCTTAATGCCAGTCCTTCTACTCGAGCAGCCTCTGAATAAACCACACCCGGCGGGCTGCCAGCTCTCTGCGAGTCCAATACAATAATATCTTCAGGATGCTGATGCGGCTGCCTCGCTTTTACAGCGCATCGGGGATGTTTGCGGAGGCGCGCACGGACGGCTATCACGCGATTATTCGCAAGAAAGTCACTTCCCTTCTCTAGCGTACGCGAGCCAACGGCAACGGCATCCTGAATATGATTGTAGCACGGGCTGACTGCCCCATTCAGAACAGGTGGATGCAGGTAGTGATGGGCTCCATCTGATTAAATTTTAATTCATTTTTTATTTTGATTTTTATAATCTAAATTAAATGAATAATACTATACACTACTTATAGTTCGTTCCTCAACTTTAAGCTCCAATCTCAAGTACATCACCCCATTCATTCAGACTTAGATTTTTCTTGGTGTGTCGTGATTTTTAATTTATTCGTTTTAGTCGAAAAGGAAAGTTGTGAGGAAAGAGCCGCCTAATGTAAAAAAAAAGTTATGGTGCTACACACAAACTCCGTATTCCTGGTTCATCACGCACGAGTGCATCCTGCAGAATGAATGATATTATAAAATTCGTCATCTACTGTTTTTTTTAAACATATTGTATATTTTACCTTGTATCACTGTAATTTTACTTTCTCGATTTAGAAGGAAGATCCTTAACTAGTCTGTGGGAAGCACTGTATTACAATAGTTTGACTGTGAGGCTGCGTCAGGTTACTTTTAGGTTACACAACTCAAAGGATTACTTTTATGTGATTTTTTTAAATTCATAGGATTCATAGGTTTCATAGGTAGGTATTCAATATTTTACTTGAAACGAAACGTAGTAGCGTTCTTTGTTAAATATATTTTTTGTAATGTTAGCAAATAATATAAAAGAAAAAATTATTTGAAAAAGTTATAATCGTGAAATGCAACTTATAATGGGAAACGCTACTATTTTATTTTTTCAGTAAATACAACCAACATCTGTCTATCAACGTTTAGGACCGTTGTTTTTGGGGGTAAAATATGAAAGGTTACTTTTCACATCAAAAGGTTACTTTTTTATCTATTTTAGGTAACTTTAGACAAGACGCGGCTGGCCACACTGCTGTGGGGTCTCTTTGTAAAGGCACAGACTAAAAATGTTTTTCTCCTTTTGATTTGCGATTTTGTTGTTTTTTTTTAGTTTGATATTTGGTTTGAATTTGCTTAGCTAGCTGCTGCTGTGTGAGTGCGTTAGCTATCCAATAAATCACAGATTTAATAAAGAGAGATGCTAACGCATTAATAAAATCGACGCTAGCTGCTGCAACGTAGTGGTTATTTCCTTTAGGATGCTGCTGTGACAAAAAATGGATTACAAATTGTGCCGGCTATGTTACGAGAGAGAGGCAAATTCAAGCATTTTCGAAAGCGGCGGAAATGAAGACCAAACCTATAGCAAAATATTGTACTGTTGTAAATCTGTGAGTGTTCAAGAGAACGATGGGCTGCCGTCTTATATCTGTACTATCTGCGATTGCGACCTCGAAGTATGTTACAAGTTCCTGCAGCAGGTGGAGGCTTCAGACCAGAAACTGCGCTCCTTGCTTAACGGAACACTAGCCAGTCAAACCAATCAGATAGATCACATTCTGAAAAAAGAGGTCAAGTGTGAAGAAATTGATGATGACACCCAGCACGCAGATGATTTCCAGTCACCCCAGTCGAAGGACGATGCACGGAAGCTAAGTAAACACATAGAATCCACGAAAGAAAAGGTAGTCGTCAAGAAAAGGCTCAGAAAAAGAGTAAAATACAAAAAAGGAAATCATAATTGTTCAGTGTGCAGTCAAACTTGTGCAAGTGCATCTTCACTTGTCATACACATGCGCAAGCACACTAATGAAAAGCCTTTCCACTGTTCTTCCTGCGACAAAAAATACAAAGACAGCGGGACATTGAAACGACATATAGAAAGGAATCACATGCAGCATCGAGAAAGGAGGTTCATTTGTGAGAATTGTGGAAAAGGGTTTTACTCCAAAAACGATATAATGATTCACATGAGGGTACACACAGGTGAGACTCCGTATACATGTCCTATTTGTCTTGCAAGATTCACACAGCTGAGTGCTATGTTCAGACACAAGAGACGTCACACAGATGCAAAGTCACATGTCTGTGCCACATGCGGCAAGTCCTTCTGGACCAGGGAAGAGCTAAAGAAACATCAGAGTGTTCACAACGATGCTAGAAACTTTAAATGTCCAATCTGCAATGTGCAGTTCAAGCAGAAGAGTAGTATCAAGAAGCACCTGGACATCCATGCCGACCCTAACAGCTATGTGTGCAACCACTGCGGACAAACATTCAATTTAAAGGGAAACTTAAAATCACATATGAATAGAAAGCACTCCGAGAAGTCAGGGTACTGTGAACTCTGCCACAAAAATGTGTCTAACATTGAGATACACATATGGCGGCATACAGGACAGAGGCCCTTGAAATGTGAATTCTGTCCGAGTAGCTTCTTTGACATGAAAGCATTAGCTCGTCATGTAAACTTCAAGCATAAGATGACTGACAAGTTCAAGTGTACTGCGCCCGGCTGCCCGCTGGCCTTTCCTTCCCGGCCGATGTTGATGTACCATGTTGCCAGATTCCATGACATGCAGTTTCTACACCCTTGCGACAGGTGCCCCAGGGGGTTTTACAGGAAGAATGATCTTGCAAGGCATAAAATTGGCACTCATCAAGAAATACTACTATAGCTGTTACTTAACTTTAAGTTGTAATTTTAAATCTAGTCATTTCTTTGTAAGCTCGTGTCAATGCTGCATAATATTAAACTGATAAATGTTTATGGGTATTGTTTAAACTCCTATTTATTTATGTCCTTATCAGGAATTCCTTAAGATGAAAAGAAAAGCGGGTTTTTACTATACAATATTTATTTTAGTGCTGATGAATATGACCCTTGATCCAAAAACTGTATCACAGTTTGACTAAAGATAATAAAGCTTGTACAAACAAGTTGATAAAGTCAACACAATGGGCGAAGTGTTTGTAATTGTATCCATACTATCTTATCATAGAAATATACTTTAACATTAAAATCTGTAATATTTGAACCAGAATAATAAATATATCATTTCACTAAAAATATTCCAGTCACCAAAATGTATAAACAATAATAACTTCATAGATAGGTGCACTGGATATTAATACAGACATACCCATAACATTTATAATCATGTTAACGAAAACACATTGCACTCATCATAATCAGATTTTGATCCAGTCAAAAAGTTGAAATCATTGCTGATTTTCGATATTCATAAAAGATTAAATAATTATAATAAAATTGTAAATAAACAGTCCGCTAACATTATAAATTATGCGAACATCAGTCAACAATTTACCGCTAACACAAACATTAAAGTTCATAATAAAACATGATGCTTCACTTAAACATTATGTAACAGTAATATCCTTGGTCCCTGGAAACGCATGTAAGCCTGACATGCGAGGAGTGCCCGGGACCTTGGACTCATAGATACTTCTACACCTCGTCGTTTATTCCCGAGAACAAGGTCACACCTCAAAATGGTTTTATGGTATAAGTACATAGACTTGTTGGTGTTTTTGAAGTAAAAACAAGTGAAAGATAACTCCATCAATTTACATAATCAGATTGAATTTTTCTTTGAGTGAAGTTACCATAATATTCTGTTAAATGTTCAATTTCAACATGAAAATGTAAATTAAATGAGACTGAAAATATATAAATAAAGTAATTAACTAAAGAATAGCGCTGATTCAGTACACCAACTAAACTTAACTAAAACTGTCGCTCTATTACTAATAGCGTAAGCAAGAAAGAGATTGCAAGAATTTTACTTCTGTCAAATTAGTATAGACTATGATTTAGATTAGATACTTCGCCAAATTTCGTATATCATCGGAAATACGAACGCCCAATATATTTGGCTGTTACAACTATGTATTTTTTTTATAGAGTTATCGTGAAATTGTTATAATATTTGAAAAAATAGTGTCTTAAATTCTTTAAAAGTTCAGTTAATGCATAAAATATAAAAAATTCTTCATGGAAATCACGATTAAATTTGTATGGAAAACTTAAATCTGCCTAATTTACAGCACCAAATTCGTGTCTGATCTCTCTTTTGTTACTGATAGTTAAAAAAATAAGTTTCGTTCGTGTATAATAGAATCGACGTCAATAAAAATTTAAAACATTTTAGTAAGTAAAAAACGTTCAGGAAATTCACTGTTTGAGATGAAACCTGTACCCGACAATGAACCGACGCCATGAGTTAAAAGTACATGTTTACAAGCCAACAAACACAATCATTTAACAAACACTCAATACACTGAAAAGGGAATAAAAGGAATCCGCGTATATTAGGCCGCCGACTACGATCTTCACGCAATCAATAAAATATAGCTAGCTACCTACCGGTAGGTACCTACCAAATAAAACTGCATTTAGCACCAGAGAAAATTTAGGATAAAGTCGATGTCACCGATTTCTTACATTAAATATTTTTGGGAAACAAAATTGTGACAAAATACGCAAATGATTATAATACAAAAAGCTATGTTCCCACTGACGCCTTATATTAGTTTGTATTCTTTCCATCTTAGTAAATATTTTTCTATAAATAAGGGCACTGCCCGAAGCAAACCCAGTCTAATATACTCACAGAACACACCGTGTTCTGGTCAAATCTATTTAATAAAAATAATTTATTAACTTATTGCAAATTAATAAAATTGTGTTATCATAAGATTCAATAATCATAATAAACGCACAAACATACAAAGGACACCGCGTAAATACATAAAATTGTAAAATGAAACGTCACTCAATAACGAAGTGATTCACAGCGTAAAGTTGACATGTCCAACATCGCACAGGATACGGTCTCATTTCATAATACTATTTACATTCCATATTTCGTCGAGGCATCCCTCGGGGAGAGACATAACGAAACTAAACAAAGTCATGCCAAAGCAGGAATTTACGAACACAACTGTATCAAATTCATTTTCTAACCCTCACAAGTCTTCATTTCATCTACAATCAGAGCTGATGAAGGTTTGCCGACGCTTACTTACTATTTAACACTCGACGTCATAACTGTGCTGTAACCGTCTACCAATTCGTCTTAAGCTCACCTAAAATCCCGAGGTCCGTCGTCACTTCAGACTTTCAGACAATAAGCTCAATCGTCAGCCATCTAAAGTCAGATAGAGCGTATTAAATTACCTACACATAACTTCTTCTGTAACTGTCTAGGGGAAGAGGGCAGGGACGCCAGCCTTACTTTCAGAAGCTCGATGATCCGTCCTGGAACTTCCTCGGTCACGAGGCAACCATCACTTTATGAGGTAATCACTCTGTTACTAAGCTGTAACCACTGCGTCATGTCTAGGTATCCCCTCCATCAGCTGAAACACCTGTCGAGTTGACCTCTAACACTTCGAGGTAATAGTCCATCGTCAGTTCGAGGTGTCCCCTCCGTTATTATGAGGTAAGTCCTATAACATCGTGACCTCTGTTACTGGGTTAGGTTGGCTATCAATAGCTCTGTCAGTTGATGGCTTGCTCGGTCATTTGCAGACAGAGCGCGTCGAGGGAGGAGTAGTCGTCCGCGATGGAGGGGGGTACGGGGGCGGGGCGCGGCGGGAAGGGGCAGGGCAGGAGGTTGGGGGAGGGGGAGGTGGAGGAGGAGGGGAAAGGGGGGTAAGAGTGTGACTTGCCGCGCGGTTGAGCGGGGCCCGTCGCGTGTCCGCCCGCGATGCTCCACCGCTTCTGACCCGCCTTGAACGGGTGAGGGTTGAGACGCCATCTTAAAACAATCAACAATTATGTTCAACAAAAACTAACTAGGTATGTATAGTGAATTAAGAAAAATAATAACAATGGTCTTCGTTGGCAAAGTTTTGAATTAGAATAATACTTTGATGTCGGACAAACCTACAGGCTACGATAAAATGATTCTTAGGTCTAGCTTATATTCTTAGATAGGTATTTAAGTTGGTGTAAGTAGTTAAAGCAGTAACCTGGGCTTGGGTCTGTGCCTGTGCGGCAGGTCTCCGACGTGGTGGTAGAACTGGCGCGGAGGCAGCCGGTGCCGCAGCCGCTTCAGCGCCTCCACCAGCTCGGGACGGTTGAAGGCTTCGTGGTGCAGGGCCTGCAAATTGATAAGATTATGTTTATTTAGTAATTGACGTCACAAGTGCAATCGAAGACCTCTGTGACTCAGTGGGCGAAGGTCCGCCTGAAACGCAGAAGTTTTTCGCCCATATAACGAAACACGGCACGGTCAATTCTCCAACTGCATTTTTATTTATTTACTTAATAAAACTAAATATGTCGAATAAACGACCGTATTTTTTATTGCGTTGATTTTAAAGCTTGATTTTTTTTAGGACTCCAAAGGATCGAAGACCTACGTATTTGATATTAATTTCTCTTAATATCAAATACGTAGGTTAACTTGATGATACCTCTACGCGTTTCTGAGAAAAAGAGTCTTTGACAGACAGACAGAATGAGTGCGCGAGGCAGACACACTTTTTTGTATTTCTTTTTAAATGGATATCCTGCAGATTAAATATGTCGGCCCCGTGTCAATGTAATCGTTACCTTCTCAACGAGCCAGCAATGCAGCGACAGCGGGTCCGGCGCGTCCAGCTCCCCCTCCGCATCCCCCGCCCCCGACCCCGCGCCCATCCCCCCCGCTCCCCCCGCCTCTCCCCCCGCGCCCGCGCCCGACCCGGATACATTCGCGTTCAAGCACTTTGACGCTGAAACAAAAAAGTCAATAGTTGTTTACTTGGTTAAAGTATTAACACGTCACAAATCAAGTTATTAAATACTGGACAGTACAGAAATGAATAGATTAGATTACTTAAACTAGAGTAAAAATTACTTTAAATCAATAGAGTTTTTACATTATGTAAACTCACGTTTGCTCAATGAACTCATAACTGTAAAAGTTATAACATAAGAGCCAGTATTTTAATTTAATGAGTTCAAGCCAGTTGCCTCTGTTACAATACTATATAGTCTATTGTACACTGTCAGCTTCGTACAATAGACAATAGACATTCCAAGGGTCTAGACAAATACTACTTTCTGTTGGCGTGAACGCCAGCGTAAAGAATGAGGAAAAGAAAGCACGCTTACCTTTCATTTCACGCTTACGCAAATTTGTCAAGGTAAAACTTGGCAACTGTCACGTGACATTTCCACAGCTAATGTCATTTCGTCAGGCGTTAACGCCAACAGAAAGTCAAAGTCAAAGTCAAAGTCAAAATTCATTTATTCAATAAAATCACAAGGACCACTTTGAAACGTCGGTTTTTATCTAGGTGCCTGTTCCTCCGCGACCAAGCCAGGAAAGAAAGGCAAGAAAACAAGTATGGTTATTCTTTTTAATGATCCTTTTACAAAACAATAGGTTCGAGTTGGAGCATTTTCAATCCCAAGAGTTTTTGTCATCTAAATAATCAGATATTTTATAGTATGCCTTTTTATAAAGCTTTTGTTTAATTACGTTTTTAAATTTGTTAATTGATAATTTTTGTATATCTCTTGGGAGTTTGTTATAAAAGCGTACACCGTGCCCTTTAAACGATTTACTAACTTTATGGAGTCTACAAGTGGCAACAGCGAGTTTATCTTTATTTCTAGTATGAACATTGTGATTATCGCTTTTTTTCTTAAAAAAATTAATATATAAAAAAATTGAAAAGATAATTTTAAATCATTTGCATAGACATTTCAGATTAAATAATAATCAATTCGGATTTACTAAGGGTCGCTCAACCACTGATGCTGGCATTGAGCATAATATCGCACATAATTTGATGCCTGGGAGAAATCGCATGAGAGAAATCGTTTTGTGATTTGTCTTGGACAAATCACAAAACGATTTCTCTTCGATTGCATAGACCATGACACATTTATCAGGAAACTATATAAGGGGTGTTGCTCTAGACATTCTCACTTCCTATTTAAAAGACAGAGTAAAAGGAGTTGACGTGAATGGAAAGCGTTCTCCGAGGTCTCTGATTACTATGAGTGTACCGCAGGGATCAATTTTTGGACCATTTTTTTATTTTTTTTTATTTCTTATAAAAAAAAATACAAGCATCACCTAAAAATGGTTTCAAAAAAACTAACACATATTCAAACAGTTCTCAAACACAATTTGATAGGTACTATAGATTAAATGCATTGAAGGGTATAATCAGAAGGTAATGTAACATTTCAAGGCATATTTGATCTTAGCAAACATTAATGATCTACCCCATCTTGTAAGGGATGATCATGAGATTATATTGTTTGCAGATGACACATCACGAGCAGCGCGTTGTACAGCTCGGACATGTGGGGGTGTATCATACCTAGATGCAGCACTTGCACGATGGCGCGGGGCAGTGTGCTGCGCGGGGGCATGTGGGGGTGTATCATACCTAGATGCAGCACTTGCACGATGGCGCGGGGCAGTGTGCTGCGCGGGGGCATGTGGGGGTGTATCATACCTAGATGCAGCACTTGCACGATGGCGCGGGGCAGTGTGCTGCGCGGGGGCATGTGGGGGTGTATCATACCTAGATGCAGCACTTGCACGATGGCGCGGGGCAGTGTGCTGCGCGGGGGCATGTGGGGGTGTATCATACCTAGATGCAGCACTTGCACGATGGCGCGGGGCAGTGTGCTGCGCGGGGGCATGTGGGGGTGTATCATACCTAGATGCAGCACTTGCACGATGGCGCGGGGCAGTGTGCTGCGCGGGGGCATGTGGGGGTGTATCATACCTAGATGCAGCACTTGCACGATGGCGCGGGGCAGTGTGCTGCGCGGGGGCATGTGGGGGTGTATCATACCTAGATGCAGCACTTGCACGATGGCGCGGGGCAGTGTGCTGCGCGGGGGCATGTGGGGGTGTATCATACCTAGATGCAGCACTTGCACGATGGCGCGGGGCAGTGTGCTGCGCGGGGGCATGTGGGGGTGTATCATACCTAGATGCAGCACTTGCACGATGGCGCGGGGCAGTGTGCTGCGCGGGGGCATGTGGGGGTGTATCATACCTAGATGCAGCACTTGCACGATGGCGCGGGGCAGTGTGCTGCGCGGGGGCATGTGGGGGTGTATCATACCTAGATGCAGCACTTGCACGATGGCGCGGGGCAGTGTGCTGCGCGGGGGCATGGGTCCGAGCAGCGCGGTGCGCAGCCGCTGCAAGGCGCGGGCCGCTCCGGCTCCGGCCGCTCCGCCCGCGAGCTCGGCCTCCACGCCCGCCACCACATGCTCCCGCTCCGACAGTTTGCGGATCGACACGAGGATCTTATGCCGAGCGCCTTTCGTCACACCTGGAAATGGCAACGAACGGATCAGCATTATTATCGCAGATACGTACCGTTGTTGCGAAACAGACAGGGCACTACTGGATCGTTACACTCTGAGGAAATATGCGGATTTCCGGTGCGACCAGATCTGGCGGCCGTGTTATGGTAACTGGTATTAGTCTTCGATTTCGACACTATAAAGACTCTTATTTGAGGAATTTGATAGTTGATGTCGAATTCCACCAATAAGTGAAATTGTCGACGTGGACTTAACGACCACTGATAGTCGTTTTAAAGTTTCCTCATGATTGCCTTAAAGTTTAACGATATATTACCCATTTGCTAATGGAAAAGGTAATGTTTTGTTCAGAAACTGACATCACGAATGCTTTACATTGTATAAAAGATTATGATGTAATTGACAATAATCTTGGTTGGGAGAACACAGATTTTCAAACTAGGTAAAGCCAGGGTCTGAAAGTGACTGATGATGTTGCAGGCAACCCTTGACATTTGAAATCACATATTATAAGACGTCATAAAAGTATGTGAAACATAAATGTTTTCCTGTTTCTCATAATGGCATTTATATAATTACCTATACCCATAATTTAAAATAACATTGAAGGAAAGTTTTACTCAAATAACATTCAGAAATGATCTCTGTAATATCAATGAATAAAAATCTATTGACTTGGTCCCTTCTAGCTAAAATAAAGATCAACGTAATGTTCAACCATTCATATTTTAAGAATTCGGCGTAAATTTACGTATAGTTTATAAACTAACTATAAGTTAACGTTTCTATAAGATCCTTGTGGTTTCAATGAACAAAAATCTATTGACTTTGTAGTTCAAATACTAAGAATAAAACAATGCTGCTAAAGTTGAAACCTAAATTGTAACTTAATAAAAAGCTTACCTAGTTTCTCCAAGTCTTTCTCATTCATAGCCATCATCTGGTCATAGCTGATATTCGTAAATAGCCACACGTATTTGTGTAGCCTCAAACTTTTCAGCCATTGTGCAACTGTGGACATCCCCGGGTGCTCCGTAAAGTTGTTTGATCTTAGATCATCCAGTCTCGTCTCACTGCCTGTGGTTCCATACATAATAAGCGGCCTGATTTGTAAACTGTGCTCACTAGATAGGGAGAAACTTCTAGGTTTTTGTACAAATGGCTCATCAGATAAGTTCTCTGCTGAAGAAGACATGAAGTTGCTAGAAGGCGGTGTCAGACTATTGGACCGTTGAGACTTGGGTTGGGAGATTGTCGCATCAAAGTTTAGCCTTTCAGTCTCATTGTTTATATCTACATCTCTCCCGTTTTTAGAGAACGATTCTTGTAGGAGGTCCGAATTATAGTCTACAGAGTCTATGACGCTTCTGAACTCTACATTCTTCCCGATGGTTCGTCGGAAAGGGTTGGAGTTGGACCAAATGTTTTCTGGGGCAAGGCAGGGTTCTATCCGTTGTTGCCAGACGCTCTCTGTCGTACGGTTGCCTGAGATGTGGTTTTCTAGGTATCGAAGCCATTGTGTCAGTGTCCTGTGAAATAATAAGTTCGTGTGTGCAAGCTGAGTCTTTTTTTTAATTTATTTAATTGCGTTTGCCAACAGTTTATTCGATTGAAGTGCGATTTTTAGCAACCAATTTGTATGACTTCAAGGATGGTTCTTAAACATGTTCAAGGCGCTGCTATAGACGGCGGAAAAAACGTCAAGGGTTTCAAAATTTTGCAAAAAAAAAAAAAAAAAAGTTGATCTGGCATGATTATGCGGCCGACCTTAGAGAAGGAAGGCTAATGTAGAAGATACCCATTCACTCTTGCCTTATGAGAGTTTTACTGTATTTTTACAGTAAATTATCGCCAATTCCTTACTACTTAAGCCAGGGCTAGGGGAATTACGTAATAATTGAGAGGGGGAGTGGAGACAGAGGGGCCGGTTGGTGCGTATAGCATACCTCTGGTCGGCATGCGTGAGGGCGGGGTGCACCAGCAGGTAGGACAGCAGCTGCCGGCACAGGTCGGGGCAGGCGGCGCCGCGCGGGGCGTCCAGGCAGCGCTGCACGAGCGCCGGCGCCGCGCCCACGTACGCCTCTTTCACTGGCACGTTGTCGCTGCGCACCAGCGGCAGCAGGGACAGCAGCTTGTGGAGACTCTTTTCTCCTGAAATTACACACAAATCTTCAGGTCCATTGGATAGTAGAAATCACTTCTTTTTCACTTATACAGGATATCTGATCTCCAATTTGGATTTCAACAAGAGCATGTTACTGTAAAACAATTACATTTCACCGAACAATATAATCTCTAGAACTCAAAGAGTACTGCTTGGCAGCTTTCCTTGACACACATCAACTTTACCAAAGGCTTTGATAATGTTTGTCAAAAAGGCCCCAAAGATTAAAAACCTACTCCCATATTTTTTTTTGTATGTTTTATGTTTGTGCCAAATAAATGTTTATTCTATTCTATTCCATTATTCTATTCTATTATTCTATTCCATAATCGTTCTCGGGAAACTCCCCAAAAGAATATTCCTAGTAAAGGATAGCAAATACACTTCAACCCTAAATGACATACAAGCAGGAGTATCACAAGGCTCAGTACTGGGCAATGTCCTATATACCATCTTTATATTGGACCTATCTGAAACCCCAGGTGTAGGAACTGCCACATTTGCAGATGACATAGACAATCTCCACACGTTGTAGGGGTGATTGCCCACTCATCAACCTAGGAGCAAACATACTACATATGCCATGATCACTGGAGGAACTGAAGTCCGCACATGAATGATCCTTGAAGATGAAGCAATTTACCCTCTTCCTCATTTATTGTTGTAAACACTAAGAATTTTTGTTTTGGTAATTAGTCAAAAAAAAGTAAACATATTAAGTATAAAACAATGCCTACATTTACGAGTATAGTGAAATCTATAACCATAAGCTATGACAGTTTCAAACATTAGTTATAAAAAGGGTTTTCCTATTGCGATGACAAAATAATATTGTATTTGACTGCGCTGTTTGAATGTCTCATTATAAGGTCAATTTTGCAGAAATTTCTTAGAAAACTGTGAATAATGACTGGTTTATTAGAATTACTCATTACAATTTAACTATACTATCTTCTCTTATAGAATTGTCCTAGTTGTGCCATTGACATGAATGACACATGGGTTTATTGGTATCGCATGATACATAATATTCTTAGAGGCAATATCAGAGCTCTTTAATTAAACATGAATATAAAGAAATAAAAAAATTGCACTTAAAATAACCAAATCACGTATTCCAGCAAGTAGAAAGTCTAGTTATTGAAGGAAAGTTTTTAATTTTTTCCTATACAGAAAATAAACCAAGTATAAAGGATCGGCTAGTCCATGCTTTTGTTCTGACCATACACTCAGATTCTCTGTTTTTTGTAGTTTTCAGTGCCTATCAATTGAGGTCTGTGTCTGGCCTGAGAGTTAATGATATGAATGACTTAGCAACAGTGAATTCGCAAACAAAATCCTACCAAAAGATCATAAAGCTATTTCAACTTCTATAGTAGTTGTGGAAAGAGTACTAAAACAAATTGTTTTCTTAAACATGGAGCCAGTTTAAAAAATATCTATCCAGCTACACTGGAAGGTAGGGCCAAATGTTTATAAGCCTGAAAGCTATTACAATAGTTACACCAATGGCAATTTTTCATAAGCGCACATGATTGGAGACATTCTGTCTATTTATTTATTGAGTAATATATTGCTATGTAAAGGGGTGCATGAAACAGAGTCTATGCTAGACCCATTAGAATGAGTTTAACATATTGTACTGGTGACCTTATTGACAAGATTCCCAAACAAAATTTGATGATATAGTCACTAACGCAACACTCTCTCAAAACAAACTCAGCATTGAGGCTCAGGTATTTGAGAAACTATTCAGCCACAGGAGTCAAGATAGCTAGTGGAATGGCGCTATCCACAGTAAGGGCCCGCTCAAACTGACGCAGTGGCGGTGAAGGTCTCAGTATATTCCCTTTGCTCGCCACCGGTACTGCGTCAGTTCGACCAGGTCCTAGGGCAGAGCGTAGTGAAATGGCAAAGTACCTTCGTCGTCGTCATCGTCGGCAGCGGCAGCGGGCTCGCAGGCCCGGGCGAGCAGCGCACACACGGCAGTCTCCTCGTTGGCGACGGCGTCGGCGCGGAGGTCGGGCGCGGGCGCGCGACGCAGCGCCTCCTCCACGGCGCGCTGCAGCAGACGCAGGCCGGGCCACGGCACGCGCCGCGCCAGCGCGCACGCTACCACCGTCCGCTCGCACGCACCCCACTGCTCGAACGCGCCCGCTACGCCACCCAACTGCTCGTAAAAACTCCCGTTCATCTCGAAAACACCATCGGTACCGATGATTTGTTTGTATTCTACACGTCAACGGTACGTGACAGCTGATCGCTGCTCGATCGCAGAGATTCCTGCCTGGGTTGATGGATGACGTCGACGGGGCTGCGGTTCGACCTCGGCTCGTGAGCTTTATCGTTTAGTAGACAGGCAATTTGAAAAATAACAATGTACCTATTCCGAGATCCCGAGGGTTTTGCATCAAAACCAAAATGGCGACCATAAACATTTTCTTTTGTTTTTCTTGTTGACATAAAATCTACTCTTGTATTGCTGTCACTGTCTAAGTATTTATTAGTTACATTTTCTACTGTACTCATAACTATGTACATTTTGTATGAATTGATTACAAAAAAGCTGTAGTTTTTCCATGAGAAAAGGTTTTATTATTTGTATTTTATTATTTGTTTTTCTACTCAACACTAGATGGCGCTTACACTAGGTAGTGGTTTTAAAGATGTTCTTCTAGATGACCGTTGCGTTGTGCCAACATCGTGTCGGTTCGGATGAGTTGAGAGCTTTGCGTTTATGTTTTGTTTATAGTAACAAATTACCTAGTATGTGTACCATTCCTAACTTACCTTCTTCGAGGGGGTATGTACTCGATGCTTACCTTTAACTACCCAGACCAAAAGCATTATACCTAGATATCTAGTCTAAAATATTGTACCTAGGTTACTATTTGAAGAGTATCTTTTATAAAGATAGGTAAGATAGTTACGGAACAGCATAAGAACCTAAGATATATAAATAATAAAAAATGCCTACCTCAAGGTTCGTTTTCATACTTACGTTCCTACTAGGAAGTTGGGTAACTTACCTTGCAAAATTTTCATTGCTTCACTTCTTGGCCGTCTTTCGATAGATTACAAAACCATTAAACCGATAAAAGAATAATCCCGTAGACACTGTTAGGTATGTACCTAGCTAGTTTTTGTTCACGACCGACGTATGCACTGTTTAGAAACTAAGTAGTACTAAAACACTGTTAGTCACATAGGTACCCCGGGCAGAATGATGTTAGACTTGATCAATTGCTGTTCTGTGGTTTAAAGCTACCTACAATGAGAGATCAATAAAAATATGAAGAGGGTAGACAGACGTAGCTACTAGGTTGACTAGGACCACAAAGTTGACGGTATGTGCGCAAAATATATAGGTACCTATCTTGTGATTCAAAGTACCGTAGGATATTTTGTGAGTTGTAGGGATGAAAGTGAATCGACCGTGAGTGAGAATGAACCAAAAAGGTTTCACGAAAAAAGGTATGAACCGCGTAGTCTTTTATTTATTTCTGTGATCAGGTTTTTGTCAAATCAGCGGACGCTGATTTAAAATCAGCGTCCGCTGCATCATATTCTGTGATTGACGATGCTGCGATGCAGATTTAAAATATTAATAATCATGAATAATATTTAGAATTTATGATTTTTTTAAGTCCATAGATAAGTAATATGTTTACATGTTTGAAATAAATAATACATAAAATCCTAACAGGTACATACCTATGTACCTAGATAGTCCCGCAGCAGTAATCGAACCCCACCGCGCCATCGAGGTTGCCGCAGTAAAAAAAAGAAGTTGAAATACCTGCCTTTATAGTGGGTAGGTACTTACCTTACTCAGACTTATTTGTAAGTAGGTAGGTAGGTATGTTCTATGCCGCGCCGTTAATTGTATAATTTTAAAGAAAAAAATCTGGTAAGTATTCATATTGTAAAAACGGGAGTTTTCACGTACTGCACTATCGGTGAAGGCACCGACTAAGTTTCGACTCATTCCGAGAGTCTTCCGCCGTGCACGGCGCAACGCGGAAGGAGAAAGTCGCAACCACTCACTCTGATGAAGACTCTCGGAATGAGTCGAAACTTAGTCGGTGCCTTCACCGATAGTGCAGTACGTGAAAATTCCCGTTTTTACAATATGAATAGTCAAGTTCACGATAGTTTTTGGAATAAAATCTGGTAAGTAGGCTTTTTGAGGGACGAAGCTGCAGTGGAGTAGGTACATTTTCACGAAAGTATGTTCTACGTTTCACGTAGGTATGTACCTACTCCTACTCCACTGCAGCTGTGTCCCTCAAAAAGCCAACCAGATTTTTTTCTTTAAAATTATAGATTTCCGCAACTCCTCATCAGAGGTGGAAGGTCCCCCTCCCATTCCTTCCCCTTTCCACCACTCCAAATAGGTACCTATTTATGCACATATTTAAGTACGTGATTGTTTTCAGCTGCTGTCTAGCTGGAAAGCTTTGAAACTGTTGAGCAATCTGACGATCGTTGTTAACGATCTATAGAGTGATCCCTAGATCACTACGAGACGAAAGCATCAGGTAATAATTTGTCTTTGACATCCAGGAAAAATCAGGCTACATTAGAAAAAATTGGTAGCTAGATACAATTGTACAAGATCCTTTCATAAAATATTTCACCCATGACTGATTATGAATTTTGACCAGGGATCAATGAGGGAGGGATTAGCTAATTCTATTGTCACGTGGCATTGGGACAGTCTAGCTTGGTGGTCTCTCTTCCTTGTTGCATAACCGAAGATTCTTTTGAAGCCTGTCCGCACCGCTACGCCGCCGCCGCACCCCTTCGCCGTTCAAAATATACCAAACTGACATGATTTTGGGTAGATATCTAGGCGAAATACCTAGCCACTGTGTCAATTTCTTCGTAGTTTTTGGTAGGTACAAACAGAGACTCGTTCACAATAAAATAAAATATAGCTAGGTATGGCAAAAGCAGTTACCCCGCATCAGCTGGGGCTGCTTCTGGATCTTGTGGAGCAGAACCATAGGTAAGAAAAAGAAAGAAAATACATTTATTAACCACAAACACAACACAACAGGTGACAAAATACAAACACAGAAAGTTTCATTAAAATATTACAAAAAATAAAATAAAAATATATGTGTTGTGTGGGGTCAAAAGGTCCCTATCTCAGCATTATGTTGCACCAAACCTAAGAAAGGTGCAGCGCTGATTTTCAGACAGGGCCATCGATCGTGATGTCACGAACAACGGGGAGCAAACGTAAACAGGAAGGAATAAGTAGATAGGTACATTAAATATAAATAAATAATAGGTAGGTACTGGACCATTTTTTTTACACGGCATCATCTAACCCTAAAGTAAGCAGAACTTGTATTATCGGAACTAAATGACTGTTATACTACTTATAATATATATTTTTTTAAATGAACAGAACAACAAACAGTTGTTAAATATTAAAAATGTGAAATATACCAACTTGATGCACCAAAATATTGAAAGCATTCGTTGTAAAGAATTAGAACTGAAACTGTACATGAACTCAATGACATTGACATTATTTATGGCGTGGGTATCACTATGGACACCGTAATAACAAATTCATATACAAATGATAAATAAATAAAGAAACATCCAACAGTCATGACCCCAAACTAGGATTCGCTGTGACGACACGTGGGTATCATAACATCTCGAGAACACAAACATTTGCAGATCATGCCTAAATTTTTGCCGCAATATTTATTATCTGTCGGAAATACGTAAATTTCAGTGTTCTTTGGGATAACGAATTTAACTCTGTAAGCCTTAGGGCCAAATTTATTGATACACATAGTTTTAATTTACCACCTTGGTGTATCACTTAGTAAAATTCACTTACAATAAATGATGAATGAATGAATGAGAATACTTTATTGTAGGTACCTACACCATAAGAAAAATAGATATAAATTATCAAAAAAGAAACAAAACTTAAACAACGTACAGTGGGCGGTCTTATCGCTTAGAAGCGATCTCTTCCAGGCAACCTTTGGATGGAAATGATTTAATGAGATTGTAATAATGACTGGGGGTGTACCTACTAATGCTTTATTGATTTGATTTGAGGAAAACGAACCGGCACTTCTCGCGTCGCGTCGCAGACTTACGGTAGGTAACTACCACATAAAACAACACAACATGGTTATGTTTTATATAGCATATTTAAGCAGTAATGCTCTCATTGGTGTTCCGGTTTGAAGGGTATGGGTGCCGGTGAAATTAAAAAATGCCGGTAAACTTTTCACCCATTGTCTCAGTGGCGGCTGCAGAGATCAAATAAATTCTCATGACACATCGGCTAAGTATGAAATAAAACTACTAATTTAGTTATAATATCACGAAAGTTTAATTACCCTTTACAGATTCCAAAGGCTTTTAGCTAAACGAAGTAAAAAGGCACCTAGGTATTTTAGGCCTACACATCTTACGTACCTACATAGAATCATAAAACGATTTATAAGTTTAGATTGTACGCCATTTGTTCAATTCAAAGTATTCAAACTACCGGATCAGATAAATCATCTGGAAACTATTTTTTTTTTATTTTTAAATTATAGAATTACTACCATAATAATTACATGTCCGGATTGTCCGGTTTCATGCATTCCGCCTGGTTGATTCCCCAACTGCCGCATGACATCTCATCGCATTGTATGTCACGTCACTTCCGGTCGCCATCTACAACAACTCTTTACTCTATGATCTTGAATGTGATCGATTACACGGTGGTCCGATCGTGGACATTTCAATCGTTATAGATGGTCATTGAAGCCAGCTTTGAATAGATAGTTGTAAGTAGGTTTCACAGTGACTCAATCTTTGAGGGATTATGAAAAATGGGATCGGTTGAATGAGGCCTATTTAATTTACAATATAACTGAATGGAACAATATCTTAGCACTGTGAGGTTGCTTTCAGTAATAATAATAATAATCATCCATTTATTTTTCTGAATTACCAGATTTAAAAAAAAATAAAAATTATTTAGTAACATATTTACATTGTCATTACAGTGCAGCACCAAAGCGACAAAGAAATATAAAAAGAGATACAAAATACACTTACTTACTAAACATTAACACTAAAATATAATTACACCAGCAAGCTACTAACTATAACTTAATAAAAACTACACATTCCTATGAGAACTCATAGGACTATCCAAATATGTTAAAACCGCATCCCTGAATTTTGGCAAGGATATATAAAATATATCAACATCCTCATCTGCACATAAACTATGAATAGCGCGAAGGGCCCGTGTGAACGGGGACTTGCTCAGGAGGTTAGTTCTCGCCCTCGGAATCGCAAGCAGCCTAGGTCTTCGGCGCGCGTATACATACTTGTTAGGTACGTACAGTCCTATGCTCATTAAAACCAGAGGGTTGTGTATCATGCCTCTAATCAGACTAAAAATGTACGTTATTAACATAATTTCCCTTCTAATTTCAAGTTTAAAATACCCTAACATACCTAGAACGAATAAAGTGGGATACATTAGTGGGAAAAATGGGTAAACTCCGTATAACTTTAAACTAAAGAAACCTTAAATATTAATTCTGCATTTTCTCCACCATACCACTGTACTTTTTTTCATGAGGGCTCCAAATCATGGCTCCACACTCCAACCTACTTCTAACTAGCGCATTATACAGCAACTTAACGGTGCCGATATTGTGAAAGTCACCAGATTGTCGCAAAATAAATCCCAGATTTCTGAAAGCCTTTTTACAAATATCGACTACATGGCTTCGAAAATTTCGTTCCGTGTCCATTTGAATGCCGAGGTCACGAACAGAATGCACCCGATCTATACGATCTGAACTCAGCGAATAGTCATGTATAACAGGATTTTTTGCACGACCGTAGGTAATAGTACAGCACTTGAATGTATTAAAAAAGAGCCTGTTATTATGACCCCACTGGTAAACACGGTCTATGTCACGTTGCAATCGCTCGCAGTCCGACACTTGCTCTACCTGAATTAGCAGCTTTAGATCATCGGCAAAATGGATACATTTTTAAAAATAATTACACAATGATACATGCCTGATCCACATAAAAATTCAAAATAAGTACCTGTTTCACCAATACACATGTTGTGTACAATATGCATGTCGTGTTCATCTGTAATTGGAATTACATGTAAACTAGATCCTAAAATATAAACTATAAGCAATTATTCATGTAAAATCTGTTGATGTTTCTAATAAATAAATACACTTCAAAACAAATATTAAGAACAAAATAAATCACCATCTTGAAGAAACCGGCATGCCTAGAACCAAAAAATCGAAGGCATGTGCCTTGCCAACATCGGTTAGTGTTCCAATAAGCAGCGATGAGCTAGTAACCTGCCACGTGGAATGCTAACTAATATGCAAAAACGCAGACATGTGCCAATATAATGGTTGGACGTATTTCTGGCTATCTCCTGCTTGGTACCCTCACATATCTGCATACTTAGAGTGGATCTGAGGGTCTCCATATTTTTTTCTACCTACTACCTACTAAACTGGATGTTACACAATACTTGCAAGTGATGGAAATTACGAAGAATAGCAGAGACGGTGTTATAGTACGAGATTACAGTGCGTGTTTGTTTATGATTTTGGTAGCAACTTTATTAGCTATCTACTTTACCTATATTTGTTTCATCAATACTTTTTTCTATTGTAATAAATATCACCAGAATATACGAGACAATTTCAGGCTCGCGAAGCGGCGATCATAGGTACCTATGTCCTTACATAGGTACATATATGTAAATATATGTTTTTTGCTACTTCATGTTGGTAGAAATAGTTACTAGGTAATTTATCTCGCCGTCACTTTGGTATCACGATCGATGCTTCTCGTTCATGAAACCGTAAAGGTGCTACGAAGTAAACACCTAGGTACCTACCTATCTAATCCTAAATTATTTATTCCGTGTCCTAACCTAGAAATAATCTGAAATGCAGCTGCATCCGGTAGACATATAATGTTTTTTCCGTAATAAGATCCTTCCCGAAATATGCCTGTTATATACCATACCTACCCATAGAGTCACATGGGTTCATGGAAAATTGCAGGGGTGGCCGAGCGGTACTATGTTCCCAAGGGAGTATTTGTGTGTGTTGTTAATTAATTATAAATGGCTCTTTTACAGAAGTGGGTATAAAAAAATGTTGAGGTAGGTAGGTTCCTACTCTGGTTTAATGAGATGAGAGCCTAATGACGTATTGTTGGGTGAGAAAATTAGCTTATCTATAAAATCCAGTGTCGGTAAACAACATTGGATTAACAGTGATTAGCAAAACTACCTACTTAATATTATTTGTCTCAAATGGAAGAAAATAGAATCATTAAAGGCAGATTTAGTGTATTTGAAGAATAATTTTTTAGCCGTTCTAGCAGAAATTAAATATCTGCCGACTTTGAATAACCTCATGGTGTTGAGTTGATATTTGTTTAACTAAAACAGTAATACTTACCGCAAAAGCTAATACTTTAGATAAATACGACAGCGCCCGTTTTAATTTCGTCAAGTTCCGTTAGGATTCACAGGTAGGGTTTCAACCCTTCCTCAGCTCCCGGGGGCGATCCCTTATTTACTAAGCCCCGCCCCACCAGAAGCTACGGCAGATCGTATCTTGGAGACAGCCATCATTTGTGATTTACACTTCAAAGTGACAGCTTTTGTTGACAACATGGCTCTATGGACGCCTTACGCTCAAGAAGCTGCGCTTGATCTCAGCAAGTCTTCGGTTAAAATTGAACGGCATTCTCCAAGATTGGATATTTTACCAGTGATCAACTCTTCACCTCCGATCGAAGGCTATGCGTACCCGCAGTGCGCTCCCTACGAAAATCAGCACCAAGAATACTACTACGGATACCCTCAGCGTGTGGAATATACAGTGCCGACAGCTCAGATTTCTCCGGATTCAGTCGGAAGCGCCTGGTCTCCTTACCAGTCACTCAAATCTCACAACTCTGCACCGTCTCCACCGGAGTCACCAGATTTCTACGACAGCGAGTCTTTATCAGAAGATGCCGAATACCAAGCTTTCGAGAGAGACGCTTTAAGAGCGATGGCAGAGAAGAACGGAGGAACATTACTTGGGAACAACCCTAGGATGCGAAGAGCAGTTCAGACGAGTCAGACTGCAGATGACTCTTACAGAAAGCAGAGAGAGAGGAACAACCACGCTGCCAAACAGAGCCGGGACAGAAGGAAGCTAAGGGAGGTTCGTTTGGCTTTTCAAGTGACTTATTTGAAGAAGAAGATGGCTGACCTGAAGGCCAGGATCGCTGCAGGAGTCTGTGGGCGTTGCCGGCAGATCTGTGAATGTTGATGAGAAGAAAATTATATAACAGACTTTCGAGTGCCATTCTAGTATAGAAAATTGTTTATATACATTTAATGAAATATTTTAACCAATATCATTTTGTAAATACGGACGATTGTGTTGTACTATAAGGTAGTGTGATGTTTAGGCATAAATATTTATTTGTAAATAAATCCTATTGTAAGCAGATTTATACGGAAAAAATACTTAACTTTGATAATGTGCAATTGACAAACTACAAATATTTTATACTAAAATTAGTAGCATATTAATAAATTAAAATAAAATATTCTGCACACGTATAATACTTTTTTACTCGGACTGACTACATTTTCTGTATCAGTTACTGTTTTTTCCATTTTATTATTTTACCCAAGCCTAGGTAGGTAATTTTTATGAAGATACTTTAAAACTAATCCCTTCAATGATAGCCGCTTCTGTTTCTGCGCAGTAATAAAATAGTTTAACCGTAAATTTACAAGCTAAAAAGTTTTTGCCAACTTTAATCCGTAGACTAACATAGTCTATTGTTTGAGGATTAACTTTATAGATCCCAGTCAGATGGAAGCGCTGTATGACACCTTTACCTGGAATACTTGAAGAAAGTAGTAGGAACTTTAGATAAACATGAAAATTTATGTTTTAAAAAGATTTGTTTATGATAAAATTAAACAAGTATATCAAATAAAATAATATGAAAATATAATGACGTAGATATATTAAGTCATTGAACAGTAATGCATTTTCAGCTCACACTTTAATTATTCACAATTGAAACAAAAGAAAGGATAATACCTGCAGGTCATTCATATAAAAGATTTGAGTAGGTATTAGATAATTATACTGCTCCGTTCGTACCTACAGGCAGACAGATAGATTATTGCTCTTAAAGATGAAACAAGCATCCAGATTAACCGCCAGCGATGCGATAGCGGCCGCACCTCCTTGTCTTTGTTTTCTATCATTTTATATATTTAACTACGTAGTGTGCAGCACACACTACTATAAATGCGAAAGTTTAGAGGTTTGTCTAATAGCCGCCGCCTTACAGCTAAACCGATATGGATGAAATTTAAACTTAGATAGTTCGACTTACGATAACATTATATACTCCTTATATAAGTCGTGAGCAGAGGCCAGTATTTTTATTGTTACTTAACTTGTATAAAAAATCATTAGTAAAATAGAGCGTAAAACTAAGTTTAGTTGTTGTACAAGAGAATATCGAGGCCATTGTGTAGGTAATTTATATCAATATAAACAATAATAACAAGAACACCTAATTTAACCACAGAATACAAACAGATGCCTTAACGTGCTTCGATTAAAATAGCCAGTGTCCGACACAATGGAGCCATAGAAAATGGTTTTCATGAAATTTCTTAGGTCATGTTTCGCGAAACTATTTTTCCGTTGTCTGCCAAACTAAGGGCGTAATGCAAAAAATATTGAAACGGCGAAATGTAATTTTGCTGCACATACAACTTGCCTCGTTCATTATTAATTCGTAGAAACATCTTGTCACTGAATCCTTTTAACATATCAGTTCTCGATCTCGATATAAAAACATTTGGCGCGTGGCTTCACGTGGCCGGCTAGGCAAAGCAAAGGATTGACAGCTCATATTCAAGGATTGTTGTTTTTGCGCACACGCTCGCGATATTAGATAATCTGACGAGAACGTGGACAATATCGAATGGAGCAAATACCATCTGCCAAGCCACATATTTTGATCTTATCAAGTGTTGGTAGGAGAAAATTGTAGGTAATCTTTTGAAACCATTATTATATTAACCTTGCGAAATTCAGTGCAGGGTAGTTGTTCATCACATCCAAAAATCTGGTTAAAAAAACATTTTAAAATGATTGATCAAATCATCTATAAATTATTATTTGTAATAAGAGTAGGTAACCTGTTAGGTTTTACTAAGCTCGTATTTTAACTTGTTGAAATACGAGATATAACAAAATTGTTTAGCAGGTACTAACTTCTATCCACGGCTTCGCCTGTGGTACCCCGATAAAAAGAAGCCTGTGTGTTATTCTAGGTCATGAACATAAGTATCCGTCCCAAATTTCATCCAAAGCTTTTACGAAATTATCAAAAATATTCATACTTTCGGATTCGTAATGTTCATTCTGGTTTAGATATATTCTATGAGCAGAGGGCCTTGCAAGTTGATCAATAAGTATGTACATAGAACACAAAATGTGACGTGCAATCCACGGAGGTTGTCAACAACGCAAGGGTTAGCCAAGCGAGGGAGCCCACCCTCTTCTCAATTAGACGCAACCCTCAATGCAATCACAGAGGGGTCCGAAAGCCCGGTTATACTGTCTGACAACATTGACTGAAACTTGCGCGAGCTTCTAAAATGTAAGTCAGGCAAGTTGCTATGAAACGAACTACCTATATGGAAAGCTTTGTACTCAATTCATAAGAACATTTCAATGAGATATTCTTATTGACTAGATGTAGTTTAGCTTTAATTGGATAATAATAATTATTCGATAACAGACAATGAAGCCCAGTACCTACCTACCTATTAAGTTTAAATAATTTTTAAAATCGTTTGATTTCAAATGGCAGGGCATAATTATAGGCAAACCCACTATTATGGTTTACAAGCTTCTACCCACGGCTTCGACCACGGTGGTACCCGGATAAAAAGTAGCTTATGTGTTATTCTGATGTATAAGCTATATTACTGTAAAGTTTCATCAAAATCCGTTCAGTAGTTTTTGCGTAAAAGAGTAACAAACATCCATCCTCACAAACTTTCACGTTTATAATATTAGTAGGATGTAACCACCTATATTTCTAGAAATAAACAAATATTCGCGAATAAAATCTTTCAATATGTAGTAGGTACGTAAGGTACTTTTAAATGGAGTGACGACGCGCCCCTTAGTTGTGCAACATCGCTTTACAATACATTTTACCTTCATTTTATTTATAAGGGGAGTGGCATGTTGCACCACAGAAAAAATAATAGTAAGATAGGTACAATGGTTGCACAATAATGTTTACCTCTCTTTATGTAAAGAAGTATACTCTATGTGAACAGTTTTAAGGCTTCCATACGCACGCATTTTATTCATTATTATAGGGTGCTGTGGTTACTTGTAAATTACTAATATGTACATACGACTTAAGAAATTTGGTTTATGTGTATTTGTATACTTACCCATCAGTGGATGATTCCGGGTTAATGGTTGATAGTTAGCTGATGATAAGCTATTATTACGATGATCATTGTTAAAAAACTTTAAAAATAATTTTGTACATGTTAACTACCAACATCCTACTAATATTATAAACGCGAAAGTTTGTAAGGATGGATGTTTGTTACTCTTTCATGCAAAAACTACTGAACGGATTTTAATGAAACTTTACATTAATATAGATCAGAATAACACATAGGCTACTTTTTATCCGGGGACCACACGGGCGAAGCCGTGCGCAGAAGCTAGTCTAACATAGTTTCCAGGACTGATGGCTAGAGTGGAGCATTGAATTCTCATATTTCAAGAAATCAGTCTCATGGGACAGCAAACGCAAAAGATTCCTGCCACAGATCGCAAATAAGATAAAACGAAGAATTCGCCAATTCATTGTCTTCGAAATGTACCGTTCAATTCGCAAGTTACCAGGAACCGCCCTTTGTCTTGAAGACAACCCTTCGTAATTATAATCCTTCGCAAATGTTTGACACAATACGATACACAATTTGCATATTGTACAGTTCCTATTCAGTGTTTTGGCTAAAGGTGCCTTTGGTTAAGTGAATGCAAAGCGAAGCTTTTATTTTGTTTTACGATTGTTAAGAGAACTTTCACTAGCGGTGAAAATATTTTCTTTCCAAGGCTGTTCCGAGTACGATCATGCAAGATCTTCAATTTCTTAACATTATTAAGTGAGTCAGTTGGCTAACATAGATGATAATCAATCTAGAAGATCATTAGCTATAGCAACGTAGCTTACGTTGCTGTCAAGTTTCAATGATTTAAAATCTTTTTGGTCGCCGTTATCCGTTATTCCGGGCTTTGCCAGTTTTACCATAGTCTACATTATTGCAAATCCATGTGTGGTCAGACGATCGATCAATCGTCTCCATCACGAATTTGCTCACACCCTTTATTTCCTATTGAGCAGATGCATTCATTGTCGGTTTATTTTTTTACGCATACAGCTTTATGTTTAATAAAGTCAATAGTTTATTTGATACCTAATTATTAATTATACCTACCCAGTATCAAAATCACTGCGTATATGACTTACGTGATGCAAACCTATAATAGATCACACTTCAAAATACCTATTGTTTCATGTGTAAAAGTTACGTGTTACAGCACGCGCCCAACTCTGAATGTTCAGATTGATTGTTTTACGATCTCCTTGCTACCAGGTAGGTAACCGCTACCTTACACAAGATAACAACACTATTGTTTAGTCGAAGACCACTGTTTATACAACCTACAATATGCCCGTACTTCGGTTCGGGAGTAAAAGCAATAATGTTTTATTACGGTTCTGGATTAAGTTAAGATTTGAATTGCTTTTTGGAAATGTATGCAGCCTGTTCTATTAATATTGCAGTCGTTAATCGGATTAAAAAGATTTGAGTTGTCGGGTTAAGTGAAATGGTTTGATTTGTCTTGCCGCCCGTTTTCCATGCAAATAGTCGGTTAGTGATAATCTTGGTAGGTAACTCATTCAGAGACAAATTCACCAACCAGTTCTGAAAACAACGCCAGCATTTTCTGCGAGACATACTTAATATCAAATTAAATTTGTTACAATGAAAGACCAAAAGGAGAGAATTTAGTTTTAACCGTTAAACGTTTGCTAAACATTTTACTCATATTTTATACAATCGGTCACCGAAAACACTCAGGATTTCTTTACAATTTACCTTCCTTCCGAAATCATTAAAACCACATCCTTCTGACCACTGTCCAGCTGGCCGCGATCGGACCACCACCGTGCGAATCATAGAGAAAAGAGTTACAATGCTAAATGGCGGCCGGAAGTGACAAAGCGAGTGAGATGTCATTCACATTACGACGAAATCGCGACAGTTGCAGAATCACCCATGCACACTTAATTTATATGGTTTTGAAAATTATGAAAAGTATCTATAATAGGACAATGTATTATTTATTACCTGCACTAAGAATGAGTAAAATTCAAATCCCTTATTAGCTGTATGAAAAACCTAGTAGGTAGTCACAAGTCCTTTGATTTTAACCAACAAATAAAATATCTTATAAGAAGTGTATAATACCTAACAAATAACGTAGCATTTAGATAGGTAGGAAATTAACCTACCTACTTAGAGCCTAATAGTCGTTTTGTTTTTTGTATTGAATTTATTGTGAACATTATGATGATGATGCTATTTTTTAGTTAACTGATGATAAGATTAACAAACGATATCCCTCTTAAGCAACCTTACTTTAATTTAGTTTATGGCTATTTGTGAATAGATATCAGGTACACATACCATCCGATTCAAACAAATAAACCAACTTATTAAGCACCTTGAGTCCTAAATTAAAATTGCAATAAAATATTCCGAAAGTGCACATACCTATCCTTAACTTACCTAATACAAACTAGCATAGAGATCGCTTGTTAATTCTGGGCCATGAACAATACTAATTCCGAATTTTATCCAAATCGGTTCAGCCGTAACATAGATCATAGTAGCTTACAAACATCCAAACTTTCATATTTATATTAATTTACTAATGTAGGTAAGAACGATGTGATAGAAACGGAAGGATATTTATTTATAATTTTTTTTAGCTTAATTACCTATCCAGTAGGCGTTTAGGATTTATTTGGGCATTTACGATTGGATACCTAATGCATTATGTATAGAAGAACTTACGTCAGTAATAAAGTTTTAATTTACGTCACTGTTTTTTCATCCTCAGATCCCGTTCTCAAATCCGCAGGTAGCGCGCGGGTGGCTCCCACGCGGCAAGCCACGCCCCTTCCACCCTTAAGCGCCAGAGCAACCCCTCGAACCACCATTTAAATACAACCCTCCGATTGAGAAACACGCATTTACCCTCGAAAATTACGGAAAATCTCACCCCAAGATAGTCAAAGTGAAACTCAAACCAGTTCAAATAAATTAGAAAACAAAATACAGCTAAGTGTAGCCTGATCGAAGATGGCGCTTTGGACTCCGTACGCCGACAACATTGCCCTGGACCTAACAAAATCCGTGGAAGAAACGAAGCAACCTATACCTGAATTCACACAAGATGTCTACCACTTCGGATACAACTACGTCCCTGCCCCCCAGTTGTCACCACTCTCCAGCGCCAGCTTGTGCTCCTACGAAAGAGCATTCACACCACCCAGGATCCTACTGTCTCCTCCGATCTCACCAGCTTCCTCAGCGAAGAGACCGTACAGCATGATCGACGATTCACTATCAGACGATCCGGACTTCCAAGCGTTCGAACGCGATGCTTTACGAGCCATGGCAGAGAAGAACGGAGGCAGCTTACTGGGGGATAACCCTAGGATGAGACGAGCGGTACGCTCTAATAACGAGACCAATGACGACTCCTACAGGAAGCAGAGGGAACGGAACAACTTCGCCGCGAAGCAGAGCAGAGATAGAAGAAAACTAAGGGAAATACACTTAGCATTGAAAGTCAGTTATTTGAGAAAGGAAGTGGCGGGTTTGAAGGCATTGCTGGCTTCAAGGATTTGCAGTAGATGCCATCAGAACTGCAGATGCTAAGACCACCTCATTTTGTTAATATTTTGAATGATTTACGGAGATTATTGTAAATTATGACTGAACTATTTTGTATTTAAGTATGTCTTGTAAAAAGTGTGCAATTTTTTGGATAAGTAATTTATGTTAGTTTAAGATGTAAAAAATTGACTGTAGGTATAACCACTGAATTAAATATGTTTGACTCGATTTAATTCTATAATTTTACTTTCCTGAAACTCCTACGTACCTATAAATGAGGCGAAAAGTTTAGGTGCCTATTAAGTAGGATGGCATTCAAATACGTAGTAGAATAAGAAATCTAGAAACCGGATACCTAAGGTACTAAGATAACTGCTAGAGATTTGAATACATAAACCGATTACTAGAGTTTGCACTTTAAATGAGATTTTATTTAGACAGTTAAATAAGTACCTATTCAAAATCTTAGTGACCTAGTCCTACTGATATTATAAACGCGACAGTTTGTGAGGATGGACGTTTGTTACTATTTCACGCAAAAACTACTGAACTGATTTTGATGAGACTTTACAGTAATATAGCTTATACATCAGAATAACACATATGCTACTTTTTATCCGGGTACTACGCGGGCGAAGCCGTGGGCAGAAGCTAGCAGAGGCATATAGATAAGGCTTCGATAAACCGCATGCAGTCAAGTAGGGTTATATAATGTGTGTTCCGAGGCGCGGCGCATTCTTTGGTCGCGTGCGGTCGCGCGGCCAATCACAGAGGATATAGATAGGTAGGTATGTATATAATCACAGAGGATATAGATAGGTAGGTATATATATAATCACAGAGGATATAGATAGGTAGGTATGTATATAATCACAGAGGATATAGATAGGTAGGTATGTATATAATCACAGAGGATATAGATAGGTAGGTATGTATATAATCACAGAGGATATAGATAGGTAGGTATATATATAATCACAGAGGATATAGATAGGTAGGTATGTATATAATCACAGAGGATATAGATAGGTAGGTATATATATAATCACAGAGGATATAGATAGGTAGGTATATATATAATCACAGAGGATATAGATAGGTAGGTATGTATATAATCACAGAGGATATAGATAGGTAGGTATGTATATAATCACAGAGGATATAGATAGGTAGGTATATATATAATCACAGAGGATATAGATAGGTAGGTATGTATATAATCACAGAGGATATAGATAGGTAGGTATATATATAATCACAGAGGATATAGATAGGTAGGTATGTATATAATCACAGAGGATATAGATAGGTAGGTATATATATAATCACAGAGGATATAGATAGGTAGGTATGTATATAATCACAGAGGATATAGATAGGTAGGTATGTATATAATCACAGAGGATATAGATAGGTAGGTATGTATATAATCACAGAGGATATAGATAGGTAGGTATATATACAATCACAGAGGATATAGATAGGTAGGTATACAGTGGTGGTCATATAATTAGAAACACCAACCCTGTCTTCTATTTTCATTACAAATTAACATCATAACTAATTTTTAACGTGCCATAGAGGGCTCCTACGTATTTATATGGATGTATCGGTTCTTTTAAAGTATTACTATACGAGTTTAGTAATAACAAACAACAATTTTGATATAAAAATATAACATTTTAATAAAAAGTCTATTAAAATACATGGACTAAAGTGGGCAACTAATTAGAAACAAAAAAAAAACAACAATATAAACATTAACTAAGTGAACAAAACCACATTTAATTTGAATAATACTATGAATACTACATCCAAAACCGATTAGTACTGTTAGTACTTGGTAGGGTACCCTCTGTTGTCGATTACAGCTTTACAACGACGTGGCATTGATTCTATCAGTTTTTCACACGTTTCCAAAGGAATACATCTCCAAGCTTCTACAAATGCGTCGTAAAGTTGGTTGATATTGGTGATATGCTCATCCGACAATGTTTTCTTCACAGTGTGCCACAAATTCTCTATCGGATTTAAATCCGGACTATTAGCAGGCCACTCTAACACTGTCACCAATTGTTGTCTGAGAAACGCTTTAACGCTGTTTGCTGTATGCTTTGGATCATTATCGTGCTGAAAAATCCAATTCACTGGCAAATCATCTGAATATGGGATCATTGTCTCCTCCAAGATTTTTTTGTATTGAAACTGATCCATCAGCCCTTCAATCTTTCTCACGGGACCAACTCCGTATCCGGAAAAGCATCCCCATACTTTAACATTTCCACCGCCGTGCTTAACTGTTTTTATAGTGTACTTGTTATTCAAAGCCTCGTTGATTGGTCGCCGTACGTATCGTTTTCCGTCGGAATTTACCAAATTTACTTTAGTTTCATCTGAAAACAAAACTTTTCTCCATTGATGAACAGTCCAACTGGCATATTTTCTAGCGAAGGCTAGACGATTTTCTCTGTGTCGCCTGGTGAGAAGTGGCACTTTCCTAGCAAGTCTTCCATACAAATTTCCTTCAACCAACCGCCTACGGACTAGTCTTGCGGACACGTTTCGAGGGTCGTCTTGTGAAAATACTTCTTTTCGTATAACATTAGAACCTTTAAAGGGATCTGTCTTAGCCAAACGAATCATAAGCCTGTCTTCTTGAACGGTGGTCTTCCTTGGCCGAACTTTTCTAGGCACCTTATCGGATGTTCCATGTTTTTTGTGATGTGCAATGGCGTTAAATACCATCTTTACGGAACACTCTAAATGATCGGCGATCTTTCTGTAAGACCATTTTCGTTTAAAATGAAAGTTTACTATAATTTTTCTTGTTGCTGCATCACAGCTCTTGTTTTTACCTATTTTTAATAATTAAATCTGACAAAAGGTAACAAATCCGAATGAGTAAGAAAAGGCGGCAAAATGCATAATGCGGTGACATTCCGAAAGGTGAATTTTAGTTTTAAAATTCAATTTTAGAACCTAGTCATACTTTGTTTCTAATTAGTTGTCCGACTGCCAGTACTAAGAATATTGATTGATACTTTTTTTTTTTTTTTTTTATATAATTATTATATTGGTTGTCTGAATGTTATTGCTTATTATTATCCCAGAGATATAAATGTACATTGTGATTTCGTAAATTAAACTATTACCTCCAATTAATTGAATTTATAATGTTGGTTACATTAAAAGACTACCAAGTGACTAAGTGTTTCTAATTATATGACCACCACTGTATATACAATCACAGAGGATATAGATAGATCTCTAGGATCTAGGTATCTAGGTATTTAAAGTGGCATTTTATCATTCTGGAAATGAAACGATTCTATCCTTATTCTACAAGCGTATATTTCTGCTACATAATATATTATATACCTACTTACGTACATATTTCAATAAATTAAACCTTCTGTTTGATAACGTGGGGCAGGTCGTATTTACCCCGCACGCATTTCAGCTTCACTCCGGGACAGTCCTTCAATCTGGAAAAAACGAGAAAATAATTAGAAAAATATATTCATACAGGATGGACGTCCAAAGAAAAAAACAAATTCATCATCAAGGGGTATGCAGGCCTTTCTGACGTACTGCAGCACACATAGACATTATACCTAGATTTTAATTTTGTATGTGTGTGTCTGAAGATCAAATAAAGTCTTTTATCTATCTATCTGAAAATACCCAATGTATGTGCCGTGTTTTTTGTAGTTTTCGACGTATGATTTTTTTTAGTTTTGCTTGAGAATTTTCGTCCGGAACAGTTAATAAATAAAAAATAATGCTGGACATTTTTCACACAGCATCATCTAGCCCCAAACTAAGCAGAGCTTGTGTTATGGGAACTACATGACTGATATACTACTTATATACTTTTTTTTGTAATACATATTATACATAGAAAACACCCAGACTCGAGGCAAATATTTGCAGATTTGAAAAATTTGTCCAGCGGCGGGAATCGAACCAGCAACCATCTTCGTCTTTGGCGGGCCTTCGCCCACTGCGTCCCAGAGGTCGTCTATTAGATTTATTAAATCTTTAAATTTTTTTTAATATTGATCCATTGACACATAGAAGCACATTTTATGGCTACAACGCGAGAGGTGCGGGTACCGTTCCCGCTGCGGGACAAGTGTTCGCATAAAACACTTCTGCATTCTACATAATTGACAACCTCAGATATATATTTAGTGAGTTGACCGAGTATACATAATAGGGGGTAGTCAGTGACAAGTCCAAACATTACACGTGAGTGTTAATATTGTAAAAACGGGAATTTTCAAGTCGGTGAAGGTTAATGCACGACGCGACGCGGAGGGAGAAAGTCTCAATCACCCACCCTGATGAAGACTCTCGGAATGAGTTGAAACTTAATCGATGCCTTCGCCGATAGTGCAGTACGTGAAAATTCCCGTTTTTACAATATGAATAGTCAAGTTAAAGATAGTTTTTGGAATAAAATTGTGAGTGTGGGGTTCTGATGTTGAGTTACCTTCCGACCCTGACGAGTACGATGTTGTGCTCCTGCAGGTTGTGTCCGATGCCGGGCACGTACGACACCATCTCCTTGCCGTTCGACAGACGCACCACTACGCACTTACGGTTCGCAGAGTTCGGCTTCTTAGGCTTCTTTATCACTGTTTTTAGGACGACACCCTGCAATTACAAAACGAAAATCTTGCTTATATTATTCCTTTACTAGCTGTGCCACGGCCGACCTCGGCCCCCGACCCACCGCGCCGCACGACCGTGATTTTTATCTTTTTTTTATGCTCGGTTCCTAAGAGTTGTAGCGTGATGTTGTCGCCTGTAGAATTGTGCTATCAAATGCAATTTTTTTTTAATCGACTGGTAGTTCCAGAGATAAGCGCTTTCAAATAAAAAAAAACAAGCAAACACTTCACATTTATTATTAATCTTGATTTCAGTTTTTTATACCGATGTGAAAATGCAGTTACACGTGGCCTCCGGCCCGTGGAAAGCCGGAGGCGTCTCTCGGACCCACCAATCAATCCACTAGGCGCTAGTTTGATGGTGGCAGAAACCCATCGGTCACATACCACTTGACGACCTCTGTAGCGTAGTGGGCGAAGGTACGCCTAAGATACAGAAGAATTGCGGATTTGATTCCCGCCACGCGATAAATGTTTGTATGATTTGCAAATATTTCTCTTGGGCCTGGGTGTTTTCTATCTATACTAATATTATAAAGAGGAAAGATTTTTTTGACTAATAGAAAGCTAAATTATCAGGAAGTAACACAGGCTATAATCTATTTAAAAAAAATAGAGATCTTTAAGAAAATTACAATAATGTAACCCAAACTAGCAAAATTTTGTCTATAATATTCATTATTTGGCGTGCGCTGAGAAAACTATTGATGATACATAAAAATGAAGTACTACATGATTAAAGTACTCATTATTACCTACAAAAAAGTCCTCGAAGGAATATATCTAACTATCATAGTTAAGTCACAGTAGCAGCTTTTGTGTTCTAAAATGTAATTAGTTCGCGGGTAGAAACAAAAGTTGGTTACATTCGTATCGTAGTTTGAATTCTTATTCAAATAAATAGTTTTATCATCAAGGGTGTTTATGTAGCTGACAAATACTTTAAATTCATTCGAATCAGACATTTAATTTCGAAGTTATCACGAGTATAAAATCGAAACTTACGCGGGTGAAACCGCGGGGCGCAGCTAGTCTATAAATAAATAAATATTGCTGGACATTTTCACACAGTATCATCTAACCCCAAAGTAAGCAGAGCTTGTGTTATGGGAACTACATGACTGATATACTAATTATATACATTTTTGTGTAAATACATAAATATTATACATAGAAAACACCCAGAAAAATCCATACATATGCCTATAATACATATGCATGGATTTACATAAGTTGTAAATATCAGTCATTTAGTACCTACCCATAACACAAAACTACCAATAAAACAATATGTATGACGACACATCAGAACCTGACAGGGTTACGGGACCTGTATCTACCTATAAAAAGTAGATAGATAGATGAATAGTAAATACTCTATTGCAAATAATTCAGCTTGAATAAGTAGGTACTACAAACTACAAACTTTGACAATGTTGTATAACGCTCCAGACAAGATCGTGTATTCAATTCAATTTATTCATCTTTTGACAAATTACATGTTCTTAGATAAGTAATTTTTAAAAAATACAGATATAAGCTTCATAATAATCAATTTATAAAATACATAATCAATCATAATGTCAAAGAATTAAATAAAACTGAAGTCAACTATAGTAAAATATGATTTGTAACAACAAATTGAATAATCAGAATAAATAGAAAAATCTGCAAAAGCATTGTCAAGAGTATATATAATAAACTAGGTTAAATTAAATTTGACAAACATACAACAACAGTCCCATTAATTAAGTTATAAATATATTCATAAATAAATTAGCCGTTTTCACTAGTTCCGGTAAGAAATTAATGAAACCGGATCGGGAATCAATGCAAACGTGGACTAGACAGAAACAACTTCCGTTCAGGGCTCTAGACAAATACGAATAATATTGGCGCTAACGCCTGCGGAAAGTGGTGTCTTATAGCTAGACCCCTGGGGGGCTAGACAAATACCACTTTCTGTTGACGTTAACGCCTGCGGAAAGATGAAATTGTATGGAAATGTCACGTGACATTTCCGCAGCAAATGTCATTCCCATACAATTTTATCTTTCCGCAGGCGTTAACGTCAACAGAAAGTGGTATTTGTCTAGCCCCCCTGGGGTCGCCTCACGCTTACTTTTCCTTTCACGCTAACGCAAATTTGTCAAGGTAAAACTTGGCAGCTGTCACGTGACATTTCCACAGCTAATGTAATTTCTATATAAATCTTTCCGCAGGCGTTAGCGCCAACAGAAAGTGGTATTTGTCTAAACCAGGTATACGATTAGTTAAGTTAGCCGATAAGGCGCTTGCAGGTAGATCAAAGAAAATATAAAAAAAACGGCATGTCTTCCGAGATGCGCTTATTTATTAGTCTTACCGGACCGGATCACATTAAGACGGCGTGTCTGCCGGAGACTATAACATCCTCATCTCATCTATTCGAAAAACTTCGTTTTGTTCCTCAATAAGTGCGAGCAAATTTGTTTTTTCTCTATTAGTCTTTTACAGCGGTCAGTAATGAGTTAGAATTCGGCACATGATTCTAATGTGCGCGAGGAGTTTAAATAAATAAATAACGCTGGACATTTTCACACAGCATCATCTAGCCCCGAAGTAAGCAGAGTGTTATGGGAACTACATGACTGATATACTACTTATATATTTTTTACATACACATATAAACAACCAGACCAGAAACAAATATTTGTAGATCATACAAAAAAATTAAACGAACACGCAACCTTCTGCATCCCAGGCAGGCCTTCGCTCACTGCGCCACAGAGGTCGCCAAAAAGATCGAACGGCATAATATATTCCATTCTATATATTGTAATATTGTATAAATTAAGTTACTGGTCGGCATTAGGAGCTTCAAGAGTGACTTTTTTTAAATCTAATCATAGAGAGAGATGAAAAGAAGAGTGCACCACTCGCTCGCTAAATATTATTCCCTCTGGCAACTTATAAAATAGCGCCCTCGCTATAAAAATATTATTTTGCTCCCGTACCTTAGCAAAGGGATTCCCCTTGAGAGGGTTTTTAGACTTCCTCTTCTTGATGTGGGGTCCCGTTTTGTGCATATAGTTGAGCGATGCCATGGCGCGGGCGAGCAGGCCCACGGGCTGCGTCGCTGCGCTCGGGATCAGACAGCCTGTGGCCACTGGGAAGGGGGTCGCTGAAACATACAACTATTTTTAAGGCCTCCGAGCGCTGTGCACTACGAACAAGCTGCTCAATTTTGAGCTGAGCGGCTCCAAATTCTATTATACCCTGGACATGTATCTAATTATGCTGATACTGCCCATCTTTCCATCTAGTCATTCCATCCCATCTTTCCATCAGCGTTTTCGATACATCGAAAACGCTGCTTGATGATCAAGATTCTCGATTTAATCTTCTTTTGGTACGGTTGTGCCAGAGCACTTGCTTGATTGAAATAGATTATCCTTATTAAATAGTTTTAGTTAAATACCTATCCTTTTTTAAAACGTTCCTGCAAGTTCCATAACAGGCAAATCTGTGCACACCTTTAAAACGGATATTATAATTAAGTTTAGATAGTTTCCCCAAGGATATAAGCTATTAATATCAATATAGAATTTCAGACTAATTTGTACAAAAGACTTAATACAGATCTCAAAAGCAATGCTTGGAGTAGAAGGGATCTCAAGCCTGTTGCATCGTCACGTCGTTTTGCTTTAGGTACTCATAGGTACGAACACGCAAGATTAATGTCAAGCATGTGATACATAAGTAAGTACAATGAAAGCGTGCTTGCTTATGTAAGTGCCATTCTTATCTTGAATTCCCATCGCAACACCGTTAGCTAAAACCACCAAACAAAAACATAGCAGGTGATAACGTCACATTGTCGATTCAGGGATTAACCCTTAGAGGTTCCATCTATGCAAACCAGATGATCCATCCAGCCACAGAAATATCAGTCTTACTCGCTTTGAAATGGAGTTTATACGATGTGAAAGGGAGATGGTCGATTGAAAGGCATGACAGTATAGAGTGAAAAGGCTGAAGCTGTACAGTTAGGCGCTATCCCAGTTATAGGGAAGTACAATTGCAGTTTTTGAGGCGTTCCCGCAATTCCAATTGTGTCAATTGTGATCATTGTGGGCTTGCGATTAGATTCGCATATCGCGGTGGAAATAGCGGGATGTGAATAGTTGATTGACATGTCGAATTCAAAGGGTTATGCTGAAGTGGCATGAGAATTGTGTGGTAAATAGAACTGTAAAAGATCGCACAAAAAATATACATGCGCATTTGTAAGACCTGTGATAAACAAAGCTAAGGAATAGAAGATCAACCACATAGAAAGTATTTATGAGCTCGTAAGATTATGTATAGGGAATATTTCGAGAGTTCGTGGTGTAGCTGACCTAGTTATTTTTTACACATCAGCTAGGTTAAGCAACTTTCTGTTTCCATGGATGATCGGTAGTGGCATTTAGAACTGAGCCCTTCCGTGCGTCGAAGGACACGTTAAGATGTTGGCCCCGGTTATCACAGACGTTAGGCCATGTCAGAGGGCTTTGGACACCCTAAAACCTCACACTAGGTCATATGAAGAAAGACGTGTCTAACCTAGTATTGAAGTGTTGTTGTATAACATTAGTTTTGTAAAATTCGAAGAAAAAAGCGAATTCCGCTGCCGGATTTCGCCTACTGCGAAAACAAGCATCTAAGAAGCATTTATATGACAGAAGTAGAAACTATTTGAGCAACATCTAAAATAACAAACGCAGGCTCCCTGAAGCTTGGTCACGTATGAGCATGGATGCTATGGTCAGAGCTGTTATTGTTTGGGATAATCGGTGTCCAGTCCCCGGGGATTGACAGGAAGATGACAAGCTTGCATCTGTCGCGCAAGCTAATATTTACAGCGGTGCAAGTGATGACGGGCGAGAGGAATAAATGGTAAAGTCAGGGCTAGTTATCCCGGATGCTGGTGAAATTATTACAGGAACATGAAACTTTTCGACTTTGTTTATGGTACAGGCAACGTATCAGCAATGTTGGTTTTCTACAATAATAGCTTGCCATGCCTAGGTTGTATGCCGGTTTCTCTCCAATAATATTAATTCGTAGTTCATTGTGGGTAGGGGATTTAAAACGAGGATTGTAAGCTTTGACTACCAGCATAGTTTGCAAGATAATATATGAAGAACTTATTTATTAAGGCATTTAAGGAAGCAGAAATTCCTAGTAAGTTCCAAGATTATGCCCCAAAAATAAAGGATTAGCCAACATTGCCCTAGAAACAGAGGATAATACGTAACTATAAAACGGGTTATCGACTCATCCCTTGGACCAAACGACAACACAGTACCTGCTCTTTTTGCGGATTATAATCCGCTAATAGTGGGCATTGTCCACAGATGACGGACTCACATTTTAAATATATCCCTTTTCGCCAGCGTGACTCTTATTACTCCAGAGAAAAAATATATGGGACAGCAAACATGAACAATCGGCAAGAGTTGAGCATTGTGCGTTCCGGGAAGCGTCGTAAATCATACTTGTATGCAATAACTTTATCAGCCAACTTATAGTTGAATGCTGGATAGAAGGACATTGTGGAACCCGTATTTTCGCAATTGTACAGCTAAGCTACTTTACAATGGCACTAGGAATGAATAACAGATTATAATAACTGGGCAAATCCTGATTATTACGAACAAAACCATATGTTTTGAATTCATATGGAATCCATAATTTCTAAGAAGAGAGCGTGGCACTATTTTGGGAACGGGTGACGGATTATAATTTCAATCAATGAATATTTTGGACAACGTGAAAGCATAATTAAAGAATTAAAAAAAAAGAGAAACGCACTTCCTTTTCAAAAACTTCTTCAGAAGCGAAATTAGTACGTATGATGATTTTTATACCTTAAAGTAGAATGTACTAGCGTAGTATGTTTTCACTGTAAATATTTCGGTATGACAAACTATAGGTATCCACACAGAACCGCTATTCCGTGCCTATCTGAAACAACGAATCCCGGGTCGTTTTTCCTTGTAAAATATATTTTTGTCAGTTCTTCATCGAATCAGAGAATCGAGGCCTCGTCGTCGATATTAAACTTAGTTTATTGGTACCCGAAGTTAATCAGAAAACCACGCTATTAGTATTAGTATTATGATATCAGTGCTATTAGTTTCCGTCAAGTTTATACTTCCGGATCCCACAGATCGTGGTCAAGCAAAAAACATTTTCACCAGAGCGATCCTTCAGAAGCTCGATCAAGGATGACGCCTTCAGAGTGCTTTATCCTTACTATGAGAAAGTTTGCATGGGGCGGTCTCACGATCAACCCATTCTCGCATGTTTTTACACAGCTTAAGCATGTATCCATCCTTATATCCTTTTGAGGGATACATTAATGTGGGATAGGTAAAGATTTGAGGAGACTGTTTGAAAGTTAAAGAACCGTTATTTGTTTTTTAGAAGTTATCTAAGACTAGCTTCTGCCCACGGCTTCACCCGGATAAAAAGTAGCCTATGTGTTATTCTGATGTATAAGCTATATTACTGTAAAGTTTCATCAAAATCCGTTTAGGAGTTTTTGCGTGAAAGAGTAACAAACATCCATCCTCACAAACTTTCGCGCTTATAATAGTAGTAGGATTGTGAATAAACTTGGTAGGTATACATACGTATCGATGTTAAAAAGTCATGAAGTGATTTAGTAGGTACCTAATTTTTAACTGTATTCATGAATTTGGAGGAAAAAGAAGGATGGATTAATTGAATGGACTAAAAACCCAGATGGGACACAAAACAAGCATAATTTCATTAATGGGTAAGATCCTTAAGTTTGAAGTCATATTATTTGACGAAACGAGTTTTAAATTTAATATTTTTACCTATCAAAGGTTTATTAATTAATTAAAACATGTTTGGCTCAAATCCGCTCTGGGGCGAAATAAACCATCCTTCTTTAGTTTTATCTTGTTGGTTGTAATTTAGTTCCTCGCTTTGTTCGTATAAAGTTGTCTACCTTATTTTAATTTAGTAACTTTTTATTTCTATTCATACCCAATTTCTTGACCGAAATGTGGCAAATGGCAATACAAAACCCTTTATCTAAAATCTATGAAATGTCCAATGCAAGTTAGAATGGGATGAAAAGCTGACAAAATTGGCATAACGTAATCTGGAATAGAAATCTCAAGTCATGCAGCAATTGCAAAAAGGGACAATGGTCAGAGGTGTGAATGGAGATCAGAAAACTTGCATTTTGCAATCTAAGGATTCAACTAAATAAGGTACTACGCATTTCTATCTCCATGTTCATATCAAAATCATTTCTTTCATCGCCAGGAGTAGTGTGGTAAAGAGAACTTTACATGGCCGGGTATCACAAGCAGATACCTAGTCAAACCGTAGAATAAAGACGAATAAAAATAGACAACTACAGTTTTTTTATTTACCTAACATATGAATTATAGGTAAAACGTATCAGAGGGAAAATATTGGACGGAATGATTGTTGAGTTGTAAGAGACGAAGTATCTGTTTAAAATCGTTAAACTAAAGTAGATATTATGTTGGAAGGTTGATATGTATAACTGAGTAATTATTTACCTAGGTAATGAATGCTTGGTTGTTTGAGCTAATTATGAAATTTTACAATACATGATTGTTTTTTTGAAAAGTTTGATGTATACTACGAGTATATGGATTTAAAATGTAAGTGAACCTTCATTTTAGTAATGCGGTGGTCAGTAGCGCGGTATGTTGGTGTGAAACGCCAAGTCATTAGAACCCTTTTAGCGAGTTTGGGGTAGGGTAGGGTCAGCAACAGCGTAAACATAGATGCTTCTTTTTCAAGCGACGTATGACGTAATACCAATTTGTGTCTTAAACTAAAAAATCCACTAAAGCTCATTCAGAAACTTTTGTTAATCTATGAGATTATTTTACTTCACATAAGTAGGTACAGGCTAATATATTATAATACAAGTATAATACAAGCTCATTGTTCCGTTTTCTAATACAAAAGAGATTTTTTTATATATGAATGTACCATTTATTTTATGTTTTAGGACCTAATTTTGTTATTTTCTGAGTTATTCTCAAACTTCAATAACAAAGCGATACCTAAAACACCATCTATTGAGATTTGTTCGAACTAATATTTTTTACTTAGAGATCAGACCCCGTGGTACAGGTACCGGCATATCCCTATCTATCGCCCCGGACCGTATTTTCACCCAATGAGGTATATAACTATTTATTTATTTATTATTATTTATACGTACATACGACATTAACTTGCAAATAAATCTTCAAATTTGTAGATCGTCTGATCCACAAACCATGCCTTAAATCTTTTTAAAGATTGACGCTCCGGACTGAACTAAACGTGCTGTTTATACACACCAAATGTCCGAAATCAGTTGTTTTGAAAATAAAATAAATCGATAAAAATATTGCGGCTTTGCCTTTTTTTTTTAAAGCAGTTAGTTAGGTAGATTTTTCGTAACATCTCATGTTACAGGACTATTATCACCTTTTTTGCTGTCCCTACCGATAGCGGTCCTTCGCGCCGCATGCCCGACGCGGAAGGGTTTCGCAAATGACAGGCGCGTGTAACAATAAAATCGCAAATATTATTACTGACCGCAAATACAGCGTCTAATGATTATGGACCATCCTGCTTTGGGATACAGTTTTGAATGTTGGGCAACAAAATTTTCCAGTTTGTAAAAGATGTGCTATGTGATTATAGTCTCTAGCACTTCAAAAATATGAATGATAGGGGAATGTTTGGGGTATACCTACACTACACAGCTGTATTTAGCAGATGTGTTTATTATATACAGTTATCTGAGTTCCTATTTACTAATTTAATAGAAGAAAAAAAGATCACGTCTTTGATGAAGACCTTCAGCTCACACACTGAGTAGATCCGTGAGGTTAGGAAGTAGGGTGGTAGTCAGAGGCACGTCCAGATATTATATTTGGCGCATGCCCATGTTTAAACAGTAGTTTACATTATTACATCATTCTGTGTGACCGGTTGCAAGCCCATCGCGGCTTATTGGAACACTAACCGGTGGGACATGCCTACGACTTTTTGGTTCTAGTGCATGCCGGTTTTCCTCACGATGTTTTACATCACCGTTTTAAGCACGTTTTAAAACGTACATACATTTTTGTATGTAAATGGCTTTATTTTTTAACATACATTTTTGTATATAAATAGTGATATTTTTTTATTGCACTGACTTAGAAGCTTGATATTTAAACAGGTCTAAGGAACAGGTGACCTACATATTTGATATTAATTTCAACTTGATATCTCCATGCTTTCCTGAGATAAAGGGCTTGACAGACAGACCGACAGACGGACAGACAATGAAGTGATCCTATAAGAGTTCCTTTTTTCCTTTTGAGGTACAGATCCCTAAAAAAATTGAGATTACAGTAGTAGTGGATGTGATTTGTATTTTATTTTATATTAAACAATGCCTTTATTGTGCTCCAACTATGCCAAATGTTCCTAGTTGGGACCAACTGGGAACATTTGGCATAGTGTTGGGTTATCCCAGTTGGGACTAGGTACCTTTTTACTGGCAAAGAGTCTGACTATATTATTTAAGTTTCAGTAAGAGCAATAGATAGATAGAAAATACTTTATGACACACCAAATATTTCAGCTTATTAAAATGATACGAACTTTAACATTGTTGTACAATGGGTGGTCTTATCACAAATTAGCGATCTCTACCAGACAACCTTTGGATGGAACGGACTGTCCGAAAGATTACAAGGGGTTGTAAGTGGTGTACCACATACTATGAACACACTATATTATTATTTTACCTATATAATTACTTACTAGAAAGAAGTTTTTTTTTAAATACTACAAAAAGTATGCAGTAGGTAAGCACCGCTTTTGAATCAATAGAAGGGGCTTTGTACTTTTTTTCATAGACGGATATTGTAAAAATAAAGATTCCTAGAAATTATTTAAAAATGTCTTATGACCATACTGTTACAAGGTTTGGGTCATTGTCTGAGACCAAAAAATTTTAAAAATCTAAAACAGTTTGTTTTTTATTAAAACAGAAAATGATTGGTTTTAGTTTTTCTTTTTTTTCTTGAAAATTATTAGTTTCTGAGATTTCTCATCAGAGGTGAAAGATCTCCCCCCACGCCGCCCGTCTCCTTCGTTAGGCACCTACCTATCAAATAGGAAAATGTCATAACATAACCTCAAATAACGATTGAATATTTTTATGTACTGTCAGGAAAGTAGCTATCTACCTTCACAATGTAATGAAGGGCTTGAAACCTTACCTTTGATTTGTGTACATTGCGTCCTGATTCCAGTAGATAGCAATGAGAATCCCTTTCGGATAAAGTTCATCTGGAAATAGGTAAACATAAAAATCATGAGAGAGATGAGTGCCACAAAATACCTATACATAAAGAAGCTTTAGCTCAGAGTACGTTTTACCTTTTTGAAACGATAGTATCAATAGTTCTTTTTAAATATTTAGATTTTTTGGTCTGTTTGCTTATTCTCCCATCAACCACTAGACAAAATAAATCAAATATACCTTCTATTTCTGACAGTGACATTCATATTTTTGTGACAGTGACATCTTGACAAAGTTGTGAGAGGTAAAAAAAAAAAATAAGTTACTGCCATCTAGGAGTGAGTAGCATTACTATTATTCTGAATGAAAAGATGTGATCCAAAAAGTTGTAGAAGCTAAATATAGATGGCACTTTTACTCAGTCCAATTTACTCATCGACACGCTAGATAGCGCTTTACATATATAAAGGAATACATGATAGGAAGCTAAATCTTTTTACATAGCTGTATAATGCGTTTGGGATAACAGCTTGTTTATTTGTCTATCATATTTTTTTCTCTCAAAAACGGCTTCACTTGCAATAGTTTTGTATGACTTCAAAAGTGGTTCATATTATAGGGTTTATCGAGTTAAATCAGTATGTTGTAGGAGACGTTGCAATATGCACTGAAATAGTACGTCAGGGGTTTGAACCAAGTTAGGTATGGAGGTAAATAGGTGAGTAAGGCAGGTACTTAAATAACCAATAAAAATACCTAAGTAAGTGTTCTGGAAGACTTTCTTTTACGAGTATTATATAAAAACTATAATTTATCTTATAAACTAGACGTAAAGCTAACAGCACAGAAGGTATTTTATTCGACTTCGATCTGGCACACGAAAGGCTGATGCCGCGAGCACCAGAAATCTCTCAAGCCAGGGTTATGGGCATCCATTCCCACGCAGTGGGGCTCTGCTGGCGAGTCACTAAAACAACAATACAAAAATGTTTCAGTATCTTTCCTTGAACAGTACCTACCACAAATTTTTCATCTACCTTTGGCTGTGAAGACTCACAGCTAAACGTGCCCTATGAGAATCCAAACTAGATAGGTACCTACATAATATAGGTACCTACTTACTCTTTTTTAGCAACCTTAGACCTCTCATTCTTATATCTACCTTGCTTATAACTATTATCACAAAATAAAATATTTGAATTTGTATGTTTTTTTTCTAAGTTAGAAAGTCGGTCATTAACGATTTACGTTAAGACCGCCTTAGATTTGGATTAGGTGTTGTAGGTATTTTGTTGTTGCTACAAATAAAATTCCATTTTACCATTGAAAGCTTTTCTCTAATCAAGATCGAGCTTTTATTCTATTTAGAATTCAGTCAGGATGCTAATGAAATTGCACCGTTTGCGTGTAACTACCCCGTCTATCTTGATCCTAGCTGTTAGGACGCGATGTACCTAATTCCCTAGTCAGAACTATTCGGCACTTTACTGCGAATTGCATTGTACATACAGTAGATAGCATTTCGAAATGGTGCAGAATACTCCTATCAATGTGCCGCTATCATCTTATTTGAACCACCGATATTATAATACATACTAGTTCGAACTTATGCCTGTACTAGTTGGTATAGGATTATAAAATATGTGCCATAAGTTAGCGTTCACAAAGACAATATGAACTTAAATAAGTTTATAATCTAGGGACCACGAAAAATGTATTGCGTTCTAGAAACAAAAAAATATTATGAGCCATTTTCTAGATAAAGTTTGATTCGAAATAAAAGTGGTCCTACAACTTCTCCCAGAGGAACGACGCGACTTTGATTTATAAATTTTGCTCTTTATTCGTCTCGTGGGCATGCTATCGCACATATTTTTGTGCAGGTATTTCGCTGAAGAGTTATGGAAGTAGGTAGGTTAATTACTTGTATACTTCGCCGTTGTGCCCGGACCATTGGCTGAAAGAAGTGGATTGAATGTCTTCACCTGGAAATTGAAAAGAATGTTCAACTGAGGAAGCTGATCGTACGGGGTAAGATTGCTTACATTATGTACTTGTCATTCAATTAATAGATCCTAGGGACGTTCGTCAAGTTTCCATTTGGACCATCCATTTTAATAAATAGATAGATACACAATTATTTATTGCTCTACTCTCTCTTCATTCTTATCTCTTCCTTCTTCTTATTTTTTACTGTACCAGCTTATTTTGTATGATAGATAAAAAGTACTTAACTAAGCTGATGTGTTATTTGGTGTAAAATAAAGTATTTTCTATCTTCTATCTATCTACACTTATGTTCATCCACATTCATATTATACCTCACTAATCTAGTAATGTGTCATTCCTCCCTCCTCTTGACGTTTAGATTTTACGCTATTACTCCTCAAATGTACTTTCAGACTTCCCCTGTTATACTTATCCATGTTATATACTTATTTACTCATCCATGAATTGATATTCATACTTCTGACCGATAAATAATAATAATAATAAAAATAATACTGGACATTTTTACACAGTATCATCTAGCCCCAAAGTAAGCAGAGCTTGTGTTATGGGAACTACATTACTGATATACTACTTATATACTTTTTTTGTATATACATACATATAATACAGAAAGCACCCAGACCGGAGTTAGATATTTGCAGATTATACAAACACTAGCTTCTGCCCACGGCTTCGCCCGCGTGGTACCCGGATAAAAATAATGTGTTATTCTGAGGTATAAGCTATACCTATTACTGTAAAGTTTCATCAAAATCCGTTGAGTAGTTTTTTCGCGAAAGAGTAACAAACATCCATCCTCACAAACTTTCACGTTTATAATAGTAGGTAGTAGGGTTTGTCACGCGGCGGGAATCGAACCCGCAACCTTCTGCGTCTCAGAGTGATTAGATATCGCCCGAAGATTATAAGATGTTTTTAAGCGCAACCCTGTGTTAGCATTGATGGATTTTGTTTACCATCGACGGTCTTCCACATAGTGTAGTCCTCCAGGTTGCTGATGCCCAGCCAGACCAGCAGCTTGTACTCGGAGCCAACGGCCTCGTTGAACGACATGCCGCGGACCAGCTTCTGAATGAACAAGAACTCCTCCTGAAAATAAAACGAAAATTAAAAATCACTCACATCCATAAGCATGTGTTCATATTGAATATACCTAAAATTACAGTGGTGTACGTAATATCAAACTCTTCGTCATTGATTTTAATATTACCTTCATATAATATCGGTATCGTTTTTGACTAATTTGGGAATGCTGATTATGGAAATGAGGTCCGTTTTCAAATCATAGGTGGCACATACCTACCATTTTTTTTTCAAAATGTTGAATGTTGATATGGGGCCAAAAACTTCTCATTGGCGCCGATTCTGTATTACACCAACTTAATTTAAACTGTCGCTCTCTTTAACTGATAGTGTACGCAAGAAAGAGATGGCAAGAATTTTACCACTGTCAAATCAGTTCACGTGCCGCTTTTCTTCGTGTTTATAGTCAGCATGTTTTGAAATTGGAACTAAATTTGTATGGAAAACTTAAATCTGACTAATTTCACAGCACTAAAATTGTAGCTATCTCTTTCTTGCTTTCACTATCAGTAAAAGAGAGCGACAGTTTAAATTAACTTTAGTTAGTGTACTACAGAATCAAGGCTATTGTCTTCCGATGGGGCCGAAGTTCGGGAGACACTGGGAATAATCCGCTATTTCTTGTACAACCTTAGGTAGATTAAAACAGAATGCCATCTCTAACACTACAGTGATTTAGTTTTCTAACCAATTTTTCATGGTGTAAGTAGGTACATGATCCAATGCCTTGGACCAATCTCAGAGGTTTTTTTACTGAGTTTCATGCAACGGTTTTTTTAATCCCACCCCAAGAGTGTTAAAGAGTGAGCAATAGCAACGAACTAACCTCAGATCTAGGCACGGCCAGTTTAGCTCCCTCCACTGCACAGATCTCCCTCGCCCTCGCCCAGGGCTGCGCCCGGTATATCAGTTTGTAACCAACGCCCTTGGAACTGTTCACGACGTAATCTGTACCTATGTAAGCAAGTTTAAGATGATATAATATCAAAAATAATCAATGCAGTTATGAGCGCCCAGGGCAAGATTTGAATTTTGCGCCGCTATAAGTTATTTTGTAGGATGAGAAACAATAACTTAAAAGTATAATTTTGGTTTTAAGTATACTCGTACATTATAGCATTAATTAGATCATAAAATCACTGAATGCAAAAATATTATACAAATTAACTTTTCTGACTTTTCTGAGGCCAATTTGTCAATTGGACAAATTGGCAAATCGGTTTACATCGGATACACATCAAAATTTTAAATACGTAAGCTTTGCATCATCAAGTTCAAAATACATTAATGTAATGTACAATAATTAATTTATCTATCTATCTATATGCTTAAACAATATCAGCATTCAACATTGATGTAGAACATAAATCAAAATAATCGTACCCTTGAGAGGTTTCCCGCTCACCAAACCAGCAAGCATCACGACGAACACACATAATAAGATGCTCCTGAAACCAAATTACATGTTTATAAACAACTAGCTACTGCCCACAGTTTCACTCGCGTGATACCCGGATCAAAAGAAGCCGATAAAAAGTAGCTCGAACTATTAATAGGCAGCGTTAGTATAGAAAGCATTCGCTCGACCGTTTTTCTTCAACTTACGTTGCAAAATTGGTACCCACGAAAAGTCCTTTTATTTTACCGGGATTATTCCTCTATGGCCCACACTGAAGGTACATTCCAAATATTGGTTAAGATATTTTTTTTGAAAGTGAATGAGAAGTTTTGGAAATTATCTCATACATCCAAACTTGTAAACTTTACCTCTTTATATAATACTAGCTTCTGCCCACGGCTTCGCCCGCGTGGTATCCGGATAAAAAGTAGCCAATGTGTTATTCTGATGTATACGCTATATTACTGTAAAGTTTCATCAAAATCCATTCAGTAGTTTTTGCGTGAGAGAGTAACAAACAGCCATCCTCACAAACTTTCGCGTTTATAATAAATATTAGTAGCATCAGTGTAGATTACCCGCACAAATACACCCCTGATATAAAAATACATGATAATCTAATCGGCGGGGACCTTGCTAGACCTTGTAAGACGAGTATAGGTATATCTACCTGCTTAGTGAAAAGTATTCCGTTTTATTATAAAGAGATTATGAAACAAAAAGGGTCCAAGAGAAAAGGTAGACAACTTTTGTCTTACAAAGATCCAAAAATGCGTAGTCCTGGAGCTTTCTTTTCCTATAATATTAATACCTAGTTACTTAACCAACATAATATTAAGTATTTATTTAGTAGTATGAAGTACTTTGTATACATTTTGAATGTAGCCGTTACGCTAAATAAAAAAACCCTTAAAAGTTCGACCACAATTTCATCAGATCAGTTTTTTATCCATCAGACACATAGACACATCAGGTAGGTAGGATTTTGGTGGGCAGGAAGTGCAGGTCTAATAGCCTTATGAGATGTAGTCCGACTAACTGATCCCTGGGTTCAAAAATACCCAATGATTTTTTCCATTTATGTGCGTTTAGCGCGTGCCCAAAAAGGTGAAAGAAAACATCGTAAAGAAACCAAGAATCAAAAATTCGGAGGCATGTGCAGTCGGTAAGTGTTCCAATAAGCGGCGATGGGCTTACAACCTGTCACGTGGAATGCTTACTACTATGCTAAACCCGGCCATGTGCCAAATAGTATACACAAACTTACTTCATTTTGTTGGTATTTTGTTGGTGTCTTGGTTGCTGTGTTCCGGTTTGAAGAATTCACTTTTATTTTCTTTAGAGTTTGGAGGTCACCACTTAAATTCTGTGACAAAAAAAAATCATTCATCATCATCATTCTTAGCTCGTAGTTGCCCACTCCTGGACAATAAGCGTCTTCCTTCAAATGCCACTCCGACTGTTTTGGGATTGTCTCAACCAGGATGTCTAGACAAATATCACTTTCTGTTGGCGATAACGCTTGCGGAAAGATTGAGTTGTATGGTAATGACATTAGCTGCGGAAAAGTCACGTGAAGTAGTCAAGTTTTTCCTTGACAAATTTGCGTTAGCGTAAAGGAAAATCAAGGATGAGGTATTTGTCTAGACCCCAGGTATTTATTACCCTGAACGGCAACGATGTCGTTAACCACCTAGAGGGTGGTCTGTCCACTTTTCATCCGGGCACTCTCTTATGAGACGTACCTAAACCCAAAAAAGTTTGTGATTATTTTGAGAAGTAGAGACATCATCCTTTTCTTTCTAATCTCTTTTTCATAGGAATTGTTTTAATTTCATTTAATACATAAAAACTACAGAAATAAAATTGATTGTTTTTATTCGAAATTTTGTATTAACAGAGAAACAATTCGTTCTTTTATTTTTAATAATATAACAATAACACTTCATAAAATATGTTTCAAACTGATCCCAATCTTTTTTTAATAACATATATGTATAAATTTTGCATTTTTTATTTATTTTTTTTATTCCAAAACCGGTCGCGGAAATTGTGAGTGGCGCCTTCATCTATAGTACCAACCAACGTAGGTACGCTATGCGAAAATTACCGTTTTATAATACAAATTTATAAACTCACAGTGAAATTTATAAACTAAAGAACTAACATGCACAATGCAATATAAAATTCCCTGTTAATTTTAATTTTAGTTACTTTTATTATGTAAATAAACGCTATAGGTAGGTATAATAAGCATATATTATATCTACTTGTAAGGTAAGCTTTAGTCCAGCCCGGTTAATGGGTTTGATAACCTGTGGCACTTACTTAAATAACAGTGCCACAGATATACCTAAACAGTGCTAGGTATAGATAATAAGTTCTTAGGTACTTACAATTTTATTACTATAATATCCTCTAGACCAGCTTTTCTAACAAAATAATCTAAACATCTACATCTATCTCATCATAATCTATTTACCTACCTATTTGAAATCTATTGTAGTAGGTAAGATGATAGTGTAGGTAGAGGAGATAGCGGCCTCCAGATCGTTTTCGGTCTCTAAACGAATGCAGTTAAATTGAAAAAAGAAAATCGAAAAAAGTCAATTAGACTGAAAAAAAATAGATTTTTAGTTTAGTTAATTTATTTGGACTTACTTCATAAAATAAATAAATAAATAAATAAACAAATAATGCTGGACATTTTCACACAGCATCATCTAGCCCCAAACTAAGCAGAGCTTGTATTATGGGAACTACATGACTGATATACTACTTATATACATTTTTTTTTGTAAATACATACATAATATACATAGAAAACACCCCAGACCTGAGACAAATATTTGCAGATACAAACATTTGTCCCGTGGCGGGAATTGAACCCGCAACCTTCTGCGTCACAGGCGGACCTTCGCCCACTGCGCCACAGAGGCCGTCAAAAGTTGCAACCACGTGCGTAAATGTCCGCGAAAAATAGGAAGCGCTGCTGCTATGAGTAAATTTATTATGTTAAGTAAATTATGTATAATTTTATTTTGTTTATACTCAAACTCAATTATTAACCGTAGGAACTACATAGTATACTAACTTGGTTTTGTCATATTGCTTAATATAAGTCTATAGTATAATAAATCAATCAAATATCTACGTAACAAATCCTGTCAGTTACAAGATATCAAAACAGACAAGCACAGTTATTTAGGAAGTTTTAGGGTCATTGTATTTATTCCACCACAATGTTTGGAAAATTTCGTAAAAATACCATTGATTTTGAAGGGGGCCCAGCAGTAACATTGAGAATTCTTCAAAAGTCCGGTTCTCGGCGGGTTCATAACGACAAAACATGTTTCGTAATGAGATTATATATCCAATACTTTATAGGGGCCGAGTATTTGGGCTATTTTCTGTTTTTATAAGTTAAAAAAAACTATAAATGCTTCTCGCCAAACTATTTTGAAACCGTAACTACCATACATAGTTATAAAAACACAAACAATAAGTACGAGTATTTTTTCTATCGGCAATGTGCTAAAACGCCGAGAACCAGCAAAATAACCCAACCTACTTTAAACTTTAAAAGTAAAACGAAAAAATTACACAAACCGACTTCCTCATGCGCCTACGTTATTTTGCTCGCTCGGGATGACTCTCTTTCGAATAAAAAAAAAAAAAAAGTTTCATCCGAAACTTTTTTTTGTTTTTTTCGTCGTGATAATATGTTTTTTGAGTTTTACGGGAAAAGTAGCAATCCCTCAGAAATAAAACTTTTATGCTACCTCTTTATGCAAAAATAAAAATATATAAAACTTTTGGAATTTTTCAATAGAATAACTTCTTTCAAGCCCGTAATGTAGTATAGTACCTACCTACTTTAATCTATGTCTAAAACTTAAGTAACACCTAATCTACCCAATACAAGAGAAACATCGGGGTCGTTCCCCTCATTTCGATTCAGAAAGAAAGTCTCAATCGCAGATAAATCAGGATTCAGACTAAGATAAAGGAAATAAATCACCTACCTTCGAATTAATAAACGTCGGGCCAATGACTTTCACACTTTCCCAGCTCTGACACAAAACACTGTTCAAACTAAATGTGTGTTGTCTCCGAGATATTGTGAATGACTGGTCGTCGTACTAACGGTGATTCGTAACGGATTGTGTTCTTTTATACAGCACTTTGTTATCAGTTAACCACTTAGAATGAATGAATGTCCTAACATCTTTAGCATGAGATGACACTTGAAAGATGTACACCGTCTACTCGCGTCGTGACGCATGAGGATAAAAAAATATAAATACGTACGGCGTTTCTAGATCAAAGTCAAAGGTTTTTATTTTTAATAATTGAAGTTCATAATAGAAACGTAAACTTAAAAACAACATGAAGTAATTATTTGAATGCCGATTCCTCGCGCGTTCTCCAGATTTCATGAAATAGTATATGCATTAATTTCATATTGTGCACTAATGAGTGACGTGACTATATATCTATACTAATAATAAAACTACAGAGTTTTTTTTGAACGCGTAAATTTCTGGAACTACCAGTCGGATTTAAAAAAATATTTTTACATCTGATAGACCAATTCTTGAGGAAGGTTATAGGCTATTTAACATCACGTTACGATCCTTAGATGCCGACAAAATAAGTAAAAGCGCGGGCGAGCGATGCTACGCCGATAAGTGGTATGGTAGGACTTTATAACTGGTATTATGGAGCTGACTACATAGACAATCAATGAGCGTAGTTTTAAACCGTAGCATAATATGCAGAACCAGATATAGGTAGGTATAATCAGACCAATCAGTTAATAAGTAGACCATAGTAAAATTAAAGGAAATGAGAAAAACAATATATAAACAAATAATTTAATTGAGCGACGATTTAACATAAATATTACTATCCATAAGCATAGAAACCGTGACCTGAACCATGCCCGCCGAAAAATAAACCGGTACCGTGACCGCCATAGAAATTCCGGTATTGATTCGAGGATTCTTGATCTTCTTCCTTATTCTTCTCCATCCTGTAATGCCCCAACTTCTCCACTTTATGATGTCTTTGCAGCGGTATAACAGATAGATCATGCACCGGTACCAAGTGACTGTGAACCGGTATGAAAACCGGTATCACTGAAGACGATTGCGTAACATTTGCGTTTGGGGAGCTGTGTGATACAGAGTGATGAGAAATTACTGGTATTTTTAAATTGTCTTTCGTTACATGCTGTATTGCGCTTTGAATGATGTTCTGATGTGGTAAAACATGGAGTTTAGAGTGGAAGAAATACTGCGAGAATGGAATTTGGGCCAATACGTTATGACCGTTGTTTTTAAAAATGATATGTTGCGGCAGGACCGATACGGTATGAGTACCGGAGTTCTGCGCGAATACCGGTATCACATGCGGTTCGGTATTTCGCGTGGAGATTACTATGGGCTGGGTTGCTGGTGACCCTATGTCTCGAGGAGATCGCTTCATTCGGAGTGGCGAGTTGGCGGCTCGGTGCAATTGGAACACGATGATGAAGCAAAGCGTCAGTCTCGTCACCATCTAAAATAAAATAAAAGTGGCTGTAAGTAAAGATAAAAGTATGAATAACTAGCTTCTACCCACGGCTTCGCCCGCATGGTATCCGGATAAAAAGTAGCATATGTGTTATTCTGATGTATAAGCTATATTACTGTAAAGTTTTTATAAAAATCCGTTTAGTAGTTTTTGCGTGAAAGAGGAACAAACATCCTCACAAACTTTCACGTTTATAATATTAGTAGGATAGTATGATAGGATAGGATTACATAAAACCTACGTACAATTGATTATAACTGCATGAATAGTTCTATTTTTGCTTTTGCAGTTTCCCCTAGAACCCCTAAAACTCTTCTGTAGTTATATACATTTTCTAGCATTTAAATGTAAAACTTTACATTTGATCTGCAAATATTTGTCTTGGGTCTGGTGTAGGTATAGTTATTTGTTTAGGTGTTTTCTATTTAAAATATTTATGTATTTACAAAAAAAAAAAACTAAGCAGTATATCATTCACGAGTTCCCATAGTACAAGCTCTTGGTTGGCTGGTAGAAAATGCTTTAGCATTAAGTCCGCCTATTGTTCACTTTTAATTAAATGTGCAATAACATATTATTAACTAATAAATAAATAAATAACCTCTGCTTAGTTTGGGGCTAGATAATGCCGTGTGAAAATGATCAGCATTATTTATTTATGTGACGCATCCTCTTTGGATTAGTGGGTATCAATTTAACAAGGCGGCAGGCAGTGCTAGATCTCTAGTATCACACCTACTTGGTGTTGACAGAATGATATTGGAATGTGGATATATTATCTGTGAAATAGCGATGTACGGTGGGAATATATTTTATCCAAGATTTATTTGTTTCTTAACTGTCCCACTATCGTATTCTTGCTTAATTTGTTGTGCTAAATGAATAGGTACGTTCAATTTTTTTTTATTTCCTTTATCAAGTAGATGAGTAAATTACAATTGAAAATTATGTAAAATTGGTGTTTTATACGAACTGAATTATAGTATGCGTTGTAGCTTAATATTTATTTTGTACCTTTTTAAGTAAGTATCTAAATAATAGTAGGTACTAGGAGAATGGGCCTATAATGAAATATCTTGTGTTATAAAACGAGGGCACATAGGTAAGTGGACCACGACTCATGCCATATTTCACTAGCTGTCAGACGATGTCAGCTGACAGCGGGTTGTTAATAATGTCACTCATCTGTCGTTATAATGATCTTGCGACCGTGGAGCAGATTAACTATAGTTACTACTGACATTGGTATATATTAAGGAGTGAGCAGTTTCGGTCGGATAAATAAATGAATGCGAAGATAAGTAAGAAATGAATACATGAAATGAATGAAAATACTTTAAACACCAAAAACAAATAGGTATGAAATATAATTTTACCCGGATACCAGGCAAATCCGCGGACAAAAGCAAGTGATACGTAAAGCTTTAGTGATTTTTATATCACAGGGTTGCAGGGTCTGAATGCTTTTTATTAGTCAACCTTAAAACCTATGTCAAGGCTCTATATAAATGGTAATTTTGGTGTTATTTTGACACCCCAAAGTTCTCTGGAGGTTGATGGTGGCTAAAAAAAACCAGTTAGATGAAAGAGTTGATACGTATTATCTGTGTAAGCCAGGCTATAAAGGCCTGCGCGGTGGCGGCGGTGGCGAACCGTAGTATTCGTATGGAAGAGAGGTCTATAGTCTAGAACTTCGATAACCTTTTCCCATAAGTTTCGCTACCACCACTGCCACCACGCTGTTTGTCATTGTCTAACCTTATTCTAATACTAGCTTCTACCCACGGCTTCGCCCGCGTGGTACCCGCATAAAAGTAGCCTATGTGTTATCCTTATGTATGAGCTACATTACTGTAAAGTTTCATCAAAATCCATTCAGTAGTTTTTACGTTAAAGAGTAACAAACATCCTCACAAACTTTCACGTTTATAATATTAGTAGCATAGGATTATAAAGAGGTAGTCTTTAAGTTTGTGGGAAGTAATCTCCAAAACTTCAGGGTGGTCATAGGCTAATCCAATTGTGATAGGATTTAATCCAATTGGATTTAACCCGCGCCATTACAATTAGAGCTGGTTACTCTGAAATGAGCGTGTTTCTGCATCATTCATTGTCGATTAGGTACCTACATTATGATATTATAATAATGCTGAACACGGCATCATCTAGCCTGCTATAATTTATTTAAAAAAAATAGAGATCCTTAAGAAAATTGCAATAATGTAACCCAAAGTAGCAAAATTTTGCCTGTAAAATTTATTATTTGGCGTGCGCCGAGAAAACTATTGATGATAGGTACATAAAAATGATGTACCTACTACATGATTAAAGTACTTACTCATTATTACCTATAAAAAAGTCCGCGGGGGAGTATATCTTACTATCATAGTTAAGTCACAATTAGTTTGACGACCTCTGTGGCGCAGTGGGCGAAGGCCCGCCTGAGACGCAGAAGGTTGCGGGTTCAATTCCTGCCACGGGACAAATGTTTGTCTCGCAAATATTTGCAAATATTTGTCTCGGGTCTGGGTATTTTCTATGTATAATATGTATGTATTTACAAAAAAGAAATGTATATAAGTAGTATATCAGTCATGTAGTTCCCATAATACAAGCTCTGCTTAGTTTGGGGCTAGATGATGGTGTGTGAAAATGTCCAGCATTATTTATTTATTATTTATTTACAATAGCAGCTTTTGTGTTCTAAAATTTAATTAGATCGCCGATATTCCCACGGAATAGAAACTTTCGCGGGTGAAACCGCGGGGTGCAGCTAGTAAGCTATATTACTGTAAAGTTTCATCAAAATCCGTTTAGTGGTTTTTGCGTAAAAGAGTAACAAACATCCAACCTCACCAACTTTCGCGTTGATAATATTAATAGGATAGGATGGCTAGGTCAAACATCAGGCAGACTTCACGCAGACTTCACGTGGCTATATTTTTGGATGAGATTAGATCTTAAGATGTCTGGTTACATATCTAATCTTGTTGTATAGTATGTGAATCTGGATATCCCATTACGTTTCAAACAAACCACGTATTGCTTCCGTGGCTCAATGGCAGTAGCGTGATAAATCACGAGGAGATAAAAGATAAAGTCAAAACGGTTTTAATTAATTGATATCACAAGGATCATAGAAACGTCAGTTTAAAAACTACGTGAATTTAAAATGTTAAAGTGAATTTACGCCGATTAATTGCGCGCGATCAAGCCTGAAGAATCTGGCAACAAACTCTGCTGGGTTTTTTTATGATCCTTATTCAGCTGTGGTGTGGTGACATTCGAAGGTGAACTCATCTATCTTAAAAGGAGTACATATCAAATAATTAACTAAAGACCAAAAGTATCAGCTCAGTAAGTTCTTAAGGATCCGGCGTACATAACTTAAAGCTAGCGCTCATAACTTAAATTCGAAGCGCGTCCAAAAATATAGCTATCTCGTTTTGACTGCCTGCGCGATAGCAATATTAGCCGTTCAGAATTTGTATTTGAAATTTTGGTGGTGTTCCGTAATACCAAAAAAGATGAATGAAAATGTATTGTATTTTTCACATTGTGTTGTTATTCTGTAACTAGACAATACAATCTATGTACTTAACCAAACGATACTTAAGGTATTGTTGTTTTTAATACGAAACAAATAAGAAGAAAACATGTCATGTATAACGTAAAAATATCCAAAATGCGATTCGTTTACATTTTATTTTAGTAAGTATTTTGAATAAATATATAGCAAGGTACGTAGATAAATACTATTCGAATACAAATAATAACATAATATGGTGGAAATAAGCTCTAATTACAAATGACTATGGTATTACGTTTGTATGGGCAATTCATCCAACGCAGACCTCTTAAGACAACGTTTCTTAAGTTCTCACAATCTCTTATCATCCTCTCCATCCAAAGGTTGTCTAGAAGAGATCGTTTCTAAGCGATAAGACCACCCATTGCACTTTCTTTAGAATAAGATTTCGTTTGTTTATGATGTACAATTAATACTACGATACGAATGTAACCAACTTTTGTGTCTACCGGCGATTTAATTACATTTTCGAACACAAAAGTTACTAATGTGACTTAACTATCATAGTTAGATATATACCCTCGAGGACTTTTTTGTAGGTAATAATTAGTACTTTAATCATGTAGTACATAATTTTTATGTATCATCAATAGTTTTCTCAGCGTACGCCAAATAATGAATGTTATATACAAAATTTTGCTACTTTGGGTTACATTATTGAAATTTTGAAATCTTAAAGTTCTCTATTTTTTTGAAAATAAATTATAGCCTATATTATTTCGTGATAATTTAGCTTTCTATTAGTGAAAATATGGTTAAAATCGGTCCAGTAGTTTCGGAGCCTATTCGATACAAACAAACAAAAAAATCTTTCCTCTTTAAAACATTAATATAGAAGTATAGATATTAATCTTTAAATAGGATTTAAATCTACGAGTAGCTAGCTCGGCTATATTTACAGGAAGCAGCATACGAAGAGTTAACGTCTGAGTTACACTTAAAAATAAAGTATGTAGAAAAAAAACACTAGAGAATTTATTTAATTATTTTAAAGTGGAGTGTAGGTAAGAATACATATACTATTTTTTTTATAAGATAATGTAGTAATAGATTAATATAATACAGTATATCAATGTATGTTTAAATTACGTTTGTGTACAACAGATAATTTATTTTATTAATGTGGAATGATCAAAACCGGCATAAATTCACTTTCAAATTTTAAATTCACGTAGTTTAGTCAAGTTGACGTTTCTATATGATCCTTGTGATTTCAATGAATAAAAACCTACTGACTTTGACTTTGAAAATAAATAAAATAAATTCTGTAATCATAATAGTGTAGCATTACTGCTTGGTGGTAGAATTAGGCATGATGGTAACACCTCCCCGGGGAGCCCTTTCACAGAAGCTCTACTACTCTCAATTCTTTCTTAGTCACCCTAGATAAGGCTAGTGACCTTATCAGGAAGAGTTACTGTGACCCTCCACTTGGTGAAAAGAACCAAGTGGAGAAACATCCTGTTGTCCGATCATGGGAAAATATTGTTACGAGCTAGGGTTCGGGATAAAATAATTAAGTCCAATTAAGTACCAAAATTAACACTGTATTAATAAACCACTCAATAAAAATGTCAACAAAACAAATAACACAACGAAACTACGCAATTAAAACATAAACACTAAAACACTGTATCACTAGGTACAACACTAGCACAACTGTCACAATACTAGTCACTGGATATCGCTTATTTATTAGTTAAGAAAACTAACTCTGTCGGCCGCTTGTCGCGCTTATATATCTCGTAAGACGTCTCTTCCAGAACAATCTCGTAGGGGGCGTGGCCCGTATCCTCGCTCCACCCCATCTTGTACTGTCCCGAACATTCTGGAAACTTCCGTCCTTTTCTAGCGCAGTTAGTGCTGATGGCGGTAACAAGTAGTGCGTCCACTTGATAATAGATGGCGTTAGCGTACCGTAGTTAGCTAGGCCGCGCTCGTCGCAATATCTACATCACGCACTAAAATTAATAGATTGTAATTAGCAGTGGCACTAAAATTATTAATCATAAGTATAAGTAAGTTTGATGCAACTCCGCTTTATAACGGCCGACGCTTGTTTGGAAGCACTAAACTGATAATGGCCTCGATTCTGTAGTATACTAACTAAACTTAATTTAAACTCTTTTACTGATAGTGCAAGCAAGAAAAAGATAGCTGCAATTTACTGCTGTAAAATTAGTCAGATTTAAGTTTTCCATACAAATTTAGTTGTCATTTCAAAACATGCTCACTATAAACACGAAGAAAAATGGCACGTAAACTGATTTGACAGGATTAAAATTCTTGCCACCTCTTTCTTGCGTACACTATCAGTTAAAGAGAGCGATAGTTTAAATTTAGTTTAGATAGTATACTACAGAATCGAGGCCAATACCCGATATTTGGATGGATCACCAGTTCATTGTCATTGGTTCAATTTCAAAGAGCTATGAGCTTCAAAGGCTCACTAGATTAAGGGTAATTACAGGGGTAATTCCACCGTCTAAACCCAATGGACTTTTAACGAAGCCGTAATGCCCTTTGGCATGTGACATGCAGGCTTACAAGAACATTTGAGGATTATATTTCAGACTTGACTCTAATATCCAACTACAGGTTCTGGCTGTTACTGTGGCAAATCTTGTGGTAGATTAGAACTGAAGCTAGCATCTATGACTCTAAATTGGCCATGGTACCAGCTCTGTTCTGTAACTGGTTGTTGATGCCAGTCAACCTGATTGAAAATGTTTTTTTTTATTGAAAAAACTAAACTTAAATCTCCAAGTGAAATTGAAAAGGATTTATAGCTTAAGTTTTAATTTGACCTGTCGCCAAATAAATTACAGCCTTTTTTTGAAAGTTGCTTGCTAACTTAGAATTGAAGTTATTTTTAGCCGGGGTCAGATACCTAACATGTTGATAATGAAATACGAATTAACAATATTCGTATTTCTATTCATATTGTAAAAACGGAAATTTTCACGAACTGCGGAGGGAGAAAGTCACGATTACTCACCCTGATGAAGATTCTCGGAATGACTCGAAACTTAGTCGGTGCCTTCATTGATAGTGTAGTACGTGAAAATTACCGTTTTTCCAATATGAATAGTCAAGTTCACGATAGTTTTTGGAATACATGCTCGTATTCTATTTTTTTATTTCAAAGAGGCACAATTAACCTTCAATTTAACATAAATATTTATTTTAGTGAGTTTTTCAAAGATAAAAAATACTTCTAATATACACATACATAGTACTTACTGACCCCACATGGGATTACTTCTGTCGTGGAACCACACCACCCAGACCAGGAAAAAATTATCTGCAGAACAAGAAAACATTTGTCCCGCGGCGGAAATCGAACCCACACCTCTTGCGTCATAGCCGACGCCGTGATCGTGAGAAATAGGCTTTAATAGGTTTTGTATAAAATCCACAAAGTTCAAATTAAGCCGATGATTCTAAGATTCTTGTAATTACAATGAATAAATACCTATTGATCAAAACTATAACTTTGTAAGAAAAGTATTTCAGTAAAAGTAGGTAGATTTTTGTAAGCTTATTTATCTAGATCATCATCATCATCATCAGTCTATATTAGTCCACTGCTGGACATAGGCCTCCCCTAATGAGCGCCATAGCGCCCTGTCCTCAGCTTGCCGCGTCCAGCATCTGCCTGCAGTGTTTCGTAGATCGTCATCCCACCGCCGGAGGGCGTCCTACACTACGTTTGCCGAGTCGCGATTTATCTAGATCTCTACCAAAAAAACATAAAGTTTTCTACACCAAAACGCCAGTTAATTAATAAAAGTCTCATTAATACACGCTCATATATCACAGCAATACCGTTGTCTGACTGTCACGGCTATTTCTTTGCATAATAATAATACGTGAACAGGTCCGTGCGGTCTACTTTGAACCCATTCTGAATGCAAGGACGTCGCCAAAGACTATGCGCAAGAGAGTGTTGCAGATGGTGCACTTCGTTACCTTCATCATCCATCTTACAAAATCTGACCCCAGATCCCCGTGCTACCAAAACTCTCGGAACAAATATCAGCAGAACAAGCAAACATTTGTACCGAAACGGGAATTAAACCCGCACCTATTGCGTCTCAGTCTACTCGTGTGCATGAAAGTCACCTCTAGAATTTTGTTTTATCCATTGGATAAAAAAAAACACGTTTTATTCCAAAAACTATCGTGAACTTGACTATTCATATTGTAAAAACTGGCGTTTTCACGTACTGCACTATCGATGAAGGCACAGACTAAGTTTCGACTCATTCCGAGAGTCGTCATCAGGGTGATCGCGACTTTCTCCCTTTTTTTGACTTTCGCGAAGGGAGAAAGTCGCAGTTTTACAATATTAATAAAAAACACGTGTCTTATACTTCCAAAGTATGAAAAATATGACTAATACTGAATCCTTTTACCACACTGGTTATTTCACTGTCGGGGCCATCATAGTGTATGCCATTATACCGATTGATATTTGAAGGCGGTTTATTATAACACTAGCTTCTGCCCACGGCTTCGCCCGCGTGGTACCCGATATAAAAAGTAGTCTATGTGTTATTCTGATGTATAAGCTATATTACTGTAAAGTTTCATCAAAATCCATAGCCGTACTGTAAAGTTTAAACAATAGCCGTAGTCATATCCAAAAAGGCAGTTTATTTTTTGTATAATTCGCGCCTTTGTTTATCTTTTGACAACCTCTGTGGCGCAGTGGGCGATGGTCCGCCAGAGACGCAGAAGGTTGCGGGTTCGATTCCCGCTACGGGACAAATGTTTGTATGATCTGCATTCATTTGTCTCGGGTCTGGGTGTTTTCTATGTATAATATGTATATATGTATATAAGTAGTATATCAGTCATGTATTTCCCATAACACAAGCTCTGCTTACTTTGGGGCTAGGAGAATGAAAATGTCCAACATTTTTTTTTTTTTTTTTTTTTTTTTTTATCTTTAAAATTCTAGACACTGCTCCAATTTCTGGGCCGCTGTTTTGCTAATGCTTTCCAACGAGATGGTATTTGTAGTTAGCAAGTGTCATGTCTGTACGAAATGAAGAGTCGTTCATCTTTGCGTACCTACCTTCACTATCGCTATCCGAAATATGTCGGCTGCTATTTATTCTGTGGCAGACCACTTGCACACTAGTTTTAATCACGAACTAGTTTTAATATTTACAAACATTACAAATTAATATAACTAGTAGGTACCTACAGTCGAGGGCGTAACTGGTTTATTCTACTTATTAGAAGATATGAAAAAAACTCTCACTACTAAAATAAACTAAAAAAATCTCGATAAATCATACCAATGGTGAAAAATATTATCATATTAGATCCATACACAGTAGTAGGTGGTCAGAGGTTTTGTTTAGGAGTTAGAATTCGATATGATGCAAGATTTGTCGCCTTGGAATCGCCAGGTCTCCATAAATATTATTAATTTTATTTTAATTTTACAGTATTTTTTTCTCCATCTTAAGCTTAGGGTATATGTTAATGCCCACATAAAATGAATCTACGATCTTTGGATCTGAAGTCGGGATACTGTCCACCAGGCTAAGACAGCGCTCTTTTAGCGAGATGTTTCCATTAGTTGTTGAAAATGGTATGAATTAATGAGTTAGTGATTGGTTTGATCCGTTCTAAAAAAATAAAGAATAGGAAGGTAGTATTAAAATTTATTTTATTTAGGTATTAAACAAAAACACAGGTGGGTTTACAAATTGCTCCAAATCGCCCAAACAAGATTTATCCAACTTATATTATAAATACGAAAGTTTGTGAGGATGGATGTTTGTTGCTCTTTCACGCAAAAACTACTGAACGGATTTTGATGAAACTGTACAGTAATACAGTTTATACATCAGAATAAAACATAGGCTACTTTTTATCCGGATACCACGCGGGCAAAGCCGTGGGCAGTAGCTAGTATTATAATATAACTTATGTCTGCGGCGTTTGCGTGAATTGCGCAGATCGCCCGCAAAACGCCGAAACAATACATTACAATTAGCACAGGCAGTTCTAGAAACCATAGATTATTATACCTATCTTATATTCTATATCTACTTACATTTATCATCGCTTTAGGGTTAAAAAAACCCTGTAAACGTGTCATAATATATTCTGAATAAATAAATAAAACAATTTGGCAATGCAAAATTCCTCACTAATAGAGATGTGTATAGATCACTAAATCCAGAAGGATTTAGTTTGATCCAGTGATCAATGACACAATATCCTGATTGAACGATTCAAAGTTACGTCGCTATTAGATGCTGATATACAGGAAAACCAAACGTAGGGTCAGGGCTTTTTCGACGACTCATTGAAGAATCACATTACGTGGAAGAAATATAAATAATTCTGGACATTTTTCAGCATCATCTAGCCCCAAAGTGTGGTACTACTTATCTATATACGTATTATTTTTCAAACTTTCGCAATTAAATGACATAATTATAAGTTAAACTTATAATTATATACTCGTTTTTTTGTAAACACATACATATTATACATAGAAAACACCCATACCCGGGAAAAATATTTGCATATACAAATGTCCCGCAGCGGGAATTGAACTCGCAACCTGCGTATTAGCCGGGCCTTCGCCCACTGCGCCACAGAGGTCGTCGCATGCTAACTCTAACTAGTATCATGAAGGTGGGCTTGTGCCAAATATAAAGCATAGATTTGTCTCTGATCATCCCCTTCATGGTATTCTCAAAGATCTCTGCATCATGATGAAGGGGAATACTAGATGGGGGGAAGTCGACAACCTTAGATAAATCTACTCATTAGTACCGTGTTTTTTTCAATAAACTGACTCCACTCTAGTTTCCTAATACCACAAACAGCGGAACTTTCAAACTTTCGTCCCACAGCTAGAATAATAGTTATTATTAAGTATAAAACATTTTATATTTCTTGATATATATTATACTAGCTGCGCCACGCGGTTTCACTGGCGTAAGTTTCGATTTTATACTCGTGATAACTTCGAAATTGGATGTCCGATTCGAATGAATTAAAAAGTATTTGACTGTTACATAAACACCCTTGATGATAAAACTATTTATTTGAATAAGAATTCAAACTACGATACCAATGTAACCAACTTTTGTTTCTACCCGCGAACTAATTACATTTTAGAACACAAAAGCTGCTATTGTGGCTTAACTATGATAATTAGATGTATCCCCTCGAGGACTTTTTTGTAGGTAATAATGAGTACTTTAATCATGTAGTACATCATTTTTATCTATCATCAATAGTTTTCTCAGCGCACGCCAAATAATGAATTCTATAGGCAAAATTTTGCTACTTTGGATTACATTTTTGCAATTTACATAAAGATCTCATTTTTTTTAAAAATAAATTATAGCCTTTGTTACTTCCTGATAATTTAGCTTTCTGTTAGTGGTTAAAATTAATTAAAAAAAAAGGTTAAAATCGGTTTAGTAGTTTCGGAGCCTATTCGGTACTAACAAACAAACATACAAAAAAGTATAGATTTCCTAAACAGTTTGAGTCTTGGACTTAGTATTTATACCGGAAGAGGACAATATTAACCAATTAGGTATATAGGGTCTAGGTAAACAAGCAACATTACCACAGCAATTTCGGAGGTCGGAAAATGATAACAAAGTAAGTTATGTTAGCAAGTTATTTTTTATCTTTTTCCTTATCGTTAACTGGCTAGACCTGGCTAGCATCGCAAGTAGTCGTAACATTTTTTTTTTTTTTAAATTTGGTACAATTAATTAGATTCTCAAAAACTATCGTGAACTTGACTATTCATATTGTAAAAACGGGAATTTTCACGTACTGCACTTTGTTAGAACCTAACCTTAGTCTTAAAAAACGGGAATTTTCACGTACTGCACTTTGTTAGAACCTAACCTTAGTCTTAAAAAACGGGAATTTTCACGTACTGCACTATCACCTTCACTATCGGTGAAGGCACCTTCAGTACGTGAAAATTCCCGTTTTTACTATATGAATGAGATTCTCATTTAGTTTTATTGTAACTTGAGGACGATTGAAAAACCCTAGTTAGCTATCTTGCGGATGATATCTAAACGTTTATTGCAGGTCGATGGAACTGGAATCCAATCTTGGTCCAATTTATTAATTACCTTCTTTAACCTTCTTAAACAAATAAATAAATAAATAATGCTGGACATTTTCACACAGCATCATCTAGCCCCAAACTAAGCAGAGCTTGTATTATGGGAACTACATGACTGATGTACTACTTATATAATTTATTTTTTGTAAATACATACATATTATACATAGAAAACACCCAGACCCGAGACAAATATTTGCAGATACAAACATTTGTCCCGTGGCAGGAATTGAACCCGCAACCTTCTGCGTCTCAGGCGGGCCTTCGCCCACTGCGCCACAGAGGTCGTCAACAACTGTAAGGACAACACTTAAACAAGTGTAAGGACAAACGAAAGCGAATAAAAATATGATCCATCGACCAGAATCTGCATCTACCATCAAAAATCTTAGAAAATACTTATCTTCATATTGTAAAAAACGGGAATTTTCATGTACCAGTGCACGACGCGACGCGGAGGGAGAGCGTCGCGATCACTCACTCTCAAGACTCTCGGAATGAGTCGAAACTAAGTCGATGCTTTCACCGATAGTGCGGTACGTGAAAATTCCCGTTTTTCCGATGAATAATCAAATTCATGATAGTTTTTGGAATAAAACAAAAAACTAATCTGTCTGAACTTGATATGTGAATTAAAGATTTTGTCTCTTGGTTTTCTAGCCTATTTATATATAGATGGTTTTCTACCACAAGTTTTTGAACCCTATTGTACCTCCTTCTTAGCTCGGCGGGCAAGTAGTCTGAGAGCACAGGCTTACTAGAGACGCTAACGCATCCTGAGACTTTATTTGACATTTTATTTAATAACCAGCTTCTGCGCACGGCTTCGCCCGCGTAGTACCCGAAAAAAAAGTAGCCGATGTGTTATTCTGATGAATAAGCCATATTTCTGTAAAGTTTCATCAAAATACGTTCAGTAGTTTTAGCGTGAAAGAGTAACAAACATCCTCACAAACTTTCGCGTTTATAATATTAGTAGGATACGATTTAAATATTTCATCTTTGGCAAGAATATGATTGAATTTGATTATGTTTTTGTAAGTGATTTTCTATGACTTATTCTATGACAAATTATTGCAATTAACTTATATTTCATGCTTAACCTCAACTTAGAAAAGAGTTAAATACTCAGTAACCTACTTGATCGAACTCAAAGTTGCAGCGCCCTAACGTGGTTCGTGTACCTAACTACCTTTCTATGTATGCTTTTAACACATATAGTAAACTGTTTAGGTAAATAATATCAATAAATATGAATAGGAGACGCAAGAGGTTAAGATCTAATTCATCCCGCCGATCTTTCATGTATGATCAACGTTTCCAAGATCAGCAATAATATTTTGTTACGAGTATATATTTATATATTATATTTAGTGTATATTATATTTTGGTACTCGTAGTTTCAATCATCACATTCACAGGAAATCATGATGAGTCAGGACTGTGTAGGGAAATTGGGTGGTATTATTATGAGTAGCGCGGCGGGTGAGTCGGCCAGCTGCGACGCTACCGGTGCGGGTTCGATACCCGCTGCGGGACAAATGTTTGCATGTTCTGTAGATATTTGTTCTGGATTAGGATGTGGTTACTACGGTACTCGTTGTTACTGATACAGACGACTCAGATAATCCTAGTGTGAGGTCAGGACTATGTATGTCACTGCTGGCTGTTTATTTATTTACCTCTATATTTATTTATTATTATTTGAAAGAATCGATACCTCGTAGTACAGGGGTGCATTAAGAAAGGACTTTCCTAAAATCCACTAAAGTGTAGCGGCAATATATAGTTTGTATTTAACTAAAAATGAACGGTTTCTGGTGAAACACTATTCGATAACGTAAGAAACACTTACCTTATTAATTAAGTCCTGATGATGGTGGGCTCACACAACAATCACTTTTGCTTTTCACTAGTTAGTTCGTATTCATCAGCTCTGTCTGACTGGTGGCATGACCAAGCTTCGTGGCTCTACTGCGTCCGTCACCGTGCCACAGTATGCTGCGCTCTGCCGCGGTTCGATGTTGAGGCTATTGATAAAGCGGTTAGCGATGAAACCAACAACCGGTTTTCATAGATAGATAAACTCTTTTTTGCACGAGAAAAATACAAAAATGTTTTTTTTCAGGTAAAATATAAGGCGATTTCAAATGACGGGAAGTTTATAAGTCTAATATACAATTTCATCCCCTTTTCTAACCCTTATTTTACCTAAATAAAAAAAAAACATTTGAATCGGATCACAGTAATAGGCGTGGCGTATAAAACAAAAAAAAAACAGACGAATTGAGAAGCTTCTCCTTTTTTAAGTTGTTTGAAACACAGAAATGTATAAGTCATAGTCAAAGTCAAAATTCATTTATTCATTAAAATCACAAGGATCAATTTGAAACGTCGTTTTTATCTACTGCCTGTTTCTCTGCGACCAAGCCAGGAATGAGTTTTTATCATGTAAATAATCCGATATTTTATAGTATTACTTTTTTTAAAGTTTTTGGAGATATGTGGATATATCGCTAAAAGCAATCTCTTATAGGTCTGTATGTGGCTTGTACCTCGCCTGGCGGTAAACAGCTGAACTCTATAGCGTGATGGAATCCACAGATAACAGCCTAGATGAGTGACACCCATCTAAGATGCTTGTTCTTCTGACGACTTCTGTGGCGCAGTGGGCGAAGGCCTGAGACGCAGAAGGTTGTGGGTTCGATTGCCGCCGCGGGCGGGATCTTACACAAATGTGTAAGATCTGCAAATATTTGTCCCAGGTTTGGGTGTTTTCTATGTATAATATGTATGTATTTACAAAAAAAATGTATATATGTAGTATATCAGTCATGTAGTCCCCATAATACAAGCTCTGCTTGGTTTGGGGCTAGATGATGCTGTGTAAAAATGTCCAGCATTATTTATTTATTATTTATTGTTAACTTCACAACGCGTAATATATTTTTGTGGCAAACAATATACCCATCTTCATAGTTTCGACTCATTCCGAGAGTCTTCATCAGGGTGAGTGGTTGCGACTTTCTAGTGTAGTGATGAGTCGAAACTTAGTCGGTGCCTTCACTGATAGTGCAGTACGTGAAAATTCCCGTTTTTACAATATGAATAGTCAAGTTCACGATAGTTTTTGGAATAAAATATACCCATCTGTTGGGGAGCGGTTAGCGAAACCTATGGACGCGTACAGCGCCAAAGGTATCGCTCCTGACCCTGAGACATAAATAAAAAATAAGCCTGTTTATTCCTTAACTGAAAAATACAATTTTACAATTTATTAATTTATCTAGATAATTTATGTTTTAATTAATTAATTTAATATTGCATAATTATTATTGTTTATATATATATATATATATATATATATACATATATATATATATATATATATATATTTATCATTTTCTTATAGTTAGGACCCCTCTCGGGTAAGGCCTCCTCCAGTTCTTTCCAGCAGTCTCTGTCTGTTGCTACTTTCGTCCTGAGACATAACAGGTGAAAAGTTTCATATGTCTGTAATTTCACCGGTACCCTCCATCCGGTACTCTATCCGTGAACACAGCAATGCGAGCCTGTCTGATTACATGTGATCGTCCGATTCGCGCTAGCCGCGGTGTTCGTGAACACAGCAATGCGAGCCTGTCCGATTACATGTGATCGTCAAATTCGCGCTAGCCGCGGTGTTCGTGAACACAGCAATGCGAGCCTGTCCGATTACATGTGATCGTCCGATTCACGCTAGCCGCGGTGTTCGTGAACACAGCAATGCGAGCCTGTCCGATTACATGTGATCGTCCGATTCACGCTAGCCGCGGTGTTCGTGAACACAGCAATGCGAGCCTGTCCGATTACATGTGATCGTCAAATTCGCGCTAGCCGCGGTGTTCGTGAACACAGCAATGCGAGCCTGTCCGATTACATGTGATCGTCCGATTCGCGCTAGCCGCGGTGTTCGTGAACACAGCAATGCGAGCCTGTCCGATTACATGTGATCGTCAAATTCGCGCTAGCCGCGGTGTTCGTGAACACAGCAATGCGAGCCTGTCCGATTACATGTGATCGTCCGATTCACGCTAGCCGCGGTGTTCGTGAACACAGCAATGCGAGCCTGTCCGATTACATGTGATCGTCCGATTCACGCTAACCGCGGTGTTCGTGGCCACACTCGTTGTAAACTTATAGTATGCTGTCGGCGTGTGGGGAAAGGCCACCAACTCTGGCTAGAGGTCCTTGGCTATGATATATGAATGCAATTTGACTTTGATTCTCATAATATCACAACCTAGTTTTAAGATTCTCTGTAAAGTGTTTTTATCCAGGTAAAATAAATCATTAAAGAGTTATCTATCTATCTATCTAATATATGGCACGACACAATATACTTTTTGCACGCCCAGGATTAATGGTAGAGAATACTTTAGCATTAAGTCCACCTCGTACTTTCCATTTTTTATGTGTATTAAATAAATAAATAACTACCTACCTACTTAACTTCGAGGTATAGGTATTTACATTTCTTTAGGTAATAAGTACTTACTTTAATTTTGGGAACGCTTCCGTCTGGTAGTGATCTGGTTCAGTTGGTTATAATATCAATGATTTTTTTACTGACCACAAATATTGGGAAAATATTAATATATGAAAATTGCCTATCCGTGTATTTTGTTGACATGTTTATTTTAAATCTAGTCACATAAGTATAATTTTATTTTATTTTTAATGTATTAATTGTTGACATTACATATCTTTATGATTTTATTAAGATGTCACAGGGCTATCCGGTGGGGAGCCTTCCTACTCTGTGTCGTCTGGTTCGTGGTCGAGAGCATTTCTACGATACGATAAAAATAGTAATCCTGGACATTTTCACACAGCACCATCTAGCGCCAAAAAAGTAAGCAGAGCTTGTGTTATGGGAACTAAATGTCTGATATAAATACATACATATTGTACATAGAAAACACCAGGACCCGAGACAAATATTTGCAGATCATGCAAACATTTGTCCCAACTATCCCTCAGCAAGAAAAGAACCCGCAACCCTCTGCGTCTCAAGCGGGTCTTCGCCCACTGCGCCACATAGGTCGTAAATTTTATCCGTTTTTCTATTTACCAACAACGTTAAAATTGTCATGATGCCCAATATTTTAATGTTTCTATTTAGTACCTATTTTCTATAATTCGGTTTCTTTTCTTAGGCACTTCCGCTTGGCACTACTAGTAGAGTGAAGGGAAATTTTACTTTCCCGTGACACTACTGTTCTTATTGGCTGATTAAACGCATATTATAAAATCTCCCGTGGATTACCTCATTACCACTGGGACTACTAATACTAAGTATATCAAAGCAAGATAAACAAAATATTTATTTGTTCCAAAAATTAAGTTAATTTTGGCATGAAAAATCATTTCTAGGCAAATCCATCTTGGTTATTAGGTTTTTTTTATTACCACTCAGAAAAAGAGAATTGCTATCCGAACTTTACCCAAAAAACTTGGGTTCAAAGTAGATAAGACGAACCGGTTAGTTTAGTAGTGTCACGGGAAAGTAAAATTTCCCTTCACTCTACTAGTCGTGGTAAGCGGGAGTGCCTAAGGAAAGAAAGGTATAATTCCCATGAGATCAGGGATACTGGAGTCTGGAACAGTGCTGTCATCAGCGCTGAGTTCATGTCTGCTATTTCAAGGAGTTTGGGCAGGTTGGGGGCAGGTCTAACCTGACCTGATAACAATACATCCCGATACGGGACATCAGTCGATACCTTACTTCCCCCACTTACAATCAGAATGCTACCTCTTATGATTTTAAATAAATACTTAGCAAAATATAAATATTAATTAAAGTTACCGTTGCTTTTGCTCTTGTTAATTTGGAAGGAGTAGAAAGAAGGTAAAATAACTAAATGGTTGGAGGTGTCTTTCATGAATCTTGTTTGGTTTGTTTTCATTAACGAAACATATTTTAAGGTTAAAAAAACCGGAGAAGTGTGAGTCTGATTCGCGCACCGAGGCTTCCGTACAAGATTATATGTTCACCAAAATTTGCATTAATAAAATTAGTGTTAGTCATAAACTATGAAAGCACCGAACATTGCTCTAACGAAAAGATAAGTAAGATTGAAACACAAACTTAACTTTGCAGTTAAGTTTGTGTTTTCCGGATAAAAAGTTGCCTATGTGTTATTCTGATGTATAAGCTGTATTACTGTAAGGTTTCATCAAAATCCATTCAGTAGTTTTTGCGTGAAAGGGGAACAAACATCCTCACAAACTTTCACGTTTATAATATTAGTAGGAAGTATAAGTCACGGTCAATTCTCCAACTTCAAATGTAGCAATCGCAAAAAATAATAATATAAATTTTCGGACTTTTTCCTTTACTTGTGTTGTGAGACGTTGATTCTTGCCAAATTTTATTATTCTAGTTCAATGGGGCTATGGAATTTGATTTACTTTGCGAGTGACCAAATATAGGGCATAAATGGCTGTATTTTTTGATTGCATTGATTTAGAAGCTTGATATTTTTACAGCTCCAAGGGACCTTAGACCTACGCATTTTATATTAAATAAATAAATAAATAATACTGGACATTTTTCACACAGCGTCATCTAGCCCCAAACTAAGCAGAGCTTGTGTTATGGGAACTACATGACTGATATACTACTTATATACTTTTTTTTTGTAAATACATATTATACATAGAAAAACACCCAGACCCGAAACAAATATTTGCATATCTTACAAACATTCGTCCCGTGACAGGAATCGAACCCGCAACCTTCTGCGTCTCAGGCGGACCTTCGCCCACTGCGCCACAGAGGTCGTCAAATTAATTTCGACTTGATATATCCACGCGTTCCTAAGAAAAAGGGTTTTGTCAGACAGACTGACAGATGGACGACAACGAAGTGATCCTAAAGTGTTCTTATTTTCTTTTTGATATACGAAACCCTGGAAAAGAACAATCACAGAATCTATATAAAAAGAGCATTTTAAATAACACCGAATATCACAGAAGTGTCTGTGATATTCGGTGTTATTTAAAATGCCTGCTCTTTCTTTTGTATATCAAAAGAAAGAGCAGGCATTTTAAATAACACCGAGGTCTAAAGTATCCGAATGTCCAATCGGATCATAAGTGGACTACTATTTGGAACGTGCACCTCGTTATGGTTGGCCTTCTAAAAACTGCACCTGAATAGTTTCATAATTCTAACTATTCCAGGCGAAATATAGTGATATCGATAGGACATGTTTCAAAAACTTTTTGTTGCCTACAGTTGTATTTTGATATTCTGAGGTTCAGAGATTCTCAACTTCACTAGAATTGACCAATGATAGAGTAAAATAAATCTCAATATAGAACACAAGGGGCTACCATATTTATTTATTTACTAGTTGTTGCCCGCGGCTTCTCCCGCGTGGTATGTTAATAAAAGTAGCATATGACCGTCTCCAGGCTTCAAATTATGTCCACCAACTTTTGAATGAATCGAACCAAGGATTACAATTTATACAAAGTTTAGAACTCAATTGCACAACCCCAAAGGGTAGTTATAAAAAAATTAAAAATACGTGTTTCATTATTTATTTTAAAGTTAATTTGTACAGAGTTTTGAGCGAATCAAGCAATATTTTTTTTCATAGAAACTTTACCGCCCTATTTAACCCCCTTAAGGGTCGATTCTAGATTCAAAAATTAGATTAGCCTATGTGTTATTCCAGATCCTAAACTATCTACATTCCAAATTTCATCAAAATCGGTTTAGTAGTAACGGAGATACGTGGTAACAAATATTCACACACACATACAGACTTTCGCATGTATTATATTAGTAGGATTTAAAAATTAAAACATAGTCTTACAGTAAACAACAATGCGGATAGTTGCCTTTTTTTTTTTCATTATTATCTTTTTAATATATACTTTATTGAGGACTTAAACTAACATGTTAGACACTACAAAAATCTACAATTGGCAGTCTTATAGCAATCAGTGATTTCTTCCAGAAACTCTTCTTATTCCTTTGCCTGGCTGACTTTAAAAAAGTGAATAAGGAACTTTTTAAAAGGTACGAGTTTATTCACCTGGTTCTGGTTAAATCGCACGTGTCCATTGTCCCGCGTTTTTCCCGTCGGGCTCAGTATTACTTTTCCTGGTTCAGTCACAGATCAACTAAAAGTACGAATGTACAGAAGTTTCACTATTTTATCTGAGTTAAATTTTTAATTTTATTTCTGTGTGTAAAAATAATGTGCTTGGACAAGTCAAATAAACAAAAATTAGATTCATGCACAATATGTACGAGTACGTTTATGGTGCATAAGATAGTCAGATTTTACAAAATAGGGGTAAAAATAAAAATAAAACTAGTTACCTGCAAAAGCATCGTCAAATTGTAAATAATAAAATTAAGTGCATGTACACCGTTTAATAGTTTTAGTCGATAGTCTTATCCTTGAACGGAAAAGGGACGTCACTAAAACGACGTTTCTCGTCGTTCTTGGTTCCTTTGTCGCCAAATCCGGTTGACTTTTGCACATTTTTGAATAAACATTTTGATTGTATATACAGTATGTAGTGTATAAAACATACAGTTTACGATTGCCTGACACGGCTTGGAAATTCTACTTTACTTTTCTGCGTCCACCGCACCAATCTACTTGAAGCTGTCAAACATTATTTATGACGGAAGATATTATTATTTACTAGCTTCTGCTCACGGCTTCGCTCGCATGATACCCGGATAAAAAGTAGCCTATGTGTTATTTTGATGTTTAAGCTGTATTACTGTAAAGTTTCATCAAAATCCGTTTAGTACTTTTTGCGTGAAAGAGTAACAAATATCCATCCTCACAAACTTTCGCGTTTATAATAAATAAATAAATAAATAATGCTGGACATTTTTCACACAGCATCATCTAGCCCCAAACCAAGCAGAGCTTGTATTATGGGAACTACATGATTGATATACTACTAAGATACTTTTTTTTTTGTAAATACATACATATTATAGAGGTACATAGAAAACACCCAGATCCCGAGATAAATATTTGCATATACAAATATCTCGCAGCGGGAATCGAACCCGCAATCTTCTGCGTCTCAGGCGGGCCTTCGCCCACTGCGCCACTTGGATCGTCAGAGGATAATATAAGTAGGATGTCAGTTTCTGAAAGACAGCAGTGGACCACCTTCCATCGTGATTGGTTTTCGTGGTGTGGGCTAGTCTCCAACTTTTCGTTCGAAGGCCTTGTTACCTACTCTTTTACAATCGGTTGCGAAACTTAGTCGCCAACGTTGCCGAAGGGTTTCAAAGTGATAGATACGTACGGCTGGGCTTAATATTCCGCCTGCGTCCATGGGCTGTGCATGATTGATGCCGCTCCCGGTGTGAATGGAGAAATGTACGGCTTCAGAGTTTCCCTGCGAGAAATCTGGATTATTGAAGTAGAACAAGTTGAATACTGAAGCGTTAAGGGGCTAAAATGAAATACGCCTTACTAAATGTGACGGGCGTAGAGGCGGAACGAGTCAAGTAGATTAGCAATATTATATTGTACTAGCTTCTGCCCACGGCTTCGCCCGCGTAGTACCCATATAAAAGTAGCCTATGTGTTATTCTGATGTTTAAGCTATATTACTGTAATGTTTCATCAAAATCCGTTCAGTAGAAACCTACCTACCCCTCTAGAAAATAGGCATGACAATATTATAAACGCGAAAGTTTGTGAGCATGGATGTTTGTTACTCTTTCCTGCAAAAACTACTGAACGGATTTTGTTAAAACTTTACAGTAATAGAGCTCATACATCAGAATAACACATAGACTAATTTTTAACCGGGTACAATGTGGGCGAAGCCGTAGACAGAAGCTAGTAGTATTATAAACGCGAACGTTTGTGTGGGTGGACGTTTTTTACTCTTTCACCCAAAAACTACAGAACGGATTTTGATGAAACTTTATAGTAATATAGCTTATACATCAGAATCACACATATAGGCTACTTTTTATCCCGGTACTACGCGGGTGAAGCCGTGAGCAGAAGCTAGTTTTGTATAATTTCTCAGTAACAACCTGTTTATCGCCTTAGCATCTATGGGAATACCATTTTTGTCAATATCAATAGAGCCGTGCAAAATATACCGACTCTATACCGATCAAAGTATTCACTTGTTGCATTGTAAGCGATATAACCACCAACAATACAGTACACTTAAGGAAGAGCTTGGAGTTTATTTTCACTACCGATAGGACCCTAATTTTTTTTTTATTGAAACGGTTTAATTTCCCTATTCTATTGTCACAAAGAAAGATAAAAATAGGTTCTTACCAAAAACTATCGTGAACTTGACTATTCATATTGTAAAAGCGGGAATTTTCACGTACTGCACTATCGGTCAAGGCACCGACTAAGTTTCGACTCATTCCGAGAGTCTTCATCAGGGTGAGTGATCGTGGCTTTCTCCCTCCGCGAAACTTAGTCGGTGCCTTCACCGATAGTGCAGTACGTGAAAATTCCCGTTTTTACAATATGAAGGTTCTTACCAATTTATTAAAGGCTGAGATATGAAAATTCAATTTATTTCCATAAACTCATACTTGGATAATCCCAAGTAAAATACATTATTTTCTATATCTTTTTATATTCCCAATCTGAATAGATGGGCATTTTTGTATCCCTTCATGTAATCAGCGACCGGCCGCTGACCTCAAAGGGTTTTGCTTTATTGGAATAATCGGGGAAGCTTGGATTACGAAATGGTTCCGTATGTAAATTTTTCAAATGCAAATTCCGCGAACCTTTTTGGGGTTTTATTTGACCTGTCTTTCCTGTATCTTATTTAGGGTAATATAGCAAGGAAATCGTTGATAAAATCTAACGTGCGCAAAGTCAAAGTCAAAATTTATTTATTCATTAAAATCACAGGGATCGCTTTGAAACGTCAATTTTACGTTCTGCCTGTTCCTTCGTGACCGACTCAGGAAAGAAAGGCAAGGAACAAGGCTGTTTTTTTTATTTTTTAATATGCTTTTACTTAACAGAAAAAGTTGAGACTATAAAACGAAGGCACGTTCGTGTGAGCCATAGTGGCCAACTCTGGTGATGGATTTTGATGGCGCCCGAAGGCCTTCTGCATGCTTTTACGACTGTTATAGCATGGACCGACATCTCTACATGCCCTCCGAAGAAAGTGGTCAGCTCTTAGTGCATCGATCACTCATACAAATGGTGTCCTACCTTTTTTTTGAGGGGGGAAATGCCTACGCTTTTCTCTTCCGCCACGGGGTGGCGAAAGGGAGTATGTGAGACTCGAATCCACTAAAACCCCCCGGTTAACAGTCTCCCGCCGTAGTGGGGCAAGATGGGGTCGCGTTAGCATTCATCATCTTACCCCGACAGGTGACCCAGGAACCACCCGGGGCCCGGCCATGTGTGGGGCCATGCAAGCCGGTAAAGCCCCCCGATCTCCGCCAGTGACCCCACACCCGCACCCTGAGAAGGGCGCCCCTCCAACTAACGTTGTCCCACACTCCAAGCCCTACCGATATAGCCTCGAAGATCATTGGGACGCGTAAGCCGACCAGAGCAGCGAAAGCCGCCCCGGCCCTCCCTCCACAGTGCGCCCTGAAAAAGGCACACTCCACCAGCCAAACTGGCCCATAAAGGTCCACGCCGACCCCGCGCCCTTAAAAGGGCAGCCCTCTCACCGGAGCAGCATACACCACCCCGGCCCTCCCATGGTGCTCCATCCGCTGTGCCCCATGTGGCTCATAGGGACACGCGAAGGGGCCCCTCCGGTCAGTCCATTAGTTACTCGACAATAAGATCCCACGTATGAGAAGTTATTGTCGGCGCAATTAACGAGGCGCACCGTCCCATAGGCTTCCGTTCACCCCGGATGCGTCTGATCCATAAGCGACAAGAGCCTACAGGCACACGAGAAGGTTGACCGACATGCCACCCCAAATGGTGTCTTACCTAGGCCAAGCTACATATTATATTAGGTACGTCAAATATTTGTACGTGTGAATTTTTAAATTAATGTGTAACGTGTGTTTACGAATGGACATTCTGCGCTTTGCAATAGCATAGTTTTTGATGTGATATGTAATCCCTAGTTTAGTGGTTAAAACCACCTTTCGTAATGAGATCGTAGCAGTTCTAGGAATCGGTCGTTGTAATTGGAACAGGCCCAAAGGACGACCAGTTTCAGGTTCCAATTATAATCGTATCTGGATGAAGTCTCGTCTTTGTCTCTGTGTACATTATATAAAGAAAAAAATGAGGCGTCATCATTTTACGAGTGAAAGCCGGCGCAAGCAAGTTTCGCTAGCACCTAGTGAAGTAGCGTTAATTTAATAGCAAGCACCTCTATCACTTTGCTACGATATTATATTTATCTATTAAAAATAATAAATCCAACTTACGGGCCGAAAGGGTTGGTTATTATGTAACCTCTGAAGAATTGCGCCGAGTAGGCTTGTTAAGGATCCGGCGTACAGCGCTCATAACTTAAAATCGGCGCGCGTCCAAAAATATAGCTATCTCTTTTTGATTGATGCAGGCCTGCTCTGCCCGTGCTTGCGCGATAGCAATGTTAGCCGTTCAGAATTTGTTATAAATTTGTTGGTGTTCCGTAATACCAAAAAAGATGAATGAAAACTTGTTGTATTTTTCACATTGTGTTGTTATTCTGTAACTAGACAATATAATCTTTGTACCTAATCAAACGATACGTAAGGTATTGTTGGTTTTAATACGAAACAAATAAGAAGAAAACATGTCATGTATGACGTAAAAATATCCAAAATGCGATTCGTTTACATTTCATTTTAGGTAAGTATTTTGACTATACTATTCGAATACAAATAATAACATAATATGGTGGAAGTAAGCTCTAATTACAAATAAATATGGTATTACGTTTGCATGGGCAATTCATCCAACGCAGGTTTCTTAAGAGGCCACCATCGCTGATTTGGTGTTTTAGCTATAGTTATACAAAAATACATATGAAACAGGTATCTGACCATTCGACCGCAAATGATCAACGATCAACATCAACTAATCTAGATCACTACTAGACGGAAGCGTTCCCAAAATGCTGGCTGCTTTGCCACGCTGAATAGTAATGCGTCGCACATAGTTGTATGAATAAATTATGAACTGAGAATTTTATATTTGGCCCCATAAACGTTAACTCTAAATCTTTATGGGGATGTAGCCGAAAATACGCTTTACCAAAAAGTGATTTTCGCAATTGTATATTCGGTTTAGTTTTTGGTAGCATTAAAAACATTATTGTTATAATGAATCATGAAAACAAGAATCTTGTTCTTTTCAAAAAATGGTTTGACAAAATTTTGTCAAACCATTTTGACGACCTGTGGCGCAGTGGGCGAAGGCCCGCCTGAGACGCAGAAGGTTGCGGGTTCAATTCCCGCCTCGGGACAAATGTTTGTATTTGCAAATATTTGTCTCGGGTCTGGGTGTTTTCTATGTATAATATGTATATATTAACAAAAAAAAATGTATATAAGTAGTATATCAGTCATGTAGTTCCCATAATACAAGCTCTGCTTAGATTCGGGCTACATGATGCTGTGTGAAAAATGTCCAGATTTTTTTTTTTGACGATAGAAAAAATTTCAAAGTACCACACTTACGATTTATAGTTATTGCTCTCGTACCTACTCGGAATGCTTCCATCCAGCACTGCTCATATTTTAGCATAGAGTCACAATGAGGGAACACATATTTTTAATGTTTTATCTTTGACTGTCCAATTTCTTAAGTTTAATTCCAATTGTAAGTGGGGAACTAAGGTCTGCACTTACGTTCCGCATTTGGGTATATTGTGCATTATCTATCCTCCTTTTAACCTGAACCTAACCCAACTCCTCGAAATAGAGTTCATGACAGCAGTTGGTTTAATAATGTTGGACCTTTTCAAACTGCATCATCTAGGCCCTAAACTAGGCAAAGCTTGTATTATGGGACCTACATGACTGATATACTACCTATACACATTTTTTATTTGTAAATAAATACGTATTATACATATATTCTCAGGCGGACGGGTATGTTCGAGTACAACAACATGTTTTTGACATTTGAATCATGTTTATTTTTCAATTATTTTCTGAAATTCAATGTTTACAAAATAATACGTTACTTATCAGACGATTATACGTACGTAGATGTGAAAGTAGATTCAGTCAGTGTATAGATCAATGTTCAGATAACAGCTACTCGTTTTTAGTTAAAATGTGAGAAATTATGTATTATGCCGTGATTTATTAGGTGTTCACGAATAACGACACATTCCCATTCTCAATATCATAATAAAACAGCCAATTCAAATTTCCAAAAAAGTTTAAAAAAGAATACTTAATGTAAGTCATTTGTTACACATTGTGTAGAATAGAAAAAAACTGTTCAAAAAAGTTCCAAGAAGAATTATTGATATGACTTGATATCGTATTACAATCATGTATTCTGTGCTTTTAGGTGGATCCTGCTATATTTAACGACGTTTTCGTTCTGCGGGGCCCAGAATTGGAAAAAGAGCTTTCGATGGGCCGACGACGACAGATACGACATGGACAAGTTCTACGACCGCATCGTCGCCATCATCCTCAACAAAGCCGACAACAACAGCTACCTGAAAGACCACACCTGTATCACCCAGGGCGTCCTCGTCAACAACGGAACAGTGCTCACATCCTTCAACCCCTTCAGGGAGTACATTGGAGACAAGGCAAAGCGCCAAGACTTCATCATAGGTGTGCTTCAGAAACGCACCATGACCAATCGGAAGAACGCTAGCTACGAATTGAAACACTACAACATCGATTGTGCTCGGCAGATAATCCCAATGATAGACAGCGAAAACATCTGGCATTTTAAAAAGGGCCAACGGAGTCCCTTACACGATCTGATGGTTATAAGGCTGAACGAAAACGTGAGGTTCTTAAATTATCCAAATCCTGATTTCCCCCAGTACAGTCTAAACGGTGTTACCACGCTCACCACCGGCCCGTTAGTGACACCGCTGGCCAATCGTACCGATGTGATGGGCAGGGAGATAACAATGGTGTCTATCGCTTACATCGACCAAACACACATTCGGAGGTCCTACCAGATGCGTCTGCATACTTTCATCGAGGATGACAACGTGAAAGCCAACTGCGACAGGTGGATACCTCGTTCCTGGGGAATGTTCATCTGCATCCATAACGTGGAGAACTTCAGGGGCGTGGGTTCGGGGGCGATGCTGTTCCATCGAAAAATACTATACGGAGTTGGAAGCTTTTTGTTGGGGAAGGGGAAGAAGAGTATTCTTGTGTTTACAGATGTCAGGGCTTACAGTCACCTGATTGAACGTACTTGCACGTACCAAGACCAGACGCTGGAGTTAGATACGACTACGAGTATTCCTTTAACCGAGCGTCCTGATCGTTAAGGTACCGTTAACGCTGCCTTAACGCTGTTACCGGTTAGGCAGCGTTTGTAAGAAGCGCATTTGCTCATCAACTCAAAAAGTATTTTTATTTTAACGGGATACTGTGCAGCCTATGTCCATTCTGAGGGTCCATACTAAACAATAGTGAAATACGAAACACGAAACTAATCACCTAATTTTGAAATTGGGTGATTAGTTTCGTAGATTAGGTACCACTTACTTTACCTCTTTATAATATTAATTGTGTAGATTAATGTAGATTTGCATGGTCGGATGTAAGTCCGCTTCCTCGATAGCTTACTCGTACTTGTCAAACTGCATATCTGTACTAAAATATTTTTAGCAACAGGTTAAGCATTATTATTATAAAGTGCATCGTGTGTTGGTTCTTACTTTTTGGACTTTATTTAATTACAAAAAATATTGACAAAAAATACAGATTAAACAGCTGAGCCATCTAAATACCGTTGCAAACGACGATCTGGACTGATCCAGAACACTACTATACGGAAGTGGCCCCGAAATGCTGGATGCTTTGTTCTTACCGCCGAATGGCAATGGTATTGCGTTGACCCAAATCAATGTTTAATAATGTTTGCATAAAAATCTATGGTACAAATATATTGATGACTTATTTGCAAGTGATAATTTATCCAGTTATGAAGTATTTTATATGAGATACCTCTGCCAACGGCTTCGCTCGCATGATACCCGGATAAAAAGTAGCCTTTGTGTTATTCTAGGTAACGAACTATATTTTTTCTAAATTTCATACAAGTGCAACCGTTACGGAGATGATTAGCAGCAACCATCCATAAATCTATGCATCCAACTTTGACATTAAAAAACGAGTATTATTCCTGTATCTTGGATTCCTAATTTTAATATATCGCCCAGAAATCCACTTTCGAGTGTTGAACAAGTGTCGTGTTATAGGGCGGCGCGGGGGGACCGTTACGCCGGTTGATGGCTCGTAAACCGCCCTGCAGAGCCACTCACGCCCTTAATGCCTATATTGTCGAGGAGATTACTCTTTATGTGTTAATCATTCGAGTTTTATAAGCTCATTTTTGGTATTCGAGTGGAGTGTGCATGGAAGCTTTTGACATCTAGAATTCGCATTGTTCAAACATAATATAGAAAGAAAGAAGTAGAAATATAGAAAGTCTTTCTATACGCAGGACCGTCGCATAATTTGTGGTGTTTGTTGGAGCTTCAATTATACAAAATATTTTTGCGTTTATTTTGAATAGTTTTTTTTGGTATCATACTCGTACTTATTTATGGTCATAGAAACTTTAATTGGGATTTAAAACAAATAAATGTACAGAACCCATGCAAGGTCGTCTGGATAAGCTCCTGCTAAAGCTACTTTCGTAACAGATGGTTCGCAATTTAACCTGTGTTGTGCAAGTAGCACTAAGATGAACAAGTAAGCAATATCTACCTTAAACCAAAGATGGCTCAGTTGAGAGGGGTTCCAAAACTTTGGAATGATTGCGAAATATAATCTACCCTAATTACATGGAAAGCATTAGAAGCCAGAACTCGACTGTTCCCCGTCACTGGATATCTCAGAATTTCTGGGTATCATTAACAATTGAACTCAGGATCGAACTTTTGGTATTTCTGATAAACGACCGCTTTGTTTCACAACTGTTTTGGGTAGGTAAGTTAATTCCGCAGTGTAATTTTGGTGTTAGTTGAGAAAATCCATGTTAAACCCTGAATGTGGTTATACGATAGTCCCGATTTGGTGAGTAATGCACGACGTGACGCGGAGTGAGAAAGTCGCGATCACTCACCCTGATGAAGACTCTCGGAATGAGTCGGAACTTAGTCGGTGCCTTCATCGATAGTGCAGTACGTGAAAACTCCCGTTTTTACAATATAAAATTTGGTGAGCCTTTTTATAGAACTCATTCGAATCAGATAAAGATGAAATAATCATTGTTAACTTAGTATGTTTTCAGAAACTTTGCTATTCAAATAACATATTAGTCAATGTTCTTTCTTTATACTTTTCCTAAGAAAATTGTTATAAAAATGGAACATCGAAAAATCTTTATAAAGGATCACATTAATTTTATAAACTAAAATAAAATAAAAATACTTTAGTCCCCTAGGTCTAATAGGTCTTTGACTTTCAACTACGCTTAGCTAAAATGGCACACTTTAGAGCATGAGACGTGAAAACTCTTTAAGTTACAGGACTACGGAATAACTTCTAAATTGCAATTAAATATATTATGTCTATTCGGTGAGAATTTTTCTCATCTGCCTGCATCAATAGCGCCTCCATTTCCATTTATTAGGAAATAGTATAATTGACTAAACATTTAGAACTTGTTGCAACAAATATTTTCGAACATTTTGTTTTGCTTTACATTTCAGTGTGCACCTTTATTCTGTATGTTTATACTGATATTTCTAGTGTATCCGCTAACCCTTCGTCGATAGAATATAAAGTAGCAAGCTTCCGTGGAGCAAGGGATCAGTGGGTTGTATGATGGAGTAGAAAATATCCCTGTATCAGATCGAAGGTATCTTTTCCTAGGTCAATCAGTACTGGCAATAGGTTTACATTGGTAGAGAAAAACACTTACAGCCTTGGTAATTCATTTAAGTGGATTTCAGTATGAAAACTGGTAATTAATAAATCATAATTTTTACTAAAAAACGGGATATTTACCATGATTTGCGAGTTTGAATGTTTCCCGATATTTCGGCACAGTTGCATGTATGATACACAGTTGCATGTCACGGGAGGAACTAATCATGGTTAATATCCCGTTTTTTTTAGTAAAAATTATGTTCAAAACCATGATAGTTTCAAAAGTTATACCAGTTAAATCAGTTTAACCTTTTATTCGTTTAAAATCTTAAAACAAAAATTATGGCATCATCACAGTTCATTAAGAGAGCTCTTCACAAAAATATTAAATTCAATAATATTACTAACAACAATTGAAGAGTTTTTAAAAGCTATACAGATCTCATCATACTCCTATCGAAGATTTTTACCTATTTTTTTTTAGAATGATGGTGGTGTGAATGCGGACCTCCAAATATATCCTGAGCATAGTTCCCGAAATACTGGGTCGAGGAAAATGCAGGAGTGGCTTGGAACGATGGGAAGGAGGGAGAGTAGGATGAGGGGAACGCTAAGGAAGCAGCATTAAAATGAGGCTGCTGGATTAGAATCTCCTGGGATCCAGAATATACTGTCTGTAAATAAGGGGAGTATAAGTCATACAGTAACTCTTGGGCATGCGTGATGGCAGCTTCCTTATTTTCTTGGGGTTGCACGGTCTGAGATAGTTGTTGTTGTTGAGTAGTCTGAGAATTTTGTTGTTTTTCTGACTGGAGCTGATGTTTTTGTTCCTGTGCAAATTGAATCTGAGATTGCTGTTGTTGTTCTGCTTGAGATCTAAATTCTTGTTGTTTTGACTGGAGTTGTATTTTATTTTGGAGTTGTTGAGGGGAAGGTAAAGGAGTTGATTGATGCTGAATCTGAACCGGAAGCACCGGTTGCTGTTGCTCAATTGGCTGAACTTGAATCAAAGGTTCAGACTGGATCTGGAAATGTTGAACAGGAATAGCTCTGGTTCCAGGTGTTTCTTGCTGTGGCTGTTGCGTCACAGGAATTGGTTGAAGAGTAGCTAATGGTTGCAGAGAAGTTGAGACTTGTACTGATTGCAAACTAGGTAGGATCTGAGGCTGTGTTGAAAGCTGAATCAGTTGAGGCTTAGACGTGTGTAAAGGAGCTAAAGTAGGCTGCGGTTGAGAAACAGGGGCTAAAGTGGAGAGTGGCTGTATTGAAGTCAGTACTATAGATAAGGGTGCCTCAGTTACAGGTTGTGGTGGCAAAGTTGGTGGAGCCAATGTGGAAGTGAATAGTTCCTGAGGTGGAGAATTTGGCGACGGCGCCAAGGTAGGCCTTGTCTTAGCTTTAGGTACAATTGAGACCGGTGTGGAACTTTCCGTTGATGAAGACTCAGATGTTGATCTGGGAGGAAAAGTTGTCGATACAGTAGGTACTTCATTACTCAGACTATTCAATTCTTGTGGGGCAAATGTAGGCTGAAAATTTTCTGAAATGACAACCTGAGTCTGAGGCTGCCGATTGCTAATAGTCTGTTGGTTCTGAGAACGAGTTGTTAGTGGGGTTTGGTTCTGAGGGCGAGTGGTCAGTAACGGTTGGTTTTGAGGGCGATTGGTCAAGGCTGGTTGGTTCTGAAATCGTTGATTAGTCCCTTGTCGGATTCTTATGATACCCACACGTTTAGGTGATTGGTTTGAAACTGTGAAAAGTGGTTGGAAACGTGCCACTGCGATGAGACGATCTACAGTGGGCTGAGTGGGCAATGGCTGGAATAGAGGTTGAAGTGATAGTGGTTGCAACTGTGAATGTGATGTTATTTGTTGAATTGGCTGCACCACAGCTAGCTGCGGTACTGGTTGGAATGGCTGCAGAGTTTGTGCTTGCGGCAACTGCAGGAACTGCGGTAGCGGTGATGGAGATGGCTGTGGTTGTAGAAGTATTGGCTGCGGTGGGCCTTGAATAAGCGGTGGTTGATTTGATGGGGTTTGAAGGCCTTGGGAGAATCTTGCATAGCTTGTGGCTTGAGGTTTAGTATTTTGGTTCTGAAAACAAGGTTAACAGTTATTAGGGGTTTGATTGAAAACAGTGTTCAGAAAGAAGAATTATCCTTACCGGAGCAGATGTTGACGATTGTGCTTGCGAGGTGCTTGCCTGCCTTTCAGTGCTTGTTTGTTGACGGGACTGATTAGCATTAAGTTGCCCTGATTTCTCATTTTCCTTCTTCTCTGCTTCTCTGTCTTCCTGTTCGCCTAATGGGTTCTGTGTGTACTGAACGGCTTCTTCATTGTGCGGTAACTGGTTTTCAAGTTGATTGATTTGTTGGAAAAAGTCTGAGGGGAACTCTTCGTCTTGAGGGAAAATCTGTTGGATAATCTGTTCAGAGTAGTTTGGTCGAGTCTGAGGTTGGAAAGTTTCTAGACGAGGTATCAATGACTCTGTTATATCTGGACGTGGAGGTCGAAGCTCGGTGGAGGCAGGAACGTTCTGTTGAAGACTCTGTTGCTGTTGTTGCTCAGATTGAGAAAGTTTAGCAGGATTGAAGTTTTGGAGCTGCTGATTTTGCTGTGCCTGCTCCGCGTTGGACTGTTTGGTGGTTTCAGCATTTTGTTTGAGGACATGTGAGTTTTTCTCTGGCTCAAAGCTCCGTATAAGATTCTCCTGACCTTCATAACTCTGTCCCTGAGTGAAAATAAGTGCCTGGTCTGACAATACCGGGTTAAAGTTCTGGTTGGTATTTTTTAAAATTTGTCTGTCATAATCCTGTTGCTGAAAGTTAGTAGATGATTGAGGCTGCTGCTGTTTTAGCGACTGAAAGTCCTGGTTTTGTTGAAAATCTTGTAGAAAGTGGTCATTGAATATTTTGTGCTCCAAATAGTAAAGCTGCGATGTTACCGGTCGGGCAATTTCGAATGTTGTTGGTGATCCCAGCTGGAAAATGGAAACAGCGATGATTTACGAGTATGTATTATTGTAATTAAAAATAATCAGATTATGTGCCTGTCTATTATGGCTTATAGAAAATCATAAAATCATATTAGGTTTGTACATACTACATTTTTCAAAAAAACATATTGCAATCCGATAAGAACTCTTGTAAATAAATGGTAACACACAATCAAACAAACAACCTCATAATTATGGCAAAAGCATATACGGGCTCCTGTCGTCATCGGTAAAAAATGGGACACCATTTTGTAATATTTTGTTTTTTTCTTATTCAATGATTTTGATAACGCTATCATCGCACAAAACATCTTCAAAGCCTGAGTGATGTCATACCCTGGGCTGATATACAGAAACAGGCGAGTACAGATGGCTGGCGATCGCGGCGGGGAACGAGGGACCCTGCCCCGTTAGCAGGTCGGATATTTTTGCAAGAGGTGGAACGTGCTCTTGCTGAGGAACCCTGGGTGGACCGTAGTCTTTCTGTGGAAAAAAGCTTCACATCAGAAGGCGAAAAGCAAACATCACATGCGATACTCTAATTGTTGATGACATTGACGGTACTCTAATCCATTGTTCTTATAGTTTCTAGAGTCATTTTGAACTAAGTATCAGAAAAATTTTGTCACGGAAGAGTGAGATCCTCCGGTAAAATATACTTAAAACGAGATCTCAAACCCATGCATGTATGTTTACGTAGATTAAGTTTTGAAATAAACATTTATTATAAATAAATAATATTAAATAATGCTGAACATTTTCAGACAGCATCATCTAGCCCCAAAATAAGCGGAGCTTGTGCCATGGGAACTACATGACTGATATACTACGTGTATACAGTTTTTTGTAAAAACGTACATATTATACATGGAAAGCAAAAAAATATTTTTATTTAAGTAAGTAATTTGATTGCAACTATTTTTGGCTGAACAATATTTTACCAATGTTCAGGATATTTTTTCATTAATAATACTATAAAAAAAAACGACTTCCTTACGTGGTTACGTAATTTTCTTTACTCGGGATGATACTCTTTCGATAAAAAACAAAAGTAAAATAGCCCACAAACAATGTTTCGGCTAGTCGTGATTCCATAAGATGATGATGTTTTTGAGTTCGACGAGAAAAGTATCAATTCCTTAGAAATAAAACTTTAAAGGGTCAAGGGATCATTCAGGATCTCTATACAACAATAAAATCATTATCAAATTCGGTTTACAAAACCGAATTGTGAACCTTTCCCCTTTTTGAAATCGGTTAAAAAAGAAGCTGGTTGTTTGAAATTTTAGAAAAATAACCGTTTGTGCGTCAAAATTACTATTAAAAACGTGTGAACGAATAAATCTAAGAGGTCAAGTTCATTAGTTTGTATTCAAAAATTCTTTCACCAATATTTAGTATGAATTTACAGGGTTAACATATGCTAAATATGTACATTATCCCCTTAAAATAGGAGGGATTTTCGTGGCTCTATAAAACAAAAAAAGAATAATCAAAACCGGTTACCTCCTACTTTTTTAGAAGTCTGTTAATAAAAGAGTAGAGGTACTTTTGATTTGCTTCACTTAACAGGAGAAAAGCTTGTAAGCATCGTGCATAGTTTGTTTCAAAATCTTATTCCAAAACTCAAAAACTCTATAAATAAATGTTTATTTCACGGAAAAGTCCTAATATACTCAGCAGCCATTAAATGTCACTCAATGTCGTTATTTTCCGTCATTTATTGCACGAGGTAGGATGGTAGCTAAGGATAAAAGTACAATTTGGTCTCCAGGCTAAGTGAAAAGTCACTTTTACGCAATTGGAACACAAATCACGGAACAGCGGAGTAAAGCGTTGCCATTTTAGCCCCCTCCTTGTACCAGCAGAATTAGCGTAAATAAAATTATTATAAAACCCAAAAGTCTGAAATGATCTAAACAACACATTAGGATTCCCTTTGTCATGGGTATCAGAAACTACGAGGACCATGGTACCATAACACCCAGAACCATACATCTGCAGAACATGTAAACATTTGTTTCGTAGTGGGAATCGAGCTTACGCCTCTTGCGTCTTGGCCGGCTACTAACCCGACGTGGCACAAAGGTTTCCAATGTAAAGCTTTGTTACGAAAAAAAGTCGAATGATTTGGATGAAAAATTATAAGGATTCAAAGTAAAATCGGAAACATGATGGGATAACCCCACTTCACAATCGCATTAAATAAGGCTTTTTCGTCCTGATGTTGCTTGAATCACCCTGTGCAGTTCTGGCTCTGTCCATGTACGTTTGATAAGGAGCTTCACGTAAATTACATTTATTATAAAGCCTGCGGGTACTGCCTTGAATTTCAACTTGACCTCATGCTTAGGGGCTCTATGCATATCAAGCGGACAAAGCATCATAAAACAACAACGCCCCGACCATTCGTAAAATCCTTTCCATCCAAAGGTTGTCCGGAACAGGTGACTCATATAAGCAACAGCCTATTATAATTTTTATTAGAATATTTTTTTGTTTATTTTCATTATGGCAATAGAGTATTTTCATTCGTTCTAGCGTTTAGATTTTTATCGATTTGAATACAAGAATACAATAAGTTTATTTGGCACATAGCACACACACACGCACACATACACACACACAACTGAGTAGTTACAATTTAGTTTCTACTTAGTATATAAGACATACTAAGTAGAAACGTACCTGATAATGAGTTTTTAACTAAGAAATTATTTTAATAATTACTTGTCGTCGTTGATAATTAAATATGTATGTATTTTAAAAAAAAGTATCTATTTAGTATATTGGTCATGTAATTCTCATAATACAAGCTCTGCTTAGTTTGGGGCTAGATGATACTGTGTTAAAACCTACCTGTAACTACATATATAGTAGAGATCCCTTGCGTCTATGTTAAAAGTTTTAAAACTTAGAGCGGGGGAGTCAACATTTGAGACTGAGAACCCAGGTTATACGTACAAATTTTGTGTATTTTCAAAATATATTAAAAAGTTTTATACAGGTGTTTATCGCGTTCACATTTATTATTTTCTCAAAGTTTCGACGGTGTTGCAAAAAAGGTAAACGCGATAAAGACCTACCTAAAATAATTATGTTTACTGATGGTAGAAGTTTGATAAATACCATTATAAAACATCTGTTATGTTTTAACAGATCGCTTTAAATTAGAATGCCATGCCAATAATGTACTAGCCTACCGACACAGTCAAACCGAAGTGAGAGGTGGTCGGCTATTTGTGTCCGCTTACGTCAACATAGCGATGCGGTTTTCCGCTAGATATGCATAGGTCTTTAGATAGTATATTAAGGCGAAGCCGAAGGCGGGAGAGGAGAATAGAGGGTAGTACATACATTGTGGCTATGTGCGATATTGCATCAGAAATAAATAACTAATCTTGTCTTTAGAGGGATAACTTTAGGCATTATGACTTTGACTTAGAATTTTGAGTTTATAGGGGTAACGTGTGTTACCCGAATAATAAGGTAATATATATTTTATTCTAAGTCAGGAAGCTATTTCTAAAATCCAAATCAGTCGAGCATTTACGAAGATTCTTTAAACAAACATCCAGCAACTATACTTATGTATTTATAATAATATTATAGGAAGTAGGGTAAATTGTAATTAGACAAGATAAGGTTGTCTGGAAGAGATTTTAGCGATAAGACCGCCCATTGTACCTTTTATGTATTTACTGTGTTTTATCTTCTCTTTATAATAAAGAGTTTATATATCTGGCTGAGATTAAATCAGCACTATTTAGTATAATCTGTCTACTGTTTTAGAATCCATATGGATATGTACCTTCTGCTGTAACAGCAGTGTTGATAAGTTTAAATGTGACAGAACTAGATGTCGCCACTAGACGACCTCGATGGCGTGTCGGGCTAGTAGCTGGCTGCGACGCAAGAAGTGCGGGTTCGATACAAACGAAACAAAGAGTCCTAGTGTGGGGTAATATTTCTTCAATATACATAGTCCCCATGTATGTGTAGTTCTGATACCCATGACACAGATAATCCTAGTGTTGGGTACACAGATAATGTAGAAAAGGATTTAGTTTATTTTGCAAAAACATGATACATAATAAAGTTAAAAACAAAAAAATAGGTAAACAGTTGTTGCAAAAAGTCCCAACTCAGCATGGTATTGGTTGAAACAACCAGCGCTCTTATCATTTATAATTATTTATTGTATAACACAGAATATACACAGAAATAAAAAAGAAATATAAAACAAAATATTAGGTAATGCTGGACATAATGCTGGTCTTTTTTCACACAGCATCATCTAGCCCCAAAGTAAGCAGAGCTTGTGTTAAAGGAACTAAATGACTGATATACTACCTAAATACATTTTTTGTAAATACATACATATCATACATAGAAACCACCCAGACCCCGAGACAAATATTTGCAAATCATACAAACATTTGTCGATACCGCAACCTTCTGCATTTCAGGCGGGCCTTCGCCCACTGCGCTACAGAGGTCGTCAATTAGGTGAGGCATGTACAAAGGCGAGCTTAACTCTAAAAAGAGTTTTCTTCCAGCAAACCTTTGAAGAGAGATAGAGAAGTGATGAAGTTTGTAAAGTTATAGAAGTGATAGGTAGCTTCTTATATTTTTAACCTTCTGTTATCAGTTAGGTCTTTTTTTTTAAACTTGCAAATTTAGTATAAGTATTCATACTGTAAAAACGCGCCGTTGCACGACGCGGAAGGAGAAAGTTGCAACCACTCACCCTGATGAAGACTCTCGGAATGAGTCGAAACTTAGTCGGTGCCTTCACCGATAGTGCAGTACGTGAAAATTCCCGTTTTTACAATATGAATAGTCAAGTTCACGATAGTTTTTGGAATAAAATTAGCATAAGTACTGATAAATTGCCTTTAGAAGACAAAACCCTGATACGTTATTTTATTCGCCCTTGCTCTGCCTATCCCAAGATTTGTATGAATAATTAGGCTTGTTGCTCTGTTCCACATCTGAAGCTAGTGCCAATTTGGCGGAACTACCCACATCCAAGGATTTCTTTTATCTCCTCTAATAAGAAAGATGAGATGCGCTGTAGAGTTGCCCACGAATAGCCGGAAGAGCCGGATAAGGCGTAAAAATAGATAGAAGTATAGAAAATTAATATTGTAAAAACGGGAATTTTCACGTACTGCACTAACGGTGAAGGCACCGACTAAGTTTCGACTCGTTCCGAGAGTCTTCATCAGGGTGAGTGGTTGCGACTTTCCCCTTCACGATAGTTTTTGGAATAAAAAAGTATAGAAAATTTTAATAACATTTGTTTTACAATGTTCATGATTTCATGAAAACTCATGAATTTGCCAGTTTGTCGCACTTTCTTCGTTTAACTAGTTTGTTAACCGTTAAATTTAATTTAATTTATACTTAATTAGGTATATGATGTAATCCTAGTACTATTATAAACGTGAAAGTTTGTGAGGACGGATGTTAAAACTACTGAACGGATTTTGATGATACTTTACAGTAATATAGCTTATACATGAGAATAACACATAGGCTACTTTTTATCTGGGTACCACGCGGGCGAATCCGTGGACATGGGCTAGCGTTAAAAAGTCCGTTGCAGTGAACTGCAACGCTGACTTTCAGCACGATTGACTTTCGGACAAAGCGCATAAAAACATAAAAAGTAATATTACCTAGGTACCTACTATGAGAAAAGAAAATGCACAATGCAATCTGCATAAGATATGTTCTTCCGGCTAAACACAATGTTACCTACAGCGTAATATAAAATGGAAATATAAAACGATAAAACTCCGCCTAAAACCGGACAAGACATCATTCTAGAAATAAGAGAAAATACCTACGGGATAAGACAAAAGGATCCTATAATATCTCAGAGACACATACTTATCTTTTTCGCATAAATTATTTCGTTCTACCAGAGCAATGTAATCTTGATAATAAATTACACTAGGGTAAAGAGCAATGCTTTTTTTTTTGTCGATTTTTATCACAACTTTCGCTATGCTAACTTTTAGTTTGCTCTGAATTAGAACTGAGATTTAGCTTGCAGAATACGAAGTCCACACAACTATACAAATTGTTAATCTGGTTATACTCATAATCTTTATCAGCCCACGTTAGTCCACTGCTGGACAAAAGCCTCTCCCATTATGTATCACTGAGCCTTGTGTTCGGATCTTCTCATCCAATTTCTACCCGCCGTCATCGCTCCACCAAGCCGGGGGCGCCCCACACTACGTTTGCCAAGACGTGGTCTCCATTCAAAAACTCTTTTACCCCAAAGGTGTTAGTTTCTTCGGCATATAAGATAAGCCTACTGCCTGTTGAGGACCTTTGTGGCACAGTGGGCGAACACCCGCCTGAGAGGAAGGTTGCGAATTCGATTCTCCTTGCGGGAGAAATGCTTGTATGAACTGCAAATATTTTCCTTGGGTCTGAGTGTTTTTTATGTAAAATATGTATGTATTTACAACAAAAAAAATATGTCAGTGGTATTTTAACAGTCATGTACTTCCCATAATACAAGCTCTGCTTAATTTGGGGCTAGATGATGCTGTGTGAAAAATACCAGCATTATTTATTAATTAATTTATTAGTTTAGCTTGCTTATCCTCTGGGCTGTGTGAATGACGACCGATGTGGCGCGGTGGGCGAAGGTCCGCCTGCGACACAGGAGGTTGCGGGTTCGATTCCCGCCCTGGGACAAATGTTTGTACGATCTGCAAATATTTGTTCCGGGTGTTCTGGGTATTTTCTATGTATAATAAAAAAAAATATCATGTATTGTATTAAGTATATCAGTCATCTAGTACCCATAACACAAGCTCTGCTTAGCTTGGGGCTAGATGATGATGTGTGGATTGTCCAGCATTATTTATTTATTTATTTATAATGACTTTCGTTTTCTGTCAGATGATCTCATTGGATTTTATCTGTCAAAGAAACTCCGAGCATAGTTCATAGCTCCATAGGCGTTCCATAGCTCGCTGTGCAACTTTGAAACTGGTGGATTAGCTCCATAGGCGTTCCATAGCTCGCTGTGCAACTTTGAAACTGGTGGATTAGCTCCATAGGCGTTCCATAGCTCGCTGTGCAACTTTGAAACTGGTGGATTAGCTCCATAGGCGTTCCATAGCTCGCTGTGCAACTTTGAAACTGGTGGATTAGCTCCATAGGCGTTCCATAGCTCGCTGTGCAACTTTGAAACTGGTGGATTAGCCCAACTGTGAGTGTCCATGTCTCACCAACGTCTGGCGAAATACTATGACTAGCTGTTGCCAGCGGACTAGCACGCATCGAGACGTGTCTAAAAAAAACTACATACTCCCATACAAAACTTACACCCCCAATTACCCCCCTTTAAAATGTAAAAACCAAAAATCCTTTAAAACGTCATTATTTTTATTCCAAAAACTAACGTGAACTTGACTATTCATATTGCAAAAACGGAAATTTTGACGTACTGCATTATCGGTGAAGGCACCGACTAAGTTTCGGGGTGAGTGGTTGCGACTTTCTACTTCCGCGTCGCGCCGTGCACTAAGTGTGCACTAAACACCCTGATGAAGACTCTCGGAATGAGTCGAAACTTAGTCGGTGCCTTCACCGATAATGCAGTACGTGAAAATTCCCGTTTTTACAATATGAACGTCATTATTTATTTATAATGAGTAGTTACAATTCCAATTTTCAAGTTTCTACCTTTAAAAAAACAATAACGACTGGTCGAAGCGATGCATGACCACAGAGATGGCTCTTATCTGAGTCAACGCATTAGCATTGCCATTCAGCGTGGCAATGCAGCTAGTATTTTTTGAACGCTTCTGTCTGGTAGTGGATTAATTGAGGTATCTATAGATCGTTTGCAACGGTCTTTAGATAGCTGTTACATGCTAGAAAAATGATGACTACCGTCACATTATCATTTAGTCAGAAACGTTCCAATTCATGCAGTAATCACAAGCTTATTATGTAAAGAGATGCAGTTCGCTAAACATCGCGAGTTGGCGAGAGTGGTCTCACTATCGTGGTATGTACATCCTTTCTGTTTATTAAAGTAAATATTTTATAACGTAAAACACTATGATTAGTCCGCTTTCCCGTTTAACTGGATTAATAACGTCAAGTCAACCAGTTGCCGTACTTGTTGCACAACTTGTAAGTGGAATGGGAAACTCTTTCCATGTATACCTCGTGGTTCACTTCATTATCAAGTTAGGTTGATGGTGTACCAGAGGGAAAATATCCATAGCCCCCCCGACCTGTTGGATGAACTACCAACAGAAATCAAAAAAGTTTGCGATCATTGCCAAAAGTTGAAATATTTTTGATCCTTTAAATTACAAGGACTGCGTTATTTGTTTTGAAAAATATTAAGGTATTAAAATAAATATTTTTTTCTTTTAAACAATTTGTTAAGTAGGTGTTAACTTTTAATAATATTTTAATTTTAAATATATCAAAATACTAGCATCTGCTAGTACTTTTTATCTGGGTAACAAGGATTCGCCCGCGTGATACCCGGATAAAAAGTAGCCTATTTATTATTCTGATGTAAAAGCTATAATACTGTAAAATTACATCAAGATCCGTTCAGTAGTTTTTGCGTGAAAGAGTAACAAACATCCATCCTCACAAACTTTCACGTTTATAATATTAGTAGGATATTTTAAATTTTCAAACTTATCACAAACTTTTTTATATGTGTATGTTGGTCTCCCATTCCTGACCTGCCATAACAACCTGCTCAGAGTAACACAAAGAGACCAAAAAATAATTAATGGAACGACGAAGGAACTAACTGGTACGAACAAACAAACACGCTCACAACTGTAATCCCCATGATGGAGATCCTCAGATCCATACTCAGTACGCAAATCTGTGGGGAAAACAAGTTGGAGGTGGTCAGGGTTACATCCACACATTATATTTGGCACGTGTCCGAGTTTTGCCAGTAGTTAGCATTCCACGTGACCGGTTGCAATCCCATCGCTGCTTATTGGAACACTAACCGATGACACATGCCTTTGAATTTTTAGTTCTAAGTAATGCCGGTTTCTGCACGATGTTTTCTATCACCGTTTTCAGCACATAAATTGAAAATTATTGGTGAACGATCGGGTTTGAATACCGACCTTCGGATCGGAAGTCGGGGTACCCACTAGGCCAAACACTGTCTTAAAAAACTGGAACAAACCAAGGATTTTATTTAAGCCATGGTTGATCGAAGGTTTTAAAACACGTCTACTCACAGGTCTATGATAAAGACTAGTTGTGCAACTGATCAACCAGATAAAAGAGCTACCCGACTGGTTGATCAACGAATCCACCAGCTGCAGGAAATACCCCAAGTATATAATTACCGCAGAGACAATGCGTGATTAAATTTACGTTCTGTTGAACGAACGGGACGGGGAGAGAATAGAAACTCATTATTTGCTGATTTCGAAGTGTGGTACATGTTTAATCAATGAATGAATGAATGAATGAAAACTTTATTTGCTTGAAGGTACACTGCTTCTTATGATTCTTTATTAGGTATCACTGTACTCGACTAAATTTGTCGTGCAAATATTAGACCAACTCAGAAGAAATTTATATTAAATTAAATTGATATTTTAAATTTCATGCATGTCAATATAAAAATATACATTTATTCATACAACTATTTACAAGTAGGTTTAACAGCTAGCCATCTAAAAACCGTTACAAACGATCTATAGATAGCTCAACTGATCCTGATCACTACCAGACGGAATCGTTCTCAAAATACTGGCCGCATTGCCACGCTGAATGGCAATGCTATTGCGTTGACCCAGATAAGAGCCAGCTCTCTGGTCACGCGTCGCTTCGACCAGACGCCCTGAAAGAATTTTGAAAACGCGAAGGGCCCCGGTTAGGAAGAGCTTACTTATCTGAGCCTTTTGGGGTTGAGACTCTGGGTCCGTGGGGAACCGGGGCCCTTCGCGTTTTCAAAATTCTTTCAGGGCGACTGGTCGAAGCGAAGTGTGACCATATAATATAAAATAGTTACAAAATGTCAGAAAAAAAGAAAACAATTAAAATATGAATTTAAATTTAAAATATTCATCTATGGTTGAATTTATTTTCTTTAAGGGCTCTAATACTGATTAACAACAGAATCGGTATGTTTGGGATTTTAGTATACCTTCCTAAGGCGAATATTATAAAGAGGTGATAAGTTTGGATGTTTTCTAACTACTTGCAAAACGCGGGCATGTGCCAAATGTAATGTTTGGACGTGCCTCTGTCCACGTTCTACTTGGTATCCTCAAAGATCTACGCACTGAGTATATACCTCAGGATGTCCATCATGGGGCAAACAGTCGTGAGGGTGTTTATTTATTTTTAATAGACAAACCATAAATAAGTAAAAATACTAGGTACATCCAAAAATAATAGGTATTAGTTTAGGTATTGTACCGTACTACCAAAAAAGGTCCAAATTCAGCAGAATACAATCTACAGTAAACTGCAAACAGCGCTAATTTTTAGCACGGACCTCAGTTGAAATAATTAAGACTATCTTCTGCCCACGGCTTCACCCGCGTGGTACTCGAAAAAAAGTAGCCTATGTGTTATTCTTATGTATAAGCTATATTACTGTAAAAATTCATCAAAATCTGTTGAGTAGTTTTTGCGTGAAAGAGTAACTAACATCCATCCTCACAAACTTTAGCGCTTATAATATTAGTAGGATATGATTGTGAAATAATTACCAGAATAGAAATTCTGCTTAGATTCACAAATTAAATTAAAAAAAAGTATTTTTAAAGAGAGAGATCGAACATATTTTTATAAAATTTATAGAAAATTTGTTATTTAAAAATATAATATAGAGAATTTGTATTAGTTGTTTGTGTTCATGTTGGAGGCGTAATTGGTACGGACCATGGGAAGCTGAAATAATTGATTGTATCTAAAATTTACTCGTGAGCATCTTAACCTAAGTTTATTAAGTAAACATGAACTATCAATAAGCATATAAACTATTTTGTATTAAAATACTTGATCACGTTCAATTCTCCTGTCATTTAATGGCATAAATAAATAATACACTGCATCATTTAGCCCCAAACTAAGCTCAGCTTGTAAACTACACGACTGATTTGTTAATTGAAATGTTAATTGGTCAGTCAATGGTTACCCTCGTACAAAAGATCGATACTTGAAGTGTCAAAATGTAAAAACATTTAATTTGGCACAATATAAAAAATGAAAAAAAATGGTAAACTACCCTATAAATAGGAATTAAAATAAAAAACAAGAAGGTACAGCCCAATTTAAATATTTTCTATCTTATTGTAAAAACGGGAATTTTCACGTACTGCACTATCGGTGAAGGCACCGACTAAGTTTCGACTCATTCCGAGAGTCTTCATCAGGGTGAGTGGTTGCGACTTTCTCCTTCCGCGTCGCGCCGTGCACTACAATATTTTACAATATGAATAGTCAAGTTCACGATAATTTTTGGAATAAAAAAAAAAAATTCTATCTTCTTGTAAAATAGTATCTTTTCTAAATAGAAACAAAAAATATTAGATTTCCTAACTTGAACCAGTTATTATTTTCTAACCTGTGCTTGAACACAGTAAATTTCAGAACTCCTTATAATTACCTCCTCAAAACTTGTGCAATCTAATAAACGGAAGTACGAGCGTGTAGTTTCCAACAGACACAGCATCACAAGATCTCTGCTTACAATTTCCCCGCGTAATTGTTGGTGAGATTACAATTGTTGGTGAGATTACAATTGTTGGTGAGATTACAATTGTTGGTGAGATTACAATTGTTGGTGAGATTAAAATTGTTGGTGAGATTACAATTGTTGGTGAGATTACAATTGTTGGTGAGATTACAATTGTTGGTGAGATTACAATTGTTGGTGAGATTACAATTGTTGGTGAGATTACAATTGTTGGTGAGATTACAATTGTTGGTGAGATTACAATTGTTGGTGAGATTACAATTGTTGGTGGGATAACAATTGTAACAAGACCTTTGATAAAGTTAGTGTTTCTTTCCACATTGCCATGTCTGAGTGAATCTCTAGTACTCCTGCTCATCTCAGAGCATAGAGTATTTTTTCATTAGATGCATTATTTCAAAGCATGCTGTTATTTCAACCCCCAAAGAAAGAAGAAAGAAAATACATAAAATATAATAGGTGTCAAAATATGGGATATATTATCTCAGACTAGCTTCTGCCCACGGCCTCACTCGCGTGGTACCCGGATAAAAAGGAGCCTATGTGTTATTCTGATGTATAAACCATATTACTGTAAAGTTTCATCAAAATCCATGTATGATTAATTGACTGACTGAGAGTTTAACGTATGTAGACCGTAAGTCTTAGAGATATGAAATTTAGAGGGTGGGATCAGGTTTAGTTTCAGGTTTAAAAGAAAACTAGCATTGACATTAACGTGGTTTGGTATTATTTTAGGATATTATTATGACTATACCACGTACTTTACTACTCCCCTGACGTTTCGTTGACCGTTTAGAGGTCCTTCTATAAAGTACGCGACAGAGACGGGAACTCAAGTCGTAATAATATCCTAAAATAAAAAAAAACCTGTTATAAAACACTTCCGCTAGGACTCCTTCGGTCTTTTTCCAGTTGCGCAATTTAAATTAATATCTGGTAATTTAAATTGTGAAACTAAAAAGGCGACGCGACATTTTGGTATTAATTGTGGTGGACTGTTGTATTATCTGTGGTTGCTAATGACTCGACCGTGGAAAGTGTGGCGCCAGCGGTTCTCAAACCACCCTTCAGGGATTTATTTAAATGTATGCGCTGAGAGGACAATTTATTGCTGCCAGCTCATTTCCTTGCAGAGCTGATAACCAGCTCTTCCGACCTCCTGAAGTAAAGAACTAAGGTGCTTCACCAAAATGGAAAATGATTTATAACTGGAGTCTTTTTTATTTTGTTTCTATACTGCTAGTTCGCTACGAACTAAGATTTACCATTTTTAACCAACTACCGAAACTCCACTACCACATAATTTGAAAACTTTCCTACCGATTAAGCTCATCTTTAAACTCATAAATTATATTAAATAATCTACCTACATACCACATTTCATTAAAATTAAATGAGAGGTCCAGCAGTTTTTGTCTAAAAAAAACATACACAGAAATATACAAACAAACGCCTCTATACTCAGATATCTTATTTCGCTTCGCTCACTCAATCAATTACTATTACCCGCAGCGGGAATCAAACCCGCACCTCTTGCGTCCTGGCCAGCTAGTCGAAGTACATTATAATCCAAACTTACGACGTAGGTAAGTAGGCTCCTTTTGAGGTCCCATGGAACCCCCACCAATTCAATAATAATAAGGAAACGGGGGCACCTGCCCCAGCAAACTGACCTCAATATTTAGACCCAGTAAATATTCGGCAGGGGCTCTCAACATTTCATTCTGTACCCAAATTAACGCAAACCCTTTGTTCCGATCCCCAGGAATCTAAGCGCCTGATTCTGTACGTACACGATTTCAGTTTGATTTCACAACAACTTTGTTGATCGGTTTGTAACGCTTAAACCAATCCCATTTGTTACCACTTAGTTTCTATGTTATCATTGTAGAATAAATGGCTATTTACCTATGGTAAATATCTTGTGATTTTAATGAATAAAACCTATTGACATTGACTTTAAAACTTGCAAAAAAGAGCATACTAAAAATAGCTAGGTCACAAGCGTAAGACCAAATTTAAAAAAAATTAAATTGTGAAAACAATTAGCTTACGTCTATATTTTAAATGTATGATAGTAGGCTAAATAATGATGGATGGATTGTAAGACGACCTCTGTGGCGCAGTGAGCGAAGGCCCGCCTGAGACGCAGAAGGTTGCGGGTTCAATTCCTGCCACGGGACAAATGTTTGTATCTGCAAATATTTGTCTCGGGTCTGGGTGTTTTCTATGTATAATATGTATGTATTTACAAAAAAAAATGTATATAAGTAGTATATCAGTCATGTAGTTCCCATAATACAAGCTCGGCTTAGTTTGGGGCTAGATGATGCTGTGTGAAAATGTCCAGCATTATTTATTTATTTATTAAGATTTAATAACATCTCAATAATTCAGCCTCGGCGGGATTCGAACCACGGAGGCTACACTAAACCACGAGATCGTACCAGCCTCATAAAAACTCTTGAGATGTTTCAGCTCGAAGCGCCGAGGCTCCATCTATCGGGGAAACTTTGCAGTTTCATCCAAGCCTCTTAAATACATTTTGTACTAAATTCACATTTAGTTACGCATTTAAAACCAGACAGCCATTTAATTGTTCCAAGCCCACAAAGAGTAATTAATATAGTGTTTTTTTTAACTTAAAACAGGATATTTACCGTGTTTTTTTTTGAGTTAGAATGTTTCCGGATATTTCGGCACAGTTGCATCTATCATTATGACAGGAATACGTACACAAACTGGTTAGTTCAAACTCACTAATCCGTTTTTAGTATAAAATATGTTCATAACTATTATATTTTCAAAATTTATTACAATATAGTGTTCAGAAACAGATTAATTGAAAAGCTCATACTTTGTTTTCCTTTCACGCTAACGCAAATTTGTCAAGGAAAAACTTGACAGCAGTCACGTGACATTTCCACAGCTAATGTCATTTCCGTACCGATCAATCTTTCCGCAGGCGTTAACGCCAACAGGAAGTGGTATTCGTCTTGACATCTTAATACCTTATAGCTGTTTGTTTCATGAAACCGGCGCCGGTTCAGAATCAGCCCGCGGGACACTTTCATTATGATTTTTGTTTTGGGTATTTCAGATGTTTCCTGTAATTCATTTAATGTTCCCGATTCGACGACAGGACTACTAATTCGTTTTTTATCCAAAAGGAGTTGAAAAGTTGAACCCTTTAGGGCAAAACGTTTTTTGTGGTGGGTTTTTGTGAAAAAATTAAAACTTTTAGTATCAAGACGGAATTAAGGGATGCCCAGAGAACCCTAAAAAGAAAAATTAACAAGAGTCCTCACCCAGTTTTTCCTGTAGAGGGTAAGCTCTTGTCATTTTAACAGATACCAACTTACTGCCAGAGATATTATCAACATACTAGTCTTTTCTTGGCTGTCACATGGAATGCTAGCTAATATGCAAAACGCGGACATGTGCCAAATGTATTGTTTGGACGTGCCTCTTACTACTCCCTATTCGGTATCCTTAAAGATATCAGAAGATTGAAATCATAAACCGCACTGTTCTATTACCTATAGCACTCAGAATAAAACCTAAACTTTCTATTTTGAGTGGGCATGGTAGGCCCGAGCCTCGTGTAGACGGCGCGCGGCGCGGTCGGTGAGTTAGTGGACTGCAATAAGGGACTGCGAAGAAAATGAACTGCGGGTCGTCAGAGATACTCTCAATAATAATATTTTCATTCCTAGAAGGGACTGTCCACGCCCACTGCTTATACACAGTCAAGAGGCGCGGCGAAGCAACGGCCGGCATCGGCATTGTCGTCGTCGCCCTGAGCGTAGAAACGATTATCTTACTAGCTTCTGCCTACGGCTTCGCCCGCGGGGTCCCCGGATAAAAAGTGGCATATGTGTTATTCTGATGTATAAGCTATATTACTGTGAAGTTTCATCAAAATCCTTTCAGTAGATTTTTCGTGAAAGAGTAACTCACAAACTTTCGCGTTTATAATATTAGTAGGATAGGATATGTGCCCAAGCCCTAACCGGCGACCACAGTGACTGTGGTCACACAAGTATCGACTTTTACATAACATAGGGTCTCCGACTGCAGTTTAAAGTGTATCTAAACCATAACTGGGCCTTCACTGGCTCTTTGAAATAACTAGCTGTTGCCAGCGGATTTATTTACACGCGTGTAGTTGTGTAAAAAAAAACATAGTTCCATATACACACTTTGACTCCATTTTCCCTTCCTTGAAAAGTGAAAATCAACAACACGTAATTATTTAATTATGATGGGTAGCTACAATTCCAATTTTCAAGTTCCTACCTTTAAATTCCTCCCCTTTCCCCTCATTTCCTCCCCTTAAATATCAAAATCCAAAAACCCTGAAACACGTCATTATTTATTTATTATGAGTACGTATATGCATAGTAGGATATCAGTCATTTAGGTACCTAGAGGCTAGACAAATACCACTTTCTGTTGTCGTTAACGCCTGTGGAAAGATATTTTTTTTTTTTTTTTAATTAACAATTTTATCTTTCCGCAGGCGTTAACGTCAACAGAAAGTGGTATTTGTCTAGCCCCCTGGTTCCCATAACACAAGCTCTGCTTACTTCGGAGCTAGATTGCTGTGTGAAAATCAGCATTATTATTATTCAGATTTTATTATTATTATCAGCATTATTATTAGACAACCTCTGTGGCGCAGTGGGCGAAGGCCCGCCTGAGACGCAGAAGGTTGCGGGTTCGATTCCCGCCGCGGGACAAATGTTTGTTTCAGCAAATATTTGTCTCGGGTCTGGGTGTTTTCTATGTATAATATGTAGGTATTTACAAAAAAAATGTATATAAGTAGTATATCAATCATGTAGTTTCCATAACACAAGCTCTACTTACTTTGGGGCTAGATGATGCTGTTTGAAAATGTCCAGCATTATTTATTTTATTTATTTATTTTATTTTCTATTCCACAAAACTTAGATTTTCTATTACGTATTATTAGAATCGTACCTAATCTACGTACCATAAGAGAGCAAAATAATATTTTTACGACGTGGGCGCTATGTTACGTTGCCAGAGGTAAAAATATTTTGCGGAGAAAATTATATAACTAACTAAACTGTAATAACAAAATAATACTGGACATTTTCACACAGCATCATCTAGCCCCAAACTAAACAGAGCTTCTGTTCTTCGAACTACATAACTGATATACTAGTTACATAAAGGTATACATTTTTTGGTTAATAATAATTATAATAATAATAATAATGCTGTACATTTTTCACACAGCATCATCTAGCCCCAAACTAAGCAGAGCTTGTATTATGGGAACTACATGACTGATATACTACTTATATATATATATATTTTGTAAATACATACATAATATACATAGAAAACACCCAGACCTGAGACAACTATTTGCAAATACAAATATTTGTCCCGTGGCGGGAATTGAACCCGCAACCTTCTGCGTCCCAGGCGGACCTTCGCCCACTGCGCTACAGAGGTCGTCATACATACATATTATGCATAGAAAACACCCCGATCCGTGACAAATATGATTGCATATCATACAAAGATTTTACAGCATACATGCATACATACAGCTTATACCATTTTTGCTATAAGATTCTATTTACATAACAATTTTATTGAAACAATATCGTTTTCACAATACAATTAAAACTATTTGTTCTCATTTACGTTGCATAGTGAATGCAAATGAGAATGCGGAGCTGCCTGCAGCCAATCGGAATCATTGTTAATTGACGAGTAGTTTTTAAACGGATACAGAGCTTACATAGCCTCTTTAGAGATTGAGTAAAATTGGAATCAAATTTGGAACGACACTACCCTATCAGCTGAATGAATGAAGGATCATCTGAATGAACGATGACGGAAAAAGTATCAGAAAGAATCTATAATCGGTCAACGAAACGTCAGCAGGAAAATAATAAAGTACGTGGTATATTAGTAATAAAAATATCTTGAAATGTTTTTGGTATTTAAGAGCTATGCCACGGCAGCCCTCGGCCCCTTAACTCACTGCGTCGCATCGTCCTACCGCGCTATAACTTCTTTTTCTCGGCTACCATGGGCTGTGGCTTGAGATTAAATAGACTGTCATCTTCCTCATGAATCAGCGCTGCTTTCACCCAAACGGTGTGAAGTAGCAGAATGCTGAGACCAAGCCTTTTTGGCATTCGATGCTCGGGAGACTCACTTGGCACAACAGTACCTACCTGTGAGGAATCCTAACTACCTTCCGCAGACTTATACGATACCTACCTACATTATGTTTTTAGTAGGTAGGTACCTATCTTTTTATTTTACCTGGGTGTCTGTTTTAGTCCAAAGTTGATGTCTTCTTTCCGTTTTGCCAAATAGAAATATTTTCTTTCTTTCTTCATGAATTGGGCTATCAAATGCAAGAAGATTTTATAAAATCCGACTGGTAGTACCAAAGATTAGCGTGTCCAAACAAAAAAACATACACTTCAGCTTTAATATTAGTAAAGATTATGTTTGTGGGAAGATAATCTCCAGTTCATAATATCCATTTCGCAGAGATACTGCTCTATTACTAGTTATAATTAAACTATAAGGTTCCCTGAGTCAGGAGGCAGGCCACGTCCGATGGAGCCCCACTGATAATATCTTATCTCTGCATCTTCATCATATACCTTATTTTATTTGAATAGCGTTTAAGTTATAAGATATAACTAATAATCGATACTAATATTATAAAGAAGCAAAGTTTGTATATTTGGATGTAGGAGGTAATTTCGGAAACTAAGGATACGATTTTAAAAAAAATATTTCACCAATATTTAGAATGGACTTTCAGAGTGGACATAGGCTATATCATACATTATCCCGTTAAAAAGAGCTTTTCGTGGAGACCAATTTTTTATCGTAAGTTTACTAAAAAACGGTAGAGTGAGTGCGTTCCCTACGAATGCTGCTTTTCGTCGGCTACTTTTTATCCGGATACCACGCGGGTGAAGCCGTGGACATTAGCCAGTAAGATATAAATGCCTGAGGCTCTAGACAAATACCCACGCTTAGTTTTCCTTTCACGCTGATGCAAATTTGTCAAGGAAAAACTTGGGAGCCGTCACGTGACATTTCCACAGCTAATACCATTTCCAAACAATTCAATCTTTCCGCAGGCGTTAGCGCCAACAGAAAGTGGTATTTTTCTAGAAATCCTGGTCGGTTTTGGAAGCTGGTAGAATACTCTCCATCCTAAGGTTGTCTAAAGGAAACCACTTTCAGCGATAAGATCGCCCATTGTACTTTTTTATAGTTTTAGTTATATTTATGTAACTATGTTGTATCTACTGTAAAATGGTGCTATGCTGCAGCAAAGAGATCTTGGTGGAGATTTTTACGGATTAACATAAAATATCATAGTATTTTTTTGTCTACATTTAAAGACTTTCATTGCGGAATTCCCTAACCCCTAATTTAGGGTTGTTTGTTACCCTTTTTGTCCCAAGGACCGAAGAGAAACAATAGCGGTACTATCAATCATAGCTTACGTCCAGGAATCTGACCTTAAGGGCACAATTGCCAGTGAAACAGAGATAAGATAAGTAATTATTATTTCCCTGTTTATCATTCCGTTGAAAACCATAGAATTTAACTGTACCCTGGCTACGCTTTGGTCGACACTGAACTTTAGTGGCGAGCAAAGCGGGGTGGCGTTCATTAGTTTGCGGTGATTACATATTAGATCCAATCGAATCAAAAATTTAAATTTCAGACAGTACCATCCATTTTGTTAGTAAATACTTAAGATTATTTGTTAGTAAATTCTGCGAAGATAGGAATAGGTATGTGGATAGAGACATTCTGCGAAGGGAGAATATAATCTAAAAAAAACAACATTTTAATTATTTTGATCATTTTGACCAACAGACGTTGTTCTGTCCTTGAATGAAAAATTAATTTTATTTATTTCATAAATTCCATTTCAAATTACTATAATATCTGACATTATTTTAGATCAATTTATAAAGTAAGATTTTTTCATAATTACGATTTTGTAATTAGTATCATTTTAAATAAATATTGACTGTACTTGCAGCGAGCTTACAGGGCCCATGTACGGGGAGTACATGTACGGGGAGTACATGGACCCTGAAAGGGCACTACTTTTATGTAACACCTAAGCTGATGTACATTTGAGCATGAATAAATGAATATGAATATGAATATGAATGTGACAGATAAGAAACGTCAATTCGACAACCATAGAGGAAGTAACTACTACGTTCGACAACCAAGATCGGTTTGTATGGGAGAAAGATACCAAGTTTTTTATATATATTCCGGGTAATTTTTCAAACTTTTCATTCCATAAAAACCTAGTATAACGAACATTGTAAACAAAAAATAGCTAAATCGGTCCAGACATTCTCATGTAATGCGCTTAGCAACGAACATAATTTCATTTTTATTTATATACTAGCTTCTGCCTACGGCTTCGCCCGCGTGGTACCCGGATAAAAAGTAGCCTATGTGTTATTCTGATGTATAAGCTATATTACTGTAAAGTTTCATCAAAATCCGTTCGGTAGTTTTTGCGTGAAAGAGGAACAAACATCCTCACAAACTTTCACGTTTATAATATTAAATTAATAATAAGTAGGATTTCATTTTATTTATAAGGAATGGTTTATTTACATAATGACGTTGTAAACTTATGTACTAGAAAAAAAATAACGTAGGTTATAACTAATCACCAACTAATCTCAAAAGGTTCGTATTATTATGTATCGATAAGCGATTCATCATCATCAGCATCTAGTAGAAGCCCAAAGTTTGTTAGTCAAAAAAGATCTCAATATTTACTGATCTGGATCAGTTGACCTATCTTTAGATCGGTCTTTAGAATAGGTAGCTGTTTTATCTGTATTTTTTGCTGTACTTGGACATAGTCACATAGTTGTATGAAAAATGTAATATCTCTTAGTATTTACGCCACTTGATATATTTGTAATCTTAGTTATATTTGTCTCGGGTTTGGGTGTTTTCCTATGTATAATATGTATGTATTTACAAAAAAAAAAGTATTTAAGTATTATATCAGTCATGTAGTTCCCATAATACAAGCTCTGCTTAGTTTGGGGCTAGATGATGCTGTGTGAAAAATATCCAGCATTTATTTATTTATATTTATATTGTGAGCCAGTATCATTTTCAAAATATTTATCCTCGATAGAACTTTCGAAAGTAAACGATTTTTACGATTTTCAGACTTAATTGATGTAATACAAAATTATCTTTGAAATCTTAAGATATCAACCAACTGTTACGCACGAGTTATAAAACAATTTTAAACACGTTGTAAATCTGTCAAAAATCCAGGCAATATTAAAGGCTCATAGCACAGTTAATAACTTTGAACACCAAACTCCAACAAACTTTGCTAAAAGAATTTATCAGTCGCTTTATATTCATCACCAATCCACCATTTTCACCGCACTATGAATTTAAAACTGAAAACTGTTTTATCAAAAGTTTTGCAGAAATTATAATCCCTTCGAAAATGGTTTTTTTTTTGCGAAAGTATCGCAGAATTTATATTCGCGCAGCGCAAACAAGATCTTTAAATTTCTTTAAGCGCAAGTTTGTTCGTGACACGAAAATAAACAGTTATATCTATGAAGCATAAAACTTCAATGAATGGTTTTTTATATCCATTGTGGCTACGCTCGATGATGCAGACTACTATAAAAAAAACTTAATTTTTCTTAATTTCCTCATTAAACTGATCTTTTCAAACTGATTAATCTCCGTACCTAACAGCTGAATCGATTTGTATATCTACTTTCATACGGGTTCCACGCGGGCGGCCAGAGGCTGAAAACATATAAGCTTATTAAAGCATTTAAGTTTTAAGCTTCTCTTTGTTTTTTTTTAGATTTCTACGCATTTTTTATATGCATCAGAAATACGCTTTTGATTGATCAGACAGTCTATTTGCAAGTCAGCACTGAGGCCAGACACTAGACACTTAGGGCCCGGTTGATCTGAGGCGGTGGCAGAGGTGCGGTAGCGATGAAAAAGAAACGGTTGTCAATTGGTTGGCAAAGTTCGCGTGAATGTATTGATTGCCACGGCCACCGCGTCACTTGACTACCTCTGTGGCGCAGTGGGCGAAGGCCCGCCTCAGACGCAGAAGGTTGCAGGTCCGATTCCGCCGCGGGACATATGTTTGTATGATCTGCAAATATTTGTGTCCCGTCTAGCTCTTTGTTATCTATTATGTAATAAGTATAAATTTATACTTATTACATCCCCTCCCCGAGCTGGTCACCGTGGGGAGATCGACTAAACACGAAACAAAATTGATGATTCTTTAAAAGAAAAGTTTCATTGAAGCAAAAGCTGGGGTAGGCCTCTGCGTCATGATACGAACAAGGATAAAACTATTTACATTATGACAGTAGGTACGTAACCTGTCAGATCGTATGAACCGTTTTGGGCTATGTATATAATAGAATAGAAAGTAGTTTATTTGACAGCAACAAAGCATAGAAGGCTGGTACAGAATAAGTAAATAAAAAGATACTTTATAAATGGGTTAGATCTTACTGTAAGTAACAGTAAGATTTAAAAAACACAGAGACAAAGAGGTCGGTTTTTTAGGTTCCTACCAGCGCGGACGGCGTTATTTCACTTTTTTTCAAATCAAATTAAATGTTTATTTCAGTAACTTAATCTACGTATACATATAATATACGTAGTGCACGGCGCGACGCGGAAGGTGAAAGTCGCAACCACGCACCCTGATGAAGACTCTCGGAATGAGTTGAAACTTAGTCGGTGCCTTCACTGATAGTGCAGTACGTGAAAATTCCCGTTTTTACAATATGAATAGTCAAGTTCACGATAGTTTTTGGAATAAAATTACATATAATTGGTTTTACCTGTGGTAGGAGATCTCGCTTTTCCTTTAAAATTGAAAATTGTATCCTTGATTATGGCATGTCTCACGTAGGTGATTTCAATGAATAAAGTCTTTTTTACTTTCCTTTTGGCTTAAACTTACGATTATTTTTCTTGAACAAGATTTGGACAAGCACCTTTTTATAACATTCGTTATTGCATTACAGTTAAGTGGTATCAAAATAAGATAAGACTTAGAGAATATATTTTTTTAACCCTCTCGTGTGATTCCATCAACGACCGCAGTGCCCCCTGCGTGATTTGTGGATAAAACCTATCTAAAAACAATACCTGAAGACATACTATTCAATTGCAAAAAAACATTATCACAATAGGATAAAGCCGTTTCTGACATAAATGGTAACAGACGTAAAATTAATATAATTACACAACCAAACAACCTCTAAGGTCAAACGCACATAACCGAGCTCCTATCGTCGCGGGTAAATGGAAGAGTACTTACCGATGGAACATTCTCCTGCTGCGTACTCCCTCTAGAATGATCTAGCTGTGGCTCCTTGGATTGAATAGCTGAAATTACCAAAATAAACATAAAATATATAAAATAAACAGCCAACAGACACATATTGACGCCACACTAGGATTCCCTGTGTCGTGGGTATCAGGAACTACGAGTATCGGAGTACCACAACACTGGAACAAATATCTGCAGAGCAAATGTTTGCACATTTGTCCCGCAGCGGGGATCGAAACTGTACCACTTCTGTCGCTGCTGTTTACTACGCTCGCCACGCAACCGAGGTCTTCATATAAAATATATAAACCAAATAAGTATATAAAATCGTTGCGTGATTCACTTACTAAACTAAATATTTTATATGGTCTTTATCGCGTTCGCCATTTTATTTCCCGAAGTTTCGACTGTGTTGCAACAGCCGTGGTCGGGGTTGACTGGAGTATATGGAGCTACCGTCAAGAAATAAAAGCAAGGACGGCAACTACCCTCATTTCGGCTTCAGATTCAGTAAAGTTCATATTCATGTTCGCATGTCCACTGACTGACAATCAACGCACCGAACAGACCACAAGTTTGCTTTTAAGCAAAAAAAATTCTCTGAGCCATGGCCTTTTTGTTGTGCTGCAACACACACAAACACAAACTTACTGACAATAAAATGTATATTGGTGTGTGTCTGTAAGTTATAAGAAATTTGAAAGGTATGTTTGATTTGGTGTAAGGTACTTATTTGAATTTTAGGTACCTACTATTTTATATTTAAGTATGTGTATTTATTTATGTAGTCATGGTATAACTATATAGACCTACGCATATTCGACGTGTAAAATTATTTTTATACCAATAAAATCTTGTATCTACCTCACAAAAAGATTTTCCGAAATTCTGTCTCTAGAGGGTGTAGCGGAAAGTTGAAGTTTATATGATTGGCTTGTCTATTGATCATCTATAGGTCACTTGATGGCCTCCACTAAAGTATTAGTCTTTTGTTCATAGATAAATATAATTTCCTGACATCGAAATTTATTACTTAAACCTAGAGATTGGAATAAATGATACGAAACTACAAGATTGTATTAATATAAGACATTAAATGTCAAAAAACCGACTTCCTCATGTGCTAACATATTTTGCTCACTCGAAATGTCACTACTAATAAAAAAATTAATAGTAAAATGTTTCGGCTAGTCGTGATTCCTTAAGATGATGTAGTTTTTTGAGTTTTACAGAGAAAGTAGCAATCTCTCTGGAATAAAACTTTTATGGGACCTTTTCTAGATCATTTATATACAATAACTATACAATAACAAAAGAATCACCCCTCTGGAATAAAACTTTTATGGGACCTTTTCTAGATCATTTATATACAATAACTATAGAGGTACAATAACAAAAGAATCATTAAAATCGCTTAACAATTGGCGAAAAAAGTAAAGGAATTGAGAACCTCCTCCTTTTTTGAAGTCATTTAAAAAGAGACATTGTAAGGACTATGGGTTCGAACAATAAAAAAAACACGCATACAATTCTTTTCCCCATGATGGGTATACTCAGGTACATACTCAGTATATCTACGATATTGAGGGTACCAAGTAGAAAATAGTCAGAGACGCGTTCCAATTTTTGGCACATGTCCGCGTTTTGCAAGTAGTTAGCATTCCACGTGACAGATTGCAAGCCTATCACCGCTTATTGGAACACTTACAGATAGCACATGCCTTCGATTGTTTGGTTCTATGGCATGCCGGTTTCCTAACGATATTCCTTTACCGGTTAAATTTTAATCCAGGAATTACATATTGATATTCGATAGACTAAAAAACAAAAAGGAATTCTTTGTCCACTAGTGAGATCCAGCAGACTCTTCAGATTAGATAACTTGTACAAAAGCTTAACCCACATTTAGTATCTATTTTACATCCAAACATATTCTCGATAGGCGAGAGTGTGCGTTCTGTTTGGCACATACCCATCAAGGAATGCCTTTCATCCAATTTCTAGATCACCAGATCATTCTCATTGACAATTTTCTCTCGATGTTTTCCTCCACCGTTTCATGAAAATGTACACAAATGTTCATTGGTTAATAAAATGTAAATTGGCCTAATTATAGGGCGTTTAGAAACTCACCGTTTTCCAAAACAGATGACTGTATCCTCAATCCATAGTTTCCTTCTAGAAGTTCCCTCTTCGCAGTCTTATTATCATCTTCATCTTGTTTACTTCTAGAAGGTTCCGCAGCATGGCCGATCGCCACTAGCAGAAGCAGTGACACCTACATAGGATATTTTTTTTAATATAGTCAGACCAATCTCAGAAGATTCTCAATATATGTGTTGGTATCACTACTGATAAAAAATAAGTTATCTTTTGAATTTTGATCTTACATAAGTAATTATTATTGTTAGTTACATAGTTATAGCTTTTTGTAAAGTAGGGTGTGCCTATATCTAAGCTACCTGCTCGGCAATATTTTAAGTTAACTTTTTCTCTATTATTTTCAGTTAATATAAGCTAGTTGTCTACTTTGTGCACTCTGTGGCGTCCTATAATTAGGGGAATACATAGATTTATGACCAGAATGTTTTACATTGAATAAATACGAATAATATTTCATCAGACAAGAGAGAGAGACAGAAATATACTGTCTTTTCTTCCGTAGACAAAACTGGCTACTCTTACGCTACCGGTAAAGATACCATTAACCTTTGTAGTCCACTGCTGGACAAATGTATTTCCCTGCCCCAAGGCGTGATTCTTCAGCGTATTTTTACACAGACCGTCCTTTTTGGGTAACCTTCGCTTGATTTCACATCACCTACAATCATACTGAAAGCACACCACATCAGTTTCACTTCTATCACTCCGCAATAATATCTTCGGCACGACTTATCTACATCCAGAATCACTTCTATCACTCCATAGTAATATCTACGTCACGACCTAACCACACCCAGTTTAACTTCTATCACACCGCAATAAAATTGATAATTCCCTGTCTACACCCAGTTTCATTTCTATCACTCCACAATAATAACTTCGTCACGACCTATCTACCAGAACCGTATACTTTTTTAGAATAATTCCCTTATTGTTTATGATAATTCGAGATAAGATAGATATTAACCGTGTATTTCATGGCTGTGCGCAGCCTCCGAGCTCCGAGCGTGTGATTCAATGCGCACGCGCGAACTCTACTGTCGCTTTTAAGCTCTAGAGATCAACCTGAGGTCCGTATAGTGTAGTTGGCGTGAATTGGTCATTGCTGAAAAAAAACCATGGAGTCTTTGCCTGATCCAGGGAACAATTCCAGAATGAATCTCAAGCTGAGTAAAGCATCGATTTCTTGACTATTTTCAACGTAAAATTTTGGAGGGTGATTTTAATTTAAGGTTTTGTGAGTAATAATTTATTGATTTCGATACGGTATTATTGATATGGTAACCGTTTATCAACAGGTAGGCCGTTTGCATGAATGAATGAATGAAAATACTTTATTGTACACATTATGATATAAACAAAATAAACAATAACACATTATGATAAAGGTACAATGGGCGGTCTTGTCACTTAAAGGCGATCTCTCCCAGACAAACTTTTGATGGAGAGGATTATATATGATTTTAAAGTGGCCCTAGGTGTACTTTATAATTTGTGGAAACTACCTTAAATAATATTATGCATAAAGCATACTACAGCTAAATATAATAGGTAATAATATATACCTATTTTATATATATATATGTTTCTATACATAAAAATACAACATTTACCTATATACATACGTACAGTCGCAATCATTTACTTGTTTGTACAATAAAAACTTCCACTGGGTAAACCACATTATGGTCTCCATGGCAAGTAAGTAACAAAATAAGCATTGAATTTAAAATCGTAACTGGTAATCTAGCCAAGGCCAATTCGCGAGAAAGTCATAACTGGGTCAGTTATGGCATAAGTTTCGCCACTGCTGTCCTGTGCGAAGCCGCGCTGACCGGCCGCTGGTCTGTCGCGGTATTTTGATGGTCGGATACAACATGTCGATTCAGGGCTGCCAACTACTTTCCATACTAATTTATTTGAAAACGAAAAATAAACTGAACTATTTTAATTTTTTGGCAAACAAGCCTGTTACTGGTGGTAAGCCTGTACTTCCCACCAAGCCCGTTGGTCTCGGAAAAGAAAACTTTCATACATTAGTTCCCAACCACATCCACGAGCATTTTAATAATAGTTTTTAAAAATATTTTCGTTCGTACATTAGTTCCCACTCACATCCATGCATAAGTTGAGGTAGAGTCAGCACGAGAATCTTCTGATAGTTTGGTCTCCTGTTTGGTCTTGTACAACTTCTTGCTATTTTTCTTTCTATTAAGGTAGGTATCATAAAAGATAATTAAATCTTTAAAGAAGGTATGATTCAAATTCAAATATACTTACTTATAATGACATTCAAGAGCCATGGTAGAGCCAAGCATTATTTTTTAGACTCGCAACTTAAAGATTGAACATCGTCGTCATGATATAAATAAATAAAACCCAGAAGCCTTGCTTATGTTGACTTTACACAAAATTTCGTGGATGTGAGTGGGAATCTTTTTTGGATGTGGTGGGAATGACCCTTACTGTTAAGCGGTTACCGAAACCCAAGGACGCTTGCAATACCAAAAGTATCGTGCTTTGTCGACCCTGAGAGACAAAGGGTGAGAAGGCTCACGTGCCTAAAACTTCATCGGCATTTAATCTTCAAATCAGTACACAGCAATACAAGCATTACTTTTTAGCGGTAGAAATAATTATAGAAATAGTACTTCCCTAGATGAATTCATGCAGAAGGAGCTCTATATTACTTCGACGACCTCTGTGGCGCAGTGGGCGGATACCGGCTTTCCGCCGCGGGACAAATGTTTGTATGATCTTCAAATATTTGTCTCTGGTCTGGATGTTATCTAAGTATAATTTGTATATATTTCCAAAAAATTATATCAGTCATGTAGTTCCCATAATACAAGCTCTGCTTAGTTTGGGTGATGCTGTGTGAAAATGTCCAGTATTATTAATTTATTTTATTCTTGAGTCAGTCCTAAAATACGAAACAAGTTTTTGGAATGCTGTTATGTACTTAATTGTTTTAAAAAATAATTTAAAGTAGTTATCAAAATCTTTATTTCAAATTTAAGATTGACTACCTCGGTGGTTCGGCTGGCGAGTACCCAGCTGCGACGCAAGAGTGAGGGATGGATTTCCGCAGCGGGACAAATGTTTGTATGGGTGTTATCTAAGTATAATTTGTATGTATTTACAAAAAAAAGTATATAAGTAGTATATTAGTCATGTAGTTCCCATAATACAAGCTCTGCTTAGTTTGGGCCTAGATGATGGTGTGTGAAAATGTCCAGCATTATTTATTTATTTTATACTAGCTTCTGCCCACGGCTTCACCCGCGTGGTACCCGGATAAAAAGTCGCCTTTGTGTTATTCTGATGTATCAGCTATATAACTGTAAAGTTTCAACAAAATCCGTTCAGTAGTTTTTGCGTGAAAGAGGAACAAACATCCTCACTAACTTTCACGTTTATAATATTAGTAGGATGTTTGTCTATTGAATGACAGCCCTGTGTGGATACATGTCTTACTTTTGAATCACTGAGAATTTACATCACCATATATACTTTTAGTAATTTTAGTAATTCACGTATCTTCCTATCCGAGTTGTAATTTTATAATCGCTCTTAAGTAGTAAACACTTCTAAGGAAGTTTTGATGAACATGTTTTGATGAAAATGAAGTTAGTTCGACTTATCGGGCAAAAATGTTGGATACACTATTAAATCTTGACTAACTAGTTTCTGTCCAAAAGGTCGGTTCATAACATAGTGGCGGCTATTCTGTTATACACAAACTAAACGTCGCTCTTTTACCTGATAGTGAAAGCAAGCAAGACATAGCAAGACTTTTACTCCAGTCAAATAACGTATCACTCTTACGATGCATGGTTTGAAATCACGACTCAACGTCTATGGAAAACTTAAACTTGATTATTCATATTGTAAAAACGGGAAATTTCACGTACTGCACTATCGGTGAAGGCACCGACTAAGTTTCGACTCATTCCGAGAGTCTTCATCAGGGTGAGTGGTTGCGACTTTCTCCTTCCGCGTCGCGCCGTGCACTACCACGAAAAAATAAACATAATAAAATGTTAAACTTGATTACCCTTAAGGGGAATATGGAGGGGGATTTCAAGACTTTTTTTTTAATTCCAGTTTTCCCTCCTAAGGAGGATATGTGGAATAACCCAATTTGACAGCACTCCAATTGTTGATATATTTTACTGTAATAAAAGAGAGCGATAGATAAAATTAAGTTGGCGTACAAGAGAATCGACTCCTTAATAGGCAATAAATACCGGAGCAGAGTTGACCACTATACAAAAGAAATAATTAACTGATTATATATTTCGAATCTAGATTATAGATGCATCCTCTAAAAGAGTAATAATGTACTTATACCTATATTTTTTTCAAGGAAAAAACCTATCCCACTTTAATAATATAAACGTGAAAGTTTGTGAGGATGTTTGTTACTTTTCACGCAAAAACTATTTAACAGATTTTGATGAAACTTTACGTTAATAAAGCTTATACATCAGAATAACACATAGGCTACTTTTTATCCGAGTACCATGCGGGCGAAGCCGTGGGCGAAAGCTCGTTTCAAATAACGTTAAATTGATAAAAAGTCCAATATGATATTTCATCCTTTATTTGTTCTCTCTTAGGGGTGAGATTTTTCATTAAAATTTATATATGACCACATTTGAAGTATACCTTACCCATTAAAAAAAGAATCATTAAAATCAGTTTACAGTTGGCAAAAATATTGCGTAACTCAAAAAAACAGATGAATTAAAAACATCTTTTTTTCAAGTTTGTTGTAATATTATGTATATTGATTAAAAAACACGTTTGGCAATAAATTAAATTATTAATTCAGACAATAATAGCGCTATATTTGTGTTAGTAGGTAGGTCATGTATGTATTTACATGCAGAATTATATTATTTTTCACTTCTCATGCTCCAAAAGTATGTCTTTTTAGATAAGCGTATGCGGACTTAAGTGTATTATTTAACCTCTAGGAACTAAAATTAATTTTATTTTATTGTCGTATGTCGTTTTACTACATGACTGATATACTACATAAAACTTTTTTTTTGTAAATACATACATATTATACACTAGCTTCCGCCCACGGCTTCGCCCGCCCGGTACCCGGATAAAAAGTTAATATTCTGATGTATAAGCTATATTACTGTAAAGTTTTATTAAAATCCGTTCAGAAGTTTTTCGTGAAAGAGTAACAAATCTCCATCCTTACAAACTTTCGCGTTTATAATATTAACTTCTACGCACGGCTTCGCCCGCGTGGTACCCGGATAAAAAGTAGCCTATGTGTTATTCTGATGTATAAGCTATATTACTGTAAAGTTTTATCAAAATCCGTTCAGTAGTTTTTGCGTGAAAGAGTAAAAAATATCCATCTTCACAAACTTTCACGTTTATAATATTAGTAGGATAGGACGAACATTAATTTTGTTTTATTTGAATTGATTTTTGAAAATGGAACTAAAGCAACCCAAACTGCTGCAAAAGAGTTTCTTCGCGAACGTTGGATGTATGCGTTTCTCAACAAGAGGAAATTAATTTATAAAAAGTTTATATTGCCGCGAAATCTCACAATAGAAGTGAAAAATAGTATTGAAATTTGCACTAAAACCTACATACTCGATTCTATAGCCTTCGGCAGGCTAAACATCTCGTATGAGATGACTAGTTTTAGTCCCTCATTGAACAATCTACCTTCGGATATCTGAAGGTAAAGAAATAGCAATACTTTTGAGATAACAGAAGTAAAAAGGCTTAGAGGGATCCCCGGGGGCAGTTTAACTATATTTCTATTTCTTTAACTTTATTTTTGAAAAGGTTTATATTAGGTATAAGTATTAGTACTTTCTAATCCTTCTGGGATAAATGTCTGCAAGTTCTGCAGATTGTTGTGCCGTGTGATAGCACGGTACTGGTCGTTCCTGATACCCATGACACAGGAATCCTAACGTTGGCTACTGTTACCTCAACACGCTCCTCTACTTATACTGAGTCCGTACATCCGTGAATTTAGGTATTAAGCAGAGGGTAGTCAGAGGCACATCCAAACATTAAATATAGCACATGTCCATGTTTTTGCAAGTAGTTAGCATTATGTGACAGGCTGCAAGCTAATCGAGACCAGGGACCGCGGAAGTACTCCGTGACAGGGAGGCAAATTTCTTTGGTCACCCCTTCAATCTCCAGCCCTGGTTTGGTAGGTGTGTACCTATGTGATTTTAGGGGGCATTTGGCCCCCTCTGCCCCCCACTTCCGCGGCGCCCCCTCTGCCCCCCCCCCCCACATCCGTGGCCCTTGATCAAGACTTAGTGTAGAAAATATTATATTAACATATACAACAAACAAGGAACCTAGGAACAAGGTACCTACCCTACATAGCATAAAAACAACAAAATGTAATTGGCGACCGCACCGTAAAGAGCGATCTCTTTCAGGCAACCTAAGACTGTCATATCAGGCTTATAAGGTATGTCTGTATGTCTAGGCATAAAAAAAGATAATCTAGGTATTCAGAGGTGCATTAATTGTCCAATGATTGTACCTTGTTATATATTTACTAGCTTCTGCCCACGGCTTCGCCCGCGTAGTACCCGGATAAAAAGCCTACGTGTTATTCTGATGTATAAGCTATATTACTGTTTATCATTATCAAAATCCGTTCAGTAGTTTTTCGTGAAAGAGTAACAAATATCCATACTCACAGACTTTCGCGTTTATAATATTAATAGGACTAATTTCTGTTTTTGTATTTTATTTGGTGTGTTATTAAAGAGTTTATTTATCTATCTATCTATCATTCATGTGTCAACATTATAAATAAATAAAGCTGAACATTTTTCACACAGCATCATCTAGCCCCAAACTAAGCAGAGCTTGTATTATGGGAACTAAATGACTGATATATTAATTATATACTTTTTTTCTGTAAATACGTACATATTATACATAGAAAACACCCAGACCCGAGACAAATATTTGTAGAACATACAAACATTTGTCCCGCGGCGGGAATCGAACCCGCAACCTTCTGCGTCTCAGGCGGGCTTTCGTCCACGGTGCCACAGAGGTCGTCTACGAGTAAAAGAGAATTGGAACAGATTTGATGTGAAAATGGCATCGAACGAAGTCGTTTCTCAGAACAATAATGTCTATCTTGGATAGGTTGCTAGATAAGTAAATTGGATCCCACATCAAAGTTATCTGAAACAGCTAACTGTCATGTTTGTCTGAATTTATAAAACGTATGTTATCGTAAAAACGTAGATTATTAGTTATGTTATGGTGTAACATAATTCAGAGGTTCCGATTGTTGATAACAAAGTGTTTCGTTCAGATTTATAGGATCCATGTATTGTAGTTTTTGTAAAATTAAAGTATCAAACAATCCATTCGGATGTCCAATCCATGTCAAACAAAATAGAAAGTTATATGTGATTACTTATTATATCCTTCTGTAGTATGTTTTATGGATTATATTATTTAAGATAGTTTACACAAATTATAAAGTACAACCCGGCCACTTTAAAATCATATATAATCCTCTTCATCCAAAGGTTGTCTGGAAGATATCACTTTTAAGCGATAAGATCGCCCATTGTACCTAATCATAATGTGTAAGAGTTTATTTTGTTTGTATCTTAAGGTGTACAATAAAGTATACAATGTGAAAGCAATAAATGTATTAAGTATTGAGTATTTCATTCATTCATTCATTCGGCCAACATCTGATGTTAAGCAATTACCGTAGTCTATGGACGCTTGAAACACCATAGATCACTTGCACGTTGCCGACTCTGAGACATAAAAGGTGAAAGGTCTTATTGTGTCTGTAACTTCAATTTTAATTTCCCTTCATACCTTCCGGTATATATTCCTACAGCAATGTGCATTTGTTTACGAAATAAGTGCAAGATTTTTTTCTCAGCTGTGGTATCGAAGGGAAAACTAAGTGGGTTTTTTCCCGTCTTTTCCTTCCAGAGGTTCAGAATTTGACACATCAAACTAGTGGCCGCAACTGGGCCCTCTTGAATGCATTTTAGTAATAGAATACAAGCCTCTGCCCACGATTCCACCCGCGTGGTATCTGAATATAAACAACTTATGTGTTATTTTAGATCACAAACTAAAAACATAATTTTCTCAATATCGGTTCAGCTGATTACGTAGATTATTAGTAACAAACAGACATCTAAACATTCAAACATCATAAAACTCAGATAACTTACATTGTCCATATTCTAAAAACAGGAATTTTCACGTACTGCACTATTGGTGAAGGTACCGACTAAGTTTCGACGCCGTAGTGAACGGCGCGACGCGGAAGGAGAAAGTCGCGACCACTCACCCTGATGAAGACTCTCGGAATGAGTCGAAACTTAGTCGGTGCCTTCACCGATAGTGCAGTAAGTGAAAATTCCCGTTTTTACAATATGAATAGTCAAGTTCACGATAGTTTTTAGAATAAAACTTACAATGTTATTCAAATAATTATTTTAAAATACTTCTATTAATTACTCTGCATGAAAAGCAATATGGGTAAATTTTAAATAATTTTACTACACGAATAAACATGAAGAATACATTGCACTAGAAAGTAGAGCCTCTGAGATGTGTGGTACTGTTTCGGATTTAAAATAATAGCGTTATAAATCGCATGAGCTTTAGATCTCCAAATGTAAGGATTTGAATAAATCCCGAGATAGCAGCATATTAATAGAAGCCAGACTTTGGTCTATGGACTCCATATGTTATGTTATATATGTTATCTTATAACATAATCCTTTAAAAGGAGTTTAAACCATTTAATCGTTATAATAGAATAAACATAGTCTGCAGGCTAACTGAAAAAGAGCCTTTTAATTAAAAAACTAAGGCCCGAGTTCACCAATACGATAACAGGTGGTTAAGTCCTAATCAAAGCTTTTTGACATATGTTTTAAAGGATCTGTCATCATAATCGATGGTGAGATTTGACCGTCCGTTTTTTGTTGCTACGCCTTGGCGGGGAAGCAATAAGCTGAGATAGAACCTTTTCGACCCATACAACTGCAGCATTTAATGCCCTCGTTGGCACTGGTTAGTATCCACGTATATCTATACTGATATTATAAGGAGGAAAGATTTTACGTTTGTTTGTTTGTATTGAATAGGCTCCGAAAATACTGCACCCATTTTAACTATTTTTTCACGAATAAAAAGCTAAATTATCAGGAAGTAAAATAGGCTGTAATTTATTTTCAAAAAATAAGAGATCCTTAAGAAAATTGCAATAATGTAACCCAAAGTAGCAAAATTTTGCCTATAAAATTCATTATTCAGCGTGCACTGAGAAAACTATTGATGATAAATAAAAATGATGTACTAAATGATTAAAGTACTCGTTATTACCTTCAAAAAAGTGCTCAAAGGAATATATTTAACTATCATAGTTAAGTCACAATAGCAGCTTTTGTGTTCTAAAATGTAATTAGTTCGCGGGTAGAAACAAAAGTTGGTTACATTCGTATCGTAGTATTAATTCTTATTCAAATAAATAGTTTTATTATCAAGGGCACTTATGTAGCAGTAAAATACTTTTTAATTCATTCGAATCAGACATTTAATTTCTAAGTTATCACGAGTATAAAATCTAAACTTACGCGGGTGAAACCGCGGAGCGCAGCTAGTAATATTATAAGGGTGGTGAATATGTATGTAATTAATTACAAGCAATAATTGATTATATATCTAATTACCTACCGTTTATCCGTGTATCCTTATATCGTTTGTTCTGTGTCCGTTTTTCTTTTATATTTTGTTGTAATTTACTGTATTCTTTTTGTATTTGTTTTTCTAATCATTTGTACTTGTCTGTGCTGTATCCGTATGTGTTGAATAAAAATTGTATCTATCTATCTATAAGTTTTGATTTATTTGCGAGTATCAAAATATGTCACATAGATGGCCGTGTTTTTTATTGCATTGACTAAGAAGCTTGATTTTTTAGAGCTCTAAGGGACCGTAGACCTTCGTATCTGCTATTAAATTCAACTTGATTGACCTCCACGCTTTCCTGAGAAACAGGGTAAGGAAGACCCAAAGACTAATTCTCAGCTTGCCTGCACCACTATGCCACATTAGCTCCATTACACCGAGCACAGCTGTCTGTACGAACATTTGGGTAATTCCACACATTCACATAACGACGGCCAATATATAAAGTTAGGTAAACAAATCTGCGTGAAACGTAAACAAGCCAGTTTGGTCATATGTTTTACGTGAAAACATGATTTTAGTGAAAAATAATATTTTGAAAGGTTTGCTGTAAGAAGGTGAACCAAAATATTGATTACTAGCCTATGCCCACGGCTTAGCCCGCGTGGTACCTAGATAAAAAGTAGCCTATGTGTTATTCTAATGTATAAGCTATATTACTGTAAAGGTTCATCAAAATCTGTTCAGTAGTTTTTGCGTAAAAGAGTAAAAACATCCATCCTCACAAACTTACGTAATAATAATAGTAGGATGCATTCTTATACAGTCAGCGACAAAGGTATATTGACAATTTAAGTTTCTAGATACTGATATTCTTCGAATTTAACTAAGGAAATAATTACTTTAGATCGGAGCAAAGTGTATCTTCAAATACAGTCTAATATTTTGAACTTAAGTTTCAGAAATATTTGAGTTGTTAAAACTGAAACAGTTAATATACTTTTCTCGATGACTGTACCAAGGCAATATATGAAAAGTGACAGGAAATATTAGCCCTTCGAAGTAGCTTACCATATTATTATCTAAAAAGACAATCACTCTTTGTCAGCAATTTTTTTTTAATGTATTTGAATACTCCTTGTTGACTAGACCAACTCGTCAATGTGCCTGCGAAGTTAAATTCGAATCCAATGACGACACAAAAATTAAAAAAATACAGCTATTTATCCTTTCGACATTACTTAAATAATGTAGCAATTGAGGATCGACTATAACTCATACAATGGAGCGAGATCGCGATAGACTAGTGTGGACATCCCACAAATGTAACTGAGGAAATCATCACTATCCACAACCCATATAAAAATAACTAATATTTATTGGAAATTAAATTTTCATGTTCTTCTATTTATTGAACTTTACTGTACTAATAATATAAAATTAATTCGTTTTATAACCAGGACACTTAAAATTGTATTATTATGTACTACTAGCTTCTGCCCACGTCTTTGCCCGCGTGGTACCCAGATAAAAAGTAGCCTATGTGTTATTCTGATGTATAAGCTATATTACTGTAAAGTTTCATTAAAATCCGTTCAGCAGTTTTTGCGTGAAAGAGTAACAAACATCGATCCTCACAAACTTTCACGTTTATAATATTAGTAGGATAGGATAATGTTACACGCATCTGCATGGTATTTTTTAGAAGTTCATATTTTTGAATCCAACTGGACAGAGGTGGGCCGAGTGACCGAGTGACTTGGAAGAAAAAGCGGGAGACCTTTGCCCAGCAGTGTCATTACAGGTTGAAAAAAAATGTGAGAACAAAATATGTGACGTTTTTAAAAGTTATTCCAGACATATCCACCTTTTCCTTACGAATCATCCCATCTCGTTTCGTGTGTCGAAGTGAAATGTATTTTGTCGTAAGCAGCTGTAATACCAATAGTAAATATTTGAAGCAAATCGACTCCCCCCTCTCGGTGGGGGGTTGTTTAGTCAATGTTTCTTTTACCGATCGTACAGTGCCCTTTGTCGTGAAATTCAGCTCAGTGAATGTGTTTGAAAGGTTTTATTTTGTGATCCACAAAAACAGGAAAATATTTTTCTATTAACGGCAGTACTAGAAGGTTCGTCGCCCTTTTTACTGAGAGGTTTTATTGCCCAAACTTTTTCCGGAACTCTAATAGGTGGCCTATAAGAAGATTGTTTGTTTTTAAATTACCTTTTTAATCATTGATCTAGATTTGAAATGTCAACATGTGTAATCTAGCTTCTTAATTATACTCTTTTCGAACATAATGTGGCAACTAGTTTAGGAACACTGAATTGACATCTATTATTTTAAACTAGGTCAATTTTTGATTAATCTACACTAATATTTATATAACAAAGAGGCTAAGTTTGTAAGTTTGGATAAGAAGGTAATCTCGGAAACTAATCATCCGATTTAAAAAAATATTTTCCCTGCATTTAGAGTGTAGTTTTAGGGTGGGCATAGGCTGTATATTATCCCGTTAAAATAAAAGGGCTTTTCGTTGAGAGCAATTTTGCAACGAACGCTGCCTTAAAGTTACTTTTTATCGGGGTACCAGTCGAAGCCGTGTGCAGTAGCTAGTGTTCTTTAAGTTCTAGAGTCTTGAGCTCTACCGAGTGGCACGTGGCAGTGGCACGTGTGGAACCAGTCTGTACCACATCTAAGTAGTGTGATGTAACGTTATGTTATTCAGATATACTAGGTATGTTAAATTATATAATGTGTCTTATGTTTCGCTAGAACTCACACTTGCATTTTCAAACGCTAAAGACATTTAGTATTTAAAAAATATATTCATATTCATTTATTCATTACATACACATACATTGATTGTTAGCTTAGATCTTAAATTAGCTTGTTAGAATGTATATGTACTTATGTATATGTATGTTAGTAAGTATGTATAAGGGAGCTGCAATCGAGCTTAACAATATTGTGATGATATTTTTTATTAATCAGATATCTAATTACAATTATAGTGATATTAAACTATAGACTAAAAACTAATAATTTCATTGGACAATTAAATAACTTTTCAGCTTTAGGTATATGATATTCAACGACCTACCACTTAATTACACTAAAAATATGTTAATTAATGGGAAATGGCTAAGCAAAGTCCAAACCTTCTAAAACATATAATAGAGACACCACGGTACCTAAAAGTTTCCATTTCTAAAAGTATGGACATTTTTAAACCTGACTGACCTAGTGACGTCTTTTTATTTAAGCATAACGCATGCCTCATTGCATTCGTTATGGCATGAAATAAGGAAGAGGAAAGTGAAAACGAATGGGGTTTTATTTTCGCTTATTTACCATGAATGAGTTATTTAGTGACTTTTAATGTTTTTCGGCTCAGTTTCATAACTCATGCGTGTATGTTGCATGTTGATCATTTTAAATAATTATCTCGTTATTTTTTTTAAATAACCATGTTCGTTTTAAATGGTCATGGTCAAAATAATGAACTCAATTGCTGTCATTTATAAAGAAGATCGATGAATTCTGGTCCGGCCACAATATCTATTGCAATATGTAGTTTGACAGACAATGCTATCCAACTCAGACCAGGCAGTTCCACTTCATGGTACCAGTCCAAGATATTAGATGCCATCATTAACATACGCCTGTGAAAGACGACCCGTTTGATGTAGACGCTTTGAGGATATCCTTTGCCAATTCAACTGCATAACGATGAATGACGCAGCACACGCCATGATGCGGGGCGGGATATGGCGTGCGATTTTAACCTTCAACTAAAGTGTACTGAACACCAACCCTCTCATTTATAAATGACGCTAACTTTAGCAACGTGCTAAAGCTCTTTTGTTTAGTGTTAAAAAGGATATGGTTAGAAATCAGCGACCTGCTAAGTTAGCCAGCGATTATGAATGAAAAGGTATACTTCTAAATAATCTACCAAATTTAATGAACTTCCAACGAAAGTGCACTCAACTCTATGCTTCTAAATATTTACTAAATTTTAGGAACTTTCAACGAAACTGCACTAGACACTATGCTTCTAAATATTTACTAAATTTTAGGAACTTTCAACGAAACTGCACTAAGCTATGCATCTAAATATCTATTAAATAATATCACCTCAAACTCAAATGAAAAGGTGGTTGGATTTGAACCGTGCACCAAAGAACATGCAAAAATGTGTTACGCAGCGGGAAAGGAACTCGCACCTTTTCGATCGCAGTTGACAACGACGCACTTTCGAGGTCGGTTTTTGAAAATAACAGTGGGATCTTAGGTGAGACTATGATCTTTTTCAAATCATTCGATACTAGAAGTAAAAAAAGTTCAAAAGATCCTAAAATAGGTAGAAAATTGCTCCTGAATGCCCCAACGAATTCAAAATGAAAACATAAATTCAACCTGTCTATATAGTGCCTAGTTTCACATGATATAAATAAATCCTTAACTCCTAACATATAAAGTCGTTTTTACAGAACATACGTTATAATTTAACGAGCGATAAGCCATCCCAGATTTAACAACCGCTTTTATCTGAAATCCATACCATAGCAGAAATAATAGTCCCTATTAAAGTACTAGTGTTTCACTTAAAAAACTATCTTCTTCTATGTATGTAAATAAAAATAAAATGCTGGGTTGATTTTGTTATAAAATGTTCGTTTTTATGGAAAGAAAAATTTTAAAATTTGCTCAGAATATGAAAAAAACCGCTGTTTCTTTCTCTCATATAAACCGATCTTGGTTGTCAATAAATGTAGTGATTACTTCCTCTATGGTTGTCGAATTGACGTTTCGTGTCTCTCACATTAAAGGATAGAACAACGTCTGTCGGACACCTAGTTATTAATAAATATCAGACACAACCCATTGGGTTACGAGTTATGTCTAACGTTATGTATACCTCATTGGGTAAAAATGGCGAGAAGATGCAGTCAAACATCAGTGGTTTTATTTTGCATTGGAACGCGATCTGTGGCAGGAGAATGGAGATACATTTTTACGTTTATGCATTTGAAGTAAGTTGTTTTCTATACTAATTTCCAATCCTTGCTACTAATATTATAAACGTGAAAGTTTGTGAGGATGTTTGTTCCTCTTTCACGCAAAAGCTACTGAACGGATTTTAATGAAACTTTACAGTAATATAGCTTATACATCAGAATAACACATCCTTACCTCCAAGGTGAACATAATTATCCCGTTAAAATAAAAGAGATTTTCGAGAAGGTAGATCAATTTTGCAACATAAGTCGACGACAAAACTTTCGAGCGTATGCGTTTCGGACGCTGTCTACTTTTTATCCGCATACCACGCGGGTGAAGCCATGGGCAGTAGCTAGTATATTCTATACAAGTAATAGGACACAGGCAGGCGCGGACTCATTTTGCGCGGCATCGGGCAGAATGAGTCGACGACATAGAACGGCAGGTTATATACATATGGGTCAAATACCACTTTTGTGCTGCAGAAGAGGGCTGTTCGAGCAATTTATAATATGGGCCCCAGAGAACCAAAGGTATAAAGATATAAAAATATAATGACATTCCCTTGTTTACATCTATGAAAATCTGATGTATGTTCACAAAAATATTAATTACCTATTGTTTTGTAAAAGTATCATAAAAAAGAATAACCAGCCTTGTTTTCTTGCTTTTCTTTCCTGGCTTGGTCGCGGAGGAACAGGCAGTACATAAAAACCGTCGTTTCAAAGTGATCCTTGTGATTTTATTTAATAAATTAATTTTGACTTTTTACTTTATTGGCGCACGATCGAAGCAAATGGCACAAACGACGAAAGGTCTATGCCCAGCCGTGAGATAAGACAAGCTGTTCATAATGATGATTATAAACTTATTTGAAGTGATCCAGGCCAGTCCACACAAAGGTAGCCATAACATCGTAATTGATCTAACTTGCAATATAAGTTTCATCTCGGCTGATTTAATAAGAGTAATAAAGTAAAAGAGAATGTTCAAGTTATGGCGTATGAACTAATTATTATGGTAAAGATAAATTCATACATATAAGCTCAGAAATACTCACGGTGTTGCAGATTTCATAGGTGGTGGGTAACCTACGATCAGGGTGTCTAAACAAATACCACTTTCTGTCGGCGCTAACGCTAGCGGAAAGATTGAATTGTATAAAAATGACATTAGCTGTGGAAATGTCACGTGACAGCTGCCAAGTTTTACGGCCCGTATGCTTGATGAATTCCGATGAAGGCGAGAAAAGGCGTAAATTTACTGTTTATAAGACGAAGATTCTAAGGCTCGAATTCATAGTCAAATAGGGGATCCCCTGGGGGACTGTTTTTTAACCTTTATGCACCCAGCGAATGCTGAATGATGGATTTTGGGGATAGTTCAACCCCCAACTATGGATTCAGGCTTTAATTGGTTAGGTAGGTACTTATTTTTTATATAACGAAAGGTTTTTTTTAAAAACAACCACACATTCCACCTATTGGTTAGTGGTTCCCGTAACCCATAGACGCTTCTAACACCAGAACTGTCACTGGCGCGTTGATAATTATGTACATAATTATAAAACTCGTCGACTCACGAAATAAACATTAAAAGAACAGTATTCTCAAAAACTGACAATTAACAAATACAATTTCCTCGTAATTATTTGTTGGAATTTGTACGTTTGTAACTATTTACTTACAAACCTCGGAAAAACCAAACCTACCTCTATTTACTTATCTCGGAATGAGTCGAAACTTAGTCGATGCCTTCACCGATAGTGCAGTACGTGAAAATTTCCGTTTTTACAATATGAATAGTCAAGTTCACGATAGTTTTTGGAATAAAAATATTTACTTATAGTTGATTTCACCACAATCATATTTGAATAGCATTAACTGATTGCATAGTTGCATACTCCTACCATGAATTAATACCTCTTAAAAAATCTAAATAATGTAACTATTTCAAAATTATACCAAAAAGACCTCAATTCAAAAATCCATTTTAAAAACAAAAATTTTTTTGAAGGTCAACATTTCAACAGATGACATACTCGTATCATTAATAAAATTATGAACATTCTTTGACTTGACGGCAAGCAGGATCACTGAAATAAAACGATTACTCAAGAACCTTGTCGCTTTGAGAAGCTTGAAAAGTACTGTCCAATTTGTTAAGTTTGACGAATACTGTTAGTTTGATAAGGTTTTAGCTGTATTCAGACATTTGTTTGCTCGTCTCAAAGTGTCGTGATATTGGACAAATTGGCGCAAAGCTCTCGCGTTGATAAGTGTCACTCGCAGAATTTATTAAATATATGAAAAGGGAAATTGTTCGTGTTTCTCTCATTATTCAGAGCGGCGCGTGACGTCTCATAAATACTTGTTCCGGATAAAACAAACTTAATGGAGCAAAGTCAGTGGTTCTTGTATCGAATTTATTGTGCTTTGATTTTCTGAAATAATGGGCATTTTTTTGTATTTTTTATTATATCGTAGCTTGACTTTCCTTACAATCAAAGCGCATAAAGGATCCGGCGTACAGCGCTCATGACTTAAATTATAAGCGCGTCCAAAAATATAGCTATCTCTTTTTGACTGATGCAGGCCCGCCGTGCTTGCGCGATAGCAGTAACTAGACAATATAATCTATGTACCTAACCAAACGATACGTAAAGTATTTTTGTTTTTAATATGAAACAAATAAGAAGAAACATGTATGACGTAAACATATCTAAAATGCGATTCGTTTCCATTTATTTTAAAAAAAGGTAGGTATTTTGAAAAAATATATCAAGATACGTAGACGTAGAGTACTATTCGAATGCAAATAATAACATAATATGGTGGAAATAAGATCTTATTACAAATGACTATGGTATTACGTTTTTATGGGCAATCCATCCAACGCAGGCCTCTTAACAGTTATTCTTAGACATACCAAATTAGGTAAGGATTGATCATCTGTAGTTTTGTGCAAAATATCAATTAGCTTCTGTTTAAAGTCATTTTTAAACGCGAGGTCAGGTGCAGGTAGGTATATGCGTTTGAGTGAAAGCTTGTTTGTTTTTCTTTTACCATTTATCTCCGGTTCAATCGATTTCAATCGTTTAAGGACTGAAGTATTTTTGCAATCAATTTATATGACTTCTGGGATTGTTCTTAACCAACTAGCTTATTAAATAAGGGGGAAGTCATACAAAACAGAAATTACAAAACTGAAGAGTCGCTTAAACTAGAAAGGGTTGAAAAGTGCTGAATGTATTTTGTAGGGCAGTTTTACGTATAAATACGGCCCTGGATAAGGTTGAGATTAATATGTTTTATTTTAATATAATAGATAGTTTCATTGATTAATCTGTTTTTAAAGTTGTATTATTTTGTCAGTAAAAACTATTTTTTGTAGGTGGGTAAAACATATTATTATTCGTTTCAGATTATCGTATTTCGTTATGGATTGATAAGAACATAGTACAGTTTATTCCTTCTTTTCGCAGAGTAATGTGCGCAATCCCGAGTGGAGTGGCGAAGCGAGACGAGTGGTCCTTATCTTCAGAGCTTTTGGTACCGTTTATATGCTTACGCGTTCACTGCCATGATTTTATTCACTTGACATGCCTCCATTCGATTCTTCTTATAGTGCTTTGAGATTTACGAGATTCTTTCTTCCCCGTACGAGTACATGTGTGGAATGAGCTGCCATCTGAATGATAACATGACTCACTTAAAAAAAAGAGTCTTTCAGAGCTGGCTACGTATAAGCAAAGCCCCAGATATTGCAGATAATAATAATAATAATGTTGGACGTTTTTTTTTCACACGTCATCTACTATGGGAACTACATGACTGATATACTACTTCTTTTTTTTGTATATCAGTCATGTAGTTCCCATAACACAAGCTCTGCTTACTTTAGGGCTAGATGATGCTGTGTTAAAAAGTCCAGAATTATTTATTATTATTATTTTTTATTATATAATCTATACTTAGGTACCTATATAAATATTATGGATGGTTATGTATGTAGATTTTAGAATGATTTAAGCACGATTTCCTATTGAGCGAGTTTCATAACGAGACCGAAATCCGACCTTTGACATTACTAAGTTATCACTTAGCACTCAATTTGAAAATTGGTTCAACAAATATTGTTTTGAAATAAGGTTGGACTTCTAAAGTTCTAAAGCCTGGGGATATAGGTACATAGACAATAGGAATATATATACTTCAAGGCAGAAACGTACACACATCACAAAAAGTTTTAGAACATTTTGAAAATATTAAAATTTGTATATTACATTAAATTTTATAAAAACTTTAAATAAAATAATTATTTATTTAAAAAAAACATTTTAAACAATTCGTTAAACCTACTATCAATAAATTTAATAATATTATAATCAATAATCAATGGAGTCAAAAAAATATGCTAACCCTCTTATTCATAATCACTCCATTGCATTTTCTGATATAGTATATAAATCTCCACCTTTATTTTTTGTTTATATTAAAAAAAGGTAGGACTATGGTTATCGAGCCGTTAAAATTATGGAGTGATTATGAATAAGAGGTAAGTTATAAAATCGCCAACTTTTTGTTTTTTTTTGTGACTTGTACATAATTTACTTATATTAGTTTTTTCATTGTGATATTACATGAACATAATTTATTTTACATTAGTTTAAGTTCGTAATTATACTTTGACAATACCTCTTTAGCATAATAATTTGAAATTATATTTTATTGAATTGCATTGCATAGAATGTTATGATAATTTTATAAATTACAGGAATTTCTTTGACCCTAACACTTCCTTAATCACTGTGTCTTCTCTTGTCTGTTTTAATGACTTGTATCTATACAGATTTATTATATATATATTGGACCAGATTTAGTATTCAATAGACTTATATTAAGTAAGCAATTTGACAAAACAAAGTGTACAATGTAGTTTCTACGGTTAATAAATGAGTATGAGTATTTGTGTAGCAAGATCAACAAATTGTACCTACGAGTATGTGACGTAGAACAGGCTCTTGGTTAGTAAAGCTATTTGGTAAATTTACCTATTATTATGTTTCTCATGGGAAAATTTGAGATATAACCAAAGACCTATATCAATGAATACACTCTAACCTACTCAAGGTTTACGTTTGTAACTTGTTCTATAAGCTATTATTCTATACTAGACGGTACGGTAGAGAGCATTTTTTACGTTGTCTAAAGGGCCAGGACGCCGAGACAAATACATCTTTCTGTTGGCGTTAACGCCTGCGGAAATATTGAATTGTATAGAAATGACATTAGCTTTTGAGATGTCACGTGACGGCTGCCAAGTTTTTCCTTGACGCATTTGCGTTAGCGTGAAAAGAAAACTAAGCGTGAGGTATTTGTCTAGATCTGGTCAGAAAGGCACCGTCAGAAATCTAGCGAGGTTCGATCCGAGCCGATTACCAAACTCATGTGGCAAAGTGGAGCACACGCGTGCATGACATTTCCTAGGCGTGGCTCAGCTCTCGACAGATACCAGTTATACAGTGCACATATATACATATTCACATATAACGGTTAGACGGTGTGCCAATGATAATGTCGCTTGTTGAACTAAGTTCTTGCGTCACACTATCTGAATGTGTCAAAAATTAGATCTTGGCACTCAAGGCGATTGACTTGGTGGCCAAAGATAATGTATTAAAAAACGGTGCGTATCGGGCCACGTGCAGTGCAGAGTTCCGTAGTTGCCTATAAATATTTACTGCCTGTTTCACACAACTATTAACTTCATCTTAGTAATTTTCAAAGGAATTTGTATGAAATTGTAATTTTTACTTCAACAAGAACATTTTATAGGTTGGTCTGCTTTTATTTGTTAATTTGTAAAGTCTAGTTAGCTGTGATAGTTTTCCCTTTACCTTCGTTATATATACTAATTCCGTGAATTTTCTCACATATCCAAAAACAGTCAGTTAGCTAGCAGGGTGGGGGTCTCCCCACCCTGCTTTTTTAGTGCCAAGTGTCTACTTGGCACTAAAAAAGCACTTAAAATCTTTATATTTCGCAAACGGATCCATGAATCGAAAAATGGTTTTCACACACCTTACCACATATTTTTGACCTATCCAACAACACCCCACACTATGGAATAGACGTGAAAAAAAATCTTCACCTATTTCTCTAATCTCTTACGTCTTTGGCGCTACTTTCACACTTCTCGGATATACTGATTCCTTATCTTTTCCATTCTTGTAACTCCACAGTCCACACACACCCATTTCAACATTTGTATCTCAGCACCTATCTATGTATATATCTTCTTCTTTCATCAATCCTTTTGATTGTCTAACACAGATCCAGGTTGAAAATACATTGCATACACAACTGAAAATACATTATTGAAGTAAAATAACGTATTTTTTCTGAGAAATCTGAAAAGGCCTCACTATTTAGTCACTGGTAAAGAAAACTATTTGCTCCTTAAGATAGGAAACTGGAAAATATATTCCCAGGAAAGCAGGTACGTATTTTCCAGAGGTGGGAAAACAGTATTTACTCCGCACAACGGAGCGAAATGTTGTTAAATCGAGTTGAGCGAGTCTGACGAACGCTCATTACCAATCTTGTTAGGGTTCCGTAAATATTGTGAAAACCTTTGTTTTCATAATATGTACGGAAAAAAGTCATGTTAATTATAAGTTTTCACGGGTCTATTTTACGTTTACCTTTACTTATTTTCTCGATGTTTCAGCTGTGTTGCTTTGGCCGTGGTCACGGTTTGCCTGGTGGAGTACTTACTCGTTTATGGAACTTCCGTCGAGAAACAAAGGCAGTTGCCGTAGCATCTTCAGGTCCAGAAAAGTCGATTACGAAACTTTTGTGAAAATGATTTATAAAAAGATGAACATACAGAACCAGCAAACAAACTTTAAGTTCACCCTTCCCTATCTATTAGCATAAATTAAGTGGAGTAATTCGCCGCGTTCAGGGAAAAGAGTGAATCCAAAAATATGGCAATTTTCCTTCGGTTTTAATTGCTTTGAGACTGAACTACCTAATTTATAGAGTCAGTCGCGGAAAATAGACATAAAAAATATGCTTATTTTTATTTCTTCAACCAAGCACGGAACACTTACCTAATGCTAACAATGACGTTTGGCTCCATCTGGCGGGTAATTACTGAAACGCTACTGAAGATTTAAGTGGAGTTGGAAAGAGATGGCGATCTAAGCAATGTGCCTTTTTAAATCAAGAACAGACCCTTAATTTGGCTGATTAAGTGATGGCCGGCGATGGAACATGAAGGTCAAGAAGATACCTATTCTCTCACTCTTGTCTTGAAGAGATCCAGAATGTATCGATGTCTTTCTTTTATGATAGCCCTTCAGTAGGTATAGTGAATAAGCTTTGAGAGCGTTTATGGCCCGAGTTAACCGAAACAATAACGAGCGGTTACGTCCTAATCAAAGGTTTTTGACACATGCTTGATCGTCCGTTTATATTGTTGGTGAACTTAAGCCTTAGTATGCAGCGATAAGTAGGTATCCCGTAGATAATTGTTTTGTGATTTGATTCTTTAAAAATCAAGTCGACACAGGACTTAATTTATATTGGTGCAAGTCAAATCAATAAGTTAATCTAGAGTACACTAAACCGACGAGCTTGTATGAAGAATATAGAGAGGATGCATGAAAAAAAAATCATAAAGATCGATTCGTAAACCAATTTATAGGCATAAAATAAAAAAACAAAGTAAAGAAACTGGTGTCCCGAGATGCTAATGTCATCGGCTCCACGCGGATTCCACTTCACAGCGAGACAGGGTGTGGCCACGAAAATAGCTGGCGTGCAACATGTGCTGAGCTGCTTATAGGATTTCCTAAATTGCAATATTGACTGTCTATTTTTAAAAATATAACATTGAGTAAGCAAAGGTGTAAGTGAAGTCTCGGCGCTTCGAGCCGATACATCTCTAGTATTTCAACCAGGCTTGTGACGGTCTCGTGGCTTATTTGGTATAGTCCCCGCGTATTTTATTTAATTTTAATTATATTCAAGCACTACCTCAAGACTCTTCTCCATTAACACAAAGGTTAGCTGGAAGAGAATGCTATCATTAAGTTCGCCTATGTACAGTACTTTGTAGTTGTGCAATAAATAATTTTCTATCTATCTATAAATAAAGCAACACCGAGCTATCGATGCCATTGTTGTAGGCACTTCTAAAAAAACATATTGCTGACCGCACGCTAGTTACGTACATACCTACCTATCAAGACTCCACCACACCTAGTTCCGCTACCAAACCATCCAAAACCACTTCCTTTGTGTAATGTAAGGTAGTCTAATTTAGGTCAGGTACACCTCTCTACCTGTTTAATTGACAAGAGAATTTCCTCTTTTTCTAAAGTGGGTAATTTATTTATATTCCTGATTACTCCTCTAGTTTAGCCTGCAGGGGACAACACACGTTGCCAGTCGTCTTTCAATCATGTTTCAGCTCATGATGTGGTTTGGTATAACTTCATAAAAAGTGGGACAAATACACTCTTGTAAAATAAACAGAAGGTCAAACTGAGTAAGATTCGTTTGTCCCACCCGCGTTATTACTCTGGAGGACGATAAAGTCGCTAGTTTTCTAGCCATACGCCTGTTGCAGCCGTGGAATAGCAACAATACCTACTCGCTGGAAAATACGTTTGCGGTTAGATTTGTATCAGGCGCCGCGCTTTAAAGCGATGGATCTGAGTCGCGGACCATGTGATGAATACTGATACCCTGTTTGTGGGGAAATGGTTACTTTGCAGGAAGCCCCTTTTATTGCAACGAAAAAGTACCAACATAATTTGCATTTTGCTGAATCCTAAATTATGCTCGGGAAATAGTGGCAAGTTGTTATACGGGAAGAATTACAAGTTAATTTATTGAACTCGGATCAACGAAGCAGGTTATTAAAAGGATCAACCTTACCTGTGGTCGGATCTGAAAGTCAGAAAAAGGGGAAAACGTGAAAAAAAATAAACAACAACAAAATATTATATGTATTATGTGAAAAACGCGACTTCCTCACGTGCTTACGTTATTTTGCTCACTTGGGATGACACTCTTTCGAATAAAAAAAAGTAAAATAGCCCACAAAGAATGATACGGCTAGTCGTGATTCCATAAGATGATGACATTTTTTTTTAGTTTTACGGGAAAAGTAGCAAAGAATACCTAACACTTTTATAGGAACACTTCGGAATCATTCTCTATTCAACAACAAAAGAATCATCAAAGTCGGTTAGCAATTGGCGAAGATCAAGTAACAAACAAAAAAAAAACGAATTGAGAACTATTCATATTGTAAAAACGGGAATTTTCACGTACTGCACGGTATCGGTATCGGTGAAGGCACGGCGTGCACGGCACGACGTGTTGAGAAAGTCGCAACCACTCACCCTGATGAAGACTCTCGGAATGAACTTAGTCGGTGCCTTCACCGATAGTGCAGTACGTGAAAGTTCCCGTTTTTACAATATGAATTGAAAACTTCCTCCTTTTTTTGTAGTCGTTTAAAAAGCTCACCAGGTGAACATCCTTACTTTCTACATACTTGCTCATTAGGTACTTAGATCTGTAAGGATACGAAGTAGGAGTAGTCAAGGGCATATATTATATTTGACGGACGCACGTTTTGCCTAGTATTCTACTAAGAATTTCCAAGTTACAGGTAACGAGCCCATTGCCGCTTATTGGAACACTTACCCGATGGCACTGCCATCGAAAGTTTGGTTCTAGAGCATACTGGTTAGGTCACGGTGTTTTACTTCACCATATTGAAGTAAAACACCGTGATTTTCAATTAACAAATTTAAAAACGTAATTAAACAAAAGCTTTATAAAAAGGCATACTATAAAATATCTGATTATTTAGATGACAAAAACTCTTGGGATTGAAAATGCTCCAACTCGAACCTATTGTTTTGTAAAAGGATCATTAAAAAGAATAACCAGCCTTGTTTTCTTGCCTTTCTTTCCTGGCTTGGTCGCGGAGGAACAGGCACCTAGATAAAAACCGACGTTTCAAAGTGGTCCTTGTGATTTTATTGAATAAATGAATTTTGACTTTGACGTTTGACTTTGATTGAGCATTCGTTAATACGCATAATTATATGTTTTTCGAGTGGCTAAATCCATTGCATGTCCGGCCCCAAAGCCGTGACCTTCGGATCGGAAATCGGGGAACCAAAGCAAACACGGCTCTACGAATACATTGTAAGTTGGTTAGGGAGCTACGAGTACTTTGGGATTGAAAAAAGTTTTTTTTGGAGAATCAACAGTTTTTAATATTTACTGGTAGCTATCTAAAAAAACTCAAGTGTCTTTTTTGACTATAACCAACACTTTCTAACCACAAAAAAGGTATAGACTTTCCTTGAGAGTCTTATTAATAAATTGATACACCACACCCTGTAGAAATCAATAGAAGAATAAAGAACATTAGTCTTAGTCATAGCTTGAGATGTTCTGGTGTCGATTTTGAGTTTCTTCCAACTCCTTCGTATTTTCTCCGTAGCCGATATCTCACTCTCTGCACAATCATCGTGGAAATTCCCGGCGTTCGCGGAAAATGCCAACGATGTTGTAATAATACGGTGATAACTCTTTGAGAATTAATAAAACCAGTATTAATTACTGAAATCAGACCTCTTGCCGTTATGACAAGGCACGTTTTGCAATAACAAGTCGGATATCCAGGTTGAACGGTTGGAGTGAGCTGATTACAAGCTGAAAGCGGGATTCGAACACATCGATATTTTTTCCCATTTTACAACGTTGCCGAAAAATTACCCGTCATGCGTTATTTTTAATTTCCCTTAGGTATACCTAGCTTGTACCAAGGGGAAAAATTCAAAACGTAATTATGGGGCTACTCCCCTATATCAGTTTGCTAGCGTACCATCGGGAAACGTGAGCAGAAGAATAATAAAGTACGTGATATAGTCGTAATAATATCCTAAAAAGGAAGAAAGCTACTGGTGTCATTGATTCTTCTGTGATATAGAATTTTAGGATCATTACCGATCTTCCCCACATTAACTAGTAGGGAAATTGGAAAACAGAAAATCAATCAGTACACATTGATGAGAACTTTGACAGACATATCTTCTCGATGAGGTCTTATTATAAAAAAAATATACTATGTAATGGTACACGAATGGGCGGTTTTATTGTAAGCGATGTCTTCCAGGTTTAAATCTGTTGTTTTATTAAAGTTCTGTTTCAAAGTGAATCGCAGGTCTCATAACTTGTTCCACGATTCCTACAGTGCAATAGTGGACGTAATAAATAACGAGGGATGCAGGCACGGCGGCCGCTAAATTAGCTTTGTGCTGGATCTTGTTGTCTGCACTACTTGCTTTAAGGAAGCCACGCGCCTGACGGAAATTATATCCGACTTTAAGAATTGCTATGTATTATAAATCAGGGTTTTTAATGAGAGCGTTAGATACCGTAATTTATGATAGAGATGAGCAATTTTGGGTGTTTTAGGTTGGTTTGTCCTGTTCCCCGGAGGGTTAGGCAGACACACTGGACTTTCCACTTGCTACGATTCTACATGCCTTTTTGTTTCATTCACTCTAATCCATTCTTCTTGCTCGCCTGTTTAGGATACTCTTGACCTGACTTTACTCCAGATCCAGAACTTCTCCAAGTTGGTCAGAGTACGTTCGCCGAGGTCTACCTCTTCCAAGTGTCCAATTCTTTTAATTATTATGGGGGACAATTTTTGATAATTTTTCGGCCTCAATTTTATGGGAAAAATCTTGTTTTGTACCCAAAGGTCCTATCCGTGTATAGAGTGGCGGCGGCTGTCTTCCTTCATAAATTTAATCTTGCAGTTTTCAAGTTGAAGGTTAATAGGTATCCTCTAGACAAGAATGCTACATTCTCATATCGACACTTTCCATCAGATGAGATTGTGGTCGAACGATTGTGAAACATAAAAAAATAAGATAAAATGAGAAGTAAACTGAAATATTAAGCGAGCGAATTTTTACGTACTCTACGTATATTAATATCCATAACCGCGATGGTAGGTAGGTACCTATAGTGTAGCCATCTACTTTATAATTAACAGGGATAGAGTACAATGTAAAAATGGCATTCGTTTCAATTTCATACCCACATGCAATAACGTTTTGATTAAAATGAATACAATGTAGGAAACGAGTTTGGGTAGAGTGCTTGCAGTTGTTACCTACTTCCTATAGGTTTACACGTTTTTTTTTACTTTTACTTAATAAGGTACCTACATCAAGACTTGATCTCCGCATACCTTTTTTATAAGACAGAGACTCAGCAATATAACCACCCTTACCCTTTTTTACCTTTCCCTAGGTATTGAATTTGTTTTTGTGCTTTTGAGACAGGCCGGCTGTCTTCCCCGAGATATCTGTAACATAATGTCCTACATAGAGCCGTGTTGGCCTAGCTATACTCGGATCTCCGATCTGAGGGCCGTGTGTTCGAACCCAGGCGTCACTGAATTTTCAATTAGAGATAGTGTGAAAACCGGTATGCCCTAGAATTGAAAATTGGAAGATATTTCACATCGGTTCGTGTTCCAATAGGCGGTTATGGGAAACCTGTGACATGAAAAGCTAACTGGATACTATGCAAAACGCGGACATAAGCCAAAAATAATGTTTGGAGGTATCCCTGTCTACCCACTTTTTGGTATCCTTACAAATCTGCGTACGGATCTGAGGATCTCAATCATGGGAATTGCCTAATATTATACTAGCTTTTGCCGACGGCTTTGCCCACGTGGTACCCGGATAAAAAGTAGCCTATGTGTTATTCTGATGTATAAGCTATATTATTACTGTAAAGTTACAATGGTTAAGCTTGGGTTTAGTGTAGCTCATAAGTAGGTTGGTAGGTACATCACCCAATATAGTTTTTAAATTCATACAATTCACGAGTATAATAAGCTTCTGCCCACGGCTTCGTCCGCTTGATACCCGAATAAAAAGTAGCCTATGTGTTATTCTGATGTATACGCTATATTACTGTAAAGTTTTATCAAAATCCGTTCGGTAGTTTTTGCGTGAAAGAGTAACAAACATCCATCCTCACAAACTTCCGCGTTTATAATATTAGTAGGATTGTATTCGGGCTTTGTGATAGTTATAGAAGCAAATTATGTTAAGTTAATTATACAGATCTATCAAAACATCTTTTGAATTTTACTTAATCAAATTCAGGAAACTCTTATTATGAACAAGGGCAAAATATGAGTAGATAGAAAATAAAATATCTAATTTGTATTGGATTCCAGCTTCTTTGCCTGGCCTCGTGAAATCTAACTGGTATCAAGTTTTAACCCGTTAAGAGACGCGCTATGAGCAAATTGCTCTCACAAAAATGGATTGCAAAAGTTTTTGGTGATCCTCACATAGCGTCTCAAGCGCTTAAGCACCTTCCTAACTATTCACCCCATCTCAACTGACGCAACTCACGCCCTGCTGTGTACCCCTGTGCAATGAAGAACTTGTGGGAGCCCAGTAATTATGTTTAGGTAACAAAATTTTTTTTCTTGCCTGTTAACTTGTATTATATTAGTTATTAAATATGTAAGACATATTTTAATACTCTAATACGCTCTAATAACAAGTGGATTGTGTGCAATATGACTGCCTTGGACATAAGAATACCTAGATGGTCAAAATAAGCGTGCACTTAATACTAGCAAGTGCAACTCTGCACCGAACACATAACGTATATGTTTCAAGAGACACGCTCGTGGAAGAGTGAAACTTTATTTTTTTTACAATTGATTTTTTTATCGTGTTTTTTAAAGACTGCTTGCCAAAAAGAAGAGAATAAAAATTATTTGATGGGTTATTTGCGTTAGAAGTTCGGTTAATGTTTTATAGATTTAACTAAAACTCTTATTTTCTTATACAATAAACATTGTTTTATTTTTAAAAACCTATTTAAAGACAATTAATACTATAACTGTAGAAATATAAGCATTTGAAGCAGTGCGAGCAATTAGCTCGCGCGCGCCTATCCGTGTGATAACATTAGGCGCGCCTTCTCACGGGTTAAGATTATTATCTTATCATATTTTCAAACGGTTTTCTGATTTAAGGATACCTTGAAGGTTTGCTTTTCGATTTGTTTCAAATTTTGATTTCATATTTTTGTCTTGAAAATGGTTCAGATATAAATTCTTCTTAGCTTATGTAAACGGTACTTTCTCAAATCTGTCTGAGGTGAATTGAATAACGATCTCTACACAGGGTCAAAATAGGGGATTAAGGCTAAAATACGACAAGCAAACACTAGGCATAGTTAGCTAATCTTCAAAGGAAATAAATAAATAATGCTGGACTTTTTTACACACCATCATCTAGCCCTAAACTAAGCAGAGCTTGTATTATGGGAACTGCATTATATACTTTTTTTTGTAAATATTTTACACAAAAAACACCCAGAACTGAGACAAATATCTGCAGCGCCTGCAATTTGTGTATATTGCAGCGGAAATCAAATCCTGGTGTTTAGTCATTTTATTAATTACTTTAAAGTTGATTGTTTTAAGCCCACTATCGCTAGTTTCCCGGTAACCATATAAAAATAATATTCAAAACAGAAGCAAAGCTGAATTTTATTCTGCAAAGCGAACAAAAATACAGAATCCTATTTATTTTACAGCTAAACTCCAAAGGACGTGGTGTCGCACCTCCGCAAAACAGTTTAAAAAGTCGCCGTTTGTGCAAAAATAACACGCTGCTGGTAATGTTAGCTCACAGCCCGCATAAACTGTAAAAACTGGATTATGGGGTCAGATGCAGCTCCTTTGAAGCAAAACAAATATAACAAAGAACAAACACGGAAAAACGTAGGGTAAGGGCCTGTACACACCGCGTATTTTATACGCGAAAAGAACGCGCGTTCGACGCTAGTGGAACGCGCTCCAAACGTGATACACTCGTCATTTGTGCACGCGTTCCATGACGATTGTATCGCTACAAACGTGAAGGGGTGCTAGACAAATACCTCACGCTTGGTAAAACTTGGCAGTTGTCACGTGACATTCCCGCAGCTAATGTCATTCCCATACAATTCAATCTTTCCGCAGGCGTTAACGTCAACAGAAAGTGGTATTTGTCTAGACCCCAGGTGTATCTATACAAATACGCTGCGATTGTGCGTCTGTATCGACGAAGCTGCGCGTTTACTTGAGACTCATATTATAGTAGTAGGTACCTACATGTAATTTTTGTATCGATGCAAACGCGCTGGTCTATCAATCCAAAAATAAACGCGCTTGTTTCGCGTTTGTATTGCGTTTAAAACGATACAAATGCAAACAATGCTGTACATTGCTTGCGGAATACGCATTCGTGATACGTGCGTTCTCTGAAAGTATTTACAACGTAAGCACAGGCTGTAATGTAAGTAAGTGTCGATACTTTCAGATTTCCGGGTTATTTTAACAAAATACTTAAACAGGATTATGTTCTCAATTTGAGGGTATACGCTTCAGTCTAGTGCTTGTACTCGTCAAATTAATTAGTACGGATGGCCGGCTAAGCAAACATACCTAGTGTTTGCTGGCTTCAGGTAATGAAGTGGCAGACAATTGACAGTGGTAGGAGATACAGTCTGCATTAAGTGATGTATAAATGCAATGCAAACCTACTCGTTGGAAAGAAAAACTTGTTTGTTTGAATGGATCGCTACTTTTCTATAGTGCCCAAGTATATTAGAGTAATGCGAAATATTTTGTCCATGAAAGGGATCAACCAGCCTTTTGTGATTTGCTAGATGATGCTGTGTGAAAATGTCCAGCATTTTTTTATTTTTTATTTATTTAATTTAAACGAATGTATTTGATCCAAACCCATTCTGAAATCATAGTGTCTTTTGTTTATGTCGTTATTCAACTAATTTGACAAAACCAAGTGCACTTTAAAGTTCATATGGTGAATAAATTAGTATGAGTATTTCATGGTTAAAAAAAGTAGGTTCATTAAAAAATAGATTTTCCAAAAATTTCATTTTTATTGGATTGTACTCTGTCAAATGGATTTTGTGTTTAATGTTAAATGAATAATATGTTTGACTATATTTTTATTGGATTGGATACTGTCAAATAGATTTTGTGTTTAATGTTAAATGAATAAGATGTTTGAGTAAATAGCAGAGTCATTGGAACACCATATATATAATATTTATGTATTTACAAAAAAAAATGTATATAGGTAGTATATCAGTCATGTAGTTCCCATAACACAAGCTCGGCTTACTTTGGGGCTAGATGATGCTGTGTGAAAATGTCCGGCATCATTTATTTATTTATTTATCCGCAAAGTTTGCCAGTAGATTGCGTTTGATGCATATGCCAAAGAATATTTTGTTAAAAAACTAGATATTCCAAGCATTTTATTTTTCAGGATTGTAACAATGTTATATCTGTTGATTTTCGGATTTTGTGTGTCTGATGGAGTTTGACATTACTGCAGAGTTATTGGTTTTTTAAACCATTTTTACCTGAAACGTTATATAGGAGCCCGTATAATACGTTTGCCGCTAACAAAATTAAATCTTATCAAAGAACAGAACAACAATAAGGTTGTTTGTTTTTCTGATGATATACATCACCAAAACGGCTTATCCGATTTAAAAGCGGTTTTTGTAATTGATTTGTATGACTTATTGCTACAGGTCACTAGGGGTGTTCAGATTTTGTATTAAAATAACTTATTTTTGTTTACCGAAACACATAATCTGTGGCAGGTTAGTTTGACAGTTTTTGAAAACTAGTCGTATACAAATTGGCTTCCTATACAATAAAACTGAGCAGCCATTGATAGAAAAGAATTATCCCTCACTGAATAAAATCGATTGAAAGAGGCGCGAATTGGTTGAATTGGGCCAAATGTGAACAAACAGCTATAAACTAGAAGCTAGCCGGTGTTAACGAAATTCAAAACACATTAACGCCGGTATTGCCAAACTCGATAAACTCCGCACAACTGACAACTTTCCATAGGTGTCATAAACGTGTTGTCATCGCACCCGCTCGATTTACCCCGTTTTTTACCCTAAACTCGGCTTTGCTTATGAATAATACATATTTGGGGTTCAATATTATGAAACAGTCGATTTTATTTAGGCTTTACTTATCGCTTTACTGAAGTTTAGTTTTGATTCGAAAAAGGTTGTTTGGTTTTTTCTGGCATATTTTTGAAATTGACTGAAAAAGCTGACCTATTTCGCTACGGATCGGGCCATAATGTGAGAGTAGGGAATTTGTTTTATCTAATAGTGTGATCGTAGGACATAACAATAATGGTAACCCACAATGGTAAATAGTAGGTATACCTACCTACATAGAGAAATTCGTATCAAACAGAATTTTCGGCTGTGGCTTAGTATTATGAGAGTTGCCTGATTGTCCTAGGCTTGGCCGCGCGCAAAGTATGCGCGTAGGTAAATTCAATTTAATTATGAAATCACGTAGTTTATATTATGTTGTCATTTTCATTTACAGACCTTCGATTTCGATGAATTCGACCTTGAAAATAAAACATTTCCCTGCTTGAGGATAGTTCCTACTTACTCCATTATTTGATTGTTTTATCGATTATACTCACTAATCGATCAGTTATCATATATAATTAATTGTGGGTCAATTCCCGCCGTGGGACAAATGTTTGTATGATCTGCAAACATTTGGGTGTTTTCTAAGTATAATGTGTATGTATTTATAAAAATCAAAAGTATATAAGTAGGATATTAGTCATGTTGTTCCCATAATACTTACAAGCTCTGCATAGTTTGGGGCTAGATGATGCTGTGTGAAAAACGACCAGTATTATTTGTTTTTATTATTATTTATTAATTATCTACAAGTTTTTTTAAGAGAAAATTATGAAATATACTGAACCCGCTTTGTGAATTCGTCGGTTCTTTCTGCGTGTTTTCAATAATTCATGTATGGTAATGTGCCATACGTTACCTCTGGTTGAAGCTCGATTCATTTTAACAGTAAAGCTAATATAACACGCTTATATTTATACAATTGTAACCAACCAACAAACAATGAAATCAAATCTTGAGAGTAAATTTTAATATACTTCTAATAAAATTGCCGTATCGAAACATACCTAAATATACTCAGAGCCATAAGATCAATAGTAGTTTAAAATAGGAGAGCAAGTTTAATCTTCGATTATTTCATAAGTTCAATGGTTGATCCACTATTCTTATATGACAGTAGATTAAACCATCGATTAACTTTTATCGTAGATTTACGAAACCCAAGGTTGAAACTACTATTGATCCTACGACCATCAGTATATACACTCGAACAGCTCGATCGAGCCCTTACAGCAATCAATTTTGAATTAATGAAAATACTTTGTCGTACACCTTAAGAAAACCTTAAGAAATAAATAAAAAGTAACATTATTGGATTTGAATCAAAAGAGAATTCGCGATTCCTCTATTTCTGATTAATATGACCAATGGGAAAAAGGAGTTCACTTCGTCCGATCGAAGGGACTACGCTGTCGGACCCCGCGTTCACAGGAAAATTTACAGGTACAATGGGTGGCCTTATCGTTTACGTGTGTTATCTTTTCTGATCTTTGGATCCAGGAAGAGGATTTTATGTGATTTTGAGAACAGCTATTTTAACGAACAAGCCATTTATTTCAGACACTAAAATAATTATTAACAATTTTCACTAATTTAAATTAAATTTATATATTATTCTTTTATCAAAATTATCTACCTACACTTTAATTTATTTGCGGTCTATGTGCTCTTCAGCATAGGCCTCCTCCAACTCCTTCCATTTTCCCCTGTATCATGCAGTTCTCGTCCATAACTTCTCTCCTGTGTTTTCGATGTCGTCTTTCCAGCGTTTGTGTTGCCTACCTCTGTTTCTTTTTCCCATTCTTGGATACCAGACTGTAACTCTTTTGCTCCATTTATCCGCACTTCTTATTGTGTGTCCTGCCCATCTCCATTTAAGAGTTTTTATTTTATATGATACGTCTGTCAGTTTGGACTCCCTCCTTATATCTGTGTTTCTTTTCCGATCTCATGATCTTAAAAACATTGGGCATTGCTCAATAACCGGTAAACATTAATCAGTAACACCTGTTTTGACAAATAAATACATTATTATTCTTATCTTCCACGACCACGCTCTCACGTAAATTATACCATACCTACCATTAAAATTAGGTATTCCAATTCTATAATATTATTAATTAGGAACTCCAAATACTTCCGGTTGTTCACTGATTTTCATGGCATCATGAAGGCCCCGTCTGAAAGCAAGCACCTAACCTACTAGGTTTTGGTGCAGAATAATGCTGAGACTGGGGACCTATTTGACCCAGACAACACAAAATTAGGTACTTAGTTTGTCAGGTTTTCGTTTCGCTTTGTTTTATGATAAGTATCTGTTTCGTGTGTTCATTATTATTATTTAACTTTTGTATTTAATGGGGAAAAATAAGTAGATTATCTTTCTTTCGAAACATTTTTTTAATGAATAAACCTTAAGTTGATCTTGATCCCAGTTGATGGTGTAATAGCTTTTTTGTACTACCTACCATCTCTACAATATTAGTCAATGACACGGCCTTTGGGTTCATCTCATTTTTTTACTTTTTACAAACTATATTATTTCTGGTAAAAAAATAAGAAATACCTGTGAGTATAACAATATGCACAATACCAGAGCAACATCGTTACATGGTCCTGCAGCATTCAAAGGCAGCTTCCGCTATGCCGCCACCCCTTAGAAAAATCATTAGTTGATCGTTTTAGGTAATTAAGCTAGCATAGGAAATTCTTGTTTATCTCTCCGATTCTCCTCCATATATCTTGATATTTCGTTGGCGCTCGACTGCTATGTTTAATATGTTTATTGCGTCCCTAGGCTTATTGTATTTTATGTTTGTTGTAAGGATATTATCGTTTGCTGTTCTGTATATAATCGCATTTATCGTTCTGAGTGTTTGTGTACAATTATTCCGTCCCTCGTCTAGATGTCCGTGGGTCAACACTGGTCTCAGCTGAAAAGCAGCGCTGCGGCATGGCATGTCGAAGTACATGCTGAGCTGAAGCCCGATTCACCACCACTGTGTAGCCTTCTTTATTTTATTTTCTATTGTAGTTATTAATAATGTGTTTTAGTTCTTAAGGATCCGGCGTACAGCGCTAATAACTTAAATTCGAAGAGCGTACAAAAATCTCTTTTCTTTTCTCTCTTTTTGACTGATGCAGGCTCGCCCGTGCTTGCGAGATAGCAATATTAGCCGTTCAGAATTTATTATTTTGGTGGTGTTCCGTAATACCAAAAAAGATGAATGAAAACTTGTTGTATTTTTCACATTGTGTTGTTATTCTGTAACTAGACAATATAATCTATGTACCTAATCAAACGATACGTAAGGTATTGTTGTTTCTAATACGAAACAAATAAGAAGAAAACATGTCATGTATGACGTAAAAATATCCAAAATGCGATTCGTTTACATTTCATTTAAGGTAAGTATTTTGAAACAATATATAGCAAGGTACGTAGATTAATACTATTCGAATGCAAATAATAACATATAAAGGTGGTAATAAGCTCTAATTACAAATTAATATGGTATAACGTTTGCATGGGCAATTCATCCAACGCAGGCTTCAATTTGTAAATGGAGGTGTGAATAAATTATTATCTATCTAAGTACTACTCATTTGTGTTATGTAGCTGCTTCCCGAAAGAGAAGGTAAGTACATACATAATGTAGAATTAGATATCATTGAGGACAAGTAACGTGGAATAGCAATCAAACCTTTCATCACATCAATTTAATGTTCTTTCATCTGTAATGTTCCCGGAATAAGTACATTCATTTCATTTTGTTCGCGATACGCGAGATTTATTGTAATGTATAAACGGAGGTGTAAAACATTACAGAGCTCACAATTTTATAAGCAAGCAGAAGAAAATAAAAACAAACAGCTCTCTAATAATGGGAAGTTGATAAAAAGTCCAATTTGAAATTTGATCCCTTATTTCTTCACCCTTAGGGGTAGGATTTTTTCATGAAATATATATGGGGCCACCCTTGAAGTACCTATTAATAGTATAATCATTAAAATCGGTTGATAAATGGCGAAGGTACCGCGTAATACACACAAAAAAGTTAGGAACTTCCTCCTTTTTGAAGTCGGTTGAAAAACAGGTTCACGACTGTATTCCTCATAATTTACATCCGCAGATACATGCGGATGTATGCAAAACGCGGGCCTGTGCCAAATAAAGTGTTTGTAAATAACTTAGCCAAAGAAAATTAAGGATTATATCCGAGTGGAAACCCATATTATTTTTTAAAAATAATATCATCCAGCTATTATCAGTGTGATTCGTAGACAGTGATTCAAATTAAATGAATGCATTTTCATTTAATTTGAATCACTGTCTACGAATCACGATTAAAATCCCTGATTAATTAAATACCTATTTATTTAATGGTGTAAATAACCTGTCAAGTAGCTTTTTTAATACTTACCTTATAGGTTCTTAGTTTACTTGTTTACAAGTATAAACCTTGCGAGAGGATTTTTGCTGGCATATAGGTATGCCTGTCAAGCTTTCAATATAGATCGTACCTAAACAAGAGGTTTTTACAATATAGACAATCGGTTGTCTAAGACATGCCTAAATCTTTGCCTGAGCATTGCAGACGAAAGGGAATTTCATAAAAAAAAAAACACTGATTTCAAATACATATAAATTTATCGATTTTAACTATGTCAAAATTCAGCAAAGTAGATATTAGGTATTACCAAGTTTAGTGTTTAAGGTGATAGAAATAAGGTCTATACTATTAATGTTATGTTATTTTATATTTGGAATAACCAGGCCAAAGTAGGTTTCCAATAAAGTTCATAGTTGTTTCAGTCTGATCACTTTATAGGCTCACCTCTGGTATTTATTCCTCTGAGTTTTCATACTTACCGCAAACCAAATAGAAATTATACTTGGATCATTTTCCTTTATTTAATTTTGCCTTTGAAAATAACAATGAGATTTATTTCTCGTTCATTATCATAAAAATAATAATTGGAACGAGTATTTACGAGAACATAATATAATACCTTTTATGATTATGTGGTTTATCTTTAGGTTTAGTTTACTTGACAACAAAATAAACTGTAATTAACTGTATTTCATTGATTTTTATTTAGCCAAAAGTCTAAAAGTGAATAAGGTTTTATTTTGCTGTAATCAAACAGATCATAATAGAAACGTCAACTTAAAAACTACGCGAATATATTTTTTTTAAGTGAATTTACACATGCCTTGCGCGCAACCAAGTCTAGATGAGTCAGGCAACAAACTTTGATTTGCTATTTTGGATAATCCTATAGGTGTATAAGGGAAACAGAGATAAAAACATAAGTTTATTTACATATTTATTAAATACGTATTTACAAATCACATGTGAAAATTCGTTAAAAAGTTGGCAAGGTACCCTTTAAGACCACACTTGTAACTTTGTGCTATAAAATGGCATCAAAATAATAAGTACGACAAAAAAGATATAAGAACACATAGACGGTAGCGGGGTCCATTGGGAAAAACCTCTTCTAACGATGCTCAACAAAGTGCAGCTTAGCTCAGTTGGTTCTTTAATTGGGGCAAAGTTAGCTCATTTCATATTGTAAGAAAGGAAAGTTAGCTTAACTGTTACTGTAACAAGCCAAAGTTAGCTCAAATGTTACTTTAACATGGCAAAGTTAGCTCAGGTGGTACTGTAACAAGGCAAACTTAGGTCAATTGTTAATATAACAAGGCGACGATAGATCAACTGCTATTGACCGTTCTTTGAAAAAAAATGCTGCTACAGTTCTCGACCGACTAGCAGCATTTCTGATCTCCCAATTATTTAACCAGAGCAAGTCAGGTAAGTAGGTTAGTTGAGGATTTTATGGACGTTGGTATAGGTAGTAGTCATGTTAGTAGTGTCCGTAGTGTCCACCGAGTCCGCCGTATCCGAGTCCGGCGCCGTATCCGTGGCCGTATCCGCCGTATCCGGGGTACGCGACCTGGTTGGCGTAGCTCACAGCGGGGTAGTGGCCGTATCCTGATGACAAATAGATCAGCTCAAAAAAAATCAAGTCCACTTATTTGCTAATCAATTACTATTATGTCCTACTAGCCTCTGCCCACGGCTTCGCTCGTGTGGTATCCGGATAAAAGTAGTCTATGTATTATTCTGAACTATAAACTATATTACTGTAAAGTTTCATCAAAAATCCGTTCAGTAGTTTTTGCGTGAAAGAGTAACAGACAAACTTTCGCGTTTATAATATAAAAATAGTAGTAGGATCTTATTTTGTTATAAATACAAAAGTATGAGTATCTATGTTTAGATATTTGTTGATAATAGTCTCCATAACGCCAAATTTGCAAACATTATTTTTTAAGACCTATACATAACACATAAAATACTTTTTTATCCGGGTACCACGCGGGCAAGCCATGGGCAGAGGTTAGTGTAATGTATGACAAATTACTATTATAATAAAATAGCTTTATAAATTTCAAGTAGCGCCACCAACACTACTTAAGGATCCGGCGTACAGCGCTCATAACTTAAATTCGAAGTGCGTCCAAAAATATAGGTTTTTGACTGATGCAAGCCCACCCGTGCTTGTGCGATAGCAATATTAGCCGTACAGAATTTGTTAAAAATTTGGTGATGTTCCGTAATACCAAAAAAGATAAATGAAAACTTGTTGTATTTTTCACATTGTGTTGTTATTCTGTAACTAGACAATATAATCTAATCAAACAATACGTAAGGTATTGTTGTTTTTAATACGAAACAAATAAGAAGAAAACATGTCATGTATGACATAAAAAATCTAAAATGCGATTCGTTTACATTTCATTTTAGGTAAGTATTTTGAAAAAAATATATCAAAGTACGGAGTAGATAAATACTATTCGAATGCAAATAATAACATAATATGAGCTCTAATTACAAATGACTATGGTATTACGTTTGTATGGGCAATTCATCCAACGCAGGCCTCTTAAATCTAATAAGTAGCTTTTCGGTATTTGGCAGTCAATCTTGAATGAAGTTGAAACAAGCATTTATTGACCTCAGCTACACCTACCGCAGAGGTCAGCCTTGCTGCGGCGTGGGATCTGACACGCGTTAATTACCTTGTTCTTTGAATTCCGTTTGTTCATTATCTATTATCACCTCTCGAACAATGATATGGTGAATTAAACATAACTTCTATTATTATGTGGCGACTATTTTAGTGTTGGATACGTAGGTTTAGCTACAGTAGGCAAACTGTTTTTGTGTGTGTGTTTCAGAAATAAATTGTAAAATTATTATTAAAATTTAATCATACTGTCAGTAATATTATGTTTAAAAATATTTATTTTTTATGGTTCGAAGGCATGTGCCAAATGATAGTGTTCCAATGAGTGGCGATGGGCTTGCAACCTGTTACATTTTATGCTAACTACCTTCAAAGCGAAATATTATGTTTGCACGTGCCTCTTACTCACCTGCTTGTTATACTCAATCTACGCACTGAGTATCTGAGGATGCCCATCAGGGATAATACAGTCTTAAGCATGATTATTTTGTTTTGAATTTCCAATGTTTCTAACATTTGTGATGACACGAAAGTGTTTATTTTGGCCTATCTGCGATAGGTCAGTGACAAGTTAGGTGTGAAAGCACAGTAAAAGAAACGATGATCGCCTTCCACAATCATGACGACCTCCGTCGCTTGGCAGACATGTAGCCGGCTGCGACTCCTGAGTGTGGGTTTCATTCCCGCTGCAGGAAAAATGTTTGCATGTTCTGCAGATATTTGTTCCGGGTCTGGATGCTGTGGTACCACGGTACTCATAGTTCCTGATACCCACAACACAGGGAATCCTATAATCTAAGGTCAGGACTTTGTATATGTCTGTTGGGAGTTAATTTATTATTTATCATCGCGTCTACGAGGTAGGGACTTACCGCTGCTGTATCCGCCGCCGAGACCGGAGTACCCGAGTCCGTTGTATCCGGATCCGCCGTATCCGCCGTATCCACCGTATCCGCCGTATCCGCCGTGAGTAGTGGTGTAGGCTACCTTGCTAACTCCGACGGGGGCGACTGTGGACATTGATATTGTTTATTATATGCCCACACGTTCTGACTTTTACACACATCAAAAAAAAGTTTCCGTTCATTTCAAAGTTTAAATATTATTTTGGATTAAACAAATTTAATAATTGGCGCAGATATCATTGTGTGGTTTAACAAACACATACCTTTTTCTGAAGTCGTATATAAATTTTTATGGGGATGATTGGTTCCATAGTTTACAGGAAATATTGCATCATTGAGCCAAATACCAGTTATCATAACAACGAAAGCAGTCATTCATTATTTTGTAAGGAAACTCGAAGTTTCGTATGAATAACTCCATTCATCGCTGAAGCGTTTATGTTCAATGAATTCGTCCAAAAAAAGCGAATCGAATTCTAATCGAAGGTTCAGTATTGTGGGTATCTGAGCGGAACTAATGTCTCGGATGTTGATTGGCCGGTCTGGACGAAGGTTGGGTTGATCAGTCTGCGTGGGACATTATCTTAATAGATAATCAAACAGAGACGTTATGTTGTTATGCAAAGGATATCAACGAAATCGAGAGTACATTCTACATAATTTGTCAGAGGCACATATATCTTTTATATCATCTTGTGCAACAGAGCATTGCGCGATACGCATATTTACGAGTGTTAAAAAATTCGTGAGAAAAAGGGACTTACCGAACCAAAGATATGAGCCATAAGCTTGTCACTAAAAGATCGCTTTAAAGCGATGTTACTGTTTATTTTGTTTCTTTCATAAGGTCGAACTATAGAGTATTTTAATTCGTTCATTCATCGGTTATGGGATTTCACTACGCAAATGTGTCGCTATTATGTGGGAGTATGTTTAATATATTATTAGGACATGCCTCTGACTACCCACTTGGTATCTTCGCGGGTTTTTTTAGTCTCATTTTAATTCTGTGGCGCAGTGGGCGAAGGCCACTGAAACGTAGAATCTATAACACAAGCTCTGCTATTGCCTTTATATTTGACAACAGAACATAAGACAAAGAATGACATGGTACTTCGGCCACCAGTGGCAACAGTGGGCCAAGGACTCTCTCACATTACGTTACTAGCATGTGACATTGTAAACGTGTTATAATCACGGAATAACGTACAGTTAGACAAGTGGTCATTAGGGTGTGACCTGGTCGAAGACTAATTGCAGGTCTAGTACTGGCAGGCGGTTAAAGTTGTGACAGAAACAAGCAGGTGCCTAGAAATTAACTTGGAACATTATAATGTTCATACGATAAGAGGCGTATGTAACAAAAATATTTAACAAGTCACTTGTCTACAAAATTAAGCAATATTGAATGAATGAGTGAATTAAAATACTTTATTGTACACTTTATGAAATAAACAATAACGTATTAAAATGAAAGGTACAATGGGCGGTCTTATTGCTATCCTCAAAAATCTACATACTGAGGATATTCAAGTATGTCTACCATGGGGAATACTGTAAAAAAAAACACATATATACTCCATATATGTTTTTTTTGGACTTAACCTATTTATAAAAAAGGAACGAAGACATCATTTCTACTCTCGATTCTGATGAAAGTTTTCAAGTTTTGCGTTATTTTACGAGGTCGTCTCATAAAAACGTTTCACCTAAAAACGCTGATACCACATTTGTCCAGTAGGTTCCTCAAATTCTAATGCAAATCTTAAATTCAAACTCCTGACTGCGCGTTTTCACCAGTTTTATTCTAAAGGAACGACTGATTTTCATGAATTTTAATAGTACCGATAAAACTTTTCCTTCGGACTCAATTTATTGAGTTTCTTTTGCACATTCCGGAAGAGAGTCGAAAGTCAAGTATTTAAGTGAAATACTTGATATGTGATACTCCTAGTTTGAGCTACGTTAAAACTACTTTGAGTAAATTACATATTTAATCTGATGAAATTTTAATGAATTTACATAGATTGTTTTAACCATAAAATGCTGGTTCAGCTGAGACAGGACCTGTTCGGCTCACACGGCACGGTTGAGACTAATTAGCACAAAAAATCTTCTTCTTTGTGTGTGTGTTTTGTAAATTTTGATGTAGGAGTTAATTTAGTAAACTACTGATGCGATTTCGAAAATTCTTATTATATTTAGAATGGAGATAGGATGGACATAGGCAGCATTATTATCTCGTTAAAATAAAAGGGCTTTTCGTGAAGACCAATTTCACATCCTAAGTCGACGAAAAAACGGTCGAGCGAATACGTTTCTTACATACGCTGCCGTAACGGTAAAAGCTTCTTTTCATGTTTTTATCCGAGTACCACGCGGTCAAAACCGTGGGTAGTAGCTAGTGCCAATTAAACCACATTCTATTCTGATTCAAGTGTTTGAGGAAACTTTTTAATTTAGTTTAAAATTAGTTTCCGATTAAGTTTGTATGTAAGCTTTTACAAGCCAATTCTCCGTATCCTGCCAATAATAGACTCTCATAAACATACAACTGTGCCAAAAAGCATTACCGACTCTCCAGTGACCCATTCTAAGAGAAGATAGCAATAAAATCCTTCCTCAATAGATTCAAAGCTCACAATCTTATACATTTTAATCGTATAGCATGTTGGGGTAAGTCTGATACATGGGGTAACTGTATCTTTGAACCAGCATATTTCATATAAGTGACAAAAACAATATTTAACAAGACAACGAGACTGTTATCCCCATGCTAAACATCCGCAGATCCTGCAGGATGGCATGCCCAAATATTATATTTAGCCCATGCCCACGTTTTCCATAGGAATCAGCATTCCACATGAAAGGTTGCAAGCCGATCGCGCTGCTTTATTGAAACACTAACCAATGTCACATGTTATGGGCCGCTATTTTCCTTCACCAATTTGAGCACGTGTTAATACTCATATAAATTATTTTACCCCGCAGATGCAACTGCCCCTTGTGATGAACAAACAAAGGATGCGATAAACCAACATTAGCACTGCAATAAAACAGTAGTTAAATGCACTCAACGAATCGCTGGAAGATTAATACGGGAGTAAAATAAAGTGGTCACCTTTGTGCAGGCTTATTTAGTTCTAAGCTTTATTGCACTGGTTTATGACTTAAAATAAACCAGAATAACTTTAAAACAAATTTCCTTGAGATTGGCATAATTATGATAAATAGATAAGCGAAGTGTATACGACGAAATGAGTTTTTAAGAATACTTAGGGCGGACTCATAATAGTTAAAATATTAAACAAGTATATCAAACTTTAAATTTTTGGATTAAGAGTCATACATTAATGTAGTAGTTTTCCCACAAAAACTTGAAATAGATTTCATACAATATTAATTTTATGTTAGTTTTAATTCATAACGTGTACAAGAACCCATTTATTTGCTATAAAATAACTCAGAGAAAAATATGTGCCAGCAAAAAGGTGAAAAAACTTCTTGAGGGAATCGGCATGCTCTAGAAAAAAATCGAAAGCACATAGACTATCAGTATGTATTACATTAATTGATGACGGACTTAAAGGCCGTTGAATGCTAATTCAATGTGCACGTATTATGTTTGGACGTTCCTCTGACTCCTACTTGGTATCCTCAAAGATCTACCCACTGAGTATGTATGTGAGGATGTTCATCATGGGAAATACAGTAGTGAGCGTGTTTGTTTTGTTTTAATTACTCAGTGTAATGCACAAAAAATAAAGTTTATGCGCTTCGCTAATGTTATAATTTATTCCGTTCACGCTTCTAGATTTTCGCAATCTACTTAAATGTGAAAAAAATAACTAACAGTTTTATTTTTGTTAATTTATTGCAAGAGTTTTTTTCTACTTGAAAGGATCGACGCTATAAATTATTCTGTAAGTTTTCATTATTTTAGTTGATCTATTAGGTAAAAGTGTAAAGGTTATAAGCTTACCACTTTATTTCTTTACGTATTCGTTTGATTTTTTATTTGTATTTATAACAAAATATATTATATAATTATAGTTTGGTGCATCTTGGCAGTGCAAAATAAATAGCAACGTCCGTGGCCCGAAGTTCAGTTCATTGATAGGACTCCCGCCCAATTGAAACTTGGACGGCGTTCTGCGAGAGCACTCTATTCAATAGATATTACATAATGAAGCCCTCTTCACAGTCGAGGCGTACGATAATCGATAGTTTTCAAAGAGTTTAAATTTGCTTCAACGCTTTTCAGCGAATATAATGCATATTTTTTTAGGGTTATTGGAATACGATAATAGCATAGTACTTTCGTATCGTATTATTTTACATATTTATTCAGTATCACAGACTTAGTATCTGGCCTTTTGTGAGGCAATACCAGGGCCGAAGCCAACAGCAAGAGGGCCTTTGTGCAAATCATTTTAAAATATTATTATTAATTTTCAAACACCGAAATCGGGTAATTTGGCCATTTAGGAGTTTCAACTTACTTATTTGAGGCGAAAGGTAGAACATAGTTGCCAAAGCGAAATTGAAATGAGACCGTAGATACCAAAACATATTATTAGCTAAAACTGAATTCCAGTCTTTGCAGTTTCTGCCGTTATTTCTGAAACCTGGAGTTAACTAATGCCTGCGCTGTTTCGATAGTAATTAACTCTTCGGCTTCTCTTCCTGTGCAAAGCTTATACTCGTATTGCGGAAAATTAATAAACAGCAAAGGTTCTTGAGCTTAAATCCATTATTTTTTATAATAATAAACGCCCAACAGTGACATACATTGTCTTGACCCCATACTAAGATTCTCTGTAGCGTGGATATCAAGAACTACGAGTACCATGGTACCACAACATACACACCCGAAACAAATATCTGCAGAACTAAGTAAAGGAAACTGTTATTTTTGTAAATTAAGATGACTAATCTATTGAATTAGGTTGAGCATGTAGTGATAGAGGTATTGTTGATAAATAAACATGCAAAACTTTGTCCCGCACCGGGTATAGAACCCCAGCACGCCACCGACGTCGTCAAACTTCATTCTAAGGAAAAAAGTTTTCCGAATGGCGACCACAAACCAGATGACGCAGTGTGAAAAGGCCACCCACCCGATATGACATCTTAGAAGTTTTGATATGTCCGTGGAGGGAACGTTGATCGTTCGTCAATGCACACGGGAGGCCTCTGTCCAGCAGTAGGCTTTTATAGATTGTTAATAATAATGATGTTTACATGTATGATATGTATGTATATAAGTACAAAAAAAGTATATAAGTAGTATATCAGTCATGTGGTTCCCATAATACAAGCTCTACTTAGTTTGGGGCTGTGTGAAAAATGTCCAGCAATTTTTTTTTGATGATAATGAACCACGTTGTAGATGTACTTAGCTACTCTTTTAAACTAAACTACGCTTTACGAAATAAAAAATCTTAATTTTATGAAAAACTTACCATATCCACCACTGTATCCTAGGCCGCCGTGTCCGAGTCCACCGTACCCCAGCCCGCTGTACCCCAGTCCACTGTACCCCAGTCCGCTGTACCCCAAACCACCATCATAGCCACCGTAGCCCAGGCCAGCTACGCCTCGTTTCTCGGTCTTCTTGGCTTCTTCCGCGCAAACTGCGCTCAGGGCAAGGGCGGCTACAATCTGTGGGGTAAAAGTAACATTACAATTTTTAATCTGCTATTGTGCAGCGATGGGTTTGCAACCTGTCACGTGGAACACTACTTGCAAAACGCGTGCACGTACCAAATGTTTGGACGTGTTTCTGACTACCTCCTAGTCGTGAGCATGTTTGTTTTTGTGTTTTCCTACTCTGTTTGGTAAGTAAATGTATAATTATGTCTTTGTACGTGAATTTGATACATATAGGTAGTTAATAACTTGGGTAGTATTACGTTCGTCGTCTCAAATGTTTCTTCTTGGTCACTTGATGTGTGAATCGATAACATACTTTTTATTGAAAATTTATTTTTAAACTTAGATTATATTTTTAAAGGTATTGTAAATTATTGCATACCCAAGTCACTGGTATTATTGACGGAAGAGATGTCAAAATAATTCAGTCCCTCTCTTTTGTCTGATGGAAAGAGAAACAAATAGTTTTCGTCTGCACTTCCGTTGAAAAAAGGTTATCTTTGCTAGTACTAAAGTTGCATTCTAACCGACAGTCTTATCCACACTTTTCATCCCCGAGTATCTTTCTATTACTTTCTATAATCCGTTATTAATTATGCACTTTCCGTATCAGATCTTTTAATCAGTTGCAGTTCTGCAACAAGGATACTACGAAGGATAAAATACTATATAACGGGTTAGTTTGTTATTTATGGATGCCTTGTTCACTGTTGATTGCTCGATTTTCTTTTAGTAAGATTGTACGTAATGTAGGAATTAATAATCGAATTGGATTAAAAAAAAACGATTTCTTCGTAACATAATTTGCATCTATGAGTATTTGAGAGTGAACTTTAGTTTTAGCTAATGTGATTCTGTCAATTTAATAGGATAGCTTACGTTTTGGTGTTAACTGTTAACGGTTAGCAACTTCTGAAATAACTAAATTGGAAAGACAACGAATTAAAAAACAGGTTAGTATTTTGGTCGTGGCACTGATTTTCATGGTCAACCTGTGTCATGTGACCAAGTTGAACGATAAATATTTACAAAAACAATAAGTTAATAGAAAAGAAACGTTTCCCCTTTCTTAATTATTCTAATTAGTAGTCCAAAACTGCCTTGAGCGAGTTAAATGAAACATGCGGCCATTTCTTAATTTATCAAACGTGGTAGGAAATCTAATTTAAAATAAAGTGCGCAAGACGTGTCTAGACACTGTATGTTAGTGTCCTGAAGGTGCTCCATAACTCTTCAGAAATCGATCAATCTAATCTCCGTTATCGTGAGGAAGATAAAATTCGAAGGCATGTGATATCAGATAGTGTACCAGTATGCGACGATGGGATTGGCGTAATAGAGAAGAGGCCATAAAGGCCTGCAATGGGTGTTACCAGCTGATTAGATAGATTAATGTTGTATTTACAATTTCTCAATGAAACTGCACATTTCCTAGATACAAGGTAGGTACTAATAATGGTGTGCAGTTAGCGCATGTCGACATAGAACAAAGGTGTGACGAAATGTAGGATTTCCTGGACTAAGGTTATTGAACGGTTGTGGAATGATCATTGGTGATAATTGATTGGACAATTAGCTAAGAGATGACCTAGAATTTCTAGAAAGAGAACGCATGTTTAAAACAGTCTCATGGTATTAGATAGCTAAGTACCTACTTATCTATTTAGTGATATATTTATTCACACAAATAGGTACAAGTAGGTATATACAAAAATACTGATAAAAATGCTAGCTTTCTTAATACCGTTGGAAACGTTAAAACGGTGTTTCAGAACAAAATCCCTACTAAATTACATTTAATTTCAGCGTTTCAGAACAAAATGCCTACTAAATTACATTTTATTTCAGTGTTTCAGAACAAAATCCCTACTAAATTACATTTTATATCAGCAAATGTATTTTTTTAATATGCGTAATATTTTATCAAGATTTACCTACGGGATATTTAATACAAGTATTTTAGAAATTAGCAGATTTTTGTATATCCTAGTGTCTGTAGATTTGTGTTTTACGAGAGAATAGTATAAATGTGAAATAAAATTATTTAAACTTTCATTAACAGATATCTAAATAATAATAATAAACAATCAACAGGCACAAACTAATCCTGATGCCACACTAGAATTCCCTGTGCCGTGGGTCTCAGGAACTGCGTAGTTCCTGGTACCCGTGGTACCACAATACGCAGACTCAGAAAAATTTACCGAATCGAACTGACTTGGTTGATTTGGGAATAGAACCCGCATGATTTGCGTCAGCTGATAGCTGGCTACTCGCCCACCGCGCCACCAAGCCACCGATCATCCTCATCATCGATGAGGCAATAAAAACAAGTATATGAAACGAAAAACTCGTGTTTTATGATCTGTCTGAGAAAAAAACTTAATACGAATGAGCAAACCCTGTTTCGTTATCATAAAAATGTTTAATATATTTTTTGCACATTCCCGTGTATTGTTTTTAATTTGTACAAAGCTGAGGTGAAAAACGGAATTCATTATAGCAGGAAGTTATTTGAGATGGATTACGAAATAATTATTTTATTTTAGGAAACAGTTGTTTGAAGTTGCATGAATAAATGTATTGAGAATGAGAAAAAAGGAAATTGAGTTATGGAAATCGGCATTTTTGATGCTAATTTGATAACAATATCAAACCTGTCTTCTGTCTACAGCGCACCGCTGTAGACAGAAGACAGGTCAAACATTTGCAGAACATACAAGCATTTGTCTGGTAACGGGAATCGAATACGCACCTCAGCAGCCGGCTACCATTATGATTGGAAAATTTAAAAATGTAAATGTTTAAAAGTATGCAAAAAGTCTTTTTAGAGCTACGAGGAGGTACATCGCAGTTTTTGTTTTATTTTTAGATTTCGGGGATTTTCTAGAAGAAGCAATCCTTATCAACAATTGATAAGGAAAAGTTTTAAGTATATGGCTACTTTATTTACAGATATACTTTATGTACTGAGTAAAATTTATGTTTCCTTTTATGGGTTTTGGTCAGTTGTTCACGAGTTTTTTTTTGAGTTTGTACAACATACTGAATTATTGATTTGGAAAAGTTGGTATTTGTAAAAAAGTACAAAAATTTACTAGCTCTTAGAGTTATTTTTGGGTTATTAAAGGTTGTCTGGTAGAAATAGCTAATTAGTGATAAGACCATTGTACAATATTGTCAAAGTGTGTAGTACTTATTTACAAAGGGTGTGCAACAAAGTCTTTTACATACAATGATGTATCTTATTAAAATAAATATTATATCACGGACGACGTCCCGTGGCGAAGTGGGCGAAGGCCCGCCTGATCGCAGAAGGTTGCGGGTTCGATTCCCGCCACGGGACAAATGTTTATATGTTCTAATGTTTATCTCTGTTCTGGGTGTTTTTTATGCATTTATAACTACATAACTACATGACTGATACTCATATATAATATGAGTATCAGTCATGTAGTTTCCATAACACAAGCTCAGCTTACTTTGCGGCTAGATGATGCTGTGTGAAAATGTCCAGCATTATTAATATTTCTATTATTATTATTTCTCTTTATTTATTTAAAATCTGAGGCTTATTCCTTTACGGGCATTAGTGGAGCCGAAGCTAACACTAAGAGGTCTTTCTGTACAATACAAAAGTTATTTTAAAAACGTTTTTCAGTACAATCAAAACTTTTTTTGTGGATGGCGACTGATGAAACTATTGGGTGATAAACTGGGCTATTGCAGGAATATGCTAAAGGAATGGTTCCTGTTATTATTATTATTGCTATCACCAATTAACAATCACAATTCTTACCAAGAACTTCATGTTGTCTGTGTGGTGGAGGCACGACTGATGTCTTGGCGTCCGCGCTTAGTGCTTATATACAGAGGCTTCGACGCTGGCTCGTCTGTTCGTTTGTAAGGCTTTCAAGGATGCTGCAGGATGAAGTACTTGTGGGAATGGTAGCGATTGGTGGTGGACGTGACTCAGACGTGATGTAAATATACTATATACAAAAAAGTATAAAGTAGTATATCAGTCATGTAGTTCCCATAATACAAGCTCTGCTTAGTTTGGGGCTAGATGATGCTGTGTGAAAAATGTCCAGCATTATTTATCCTACTAATATTATAAACGCGAAAGTTTGTGAGGATGGATATTTGTTACTCTTTCACGCAAAAACTACCGAACGGATTTTGATAAAACTTTACAGTAATATAGCGTATACATCAGAATAACACATAGGCTACTTTTTATTCGGGTATCAAGCGGACGAAGCCGTGGGCAGAAGCTTATTATACTCGTGAATTGTATGAATTTAAAAACTATATTGGGTGATGTACCTACCAACCTACTTATGAGCTACACTAAACCCAAGCTTAACCATTGTATGTAGGACATTAAGCAATGAAATTGAAAATTGATAATGAAATCCATGTTGGCCTAGTGGGCGGTACCGCGACTTTCGATCCGGACCGGGTTCGTATGCGCCAATGGATTTTCCAAAACGAAAATTGTATGTGCGCATTACGTGTTTAAAACGGTGAAAGAAAACATCGCGAAGAAACTGGCATGCCCTAGAACCAATAAATAAATAAATCCGAAAGTATGTGCCATCGATTAGTGTGGAATGCTAACTATTTACAAAACGCGGGCATAGGGATTCCAGTTGTGAGCGTGTTGGGTAAGCTCGTAAATAGAATCTCTCAATTACAATAAAATGACGTCTCGTTGGGTTATTCCACATATCCCCCCTGATAAATTCCCTTAGAGGGGAAAAAAAAGTGCAGAAATATTTTTCTCTATTACCACTTACCCCCCCCAGATAATTCTCCCAGGGGGAAAACAGAATGCTAATACAGAAATCTCTCTTATCATTATGGCTAATTCCACGTTTCCCCCCTGTGAGAAGAAAACCTGAACCCTAATTTTAAAAAAATAAAGAAATCCCCCTTTTCATACAAGCAATACAAAACCACTTATTTGTATAGTTTTTCATAGATTAATGAGACGTCATTTGCTTACGACTGTAATTGGAACCCGGAGTTAAAATCAATGAATTCATTCTACAGTTTTCCTTTTTTTTTCAGTACTCTAGTACGCCACTCTTTTCGTTTCCAGGCTTCGGTTTTTGTAAGGATATATTTAAATATCCCGGAGTTAAAATCAATCAATTCATTCTTAGGTTTTCCTTTTCTTCAGTACTCTATTTCGCCACTCTTTTCGTTTCTAGGCTTCGGTTTTTGTAAGGATATTTTTTAAATATCCCGGAGTTAAAATCATTCAATTCATTCTACAATTTTCCTTTTTTTCAGTACTCTAGTTCGCTACTTTTTCCGTTTCTAGGCTTCGGTTTTCGTACTAAACCTACTAAATCACTATTCAACCCGACCCTAAACAATGCATAAAGAATGCCTCAAACATACACCACTCAGAATAATTTGAGCAGGATTGCATTCCTTACATGCAGAACAACATTGTACGTATTAATTGCAAGTGTCTAGATTCAATTAGAAGATTGCTCTCCGCTCTAGAACTCGGTTTATTTCGTAACACATTGGATTCATCAGGAATTATGGCTACATGTTGTGAATCATACTTTAAATGAAATAGGTACTTTGCCTACGTTTTTTTATATTTTTTTTAAATTTTCACACATCATCATCTAGCCCCAAACTAAGCAGAGCTTGTATTATGGGAACTACATGACTGATATACTACTTACACAATCGCCTGAAAGATTATCTAGTTCAGGCAAAAAATAATATACTTAGCTATATTTATTTATATAGTGCACTTATGCTTTTCATAATTACGAGTTTCTTTGAATAAATTTTATTTATTTTAACAATACAATACTTTTTTTTACATTACATTAAAAACAGCCAGACCCAAGACAAATATTTGCAGATCATACAAACATTTGTCCCGCAGCGGGGATCAAACCCGCATCTCTTACGTCGCAGGTCGCTATTCGCCGGCCACGCCACTGAGTTCGTCAATAAACTGCCCAATACGTGTCGAGCCACATAGCAGGGCCCTAACATATCGAGGAAAAGCATAACAAAGATATTGTGTAACTATTAATCACTTATCTCAGCATCTTGTATAGATAAATAGAAAATGCTTTATTACACAAGATAAAATAAGTACACAGGCGAACTTAATGCTAATTAGCATTTACTTCCAGCTAACCTTTGTGTAATAAAGTGTTGCGCGGTTGTGTGATTGAAGGAGATTACCAAATAGAAGACTTAATTGAATTTTAAAATAAGTAAATTAAAATAATTCATACTTAAATACCTACATCCAAATATATACTTAAAAGTCTACATTTTTTTGTCTGCTGACCCTTCTACTTTAGTGTTTCACTGTGTCATTTATTTGAATATAAACAATAGAAATTAGGAATAAGTAGACGTGGGTACAAAGGGTAGCTTGAATCCAATGTTTTGGGTCGAACGGAGCAAAATACCAATTGGGTAGAAAAATCTTGGGTCGAACGGGGAAGCACTCAAACATGTATATTATAAATGCTCAACTTTTTTGACTATTTTGCAGCGAGATGAAATAAGTTTATAAATATATTATTATTTATTTACTATAATTACACATAGTTTTACATACTTATTTGCAATCCTACTATGCACGTTTACAATAGTGTAAACGTGAAAGTTTGTGAGGATGGATGTTTGTTACTCTTTCACGCAAAAACTACTGAACGGATTTGGATTAAACTTTACAGTAATATAGATTATACATCAGAATAACACATAGGCTACTTATTATCCGGGTACCACGCGGACGAAGCCGTGGGCAGAAGCTAGTAAGTTATATGAATGGCAATAGCGCAGTTGCCTAAAAAAAAGTATGTTTATAACAAATGTTAGTAAAGTTTGGATTGTATAATTTACTTCAAGGATTGTATTACTCATAGTTATGACATTTTACGTTGCTGCCACAAGATTTTCCCACAAAAAATGACCATTTTAAGGTCGCTCCGATTACTAAAGTACGTTAGTTTTTTAACACCTCAACAATGAATAAAACCTAACCTCCTTACAGCACAAAGTACTTGGCGAGGTGTGAGTCAGTCGTGTGTAAAATGCTTGTTTTTTTAGGGCCCGGTCATAACGACGCCACCGCGTCGATCTTTGATAACCATTTTACCGTCACCGCCACCGCCACCGCGACAACTTGATCAGGTTATCTAGACTAACGTGTTAGTGTTCCAATAAGCGGCGATGGGCTTGCGATGTTCCGTGGAATACTAACTACTTGCAAAACGCGGACACCGGACATGTCTCCGACTACCCCTACTTGGTATCCTCAAAGATCTACGCACTGAGTATGTATCTGAGGATGCCCATGAATGCATCTGACAATATTAGTAGACACTAGCTTCTGCCCACGGCTTCGCCCGCGTGGTTCCCGGATAAATGTAGCCTATGTGTTATTTTGATGTATAAGCTATATTACTGTAAAGTTTCATTAAAATCCGTTCAGTAGTTATTGCGTGAAAGAGTAACAAACATCTATCCTCACAAACTTTCGCGTTTATAATATTAAGTAGGATTATACCTACGGATCCTTTACGTAACCTTTTAATTTAAAGAGGTATCGTTATAAAGAGGTAACCGGTACCACAGACCGCACCATAACATTGGCTTTGTACGTGTAATCAAGTTTGTCTGAAAGAGCTATAGATCAAGGATCGGGGCGCCGATACCAGCGCCGCTTTAACGTACCCTAGTCCCGTACTAGTTATAAAAACAGACACTCACATTCCTGACCCCACACTGTGTCGTGGGTATCAGGAACTATGAGTACCATGGTACGTACTCAGATCCGGAACAAATATCTGCAGAACATGACACTTTTCATACGTTATGTCAAGTTGGTCTTTTGTTATGACCTAACCCTGCTTGAAAGGTCTTTATGGTGAATCATCAATAGAATAAAATATAATCCACCTACATATTTTCCGCTTCATGAACCATTTTGGAAATGAGTCAAAATATATCTTTGAATCTTCCTTGAGAGTTATATGAATTTGAGTTTTGTTCTGGAATGTGAGTTTTTAAGGTTATCGCTCACATATCAGCCGATTCCGGAAAGGCATCGCACTTAACTTGAGGCGTTCGATCTTTGTATGACACCCCATACTGAACGCACACTAATCAGCATTGAAACGGCATCGCCTCGCCTCGGCATAATCTAGTGAACGGCTAGTAAGTAGCTCTATCGATGTGTTCATTTTATGTCGCCATTGTAGGTTTATCCTATAAAAAAAAATAAAAATAAATAGCCATCAACGAGCTGTCACCCAGCCGTCACCGCGCGGTCCCGCAGACGGACATGGACGCGCCGATACCGTGAAGGTGCTGACCGTCAGTTGTATGCTGATGTTGTGCTGTCGGCTGGTTGACAACGAGGCGTTACCGATCCGGTGACGAGTTAATATGTGCGTGACCAGTTTTTTTTTTACTTTACCTTGAAATAAAAATGTATTTGACAAGAGTATCCATTAGTCAAATCCATTTATAATATGTTTTTTTTTCGTTTGTAGCATACCGATTATTGGATTCACGATTGCAATTCACATACTGAGATCCGAGACACTGGTAGGGTTCCCCAGTAACATTTGAGAAACGTTTTCCCATTAACTCGGCTATTGTGCCGATCCGCGGGTTCGCGATAACCGCCTGTTACCTGCGATCTACGATCTTATCCGTTGTAGGCAGGATTTTTACGCTATTATAGTTTCACTGAGTTGGCTATATTCGGGAAGTTTCATGACTTCATAGGCTGTATTGAATATTGTATTTCTGATTGCAGGATTTATACTTCAAAGTATCTGATAGTAATATTCAAGTATCTTGACAACCTCTGTGGCACAGTGGGCGAAGGTCCGCCTGAGACGCAAAAGGTTGCGGGTTCGATTCCCGCTGCGGGACAAATGTTTGTATGATCTGCATACATTTGTCTCGGGTCTGGGTGTTTTCTATGTATAATATGTTTGTATTTATAAAAATGTATATAAGTAGTATCAGTCATGTAGTTCCCATAACACAAGCTCTGCTTACTTTGGGGCTAGATGATGCTGTGTGAAAATGTCCAGCATTATTTATTTATAAAGACTTTATATATTTCAGTAAGGCTTGTCTGTCATTCTTGTACATAGTTCCAATATATTAAAGTTGTTTGGAAGAAATCGCTATCACCGATAAGACTTTTCTGTTTTGTTTTTTTTTAAGTTGTACTGGAAAATTGTGTTATGCATAACAAAGAGTTTATCTATCTGAACTAAACTAAACACGGGTACCACGCGTATTACTTATAGAACTACTTATTTTTATTATTTTGTTCGAAAGTTTGATACTGGATTTCATTATAACGAATAAGTTATGAGACAAACTGCGGGTAATTTCTTCAGCTAGTCTAATATGTTACAAATGCTGAACGATTTGGTGACCGATATCACAAAAAGATACCGTCTACGGCCCTAGCGGCGGTGATTTGTACGGATTTCCGCGATTCCTGAGCATTCGTCTCAACTCTCAGGACAATGGAATCAATAAGGAACTGCGGGAAAGAAATTCAGATTAAAGTACAGAAAATAAAGTAATATTTCATCTTATAATAGGGATACTTAACTAGAAGTAATCGCGTCTATAATTTTATACGACCACTCGCAGTAGCTCCAAGACACAGTTGAATTTAGAACGAACGAATGCGATATTATTTGACTAACCTCTGCCCACGGCTTCGCCCGCGTGGTACCCGAATAAAAATTAGCCTATGTGTTATTCGGATATATAAACTATATTAATGTAAAGTTACATCAAAACCCGTTCAGTAGTTTTTGCGTGAAAGAGTAACAAACATACATCCATCCTCAGAAACTTTCGCGTTTATAATAGAAGTAGAATTTATTTGTCCATGTTTCAGTTATTATTTTTAAAGGCATGCTTGGGTTGCCATGATAATTTTCAAATCGGTCGCAAAAACCTTGGTATGTTTATACGTTTTAATACCAGAATCAATGTGTTACTTACCCACTTATAAGTAATACTCCATAACTTTATCGGTTTGATAACTCTCGCCCTGTCCTTTTCTAACATTAAATAAAAGATAAAGAAGATGGAGTTATTATGAATAAGAAATACAGCCAATCACTTATTTTTGGTTGTATCACATCAACCTTTTGTGACGAAACAAAATATTTTCTCTAAATCTTGTTGCCGCGTCTAAAAATGAGGTTAGTTAAATTCGTAGTTGAACTGATTTTACATATGGTAACACAACGTTCTCTAATTTGCTTAAAATAAATAAGTGATTCGTTTTTTGTCTGTTGAAATCGGACGAGTAGTTTTGGAGATTACCTACTATACTCAAACTTACAAACTTTACAATATTCCTACTCTTTATATTATTAGTGTAGAAAAACAAATAACCGTACTATTTTTATTTTGACACTGACATTCAGTCACTTTGACACATAAAAACGGATGACAGATATGCCATCCGTTTTTGCGAATGCTTAATTGATCTTTCAGTGATAAAATCTTATGAAAAAAATCTACTTTGACGGTTTTTAGTGAAATCAAAAACACTTTGTTCTGGTCTTTTTAAGTAAACGATATAACGAATAGAAAAAAACAATTTATTGACAATGACAGCATTCTTTGGTATACTGATAATCAGATTTACGTGAGGAGTTCTATTCGAGAGATAAAAAAAAATGTCAAATAAGTATCGATTTCTGATCTGACAATGGATTTCGCTGATCTTTTATTTGAAAAGGATTTACTTTCACGTGACATCGGAGATGCATGAATTGGCCATGAAACTGAAAATTAAAAAAAAAACAAACAAAATATAAAACCTTACAACCTTAATCGGGTGCGGAAAAAAACGCGTTTACTACTGTATTCCCCATTATGTACAACCTCAGATACATACTCAGTACATAGATCTATATACCAGAAACACGTCTGTATTCTTCAAATCTTATTTAGGATATTTTGGTTTCTATATATGTAAATTTATACCTATTTTCGCCAATCGCATTTGATGGATGTTGTTCATGCAATGGTTTTATTCTTTGATTAATAAGTGTTAAGCTTGTTTTTGTAACAGATTTGGCAGTTTCTGTTCCTATCATTAAATTTACCATTTTAGGATATTATTACGACTATATCAAGTACTTTACAGTTCTCCTGTCGACGTTTTATTGACCGTTTAGAGGTCCTTCCTTATGAACACCGTCCGCGACCACGCGAGTGTGACAGAAACAGTCTATTCCTACATAACCTACCATTTGGCATAAAAGAAAAGAAAAATTACACCATGTTTTTAGGCTTTTGTTCCAAAGCTCTACACTTGTTCCCTTGATTCAGTCCCTAATCCATCCACAATGAGCCACGTGGCTGATCTGCAGATTTATCTACGAAGTGTCATTGTCTTACTTGTCGCCTTTACGACAGTGTCGAGTTTCGGCGTTTAGTGTCGAGCGTCAGTGTTGTCTTTTCCCTTACTCCCTCCCCTCTCTAACCTTGGATCTAACTCCAATTAAAGAAAAGTACTCAGATAAACGCAAGCAAAAAAGCCGCCATCTTTTTTCAACAGCAAAAGTGAATGGAAATTGTAATAAGTTTTCAGCTTTACATGGCCAGTGTCTTCATTCACAAAGTGATCGTTGAAAGCAGATTTTAAAACTTATCAAAGGCCGAGTGAAGTGTTAATTAGTGTTCTGGCCGAAATTGGAAAACAGAGTACTTAGTGTGAGGTACGTGTCTGTCTGTCCTTGACACAGAGAATTCGCGTCGGTACATACATAACATGTACGCATGGGAAAAATACATGGTTTAGGAAACATGCAATGGAAACGGTGGAAGGTCGCCAAACTTAGTACTGGTTATTGTGATATAAGAAAAACTACTACATATTTTGAGAGCCGTGTTGGCCTAGTGGAATGCTGGATAATAATGCTGGACATTTTTCTCACAGTATCCTCTAGTCCCAAATTAAGCAGAGCTTGTATTATGGGAACTACATACAAACTGCTTATGGTTCACTGTTTTGTTAATTTTTATCTCTATAAATAAAAATCAATTGCCAAATGTACTTGAGAACGGCTCGACCGATTTGGGTGTTTTATTTCTGTTGTTGTGTTCGCAATTGTCAAAAAAAGATTTGTATTAAAGAACATTTTTGGAAAATGCACTTTAGGGGGACATCCAGAATTCCGGAAAGCCGGATGTCCCGTACGGAGCCGGGGCGGGTCGCTAGTTTTGAATAAACTTAAATTTCATGTTGTAAAAAGGGGAATTTTCACGTACCGCGTCGCGCCGTTAGTGCACGGAAGGAGAAAGTCGCAACCACTCACCCTGATGAAGACTCGGAATGAGTCGAAACTTAGTCGGTGCCTTCACCGATAGTGCAGTACGTGAAAATTCCCGTACATATGAATAGTCAAGTTCACGATAGTTTTTGGAGTAAAAGACTTAAATTTTATGTACTTAAGCGTAAACACGCATAACTGCTACAAGCTATGTCGTCGAGAACCGTGTGAATTTCAATAAGGAAAAATGACACCGTAAACCCATAATCAGCATTCGTATCCTTATCATAATACCTGCACTTAAACCCATATAACTCCCATGAGCCATGTAAACTACTCTTAATGATTATTGTGTAGCCATTACCTTACTTAGTAATGAGTCGCTTAATCTACTTTGATACAAATTCATTCGACTTACAGTTGGAATTCGTGTAAATGTTCTGTTCGACTCCAGCATTGCATACAACCTGTGTGATCTTTTGAGTTGTATCTCTTTGGTATAAGGTCGGAGTTAGATTAGACAGGGAATAGAGCATCAATAGTTTTGCTTGAATGAATCATTCTAGGCTCGATTCAATATTTTCTTGTTTGTGGTTAATTGTGAAGAATTCTAATGTACTGATCGGTTTGTTTGTGAAATGAATTCTATGTAGATTTGATAAAATTTTGTTTTAATCCAAGATGCCATGTAGTCCTGACCTCACACTAGGGCTCCCTGTGTCATTGGTATCAGGAACTACGAGTACCGTGGTACCACAACGGAGTAAATATCTGCAGAAGATGAAGACATTTGTCCCTCACCGGGAATCAAACCCGCTTTTGCGTCGCAGGTGGCTTCTCGGTCGCCGCACTATCGAAGTCGTCATCATGATCAGCAGCCTGTAGAAGTGCAGCATGGGCGTCCAACAAAGAGTGCCACGTGGAACGATCAAGGGCCACTGAGGGGATAATGTGTCAATACTATAAGATGCGTTTCTTAGATTTAATATGTAAGAACGCGCGCGAGGAATCGGCGTAAATTCACTTTAACATTAGTTTTTAAGCTGACGTCTCTATATGGTCCTTGTGATTTCAACGAATAAAAACTTTTTGACTTTGACCTTGACTTTGAACTTCTTTGTATTCGTTGTAATAGATGATTAGGATGTTTTAATAATTGATTAAATTCACTTTAACATTAGTTTTTAAGCTGACGTCTCTATATGGTCATTGTGATTTCAACGAATAAAAACTTTTTGACTTTGACCTTGACTTTGACCTACTTTGTATTCGTTGTAATAGATGATTAAGATGTTTTTTAATTGATTAAATTCACTTTAACATTCGTTTTAAGCTGACGTTTCTATATGGTCCTTGTGATTTCAATGAATAAAAATCTTTTGACTTTAACCTTGACTTTGACCTACTTTGTATTTGTTGTAATAGATAATTAAGATGTTTTTTAATCGATTAAATTCACTTTAACATTAGTTTTTAAGCCGACGTTTCTATATGATCCTTGTGATTTCAATGAATAAAAACCTTTTGACTTTGACCTACTTTGTATTTGTTGTAATAGATGATAAAGATGTTTTTTTAATTGATTAAATTCACTTTAACATTAGTTTTTAAGCTGACGTTTCTATATGGTCCTTGTTATTTCAATGAATAAACACCTTTTGACTTTGACCTTGATTTTGACCTACTTTGTATTCGTTGTAATAGATGATAAAGATGTTTTTTTCATAGATTAAATTCACTTTAACATTCGTTTTTAAGCTGACGTTTCTATATGATCCTTCTGATTTCAATGATTAAAAACCTTTTGACTTTGACTTTGACCTACTTTGTATTTGTTGTAATAGATAATTAAGATATATTTTTTTAATTGATTTCAACGGATTACCTTACACTGGAATAATGTAGAAATATCATTGAGTCATTTGTAGCACCTATGGTTACTAGGTCATTCTTTGTGTTCGATTATTTGAAACAAACAGTCAAATTTCACGCCTATTGGTCATCTATTATACATATAAAATCTTTTTCCTGACCGACTGACTGATCTATCATCGCACAGCAAAATCTACTAAGTCTTAAATTTAAAAAATGGTTTATTTTTTAACGTAATTGTGCAAAGAAAAGATTTAGAAAATTTCCACTTTTAAGGGGGGAGAATGGGAGAAGGAATTTGTATGAAAGTCTTTATTCTGTAAAGTTGAGCTTATATTATATAAATAATGACGTGTTACAGGGTTTTCTAAGGTGTGCCGGGAATCGAAGCTGCAACCTTCTGCGTCTCAGGCGGGCCTTCGCCCACTGTGCCACAGAGGTCGTTATTGTTCGAAACGTCCAGTTGTGGACCTCTGCCAGCTAATATCGATTAAAGAATGCCACTGTAATACGAGTAACAGCTAGATTTGTCATTAGCAGCAAGTACTCAGAGGACACTTCTACCCGCTTACTCAAAAAGGCCGTATATAACACAAAATCGAGTTTTTTATAACTTATTGTGTCCCACTGCTGGATAAAGGTCTCCTCTAATTCCTTCCATCTGCCTCCATAAAGCTCGTCGCATCAATGAAAAATATTTTAGTGAAAAATGTTCATGAAGCGCCCTTTCGTAACTTTGTTCAGGAATGTGATTCGTAGAAATTTAATTTACGATTATATGCGGCTTTTTACTGATCATCGTGGTATCATCATCTAGCCATTCTTCATCCACTGTTGGGTATAGGCCTCTTCTTTATAACGCCATTCTTTCCGAGCCCTTGTGATTCTCATCCACTGATTCCCGGCTACGCTGAAGTTGACGTTTGTGGTTAAATTTCAACTTGAATTAAGGTTGGTCGTTAAAGTTAAATATAACGTGGTGTATTTTTTAATTCGACCTATTATAATTATTATTAATAAATAAATAACTATAAAATAAATAATGCTGGACAGTTTTCCACACAGCATCATCTAGCCCCAAACTAGGCAGCGCTTCTATTATGGGAACTACATGACTGATATACTACTTATATACTTTTGTATTTGTAAATACATACATATTATACATAGAAAAACACCCAGACCCGAGACAAATATTAGCAGATCTTACAGAGATTTGTCCCGTGACAGGAATTGAACCTTCTGCGTCTCAGGCGGACCTTCACCCACTGCGCCACAGATTCGTTCAATAAATAACTATTAAATATAACGAAATATAACTAAATTCTGTCAAAAATGGTAGATGCTCCCTTTTCGAATAGTATGGCAGAGCTGATTTCTCACAACTAACATAGCACTTACGAGTAAATGATCACGCAACGTATTATTACAAAATTTGCTCTGCCATTGAAACTACGTAAAAAAAACGTGCCAAGATTCGTTATAATAATGTTTTTTATATAAAAGCCTTAACATTGATGGTGTAGCGTAAAATAATGTTCTCTCTTCCTTTTCACGAGCGGCGATATGAGCCCGTTTGTTCGTATGGAAAACGAATCTAAGAACCGTCCTTGAAGCAAAATTGGTTTTAAAATGTCGTCTTGCAGATAAATACTAAATAGTAACAAAATATACTATCACAACAACAATGGGCTCCGTTCTTTCAAGATGACGAAATCAACAAAAAACTTAATTTTTCTAGAAGTACAATGTGCGGAATTATCGATTAAAACCGATATATTCCAAATAATCTTGGGATGCAGGGGGAATCTATATGATTGTAAGAATGGTCGTAAGAATGTATACAAGAGGAGAGTACAATGGGCTATACAAACTACTAGATAAATATAATTTGCCTATAAGTAACATAGTACACAATATATAAATACATAGATAAATAAAAAACAAACATAATCACGACTTTATTCCCCTCGATGGATATCCTTAGATAATTATTTAGTAAGAAGATCTTTGAGGATACCAAGTAGGGGTTTCTCAGAGGCACGTCCAAACACAACATTTTTCGTTTTGCAAAATATAAATAAATTATGTATATTTTTATTATTGTGTACAACTTACACATACTTACAAATACTTTATTGTATTTCATTACAAAAAAAATCTGACGGACTTAAAGTGTATCTATTATTTAAACTGAAGTATATTTTTTTTATAAGTTAATAGCAACAGACTATATGTATAATTTATATAATCCTTTTTAAAGACTCGGCTATTCCATGATCCATTTTTGAAATAAAATCTTAAAAAAATTTGAAGAAAGAACAGATATTATTCGATTTTATTCTGAAAATGGAACTGAGCAGAGTAGTTCGCACTCTGCTGTACCAGCGTTTCTTAGCGATCGCTGGATGCATGCGTCACTGCGTCTGTCAACAAGAAAAAATAAAAATAAAATATTGCCGCGAAATCTCTAGAAGTTTTCCAGTAATACATAGTTATTTTATTTATGTAGTGTTTAACTCGAGGCTAAAACCCATTCTTACTCGATTCTTTAGCCTCCTTCGCTGTGTATCAACCGACTTGTTAAAAAATCTACTACTGTGTGCGATTCTACGTTTTCGTTCAACCTTACTCCTTTATTAGAGCGTTTCTTTTTTTCCGCACTACCAAAGCCTTGGCCATTGATGCATTACCAATATCAAAGCCATTACCTACGAAGTAAACGTGGTATAATAAATAACACTTTTGATTCTACAGTTTTTTTGTTATTTTTTTATTTCAACCTACCTTTTGATTGGTAAAATAAACCAGGAAGAACGGCGTAAGTTTTATGTCATTGTTTCAAATTGGTATCTTGTTAATTTTAGTAACTATGTAGGAAATAACTAAAACTCTTATACATAATTATTCCATAACTTTATCAGCTCGATAAATATTATCTGCCTCTATCCTTTGTTTAGTATAAGAAAAGGATAGGGCTAGAATTGTCGAGATGCTGAAATGAGTGAGTGATTATGAATGAGAGAGGAAGTATCTAAAAAAAAAATGAAGTTGATAGTTACTAAAATAAAAAAAAATCGAATAACTCGGTGGCACAGCGGGCGAGTAGTCAACGGCGACGCAAAAGCTGCGGGTTCGATTCCCGCTGCGGAAGAAAAGTGTGACTGAGGCGGTTTAGGAGTTGTGTTACTCTTAGTTCCTGGTACCCACGACACAGGAATTCGAGCGTGTGGTCAGGAGTATAAGTAATGTCTGTTTCGTATATATTATTTTTATGACTGAGACAATATCAATAAAACCAATTATATCTATGTAAGTAACATAAAGTATACATTTATTCATACAACTATTTACAAGTAGGTATATACAAAAAATACATATGAAACAGCTAGCCATCTAAAGACCGTTGCAAACGATCTATAGATTGTAGATATCTATGTAAGTAACTAAGTTAAGTTCTTAAAATACTAACGTACCTACCCAAGTACAATGTTTTTTGATTTCACTTTATACTGCCAATCCAATGGTTGTCTGGAAGTTATCATTTTTGGCGATAAGACCGTCCATAGTACCTTATATGTTTATGAATTCCTATGTTGTTTTATTTTTATTTAGTGTCTAATAGTTTATTTGTATATATATTTCCAGTCAAGTCAAGTTAAGTCATTGTGTAATCTTAAATGTAGGTAATTAAAATATATATTACTATTTTAAATGGTTATAATAATAATTTTATTCCAAAATGACCGTCAGTTAAACAATAACTCTAGTCTTGAATGAAGTCATGACCGTGAAAAACTGATTAATTAAACAGTAAACCCTGGGTAAACCAATAGATAAACCCAGTAATGGTCCGAACGAACTGACTTAGTGGCGCTGGCGGGGTGGCAATCAATGGAAAAAGTTGACAACTGATGATCAAAGTACGTGTTAATATACTGCTTGCCATCGCCACTCTTTTGTCTTTGAAAAGCTCCAACTTCATATAAAATGGTAGGTACCTATTGTTTGGTAAAAGGATCATTAAAAAGAATAGCCTTCAACCAGCCTTGTTTTTTTGCCTTTCTTTCCTGTCTTGGTCGCGGAGGAACAGGCAGTACATAAAATCGACATTTTAAAATGATCCTTGTGATTTTAATGAATAAATGTATTTTTACTTTGATTTTGACCGTTCGTGACCGCGTCAGTTTGAGCGGGCCTTTAGTCACAGCTATTGCATAACTTTGACAATGAACTTGACAGCTAAAGTTCGCCTCAGTCACGCGACGCGACGCTCTGATTCACGAATACGACACAAAGTCTTGGAGAACGCTAACTAAAGTTCAAAATCTTTGGCCTGTTCCCACTAGTTCTTAAAGTTAGTTTGTAGATAGAAGTAATTGGAATTAGTATCTTTCAATCTTTCGCGATTAGTTAAAATAATTATACAGATAAGATTAAAAAAAAATATCATCCCGTAACCACGACTGTTGCAATACAGTCGAAACGTCGGGAAAATAATCGAAAATGTGAACGCGATAAAGACCAATTGGAATTAGTTGCACAGATAAAAAAATGATCTTACAGAATTAGTTGTCAGAGTAGTATATTGGTGTGAGAATTAAAATAAATGTGACTAATAGGAGTGATCTGCTCTCACTCATTCTATTGTTTGTTCTATCTTTGTAATTTTGAGCGCAAAAATCCCAAATAATGAGCAATTTTTATAAAGTATTTTTTTATTATTAACATACAGACAGGCATACAGCAAAACCTGCTCTGAAGGACTCTTTATTTATTTTTTTGAAGCAGGTCTTCTTATAGTTCAGCGGATACACCTCAGAAGGCAGCTAATTCCGCAGTTTACATGTACGGGGGAGAAAGAATCTCGAAAAACGAGTAGTACGAGAGAATCATGTGTGGATGAGGCCAGTTTCGGTGTCGCGAGGTGCGAACTTTGATGCAGGAATAACTAATAGTTCCTCTGTATTCACCATTGTAGAGACGATGGAACACGCTGAAGCCAATGTCACGTCGCTGGCTCAGAGGCTCCAGCGTGCTGGTCAGTTTGGAGCTGTCTATGATTTTAACGGCTCTTCTCAATATTGGGAACAGTATTCCACCAGTGGGAACGGTATTCAACGTGTGGCCGAACTTATATTTTGTACATCAATGAGCGCTAAGTTGGCGTGAAATACGGTTTTACACGGTTGAGTAATCCTAGATTTTTCGAAGTTAGCGCTGCCTTCGCTTCGAGGTGATTCCCATGTTGGACCTCGTTAGAAATTTCGACACCCAGTATACTAATGCTCGAGCAGACGGAAAGAAGAACGCTTTGAAAAGTCGAGTTGAATTGAATGTGCTGTGAATTCACATACTTGCATTTTTGTGGGGTTAAATGTAACCAGATTTTTCGCTACCCCAATCTGATACAGGCTCTAAAGAGTTCTCTATTTCAGACACAAGCTTTAATCTGTTTTTATCCACATCGGCACGAAGGGCAATCGCGTAACCAGGGTAGGAGGAATCAAAGAAAAAAAAGAAAATATTTTTAATCACCGGTACTGTCATCAGCATAGCAATGATAATTATTAATTTGATGCATACCATTGATATGTATGATGAAAAGAGTGGATGACAATACTGACCCTTGAGGTACGCCAGCGTTGATGGGAATGGAGTCCGAACATAAACCGTCAACAATGGATCTAATGCTCAGCCCTGAAAGAAAACTGGCGACCTAGTTCGTAGTTCCCCAAGTCAATAAAAACACAAATTTAATTCAATTACATTGCCCAGTCTATAATTTATCTGATTACACAGAAGGAGTATTATAAATTATCTCTCAGCTCAGTAATTTTCATGTAAACCTCTGGGACTGAAAGTTCATCGCGAGTATTTACGAAAGCTCAAACGCTAGATCAAAGTCAACCTAAGACCACAATGTAGGTACTAATCCCCATCGTATTAGCATCAACATACGAATTTATTGAATAGCATCGACAGCGGGCGCGCCCCCTGGGAAATCAATGGATACAACTTTACAATAAGCTCTGCTTGGTAATGGCTAGTGGTTATTCTGTGGTCAAGACTGCAGTATTGATATAAATATTGCTGGACATTTTTCACACAACATCATCTAGCCCCAAACTAAGCAGAGCTTGTATTATGGGAACTACGTGACTGATATACTACTTAATATATACTTTTTTTTTCTAAATATATACATATCATACATAGAAAAACACCCAGACCCGAGACAAATATTTGCAGATCTTACAAACATTTGTCCCGTGACAGGAAATGAACCCGCAACCTTCTGCGTCTCAGGCGGACCTTCGCCCACTGCGCCACAGAGTTCGTATATTATAATACTGGATGATGTTTTGATTATTTTTCTTTCTTACTTGTGAGCTGACTTGTTTGTGGACCGTCTATTTAAGGCGTGAGTACGTATTCAGGCGTGTACCAATAGATTTTTCCACACGAAAATGTAAAATTTTTTTTTTCTGTAAAAAAAATCCTTGTTAATTGTTTTAATGCTGTTTATATGCCCGATATACCATGACATTGTGGCGGTTTCAGAAAGTTCAGACAGCACATCAAGATCAAGCTAAAATAAGTTTTATCAAAAAATACCCGCCGGTATTTTTGCAGTGCCCCTCTAATAATTTGTGGCGATAAAACCTATTTTACCATCCTTGGTAATATACTTATGGATTATTTAACAGGTAATCGTTACTATTTATCTGTTTACCCTTTTTTAGCAAAGGCTTCCTCCAACCTCTTCCATTCCTTTCTATCTCTCGCTAACCTTGTCCATGTTTTCCTGCATTATCCTTTAGCTCGTCCTCCCACTTTTTGAACTGTCTCCCCCTCTTCCGTTCGTTGTATTTTGGGAACCAATTAATCAACGTTTTACTCTATTTACTTTACTCCATGCCCTGTTTATGCCATAATTATTTGTCTTCAAATTGAAAACATTGTCAAGGTTAATGAAGTAACTTTAAACCCTTTTCCCCATTCACTAACTTTCAGTCATTGAACACATTTGTTAGAATCTAGTTCAACCTAGTTCGGAATCACATAGTAACTATCATCTATTCTGTGCCGAATCCTGCTTAGATACTGGCATATTAACTGTGGCTTCCCTTCAAAATAGTTCACTAAATTAATTCACCTGGCTTGCTCCAAACTTACCCTCTGGTTTCCCGGATAATTAATTTGATACAAGTTACGGGGAATCAACGGTACATACATATATATGATACACTAGCTACTGCCCACGACTGCACCCGCGTGGTACTCGGATTCAAAGTAGCTGTTCGTAAAAAAAACGCATGAAATGCCTTTTTATTTTAATGGGATAGTATACAGCATAATCTCCACCATGAAAGTCCATTCCATTATTGGTGAATTAATTTTTGAAATCGATATCTATAACATTACATTATCAGCCTAGTGGAAAACCCCGATTTCAAAAAAGGACTTTTTGTGTGTATGTTACGCGATATCTTCACCAATTGTGAAACGATTTCAACGTTTTTTTCCTACCCATTAAAAAAATCAGGGTGAAATACTTCGAGGGCGGTCCCATACAAAATTTGTGAAATAATGGGTGGTAATTTCCCGTTATTTGACATTTTAAATTAGGTACATTAAGACGGAATAAAATTCCCACTCTGAAGGTCCATTCTAAATATTGGTCAATATTTTTTGTAGATTACCTACCTCCTTCATCCTAACTTACAAACTACCTCTTTATAACATTATAGTCTAAGCATGTATAGATATAGGTACCGATATATACAGTTACAGTACAAATTGAACTGAATTGTCCACGATAACAACATGCCACAACAATACCTGAAACTGTACGAGTATACAGTAGGGTTTACTGTGTTTCAGCTTAATCAAAGCATCATTTACTCAGTAGGTATAGAAATGAATAGGGGAAATTAATAACAGAGAGAATGCAATTACGGAAGTTGTCATGAATATTAAGGCTGTCACAGTTCATTAATTCCGTGAGGTACGTGGCAAGGGTACATTCATATGCTGTCAAAGATTTACCAGTGCCCTATAAGATAACATAAACTCAGTTCCTACACTTCCAGAAAACACTAAGTTGACAGCTGTCTGCAAACTAGGACATAATTAGAGATACTATATTATATACAACAAGTTTCTGCCCACGACTTCGCCTGCGTGGTACTCAGATAAAGTAGTCTATATGTTATTCTGATGTATAAGCTATATTACTGTAAAGTTTCATTAAAATCTGTTCAGTAGTTTTTGCGTGAAAGAATAACAAACATCCATCTTTACAAACTTTCGCGTTTATAATATTAGAAGAATTCGTTTTGATCCTTCTGATAAAAAAATCTAAAGATTCTTTCTAAAATACCTAGAAACTTATTTCTGATTCAAAACATGATTCAGCATTACGCACGATGTTTAAGTTGTAAAAGCCGAAATCAATTGAAATTGACGCAGACACGTTGATAAGGGTCAGTTATTTGCTCCATTTGCGACTCCCTAGAGCCAGGATACCGTCTCGAAGAACCAGCATCGCATTCAGTCAAAGCGAACGTGATACAAATTTTGATACGATCCAACAGTGACTACAAGAGTTTAGTATATTTCAGGCACAAAAAACCTATCGAAATGAAGCAATCTTGAGTAGAATTCAAAGGGGATTTGGAAAATGCAACGTTTGCAAGTTTGCATAAACGCGTAACCTTTACTACATGAAGTTGATCCCGCGCGATGTTTTTAGTGCTTACTCCATTTTTTTCGATAACATATAATTATATTATTATGTCATTTAGAAGAATATGAATCAGGCTATAGTTCTGGTAAAAATAAACACTGTTTTATTGCTTGGAATGATGTAATAAACCCTATTTTATTATTTAATGGCATATTTAAAAATAACTACGTCATCTAGCGTAAAACTATTAATTGTAATTTGTAACCTAGTTTGTCTATTTATGAGATCAATCAATAGTTTTGTATCGGTTCATAGATTTTTTTGTTTAAAAACACGTTGTAAAATATGGTCGGGACGCTACATAGTCCAGCGCGAAAGCCGGACGCGCGAGCGGATAATGTTAAAAAGTAAAACAATACCTAATGGTACATACATTCATCATTGGCAGCTCGCAGTAACCCACTGTTGAGCATAATCCTCCTCTCTCAAACGCCACTCATGTCTATTCTGGGCCTTTTTTATCCAGGTCTTACCCTGAAAGGCATCGATGTCGTCTATCTGCCTGTCTGGTGGTCTGCCAAGATCTGTAAGTGTTGGGGCTACACAATAATGACGCAATAGCTTATCATAAAATTCTAGTTGAAAAAGGTAGCACAATTTAAAAAAAACGGGATATTTACATAGATTTGCGAGTTTATTTAATAAAAATTTTGTTCAAAACCATGATAGGTTCAAAAGTTCGGTTCGATTCGATTCCCGCCGCGGGACTAATGTATGATTATATGTATGATTTACAAATATTTGTCTCGGGTCTGGATGTTTTCTATGTACTATAATATGTATGTATTTGCAAAAAAAAAGTATCTAAGTAATATATCAATCATGTAGTTCCCATTATACAAGTTCTGCTTAGTTTGGGGCTACATGATGGTGTGTGAAAAATGTCCAGCTTTTTTTCTTTTTTTTTAAAGTTTGCACAAAGTTTAAAAGGACCTCTTTTGCAATGTATGCGGCATTGCGGCGGGGAAGTTTAATGTCAACTCACTTGTATCAGACAAACTGAACGCAATAAAAATATATAATTCCAAGTTAAGGTCCAAATCAAAGATGCTCATGACCTAATATCTTCTCTTTTTATCAAAATCTCGTTGTAAATTCAATATTTGACGCGAAGGATCCGTTCTGAATGCTTCCTTTGTGGGGCCATTGTGAGTGGGACAAAGAGGCAACTACGGGTCTAAGCACAATGCCCACGCTCTGAATGATAATGTTAGGGATTACGAATTATAATCTTGTTTTATGGTAAATATTGAAATGTTTGCGATTTTTGGATTATTGATCAGTTGGGTACAGGAAAGTCGAGTGATTTAAAAAAGGGAATTTTGAGAATTTTTTGAGCATCGACGGTCTACCTCTTGTGTTGCAAGCATCTACAGATTATGGTATAACTTAAATGTGCAGTATCCTTGTTTATTACTTAAGAAGTCTATAAAATATGAAATTTCATTTTTAATTTTTTATCATTATTTTTTTCCTTTAAGTGTAAAAAAAACAATATTTATTGGAACCACCCATGAAGTATACACAATACTCAATACATTTATTGCTTTCACATGGTAGGTACATAGATGGTGTTTATAGGTAGGTATCTCACATGAACCCTGTCCAAGGGTATATCAATGGAGAGGTAGGCAGGCCGAAGTTTTGTGTAAACAAAAAACTAGTAGGTACAATAAAATAAAGTTAAGGTAGGCAAAGTATCAAGGTATGTAGCATTTAGAATAACATAATTAAGTAGGTTTAGTCATTTTTCTTTTGTTATAATATTCATTAGTCAAAATAGGTACTTACGTCATACCTAAGTACCTAGGTACTCATTAAAAATAATCTTTTAAATCTGTTCACAATACCACAGATATACAATACTATTAATCGGCGAAGATATCGCGCGACATAAACAAAAAACGAATTGAGAACCTACTCCTTTTTTGAAGTCTGTTGAAAATGCAACAATCTTGTTGTGCTCTAAGAATTTGTATATAATGTACTAAGCAAGAAAGAGTAACACGCACCTAGCTGTACTTTCAATAGTGTCGTATTCATCATTTGAAGTTTTAGCTTAAAACTTTAAGCTCTTACCCATTAATAGTTTGAAATCAAGAGTATGCTAGCGATACCGGCACCACCAACTATTCTGACCCATAATTACAAAACCTACCTGTAACCTAGTAAATTATAGTATATCGTAACGCCTAAATTGATACCTACTGAGTTTTAACTAGCAGGTAAGTTGGCATGGCTAAACGAGTAGTGATGACCTAATGGGATTCTATCCGTCCAATCCGAAAGGCATGTTTTCGAAATTGGATTCCACTGGGATGATGGAAATAAATAGCTGTAAGAGTGTTCTTTCTTGGTCATCCTGCGTTAGGTCAGAAAAGGGCAACTATTATCCCAGTCAGACTCAGTAGTCTGACTAGGTTGATAGTACTTAGAAATCAACATAAAAAAACTATTCATCCAAACATAATGTCAATTAAAATCTACAACAAACTTCCAAAACAAATCACAGAATTACAAAAAGATTCGTTGTTCACTAAAAGACTAAAATCATTCTTAATTGACAAATGCTCCTATGACATTAAAGATTATTTAGACTAGAAAGCTAGCAAACCTTAAAAATAAATAAAAAGTGACGTACCTATTTTTGATTAATGAAAATTATAACAAAAGAAAAAATGACTAAACCTACTTACCTAATTGTGTTATTCCAAATGCTTGATACTTTGCCTACCTTGACTTTATTTTATTGTACCTACTAGTTTTTTTTGTTTACACAAAACTTCGGCCTGCCTACCTATCTGTTGCTATACCCTTAGACAGGGTTCATGTGAGATACCTACCTATAAACACCATCTCATCACCATCCATGTACCTACCATGTGAAAGCAATAAATGTATTGAGTATGAGTACATAAATGTCAATGTCACTTGTCACTTCAATTGTCATCCTTTCTGACAGATGACAGATGTATACCCCATGGTGACAAACACGACACGTTCGCTATGATGTACATCCTCACATGCATTCGAATTGTCGGTTCTAGAACATACTCTTGTCACTTTTACAGAGTGTGCAATAGATTGTTAATTAATAAATAAAGACCAGTGCCTTGAACTTAATGGCGTAATAAATAATGGCGTGTATTCTCTTGTACACCAACTAAACTTAATTTTATTACTATTTTAAACGTGACAGTTTGTGAGGATGGATGTTTGTTACTCTTTCACGTGAACGGATTTTGATGTAACTTTACAGAAATATAGCTTACTACCTTCTGCCCACGGCTTCGCCCGCGTGTTCCGGATAAAAAGTAGCTTATATGTTATTCTGATGTAGGTATGTATAAGCTGTATTACTGTAAAGTTTCATCATAATCCGTTCAGTAGTTTTGGCGTGAAAGAGGAACAAACATCCTCACAAACTTTCACTTTCATAATATTAGTAGGATACATCAGAATAACGCATAGGCTACTTTTTATCCGGGCACCACGCGGGTGAAGCCATGGGCGCAGAAGCTAGTTATATCTATTTTTTATCCATATATTTTACAAACATTAACAAAATAACGTTTTTTTTATTCTTGCCATCTCTTTCTTGCGTGCACAATCAGTAAACAAGAGCAACAGTTTAAATTAAATTTTATTTCTAGTAGGTACTAGAGAATCGGCACCAATAATAGCTAGGTTTAAACATAGATGCTATATCCAACATTAATACCTAGGTCCAAAGTAGCATCTTGAGGGACTAACTAGCATCATTTATCATCTGTGGAGATCATAGAACTCTGGCTGTTTTTCATATAATTTTGCTATTAGGCAACATAGGGCAAAACATATTGATTGATGTGTTTAAATATTAGATTGTACGAGTACAAAATAGCCAACAGTGATTAACTACTTAGCTATAACATTAATAATAATAATAATGCTGGACATTTTCATCATCATCTAGCTTCAAAGTCAGCAGAGCTTATGTTATGGGAACTACATGACCGACTGATATACTACTTTTTATAGTTACGTACATATTATACCTACATAGAAAACACCCAGACACGAGACAAATATTTGGAGATCATTTTTTTTTTTTTTTTTGCTTTTAGTGGCTTTGGTATCACTGCGGCCGTCACAGGCCTATTGTAATCGCCACTTTCTTACTTTCCCCTCAGGGGGCGTTCAAAGTTCACCGCTCAGGCATGCAGCTGTTAGAAACTGCAGGATCTTTTTGGGTGTGATGAGTTTTAGTTCATCTGGGCTAAGAATGTGTTTTCCCAGATGAAGGCTACGCTTATGTATCAGTGGTCCACACTCTCCTAACAGATGAAGGGGCGATTCGTCCGCCTCATTGCAGAATCTGCAGGTTTGTGTGTCACACAGCCTTAATTTGAACATGTGTTTGTTAAGACGACAGTGTCCAGTTAAGGCTCTTACCATAGTGCGAAGGTTGTTTCTGTTTAGCGCTAAGATTTGGTTGGTGTACCGTTTGTCAAAGGCTTTTATCAGTAATTTGGAATGGTTCATGCCCGGAGAGTTATTCCAAAGATTGGTTGATTCTTCAAAGCATGAGTTCAGAAGGGTTCTTTGTGCTAGGCTTTTGGGTATGCCACAAAACGGCTCTGGTCCTATTTGTGCTCCGTTAGCCCCTGCACGCGCAAGTTCGTCAGCACACTCGTTACCTACGATCCCTGCGTGTCCCGGAACCCATCTTAAAACAACTCTGTTCCTCGAGCCCAGAGTATTCAGACGAGATAGACAGTCTTCAACTAACCTGGACGTGATAACCTTCGAATCATACAAATATTTGTCCCGCAACAGGGATCGAACACTGCGTGTCAGCGGGCTTTCGTCCATTGTTCCACAGGAGGTTTGAGGTAGAGTTAGAAACGAACAAAGGCTTTTCCTAATTGTTTTTCGATTAAGAATAAATTGAATTACAATATATTATTATTTTGGACTAACTGCCAGTAGAAATCGTGACCACGCACACCTATATTGGATTTCCTAGTAGCCTAGTTTATAACTAAGAATTCAAGGTCTTTTGTTCTGCATGCTACCATTATCAATTTTATTAATGTAACATTATGTTTTCAAGTTGATAAACACAATAAACAGTATTTTGTATACGTGAAAAAATCTGAAAATCTGAAATACATGAACCATGCAATTATGCTTTCAAAAGTTGAGGAAAAAATGAACAAAACCTCTAATCTAGTTTGAAGATTTTTACCCATTGATTTTTATTGCAGGGTGACCAAGAATAAACTGGCAAAACACCAACAAACGAACCAGTTAATCCAAATCCCCCCTCTCTACCAACACCCCGCAGTAGATCATAGCCCGACAAACCATTTCCGGAGTTCCGTACCAATTCGTACCTGCTTCCGGTCCGCTCTATTACAATAAAATTGTTTTACCGTTTTGTGAACTGAAAACTTTTAGTTATAGATTTTTTGTTTCGGTTTAATATCATTTTTCAAGAATCTTTCATACATACGATCTAGTCTTCGACAATGTCGTACCATCCGTACCATCAGTGCCTCAGTAGGTACTATCCGTATCTTACAAAATTAGGAAAAGAGGATTTTAAAAAGAATAAATATCTAAAGTGTGTAAAACTCCAAAAAAGGAGCGACATCGATTCTGATCGGACTATTTTCTGCGTTTGAGTTATATCATTAGACGTCAATATAACCTGTCGAGTGTCGACCCTATACAATTTCTTAGAACTGCTAGTTGGTTACCGTAAGATACCACAGGTACAACAAATGAGATTTAATTTTCTTATCGCAAAAAAATCCGATATTACTACTTACATTGTTTACTATCCCGTCTTGAAAATAAATACAAGTTGTATTCCAAATGGGCACCAAACAGAGCATAGAAAGCTTTAACAGGGTGCTCTTATAGACACAATCTTGGATGTAGGTAGGTACGACAAAATCTACATTATTGTATTAACTAAGTAATAAATAGGAATACCTATTTAAAAGGAATGCCCACGTTTGGCTATAATCTCATCTGGTAAGTGATATTGGCCGACAGTGGACAGACGAGGGTAATGTTTAATTCCTTCATCGTTCTCATTACCGAAACGTTTAGTGCGAATGGGTGGTAGGTATAGCGACAAGATAAGGATAGTACTGAGCTATGCGTCTGCTTGTCCTTAGGTGAAAAGGAGATGATGGGATCAGATCATGTAGCTCATGAGCACATTTCGCTGAATGTAATTTGTAGAATGCAACTTTACGACGACGGTGTTCCAGGCTCTGGATCTTAATCCCCCATGTATGTGTTTTCAGACACACATACACAGACTCAATACTCAACTCCCTAAACTCGACCGTTCAGATATCAGAAATTCACTATTTTCATTCATTCATACCATTCCAATTCACATCCTCCAATCTTTTTCACGTTCGGATACAATACTCTCGTAAATATCTCATTTTTATAATTAATGCCAATATACATTGTGATCCCACATAGCTTGTTGCTGTGAAGCTATGAGATTTATTATAGAAAAATTAACATATGGAAATGCACTATTTTTATCATGGTTTAGAACGAATTTACTCTAGAATATTACATAATATCTACTTACCTACGTGAAGGTCATTATACTAAACTAAACGATGTGGAATGACACTTACAATATTGTCTCGGTTACATTTACAATAAAATTCAATAACTACCGCTAATGGTCACCCTGACGTAGGTTAGTGACCTGATTAGTTCGAGATATACTGAAAAGGTGGTGAGAACTAACGTGTTAGTGTGCAGAGGCTCTTTTCATATAAGATCTTCTCTAGGTGGTGGCCAGTCAGTTACTTGTGTGCTCCGTGAAACCTCTTAAGTTACAAAAATAAATCCACAACACAAACACACGGCAGATGTCTACTGTGGATTGGGATGGAAAGGGATTCTTTTTTTTATTACTTTCTGTATTTTTGTGTAATGAGAAACAGAAAGGAGGCACCGAAAGTAAACCTAATAATGAAGACTTGTAATAAGTACAAGTTGGTACACGACCGCGGCTGCTCGGTCCCCCGCTCCCCGTTGCCAGTGTTGGGTCGTATTTTGTAAGAAGAGGACACGCCGCATCAATAACAAAAATACAAAGTAAAAAATCGTAAATATTTTGTGTAAAATAACAGTAAACTGTATAAATTTGTATCTTATTTCTTTCATGTTTTACGCTTCAATGATCACTAAGTGTTTGTATTTAATATGGGTATAACCATTTATTTTTATTTTTTTTACATGATAGACATTTTTACACAACGTCACCCAGCCCCAAACTAAGCAGAGCTTGTAATATAGGAACTACATGACTGATATAAACTAACAAAATACTTTTTTGTAAATACATAAATATTATACATAGAAAACACCAGACCCGATACAAATATTTGCAGATCATACAACATTTGTCCCGCGGCGGGAATAAAACTCGCAACCTTTTGCGTCTCAGGTGGGTTTACGCCCACTGCGCTACAATCATTATCTTATTTATTTTGTTTTGTTTACATATGTAACTAGAGGTCATTAAGGCCTATCAAAATGCCAGCTACAAAAAGTGTGGCATCAACACCCCCAAAACTTGAGAAAACACCAATTAGGTACCTATATGGTTCTTTGATTTAAATGATGAAGACGATGTACAAGGTAGTTACCACGGTCTCAGCTAAAGACAACTTTGTTTCATAAATAATGCCCACACCAGTTTAAATTAGAAAAATCACGGACAGTAAGAAGAAAAACCCTTAACTATAGAGGAACCCAAGTTACGAAAGATCTTGTCGATCAAAATAAAACAGAAATTCAAAAGTCTAAATTCGTAAATAAACCTGCCCCCAAAAAGAAAACAGGTTTTTATCAAATGCAAACAGAATGGTAATGTCATGGCTGTGAAGAAGACAGGATGGCCGATATGCAACAATGTGTCAAATGTGGCAATTGGTATAACGAAGGATTTATCGGCAGAAAATGCTGATGTCTCTGGGTGCTCTGATGGCTGCTAAGCCATGTAGTTTGTTAAATTTCCTTAGTTATTGTTCTGTGAAATAACTGCATTTATTTTATTTTTGATCTCAGGTACCATAAGTAATTGTAAATTTATAGTTTACGTATGTTTCATTCATAGGCTTTTTTACCCTACCATAGTTAAATAAGGCCTACTGGCATAGTTTAAAAAATGTTAAATTTTGTTTTTACTGATTGTGAAAGTTGCCATTTTAAGTATATAATTTATTCTAGTATATAAATACGACTGATTACTGTTAGACCATGTCGTTAGCTTAGGTACAACTTAAAATCTGTCACCCTCAAAATAAGTTATCTAGATACCTTATACTATTAGATAGGTAATAACATAATTATATATTTTCAATGCTGATACTCAGACATATTCAACTACAGGTATATACAATAAAAAATGTTTTCTTCAGTTGTGAATTTGTGATAAGTTGTCTCCGCGGGAGCAGTAACAGCATCCTAAATGCGATTTCAGAACAATTTGGTTGTCCTCTGGTATGGAAACTCATCCAGAGCACCAAATCGCTATTGTACTAACCTAGTTTAAGTTATACTAAGAAAATTGACTGATTTGTCTGAATAAATAAATTAATAATTATTTTTATAAACCCATTTGTAAATTAGATTTTTGTTAAATCGAATTTATGGAAAATTCTTTGCGATTAATTGCATTTCATTCAAATCGTTTTAACCGAGATTTTTAACAATAAACATCTGAACAACCAAACTTTCGCATTAGTAGGTAATTTGAATGAAATTAAAAAAAAAGTTAAAGTTCGTAGCAATAACACAGACTTTATCTGAGTACCTACTGATATGCGGCTGAAGTCGTGGGCAGACATAATCTAGAACATACTAAACCATCATTAGCATTGGTCATTAATAATAATAATAATTTTATAAAAACGTTGACTTCAAACCAGTAATAACTTATAAAACAATTTATTAACACTGGTGTATAAAAACGATACACATTGACCTATTTTGTTCGTGTACATAGGTATAATAGCATTTTTCTATTTGGATCAATGTGGTAGGATAAAAGGATACAGTAAATCCATACCTACATTCTTCACTCAATTGGATAGAGATTTCGGACATGATTAGATATGTTATCCCCTAACGGTGAAGGAAAATACGAAATATAAAAGGATGTCAGTTATTATCCGCACAAAAAAAAGACACTAATCAGTTTTGTAAAAATAAAATATTTTCCTTTAAAATGTGCCTTTTATGATGTATATAAAAAACAGTTCTAACTAGCTGAGATAAAAATGATAAGTCGAATAAGTCGATAAGTCGCTAGTGATAACGTTTATGAAAATGGACTTTAGTTCAAATTTCACAACTAGATGTCGCCACAGGAAAGATTAAAACGCGCTATCGAAGCGTTTTGGCCGCGCAGTCACCTGGTCGCGATGAGTTTCAATCGGTGCCATCAGAAGGGTCTTAACTGACTCGACTGAACAGCGAGTGATGATTCAGGATATGATCTCGTGATTACACTCCGCTCGCCCGCGCCTCAACTATCGCAGAGGCACGGGTTGAATGTCTGACGCTGTTTTTGGCCATTATAAAACAATATTATAACTAAACTAAAAAAAAAAACTAATAATGAACTGTTAATTTTCTCTCTCAGACAAGCCAAAGATTCAATGAAAATACAAAACTCTGTTTCATAACTAAACATGAATAAAAATATTTGCTTGCATGAATGAAATCAAATAATAAGCTTCATCCAATGAAGAAACGAAGAATAATAAAAACATGTTTTATCTCACAAAGGAAGAATAGGGCAAAATAGTACTACAAAATTCTGTTACATAGCTAAGCTTTAAAAATACACTTGAAAGTTTCACTTGTTTTGTGGTTAGTTTAGAGCGTAAGTAATTCATTACATAACGTTCACATAGAAGTCAAAATTAAATTTCCGTTGTGCTACATAGAACTCGACAATTCACACAAAAATTTAAAGAATTTCTCTTAATAAAGTGACCCAAAATAACGCGACTAGTCTTTTGCAGAGAATCACCGGTCCGGCAAAATAAAATTGTACATTACTCGGAGGATGAAACTACTCGTGAAGAGTATAGTCTGGGTTTAGTAAAAGTTGTTAACAATCAATTATTTCAGGTCATCTTGTTTAATGACGATTAAAAAAGCGCATTAAATTGTATCGACAACATTAATTCTATTATCTAGAGTTGATACCCTACGGGCTGCATAACCATTTACAAGTACCTAACATGCAAAGAAAAAAAAATGCTATAGCATTAAGCGCCTATTGCCATTTTTTATATTTTGTTCAATAAAGTTTTCATAAATAAATAAATAGTGGTCAATTGGTCAATTGGGAACTGGAAGCGTTCCATTAGATAGTTATCTGCATCAGATGACCTATCTATATGTCGTGTGGTATTTAGAAATACCATTGCAAACGATATTTAACGTATCGATCTGTATTTAATGTATATTCCAAATTCATATACAAAACCTTAAAAAGAGTCAAGCATGGTATGGTAATCAGCTGTAAGTATTTACAATTGAGAACATTTATAAAATTATTGTTCAAATAGGTTCGTTTAGTGTGTGCCATTAAATTTTCAGTGTTTTTATTATACCTACAGCGAGTATTATAAAAACATTTTCCGGGATTATAGAACATTATGTTCCTATACCTACCTCCGACAAACAATCGTCGATTGTCGTCCCATAAACGTGTCGTGGACCCTAGGTAGGTGAGTGGATCATATGCATCAGCCTAGTGGAACATCTTCACTTTGCAAATGGAGGTCACATCACTAATCGTGTTCTCACTCAGTAATCGAAATAAAAAGTTACCTAGTTTAATTCTAAATTTGATTTGACGTTCTTAGTGGCGCAAAAGGCGTATTCCCACCTGAGACGCAGAAGGTTGCGTGATCGATTCCCGCCGCGAACAAAAATGTTTGTATGATCTGCAAATATTTGTTTTCATTTGCGTCTGGGTGTTTTCTATGTATAATATATATGTAGGTATTTATAAAGAAACTATTAGTAAGTAGTATACCAACAATCATGTAGTTCCCATAATACAAGCTCTGTCTACTTTGGGGCCTGATGAAGATGTGTGAAAATGTCCAGCATTATTTATATTTAAAAAAAACCAGCGCGCCTGATAGAATCTTACCTGCATAAGTTACATAAAAAAGCAAGTTGCTATATGAGTTGCCTAGTCGGTGTGAAATGTGAGTTCGCAAGATGAGTGTGACACGAAAAGTCTTTCCAAATTGAAACTTGCAAACTTGAACGTATCTCCTAAACTTCTTGAGTTTTTAGACTTTCACTGTTCTAAATGCGCATCTTTTTGAATAAGTTTACTGTTGAGAGCTTCCTACCCAATACTTACCTACTAAGACTTTTTGGGTTCCTTTACCTACCTTCAACCTCGGTTGCTGATAGGCTATTTTGCAAGCCTCGCTGATTACCTATGTGGATGTAATATAACCTAGTTAATGCTGGGTCGTTAAGAGACTGCTATAAATAAGTAGTTTAAGTACAAGTGTGTAGGTACTAGTATCTCTTATTTTTTTTAATATGTTGTGATAAATTAACGATTTTGGATTTAATTAGAGCGGCGTAGCTTGCTTACTTAGTCCTTAAATCAGCTAGGTTAAGCAATATTCCGCCAGGTCACGTCAATTTTTTTTACATGGGACAGGATCCCGTAGGTTTTTTTGGGGCAGGATTCTTGGTGAATTAATGAAATACCTACCTACTAAATAAGTAAGTTATTGTTTTATTTTGTAAGAACGATAAAACTAAAACAAATCAACATATTTAACATGAAAATATATGTAAATTCTATTAATCTACATAAAAATGAACTTAAATTCCACTGTAAAACTGTGTGAACAGCGAACTTATTATTAAGGGTATCTAAATAACATCGCGCCGGTTCGCGGCAATAATTTCAGGACATTTTTATAGAAATCAGGCCTCATGTCAAGATTTTCCAACCCTACTCTAGGAGCGCTTCCATGTTTCAGAGTTCCGGCTATACTTAATTATTGTAAGTACTTAAAAAAGCTCATTCTGTTTCTGCTAACCTACTATTTCCATTAATTGTCTTAGCTTTTGACTCACTTACATACCTGTATTAATAATATTACTACTATTTTATATTATTGTATCTTACTTCCAAGCAAAGCGATATTAACGGAAAAGTTATTTAATGAGTTGTCACCTTTCACAACTAGATGGCGTGACTAAATAATGCCGAATCCTAGATTGCGCTATCGATGTGTATTGGACTTTCCTATTTAAGCTAGTTAATAATTTGGCTAGCTAAAGGCGGTATTTTCTTGGACACCCCTCTTTCGGGCTACCTATACTATGTGCTAGTACATACATTGTAATACAAACATCATTTTGTAAAAAAAATACGAATGCCAAATATCTAAATAAACACCTAACTGTAATTTACGAAGCCCTAACACCACAATAAGATTGACTGTGTAATGGCGGGTATCAGGAGTTTTTGAGTCATACAACTTTGGGATAACTTAACATAAAGTGGCTTGAAATACTGTCCTAGAACGTTTTATTTTTTTATATTTTGTGCAGTGATAAGAGTATCATAATAATAAGTAAGGCCTTTACGACATTTATTTCCGCCATGTCGTCTCGTCACATAATCTCGGTTCCCATGTCGTGTGTGGGATGTAATCTACTTTTATCTACTTACCCGTTTCAAATCTTTGTTGTTCGCTTCAATGAACGATTATTATGAAGGGAGAATAAAGAAAAATATAGGTATCACAGCCAAGAAAGAAAGAAAAACATTTATTTAGCACGACATAAAAGAAACACAATAAAAATAAATCAAGTTGGTGGGATAGTTATAAACAAAATATTAGTTAGAATACCTACTTAAAAGTACCTATAACTGAAACAGGAATGTCCCATGTACCTTACAAATCCATCTCCTAGACAGTTCAATGTCGCATCAAAAAGGCATCAACTCAGCGTAATGCTAGGTAGGAAGGCTACCTAATTAGCGCTGATATTCTGGTATTAGTAGAAACCTCTCATTTGAAATTATTATCAAAACACCATAACATAGCATTCGAACGCGGTAACTACAGCTCAGCTGGCTGTAAGGTGTTGGTAATATAGATTTAACCATCAGTCTGTTGCCTGATTCTTCTATCTAGACTTTGCCGCACGAGAGGAGTCGGTGTAAATTCACTTTACAATTTTATATTCACATAGTTTACAAGTTGACTTTTGAAATTATAATTATCGTCCTTGTGATTTAAATGAATATAAACCTATTGTAATGACTTTGACTTAGGAATATTACCTACGTTAGTGTGGTATCGGCATTTCATGAGGAATGAAGAATTTAAACATTAAGATGTGGATTGTGGATATAAGGGTAGAGATAGACCAAAGAAAAGGTAGATTAGATGTGTGAAGGTGGATTAGACACGAGAAGGGAGGGGAGTGAAAGTAGAAAAGAAAGAAAGAAAGATAATATTTTTATTTGGCAAAACGAGTTAGTTAGGTTTCCTCACAGGTAGGTACTGTAGAAAACATGTGCCGACTCCAAGCAATGTGGGATAATAATATAGCAGGCAGATAATCAATATAGTTTTGCTAGAATAACTAGCCCACCTTGAAGTCAGATGTGTGCCTGCACATTAGGTATGTTTGATGAGAACACCTTATCATTAAATTTTTATGCTGACCAAAAATCAATACGACACTTTTGCAATATGTAGATCGGACGTGAGTTACCTACTCAATAAATTAAACTTATTTGTACCAGATATGTTGCGAGGTCAAGTTAAAAATGTGTTTTGTTTTATATCAGCTCAAATAATTATTCTATTCTACATAAGTAGTTACTTAGGCACAAATAAACTGTATGTCTTTGGATTTTAGACAAGATAACGCGAAAATAAAGATTTTGAAAAGTGTGATAATTCGTCACCTTTCGTGACGTAATCAAAATAATTTTTATTTATTTATTTTATTGATACTTAAGGATCCGGCGTACAGCGCTCATAACTTAAATTCGAAGCGCGTCCAAAAATATAGCTATCTCTTTTTGACTGATGCAGGCCAGCCCGTGCTTGCGCGATAGAAATATTAGCCGTTCAGAATCAATATATCGTCGTTGCGAATCAAAGACCTCCTATGTGTAAAAAGTAAAAGTTTTGGGAAAACGAAAAAAACTTCCCACTGAAAAAAAATCAAGGACAACCTTAAAAATAAATAACGCCATTTTAAGCTTTAAAAAATGTAACGTTTTAGCTTGCTATAATAAATTTAAACAAAAAGCAGGAAATAACTCAAAAATATTTTTTTATTAATACATATAAGAGGTTATGCACATAAGAGGTTTTGGTTGCGCATTACATAGCACATGTGAGTATTTTAATGGAATTTGTTTATTGTTTAAGTAGATGAAAATCATGAATTATACAAATTATGTACTCAAAAAATCAACAGAATTTATTTATATTATCACAAAAGGCATCAGACATAAAATATTATTACAAAAAGTTAAATCATTGTTCACAATTACGCAAATTTTGCAAACACCAAACAAAAACACCAGTTCAAGTACCAGCAATTGCAGACAATCATAAAAAGGATGATAATCCTTATCTATGACAGTTTTCAGGTCTTGTAAGAGCTTATACTTGCTTTCGGTAATTTTCAGCTTGTGTACAGAGAATTTGGTGTCTCTAAACTTTGTTGATTGTTATTTTTTCTTAGTGTAGCCCAATCTTCCTCATGTCTCATGCGATAAAGTATTGATCCATCAGGTAAGTACCTACTAATTGTAGCAGAGCTTTTGGTGTTATCTTTGTCTCTATTTTCTTGTAAAGTTTCACGGGTCCACCGACGAAAACTGTCTTCTCCAATACAGAGTGTATTAAGAAAGTATATAAAAACCCTCACTCTAGTGCATTGGGCGTCTATTTTATTAATGTAGATATCGTGTCCACCTTGTTTTTTGACTGGTCGTGGTCGATTATATTTGCGTCTTCGCCTTATTTATCTGCACACTGCTGATGCTTTCACAAAATAAATCTTGGCTGCCCATGTAATTAGCTTCTAAAATTCTTCATTATTTTTTTACCGTTCTAGATCAGACTCAATAGCACATAGAAAAGAATTATTTGTTTTTGTATTGGTACATGTATGTCCACAGCGTGATTTTAACACTCTTGGCGGTTTTTCTATGCACGCGGTAATTTATTGTCAATCTTCTTGAATCCAAGGTATGCTTGTCCTAAAACACGGACATTCTTGTAAGCAGTATCCCCGTTACCGCTAAGCTTAGCGGTCACGGGAAGTACTGCTTGTGGCTGAATTACAGAATTTACATCAATGTTTTCGATGATAGATACCTCCTCATCCTCTCTTCGGCACTTTCTAGTGAAGTATTAATCAGACGTTTTCATTTCAGAAACAAGTGCCATCTTTCTCTCAAATCTTGTACAGAAAATGAGTTATCACAATCAGTGTTACTATCATTTTCATAATCATTTATATCCTCGTCATTAGTCAGTACAAAATCTTCTAAATCTAAGGAATGCACTAAATCCTCTCTCCTATTCAATAGATCCGGAGTCAATTCTGGATTGTCTCCACTATCATCACTACCGAATGGTTCATAATCTGGCTGTGGCGATGATGATACTTGCTTCGAAATTGCAGGAAAAGAAACCTCAGTAGCAGTTTCAAGCTGGCACTCTGGTCTGATCTTTCTTCGATTCTATAATAATCACTTTCTAAATTATAATTTAGGCTGTTAACAATCGAAGAGATGAGATTTAGGTCTTCCAAGGAGAAATCAGAGTCTAATCCCACTGTTGCGGATTCTCGGGGATCATAAAAGGTACATGAATCATCTTCTTGGTTCACTAATTGTTCGATTGCGTCTAAACGAAGTTGGTTATTCATTTTAAACAATGTTTCTTACACATAACTTCAAGAAAACTTTATTTTCATCAGCTAACAGCGCTCTACAAACAATATCTTTATTTGAGAACATTACACTGCATAAAACCGGGGAAAAATTAAAACTACCCTCATATTGCTGCATAGCACTTAGCACATAGTACATTTTAAACGGTGGTCTAGGTCTTGTACTTGGGCTGTCGTACTAATTAAAACCTCTTATGTGCACACATTTACACATAAGATTTTTAAAATACCAACTTATGAGGAGAAACCACATAGGATATTTTTAAATCAATAGATTAACCGTGATAAAATAATCGTATATACATGAGAGTTTTTTTAAACGATAGAGCGCAACATTTTATACACGATGATTCAATAAAAGTACTTTTGACAAAAATGACACATAAGAGGTTTTAGATTCGCAACGACGATATATAAAACTGTTCCGTTACTGATTGGCGGATCAACGTATAGCCTAAACCATAAGTCCTAGATGCATGAAACTTGGAGAGTATATTTCTCTTATGGTGTAGGGGTGCAATAAAAAATGGTTGTTAAACTTTCTATTTTCATAAATATAATATAGAATTTTATGTAATTTACAAGACAATAACATAACTTTAAAAGCAGTTAAAATCATTTAAACTATCCACATAGCATTAAACAGAAAACAGACCTAGTGTAGGTTTTATAAACTATTTAGAGTTTACCTATATGTATATATACTTTTTTACTATATACTTTTCCATTAAGTTAAGTAGTTTCCTCTAGCCTCATACAGGATGGTCTATTCTCCTTTCAGACAACAGGAACCAAGATAATATTTGTAGATTATCCTCGACGCTTGCTGTCTTGTAGACTATTGCTTCTCTAATGGTCCGTTTTCGCCTCATAACTAAACATTTACTTACAACGTACGATCATTGTACCTACCATATTTTTTCAGTTACATGACAGAAAATGTTTTATTGCACCAGATAAAACAAATACATACACAAACGTAATGCTAATTTATATTAACTTTTGTAAAATTAAGAGCGGGGCGGGTGGTGCGTTTCTATTAAATTACAAGAGAACAGTAATTTATTATATTTTATAAGGTATTGCAAAACAGTCACATGAATGTGATTTTGCTAAAGTTAAGACAATTTGTGTCCTACTTATAAAATCAGTCTAATACCAAACAAAAATAGGACATCTTCACCAGAGATATCGTCTGATCATGGTCGTCTATGTCGGATTCTTGTTTCGTCGTGTCGGAATCAATAAAGCGCCAGAATCTTATTAGCAGCAGGCGTGCCCGTTCTGAAGGTGTTATTGGGAGACCAGCGCCTAATTGGCGAACTCTGCAGCCAGTCTCCGAGGCCACCTGCACTGTGTTATATCCTGAAAATTGTAGCAAAATTTCATACATTGAAAGATTTGACGACCTCTGTGGTGGTATTTCCGCAGTGAGACAAAATGTTTGTATAATCTGAAAATATTTTTCTCGGGCCATGTTTCATCATACAAGCTCTGCTTAGTTTGGGGCTATGATGATTAATGATGTTGTGTGAAATGTCAAGCATTATTATTATTATTAATATAAGAATAAGGCAACAGATAAATCACCGAAAAGCGTAGTAATAGGGTTTTAAGATAAACTACGAATAAAACTGCTCAAGACATGTTGAGGGATATGTTGCAGTTCGTGCGTCGTCATTTTGGAGTAAACAAAAAGTAAGTTGCAGCTCGTGCGTTCTGCTTCGCAGCGAAAAAAATACCTAAACCTTTTGTTGTATTTCGTGCGTCGAGTATTTATGAATAGCTTGAACAAGTAATACCATAGATATACATAAAAAAACAGAATTGGCAAAAACTTAGCTATGACTTTAATCTTAGCCTATTTTTTTACAGGAGTTGTATTAGTATTACGTAACTGCGTTATTGTTGATTATTTATAATTAGGTTTTAGGGTAATATTAATCAAAACGTACCTACTGAAAATCTCATGATTTTTTTGTAAAAAGCTTAAACGAGTTAGTTTAGTAAAAGTTTGTAATCTAAAGAATAACACTAGATAAAAAAACTGTGATTGTCAAGAGTAACTGTTTTAATATTGGAGATGAGTTTTATGTTTTGACTAACACTTAAATGCAAAGATATAAGTACAACATTTTATTATTAATATTTCGTAAAAGTAAATTAATTCTGTTTAAGATAGACCAGTAAAGTTAACTATGTATTTTTATTTAAGTACACAAATTCTAGTTTTTTATTGAATCCCATAAATATAGAACAAATTATGATAGTTACCTCTAATAATTATGATGAGACTTCTAAAAGTTTTGCTGGTCTATTGTAAAACTTAGTTGTACATATAAATTTACTCGACGCACGAAATGAAACAGAAGGTTTTATTTTTTTCGCCCCGTAAAAGAACGCACGCACAGCAACTTACTTGTCGTTTACTCCAAAATGACGACGCACGAACTGCAACATATCATACACGCTATGTTATAAAAAAATGGTTCATTATCTCAAGATGATGGCGGTGCGATGAAAGATAAAATGCATATCTTCCACTTACTGTAGATACTGGTAGGTACTTTACTGGTAACTACATATTTAAGCACTCTACTTTTTTCTGACTCTCTCAGCCAGTTCCGGAGTCAGACTAACACATCTTAGGTTCGCAGATGATGTGGTCTTGTTTTCAGAGTCACCAATGGCTCTAAAAATAATGCTTGAAGAGCTGGCCGAAGAAAGTGCACGAGTGGGACTCACAATGAACGCCGACAAGACCAAATTGTTAACAAATAGTAATGAAGTGTTGAAGTAAATGGAAGTAGAGATAACTGTGAACAAAAAAACAATAGAATATCAACAGGAATACATATTTTTTTTTTCAAACTATGCAACAATAATGCAACAATAAACAATAATTATCATGTAAATACCAAACACCACAGATATGTATGTATAACTGGGAATTTCAGTGGATTAGACAAATTCATCGAATTAAGTTCGTATGAAATACTGATAAAAGTTTATTACCTTTTCAGACGTATGTACTTGTAGAACTATAATATAATTTACATGCGTAACTACTAACGCGAACAGAATGGAATGCGTGTACCCTGTAGGTACAGTCAGCGACACAAATCAGTTCAAATTAAGTGAATGTTTGCGTAGGCGCTGATCCGTATGCTGTCATCAGCCACCAGACATTGATAAGACAAATAGTTCGACAAAAAATCATGGTTGCTGCAAGATTCTTAGCTAAGCCCAGAGGAATTGGCATTACCTCTGCGGAGCAGTGGGCGATGGCCCGTCCAAGACGCAGAAGGTTACGGGTTCGATTTCCACCGCGGGACAAATGTTTGTATGATTTGCAAATATTTGTTTCGGGTCTGGGTGTTTTCTATGTACAATATGTATTTATTTTCAAAAAGGTATATCAGTAATTTAGTTCCCATAACACAAGCTCTGATTACATTGGAGCTAGATGATGCTCTGTGAAAAATATGTCTAGTATTATTTATTTATTTTAAGTAGATGTTTACATACATACATTCATATAGTCACGTATGTTTCCCAGAGGGGTAGGTAGAGACCAAGGATTTCCGGTTGCTACGATCCTGGCTTTTTGTGGTCAAACATGGTGTTTGCCACACAGAAATTTCACTCCAAGCGTATCTAAAGCACACTTTTACCATTATCATTCACTCTTTCGTCACCATGCAATCCAAGAACCCTTTCAAATCCATCACGTTTTACTCCCACCTATCCATTAAAATCACCTAATATTATTAACCTTTCATTATCCTCGCATATTTTCAGGATATCTCTCAAACTCTTCAAAAAATCATCTTGTTCATCTTGTACTCATTTAGAGGCCCCTATATCGAAGTAATAAGGTGTTTAACTTAACAAAAATTCTAAAGGTGTAAGTACAAAATTAAATCTATAATCGGCCTGACTGTACGTAGCTCTGATAATAATCTGTTAATCTAGTTTCGGGTGGCAGTTTGCAAGCGGTTTTCTAATCATGCAGTCATACAAGCAAGGAGTCATGGACCGGATCAAATTTAAAGTTAATGGTGTCGAATACTCAGGTCAGCTTACAATCTTTCCCTCATATTCATAATCACTCACTAGCTTCAGCAGCTCCGCAACTCTAAGCCTGTCCTTTTTTAACAGTAAACAAAGGATAGAGGCAGATTTTTAGCACGCTGCTAAAGTGAGTGATTATCTATAGATATATATAATCACTCACTTACTTTAGCAGTTTTCAATCGATCTATCTATCCTACTAATATAATAAATGTGAAAGTCAGTGTGTGTGTGTGTATATGTGTGTGTGCGAGAATGTTTGTTACCAGTCGTATCTCCGTAACTACTAAACCTGTTTAGATGAAATTTGGAATGTAGATAGTTTCTGGAATAGGGTAATAAAATTTTCGAAAATCAACCCAAAAGGGTTAAATAAGGTGGTAAAATTTCTTTGGAAAATGTTATTCATTTGTTAGGTTCGCTCAAAACTCGGTACAAATAATATAACTTTGAAATATATTATTAAACACGTATTTTTAATTTTTTACAAACGACCTTTTTTTTATTCTTGCTTCGATTCACACAAAACTTGGTTTAAATAAACTATAAAGTAAATAATGAATGACCAATTTTAGTTTTGTAAAAAACTACCCCCTAAGCGTGGTTTTGTAAAAAACTACGCTTGAGCGGGTGTTATTTTGATGAAACTTTACAGTAATAATAGCTTATAATATATCAGAATGTAATAGCGGTAGGTATCGATCTCTTAATTTAGTTCATATTATAAAAACGGGAATTTTCACGTACTGCACTATCTAAGTCTATCTAATCACTATCTGCACTATCGACTAAGTTTCGACTCATTCCGAGAGTCTTCATCAGGGTGAATGGTTGCGACTTTCTCCTTCCGCGTCGCGCCGTGCACTACAATATTTTACAATATGAATAGTCAAGTTCACGATAGTTTTTGGAATAGAGAGGAAAAGTTAATTTTGAAAGTGTATCTAGGGCCAAGCAGTCCATTTTATTCGCAATCCCAAACGGTTAGAACCCGTAAAAATGTACCGTTCTGAATCACGCTCAAGCACGTTTACTTATTTTGGAAAAAATGTGACTAAACTTATACCTAATCCTCCTAATGGTAATCGGGTAAAACGGTACATCGCGAGATATCATGTCGTGTCAAACTATAAGTAAAACTTATACTTATTCATTATTAGGACTTTATAAAATCGATTTGGACCATAATTTAGTATTTAAGAGGTAGGTATCTACCTAAACGTTATCATAATTTGCAAGAGTTACCATTGTTTATTTGTGTTGGCTTAGATTGGATATAAATACCTGAATGGATTTTGTTTAAGTCAAAGTCAAATTATATTTATTCATGAAAAACACAAGAATCACCTTGAAATTTGTTTGATTCTTAGCTGCTAAGCTTGCGCGGTGTAAATAAGCCTAGCTATATAGAGGTAGTTATTAGTCTGTTATATTCTTGTGGTAGGTTTTTGCTTGAACGCGTTAATCTTTGGAACAACTTGTCGGTTTTGAAATTTTTTAGATAGCCCAATTTATGGGAAAGGTTATATAATATAGACTATTTAACGTAACGCTACGACTCTTAGGAGCCGAGCAAAAGAAGTAATATCACGGGGGGCGACACGACGTGGTAGGTCAATCAGGGGCCGAGGGCGGCCGTGGCACAGCTGCCACGGTAACTAGGTAACTTTAGATTGCAAAAGGCCAAAGTGGATTTTCACGTATATAATTTGTGTGTGTTATTCCTGTACAGTGGGATGTGAAGTCAGCTCTGACATGATGCTGGTGGACTATCTCCGCGACCACCTGGAACTGCGTGGCACCAAGTTCATGTGCCGCGAGGGTGGCTGCGGAGCCTGCCTCGTCTCGGTTGTCAAGTGCGCTGGCGGCCCTGTGGTCGCTGTTAACTCGGTAAAACTTCTAATCTCTCTCCCCTCTGCGTCGTATCCCTCAATATTGAGTGTAGCGACATCTCGCGCCATATCATTGAACTACGTTACATCACATCAACGAAGAGTAACGATTTACTGACGTACATAAAGCTACCCTAAGCAATACATAGATGGCCATCGAAGTGTCTAGATTTCCTTGTGGAGTTTTAACGCAAATTATATATCCGACAAACAAATGCCGGTCCTACGACCCCGGGCAAGTGGATCAGATGATACAGCCCGATGGAAGATCTTCCCCTTTGCTAATGGAGGACACACCACCAACTGTGTTCTCCATACTGTCATGGAAGGGCCCCGGTGTAGTTTATCTTGGACGATAGTGTACCATCGAGATTTGTTGCCCCTGAGACATGATGGTGAGAAGTCTCAGGTACCATTCAAAACGGAACACAGCAATGCGAACGTTACTAAACCTGCTGCTGGAAACTGCTCTCGAATCAAAAAACCTCGATATCTACAAAGTCAAGATCTATTAAAGACCTTATACTTATAAAACTCGCTATGACAAAGCGAAGAAGATCTATAACTGTATAAAGAGTAAATTTATTTATTAATTTATTAAAACCAACATCGATCCTAATAATTTATGTCAGTTATAAATTTCTTATTCTAAAATTAGTCAAACAAAACAACAAGTGAACAATAAAATACATAAATATAATTGAAAATGGCAAAAATTATTTATTATTAATTTTTTTATTCATAAGGTCTATATTAAAACCTTCGTTCAGTGGCTCTGTCAGAACTTGAGTTTTATCAACAAGCTTGCGGGATAGATTAAATACCTATCACAAGATTATAAAATTGTATTATTAAATTATTCATTTTACCTTTTAATTTCTACAAGTAAAGATCAATTTTGAAAAGCATTGTAAAGTTGAATATAAATAAAACATAATTATAATTATAATAAAATAGCCGCGGGACAAATGTTCGTATGATCTGCAAATATTTGTCTAGGGCCTTGGTGTTTTCTATATATAATGTATGTATTTACAAAAAAAAACAGTATATAAGTAGTTCATCAGTCATGCCCTGTAATACAAACCCTGTTTAATTTGGAGCTAGATGATGATGGGTGAAAAATGACCAGAATTATTTATTTAAACCACAACTTCACTATTCTGCTGACGTTTCGTTGACTGTTTAGAGGTCCTTCCTGCTGAGCACTTTCCGCGACCACGCGACCACGCGACCACGCGACCACGTAAATATTCATAGTCAATACTATGACAATGTTTGATTTATATTTCTTCCACAGTGCCTGACTTTAATCACGTCTTGCCACGACTGGGAGATCACCACCATTGAGAAGTTGGGGAACAGAAAAGATGGCTACAGTGTGCTGCAGAAGACCTTAGCAGAGTATAATGGAACGCAGTGTGGGTACTGCACACCAGGCTGGATTCAGAATATGTACAGGTAAAAACCTCTGCCCACGTGTCTTGCCCGCGTGATATTGGGATAAAAACGTATGTATCTAATTGTTATTGATCATCATCATTTGCCCACATCAGTCCACTGCTGGACATAGGCACTACTGAGCCCGGTGTTCGACTCTTTTCATCAATTTTCTGCCCGCAGCCTTTTTCAAGTCATCGCTTCAGCTAGCGGGGGGCGCCCCGTACTACTTTGTCCCAGACGCGGTCTCCACTCAAAAACTCGTTTACCCCAAAGATTGACAGTTTTTCGGCATATAATGTGGTCATTATTTAAGATTAAGATTTGGGTGTTTGTTGCTAATTCTTCAACAGAGCAGATGTGGTAATAGGCAATAGCCACTTCTGCTTACTTATCCGTTGAGCTCTGTCGAATAATTAGCAACAAACACCCAAATCTTGACATTTATAAAATTAGTTCGATAGAAAAAAAATGAGGGAGGTTTTTTCACATGTCTTATAGATTCAGACAATACTGAGAGTTTTTAGGGTTAGTTCTCTTTTTATCAGATATTGAGAGAACTCATTTGGTTCATTATTTCAAATTATTTACGAATATGATACGCATGTGTTTTCAGTCTCCTCCAAAATGGCAACAAGCCCACTATGATGGATATTGAAAAATCATTTGCCGGCAACATTTGTCGATGTACCGGCTACAGGCCCATCTTAGAAGCCTTCAAGAAGTTCGGCAGGGATGTACCTAAGGAAGACAGGATTATGGACATCGAAGACCTACATATTTGTAAAAAGACCGATCTTTCATGCCCTAAAAAGAAATGTGATGAAGATGGTGATGATTGGTGCATTATCTCTGACGAAGAAGTAAAAGAATTACGAACAATAGAAGTTGAGTTGAAAGACAACAAGTTTTGGTACAAAGTGTGGGATTTAAAGTCCGTTTTTGATATCTTGAACGAAAAAGGATACGACTCTTATATGCTGGTGTATGGGAACACTGCCAAAGGTATTATATGCTATAGAATTTTTGATGAAAATAAATTCAAAATAATGTATTCATACTTTTATGTATTTGAATCCAACTAGCCAGATATGGCAATAGGCCGAATGACATAGAAGGAAAATAGGAATACTTCATCCAAAAATGAGATATTATAGGTTAATAATAAAAATACAAAATTTAATTGAAGGTTCCGTGGGAAAAACTTCGCTTGAAAGAAACAAACAAAACTTTTGCTGCATAACTTACGCACAAAAATAAAAGGAAATGTCTCAAAATTGCACAGTAATTAATAGCTTATTACGAATTTTCTATACTATGTTTAGTTTAGTACCTACCTAATTTACCACAAGAAGTCGCTAGTACATTTAACGTTGCATGAGCCCAACTCTCACTTTATCTACCTATTTATTTTCTAATGATTCAAATACTTTCTAGGCGCTTATCCAATAAGCGATTACCCAAGAATCCTGATAGACATAACAAACGTGCCAGAATTGAAAGGCTGCACGTTCGACCAGAACTTTGTTATTGGAGCTGGAATCACCCTTGAAGAACTTCTAAATATTTTTAAAGTCACGGCTCAAGAACAATATTTTTCATACTTGATTAAATTTGCTGAACACATCGAATTAGTGGCCAATATTCCGATCAGAAATGTAAGTATTCTGAGATATGGTTATTGGGGGTTTCAATAACATGACAAGATGAGACAAGATTTGCAATCAATCTCAGAATATTTTTTTTTAAAATATCCCAAAAATTCAACCTAGGTGTGACTTGAACCCGCAACCCTTCGCTTTGAAGATTAATTTCCGTTTTATTTTAAAATATAAAATCTTATTATGAGATTTATCGCTATATAGACTGATTCCTAATACAATTTCAATTTTTTTAGTTGGGATCAGTAGGAGGCAATTTGATGATAAAACATCAACACAATGAATTCGCATCAGACATATTCCTGCTTTTTGAGACTGTTGGAGCGTACTTAACAATTAGTAAGAATTTTACATATACTTTTTTTAATTTTAAAACATTTGGGGTTGTGAATAGCCAAAAAAGTTAGATATCGATTTGAACACCATGTAATAAGTACTTTCAATTGTAATTTGTTTAACTTAATTAGACCCTGAACAGGTAGGTACATTTATCGACAAATAAACAAAAGTCTGATAAAAATTTTAAACAATTATTTATGTAAGCAATGTTTCGTTTTCTTCTGTTGAATTTGAAATAACACATATCAGAGTACTGATAATAATCTTATATCTATAAGTGAGGCCCTAAATATAATAAAAAAGTATTTCTGTCGATTTTTAGTTACATCAAAAGGAGTGAGCAAGAAACTGTCAATGCAACAATTTCTAAAGGAAGACATGAAAGGAAAAATTGTCGTTGATATTATGCTGCCTCCTCTCAACAAGCAATACCAACTTGTTACTTACAAAGTAAGCTACTTACAGCTATAAGTTAGCTATAGAAAGTAAGGTGTGATCTGTTTCATGCAGGGAAGTCTTCGCCAAAGTCAATTCATTAAAACCACAAAGATCATGTTCGCTTAAAAACTACGTGAATTTAAGTCTATTTTAAAGTGAATTTACGCAGATTCCTCGTGCCCGACCAAGCCTAAAAGGATCAGGCTTTTCCTTGGTTTTTAGGATCATATTTTGATGATTTTTAATTCAGCTATACAAAAATGCTGGTGATCAAACACGGTTATATTTTTTATATATGTAAATGTTATAGTAGATAAGTAATTCAACCATTACTATTAATGTAGATACCTAAGCACAAATCCATTAAAACTTGCTTTTTGGTAAAGTGTTCGACTTAAAAATAATGTTTAGTTCAAGCTACATAAGTCATAAAGAAGACAGTCATAATATTAATAATAATAAATAAATATTCCACAGATCATGCCTCGTTCACAAAATGCACACGCCATCGTTCACTCTGGATTTCTCTACAGGCTGTCAAATGAAAACATAGTTATTAAAGCAAGATTAGCATTCGGAGGTCTATCACCTTGCTTCATCAGGGCTGAAGCCACTGAGAAGTTCTTAATTGGTAAACCGTTGTTTTCGAATATGACGCTTCACGCAGCTCTGAATATATTAAACAGTGAGCTTGTGGTTGTTGGAAACCCCCCAGAACCTTCAGTGGAATACAGAAAACAGCTGGCCCTCTCGTTATTTTATAAGGTCAGTCATCTTCCTATCAAGTTTTTTACATGGTTTCCATTGCTTGGCGCAAAAGAACCATGTGCTTCTAGTGAAGGTAGTGCAATTTAATTTTATTGACTACCGCGAGCCATCAGGTTTAGTTGAGAATAAATAAAAGGTTACTTGAATTTTTAAGCTCTTCTATTTTTTTACAGGGTCTACTGTCACTTTGCCCACAAAGCATCCTTGATACAAGATATGTTTCTGGAACCGCCAAAATCCACGATACAAGACCACTATCAAAAGCTAGGCAGATATTTGATACCAATCCTTCCCTTTGGCCACTAAACCAACCCATGCCAAGAGTCGAAGCTCTGGTGAGTTGGAACTTCAAGGCCTCATACGATTAAAATCATACTTCCCTTACATCGTAAGGTACCTTTTTATATCCTTGAAAAGGCTAATGGTTCCATTCATAAAAAAAAACTAACCACTAGTACCGTTCACGTTTACACGTTTTCTTGTGACAAGAAATGTTTTTACTTTCAGATCCAATGCGCAGGTGAAACGAAATACTCATCTGATTTACCGACACAGCCAGGGGAAGTGCATGCAGCTTTTGTTCTAAGTACTGTGGCTATTGGAGATATCGTCAAAATAGATGCTAGTAGAGCTTTGGTACATTTTATATAGAAAGTCAAATAAAATTGAAGTCTAATTTAAGATTGAAAAGAATATTAGGAATTCATTTTTTTTCAGCAACATCCAGGAGTGCTCGCTTTTTACACAGCAGAGGATATACCTGGGGAGAATTCATTCACACCCGGAGGGACACCGTTCTTCACAGCAAACGAGGAAGTACTCTCTAATGGAAAAATATTTTACATCAACCAACCAATTGGCATAATCGTTGCTGAAACACAACAAATTGCAGACAGAGCTACGACGATGGTGACAGCCATATATAAAAATGGTTAAAAACCAGTCACAGATATCAAAATAGCTAAAACTGATTCAAGTAGACTAACATTGTATACTTCTAAAGCAGCGACAGAGAAGGGGGCCGATGTAGTAAAGACGATAAAAGGACAGAACACGATATATGGGCAGTTGCATTTTATGATGGAGAACCTATCGTGTGTGACGCTGCCAACTGAAGAAGGTTTGGAAGTCCATGTTACAAGTCAATGGATGGATGGTATACAGATCATGGTTTCTAAGGCATTAAATATTGCAGCTGCCCGGTATGTTATCAAAATGAATAACATTTATGATTGACTAGCCGATTCCCGCGGTTTTATTTGCGTAGGGTAGGTAATTGATAGGTGCATCCAAAATCATAACGTGCCTTGCACCCTAACATCTTTGACTCCTGACCCCTGAGCACCCTACTTCTTTCTATACAGACTTTTTTACTGACACTGCGATCCGCTTTTGGAACTCTATTCCAGCAGAAACCCGTACGTATTGAGTTATTTTGTATTTTAAGTATCCAAACTAAGTTTACAGCAAATCGCACCAAGCGATAAACATATACAAATTTAACACTTAAGTGGATAGGAATCCCTTTTGAGGGATATTTTGCAAAAATACGTGTATAAATTTGTCTTTAATCATTTGTACTGAATAATATTTATGCCGACTGCAGGCAGATGCTGGATGCGGCAAGCTGAAGACAGAGCGCTATGGCGCTCATTAGGGGAGGCCTATGTCCAGCAGTGGACTAATATTGGCTGATGATGATGACGATGAATATTTATGCCAAGTTTCAAGCAAATTGGACTCGGTAAAAAGTTCCCATACTTGAACACCCTCTAACATCTCCATTAAGGGGTAGTTTGAGGAATTAATTATATTAATCTTTTATCATTTCTATTGAAGAATATTTATATGAAGTTATAAGTTAGTAAGTTCGAGGAATACGATTTTTATACAAAGGTTTTCAGCCCTCTTTCACCTCCTTAGATGGCAATTCTACCGAATTGTCCAAATTTCTCCCTTAGTGCACGCCTACATCATAAGAGGAATATACCCTCCAAGTTTCATACTTCTAGGACTTATGGTTTAGACTGTGCGTTGATTCAGTTAGTAACGGAACAGTTTTATATATACTGATTGTATTTCTGCTATTGATTACAGACATGGAACGAATATTGTCTTCTTCGATTTTAGCTTGAAGACAAATGTTTGCATGTTCAGCAGATATATTGTAGAATAAACGGGCTATTTTTATTCCACCAAGGTGGCAAATAAGATTACGGCATCTGTTGATAAGTAGTTACAGTAACCTATAGACGATTGCAACACTAGAGGCATCAGACGTGCACTAAATAACAAAATCTACCAGACAAACTTTGCATTAGCTGTAGGGTCTAATCCTACTTTCAATTACTTTCAGCATTGACGTGTATGTGCGTTGTATCGGTGGGGCGTTTGGCCTGAAGTTCAGCCGAAGCAACCAGACAGCTGTAGCCTGCAGCCTGGTGTCGCAGAAACTGAACCGGCCGTGTCGGTTGATGGTTCCCCTCACCACCTGCACCAGGGCTGTTGGGAAAAGGCTGCCTTGTCATACGGACTATGAGGTGCTTAAGGGTCTGAAGCTAGACAAAATTGTAAATTCAACATAGATCCGCGAGAAATTATATTTATCGCTTTTGATAGATTTGTAATTTGTTGTAGTTATTTTATGCATGAAATACTTTACATAAAAATGTTACTATTTGTATAAAAATCATGTTAAAAAATAGAAAATCGATAGAAAAAATTAAAATCGACTTCAAATAACGGGAAGTTGATAAAAAGTCCAATCATTTTTTTTTTTCATAAAATGTATATGAGCCCACTCTTGGAGTATACCCTAAGCGGTTAATAATTTTATTTGCAAAGATATCGCGAAAAAAAAGACAAAGTGCCATCCTTTTTTAAAGTCTGTTAAAAACTGAAATAAAATGATAACTCTTAAACTACAAAAAAATCGTGGGACATAGACTTGGGGAATTTTCAGATACGCCTGAGAACAAAGAGTAAACAAAGAGTACGCTGTGAGCGGTGAATTCTACCATGAAAACATCACACCAAGCGAGAAACCTGCGCTTATAAGATTTTTCTTATCGAAACTTAATACCTAGATCATCTTTTTTTCTCTAGTGCAAAGTAAACGCAGAAGGAGTGATCCAGTCTATGGTGTACAGGCAGTACGAAGACAATGGCTACATGATTGATGAGACGCTATCACTGCTGGCCTCTGATTCTTACAATAACTGTTACACAAACACCAAGTGGGACTTTGCATTGTATGATGTCATCACCGACACTGCGAAAAATACTTGGTGCCGGTCTCCAGGTACAAATTAACATACATTCGTTAGATATCGGCATTATGGAAACCTAGGTGCTTACTTATAAAAACTTTATATAAAAAAATTGCTTTTCAGACAAAACAAGGACACAGATAATTGGTTCATTAACCTTACTTTTTTAAAATAGGATAAAAACTATTTACATTATCAAACCATTATCGTAACTTATAAAATGTTGCTCGGCATCCTAAATTTTCACTGTTTTTTTACATGTTTAATCCATAAATTATTTGATAAAACCGCATTTAACAACAGAATTGAAACCATTTATAATGACTGGGTATTATTAAAAAAGGTGTTTTTTAAATAACCTATTAATTATATCGAGAGTTTTTCTTTCAGGAAATTTGGAAAGTGTGGCAATGTCAGAACACGTTCTTGAGCGAATCTCTTACGAACTCTCACTAGACCCTTTTGAAGTTCGCTTAGCAAATGTTGCTACAAAATACGAAGACGTGGTAGGAATGGCAGAAGATCTAAAGAAATCTGCGTCTTATACGAAAAGAAAAGCCGAAGTTGTTAAGTTCAACCGCGAGAATAGGTGGAGGAAACGTGGGCTCAGAGTATCCTTTGTACGATGGACTCCAGTTGGCAACAGCATATATTATGTCAATCTTTCCGTCTGCCACTCAGATGGTACCGTCATTATAACACATGGTGGTATAGAAATGGGTCAAGGTATTAACACAAGAGCAGTTCAAATCTGCGCGTACTACTTTAAAATACCTATAGATAAGATTCAGATAAAAGGAAACAACACTGTCAGTGCTCCAAATTGTTACGCTACTGGTGGGAATATAGGGTCTCAGAGTGTTGGCGTAGGGGTGAGAAGATGCTGTGAAGCGATGCTGGAAAGACTAGAACCAATCAGAAGCCAACTGGACAATCCCACGTGGTCAGAGCTGATCATCAAAGCTTATCAATCGGATGTAGACCTGCAGACTCACAACTATGTCGGGGCGAAGGATGCATTCAGTTTCGACATATTTGGAGTAGCGATAGCTGAAACAGAAATAGACGTGCTGACTGGAGAATTTGAAGTTTTGAGAGTTGATATCATGCAGGATGCTGGACAAAGTGTCAACCCGGAATTGGATGTTTGCCAAGTGAGTTACTTAGTCACTTGCTTCATTTTTTACCGAGACTACCATTTTTAAAATATCTTATTACGCATCTACGCATCTTCTCAATCATGACAATTATGGCGGCCTGGTATCAGCCAGAACTTCTAGTCACCAATTTATTAAAAAGGTATTTTAGAGGTGATTAAACTGGTATATTTTTAGGTAGAAGGAGCATTCATAATGGGCTTAGGATACTGGACATGTGAAAATCTCGTTTACAACAGAACTACTGGAGAACTGTTATCAAATAGAACTTGGCAGTACTACGTTCCGTTAGCCAGAGATATCCCTCAGGACTTTAGGGTGTCGCTCAGAAAGAAGTCTTTTAGTTATCCAGAAATTCTTGGCGCGAAAGGTACAAAACATATAATAATTAAATGGGTATTCAAAACCTAAGGCCTTTTAAAACTGAGCAGTTTTCAATGGGTTTTCATGTTTTTTTTTTCAGGAGTTGGAGAGCCGCCAATGTGCTTGGCAGTAGTGGTATCATTTGCCATCAGAGAAGCAGTTACTGCGGCCAGGCAGGAGATCGGAATATCTAACACTGTTTGGTTCAACTTTGGTATATTTAGTCCTTTCTTTTTAGCTGTATCTAATACGTTAGAGGTCCTGTCTGCAGTTCTTTGTTGAAACATTTAAGGTTATTCTTGTAATGGGTGATCTGATTTCAATAATGGTTTCAACAATAGTTTGTACGGATGTTAATAAGTTTACAGCATTTTTTCAAAATTCATAAGCACCTTAAAAATCTAAAAAATTAAGTACTACAAAGTAGTCACAAGTTATGTCTAGCTATCGCATATCTGCATTGTTTATGTACGTCAGCATTATATAAATAAATAAATAATGCTGGACATTTTCACACAGCATCATCTAGCCCCAAACTGAGCAGAGCTTGTGTTTTTGGAACTACATGACTGATATATTTATATTCTTATACATATATGTAATAAATATGCATATATATATATTATATATTTTGCAAATACATAGATATTATACACAGAAAACATCCAGATCCCAGACAAATATTTGCATAAACAGATATTTGACCCGCGGCGGGAATTGAACCCGCAACCTTCTTCGTCTCAGGTGGGCCCTCGCCCACAACGCCACAAAGGTCGTCAAGTTAATACCAAGTTAGAAATAGTGAGAGATCTCTATGAATAACACGTTAATAAAAGTCGCTTAAATCTTTGTCTATAGTTAGTGCAGACGATGATTAATCTCAGTATTCCTGTTACATTGAAATACAATAACAACCTGGTAACGGAATCCATAACAAATATATATATCCTACTAATATAATATATGCGTGCGTGCGTGCGTGCGTGCGTGCGTGTGTGTGTGTGTGTGTGACTGTTTGTTACCACGAATCTCCGTCACTACTAAACCGATTTTGATAAAATTTGGAATGTAGATAGTTTAGGTTCTGAGATAACACATAGGTATATCTTATTTTCGAAAATCAGCCCCTAATGTTTAACCCAAAAGGGTGGTAAAGTTTCTATGAAAAAAAATGTATGATTCGTTCAAAACTCTGTACAAATACATTTTAAAGTAAATAATGAAAAAGGTTTTTTTTTTTTTAATTACCCTTTGGGGTTGTGCAATTGAGTTCTAAACTTTGTATAAATTGTAATTGTTCGCGCCATGTATATTGGCGCTTCTTTTTTTTTCTACCCACATTTATTCATCTTTTCTCGTGTCTGTCTTTGTCTTTCTTCTAATGTTGGCACTAGCATTCTACGCATTGCATCGGGAGTCTACGGTCAACCTATATTGATTGTGGATGATCGCGAACGAATTTTCCACTTATTTGGAACCGCGTTAATTACCTAATTATCTATCTAATACTTGTGTTGTGACGTGTTTCCCCGCATTATTGTACCTACTTTATATCGCGACCGCGCCACGTCTCCTCCTATCCGACCGCGCAACGTCTCCTCCTGTCGGGATCCGTCCGACGGGTATCGAAGGCCGCTCCTACTATCTATTGACGAAGGAATACGAGAACAGCCGTGAAGAAGCGCTACCAGGCTTGGATTGGATGACCTTGAATACAACCACCAAGGTTAATGAAAACAACGGACCTTTACGGGAACAGCCACGCTCCTGCTTAGAGGTGATCGTAGTGTGTTAAGTGCAGTGCAATAGGAGACAAAGGTCAGTCTTCTTTTCCTTAGTCTATCTCTTCTCATCTTTTCTTATTTCTCCGCTAGTGGAGTCGCGCTTAGTCAACCACTTGACTACCGCGCCGAAACATTATTTGGTCCTCTCGAGCCGGGATACCTATTTTCTAGGTAACTACCGGATTCTGAAAAACATATTCAGAGCTCCCTTATTTCATACCCTATACGCCCACTATAATCATTTATAACGTCTGCTCGAGCGTAGCGTTATTTTTATAGGTAGGTAGATACCTACTTCGCCATTTTTATTTCCCTTCAAGTCGAATCATACGTTTACCTTCCTACGTGAAGTGAATTAATAACTGAAGTGAGTCTGGTTAAATTTACACCTACATATACTTACGTAGGTATTCATTAGATACCTACCTTAACAATACACTTACCATATTATTATATTATAATATTAATCTCAGTTTTAATTTGTTTTGCGAATGATTATCGACCAGTTTTTAACCAAAGCGCATAGCTGTGAATGACCGGTTAGTTGTTTACGCATCTACATAGTTTACGGCTTTAGTTGCGTGTTGCAGGCATTACCTTATTCATTCATTTTGCGAATTGTCTAGTTTAAACTTATTTAATTAGAAATGACAACACGTAGTAAAAACCAAGACCATTTTGAGGATGCAAAAGACCTCAACCCCTTAGAAGTAAAACGTCTAACATTAATCGGTAGACGTGATGTTATATTTTCACGCCTGCAGGAAGTGTACAATCATTCCTTAAGTGCTTTCACCAATGAAACTTGTAAGGATTCGTTTTTGTGTGGCATGACTTCATTGGAGCGCTTACACTCTGAATTTAATGATATCGTGGATAAGCTCAATGTCGCGGAATTGTCTTTGAATCCCGCTTACAAAGTCAACTATCAATCGTTAAACGCATTCGAAGATATGTATTGCCGTTGCAAGTTTGCATTCAATAAAATTAATGCTACTGGTCGATTAGAACAAATGTCGAAATCTGAAGTTTTACCGCAACGCAAATCGGTAAAACTACCTAAGCTTGAACTTATGGAATTTAGTGGTGAACCAATCAAATGGCCAATTTTTTATGAGTCATTCAAACGAACTATTCATGAAAATCCTGACTTGACTGATCATGAACGCGTGCAATATTTAGTCAACAAGCTTTCGGGCCGTGCACTTTCGGCTTGTTCCGGAATAGTACCGAACGCTGATAATTATGGTACTATATGGAGGACCCTTGTCGATATGTACGAAGACAAGCGCAACCTAGCCGCGGCTTATCTGGATCAGATGCTTGAATATAAATTAGTTAACAACGCGACTTCTAAGAATTTAGTTTCATTTCTTGATAAGTTCTGTACAGCAGTATCGAGTTTAAAATCCCTCCAACTCGATAATTTATCCGATTTCATACTTTTGCACATCGCTTTAAAGAAAATTGATTCTGGCACCGCACGCTTGTTTGAAATGCATCATCGAGATACGCCTATTCCCACGTACGATGACTTGGTTAAATATATTCGCGAGCAGAGTAAAATTCTTGATCGTACCGCAACTTCTTACAATCGTAATATAATTACTAATGAGAATAGTAGGTCTACACATGCGTTTACCGCTATGACCAACGTGTGCCCGCTATGTAAACAAAATGATCATTTTAATTTGTACAAATGCCCGGAATTTAATGATTGTTCAATAGAGGAAAGGTTCAACTTCATTAAAGAAAACAGTGGTTGTTCCAACTGTTTAAGCGTTACCTATAGCAACACTGCTTGTAACTCGAGGTTTACTTGCCGTTTTTGTGGTTGTAAACATCATTCTATGTTATGTCGAAAAAATACACTTTCGCATAACGACTCAATGCCCCGCTCTCACGCTAACATATCACACCGTGTGCCTGCGCCACCGGCGGCGTCGCAATACCGCGCCTCGGCCCCGCAGCACTGCACGCTGCCCCAGCTCACGCTACGTCTGAGTCTGACCCTGTTCATCAGCTGATGGAGCCTGGCGCTCGGGCGATGGATCAAAATGTATCGCTTTGTAATGTGAGACCGTTTTCGCCTTCGAATAGCACCTGTTTATTAGGTACAGTGCAAGTTTATGCCACTGATTTAAATGGGCATAGACATGTTGTTCGAGCGATTATTGACTCGGGGTCACAGAGTAATTTCGTTACCTCAAAATGTTGTAAAAAATTAAGCTCGACATTTATAAAGGTTACCAACATGTTTGTTAGGGGTATTGGTTCGGCGTCTAAACCGGTTAAAGGGCTTACTTCGTTGGTTTTAAATTCTCGATTAAATAGCAATTTTATTTCACTTGACGCTTTTGTGATCGAACGCATTACTGATAACATGCCCACCGCTAAAATAGACCAATCGTTGCTGTCATATTTAAATTGCTTACCGCTAGCAGATGAAACTTTTTCCTCGCCATCAGATATTGATATCCTTATTGGGGCACCGCTTTTTTCTCAAATTCTGTTATCTGGTCGCGCCACTGGTCCGCCTGGTGCACCCACTGCCCTCGAAACCATTTTTGGGTACATTGTAATAGGAAACGCCCCTATTAAATCCTCGCATAAAACCGATGATACAGAAACAGAGCCTTCCTTGTTTTCTGGGGTCGCACTTACGAGCATGGCATCGTGTTCCGTTATAGAAGATCCAAATTTAGATGTCATTTTGCAAAAGTTCTGGCAGCTCGAAGAGGTAGAATGCATTCCTGCTGTGAGCTCAGCCACGCGTGAAGCTGAAAGGCTCTTTAAAGAGAACGTATTACGTGAACATACGGGTCGCTATTCGGTGGCGTTACCTTTTTCTAGCGATCCCTCTACGCTTGGCAATTCTTATTTCGCTGCAAAAAAACGCTTCATGTATTTGGAACGCAAGCTTTCATCTTCGCCTGTGTTACGAGTGGAATATGATGCTATCATTCGAGAATATTTGCAGAAGGGTTACATATCGCTCGTAGAAAACGACGATCATCTTTGCGGTTATTATATACCACACCACGCAATAGCTAGATTAGACAAAACTACCACGAAATGGCGCATGGTGATGGACGCGAGTTCTAAAACGGATTCAGGATTATCCCTTAATGATATTTTGCATTCCGGAGATAATTTACAAAATGAATTATTTTTGATATTGTTAGACTTCCGCTTATATAAAATCGCTTTTACATCCGACATAAAGCAAATGTATTTAAGGATTTTAACAAACGAAATTGACCGCAAGTACCAAAAATTCTTATACCGCTTTGACTCCTCATTGCCACTTGATACGTATCAGTTTAACGTCGTATGTTTTGGTTTGCGCAGTAGCCCTTTTCTGGCAATCAGGGTACTTCGTCAGCTCTGTGAAGATGAGAGCACCCGCTTCCCGCTCGCTGCCTCTGTAATTAAGCGAAATGCGTATATGGATGATATATGCTTTTCTATGCCAAATGTGGCAGAAGGCTTGAAACTCCGAGATGATCTCCGAGAGCTGCTCAAGGCCGGGGGCTTCGAGCTAGTTAAATGGGCAAGTAACTCGCCCGAGATCACAGAGTCGCTTCCGATTTCTGATCTTCATACCGCTAATATACAATTTGAAGAACCTAACACTAAGTTAAAGGTCTTAGGTTTACAGTGGTCTCCGTTGCACGATGACTTTATGTTTTCAGTGAATGTGGAAAATCGCACTGTTACTAAACGCAACATACTATCATTGATTGCTCGGCAATACGATGTTCTTGGGCTCATAGGACCCGTAGTTTTGTACGCGAAATTAATTTTGCAAAGACTTCACGTCTTGCATTTGGATTGGGATGAGCAACCGCCCTCAGATATCGTCAACCTTTGGCAAAATTATACCAACGAACTGCCATGTATCCAGGATTTACACTTTGGTCGTCATCTGGGAGTGTTTGAAAACTCAAAGGTTATGATTGTGGCTTTTGCTGATGCTAGTGAGAAAGCATACGGGGCGGTAGTTTACATGCGGACGCAAGTTGAAAACGATTCTGTGCCGCTTACTCACCTAGTCTGTGCTAAATCCAAAGTAGCTCCTCTTAAAACAATTTCCATAGCAAGACTGGAGCTTAGTGCATGCTTGCTTATGGCAAAGTTGGTGCGTCGCGTTATCGATACTTTCGAAAGGCGTCATTCTATCGATGAGGTATTTTGCTTCACCGACTCAATGGTGGCTTTGCATTGGCTTACTGCATCACCGCACCGATTCAAAACGTTTGTTGCCACGCGTATTACTAAGACAATAGCAGCAATTCCCGCGCGTAAGTTTTATCACGTACCGGGGAATCAAAATCCAAGTGATTGTCTTTCACGAGGATTGACCCCCTCACAGCTACGGGATCATCCTCTGTGGTTCTCTGGACCAGCTTGGTTGAGAAAGAATATCACAGAGTGGCCGATCAAGGCAGTGGAATGCGCGAAGTGTGATGCCGAATTACCTGAAGCTAAGAAAATTGTTTCACTCCCTGCAATAACTGCGAAAGAAGATTTATATTGCCCACTTCTTGATTTATCATCCCGTATATCTGTTTGGTTGATATTGCTTCGCACGGTAGTGTACGTGTATCGTTTTATCAAAAAATTGCCGCGTTCTAATGTTTTTACCGCTGATGACCTTAACTTTGCTGAGATGCAGGTTCTTAAGGCTTTACAAGGTTTTTACTTTGCTAACGAACTGCAGAATCTTAATTCAAATCAGAATTGTCCACGTTCAATCCAACGTCTCATGCCATTCGTCGACGATGACGGGCTTCTGAGAGTGGGAGGAAGATTACGTAACGCGGATTTGAATTACGATCAGCAGCATCCCATTCTATTGCCTCGGAAAGACCACATTGTGGAAATACTAATATTACATTATCCTCGTCAAAATTGTCATGCTGGTCCGGTAGCTTTAATGTCAATTCTTAGACAACGATACTGGATTCTCTCGTGCCGTAATATTGTTCGCTCCGTTATTCATAAATGTAACTGTTGCTTTAAGGCAAAACCGAAACCAACCTTCCCACTAATGGGTGATTTACCTGCTTGTAGAGTGAATGAGGCAAAAGCATTCACGCATACCGCAGTGGATTATGCTGGTCCCATTTCTATTATTCCGTTCAGGAAACGTGGAGTGCGTTCGATCAAAGCATATCTTTGTATTTTCGTTTGCATGGTGGTACGCGCAGTGCACGTAGAGTTGACTACCGATCTTAGTACTAACTGTTTTCTATCTGCTTTCAAACGTTTTCTATCACGTCGATGCGCAGTACCTGTAATGTATTCTGATAATGGAAAGAACTTTATTGGAGCTAAGAATGCGTTATCAGAAGTTTATAAGCTTTTGAACTCTGATGAGTTCAACGAATCTTTCTCTTGCGAACTGTCGGCCAATCATATAAGTTGGAAGCTTAACCCACCTAGAAGCCCACATTTCGGTGGTAATTTTGAGATCTATGTGAAAGCATTTAAGGCTCATCTTCATCGAGTGATTGGTACACAGTTGTTAACTTACGAAGAAATGCTAACCGTTCTTACGCAGATTGAGAGTGTAATTAATTCGCGTCCGCTAACTTTATTAAGTGAAGATCCATCCGAGCTCACAGCTTTGACACCCGCACACTTTCTGATGTCAACACCGCTCAACTATTTGCCCGCTTGTAAAGTGACTGATGAACCTCCTAATCTGTTAAAACGCTACGCTTTGTTAGACCAAATGGTTCAGTCGTTCGCAAGGCGCTGGAAGCAGGAATACCTGCACCTCCTCCAATCCAGAGGAAAGTGGAATACACCTTCGAACCCCATAACGCTAGGTTCCGTAGTTCTCATCATTACAGACAATTTACCCCCCCTTTCATGGCCTCTTGGGATCATTGTTGCCCTCTACCCAAGCAAGGACAACATCTGTAGAGTGGCTTCCGTTAAAACGGTTTCAGGTATATACAAACGACCTGTAGTGCGTCTTTGTGTTCTTCCCTCACAATAATAAATAACCCTTTGCAACTCTGTCTATATTTCTACCTATTATCTTACCGCAAATGTCTTCTCACTCCTGCCGCATTAATTATTATATACCTACTCTTGATCTCCTGTCTTTTTATCTTCTTTAAAAACCAATGGTTTTTAGGCCGGGGGCAATGTTCGCGCCATGTATATTGGCGCTTCTTTTTTTTTTCTACCCACATTTATTCATCTTTTCTCGTGTCTGTCTTTGTCTTTCTTCTAATGTTGGTACTAGCATTCTACGCATTGCATCGGGAGTCTACGGTCAACCTATATTGATTGTGGATGATCGCGAACGAATTTTCCACTTATTTGGAACCGCGTTAATTACCTAATTATCTATCTAATACTTGTGTTGTGACGTGTTTCCCCGCATTATTGTACCTACTTTATATCGCGACCGCGCCACGTCTCCTCCTATCCGACCGCGCAACGTCTCCTCCTGTCGGGATCCGTCCGACGGGTATCGAAGGCCGCTCCTACTATCTATTGACGAAGGAATACGAGAACAGCCGTGAAGAAGCGCTACCAGGCTTGGATTGGATGACCTTGAATACAACCACCAAGGTTAATGAAAACAACGGACCTTTACGGGAACAGCCACGCTCCTGCTTAGAGGTGATCGTAGTGTGTTAAGTGCAGTGCAATAGGAGACAAAGGTCAGTCTTCTTTTCCTTAGTCTATCTCTTCTCATCTTTTCTTATTTCTCCGCTAGTGGAGTCGCGCTTAGTCAACCACTTGACTACCGCGCCGAAACATTATTTGGTCCTCTCGAGCCGGGATACCTATTTTCTAGGTAACTACCGGATTCTGAAAAACATATTCAGAGCTCCCTTATTTCATACCCTATACGCCCACTATAATCATTTATAACGTCTGCTCGAGCGTAGCGTTATTTTTATAGGTAGGTAGATACCTACTTCGCCATTTTTATTTCCCTTCAAGTCGAATCATACGTTTACCTTCCTACGTGAAGTGAATTAATAACTGAAGTGAGTCTGGTTAAATTTACACCTACATATACTTACGTAGGTATTCATTAGATACCTACCTTAACAATACACTTACCATATTATTATATTATAATATTAATCTCAGTTTTAATTTGTTTTGCGAATGATTATCGACCAGTTTTTAACCAAAGCGCATAGCTGTGAATGACCGGTTAGTTGTTTACGCATCTACATAGTTTACGGCTTTAGTTGCGTGTTGCAGGCATTACCTTATTCATTCATTTTGCGAATTGTCTAGTTTAAACTTATTTAATTAGAAATGACAACACGTAGTAAAAACCAAGACCATTTTGAGGATGCAAAAGACCTCAACCCCTTAGAAGTAAAACGTCTAACATTAATCGGTAGACGTGATGTTATATTTTCACGCCTGCAGGAAGTGTACAATCATTCCTTAAGTGCTTTCACCAATGAAACTTGTAAGGATTCGTTTTTGTGTGGCATGACTTCATTGGAGCGCTTACACTCTGAATTTAATGATATCGTGGATAAGCTCAATGTCGCGGAATTGTCTTTGAATCCCGCTTACAAAGTCAACTATCAATCGTTAAACGCATTCGAAGATATGTATTGCCGTTGCAAGTTTGCATTCAATAAAATTAATGCTACTGGTCGATTAGAACAAATGTCGAAATCTGAAGTTTTACCGCAACGCAAATCGGTAAAACTACCTAAGCTTGAACTTATGGAATTTAGTGGTGAACCAATCAAATGGCCAATTTTTTATGAGTCATTCAAACGAACTATTCATGAAAATCCTGACTTGACTGATCATGAACGCGTGCAATATTTAGTCAACAAGCTTTCGGGCCGTGCACTTTCGGCTTGTTCCGGAATAGTACCGAACGCTGATAATTATGGTACTATATGGAGGACCCTTGTCGATATGTACGAAGACAAGCGCAACCTAGCCGCGGCTTATCTGGATCAGATGCTTGAATATAAATTAGTTAACAACGCGACTTCTAAGAATTTAGTTTCATTTCTTGATAAGTTCTGTACAGCAGTATCGAGTTTAAAATCCCTCCAACTCGATAATTTATCCGATTTCATACTTTTGCACATCGCTTTAAAGAAAATTGATTCTGGCACCGCACGCTTGTTTGAAATGCATCATCGAGATACGCCTATTCCCACGTACGATGACTTGGTTAAATATATTCGCGAGCAGAGTAAAATTCTTGATCGTACCGCAACTTCTTACAATCGTAATATAATTACTAATGAGAATAGTAGGTCTACACATGCGTTTACCGCTATGACCAACGTGTGCCCGCTATGTAAACAAAATGATCATTTTAATTTGTACAAATGCCCGGAATTTAATGATTGTTCAATAGAGGAAAGGTTCAACTTCATTAAAGAAAACAGTGGTTGTTCCAACTGTTTAAGCGTTACCTATAGCAACACTGCTTGTAACTCGAGGTTTACTTGCCGTTTTTGTGGTTGTAAACATCATTCTATGTTATGTCGAAAAAATACACTTTCGCATAACGACTCAATGCCCCGCTCTCACGCTAACATATCACACCGTGTGCCTGCGCCACCGGCGGCGTCGCAATACCGCGCCTCGGCCCCGCAGCACTGCACGCTGCCCCAGCTCACGCTACGTCTGAGTCTGACCCTGTTCATCAGCTGATGGAGCCTGGCGCTCGGGCGATGGATCAAAATGTATCGCTTTGTAATGTGAGACCGTTTTCGCCTTCGAATAGCACCTGTTTATTAGGTACAGTGCAAGTTTATGCCACTGATTTAAATGGGCATAGACATGTTGTTCGAGCGATTATTGACTCGGGGTCACAGAGTAATTTCGTTACCTCAAAATGTTGTAAAAAATTAAGCTCGACATTTATAAAGGTTACCAACATGTTTGTTAGGGGTATTGGTTCGGCGTCTAAACCGGTTAAAGGGCTTACTTCGTTGGTTTTAAATTCTCGATTAAATAGCAATTTTATTTCACTTGACGCTTTTGTGATCGAACGCATTACTGATAACATGCCCACCGCTAAAATAGACCAATCGTTGCTGTCATATTTAAATTGCTTACCGCTAGCAGATGAAACTTTTTCCTCGCCATCAGATATTGATATCCTTATTGGGGCACCGCTTTTTTCTCAAATTCTGTTATCTGGTCGCGCCACTGGTCCGCCTGGTGCACCCACTGCCCTCGAAACCATTTTTGGGTACATTGTAATAGGAAACGCCCCTATTAAATCCTCGCATAAAACCGATGATACAGAAACAGAGCCTTCCTTGTTTTCTGGGGTCGCACTTACGAGCATGGCATCGTGTTCCGTTATAGAAGATCCAAATTTAGATGTCATTTTGCAAAAGTTCTGGCAGCTCGAAGAGGTAGAATGCATTCCTGCTGTGAGCTCAGCCACGCGTGAAGCTGAAAGGCTCTTTAAAGAGAACGTATTACGTGAACATACGGGTCGCTATTCGGTGGCGTTACCTTTTTCTAGCGATCCCTCTACGCTTGGCAATTCTTATTTCGCTGCAAAAAAACGCTTCATGTATTTGGAACGCAAGCTTTCATCTTCGCCTGTGTTACGAGTGGAATATGATGCTATCATTCGAGAATATTTGCAGAAGGGTTACATATCGCTCGTAGAAAACGACGATCATCTTTGCGGTTATTATATACCACACCACGCAATAGCTAGATTAGACAAAACTACCACGAAATGGCGCATGGTGATGGACGCGAGTTCTAAAACGGATTCAGGATTATCCCTTAATGATATTTTGCATTCCGGAGATAATTTACAAAATGAATTATTTTTGATATTGTTAGACTTCCGCTTATATAAAATCGCTTTTACATCCGACATAAAGCAAATGTATTTAAGGATTTTAACAAACGAAATTGACCGCAAGTACCAAAAATTCTTATACCGCTTTGACTCCTCATTGCCACTTGATACGTATCAGTTTAACGTCGTATGTTTTGGTTTGCGCAGTAGCCCTTTTCTGGCAATCAGGGTACTTCGTCAGCTCTGTGAAGATGAGAGCACCCGCTTCCCGCTCGCTGCCTCTGTAATTAAGCGAAATGCGTATATGGATGATATATGCTTTTCTATGCCAAATGTGGCAGAAGGCTTGAAACTCCGAGATGATCTCCGAGAGCTGCTCAAGGCCGGGGGCTTCGAGCTAGTTAAATGGGCAAGTAACTCGCCCGAGATCACAGAGTCGCTTCCGATTTCTGATCTTCATACCGCTAATATACAATTTGAAGAACCTAACACTAAGTTAAAGGTCTTAGGTTTACAGTGGTCTCCGTTGCACGATGACTTTATGTTTTCAGTGAATGTGGAAAATCGCACTGTTACTAAACGCAACATACTATCATTGATTGCTCGGCAATACGATGTTCTTGGGCTCATAGGACCCGTAGTTTTGTACGCGAAATTAATTTTGCAAAGACTTCACGTCTTGCATTTGGATTGGGATGAGCAACCGCCCTCAGATATCGTCAACCTTTGGCAAAATTATACCAACGAACTGCCATGTATCCAGGATTTACACTTTGGTCGTCATCTGGGAGTGTTTGAAAACTCAAAGGTTATGATTGTGGCTTTTGCTGATGCTAGTGAGAAAGCATACGGGGCGGTAGTTTACATGCGGACGCAAGTTGAAAACGATTCTGTGCCGCTTACTCACCTAGTCTGTGCTAAATCCAAAGTAGCTCCTCTTAAAACAATTTCCATAGCAAGACTGGAGCTTAGTGCATGCTTGCTTATGGCAAAGTTGGTGCGTCGCGTTATCGATACTTTCGAAAGGCGTCATTCTATCGATGAGGTATTTTGCTTCACCGACTCAATGGTGGCTTTGCATTGGCTTACTGCATCACCGCACCGATTCAAAACGTTTGTTGCCACGCGTATTACTAAGACAATAGCAGCAATTCCCGCGCGTAAGTTTTATCACGTACCGGGGAATCAAAATCCAAGTGATTGTCTTTCACGAGGATTGACCCCCTCACAGCTACGGGATCATCCTCTGTGGTTCTCTGGACCAGCTTGGTTGAGAAAGAATATCACAGAGTGGCCGATCAAGGCAGTGGAATGCGCGAAGTGTGATGCCGAATTACCTGAAGCTAAGAAAATTGTTTCACTCCCTGCAATAACTGCGAAAGAAGATTTATATTGCCCACTTCTTGATTTATCATCCCGTATATCTGTTTGGTTGATATTGCTTCGCACGGTAGTGTACGTGTATCGTTTTATCAAAAAATTGCCGCGTTCTAATGTTTTTACCGCTGATGACCTTAACTTTGCTGAGATGCAGGTTCTTAAGGCTTTACAAGGTTTTTACTTTGCTAACGAACTGCAGAATCTTAATTCAAATCAGAATTGTCCACGTTCAATCCAACGTCTCATGCCATTCGTCGACGATGACGGGCTTCTGAGAGTGGGAGGAAGATTACGTAACGCGGATTTGAATTACGATCAGCAGCATCCCATTCTATTGCCTCGGAAAGACCACATTGTGGAAATACTAATATTACATTATCCTCGTCAAAATTGTCATGCTGGTCCGGTAGCTTTAATGTCAATTCTTAGACAACGATACTGGATTCTCTCGTGCCGTAATATTGTTCGCTCCGTTATTCATAAATGTAACTGTTGCTTTAAGGCAAAACCGAAACCAACCTTCCCACTAATGGGTGATTTACCTGCTTGTAGAGTGAATGAGGCAAAAGCATTCACGCATACCGCAGTGGATTATGCTGGTCCCATTTCTATTATTCCGTTCAGGAAACGTGGAGTGCGTTCGATCAAAGCATATCTTTGTATTTTCGTTTGCATGGTGGTACGCGCAGTGCACGTAGAGTTGACTACCGATCTTAGTACTAACTGTTTTCTATCTGCTTTCAAACGTTTTCTATCACGTCGATGCGCAGTACCTGTAATGTATTCTGATAATGGAAAGAACTTTATTGGAGCTAAGAATGCGTTATCAGAAGTTTATAAGCTTTTGAACTCTGATGAGTTCAACGAATCTTTCTCTTGCGAACTGTCGGCCAATCATATAAGTTGGAAGCTTAACCCACCTAGAAGCCCACATTTCGGTGGTAATTTTGAGATCTATGTGAAAGCATTTAAGGCTCATCTTCATCGAGTGATTGGTACACAGTTGTTAACTTACGAAGAAATGCTAACCGTTCTTACGCAGATTGAGAGTGTAATTAATTCGCGTCCGCTAACTTTATTAAGTGAAGATCCATCCGAGCTCACAGCTTTGACACCCGCACACTTTCTGATGTCAACACCGCTCAACTATTTGCCCGCTTGTAAAGTGACTGATGAACCTCCTAATCTGTTAAAACGCTACGCTTTGTTAGACCAAATGGTTCAGTCGTTCGCAAGGCGCTGGAAGCAGGAATACCTGCACCTCCTCCAATCCAGAGGAAAGTGGAATACACCTTCGAACCCCATAACGCTAGGTTCCGTAGTTCTCATCATTACAGACAATTTACCCCCCCTTTCATGGCCTCTTGGGATCATTGTTGCCCTCTACCCAAGCAAGGACAACATCTGTAGAGTGGCTTCCGTTAAAACGGTTTCAGGTATATACAAACGACCTGTAGTGCGTCTTTGTGTTCTTCCCTCACAATAATAAATAACCCTTTGCAACTCTGTCTATATTTCTACCTATTATCTTACCGCAAATGTCTTCTCACTCCTGCCGCATTAATTATTATATACCTACTCTTGATCTCCTGTCTTTTTATCTTCTTTAAAAACCAATGGTTTTTAGGCCGGGGGCAATGTTCGCGCCATGTATATTGGCGCTTCTTTTTTTTTTCTACCCACATTTATTCATCTTTTCTCGTGTCTGTCTTTGTCTTTCTTCTAATGTTGGTACTAGCATTCTACGCATTGCATCGGGAGTCTACGGTCAACCTATATTGATTGTGGATGATCGCGAACGAATTTTCCACTTATTTGGAACCGCGTTAATTACCTAATTATCTATCTAATACTTGTGTTGTGACGTGTTTCCCCGCATTATTGTACCTACTTTATATCGCGACCGCGCCACGTCTCCTCCTATCCGACCGCGCAACGTCTCCTCCTGTCGGGATCCGTCCGACGGGTATCGAAGGCCGCTCCTACTATCTATTGACGAAGGAATACGAGAACAGCCGTGAAGAAGCGCTACCAGGCTTGGATTGGATGACCTTGAATACAACCACCAAGGTTAATGAAAACAACGGACCTTTACGGGAACAGCCACGCTCCTGCTTAGAGGTGATCGTAGTGTGTTAAGTGCAGTGCAATAGGAGACAAAGGTCAGTCTTCTTTTCCTTAGTCTATCTCTTCTCATCTTTTCTTATTTCTCCGCTAGTGGAGTCGCGCTTAGTCAACCACTTGACTACCGCGCCGAAACAGTAATCCTTGGTTCGATTCATTCAAAAGTTGGTGGACATATGTAGTTTGAAGCCTGGAGACGGTCATATGTTACTTTTATTAACATACCACGCGGGCGAAGCCGCGGGCAACAACTAGTAACAAATATTTATTTGTACTTCGTAAAAATAAAAGGCAGAGATCTATCAATAAACGGCAAGTGAGTGCACACATAGCTTAGAGCTTCATAGCTTGAAAGTCACAGTCAAAGTCAATATGTTATTATTTATTGAAATCACAAGGATCATATTTATCAAATCATATGAATTGCTAAGAATATTCAGCCTTGTTGTCTTTCTTTTCTAGTCTAAACTAGAAACTTCTTTCCTAGTCGCGGAGGAACAAGCAGTACAACTGACGTTCCAAAATGATCTTTGTGATTTTTAGTGAATAAATGAATTTTGAACATAAATCTTATCAATAATCAAACCCCTTGATACGACAAAGGATAATGATTATTATGACTTACACTTGACCAATTTATTTGAACGTTTTACTGGCTTATACTATGATAAGAACACTACACGGGCGGTAAGGAAAGTATCCCAAGATCAATATTGACTGGTGACATGTAGCATCACAGTAATTTCAATGTTAGAATTTTCAGTTCATATACGTCAGAGAGTTGATTCTCCCAATTTTTGTAACCAATTTTAATTTTCTTAGTAATCACATATCTCCAAAAGTTTATGACACTAACATGATACGGACATTGGCAGAATTGTGACAAATAGTTACAAAAGCCATAATCAAGAAGTGAAGTGAAGTATACGTCAGAGAACGCCCCATATATCCCGTTGTCAAAGTCAAAATTACCTTATTCATTAAACTCACAAGGATCACTTTGTAACGCCAATGATACTGTAAATTTCGCATTTCTCATTTCACACTACTCCAATGCACTCCTTAGACTAGGTACGAGTCTCGTAGGTACGAGACTCGTAGGTACGAGACTCGTAACACGGTGGACGTAAACTTTTTTCTTCTTGTTTCAGATGGTCCGTGTACCACAGAACGAATCGCTCTAGCATGTGGGATCAGAAAAGAAGATTTTAAGTTTACAAAGAATTAAGCTCATTTATTTTGTTCTATTACGAGATGTTAAGGTTCAAATATTGAATTGTTATCAAACATTATAAACCAAAAACTATCGTGAACTTGACTATTCATATTGTAAAAACGGGAATTTTCGCGTCGCGGAAGGAGAAAGTCGCAACCACTCACCCTGATGAAGACTCTCGGAATGAGTCGAAACTTAGTCGGTGCCTTCACCGATAGTGCAGTACGTGAAACTTCCCGTTTTTACAATATGAACCATTTTTTTTTTTTTTTTTGGGAAACATTTCAGTGGGTTGGTATCTTGGTAGGTAGGTATCCTACTAATATTATAAACGTGAAAGTTTGTGAGGATGGATGTTTGTTACACGCAATAACTAAACGGATTTTGACGAAACTTCACAGTAATATGGATTATACATCAGAATAACACATAGGCTACTTTTTATCCGGTTACCACGCGGGCGAAGCCGTGGGCAGAAGCTAGTGATTGAATATGACGCGTGGTGATCAAAGGGAAATGGTTGTCAAAGTTTGCATGAATCATCGAGAAAATAGCCAAAAGTCGCAATGTTTGTTATTTCGCTAGGAAACACTTCTGTGAACTGTCGTGCAAGTCACGCCACGCCTACTGAAAACAGTAACGCAGAGCCAAAAATACAGTGACACTGCGTTACTGTTTAAAATAGCCGGATAAGTGCGAGGCGCACCGAGGCCAACGGTTCCGTATAAGTTAGTATGTTGATAGATACTATGATGCACCAGACATTGCTGTAACGAAAAGATTTAAGTTATATTAAAGAGTTTTTTTTATTATTTATTGTACACACTGATAATACAGACAAAAACTTACTTATAGGACATGCACAAAGGCGAACATAAACCTAACAATAAGTAGTTTTCTTCCGGCAAACCGTTGGGATAGGGACAGCTGCAAAATAGTGGTGGGTACGTGTACACAAACGGATAAATTCTAATAAAAGAACTAATTATAAAATAAACTAGGTATGTAGTTGGTAAAAGTTCGCCTTTACATTGATATAGGTCGGTATAACACGGTCAATTTTACAACTGCAAGTGTAAATTTTCATCCCTCAAAAAAACATGTGATATAACTAGAAGTTAACGATATTTCGATTTTTCCTTGTCCTTCTTTCTTGGCAAATTTCATCAATCTAGGTCAAACCTACAAGTTTTGATTTAATTACGAGTTTCAAAATATAAGGAAGAACTGGTCGTATTTTTTTGATTGCGTTGACATACAGACAGACGTACAACGAAGTGATTCTATAAGGGTTCCTTTTTCATTTTGAGGTACGGAACCCTAAAATATTATAAGTTTACAACAAACTGTTCAATAATTTTAATTACGTACGTAGTGTGGGGCTCCTGCCACCTCTGTTATCGGTTTGTTCAGATGCCTCTGCAGGGGTCGATTGAAAAGGAAACGATTTATATTTTGCTCAACGTGGACATCTTTAATCAGTATTTTTTCCAGAAAAACCGATGCACAGAGTATAGATACACACAGAGCTACCACAGATAATATATTATCTATTAAACTAATGTGGGTTGAGTTTTTCACACGTAGTAAGTAATGATATTATTAAGGCCTTTAATCAATACAAAACAGGATACTCTAGGATCTCTAAACTTACACCTATATTTCTCAAAATTCAGCTCATAAGAAAGACACTATTCAAGTCTATTGGTTTATTGAACTTATTGAAATATCGATATCGATAGTCTATCTAGATATCATACCAGTTTGTTTCTTCACTAAGATAAATATAATTCTACACTAGGTGTAGTAAGAAAGGGATGCCAAGTGAAACGTCATGCACAATTTTACCCAGTAGGCGTCTTGTAAAAATGTTTTTGCTTTACAAATGAGAATTTATTCCATCTGTATTATATTTAAAATATTGGTTGTTACATCATTTAATAAAGTAGTAGGACATTATTATACTTAGTTACGGTATTTTTTGTCAAAAAGTAATAAGACACACGCACGGGACCAATTTTCGGTCAGTAATGAAGGGACAATTGCTCGCGTTTGCGGTAATTTGTGCAACGTTGCAGTCAATATGAAGCCTCTAGGCTATCTGCTCGATGTCGTGAATATATTGATCGCTACCGCCACCCCCATGCGCCACCGCCCTGGGCCCTTTAGAGACTCTGTTTATGTGGATGCTTGTGGACCGTATGACATCCAACACAACGCTGCTGACTAGCGACGCCGGCGCAACGCCGACGCTATGTCAACACGACGCTAGCGTTGTGATAAATAGGAAAACAAATGCAAAAGCGCCAGGCTAAATGCAGCTGCGCTGACGGAACACTGGCGTCCGTCTAAAGACACAATATGGTGTGATACTTCACTAGCAGAAAATAATCTGCAAAGCCTTGCGCTTACCCATCTTTACGCATAAAGCGGTTTAAGTGTACGGCAAAACAGACGGCTGTCTTCTCCGACAAATATAGATAATTTTGGAGTCATTTATCTTCTGGACAAGCGTACTACATCCTGAACCACATCTACATTTGTATCAGGTAAGATTGTGGTCAAACGCCTGCATATCATCGTCTTCTTGTTCTTATCAAACATTGCGCGGGGTCGGCACAATATGTTTTCTTCTTCCATTCTCCTCTATTAGGCATTATCTCATTAAAACCCTTTTTTAACCATGTCATCCTTTACCCAATCCATCCAAACTATTCTTTTCTTTGGACGACCTCTACTCTTATTTCCATCCACATTCATATTTGACGCTCTGCTCGTAATGTGACATTCTTCCCTCCTCATGACGTATCCAATCCACGCTAATCAATTATTTACTTCTTAAATTGTCCGTCATTACTTTCAGACATTCCCTGATATACTGATTGCTTATCTTGTCCATTCTTGTAATTCCACACATCCATCTCAACATTCGCATCTTAGTCGTGTGCACGTACATAATTATTTGTTCATCAATCTTTTTGGTTGCCCAACATTCAGATCCAAACAAAAGCTTAATTATACATCTTAAAAAATATAATAAAATAGGATTGGAAGTACGATAATTTATTTGGCTCTGAAAAGCCAAGTTATGAGTTTATATGTAGATTACGAATACCTTTATGAGCAAGTGCGGACTCATAGCATATCTTTGGCATTTTTTTATTGTTTGATTTAACCAATAAAAAAAAAAAACTTCTCTCTTTTAAAGCAGTATGTTATAACAGTTGGATTCAGTAATTTATTAAGTAATAGTAGTTTTGTGGCTTCAATGCACGCTGCATTCGGTTGGTATGTACCAACTTTATGCAAATTGACCTTTTTAATAACAAAATAGGTACTGGCAGGTACCTACTAATGATAATTATAATGGTTTGAATATAAAATAAAAAATATTCTAATGTACTTTGTTATAATAACTCGTTAGAACAGCAGACGTCAGTGTACTGCCGACAAAACAAATATCCATTTTTGTACTCGAATATGGAATGAATATAAAATACTGTATACAGAATACAAACGGAGCAAAACTTTCTACAATTACAATGGATTACGGCGTAGGACTCTTGCAACTTCTACCAATTTCCTCTGTCCTGAGCGGATCACATCTATCAAAGATATAGTGCGAATTGCAGGTATCTTACCTGCATTTCGTATATCTCTGACTCATTATCTGTCAGGTGTTTTGCCAACGCTTCTTTGTATTCTTGAAATTATTTCAGAGCGCTGCTTCACCGTGCATCACCACGTCTACCGACGTATCCTGCTCAGCGACATTTGAGATTTGTTATCCAGTTTGCAAAAAATATCTTCTAATTATTCAAATTGTTTATCTACTTATTAGCTAACTGTACCTATAATATATTGCAATGACTGCAATATAAGAATAAATGCATGTGTTTGTTATTTAGTCAGCTGCGAGAAGTGATAGTGCACGCATCGTCATAAATATGGATCGAATTTGCTTCAAAATAAATGGGGTGACCTTCTCCGGTAAGAATAATAATAAAGTAAATGAAAAATATAACTTAAGCAACAATAATACGTGTTTTCCAACGCCTTTTGCAGCGCTCTTCCCTAGTTACCCGTGGCGATAAATCTTAGAACTATTCTTGAAGTCAATAAAATCAAATGCAAAAAACCGCATCTTAACCGTATGGTATACCATTTAGGAGATAAAGTAATATGATAGCAGAGAAACGTAATTGTTTTTGCAGCACCCTTCCCTAGTGATCCGTGACGATAAATCCTATTTAAGAACTAGGTATGCTTGAAGTAAAGTAAAATCTATTGTAAAAAAACTACATTTCAACAAGTAAGTCCGACTCCGGAGAGTACTCCGAAACAAGTAGTTTTGTATATAATAATGATGATATACAAAAAAACAACAAATCTTTTATGACAATAGCAAATATTAAATAAATTACCTATGCATATACATATCAAATCAGTCATTCATCAGAAAACTACTCAAAGTCAAACTAAAGTCTTTCTTGAATTCAAGTCGATCTTTGAATTCTCAACCTCTTTACTAACATCTGACATATTTTCCCATTATTCTAAATGAATTACTAATTGATTTTATGCTGATAATAATTTGACTTTACCTTATATATTACTAGCTTCTGCCCACGACTTCGCTCGCGTGGTACCCGGATAAAAAGCTTATGTGTTATTCTGATGTATAAGCTATATTACTGTAAAGTTTCATCAAAATCCGTTCAGTAGTTTTTGCGTGAAAGAGGAACAAACATCCTCACAAACTTTCACGTTTATAATATTAGTAAGAGGATTACCTATTACTTATTTCGTTATTGGTTTATGTCTTATTGTGTAGTCTTAAGTGATTTGTGTATGTATAATATGTCATCCTTTATGTACCTAACATTCACATTATTTTTTTTTATTTAACACGACATAAATATATATATATATATATATATATATATATATACAACAAATTTTGGAAGTTAGGATGGTGGGATAATTTGTGTTTTTTTTACACAAAGTCACGCCTGTTCCCGGATAGGTAGGAAGATACCATAGATATCCACTTGCTATGATCATGGCAAACCTTCGAATGCAGCTAATGAGGTTTTCCAGGATCATCCTCATCACATTCTTAATACAAGCGTGGTTAAGATACTCTTGGCTTGGCCTTTCTCCAGAACGTCTCCAATTTAGTTGCCAAGGCGTTCTCCCTCTAAATAACTCATTCACACTTGCCTTGTATACTTGTTTTGTTAATTTTCTTTCATCTATCCTTTCTACATGTGAGCATGTAGACAGATATTTTGAGAACTATCTCAATATACTTAGCTTCTTCTAATCTCGTTACATATTCATCCACTTCATACAGCTCTCTTGTCCCGCTCTTCCTCATTCTATCTCTCTAAGTTACACCACACCACACATACGTACATGAAATTGATCTAAAGCTAATCTCTTTAAAACTACTAATAATGTGTAAACCAGTGGGCTCAGAAGTCAGTTCAGATGTAACGCTACTAGACTATATCCGAAACTACCTCCAACTGCGCGGAACCAAGTACATGTGCCGCCAAGCTGGCTGCGGTGCTTGCATTGTCGCTGCTGCCAAGACTCCTGGAGCCATCCCTCAGGGTGTCAACTCGGTGAGAGCTCATCTTGCTTGTTTACGGCCTAGACATATAATATTTTTACTGGCTGGTCTGTACAGAAGATGGCAAACTATTTGCTTTTATTGTTTCCAGTGCATGGTATCGATCACTTCGTGTAAAGACTGGGATATCACGACCATTGAAAAGTTAGGGAATAGGAAAAAAGGATACCACATTCTGCAGGAAACTCTAGCGAGCCACAATGGATCCCAATGCGGGCACTGCTCTCCTGGTTGGGTGATGTCTATGTACTGGTAATTATTGTAACTTGCTTGTACAAAAGTGATGGTAGACCTATGTTTTAGGGCTTTATAAAGCGAACTTATACAATTTTACAGCCTTCTCCAAAAGAACAAGGATCTATCCATGCTAGAAATAGAAAAATCATTCGCAGGCAATATTTGCCGGTGTACCGGTTACAGGCCAATTTTAGAAGCCTTCAAGAGTTTCGCTAATGTTCCTTTTAAAACCGATATCTTAGACATTGAAGACCTTGACATTTGTGAAAAAACTGGAAGAGCCTGCAATAAAAGTTGTAGCGATGATGAAGACTGGTGTGTGGTGTCCAAAAATGATATAGAAGAGAGGTTAGCTGTTGTGAAACTAAAAGATGGTCGAAAATGGTTTCAAGTAAATAAAGTAGTGGACGTATTTTCTATATTAAAGACTGAGAGCCTTGACTCATACATGCTGGTTGCTGGGAACACAGCCAAAGGTACTTTTAATTTTTTTGCAATGATGAGGTTGTTAGAGAATAAATAGGCTTTGAAGACTTTTTTTTTTGCAGGAGCATATCCAATTGATGTGTACCCACAAACACTGATAGATATAAGTAGAGTAACAGAACTGAAAGGCTTCATTTACGATCAAAACATGGTGATTGGAGCAGGGAACACTTTGACTGACCTTCTTGAAATATTCACAAATAGTCTTCAACAAGCTAATTTCAGTTATTTGAAAGAGTTTTACGACCATCTTGAATTGGTTGCCCATATTGCCGTGAGAAACGTGAGTCATTTTCAACTGAAGTAAATTGACTATACAACATAAATATACAAGTGTTGAAAATACCCGATAAATTCAAACAGAGCATCAGCGTAATTCGTGGAATTGCCGAGTTCGAGACTCACTGAAGATTATTCAGGGCACATTACGAAGGTCCGCCTGAGATGCAGAAGGTTGCGGGTTCAATTCTCGCTGCGAGACAAATATTTGTATGATCTGAATTCATTTGTCTCGGGTCTGGGTGTTTTTTTATGTATAATATGTATGTATTTACAAAAAAAAAATTATATAAGTAGTACCTATATGAGTCATGTAGTTCCCATAACACAAGCTCTACTTACTTTGGGGCTAGATGATGCTGTGTGAAAATGTCCAGCATTATTATTATTAATCAAACAGTAAGTACAGTGCAAAGTTAATTAGTAAACTCGACTTAATCAACTTTTTTTATTTGCAGTTGGGAACCATAGCAGGAAACTTGATGATAAAGCATCAACACAATGAATTTCAGTCAGATTTGTTTCTCATGTTTACAACAGTTGGCGCATCATTAACCATAAGTAAGAAGTAACCTATAAACAAAATTTACTTTACTTTTCCAGCATCACCTACTGTCCTTCGTCAACTATAGACATGTTTACCTAATCTAAAAAAAACACTAAACTCCTTGTAATTGCTAGATAAATTTCCGTTTTCAGTGAATAGCCAACACACTTGTCAAATAGTATCGATGGAACAATTCCTGCAAACCAACATGAGGGGTTCAATAATTCTGAACGTAAAACTACCTCCGCTCGGTGAGAATTGCAAAATCAAGACGTTTAAGGTTATTTTACCCCACTCTGTATTTGATGACGATCATAGATTTGTATATAATAAATCTATGATGACGATCATGATAGAAATAAATTAATTTGTACTGCAACTACGAAAATAAATCAATAAAATTACAAACTTGTTTTCAGGTAATGCCAAGATCACAAAACGCGCACGCTGTTGTCAACTTTGGAGCTCTCTACGAGTTTAGCCCAACAGGAGATAGACTTCAAAAATGCAGACTTTGTTTTGGCGGTCTTTCACCCACATTCTCAAGAGCGGTGACCACTGAGAAAGCCCTGATAGGAAGACTGTTATTCACTAACGAGACTTTGCAGTCAGCCATAAAGATTCTAGAACATGAGCTGGTGGTGGTGGACATGCCTCCAGAACCTTCTGTAGTTTACAGAAAGAAACTGGCTATCGGACTGTTCTATAAAGTGAGAAAGATCTTAATTTGTAATAATTTGAATTTATTTGATGCACTTATTGAAACAATTAAATTTTAGCAAAATTTTGTAACCCCTGACGTGTATGACAACCTAGAGGAAATAAAACTTTACGAAACATCCTTAAAATCATACAAATCGATTGTAAAAATCCATTAACCAACAATCTGTTACACTGTTTTTGAGTTATATGGTGACAGAGATACATACAAACAAACAATCTCTTACGGCTAACGCATATACGGGCTCATTACGAAGCAGGTAAATATATAGTGAACTAAAACAGTGCACTTATTTTTTTTACTGACTTTTTCAGAGTCTCCTAGCAGTATGTCCAAAGAACATAATTAATGCACGATACAAATCAGGATCTGTGAAGCTTCATGAAACAAGACCAGTGTCTGAAGCTCGACAAACGTTCGAAACCAATCCTTCATTGTGGCCTCTGAATCAGCCTATACCTAAACTGGAGAGCTTGGTTAGTTAATCAGTTTTATCCTTGATTTCACCACCAAAATAAATGGACGGTCCAGTGTAACCATTGATTATGATGTCAGATTCCTATGAAAACATAATGTCAACAAGCTTTGATTAGGACCTAACCACCCGTTAATGTGTTAGGGAACTTTTTTGGAGACATATTTCTGACGAAATTACATGCAATTGTTTTAGATTCAATGTGCCGGTGAAACCTCCTATACAGAAGACATTCCATCTTTTTCTAATGAAGTCTTCGCTGAAATCGTTCTCAGCACTATTGGAAAAGGAAATATAGTTTCTATAAACCCTAACAGAGCTTTGGTATGAGAATATTAATATATTGATTATTCAGTAAGTGTTAAATATTTCAATTATTGTAAAAAGTATTCTTAAATCATGATTTTATTAATTAACAGAAGTATCCAGGAGTCATTGCTTTTTACACGGCAAATGACATTCCTGGACTAAACTCTTTCACACCTGCCGATGATCGAGAATACCAAATGAACGAAGAAGTTTTAAGTAGTGGTGAAATCAAATATTACAACCAACCTATCGCCATCATCGTTGCTAAAACACTGAATATAGCTGAAATTGCATCCAAAATGGTAGACGTCACTTACAAAAATGTAATTAAACCAGTTATAGATATAAAGGAGGCCAAAGGAGATCCTAAGAGGAATAAATTGTTCGCTGTTAAGTACGCAACGGATAAAGGAGATCAAGTAGTTCGAATAGTGAGAGGAAGTAATACAGTGCGCGGACAATACCACTTTACTTTAGAGACCCTGGCGGTTGTCACTCGTCCCACAGAAGAAGGGTTGAAAGTGTATGCTACTTCTCAATGGCCTGACGCGCTTCAGACAATGTTAGCTCGAGCCCTGAACATGGATGCCAATAGGTAGGAACACCACCACACTTTATTTTAACAGATTCTTCTAGATAACCTCTGTGGCGCAGTTGGCGAAGACGCAAAAGGTTACGGATTTGATTACCACGCGGGACAAATATTTGTATGATCTGCAAATATTTGTCTCGGGTCTGAGTATTTTCTGTGTATCACAATGTATGTATTTACAAAGAAAATATGCATATAAGTAGTATACCAGTCATGTAGTTCCCATAACACAAGCTCTTCTTACTTTGGGACTAGATGATGCTATGTGAAAATGTCCAGCATTACAAATTTTTATTTAATTATCTATTTCAGTGTATGATAAGAACTAAAAATTGATTTACCTTGTAATACATTTCATTTCAGAATCGACGTCTTTGTCAGGCGTATTGGTGGTGGTTTCGGCATCAAAGTATCACGCATTATTCTATCTGCTGTGGTCTGTGGCCTTGTAACCATGAAACTGAATCTTCCCTGCAGAGTTATTCACTCTGTGGAGAAAATTATGCGGGCCTTTGGAAAGAGATTCTCTTGCTCTAGCGAATATGAAGTAAGAGTTAATTTTTTTACATACATACAGTCACGCCTGTTTCCCGGAGGGGTAGGCAGAGACCAAGAATTTCCACTTGCTACGATCCTGTCATACCTCTTTCGCTTCATTCGTTCTCATCACATTCTTCATACTTAATTATTTTAAAATATGTTCATTAATAATATTTAGCCATTATAAACAGTAAGTACATAACATAACATTATTGTTAACTAGCCTCTACCCACGGCTTCGTCCGTGTGATACCCGGATAAAAAGTAGCCTATGTGTTATGTATAAGCTATATTACTTAATATTATATTACGTAAACTTTTATCAAAATCCGTTTTGTAGTTTTTGCGTGAATGAGTAACAAACATCAATCCTCATAAACTTTCGCGTTTATAATAGTAGTAAGATAAGATATAAGGATAATATTTTAAGCATATTATAAAAAATATATTTTATCATGAATAATATTTATTGTGTTCAAGTTCGGAGTTGATGGTAAAGGGGTTTTCCAATTCGGGAACTTCAAAATTTTTGAAGATAATGGTTACGATGTGAATGAAAAACTTGAACAGTTCGGTGTTGATGTTTACAACAACTGTTATGATAAGACCAGATTGAACTACCAATTATTTGACACCACCACTGATACGGCTAAAAATACATGGTTTAGATCACCAGGTAAAAAAATATTCCTTTTTGTCAAGAGACTAACGTAAAATTAAACGAATGACATTAAAAATATATGACATAATTTCTTAACAGGGACATTAGAAACCATTGCGATGTTGGAAATGGTGATGGAACACATTTCTTGTGAGTTATCACTGGACCCTTTACAATTACGACTAGCCAATTTAGATCCAGAGTGTTCTAATGATATTAAAACCATGTTAGAAACCCTGATGTCTGAATGCAAATACACAGAGAGACGAAACCACGTTAACGTATTCAATATAAGAAATAGATGGAAGAAGCGTGGATTCAGATGTGTTCCTCTTAAATGGAGTAATGGTTACGCCAGATATTTTGATGTTAACATATCAGTTTATCACGTGGACGGTACTGTCGCCATCACCCACGGGGGAATTGAAATCGGTCAAGGTATTAACACAAAAACTGCTCAGATATGCGCGTATTTTCTGAAGATTCCTCTTGATAAAATTCAAGTAAAAACAACCAATACTATAAACAGTCCAAACTCGGCCGTTACTGGTGGTAGCTTAACGAGTCAACAAATAGGAGTTGCAATGGAGAGGTGTTGCGAAGAGCTTATAAAAAGACTAGAGCCAGTTAAGGCAAAACTTGGCAACCCTACTTGGGAAGAATTGATCAAACAAGCTTACAAGGATGGTGTTGATTTGCAAGCGCATGGGTTTGTAACAAAAGACGATGTGTACAAATACAATATCTATGGCATTGCTTTTGCGGAGGTAGAAATAGACGTGCTGACTGGAGAGTCAGAAGTATTGAGGGTCGATATCATGAGCGATGCTGGGCAGAGTGTTAGCCCTGCTTTGGATATTGGTCAAGTAAGTGCTCAGAAAATCACTATGAATCTATTAAATAAGATAATGTTATGCCAGAACAAGGCCCTTGTGGTAAGAAAAGCCTGTTTTAAATTGGCTATTATTCATAATTATACCTCTAGTATGTAGGATTCCAACAGCTAGCAAGTAATTTTTTTTTATAGTTTTATCTTATAAAGTGATGGAAAATGTATACATCAACAACCAATCTTTGGTTTTAGGTCGAAGGAGCTTTCATCATGGGTCAAGGTTACTGGACGAGTGAAAACCTGGTCTACAACAAGAAGACCGGAGAGCTTCTAACAAACAGAACTTGGAACTATTACGTACCGCAAGCAAGGGATATTCCACAGGACTTTAGAGTCTATTTGCGGAGAGGATCATATTCTTTGCCAGCTATTCTAGGATCAAAATGTGTGACGTTTTAACAGTAACCTATCCAAACCTAACCGGTGTAGTAAAACTTAATTTGAATTGGTTCCTCGCTTATTTTTTAAACATGAGTTAATATGAACTATAATTTAAAATTATACAGGTATTTATCGCGTTTACCTTTTTATAATTTTCCCGACGCTTAAATAAAAATGCCGGACTTTTTTCACACAGCATCATCTATCCCCAAAGTAATCAGATATTATGTTGTGGGAACTAAATCACTGATACTTATATACATTTTTTTTTGTAAATATACGCATATTATACATATAAATAATCTATCATCGAGAAAAATATTTGAAAATTTTGCGGTGGGAATCGAACCCGCAACCTTCTGCGTCTCAGGTGGGCCGTCGCCCACTGCGCCACAGAGGTCGTCAAATATAAAGCTACCGTCCTTTACCGAGACTGTGGAGAGGTCGAAGACGGGACTGCAAGAACTTATCAATACATGTTCTCCGTTATCATTAACTGACAGGAGGTCAGGGATACTGGAGCACTGCTGTCATCAACCCAGAGTCCTTCTCCGCTACTTCAAGGAGTTGAGCTGGTTGGGGTCAGGTCAGAAGGGGGATAATGCACAATACATCCCATGCGGGACGTCAGTGCAGACCTCAGTTCCCCCACTTAGAATTTTAGAATTAGAGCTACCGTCGAGGAATAATGAGATACGCTGAACTATGTCAATGTTAAATAAAAAAGACTGAGAGTTTGAAGTAACCACCATTGTTTCAGCAACTGGAGAGCCTCCGATATGCATGTCAGTTGTCGTGCCTATAGCTATACGGGAAGCCATCACAGCCGCAAGATTTGACTCTGGGATTCCTACAACCTCTTGGTATCCGGTCGGTAAGTTTGGGAATGTGGTCTATCTTAAGATTTAGGGAAATAGATGGACATCATCTCTGAGATCTTCCATACGTATGGCAAATCAATTGCCACTTGTATGAAAGATCATCACTTGAGGACGGCTCGACCAATTTTGCTTTTTTTGTTGTTGTATATTTAATTGTCAGAACAAGGTTTGCAAGGTATTTTTTAAATCCGTTGAAAAATTCGAAAAATTTGGATGACTCGTGCGAAGCTGGGGCGGGTCGCTAGTAAATAATAAATAAATAACTCCCAACATTACAGACACATACATAGTCCTGACCCCACACTAGGATTTCCTGTGTCGTGGGTATCAGGAACTACGAGTACCGTGGTACCACCCAGAGCCGGAACAAATATCTACAGAACATGCAAACATTTGTCCCGCAGTGGGAATCGAACCGGCACCTCTTGTGTCGTATCTGGCTACTCACCATCACATCATATTAAGAACGTCAATATCTTTTCTGATTTCTAACAAAATGCTTAGTATCAGTTTTGCTTCCAGATGGACCATACACCGTTGAAAATATTTGCTTGGCTACTTCTACTAAGACGGAAGATTACAAATTTTACTAAAGGATTGCATTGTTCATTTTAAATGACTAGAGCTTTTTTCAATTCAAGCTATGCTACGTAAGAAGTTGAATAAATATATTCGTTTTATAGCAACTTCATTTCATTTGACGGCCCTGAATTCGTAGCTTGAAAATAAATTTGCACCTTCTAGCATTTCTACTGCATCATCAGCCAACTGTGGCTTCAGATTAGGTACTTCGAGGGGAAAAGACGCTCTCGAATCATGTAGGTAAGAGATTTATTTCTAGTTGCGTGTTATGATCAAATCTTGTCATTTGCTGTAAGCTGGGTAGTCAATTCGTTAGTTCTTCGTTTTACAAATACAAAATTAAGGAATAGGATAGGTCAAGCTAAAGTCTAACTACTTAGTACGCTTTTTAAATCACCAGTGAAATCAAAATAATATTAAAACAGTTATTATATCCAAGTATTAAAATGCTCCTAAATTTTACCTTTTTTAAATTTCAAAGCTTGTTCAAAAACATTATTATAAGCTTCTCATTTTACCACAGAGGTAAAATTAGAGGCAAAATGTGTCAGAGAATCAAGATCTTGTGCTTGCATTATTTTCTGCAAGCACAAGATCTTGATACTCCGAGGGAGCAAAAATGAGAAATGCGGCAATCTCGTCTAACAATAATATACGAGGGCCGTACGTCATTCCGTCATATGGACACGCGATTTTTCTCAGCTCATTTGCATCGCACCTTTGCCGGCTGTATACTCTCGCATTACCGTAAGCCGAAGACACGAGCACGAATAAATCACATAGGGTCCACCTTAATAATTAATGAGTGTCATCGACGTTGCTTGATATACATATTTTTGCATTCGATTGGCTAATGTTCAGCTCAGACGTATTTATTGCTTCGGTTATAGGGTATATATCTCTGTTTCATAATCACTCGCTTACTTAAAGTCCAGGTTGGAATTAGCGAGGGATTATGAAACAGAGGGTGCGTCTATAACCGAAGTCTCCACTCGGATACATTTGAACTGGCTGGTATATTAAGTTTGGAGCGCTATAAATTCTACAAAGTCAATGTCTGGGATGATCCTATATCCGTATAAAACAGTCTGCAGAACAAATTAATAAAATAAACAACTGCAGTCAACTGGACTAAGCAACGGATACCTTCGCGAAAAAGTGTAGGTATTTATTTTGTTGATGCATCCCTTGATATGTCTTTGGTTGTATCGTCAAGAGTGTAGAGCCGCATTTAGAAAAGAATACTCACACATAGAGATTGCTTATAAGCGATTGAGCGAACAACTTTATGCAAAGTTTCTGTGTTCGTTAGAGATTTTGTGTAGAGATACTTTTAGTTTGTACGCCATTTGTTCGTGTTATTGCAGTCTCGGTTTTTACCGTCTCTATTTTAAGCAAACACTAAGTAGAAGCATTAATAAATGTATTTTAGACTAATCTCAAATTTAGATCACAGATCCACAATATTTTATGGTGTTTTAGTAAACGGAGTAATGATTTTAACATGCTCCACCTTTTTTTCCACTTCCGCTAATTCTTTCAACTGTCTCTCTCGCTCTTCGTTTTCTTCTCTCTTCACTCTATTATTATTAGAGAAGAAATAATCGTTCAAATTGGCATTCCCGTTGGTTCGCTTAACGCTCAGACCATTTGCTTGAGCGGTGGTTGTGACAACGTTTTGGTAAAACTCTCTGCTGTTATGTATTTCTTTATTCTTAGCAGATTTTTCCGATCTTCTTTTATGGTGACTTTGGAGTATTTTTCTAATACATTTTGGACATAAGTTTCCATACGCCCCCTTTGCTTTAGCATTTGGCTGTTTAGCTTTTGAGCTTGCATCCGATTTCGAAGTTTTGTCAGTGTAAGTTTTAGAGCAGTTAAAACAGAAGAGCTTTCTCTTCTTTTGCTTTTTTGCCGTCGTTGATTTACGGGAAAAAAACGGGACCCTCATATCTTTGAATGCACTGAAAGAACAATAATGATACATTTAGAACAAATTTAATCAAAAAGATACAATTATTTTTCTTTCCTGTTATCCCCACACTAGCATTCCCTATGTCATGGGTTGATAGAATGTAGAACTAGAACAAGAAGCACCATTGTGCGACAGCACCCGAACCCGGAGCAAATATCAGCTGAACATGTCCCACATTTGTCCCACAGCGGGAATTGAAACCGCACCTCTTGCATCACAGCTGGCTTCTTGTTCGCCGTGCTATAGAGTTCGTCTGCCGTGAGACTTCAAATTCAGAAGATGAAAAATAATAAATAATAATCAGGCTCACTGTAATCTCCATTATGGATCTCAGATCATTACTCATAGTATTGATTTGACTGTGATGTTACTAACTAGTAGTTAGAGTCACGTCCAAACATTAATTTGGTACATGTCCACGTATGTCATAGTATTGGTACTATGACATACGTGGACATATACCAATAGCGTCCAAGCCTATTTCTGCTTTATTGATAATTAGCTTCTGCCCACGGCTTCGCCTTCGTGGTACCCGGATAAAAAGTAGCTTATATGTTATTCTGATGTATAAGCTATATTACTGTAAAGTTTCATTAAAATCCGCCTGAGACGCAGAAGGTTGCGGGTTCAATTCCCGCCACGGGACAAATGTTTGTATCTGCAAATATTTGTCTCAGGTCTGGGTGTTTTCTATGTATATTATGTAAGTATTTACAAAAAAAAATGTATATAAGTAGTATATCAGTCATGTAGTTCCCATAATACAAGCTCTGCTTAGTTTGGGGCTAGATGATGCTGTGTGAAAATGTTCAGCATTATTTATTTATTTTATTTTTTTTTAATTGTGGGGAATGCCAGCTTCCTCACGAATTTTCCTTCATCGTTTGAGTACGTGTTAGAAGATGAAGGTAAGAAAACTGCAACCGAAAGAGTCGCGGGCGTTACCCACATTTTTATGTAAGTAAATACAAAAGTTTTATATATTATTATCAGCAAGGTGGCAAACATACGGCCCGCCTGTTGGCAAGCGGTTACCGTAGCCATAGACACAGTCTATATATTCATACAGTCGTTCTACGAAGATGTTTTAACAGGGCAATCATGCGGGGCGAGAGGATCGAGACGCGAACTCAGCTCAGCCTGCTTAGCATGAAGACATAGGACAATGGTTTTGTCTACTGCCAAGAAGACAAAAAATATTTTGGTCCTCTCTTTTGTTTGATAGAATTGGTGACAGAAATAGTTTTTGTCTTCTCTTTCGTAGACAAAACTTTGTCTTGGTTGCTGATGGTGGACTAAGCGGACTGGACACTACTTTCAGAGCTAACAAAATTATGTTTGCTTTTATTTGTGTGTAATTAAAATTGTAATTAATGGAAATGAAAAAACCAAAAATTCAAACTGCATATTTACGATCTCTAAAGTATTCTATTTTGGTACCTAATTAAAAATAGTGTTGTATATTAGATGTACCAAACCAAATGGTCAGTTTCATAAAAGAATGGCTACAACATAAATGTATGAATCATTTACCGTTATTTATGATTCAGCGAATATATTTCATCAATTATTTCCGTTTTTCCTTTTTATAATAAATTGTTAATCATTGTTTATAATAATAATAGGTAATAATGTTGACTTCAAATAAAAATAATTATAATTAAAAAATAGCCGGCATTTTTTACGATCAACGATGTTGTCCTACTGTTCTTTTTTATACTGTGCTATGGACGCTTGAAACATACCCTTAGACAGGGTTCATGTGAGATACCTACCTATAAACACCATCTATGTACCTACCATGTGAAAGCAATAAATGTGTTGAGTATTGAGTATTGAAACACCAGAAGAATCACTCGCGCTATCACTAATCTATCATCATGATCATCCTGTAGAAGTCAACAACCGAACAGGCATCCCTAAATAGTGACATGACGAACGGTTCTGTTCCCGGTACCTCGCTAGGGAAGTTTTGAACATTACTCAATCTATATTTGAAAACTATATCATAATTATAAACATATATTTTATTCTGAAAACGGGATCATAATTTGTGATATTTCGGCAAAGTTGCATGTACCATGATCACGGGAGGGACTGAAGTTTTTGCGGGGATGTTAGTCGCAGACGAATCGATCTACCCTCTTTCTTAGACTTTTATTGCGAATAATACTATGTATGTATATGAGTAGTATATCAGTCATATAGTTCCCATAGGACAAGCTCTGCTTACTTTGGTGCTAGATGATGCTGTGTGAAAAATGTCCAGCATTATTTATTTATTTATTATTAATACCACTACCATCGGTTTCACTGTCATATTCGAGTACATCTCGACCATGAAAACACTAACGGTATCCAGATACGCAGCTGGTAGCGTTTTTTATACTTGCACCATCTCACCAAACATAAACTTACACAAAACAATGTTACCTAAATATCTCGTTCTTAGTAAAATTTACAGAAAAATGGTATAAGAGAGTTTATTCTTACCACTTTTTCTCTGGATTCTGGATGAGATATCTGTCACTAAGTAATTCATTTGGATCATTTTTGACCTTATTCACGAGTTTTTCGTTCTTCAGATTATCTTCAAAGGAAGCATTTGGATCAATAATCCCGCCTTCATCTTTTGAAACATTTTGATCACTATCATCTGTTGCATCTTTTGAATAATTTTCAATATTGAAATAGTCAGACTCTTTATCTCCTTTATTTTCGTTTATTGGAGATTCGTAATAGTCCTCGCTTTGTGTGCGTCTGTGAACATTAAGAAGTAGCTTATAGAGTGATGGCTGCATCAATGTTTACAAAGGATTATTTCTGGTTTAGTGGGGTGGAAGTGCCACCTCTTGCTGGCGTGATTAGAATTGTCATATTACCATACAAAACAAAGACCTTACAAAATGTACAACAGATGCTTTGGTAATCCCAGCTAGGCATATCAGATTTTAGTTTTTTTTTGCAATTAGCAATCACATTTAGACTTCATGAAAGTGACATTGTATTGTTTGACTTAAATGAGTTCGTAAGAACTATCTAAAAACGTGATTTCTTTAAAGTAAGCTAGCTGTTGCATTGTTCAGCATTGGCTTTGTGATTGAGCTTAGGTAGTATGTAGTAATTTGGGCTGGACCAAAAACTTTACCTAATGACTATAATTTGTATTGCAGGCCATTGCTTTGTTACGGGCCCAAGTACCTACTGGCTTTATAAATTAGTTTGGATTATAAAAAGTGATCACGTAATCCATAGATAATTTGTTTTATTATGTGAAAGGCGTGTTGTTGTCAGCTGATGTTGATAGGCTCCGATTAGTCTGGCAATTTTTTTGGCACTGGAATTCAATAAATTGTATGTATTTTGAAATTATCGCTTCACTTCGTTTTTCACTTATAAGCAATAATGCTGATGAGAAATGGAACATGGATATTTGGCAAATCCATACCCAGCCTTAGCAGCCTGGGAGGTAGGTATACAATGAAATTGAGGAGAAATATGTTAAGTAATGGTTACATGAATTATTAAGTTGCTACTGAGGGTTGAATTATGGCTATGTAGCCATACCCGCATTTTTTGTTTTTTTGGTATATCTTTGTTCAGGGTGGTTCTCTGGTTATGTCTTCATACAATGTTTGGTAGAATAAGAATAACTTTATTTTGGATAAATAACAAAACTTAATGAACAATATGTTATTAACATTTATGTCCTTAATTTACTGTCTTATTTCCTCATTTTCATACTTAATTAAACGGCGTCTCCGCAGATCAGAAGGTACCACTAGTTGTAAGTAGTACGGAAACTATCCTTTTCCCAATTCAACCCTCAAAGCAACCCCTTTTGTTCAAGCGGCTATAATCCAGAACAAATCTCTTCATTTGTGTTAATTGAATTAACCAGAATTTCCAATAGATAAATAAACATTCCGGAGAGTACTCACCTGTTATCCCGTTTTTTATTTCTATAAGCAAATGGTTCATAATCCTTTGAACTAGCAGTGGCAGAGTTCTTGATAAAGCTTGCCACGTCGAACTGAACCACTTTATTCTTTTTATCACTTTTTCTATTTTCTTTAAGAGTTTTTAACTGGTTTTGGTGATTTTCTTCAGAATATTCGTAGCAAAAACACACATAAATACAAATTAAAATGTAAAAATTTCGTAACATTATTACGTTGATATTACCGTACCACAGATTAAATTTCTTGTAATTTTTGACATTAAATATTGATTTGAGTTATATACCCGGTCATTTCTATGTTTATTTCTGTCTTGTAATAATTGTTTTGATAGCAAATTTAATTTTATCACATCACTATACAAGTAATCGAAGAAACATGTTTTACAATAATTAATAAGTATATTTTATACAAATTCAGAGGATGACTAATTGAAAATAAATAGTACCCACAAGTACCAGTAATAGTCGCTGTGATAAGTAGGACCCTACCTACCTATATTTTATGTATTACATATCTACTCAAATAGAGCGTGAATTAAAAAAATACAATTTGTATTTTTGTTTTTCCAGGAAATATACATTTATTCATACAACTATGAACAAGTAGGTATAAAGAAAAATACAGATAAACAAATAGCTATCTTAAGACCATTGCAAACGATCTAGGTCAACTGATCCAGATCACTATCATATGTATAGTTTTTACAAGCTCTTCGCTTCTTCAATATCTATGAATAGGGATTCAAACGACAGTACACAACTTTATAATAAAATACCCTCAGAAATAAAAAATGTAAACTCTTTCAACGTATATAAAATAAAACTCGCACAATTTATTATTAATATAAAGACATTACCTACCTAAATATGCGATGGAGGGGTTAAATATTTTACTGCCTACCTACGACCTACTTTTGATTTTTTTATGATATTTATGTTCTCATGTAAGTGACTATGTCTTTATGGGAATAAACGTCTTAAACCTAAAAGTAGGTTTGCGCCTATTCAGCGCTGAAAGGCAATGTTGTCTGTGACGGAAACGGTAGGCCTAGCGCCTGCAAAACTTCAGTCTACGGTTCATACTTGGCTTACGCAAGTATGATGAGTAATAAAAAAGGTAAGCGCGATAAAGACCTGTAAAACTTATAATTAAGTATGATCACGTTTCTTAGTTTGAGTTAAGAATAGGAGAATATCATTAAAGACTACGATTATTGGCGCAACGTTATTTCAATCATTCACTCTGATCAATTTCAATCAGTTAAACTGCAATCTTTTTTTTAGTTCATTTCAGGGCAGGGCATGGCAGCCTTCCACGGATTTTCTTTGGTAACTTACCTCCTTTTAGTCGAGGGGGATTTTTTTTTTCTATTACATACTGCGTGGGTTAAAAAAAATATTAAAAGTTCATATTGTAAAAACGGGAATTTTCACGTACTGCACTATCGGTGAAGGCACCGACTAAGTTTCGACTCATTCCGAGAGTCTTTATCAGGGTGAGTGGTTGCGACTTTCTCCTTCCGCGTCGCGCCGTACACTGAGTGAGTGTGAGTGCGCGACGCGGAAGGAGAAAGTCGGAATGAGTCGAAACTTAGTCGGTGCCTTCACCGATAGTGCAGTACGTGAAAATTCCCGTTTTTACAATATGAATAGTCAAGTTCACGATAGTTTTTGGAATAAAATTAAAAAAGTTCCTACAAAAAATATTTGTATTTTGATCTAGATCTGTTATTATGGGTGATCTGTAATGTTACTGACATAAAATGCGTTTTTTTACTGCAACGCCCCCTGTCGAGTTACTATCATAACATCAATCTTAGAACCATCGCTGATGAATCACCAACCCTTTACAGAAAACTGTATCTGAATCGGCTCAACTATTTTGGATATAAATGGCAACATTCGAGTGCACACACACAAACAGTCTCTCACCCTAAACGCAAATACCTTCTCCGCTCCGTCGTGGGTAAAAATACATTGATGTAATTGATGGTTAGGTAAATTTGTGCTCAAAGGTTTGCTGGAAGTAAACTCTTGTTAGGGTTAAGTTCGCCTTTGTACATGTCCTTTATGTAAGTTTTTTGTCTGTATTATCTGTTTGTACAATAAAGAATAAAGAATTAGGTACTAAGATCCAGAAGACAAAATGGCTGTGCTTTTGCTAAGTCTGGTGAAAGCCGCCTAGTTTCTAAACCACAGATAATTTATTACTAGTTCCAAACTAAGCCAATTATTTAGCAGTTATTTGGAACAAGTCTCGCTCGGCACTCAAAGCTGCTAGTTTCCAAAGGCTACAGACATTAATAGATGCCAAGACATCAAAAGAATTACGCTTGGTTCTCACGAGCGAGATTTCATCAGAATTGTGATGAATAGATTAATGAGGGTGTCTCAGATTTGCGTATTTTATCCTGGAAAGGAGTAGTTTTTTTACACGTAGCTGGCATTTTATCGATGACTATGTCACGGGACAAATGTTTGTAAGATCTGCAAATATTTGTCTCGGGTCTGGGTGTTTTTCTATGTATGATATGTATGTATTTAGAAAAAAAAGTATATAAGTAGTATATCAGTCATGTAGTTCCCATAATACAAGCTCTGCTTAGTTTGGGGCTAGATGATGCTGTGTGAAAAATGTCCAGCAATATTTATTTTATTTATTATTTAAAATACAAAATCATATATTTTTATTTCTGGTTTCACACACATAATAGGTATTGCAGTCATGATATAACAAAACATGAAAAATAAATATAGGTACTTACTTAATAAATAGAACTTATAAGTATGCATTCCTCATGAAACACTCCTCTTGTTCCGGACAAGGCGCACCATGTGCAGTGTACACCTCAGTCCAGTATCGCATGAGGACTGTGTCCACATCCAGCCTTTTTGTTTCAGGTAGCTGTTGGTGTTGCCCCATTCCAACACATCAGGGGTGCTGTTATTTAATTTATTAATTTATTAATTTCTAGCTGTACCCGCGACTTCGTTCGCGATTGCCATCCCAGCAGACTAATTATTCGCATCTGACCTCTGTTTGTCTCATATAAAGCAACGCTGCTGTAGTCTGCGGTGAAGCACTCAAGAAAGGAGCTTTTTACTTTGGATTTGAAAACTCCCAGGTTGTATTTCTCAGAAGACAGTAACTCCAGATTTTAAAAAAGAATATCGTAATAAAATCGGTTTACATTGGCGAAGATATCGCGTAACATACCTACACACACATAAAACATACAGACAAATTGAAAAACTCCTGTTTTGAAGTCGGTTGATAATAATTAAATTGCGATATTCGCGATAGGTACGCTTGCAGTCTCTAGTTTACGGTTTCTATCCTGCAGGTACTCTAATAGCATCAGATCCTCACGTGCCCACGTTATGTTGCTTATTCTTTCGAATAAAAAATAAATCGCCCATAAAAAATGTTTCGGCTAGTCGTGATTCCATGAGATGATGATGTTTTTTAAAGTTTTATGGGAAAAATAGCAATCCCTCAGGAATAAAACTTTTAAGGGACCACCTCGTGATCATTCTCTATACAGCAACAAAATATACATCAAAATCGGTTAATAATTTTATTGGCGAAGATATCAGTATGTGGTATAACTAACACACACGATAAAAATAATTTCGAAGTCGATTAAAATCTACTAAAATGATGATTTTTTTTTTTTTTTACGTACCTATAAAATATTATAGGTACGTAAAAAAACCCGTACTATGGCTTCGCCCGCATGGTAAAAAGTAGATCTTATTATTAAAGCTGCGTTTGTAAGAAACGTTTGTAACACTCGTCGACTTTCGTTGCAAAATTGATGTCCACGAAAATGCCTTTTATTTGAACAGAATAATATATAGCCCATGTCCCACCTGCGGGTACAGTCTAAATATTGGTGAAAATATTTTTTGAAATCGGATTAGTAGTTTCACAGATTACCTATTACATCCAAACTTACAAACCTCTTGATAAAATTAGAGTAGAAGAACACTGTTATTATATGAGAGACACAAAAGATTTTTTTAATTTTGTGGTGCAAAATGAAAAATTCAATCAATATACTTACGAATAGACAAATACGCTCCAACAGTCTCAAGCAGCAGGAACAAGTCAGATTGGAACTCATTGTGTTGATGTTTTATCATCAAATTGCCCCCCAATGATCCAAGCTTTGGTAAAAACAAAATGGTTAAAAAATGGCACATCTGTAATACCCGGGTAGTAATCGCATTATTAATGACAGAAATTTCATACTCAATAGCGCAACATCATATTATCTTTTGATATCACATTTTCTTTGTAAACTAAAATTTAGAAGATAGTTGGATATATACCTATTTTTTACCTATCTAAAAAAGACTGGAGAGAACTGACCAGAATAATGTTGGAACAAAATTAGTAATTAATACAAGATAGACTTATCTTACTTAAAGGATTCGTCTCAAAAATCTGATCAGTTTATGCTCATCTGATTTTGGAGACGAGCCGATTTTGTTAGTTTTATATGACAGATTATAATTTAACTATTTCATTTTCAAAATTATTTCAGGGCGACTGGTCGAATTTGGGAACGCGTCCGTCTGGTAGTGATCAGGATTAGTTGAGCTATCTATAGATCGTTTGCAACGGTCCTTAGATGACTAGCTGTTTCATCTATATTTTGTTGTATATACCTCTTTGTAATTAATAAATTATGAATATTTAAATATTAACTTACATTTCTTATAGGAATACTAGCAACTAAATTTATATGTTCCACAAATTTTTCTAGGTATCCGAAATATTCCTGCTTCGCCATAGTCTTGAAAATATCTTGAAGTTCATTAAGGGTAATTCCGACACCAACGATAAGGTTCTGGTCAAGGGTGCAGGCTTTTAACTCTGGCACTGCGGTTATGTCTATCAAGCATTTTGGATATTCATCTATAGGATAAGCTCCTGCGAAAATAAAATGTCATATTTTTTATGTGCTTTTCTAATTTATATTTGCTAGAAAAACCTGTAATTAATTAGATAATGTTACCTTTAGCGGTATTTCCATATACCAGCATATACGACTCGCAACCTTGTTTTCTCAATATATCGAAAATTGATTTTATATCAAACACTTTATACCAAAATTTATTATCTTGTAGCTCAATTTCTATGACTGAAGGTTCTGTTAAATCTTCATCAGAAAGAATGCACCAATCAGCATTATCATCACATTTGCTTTTGTTGCAAGAAATACCAGTTTTCTTGCAGATATATAAATCTTCGATGTCCATAATTTTAGACTCTTTAGGAGCGTCGCTGCCAAATTTCTTGAACGCTTCCATGATAGGTCTGTAGCCGGTACATCGGCAAATGTTATTCGCAAAGGACTTTTCAATATCCAATATTGTTGGTTTGTTGCCGTTTTGAAGAAGACTAAAACATAATAAGGTACAAAACAGATAAAATACTGAGGAAATATTCCATCCCCGATGGAGCCATATCTTGCATCATGTCATTGACTTGTCAATCTGAGTGATGATGAACATAACCTAACAAGCGAAAGTAAGTAAAAAATATATATTATTATGTATTCGGAAAACCATTCTAGGTATAATATTTTTACCTGTACATGTTCTGTATCCACCCAGGTGTACAGTGACCACACTGGGTCCCATTGTGCTCTGCTAAGGTATTCTGCAGTACGTGGTATCCCTTCTTTCGGTTCCCTATATCCTCTATTGTCGTGATCTCCCAGCCTTGGCAGGATGTGATAGATACCAGGCACTGAAGGAATAAAATATATTTTAGTACTTTTACACGCTCCGGAGCAACTTTTCAGATTCCCAACTGGACTGGTTCACAACTGGAAGAACTGGACAGAATTGCAAGTGTATAAAAGTTCGTTTGTTTGTCGTATCACTGCATTTTCCTGAGTCACCTTTCTAATCCTTGATCTAATGAGGAGCATTAGATCAAGGATTAGAAAGGTTAAAAAAGCATGGATCATATTAACCCGAGCTGTAAAAGAATAGTATCTTCTTTCATGTACTTACCTCCAAATTTATGGTTTTAGATTCTTATGATGATTTCTTTCACCGTGCACGATGGTATTCCAATCTAGGTTACTAGCCTCTCTGGGCAGGGACGGTGCATTGCACCAGAGAGGGGTTTGTTGCGGGGTTCCACAGGGATCCGTTTTGGGCCCACTTCTGTGGAACCTCGCATACGACGCGGTCCTGCGCGTCAGTCTCCGCGTCGGCCTGCACGTGGTCTGCTATGCGGACGACACTCTGGTGTTGGCTGGTGGGGACACCTTCGAGGGGGACAAAGGGCTCGCCGAGCTTGGGGTGGCATGCGTGGTGGACAAGATCCACGAGCTGGGTCTGAGGATAGCGCCTCAGAAGACCGAGGCGCTATGGTTTCACAAGTTCCCGAAGGGATGGGAACCACCCAGCATGTCGGTTCGCGTTGTTGACGTTGACGTCCAGGTAGGCCAGTACCTCAAGTACTTGGGCCTTCCCTTGGGCAGTCGCTGGCGCTTCGAGGAGCACTTCAGCCGCTCTGTCCCCCGGATTCGGAAGGTGGCTGCTGCCTAATCTCGGGGGGCCTAGAGAGGGAGTTCGCCGCCTCTACGCGGGGGTGGTGCGATCGATGGCACTCTACGGAGCACCCGTTTGGTCAGGGGGACTGACGGGTGTTGGGCGCTGTAGGTCTATGTTTAATAGCCTGCATCGCACGGGGGTATCGGACGATATCCCTAGAGGCGGCTACTCTGTTAACGCGGTTTCCGCCGCTCGACATCTTAGCGGAGATGGACACACGCGTGTATGTTCGTCTTCGCAATGATGATGGGGGCGTAGCCACGCCTGCTGAAGTGCGGTCGGAAGAGCGCCAACGTGCGCTCCAGAATGGCGCGAGCGGATCCACGAGCCGCGGTGCTCGCGCCAGCGTATCGTTGGCGCTATTCTGCCAAACTTCGAAGGCTGGCTAGGGAGGGAGGTAGGTAACGTCACCTATCGTCTTACTCAGGTTCTCACCGGGCACGGATGCTTTGGTGAGTTCCTGACTAGGAAAGGACGCGAACCGACACCGCAATGCCACCATTGTGGGTGAGACCAGGATTCCGCACAGCACACGCTGGAGGAATGCTCGTCGTGGTGCGTGGGGCGGCGGATCCTGGTCTCCTGGATCGGGCAGGACCTCTCTCTGCCAGGCGTAGTAGCGGCTATGCTGGCTGACGAGACGGCGTGGAGGGCGGCGGCCTCTTTCTGTGAGACCGTAATGGTTCGAAACGAGGCCGCTGAGCGAGATCGGGAGAGGGCCGATCCCGCTCGGAGGATGTGGCGGCGGGGCGCAGGAAACGGCAGCCCCGCAGCGCCTGCCCCGCAAGAGGCGTAGCGGTATCCCCTGCCGAACAGGGGACCTTTCATGCCCGTGGGTGGTCGGAGTGAGGGCTCTGACTATCCTCAAGCGGGCCTCGGGAGGGCGGCGGTACATCGTGGCATGTGCCGCCGTTGGGACCGCGAGGGTGCTGGGGGTGGTCTTTCAACTGCCCCCGGGACGTGCGAAGGGCGTTATGCGATTGGGCCACCGGTGCGTTCTTTTGGAGATCCCGGAGCCCCTTGACATGCATCGAGGCCAGCCACCGGGGGGTTTTAGTGAGTCCACGGGTCCATGGACCTCACATAACCCTATCACACCCTCAATGTGGTAGGGTATCTGCAAGTAGATTTCCCCCTCGACAAAAAAAGAAAAAAAAAGTTACTAGTCTCTACATCCAAAAAGTGCTGTTTTAAAACCTGTCTAACAGCACAACTGAATGGCACGGCTCATTAAGTACTAGGATATTTTGTGTTTTCCATTTTATATACCTTCTCACCTTGTCAATAGTTAGGTTAAGGTCCTATGCCCTTTTGTTGAAGGTTTATCAGCGTTCTATTTAGACTCTCTCTCATAAAGAGAACAGCTTCCTAGAATCTATTTATCTTCTCTTTTCAACAACAACTATTTTAATCTTAAAAATCCTGAATACAAGAAGTCTTACAGAGTTAATAGCGACCATAGGGCCGCCAGCACATTTGACGACGGAGACGAGGCAGGCTCCGCAGCCACCCTCGCGGCACATGAACTTGGTGCCACGCAGTTCCAGGTGGTCGCGGAGATAGTCCACCAGCATCATGTCGGAGCTGACTTCACATCCCACTGTACAGGATTAACAAGGTTATTATAAAATTACCTTTATCAATCTTACATCATTTGGCAGCGAAATTACCATATTCATATTGTAAAACGGGAGTTTTCAAGTTCTACGGTACTATATCGTACTTCGCGACGGAGAGCGTCGCGATTACTCACCCTGGTGAAGACTTTATTATTTACTAGGCTCTGCCCACGGCTTTGCCCGCGTGTTATCCGGATAAAAAGTAGCCTATGTGTTTTTCTGATGTATAAGCTATATTACTGTAAAGTTTCATCAAAATCCGTTCAGTAGTTTTTGCGTTGAAAGAGTTAAAAAAATCCATCCTTAAAAACTTTCGCGTTTATAATAGTAGTAGGATTCGCATACACGGAGAACACAGATAAAAAACTTACATATAGGACATGCACAAAGGCGAGCTAACCCTAACAAGAGTTTTATTCCAGCAAACCTTTGAAGATAGGGAAAGGCCATAAATAGTGGTGCGTAAATTCAGATAAATTCTGATGATATAATACTATTTTATATATAAAAACATAATATACACATGCTAAGTGATGGACTATTGCGGACGGAGTCGGGGAGAACATAACACAGTTGTTGAGCGTTGACAGTGAAAGAACCACCATAACTGAAGGAATAAGAAAGAAGGAATTTTAAGGAGAAGGGATATAGCTGTCATGCAGAGTACACCACGAGGGTCTAGAAACTCAAAGCACTCACTGAGGTAAAAAGGAGACAGAGGATTGTAAAGAATACTAAAGAGAAAAGTTAAGACGTGAAAATAAGACCTATGACGAATTTAATGAGATCTTAATTTGGAAAAGTGATAAAACTTGCGCAAACTGAAAATAAATCGGATGCACACGTTTTGAAGAATCTCAAGACTCACAAGACTCTCAAAATGAGTCACAAAAGAGGAGGAAGAAGGATTTCTTCCTAGGATTTATAGAACCACATATATTTTTGTGGTTACATGTTCTGAGATTATTGAAACAGTTCCAAAGTCACTTGTGTCAATAAGTAAAATATTATTCTGCCTTTTTCTTGAATTGGTCAAGTAAAAGGCAGAATAATATTTATTCAATATAAAAATTTATAAGAAAACGCAGAGGATAAAAATTTGCTGATAGTAGCTAAATGACGCAAGAGTGCCTATTCGTTTTTTTTAACTCAAAATCATCATCATAATTAACAGCCTGTTTACTGATGGATATAGGACTCCCCAAAGTGTGCCATGGCAAACGATTTTGAGTTACATCTGGTGGGAATTTTTGTTATCTTCCTTCCTGGGTATTTCTGTCCTTCAAGATAAGAACGAATATCCATCTTGGGAACGGTTACGAAAACCTATCTTTGTATTGCTGAAAAAAAAGTCTGCCAGCTAAGAACTCAACTTGAGAACTAACCTAATGTCGGAAAAATTCAATGGCAACACATAAAATCTTGTTTGCTTCTGATACAGTCGGCATCAGAAGCATGAAGCTGCAAGAGAATTGTTCGATTGTTATTATTTTGTATAATAATACAACGTAGTACAAAGTTTCTAAAATTCCAAACGAATCACCAATACCCTTCAATACAAATGTCAAGAAAAAAATAATAATTACAAAATTAAAATTAAAATTTAACAAAACAAAAAAAAAGATGATTATACATAATTATAGAATAGAGTAAATATAATATATTCTGTAACGCTTGCAATATTTTGCAGCTTGGTATCACTCCCGCGTTGCCGAACCTGAGACATAACGGGTGAAAAGTCTCTTACTTAGGTGATTATTTTTATAAGATCAAATGTAATTAAATAAGTTAAATAAAAAAAAACAATATTAGCAAAATCCTTATTATGTTGCTGTCTGTACTGTCTTTTACATTATAAAATTATAAATATATAAGCTACTGTCAATGTTCGAAATTTAAAAGATTTTTAAACAGTAATCTAAAAAAATTAAAAACTAGAATTCTGGATACGTTAATATCTGATGACGATAGAGGTCGACTTGGGAAACTAAGATAAGATAAAAAGAGTTCAATTGTATAGAATGTGGTTATATATATATATCCTATCCTACTACGGTGTGTGTGTGTGTGTGTGTGTGTGAATGTTTGTAAGTATCTCCGTAACTCAAATGCACACCCCCAAAGGGTAGTTTGGAAAATAAATGCGTTTTTTATTATTTATTTCAAAATTTATTTGTACCAAGTTTTGAGTCAATCTAACCAAGGAATAACATTTTTTAGAAACATTATCACCCTATTTTAACCGTTTTAGGGACTAATTTTTGAAAATAAAATCAACCAATGTGTTATTTCAGAACCTAAACTATCTACATTCCGAATTTCATCAAAACCAGTTCAGTAGTTACGGAGATACGTGGTAACAAACATTCACACACACATTCTTTCGCATTTATTATATTAGTAGGATAAGTACCTGAAATTCTCACAAATAAAATATTTTCTATTTGTATTTTGCATTATTTAGTTTTTTTTTTTTTAATAGGTTCATTCTTACACCGCTGTGTTTTGATTACATAAATTAATCCTGTTTATCCAAAGGTTGTTTGGAAGAAATCGCTCTTAGTGATAAGGCCGCCCGATTATTGTACCTTGTATGTTTTTGAATTCTTGTGATTTTGTATTTTTATTAGGTGTGCAAGAAAGAGATTGTATTATACCTATCTGTAAGTTTTTACGTTAAACTCATAAAAAAACTTATGATTATTTTAAGTGATCGCAAAAGTTTGAAAAACTTTATTTACCTATCTACGAGGGGAAGTCAAAAATTTCACGGAATGGCAGGGAAGAAGATCAAAATCAAACAAATAATTATCTTTTTTTCTGGGTGTTTTCTATGTATAATAGAAAACACCCAGACCTAAGACAAACATTTGCAGATACAAACATTTGTCCCGTGGCGGGAATTGAACCCGCAACCTTCTGCATCTCAGGCGGGCCTTCGCCCACTTCGCCACAGAGATCAATTCATTCATTCATTCATTCATTCATTCATTCATTCATTCCTCTTTTTATCTTAAAATTCAATACTTCAAAGTTAACAATGATTCTTAAAGATCTCATGTAATTTTTTAATGCTATGTTCATCTTTAATTTGCCTAGGTTATCAGAATGAATCCCTATCGTTGACACAAACAATGTCGTGTAGATACAGCTTTCCTTTGAATAAATGAAAGTTACCACCAAAATTATTGTACCTTGGTAAGGTATGCAACTAAAATATTTTTTTTTATGACACTCAGCGGATTTATCGTTATTTCAATGAGCCCAATTTTTATTCTAAAAAACTATCGTGAATTTAAAATGGGAATTGACAAGCGCGTATAAAGAGCAGTAGCGCGCAATGCAAGACGCGATGCAGCGAGAAAATATCGCGATCACTCACCCTAATGTAGACTGTCGGAATGAGTCGAAACCTAGGCGGTGTCTTCCTCGTTTTACAATAGAAAAGCCTGCTATTTACGCAGTACTATGACCAATCCAGATTAATTCCCTAAAATTGCAAACATTAAGTAACCGATACCCATTAGACGTACCAACACGTCGAGCCTAAACCAACAAAGTCGGGCTGAAATCACTCTGCGCGGGACCACACGACGGTTCATACGAAAAGATTAGAAGGGATCATTTTAAGGCCCGAATTCATAGTCAAATAGGGGCTCCCCTAGGGGACTATTCAGGTGCTATGTGAAATTTAAGAGCGAAATCAACCTTTATGCACCCAGCCATAAGGCGAATGCTGAATGATGGTATTTGGGGCACTGTTCAACCCCTCGACTATGAATTTAGGCTTAAGAGATTTTCAGGTAACTGCACCTCATTTTACAACATCTTATCAAATTTCCTCAAATATAAAAAGTTTTTGCTCATTTAACGTGTTTAAACACAAACTAGCCCATTAAATTATCAATGACGCATCACTGCTAAAGACACGTTAAATGGGCAAAACCTAAACTTAAAATTATTTAAGAATGACCTACTTTCAAATTAGTAATTAAGATTATATCGTTCTCATGTAAGCGACATCTATTTGTCTTTTTGAGAATAAAGTTATTTAAACCTAGACCTAAAAATTTGACATAATTTTAATAATAAAAATGCAACTACATAATGTGTCGAGCGCGGCCTAGCTAACTACGATACGCTAGCGCCATCTCTTATCAAATGGACGCACTACTTGTTACCGCCATCTAGTATCGACTGGCACTAACCGCGCTAGAAAACAACGGAAGTTTCCAGAATGTTCGGGACGGTACGAGATGGGGCGGAGCGAGCCATACGGGCCACGCCCCCTACGAGATTGTTCTAGAAGAGACGTCTTACGAGATATACAAGCGCGGCAATCGGCCGGTAAAGACAGTTTCTTTTCAAGATTGGAAAGTGAATTATTTGGAGTGATTCGAGAGCGATACCCAGTGATCAGTGAAGTGACAGTTGCGCTAGTGTTGTACCAAGTGATACAGTGTTTTAGTGTTTTTATTTTAATTGTGTAGTTTCGTTGTGTTATTTGTTCTGTTGACATTTTTATTAAGTGATTTATTAATACAGTGTTAATTTTGGTGTTTAATTGGACTTAATAATTTTATCCCGAACCCTAGCTCGTAACAATAGTAATAAACTTTATTCAACAACTTTTGAAATTTGAACTTTTCAGTCAATTTTCGTGTCATACGAGTATCATTTCCAGATGTCCTAATACGACTTTTCATTTTAAGAAACTTGAGTTTTTATTATATAATGTTTCTGAAAATAAATCACAATATTCCAAAAGTTTAATGTTATTGGGTTTGATAGTAGGAATTGTGGGAGTCCCATCCAGGAAAAATATAAGGCACCAAAGTAGAAAAGAAGAAAAAATAAAATAAAATTTGACCTATACTATGCAGCATGCACCGTATCAATTGGTAAAAAGTTACATCCAAGTTACAGCACAATAGGTAGTAACTTAGATACTAGCTTACTCAGCTTAAAGTACCTATAGAGGGTTGTCCTCCAGCCATCTCTTAAAACTGGTTCATTGACAACCTCTTAAGGCATTGTATCAATGACGACAGTCTCTCATCTAAATCGCAAGATCAATTTCAGTTAATCTGAGCTTACATTCCTGCAGTGTCCAGTGGAGAAGCCTCCTACATCACTCGGGGTAGGAAGGTAGGTATTGGCCCGGTTATTATCACCGGTATGCGCCTAATTACAGAGGATTTCAACATTATATTCTGTTAGCCGTTGAGTTAGTATATTTGTGAGAGTTAGTTACAGTAGGTAAAAGTAATTATTTAAAATAATTATGTTATTAGATTAGAAAAATAAACTTCCTTTGTTTGGAAAAACTACTTATAACTATTTATTTATTTAGAATACATTATGATATCATGACAGGTTTTTTTAACCCTAAAGCGATGATATATGTAAGTAGGTATATAATATAAGATAGTCTTCATCAGGGTGAGTGATCGCGACTTTCCCTCCGCGTCGCGTCGTGCACGACGCTTCATGTCTAATGAAGACTCTCGGAATGAGGCGAAACTTAGTCGGTGCCTTCACCGATAGTGCAGTACGTGAAAATTCCCGTTTTTACAATATGAATAGTCAAGTTCACGATAGTTTTTGGAATAAAATATAAGATAGGTATACTAATCTAAAAAAAATGTTTCTATAACTACCTGTGCTAATTGTAGGACTAATAACAACAATATAAAATAATTAATTATAATTATTTATAATAATATCAATTGTACAACTAATTTATAATGATCCGATTAAATTGACCTTGTTCGATTGACATCACACTAAAGCAACTAATATTATAAATGCAGTGTTGTTATGTATGTTTGTTGCTAATAATCTCCGTGTTGCGACGGCTGAAACAATTTGGATGAAATTTGAAATGAGTATAGTTGATCACTAAGAATAACTCATAGGCTTTTTATTTGAGTATCACGCGGGCCAGTCATCAATGAAAATAAACTAAGCAGGGTTTGTGCAATTTTTTTTGAAGCTGGGCTTTATAAATAAAATTTTAAATTAACTTAGTTTACAAGTTAATAAATCCTAACTTACTTTGACTTTGAGATTTAATTTTCATGGATCGCTCTAAGATGAATCCAAAACAGAAAAAGAAATCACAAAATGATAAACCCTTGACATTTTTTAAATGATCTTAAAATCCCTCACCATTTTTCCCTCATTTCAAAATTTGTCCTCATTTCTTTTCCGTGCTCCATCATCAGACCTTGATCGCCCTCTGTCTAATATACCATTCATTTTATCACCAACTATTAATAATAATAATGATAAAGCCTTTTTTATTTCTTAAAACTAATTTTAGATAATATTTTAGGTAGCTATATATATAATATTGATTAGGAACCCCTCTTTGGGTATAGGCCTCCTCCAGTTGACTCCATTTCTCTCTGTCTCCGGCTATGAGTATCCATTGTGTCCCAGCAGTGTCTATGATGTCATCTGTCCATCTTTTTCTTGCTCGACCAGGTCTTCTTTTGCCACTAGGTCCTGTCCATCTAATCGCCTCTATAGTTTATCTATTTTCTGTGTATCGAGCTAAGTGGCCTGCCCACTTCCATTTTAACTTGAGCGCATGCTGGAGAGCGCATCTGTTACTTTTGTTTTTTTCCTAATAAACTCGCTTCAGATTTTTTGTATCTTTCTGATTTTTAAAATGCTTTTTTCCATCGCCCTCTGGTAGGTTGTTATTTGTGATTTTATTTTTGTTGTGTAGCTCCATGTTTGGTAACCATATGCTATAGTCGGTAGGGCACAGGTATCTAACACAGTTTTTTTTCAGATGGAAAAATAGGGCGCCTTTCAGAACTATTACAAAAAAAAAAAAAATGCTAGACATTTTTCACACAGCATCATCCAGCCCCAAACTAAGCAGAGCTTGTATTATGGGAACTACATGACTGGTATACTAAATATATACTTTTTTTTTGTAAATACATACATATTATACATAGAAAAACACCCAGACCTGAGACAAATATTTGCAGATCTTACATATATTTATCTCGTGACAGGAATCGAACCCGCAACCTTCTGCGTCTCAGGCGGACTTTCGTCCACTGCGCCACAGAGGTCGTACAAAGTTCGTACAAAGTTCCTAAAATTACAACCTCCTATTTGAAAGTGCTAAAATATGGTCACAATTTTGTGAAATCTGCTAAAATTCATTGACCTAGATAACTGTCACGTATATAAAGTCGTAAAAGTAATACCTAGGAGTGTCGGTGCAATTTACACCTTCCGGCATTTCTCTGGCCTCATCCGGGATTTAGAGATTTCATGTGAAATATTGCAGTGAGCGGGATTTGAAACGATGGCCACTGCAATAAGATGAGACTTCACTTGACACGAGCCAAGTGTAATCATCAATGATGAGATGATACCAAGTAAAGCTAAATCAGAGACACGCCCAAAAATTTAATTTGGCACATGCCCGCATTTTAGATATTAGTTAGAATTCCACGTAACAGGTTGCAAGAATAGTTCTCTGAAAGCTACACATCATGTATTTCACTGAAATTCCCAACTAGATCCTTCTAATCTAAAGAGTTTGAAAGCGGTTCAGTAATAAAACGGATGGCAACAGTTGTCAATCTACCTATCGAGCACCAAGACGAGTCGTGCAACGCGTGCGAATATTAAATGCGAAAAACGTGCGGTTTTCATAAACATACTTTTTGTCATACCTAGCAGATGTTTTAAGGCACCACCGTTTACCTATTTTAATATTTTTTTCTGACGTTTCGACTGTGTTGCAACGGCCGTGATTACGGGTTGACTGGAGTATACGGAGCTATCGTCAAGAAATAAAAGCAGTAGCCGCAACTAACCTCATATTTATATATTATAGTCAATACCTTTACAGTTTCGCCATGTCCGTCCGTCTGTATGTCTATCTGTCCACGTCTTAGCTCAGAGACTCTTACAAGAAACAGAAAGAAAATTTGATTCAAAAAAATATCGTGAACTTGACTATTCATATTGTAAAAACGGGAATTTTCACGTACTGCACTATCGGTGAAGGCACCGACTAAGTTTCGACTCATTCCGAGAGTCTTCATCAGGGCGAGTGGTTGCGACTTTCTCCTTCCGCGACGCGCCGTGCGACGTCCGAAACTTAGTCGGCGCCTTCACCGATAGTGCAGTACGTGAAAATTCCCGTTTTTACAATATGGAAAGAAAATTTATTTATTCTTCCCCAAATAAAAATAACAATAAACACGAAACAGATACTTAGCATATAATAACAAAGAGAAACGAAAAACAGACAAACTAAGTACGTCATTTTGTGTTGCGTGGGGACAAATACCTATTTGTCCCCGGACAAATACATAGACATAGACATAGAATACATAGACGGGGACCTCCCCGTCTCAGCATTATGCTGTGCCAGAACCTAGATGGGTCAGGTGCAGCGCTCGTTTTCAGACTTTTGACTTTTGTTTTTTTTTCAGACTCAGTTTTGGAATCTGGCATGAGTATACATATTTATTACGCCGACAAAGTCGTAAAGTAAAATCTAGAAAAAAAAATATTAGGGTATATGTCTTACACGTAATTTTCTTTTCTCTTATTTCCCATAGTGTCATTTGATAGGTCGTTCACAAAATTATTGGGGATGTGTGAAACTATTTTTTCCATTTAGGGATCCGTTTGCGAAATATTAAGCTTCTCTCTGCCAGCTAAACGGTTGCTTTTGGGTATGTGAAAAATTCACGGCAGTAGTCATCATCATCATCATCAGCCTATATTAGTCCACTGCTGGACATAGGCCTCCCCTAATGAGCGCCATAGCGCCCTGTCTTCTGCTTGCCGCGTCCAGCATCTGCCTGCAGTCTTTCGCAGATCGTCATCCCACGTCATTTGCCGAGTCGGCAGTAGTATATATAACGAAGTTAAAAGAAAAACTATCACAGCTACAAGTTAACGAATCGAACAACTTATTATTTATTTATGTTCTTGGAGAAGTAAGATGGAAAATTTCGTACAAATTCCATTGAAAATTATATAGATGAAGTTGTTAGTTGTGTAAAACAGGTAGTAAATATAAGTTTATGGGCAACTACGGAACCCTACACTGCGCGTGGCCCGACACTCACTTGGCCGTTTTTTTCTTCAGATTCAGAAAAGTCCATGTCCATGTACGACACACCGTATCACCGCAGTGAAAAATCTGCGTATGTTATTACAAAGTTTTAATTCAATGATGTTTCGTTCGTGTAGGTATTTTTATTTTCTGGTGTGCTAATTAGGGTCCGCCAGCATAAAGTTTTTTAAAGTCCTCATTCACCCCAAGTAATACTAGTCCTGGTTCTCGATAGGTAGGGTTGACGGCGTGTCCTACCGACCTAAAAAGCCTTTACATCCTGAAGTGTTCCATGACAGCCCACTCATCGCGGCTCAAATGTAACTAACGAGTTGCATTCGATTCCGCTCGTGCGTGACATTTTCGTCAGCGTGTGATGCAAAGCACACAGAGAAAATGAATAGCAAGTTGAGGGTGTCTACCAACTGGCATTCTGAATTTCTCGTGTACAAGCACCTAAAATCTATCTAAGTATATGAGATCGTTGCATACTGATAGATTATCAACGTATTGCCTAAATCATCTTCGCTAATATTATAAAGAGGTAAAGTTAGTTAGTTTGGATGTAGGAGGTAATCTTCGAAACTACTCAGCCTTTTTAGAATATTATTACGAATATACGTGGTATAGTCACGTGGTATAGTACGTGGGTACTTTACTATTCTCCTGCTGACGTTTCGTTGACCGTTTTGAGGTCCTTCCTCATGAGCACCGTCCGCGACCACGTTCGACGGTCGTGAGACGGGAACTGACTTGGCCTCGACGCTCTACTCTATAACTACTCAGCCGATTTTTTTTCTCCAATATTAAGAATAAACCTTCAGGGTGGATAAAGACTATATAATTATACCGTTAAAATAAAAAGCTTTCGTGGAGACCAATTTTGCAACGTAAGTCAACAAAGTAAGTTGAGCGTATAAGTGTTTATTACGAACGCTGCCTTAATGGTAAAAGGTACTTTTTATCGGCATGAGTCGAAACTTAGTCGGTGACTTCACCGATAGTGCAGTACGTGAAAATTCCCGTTTTTATAATATGAATAGTCAAGTTCACGATAGTTTATTTCCTGATAATGACAGATAAGTCAACGTTCTTTACTGGTTACGATGATGCAATACTCGTAAATTGTCGAGTAACTGCAAGATATCCGTTTACGAGCTACGTGATTAAATAAATTGTCACGTTTGTACAGTTTGGAGCTACGACCAGCCTGATTTGTCACGCTGGCTGTGACCAACTTGTGGGAAAAGTTTTGACAGACGAGAAGACTATCCACACCTTTCCGTGTCGTGTCCGCGTCGTGCCCGTGTCGTCGAAAGACTGGGAAAAAATGTCTTACAATTGGTCGATTATTACATGGTCTGACGAATCTGTGTCAGTCTTGCCGCGTGAGTGTGAACGATTTCATGCATATGTACCGACCAACCAGCTTCTTTTATTTTGGTTTTCACGTCGGCCGGCTCTGCCACGGTACGATGACACACGGCAAAGATCCTTGCAAGCAAAATAGGAAACACTGTGAGTAGGGTCTGAAGTGTTACTAACCAATTAACCAATTTAATAGAATAGGCACATTCAATGTCAAAATAAATAAATAAAATAATAAATAAAAATAGCCTTTATTCGCTGACTGTTACTTACACAAAGTTATTTATAAATGCTTACATACTAATTATATTTTAACCTATGTCCTTTGACATAGGCCTTCTCCATTTTATGCCATTTCACTTGATCTAAACTTATTCTTTGCCATCCCTTGATTTATTCCAATGTCAAAAAGTAATTCATTAATAAATATATAATGCTGGACATTTTCCACACAGCATCATCTAGCCCAAAACTAAGCAAGCTTGTATTATGGGAACTACATGACTAATATACTACTTATATACTTTTTTGTAATTAAATACATGTAATGCATAGTAAACACCTAGACAAAAGACAAATATTTGCAGATCATTGCAAGATTTGTCTCGCGGTGGGAATCGAACTCGCAACCTTCTGTGTCTCAGGCGAGCCTTCGCCCACTGCGCCACAGAGGTCGTCGATGTTATTAGCAGAATTACTTTAAAACTGCATATTTTACTGCCAGTTCCTCCGTTTCAAAATTGGCATCACTTTTAAGCGTGATTACTATGTAGTATTCTTTCTAAGTACGTTGGTACTTATCTACAGGTAATGAAATGTTTCAGGTAGGTAGCTACTCGTGGGTACTTAAGTAAACTTATATTAGGAGGCAAAAGAAAAGGGGTTTAGGGCGCGAGCTAATTAGGAGGTGCGAAACCCTAAATAATTATACACCAGGGTATAGGAAGGTCTGAATAACTTGATGTGGTAAATTAACATTTCTGAACTGCAAAGAGAGAGCTGGTTATATAATTAAAATTATCGTGGTTTGGTATCATTTTAGAATATAATTACGTCAGCAGGAGAATAGTAAAGTACGTGGTATACCTAGTCGTAATTATATTCTTAAATAAAGAGAGCTGGTTGGAACAGAATCAGGTCGCACTAACATTTCACAGAAATCATAAAATACAAGGTACAATGGGCGGCCTTACCGTTAAAAGCAATCTCTCCACATACTCTGCCTTCTTTACAATACTCTCCATAATCCTTTCTCTCCTACCTTTTAGGTAGGAGGTCCTTTGAGGTAGTTATACCTCAAAGAACGTTTTTCTCCACTCTTCTCTCAAGACCGTCCTGATCGTTCCTCTTAACATCTTCGACTCCTGAACCCTGAACATTCTACCTCTTTCTATACGGACTCTTTTACTGTCACTGCAATCCGCTTGTGGAACTCGTATCACGGATGAAATCCGTACTGCTGTATCCATTGGAGTCTTCAAATCCAAACTTCACCAACATTTCATCTCTCTACAAAATAGTCAACAAAATTGTGCATTTATATTATATTTTTATGTATATCCTTAATCCTTAAATATGTATATTTGTATATATTTAAGAATGAATTATTGTTCGTTTTATGTATGTAGTTTACTTCTATTTTAAGTAGCTAGTTATTTTATTTTACCGGGGAGATGGGCCTCGTCAGCATTGGTCTGCAACCCGTCTAGGAGAAGGACAACTCCGAAATCAAATCCGGGGAGATGGGCCTCGTCAGCATTGGGATGCAACCCTTCTAGGAGAAGGAAAACTCCGAAATCAAACCAACATTTCAGGGAGCACACCCGGAAGAAAACCCCAATCCAAAGTGTCAGCCGACCCGTGCCGAGGGATTCGTAGCCAGAGGGAGGTCTGGTTGTTAACGGAGGGTGTCTGTGTTGGCGGTCACAGGACACAGCGCTGATCCGCCTTACCCCCGTAAAGGGCTCTGCGGGGGTGGACCTTTAGATCCCTGCTACTCGTGGGAACGCAATGGAGATTTTTGAAAAATTAAATCGTCCGCATTGCGGCGACGCGGTCCGCCACCCGTCACGTCTCGTTTCTCGTGAGGGCGAAAAGCGGCCCATGGAAAGTCGTTTTGCTACGTTGAATGTTGGAGGAGGTATGGAAGAAAAATTGAATGAGGTGTACCAGATGATGGACGAAAGACGGATTGATGTTCTTTGTGTGAATGAGACAAAACGGAAAGGGTGTGACACCACCAAGCATGGACCCTACACGGCGTACTGGTCTGGGGTACCTAGTACTGACAGAGCTTGCCAGGGTGTGGGTGTTATACTTTCCGCGCGAATGGCTGATTGTGTGAATGAGTTTGAATGTGTGAATGCCAGATTGTTATGGATCAGAATGAAAGTAGGCTTAACCCGTATCTTTGTCGTAGGAGTATATGCTCCTGTGGACATAGGTACAGGGGCGTCTAAGCGAGCACAGGACAAACAAGATGATTTTTGGAAGAGTTTGAGAGATGTCCTGAAAATATGCAAGGATAATGAAAGGTTAATAATGTAGGTGATTTTAATGGATGGGTGGGAGTAAAGCGTGATGGATTTGAAAGAGTTCTTGGATTGTATGGTGATGAAAGAGTGAATGATAATGGTAAAAGTTTGCTTGAGATATGCCTGGAGTGGAATCTTTGTGTGACAAACACCATGTTTGACCACAAAAAGATTCATTTGTACACTCGAGAGGCGAAGAATGTAAGAAAAAGTATGATTGATTTTGTAATAGTGGATGAAAGAGCGAGAAAGAACGTTCTTGACACTAGGGTGTATCGCGGGGTTGGCATTCATACTGACCACTTCCTGGTTATGAGCCGATTAAGGGGTCTATTCAAAGGATGGCGACACCGGGTACAAGAACCCATAAGTGTACTCGAAAGAATAAAAGTAGAAAACCTGCAAGGAGAAGAAGTGAAAGATGAGTATAAAAGTAAATTGAGTGAAAGGTTTGTTGGGTTTGATGATATTTGTGAGATTGAAGAATTATGGCGATCGTTTAAAGAAAATGTAGTGAGTGTGGCTTCTGAAGTATGTGGTGTTAGTAAAAGGAGCAATAGGATTAAGAAGAAGAATGTTTGGTGGGATAGAGATGTACAAAAGGTTGTATGTGAGAAGAAAAAAGGATGGTTAGATTGGTTAGCAGTTAGAGCTAATGAAAGAATGAATAAGGCTACAAATGAGGATGTGGATCAAGCTAGGAGTGAATATAAGAGATTGAAAGAGATCGTGAAAGGAGTGGTTAAAAGAAAGAAAGATGAGCGGAAAGATGAGCTTGACAGAAGATTGTCTCAGGATTTCCGGACGAACATAAAGTTTTTCTGGAAATCAGTTCGCTCGGCTAGAGGGAAAAATCAAACCTCAGAGCTGAACTCGATCAGAGACCAGAATGGAAGTATAGTGAATGGAGAAGAAAGTATATTAAGGAGATGGAAAGAGTATTTTGAAAGTTTGTTTGAAAGAGAGGAGACTCAAGCTTCTTCAGTTATGAATGTTGAAATCGAAGATGAAAGTAATATTAGTATGGATGAAATTGTGAAAGCTTTGAAAGGTATGAAATCAGGGAAGGCTGCTGGGTATGACAGGATAACGGTCGAGATGCTGAAGGCCGGACATGGCGTAGTAGCAAGTCAGCTGTATCGCCTTTTCAATTTGTGCTGGAACACCGGCCAAGTACCAGGTGACTGGTGCAAGGCTGTCATCGTACCTCTTTACAAAGGAAAAGGTTCAAAGCAAGACTGTAAAAACTACAGAGGCATTAGCCTACTCAGCATCGTTGGCAAATTATATGCGAAAGTGTTGATTGAAAGAGTTGTGAAAGAAACCGATGAGAAAATATGGGACGCACAAGCGGGATTTCGAAAGAGTATGGGATGTACGGATCAGGTTTTTTCCTTGCGATGCATAGCCGAAAAGTTTTTGGCCAAGGGTCAAAAGGTCTATTGCGCTTTCGTAGATTTGGAAAAAGCCTATGATAAAGTGATGAGGAATGAACTATGGTCGGTACTGTCAATGTATGGAGTGGACAGCAACCTAATTCGAGCTCTGAAGTCTATCTATGAAGATTCCAGTGCTTGCGTAAGGATAAACGGGTCATACACTGAATGGTTTAGCATCCAAAAGGGTGTTAGACAGGGATGTGTAGCGTCACCGTGGCTGTTTAATCAGCCAGACAGTTGTTTGAAAGATTTGAAAGAAAGTGAATGTGGATTAAGAATGAATGAGTTACTCGTCAAATGTCTTCTTTACGCCGATGATCAGGTTATACTTGCGTCATAGGTGGATGAGTTACAAGAGATGGTAACAATTATGTATGAAGCGTTTGAAAGAAAAGGGATGAAAGTTAATCTGAGTAAGACGAAAGTAATGGTTTTTGATAAAGATAAATGTATGAATGCATGTGATATTGTGATCGGCGGAGAGAGAGTGGAACAAGTAAAAGAATTTGTATATCTGGGGACTTTGTTTACTAGAGATGGAAAGCATGAGAAACATATTGAAAGGAGAGTGAATGCTGGAAATCAAATGAATGGGGCACTTCACTCCTTCATGAGCAGCCGGCAATTGTCTGAGACGGCACGACTAGCCGTGCATAAAGGAGTGTTAGTGCCGACATTAATGTATGGAAGTGAAAGTTGGGTATGGCAGAAGAAACATCAAAGTCGAGTGAATGCAGTGGAGATGAGAGCTTTGAGAAGTATGTGTGGTGTAACTTTGAGTGATAGAGTGAGGAACAGCGTGCTAAGAGAGCAGTGTGGAGTGAATGAAGATGTAGTAACGAGAGTTGAGAAAGGTATGTTGAGATGGTTTGGGCATATAGAAAGGATGGACGAAAGTAGATTAACAAAACAAGTATACAAGGCGAGCGTGAATGGGATAGTTGGTAGAGGAAGGCCTCGGCGAACGTACTCTGACCAAATTGGAGACATTTTAGAGAAAGGCCAGGTCAGAAGTACACTAAACCGCCGAGCCTGTATGAATAATGTGATGAGGATGAATGAAGCGAAAGAGGTATGCCAAGACCGTAGCAAGTGGAAATCCTTGGTCTCTGCCTACCCCTCCGGGAAACAGGCGTGAATATATGTATATGTATGTATGTATGTAGTTATTTTATTTAATAAATTGTTCTCATATTTTGGTAATCAGCCAAACGCTCTACCGCTCCACTCTTCATAACACAAAGGTTAGCTGGAAGAAAATAGTTAAATTTAAATAGTAGCATTAAGTTTGCCTTCATACTTGTTTTATCTTGTGCAGTAAAGCATTTTCTATCTATCTATCTATCTCCCAGACAACCTTTGGATGGACAGGATAAGATGGAATCAAAAGACGGCGGTGTACGATTAAACCTATAGAGGTAAAATAAAAATAATAATAATATAATATACCTACATATATATCCTATACAATATAAACGTACAGACAGTCGAGGGTTCGATTGCTGTCCCGCAAAAATGGAACCTTTTTCCGTCAAGAAGTCGTCTTCCACCCTTTGTTGGCTAGTAAGCATATTAGGTACCTAGATACCTCTTTTTTTATGGAGACTAATACGATTATTCTTAAGCATTTCATAAAGAGCACCACCTTTGCCCATATTCCTTCGCACATCACGACAGAAACACTGTGTGGAAAGTTAAGACAAATCGCCTATTGGTCGGGAACTGATGAGTTTTCTCACGAAACTCCAAGTTTTCGCGAATTATCTAAGTTTAAGAAGTCTGTTTCTAATTTCAAATTGTAGTTGAAGGGTAAATCGAAAAGCTTGGGAAGAGTTTACGCCAAAAACTTCGCAACAGCGCAAATTCAAGATGAATTGTACCTACTTGCTATGTAGACAAAGTACTATTAACAGTGTACTATTAGGTATAGGTTAAGCATTATATTATAAAGCGAATCGTGTGTGCCTTAAGAACTTTGGTTGATACTTTTTAGACTTTATTTAATTCTTTGGATAGTACTCTTTTTCTATAAATGAGTTCACCTCGTTTGATTGGCAACACATTAAAGCTGAATGAAGGATCATCAAAAAAATAACCAAGCAGAGTTTGTTGCCTGATTCTTCTAGACTTGGTTGCGCGCGAGGAACCGGCGTAAATTCACATTCAAATTTTAAATTCACGTAGTTTTTAAGTTGACGTTTCTATATGATTCTTGTGATTTCAATGAATAAAAACCTATTGACTTTGACTTCGACTTTGTTCGCTTATTCGCAGAATTACTAGTAATATCTTGGTCACTCCAAAAACTAGGGTCCAGTTTGGGTATGGTGGAAAAGTATATTATTACTGCCACCAAGGAGTAATGCTGTGTTCCGGTTTGGAAGGTAAGGGTGCCGGTGAAATTACAGGCATATGAGGATTTACCCGTTATGTCTCATAGTCGGCAAAGCGCGAGTGAAACATCTGGTGTTGCAAGCGTCCGTAGGTTACGGTAACCGGTTACCAACAGGAGGGATGTATGCTTATTTGTCACTCTTGTTGTATTATAAAAGAAAAAACCTGAAAAAGTGTCTGTGATTTTAGCAAATTCAGAGCCCTTTTTTGGTTTAATCAAAGGTTTTTTCCACTAACTTTCAACATTTCTAATAAGAGGGGTTTTCACGACCATCTCGAATCTAGTTTTCAGCATTGAAAATAGATGGCGCTGCTCTGATTAGTAAATTAACCTAGGTATTAACATAGGTATCAGTACCGTGTTACCACTACACCCAGGATATACAACCATTTTGTCCCGCAGCGGATATCAAACCCGCATCTCTTGCGTCGATATGATACCACTACGCGCCACCAAGGTCGTCAGGCTACCTTCCTGAATGCACTCGTCAGGTCAGTTCCATCTATTGAGCCGATCGAAACTTCATATTACATTATTATTTTAAAATATTAAATGAAAGGTATAATTATTTTAAGAAAAAAAACAGGCCTCAAATAACGGGAAGTTGTCAGAATGTCCAATATGAAATTCCATCCCTTATTTTTTTACCCTTAGGGGTAGTATTTTTTTTAATATATGGGACCATTGTTGAAATCCTATTAAAAAAGAATAATCAAAATCGGCTTACAATTTGTCGAAAATATAGAATACAAATTGAGAACCTTCTCTTTTTTTGAAGTCAGTTGAAAAGATTAGAAAAGTCTCGATTGAGACTGCAGACACGTTTTACAAAACGAAATAAGAATGATCTTCCATGAAGGTATCGACACTGGAACTACGGGAGTCTGATTTCAAATAAGGCGTCGCAGATGAACTGGATAAAAATCTCGTCCATGCTAGCGATCGCTCTTCGCCGTCAGAGTGCAGCATAACAACACGTGCTTATGACGTAGACCTGCAAAAGACAGAGTAGAGACACACCTAAGTACGATTATTGCTAATTTTATTGATTTTCAAACCCTTAAATAACTTGAAATTGACAGATACTGCATGCAATGAAGATAAGATCAGATAAATCCTATTATAAACGTGATAGTTTGTGAGGATGGATGTTTTTACTCTTTCACGCAAAAACTACTGAACGGATTTTGATGGATCTTTACAGTAATATAGCTTATACATCAGAATAACACATAGGCTATTTTTATCAGGGTACCATGCGGGCAAAGTTGTGGGCAGAAGCTAGTATACTATAAGTATTATACAGAATATCCTATTCTACATTTATCCTACTAATATTATAAACGCGAAAGTTTGTGAGGACGGATGTTTGTTATTCTTTCACACAAAAACTACTGAACGGATTTTGATGGATCTTTACAGTAATATAGCTTATACATCAGAATAACATATAGGCTATTTTTATCCGGGTACCATGCGGGCAAAGTTGTGGGCAGAAGCTAGTGTTTACTAAGTCTTAAACAATGGTGATGTAATTTAAAAGCCATTGCAGTATGATGATTTAATCATATTGTAATGGTCATAGACCGGACCAGGGTCAATAGTTAGACTGTGTTGCCGGGTTACACCGACTTGTCTAGGATTCTCAATCATAACGTATTGACGGATTAGAAGGGTGCTATTTTTGGTGTCCTATTATATGAAATTGTATAGGAGGGTGCAGAGAGAAGTTGAAGTTTGTACCTATATAAATAAAAGACAACTCGGACGAAATAACAGACTTATCCCTTAATACCAGCAATGGTAATAAAGTAAAATGAATATTAATTTCCTTGCAATCTGACAAATTCGTAACGAAAAAAATTATACGCCTATGATTAGTAATATATCTTGATTAGTTATTAAAAAGCATACGATATACTTGATGAAAAGCAGTTACCGTCGCCTATTAAAATCTGCAATACTTAACTATAAAAATAAATAATGCTGGACATTTTTCACACAGTATCATCTAGCCCCAAACTAAGCAGAGCTTGTGTTGTGGGAACTACATGACTGATTTACTATTTATATATTTTTTTTTGTAAATACATACATGTTATACATATAAAAATACCCAGACCAGAGACCAATCTTCGCAGATCATACAAAATTTGTCCCGCGGCGGGAAACAACCGGCAACCTTCTGCGATTCAGACGAGCCTTCGGCCACTGCACCTCAGAAGTTGTCTTGAGCCTTTAGCCTGCTCTGAAGGACTGTTTTTTTTAATTTTATTAAGTGCTTTATTGTTCATCGGAAAAACCTAAAAGGCAGTTAAATGTACGGCGAAGAAAATACCGATTAGGTTGATTGATTTGGATGAAATCTAGAATAACGTACAGGTGACTTTTACCCGGGTACCTAACGGTCAAAGACGTGGGCAGAAGCTAGTAATCCGTGAATATGACACCCTGTATCGTGTACACAATGCTCCACTTTCTACTATGGACGGAGAAATCGGTAGTCTGTTTGAGCACTCGCCCCTATCCAGTCTGTCTGCTTCGCCTTGTTTGTTCTGAAGTTACTCCTAGACTTGTTTATGTTTGATTACTAAAACAACTGCACTTCGTATTTTACAAGTAAATTCTTAGTAGATCTTTGCTCCTCTAAATGGCCAACTAAACGTCAGCAGAAGAAAGTACGTGGTCTTAATAGTTAATAATCATATCCTATTCTACTAATCCTATCCTACTAATATTATAAATGTGAAAGTTTGTGAGGATGTTTGTTACTCTTTCACGCAAAAACTACTGAACGTATTTTGATGAAACTTTATAGTAATATAGTTTATACATCAGAATAACACATAGGCTACTATATATCCGGGTACCACGCGGGCGAAGCCGTGTGCAGAAGCTAATATCATCTAATTGAAAGCAAACCATGATAATTTCAATACTTTAATCCTTAATTCTCATAACCATATTCATTTATTTGATCTAAAAAAATAAAATGTTTCATATACTTTTCAAACTATACCTCTATTACATTAGGTAAGTACATTTCATGTTTGGTCACCGAGGTAAAATATGATAAGATCAATGAAATAATATTTGGTACATATCTACATTCTCAATTTTTACGCAACATCTTAATTAATTCTAGACCGTCATGCCCCATCGTCAGGCATATCATCACAAAGGTCTATTCATAAACAAATATAAATTGAAAAACTTCGACATCTTTTTCCATCACCGGTTGCAGTGCCTCCTAGTGACTTGTGCTGACTAAACCTATCTATGAAGCATTTTCAGGGTTCCGTAGTCAACAAGGAACCCTTATACTAAGTGCTCCTTGTGATCCCAAAGTATGAATAAATATGAATCTGAATATACCTAGTTTCGCCATGCCCGTCCGTCCCTCTGTCTTTTTGTCTGTCTCTCCGCGGCTTAGCTCAGAGACTCTTAGAACTAGAAACCTGTAATTTGGCATGGGTATACAAATTAATCACGTCGTTACGTTGGTTATACATGGTATAAAAAACACTCAATGATGTATAGAGTTGACATATTTTTTTAAAAAAGGTTATACATTATTTGATACAACTATATTCAAAGTAGATTTATAAAAAAAGTACAGATGTAACAGCTAGCTATCTAAAGACCGTTGCAACCGATTTATAGATAGTTCAGCTGATCCAGATCATTACCAGACGAAGCGTTCTCAAAATACTGGACGCATCGCCACACTAAATGGCAATTTTAATAGTTGAATATTAGTTGCAATTAATCTATTTTTTTTTTAATATACGTCCATTTATACTTTCGAATTGACACTAGCCTCGGTAAGTATGGGAATTGAAGTGTAAAAGACGCTTCTTAAATTGTATAGTCTATATAAATATATATATACAATTTTACTATCCTAGTGCAGCCGGAAACCTACTATTTGGCATGAATAAATAACGCAAATGTACATAATACAAAATTATAGATACCTACAAATAATTTATTCACAGTTTTTAAGCGTAAAAATATTCTTAGCAACATCACAATATCACCTGAAAGCCTGCAGCCAACAAGGCCACAGCGTGTTATTATAACGCAGAGTGAAATTCAGTTAGCTATGCAACTGCTCGATAGTTACGAGTATATCATCGTCTACAGCCCGACTTCACCCACTGATGGGTAAATTTTTTCCTTAGTTTGTGCCATCCACCTCGATCGCTAATCTACCATCCACGGCCCAGGACATTGACTATGTCTTCTGCCCATCACGCTACCCAACGTCTTGTAGGACTTAATAAGTAAATATAAACTTAATTCCAAACATGATTTGCTCGCAATCACAACAAATTATTTATTTTAATTAAATTGGAAGGCAGCTTAATTTTATTTAGCGCTCCCCAGTGAAAAAAAATTCTACGTACTAGGTACACAGTTCATACGTCGAAATGATTGTTGACTTTTACGACCGATCGCTAGCTAGCGTTTTGATTCGTAAGCAAATGCGACTAGCGACTGCTTTATACTCATTTTAAATGTCATTAGATATTATGTTTTTGTCATTAAATATTATGTTTTGTCTCGGTGGTGTGCTATATTCAATACTGTTGACTTCATTGTATTTGAAAACTTTGAAAACAATTAGAAGTTTGGGAGTTTGTATTGCACGGATGGTTTTGTATAAAACAAAAGTAGACATAGTTATATTTTATTCCAGTAAATGTGTAGAAATGTTTTACCGACTTGAAATCTTTACATTACTATTAAGTAGGAGTTCATACACGTTGTTAGCTTTCATATGAACTTAACATGGGATACTTTTATTCGGGGGTATTGTTCAAAGTATTTTCTCAGTGAGGTTCTTACTTGAAAAAAAAAAGTTTGGCTCTGTTGAGTGGATTATTACTCTGAGCTAGCACTCCATCCCAAGTGGTATTTTAGGTAAACACGGTTTTGTGTGAAACAATAGTAACCTACTGTTTTTGTGTGTTAGCCAAGTATTCGGGCCAAATCTAGAGCCAACTACCCTCGAATGGAACGCAAATTACATTAAAATGAGAAAAGTTGTAATGAACATACTTGTTAGTTTTACAATTGTCATAATTTTTCGTATTACTTTAGTGCTGTAGTGGGAACCGTATCTTGGTTTGCATTTTAGTAATCATGTTAGCGAGAATAATCTTAGGTGCTTTTTCAACTTTAGCTTTTTTTATCACTAATATACCTTCATTTGACCATAATCTCATGGTATGTGATGATATGGCCGACGATGGTAGATAAAGGTCTAGAAGATACCTATTCACTCTTACCTTGAAGAGACCCGGATTGTATTTTTCAGGAAAGACAGATGATGGTAGTGTGTGATGAATATGTGTATCTTAATAATATGATGATAGACTTAGATATGGACAGAAAAAAGTCAGATTTGTCACATGCCGCCGTCGATAGCAAATGATGGAAGTGGAATTGCATCTTTTTACTCATGAGCAGACCTTACGGAAATTGACCTCAAGGTACCTACTATAAAAAAAAATATAGTAAGTACCTCTGTACCCAATACTTTATTACTCAGGTATCCAGGGTTTCTAGACAAATTGCACTATCTGATGGCGTGAACGCTTGCGGAAAGATCGAATTGTATGGAAATGACATTAGCTGTGGAAGTGTCACGTGACTACTGCCAAGTTTTACCTAGACAAATTTGCGTAAGCGTGAAAAGAAAACTAAGTGCAAGGTATTTGTCTAGACCCCGGGTGTCTAGATAAATACCACTTTCTGTTAGCATTAACGCTTGCGGAAAGATCGAATTGTATAGAAATGACATTAGCTGTGGAAATGTCACGTGACTACTGCCAAGTTTTACCATGACAAATTTGCGTTAGCGTGAAAGGAAAACTAAGCGTGAGGTATTTGTCTAGACACTCCGGTCTGTCAGCGTCTGATTCTAGCACCCGGTTAATATACTCGTAGGCTGTAGGATATTTAGTTTCAGTTAAATTCGTTGTTGACCGTAATATCTCAACAGTGGCTCCAAGTAGCTGTCCTGCATGCAGTGGCTAGTGTTTTAGACATGATGTTTCAAGGATAGTTCTTACATAGGTTCTCTTGTCACAAGTCACAAGGGGTCAATACAATAGACAGTAGAAATGAAAAAATCGGTCACTATGACTAAACTTAGTACTAGGGCATAAGTCTCGTAAAGACTGCTTAACTGGGATGTGAGTGAATGCCTGCGTATATATTATATACGCAGGCATTCACTTACATCCATTCACATCTCATATATTATATATTATATATGAGACCGACTTTTTATTTTCTATCGTCTATTGCATTTCCCCTTTGTGACTTCTGACAAGAGAACCTATGATAGAACTATCCTTGAAATCAATTCTATTGCGATAAGACACACTTTTATGGCATGTTTACACGAAGACAGGCAGTCAACCAAGACAGCTGAGCTTGTCTCATAATCATAATGAATGTCGATGTGATTAGAAGAAAAATTAAAGAGCACTATCTCTCTCTAAATTATGTATGGTATATGTTTTATAGTATCTATATACATACTGTAAAAACGAGAATTTTCACGTACTGCACTATCGGTGGAGGCACCGACTAAGTTTCGACTCATTCCGAGAGTCTTCATCAGGGTGTGTGGTTGCGACTTCCTCCTGAAAATTCCCGTTTTTACAGTATGAATATAGATACTATAAAACATATACCGTACATAATTTAGAGAGAGATAGTGCTCTTTAACTTTTCTCCAAATGACATCGACATTCATTATGATTATGAGACAAGCTCAGCTGTCTTGGTTGACTGCCAAGTTCACGATAGTTTTTGGAATAAAAGTATCTATATATTTATTTGTATATACATATATATTTATATATGTTTATTTGTTTTTTGTAGTTTAAGTAGTTAAAGTATTATTTTCTTTAAGTACACAATCCTACCTCTATAATTACCTCTCTCTAGCTCAAGTTTTGAGCGAGCTTAACCCTAAAAAGAAACTCTTTTTAGGGTTAAGCTCGCCTTTGTACATGTCATTTAATTCTCCTTTTTTGTAAGTGTTTATTTGTGTGTACAATGATGAATAAAGAGTATCAGGCATAGGTATTATGAATGCCTTTGTATAAGTTTAGTGCAGACGAGCGTTACTGTTCCAAATACATACTGTTCTAATATTCCGGGAATTTGTGCGAACATTCTCTCAAATTTGAGATATGAGTTTCTTGTCGCAAGGGAAAGGAAGTATTTCGAAAATTGCATCTAATATTTGCATAATAATAATAAATACCCAATATACACATACATAGTTCTGATCCCAAACTAGGGTTCTCTGTGTCGTGGGCATCAGGAACTACGAGTGCCGTGGTACCACAAAATCCAAAGCAGAAATAAATATCTGCAGAACATGCAAACATTTTTCCGGCGGCGGGAATCGAACCCACACTTCTTAGCCGGATTTTCGACAAACAGGCCAATGAGGTTGTCAAATAAAAATAAAAAAAATGACAAGGCACGGAAGTACGTAACATAAATGGGTTGGGATCTCTTAATATCGATCGATCGTCGATCTAATTCTTATAACGTACAACCAATTTTTATACGAAGTCTCAAATGAAAAGAATATTTTTTACGAAAAGTACTTTTACGACAACGTAATCAAAACTACTATCAATTATCACAACCGAACAAACTCAACTGATAATAGCGTTGTTTACTTAAACGCTATTTGGAATTGTTTTTTATATACAACAGGAATGGAATTGGACCAGCGACCTCTAGACATCTCATGATTGTTTGCAGGGATCGCTAAAAATAAAGATTTTTAGGCTTATACTAGCATCTGCCCACGGCTTCATCCGCATGGTACCCGGATAAAAAGTAGCCTATGTGTTATTCTGATGTATAAGCTATATTACTGTAAAGTTTCATCAAAATCTGTTTATTAGTATTTGCGTGAAAGAGTAGCAAACATGCATCGTCACAAACTTTCACGTTTATAATATTACCAGCTTATGCCCACGGCTTCGCCCGCATGTTATCCGGATAAAAAGTAGCCTATGTATTATACTGATGTATAAGCTATATTACTGTAAAGTTTCATCAAAATCTGTTCAGTAGTTTATGCGTGAAAGAGTAACAAACATCCATCCTCATAAACTTTCACGTTTATAATATTAGTAGGATAAACTTCAAGTTAATTTAGCTAACGTAAGGTACCTATATGAACATTTTAGATATCTACGTTTTATTTACACAAATAAAGTGGCAAATAAGCATTCGGTCCACCTGTCGGTAAGCGGTTACCGTAACTTATGGATGCTTGCAATATCAGAAATAATACTCGCGCGTTGCCGACCGAGTGAGGATAACGGGTGAAAAGTCTCAGTAATTTTACCGGCACTGCAAACCGGAATAGCTATGCGATCATTATTCATATTGTAAAAACGGGAATTTTCACGTACTGCACTATCGGTGAAGGCACCGACTATGTTTCGACTAATGAGTCGAATGCCGAGAGTCTTCATCAGGGTGAGTGGTCGCGACTTTCTCCCTCCACGTCGTGCCGTGCACTACGTAGAAGAGTCTGTGTAGAGCCCTGCTGAAGACTCTCGGAATGAGTCGAACTTAGTCGGTGCATACACCGATAGTGCAGTACGTGAAAATTCCCGTTTTTACAATATGAATAGTCAAGTTCACGATAGTTTTTGCGATCATTACTGCTTAGCAGAGACCGCGGAAGAACTCCGTGATTAAGGGGCCAAATTTATTTGGTCACCCCTTCAATCTCCAGCCTTGGCTTGGTAGGCGGGTATCTAATCTATGTGATTTTAGGGAGGGCATTTGGCCCCCTCTGCCCCCCTCTTCCGCGAACGCTGCTGCTTAGCTGCAGAAATAACTATAGTGGTACACGGGTAAAAAGGATTTCTTTGAATAAGAAAGACAGATTTCTCGAGATATTTGGTTATTACAAAAATATATTTTCTTAGTTAAATGCAATATTTTTAAAACAAAAATACTGCTTATCTTTTTTGAAGACAATATTTTTCTCAATTTTGTTCTTACTTGAAAATAAATATGTTTATTTCAAGACTTATTTTATGTCGTATCAAATAAATATCAAATAAATGTGTTAAATAAAACAATATGTCTCTTGAATTAAATTTATTTATCTCGTAACAAATAAAATAAAATGAGATGATTTTTTACTATTACGAAGAAATTATTGTCTAGCGTCTATAGGGAGAGAATCATTTTCTTGGAGGTAATAAAAATGTCTTAATGGAAAGCAATTTGACTTTCTATAAGAAATCAGTTTTTACCGTGTAGTACTTCACCGGACAGGCTTTACACTATTAACGTAACAAGTTTTTTCTATACTCTGCAAAGACGTACTTCGTAGATACCTTTGGAGTACGTGACCACTTTTTTTTTTAAATACTACCCTGTTGACTATTCACAACTGTCAAACACATTAGATTCAATTTAAAATATTTCCAAACTGTTACCCAAAATTCAAACAAAATTATAAAACTTTCCACTCTATTCACTCCGGCCATTGGTTGGCACACTGCACACTTAGTTTCAAAACGAACCTAAAAGTTTTAAACTAATCTAGCAAATACGCTGGTAGCTGGCAATACAAGATGACCAAGATTTTGTTGATAATTCTTGGAACTTTGAAATACATCATCATCAACCGATGGAAATCCTAATTTGAACGATCGATGCTACGAACAGTCTTCATAAGTTGACGTTTCTATATGATCCTTGTGATTTCAATGAATAAAAACCTATTTTTACTTTGACATATACTCATACAAAATTGCAAATTCATAATATTTCTGGATGAAAGTAAACTTCATAAACTAAGTCTGGATGAGATCAGCCAATAAGATCTTATAGTTTATACATTGTTTTAGTAATTTTATTCCAAAAACTATCGTGAACTTGACTATTCATATTGTAAAAACGGGAATTTTCACGTACTGCACTATCGGTGAAGGCACCGACTAAGTTTCGACTCATTCCGAGAGTCATCATCAGGGTGAGTGGTTGCGACTTTCTCCTTCCGCTTGTAGTGCACGGCGCGACGCGCTTTTTTTTTAGTGTTAGGTTTAACAATTAATAGTTCTTTATGATATTTTCTAGTTCGTACTTTATTTGATTTTAATAATCTATAGAAAATTAATAAGAATTTCATATAAAGATGAAAGAACGCGTATGCCTGTAATTTCACCGGAAACCATAGCCTTTTCGAACAGGAACATAGCATTGAGAGCATTACAGTTGGTGGCAGAAATAGACATGGTGGTAGCACTCCCCCGGACAAGTACTTTCACAAAAGCTCTACTACTCTTAAAATACTTATATTTATTGCGCAGACAAATATAGAGTGTTAACTTTGATCTAAAATTAGCTTGTTTCATCTTAAATTAGCTGGCTGGTTAATCAGCTTAAAGCTAAGATGATGATATTTTTGATTACTTACTAATTGTGATAACTTTAATACTTGGTAAAAAGAAAGAATGAACTACAGTGAGTTTACAGTATTAACCGAAGTTTTATTTTATGAGATTTTACACAACTTATTTTGCAATTCATCAACGTAATGTCGCATAAAGTTTCTATCATAACTCGCTGCATCTCAAACTAAGGACTTTCAAGGACCGAATAGTTGGAGCACCTGCCGTTTGGCCTTCCGCGCATGCGCCAAAACTTGGACCCGACGCGGGTACTTTGTAAACTCAGTTCAGTCAGTTGCCATCTGGGACACGGAGAGACCACACAAAGGTAGGCTCACTTTTATCGATAAAAGTGCGCGCGCGAGAACCGCCCTATTCAAAACATTTGTTTATGTGTGTGTTAAATTTGGAACGCGATTTCAAATGAGTGAATAACTGTGCATGTGTTTGCGTATTAATTGAGGTGAGTTTAGTGATGTTCTGATTTATTTTAACTCAACATAATAAATATGTAGATGATTTAAAAACTCTTCCGGGTTTTAAAGCGTTTACCTAGCGGAAGTCTTTAGGTAGGAATGTAGAAGTTCTGACGAATGTATTTGATAAGATTTTCTTTTATTATGTTTCCCTCTATGGATTACCTTGGATTAAAAAGCGCATTTGATTTTCAGTGATCTAATATACATTTTACAGATCGTTATATTAACCTATTTTCTTAGGCAAGTTTTGTTAAGTCAACGAATACTTGTAAAATTTTTGTACTTTACTAGTTATCAAAGTTTTGTAAGTACAAAGTTTTACAAGGCTCTACCAACAAAACAACTTTTTATATAAACACAATAGCAATTAACAAAGTGGATCAAGTAAAGCAATTTGCAGAGTAATTAATCAAAATACAATTAACTGTCAATGGAAATGCTCGTTCAATATTGAATCCACTCTTGGAACCACCCATTGGCTAGTGAAATTTCCATGAATTTGTTCGAATTTCAGAGTTTGGGAAATTATTCAAACAATCGATGTAAGTAATGCGATAATTTATTATGGTAATGTTAAGTGATTTGGATTTCAGTATTTATCTAAGTAAGACTTAGCACTTTTATTTTTAAACTCAAAAACACAATTTTACATATAGTTACTTATTAAAACGAGAGCTTAGTTAAGGATTATCCTATTGTATCCTTCTAATTCCTACCAATATTATAAATGTCAAAGTTTTGTATGTTTATATGTTTGAATGTTTGTTGCTTAATCTCCGTAGCGGCTGGGTCAATTTGGATGAAATTTGAAATCGATAACACTGTACTTTTTATCCGGGTACCACGCAGGCAAACCGTGTATAGTTTACAAAAAAAAGACATTGAACAAGTTAATATTAAACTTAATTTACTTTAACTAAGTTGGGGGTTGTCAAGGCCACGTCCATAATATTTGGCATATGCGTTTTTGCAATTAGTTCGCATTTATAAGGTTCTCTTATGATTCAATCTTCGTTCTGCAAAACGACAACGTAAATCAAGGAACGGCTGATAAAAAACATCGGAAGAACTCCATAGACTCGCGTTCATCACATCAAGATTAGTTTTTTTCCTAAAAAAAGAGGTTCAAAGTAAATATATTATGTTAATATTATAGATCATAGACGCAGATTAAAGTAACCAATATTCTCTATATTGGTTACTTTAATCTGCGTTAACTAACCAATATTTTTGCTCTGCAAAGTTGTAATTTGCATAAAAGTTGGTGCCCATTTTCATCTGAACAAATCGCAAGGACTGATCCAGGGTGCCAGGTAGATCCATCTGAAAAGAATCACAGCTATCAATAGGTTTTTATTCATTAAAATCACAAGAGTCATAGAGAAACGTCAACTTTAAAACTACGTAAATTTTAAATTTAACCTATATTTAGGGAGACGGCATACTAAATTTATTTGTATGAAAATTCACATAAAAATCAAAAGAAATCGATAGCGCGTCATAGAATTTGAACAGATTTACTAACGCCATCTAGTATGATTTTAACGAAAACTTTCAAATCGTCCTAACATCACCAAAGTCGGGAAATACTTAATAATCGGATAGTCACCGCTTGATAACGTTATTCCCTTGTACAACTCTAACCGCAATTTTATTGAAACTAGATCCAAATTGGTTATTTGATTTTTAAAATGTTTACTATAACAAGGGAAATCACAAGATTTTTATAAACGAATCTACGGTTAAGTAGAGATGAAACCCACATCTCGTCGTCTTACCCGTCGTCACAGCCGGCTACTTACCCATCGTCAAATGTCCAGCGGTGCACTTCAGGAGTCTGTTGTTTATAACGATGATGATTATAAAGGAAGCCGGAAAATTATGCTTATAATTGACCTTTTTTCCAGCATTTTCTGTTCGGTCGACACGTTTTTAATTTCATTGTCACTCGCTCCTCTCAGCTGGATTAAGAGGGCCATGATTAAACCTCCCTGGTACTCCGCCTCGTTTATGTTTTGGGATTCATATTTTTTTAATTACACTCATTTCCGTATTTAACGATAATGATGCGAGCTGTCACGTTTTTTATGGGGTTTATTAAAATAGATTAGATTTTCTTTGCGTGTCACGTGGAATATTAATTATTTTCAAAAATAAAATAAATAAATGGAAAAGTATAATAATAAATTAAAAAAAATATGGTAGACATTTTAACACAGATTATCTAGCCCAAAACTAAGCAAAGCTTGTATTATGGGAAATATATGGCATTACATATTTTTTTTTGTAAATACATGCATATTATACGTAGAAAATACCCAGACCGGAGACAAATATGTGCAAACCATACAAACATTTGTGTCACGTCGGGAATTGAACCCGCAACCTTCTGCATCTCAGGCGTACCTTCGCTCATTGCGCCACAGGGGTCGTCGTAATCCTAATAATGTTTGAACGTACCTCAGATTATCCGCAAATTGGTATCCTCAAAGGTCAACACACTGGGTTAAGTATGTACGTAAGTATGTATGTCAGGATGTCCATCATGGGGAGTATAGTCGTGAGCTTGTATGTTTTTTTTTTATCTTTGCAAGTACTACGTAAATTATTTTTACGTAGTACTTGCAAGTTCATTTCTTCATAATTTAATTAGTTATTTTTTAGTCACCTTTACATATTTACCTTATAACTTCCATAAAAAAATACTGAGAAAACGAGCCTTATATGACAAATGTGATGAGGATGAATGAAGCGAAAGAGGCATGCCCTATAAAGTGGATATCCGTAGTCTCTGGTACCCTTTCGGAAAACAGGCATGAATTTTTGTATACCTATAGCAAGTATGGCGTAAAAAATTTCAACGTGTTAAATGTTGGTAACACCGAAAAAACATGTAAATCTCCTTTAGAATAAAAGCGAGTATAAAAAAATTGCCACTGTCCGAAATAAGGTGAACTTTTCAGCATTTTTTGTGCCATGCAAGTTTGTGAGGCTCATTGTGTGCACAAAATGTAGAGTCAGCAAATATACTCATAAAAAAGTCTGGAAACTTAACATATTTTAACATTTTATGTATGACTAGCTTCTGCCCACGGCTTCGCCCGCGTGGTACCCGAATAAAAAGTAGCCTATGTGTTATTCTGATATATAAGCTATATTACTGTGAAGTTTCATCATAATCCGTTCAGTAGTTTTTGTGTAAAAGAGGAACAAACATCCTCACAAACTTTCACGTTTATAATATTAATAATATAGTAGGATAGTAGGGTATTATATTTTGCTGTAGTATGTTTTATGCATAATATTATTTAAGTTAGTATAAACAAATTATGAAGCCACCCCCGGCCACTTCAAAATCATATATAATCCTCTCCATCCAAAGGTTGTCTGGAAGAGATCGCTTTAAGTGATAATACCGCCCTTTATAACTTTATCATAATGTGTTATTGTTTAATTCGTTTATATCATAAGGTGTACTATAAAACATTTTCATTTATTCATATTTTTTGATATCTTGAAATATTTTGAAACTAATTGTAATCTTGTTACAAGTACAATATTTAGATCAAAACAAACCATTGTTTTTAATTTATAAAATTAGTTCAAATAAATACCTATGGAAAAGCGTTTAAAAAAAGGAAAATATTTCAACATTTCAAAATGATCGCAAACCCTTTTTTATGTGTGTAAATTTGTATTTTCATCGCATATTAGGCGATATTCCCGTTTATCGTTATATCTCGTTTATTCTAATATTAAAAACCAAAACTATACAAGAATGTACCTATTCCCATGATGGACATACTCAGATACATATTCAGTGTGGCAATCTTTGAGGATACCAAGAAGGGGTTAGTCAGAGGCACATTTGCAAGTAGTTACCAAGCCTATCGCCGCATAATCCAACACTAACCGACACCTTCGAATTTTTGGTTCTAGGGTCAGTTTTCTCACGATGTTTTCCTTCACCGTTTCGAGCACTCGTTAAAGCGCACATTCATTTTCAAAGTGGAAAAATAGTACGGCCGGGTTCGATCTCCAGATCCGAAGTTGGGGTATCGTTCACTAGGCCAACACCTCTTTTCTTTCATGTCGAACATTTTTGGACCGTAGTCAGCGGATCCGGCCTTCAGGATAAATTTTATTTAAAGTTTTTTTATGATGATTAGTGGTTTACTTAGGCCCAAGTTTAACAACACAATAACGAATGGTTAGGTCCTAATCAAAGCTTTACAACCGACTTCAAAAAGGAGGAGGTTCTCAGTTCGTCTTTATGTTTTTTTGTGTGTATTTTAAGCGATATCTTTACCATTTCTAAAACTATTTTAATGATTCTTTTTTATTATTTAAAAGTCATTGATTTTTAATGGAATACCACCCATTCCAAATAATTTTATCTCACACCAAATGGTGAAAAATGGGAGATGTAATTTCATAATGGATTTTTTATCAACTTTCCGTTAATTGAAGTGGTTTTTTTTAATTTTCCTGAAAAAAGAAAACTTGTTGACACAGTCATGTTTTCATAGGGATCAGTCATTATAATCACTGGTAAGACTTGAATGTCCGTTTATTTTGTTGGTGAAGTCAAGCCTGGTGAGCTTGTTAACAGCATTTAATTTATAATTTCATTATGTTGTTTAATTAATTTAGAAATTTCATTTGATTAAAGTTTTGGATTAGTTACAAAGCGTTTTGCTGATATAATTTTTATATTTTTTTGTTGATATAAATTTATTTTGTTGGCTTTATTGGGAAAAAAATGTTTGTAGGTACTAAACATTATTATACCTAGATAAGACTATTGTGGTGGTGTGCATGTGTATAGGCTAAGTTAGTGTAAGTTAGAATCCATGTAAGAGAAGATACTTAAGTTAGTGAATAAAGAGATGTCACCTTAATCGGACGGTTAAGGTGGCATGTCTAACTTAATGCGTTTACACTAACTTAATGCCAGGGGCCGCGGAAGTGGGGGGCAGAGGGGGCTTAATGTGCCCCCTAAAATCACATAGGTACTCGCCTACCAAGCCAGGGCTGGAGATTGAATGGGTGACCAAAGAAACTTTACAGTAATATAGCTTATACATCAGAATAACACATAGACTACTTTTTATTGGAGTATAATACGGAGCGAAGCTGTGGGCAGAAGCTTGTCTTTGACAAAAGCCACCGCTTTCAAAGATGATAGAGTATATCGGTAGAGTATCTGACCCATAGAGCTGTTTCTATAGCTCCAAAACAATCAAAGGGGTGAATTATGCAGCCCATGTGGGAATAGAATGACTTCCGGTACCTACGAATCTCATTCGGGGCCGGATGTCATTGCGATGACTGGAGCCGCAAAATGCACGCATCTTTTGGAGGGAAAATGGTCTGATCACGTCAGAATGATACGAATAAAAATCATTTACTTCACGTCTTCTGAAAGTGAAAACAATATTGAGGAAAACGATTTACGATTTTTTTTTCGTTCCGCCCAGGCATTTCTATGTTTGTACTATAGGTAGGTACAATATTAGTATTTTATATCTATGTAGAAGATAGAAAATACTGTCTCCCAATTGAAAGGAAGTTGCTTCATTATTAAGCTTTTCTTGGTACTTATCGAAATAATACGCCAGCAGTTTCCAATACGACAATATTATAAATTTCCGGACAGTTTTTGAAATTATTCTTGGAGTGCTAGTGAGTTTTTTAACTGCACATTGACATAAATTAGGTGTTTTTAGGTACACGATATTTATTATTTTAAAGGCTGAATGCTTCACCAATATGAGAATAAAAGGATAGGAACAGAATAAATACTGGATGGATGAAATGGCGACAGATTACAGGAACTACATGTGATCCACGAATGCCCCTTAGGCTCAAAGGAAAAATTTACAAAACGATCATAAGACCTGTCGTTTTGTATGGATCGGAGTATTGGGCAACCAAAGAGATTGAAGAAGAGTGCACGCAGCTGAGATGCAAATGTTGAGATGGATGTGTGGAGTTACGAGAATGGACAAAATAAGGAATGAGTATATCAGGGGAAGTTTGAAAGTAGCACCCGTTACGGAAAAGTTGAGGAGTAATAGGTTAGGATGGTATGGGCATGTCATGAGGAGGGAAGAATGTCACATTACGAGAAGAATGTTAAATATGAATGTGGATGGAAAGAAAAGCAGAGGTAGGCCAAAGAAAAGATGGATGGATTGTGTGAAAAATGACATGATTAAGAAAGGAGTGAGTACTGAGATGACGGCTGATAGAGGAAAGTGGAAGAAGAAAACATGTTGTGCCGACCCTACGTAATGTGGGATAAGGACAAGAAGATGATGAATGCTTCATCAATGTGAAAATTCCCGTATTTACAATAATAATAATGAAATTTACGAGTTTTTGGAATAAAAAGGCTGAAAGTGTCTTTATTTTCAGAAGAAAAAGGTGTTAAGATGTCAGTAGGCGACGGTAACCGCTCAGGTTGCCTGTTTGTCTCGTTATAACATAAAAATAAGTTCTGCACCAGTTATAATTCAACCAGATTCATAGCCAGCCTGCATAAAAAAATCGGCAGAATTCCATAAGGCCTGAATGACAAAACTTTTCCCCCTATTTACATATTAAACTACTCTAAAGTCCCGCTTTCTGTTTGACTTACACTCGGATACTTTTAAAAGTGTAAAATTGAAAGTTCAACGGTGGAACTGTGCCTTAACATAGCCACAAAGGATGTTTGTTCTTTCTGTGCGGGAAGCTTTGTGTGAGGACGTTGAATTTATTTTTTCTTTTTTTTTTGTAACGAGTGGCTGAAAATCGTGAGTTCATTTTCATTTTTGTTACTTCAATAATAATAAACGCGCAATAGTTACATACATAGTCCTGAATCCACACTAGGAGATTCCCTGTATTGTGGTTGTGGTACGAGTACCCCACACCTCTTGTGTCTCAGCCAGCCACTCACCCGCTGCGTCACTGAGGTTCTGTTGGAAATTAAAAAAGTTACTGAGCTTTTTTTCCAAAACATCCGAGTTCGGATAGCTGCACAAGTAATTTGTAATATAATTTATTCCATAAAGATACATTATAGTACACTTGAAAATGTCAAAAAAACAAATTACAAATAATAGTAATAATAACAATAATTACAATTCTTATAATTGTAAGCACCTACTTAAAAATAAAATTTTAAAATCATAAAATATATGGTAATTTGGTAACTTACATCGTCATATGATTGTATGGAATTTATCAGCAAAAGTTTCGTCAATAGTATAATAAGATTTTTCCATCAACAACCTTTTCATTTTAACACTAAATTCTGTATTATCTGTGTATCGTAGTTCTTGCGGAAGTTTATTAAACAATTTAATTCCTACACAAATAAAACTGTTGCCTACTTTGGCAAGTCTAGATTGAGGCATGTATATATTATCTCTATTTCTTGTTATATACCGATGAGAGTCACCATTCAGATTAAAGTTTTCAATATTCAATTTCACATACAACAGGTTCTGGTAAATATATTCTCCAGCCATTGTCATATTTGTTGTTTTAACCATTCCGTGCACTACCAACACATCTTTTTCCACAATACACAAAGGTTATCTGGAACCTTCTGCTTCTTGACATTAAGTTCGCCTATATACTACTATTTTGTGCAATAAAGAATTTTCTATCTATCTATAATACCTATTTGCCTAAATTTATACTGCTCTTTTTGCAATATTAATTCCCCAAGCAAGAATACCATAATGTCATAATTGAGTGGAAATACACATGATAAACAGTTGTTGCTGATCTAATGTCACTTAATTGTTTGATTGTTTTAATTGCATAAACTGCTGATTGTAGTCTTCCGACGAGAGTGTCAATATGTCTGTTCCAGTCTATAAGCGCAAGTACAAGCACGACATTCTTCCGGTGCACCCACACCACGAGCACTCGAAGTATATCATCGATCGTCTACTGGCCATACAAAGTGGATTCCAGCTCTTCAACCCAGCTTTGTTATGCGACTGAATTACACCCAACCTTATCCAATCATAGCGTACTAATATTATAAATGCGAAACTTAGGAAGTTTGTTGCAAAATACGGTCACATAGATTTGTTACTCGGGTACTACGTGGGTGAAGCGTTGGGAAGACGCTAGTTATTTAAACAGATGAATAATTAATTAAAAAAATGAAACAAAAATAAAACAATGTGACCCTCAAATCCGATTTTGTGGAAATCAAATCCACAATTTTTCCTCGACAAGCTGAAGCAAGCTGTTAAATGAGTCTGCACTATCAGATCAATCAATATAATGTCACATTTTTTATATTAGGTAATAGCTTCTGCCCAAGGCTTCGCCCGCGTGGTCCCCGGATAAAAAGTAGCCTATGTGTTATTCTGATGTATAAGCTATATTACTGTTAAGTTTCATCAAAATTCGTTCAGTAGTTTTTGCGTGAAAGAGCCAACTTTCACGTTTATAATATTAGTAGGATAGGATTCCTAACCTCCCCCAGTAATGACCCGTTGGGGAGACTTATTGACGATCTGATCCCTTTAAAGGCTTTTTATAAAAATCCTTCTCAAAATAGAACTCAACCCAGTTAAATCAACATCAACATCAAAAATACAGCCCCATAGAATTTTCTCTCAAATAAATTCTCCAAGCCTCTCTAAAGGTCATGCAAGGAACATAATCCATTTAAACATTTTAGATGTTCCTACTTTTCAAGGATCTTAATAATATAATCTAATTATAGTACCCACAACCTGATATGTTCGTTGGAGACCACAAGCGTCCTTAAAGTCAACGTCAAAGTCAGGTTTTTATTCACTGAAATCACAAGGATCATATAGAAACCTCAGCTTAAAAACAACGTGAATTGAAAATGTTTAAGTGAATTAACGCTGATACCTCGCGCGAGCAAGCCTAGAATAATCAACAAACTCTGTTTTTTATAATCCTTCAGCTTTAGTATGGTGCTAATCGAAAAATCCTAGTCGGAGACCACAGGCATTCGGTTCTTATCTCTAGGTAATGGGGTATCGTCGTACCTAACGCGTGAATTTAAAACCATAATTTTACTAATGAAATTGCACCTAAATACCAACCACTGGTTTAATGAAATTGTTAACTACTAGTAACTACTCCTGGCTTCGCCCGCGTAGTACCCGGGTAAAAAGTAGCAGATAAAGTAGCTGTTACCGCTAAAGTAGCGTTCGTAAGAAACACATTAGCTCGACCGCTTTTTTCGTCGACTTACCTATATTGCAAAATTGGTCTTTTCGAAAATATATTTTATCTTAACGGGATAATATACAGCTTATATTCACTCTGACGGAAACTCCTTTATAAATATTGGTGTAAGATTTTTTGAAATCGGATGAATATTTTTGAAGATTACCTCCTACAACCAAACTTGCAAACTTTACCTATATTTATAATATGAGTATAGAAGGTAAAACAGCTGATACTATTCTCAGACCACATTCGTTAACAAACACCAAATGATTTCAGCTAACATAGTTACATAAGATTCGATACCACGAGTAATGGGGAACACAAACTATATGGAAATCGAGAACGATTTCCATTTCATTCCTGCTACAAATTGCTGAGGAAAATGTGCGGGATATCTTCTCCATATAAGACAACTTAGGTACACCACATCGGGTCTATATGAAAAATATATTTTGCCCTTTTGCCATATCAAATCTGACCGAAATTGAAATGGGAAAAAGTTATGCCGGGGTCCACTGGGATCGGCGGCAACATCAATAACCAAGGAATCATTTTGTCGAAATTCGTCAAACGTGAGGACAGTTTACAGTCCATTGGCTTCAATTCACTTTTTAGACGAAATGTCGCACTTTTCCCAGGCAGCAGAAGGCTCTCGAATTGACGTAATTAATTCAACAAGGCCACAGCTGATTTCACAATCACAACCGTATTTTCCCATGATGTACATCCTCAGATACGCTTAGTTTTATGGAGATATCAGGTCGGGCCTACCATTGGCTTCGGAGGCACGTTCAACTCGCTGCCTTCACCTTACTTACATGTACCGTAAGTACTTTAAAAGAAGCCGATTTACAATAAACTATAGGCTACACATTTTTGATGCATTATCTAATGGTTATTTTTGATACTAACCAAAGATGGGAAAACTTGGTTTTGACTGTGAAATAACAACATAAAAGATTTAGTTTTTTTTATACTACTAAATAGGCAAACAATCTTACCGTCCACTTGGTGGAAAGCGGTTACCGTAACCTATGGACGCTTGCAATACCAGAGATATCACTCACGCGTGGCCTACCTGAGATATCAAGATGAAAGATCTCATGTGCTGTAATTTCACCGGCAACCATACTCTTCAAACCGGAATACAGCGATGACAACATTACTCCTTAGCGGGAGAAATATTCATGGAGGTAGCATTTCCCCGGACAAGCCCATTCACAAAAGCTTTACTACTCTTAAAAAGTCAAGGTAAATAAAAAAAAAATGTCTGTACTGATTATTTTTGGGTGCTAATTAAACATACTTCTTTTTAATAGCATTACTCGTCTCTAAAAATCTACATTACCTTCTAAATTACTAAATCAGTCATAATTAATGAACGTCTGAATGAGGTATCTTAGCCACTAGTTATCTTCTATGTAAGCCACTCTAAATACAACTCAGCATGTTGGTTATTTTTAGCATCTAAATTTGTAACATGCATTCAAGCAGTAAACTTCTAAAATATTAATATATGACTAACCGGTCGGTTTTATTTATTTTGAACCCAAGTTCGGATAGCAATCCTCCTTTTTTGAGTGGTACTAAAAAATACCTAATAACCTAACCTATCCAAGACTTTTGATTGTTGATCTTTACTTGACGCTTTCTATAGAATATTTAGTTGGCGTTGTAAAAAAGAAGAATTAGTTTATTAGAGGCTATCTCATTTTCCCGTTGCTTATTTATAAAATGAGAAATTGATCACGTGACCAATAAAGAAATGTGTGGCTTAACTTATAATTTCTTTTTATTTTGCGTATAACACCAATTCCTCTTTTTACGAATACTGAAAAGTCTCGTTTTAGGCAAAATTTTACAAATAACTTCACCCACATACGACTGATAGCCGAACTTATTCCGTTCCGCGGATAAGTTCGTATTGTAACAATGAAATTAGATTTGTGCTGACTTCGTTTGCACACCCCGAACCACCGCCCGCCCTTCCTCAAGTTTAATTGTGCTCGGCAAACAAATGTACAAAGATGGGATCTCTAACTCAACAAGAAGTAATTAGAAACAGGTTCGATCGTTAATTAAAATAATATTACCAATAGACACAAAAATAAGCCTGACCTCACACAAGTATTCCCTGGAGGAACTACGTAGTACCGTGGTAAAACACCGCCCAGACCTGTAATATCTACAGATCATGAAAACATTTTTCCCGTAACAGGAGTCGTATCCGCACCTCTTGCGTTACAGCAGGCTTCACATCCGTCACCGATGAGATCGGCCCGGCCGAATCCCAAAAGAATCAACAAAGCCAGAAACAATTATTTTCCATAATCATAAAGAAAGAGACATTTACATTGAAAGGGATGCCATTCTAGCCTTTCTGCAATAAATTTAGTTATATGATACTAGCAGAAGCTAGTATCATATATTTATCTTTTTGGTATATTGTTCAACACTTCATTCTCTTGTGTAGGGTAGATAGTACTTATGTAATTGACTCCAATCTTACTTCAGCGGGTCTACATTTCATCAATAAACAAAATTAGTGCGCTTCCCACCCCCTCACCCCAACTCCAGTTCAAAGCTTAATGAGCTCAAGGAAATTGGAAAAAGACATGCCTAATTGGATTTGTTTATCTGTAAATAATTCGATCAAAGAGAGTTTAAGATGGCGTAAATAAATAGTACGAAAAATCAAAATGATGCAAAGTTAATAAAGTGGAGTTTTTTAAAAGGACGTTATATATATTTATAAAGGGAAGTTAACACTTAAGTGAAGTCGTCTGATGTTCTTAGCGTGCATATGCTACGGTAACCGGTACTTAACATCGGGTGGACCATAATCGGTGGCCATAAATGGTTTATCTATTATTTTCGTCTAATTATACTAGTTTTCGAATCTTAGTGGTATAAAGAATAAGGTAAAAACAAAATTCATTGATGTCAGGTGTACAACTTTTGACTAAATGATTTCAAAATAAAATCCTATCTTCGTTTAAAAAAAAGTAATTGCTCACTTGGTCTGAACTTAATTAATAGACTCAGGCTTGTCTGCAGTATGCTTAGTTAAGCTTTGGCCTGTAGTAACTTTTTTTTATCCGTAACGTAAGAAGCCTGTAAATGCTTTTGCCTTCAGAGGTTCTTTGTAAGTCAGTTATCATTTATATTGAAAACAGCTTAACAGATTGTATTCCGATTAGCAATCAATTTGTATGCCTTCAAGGATGGTTCTTTGGTTCCATAAGTCAATCATCATTCCATAGTGCTTCAATCAGTGATCAGGAAATACACGCAGGAATCGATAAAATGTTGTAAAAAAATTATTCATATTGTAAAAATGTGAATTTTCACGGATCGTACTATCGGTGAAGGCACTGACTAAGTTTCGACTCATTCCGAGGGTCTTCATCAGGGTGACTACTACGCAAAGTACAGGCGCCCCCTCCACTCGCACCACGCGACGCGGAGATAAAGGCTCTCGGAATGATGTCGAAACTTTTCCCGTTTTTACAATATGTAATATGTGTATAATCAAATACACGATAGTTTTTGGAATAGAAAAGTAGTAAAAAATATCTTGTCCTAGAAATCTTGAACTAAATTTATTGTACAAAAGGCTTCAATGGCGTCCCTTTCAATGTTAAGGTATATACATAAAATTACATAGTCATCGAGAGCAAGTGGCTGCATGTATTATGTACAAATGCTTTGTCGCATGCCCCCTTCCGTGAAATTGGGTTGATGATTACTTATGTAAGGAATTGGGGTAGGTACATGTCTTTTGTGGACAACGTTTTGAAACTTACCTCATTTACATAGCGCGCCAAGATTTTGTGGTTGGTTTGAAATATTCTAATAGAAACTGCAATGGTTGTTGAGCATTTTCGAATGGTAAAAATACTAAATAACATTGTTCTTCGTTGATTTTCTAACTTTTTTTTTCTCACAGAATTATCTAGCTCCAAACTAAGCAGAGCTTGTATTATGGGAACTACATAAATGATTTATTACTTATACGGGCAGTGGTCGTGGTGCACCTCACCTTGGTAAACTACGGGTATTTTTTCTTGCCTGTGGTCCCCTAATGCTAATTAACAGAAATTTATATACTTTTTTTCTAAATACATACATATTATTATACATAGAAAACACCTAGACCCGAGACAAACATTAGCTAATCATATAAATATTTGTGTCGCAGCGGGAATCGAACTCACAACCTTCTGCGTCTCCCCCACTGTGCCACAGAGGCCGTCAATATATGCAGGAAAATGTAGCGTTAGAAGCTATCTATACTGAGATCACCAAGACATAACATTTTGACCCTTTTTAAATAGACCTGCGATAAGGATTAAAGTTTTCCATCGAAAGGTTAATCCTACTAATATTATAAACGCGAAAGTTTGTGAGGATGAATGTTTGTTGCTCTTTCACACACAAACTACTGAACGGACTTTGATGAAACTTTACAGTAATATAGCTTATACATCAAAATAATACATGGGCTACTTTTTATCTGGGTACAATGCGGGCGAAGCCGTGGGAAGAGGCTAGTACTCATACTCATACTCATCTGTAAGCACAGTCAAACATTTCTAAACACGGCTCACTAATATCCGAAATTCTCAAACTTCCAAGTAATATTTAATAATAAAGTGATCATAAAACCACAGCAACTTCCAACCTCTGAGCGTCTTAAGAATTGTTCGTTCACTCGAACTTTGGTACTATGTATAGAGTCGCAGATGTTCAAATCCAGTTATTACCCAGAATACATTATTATATTTAAAAATTTATAAACGTATCCTAGTAATATTACAATCCAGCCTATGTAAGGCTTATTATAAATTTAACATTGACCTAATAGTTTAATAAAATAAATTATAGCTAACAATGTCTCCGTTGACACGTTTCTTACTGTCTCTATTTAAGGGGAAGACACATTGTTCGTATGTAGTGAAAGTTGTGTAAGTGGTACGACTTTCACTACATTACACAATTATTTACACATAAATTATTTCGTTCCTGTTGTTGTTGTACCATGGTACTCATCGTTTCTAATCAACGGGTTTGAAACCACGTAATTCTGAACACCTAGTTGGGTGGGGTTCACACGGCACAGATGATTCTCGTATGGGGTCGGAACTATTATGTAACTTTTATAAGTATACTAGTTAGTTCCCGCGGCTTCGCCCGCGTGGTATGTCAATAAAAGTAGCATATGGCCGTCTCCAGGCTTCAAACTATGTCCACCAACTTTTGAATGAATCGAACCAAGGATTACAATTTATACAAAGTTTAGAACTCAATTGCACACCCCCAAAGGGTAATTTTGAAAAAAAAAAAATACGTGTTTCATTATTTATTTTAAAGTTTATGTGTACCGAGTTTTGAGCGAATCAAACAATTTTTTTTTATAGAAACTTTACCACCCTTTTAAATCCCCTTAGGGGTAGAACCTAAACTATCTACATTCCAAATTTCATCAAAACCGGTTTAGTAGTTACAGAGATACGTGGTAACAAACATTCACATACACACACACACACACACACACAGACTTTCGCATATTATATATTAGTAGGAAGTAGGATACTAGTAAAACGCTCCGCGAATTCGACCGAGTTATGTTTTCCATGCAAATGTCTCGTTGTCAATCAATCTTTCGTTACATTCTCGAGGGTTGGAATATCGGAAAATTCTTAGTGCACCTCTACACACCAAAAGACACATAGACAAATTTCAATTCTCCAGAACTGACGGTTAAAACTGTGCATTAATTGTAAGTCAATAAGTCAGACCGTCACGTTCACAATCTGTTTTACTTATGCAACTAAAGTTGCAAACAAGCTAACGGTCCACCCTTTGAAAAGTGGTTAAAAGTTATCACTCGCGCATTACCGACTCTGAGACCCTGTATTGTAATTTAATCACTGAAACGGTCTTTTAAAACAGTGAATTAATATAGCGCTTCATCTGTTCGATACCTCTTTAATTAATCCGGGTAATACTGCTCCTTATCCGACCGGTATCGTACCGTTTTTACGTCCGCATTAGCTAAGCCGACGTGATAAAGGTGTAGTAGGTTCTGTGCAAAGTGTGTTTTTCTGCGTGATTTTGAGAGTGAATTCCGATTCAGATTCTGATTAATTTATCAACCATTTCGTTATCATATTATAAAATTGGCATGTCATATGGGTATACACATTCATATGCAAATCAGAAAATGAACAATTTAAATATTCCTTTACACGGTAATAGATAGGGGTGATTATTAAAAAAATGCTTTTAACTCGTAAGAGGAAACTGAATAATTACTAATGACATAACCAATGCTTTTTTCTACAAAGTAATTTAGAAGTAAGGTGACATAGCACAACTGACAATATACAAAATAAGTTAATTTTAATAAAATTTAAAAACGCGAAACATTTATTGCTAGAGTCTTGTATTATTATTAAATAATTACCACTAAGTAGTGCGCTGAACACATGCTGAAAGCAGTGAAGGAAAACATTGAGAAGAAACCGGGCATACCCAAGAACCGGCAATGAGTTTTCAACCTGTTACGTAGAAAACTGTATACTCGCAAACGCGGGAATGTGCGAAACATAATAGTTGGACGTCTCTGACTACCCCTATTTGGTATTCTCCCAGATCTGCAAACTGAGGTTGGATTTGAGGATTTCTATCATAGGAATGAAGTCATGACAGTGTTTTTTTGACAACCATACTTGAAGTCATTCTGCAAACGATTCAAAATAAACCCCATTATAATCAGATTTGGAGATAGAATCGATTTTGGAGATAGTTGGGCAAACAAATAAAAATGTTACCCTAAGCAGTTATATTGGTTATATTGCATTGTGCGTAAAAACAACAAATGAAGAAGTCATTCTCCTGAATAAAAAAATATGGAAAATATCCTACTTCTATTATAAACGCGAAAGTTTGTGAGGATAGATGTTTGTTACTCTTTCACACAAAAACTACTGAACGTATTTTGAAGAAACTTTACAACAATATAGCTTATACATCAGAGTAACACATATGCTACTTTTTATCCGGGTACCATGCGGGCGAAGCCGTGGGCAGAAGCTAGTAATTCTATAAAAAGGAATCTTCTAACGTGGTGTAATTAGTTAAGGATTACTCAATTCAAATCTAGATGGCGCTAGTAAAAGTGACCGGATCCTTAAACAAGCTATCGAAGTATTTTGCCGTTTTGCCTAGACTCTTAAGTTGTAATTTCTCTCCCAATACGTAAGTTCGGTAGCCCGAACTATGCCCTAACCAAACATGGTGTGCTGCGTGCCATTTTGGTACAGAAATCATCAATCTAGTTACCTGTGTATCTAAAATTTACATGAAATAATAACATAGACATTTTTTTTTCTCAATGATTATTATTATTTATTGAATTTTTATTTTTATGTATTTAGAATTGTATTAGTTATTCATGTTGTAAAAACGGGAATTTTCACGTACTGCACTATCGGTGAAGGCACCGACTAAGTTTGGACTCATTCCGAGAGTCTTCATCAGGGTGAGTGGTTGCAACTTTCTCCTACCGCGTCGCGCCGTGCACTACGCGCTGCCGCACGTTGTGAGAGGTTATAAAGGCGCGCGAGTGGAGGGGAGATTGTGTTCGTAGCATTGTTGTAACTACTGGTGGTAGGAGTGCTACATCATCTACGCTACTGCTCACGTCGACGCCATAACCTTTATCTGACTCCCGCGTTATCATGCAGTCCATACAGACATGACTTCCAGGCGGGGGGTAAAAAAGGTAAAGGGTGTTAAAGTTTGGTAGACGACCTATCTCGATAGCTTCGCGGATCTTGCGAGGAACGAAAAACTTTTCTCTTGCCAAGACCTGGGCTTTATCAAAACGGATATAGTGCGTCGTACCAGCGACCAGCGAATGCTCTGCTATGGCGGAACTGTTGATATCTAAGTTCTTCACAGCGCGTATGTGTTCGGTGAGCCTTGTAGAAATGTTGCGTTTTGTCTCGCCGATGTAGCATTTACCGCAGTCACAAGGAATCTTGTAGACACCGGGGACACCTAATGGGTCTCTATCCTTGGGAGAACATAGCAATTGTCTCAATTGTGTGGGGGGTCGGAATATCGTTTTTATGCTGTATTTACGACGTAAGACGTGCCCGATTTTATCTGTTATTCCCTTAACAAATGGTAAGTATGCTACAGCTCTCTCTACCGATGCCTTGCGTGACCTCATAGACGTGTTTGCGATCCGAAAACTTTGTCTCCAACCATAGCCGTTTCTCTCTAACACCTCTTTTCCCCGTTTTTACAATAGTCAAGTTCACGATAGTTTTTGTATTAGTTATATTGTAAATTTTAGAACATTGCACGCCCAATAGTGCAGAATACATTGTGTCATTGTCTTTTATAACATGTATTTCATGCAATAAATTAATTTGATTTGATTTGATTTCATTTTTTCATTTTTTTATTAAAATCACAAAGATCACTATGAATCGTCGATTTTATCTACAGCCTGTTCCTCCACAATCAATCCAGGAAAGAAAGGCAAGAAAACAAGGCTGGTTACTCTATTAAATGATTCTTTTACAGAACAATAGGTAGCTACATGTTATTATCGAGTTGGAGCATTTTCAATCCCAACCGTTTTTATCATCATTATTAACTCGGAATGATCCACAGATGGGTTATAAAAAGGCCCTTTTTCTTCTGCCAGCCTCCTCTGTCCTGTGCGTCTCTCATCCAGGTGTTTCTTGCGACTGTTAGGGCCCGGTCAAACTGAGGCTGGGTGGCGGTGGCGATCAAATAGAAATGGTTGTCAAAGTCACCGCCATCGCGTCAAATTAATCGCTTTCAGACGACCAGGGGGGGAAAGGCAAATACCACTTTCTGTTGACGCCTGCGGGAAGACAAAATTGTATGGAAATGACATTTGCTGCGGAAATGTCATGTGACATTTAATTAAAAAAAAAACAAAATGTTTCAATTTCTGTAACTATTTACAGTTCTTTTATATCTAAGGTTTTGACCTTGTGTTAAGTAAACAATACTTGTGTTCGAAGGCCCCCGCTCTGCCATATCATAGAGTAGGTATCGTTACAGATTATAAGGTAGGTATTTAAGAGTGCTTTGTTTACTTTTAAAGTTATAATTGCTTTCTTGTTGTTACTTAATTTTAAACATGTGCGGATGTAATATTTAACTAATTTAATAACTACCTACCTAAATGATCATGTGAATATTCTGAAGTTTAAATCAACTTACATAAAAAAATACTTTGTTTATATTTGTCTAGACATCCTCGATATCTTCGGCCAGACTTTAGTCACCTTTTTGTAAAGGCTGGCAGGCTATCACCATGCCTGAGGAGGTGTCCTGCCATACTCCACTTGAGATTAAATGTTCGATTGACACCACAATATAGCTGAAACAAGGACCATAAAAAAAAGCAGAGTTTGTTGCCTGATAAACAAAATAATTTACTTACAGATTATAGATCAAGTTCTCTGAATAAATAAATAAATAATAATTAAGTATTATTATTTAAGCTGACTTTTCTATATGAATCTTGTAATTTCAATAAATAAAAACCTATTGACTTTACGTAAGATTGAGTTCTTTCGTCGTACACTTTCGTCCGACGACGGATCTTAGTATGAAACTTTAAATGCTCATTAAGAAGGTTCGTTTTACGTAAAAGCTCATCGCATCTCAATGAATAAATATTTATTGATGTGACTTTCACTTTAGATTTAGTGCTTTCAACGTCGTATACTTTCGTCCAACGACGGATCTTAGTATGAAACTTTACATGCTCAGTAAAAGCTCATCTCATCTCCCAGATACAGTGTTAAACATATATATGAACACACAATTACAAGATAAAAGGCTCTTAAAACTTAATGCGAGGACCAACAATTAGAGCTTTTAGGGGATACGACTTAAAATAGGGTACATGTTCATTACTTAGAAAGGGGCATTAAAATACATCTGTAGCCTAAATTCTAAACTAGATTGTTTAATATATTAGAAATTAAAAAAAAATTACGACTATTTTAATACAGGTTTACTTAAACTTAACACAAACGATATTTCAACCCTTTTATTGTACCTTGTAATTTTAAATAAAATATATTTTTTTGTTTTGTTTTTGTTGTGTTTAAAAATCACAACTGTAAGCCACGTCATAATCAATACACCGAAAACTGAATGAAAGTCAGAGCTTTCGCAATTATCTTCGGAAACCTAATAAACGCAATCGCTGGCAAAACTGTTTCACCAATGAACACTCTGTATATAATATTTGCAAACTTTGTATCTGAAAACTGCAACGGGTGTCACCCCTCATGAGACATTTTTTATTTTTAACGCTGTCCAAGCTTCAATTTTAATCGTATTCATTTTGTAAAATATAGGTACATAGGTTAATTCTGCCTTAATGGTAGCATAGAAGATTTAGTTAGCATTAAATTACGTATCTAAAATGTATTAAAAATTTAAGTAATAGCAGATATAAGGCGTATCTGCTATTACTTAAATAATTGTTTTTATAATTGTCTAAGTTAAAAAGAGTATCTTAAGACTTTGACGTTTTTCCATGAAAACTACTAAGCATCAACTTTGCGTACCCTGTATAAAATAGCCTGAACGTTATTTTAAAGCAAAGGCAAGAGAGCGTATAATATTTCCTTGCTGTCTCATAATTTTCCCCGAAAATTCATCATACTTGGCCGTATTTTAGCAGCGATGTATAAAACAATGATAGCACTTCCCTACCTAGACAACAGTATATAAAGTACGCGGTAAAACAGTTTAATTATTTAGATGTGGCTACTTGCCTACAGCAATATGACTTGGCTCATTTGTAGAACATATCAAATAAAGAGGAGGTTGTTTGATGGTAAAATTTGCATTTTGCATAGTCCCCATGACGAAGATCCCTACTCAGCTATTTATTTACTCAGTACCCAGATCTTGGGGATACAAAGTAATAGGCACTCAGAGATATGTCTAATTGAAACATGTCTGTGTTTTTCATGGAAGTTAGCATTTCACGTGACAGATTGCAATCTAATTACCGCTTATTGGAACATTAAACGATGTCATATTTAGAGTTTTTAAGGATACGTTCAAATAATATACCGAGGTAATTTCATGTGTAAGTTTTGAATTAAAACATACCAATAAGTTTGCATTTCTAATTAAAAAGTAGCATCTCCCAATTGCCAAATTTGTGGAACCATAGAAGATATTCAACATTTATATGTGTGGAATGGTAATGAAAAAAAGACTATTTTCGAGTACACTAAAATGTTTGATGTTGACACATAATTTATTATCTTATTCTTTGTCGGATGAAGCCAACAGTTTGTACAATCCAGCTTCTAAGTTTTTTTTCCTCATGTTTTAATAATATATATTTTTATCTACTTTTCCGTGGCAAAGAGGTCGCTCAGTATAAGTAATAAATAAAAAAAAACAATCTGTGAAGTTGACTCTCTGCATCACACAAACTGTGCCCAAATTCGTTGGTCAGTATATTGGGTCCTTGTTTTATAGTTCAATCATGTAGGCTCGGGTGCTGTTTTGACTCAGCCGAAACAAATAGGGGACTGATGAACGGATCAATATGCCACAGCCATATTGGAAAACCGAAATATGATGTGATCTAAGCTTATATAATATTAGAGTGGATCAAAGGAGAGCCCTATGAAAGAGGTAAAGTTTGTAAGTTGAGATATTAGTCCTTTTTTAAAAAATAACAAATAACAAAACAAATACGCTCACGACTTCATTCCCCATGATGAAAATCCTCAGATACATACATCAGTGAGAAGATCTTTAAGGATATCACTAACCAATGATATGCCTTCGAATTTTGGTTCTAGGGCCGATAGGAAACCGATATGTTTACTCACGATGTTTTCTGTCACCATTTTGAGCAGAAGTTAAACGCACATAAATTGAAAAAATCATTGGTGCACGACTGGGTTCGAGCCACGATCTTCGGATCGGAAATCGGAATACTGCCCACTAGGCCAACATGGCTCACCAATTATTTTACCAATATTTAAAATGGACATTCAGTGTGTATATAGGCTGTATAGTATACCGTTTAAATAAAAACACTTTTCGTGGAGACCAATTTTGCAACGGTCGAGCGAATACGTTTCCTACGATCGCTGCCATAACGTAAAGAGCTACTTTTCATCGGCTACCACGCGGGTGAAGCCGTAAGCAGTAGCTAGTTTCGGATAAAAAGACTTCGATACTGGGAGGTATCAAATGAGATCATTGACTCCGAATAAATACACGCCCACGCCTGGAAGATTGCAAAATTCAACTCAACATTTTGCTACGACTTTCTACGTAAATAGGGTATATTAATTTTTTTTAGAGAATAAATATCTTTAAACCTAAACCTAAAAAGATTAAGTATAAATAATATATATATATAATAATAATGCTGGATATATATAAATATAGCTGGACATTTTTTTTGGGATAAGGACAAGAAGATGATGATTTTTCACTCAGCATCATCTAACCGCAAACTAAGCAGAGCATGTATTATGGGAACTACATGACTAATATACTACTACTTATATACTTTTTTCTGTAAATACTGACGTATTATACATAGAAAATACCCAGATTCGTGACAAATATTTGCAGACCATACAAACATTTGTTCAGCGGTGGGAATCGAACCCGCAACCTTCTGCGTCTCAGGCAGGCTATCGCCCACTACGCCACAGAGGTCGTCATAATATTACATTAGGCAGGTTATTTATCAACATTTTATTAATAGATCGCTTTATCTCACCTTAGTGTTTATTAAGCAAATCTATTAAAACTCTGTTTAAACTTTTAGTTCATAATGTTTATTTTGTAAATAATTATTTTTATGTGTATGAAAACACTATTTCCCGCATCTATACTCAGGTCCGTGAGGTAACCTAGTAGGCTTAGTAAGAGGCACGTCCGAAAATCATATTTGGCACATGCCCAAACTAAGTACACACCTTGAAAGATTCATTTTTCAGTTTCAATTTCAATAAACTGCAATATATAGAAACTTAAACGAAACTTCCCCTCACAGAGACTAGCATTTTACAAACTTTAGAGCCATTTACCGCTCAGCTGTCCTAAGTTTAACTAAGTATACAGCTATCTGGGACTGAAGGGAATGCACTCGTGGTAATTGGAATGCTCCGACCGGACAGTCGAGATCGGAAACTACTTCCAAAGTTTTGGTTCTGTTTAAAATGGCTAGATATCTATTTTGTGTTCAGAAGAAATAGAAGAGAAATCTGTCCCCTAATTACACTAGCAAAATGGCAATGGAATCGCGACAATGCCAATCACTTTTGACAGATTTAGCCATGTTCAAAAATTCTAAAACTCCAAAAAGGGACACATTTGACTAGGGTCATATTTGCCCCCTTTTGTAGTTTTAGAACTTTTGAGTTTTAGAGTTTTGGAAATTCCTATTTTTAAACTTTTAAAAGTTTTTGACATTTCTGAGAATGGCAAAGTTATTGCCATAGTCGCGATTCCATTGCCATTTTGCTAGTGTAATTAGAGGGCTGTTCTTCTATATATACTTATAATGAAGCTGAACAGTTTGTTTGTCTTTTTGTTTGAACTCGCTAATCCCTGGAACTATAATTTCGCATTTGGCAAAAAATATTTCTGCATTTGATAGCCCAATTCATAAGGGAGGTTATAGGCTATTTAACACCACGCTAAGATCCATTAGAGCCAAGCAAAAGGAACGTTAAGCAAAAACGAAACGAACGGCTGATCCAGTAAATAAATTCTACTATTATTATAAACACAGCAGTTTGTTACTCAAAAACTACTGAACGGATTTTTTATTTATTTATTTATCTAACTACACATTACACGTTACAAACATTAAAAAAATACAATATCTAAAATACAGTTTTGATCTGGTTTTACAGTAGGTTGTAGTAGTCTTTTTGAAGAGGAGAAAGGAGACACCAAATGCGATAAAAGATTTATATTCTGGCAGAGCTTCCGCCTTTTACAAAAATAGGGTAGAGAATGGCGTCCGTGCCATAAAATTCACCCGCTTTATATAACCAACCATTTAACTTAAATCTAAAATTATTTATACTTAATCAATAAATAAAATCAACAATAAAATATGAAATATTTAGACTTTAACTATATCAAGTAATTACATTTTTTATCTATCGATTTACTAATAAAAGTATGATATTTACTTAGGCGCCAAAATGAGCTCAATAAAATTTAGCTACTAATAATAAAAATAAATTATCTACGATGCATTAAAGTCCTGCATAAATAACTAAAATAATATTCCAACGATTTAATTATGATAAAAAAATCATAATAAAATCGAACTGTGCTTCTAAGATTATAACCATGTTGATAGGTACGTGGTTACTTTTCTAACACTGCTTAGGAACATAACTTATATGCGCACACTAAAACAATAAATGAGTAACAATGTTGAGCAGACAAACAACTGTGTAGTATCATTAAAGGACCAGATTCTCAAAAAATAACTAAAAAAAACAAATATAAATGAAGATAAGCAACTTTACTTTACTTCATTTACTCTGTTCTTTCTTCTAGTAAGTACCTACTAAGGTACTTAAGACAAACACATATGTAAGAAAACTAGAAACTACAATAACCTATATACTGTCTACCTATATACTATCTATTTAATGGACCTTTGGGCTCAAGACGCTACTACGTATGAGCGTCAAATCCTCAGTTAAAATAGATTACAATTTTGATGAAACTTTACAGTAATATAGCTTATACATCAGAATAACACATAGGCTACTTTTTATCCGGGTACCACGTGACCGAAGCCGTGGGCAGAAGCTAGTAAATTATATAGGAATACATATAATTTAAAAAAAGCTGCACCTATCCTCAAAGGTTTAATGGAAGAAAACTCTTGTTTGGGTTAAGCTGGCCTTTGTACATGCCCTATATTATGTAAGTTTTTTGTCTGTGGAGGTACAATCCTACTATCCTATCCTACTAATATTATAAACGTGAAAGTTTGTGAGGATGGATGTTTGTTACTCTTTCACGCAAAAACTACTGAACGGATTTTGATGAAATTTTACTGTAATATAGCTCATACATCAGAATAACACATAGGCTACTTTTTATTCGGGTACCACGCGGACGAAGCCGTGGGCAGAGGCTAGTAAAGAATAAAGAATAAACAAAATTGTTATAGTAGGCTACTCTGATATATTGAGTACTAGCTTCTGCCCACGGCTTCGCCCGCGTGGTACCCGGATAAAAAGTAGCCTATGTGTTATTCTGATGTATAAGATATAGTACTGCAAAGTTTCATCAAAATCCGTTTAGTAGTTTTTGCGTGAAAGAGGAACAAACATCCTCATAAACTTTCGCGTTTATAATATTAGTAGGATATCAATTTGGTATAGTCCAGAGTTCACATGTGTTAAAACGAGTGGCAGGAAGATCTGGGGGGCTAGACAAATACCACTTTCTGTTGACGTTAACGCCTGTGGAAAGATAAAATTGTATGGAAATGACATTTGCTGCGGAAATGTCACGTGACATTTCCATACAATTTTATCTTTCCGCAGGCGTTAACGTCAACAGAAAGTGGTATTTGTCTAGCCCCCCTGAAGAGTAATCTTCACGTCAGGCGATAACTTTTAGAACGTTCTAGCTCTCATATTTTTACTACGCACAATGTCTTTCTATAACATGCGTCGTCCTTTATAATATCTGGCTTCAAATTTAAAATATCAACCTCGAAGTTGGCAGGAAGAGCAGCAAGTCTCAGCCCCGCCGAAGTTAATATTTTTGTGATGTTATAACATTTGGTTAATACTTAAAGCCAAATAACCAAATTGACGACCTCTGTGGCGCAGTGGGTGAAGGCCCGACTGAGACGCAGAACATTGAATTCCCGCCACGGGACAAATGTTTGTATGATCTGCAAATATTTTTCTCGGGTCTGGGTGTTTTCTATGTACAATATGTAAGCATTTACAAAAAAAAAATAAGTAGTATATCAGTCATGTAGTTCTCATAATACAAGCTCTGCTTAGTTTGGGGCTGGATTATGCTGTGTGAAAAATGACCAAAATTATTAAGTTAGGTGTTTTTCTTATTCACCACATGCATAAAAATAAAAAAAGTAACTTTTCGCGCGATACCCAAAACAACAAATTAGTCTTAATATACATTATGTATATTGCAAATAACGTTTCTTATCTTACATATTTATCAAAACATTGTTTGAATTAAATTTATTATTATAAAAATAAAATAAACCTCAATAAACGAACCGACAAATCCCAATCAGCTATATATTCTGAATTCCCATTTAAAGGGGTGACGCCCCTTATTTGTATAAAAAGTTGAATTGGGTTGAAATTACCCCGCGTGGGGTAATTCACCCGAAAAGGGTCGTTCCTGGGAAAAACAAACAAACATTCATAATAAAGGCTTCGACTTTCAGTTTGTTATTAGTCGGCTAAATTTTAATGGTATGGTAATTTTAACTGAATTTTCTATTATTCTAAAAGTTATTGTCAGTAGTACCTACAGTTAGTGATAAAATTAATGAACGAAAAAACAAACATAATATACATATAGTCACGCTGGTTTCCGGAGGGGTAGGCAGAGACCACAGATTTCCAATTGCTATGATCCTGTCATGCCTCTTTCGTTTCGTTCATCCTCATCGAATTCTTCATACTTGTTCGGCGGTTTAGTGTTTAGTGTGTAACTTGGCCTTGCTCTAGAAGTCTAGAACATCTCGAATTTCGTCGACTAAAATGAAAGGTATACCTTCATTTACACCACAAGAAATTAACAAAATAAATATAACTTTACATAACTAAGTAGCAGGTACAGTTGGCAGTCTTATCGCTTAGAAGATCGCCAAGATTGCCCAAGTTCCTTTTGCTCGTCTAATGTCATTATGATGAGCTTAAAAAAATCCACACAGCATCATCTAGCCCCTTAGTTCCCAAAGTGGTCCAGGAGGACCCCCAGGGGTCCACGGGAGACTCGAGGGGGGTCTACGTTAGCGTGACAAAAAAATGGGGGTTTACAATGCGTAAGCGGGGGGGCCACGAAAATTTATCTGCTTTCGATAGTGACTTTACCTATCAATGTAGGCAGATAATATTTTAAGAAACAGCATAATCAATTCAATAATTAACCAACTAATTCTCACTTATTTCATTTAGACTCCCCATTCGTGGTTGGAACTCAGCCGCAACGCAAATTTGCATAGTTCGATCTAATCTTCAAATGTTTTGTCGAGTTTTGGGAATATGCTAGAAATTTAGCTGCAGGGGGTCCACCGGAACCAGCTAAATTTTGAAAGTGGTCTATGAGAAAAAAAGTCTGGCAACCTCTGATCTAGCCCCAAAACCCTCGCGGCGGGAACATTCAACCTTCTGCATCTCAGGCGGGCCTTCCCCCACTACGCCACAGAGGTGGCGAAGAGAGATATGGCCTCCCCCAAATAATATCACAACGAACCGTCTTGATCACCTAAAAATGATACCGATCACAACTTCTGTCCAGCCATGATAATGTTAATGTTATATCCAAAATTATCATTTTATGCCATTATTGTTTTAAACCCATTATTTACAAGTGGAGATGATCCCCGAAAAGGTTTATTTGGGTACTTTAGGCCTGAACTGAATCCTATCTCTGCGGCACAGACACCATTCAGAGGTTTGAGATACTACTAGATAGGTAAAAACAAACAGTGTTGAACGTTTCGGTTCATATTGTAAAAACGGGAATTTTTACGTACCGCACTATCGGTGAAGGCACCGACTAAGTTTCGACTCATTCCGAGAGTCTTCATCAGAGTGGGTGATCGCGACGTTGTCCCTCCGCGTTGCGTCGTGCACTAGGAAAATGAGAATGAGTCGAAACTTAGTTGATGCCTTCACCGATAATGCGGTGGAAATTCCCGTTTTTACAATATGAATAGTCAAATTCACGATAGTTTTTGGAATAAAAAAACGGTTCGGTTGTTGACTAAAGTAAGAAAAAAAGAAAAAACCTTCCCATTGCACGGAATTTGATTAATTATTAAAAAAAAACAAATGTCAATCGGCGTGTTTATTATTTATTATTATTATCTATTCTTGAAGTGCTTGCGAGGTTTTTTTAAGTACACGCTAACATAAATATTTTTTTAGATCCATGATAAGTAATCATTATTTGACCTGGCAAAGTGTTCAAATGTCATTGTCTTACTATACAAACTGCAATGTAACTTTTAATATGAATTAAACTTCTGTTTTTTTTTAAAATTTTTTTGTTTCATTGCAAATTAGAGCACATTGAGTTGAAACTCATTCTGCTTGCTCTCAATAGGACATGGCTGAAAATCAGTGTTGAGCCAAGGCCTTTTTGACGAACTGCAGCACACATAGACATTTTACCTATATTTTAACTGGTGTACTGTATAATTATTGTAATTTGTATGTGTGTGTCTGAAGTAGCAAATAAAGTCTTTTATCTATCTATCTAGAGCAAAGTACAAGTCAGACTTGACGAAACTTGTCAAGTCTTAGCCGAAATAACAATGAATAAATTCGTTTATTTAAAAATGACTCTGCTATCGTCTCGATCTTCTATAATCAATATTAATCGGCTGTCTATTGTTATATTTTGGACGTGCACTAAAACACGGTCTCATTACGAAACGTGGTCTAAACTCGAGTTGAACTCAAGTTCTGTCAGATCCACTAAACCATGGTTTAAATATACCTTATCGAAAAAATAGTATTATTGCAAAGCCACTACAGTCGACAATTTAAAAATAAAATAAAACCGCGGGATGACCGTTTAATTTAAAAAACACTTCTAAACCAAAATAAAAAGAAAAACATAATTTTGATTGGCTACCAAAAAAAGTAGGTTCTCAAAAAGAGGTTGAGTTGTGATAGAAATAAACTAGGTGACCGCCTGGTTTATCTTTTAGCAGCTATTTGTAGTCAAACCTCTTTTTGAAATGTCACATAGACTGTCGGCTATTATACTATAGCATTTCTGATGATTTATACTACTGATTTAGCCAATAGAAAAAAAATATATGCTCGGCATCAATGTGTCTCAGCTTAATGCAGTATTAAACTTTGCTGCGCTGGTTTTCAGACAGGGCCTTTTGTGATGACACGAACAGTGACGAGGGAACATAAAATCTACAAAACTACATAAATACTCAAACATAATTGATGCGTAAAAAGTGATAGAAAAAGTTTACAAGTTGGGGTGATTCTTTACGGCAATAAGGGAAGATAATTTTGCAGAAGACACAGTTGACATGAGGCTAGAAGTAAACTACTCCCTTATGCCAAGAGGGAGCTGGATAGCTTACAAATGGGATACCTACCTTCGAGCAAGTACTGCCGTCATAAAAAGAAAAGCCGTAACTTAGTCAAAGTTGATTTCGAGATAATTGAAGTTTTGTTCAAAATGACGGCCGGCGATTTACTAAATGTTTTTTGTTATTAAACTTTATTTTATAATACGCAAAAAAAATTAGCTTTCTTTTGAATCCTATTTTGTTTTTATTTTTAGATTCGTTCACTTCTTTATCTCATTTTTTCCTTAGATAGATAGATAGATAGATAAAACATTTATTCGTTGCTACAGACACACACCAATATACATTTTATTGACAGTAAGTTTGTGTTTGTGTGTGTTGCAGTACAACAAAAAGGCCATGGCTCAGTGAACATTTTTTGCTTAAAAGCAAAAACACTGATTTTCAGCCAAAAACCTGTTGAGACCAAGTAGAACAAGTTGCAAGTGTACCTAGCTACGAATGATTGTAGTTGTGTTGCGAGTAGCGTTCATACATTTAAAAGAGAAGAATCAAACTAAATAAATAAACAACTGACGACAGCTTTATTTTAGGCATACGAAGTGCTTGGGAATACCTGCTATTTGCTTTTGTAATAAAAACTGTTTAAACTTTATTTTAAAAGTATACTTATTTTTAACATTGCGTATAGGGGGTGGAATATTGTTCCAGCACTTCGTTGCCGAATACCTAAAACTTCCCCTGAAAGCTGCAGTCTTGTGATTGTGATAGGAAAGTGCAGATCTTACTGACCGTAACCTTTCACCAGAGACGAAGTTAAGTTTTGAGTGCAGATACTCAGGCTTTTTGAACTTAATAACGTCAAATAGCAGTCCTCCCAGGTGCAGTAGCCTACGTGATTCCATGTTTAATAAGGACATGTTATTCAAGTACGGTGTTATGTGACTACGAGGTGGAATATTGAAGCAAAAGCGACAACAAGCATTCTGCACTCTTTGTATCATGCGCTGGGTTCTCGCAAGTAACCGAGGACCAAAAACGATATCCCCATAATTTAGCTTAGAAATGATTAGCGATTCACAAAGGATGATACGAGATGCTTCAGACAATTGTTCTCTAATTTTGTAAAGTATCTTTAGGCGGTAAAAACAACTTTTTACCAAATTAAGAACATGATTCTCAAATCTGAGTTGACTGTCGATTGTAATTCCGAGATTCCTAGCTTCTTCCACTCTACCTACCTTAGAGTCGCGGAGTTACGTCAGGGTCGCCATTTAGCTTGTCAATTTGGTTTTTGGTACCCAAAACCATAAACTGTGACTTTGTTGGGTTTAATACGAGCGCATTGTGCGAGGACCAGTCTGCAATGGCGTTCAGATCTTTGTTCAATAGTTGAACAGCTTGTGCTAATTTGTCGGGTGCCTCTGATACATATACCTGCACGTCATCTGCATAACAGTGGTAATTACAATGAGAGATAACCTTAGACAAATCCGCACAATAAATTATAAAAAGAAGAGGACCAAGTATAGAGCCTTGCGGGACACCACGAACAATAGGCATTGGTTGTGATAATAAAGTTGATCCATCATTTTTTGTCAATTTTACAATCTGTAATCGAGAACTGAGATAACTATGGAACCACATAACAGATAATTGACTTAAGCCATAGAAAGAAAGTTTGGCGAGAAGGAGTGGTATGTTGAGGCAGTCAAATGCACGCGAATAATCAAGCAGGGTTAGCAACGTGCAGCGTCCTCTATCCTGCTCCGCCAGGACATTATCTGTGACATCCAGAAGGGAAGTCACAGTTCCACGACCTTTACGAAAACCAGACTGCAGAGGAGGCAGAATGTTATATGATTCGACATACCTAGTTAGTTGGTCACTGATAACTTTCTCAAGGAGCTTCGACAGGAAGGGTAGAATACTTATTGGCCGAAGATCCTTAAGCTCAACCGAGGTTCCTTTTTGTTTAAGCATAAAAATCATATTTAATAAGCAATACTTCACTAAAAAGGCCTAATTTCATAGGATGTAATTACGGCTTTTCATGGAAGGAAGTCGACCTTTGTAACCACAAGCCATTTCATGTAAAGCCTTAATTGTGCAGTTAAGACTTTTCTCGCCAGGAAACTAGCCTAAACAAAGTTTTTAAGGCTTGTGTTTTAAAATAAAAGCACTGAAAATCAGGAACTCAAGCCTTTAATTATGTATAAAATTATATCATCAGATATAAAATCAAAGACGCAAGCATAGATTTGTAGTCAGGTAAAGAAAATAAGACGCTAGTCACTAAAATGAAAGCATACATACCTACGTAATCATTCTTTATTAAATCAATCAGTGTTTAACATTTTCACTAATTACTTTTTCTTATTATTATAATCTAAACAAAAAAAACATAATATTATTATCATAATAAACAAAAAAACCGCCTCAAATATTATTTTGATGTAAAAATACAAAAACAATCAATACTTAGTTGAAACTTATCTAATTAGGTAGGTAGGAATATTACCGAAAATCACATTTGACTTATTATAAAACAAAAACAAAAAACAATTGTAACAAAAATATCTCCTTCTAATATGTAATAGTTTTAATTATTATTTGGTGATCAGTCATCATAGTCTACCAGTAGGTTTGCAGTAGAATTGTTTGTATGCAAATTTTCCCAATAAAAAAATCGGTTTGCTGGCACCAATGGGCCTAATTTATGCAGGATATTATTTTTGCGTTCACTCGTTATTCCTCTTGATTCTATCTTTTGTACGTGAGCAAAAAAAAACTTTCTTCTCGACGGTTTTTTTCAAACCTTCTAACTGTATTTATTCTGGGCTATTGAAATCGTTTTTGTAAAACATTGAAAAGCTTCCTTTTTGAAAGCATATATAGATTTTTGAAAGCAATCACACATATCACGTAAATATGCTCGTGGGTTGGATTTTTGAATTCTGACATTGGAGGTATCATTGGCAATATTGAAAAAATCAGTAACAGCCACCTGTTTTACAATAGTTATTCTTTTATTTGTTGAAGCAACTGCTTCTGCTAAATCGTTAAGGTCATATATTTTTTTCTTTTTCTTCAAGGCATGCTCTACTTGGTAATGGAACTCGTCTGCAGACGTAAAAGTATGGCCCGTTTCGAAATATTTATAACACGATGGTGTTGATGATGGTCTCGTGAGAGTTTATGTAGTAAATCATAAAAGAAAATATTGCCCAGTAATTTTTTGTGCTGCACAATTATCGAGCCACAAAGTTATCTCCTTAAAGTCTCTGAAGTGCTCCAAAAAGGCTTTAAACGCACAAATGATGTCATCCTTCTTCCTGCCAGAAATAGCTTCATGCCATATAGCAGCAAATGTCATAATATCTGACGTTTTGTAGCCTAACGGCACAAAACTTTCGTTGAACGCTACGAGGCGAGGGCAAAACAAGACCATGTTGAGATGTACAATTTCTGTTCGCTCCACGATAACGACCAAAATCGTTATTTATTACCTTTCTTCTCTCTTCATGGATCATCGAAATAGTTACATTTTTTTCTACAAGTTTCATCACATCCAGTTTTCAAAGCGTATTTTTTTAAAACTTTTTCATCACTTCTAATTTTTGTTCTTTTTTCAAAACTCTTCTTAAATAATTTTCTTTTGCGTATAGTCCCTTTTTTAGTCAATTTATTCTGTTCTGGCGTCGATTCTGGCGGCGATTCTGGTATAATGATGTGCGGTTGTGAGTTCAGAAGAATGGAGTCATAATCTGTATCATCTTCTAAAATTGGAGCGGCGTGAGTGTTTGGTGGCACATAGTCTTTATCAAGTACTGAATCATCTGAATCGAAGTCTTCATCGCTGCTGTGTGAATTTGCTGTTCTCGCAATGTTATGTGGATTACTTCTATAATAGTTGTCACCAGTAAATCCAGAGCTCGCCGATTCTTAGTTATATTGACTTCCGACGTTGTTAGAATCAGCAGCAAATCCAGATTCCGTTTGGATGTGATGTGAGTTCGAAATGAAATCAGAATCTAGATCATTTTCGTTTTGTCGAGTGTGATCACTCAACGCTGTGATCTCGCGTGACCCGAACTAGCAACTGAACGACGCGGGGCGTGCGCGCCTGAAAATAAATACTCCCCACCCTCCCATGAAATGCCTCATAATTTGGTAATTACGGCTTTTCATTTTAGCAAATCTAAAGTGATATTTATGTTGTGCCAATCTAAAAGGCCTTAAATGGGAATTACGGCCATACAGACAAGCAAGATGTGAATACTTAAACAAAAGGCCGTAATTTTGAAATTAAGCCTTTTCAGACTAAAAAACCTTAAATTTTGACGTAGTTACGACGAAAATCGTTATGGTATCTTTACATTCATTCGTGTTACAGCTTTATCTGTGAGGCCATAAGATAGCATTTTGTTTGCTGATTCCGAATCTGTATCTAACTCATTTTTGACAAAATTGTAAGTTACGGCTTTTCTTCTTATGACGGCAGAGTAGAAGACACTACGTACGGAAAGTGGCGCCGCCTGTTGATAACTGGCGACGGCTTATGGCGGCAAAGGTGACATTAAATTATGAAGGAGAGTATCGTTAGAAACTCGGCATGCCCCAGAACAATTCGCATGTTCTATCACTTAATCCTACTAATCCTACTTATATTATAAACGTGAAAGTTTGAGAGGATGGATGTTTGTAACTCTTTCACGCAAAAACTACTGAACGGATTTTGATGAAACTTTACAGTAATATAGCTTATACATCAGAATAACACATAGGCTACTTTATCCGGGTACCACTCGGGCGAAGCCGTGGGCAGAAGTTAGTATTCCAATAAACGGCGATGTGCTTGCAACTTGTCACGTGGAATATTACCAGAATGGGGGCATGTACTAAATGTAATGTTTGAACGTGCCTCTGCACCCCCTTGATCCTTATCTTGAGTACGTATCTGAGTATGTCCATCATGGAGAATACAGTTTTGTACGTGTTTTTTTTTTAATCTGCTGTTTATCAGGCCACCAGCTTCAACGCAATTTTACTCGCGATTCGCTTATACAATGACCTCCTCGAGATTGCAAACTGCTTTCACTCCGGCCACCTGTGCAAAGAATCCTCTTTAATAGAGCGTTTGTTTGTGTTATTGTTGTAAATGAAAAGGTATCTTGAATTTAATAAGGCCTATTGTGTTCCTAAGAGTATTTACCTACGAGAAAACGTGTTTGTATAATCTTTTAATAAAGTAAAACCCTTCGTGGAATTGGTATAAGTACCTACATTTTCTGAGTAGTATTAATAATAATAATAATAACGCATTTCTTGTTTTTTTAATCTTACACTTCTTGATTTAAATGTGACAGACTGCAATTCTTTTCCAAAGTGGTTCATGAAATATATAAACAAAGGGTAATTACAGCCATTTTAGGCTTCAACTTTGTCTTTAGGGCAAAAATAATAATAAAATAAAAATGATAAATCCATTTAAGTATTCGCTTATTTAATTACAGCTAAAATATAAAAAAGGACCTGTCTTTTTTGTTTCAGAATAAATTTGTATTATTGCTAACCCCCATTAACTGCCTGTCTATTCGTCGTAAAAAAGCTAAAACAAGCATATCCATAGTCGAAGTTCGGCGCGGGTGTTCACACCTCGTTGAATCTCGCTTTGATTTTCCACCGGTTGCCTGCCTGAAATAGAGCAGACGGTAGACAGAGATAGACGATGAGACAGAGGTAAAATTCAAATAGGTTTACCGGGAAATGGTCTACGACTTTTCTTTAAAACAGAAAAATCGGTAGGGTAAGTTATGTTAAGTATTTTGCTCATAAAATGGTAAATCGTCAAAAAAAGTGGACATGTATTGCGTCTCGTGCTGGACAAAGGTCTTATAAAATAAAATAAATATCTCCCTACTAATATTATAAACGCGAAAGTTTGTGAGGATGGATGTTTAATACTCTTTCACGCAAAAACTACTGAACAGATTTTGATGAAACTTTACAGTAATATAGCTTATACATCAGAATAAAACATAGGCAACTTTTTATCCGGGTAGCGCATGCCGTGGTCAGAAGCTAGTATATAATAAAATCCATTATTGCTTTACAGAAATACATTTCGTACATTTTATCTCTAAATATGTAATTTGATACAAAAAAGGTAGGTTTTGAGTACATACTCTATGGTGCGCAATATTCTTCAGCAAGACAACAATGTCTCATAAAACCTGTTTCAAATTGTTGCTCCTAAGCATTTTAGGGCTCGAATTTCCATGGGTCCTTTGCGACCCATTTCAAAAAACTTTAATAATAACAGAAATTAAGAAACACTTTCTTTGAAGATACTTTTATCGAAAATAGGATTAAGTTAAAATCTCTGAACCTTCTATCGAAACTATATTCGTGGAAAGACTAATATTAGAGAGAAAACATTAATTTCAAAGATGAAACGTCGGAGCTGTGTTTATTTCGTTGGGAATGAGAGCTGCTATTTTCATCAGGTAGAAGGCTCTTTGGTCTGTAAGGGGCAGCCGTGTTCTTAAAATATTATTATGTCGTAGCTACTCATCATCATGTCATGTTAAACTTAACTATCCATGTCTATTCATTTCTCATCACACTTTCTTTGTCCACACTCACTTTGTTTTCACTGTTTTCCTTCTGCAACACTGCAATCGTGAGGTCACCCCTAACTTCCTACGAGTAGGTCCTATCTGAAAATCAGCGCTGCTACGCCTCGGCGAGGCAGCAATAAGAGGCAGGCTGAGGCAGGGCCTTTTCGATCCATTCCTACCACTGCAGCATATACTGCCCTCGTTAACATTGGTTAACACCCACGTATTGTATTCTACTGTATATTTTTTTTATTGTTTGTCTTTCTTATAATTTGTACTTGTCTGTGCTGTATCCGTATCTGTTGAATACAAATCTATCTATGTACAGCCTATCTCCTCCCACTGCTGGATATAGGCCACATTTCGTTTATGCCATCCGCCTTGATCTTTGTTTTTTTTTTTTTAGTTTATTAATTTATTCAATAAAATCACAAGGACCACTTTGAAACGTCGGTTTTTATCTAGGTGCCTGTTCCTCCGCGACCAAGCCAGGAAAGAAAGGCAAGAAAACAAGGCTGGTTATTCTTTTTAATAATCCTTTTACAAAACAATAGGTTCGAGTTGGAGCATTTTCAATCCCTAGAGTCTTGTCGACACCATGCTCGACTTGGGGTTGTACTGTTTCGTCGACCCATCTTGTCGGCGGACGAGCTGTGCTCCTTATACCGTCGGGGTCACCACTCAGAGAGCACTCAGCTCCACCTGTCATCACCGTGCCTGCCTACGTATCCCTCCCAACTCTATTTGAGTCCCAATACTCAGTAGCCCCATAATTAGGTAAGTACTACATAATGACTATTGACATTTTATATCCAAATTATTGAACTTCCATAAATGAATTATTTGGATTGTAAGTTATTGTATAGTTCGTCTGATTTATTTTAAAGTATTAAATTTTAGTCTTTAATTAATGTTATTGGTCCTCGACAGTTTTGATTAAAGTAAATAAATAATAAAAAATCAATTTTGGCTATCATTGAATTTTTTTTTGATGTGGACAATTTTTTTTATAGTAAAAAACAAACACAGTGACAACTGTCAACCCCAAAATGAAGATCCTCAGATTCATACTCGTAATAATTAACACGTGCTCAAAACGCGGAAGAAAATATGAGGAAGCCGGCATGCTAAAAATTCGAAGGCATGTGCCATCAGTTAGATAGATAGATAGATAAACTCTTTATTGTGCATAACACCAATTTACAATATCAACACAGAAACATAGTAAATGAAAAAAAAAGAAAAAAAAAAAGGCACAATGGGCGGTCTTATCGCTGAAAGCGATTACTTCCAGACAACCTTAGGATGGAGAGAACTATTTAAAAGAATGACGGTGCCTGAATAAAAGTGTTATGTGATATATCAAATCAAATTGAATATAGTAAAAAAGTTAAATAAAACGTAAAACATACCACACAAAAACTCAAGAACATGACGAAGACTGCTGTAAGTAAAATAGTTTGACACGATCTTTAAATGAATGCAGTGATGGAGCATGCCTGACCGATACCGGCAAAGAGTTCCACAGTCGTACAGCTTGCACGGTGAAAGAGTCAGTGTAGAAAGAACTACTGTGCACAGGAGTCTTTAGAGAAAGAGTTTCTGATGACCGAAGTGAACGAGAATTGGAGAAATGAAGAAACTCAAAGCGTTCTTTGAGATAAGAAGGAGCGGAAGGATTAAACAATACATTATAGAATAATGAGAGAATATGAGTATTCCGGCGAAGGCGAATAGGAAGCCACTTGAGCTTAGTACGGAATTGGGAAACGTGGTCATATTTGCGAAGACCAAAAATATATCTGATTGAAAAAGTTAGTGTTCCAATAAGCGACGATGGTCTTTCAACCTGTCACTTGGAATCCTTATATGTGCCAAATATAATATTTGAACGTGTCTCTGACTACCCTTACTTGGTATCATCATAGATCTACGCACTGAGTATGGATCTCAGAATCTCCATAATGGAGATCCCAGTAGTGAGCGTGTTTTTTTGTCTTTCCAATTACCATATAGACACAGTATCACAACTACAAACACGGGAAGGTAAATTTTAAATTATAATCTGACCCCGTTGGACCCAAGGGTCAAAAGATTCATTATCTCTGTCGCATTCTGTAAACACAAAAAGATTAGGATAAACCTCTATTGTGTGTATATCATATGTTTAAGAAATATTTTACCTGCATAAGTAACAATATAATAAGTTATAAATTAAGTTATACTGAAAACACGTATCCCTTCCCTTCATTACACATACCTACTAACTCTTTCAGCCACGCTTTCATTTTAAATTACATTAAAACTGAAATTAATGCATATTTATAGGTTAAAAAAAATAAAAAAAAAACTTTCAAGCAATGAGGTAATTAGTTTGCTAACCACCGTTGCGGTTGGCTTATTAAAAAAACGAAAATGCTGGATATTTAGGAGTATTTTATTATTCAAATTGAGGAATTGCTAATTTTAATTTGATTTTTTATGATCACCCTGAAAGCTTTACTTGCGGTGCCTTGCAAATGCTGCACTTCCATAAAGTATCTATGTGCTGGAAATCTTTTAGTACTGCAATTGACGAATCTTTTGGATGTCGTTTGTTCCAGGTGATGCATGCTACTTTTCAGACGTATCTCAATAGGAACTGATTGTTTGCGTCGTTTTTTCACGACAAATGCTAATAAAAAATCTCCAAAACTTAAATTGCTGTTAACGAAGGATAGCGCGGGGACCCTTAACAAAGAAACACTTCTTCGGAAGTACCACAGTTAAGATATCTATTTCTGGATGATGTCTCAATAGGACCTGTTTGTTTGCGTCGTTTTTTCACGACAGATGCTAATAAAAAATCTCCAAAACTTAAATTGATGTTAACGAAGGATAGCGCGGGGACCCCTAACAAAGAAACACTTCTTCGGAAGTACCACAGTTAAGATATCTATTTCTGGATGATGTCTCAATAGGACCTGATTGTTTGCGTCGTTTTTTCATGACAGATGCTAATAAAAAATCTCCAGAACTTAAATTGCTGTTAACGAAGGATAGCGCGGGGACCCCTAACAAAGTAACACTTCATCGGAAGTACCACAGTTAAGATATCTATTTCTGGATGATGTCTCAATAGGACCTGATTGTTTGCGTCGTTTTTTCACGACAGATGCTAATAAAAAATCTCCAGAAATTAAATTGCTGTTAACGAAGGATAGCGCGGGGACCCCTAACAAAGTAACACTTCATCGGAAGTACCACAGTTAAGATATCTATTTCTGGGTGATGTCTCAATAGGACCTGATTGTTTGCATCGTTTTTTCACGACAGATGCTAATAAAAAATCTCCAAAACTTAAATTGATGTTAACGAAGGATAGCGCGGGGACCCCTAACAAAGAAACACTTCTCCGGAAGTACCACAGTTAAGATATCTATTTCTGGGTAATGTCTCAATAGGACCTAATTGTTTGCGTCGTTTTTTCACGATGGATCTCATAAAATTTCCAGAACTTAAATTGCTATTAACGACGGACAGCGCGGGGAACCCTAAAAAAACACTCTTCGGAAGTACCACAGTCAAGATATCGATATCTGGGGATCTTTCTGAAATTCTTAGAGATAACAAGAGCCTAATGATACTGGACGTAGTTTTTGCAAGGGACGTAATGTCAAAAATAATAAGGTTGGCAGTCCAAATGCTGTGAAAGAATTCAAACATGAATTTCATCAATAAATAGTGACATATTTGACAGAAAATTTCATAAATGGTGGCTCAGGATTTTCTGCCACTTTCAAGACTGTTCAGAAATCAACTCCTTGATCAAGTATTACACCGTAAAGGCGGTGTGACCCGTTGATGCTGATGAAGAGCTTTTGAAATTAGCATTTCCAGATCGTTTGGAGCTGCTTGCAAGGATGGGTTATCGAAGAGACTTAGTTCTGCGGCATATGCAGTCAAAAAGATCCGTCTTTATACAGACGTTGACACAGCTAGACTAGTTTACTTCAGCTACTTCCACAGCATTATGTCGTACGGTATACTGCTGTGGGGGAGTGCTGCTGATATCAATACCATTTTTGTGCTGCAGAAGAGGGCTGTTCGAGCAATTTATAATATGGGCCCCAGAGAATCACTTCGCGAAAAGTTTAAAGAAATAAATATAATGACATTCCATTGTCAATACATTTATGAAAATCTGATGTATGTTCTCAAAAATATTAATTTGTTTAAGAAAAATGCGATAATCACAATGTTAATACTAGAAATAAAGATAAACTCGCTGTTGCCACTTGTAGACTCCATAAAGTTGGTAAATCGTTTAAAGGGCACGGTGTACGCTTTTATAACAAACTCCCAAGAGATATACAAAAATTATCAATTAACAAATTTAAAAACGTAATTAAACAAAAGCTTTATAAAAAAGCATACTATAAAATATCTGATTATTTAGATGACAAAAACTCTTGGGATTGAAAATGCTCCAACTCGAACCTATTGTTTTGTAAAAGGATCATTAAAAAGAATAACCAGCCTTGTTTTCTTGCCTTTCTTTCCTGGCTTGGTCGCGGAGGAACAGGCACCTAGATAAAAACCGACGTTTCAAAGTGGTCCTTGTGATTTTATTGAATAAATTAATTTTGTTAGTAAATGTAGCATTCTGCAAAATTAATACGAAATGTTATATATCTCAATAAAATTAAAAAAAATAACAAAATAAAATACCATCTTTAAATGAAACTTTCTACAGCCACGGCGGTTAGAAAACAAACCACCTTTTTTTTCTTCTTCATTTTTGACAAATGAATATTAGTTACATGCGTTTTCCTTGTACTAATCATCTTTAATAGATAAACACAAGAATGATAATACATTAAGCACTCTTACCTTTTTTATGAAATTTCAAAGTGCTAAATCGTCGGAAGTTTTATCTTCGGAATTATCGCGTAACCACTTTTTCAATTAAAATAGTTGATTAGATATAGTAACGCTATCTGAGTAATATGTGCACTGGGATGCCATTCAGAGTCTCCACCTTTAATATAGGCTAAGCCATGGACACAGAAGCTGGAGAAACAATCGTGACTTGGTGCACGGCGAAAAATGTTTAATTACAAGATATCAGAAAGTGTAATTGTGGCAAAATATTGTTGCGATTAACATAAAATAGTACTCTGTAATACATTTTCTAGTTTTCATCAAATACTTTATGTTCACCTTACAAATTATTCTCGTAACTTAGAAACAATTTAGAGATTTCTAACCATGGTTAGAAATCTCGCCACTAAACAGGAAATATCATCTGAATTACCTGCTTGTATACTCTGTTGTTTTTCGACTATCTGTTTTGAATCACCCTGTAAAAGGAGAACATTAGTAATGGGTATTGTTCTAACTGGACCCTACATGGTTCACAAACTTTTTACTCTACGTAATTTCAAGGGGAACATCCTAAAATAATGTTTCATTCAAAGTTCGCCAATACTAGTCCTCGGAAACAATTTGTAAACCTCATTGTATCAGGATGAACGCGCAACCTATTCTTCTAGAAGGTCACTGTGCAAAGAAAACAGCTCACTCACTTTTAGTAACAAAGTTACAGGTCAAGATTTAATTCAGATTTAATGGAGAATCGCAAGAAAAATTGTTGTCTTCATCTTCTTGTGAGATAATAAAAAAATTAAACCCAACAGACACATACATAGTCCTGACCCCACACTAGGATTCCCTGAGTCATGGGTATCAGTACCTACGAGTACCGTGGTACCAGATCCGGAACAAATATCTGCAGAACTTACAAACATTTGCCCCGCAGCGGGAACCGAACCCGCACTCTTGTGTCGCAGGACGCTACTTACTCTTACACACGACTGACGCAAGGACGCTGCAGTAAATGATGAAATGTAACCGGCGTTTCCGATTATCATGGAAATAAAGAAAGTGATCTACTAAATATTATATATAGAAAACACCTAAATGCTAATGAATGCTAAGTAGGTACTTGAGAAAACGCAGGCATGTGTCATATGTAACGTTTAAGTTTAGACGAGCCTTTGACTACCCCTTACTTAGTATCTTCATAGATCTACGCGTATGTATGGGAATTATAGTCGTAAACGTATTTTTTTTTAATATCAGTTTGAAGTTATTTCTTAGATAAGTTTTGATCAGCATACGTAAGAAGGTTCAATTCTGTAAAAAAATATTTGTAGTAAAAGATTTGGCATTCAAATCTAAACAAAAATTTAATAAACAAATCAAATTGTGTAGACTCTATGATCAAAACTTAATAGACTTAACATCAAACCATAGACCTAAGCTCAGCTGTTGGCATTCCTTTTTAAAAAAATAAACTCAAAAACTAAGAACGACTTAGTTTTTGAATTTATTTAGTTTTTGAGTTTAACTTGTTTAACAAAACAAGTATACAAGGCGAGCGTGAATGGGATAGTTGGTAGAGGAAGGCCTCGGCGAACGTACTCTGACCAAATTGGAGACATTTTAGAGAAAGGCCAGGTCAGAAGTACACTAAACCACCGAGCCTGTGAGAAGAATGTGATGAGGATGAATGAAGCGAAAGAGGTGTGCCAGGATCGTAGCAAGTGGAAATCCTTGGTCTCTGCCTAACCCTCCGGGAAACAGGCGTGAATATATGTATGTATATGTACTAAGAACGACTAGTCTAGCTTTACTAGTTGGCCTGCGTCACTACAACTAAACTGCCTCTAGTCTTTCAGATGAAATCAGTTCGAAATTGTTTGCACAACTTTCCCCGAAGTTTCAATACGGATTTCGGTTCGCGAGTCTATTTGTTCGGAACGAGAGGAGTTGATACTTTTATGCTGATGGGATCAGTCATGATGGATTTAGCAGTAGTTTGGATTTCGTATCAAAACTAATTTAGAAAACTACTCGAGAAAAATATACACCTAATTTTCTAGAGAGCAGTGTTTGGCGTTTGTGACTTATTGGTCATCAGAATACCAGTGCAGGTAGCTTCCTTACTAGCATTATGCTGAGCTGATACTTTTTTGGCGTGACATTGAACTGTCTAGAGCACTGTTTCTCAAAGTGGGCGATAACGCCCCCCTACAGGGGGACGGTAGAAGGCTCTAGAAGATATTGGGGGTGCTAAGAATTTTTATATTCTCAAATTGGGCGGTGAGAAAAATAAGTTTGAGAACCTGTGGTCTAGAGTCTAGCTATAGGTGGATGGATCAACCTAAGCCAAACTAAGAACAGAGAAAAGAACCCAGAAACATCAGCATCGACAGCCTGTAGAAGTGCATTGCTGGAAATAGGCCTCCATAGGCCTTCCCCAAAGAGTTCCGTGACGAACAAACTTTGATCAACTCCAAAGGTATAACGTCATTCCGTTACCTTTGAGATAACATCGGTCGTAAGGCTTAAGTAATTACTCTAAGGCGTCATTTGGTTAGTTGTCGCTGTTTGAGAGCCTTTCTTAACCAGCGGTTATCGGTTCCGCGAACTATATGGTTCCCTTGGCCGTTATTAAGGGATTTTCAGAGACTTTTGCTCCTATAAAAAACAACTTATCATATAAGTTATGATAAGTTGTTTGTCGTAGTGCACGACGCGACGCGGAGGGAGAAAGTCGCGATCACTCACCCAGATGAAGACTCTCGGAATGAGTCGAAACTTAGTCGGTGACTTCACCGATAGTGCGGTACGTGAAAATTCACGTTTCAACAATATGAATACTCAAGTTCATGTTATTTTTTGATATAACACTTATCATAAACTGAAAATTTGGTTTTGCAGTGGCTAACTAAAGTTATATATTTTGATAAAATATTGCTCTCTAATTTTAACATTTGCACGACGAATAAGTCGAACCTAACCTAGCAAACGAGCCTGAAAACCAACGTATCCGCATTCAAGCAAATAAAGTTTTTCATTAATTCATCTCATCAGCCCACATTCACCCACTTCTGAGTATTGGCCTCCTCTCTAGCACGCCACTCTTTCCGGTTGTTCGCCAATCAAACCCAGTACGTTTCCACCACCTTCACAATATCATCTAATCATCTGTGGTGGTCTACCCCATGATATTTTTTCCTCGCGTGGCCACCACTCGGCCATTACCTTCTTCCCGCCTTGCCCCCCCCCCCCCCCTCGCTGCTCCTCTTCCTCCTCCTCTATTATTACAAACTAATACATAGTACCCAATAAAGATAGGTGTTATGTATTTTCCGCAGCAGGTAGGCGATTAATGGATATACTGTCATGTTTCTGCATTTTGTGTGTGTTTAAATGGTGTGTCGTTTAATCCATCGCATCGCCCACGCGCTCTATTATTTCTTTTGCTCGGCTCCTAGGGTTCGTAGCGTGATGTTTGATAGTTTGATAACCTTCCTCAAAAAGATTGTTTCAAGCCCAATTGGTAGTTCCAGAGATTAGTTTAAACAAAAACAAAAAAAAACAATCAAACTCTTAAGCTTTATTATTCGTATAGATGTCATTATGTTTCTGTTTCAGTTATAGGTATTACTTATAAGTAGGTTGTCCAAGCATAAATTATTATTATTATGTATTCCCACAAGTTATCCCACCATCCTTACTTCCAAAGTTTGTTGTATATATATATATATATATTATGTCGTGTTAAATAAATATTTTCTTTCTTTCTTTCTTTCTTATGTCCATGTTTCTACTATATCAATTTAAATCCTTTCTTTATACTGGAAAAAATCTGAACTGGGGCACCATTATTATTCTGAAGGTTTCCCGGTAACAACGTTGTCTAAAATATTTTCCTTTACTGTTATTTCTTACTTTAAATTCAAACCTCTTCATCAATAGGCGTGGCGCGTGGCGTGGACTTTGTTAAGGGAAACTCTGATCAAATAGACTCTACTCAATTAATTTTTCAATAAAACTAACATAATATATAATGAATATCCAAAAACATTAATCATTTTTACGTCAGTATTTCTATTTATCATAAACTTAAAACAGAATCAGAATCAGAATGATTTTTTGGCAAAGATAATATTTAAGTAAGGTTTACTTAATGTTAAGCATAATAACCCTTGACTCATCAAACATTTTGAGTAAGTACTAAATTAAATTAGTAACTAGGGATATTAAGCTATTAAATAGACAGACGCTTAAGAAAGGAGTCTTAGTTGACTAATGAAGGAATAAAACGATATCTGCGCTGTATATGAGCGACATAGTCAATTCCTGTAAATAATAATAATAATGTTAATTAAAACACTTATCCAAAATATATACAACAATTAGTTCATTACCTTCCCAATTTTGGCGAAACATACATTTTTTATACGACCAGCTGTGACTTTGAAAAACTATAAAATGATTTGTACCACTGATGTTTAGAAGAAAATCTATAGTTGCAGCATTTTTTTTATTTTTTCAGTGGACTAAATAAGCAGTAGGTAATAGTGAGTGGCAAAAACGTTTTTACAGGTTTTTAAGGAAGGGAAGCTTGCTAGTGCGTTAATGATTCTAGCTTTAAAAGGTTTATTTCAGAGCCAATACTCGTAAAAGAAGGTTTTGGAATTTAGTAAAAGAATGGAGTAAAAATGTTCTATCAAATTATATTTTTTAGTGAATCGCAAAAGGATAGATTCAAAGATCAAGGACAACTTTTCCAAATAGTTCCCCGTGTCACCTGTTATCTCTTAATCAATATGACATTTTTAGTTTTTAGAACTAAAAATGTCAAATGTCCTATTTTGTTTTTTTTTTCAACATCTAAAAACCTTCCATCCATTAATGTGATACATAAATGTCTTAGATTTTTACTCATAATTCGTTTCAGCAAAGTAATGTCATTACCAGTATATATAAATGAAAGTGAATAAACGAAAGTCGTCGACATAACGAAAACGTTAATTATGATATTCACTTGCTCGTACTGATAGCGAGTAGCGAGTATATAAGCAAGGTATATAATATTTTTAGTGGAAATAGCTGGCTATTGATTGTTAGTTTTATAAATAGCCAGCTGTTTCCACGTATCTTTTAGTATTATATTATTATACTAGCCCTGCCGCGGCCGCCCTCGGCCCCCTGTCCACTGCGTCGCATCGCCCGACCGCGCAATTACTTCATTTTCTCAGCTCCTATGGGTCTCAGTGTGATGTTAAATAGCTTATAACCTTCCTCGTGAATTGGGCTTTCAAATAAATCATGTAGTTCGACTGATCGTTAAAAAAAAAAAACAAAAAATCAAACTCTGGCATTATTATTAGATTAACTTTTACATACATTTTGTAATGGACTTCAAAAAAAGAAGGTTCTGTATTCGTCTACCTATATATTTATTTTTTTACCTTGCTAATGTATTTTGTTCATCATTACCATATATATTTGTATATTTTATTCATGTTTTTTATAAGGTTGGTATCAACCTTAAAATGTTTTTAGCATTAAGCCCATCTTTCATTTTCCTTCATTGTTTTTTTTAATTTAATTATTTATGGCATAATAAATAATTAAATTAAATTAATAATTATATTACATAAAAAAACAAACAATAATAGCATTTAGTTTTTCTATAAAGGTCGTGGGTTTGAACCCGGTTTTGCACCAATGAATTTCTCAATATATGACATGTGAGCTAAATACGTGTTTAAATCAGCGAAAAAACTTTGCATGCCCAAGAACGTAATTTTTAATCATAATATTTTTTTAATATTTTTTTATTGATTCTTGATTTTTTGATAAAAATACCAACAAATCAAGAACACATCATCGCCGGTTAGTATTTCTGTCGGTACCACCTTAAAATTTGATAAAGAGAATAATAAATAAGATAAATAGGATGACAACACGTATAACAAACATCTAATAAACCATATATATAATATGTATGTATTTACAAAAAAAATATGTATATAAGTAGTATAGTATATCAATCATGTAGTTCCCATAACACAAGCTCTGCTTACTTTGGGTCTAGATGATGCTGTGTGAATATGTCCATCATTATTTATTATTTATTATTATTATTTCAATGTATAATATTGTAAAAAAAACAAAGCTATCTTTTAGCTAAATTTGTATCTTTGTGCTTCAGTAATACTGTGAAATAAGTATCTAAACTAAAAAGTATCTTAACAATTTGTTTGTTTATAGAAGGAATGTTTATAGAAGGAGCGACAAGCGGAAAACTCATTTCCGCTTGTCGCTCCTTCTATAAACATTTCTTCATCTCTGTACTAACCTACACACACGAGGACATTTCCTCTCTTATGTAATTAACTGTTATTTTACGAAGCGCTCTGTATAAAATGTCCTCCCTTCGTACAATTAACTTTGGTATATTAGTAGCTCATCAAATATGGTGCTAGAAGTCATAACTTGATAAACATTTTCTACCGTATTATAATGAAACATTTAAATCTTTTCATATTGTAAAAACGGGAATTTTCACGTACTGCACTATCGGTGAAAGTATTTTTCTTTTTTCAAACTTTCGCGATAAGATAACATAATTATTATAAGTTTAACGGGTCTTCGGTGAAGGCACCGACTAAGTTTCGACTCATTCCGAGAGTCTTCATCAGGGTGAGTGATCGCGACATTCTTCTTCCGCGTTTCGAAATTCCCGTTTTTACAATATGAATAGTCAAGTTCACGATAGTTTTTGGAATTTAAATCTTTTGAAAAATTATTATAATTTCGCTAACTACCTACAAAACGCTGATATGTGCCAAATATAAGGTTCTTACGTGCCTCAATGTGTTATTCTGATGTATAAACTATATTAATGTAAAATTTCATCAAAATTTGTTCCGTAGTTTTTGCGTGAAAAAGTAACAAACATCCATCTTCACAAACTTTCACGTTTATAATAGTAGTAAGATTCCTTTAAAGTTATTAAATAACTTTCTTTATTCTATATATAGAATAAGTTTAGGTTCATGATTTGGCCGCAAATTATAATAATTTCTCACTTGAATCTTATCTGACTCATTCATGACTCATATCTCATTAACTTTAATTACAATTTTGGTATAACTTTGGTTTCAGAACTTCAGATTCAGTCTTCTGATTTATTTCAGCCACTGCTTTCAAAGATTTTCTTTAGCTTATTCCCACCAAGTTTTAACCCGTAACCTGGAATTGAACTTACGACTTTTGTGTATAAAGTGAAGTTTTCTATCAAATTAGCCAAATCACAAGAATACTTACATGAAAAAACATAAAATTCAAATTAAGGATGTAGGGCTCACACAAGGTATACCATTTGGGCCAATTTTGAATAGTACACACATCACAGTAATTTATTCATTACCTATTCTAAGCGTAGCATAAATCTTTCCTCCTAATTTCATCCGTCCCTTCAAGGGATGGGGTGATGCGATGAATAATGCTTTACATAATATGTCAAAACTTCGGGCACTTTGATTCTTGGGTAAAAGCCAGTTTAGAAATCGCTGAACGATGAAAAAAAGAGCTTTTTATAAAATCACTAGCGGTGCCACAGCTGCCCTCGGCCCTTACCCGCCGCTATTACTTCTTTTGCTCGGCTCCTCAGGGTCATGGGTCATAGCGTGACTTTAAATAGCCTATAACCTTCCTCAAGAATTGGCCTAACAAATGCATTTTTTTTTCTAATTCATTTGGTAGTTTCAGAGTTAGCGCATTCAAACAAAACAAAATAAAATTAAACTCTTTAGCTATATTGTGAGTATATACCTATACATATCGTCGGCTAGCTAACAACACCGCTCAAGTCGAAATTTTACGGTTTTGTCATTTTTATGCCATTGGATAGATCTTTTCAATGCTTCTGTTCACCAATACAAACATTGCATTTCAACCAATCACAGTTTTAATTTCAGCTTTAGCGATTTCAATTCTGTGGACTTGTGCGGGGTTGATAAAACAGTTTTTTGGTTCTCCTGAAAAATTAGAAAAAGCGATTTACGCGGTGTTGTTAGCTAGCCGACGATATGTAGATGGCTTATAGAAAGGATAAAAGTTTTTTATTAGTTTTGTAAAATAGCAAACAATGTTGCTGTTCTGTTTGGAACAGGTTTATAAAGTTGCACAGTGCACAGGTTTCCAAGAGAGTTTATATAATTTGTGAGAGTTAATTTTATAATTATGTCATACACGTTACTTTTCATCACATTTTTAAAGGTCGAAGGTATTTAGTCGTAATTAAGAGGAGACCCAGAAGAAACACAATGAAACAGCATGCTAAGCATTTTTGTAAAAAGGCAGGATCTAAATGATTCCACACTAAAGCTTTTACTTCGTTCATTTTCCTCAATAAATATAATTTGTTGTTTATTTTAGTTTTACTTTGATATTAATATCAAAGTAAAAATAAATATAATAAGTCAACTTATAGCTAATCATATAAATGTAGCACTTGCCTGGATTAACGAACAATAATATGATTTAACTCTTGGTCGTAAAAAAACAAACAAAACAAACATGCTCACGATTGTATTCCCCATACACATACTCAGTGAGTGTATCTTTGAGAGTACCAAGTAGGGGGTAGTCAGATACACGTCCTAATATTACATTTGACACATGCCCGCGCTTTGCAAGTAGCTAGCAGATTATGATAAATAAATCAAGATTGACTTTCGACTAAAATAATTAAAGCAAGAAAGAAAAAAAGTCTGGTTTTCATTTTTGATGATCCTTTTACAAAACAATAGGTACCTACATTTTTTATCTAGTTTGAACATTTTCAATCCCAAGAGTTTTTATCATCATTATCAACCCAGAACCACCCACAGCTGGGTTATATAACGGCACTTTCTCTTCTTCCAGCCTCCTCTGTCCTGTGCGTTTTTTAATTTATTTATTTTTAGGAAAATCAACAGCACATATAACAGAAAGACATAATAATATAACACAGAAGGCCAATAAAAGTTACGCATAGGTAAAGATACATAGAGAGTGTGAGCTAGACAGGAAACAATACAACAGAATAAATAGTTGATATACAAACAGATAAAAATGAGAGCAAAAATAAATAGGAATTTACGATTGAACCTCAATTTCGCCAGAGAAGAAATCTCCGCTAAGCTCATCAATTTTTCATCTAAATAATCTGATATTTTATATTATGCTTTTTATAAAGTTTTTGTTTAATTATGTTACTTAATTACTGATGTTGATCATTACAAAGGTGCACAGTTCTGTTTGAAACAGAGATTAATATCTGAGTTCTCTCAGCGCACGGAGAACTAAAGTCATGTGTTCATGTAATAGGATCAAACACATCGCGTTGTCCGAGTCACTGCTCTGGAACACCTCCCCGACTCGGCCTCGTAGAGACAGCTGTTTGTTAGTTGCCTTTGGAAACTTACATCTCAAATAAGCCTATTATGCTATTCACGGGTCATAATCACTTAAATTAGATAAATAGATAGATAAAGTATTTATTGCACAACAAAGCATAATACAAACACACAGGAATTCATGAAAAAATATAAGCAACACTATGCATGGATAGGATAAAATTGAATCAAAAGATGGCGATGTCGAGTAAACCTATAATAATAATATATATGAATAATAAAAACCATAAATTACATATATACATATCCTATATAATATACAAACAAATAATAATAATGTAATATAATAAGTATGTAATTATATAAAAAAACGATTAACTAGCAGCTCTGAGACATAGAAAGGAAATGGTTGTATACCATAACTTTAAAAATAGAAATTAACAAAAACAGGCACAAGTATCAAAGGGTTTTGATGTGATTAAATTTGAATAGACCAGTTGAACGTGCCTTCTAGGCATAGGAGACCTTACTATCAGCATTACTGATCCGATTTGAAGGGTGTGGTCTCCGCTGTAAAGACAGGTACACCCATTACGAGTATGTCTCAGTGTCGGAAACACGCATTTGATACCTCTGATGTTGCAATCGTCCATAGGTTACGGTAACCGCTCACCAACAGGGGGGTTATGTGTTAGTTGCCACTTTAGAGGTATAAAAAATAAAACCGGCCAAGTGCGATACAGGCTACGCGCAGTGGTAGGGTTCCGTAGTTGTCCATAAACTTATATTTACTACTTACCTGTTTTACAACTAACAACTTCATCTAATTAGTTTTCAATAGAATTTGTACGAAATTTTCCTTGTTATTTCGCCAAGTATCCTTTATATACTGCAGTTACGATTTTTTTTACGTATACAAAAGACTCAAAAAAAAATAGCACTTTAAAGCTTAATATTTCGCAAACGGATCCCTGAATCGAAAAATGATTTTAACACACCCGCAATATTTTTAAACGACTTATCCAATGACACCCTACACCATGGAATATACAAGAAAATAACAACCCCACTCAACGTGTAAGGGGTATATATATTTTTTCATTTTTTATTTTACCACTTTGTCGGCGTGAGTAATATGTTTGCCAAATTACAGCTTTCTAGTACTAAGAGTCTCTAAGCTACGCCGCGGACTGAAGACACACAGACGGACGGACGGACATGGCGAAACTATAAGGGTTCTTTGTTGACTACAGAACCCTAAAAACGCTTTCGAATGGTTGATTCAATCTTCATGAAATTTCTAATAAAATTAAAATTATACAACATAATTTAATTATGTCAAAGATCCTACACTCATTTCAGAATCTAATAACTAAATTCTCTAAGATCCTCATATTAATAATATTCATAAAGATCTAAATATAAAATTAACATCATATAACGTTACCCCGTGTTTAATTTTAAGCTCTCGTTGAGTCGGCATTAATACGCATTACACAATTAAAATTTCATCTAATGAACCCCGTTATATTAACTGGGTGGTATTTCAGTCAATATACAGAGATAATAATATTAAATTATATGTACTATTCCTTTTATTTTTGATGTGTGGAGTTACATGGATGACAAGATGACGGAATGACTATATCAGGGGAAGTTTGAAAATGATGAAAAAGTTGAACAGTAAGATTAGCGTGGTATGGACAGTAGACACGTCATGAGGAGGGATGAACATTACATTATGAGAAGAATGTTAAATGTGAATATGGATGGAAATAAAAGCGGATGTAGGCCAACGAAAAGATAGAAGGATTGTGTGAAAGGAGTGAGTACTGAGATGACGACTGATAGAGGATAGTGGAAGAAGAAAACATGTTGTGCCGACCCCACGTAATGTGGAACAAATATATGTAGTTATAACATGTGACAGGTTGAAATCCTATCGCCGTTAATTGGAACACTTATGGTTGGCGATGGCATTTCTTCGAAATTGTAGGTTCTAGGGGATGCCGGTTTTCTAACGATTTTTTCAGCGTTTTGAGCACGTGTTATGCTTAGTCCACTAGGCCAACATAGCTTTCTGTTTCAGATCTAGATTGTCAAAAAAGTAGCTTCACATTATTTTCTAGATCTAACTGTGGCCAATAGTAATCTTAAGGACAACAGGATATAGATAAAAAGCCTCTCATTCACGTCAGTAATTAACTTAGTTATTGACCCAATTTTTATACTCAAAATAAATAAACACAAAATGACGCCTTGACTCCATAGATAAACAAAAGCAAGCGAATAATTTCATTACAAAACTCTGACGTTTCATACACTATCCGCATCGGAATCTCGACTAGACTACTATTAGCGAGAGTCGAAAATCACTTGACAGAATCAAAATAGATTTGTTATTTTATAAACTTTATCCACCAAACATTGAGCTACGATTTTACAGTCTATTCAGCCTTGTTATGATATCCAACCCATCATCAAATTAAGTAAGTTAAGTAAGAAAATAAAAATAAGTATCAGTGTTATCTCTGCACAGATAACTTCATTTATTTTTATTATAAGTTTTTTTTTACACAACAAAAGTGGCAAATGATCATACGGCTCACCTATTACTATATATAACATACGGTCGATAGGTGCGGTTACCGTAACCTATGGACGCTTATAAGCCCTTCACAAGGAGCTCTACCAGTACTCACTTATTATTTCGTTCATCAGAAATTAGTTCACTTATTTAATTTCAAAAGAATACGTATTTTCGTCCACAATTGTACGTTTAAAATATAAAAGTAAAATCTATTGAAGACAGACAGAAGTCATCTCTTGCAGACTCACAAGTAGGAATCATCGTAGGGTTCAGATGGTTGGATATATAAAGAAAGGCACCCATTTTCTTGAATACATTTTATCACTTTCAGGAGGCAAAAAATCTAAATCAAATATATATTTACTAGTTGTTGCCCGCGGCTTCGCCCGCGTGGTATGTTAATAAAAGTATTATATGACCGTCTCCAGGCTTCAAACTATGTCCACCAACTTTTGAATGAATCGAACCAAGGATTACAATTTATACAAAGTTTAGAACTCAATTGCACACCCCTAAATGGTAATTTTGAAAAAATAAAATATACGTGTTTCATTATTTACTTTAAAAAAACTTGAAAGAACGGTAATATCCACAGAAGTTTGAAAACTGTGTCGAATATAAGCGCCCTCATCCGAAAAGTAAAGGAGTGGCGTTAAACCCGATGCAGGAAACGTAGATAACAAATTTACATAAACGGATGAGAGTTATTTTACTCGATATTGTCTGTGATTTATATATACAAAAATAAATAATGCTGGACATTTTTCATACAGCATCATCTAGTCCCAAACTAAGCAGAGCTTGTATTATGGGAACTACATGACTAATATACTACTTATATACTTAATTGAAAATATATTCATATGATACTTAGAAATACCCAGAAACAAATATTTGCTTATCATTAAACATGAATATGAATATGTGCCGGAATGCACATATTCTTTCTCTTCTTTATAGTGTTCTTTTTAATCCTTCCTCACCACGTTATCTGAAGAAGCGTTTTGAATTTTTACACCACGCACATGATCGACACCTTAGCTCTTCCGAAACCTTACAGCTTCATACTCCTGTCCATAGTTCGCAATCTATCTATCTATCTAAACATTTGTCGCGTGGCGGGAATCGAACCACCTTCTGCGTTTCAGGCGGGCTTTCGCCCACTGCATCTCAGAGGCCGTCAGTAAAATAAATCATCGTAATCGTTATTTATGTAAATAATGTTTATCCAAACAGACATTGCCCCGGCTAGGTGGAGCTATGACTTAAGAAAGGCGGCGGGCAGAAAGTGGATGATAAGAAGCCAAATACCGGGCTCAGTAGCCCGTATTGGGAGAGGCTTATGTCCAGCAGTGGACTGATGTGGGTTGATGATGATGATGATGATGAAAAAGACATAATATCAGTTTAAAACTATGTCTGGCTATTGGTCTCCGCACTAGGTTGAGCCAGAGGCCGATTCGAAATGAAAAGATTCCATAAAAACTAATACAAAACAGGGCATAAACTTCAATTGAGGAAACAAAATCACTGATTAACAATAAACCTATGTGACGACCTCTGTAGCATAGTGGGCGAAGACCTGCCTGAGGCACAGAAGGTTGCGGGTTTGATTCCCGTCGCAGTACAAATGTTTGTATGGCCTACAAATATTTGTCTCGGGTCTGGGTTTTTTCTAATGAATATATAAAAAAAATAAGTAGTATATCATGTATAATGTAGTTCCCATAACAGAAGCTCTGCTTACTGCTTGGGGCTAGTTTATGCTGTGTAAAAATGTCCAGCATTATTTATTTATTTATTTAAACTTGGCTCAAGTTCCAAAAATCCAACTATTAACGGGTATTCTGTGTATCGATATCATCCTATAAAATCTTTTTAATTTGACGAATAATCTTTAGTTTTAAATCTACGATCGCAGTATATAAAACTATCTACAACTCAACTAAAATTCAAGGACTCATAAATCTTAACATAAGTCTCAATTTGTTTCTCATTTGTCTCACCTACAGACCACACAGGGGGTTCCACAGACTACAAGCGGTTTTGAAGTTAGATATTCAGCGTTATCTGCAACGTTGCTGAAACCGAACTTTATAACTTCATTTTGAAAAAACGGGAATTTTCACGTACTGCACTATCGGTGAAGGTGAAAATTCCCATTTGTACAATATGAATAGTCAAGTTCACGATAGTTTTTGGAAGAAAATAAATTGTATGTCAAATAAAACTTTTTGCTTTACAGTTTACAGGTACTTAAAATAAAACTAACTCTGTAACTAAAATGACTGCCTACCTAATCGTTGTGCTTATCGTTGTAGGTTAGTCGAGTATTCCTATCTACTAGTGAGTGATGATAGCTAAACAATAACAAGTCGTCGGCTAGCAAACAACACCGCTCAACTCAAAATATTGCAGTTTTAACATTTTGATGCCATTGGATAGATCATTTCACTAAGTTTCTGTCCACCAATACAAACAGTACATTTCAACCAATCACAGGCAGTTATTCAAAAACAAGAATTACCGCGAAGTCTGCAAGATTTTCAAACACCGCCCAAGTCTCTAACCACTACATACATAAAAACTGTTAGAGATTTCAACTTTTTGGACTTGCGCAGTGTTGCTTAAACAGTTATTTGCTTCTCCTGAAAAGTTACGAAAACCGATTTAAGCGGTGTTGTTAGCTAGCCGCCGAAGTGTCAAACTTTGTCAGAGGCAAATTTCAATTTCAAAATCTCGGGATGACTATGAACAATCCGCAATCACTAAAAAAGGATTTCGTCCATTTGGAAGGCTTTACTAATTGCGGCTGTCGATCGCGGTCGGAATACACGATTGAGTTCTGTCCTAGGTAACAGCAATGCTATGCGATAACGTATAGCTTACTAAAATTTAACAAAATTATCTTATATTTATATTATATTTATGACGACGTGGCGCAGTGGGCGAAGGCCCGTCTGAGACGCAGAAGGTTGCGGGTTCGATTCCCGCTAGGGGACAAATGTTTATGTGATCTGCAAATATTTGTCTCGGATCTCGGTGTTTTATTTTGTATAATTGTAAGTATTTACAAAGTAAAAATGTATAAAAAAAGTTTATCAGTCATTTAGTTCCCATAGGACAAGCTCTGCTTATTTTGGGGCTAGATGATACTGTATAGAATATAATTTATTTATTTATTTATTTGGCTTATATCTGGGGTCTTTAGGCATTCATGGAGCCGAAGCTAACACTAAGAAGCCTTTTGTACAAGTACTTAAAAAACATAATTTTGTGGATAGCGACTGATATAAACTATTAAAAATATGGGTGGTAAACTACGATATTGCGTAGTATACCTAATGCTTATAGAATGGTTCCTGGGCTATATAAGATGAAACGGCACCTGCCAATTCTGACTGAAATACAAATAAAATCAAAGTATATTTATTTGGGTCAAAAAAATACAAAAACTTAATATAAAACGGAAATTACCAAAAAAAAATATTTTAACTATCTATAAGTATCTACTTAAACATGTACATAATGGAAGTAACATTAGGATTAAAAGTACCCTAGAGTGGTATTAATGAGTGGAGTAAAATTTGTGTGCGAGTGTATTTAGTATATATGTGTGTGTGTGTGTGTGTGTGTGTGTTTGTGTATGTGTGTGTGTATGAATCAAATCATAGGCAGGTAATGATAACAAAATAAAACGTGCTTCCATTTTTTGGAATTTGGATGAATAAAATCATCAATTTACAACTTAAGGAGTAACCGAAAATTATGATCTTTCATCAACTTGTATGATTAACTGATATGTTGTGAACAGGCTGATTTTAATCTGTTGTAACTGTCTGCGTCAGAAAAAGCAGTTTAAATTCGGGTTCCACCCCGTCCTAACAAGCAAACTTCTGTCCAAAACGATGACACGCTCTAACACGCCAATTTCACAAGTTTACTCGCTTCTTCCTCGCAAACGTAAATCAGCCTTTTTCGCGTCATACTGTAGAAAAAGTTTAACACAGTTTGAATATCTTCAACATGAGGCAAACAACACTGCATCTTCAGATTAAATGAGAAGATTAAGGAAGCATTAACAGAAAATCCTACTAATATTATAAACGCGAAAGTTTGTGAGGATGGATGTTTGTTACTCTCACGCAAAAACTACTGAACGAAACTTTACAGTAATATAGCTTATACATCAGAATAACACTTTTCACCCAGAAAACACGCGGGCGAAGCCGTGGGCGGAAGCTAGTTCGAACAACAGACACATGAAAATTTTCCATAGGTTACGGTAACCGCTTACCAACGACGGTAGGCAAGTAAGCTTGTTTGCCACTTGTTTAAAAATAAAAGGCACTTTGAACTAAATTGTATTTACGAATCCACAATCCCATCGGCACGTGGTATTTACTAAGCGAATTTTCCTAAAATTACAAAGCGAAATATGTCTCAAAAATACACAGCAAATAGCCTCGACCTTCGGCTTATTGGATACCCATTATATTGAATATCACCGGCGTTGAATGGAAGTCTTATTCCCCTCAACGTTTTCGCTTAAGCGCCACGAGACGGGCACGATATGTGGCAACGATTTATTTTACGAGTTCAGATTTCAAATATCCTGAAACCCAATTAGAATTCTATATCGCAATATTCGATGCCCTTAAAGGCTGCCTAATTATACCAACTTAAAAAAAAGAAACATACAGCCGAATTGAGAGCCCCTCCTTTTTTAAGTCGGTTAAAAATCCCCATTTTTTTACTAGAACTTATAAAAATATGATGTTGGTAGCAAATTAAAGGATTTTGAAGGGCTTATCATAAAACTCATTCTACAAAAATATTCTTAAATTTATATGCGAGATAAAAATTATGTTGACGATCTGGGGGTGCAAAATCCGTCTGCGACGCAAGTGATGTGGTTCGATTCCCGCAGCAGGACAAATGTTTGCATGTACTGCAGATGTTTGTTCCGGGTCCGGGTATTCTGTTGGTAGTCAGAGGCATGTTCTAACATTACATTTGGTACATGCCCGCGTTTTGCAAGTTAGCAAGTCCATCACCGCTTATTGGAACGCTATCTGTTGGCACATGCCTTTGAATTGTTAGTTCTATGGCAGGCCGGTTTCCTCACGATGTTTTCATTCACCGCTTTGAGCACGTGTTAATGTACGACCGGGTTCGTACCCACGATCTCCAGAAAATAAGTTTATAAACCTTCAAAACTACATCAATTTCAAATATTTTCTCCTCCCCTCCCTTTTGTAATCTTTTCTCTCATTCTAATTTTTGTATACATATATATTTATCCGTTTCGCACTCATCCCGTGTCCGTTTGTATAAAACAGCTTATAAGCATGGAGACATCCTAAATCTTGCCAAATTCTGAGCACCCAAGACAACGTTTTGTTTACGAAAGAGAAGACAACAACTATTTCTGTCGCCTATTCTGTCGAACAAAAGAGAGGGATAAAATATTGTTTGTCTTCTCGGCGGTAGACAAAACTGTTGTCTAGAATATTCATGGTAATCAGGGTATTGATTGTTACCTTGTGTTAAACTAAGTCCGATAACAGAAGCGTAAACAAGAATGTGCCCGCGAGAGGGTTATTCTCTGTAAATAAACTTGTTTATATGTATACACTAGCTTCTGCACAGGGCTTCCCCCTCGTGGTACCCAGATAAAAAGTAGCCTATGTGTTATTCTGATGTATAAGCTATATTACTGTAAGGTTTTATCAAAATCCGTTCAGTAGTTTTTGCGTGAAAGAGGAACAAACATCCATCCTCGCAAACTTTCACGTTTATAATAGGAGTAGGATAGTCCTAACCCCACTATAGGAGTGCCTGTCTCGAGAACTACGAGTCATACTAACATAACAAATATATAAGAATAACTCTTTTAATAAGTAATCTGCCGTATCCGCCAATTCGAGCAAGCACAGCCGTACCATCCTTTTCTCGAAGTTACTCACAACACTTTCGATCTCCATTCTTTTACAGGAAGTGCTCCAGAAATATTTCAGAAATATTTCATGTGTAGATCATGCATTTTTTTCCTCAGAGGAACCGAACTATCAAGATTTGCGTCTCATAATAAAATAAAGGTTTTTGAAAGAATTACATTGTAAAATAAAGTGCCCAAGACGTGTTCCAACCTAACGTAGCGTATTTTGGTTATCATTGAATATCCTTCAAACTATTTTTCGTTGGTAGTTCCTTTCATAATGTTACTCGCTAAGCTTTGTTTTATGTTTCTAGAACTCAATGCTACTTTTGCTATTTTATATGGACGAGAGCTTAAAATAAAAAATTGTTTAGTTAAGCACAAAGTGATTTTTAAAGACCTCTTCAATGTCATCCCACACGTAACAGGAATTTAATTCCACGTTCTATTAAAAAAAAAAGTCCACTTTGTGCCTACATATAATACACAAAAAATAATAATCCTACTAATAATAATATAATATTATAAAATTGAAAGTATGTGAGGATGTTTGTTCCTCTTTCGCGCAAAAACTACTGAACGGACTTGATAAAACCTTACAGTAATATAGCTTATACATCAGAATAACACATAGGCTACTTTTTATCTGTTACCACGCAGGCGAAGCCGTGGGCAGAAGCTAGAATACATAATCCAACCAGCTATAGACAATGTGCTTATTGTAAAAGCCTTCCTTATAAATAGTTTAATCAAATAACCGGAAATTCATGGGTTTGATCCAGCTTTGCATTTAGTCTACCTACTTAAGAGTCATTACCAGATACTGCTTAAATTTCGCATCAGTACCGTCCAGTGGCCATAAATCGAGGAGTAAACCGAGTTTACTGCAAAGTCTTCGCATAGCAGATACCTAGGTAGTTCTGTTATCCCAGGTCCGTGTCTAGGATTTGTACTTTCCAGTTGGGAATGATGAGGAAATACGGGAAGATAATATCTTATCATTAAATGCTGTAGCATTGTCAAACGATAGACTGACCAAACTCAAAGTTATTAATTGTGTTTATTCATTGATCTAACAAAGATCATTTAGAATTGACTACAAAACTGATGCAAGGCTAATCATAATCTAAAAAACAATAAAATATATAGATTTTTATCAATCATAAAAAATTATTGCAGCTTTTGTTTATTCCATTTCGTCCACCTTTTTGATATCTGGGTTAACAAAGTGGAGTGGAATCTCTTTTGATCACCTGGGGATTGATTCTGACTAGTGGTGGACCTTCAGCACGTGTGGCACCACTTTTGGTGCTACGCACTTTCTCGAAACGAGGCCTCACTCTTTTCATTTGGACGAGCTAGCACACCTGCACACCTACACAGTTGCACAATCGTGCTAGACGCGAAGCGCGAGGCGCGAGCCGAGCCACAAGGAAAGATCGTGTTGGCTCGCACAAATCGCCTCGCACTATTTTATTTATTTATAACTACGTTCAGAAACTGCCTCGCTGCCTCGCCTCAATTGTGGTACCACAGTGTGCTGGTTCAGTTATAAAACTGAGCCCCTCGCACGATCCTCGTTTTCAAACAGTTTGCTACTCATGACTAATTCTGCCGCCTAGAAGTGTCTCACGGCTTTGAGACACTTTGAGATGGCATGATGCACTTGAAACACTGTTTGATGGCTTTTTCACTAAGTAGTCAAAAAACGTTACATCTTTATCTAGTCTCCAACCGCTCATATACATTTTTATAGGAACATGAGATCTTTTATCTTGATATCTCAGATTAATAATACCTCTGCAAGCCAGAGGAATCATTGCCTCGAGGAATCAATCAAAAAATTCATGAAAGCTTATAATGTGTCATGAGGTTACCTGCTAGGTTAAAGTTTTGTACCTCTGTCTGTCTCCTGACTACAGCCCTGGATAGTTCGATCCCAGTTTACGGCGACTGAATTACCTGAGCAGTCTGATTTTGCCATTAACTCGGGAGGTTACGGCCTGATTTAATTTTGTGAATGGACCGATCTGGTCATTCTGATTGGAGATTTTTGATTCGATTTCATTGCAGCCACGGATTTTGTTCAACATTTTATCTTGAAATCTGTATTTCCTCTTCGACTGCCATCGGGTAAAAGTTTTAGTAGCAAACTGAACTTTTAAAAGTATTTCTTACAAGCTACAGTATACTTTTAAAAGTAAGCTACCTACAATATTTGCATGTCTTCACCAAAAAATATTATGGTAGGTAGGTACTTGGTTTTCGTATGTATGTAAGTATTCAATTATAGTACGCTACAACGCTTTCCAGAATTCAGATTGAGTAAAACAGCAGTTTTATACATAATTTTTCATTACAATCCTCTCATGTACAATACGTTGGCATCTTTAGTAAGTATACATGTACATCTTGAAAAGATTCTTGTCGTAAAAGGCTTTTACACAGATAATATATCACCACAGATCCCAAGAGCATTATCACCACATACCAATGTCAAACTCCAAAAAGGTTTGATACTCGAGATCGATACCTGCTGCTCCATACCACAGAGGTTTCAAGCTGAACGCGCGTCACAATCAGTTTATATTTAAATAAATTAACAAGAATATCAATAAAAATAATTGTTATAATGAAAATACCATATATTTCTTCAAACTCGAAAGTACGTACACAAATTTGAAACCTCATAATGATAATACTCCTACAACAACAATATGAATCCCCTGACGGCCTCAAAGCAAGCGATATAGGCAAAGTTTCCAAAACTAACATTCAGCCATACTGCGGTCGCTACCCTGTCCAAGAATACCTTACAGTTCACTTACAGGGCTCTAATTGTTGGCTCATCCTGTAATCTGTTCGTCTGGACCCAGCAATACTTTGAACGTGTTTATTTGACCCAAGAAAAGTTTTGGGTCGAGAATGGTACCTACGTGATATCGTTTCGCTAAATGTTTAATTGTAGAAAGTTGATAATGTTTTTGTTGTAAGAACTGAACATTTTAAAGCAAACAAAATCTGAATGTTGTCATCAGATTTTGGATCAGAGCTTGCCCGAAAACTTATATAATCACACAAAAAGACACAATACCACGTAGATTTGCCACGTAGATTAAAAATTACATGTCCCTTGTCATTAGCCTACATTTTTTTTCTGAAATGGAACCCAAGCTAGATGGACTTTGTAAGTAGATCTCGTAGAGGCTCGGTCTAACTGACGCGTTGGTGAAAAATGCTTTGACGATACGTTTTCGTTATTTGTGTCTAGGTTCCCCAAAACGATTAGGATTTTTTTAAATCTAATATTAAAGCATAATTGAGATTCTTATTTTTATTATGAGCCGTGTTCTACTTCAGGGCAAACGCGTCCTGTCTATTTTATTGGCTATCAGGGACTTGGTATATGCTGAGGTGAATGTTGTCCAAAGTTCATGCGGCATACGACTGACGTGTCCGGTCCTGTCCCACTTTAGTTTATCAGACTTTTGAGCTACGTCGGCTATCTGTGTTTGGGAGCGTATTACCGAGTTCCTTATCCGGTCCGTGCGTTTCACAAGGACGACTTTGTATTTTTGCCTCGGATACAACGCATATGTCGTAAATATATCCATGTAATAAATCTGTGCATGCACTTAAACCGAATATGCACCGCCGTATTTTATCGTTCACCACAATTAGTATTCATTCAAAGATTGACTGGAAGACATCGTAATTATTGATAAGACGCCCATTGTACTTCAGCAATTAGCTAGTGATTTGCTCTGTTTGAATTTCTAGACAACATTATGTGATATACAATAATGTCTATATTCACCTAGTATAAAGTTTGGAATTTATTCTCATTGGCATGCCTCGCATAATTGAAATACCTAATTCAATTATTCATCATTCAGAAATCGTTTAAGCTTGGCAGATGTACCTACTAAGAAATTATAATACCAGACGAACTTCAATGTCAAAAAATATCATGACTTGTATCTGAGTTCAAACTATTTTTGTATATGAAAAAATAACTTGAAAAGTTTTCAATAGTTTTTTTTTCGTCTCAAATTAAGGGTTTGCACTGTCTCGAGGCCCTTCGTGTTCTGCCCTGATTGAATCAATTTCGTCTTAAGTCTGTTAAGATATAAATTGATATCGAGAAAGCTATTCATCAAAGAAGTTTTGGGGCTAGATATAATTGATAACTAACTTCTGCCTCTGGCTTCACTGACATTGTACCTGAAAAAATAATTAACAAAAGCAATTATAAATAACGAATCTACCTCACTTTATACAAAAAATGTTGTTGGATGTTTATTAAAAAATTGTATATAAGAATAGAAGAACAATTAGAGAACTATTGAACTTCAGTTAATCTAATTTATCTCTGCCATCACCAGTGCCCATACGTGTAGATAATACCATATTTTTCTGACAATAAATAATAACTTTTCCTTGATTTTCTATTATATCCAATGACAAGTATAGCCATAGCAAGAAAAACTATTTCCTTCGCTTATTTTTCATGAAGTCGTAACTCAAGCGCAAAGTCCATAGATGACATTTTCATTTCACATCCATTATTGCGCGTGAGATAGTACCCAGGCCAGAGAATACTAAATATTACCTACTCTCAAGATATCTCTTACTCAGTGTTGGATGATTTATATGATATGAAATAATACAAGTCTTATTTTTATTCCCGCGAACAACCAAAATGCAGGAGAAGTATTGTTTAAAACACGTACAAAGAAGTCATTATTATATCGATACTATCAGTTCACCAGTTCCATAAATAGACTCTAGAACAACTGCTAGGAAACTTCTGATGTTAGGCTCTAACATACGACTATGACTGCGGTATGCTTTAGAGAGTTTGGACTGTGTCTCTGTGATAGCTTTTTGCCACTCCCGACAGATGGCGGTTTCCAATTACATAATGAATGAATGAATGAAAATACTTTATTGAACACCACAAGATAACAAAAAAAAACTGAATATAACTAAAGGTACAATGGGCGGTATTATCGCTTAAAAACGATCTCTTCCAGATAACTTTAGGATGGAGCGGAATCTATGTAATTTTCAGAATTTTTGGCAGTGAATGTAACAATAAATACAAGAATACGATCCTTTTAAGTAAAAAAATACTTGTCATAGGAAATTTCGCTCTTGCTTAGGTCTATTTAAACTAAAATGACAAAAGGGAAGTGCAATGCGATTTATAAACTACATACTAGATAATTAAATTACAAATACCTACATACACAGTAATAAACTACGTATTATACAAATATTATATGATATATATAAATATAAATATTTACAATTAATATATAGGTTAACCCACCATACAGAAAAGTTAAAGTACGTTTTACCTTAATAAAAAAATTAAATTACTAAGTTTTTACTCACAAAATAAGTTTTATTAACATATGTTTTTTACTCGAGCTTTGAATATGCCTTGCGATGATGCCTGCCTAATTGACAACGGCAATGTATTCTACATGCGCACGGCTTCAACTGTAAAAGACTTGTCGTAGAATTTAGTACGGTAAACAAGGCGTTTTAGCATGAGATTTTCCACAGATCAAAGGATACGATGAGTCTGGCAACTATGAAGATACTCAAATTGAACCTTCAAATAAGAGGGACTCAAGGGATTATTAAAATTGTGCAGCCTCTTAAGAGAGTCTGCAGATGCAAACAGTTTCCGAATCACTGTATCTAATTGTAGATCCCACAATCACTACCCCTACTGGTTATCAATAAATACCCCTAGGTTTTTCATCAATTTGCTAAACGGAATAATAACTCCGTTAAACTCTTCTTGAGGGAGAGTTGACCAAACTTTTTTTACTACGAGAGCTTCCCACAAAGATAACTTGGGTTTTATTTGGGCTTATTTTAAGACCGAAGGCCCTACTCCGGTCACGAATACAGATAAGTTAATTTTTCGAGTTGAGCTTGTGTGTAGATTTGGAGATCGTCTGCGTAGAGATAGAAGAAGCAAGTTAATGTGAAATTGAATTTATAAAGAGCAAAAAGTCAAAAAGTCAAAAGTCAAAATTCATTTATTCAATAAAATCACAAGGACCACTTTGAAACGTCGGTTTTTATCTAGGTGCCTGTTCCTCCGCGACCAAGCCAGGAAAGAAAGGCAAGAAAACAAGGCTGGTTATTCTTTTTAATGATCCTTTTACAAAACAATAGGTTCGAGTTGGAGCATTTTCAATCCCAAGAGTTTTTGTCATCTAAATAATCAGATATTTTATAGTATGCCTTTTTATAAAGCTTTTGTTTAATTACGTTTTTAAATTTGTTAATTGATAATTTTTGTATATCTCTTGGGAGTTTGTTATAAAAGCGTACACCGTGCCCTTTAAACGATTTACCAACTTTATGGAGTCTACAAGTGGCAACAACGAGTTTATCTTTATTTCAAGTATTAACATTGTGATTATCGCATTTTTTCTTAAACAAATTAATATTTTTGTGAACATACATCAGATTTTCATAAATGTATTGACAATGGAATGTCATTATATTTATTTCTTTATACTTTTCGCGAAGTGATTCTCTGGGGCCCATATTATAAATTGCTCGAACAGCCCTCTTCTGCAGCACAAAAATGGTATTGATATCAGCAGCACTCCCCCACAGCAGTATACCGTACGACATAATGCTGTGGAAGTAGCTAAAGTAAACTAGTCTAGCTGTGTCAACGTCTGTATAAAGACGGATCTTTTTGACTGCATATGCCGCAGAACTAAGTCTCTTCGATAACCCATCAATATGAGGACCCCATTGAAGCTTATTATCTAGGGTGATACCTAAGAATACGGTGGTGTCCACAAGAGCCAACTGTTCATCTTTGATTTTGATATTTGCTTTAACTTGTGTAACATTGGGTAGTATAAATCTAATACACTTTGTTTTATTTTCATTAAGTAGGAGATTGTTAACGTTGAACCATTTTACAACCTTAGAGATTGCATTGTTTACATTGTCAAAATTGGTTTGTCGTCGCTTTAATTTAAATAAAAGTGACGTGTCATCTGCAAACAATACAACCTCATGATCGTCCCTTACAAGCGCAAACAGAAGAGGAGATAAACGCCATCTTGCGGTAAGGATGGTATGTTTTCCGTTTTATATACCCAATCTTATGTTATCTGTGATTTTCACAAAAGCAATAGCTGTGCTATGACCATGGCGGAAAATAATATAGGTGATATGAAAAAATTCAAAGTCAAAGTCAAAGTCAAAGTCAAAGTCAAAGTCAAAGTCAAAGTCAAAGTCAAAGTCAAAGTCAAAGTCAAAATTCATTCATTCAATAAAATCACAAGGATCACTTTGAAACCTCGGTTTTTATATGCTGCCTGTTCCTCCGCGACCAAGCCAGGAAAGAAAGGCAAGAAAACAAGGCTGGCTATTCTCTGTAATTGGAACCAGTATTTAGACAAGCTGTTAGCATCGAGTTCCACAATAACAGTTTTTTTGTAGTTTAAAAAAAAGTTATTGTGATTTTCTTATAATATGATTGGATCGGGGTTAACAGATTCGATTGATTCCTACATATATTTGGGAAATGTGATTTTTTAGACTGATTGTATATGCATTTATATTTTTCAAACATACAGAAATACCATTTATATTTTCATTCTTTATCGAATGTTCTTATAGCACAAAATGTGCATTACTAGAGAATCGCATTATCGTGCCACACCTTGTATTATCCACAATAAACGTACTTATTCTCTAGGTAGGGAACATGTTTTTCTTAACTCTGTTTTTTTTATTATTTGGTACATCTCCTTCAGTCATTCATAATTTTAAAAAAACATGTAGGACTGTACTGCTAGTGTAAAATTTTGAGCATAGTTTGCTTATCAAGCCAATTTCCGCATACGCAGCATGCCGCGCGTCTTATGACTTCATTTGGAAAGTCAATGTGGAACATTCCTCAATACTGTCTCGTCTCCTAGCAAGTCGAACAATGCAGCAACTTGTACGTGTAACGTACTCTATAAATAAAGTGCTGGGAGTGTACTGAAGTGCGCGAGAAATGTTTAAGGGTTGTCCCACTATACTTAATGTAAATTATTAAACACTTGCTACTGCCCATGGCTTCGCTCGCGTGGTAACCGGATTAAATGTAGCCGATGAAAAGTAGCTCCTACTGTTAAGGCAGATTTTGTAAGAAACGTTTTTCCGTCGACTTACAAATAAAACAAAAAAAAACTTGCAAAATTGGTCTGCACGAAAATACTTTTTATTGAAACGTGAAAGTAATTATTATATAGCCCACTAGCTCTCTCATTCTGCCCACGGCTTCGCCCGCATGGTACCTGGATAAAAAGTAGCCTATGTGTTATTCTGATGTATAAGCTATATTAATATAAAGTTTCATTAAAATCCGTTCAGTAGTTTTTGCGTGAAAGAGTAACAAACATCCATCCTCACAAACTTTCACGTTTATAATATTAGTAGGAAAGGATGTTCACCTTGAAGATTCATTATAATATTGATGAAATATTTTTTGAAATTGGATAAGTAGTTTCAGAGATTACATCCTACACCCAAACATAGAATTTTATAAACATTACCTCATTATAATATTATATTAGTATAGAAAAGTGAACATGCGTGCGACTGCGCACTTCGATAATAAACATTAGAAATAAGAATAACGTCGATGGCACGACGAAGAAGGCCGGCTGGCTGAGACGCAGAGATGCTGGTTTAAATCAAGTAACAGGACAAATTTTAGCATGTTCTGCAGATATATATATGTTCTGGATCTGACCTATAGACAGTGTGTCAAATGTTTGTATGATCTGCAAATATTTATCTCGGGTCTGGGTATTTTCTATGTATAATATGTATGTATTTACAAAAAAGTATATAAGTAGTATATACAAACTCTGCTTAGTTTGGGGCTAAATGATTCTGTGTGAAAAATAAAAATGTCCAGCGATAGGTATTAAGGTATTTAGGTGTCCATAGGCCTTCTTGTATTTCCTTGTCCTCTGACTTGAGTAACAAAATTGAATAGTTCTTTCATCATAAAATGTGGTACAAAGTTTTGTCTTTCTTTTTTCTTTATTGTTGTGTTACAATCAGGAAGTAAAAAAAAAATACGATTTTATCTTCTCTCTGGAGCAAGCACACAATAGTGCCAAGCAAAACATAAGTATGGATGCTTTAGGTAATTTTCTTTGAAGACTAATGACAGAGTGTGACAACCCTAAAAATCAACTCACGATAAAAGCGAAGCGAGAACCGTTTAGGTCCCCATTTATTACTCTAGCTACTCTATAATTTGTGTGCTCTTTTACGGAATTAAAAGTAACAAGGCTCAATTTAATGCAAAAACACAGCATGCTTGCGGAAATTGAAAACGTGACGGGAAATTCGTATTTTTCATATCGTTATTTATGTTTAATTTAGAAATAAAAATTATACAATACGGGCTTTCTTGAAAAACAAAGAACGAAGGGAAAATAGTCCATAATTTTGACAGTTGTAACACAGTTATATATTTATAAAAAATTGTCATTTTGTTGATAAAAATATACACTGTTAATATTTTTATATGTGCACATATTTATATCTTAATCCTTGGGCATTATTTGTATTTTAATCAAAGTCATCTCATCTTTGCTTCATAGTCCTAATGTTCAATACTTACATTAAATAAATAATAAAAGATCTTTTAATAAAAAAACAATTATGTCATCACATAATTTCCATGTGACAAAAGATAGCTTTACGATATATTTTATTGGTCCAGCAGGCCATATTTCAATGGCCTCTTTACCTAACAATTTTCGGATTCCCTGTCCCTTCAGGGATGCGACCCTTAAGATACCGACGTAATTGCTATGGCTTTCGTCCATTAAAACCGTACTAAGGAGTCTGAACATTTTCATCTTGTCACATACTCTACGATAAAAATACCTCTATAGTATTAAAGACATAAAAATTTAAAGAAATTTTAATTCTTTGTCGTGTTTGTCGGCGTACATTTTTCTTGCTTTGGGGTCAGTGACCAACGGGACATACGATTATCAGCCGCCGTAAAGGTCTTCTGATTGGTGGAATTCGATATCAACTATCAAATTCCCTCATCGTCCATCTAAACTGAATTAGTAATCTTGAAATTGAAGTCTACGACAGTTATCATTAATCTCCGCTGGTAAAGGTTTGAAGGATGATAAATAGGACGTTTTGGTCATTTGAGAGACCAGTGATGTATGGATTCAGCAGTCTCTTGGAGATACATATATAAATATAAAATATTGTATTGCACACCAAAAAACACATCAACTTAATTAAGTACTACAAACTTTGATAATGTTATACAATGGGCGGCCTTATCGCTAAATAGTGATCTCTACCAGACAACCATGGATTGTCATGCATTATGAAAAGGCTGTATTTGCGTCAATTGGTATAAAATGTGGCAACTATTTGATATCAAATTCTTTATTAATCAAATGGTTACAAAAATATCCTTTTTAACACTATACAGTTACGATTTATAATGACAAAACGGACACAAAACGTAATAAAATTATAAATAATAAATTAAAAAGTAATTTAATTTACTTACTTTTTAATCACAAAAAATAAAATTTAAAGGAAATATGTATAAAACAGTCTCAATGTAAAATTAATCACTATAATCTATAGATGCTTCAAAAAAACGTAATTGTTGTGGGCAATCGGTCAATGGTAGATCAAGACGGTACATCACGACACTCTATTGGAAAGGTCAATTTCCAGCTTTGAATTTTTACAATACATTGGAAATGATGATGATGATAATACACGAACTACAAAAAACATTATTCTTTCAAAAATCTTGTTGAACAAGCACATCTCGTACAAGGAAAAGAAGAAAATAATACATGATCTTAATGGTTGGGGAAGACACATCTTATAATCTTTTCCGTATTCGTCAAGGGAGTGCTGTGTTCATGTTAACCCGTTACTGGTCATGTCAATATGTCTTACGAAGTTGGTGATGCCGGTCTCACGCACCGCTTCTTTGAGCTAAATTAATTTCCAATACTAAACAGTCTATGAGCTTGTACTTTATTTAGATATAATTAAACATACAAAACAACGATATTTTAGAAGGTTTTGTGCATTAAAAGATATATCTAGTTTTGCTTGGATTAAAAACAACAATGTTTTTACAAAACTTTTTTATATATATAAATAACAATCATAAGTTTTTTTTATCAAAATCAACCTTAGCCAGTGTTAATAAAAACTTTTACAAATAAAACAAAAAAACTTCAGTATTGAAACAATAAAAATGTCTCTATTTTCTAATTTAAAATTTCGAAAAAACAACATACTAAAATCAGTAATCAAAATATGATGATTTACATTATGTAGTTGGTTGGTTGGGGACCAAACCAAGGGGGGGTTGGTTGGTTGGTTGTTGGCTAAGGCAACAACTCAAATCACAACTTGAATAGACGTCGGGTGAAAATGATATGCAATATTTACGAACCACGCGGTCTCACAGACTTATAAAACACCAGTGGCGGGTTAAGTGGTTTTACATACGGGGAGCACTATGTTACTGTGTAAGCTTATGGAGTGTCCAACATCTATTATTCAGATTTTTATGTTTAAGGGGTTCCGTACCTTAAAAAGAAAAAAGGAACCCTTATAGGATCACTTCCTTGTCTGTAGGTCTGTCTGTCTGTTTGTCAAGACTCTTTATCTCAGGAACGCGAGGAAGTATCAAGTCTCTGTGGCCCCTTGGAGCTGTAAAAATATCAAGTTTCTAAATCAACGCAATCAAAAGAAACAGGCATTTATGCCTTATATTTGGAAACTCGCAAAGTAAATCAAAACCTATAGGGAACTTCCCATTGACCTAGAATAATAAAATTTGGCAAGGAACACGGTCTCACAACACAAGGAAAGGGGAAAATGTCCGCAAATTTTTATTTTATAGTTTTATTATATTTATTTTTGTTGTTATGAACTTACATTTGCATTCGGGGTATTGACCGTGACGTACATATATCGATATATGGGCCAAAATTTTGACAACTATAAAGTTAGTCTATCACTGCGACTTATCTTTTTGTTAGAGCAATGTTTGGTACTTAGTTTATGAACTTGAGTAATGCTAATTTTCGTGAATAATAAAAGCTTGTACGGAAGCCTCGGTGCGTGAGTTAGACTCGCACTTGCTCGTTTTTTTTTATTATTATACCGACAAGAGTTTATCGATACCCAATACGTCATTCTGTTTTTTTCTAGCAGCCTTTTCCTCAACGATTATGTGATAAAAACATGCTTATTTCTCCTCAAACTGGTGAGTAATAAGATGGTACTAAGTATGTATAACATTGAAATTTATTTTTTGCAGAAGTGATTGGAAATATTATATTTCATTGTATCAATAATAGTATGCATAATAATAGTGATGATGATGTTATAATTCAAGCTGCTTTCAGCTACGGCAACAATGTTACTGCGTGTTTAATGGCTTTTCACTTCGGAGAGCACGTTAAGATGTCGATTCCGGGTTTCGTAGGCCTACGTATAAACTTGAACTCCAGAGACTAGAGGCCACCAGAAGTAATACATTTTAGGGTAAAACTTATATATTTATCACTTATATTTTGAAAAAGGTTTTGTGAAACAATTACATATTGTAGTTAGGAATTGATGTTCCAAGCAAAAGTACTTATATATTTTACCGCAAAAAATTCTAGAATTTCTTTATTTTTTTAAGTACAATAAAATGATATGTTTCATTATATATAAACTAAGAACAAATACAAAATGATCTTAGCTAAAAAATCACGGAACGTGAGACCGGCATCATCAACTATATAACACATAAGCATAGCTAGACATAAGTGCAAGATATTACCCGTCTCTGGTTTGTTTTTCTTATTATGAAGAACGAACGAACCGTTCCTTTGTACGTCGTTCATCATTTTAAGCCTGAACAAGTTAGCTATGTTATGTTAATCAAAACACAAACTTAAAACGGAAAACCCCAACAGCAAAACTGCAAAGGTTGGTTACACAATCAAATATTGTTCAGGTAAGTTCACCACACACCTCGAAAGTTATCCAACAGGTGCAGAAGTTACTAAATAAATCTGCCTCCGTGATTTAGTGGCCGAGTTCGGAAATGTATGGCGATAGTTCACCTGCTTTTATATTTATTTTTATCGCTTTTTTTGGACTGGACCCCAGATTTACAAACGGACTTAAGAAAAACTTAAGCCGAGAAACATCGACTAGCGCTTTCGCATTAGAGATGTAGCATATGGTATCTAGTGGTGTGCTCTGAACTTGGTAAGCATGCTAGCACAAAATAGTCACACAACAAAGTGACCTACTAGAATTCTTTGTATCTTGAATAATTTCATAATTTCATAATTTCGTAATTTCATAATTTCATAATTTCATAATTTCATAATTTCATAATTTCATAATTTCATAATTTCATAATTTCATAATTTCATAATTTCATAATTTCATAATTTCATAATTTCATAATTTCATAATTTCATAATTTCATAATTTCATAATTTCATAATTTCATAATTTCATAATTTCATAATTTCATAATTTCATAATTTCATAATTTCATAATTTCGTAATATCATAATTTCATAATTTCATAACTTCATAACTTCATAATTTCATAATTTCATAATTTCATAATTTCATAATTTCATAATTTCGTAATATCATAATTTCATAATTTCATAATTTCATAATTTCATAATTTTATAATTTCATAATTTCATAATTTCATAATTTCATAATTTCATAATTTCATAATTTCATGATTTCATGATTTCATGATTTCATAATTTCATGATTTCATAATTTTATGATTTCATAATTTCATAATTTCATAATTTCATAATTTCATAATTTCATAATTTCATAATTTCATAATTTCATAATTTCATAATTTCATAATTTCATAATTTCATAATTTCATAATTTCATAATTTCATAATTTCATAATTTCATAATTTCATAATTTCATAATTTCATAATTTCATAATTTCATAATTTTTTAATTTCATAATTTCATAATTTTCTTAATTTCATTTATTCATGCTTAATGTCCTACACACAATGGTTAAGCTTAGGTCTAGTGAAGCTCCAAGTAGGTTGGTGGGTACATCGTCCCTACGAGTACCATTACATGGGTGTTGGTAACCCAGACCCGGAAGAAATATTTGCACAACATACAAATATTTGTCCCGCAGCGGGAATCGATATCTTTCGTCTCAACCGGCTAATTGCCCGTCAGGCCACCAAGGTCGGCAAAAAAGGTCCTAAGCTGTCGATTTTGGTTCACGGTCATTGCGGAGACTTTTAAGCGCTTTATAAACCCCAGAGTTGCCAATAAATTGTCATTTTTATACATACATTTGGGTGATTTTTTTCTGTATACCATTGTACTTTCGTTTCCATTTGTTACTTATGGGAATAACGGGGCAAGACATTCCAATTAACATTAGATCCTTGTGAATTTCAATGAATAAAAACATATTGACTTTGTCTTTCACTTTGAATTTCTCAACGCTGTTTTGTTATCACTAGATAGAAACGCTCATTCATTAACAAATGGGGATAAAGTTTTATTCCCATTTATTAATGAATGAATTAATGAAAATACTTTACTGTACACCTTATGAAATAAACAATGACATATTAAAATTAAAGATACAATGAGCGGTCTTATCGCTTCAAATCAATATTTTCTAGACATCCTTTGGGTGGAGAGGGTTTTATGTGATTTTTCACCATTGGGAACAAATTAGTGACAAATGTTAGCCCATGGGCTAGATAACTTGCAGAAAAAGTAAAGCTACTATGTTCAGGTAATTACATCTGTTTTTACAGTTGTAAGAATGAAATCACAAGCCTACTCATATTATAAGGCTGTTGTGTATACGGCTCTATGAAATCTCAGGTGCAAACTTGGTGGAAAAGTAAAAGTTATGGTCTACTGCTTTATTTTTCTAGCAATCCCAGGTGCAAACTTTAAAACAAATATAATGTAAAGTTACGATACTTTCAAAGAAGATTCATACTGTAAGCCGGTACGGTAAATAAAACAATTCTGGTTACAAAAATAAAGGTGAGCCCTTGTGACATTTCAATATTTTATCCATAGAATAGAATGGAAAAGAATAAACGTTTATTTGGCACAAACAATGAAAAGATAATGGGTATACATAACGACTAAAAGTAGATGTGGGTACTTAATGTGTAACAATAAAAAGAAAATTGTTCCGCTCATATGTCTGAAAAGGTGTGGCTGTACCAAAATGGTGTTCAGCTCAGCTTTAGTGACAGTGTCAGATACACGTGACAAAGTCACAAGTTTGGAATGGTATTTGTGATTCGTATTAATGATTGATGCGGTGGATCGCCGTCACATGACACTTGGAATGACAAGTCGAATTGTCTCAAATGTAGAAGATTTCAGAGAGTAGATAGATATATAAGATATCAAAGATAAGAAAAAAAAACAAGGACGTAGCACAACAATCTGCTACGTCCTTGTTTTTTTTACTAATAATGAGACTGTGGCTTAAGCACATAGTTTAGAAATAACTGTCAATGTAAAAAAATAAATAGTACAGCCTTCTTGCAAATATTCAAACAAACAGATCCCAACAATAAAACAATAGCAGTCGGCGCGAAAACTTCGGGAAAACTGTCATTTCCCTGACAGAAAGGCGTTAATACTGAAAATTCGTAATTTCCCCGATCCGACGGGTACAAATTTGAAGGCCCCGGAAAATTGGGACAAAGCCCACGATTTGTCAATGTGGGCTTATGAAATTAGGTTATTGATGAAAATTTATACCGCCTTATAACTCTTCCAGAATTAAAACAAGACGCAGAAACTTTAGATAATATCGAAATAAATTGTACAAAAGCTTACCGAATTCTCGCTCTTGAGAGGGCATTCTTTTGAATTCTACCTCTGTATCGTATTTTATCTGTAGTTTTTATCATAATAATTTGGAGTATCTATATAGTCTTAGTATGTCCCTTTTTACGTTTGTCCTAAGCATACGATTTTCTTATATATTTGGTATTCCTTTACCAAAAGTTTCTTGAATTTACCATACAATATCAAAATAATAAAACACACTTATCCAACGAGCTTATGAAGTATATGATGAGGATGAATGAATGTATGCCAGGCTCGTAGCAAGTCCAAATTCGTGGTCTCTGCCTACCCCTCCGGTAAACAGGCGTGACTTATGTGACTTAGGTATTTGTCTCAGGTCTGGGTGTTTTCTATGTATAATATGCACATATGTATTTAACAAAAAAAATGTATATAAGTAGTACCTATATAATATCAGTCATGTAGTTCCCATAAAACAAGCTCTACTTACTTTGGGGCTAGATGATGCTGTGTGAAAATGTCCAGCATTATTTATTTATGTACATATGTATGTATCAAAATATATTTAGTCTTCTTTTCCTAGTTTAATAATATAATTTAGATAGTCAAATTATTTTCTTCTGTTTTTATAGATATAGTTGTATTATTCTGCTCTATAAAAATAATTATATTGAAATTAGAATACTATATAAATAGCCTAAATGATATTAATTATTTATTTCAGATATAGATCCATAATTATCATCTTAAAAATAAAAAATAAAATAGAAAATAAATTATAAAATCAAAATAAAACGATGACCTGAATAAATCAGGTCAGCGGCTCAGCAAGAGAGGCTCTCCATCAAGCGGTGTGATAGCATGGGCGAAGTATTGTCCTCCCCATTCTCGTATGACTGTGTGTTTATGTATCGTAATGCACGCACGAACTAGATGCTATGGTAATTTTCTGTTAGGGCCCGTTCAAACTGACGCGGCGACGCTGGCGGTGGCGGTGGGGTAGTGCAAAGTTCACGTGAATGTATTCATCTTTACTATTGACATATTATTTGACATTTCCTCTGACAAAGACACAATCTAGAGACAAAATCGACCATCATAGCCGTTTCGATAGATCTCAAACCTCTGGCTATAGAAGTTTATTAGAAACTCATAAAGAACATGGTTTACTTAATGGCTTAAGAAATAACCAAATAACTAATGAATTAATTACTAGTTATTCAAATATTAGCATTATAGAGATCCGACGGTTACTTAAAAAAAATATGATAAATATATTTCCTTTCCTAGATTAATCCATACAAAAGAAAGCCGATATATTCCTGGAATTTTCCAGATATGTTAATGGTAAATATAAATTCAAGGAGTCGCCTATTAAGTCATAAATTCTGTTTGTTTTCCGAATAAAATAATTTAAAATGAAATATGGTTTGACAGGAATAACAGAACGGATCCAACTACAACTTATTTGTAAGTCGGAGTACCTACATTAATCCATTGTGATGGTCAGAGTCCAAAGGATCCAGGTCTGCTGATCACAAGATGGTTGTTCAGCAGACCTGGATCCTCCGGACTCAGAACTTCACAATGGATTTTTGTACTGCTCTTGTTCTTCGACGCGCAATTAAAGACACTAGTTGATATTTCATGTCACTTGTGACATTTTGATTCCTGAAATGTTTGCTAAGATCGTTAAAATATTGCGTATAGTACTAATGCGATGGCAACATTTTGGTTGCATCGCAGTAGTTCCAATAATGGCGTAAGATGGTTATTGGTTTTAAAGTATCCTATAAAATGCCATATGCCAATGCCTATTTAATGCCATAAATATATAAAGAAAGCAAGAAGAAAAGGTGTACTTATTTACATAAATAATAATACAACTTACTTTGGTGTCGAAATATAAAAGTGGAACAGTTGAGCCGTAACTGATGTACTGCTGGATCACTACAGACCATGGCGTATCCAAAATGCTGCGTTACAATGCTGAATGGCAATGCTAATGCGTTGACCCAGTTCTCGAATCCACATCGCTTACGGACCGAGGCCTCGAAAGAATGTTAAATACGCAAAGGGCCCGGTTCCTCACTGAGCCAGAGCCCCAAAAGACGCAAATAAATTTGCATAATAATAATACGTTATTCTGTTTTATTAGAATTTTGTACTTTTTTTCTAAATAATTTTTCGAATCTTACCTACATAATTTCTTTGTGAATACATAAATGAAAATGTATTGTTCACCAGAATAATTTTAAACAAAAAAGGCATCCATTTAAAATAAAAATAAACGGTCTTATTGCTGTGAATGCTTTATCCCAAGACACATTACGTTGTAGTTGATCTTTGAGGGTAGTTCGTAACGAATAATAAAATGTAGGTAGTTACATTTATTTATGACATAAAAAATCTGTTATAAATAACAACAAGTAAATGGGACTTGAAGGCTTAGTGGGAGCTGCCTACCGCCTTTATTCTTTATTCTTTATTGTACACACAGATAATACAGACAAAAACTCGCACAAAGGTACATGTCGTACTTATACATATAGGACATGTACAAAGGCGAGCTTAACTCTAACAAGAGTTTCTTCCTTCAGATGAAGATAGTGGGTTGGGATCTAACAATGTAACTTGCCTTTACAAGAATAAGCCAAAAAACTAGGTATTATATGTACGCAAAAACCAAATAATTTAAAATAAAAAATGATCCAAAATTACTTATGACCTATTCAGACGAAAACATTATAAAACATCCCAAAATGCATTAATTTAAAACAACTCTTATCGTCAAACTTTCCCTGCTGTGGCACTTTTAAAGAATATCCTGAATTTCCTGCCCATTATACGTTCTGAACCATTAAGCGACTAGAGTCTTGTTTACATTGCGTTAGTTACTCGTAAAGTTGGTACCAATTTAATCGATGAATGAACGTAAAAACAAATTAAGTAGAAATAATAGGAGATTGTTCAACAAGGGTTTAAAATGAACGAACCATTTTATACGAGATATTTAATTTTAGGCTATAGAATTGTTTATGAATGGGTTTTAGTACCGAGTTAAACATTCTACTTTTCACTTATTGCGAGAAAATATATGTAAAAAATATGAAGCTTTCAGTTCAAATAAAATATTGTTCTTTCTTAGATTTTTTTTCAAAAATGGGACATAGATAGGTATGTGTGATAAATTTCTTAGTGTGTTGATAATAACAAATAAAATGAAATAAAAATAATACGTAAGCCCCTACAGGCTAAATAATACACAGCATACAGACAAACATAATTATCCAATTATATTTGTATGCTCTGAAAACTATGCCGATTATTATTCATACGTATGTCTGAATAGGTAAGAGCTAGCTTATCTGTGAATTCATTTGATATTAGGTATTATTTTCAACTGGAGTTATGAAAAAATCATTAAGATCAAAGACTTTAGCCTGAATATAAAAAGAAATACATTCAACATATTGAGTGCTAGCCATGGTCACTTAACAAAACCTATAGGGACTCGCCAGAGAGCAATTGAAAGAAGCATACTGAGTATCAAGATAAGCGACAGAATAAACAGCGAAACTGTAACAGCTGGAATAAAACTAACCGATATTCTAGTTAAAATAGACAAACAGAAATGGTGTTGAAAATGCCACGTATTTTGCAGCAAATACGAGTAATGGAGCAAAATTATTACTAACTGGTATCCAAGAGAAAGAAAAAGATAAAGGGAAGACAAATCAAACGGTGGGAGGATGAAATAAAACTGGCATCTGGCCCTTTCTTTTATCCCTTGATATTAATAATTTTATTAAGAGATTATCTAAAAATTGTAACAGGAATAACGTTGATGTTGCAGAATGATTTTTTATTATTATTTTCAATAAGTTGATGTTCTTTTCAAGTTTTATCTTTATACTTTTTAAATCTATTTCTTTGTTAAAAGTTACTTTTAACGTTCTAAGCGTACGAGTATACCGTTCTCTAGGTAGGTAACAAATTTAGCTCACTTAGTTTAATATAAGTCGTTACCAGCACATGTTAGGGGTAATATTTTTTTTCTTAATAGACGACATAGAAAAACTTACGTCAAAAAATTTTGTTTACTTGACTCAAACACTTGAATCATGTGTACGAGGCACAAAGATTAGCCGTGCGCAATAAAAACTCATTTTGTTGACTCGCACCGAGTACAGAAAATAGGTTTTAATGTCGGAGGCGTTATGGTTACTGCGAAATTAAGCAGTGGGCGGGGCATTTATCCTAATGATGTTAATTTTGTCTCCTTTATCTCGTTAAGTGTATCGTATTCTATGGCAGTAAGTAACGAACTGAGATGCTACAAAATTGCTGGGGAGGAGTAATTGCTTTATGAGTATGACAACTTCAACGTTTTATAGATCTCTCTGATTTCAGGTGGTTATCTGACTTCCGAACCGGATGTCGTGTGTTCGAACCCAGTTGTGTACCAATGAATTTTTACACTCGAAAAATGTATGTGCATTTACACGTGCTCAAAACGGCGAAGGAAAACATTGTTAGGAAATTGGCATGTGAGCATGTGTCAAATGTAATGGTCACATCCTCAAAGATCTACTCACTGAGCAAGTATCTGAAGATATTCATCATAGGACAGTCATACAGTCGTGAGCGTGTTTGTTAATGTTTTTAATTTCCTGATACTGTTTCGGATCCGTCAACTGTCTCACAAGCTTAAGAATGATAGATGATGTTGAAGATGTGAGTAATATCCTGGCCCTAAGTTAATAAGGTCGAAAAACTAAAATCATATTAGACTGGACAGTTTCAGCATTTTATCTCTCAAATATGAGGCTCCCCAGTGCATACCCGGAGGAGAAATCAGGAATATTCCATCGCGATTTTTTTTTTTTAAATGATGAGGGACATTTTTCGTACAGTCTAGCCCCAAAGTAACCAAAACTTGTGTTATGTTAACTACATGACTATTCTTATATACTATATTTTTCAGTATAATTAAATTTTTCATAAACTATTTACAAGTAGGTATATACAAAAAATACAGATGAAACAGCTAGCCATCTAAAGACCGTTGCAAACGATCTATAGATAGCGCAACTGATCCAGATCACTAATATATAATTTACTACTTTTATATATTTTTTTTTTGAAAACATACCTATAATACATAGAAAACACCAAGACCCGAGACAAATATTTTCAGATCATACAAACATTTGTCCCGCGGTGGGAATCGAACCTGCAACCTTCAGTATCTAAGGAGAGCCTTCGCCCACAGCGCCACAAAGGTCGTTTTCTGTTCTGTTGCCTTGAACTTTTTGGCCGATCTCTTATGCTAGTGAGTCATAGTAATAAAAACGACAGATATAAGTACTTACTCGTACGTGATTTGTAGAAATCTTGACTTATAGGTATTTTTATCTTGAATAGTTTTACGACCCACAAAAATCACTTATCCTCTGCAACGGATGTAATCTTTCATATCATAAAACCATGTTTTATAGGTTCCAGGATAAGGCCTAGACAGGTGAGCATTCTACCGGAAAATTGATAAAAGATATTAAAGGAAATCTGGGGACCGTGAATGGAGGCTAATAAATGTCTCAGTTTTTATGGTTCAGTGACCTGACAGGTATTGCCTTTTTATGATCGTAATAAAACATTTTCCGATGCCTTCTGCTATATTTTTGTATCTGTCCTTTATCAAGTATTTCGGTGACGTTACGCGGAGCTGTTCCGGAAGCCCCCAGCATTACAAATCTGACAAATATTTACATTTATTTATCTATTTATAATATGGGTTGTCTACATGAATAAATACAATACAAAGTCTGATTACTTCTTTCTGAAATCCCCACTGCTATTCCAACAACATTATATTATTAAATCAACAATAGCATATTGCCTACTCATAATATTAAATTGTTAATAAAGTTAAATTAATAGAAAACACGTATTTATGTAACACTAGTTGTTGCCCGAGGCTTCGCCCGCGTGGTATGTTAATAAAAGTAGCATATGACCGTCTCCAGGCTTCAAACTATGTCCACCAACTTTTGAATGAATTGAACCAAAGATTACAATTTATACAAAGTAGAACTCAATTGCACACCCCCAAAGGGTAGTTTTGAAAAAATAAAAAATACTTGTTTCATTATTATAAAGTAAATAATGAAACAAGTATTTTTTATTTTATTTGCACAGAGTTTTGAGCGAATCAGTTATTTTTTTCATAGAAACGTTACCACCCTGTTTAACACCCTTAGGGGTTGATTTTCGAAAAGATTAGCCTATGTGTTATTCCAGAACCTAAACTTTCTACATTCCAAATTTCATCAAAACCAATTTAGTAGATACGGAAATAACAAACATTCACACACACACACACACACACACACACACACACACACACACACACAGACTTTCGCATTTATTATATTAGTAGGATTATGATTTTAGATTTGTAAATAAATAAATAAATTAATTAATAAAAGTACAGTTATTTAGAACCTTATAACTAACAAAGCACTGCTTCGGCCGCCATTTTGGTATTTGCAGATATACTTCGAAAATGGCGGATCCGCGAAACATAAAATAACTTAAATAGTAGGTTTGTAGTAAGTATTTAACAATAACTTGTGCTAAAATTATTTTCACAACTAGGCCGAGTGTAGAAATTAGTATTTTGTATACATCTCCGATAAGCTCCAATACTTACTTAATAAGTAGGTACCAAACATTAGACAGTTAATATAATATATGTACATGATCTGTGTTTTCTTTGATAAATATTTAAAATATATTTAGGTATTAAAATATTCGTTTACGAAACACCACAAAGATTCGTCAAAGAATTTAATAAATAATGCATACATTTTCACACAACATCATCTAGCCCCAAACTAAGCAGACCTCGTATTATGGGAACTCAAAGACTGATATACTACTTATTACTTTTTTATGTAAATACATACATATTACTTATACATAGAAAACACCGAGACCCAATATAATTACATTAACACTGTCACAACATAATGAAGAAAATGTAACCTACGTCATCGATCACCCACCTAAGCCTATTTTACCGGGCCTTTTAGACCATGAAAGGGTTTATTATATAGTCTTCAATATACCACGCTGGCGGGTCATCTTAGTGTTCCCAACATGAATTGGTACTAAAGTATCCACTAAAATGCGGATCATGGAGACTCTTACGAGTACATAAAAAAGGCGGATACTGCTTTCTACGATTAATTTATGATAGTATCATGCGTATTGTGTTAATTAAGTTACATAATAAAACAAACACGCTAACGACTGTAATCCTAGGGGAATAAAGATAACACTACTGATTTAGTATTAAGGTTGTTTATCATAGTTTCGCCGCAATTTTGTTATCTTGTCAATGAACTAGGACAAAGCAAACATCTGCGTTTTCTTCTTATTTTCAGATACAATAGTCGCTGCAGCAGCTAGCAGAACGTCCTCTCGTGACAACATTATTATTAATATTTATTTTTTATTATTATTCCTCTTTATTTATTTCTAATCTCAGGCTTATACCTGAAGCCTTTATAGGCATTAGTGGAGCCGAAGCTAACACTACGAGGCCTTTTTGTACAATACAATATATAAAAACCGGTTTTCGTGGATGGTGAATGATGAAACTATTGGATATATTGTGTGATAATCTGGACTATTACAGGAGCAAATGCTTAAGGAATGTTTGCTGGGCTATGTAGGATGAAACGGCACCTGCCAATTCTGACTCAAATTCAAATCAAATCAAAGGCAGGTGATGAGTTGCCGTCCACTAAACGGGCCCCATAAGTGCCACCAACGATAGGCAGCGTAGAGGCAACGTTGGTGTGGACGGCTTAAGGGTGTGGAGAGGTGTGCTGCAGTTTCACTAAACGCTTCTCCCGGCTTTATGCCTTTAACACTTCCACCCTTGGAGCATAGGTTCCGCTCTTGCGCCTCCACCTCCAACCGGCCGGCTAAGGCAAGCCGAGGGAGTAATGGGGTTCCGCGGTGTCGCCACGCACCGAACGCTCGCCATAAGCGGGCCCTGCGGGATTATTATTATTATTATTTATTAATTATTATTATAACATTTTGAACAGCACTACAGAGTGTAGAACTAAAAAACAGCAACTCTAGACATATTGGGTAACATTGTTATATTGTACTTTTATTTTAATGTGTACAGTCTTATTATCCAGCTTTCCGATCAAACTAGATAATATTGTGCAGATATACAATCCCGAGACTAATAGGTATCTTTATTCCCAGCATATTCAATTATACTCATTTAATAGTTTCATGTACCTGTGAATAAAATCAAAATTCCATCGTCTTGTTTTATGTTACAATGTTAAACAAAGTGGACATGCTATATAACCAAAGTTTTATAAAATGTTACTTAATCCGGACTCACCAACATACACTATATTATTACACACTATACAGACAGAGGATATAGAGGTTATATTACAGACTAGCATCTGCCCACGGGTTCGCCCGCAAGGTACCCGGATAAAAAGTAGCATGTTTTATTCTGATGTATAAGCTATATTACTGTAAAGTTTCATCATAATCCGTTCATTAGTTTTTGCGTGAAAAGGTAAAAAACATCCATCATCACAAACTTTCGCATTTATAATAGTATATACAGTATGATGATTATTTGTTTTAAGAGAATAGTGTCTTTATAAGACTCGATCGAAGAAGACCATAATAGTCTATCATCATACAGAAATCATTTACATCATAGAAAACGTCAACTAAGCAACGTGATTTTTTAATTTTAAAGTATTTTATGTCTCTAGTGCGATGTATTAGACAACCGTAGAAGAATTTGGTAACAAACTTTATGCTATTCCATGTGACCAGAAGTTAGTAGACTGTTCGGTATTACTACACCGTATCCCTGCGCTGTAACAGATTAAGGGCATACCTTATTGGGCGTGCGCGACACAGGACGACACGGGAACGACACGCATCTGTAACGAGCCTGCATCTCAGGCCATAAATCTTTTTTATGGCTTGAGGGACTAGCGGGATGCTGGTTTAATGGATGTGATAGAATTTAAAAAAAAACATACTTTTGATAATGGTCTACGTCTGTTTGTGAATTATCTTAAAGCGAATCCATCCAATTCAGTCTAGAAAAGAGAAGTAAAAACAAATTTCTTCACGAATGTCATTTCCATGATGGACATACTCAAATCACGGAGTAATTAAATACAAATGATAATTATTTTATTATTTGACGACCTCTGTGGTGAGACGCAGAAGGTTGCGGGTTCGGTTCCCGCCACGGGACATATGTTTGTATCAGCAGATATTTGGCTCGGGTCTGAGTGTTTTCTATGTATAATATGTATGTATTCGCAAAAAAATGATTTAAGTAATATATCAGTCATGTAGTTCCCATAATACAAGCTCTGCTTACTTTGGGGCTAGATGATGCTGTGTGAAAAAATGTCCAGCAAAAAAAAAAAATGCTGGGGGAACTACATGACTTATATACTTTTTTATTTGATGTAAATACATAGATATTTTACTTAGATCCGGAACAAAATATTTGCAGATCATACAAACATATGCCCGTGGAGCAAATCGAACTCGCAACCATCTGCGTCTCAGGTGGACTAAATTATTTTCTACCGATATTATACAAAAACGAGAGCAGGTTTTATATAATATAAGTAACAAACCATCCAAATTTCTTTTTGAAATTTGGATTTATGCTTGTATGGTTTTGCCTCTAAGATGATTATCAGTAAGACAGTATGTCACGCGCTGATTTGAAATATATTGATTACAAGCTTCTGCCCACGGCTTCGCCCGTGTGGTACCCGGATAAAAAGTAGCTTTTGTGTTATTCTGATGTATAAGCTATATTATCGTAAAGTTTAATCAAAATCCGTTCAGAAGTTTTTGCGTGAAAGATTAACAAACATCAATCGACCGATGTGGCGCGGTGGGCGAAGGTCCGCCTGCTACACAGGAGGTTGCTGGTTCGATTCCCGCCCTGGGACAAATATTTGTACGATCTGCAAATATTTGTTCCGGGTGTTCTGGGTATTTTCTATGTATAATAAAAAAATATCTATCTATGTAATGTATTGTATTAAGTATATCAGTCATCTAGTACCCATAACACAAGCTCTGCTTAGCTTGGGGCTAGATGATGCTGTGTGGATTGTCCAGCATTATTTATTATTTATTATTATTATTATTATTATTATCCTCACAAACTTTTGCGTTTATAATAGTAGTAGGATTAATCACAAGGATCACTGAAATTTGTCTTTCAAACTGTGAATTGCCGATTTCTCGCGACCGAGCCATATAATAAATAACTTTAAGTTATTTATCGTCCCAAAGAGACTTTGGATGAAAAGAGGTTCGAGTTTGAATCAGAAAGAACTGGCTCCATCTTGCCTCATCCAGCATCGCTGTATCCCAATTCCCAACAGTGAAACAGATTTTGTTTCCAGTACTCGTGATCGGAGTCGCAATGAACTGGAATGTAAAGATAGGGGTGGGGGTGGAAGGGTTCCAACATATCCGGACTTTAAGGCCTGCGAATTCTGCCGGCTTAAATAATGTCAAAAGTTTTAGCGGTACCCCGATTTTTTTATTTGAAAAATTATACACAGTCTTTTTTAATGTGGATTTTTTTTTTAGTACTGACCAAGTTTTTTTTCCTACAACAAGGTTCAACCTAATAACACTAACAAAATGACTTTATGCACCACGTAATGCCACTAATTTTACCGGGATTAGCAATTCCAACACTTATATAACTTGAAAATTCACAGTTTTGACCTTGTGACCGCTTTTCAACATTAGGAAGTTTCTAAGTCCGACAAAATGAGTGATTGCCATTACCATTTTGTTAGTGTAATTATAGCTCTTTTGAAAATTTCGGATAAAGGTCCCATTTATAGTCTAATAAATGGAAAACTTTGCCGGTTTTTATTGTTATTTTACCGCAGCACTATAGAATTCATCCCCATTGTTTTCCAAGTAACGTTATACAACTTTGAATTTGGGGAAAAAGGCGGGAAAAAGATAAAATATCCTGCCTTAAATGCGGTTTTATGGGCTAAATTGCGTTAGGGAAGAATCTATGAGTTACATACGAATGAAAAAACTTTGGAAGAAGGGTATCATAATCTACATGCATTTCCTCCCTTTTCTTATTTATTTTTGCGCCATGAAAATACGAAAGCTCATTTTTACGAAGCTACGAAGTGTATGCATAGCATTTTCATAACTCTGACGTAAACCTGCCATAGCACTGCCGTAGCACTGCCGAAGCAATGCCATAGCATTGTCGTAGCACTGCCGAAGCAATGCCATAGCATTGTCGTAGCACTAACGAAACACGTAGCACTGCCGTAGCAATGCCATAGCATTGTCGTAGCACTGCCGAAGTAATGTAATAGCATTGTGGTAGCACTAACGAAACACGTAGCACTGCCGTAGAAATGCCATAGCATTTTTGTAGCACTGCCGAAGCAATGATATAGCATTTTCGTAGCACTAACGAAACACGTAGCACTGCCGTAGCAATATAATCTACAATATTGCTACGTTCACTTTTTTCATTTTTAAATACGTGTATTCCTGCTCCTACTTGTCCCACTACGTCGTTTCATTAGTGAGACGAATCGGAATAGTTTTAACATCAGTTTCGTCCCACTATCAGCGATAGTGGTGAATTTTCTATGCGTTCTCCTAAAAGAAAGTGGTTTTTTTTTACAAAATAACGCGTTCAAATATTAGTTTGAATCGAGGGTCAAAAAATACGTTCAGCATATTTATACAAGTAACGTGTTCGTTCAAAGGCCCTAAGCGGCACTGAACCCGCACTAATGCGCTAATCGATTGGCTACAATTCCGCTAAGTGCGCCGCGATGCCGGCGTACACTGATTTACTCAACTGCGAAAGAGGGAGGTTCATCGTGAAACACTTTGCTGTAATACAGGATTAATTCCCAGTTTCCTCATAGACTTACCGAGTAGTGGATCAACGGAACCTTTTTAAACACAATATTTCCAATAAACAGGGACTGGCGAGTCTGTTGTCACCGTGATTGGGCAATAAAGACTAGCCACTTTGTTAGTTTATGCTGTCCAATCAAGGGTAAAACTAATAACCATCTAGTCGCAATAAAAAAAATACACTATAAAAAAACACAATTGTAGAAAATAAAAAAAATGCCACATTGGGTATCAACCTAAAACATATACACCGGCTCTTTGCATTCCGGGTAAAATGTTCATAACTTGTAGTAATATTATGTAAGTATCGTAGTAGAAGGTCATAATTTATTTTCCATATGCTTTCAGAAGCAACTAGGCCGGGAGTTTATAGTTGTCAACCCTATCAATCGAGTACCAGGTAGACAAATACCTCACGCTTACTTTTCCTACCACCCACATTTTTCAATGTAAAACATGGCAGTTGTCACGTGACATTTCCACAGCTAATGTCATTTCCATACAATTAAATCTTTCCGCAGGCGTTAATGCCAACAGAAAGTGGTATTTATCTAACCCCCAGGACGGGTGAAAAAGGACAAAACATAACGTGATAAAACCAAATGCTGCCAAAGCGGGGTTTGGCAGGATTTTTCTTAATCTAGTACTTGGGCAATTCAATGCATTTTTGCAATCGAAAGAGTATATGTTCTTCTTCACTTCACGTATCTAATGCTGGTATTAAAAAGCATTGAAGCAAAGATAGTGACATTTTGCTTCCAACTCGACAACTTAGAACTTGATGTAGTCTGAATGATCATGAAAATTTACACAGGTTGAAATAAATCACTAAGTTATTTTAAAATAGTTTAGTTGCCTACACACAGCCTGCTAGATTAGATAAATTCAAGAAAAATAATGAAAATACTAGGTATTAGTAATAGTATTCTAAGAATTAAAAAAAGTGGTTTATAACCTACCTAGCACGTCCCGGAACGTATGCTACGTTCTTTAAATATTTTATTGTCTTCTTTCAAGATTATCTGTCCCGTAACTGGTACTCGATTGATTGGGTTGACGACTGCTAACTCCCGATCTATACCTTGCTCACTAATCTTACTAAAAGGGGTGTCGCGAAGGATTCTACCACCCATTTGTCGTCTCTAGACGAGAATATTTCCACATGTCGTGTAGACATATCACATTATCGACTCAACATCGACTGCCAGAGAACCTTTCAACTTTATGCCAGAGTTGTAAGGCTGATTTTAGATTAATTGTGAGGTGTTGAGATAATCAGGATTCCGCCAGATGAATCGGTAGTACCAGTGATTCTGTAACATGGTGTGTGAGATCTCGAATGACAATAAACATTCGAGATGTCTGTAACAACAATAGCAGTTAGCGTTGCCATTCAGCGTGGCAATGCAGCCAGCATTTTGGGAACGCTTCATTTCGGGAGTCTGGTAGTGATCTGGATTAGTTGACTTATCTATAGATCGTTTGCATTGATCTTTAGATAGCTAGGTGATCGGTAGTTACATCTGTATTAAGTTGTTTACTTCTTTTATGTACATGGTATGAATAATAAAAAAACTATCGAGAAGAGACTTTCTGTATGAGAAATTGAACGATAGTTTCTATTTTTATGGCAGTCAAGAGGATTTCCTGTAAGGTCATTATTAACCCTGAAAATCAGCTAAGATTAAGCTGATACTGTTTGGCACACTAAAAATTTTCCGAAATGTTATACTAGTTATAAAATATCCACGAATAGCTGATAAATTAGGCCTAATGCATCCCCGTGCCGTCAGCCATCGCTCATCGAGAGCTGACAGCGACAACGTAATCCATCACGCTGCAGCAGAGGAATTAGATGGAAAGAGGGCATTCTTTGATGGATTTGTGGCAGAATGGCCTGGACGTGCCGTGCAACACGTCTACGGTACCGACCCTGAGGCACAGACTGGGAGATACCTTGCACAGAAAAAGAAAGAATATATCATTAAAATTATCCTATCATATCCTACTATTTATTATAAACGTGAAAGTTTGAGAGGATGGATGTTTTTTTACTCTTTCACGCAAAAACTACTAAACGAATTTTGATGAAACTTTACAGTAATATAGCTTATACATCAGAATAACACATAGGCTATTTTTTACCTGGGTACCACGCAGGTGAAACCGTGGGCAAAGGTTAGTAATATTATAAACATGAAAGTTTGTGAGGATGGATGTTTGTTACTTTTTCACGCAAAAACTACTGAACGGATTTTGATGAAACTTTACAGTTATATAGCTCATACACCAGAATAACACATAGGCTACTTTTTATCCGGGTACCACGCGAGCGAAGCCGTGGCAAGAAGCTAGTCATTAATAAAAAATAAAATATTATTGAAATTAGCCATGAAATTATTTCGATTTGGTACAAATTTAGAATATTATAACGCTTTTTACTACTTTAGTATTCTCCTGCTGACGTTCCGTTGACTATTTAGAGGTCCTTCCTCATGAGCACCGTCCGCGACCACGCGACCACGCGAGTGTTATGGAAAAGTTTATTTAATTGACACACATATTTTTCATAGTTTATCCTCACAGATCGGCGTGTGCATATGGATACTGAGAATGGATCTGAGGGTCTCCATAATGGGGATTACAGTCCTGAGAGTATTTTTTTTTAATATTTTTTAGACAGAACTAAGTTACTTTATAGTTTGCTACGAACTGAGATCTCGTGAAAAAACGTTTTTAACCGACTACTGAAACTCTTCTACGCCATAGTTCAAAATCTCCTTAGGTCATCTTTGTACATTTTAGAAGCCTACCTATCTATCTACCAAATTTCATCAACTTTGAAAAAACGGTTCGCTAGGTATTTCGGGATATAGTTATAATTATCTAGCTTCGGAACACAGATAATATTTGGTTTTATTGCTTAGGTACATATTATTTTTAGTGATGCACGTACATAAGCCTTATCGATCCCTACTAATATTACAAACGCGAAAGTTTGACGCAAAAACTACTGAACGCATTTTGATGAAACTTTATAGTAATATCCTTCTACTATTATAAATGCGAAAGTTTGTGAGGATGGATGTTTGTTACTCTTTCACGCAAAAAGTACTGAACGGATTTTAATGAAACTTTACAGTAATAGCTTATCAAAATAAAACATAGGCTACTTTTTATCCGGGTACTGCACGGGTGAAGCCGTTGGCAGAAACTAGTTGTAAATTATTGTAAAATTGAAAACAACATCCTCATAATTTGAGACGAAACAAAAAACTTACCACGATCAATCAGTAAATTTCGAAGTGTTGCCATGTTAATTTAATTTCTAACAAAAGTCTTCCTATGACTGGAAACCTATGCCAATATATAGTAATATCATAGATCTTCGTTCGCGTCGCATAACCTTCAGATAATTAGGTTCACATACATCACTAGTTATTAATAAAATAACAAAATTCAAAGGTTCCCGAACAAAAATAATGTTGATAAGATTAAAATTAGATACCTACAAAATCAGTAGATAGGTAGGTCGTAGTGAACTGTCGTTATCAGCAGCGTACCGAGTGTGGAACGCTAAGTAGTCCACTCTGTGTCAAAATAGGTCCCGTCTCAGCATAACTGCAGTTCCACATCGGAATGTGAAACCAGACTTAAGAAATATCTTACTTCGAGCACAGTCAAACTGAAAAATAAATAAAATAAAATTTATAAAAAAAATAAAATTTTATTCAAAGAAACTCGTAATTATAATTAAAATAAAAACATAAGTGCACTAAATAAATAAAAATAGTTAAGTATAATATTTTTTGCCTGAACTAGGTAATCCTGTGTTTCAGGCGACTAAAATATACACCTCTTGTGTGTATGTAACTGACTTTATCGATTATAAATAAAAAAACGAATTTCCATAGAATAAGCCGTTTTGTAAACAAATGCTCACTTATCTCCTCCTTTGATTATTAACTTAAAAGAGTTAATAATCAAAGGAGTGAAAAGATTTTCTTGAATCATAGTTTATATAAAGAATATTCTCCATGAAAACACCTTTCAAACAAGAAAAAAATTAAATCAAAATCGGTTCACCCGTTACGGTCATGTTAAACTTATAGCACCCCTTTGTTTGCGAAGGGTGATAGAAATACATAGTTATATCCGTTGAAATAAACAGGTCAAAGATTGTAAAGCTTTTCTTTTGGAAGGGGCCTTGGTCTAGATAATTTATTTCAGAGACATCTCTTGAAAAAATTTTCCCGAATCTCCGCGTCAACAAACTCTCAAATAAATTACATTTCAGTAAAAACTCTGGAACAATTACTTTCCGTAAATGCTCAACAACGACGCAATTTCTTAAGCTAGTTACTATCCGCCTTTATAGTCTCAACTTGCAAAGTGTAGCCTCAGTTTCTAAGTTCGTGTTTTTGTTTTGTCCAGCTCCGTGTCCGAACTAGTGATGTGCTTTACCTCATGGACCAAACTTTGAACTTTCAATAATAATAAAATAAAAATAAATTATGCTGGACATTTTTCACAAAGCATCATCTAGCCCCAAACTAAGCAGAGCTTCTATTATGGGAAATACATAATTGATATACTACTTATCTACATTATTTTTTTGTAAATTCATACCTATTATACATAGTAACACCCAGACCCGAGACAAATATTTGTAGATTATAAAATATTTGTCTCGCAGTGGGAATTGAACCCGCAACCTTCTGCGTCTCAGGTGGACCTTCACCCACTGCGCCACAGAGGTCGTCTGTGGTTGGTTGCTTTATTTTATCGAAGTTGCTGGCGTTCCACTAATATTTCAATAAACCATTATCCACTTCATTGTATTAAAATTATCGTAGTTTGGTATAATTTTAGGATATTATTACGAATATACCATATTCTTTACTAGGAAAATCAACAAAACGTCAGTAGGATTAAATTAAAGTACTTGGTATAGTCGTTAGAAACATTACCTTAGTTAACAGATTATAAATAAAAAAATAAAATAAATGTTACGGCTTTCACTTACTGTCGAATCCCGTGATAAACAGGTGTTCGCGAAAGTTTGAAAAATCTTTCCATAGCCTGAATATTATGTTAAATTTTATTTGAACTCAAGACACAGCAATGCGCGCTCATTACCTATTTTTGATCGCACGCTATTGGTAATATTTGCGACTTTTCCAACAGAATACAAATACTTGGCATTTATGGTCACACATACACACTTTGTTTGACTGCTGTTTATAAAAATATTTGCTTAGCCATAATAACTTTTGAAATATCGTGGTAATTAACATTTTTTTTACTAGAATTGGTCTATGAATATTTGCCTCCTGGTGCAGTGGCCATTTTGTATATAGCTTAATAGGCTTCCCACCCAAGTTGGCTTCTGCAGAAGCAATCTAGCCAAATGGGGGATAACTGATCCAACCCACGTCCAATGTGAGTGCGGGGAACCCATACAGAATATGGCGCACTTGCTCACCTGCCCTTTGTGCCCCATCACCTGCACCTGGGAACAGATGAGGCTGTACAAGTGGCCACACATTGTTCAAAACAAATTAAAAAAAAAGACAAGACACGCCATGAATGAATGACTAGAATCGGTCTACCATCTTTATCACTCAATGCAATACCACTAGTACCGGTTTCACTGTCATATTCCAATAAGAATGAAATTTATAAGTAATGTCATTTTAGAAAATAAAAATGCTTGTTAAAACAAGATTAGAATTAAATACAAGATCGGTCTTTTTATTTATGCGTTGCACGACACTAGTGCGGTCTATATCCGTAGTGTCACGACACTGATTAACCAAGTTCCGATGCTGGCCCACTTCCCTCGAGAATTGGAAATTTATGGAGTCGCTGTTGCGCCTCTGCTTGCATTGTTGCGCCTTTGTTGGTGAATGATAAATCTTACTATAGAATAGTATGACGGTGTTCGTACCGCGATCCAATTTTGCAGTTCTGTGATTCTGCAGTGTAATGTATACTACACCTAATGTAGTGTCTTTCTGAAACTGAAGATGAAATAAAAGTAGTTGAGACTAGATTAAAAAAAATGAGTTTTTAACTCGTCTGTACGTTTTTTTGTGTGTAACATACACACGCGATATCTTTAACTAACGATTGTGAACCGATTTTAATGATTCTTTTTTTAAAAGGTAGTGTATATACTTGAAGTGATCATATCGATACATTTAATGAAAAATCCGCATATTGGTATTTTTATCAATTTCCCGTTGTTTGAAATTTAATGTATTATAAATTATTCAACGATGCATTGAACCCCAGTTTGAGCTCTGTTCCTAGACTACCAAAAAACTTAACTACTGAGTATTCAGAGGTCGGGACAAGTTCGGTTTGATTTTACAACACAAATAAGACTCCTCATCCCACAGTTTAAAATCAAATACTGTACATTAAAGTTCGAACAAAACGAATTATATCCTCAGTCCAATTTTCCACGTTTTGCCCTGAAAATAAGTCACGACGTATAATGTCGGAAAATTAGAGCCTTCTGCGAGGACGTGACCGACAGTCGCAGATGTGTCATCACATTTTGAATTTTCCACGCGGGTTATCTCGGGGTTTCACTCTTTATGAAAATCTGTTTTGCGTGAATAACATATCATGTGTCTAGTTTGTACAAAACATTCGTGTTATTATAAAAGTGGGTTTGCTTATCATCCGTGGAGGTTTTACTACTAGATGCAACATTGAAATAATAGAGCGCCATTCCACCGATAGATGGCGTCACCCACCCGTAACATAGCGTAACACTGCGTTTTTTTTTTGGTCTTATGAAAAAAGGGTCAACCAAAACTTTTCTGTGGCCTAGTTCTTTGAGACTGGGTCGCAAGGAATTGATGTAAAATCACATAGTCTTAATGATAATATTTTTTATTTAATTTATTGTTTTTAATTTTCTACATAGCCATAGCACCGGCTCCTGCGCGTACTGTCATTCAACAAAAGTCACATATCTATCGTGCGCAAGATCATCTAAACCAGCTTTTAAAGTTACACCTTGAGGCGTATGTAGGTATTCGTAGACCGTTTTGTATTGGAAAAAGCCCGTCAAATTATTGTGAAGTTAAATACCTTATAATTATTAGGATTCTGTAAACTAGTATTTTATGTGTACAGGGAGTTTAGACAAATACCTCACGCTTACTTTTCTTTACACGCTAACGCAAATTTGTCAAGGTAAAAGTTGGCAGCTGTCACGTGACATTTCCGCGGCTAATGTCATTCCCATACAATTCAATCTTTCCGCAGGCGTTAACGTCAACAGAAAGTGGTATTTGTCTAGACCCCTGTGTGTACACACGTTAAAGTTAAAGTTCATTACTGGTCCAGTGTCAAAATTGAGTAAAGTAGATATTATTACCAAGCTAAGATTTAGTTTTCAAGTTTTCTAATTTGATTAAAGTTTAATTTAATTTAAATTAAATAACGAACCTTGAAGATAAACAAGCCTGTAGATATTATTATCAAGCTGTGTTTATAATGAACGGGGACAGTAGAAAAATACTGTTCTTTGTGTATTTTAGTCATGTATATATTTGTGACAGTGGTAAGCTGCAATCAAAAACTTGAACGTTTTACAACAAACTGATATTTTCAAGTAAAGTGGGTTTGAAATGTGTTTAGATTTCATTCTATGATTATCATTCCGATAGTCGTGTCGTGTCGTGTGAACGGACTTAAAGCGAAGAGCGATCAACACCTTGAGATATTTTCGCTAGGCTGGATCAAGGGTAAGGTTCAGAAGGCGGTGTTCCTCGACTCAGCGTGCAAAGTCCTCTCACTGCAGCCCTAGCCACCGACTGCTTGGTCTCTGCCCCGCGGTTTGTGGTTACCCGTTTTTATATATTTTTAGTACAATGTTTTGATATAACGGATATTGACTTTGTAGTGAAAAAAATAACAAAATTTTACACCGATATTTTTTGGTCAGTTTAAAGCCGGCGCCTACTTAATGAGTAAGGTTACATATATAGATCTGTTTTACTCAAAAATTATAGTTAATCAAAAATCCATTTTTTGTAATTAATAATAACACGAAACATAGTCGATATTTTGATCACCGATAGTAGTGGCTATTCGCTTGGCGGCTCAGCGGTTTGGTCGCGGGGTCACTGACCGCCCGCTCCGCCGCGCCGTCAGTCTACAAGGTCGTTGAGCTCTGCGGCCCTACCAAGTGTGCAGCTCACTTTTGATAATTATTTTCGATATTCAGTTCCGTATGAAATACTAATTAAATTCGAAAACTAAACCAACGATACAAAAAAAAAAAAAACGTGGGCGCCGGCTTTAAACTGACCAAAAAATATCGGTGTATAATAAAATAAAGTATCATAATAATAATATTTTTTTACACAGCATCATCTAGCCCCAAACTAAGCAGAGCTTGTATTAGGGGAACTACATGACTGATATACTTCTTAATTATATACTTTTTTTGTAAATACATACATATTATACATAGAAAACACCCAGATCCGAGTCAAATATTAGCAGATCATACAAACATTTGTCCGGCGTGCGGAATCGAACCCGCAACCTTCTGCATCTCAGGCGGGTTTTTACCCACCGCGCTACAGAGGTCGAAAAAATAAGCGTTTAGTGTTTTATAGATCATCATCAACATCATCCATCATTCTGTAGAAGTATACTCGACATAGGCTTCCTCCAAAGAGTACCATGACGAACGATTGAGGTAAAACCTTTCCATCTTATAATCCTTCAAATATTGTGATGTGCTTGATTAGATTTCGAATTGGTTTCAGTAATCAGTTTTAATAATAACTCAAAATGAGTTAAATATTAGCCGGTATATGAATAGTAAAAAAATATAATATATATTCAGATAACTTGATCCATAATTTGTAAGTAAAAGTTTGCAAAAAGTTTGTAATAGCTAATAATATAATGCCATAGTAAAGAATCATTTGGTTGTAAAGAATATTACTATTCAGAATCCCTACCCTCATAAATAGATATAGTTTTACGCAACAATAAACAATTACCTTTATACGGGCGAAGTAGGTTGGATCTACGCCAAGAAAGTATCAAAAAGTTTCTCGTCAACTTAAATAAAATAATGTCCGTTTGGCACAATATCAAACGGAATTGGCATTTTTATTTCAAGAAATTTTAAAGTGTTTTAAGACAAAATGGTTATTGAGATAGTGTCTCTATGGTAAGTCTTAAATTAAATGACTGAGGAATTCTGCCAGATAAGGTTTGCTACTTAACCCGAAAACCTGAATTAAACTTTGTTTGAAAACTGGTTGTACATCTTCTTTATTCATTTAAATATATAAAATCGTTACATGACTGACTATCAATTTGCTTCTATGAATTTAATGTCCAAGTGTGCTTTTATGAATTTAATGGCACAGTGAATTTTCTGTGGAAAACTCTACACAGTCAAAGTTGCGGGCATGTCACTGTACTATTTTACGATAACACACTATTATGTATGTATATACTTTTAGATCCTACTAATATTAAAAACGTGAAAGTTTGTGAGGATGGATGTTTGTTACTCTTTCACGCAAAAACTACTGAACTTACTTTGATTAAACTTTACAGTAATATAGCTTAAACATCGGAATAACACATAGGCTACTTTTTACTACTTAAACTATTTATTACTTTTCCGGGTACTAGACGGGCGAAGCCGTGGTGGGCAGAAGCTTAAAGAGGTAAAATTTGTAAGTTTGGGTGTAGGGGTAATATCTGAAACTGCTGATCCGATTTCAAAAATTATTTCGCCTATATTTAGAAGTAACTTCGGCCCATGGCTTCACCTGCGTTGTATGTTGATAAATGTAGCGTGTACCTACTACAGGCTTCAAACTATATCCATATTAAATTTCATCACGAACGGCTTAGTGGTTTAGCCGTGAAACATATGTATAGATATTTTCGATATAATTTTACTGACTTAAATGATACTTATTGCTATATTATGGCAAAATGGTTGAGCGAATGTGTTTGTTGCGCGGGCGAAGCCATGAGCTAGTATCTACCTATTAGAATAAAGCTACAAAAAAAAGCTAAACAACTTCTGAACAAACATGGCCTACAAATCAACTACGAAAAAATACTATGCTTTTTAAGTACATAGCATATAAATTCTATGTAGAAAACCTCATAATAATTTTGTTTCATACCATAAGCGAATATCACAAGTGCCTACTTAGATAAGGTTCTAACGAGATGGGGGCAGTTGACGGCTCTGAAAAATGAGGTCGCGTAAATGCCTTAAGTTTGCAGGTGGCCGTGGGCATGCCTGTTTCATTGCTTTTTATAGAAAATCTTTAAAGATTTTCAATTTACCTTGCAGGGAATATATAAGACATATTTTTAAAATGTAAACAAGGAAAATGAGGAATGATCTATTGAACTGTAATGTGAAAGTATTGGGATGTGGAAATAAAGAGAATTCGTTATAATTTTAGGATAACAGGAAGATATTCGTTAGTTCCTTTAATTTTAAGGCCGCTTGAAGTAACTTTTGTAGCTACTACGTTGATGCCTAGTGACAAGTTTTCATAGGAAAATTGTCAGTTGAGTGCAGACAGAACTAAAGCATTACATATGTATATGGCACCAACCGGCCACGGCGCACGGAGATTATAATGCATACACTATACACGTGAGATTAGCTTCAAGTTATTATTATTATGGATTAAACTAGCTTCTGCCCACGGCTTAATCCGTGTGATACCCGGATAAAAAAACCTTGTGTTATTCTGATGTATAAGCTATATTACTGTAAAGTTTTATTAAAATCCGGTCAGTAGTTTTTGCGTGAAACAGGAACAAACATCTATCCTCACAAACTTTCACGTTTATAATATTAGTAGGATTGATCAGATTAGAGTGTAATTAAAAACAAGTATATTTTTTTCAAGAAGAATGATAAACCGACTACAAATTACGGAAAGTTGACAAAAAGCCCAATATGAAATTCTTGATCCCACATTTTTTCACCCTAAGGGGTGAGATTTTTTATGCAATTTATAAGGAGCCACCCTTTAAATATCCTACCCATTATAAAAATCATTAAAATCGGTTTACAGTGGCGAAGAAATTGCCATCATAAATACACAAAAATAACATACAGATGAATTGAGAACCTCCTCCTTTTTTTCAGTCGGTTGATTATAATTAAATTAAATTGATATTTTAATTATATTTAAGATAAACATTTGCATACCAATGTGTTTGGTGAAATATGTGAAACTCTATCAAAGTATTTACTATAAGATAACCATATTTCTCGCAAATAAACCATTTCATTTCACAGCCTAGGCAGAGGCAGACGCACGAATAAAAAGCGCACAACTCTATAGAAAATGACAAGCAAACTTGTTTTTACGGAGTAAAGTGTCATTTTATTGCAGAGCAAAAGCAAGCAAATTTATTGAACCAGTTTTATAAACTTCGATAGCATTAAAAATTGAGGCTAAATTTTTTCTTGGATAAAATTAGCCAAGATAAATGAGGAAGTGCCCCTGGCTTAGTCTTAGCGTGATCCATCATAAAGTGTCTTCGAAGTTGAGGATGCGCTTATGTTAGAAATAATTTTTCTAGAACATATGAAAAGGTCGCTAGGGATTGCTTTTAAAAAGAACTAATGATAGATGGTTATTTCTAACATGAATAAATTCGCTTTGCTTCAATAATTTAAGCGCTTGAATAAAAGCGCCTTTTTTATTCAGATATGCTAGATTATAGGTAAATCTGTGACTGATTCCCGATAGTCCCAGCTCGCTGGACAAATTGAGGAAAATGAGATAACATTGTAATCAGTCATGTATTCTTTATAAGGCTGGAGGACAGCTCTGGACATCGTGGAGGCGGTTGATGATCCGTGACTGACCAGCCCATTATTAACCTACCAACATGTTAGGGTCAAGAGACAGCTACATTAGTAAGTAATTATATGACCTCAATATCCACCAGTAGAAACGTCGGGAAAATAATGAAAAAGGTAAACGCGATATAGATCCGTGTAAAACTGATTCACCAATCTTCTTTAGTTACGAAACTGAAATGCTTTTTGTTGGTACGCATCACAGTTAAATAAATAAATAATAATAATAAATACACACACATCACAGTTAAAACTAGATATATTTTGATACACATATGTGTTTTTTGTAATCCAAAAACTTAAATCAGTAAAATAAATTTAAGAGTAACTTTTTCACGCACGAAAATAATCGCCCAATTTAGGCGATGTTTTTTTTATTGATTAGGTCAAAGGTACAATTTAATAGTACTCTACAATTCACTTTGATGTTTCTCCAACTATTTTTGTTTTTAAGCCCTCGTCCAGGAAATATAAGGTTTCAAAGTAGTAAGAGTTTTTATATCTCCTCTTATTTTTGAACCAGTGCTATAATGCTGTACCTAATTATAGAGCGATTTAGTGTTTTCGTTTTCATTGTGTAGTGCTATTTGTTTCACTGTAAATTTTATAGTGTAATTTTAACACAGTGTTCCTTTAGTGTACTTTATTATTTTATCCCGTAACCTAGCTTGTAACAGTATACATCGATATTTTTTGGTCAGTTTAAAGCAAGCGCCCAAGTTTTTTATTACTTAAACGTGTTTGTATCGTTGGTTTAGTTTTCGAATTTAATTAGTATTTCATACGGAACTGAATATCGAAAATAATTATCAAAAGTGAGCTGAACACTTGGTAGGGCCGCAGAGCGCAACGACCCTGTAGACTGTTGGCGCGGCGGAGCGTGCGGTCAGTGACCCCGCGACCAAACAGCTGAGCCGCCAAGCGAATAGCCACTACTATCGGTGCTCAAAATATCGACTATGTATCGTGTTATTATTAATTACCAAAAAAAGTGATTTTTGATTAACTATAATTTTTGAGTAAGGTTACAGATATAGATTAAGTGGGCGCCGGCTTTAAACTAACCAAAAAATATCGGTGTAGAAGTTGCCTAGTTTAGCATCTGTATCGATCGCTTGGACCAAAGCAGCAGGAATTTTGTTATCTTTGTGAATCAACTAGCAACCTACCTGAGTAACAAGAATAACAAGTTCGTGTACATACATAGATTAAAATTTAGTCTAAGTGTCAATGGCCTCGATTTTGTAGTACATTGACTAAACTTAATTTAAACTATCTCTATCTTTTACTGATAGTGCAAACAAGAAAGAGATAGTTACAATTTTAGTGCTGTCAAATTAGTCAGATTTGAGTTTTCCATACATATTTAGTCGTGATATCAAAACATGCTGACTATAAACACGAAGAAAAGCGGCACGTAAACTGATTTGACAGCAGCACACAGCACTAAAATTGTAGCTATCTCTTTCTTGCGTACACTATCAGTAAAAGAGAGCAATAGTTTAAATTTAGTTTAGTCAGTGTACTACAGAATCGAGGCCATTGTACACCTACATACTTAAAATGTAAAATAAACATTATTATAATTATTATTATTATTATATTATTTTACGTGCCAGGTTTAAGGCTATCTCCGATTATCAGAACACCGTCAGGTCTTCATCAAGTTTAATTGTACGGATTGTTGGTTTCCGTGAGTTTCTACTGTTTTATAGCAATATATATTAGTATCATCAAATCCACAACAGTGGGACTATCTTTGCTCGATAAAATCTCAATTCGATTGTAATCCAATTCAGTTTCGTTCTTTTTTTTTCGTTTTCTAGCATGTGACATTTCAATCGCAAACAATACTCCAATCTCGAAGTTCAATATTACCTACATTCAAATGTACCAAATTGCGCGAATTCGATCCTAATTCCGATTGCGATTAGAATCGACTGTCAAGGATAGCCCTGCAGTGCGTTCATTAATGTACATTCAGTATTCCCGAAATCCGCGTAATGGGTGTTGCCGTCAAACGGCGATTATCATAATTTCCTCTCATCAGAAACTCTATTAGCATAATGCTTTCCATTGATTTCTTATTGTCGTATGCCAATGCGCCGAGGTTTTTGGTTAAACTGTTGTTTATTTCATTATACGTAAAATTTAATAATAATAATAATCATCATCACCCACAGACCGACTTCACCCACTGCTAGGTATAGATGTCCCTCAGTTTGTGCCATCCACCACGATCCTGCGCCAGTCTAAGTCATTCACGGCCCGCGACGTTCACTATGTCGTCTTCCCATCTCGCTGCCGGACGTCCAACGTTTCTATATCCACTTCTGGGCCACAATTCAGTCGTTGTCCTGCTCCACCTGTCATCACCACATTTTGCAGTATGCCCCGCCCATACTCCATTTCAGTTCCATAATGCTAAAGCCGATGTATTTGACTTTGGTCCGAATGCCATATGGAACTTGGTCCGTAAGTTGAGCATGACACGCTCCATGGCTCTCTGCGCCATTTCATTTCAGTTCCATAATCCTAAAGTCGATGTCTTTGGCTTTGGTCCGTATGCCATATGGAATTCGGTCTGTAAGTTGAGCATGACACGCTCCATGGCTGTCTGCGCCATTCCATTTCAGTTCCATAATCCTAAAGCCGATGTCTTTGACTTTGGTCCGTATGCCATATGGAACTCGGTCTGTAAGTTAAACATGACAAGCTCCATAGCTCTCTGCGCCATTCCATTTCAGTTCCATAATCCTGAAGCCGATGTCTTTGACTTTGGTCCGTCTTCGTATGCCATATGGAACTCGGTCTGTAAGTTAAACATGACAAGCTCCATAGCTCTCTGCGCCATTCCATTTCAGTTCCATAATCCTGAAGCCGATGTCTTTGACTTTGGTCCGTCTTCGTTTGCCATTTGGAACTCGGTTTGTAAGTTAAGCATGACAAGCTCCATAGCTCTCTGCGCCATTCCATTTCAGTTCCATAATCCTGAAGCCGATGTCTTTGACTTTGGTCCGTCTTCGTATGCCATTTGGAACTCTGTCTGTAAGTTAAGCATGACACGCTCCATACCTCTCTGCGCCACCCTCAATCTATACACAGCCATTTGCATGGTTTGGCACCGTAGTTGGTCAAATAATAATATCTAGTAATAATGATTGGCATTTTCACAAAGCATAATATAGCACTAAAATAAGCCGACCTTGTGTTATGGGAACTAATCTCTGATATATATACTCGTTTAAACATTGTTTGATGTAAATCTATATGATGTTGATACACAATTCATTATTTATTTATTTAATTATATTTTGGCACGAGTAGTCATATAAATTATTATGCTTATTTATCAATGGTGGCATTTACAACAGACAAAGAGTGCCCACAAAAAGTAACTCAATGTTGTAGGTACAATTTGAGCGTTAGCCAGGACTGACAATGGCCAAATATGGAAGCAGGTATTAGGTATTACGTTGACCTACCTAATGGGATTACATTAAATACATAAGAACAATATTGCGTTTTACTAAAGTTAATGTGACCTTGATCCTTGTGAGCTGATTATACCTATCTTTTAACTTAATATTACATAATTAGTTAATTATAAAGTTGCTCTTCGGCCGGATAACGTTTGAAATGATACCTTCATAACTTTTGAAATTAGCTTTGGCTTTGATGACTCTGTAACAAGTCTGATGCTAAAAGGGTTGTGAGTACTATCAAGATATTATCAACACATCAACGTGATTAATCTTAATCTAAGCTAATCTGCTCATAATATTTTACATCCCTAATTTAAATTGGGAACGTATCTACGTTGAAAATAAACGACTTAACTTAAAATTAATGAATGAATACTTTATTTTACACCTTATGATATAAACCAAATAAACGATAACACACTATGATAAAAGTACAGTGGACGGTCTTATCGCTTAAAAGCGATTTCTTCCAGACAAAACAAAATGTAAAATGTTAAAATGTCAAAACAAAAAAATACGTAAAATAATAATGTAAAATAATTTAAAAACTAAAGATGTTTTATTCCTGCATAGAATTAGTTTTACAAGATTGAAGCCTTTTTTTAAGCATAAAAATATTTTATTCCAAAAACTATCGTGAACTTGACTATTCATATTGTAAAAACGGGAATTCTGATGTATAAGCTACATATATAACTGTAAAGTTTCATCAAAATCCGTTCAGTAGTTTTTGCGTGAAAGAGGTACAAACATCCTCACAAACTTTCACGTTTATAATATTAGTAAGATTATTTGCAGTTTGTTTTAAAAAGTTTTATAGAAACGTTGACCGCCTCTTTTAACAATGCGTCTCTGACAGATATTGCCGCTACCGCTTCTCAGAAAGTTCGGGACTGATGATTTATTATCTGTGATCTGTGAAGCCCACACTTTGCTGATTGCAAATCGATCAATCAAGGCTGATTTTTAAATAACTAGTTTAAGTCTAGATTTTGCGAAATTATTCTAATTGGGAGTTTGCAAAAGAAGAGGCAAGAAGGGGCATAATGAAGATTGACTGCAATATTACTTGGCTGATTGGTTTTTGAGTTTATTTTGATTCTATGGTCATTGTCTGTTTGGGTAGAATTTTATTTATCTAACCAAACAAATGACGGGAAATTCTCAATGCAAGGCTGTGTACTTTCTGTGTTAGTTGAAGGACTGAAGGATAGTCCTGTTATTCAGACGATGTACTCCCATGTAGTCCTAAATATTATTATCACAAATTAGGATTAGTAGTTTCCAATTCGTATAAAGTGGCTATATAAGTGGCCGTCCATGTACGAATATGTATATATGTAAACGCATATTATCTGTGCGTCATTTTAATCTTATAATCATTTCTATAGTATGTTATTCTAGTTATTTTATCTGAGCTCTGTGACTTGAAATAAACAATTTTTAAGTTATTTTATTATTACATAATTTGTCTAAGTGCATTTGTGTGGATAATATTTTATGTTACTGCTCGGAACACCAAACTAAATTAGTTTTTTTTTTAAATACTGGTCATTTTTCACACAGCATCATCTAGCCCCAAACTAATCAGAGCTTGTTTTATATTTGTTCATGACTGATGTAACTACTTATATTTTTTTTTTGTAAATACATACATATTAATATAATTAGAAAATATCTAGATCCAAGATAAACAAACAATTATTTTGCGGTGGGAATCGAACCCGCAACCTTCTACGTCTTAGGCGGGCCTTCGCCCACTGCGCCACAGAGGTCACACTGTTGAATTTAATATATAATTTAGAACATGACAATAACAAGGTTTTTTGGTTGACTGTATGTTTTTTTGCAATTCGTTGATGACGTTGATTGATGCGATCAACGGATAACGACAGTAATCGGATTTAGGAGAGTCGATAAAAATAAATGACTTTTCCGTGTCACTCATTCCAATTGTAATAATCTGTCGTAATGGCTTTTAAGGCATCAATCCTTGTCTTTTATTGGGATGGTTTTTGACATGCTTAGGATAGATACCTCCCTCCATATTGTATAAGCTACTAGTAAAGTAAAGATTAAAATTTGGTTAAAAAAACAAACGTGTTCTCGACTGTATTCCCCATGATAAATTTCTTCATATACATAACTTAGTCTCTAGAACTTTGAGGATACCAAGTTGTGGGTATTCAGAGTCATGTCCAAACATTCAAATTTGGCACATTCCCATTGCCGTTATATTAGATTCAGAAATAATAAATTTAGATCTATTGCACGAATCTAAATTTATGATTTCGAAATCTACCGATAAAATTAATAGTTTTTGTAATTCAATATTATAATCCGACCGTAATTATTTAGCAGACGCTTTTTCATTGTGAATTTTCGCACATTGAAAACTAATTCACAAATTTAATTATAATGTCTATATGTTCAGTCCCAATGCATGATTAAGTATACCTGAAATATAACAAAGAGGTGTGTTTCATACAGTAATAGTGAATTTCATTGAAAACTAATTCACAAATTTAATTATAATGTCTATATGTTCAGTCCCAATGCATGATTAAGTATACCTGAAATATAACAAAGAGGTGTGTTTCATACAGTAATAGTGAATTTCATTGAAAACTAATTCACAAATTTCAGATTCAGATTAATTTATTGACCATTTCGTTCTAACATATAACATTGGCATGTCAGAGGGGTATATATTAACACTTAAAACTATTACACATGCAAATAAGAAAATGAACAATTTAAATATTAAGTAATATGGGTGATTTTCGAAAAAAGATTTTATTTTAGGTTTAAACTGTTTGAAGGGAAGCCGCGTTACTTATAAGGGCAGTTTATTGTACATGACAAGTTTTAAGCAGATACCATGATTAAAGTTTTAGCTGGTTCAGTCCCAATGCATGATTAAGTATATTTTGAAAATAACAAAGAATTGTGTGTAAGAGTGAATACTGAGTTGATGGTTGACAGAGGAGAACAAAGAAAATCACTTAGGGGGCACACCACCTAGTCTGGTATTTCAAGAAGTCATTGTTAACAAAAACTAACTAATGTATCATTTTGTTACAGGTGGCACAAAAATGAAGACAAGAAAGCATAACCAAAGATGACGCCAAAGAGGGAATGACCACAGATAACAAAACTATGACAGTACCTTATCCTACCAAAAACATATTGGACGCGACACCAGACTTATACCCTAAGAAACCTCCAGACGAGAGCTCACTTAAACCAGAAAGAATTACAAAAAACGATAGAGTCATCAGTGCAAGAGAAGTTTTTGGTGTAAGAGACAGAAATACAACAAACGATACAAGTGACTTTCTGAGACTTGTAGAGGATTTTAGTGACTATTTTTACATCAACGCTAGTAGTGACGTAGGGAATACTACAACTAGTGATGTGTACGACTTCGCGAATTGTACCAGCAATGGTACATTCAACGTATCGTGCTTTAGTAAAGTTGACGGGCCGGAGTACAATATGTGGGCGTTGATGCTGTTGATCTTTCCGTTTTTCACGTTGTTCGGTAACGTGCTTGTGATTATGAGCGTTGTTCGCGAGAGGGCGTTGCAAACGGTCACCAACTACTTCATTGTGAGCTTGGCGGTGGCTGACCTTCTGGTGGCAGTGGTGGTCATGCCGTTTGGGGTTTATTATTTGGTAAGTGCTAGTTTTTATTTACCACTGTTTTTTTGTCCATTACTTGACCTCCACCCATTGTACCACGGGCGATGTATAATTTAATTACAATTATATATACAATAAAATAAATAATTCTGGACGTTTTTCATACAGCATCATCTAGCCCCTAACTACGCAGAGCTTGTATTATGGGAACTACATGACTGATATACTACTTACATTTTTTTTTGTAAATACAAACATATTATACATAGAAAACACCCAGACCCGAGACAAATATTTTCAGATAATACAAACTTTTGTCCCGTGGCGGGAATCAAATCCGCACTGCGCCAAAGAGGTCGTCATTAGTTCCATCGTCTATATTATTATCTCAGCACAGCTGTTTATCAGCGATACTGTAGATATTCCAAATGAGGTAACTTTCTTCTTCCATTTCCTGCTTTAATCTTTGGAGAATCTTCACAAAACTTTACAAAATGTTATTTTGTATTAATTCCTGATTGCCAATTGGTAAATTAACATAATCATCATAGTAGAAGATCTCTTTAAGAAAGATCTCATATTTTTTTAACTTTGTTATTTTGTTCCACCTCTAAATAGTTTATTCATAAAGTCTAAAAGGAGACAGATAGTAGATACCCGTTTTATGACTCAATACAGAGAAATAGTTGGCTTAAGAGCCAGCAATAGCTTTCTCAGATCAACCAAGGCACTTTCAGAGAGAAGTGCTTATGAGGCACGAAAATAACTTTGGACTGAAATACATCTCCCTTCTGCTGACTGCTCTGTGCCTGTAGAATTCCCCGAGACCATCAACTTCCTTGGTCCACCTCAAAATGTCTGAACAGACTACGGAGCCAAGTGGGTCACCACAACTTAGTCAAATAGGGATACTTCAACGCAATACAAAGCAACTGCGAAGCCAAAACGGTGCCTCATCTACTGTCTTGTGCAGAGTGCACTTACATCTGCACCACCTATGGAAGGCTACAAAAAAAAAACATAAATGTGGTCAAATTTTGGTCAAACAAAATCTAAGCGGGGCAAACCATTGACACGTAGAAGAATAGATAGAAGAAAGAAAATACTTTATGGCACACATATTTGAGCTTCAATAAATAGTACAAACTTTGCCAATGTTATACAATGGACAGTCTTATCGCGAATTAGCGATCGCTACCAGAGACCTTTGGCTGGAACGAAATGTAAAAAAATAATAAGGTATAGGCAAATAATAATAAAAATTCGGCTCAACTAAATGCCTGTAAAGGCTCCAGGCATAAGCATGAGATTTTAAATAAATAAGGAGGAATAAAAATAGTAATGTTGGTAATTTTTCACACAGCATCATCCAGCACCAAAGTAAGCAGAGCTTGTGTTATGGGAACTACATGACTGATGTACTACTTACGTATATTTTTTTGTAAATACGCACATATTATATATATAAAACACCCAGACTCGAGGCATATATTTGAAGATCATACAAACATTGGTGCGGCGGCGGGAATATTGGTTTCAAATCTGCAGATATTTGTAGTAACAAACAGCTAAACCACGTGACTTATACCCACTATGCAGGGAATCTAAATGTAGGGTCAGGACCTTGTATTTATGTTTTAGAACAGCTGTTTGTTAGGTTTTATGCCAGACCAAAGTTTCAGTGGTTTACAAATTCCAAGGGATTCCAACTCAGCACTTCTTAGTTTGTGCTGAAATCCTGTTCTGGGATTCGATAGTTTGTTAATCTACGAGTATATGACTTTCTGTAAAGAGCTTGCTATAAATATATTGACAGGCCATCCCTTATAAAATATATGGGCATCATAGTAGAGTCCATAATTAATTTAATACTAATTTCTTAGAAATACTTCCTACTACTATAAACGCGAAAGTTTGTGAGGATGGATATTTGTTACTCTTTCACGCAAAAACTACTGAACGGATTTTGATGAAACTTTACAGTAATATAGCTAATACATGAAAATAACACATAGTCTACTTTTTATCCGGGTACCACGTGCACGAAACCGTGGGCAGAAGCTAGTATAACATAAAGATAAACTACGCTCACGATTATTAGCCCTCGTGATGGACACCCTCAAATCTATGTAAGTAGTAAATCCGTAACATCCGTGAAGATAACAAGTAGGGGATGGTTAGAGGCATGTCCAAATATATTCGGCACAAGCCCACGTTTCGTATATTAGTTAGTATTCCTCTTGACAGGTTGCAAGCCTATGTAGGTAGGTACTTACTTCTATAACATTAATTTTCTTCATTTATTTTTTATTATCTGGTCCTCAAGCATACACAGTTGTTTGTCTGCTCAACACTATTACTTATTATATACTAGCCTCTGCCCACGGCTTCACCCACGTGGTACCCGGATAAAAAGTAGCATATGTGTTATTCTGATGTGTAAGCTATATTACTGTAAAGTTTCATCAAAATCCGTTCAGTAGTTAATGCGTGAAAGAGTAACAAACATCCATCCTCACAAACTTTCTCGTTTATAATAGTTGTAGGATATTGTTTTTATGTGCGCATATACTCGTAAGTTATGTTCCTAACCAGATCAAAACTGTATTCTACATTCTGTATTATTTACAGTATTAAATAAATAAAAAAAAGAATATCGTCGCGTATCGAAACACTTACCGACGGCACGTACTTTCAAATTTCGGGTTCTAGAGCATGCTGGGTGTCCTCACGATGTTCTCCTTCACCGTTTCGAGCACGTGTTAAGGCACATACATTTTTCAAGTGAAAAAATGCATTGGGTTCGATAGCTAATAAAAATAAACACAATATACTCGCAACAAGAAACAAAATGTAGAAATTATGTAAATAAAAACTTTATGTGCAAAATAATAAGGTCTATTGAATGGCTTGATTCAATGCTCACGTAAAATCATTGTTATGGCATTATTGCAATTTCGGTGCCAATACGCACAATTTTCCCATCTGACTCGGTGCATTGAAAATTAATTGAATGAGCACTCGTTATTTAACTGTTGACTTCATAATTAATTCGACAATATTTTCCAAAATATAAATTTGTTTGAGCTAGTTGCAAACCCAGCACGTTTTTGTCTACGAAAGAGAAGACAATAACTATTTCTGTCGCCTATTCTGTCAAACAAAAGAGAACGACAAAACATTTTTTGTCTTCTCACGCTTTTGTCTACGAAAGTGAAGACGATAACTATTTCTGTCGTTTATTCTATTAATCAAAAGAGAACGACAAAATATTTTTTGTCTTCTCACGCTTTTGTCTACGAAAGTGAAGACGATAACTATTTCTGTTGTTTATTCTGTTAATCAAAAGAGAACGACAAAATATTTTTGTCTTCTCACGCTTTTGTCTACGAAAGAGAAGACGATAACTATTTCCGTCGCCTATTCTGTTAATCAAAAGAGAACGACAAAAAATTTCTTTTTTCTCATGCTTTTGTCTACGAAAGAGAAGACAATAACTATTTCTGTCGCCTATTTTATCAAACAAACGAGAACGATAAAATATTGTTTGTCTTCTCATGCTTTTGTCTACGAAAGAGAAGACAATAACTATTTCTGTCGTCTATAAAATACGACAAAATATGTTTTGTCTTCTCACACTTTTGTCTTCTTCAATACCGTACCGCAGGCTGGTGTCGATAGAGCTGAGACTTATGTTTAAATGCTACATTTAACTATTAAGCCGGTAAATTACAGACAAATGAGACTTTTCAGTCATTATGTCTCAAGGTCTGTAATGCGCGGGTGATACATCTGGTGTTATAAGCGTCCATAGGTTACGATAACCGCTTACCAACAAGCTTGTTTGCCACTATAACTGGATAAAAAAATGCTTGCTTTTTCGAAAAATAATAAACGTACATGATACCACATTTTGAGAGCGTAGCGGGGTAAGATCAATGTAGTTTTACTTCTCCAATGGACTAAAAAGGCTTTAGCATCGCCTTATGGATTAGGAGATGAATTTAAAACAATTCACAATAGGAGTTTATGATTTAAAGGATTCTATTTTGAGGCGTAATGTATAGAAGATACTATACTAAAATACATTAAAAAAAATCACAAGCAAAGTCCTCCGCCGGCGAGGACAACCAGGTCGCGCTGTGGGACCTCGCCGTCGAACGAGACGACGACGAAGTTGTCGATGAAGAATTGAAGACCTCTTACCACAACTGCTATTCATCCACCAAGGTCAGGCAGACATCAAAGAACTGCACTGGCACAAGCAAATACCTGGCGTCATCATCACGACGGCGCACACAAGATTCAATATATTCAAAACTAATAGTGTATGAAATAAAAATAAATAAAGTAAAAAGTAAAGTGAAATACCGAAAAGTTTGACCAAAATTATACACAGCTTTTTTTTTATACTATACATAAAAAAAAGTATTTATACCTAAAGAGCCAAACAAACTAACGGTCCACTTGGTGGTAATCGGTTACCGTAACCTATGGAAGCTTGCAATAGAGATAGAGATATCGCTCACACGTTGCCTCCCTGAGATACCAAGATGAAAGATCTTATGTACCTATAATTTCACCGGCAACCATACCCTTCACATTGAAACACAGCAATGATATCATTACTGCTTGGAAGCTCAACTACTATCAAATTACTACTTTTGATATAGACATCTATTAACCCTGAGGTACAATTTATTTTTTTAAATAATATTGTTAAAATTTATTTAATTTGCGTGCTGTCAAAAAGATCCGTTCTCAGTATAAATACAGTCAGCCTAGACTCTACACTAGGATTCCCTGTATCGTGGATTATAGTAAACTAGTTGTTGCCTGCGGCTTCGCCCGCGTGGTATGTTAATAAAAGTAACATATGACCGTCTCCAGGCTTCAAACTATGTCCATAGTATTTTTTTCTATAGTAACTTTACCACCGTGTTTAACCCCCTTAGGGGTTGATTTTAGAAAATAAGATTAGCCTATGTGATTTTCTGTTTCAGTTATAGGTAGGTATAAGTAGGTTGTCCAAACATAAGTTATTATTATTATGTATTCCCACAAATTATCCTAACTTCCAAAATTTGTTATATATATATATATATATATATATATATATATATATATATATTTTATGTCGTGCTAAATAATTATTTTCTTTCTTTCTCTCTTTCTTTATGTGTTATTCCAGAACCTTAACTATCTACATTCCAAATTTTATCAAAACAGGTTTAGTAGTTACGGAGATACTTGGTAATAAACATTCACACACACAGACTTTCGCATTTATTATATTAGTAGGATTATGTAATGGTTACACTTTGTCCCGCGGCCAATATTTACAGCACGTGCAAACATATGTGTTACAGCAACATAAATCAAAACAGCTATTCTTGCGAAGAAAAATTTAGGGTGAACGGAAAAAGATTTGGCAACATCTGTAATTTTCGCAGAGACCAGAAAAGCATTTTTGTAAGCAACCTCTTTTAGAGAGACTGGTATTGACAAGTAAATATACCTACTTTATTATCTCTTATTTCACGTTACAATATATATTTGTGCTCCGAAAATAACATAATATTTCTTTATTTAGGACAACACACACAATATCCTTTAATATCTTTTTTTTCATAACCGATCAATCTTCTCTCGTTTTTCATTTTCTCAAGTAAGTAATTCCTTTGAAATTCAGTGCTTATATTTGATAAACTGTTTTTCAGAAATACTAATTTCGTTCATCTGTCATCAGTCAGTGTCGTTAAACTTTCAAAAGTCTCAGCGAATTGACTGAAGCGAATGAATGGACTAAATAATGACTTATGAAAATACTTTACACCACAGGAAAAATAAACAAAAACTTCACAAAACCTGAAGGGGTTATATATTAGAAATCCGTGTAACTAAGGTCTAACATAACATAGCTATCAGAAATGGCAAGTTGACTACCTCCATATCTTGCAGAGTCAATTGCCGCTCTAGTTGAGTAGAAAAACCCCAAACTGTTGAATGAATAGCATCTTATGTTCATCTTTATATATATTATAGAATAGAATAGAATTTATTTATTTGACACACACACACACACACACAACATAAAAGACATAATAACAACAAATAAAAATAAAAATCTAGGTAGGTACTAATCTACAACATAAAAGAAACTAAAAACATAAAATAATTAGAAGAAATTGACATACATAGATGTAGACATATATGCAAAGACCTAGATTCTACGGACAATTCTACCAGTCTTTCGCTGCAAGTGTGCGGCCAAACAGGTCCATATTATTATAATTTATTAAAAAAAAAAAACTTCTGTACATGTGTATGTCACTAAACACCTCCTAAACGGCTGGCCCGATTTTAATGTTTTTTTGTGCGTTCGAGTGGGTCTCTGGATTTAGATTCAAAACTGGGCCCGGTAGGTGGCGCTGCAGTTGAGTTCTAGGATTTTTTATTTAATAAAACCGGGCAAGTGCAAGTCGGTCTCGCCCACCGAGCGTTCCGTACAAATTTGTAGGTACATGTTATAAATAGTTTAGGAATCGAGTCTCGCAGTTTTTTCCGAGCTTTTCCCGAAATTCAATTTCCAAAACCAGGACAAATACATATTTTTCAGATTTTTCCCTGCACTTTTAGTATAATAACCCTATAAATTTTGATTCTCTTGAGAGTGTTGAAATATACGTTTTTTGCGGAAAAACGGCCGTATCTTTTTTATACGTTAACTTAGAAGTTTGATTTTTTCACAGCTTCAAGGGACTGTAGACTTGAGTATATGGTTTTAATTTCAACTCGATACTTCCACGCATCCCCAAGATACAGGGTCTTGACATACAGACAGTCAGATGGACAACAAAGTGATCCTATAAGGGTTCCGTTTTTTCCTTTTGAGGTACGGAATCCTAAAAACAAACTAACAAAAACATTCACGATCGTATTCCGCATGATGGACATCCTCCAGAGATGAGATACATTGGTAGTTAATGAGTGGATCTTCGAGAATACGAAAAACGGGGTAGATAGAGACATGTCCAAACATAACAATGTTTGGAAAATTCCACGTGACAGGTTTGAAATCCTGTACACACTAGTCCTAGTATCACTAACGGCACATGCCTCCGGATAAGATCTAGCAAGGCGTCGGCGTGAGGACCTAGATGACCCGGCGGGTGACCAGCCAGCCGCAACGGAATAGGTGCGAGTTCGATTCCCGCTGCGGTACTAATGCATGTTCTGCAAATATTTATTTCAGGTCTTGGTTTAACTTTTGTAGCATCACATGGTACTGAAAACTGCTCCAACTTGGCAAAAAAATGTATGTACCTATTGTTTTCTAAAAGGATCATTAAAAAAAATAACCAGTCTTGTTTTCTTGCCTTTCTTTCCTGGTCGCGAAGGAAAAGGCAGTAGATAAATCCGACGTTTCAAAGTGATCCTTGTGATTTTAATGAATAAATGGACTTGTAGTTTCTGATACCTACGATACAGGGTGTCGGGTCAGATCTATGCATGTGTCACTGTTTGGTTTCTATTTATTTATTGATTTATTTAAATATGTACATGTTCGTTTTCTCCCAAGAATAACCGTGTCGTTTACTTTCATCCTACCTCGTCCTAGTGGAACAGGTTTCAAAGAAAATCGCTCGAACAAAACATGTCGTCTGCAACAAGGTGGCGGAGCTGCGTTCAATTTTCTGATAAAATATTCGCATCGTGAACTTTGAAGCATGAACCGTCGCGTTGTGGGCGCTTTTATTTATTCATGTTATTGAATACAGCTTTGTGGGGAAAATGTGTTTTGCGAAAACTATCCATTTCTGCTACCTCGGGTAGGTCGGTTTGCGAGTTTAATATTAACTGAACTTGACTGTACCTTAAAAGGTTCTAATCCCGGAATTATTGCTCTAGGGACCGATTTTAGAATTTTGCAGATTATCTTAAAAAAAATATATAATATCCCATAAATTCAACCTCGGCTGGACTCGAACCCGCTACCTGCCGCTAGGTCCGCAAGGGCTATACCAACTAAACCAGGTCGATACCAGACTGGTCGAAATTCTCGGCAAGTTTCGGCTCGAAGCGTCGAGCCTTCACCTGCAAGGGTAACTTGCCTGTTCTATGACTAAAATTGCCTTTAGTAAAATTGACGAGCGATGTCATTCATTATTTAATTTAATGTTCACGCACACTTACAGCAAATCATAAGAGTTTATTAATATCCCAAAAAACTGGTCCAAATTCTCGACAACTTTCGCCTCGAAGCGCCGAGTTTCCTGCAGGGGTAACTTTGCAGTTATTCAAGCCTCTATGACTAAAATTATCTTTAGTAAAATGGACGAGAGGTGTCGCATTGCTCAATTAATAGTTATTTTAATGTTTGAAGTATTAACCCACACTTACAGCAAATCATATTAAACCTCGGGGTGACTCGAACATGTGACCTACCGCTAGGTCCGCAATATCCAACTAAGCCAGGTCGTTACCAGACTGGTCGAAATTCTCGGCAAGTTACGCCTCGAAGCGCCGAGTTTCCTGCAGGGCCGAGTTTCCTTCTATCTTCAAATATTTGTCTCGGGTCTGGGTGTTTTCTATGCATAATATGTATGTATTTACAAAAAAAAGTATATAATTAATATATCAGTCATGTAGTTCCCATAATACAAGCTCTGCTTAGTTTGGGGCTAGATGATGCTGTGTGGAAAATGTCCAGCATTATTTATTTATTTATTATTATTCTCGTGCCTCAACCTACCAATAACTTGATATTTTCAAAGATTTACTCACTGAGTATTTATCCACCATCTATACTAAATAAATATTATACCAAAATAATATATCTAAATACAAGAGCGACTGGTCGAAGCGACACGTGACCAGACTCTTATCTGGGTAAACGCATTATCATTGCCATTTAGCGTGGCAATGCGGCCAGTATTTGGAAACGCTTCTGTCTGGTAATGATCTAGATCAGTTGAGCTATCTATAGATCGTTTTCAACGGTTTTAAGATAACTGGCTGTTTCATCTGTATTTTTTGTATATACCTACTTGTACATAGTTGTATGAATAAATGTAATGCATGATACAAAATAAAAATAAATAAAGTATTGTTTCTGTATTTCAAATACTTGTATCTAAAATCAAATACTTGTGTTCTTGAGTGGAGACCGCGACTCGGCAAACGTAGTGTAGGACGCCCTCCGGCCAGGTGGGATGATGATCTGCGAAAGACTGCAGGAAGATGCTGGATGCGGCAAGCTGAAGACAGGGCGCTATGGCGCTCATTTGGGGAGGCCTATGTCCAGCAGTGGACTAATATAGGCTGATGATAAATGATAAATGAATGATGATGATGTATCTAAAATAAGTCACATCTCTCATACCAATATTAAAATAAAGTAAAGTTGTATGCAGAAAGTAGTCAGAAACTACACATCCTATTTCAAAAAATATTTTACCAATATTTAGAATGGACTTTCAGGGTGGGCACTGGCTATATATTATCCCGTTAAAATAAAAGAGCTTTTGCAACGTAAATCGACGAGAAAACGGTCGAGCTACTTTTAATCCGGGTAGCAGCGGACGAAGCCGTGGGCAACAGCTATTTTTTATAAAGATCGATCACTAAATTATGACCCGGAATTTTCTGGATCTGGTGTATTTCGTCAGTCTTAAAAGACTTTCTTATCGTGAATTTATAGTCCGGTATCTCGAACAGAATGAATTGTCGAAAAAGGAACAAATCAGCCCGTTTCCCAAACCCATTGTCCCGTGAAAGACGTGGGCCCAAAATGAAAACGTGGGCCCATAGAGACATTAACAATAAAACCTACACATTTTACTGCCCCTCTTTCACATGATGTGTTTTACGTGAAAAAACCAATCGATTCCGATACAGGCGGACCGTAAAACTTTTAGGGGGCCCGTGAATTTCACTTCGTCGTAAAATATTTGTAATAAAATTATATTTGGCAAAGATACATCGGCCGCGCGGGAATTTTTCAGGTTTTTTTTATTGCCGTATCTTTTAGTTTATTTTATTTGAGTAAGTCAGATCGAATTTATTTTACGATCGCCTTAGGCATTCTTGATAAATATTTATACTGCCCAAAGGTGGGTAAATGTCTATTTTTATGCTTCCAAAAAATGTTATTGTATAAGTTAGAATCGTCTATACTAATATTATAAAGAGGAAATATTTTTTTTGTTTGTTTGTTTTTATCGAATAGGCTCCGAAACTACTAAACCGATTTTAACAAATTTTTCACTAATAGAAAGCTAAATTATCAGGAAGTAATATAGTCTATAATTTATATTCAAAAAATAGAGCCTTAAGAAAATTGCAATAATGTAACCCAAAGTAGCAAAATTTTGCCTATAAAATTCATTATTTGTCGTGTGCTGAGAAAACTATTGATGATACATAAAAATTATGTACTACATAATTAAAGTACTCATTATTACCTACAAAAAAGTCTGCGAGGGGATATATCTAACTATCATAGTTAAGTCGCAATAGCAGCTTTTGTGTTCTAAAATGTAATTAGTTCGCGGGTAGAAACAAAAGTTGGTTACATTCGTATCGTAGTATTAATTCTTATTCAAATAAATAGTTTTATCATTAAGGGTATTTATGTAGCAGTAAAATACTTTTTAATTCATTCGAATCGAGTATAAAATCGTAACTTACACGGGTGAAACCGCAGGGCGCAGCTAGTCTTTTACAAACTGTTTTCTCAGAGAAGCGGACGTAATGCAGTTGATTTTACGGGTCCGGTGGACGCTGAGGCGATCGCAATTAAAGGGAACTGGTTGCTCAAGTAGTTCTGTAAGTTCACGTGAATGTACTGATAGCCACAGCCACCGCCGCCGCCACCGCTTCAGTATAAATTAAAATTAAATAATGGAAAATTATGTTGAGATTGTTTGGGTATATAGAAATGATGGACGACAGTAGATTAACAAAACAAGTATACAAGGCGAGCGTGAATGGGATAGTTGGTAGAGGAAGGCCTCGGCGAACGTACTCTGGAGACATTCCAAATTGGAGACATTTTAGAGAAAGGCCAGGTCAGAAGTACACTAAACCACCGAGCCTGTATGAAGAATGTGATGAGGATGAATGAACCGAAAGAGGTGTGCCAGGATCGTAGCAAGTGGAAATCCGTGGTCTCTGGATATATAGTCATATATGTACTATATGACTATATGTGTATGTGTATATGTATGTAAATTTAAATAATGCTGGAAAATTTCAAACAGCATCATCTAGCCCCAAACTAAGCAGAGCTTTCGTTATGGGAACTACAAGACTGAATAAGAATATGAATAATTTTATTTGGAAAATAACAAAACTTAATGAACAATATGTTATTTAGATTTTGGTTGTTAATTTACTGTCTACTGTTTTGTAGGTACAATGATTTATATACTTTTTTGTAAATAGACATACATATTATGTACGACCGGGCCTTTCTTGATAATGGCTTGTCTCTCTATAATAATATATCACAATTCTGCCAAATTGTTCATATATTTATTATGTTCCATTAAATGCTTTTGTTTTCTTCTTGAAGTTGAACATTAAATTTCGTAATGTCTAAATAACCGAACTGTCAATCGCTTGTACTACAAATTAATGATGACAGTATGTACCTATTCGATTTACCAAAACAAAAACATAGAAATAAGCTCACAACTATGTAATATCTTTATTTTAAAGTATTGCTGGACATTTTTCACACAGCATCATCTAGCCCCAAAATATTATGGGAACTTCATGATTGATATACTACTTATATACTTTTTTTTAAATACATATTGTATATTGTACATAGAAAACACCCAGACCCGAGGCAAATATTTGTAGATCTTACAAACATTTCTCCCGCGAAGGGAATCGAACCCGCAACCATCTGCGTCTCAGTGGGGCCTTCGCCCACTGCGCCACACTGGTCGTCGTTATGATAGAGGTTATCTACATACTCAGGTCACATATCTATGAGGATACTAAGAAGGCGGTAGTCAAAGACACGTCCAAACATTACATTTGACACATGTCACGTTTTGCGTTGGTAGTTAACTTTCCACGTGACAGGTTGCAAGCTCATCGCTGGTTATTAGAACACTAAACATGTCTAAAACATTACACATGCCAGTTTTCTTACGATGTTTTCCTTCACCATTTTTAGCACAAAAAATAACTACTTAGTTACTTTATAATACTTATAGTTCTGTACTGTCTGCGGATCTGGTTGTTGTGGTGCCTCGGTACTCTTAGTTCCTGATACCCAAGACACAGTGAATCCTAGTGTGGAGTCAGGACTTTGTTTGTGTCTGTGGGGGTTTTATTTATCACTAGTTGTTGCCTGCGGCTTCGCTCGCGTGGTTTGTTGATAAAAGTAGCATATGACCGTCTCCAGGCTTCAAACTATGTTCACCAACTTTTTTATGAATCGAACCAAGGATTACAATTTATACATAGTTTAGAACTCAGTTGCACACCCCCCCAAAGGGTAGTTTTGTGTTATAAAAAAATACGTGTTTCATTATTTACTTTAAAGTTTTTTTGTACAGAGTTTTGAGCGAATTAAACAATTTTGTGTTTTCATAGAAACCTTACCTATTAAACCTATTGAACCCTATTTAACCCCCTTATGAGCCGATTTTCGAAAATAAGATTTATTGTTATGTTATTCCAGATCCTAAACTATGTACATTCCAAATTTCATCAAAATCGGTTTATTAGTTACGGAGATACGTGGTAACAAACATTCACACACATACACACGCACGCACGCACGCACACACACACACACACACACACACACACACATACACACACACACGCAGACAGACACACACACAGATTTTCGCATTTATTATATTAGTAGGATTATTATTTGTTTTTTTTAACGCGTTCATTTTACCACGTAGGCATCGTTAAATATTCCTTCCAGATATTAAAAACGTTTTCGGCGAAGTCTTAAGCCGGATACTTGGCGAATTTCTCGTAAATTTGACTAGTTAAAAAGCTTTCTAAAGTTAATTTAGTCTCGGCAACAGTTGGTGAGAGAATGACGAGTTAACTTCCAAATCTTCTTATATAAACGATTTGCTGGTTTAGACGCGCCCTGATTATGATGGACTACAAAGTATTTGTCGCCGAACCGACGGGTTCGGTTCGGGTTGTTTATTTAGTGATTGGTCCGCGTTATTTTATTGTTATTTTTTTCTTGGTCGGACGGCAGAGATTGGTCTATCTTTCGAGTCCATAGCCGAGCAGCGGAGATTTATATTATTTGAGTCTATATACGGAGAAATTAATCGCTCTTGTACCTTACTGCGTCAAGATTCAAAACGTAACAGAATCTGACAAATGTCAACGTGACAGAAAATGACAAAAGTGACAGGACATATCAAATATCTGTAGAAACAAGCCAAAATCCTACTTCCTACTTTAATATTATAAACGTGAAATTTTGTGAGGATGGATGTTTGTTACTCTATCACGTAAAAACTACTGAATGGATTTTGATAAAACTTTACAGTAATATAGCTCATACACCAGAATAACACAAAGGCTACTTTTTATACAAGTACCATGCGGACGAAGCCGTAGGCAGAAGCTAGTAAAAAATAAACTAACAATGCTAATGCTAATAAATGATGCTGGACATTTTTCCGCACAGCATTATCTAGTCCCATACTAAGCAGAGCTTGTATTATGGGTAATACATGACTGATATACTACTTATAATACTTAACTTTTTCATAAATACATACATATTATTCATAGAAAACACCCAGACTGAACAGTAAATGTGAATTGATTTGTATACAACAACAACAAAAGAAAAACACGCTTACAACTCCTCTGTGGCACAGTGGGTGAAGGCTTGACTGAGGCGCAGAAGGTTGCGGGTCCGATTCCCACCGCGGCACAAATGTTTGTATCTGAAAATATTTGTGTCGGTTCTGGGTTTTTCTATGTATAATATGTATGTATTTACAATAGTAGTATATCAGTCATGTATTTCCCAACACAAGCTCTGCTTAGTTTGGGGCTAGATGATGCTGTATGAAAATGTCCAGCATTATTTATTTAATAGTTAGAGGCACTTCTAAACATTAGGTGCATATGGCACATACATGCGTTTTGCAACTAGCTAAGAACCATGTGACAGATTCCTATGCAAAATTCTACGTTTTCAACCAAAAAATTCAATGCAAGGTAATGTATAAGGCAATTTTGATTGAAACTGAAATATTTGCTGTGCGATAAAGTATTTTCTATCTATCTATTCTTCTTCGTGACAATGGTTTGCTCCGTTTAGATTTTCTTTGACCAAAATTTTACATTTTTTTTGTGTAGCTCTCACTCAGAAGGCGTAAGTGCACTCTGAACAAGACAGTTTAAACAATAGAAGATAATTGTTTTTTTTCGTTGGAACTTCTACATCTTTTGCAGACATCTCCGAGTGTCAACAAAATATGATTTTATCACTCTCACCCAACCTCCGTACACCTTCAGGGTGAATTCATAAACAAAGCCGCCAAAAATACCCTCTAAAAATAGCCCTCTCTCGACCCACTTCATTACTGAAAGGCAAAAAAACCGGTACCATTCATTACGGCTTCAACGACGTAATTTGATGTCAGCAAAACAGATTCCGCGGTCGCTCTCTCACACCAGATGGACATGCTTTCCGACCGCACAACGCATAGGGCGCGGCTCCATATGTCGCGTGGCGAGCGGAAGCGGAAAACAGTCATCATGCCCTCAAAAACTTAAATACACGGTGTAAAAAGACACATCACCAATTCGGAAGCCGCGTATTCTATACATCATTGAGATATTTTTTTTCTATTAGACTATACCTGGGTATTCTTGATTCTGAAGATGTTGAAGATCAATGCTCAATTTTTTTTTGAGTTCATAACGGAAATGATTTTAAAGTGTTATTATTAAACTTTCGTCCAAGCAAACATTATCAAAATTTTAGAATTTTCCAAACAAATTACGCATTTGAAGTTGCACACACACAAGTGTGAGAATCGGCACACACACGAGTCAAAGCTTTTGTGCGTTTGATATTGATATTTATTCCAGACCCGAGACAAATATTTGCAGATCATACAAACATAAATGTTTGCATTGACAATAAATAGGTATAAAGGAGTGATCCCACGCTCGCTCCTGCACTAAAACCGCGGCCTTATACCGTATTCCGCACATGCCTTAATACTTAGTTTTGCATTAGGTACGCGCCGAAGGTCAAATAACTTCACAACCTAAACTAAACGCAACACAGATCACTTTCCTTTGCGCGAAGCTATGCCCCAAATTCATTATCCTAATTGATAAACCTGTCAGGCGGTTTCGTGATCTATACTTTGGAGAGTAGGTTGTTTTTGGCGTGAGCCAGGTTAATTGGAAAGGTTAGTTGGTAATTAGGTGTTTGCAAGCGAAAACACCGCTTGTTAGGTTTTATCGTATGGGGGTGGGAGGGTAAAGGGGGGGGGGGGGCTTTAATTGATTCAGCAATTGCTTTCGACTCGATTTTAAATGATAAAATCGTTTAATTGGTCGTTGCTGTTTTTGGTCTTATATCTGAGATTGGATTTATTTGACTTTTTACGAGGATTTTTCATTAAAACATTGCTAATGTAAGTGTTATGTGTTGTTCATTTCAGAAAATGAAAACCTTGGGATGAAATTTCGATAAAAAACAGGCCAAGCATTATGTAATACAAACTATTGTTTCGTGTAAAGTACGAGCTATAGTCGTAATAATATATTACAACGATACCAAACCACGATGATTTCAATTCTATAACTATTATTTTGTTTCATGTGCCCTCAGTAAGCGGCGATGGGCTTGGTACCTGTCACGTAGAATGCGTACTATGAAAAAAGCGGACAAGTGCCAGCATTAATGTTCGGACGTGTCTCTGGTCACAGATCTATGAACTGAGTATGAACCTGAGAATCTCCATCATAGAGATTACAAATTAGGATTGTGTTTATTTATTTTGTAAGTTCTAGTGTAGGAAGACCCGAATTTGAGGTAGGCATTAAAAACAACAGCCGTTAAAAATCCACTACTGGAAATAGGCCTCCCGTAAAGAGTGCCATGTAGTACGATTTTGGGCTACCCCTATCTGCCGACGTCTCTAAAGAGTGCCATATAGAACAATTTTGGACTAACTCTATCCGCCGACGTCTCCAAAGAGTGCCATATAGAATAATTTTGGGCTACCTCTATCTGCCGACGTCTCTAAAGAGTGCCATATAGAACAATTTTGGTCTGCCTCTATCTGCCGACGTCTCTAAAGAGTGCCATATAGAACGATTTTAGGCTACCTCTATCTGTCGATGTCCCTAAAAGAGTGCCATATAGAACGACTTTGGGCTAACCCTATCTGCTTACGTCTCTAAAGAGTGCCATATAGAACGATTTTGGGCTACCCCTATCTGCCGACGTCTCTAAAGAGTGCCATATAGAACGTTTTTAAGCTACCTCTATCTGTCAACGTCTCTAAAAGAGTGCCATGTAGAACGTTTTTAAGCTACCTCTATCTGTCAACGTCTCTAAAAGAGTGCCATGTAGAACGTTTTTAAGCTACCTCTATCTGTCAACGTCTCTAAAAGAGTGCCATGTAGAACGATTTTGGGCTGCCTCTATCTGCTGACATCTCAGCCTTTCTGTGCTACATTCACCCATCTCAGCCAAATAATTGTCTTGTATTAAATACATTTTGTGATACATCTTCGAGGTGGTGACTCAAAATTAACTACATCAGGTGTCCATTAAATTCTTGCTCAGAACACTTCAGTCAATAATTCCATTAGGAGGGTAATGGAGGTACCTCGCTATTGGAACTCAATTCGCCGATATTAGGATTGCAAAGGTCTATGGACTGCTTTTGTGTTAGGGACTAGTTTGGGCGAGATTACACGATATTTTGGGGAGATAATAGGCTTTTTCATTCAGTTGACATGTACAGACATGGACAATTTAATTTACCCTCGTATTCTTAGATATTTAATAATAAATATTTTTCCACGTCAACTCGATTCAGTTGAACTTTTCGAGGATCTTTACAATATTCAAATGACTATGATTCGAGTTGAACCCACACCAATGTTATCAACAAATATTGGAAGCAAAATATACGCAACTGTGTCTTTACTGAAGCGGTATCGTGTTGGAAATTCGACATCTTTATAGTTCTATATTTTAATGGATTCTTTGCATCCCTTATATACTTACTTCCTGGATAGGTAATTAATATTATCTATGCATTTTTCAAAACTAATTTTAAAAGTCCTTTTTATCAGTCAATAAAATGCAGACACAATGCAACTTTAAGGAATGCGGATAGTGAGATCCCTCGAGCTGAATCAAACTGTTTCACTCAGTCGAGGAAATCTATGGTTGAATAAAAATACCAAAAGTAAGATTGAGTTGAGTCGAGTATAAAATCTCGAGGTCATGTCTTAGAATACGGTGTTGAGTGCCCTTCATAAGAAATTTAATTAATCATTATCAATATCAAAGCGGATATTTTCCAACTCATGCTAAAAAAAATGTCGTATTACTGGTTCTTTCTTGGCAATTGCCTGACCAGCCACCCAATTACACCCACAAAATGGGGTATTCCCCATAACTAATTTTGACAGGCCGAACTTTGTCTCTCAAACTTGAAAAGGGAAGAAGTCTAGACCTAAAGATCCCATTCATGACTTTTAGAAGTTTTGGTTACGCTAAGCCTGGGAAATTAATGATATTGTGTCGTTCCCATTTGCCATTTAGCTAGTGTAACCAGGCAGCAGGTTGAGGTGTTAAATAACTAGAAATAAGACAAAAAGAACTAATGTGCTTAGAAGGTTTAATGCGCTTCACATTGGCTCATTTTATGCAAACAACATGTCGTAATTTTCGTTTTTTTCTTCTATCATATGCATGTGAAATCAGTATATTTTTTCGAGAGTAAAAAACCGATCTGAAACTTAGTTAGAACAACTAGGGATGCAAAAAGGATGTCTTTATGGAACGCAGAGTCAAACTTAACGATCGCTTAAAAGAGAGCGAAAATAACGTCTTTAGTCGTCTGCCCAAAGAACTCTGAGCTATGTTAGCGACAGGATGGGAGTCAAACGCAGGACAACCACGTTGAAGGCCTATTAACAGCGATGACGGGATGAGCTAAACTCCTACAACAAGTATTGGCCAAAATATCTGAAGATAGAGACTATTACAAAGGGAGGCCATTGCCCTGCCGTAGGAAATATGAGGTTTACAAAGAGGTGAGGTTTACGAGATGCCGGCACCGCGGACCCTCATTAAACTCTGGAGTCGACAGAGATTCCTGAACCTCAGCTCCCCATAGCCGGCCGGTCGAGGGTGGATACGCAAGAGCGAAACCTATGCTCCTATACTGGAAGTGATAGATGCATAAAGCACGGGGTTTAATGAAATTGCAGCACACCCCTCCACACCCTTTAGTCATTCACACCGAGACGTTGCATCTATGCTGCCTGTCATTGGCGGCATTTATGCCCGTTTCGTAGATTGCATGTCGTCACCTGCCTAAATCTAGCTGAATATTGGTCAGGATTGGTGGGTGTCACATTTGTTTGCAAAGCCCAACACGACCTCTGTGGCGCAGTGGGTGAAGGCCCGCCTGAGACGCAGAAGGTTGCGGGTTCGATTCCCGCTGCGTGACAAATGTTTGTATGTTCTACAAATATTTGTCTCGGGTCTGGGTGTTTTCTATATATAATATGTTTGTATTTACAAAAAAAAAAGTATATAATTAATTTATCAGTCATGTAATTCCCATAATACAAGCTCTGCTTAGTTTGGGGCTAGATGATGCTGTGGAAAAATGTCCAGCATTATTTATTTTATTTATTTATTCATTCCACTAACCTTTACTCAAGAAATAACCTGTTTAAACACAGATTAAATATTGGTTTTTGTATTCTATGTCTCGCCTAAACTTTAAATAATGAACCTTTTTAATATTTGATTCGTACAAAGAGCCTCTTGCCGTTAGCTTCAGCACCCGTAATGCTTCAAAAAAGACCAGATACTGAGTTTGAGATACTGAAATAATGTGTGAAATAATAATATTTGTAAAACCCTAAGGCCAAAATTCATAGTCAAATAGGGGCTCCCGTAGGCGCTATGTAAAATTTCAAGTGCGAATTCAACCTTTATGCACCCAGCCATAAGGCGAATGCTGAATGATGAATTTTGGGGGACTGTTCAATCCCCGACTATGAATTCAGGATTAAATGTTATCAATCTATTCGAAGTACGAACTCGGAAAGTTTCAATATTTAGAAAGGCATATAAGTATTCAAATATGTTTGCGAAAACTATTAAAATCACGATCCATAAACCATTAAAACTCCGAAACTATGATCAAACAAGTCTGAGTAAATCAAACAAAATCACGAACGGTTCGTTCTTTCGGAATTTATTATTCAGCTTTTTGAATCGATTAAAGAGCGACCTTGTATAAAATTGTATTACCCTGCGGCATCACTCGGGCTCTTCAAGCAAAAGAACATTTTCAGAGTTACATTCTTGATCTAGTCACTTGTCTTATGCACTAGTGGCCAGGTTAAGGACGAAGAAGGTTCACAGATAGATGGTGTTTTTATAATTAAACATGCATACCTGTTGGTAGTATGTGGTTACTGTAACTTATGGGCGCTTGCAACTTCAGAGAAGTATCAGTCGCGCTTTGCGCAAATTTCTAATTAGTGGTAAAATAATTTGTGCTTATTGTGTTTATAATATTCAATAATTTGTAATTTGTATTGTAATTAGTGGTACAAGTTTTGTGTTTATTTAAAAAAAAGTGACAAAGGAAGAGATCACTTTTAGCGATAAGACCGCCTGTTGTACCTTTTATGTTTATTAATACCTGTGTTTTTGTATTTTGCTCTGGTGTGCAATAAATAGTTTATCTATCTATTTAATCGAAATAGGTTTAGACTTTTTTGTGAGAGAACAAATGAACACTTCGCTTTCATAATTGCTGTCAGACATCCATCTCTTTTTATTCGGTAAAAGTAGTTTATTATTGTTATTCTAAATTAATTTTTGAGCTAAATTAATTGTATTAAAAAATGCCAAGCAAAAATTGAGACTAAGAATGATTGAAATGCTTTCAGTTTTATTTTTGAACAAATATTGAACTTATGTTATCAGAAAATAACGAGAAATCATGAAGACAGTTTTAGATCCTATAATACCTTCCCCAAAATCTTTAAATATTTAATGTTTTAGTCCCACAAAAGTATGTTCATTACTAAGTCCACAGGTTCTATTGATCTTCGGGGACATTCTGTTGTCGAGTCAAGTATCCTGATTGTGAGCTTAGCGAGATTGTGGGTAAGCTTACAATAATCCTTAGTAAATAATGATCTGTTTGTACAAATGAGGTCCCGAATGAGATAGAAAGGAAACAAATATGAGATACAGATGAGGTACAATCAGGGTAAAAACGGGGTATACAAAAGGAACACGAGGTACAAATATGGTAGGAACATCTCGTGCGTAAGTTCTGCATCTCGTAAACCGAAGCTGTTTACATCGTCTATATTAATATCATAAAAAGGTAAAGTTTGTAAGTTCTGATTTAGAGGGTAATCTTCGAAACTATAAAAACTATTTATAAATTTATTTTACCAAGATTTAAAATGGTCAATTAGGGTGGATAAGGGCTTTTTGTAAAGATCAATTTTGCAGCGTAAATCAATAAAAAAACGGTCGAGCGAAAGCGTAAGCGTTGCTTACGAACGCTATTTTAGCGGTAAGAGCTACTTTTTATCGGCCACTATTTGTCCAAGTACCACACGGGCGAAGCCGTGGGCAATACTTTTATAAATTTAAAAGGTATATGATGATAATGATGCAGGCTTATAAACCGTATTCTTCTTCTTAGTTGTCTTTTTGTTTAATTATCTTGATCAATTTGTCTTGTAGCCAATTTAAAGTAATGCTCAAAGCTGTAAAAAGGATATATAACTATTAATTAGTCCTCTTGATTCAATTGTAAATGAGGAACATAATTGTGGGTTCGCAGTAACTCATGACAAAAATTTAATATTTTTTCAAGCGTGAATGCTAAAAAAAAAATAACAAACTCTGAACAGTCTCTCTTTGAATAATAAAGCTAATTAAGTGCAGCTCAACTTTGAGTTTGCAATTTTTAATTTTTTTTCGACGTAAGGAACAACATTTCATGAGGACATTATCCACCGATGTGAAGCCAATTATATCATGAATAAATAGTGTGACAAATTTGACTGAAGATTACACTTTTGAAATAATGAATTTCGTTTGTTGAATGAATTAATGAAAATACCTTATACACCACAAGATAACAAAATAAACATAAACGGAATATAACTAAAAGTACAATGGGTGGTCTTATCGCTTAGAATATTTTCCAGGTAACCTTGGGATGGAGCGGAATCTATATTATTGTAAGGATGGTTGGCAATTAATGTTATTATAGATAAGGGAGAGTGCAATGCGATATACAAACTACTTGATGAATATAATTACATACCAAAACAGCAATAAACTATACAATATATAAATACATAGTATTGTTTTTTGTCATACCACATGTATTTATTTATAATTTGAATATTTAATGACATTAGAATTGATTTTGTTATTTATAATTTTTAATTGATATTTTTAACTTTTTAGAACTTGTATGTATGCTTGCTTTCAAAGTATAATGTTATTTATAAAAATTGTATATGTTCATTAACGGAATAATTTGACTTGTAACTTATTTTTTATCAATAAATGAACGAATACGTTAAAACAAAAATACATATAATTGTCTAAAACAAACATACCTTATTTATCTAGCAAGTAAATGCGAGGTTAATAATCAGTTTGAGAAATGGCTTCCTATAACGGGGCCTTATGGCCTATAAATACGTGATAGATTGCGTGAAGGATGACAAGAAAGGGGTGAGTACTGTGATGACGACTGATAGAGGAGAGTGGAAGAAGAAAACATGTTGTGCCTACCCCGCTTGGGAAAGGACAAAAGATGACCACAGTGAAAAAATCTACGTAGCGAAGCAATTCAAATACCAAAGTATTTTACTGACTGCTCAAGTTTTAGCAGGTTTGTAAGTACCTTCAAGTCTTCCACTTCCGCCAATTCCCCCCGGACTACTTACCACTGCTATAAAAACATTACCGAGCCAGAAAAGCAGAAAAAAAAACCTTTTTAAAAGCCCCACGTCTCCTCACAATGGGAGTTGATCCAAATAAAACGTAGTGTGTTAAGTCATAAAAGCGCTCGGAGGCGTTAGGATTCCTCTCGAAGCCGTCGATAAACAGGGACTTTACGTTCATTGGTTTGTTCTTGTGATGGACGTGGACAGGTGGTGCAAGCGACGATCATAGCCGTGTCTACTATAATACTATATAAATTAAGACATTATTTTGTTCAAGAATACAGTATCAATTACAATTCCAGCAATACATGTATGTACATAGTCATAACTTAATGGTATCTTGCATCTAAATAAGCGCTTTTCCCTACACAAGGTCACAAAGTATCTGTATTATGTCATTGAGACCTAGGACTATATCAAAAGTAGTATGAATAAAATAAGTCCTACTAATATAATAAACGTGAAAGTTTGTGAGGATGGATGTTTGTTACTCTTTCACGCAAAAATGAATGAATGAAAACTTTATTTGTTTGAATACAGGTACGAGTACATTGGTTCTTATTCTACGTTATTAGGTACCACTGTACTCGACTAAATTTGTCGTGCAAATATTAGGCACCTATCTAATCAGAAGAAATTTATATTAAATTAAATTGATGTATTAAATTTCATGCATTACAATATAAAATAAAAAGTGACGAAAAAAATATTATAACAAATTAAATTTGAAATATTCATCTATGTTATAAAAACATCTGTCATAAAGCCATCTATATATTTTATGGTTGAATTCATTTTATTTAATGCTCTAAATTCATTTGGTAATTTATTATAAACTTTGATTGCCATTCAATAACCACATACTGAGAGACTTTTTGCCACAAATTTTCTATACCTGGGCACTACTAACGTGGGCAGAAGCTACCAAAAAAATATATATGTTAAGTATGCCAAACAGACATATACGTAGTCCTAAACCCATAGGATTCCCTGTGCCGTGGGTATCAAGAACTACGAGTACCGTGATACAGCACCCGACTCGGAACAAATATCTTCAGAACATGCAAACATTTGTCCCGCAGCGGGAACTGAACCCACACTTGCATCGCAGCAACTCGCCCACCGTACCACCGAGGTCAAGGTCGATAACTCAATAATATAATGTTGATATGCTGCTCTCTGAAGTGTTTCTGCTAAACTAGAAAATAGCTTCAAAATATGTAAAAAGAGTCCTTCACAGCTGGCAACTCATCAGCAATATCCCAGGTGTTGCAGATGTGTAGGCAAAAGTAACTGCTAGTATAAAAAATGCAGTGGACCTACTTGTAAACTACTTTAGTAAAGCAGGGCATTTTGTATCCGCTAACCATAGAGTTAATTGGATTGAGAAATTCTACTAATATTATAAACGCGAAAGTTAGTGAGGATGGATGTTTGTTACTCTTTCACGCAAAAACTACTGAACGTATTTTGATGAAACTTAACAGTAATATAGCTTATACATCAGAATAACACATGGGTTTTTTTATCTGGGTACCACGCTGGCGAAGCCGTGGGCAGAAATAAGTTGATGTTTTTATTACGATCCTTGTGAATTTAATGAATAAAAGCGATTAAATAATAATGATATTAAATTATATTGAAATTAACTTCTAAGAGCCATGAGATCAATAGTAGTTTTAACCACAAAAGCAAGTTTAATCTTCTTTCTTCTATTATTTCATAAGTTCAATGATAGTTGATCCACAAATTTGTTCTTAAATGACAGTAGATCAAACCATCGATTAACTTTATCATAGATTTACGAAATCCAAAGTTTAAACTACTATTGATCTCGACCCTAAGCGAAACCATATCCGGAAGCTTTGGTAGCTGTTAATTGGTGTCGAAATCCTGTGACTTGCACCAACTCACAAAGCCATACCCGGTCCCGTTACAAATGGAAATGACCAACCGTATTTATAGTCCTGTGGCGTATCGTATCGCTTCTTAGATCTGCGCTCGATTTGTCCGCTCTTAGATTATTAGCCCTCGATTTGAGAGCTCGGGTCGAGTTTGGTTGACAGAGGAAGTGAATGTTTCAATATTATGTATTTTTTTCCTTTGATTTTTTTTTTATATTTTGAATTGCGATGAGGAGGGAAACAAACATACGACACACTGATAGGTAAGCGGTTTCTAGTCACAGGTATTACACGTTGCTGACCCTTCGAAGTTTTTAAAACGCCCTGTTTTAAGAACGTCATACTATATAGTCGCTTGGTAAAACCTCAGCAGGGAGATCAGTCATAACCACAAAGACTGATGGTGAGATGGTCACAACCATCTTTAATCCTCTTAAAGCTGTGCTGTATTTTGATAATCATGGATTTATAGTACAGGCATTGGTTGAATTTGAGCTAGATTTCCTAAGCTAAATACAATTTCTACATTAATTTACTTTGCGGTATAGAGTTTTTCTCAAAGTCCATGAAGTCAGTTTTTAAGTCAGTGGTGCTTGGATTAACTCGTGGTTTCATAAATCGAACATTTTATTCGTGAATTAAAATTTGTATGTCGATAAAATACTTTTCTGTCGTCATTTAAGCCTGCGTTACCACAGTCTAGCAAGATATCAGCCTATTCACTGCTGTCAAAAAAAAAATCTAGTCTTATGGCTTGTGATGCCCTCTGAAATTTAATATTTAGTCCTCACGAAAGGAGTACAAAATTATGTAGTTATTATTTTTTTGCACGCGCCATTGCCATTTTGCGTAAAACAAAATAATCAGTGGAACAAATGGGTTGCAAGTTTGTCACGCACGTGACAATATCAGTAGCAGTAAAAAGCAAGGAAGGAACGGGAAGAAGAATGTTCTGACTGGATATCAAGTAGCGGTATGCCGGCCCCCGAACTGCACTGCAGAAACTACTGCGCAGAAATTCTTAAATATAAGTAATGCATGCATTACTTATACTAGGCTTTTGTCGTTATAAGTAATGCATGCATTACATGCATTACTTTTTAATGCATGTAATGCATGTATGATTAAATCGAATAGAATACATAAATGATAAATGGAGCTATAAAGTTTTTTTTACTAACGTACAGTTTGAGTTCTCAAAAGATCGAAAGATTTGAGTCCTCTCTCGAGTTTGGGCTCAAAAGATTTGTTTTGACGAGTCCCAATAGATTGGGCTTGATAACGAGGTCCAGAAGGTGGATAGTGGAATTATTTTTTATAATTTTTAGTATGTGATAAAAGCATGTTTTAGTGTTGTTCAAACAACACATTTGATTATTGCCAGCAGAACAAAATCTCTCGCCATTGAACCAGCTATTTTCTATTAGTCTGTGCCAACATTTAGCGTGAACCTTCTACCATTAAATTGATTTACTCTTTCATTTTTGTTTTGTTTGGGTTATCTCTGGAGCTATTATTTATTCTGCGGCAATAGGGGCGGGATATGTGATCATTTATTTCCCTTTGAATATTTTTTTATTTGTTTCAATTTGAAAGAATGTTTGTGAAGGGAGAATTGGGAAGTGCGGGATGATTATGTATTTTGACTTAATATTCATTAAATTATATATGTGTGTCCCGAAAATTCTGACTGAGCGCATTTGAACTCTAAACTTCTTGGCAATAAGTTCACCATTGTAAAATATTAAAAGGCTTTTCTTGTATGATTTTTACTTAAAACTCAAGAAGTCCCAGTACTTAATCTCAGATAAGCCCATTTTTGCAATTATGTACGGGCATAAAAAAAAATGTGATATATAAGTTATTTAGAAGATAATGCTTATAAACTTTAAGTTTGGCAATGTACTAATTTTATGATGGGCCTTAAATATTGTGATGAAAATAGACGCAATGTTGGCAATTGGTGGCCAGAAATTCCTCTTAATTTATTAACGACTGATAAAACCGTGACCGACTGTTTCACGAGACTTCAAAATAATAAATAAATATACAACCAACAATCACATACCTAATCCTAGTCCATAGAACCCACACCTCTTATGTCTCTACCGGCTACTCGCCCAACTCACCACAGAGATCGTCAAAAGTACGAAACGATCACTATTCCAGTACCTACCTTCAAATCTAAACCCTTCGCCACTGCATATCAAAGCCTGTGGAGTGACCACTCCAGTACTAAACAATTTGCAATTCAAAACGAAATGTATGCAGATGGCTCTAAGATGAAAGCCTTGCAGGCTTTTAGGCCGGTACCCAACTTGAGAGGTTTATTTACCTACTGTTTTAAAATAGGTTCATAGTTCATAGTATATTTATTACGAATCTCAGGTAATGGGATGATAGATACATATTATAAAAATGTCCACTGTATTTTACCATTTTAATAAGAATAGCTTCTGCCCACGGCTTCGCCCGCGTGGTACCCGGATAAAAAGTAGCCTATGTGTTATTCTGATCTATAAGCCACATTTACTGTAAAGTTTCATCAAAATCCGTTCAGTGATTTTTGCGTGAAAGAGTAACAAACATCCATCCTCAAAAACTTTCGCGTTTATAATATTAGTAGGATAGGATGGTGTACGATAAAACTATACAATAATTTAGATATATAAGTAGGTACTAGTTCATATAACACAACAAAAACAGGAGTATGTATGTATGTAAAAAATGTGTGTTAAATAAATGTGTTTTCTTTCTTTCTTTTGGCTAAATGATTTCAAATAGAGCAGAATACTGCAATTTTGTTGGTAAAAAAGTGGTCATCTGCCTTTACAAATATCGTGTTCTTAAAAACCGTATTGAAAGTTATTTGACGCACAATATCGTAGGCGTTGCACTAACATCACACAATTCTCAAGCCAAAGAAAACCTAGGCAATAAATGATATATTGCACTTATTTTTCATATCCACCCATTTCCCGATTCAATACCGCAAAGTCTACGAATACTGTCTTCGGCGAAATACATTCAAACATTATGCTTCAAAAATATTCTATACGAATACAGAATAAATACCACCAGAGACGTGCTCAATAATGTGTTGCTGAGTGTGTACCAGAGTAGTAAAATAAGCAAGCTCTCAAAACTACTGGGTCAAGTATGAACCGTGCTTTTATATATAAATAAATATCAACAGCGTATACTCATTCATTCATATCGCAAAAACGGGAATTTTCACGTACCGTACTATCAGTGAATGCACCAACTAAGTTTCGACTCATTCCGAGGCGAGAATATACTCATTTATTTAAAGTTGTGGAAGTTAAAGTAGACTTAATTACAAGCGATAAATAAAAGTTAAATTAAAGAATAATACTGGAACTGCAAATTTCATAAATATATTAAGGAGACATTGCTAATAGAAGTAACCTTCTAATTTATATAAATTGATGCCCACTAGGAAAATGTATTCAATAACATTGATCACAGTTCATAGTTAAATATTGATAAGTATTCCTGCAGGCTTAGCATAAGCACCGACATTTTATGTACTGAAGAATACACAAAAATAGCAACTGTTTCTCCTTTCCGTCATATAAAAGAGAGAGACAGAAATAAAACCGTAAAACGCATCTGACTGTTTTATATATTTTGTCAGCCAACTAAAATCCGAAAGCGTGTCTATTACATTGACATCATAAGTATCCAATTAGAAAAAAAGGAAAAGGAAATTAATTTACTTTTACCCTATCATACACAAAAGATGTAAAATAGAACGAAAAAACAGACAATACAGAAATACAGATAGAAATACACGCCAAGACCATTTTATAGCTTAGTTGTAGCTTGGTCAACATCACTCTGAGAGTACCTCTGATATAGCTGCTTTGATGTAAGCAAACATGCTCTGCAAGTAATATTGAGACAGTTGTCAGCAGTATGAATTTTAAAATAAAAATATTTTTATTCTATTTAACTTCTGAAGTTCACATGAATGTGATGGCGGGAGCTGCAGCGATACAACGTTGATAAAGATATCATTTAACAATTACTCAGAAAACGAATAGAGTTATCTATCTATCTCGACCTCTGTGTCGCAGTGGGCGAAGGTCCGCCTGAGACGCAGAAGGTTGCGGGTTCAATTCCCGCCACGGGACAAATGTTTGTATCTGCAAATATTTGTCTCAGGTCTGGGTGTTTTCTATGTATATTATGTATGTATTTACAAAAAAAGAAAATATAAGTAGTATATCAGTCATGTAGTTCCTTAATACAAGCTCTGCTTAGTTTGGGGCTAGATGATGCTGTGTGAAAACGTCCAGCATTATTTTTTATTTATTATTTATGTATCTCAAAATAGATAGATAGATAGATAACTCTTTATTGAATACACCAGGATAAAAAAAACACTACAAAGAATTTAAAAACTAGGTTGTGGATATACAATGGGCGGTCTTATCGCTAAGTGCGATCTCTTCAAGGTAAAAATAGTTAAATGTGTCTTTTATAAAATACATCACCACCACTATTGCTTCGTTTTCGCTTAGCGTTCTTTCTTACTTTGCTCGGCTCTTAAGGGTCGTACCGTGATATTAAATATTCTCTCTTCCAATTGAGCTTTTAAATGCATTTTTTTTTAAATCTATCTGGAAGTTCAAGAGATTAGCACGTATAACAAAAAAACTCTTAAGCTTTATACCAGTATACATTATTTATTTAAAACCCATTATACAAGCGGTAGAACTTACATAGAGAGGTAAAAACGCCATTTATTCTCTTGCAGCCTATGCAATTCTCACTCAATTCTCAATTATTGCATAGGAGAAGCGACGACATTTGCAATCGATTTGTATAACATTAGTAAGATTCTTAGATATATTTTTTTTGCCACAAGTAACTAAGGAGAATTAAATTAGACAATCGAATGGATTTAAAATTTTACTAATTATAATCTTGTTAAGTAAAAGTTTATATCAAACAAAACTTGTAGACAATCTTGTTAGAGTCACTATGTATTTTCCTATTTCCTTTTTAAAACGGGTGGTGTATTTCATGCTCATCATTAATGCTCCAAGAAAGGGTGCAGGCTGCAGACAGGAGATAAGGCTTCACGGCTGCTAGTCTAGACCAAACAGTTGATGTGAAACAGACCGTTACTGAGCGGTTCAAGAAACTGATCGTTCAAGTTAATAGGAAAACGTATTCTAAAACAAATGAACTTAATAAAATCCTACTACGATTATAAACGTGAAAGTTTTGTGAGGATGGATGTTTGTTACTCTTTCACGTAAAAACTACTGAACGGATTTTGATGAAACTTTACAGTAATATAGCTTATACATTAGAATAACACATAGGCTATTTTTTATCCGGGTACCACGCAGGCGAAGCCGTGGGCCTCTGCCCGCTACTAGCCTCTGCTAGTGATAGATAAATCTATACTACTAAAGAAGTAAAGTTTATAAGTTTGTAAGTAGGAAGTAATCTCCGAAACTACTAAAATGATTTAAAAAAATCTAATTCACCAATATTAACAGTGGACCTTCAGTTAGGACTGTACGATACTTTTACGAGATAATTATTCAACCTATATCCTAATACTAGCTTCTGCCCACGGCTTCGCCCGCGTGGTACCCGTATAAAAAGTAGCTTATGTGCTATTCTGATGTATAAGCTATATAACTGTAAAGTTTCAACAAAATCCGTTCAGTAGTTATTGCGTGAAAGAGGAACAAACATCCATCCTCACAAATTTTCGCATTTATAATATTAGTAGGATAGGTTGAATAATTATCTCGTAAAGGTATTTTTGGGGAGACTAATTTTGCAACGTAAGTCGATAAAAAAACGGTCGAGCGAATGCGTTTTTGACCGACCGGGTTTATTTTAATCCGGTATAACGTGGGCGAAGTCGTGAATAGTAATAAAAGGCACACAATAGACGCATACCCACCCCACATTCGGATTCCCTGTTGGTATCAGGAACTATGACTGCAGTAGTACCATAAACCCAGCACCGGAACAAATATCGGTATTTGCGTCGAAGTTATCAAATACTACGTACCGCAATATCGGTGAAGGCACCGACTAAGTTTCGACTCGTTACTAGAGTCTTCATCAGGGTGAGTGATCGCGACGTTCTACCACCACGTGAAGCTCCCGAAAATTTTACAATATGAATAGAAAAATTATCAAATGAAAATGCGAGATTTTAGTAACACAAAATTGATATATATCCCAACAGACAGAAAATAACCATAAATATATCATACGAAAACCGCACATGGTTAATGCACATTCAACATTTATCAGCTGCTATGTGAATAACTGATAATTAATGATTTACGAGACTGATTCTGTTACTTTTATTATTGTGTCGCCACATTCAGTAAAAGGATTTTAAACGATGATTCATTTTTAAAACCTTTCTCATTCATTTTGGTGACCCAATGGGCTTGTTGATTTAGCGAATGGTAGGAACTCCAATCCTAGGCGCGATAAATTAAAATTTACATGTATAAAGTCACGCCTGTTTCCCGGAGGGGTAGGCAGAGACTACGGATCTCCACTCGCTAGGATCCTGGCACACCTCTTTCGTTCATTCATCCTCATCACATTTATCATACAAGCTCCTAGATTTACGGTACTTTTTACCTTTTCAAAAATGATTTTCATTGTTTAAATTGCGACTTCTAATTTCCTACTTTTCTTACTACTATTTCTAGTAAGTATATCATAATATTTATATATCATCAGAGAATACTGGCAAAGTGTTAGCCTATAAGGCTGTACCCTGGTTTCCGATACGAAGGTCGTAGTTTCGAGTCCGGTCGTGCACCAATAAGTAAATTTATGTGCTCATAACACTGAAGGAAAACATCGTAAGGAATCTGGCATGCCCAAAAATACGAAGGAACCATCGGTTAGTGAAAGTGGAGATTGGCTTCCAATCTGTCACGTGGAATATTCACTACTGTGCCAAACGTGGGTATGTGCCCAGTATAATGTTTGGACGGATCTTTGAATACCCCATATTTAGTATCCACACAGATCTTACATACTGGGTATGGATCAGAGGATCTTCAAGTTGGAGAGTGCGGTTGTGAGCGTGTTTTTTTTGTTTTAAGTACTTATTGATTGTTATTAGAATATTTGCGAAGAAATAAATAAAACGGTAATTTGGATTTGAACCCCGAATTTGAGAAACTTAAAACATTTTTTATGATGGACTAGCTTCTGCCCACGGATTCGGCCGCCTTTTATCCGGATAAAAAGTAGCTCATGTCTTATACTGATGTATCCTACTAATATTATAAACTCAAAAGTCTGTGAGAATGGATGTTTGTTACTCTTTCACCCAAAAACTACTAAACGGATTTTAATGAAATTTTACAGTCATATAGCTTACACATCAGAATAACACAGGCTACTTTTTATCCGGATACCACGTGGGCGAAGCCGTGGGCAGAAGCTAGTAAGCTATATTACTGTAAAGTTTCATCAAAATCCGTCCAGTAGTTTTTGTGTGAACGAGTAACAAACATCCATCCTCACAAACTTTCGCGTTTATAATATTAGTAGGATTCGGAATGTTAAATTTTGAGAAAACTTTGAGTTCAAAGGCCAATACTACTTTTCCAACTTAAAAAAGACTTGGGCTCGTCCGGGATTTGAACCCGGGACCTCTCGCACCCTAAGCGAAAATCATACCCCTAGACCAACGAGCCGATTGCGTGTAACACGAATTTATCAACTCGTATCATTTAAATCTGCTGAAATTATGACGATTTTATAACTGCCGCACGTTTCGCCATTTGCATTTTAGTGGAGCAATAAATTCAGTATTATCATAATCTAGTTTTCGATAATTCCATGTTTACAAGCAATAAACCTATTTATTTATCACGAATATGTGTTTGTAGCAAAGAGCAATTTAGACAATAAAATGTTTTAGCAAATTCACTAATGAATCCTATCCTATCCTATCCTATCCTACTAATATTATAAACGTGAAAGTTTGTGAGGATGTTTGTTCCTCTTTCACGCTAAAACTACTGAACGGATTTTGATGAAACTTTACAGTAATATAGCTTATACATCAGAATAACACATAGGTTACTTTTTATCCGGGTACTACGCGGGTGAAGCCGTGGGCAGAAGCCAGTACTTAATAATGCTGGACATTTTCCGCATAGCATCATCTAGCCCCAAACTAAGCAGAGCTTGTGTTATGGGAACTACATGACTGATATACTACTTATATTTTTTTTTGTAAATACATACATATTATACATAGAAAACACACCCAGATCCGAGACAAATATTTGGAGATCCTACAAAAATTTGTCCCGCGGCGGGAATCAAACCCGCAACCTTCTAAGCCTCAGGCGAGCCTTCGCCCACTGCGCCACATAGACGTCATCAACTACCTACTTCATTTTAATACATCCAATATTCATATTGAAATTCGAACCCCACACTAAGATTCTCTGTGGTGTGATTCATCGTGGTATCAAAACACCCAAACGACAAATGGATTTTTCGAGTGCGAGAATCCATTGGAGCACGAAACGGTTCGAACCTAAGACCTCATAATCGGAAGTCGTGGTACCGCCCACTAGGCCAACACGGCTCTCCTCGACAATATCTGCAAGACACGCAAAAAAATGTCCCGCAGCGATAATCGAAGCTATTCGTTTACAGCTGGATTCTAGCCGGCGTTACCATTTAATCCATTACCATTTAATATATACCGGGTGTAATAAGACTACTCCCGAAAACTACGGGAGGTGAAAGTACCCATCAATATGAGCAACTTTTACTATTGAAGCAACACTGTGAACGCGAAAAAGAATCAGCTGTTCCATACTAAAGTTCAATACCTACTTGGCTGAAATGTATGGAACAGCTGTTTTTTTTTTCGCGTTCACAGTGTTGGTTTCATAGTAAAAGTTGTTCGTATTGATGGGTACTTTCATCACCGAAGTTTTCGGGAGTAGTCTTATTACACCCTGTATGTAGTTTGGCACTCCTTGTTGTCTGTTTTGGTAAGCAACCAGAATCCTTTCGGTGATAAAACAATTTCTATAACTGATACGACTGCTCACCGTGCCCTCCTAATTTCGATGATACCAAAATATTATGGCCCTGGACTATTCACATCGATCGTATAAATTATCAACTTTCTCAAATCAAGTTTTGACTGACCTATGAATAACGCCGTACCTACTTTTTCTCAAAACACTGACTGTCTTTGATCCAAAGTGAAAGTCAATACGTAGGGTTTATTGAAATCACAGGGCTCCTTAATTAGGAATATAATCTGTGTGATTTTTTTTAAAGTTCACTTACTTTGTTGATTAATTGACAAATGCTCCTATGACATTAAAAAATATTTAGACTAGAAAGCTGACAAACCTTCTTAAAAATAAATAAAGAGTGACGTAAGTACCTATTTTGACTAATTAGATAGATAGATAGATAGATAGAAAATTCTTTATTGCACAACTATAAAGTACTGTACACAGGCGAACTTAATGCTAGACAGCATTCTCTTCCAGCTAACCTTTGTGTTAATGGAGAAGAGTCTTGAGGTAGTGCATGAATATAAGAAAAATTATAAATAATAATAATAATAAATAATAAATAATGCTGGACATTTTCACACAGCATCATCTAGCCCCAAACCAAGCAGAGCTTGTATTATGGGAACTACATGACTGATATACTACTTATATACATATATTTTTTTGTAAATACATACATAATATACATAGAAAACACCCAGACCTGAGACAAATATTTGCAGATACAAACGTTTGTCCCGTGGCGGGAATCGAACCCGCAACCTTCTGCGTCCCAGGCGGACCTTTGCCCACTGCGCCACAGAGGTCGTCTCTGACCTCTTATCGGAGAGAAATTATACGCTAGAGCTAATCTATTAATAAAACTTAAACACTATTCCCTAAATAAACACAATTACATATACCTATCTACTTACATAACCTAACCTTACAAATTACAGATAATAATTTATAAACTACTACATATTCTAGTATATAATATATATTATTCTCACAAAATATAGCGGAGACACTGATTGCTTAAACTTTGTAGGATTCAAGCATGAGAGCTAAATAGTGATTGTAGTTTTTGGATCTGAAAACTAATGAAAATTATGTATAACAAACGAAAAAATTACTAATCCTACTTAATTATGTTATTCCAAATGATACCTTGATATTCATATTGTAAAAACGGGAATTTTCACGTACTGCACTATCGGTGAAGGCACCGACTAAGTTTCGACTCATTCCGAGAGTCTTCATCAGGGTGAGTGGTTGCGACTTTCTCCCTCCGCGTCGCGCTGTGCACTACACGATACCTTGATACTTTGCCTACCTTGACTTTATCTTATTATACCTACTTGTTTTTTTTTTTACACAAAACTTCGGCCTGCCTACCTCTCCATTGCTTATACCCTTAGACAGGGATACATATAAACACCATCTATGTACCTACCATGTGAAAGCAATAAATATATTGAGTATTGAGTATTGTTAATCGCGCGCGACTAAGGCTTGAAGAATCTGCTTGGTTATTTTTGATGATTCTTCATTCAGTTAAAGTGTGGTGTCGATCGATTTATAAAATACTTAACTTTTTTGTTGCTTAGGCAGGCGGCTCGTTGGTCTAGGGGTATGATTTTCGCTTAGGGTGCGAGAGGTCCCGGGTTCAAATCCCGGACGAGCCCAATTTTTGCGGTAAAAAGTTTTATTTATATTTTAATTTACTTAAAAAAAATGATGAAGGGCCTTTCCAATGTACAGAATATTAACTAGGGACTATTCAATACAGCTATGTGAAAAATATTTATTTGATTGTGTGTCTGATCACCCACTCTTGGATATCTTCACGGGTCTTCATGCAGAGTATGGACCTGATTAAGTCCATCTTGGGAATTGCAGTCGTGAACGTGTTTGTTTGCTTGTTCGTTTTGGACCAAACTCGTAAACATTAGGAAAAGATACAGTTAAGTTTGAAAATCAAATTTCAGAATTCAACAGCACACACACTTACCTATTATTTTGCTTTGCATGCAAAATTATGATCATTCAATAACACTCGTAGGGCCACTGTCTACTAAATCGTGACGTCGTCAAATTGCTCTTTTTTACACGTACTACGTACCACGTAAGTGAGTCTTACGTACGCGTTATACTCACTTCTGTTATTCTGTAATCTATTCCAACAGACAACAATATTACAGCTAGTAGATGTGCGGGTTCGATTCCTGTGGCAGAACAAAATATTTTTATAATCTGTGAGTACCAACAATGTTGGTAACATACAGGGCGTGTTTGACTGTGAAGTGTTTGTTCCCACCTATTTCAGGAAAACAGTTTTCGTAAATGCTTTTTTGTAAAAACTGTGAAATTAAAAATAATTTGGTGTTCAATTAAGTTTTCCGCAAAAGTCATCTTTTAAAATACAGTTAAATATTAGTCTCCTTTCATAATGCAGCTAGACAAAGTACAAATTATTTAAACTGAGTGAAAAGAGAGCAATTACATTCGCAGAAATAAACTTCTAAAATGTTAACTTCTTTCATTGAATGAGTTTAGTATATTGGCCATGTTTCCATTGTGTAAAAACAGCATTATATATTAGTCTATACTAAATGCTGTATCGCTTCAGTGGACAGTGCACTTAACTGTGTCCAGCTAATGTTAACACGCGGAACAGCCGCTGTATTCCGGTCATTTTGCGTCAATAATAAACAATCATGTAAATTAGTGTTGAATGAGAATCCGGCTTCACCCGGTTCAATAGCGCCACAGATTTTATGAAAAAGCTGGTATACATTATCGAACTACGTAATGGGATAGAACCGATGGTAAAGAATATTTAATTTTGTAGGTTTCTAAATTATGTTAATAAAAACGTCTGACTAGTCAGTCAGGTACTTTAAGAGAGATTAACTTCAGCATCAAAACAAAAGTGTGACCAGTTTTTAAAGTTTTTTTAATGTACAGTCTTGTAAAGTTTTTTAAGTGTTATACATTTTAACGATAATAGAACTAGATGTCGCCACAAGTCGATAATAACGCGCTATCGAAGCGTTTGTTCCAGTCCCATAGAGATTGCCTGAGAAAATAAAATGGTGTAAATGTCCCCAAAAAAGGAATTACTTTTTAGCAGAGAAATAGGTATGAACTAATTATATCTTAATAATAATAATAACAATAATAAAACTGTTATATACACGTCTGTATGTGCGCTGCAATCGATGGAAATACAGATCGGGGGTACAAACATTTTTTTTGTTTTTTTTTACAAGATTTATTATTTTTTTGCTTGTTAAATTGAACCAGCCAACACCATTTGAGCTGTGTCATAGATTGGCTCAGCGGTGCATGTAGCCGAATCACCGTGTAAATTTACTGAACACAGTCCCGGCGGTTAATTGCAGATAAATAGTTAGTTTGTGGGTCCCCGCCCAATTGCACATTCCCACTAAACTAGGAATAACGGGAGTTCACAGTCATCAACCCTATATATCGAGTACCAGGACGGGTACAACCTGTTGGGTTTATTATATAAGAAAAAAGTTAAAAAAAATGCAATTCGTTGTTTGGTTTCCTTCCACACCATGTATGATCCGTCCTTCAAGGCAACTTGGGGACCCTATCAAAGCGTCTGGACACGTCTTGGGCACTTTATTTACTCATAAAAAACTGAAAAAAAAACCCTAAAGTCCGTACCCAAGAAATCTATAATATTGAATAAAGTTAGCACGTAGCATTCGGTGAGAACTGACAATCTAACTATTGGTTCAATGCATTACCAACTAAAACTTTAGAAATTAAGCTTAACTTTGGAATCCTAGCATAGTGTATCTTGGCAAGTTTTGGGCAGTATGTTTTATAGGTCTGTGTGAATCTATTTAAGGCGCAGACAGGTGCTGAATAGCACATCAAAAAGAAGCCGTGCAAGTTTCGAACGCAAATTCAAAAAAAGCGTCGAATTAGGATACGGTAACCGCTTACCAATAGGTGGGTATACTTGTTTGGCAACTTCATGGTATAAAAAATCATTTTATTAACTCTTTATTTACTCTGCTGTCTTCGTAGTACGGAAGACAGTGACGCTCAGAATTTTTGTACACAAATTTTACTAACACACACTAATTAACATTAGCACTATTTTTTGTGGTGTTTTCTCTCACACAATTATTTATAGAAAATATAAAACAACAGTGATCTGATACTTCAGTCTTCTAGTCTTCTTAATTTTATCAACATCTGTTAGTTTCTATCAGAGATTTTCTTTCCCAAGTGGTATTTTAGAAGTAAGTTTTTAGGTAAGATTTTTTTTTGAAAAAAATTGTAAAATCGTCTTTCGGAAACAAAAAAAAAATGTTTTGCCTATTGCCATAAACTAAACCGATTTAAAAAATAATAATTATTAAACTGATTTTGCTAAAAAAATCGCAGTGTGTTTTTGGCTTCAGCCCCTTAAGTGCTGGAAAATTCAAAACTTTATCGAGTTTAATTTAGCCACATCGAGCGTAAGAACAATACTAGCAGTGCAATGCCAGTATACTATCCTACAAGCCAATTAAAGCACAACAATGGTAAGATTCTTAGATATATTTTTTTTGCCACAAGTAACTAAGGAGAATTAAATTAGACAATCGAATGGATTTAAAATTTTACTAATTATAATCTTGTTAAGTAAAAGTTTATATCAAACAAAACTTGTAGACAATCTTGTTAGAGTCACTATGTATTTTCCTATTTCCTTTTTAAAACGGGTGGTGTATTTCATGCTCATCATTAATGCTCCAAGAAAGGGTGCAGGCTGCAGACAGGAGATAAGGCTTCACGGCTGCTAGTCTAGACCAAACAGTTGATGTGAAACAGACCGTTACTGAGCGGTTCAAGAAACTGATCGTTCAAGTTAATAGGAAAACGTATTCTAAAACAAATGAACTTAATAAAATCCTACTACGATTATAAACGTGAAAGTTTTGTGAGGATGGATGTTTGTTACTCTTTCACGTAAAAACTACTGAACGGATTTTGATGAAACTTTACAGTAATATAGCTTATACATTAGAATAACACATAGGCTATTTTTTATCCGGGTACCACGCAGGCGAAGCCGTGGGCCTCTGCCCGCTACTAGCCTCTGCTAGTGATAGATAAATCTATACTACTAAAGAAGTAAAGTTTATAAGTTTGTAAGTAGGAAGTAATCTCCGAAACTACTAAAATGATTTAAAAAAATCTAATTCACCAATATTAACAGTGGACCTTCAGTTAGGACTGTACGATACTTTTACGAGATAATTATTCAACCTATATCCTAATACTAGCTTCTGCCCACGGCTTCGCCCGCGTGGTACCCGTATAAAAAGTAGCTTATGTGCTATTCTGATGTATAAGCTATATAACTGTAAAGTTTCAACAAAATCCGTTCAGTAGTTATTGCGTGAAAGAGGAACAAACATCCATCCTCACAAATTTTCGCATTTATAATATTAGTAGGATAGGTTGAATAATTATCTCGTAAAGTTATTTTTGGGGAGACTAATTTTGCAACGTAAGTCGATAAAAAAACGGTCGAGCGAATGCGTTTTTGACCGACCGGGTTTATTTTAATCCGGTATAACGTGAGCGAAGTCGTGAATAGTAATAAAAGGCACACAATAGACGCATACCCACCCCACATTTGGATTCCCTGTTGGTATCAGGAACTATGACTGCAGTAGTACCATAAACCCAGCACCGGAACAAATATCGGTATTTGCTGACTTGCGTCGAAGTAATCAAATACTACGTACCGCAATATCGGTGAAGGCACCGACTAAGTTTCGACTCGTTACTAGAGTCTTCATCAGGGTGAGTGATCGCGACGTTCTACCACCACGTGAAGCTCCCAAAAATTTTACAATATGAATAGAAAAATTATCAAATGAAAATGCGAGATTTTAGTAACACAAAATTGATATATATCCCAACAGACAGAAAATAACCATAAATATATCATACGAAAACCGCACATGGTTAATGCACATTCAACATTTATCAGCTGCTATGTGAATAACTGATAATTAATGATTTACGAGACTGATTCTGTTACTTTTATTATTGTGTCGCCACATTCAGTAAAAGGATTTTAAACGATGATTCATTTTTAAAACCTTTCTCATTCATTTTGGTGACCCAATGGGCTTGTTGATTTAGCGAATGGTAGGAACTCCAATCCTAGGCGAGATAAATTAAAATTTACATGTATAAAGTCACGCCTGTTTCCCGGAGGGGTAGGCAGAGACTACGGATCTCCACTCGCTAGGATCCTGGCACACCTCTTTCGTTCATTCATCCTCATCACATTTATCATACAAGCTCCTAGATTTACGGTACTTTTTACCTTTTCAAAAATGATTTTCATTGTTTAAATTGCGACTTCTAATTTCCTACTTTTCTTACTACTATTTCTAGTAAGTATATCATAATATTGATATATCAGAGAATAGTGGCAAAGTGTTAGCCTATAAGGCTGTACCCTGGTTTCCGATATGAAGGTCGTAGTTTCGAGTCCGGTCGTGCACCAATAAGTAAATTTATGTGCTCGTAACACTGAAGGAAAACATCGTAAGGAATCTGGCATGCCCAAAAATACGAAGGAACCATCGGTTAGTGAAAGTGGAGATTGGCTTCCAATCTGTCACGTGGAATATTCACTACTGTGCCAAACGTGGGTATGTGCCCAGTATAATGTTTGGACGGATCTTTGAATACCCCATATTTAGTATCCACACAGATCTTACATACTGGGTATGGATCAGAGGATCTTCAAGTTGGAGAGTGCGGTTGTGAGCGTGTTTTTTTTGTTTTAAGTACTTATTGATTGTTATTAGAATATTTGCGAAGAAATAAATAAAACGGTAATTTGGAGTTTAACCCCGAATTTGAGAAACTTAAAACATTTTTTATTGATGGACTAGCTTCTGCCCACGGCTTCGGCCGCCTTTTATCCGGATAAAAAGTAGCCCATGTCTTATACTGATGTATCCTACTAATATTATAAACTCAAAAGTCTGTGAGAATGGATGTTTGTTACTCTTTCACCCAAAAACTACTAAACGGATTTTAATGAAATTTTACAGTCATATAGCTTACACATCAGAATAACACAGGCTACTTTTTATCCGGATACCACGTGGGCGAAGCCGTGGGCAGAAGCTAGTAAGCTATATTACTGTAAAGTTTCATCAAAATCCGTTCAGTAGTTTTTGTGTGAACGAGTAACAAACATCCATCCTCACAAACTTTTGCGTTTATAATATTAGTAGGATTCGGAATGTTAAATTTTGAGAAAACTTTGAGTTCAAAGGCCAATACTACTTTTCCAACTTAAAAAAGACTTGGGCTCGTCCGGGATTTGAACCCGGGACCTCTCGCACCCTAAGCGAAAATCATACCCCTAGACCAACGAGCCGATTGCGTGTAACACGAATTTATCAACTCGTATCATTTAAATCTGCTGAAATTATGACGATTTTATAACTGCCGCACGTTTCGCCATTTGCATTTTAGTGGAGCAATAAATTCAGTATTATCATAATCTAGTTTTCGATAATTCCATGTTTACAAGCAATAAACCTATTTATTTATCACGAATATGTGTTTGTAGCAAAGAGCAATTTAGACAATAAAATGTTTTAGCAAATTCACTAATGAATCCTATCCTATCCTATCCTACTAATATTATAAACGTGAAAGTTTGTGAGGATGTTTGTTCCTCTTTCACGCTAAAACTACTGAACGGATTTTGATGAAACTTTACAGTAATATAGCTTATACATCAGAATAACACATAGGTTACTTTTTATCCGGGTACTACGCGGGTGAAGCCGTGGGCAGAAGCCAGTACTTAATAATGCTGGACATTTTCCGCATAGCATCATCTAGCCCCAAACTAAGCAGAGCTTGTGTTATGGGAACTACATGACTGATATACTACTTATATTTTTTTTTGTAAATACATACATATTATACATAGAAAACACACCCAGATCCGAGACAAATATTTGGAGATCCTACAAAAATTTGTCCCGCGGCGGGAATCAAACCCGCAACCTTCTAAGCCTCAGGCGAGCCTTCGCCCACTGCGCCACATAGACGTCATCAACTACCTACTTCATTTTAATACATCCAATATTCATATTGAAATTCGAACCCCACACTAAGATTCTCTGTGGTGTGATTCATCGTGGTATCAAAACACCCAAACGACAAATGGATTTTTCGAGTGCGAGAATCCATTGGAGCACGAAACGGTTCGAACCTAAGACCTCATAATCGGAAGTCGTGGTACCGCCCACTAGTCCAACACGGCTTTCCTCGACAATATCTGCAGGATACGCAAAAAAAATGTCCCGCAGCGATAATCGAAGCTATTCGTTTACAGCTGGATTCTAGCCGGCGTTACCATTTAATCCATTACCATTTAATATATACAGGGTGTAATAAGACTACTCCCGAAAACTACGCGGAGTGAAAGTACCCATCAATATGAGCAACTTTTACTACAGCTGTTTTTTTTTTGCGTTATGTTGGTTTCATAGTAAAAGTTGTTGGTATTGATGGGTACTTTCATCACCCGAAGTTTTCGGGAGTAGTCTTATTACACCCTGTATGTAGTTTGGCACTCCTTGTTGTCTGTTTTGGTAAGCAACCAGAATCCTTTCGGTGATAAAACAATTTCTATAACTGATACGACTGCTCACCGTGCCCTCCTAATTTCGATGATACCAAAATATTATGGCCCTGGACTATTCACATCGATCGTATAAATTATCAACTTTCTCAAATCAAGTTTTGACTGACCTATGAATAACGCCGTACCTACTTTTTCTCAAAACACTGACTGTCTTTGATCCAAAGTGAAAGTCAATACGTAGGTTTTAAAGTGAAAGTCAATACGTAGGGTTTATTGAAATCACAGGGCTCCTTAATTAGGAATATAATCTGTGTGATTTTTTTTAAAGTTCACTTACTTTGTTGATTAATTGACAAATGCTCCTATGACATTAAAAAATATTTAGACTAGAAAGCTGACAAACCTTCTTAAAAATAAATAAAGAGTGACGTAAGTACCTATTTTGACTAATTAGATAGATAGATAGATAGATAGAAAATTCTTTATTGCACAACTATAAAGTACTGTACACAGGCGAACTTAATGCTAGACAGCATTCTCTTCCAGCTAACCTTTGTGTTAATGGAGAAGAGTCTTGAGGTAGTGCATGAATATAAGAAAAATTATAAATAATAATAATAATAAATAATAAATAATGCTGGACATTTTCACACAGCATCATCTAGCCCCAAACCAAGCAGAGCTTGTATTATGGGAACTACATGACTGATATACTACTTATATACATATATTTTTTTGTAAATACATACATAATATACATAGAAAACACCCAGACCTGAGACAAATATTTGCAGATACAAACGTTTGTCCCGTGGCGGGAATCGAACCCGCAACCTTCTGCGTCCCAGGCGGACCTTTGCCCACTGCGCCACAGAGGTCGTCTCTGACCTCTTATCGGAGAGAAATTATACGCTAGAGCTAATCTATTAATAAAACTTAAACACTATTCCCTAAATAAACACAATTACATATACCTATCTACTTACATAACCTAACCTTACAAATTACAGATAATAATTCATAAACATATTCTATATAATATATATTATTCTCACAAAATATAGCGGAGACACTGATGGCTTAAACTTTGTAGGATTCAAGCATGAGAGCTAAATAGTGATTGTAAATTTTGGATCTGAAAACTAATGAAAATTATGTATAACAAACGAAAAAATTACTAATCCTACTTAATTATGTTATTCCAAATGATACCTTGATATTCATATTGTACAAACGGGAATTTTCACGTACTGCACTATCGGTGAAGGCACCGACTAAGTTTCGACTCATTCCGAGAGTCTTCATCAGGGTGAGTGGTTGCGACTTTCTCCTTCCGCGTCGCGCTGTGCACTACACGATACCTTGATACTTTGCCTACCTTGACTTTATCTTATTATACCTACTTGTTTTTTTTTACACAAAACTTCGGCCTGCCTACCTCTCCATTGCTTATACCCTTAGACAGGGATACATATAAACACCATCTATGTACCTACCATGTGAAAACAATAAATATATTGAGTATTGAGTATTGTTAATCGCGCGCGACTAAGGCTTGAAGAATCTGCTTGGTTATTTTTGATGATTCTTCATTCAGTTAAAGTGTGGTGTCGATCGATTTATAAAATACTTAACTTTTTTGTTGCTTAGGCAGGCGGCTCGTTGGTCTAGGGGTATGATTTTCGCTTAGGGTGCGAGAGGTCCCGGGTTCAAATCCCGGACGAGCCCAATTTTTGCGGTAAAAAGTTTTATTTATATTTTAATTTACTTAAAAAAAATTGATGAAGTGGCGTTCCAATTTACAGAATATTAACTAGGGACTATTCAAAACAGCTATGTGAAAAATATTTATTTGATTGTGTGTCTGATCACCCACTCTTGGATATCTTCACGGGTCTTCATGCAGAGTATGGACCTGATTAAGTCCATCTTGGGAATTGCAGTCGTGATCGTGTTTGTTTGCTTGTTCGTTTTGGACCAAACTCGTAAACATTAGGAAAAGATACAGTTAAGTTTGAAAATCAAATTTCAGAATTCAACAGCACACACACTTACCTATTATTTTGCTTTGCATGCAAAATTATGATCATTCAATAACACTCATAGGGCCACTGTCTACTAAATCGTGACGTCGTCAAATTGCTCTTTTTTACACGTACTACGTACTTTGTACCACGTAAGTGAGTCTTACGTACGCGTTATACTCACTTCTGTTATTCTGTAATCTAGTCCAACAGACAACAATATTACAGCTAGTAGATGTGCGGGTTCGATTCCTGTGGCAGAACAAAATATTTTTATAATCTGTGAGTACCAACAATGTTGGTAACATACAGGGCGTGTTTGACTGTGAAGTGTTTGTTCCCACCTATTTCAGGAAAACAGTTTTCGTAAATGCTTTTTTGTAAAAACTGTGAAATTAAAAATAATTTGGTGTTCAATTAAGTTTTCCGCAAAAGTCATCTTTTAAAATACAGTTAACTATTAGTCTCCTTTCATACCACAGCTAGACAAAGTGCAAATTATTTAAACTGAGTGAAAAGAGAGCAATTTCATTCGCAGAAATAAACTTTTAAAATGTTAACTTCTTTCATTGAATGAATTTAGTATACTGGCCATGTTTCCATTGTGTAAAAGCAGCATTATATATTAGTCTATACTAAATGCTGTGTCGCTTCAGTGGACAGTGCACTTAACTGTGTCCAGCTAATGTTAGGTAGAGACTGTTAACACGCGGAACAGCCGCTGTATTCCGGTCATTTTGCGTCAATAATAAACAATCATGTAAATTAGTGTTGAATGAGAATCCGGCTTCACCCGGTTCAATAGCGCCACAGATTTTATGAAAAAGCTGGTATACATTATCGAACTACGTAATGGGATAGAACCGATGGTAAAGAATATTTAATTTTGTAGGTTTCTAAATTATGTTAATAAAAACGTCTGACTAGTGTCACGTTACAGCCCTACCCTAGGTTTTCAAGAGAAGGGCTGTAAGCGGCAAGTTAAAGCGGCAGGTGAAATACGCCGAAACATGGATTTTCCGTCGATTATAGCTCAAAGGAGGGTTGGAAATTATGAATGAGTAATACTTTGGAGCAGTATCTTCCATCCTACGTGGGTATTTACAAGAAATCATTCCTATAAAGAAAGTTAGATATAGAAATATACTACACTAGTCAGTCAGGTACTTTAAGAGAGATTAACTTCAGCATCAAAACAAAAGTGTGACCAGTTTTTAAAGTTTTTTTAATGTACAGTCTTGTAAAGTTTTTTAAGTGTTATACATTTTAACGATAATAGAACTAGATGTCGCCACAAGTCGATAATAACGCGCTATCGAAGCGTTTGTTCCAGTCCCATAGAGATTGCCTGAGAAAAAAAATGGTGTAAATGTCCCCAAAAAAGGAATTACTTTTTAGCAGAGAAATAGGTATGTACTAATTATATCTTAATAATAATAACAATAATAAAACTGTTATATACACGTCTGTATGTGCGCTGCAATCGATGGAAATACAGATCGGGGGTACAAACATTTTTTTTGTTTTTTTTTACAAGATTTATTATTTTTTTGCTTGTTAAATTGAACCAGCCAACACCCTTTGAGCTGTGTCATAGATTGGCTCAGCGGTGCATGTAGCCGAATCACCGTGTAAATTTACTGAACACAGTCCCGGCGGTTAATTGCAGATAAATAGTTAGTTTGTGGGTCCCCGCCCAATTGCACATTCCCACTAAACTAGGAATAACGGGAGTTTACAGTCATCAACCCTATATATCGAGTACCAGGATGGGTACAACCTGTTGGGTTTATTATATAAGAAAAAAGTTAAAAAAAATGCAATTCGTTGTTTGGTTTCCTTCCACACCATGTATGATCCGTCATCCGTCCTTCAAGGCAACTTGGGGACCCTAACAAACGTCTGGACACGTCTTGGGCACTTTATTTACTCATAAAAAACTGAAAAAAAAAACCCTAAAGTCCGTACCCAAGAAATCTATAATATTGAACAAAGTTAGCACGTAGCATTCGGTGAGAACTGACAATCTAACTATTGGTTCAATGCATTACCAACTAAAACTTTAGAAATTAAGCTTAACTTTGGAATCCTAGCATAGTGTATCTTGGCAAGTTTTGGGCAGTATGTTTTATAGGTCTGTGTGAATCTATTTAAGGCGCAGACAGGTGCTGAATAGCACATCAAAAAGTAGCGGTAAAAGTTTCTAACGCAAATTCAAAAAAAGCGTCGCATTAGGTTACGGTAACCGCTTACCAACAGGTTACTTACTTGTTTGGCAACTTCATGGTATAAAAAAACATTTTATTAACTCTTTATTTACTCTGCTGTCTTCGTAGTACGGAAGACAGTGACGCTCAGAATTTTTGTACACTAATTTTACTAACACACACTAATTAACATTAGCACTATTTTTTGTGGTGTTTTCTCTCACACAATTATTTATAGAAAATATAAAACAACAGTGATCTGATACTTCAGTCTTCTAGTCTTCTTAATTTTATTTCCCAAGTGGTATTTTAGAAGTAAGTTTTTAGGAAAGATTTTTTTTTGAAAAAAATTGTAAAATCGTCTTTCGGAAACAAAAAAAAAATGTTTTGCCTATTGCCATAAACTAAACCGATTTAAAAAATAATAATTATTAAACTGATTTTGCTAAAAAAATCGCAGTGTGTTTTTGGCTTCAGCCCCTTAAGTGCTGGAAAATTCAAAACTTTATCGAGTTTAATTTAGCCACATCGAGCGTAAGAACAATACTAGCAGTGTAATGCCAGTATACTATCCTACAAGCCAATTAAAGCACAACAATGGCCTCGATTCTGTAGTACACTGACTAAACTAAATTTAAACTGTCGCTCTCATTTACTGATAGTGCAAGCAAGAAAGAGATAGCTACAATTTTAGTGCTGTCAAATTAGTCAGATTTAAGTTTTCCATATAAATTTAGTCGTGATATCAAAACATGCTGACTATAAACACGAAGAAAAGCGGCAGGTAAACTGGTTTGACAGCAGCACACTGCACTAAAATTGTAGCTATCTCTTTCTTGCGTACACTATCAATAAAAGAGAGCGATAGTTTAAATTTAGTATAGTCAGTGTACTACAGAATCGAGGCCAATATATACAATAAAGTTTAATTTAGCAAACCACTCTGTTATTTTGCGATTCAGTGTGAAGAAAGACTTCATAGCGATACTTTGATTGAAAACCTTATAATTACTCCAACCTCATTAAGGTTTGCTGTTAATTAATAAATTTATTGTCAAAATTTAATTTATTTATCGGTAGAATTTGGGCGATAATTTTGTTTTATTGCTGTAAATCGAGGCGCTTTCCAGTTTGACTAGTTATAAACCAATTAGGGGAGAACGACATGGCTGTTTGGAAAAATAAATTATAATCTTTCAGAACATGTCACAGAGTAGCACACAGTGGTACCACGCCTTTTTTAGCCGCAATGTCAGGAGCCCGTGTATGCGTTTTGTGAACGGTGTTTCAAGATAATATACTCAACGTATTTAGTAAATTCCGCATTATATGCAGTCGGCTGGTTGGTCTAGAGGTCTCGGGTTCAAATCCCGGACGAGCCCAATTTTTGAAGATTGCAATTTAGATTTTTATTCCAAATAATTTTATGGAGGTACGGAACCTTTTTTAAATAAACTTCACAGATAATAGGCATCTAGTCTTCATCATCATCACCACCAGCCTGTGCAAATAATCAACTAAGGAATTAGCTTCCCGCAAAGAGTGTCATGACGAACAATCGTGGTCTACCTCCACCGATTTTCCGCAACCGTTTAAATGTCATCGGTCCACAGAATGGAAAGTCTTTTTATATTTCGTAATCCATCTAAACATCTAAGTAGAAAGTTAAAAAGAAAACAAATAAGAGAACTTCTGAAATTAAATAAAAACAATATTGGCATAGATAAGTGTCTTAATGATTAATTAGACTGTGATATTATTTTGTATTATCGGTTTCACTTGACATGCCTCATTTTAAGTTACACGTCACACTATCCAGCTATATACAGACTGACAGTGAATGCTTCAGATGCGTAAATCTATACTAATATTATATTATAAAGAGGAATAAATATTTTTAGGTTTGTTTGTATCGAATAAGCTCCGAAAATACTGGAGTGATTTTAACTATTTTTTCACTAATAGAAAGCTAAATTATCAGGAAGTAACACATGCTATAATCCTTAAGAAATTTTTTATAACGTAACCCAAAGTAGCAAATTTTTGCCAATAAAATTCATTATGTGGCGTGCGCTGAAAAAACTATTGATGATACATAAAAATTATGTACATGATTAAAGTACTCATTATTACCTAAAAAAAGTCTTCGAGGGGATATATCTAACTATCATAGTTAAGTCACAATAGCAGCTTTTGTGTTCTAAAATGTAATTAGATCGCGGGTAGAAACAAAAGTTGGTTACATTCGTATCGTAGTATTAATTTTTATTCAAATAAATAGTTTTATCATCAAGGGTATTTATGGAGCAGTTAAAAACTTTTTAATTCATTCGAATCGGACATTTAATTTCGATTTTATCACGAGTATAAAATCGAAACATACGCGGGTGAAACTGCGTGGCGCAGCCAGTATTTAAATAAAGTGCAAGACATAAAATGGTAGGTATTTTTAACACATAAACTCACACAGTCAAATTAAAAAATGAATTCAACAACAGCAACAACTTGCAATACATCGTGAGAAATACGTACATATCTATGTTTTATTATTCTGTGGCAAGTGAAAGGTGTTTCAAGATAAGATACTCGACCTGTTTGGTAAATTCCGCACTATATGCAGTCGGCTCGTTGGTCTAGGGGTATGATTTTCGCTTAGGGTGCGAGAGGTCCCGGGTTCAAATCCCGGACGAGCCCAATTTTTGAAGCTTGCAATTTTGTTTTATTCCAAATCATTTTATAAGGTACGGAACCTTTTCAAATAAACAGTTGTTTTACGTCACAGAGTTAAGAAACACAGGGAACGTGCACAGTGCACGGCGCGACGCGAAACGAGAAAGTCGCAACCACTCACCCTGATGAAGACTCTCGGAATGAGTCGAAACTTAGTCGGTGCCTTCACCTATAGAGAAGTACGTGAAAATTCCCGTTTTTACAATATGAAAAGGAATTATATGATGCTAGCAATAAATGTATTCAGTATGAGAATGAAATATCTTTTTTTTTCGATTACAATAAGATCCAACTGCATTTTTCTGACGACCTTAGGAAAATGAGGTGCTGGTTCAATTCTCGCAGCGGAACAAATGTCTGCATGTACTGCAGATATAAAAAAATCCTCGTAAAATTGCCTAAGAACAAAACTTTCTAACTGATAAAGAAATGGTAGGTAATTCCTTTGAGAGCATAATAAACTTTCGACAAGATATAAAAATCTATTAATAAAACAGTAAATAAATAAATAAATAAATAAATAGTACACTTTTTCTGACAAAACAGCTGAAAAACTGTAATGTTTAGTAATAACCATCGGTAATTGAGGTAGTATCGTGACGGTGGGGCATGATCATATACTGTATGAAAGTGTACAATTAGTAGCAGGGAGTTGGCACGTTAACGGACTGAACCAGGAGCTGGCGACACCAAATTTCACTTCATTGTAAGTTGCTGTCGATCTTATATATCGACTATACAACTAACTCCATATAGACAAAAGAGCTTATGATCTTCAAACGGTGAAACAGATTTTCTTAAATTGTAGCTAAAGAAAACTCTCGATTAAGTCACCTTTCAAACAAAAAGAAGAGTCAAAATCAGTTTATCCGCTTGGGAGCTACTAAACATTGTAAATACGTCAAACGTATAACATCCTCCTGTTTGCGTCTAGGTTTAAAAAAGACAAGACTTTTTGTAATTAAAATTTCAACGCTCCAGCAAAGCCCCAGGTATTACAGATTTCAATCGAACCGCTTTCCACGCAAGCGTATACCCTATGCCTTTTTTTATTTTGATTTGAGTCTTAGAATCTTTCACTAATTCATCATCATTTCTCTTTCCTGCTCCAACAGACCCTGATCACCATTCATTGAGACCATTCACCCCTCTGTTTGCGTCGGGGGTCAAAAAAACTGCCGAAGACGTGTTAAGACACTCTATTTGTCCTTAATCTCAGCCTAGATTCGGTGTTATGTTATGATTTTTTTTTTTTTAAAAAGCCTGATATCGTGTGTTTTCTTGTGTCCCGTCTCCTCGACTACAATGTCGCTCTGTATTCCGTGCTGGCGTGGAACGCTACAAATAGCTACTTGGACATCGCTTCACGACCCGCCCCGTCGTCGTGTTTAGCCGTTGCTGATTGTGTCAGCATTTATGTTGTTACCACGTCAGCATTTATGTAGTTACCTCGTCAGCGTTTAGGAATGCACTTTTAGAATGCTTTTTTTTTGTAAAGGAACCGTTTTGCTGGTAATTATCAAGAAGAGGCTTTCCGAAAGAGAACCAAGTCTATATAGATCTCGGCAATTAGTTAATTTTATTGATAGTAAACAATTACAAGAAATTCCATAGAAACCCTAAGTTTAACGACATAGCTCTCAGTGAGTTAAAATAAGAATTATAATTAAAAAAAAATAACAACCAAAAAATATTAACAAAGATGAAGAATACAGATTCACAATGCATATTAATATTCTTTATATTCAGATATAATAGGTACTAGATACTAAGTGGAATTTCTCACGATAATTGATTTATTAAACTCAACTATCTTAATAAATTGACAGAATAAAATCTTAACTATAAATTAATAAATAATTAAATAAATAAATAATTAATAATGCTGGACATTTTCACACAGCATCATCTAGCCCCAAAGTAAGCAGAGCTTGTGTTATGGGAACTACATGACTGATTTACTACTTATATATATATATACATAGAAAACACCCAGATCCGAGACAAATGAATGTAGATCATACAAACATTTGTCCCGCAGCGGGAATCGAACCCGCATCTTTCTGCGTCTCAGGCGGACCTTCATTGCGCCACAGAGGTTGACACTTTAAGATTTAAGATGTCGTTAAAGATGTCTACATGTTGGAACTCTTGCAAAAAACATTTAAAGTATGAGCGCCCGTTTATTAGGGGCATTGTCAGCGTGATATGTTTTTGTTGCGTGAAAAATAAAAAACCGAGAAGTGGAAGCAAATTGAAGAGGCAATAATATAAAGATTTAAGGTCTATAAATGACAGAATTAAATACCAAGAAAGACCTGATGACACGACGGTGAGAGGCAATAATCAATAACTTTTAAACTAGCTTGTAGAACTGATAACAACGGACTTGATTCCACTGTCGGAGTTTAAGTAAATATTTCTACTCATTTTTTTGGCGTCAGCAATATCAGATGCATGTTTTTTGTCAAACGGTTATACCAATTTTTTATGTAAAAATTCACTGTGGTGGTGTCATTAGTTTTTACTATATAGGGTGTCCCAGAACATGTGTAAAGTCCCGAAAGGGAAATATTAAACATATAAATAATTTTGGTAACAATTTTTGATTCGAAAAATGGTAGTAAAAATCTGATGTTTAAGCTGTTGACGGGTCGCAAACAAATTGCCGCTTATTTTTCTTAACCTTAACTAGTATATAATGTTAATATCTGTAATCTAGCTTAAGTATTAAATTAAAATGTCAATAAGCCTTAAATAAAATTATTAATTCTACCTAAATATTATGTATATGACCATAAGTTATAAGTAGACTTTTCTATTAAGAACCTTTGTTACAATATGTCCTAGCTATACCTAGGTATGTATTTTTTGTAAACACACACACACACACACACACACACACACACACGCTCACAACTGTATTCCCTATAATGGGCATCCCCAGATACATACTCAGTGAGTAGATCTTTGAGGATACGTAGGACATAGTCTGGGGCACGTCCAATCATTCTATTCGGCACATTATTGGAACACTAACTGTTGGCACATGCCTTCGAATTTTCGGTTCTAAGGCATGCCAGTTCCTTCACGATGTTTCCTACCATTTTATTGAGTGGAGAAATCCATTGTTGCACGACCGGATTCGAACCCATGACCTCCGGATCAGTCGTCGCGGTACCGCCCACTAGGCAAACAGCTTACCATTGCGATATCAATAAAAAACCTATAGACTCTGATGGTCTTCTAACTTTTATTTCTTGTGGCATTTCATAGCATATCAAACGAAGTTTAACTATGCTTCTAGGTCATATTTCTTCTGTGACGTCAGTAAAATTTATGTTTTTTTTTGTCCCGATTGACGTTTGTTACGGATTTCACGGGAACAGTGATTTACAGGGCTTTGTGATGGAATTTCAGATGTAACATTTTTCAGCTGAAAAGAATTGTTTGCTAGCGACATTGTGTATTTGGCTTTGAATTTTATGCATTCGAAATTCTATTGTCACGCTCACAGTAGCCTTTCTATTTTTAGGGCTTCCTTTTGATTTTAGGGTTCCGTGCCTCAAACGGAAGAAAGGGACATATTTTGAACTACATAGTTAAGTTTGTCTTTCAATCCGATATTTTCGTTAGAGCAATGTTTAGTGCTTCACAAGCTAGCTATCGAGGGTGTACGGAACCCTTTGTGGTAAATGGAAATTTGACGACCTCTGTAGCGCAGTGGCCAAAGGCCCCCCTGAGACGCAGAAGGTTGCGAGTTCGATTCCCGCCGCAGGAAAAATGCTTGTATGATCTGCAAATAATTGTATCGGGTCTGGGTATTTTCTATATATAATAAGTATTTATTTGTCAAAAAAAGAGTATATTAGTAGTATATCACATACTACTCTAGACATATACCTCAAGCTAAGTTTTCCTTTCACGCTAACGCAAATTCGTCACGGAAAAAGTTGACAGTTCAAAATTTGACGTGACATTTCCACACTAATGTAATTCCCATAAAATACAATCCATCCGCAGGCGTAACGCCGACAGAAAGTGATATTTGTCTAGACCCTGTATTCATGGAAATAAATGTTCTGATTTCTGATTTCCAACAGGGGCGTACGCTAGCTTGCCACTTTAGTTTAAAAAAAACTCAAGGTCAGTCGCGGTCACTGCCAAAAGTTTCCCTCATAAATCAGCCGCCTTGTGATTTATACAAATAATCTAAATGTATATTGTATTATACGTAAGGGATGATGTTTTTGGCCACTAGTTTTGTTCGAACAAATTCGTATGAGATTGAAAATTAGTCTTGGTTATAGGTGATTTGATTTTTAAAATCTTAATCCACACGTATGGGAAATCACAAGAATGTATAATATACCAAAAAATATATTTGCGATATAATAAATTCTCAAATTCTCCTAAATTAGGACAGGCAATGTGTTCCGTGAAGGTTCCATGGAATTATATTTCAGGAGACAACAATTATTGCTTCCTATCCAGCTAAGGGTCAGTATTAAATAATGGAGTCTAATTTTACATAAAATTATAAAAAAAATATAACATAATTGTTAACTTTTGGACGATATCTTGACTTTCAATCGGAAGGTCTTAGATTCGAGCCCACTGGAAAAAAATATGTGCACACTAACACAACACGTATTATTATATTAACTACTAGCAAAACGCGAGCATGTGCCAAATATAATGATTGGACTTGCCTCTGACGAAACCCTTCTTAGTATTTTTATTCTTACGCACTTAATATGTATATTAGGATAGACATTGTGGGGTATACAGTCATGAACATGTTTGTTTTGAAAGAAGAAGAAAGAAAAACATTTACTTTACGGCATAAAAAAGCAACAAATTTTAGAAGTTAGGAAGGTGAAATAAGTTATGAAAAAAAAAATAAGTTAGTTTGTTGTTTTGTTTATGATTATTACTGGCTGTGCCCCGCGGTTTCACCCGCGTAAGTTTCGATTTTATACTCGTGATACCTTCGAAATTAAATGTCCGATTCGAATGAATTAAAAAGTATTTTACTGGTATATAAATTAATAAAACTATTTATTTGAATAAGAATGTAACCAATTTTTGTGTCTACCCGCGATCTAATTACATTTTAGAACACAAAAGCTGCTATTGTGACTTAACTATGATAATTAGATTATCCCCTCCAGGACTTTTTTGTAGGTAATATTGAGTACTTTAATCATGTAGTACATTATTTTAATAAATCATCAATAGTTTTCTCAGCGCACGCCAAATAATGAATTTTATAGGCAAAATTTTGCTACTTTGGGTTACATTTTTGCAATTTTCATAAGGATCTCTATTTTTTCGAAAATAAATTATAGCTTTTGTTACTTCCTGATAATTTAGCTTTCTATTAATGAATATATTGTTAAAATCGGTCCAGTAGTTTCGGAGCCTATTCGGTACAAACATACAAACAAAAAATATTTTTCTCTTTATAATATTAGTATAGATAACAGAGAGTCCGTTCGAATACATATGATTCTTCATAAAATATTCTTGATAAAAGTAACAGTCATAAATAATACTAGAATCTATAAAATCATAAAGCTGCCATCAAACCGATAAAATATTAAATCCAAAACGATAAGATTATCGATAATAACGAATAAAAGTCGACGAATATTGAAGTATCCACTTTTAAATACGAAGTGTGAAAAGCGATTGGATTTTTTTATTTGCTCACTCTACTCTGTTTAATTTGCCATCGATGCGCGCGCTCGATTGCTTGCAGAGTAAGCTTTGATCACAGAAACTTGAGTTTAATAGTTTTATGCGCATTGTTTTCCCGGTAGATGGAGCTATAAAACAAATGCACTGCTGGACGTAGACCTTCCCTAAAGAATGCAATGATGAATGTTTAGGCCACCTCGTCGTTGGAACTATGGCCTCATCTAAAGATCATTGTGATAAACGATTGGGCTACCTAGTAGATGGAACTATGGAACAACAGTCCTCTGCTGAATATAGGCCTTCCATAAAAAGTGCCATGATGAACGTTCGGGCTACCTCTATCATATATTTTCTACTTGTGTTTTTTTATATGATATATTGAATTGCATTTTGACATCTTATTTGTACCTTTTATGATTAATATAGAATTAATTAATAAATCAATTGACATTATTCTTAGAAAACCTTCTGCAATCTTTATGATGTTATTGGATGGGGGACGTCGTTGAAATGCATCTAGACAAACTCATACTATTTTACCTGCATATCCACTCTAATTTTGGCTTTCACGTCGAAAGGTTCTACCAACATTCCCAAAATTCTGAGTCTGTGAAAGGAATAAAATATGATGGCTTACAACCTGTCACGTGAAAAGCTAAGTACATGCAAGTGTAGCGTTCGGACGTGCCTCTGACTACCCCTTACTTAGGATATCATTATGGAGAATATAGTTGTGAGCGTAATTACAAGTTTTACGAGTCTTTTCAGAAACGGGATAAATAAAAAAACAAGGTTAATGCAATAATTACATGTAAAATCTTATAATTATGTTCTGTTAATTGATCGCGTAAGTTTGAAAATTACAGTCGTTGGCGTGTTTGTTCGATGTTGTTCCCACTCAACAAATTTTCTCATAATAATAACAAACATACATCTTAAACTCTCTGCTCCAACATTACTCTACACTTATATTTCACTAAACCGCGGCAGGTGGCGCTCCGATCGTAAATCTAAACTTCTAGGTATCTGAATGGGGATTAAAATACGGGACTTTTAGGGAGCGGAAGTCCACGTTTGATTTTTATCGGGGTATTGCTGTAAGCGGGGATGAAACATGGTTTTTAGCAGGTGATAAATATCTTCTTGGTGGTACTCGTAAGGTAATGTATTTTGAACACGATATATCTGATGGACTGGATTTTTTTTTGATATCGTTCATTGGAAAGTCAGCCCTTGTTTTTAAATAACATGAATGTTACCCTCTTATTCATAATCACTCGATAATTTTGCAGAGATCTAGACAAATACCAGGCATTAACGCCTGCGGAAAGATTTAATGTCAACTGACAGCTGCCAAGTTTTAGTTGATTAATTTGCGTTAGCGTGAAAGGAAAAGTAAGCGTGAGGTTTTTTTCTAGCAGGTCCCAGGTCGCTAACTATCCCTCTCTATCATTATACAAATGATAGAGGAAGGCGACTTTTAGCACGCTGCTAAAGTTACTGAGTAATCCTACTTAATATTATAAACGCGAAAGTTTATGCGGATAGATGTTTGTTACTCTTTCACGCAAAAACCACTGAACGGATTTTGATAAAACTTTACAGTAATATAGCTTATACATCAGAATAACACAAAGGCTACTTTTTATCCAGGTACCACGCGGGCGAAGCCGTGGGCAGAAGCTAATTATAAATAAGAGGGATCTCTTTTCTATCTTGAAGTCATACAGAACGGTTGAAAAAACTGCTTGACAATAGATTTTGCCATTTTATTGTTTTTATTTTGTAGGTACTTTGTGAATTTATTGTTTTGTGTAACCGGCATGCCCTGAAACGAAAACTCGAAGGCATGTTTATGAGTATTTTTGACTAACTTCATATTGGTAGCCATAAAGATCTACGCACTAAGTAGGTACCTAGTATTAAAATGTCTATGGTAGTTCTTATCTGAAGATGCTTATCATGGGGAAGTGTGAAAGTGTATATTTTTTATCTCTGTAGCGCAGTGGGCGAAGGCCTGCCTGAGATGCAGAAGGTTGCGGGTTCGATTCCCGCTGCGGGACAAATATTTGTAAGATATGCATATATTTGTCTCGGTCTGGGTGTTTTCTATGTATAACATGTATGTATTTACAACAAAAAACTTATCTAAGTAGTATATCAGTCATTTAGTTACCATAACACAAGCTCTGCTTACTTTGGGACTAGATGACACTGTGTGAACAATGTCCAGCATTATTTATATATTTTAATAGAAACATTATAAGTTTAACGGGTCAGTCATGGGACCCATCCCGTCGAAACATCAGGAAATTAATTAAAAAGGTTGTAATACAATATAAATCCTATACAAATATTTTAAAGTATATAGGTATACAATGACACTTAGACTAAATTTGATTATAAGTAGGTACACGAACTTGTAAATCATATTATTCACTATTGTTTAATTAGGTAGGTTGGTAGCTAGATGATTCAAAAACATAGAAAAATTCCTGCTGCTTCTTGCCTGAAACTAGCCCTTCGTCTAGTGTACTTGTCGAAACTAAGCCTGATTGTAAATCACAAAGCCTTTATTTGCCACCCCTTACACCATCCCTTAAACACTAAAATATATCCGTCAGCAGCCAAATTACGACAACAAACTTGTTAACACGTCAACTTCCGAAGTTCCAAACTATTATGGGGAAATTTCGCAAGTTTCATCATAAGTGCTGCTATTAAGCCTTATTCCGGGGACATACGGTTACGGAAAATTGATTTTATGCTGAAACTTTGACGCCACATATTTACGGTCCAAGACTTAAGATTCAGTATTTTCATTCCATTTATATGTTTCATATATACACACATATATATATATAACATATTCCATATATGTTTTGACGACTTCTGTGGCGCAGTGGGCGAAAGTCCACCTGAGACGCAGAAGGTTGCGGGGTCGATTCCTGTCACGAGATAAATGTTTGTAAGATCTGCAAATATTTGTCTCAGGTCTGGGTGTTTTTCTATGTATAATATGTATGTATTTACAAAAAAAAAAGTATATATGTAGTATATCAGTCATGTAGTTCCCATAATACAAGCTCTGCTTAGTTTGGGGCTAGATGATGCTGTGTGAAAAAGTCCAGCTTTATTTATTTATTTATCCTATCCATCCGAAGGTTGTCTGGAAGAGATCGTTTTTGGCGATAAGCTCATTGTATGTTTATGAACTATTGCCTGCGTGTTACCCGATAAAAATCAAAGATAATTTTGAAATCGTATAAATAAAAATTAAAAAAATGCTGGACATTTTCACACAGCATCATCTAGACCCAAACTAAGCAGGGTATTATAGAAACTGCATAACTGATATACTACTTATATATATATTTTTTTGTGTAAATACATACATATTATTCGTAGAAATCACTTAAAAGATTAGCTTAAAAGATTACCTCCTACAGCCAAACTTACAGACTTAACCTCTTTATAACATTAGTATAAACTGTAAATTACACTACAAAATCATATATAATCTTCTCCATCCAAATATTGTATTTAACAGATCGCTTTTAAGCGATAAGACTGTCCATTTTACCTATATCATGTGTTATTGTTTAATTTGTTTAAATCATAAGGTGTACAAAAAAGTAATTAAAAAAAAAAAATACTCTAGATATGTGAAAAAAGTATCGATATTTTTCCCAGCACTACACTAAGCAGACGTTAATCACCGGGCGGTTTAATAAAGTTCTCCCTTTCAGCAGCGGCTAGCTTATTTTATCCCGTGAACTAATTAGTGTTAGATCAAGAGTTAGATAACTATATACAGGATAACACAGGTTTATATTTCAATGTTAATAATAAATAATGCTGGACATTTTTCACACAGCATCATCTAGCCCCAAACTAAGCAGAGCTTGTATTATGGAAACTACATGACTGATATACTAATTTAATAATATTTTTTTTACAAATAAATACATATCATACATAGAAAACACGCAAACCCGAGACAAAATATTTGTAGATTATACAAACATTTGTTCCGGGGTAATCGAACCTGAAACCTTCTGCGTCTCAAGCGGGGGTCCGCCTTCTGTGCCATAGAGGACGTTTATAATATTGTAATCATTCGCAAATTTAACGCAATACCTACACATTATATTTACAGCATAAATTTACTTTTTTGGGCACTTTTTGTCTATTATGAATAATAATAATAATAAAAAATATTTTATCGAAACAAATAAATTAAAAATAACTAAACAAATTTAAAACGTTTACTTTAGTGGATACCTATTTTAAATACTGGAAATTACCAACAAGAACCTCTTTTATCCCAAGTCTGCGTCATTCTGGTACTTGGCAGGAAGGTTTGACGACGGTCGCATCCCGCTCTTTTACCGTTGAATATAAGGTGTTGCAGGTGTTATAATTAGCCCTTCGTGAAAAAACAAGCTGAAAGTAAGTTCGCAAAGTTAACAAGAAACTTCATTAAGGCTGAGGCTCACCTGTGATTAACGTTGCCATTATCGCAGTACGGACCTAGCCACGAAGGTAGTGATGGGACACGTTACACACACTTTCGATGAATCACGCGATATATCGATAAATACTGTTTATTGAAAAATAAAAAGGAAATACATGCAGAAGAGCTGATAAATAAATAAATCATTAATTAACAGGCAACAGATTCGTGTATTGTTTGAATCCTATGATTCACTGTATCGTAGGTATCAGAAACTACAAGTCCCGTGATACGCAAAACAGCCATACCCATATGAAATATCTGTAGAAAATGCAAAGATTAGCGTAAGCATAATTAATTTATTTGTTTTATTATTAAGTAAATAAAACAGGAAAATAACAGTAATAGCAGTACAGTAAAAAAACAGTACAATTGACATAACATCATGTTCAGATCTAGTTCTGTTCCCAGAATCATGTTTACATGATCAGCCAAGACACAATGTTAAGTACCTACACGTGATAAGAAAAATAAAAACAAAATAGATCTGATTAAAACATGGGTTCTTAATTACCTACTTCGTTAATATCATAACTGTGTTGATGAGAAATTGGGCACAAGGTCAAGCCCTTACCATTCATTAATAAATAAATTAACACAGTTACACACATAGTCTTATAATTTAGTTTTATTTATTTACCGATACTCTTCCGGTCTTTGACAGAGCCTGGGTAGTCACTTTGGTAGTAACTGTTGTCCGATAAATGGGAAAGACCATCGACCAACGTGCACCAAAGGGTATATTTTTCTATAGATACTTTTCCAATATTTATCAGAGCCTGGGTAGTCACTTTGGTAGTAACTGTTGTCCGATAAATGGGAAAGACCATCGACCAACGTGCACCAAAGGGTATATTTTTCTATAGATACTTTTCCAATATTTATCAGAGCCTGGGTAGTCACTTTGGTAGTAACTGTTGTCCGATAAATGGGAAAGACCATCGACCAACGTGCACCAAAGGGTATATTTTTCTATAGATACTTTTCCAATATTTATCAGAGCCTGGGTAGTCACTTTGGTAGTAACTGTTGTCCGATAAATGGGAAAGACCATCGACCAACGTGCACCAAAGGGTATATTTTTCTATAGATACTTTTCCAATATTTATCAGAGCCTGGGTAGTCACTTTGGTAGTAACTGTTGTCCGATAAATGGGAAAGACCATCGACCAACGTGCACCAAAGGGTATATTTTTCTATAGATACTTTTCCAATATTTATCAGAGCCTGGGAAGTCACTTTGGTAGTAACTGTGGTCCGATAAATGGGAAAGACCATCGACCAACGTGCACCAAAGGGTATATTTTTCTATAGATACTTTTCCAATATTTATCAGAGGCTGGGTAGTCACTTTAATATGTTGTCCGATAAATGGAAAAGATGGTCGAACAAAAGTTTTATTTTCATATAGATACTTTTTCATCAGAGGCTGGGCAGTGAGAAAACAGTGTCCGACCAATGGGAAGGACGGTCGAACAACGTGCCTTAAAGGGTTTATGCCGATTGTTTTCTCATATAGCATAAGTCTTATTAGTATAGACTAATAAGACTCATGCTATGTTAACTGTTGTCAAACTAAATAAATAAATATTTATTTTTCTATCGATAGTTTCCCAACCTTATGTCTCACACCTCCAATCTACGTAACGATCAGCTATTAAGAGGTAGTCCAAACAGCAAACGTTACTAGATGCTACGGTACAATACTTCTGAGACACTGAGTATATCCGACATACGCCATCTAATTACTTCGAGAATCTTATTTATAGACTAACGTGTGAGTTATATTTCTGGGCTACACAAGATACTAATTATAAATAATAAATAAATTATAAATAATGCTGGACATTTTTCACACAGCATCATCTAGCCCCAAACTAAGCAGAACTTGTATTATGGGAATATACTACATATATTTTTTTTTTGTAAATACATACATAATATACATAGAAAACACCCAGACCTAAGACAAATATTTGCAGATACAAACATTTGTCCCGTGGCGGGAATTGAACCCGCAACCTGCTGCGTCTCAGGCGGACCTTCGCCCACTGCGCCACAGAGGTCGTCAATTATGAAACTGGAAGAACAAATTGGAAGCTATAGAAAGCTGTAATAAGATTACGTGTAGAAATTTAATTATCTTGGTTTGGTATCATTTTAGTATATTATTACGACTTTACGTATTTTTATTCTCCTGCTGACGTTTCGTTGACCGTTTAGAGGGACTTTCTCCAAATATCTGCAGATAATGCAAACATTTTTCCCACTGTTCGAATTGAACTCGCATCTATTGCATCGCAGCCAGCTACTTGCCCGCTGCGCTGCCGAGTTGGTCAAGCTAATTTTTATTCTATGAATTTCTATTATCTTAAGCTTCCAAAATATTGTTTATCAATATCCTTCTTACTATCCTACTAATATTATAAACGTGAAAGTTTGTGAGGATATATGTTCCTCTTTCACGCAAAAACTACTAAACGGATTTTGATGAAACTTTACAGTAATATAGCTTATACATCAGAATAACACATAGGTTACTTTTTATCTGGGTACCACGCAGGCGAAGCCGTGGGCAGAAGCTAGTATTATTGTAAACGCGAAAGTTTGTGAAGATGGATGTTTGTTACTCTTTCACGCAAAAACTGCTGAATGGATTTTGATGAAACTTTACAGTAATATAGATTATACATCAGAATAACACAGGTTACTTTTTGTCCGGGTACCACGCGGGCGAAGCCGTGGGCCGAAGCTAGTATTATTGTAAACGCGAAAGTTTGTGAAGATGGATGTTTGTTACTCTTTCACGCAAAAACTACTGAATGGATTTGATGAAACTTTACAGTAATATAGCTTATACATCAGAATAACACATGGGTTACTTTTGTCCGGGTACCATGCGGGCGAAGCCGTGGGCCGAAGCTAGTACATTATAAAAATAGCTTTCGATATTGCAGTATACCATCAAGTCTTCGGGTTGTCTGAGCAGTGGGAATGCCAAGTTTGTGAAAGCTATAAATATAAAGTTGGCCATTGAAAAACTATGAACTGATTTCTTGTTTTTGCTTACTGTCTACGAAGTTGATACTCTGAGAGGATAAGAAAACACTTTTATTGAGTGGGTTTAACTTGAATGGCACCCATATTTACCTACTTATTTTGCTGATTTTGTTCCCTTTTGATCGCAACACCGATCCTAAGTTTAAAGTAAAATAGTAAAGTAAGAGTATGTTTATTGAAATTTCATGTGAAAAAGATGGCACATACAAAATAACGATGTACTTTTCCCTTTATGGGAATGCATTATTTGTCTAGTTACATGCATTATATTAATGAGGAAAAATCACTTTAAAAAGAATATGGAATGAATTAATGTTAATAAATAGAGTTACATAAATCAATTTAATAATTATTAATAATACTTATTTGTCAAAATTCTTATCCTACTAATATAATAAATGCGAAAGTCTGTGTGTGTGTGTATGTGTGTGTGTGTGTGTGTGTGTGTGAATGTTTGTTACCACGTATCTCCGTAATTACTAAACCGATTTTGATGAAATTTGGAATGTAGATAGTTTGGGATATGGAATAACACATAGGCTAATCTAATTTTCGAAAATCGATCCCTATTGGGGTTAAATAGCGCGGTAAATTTTCAATGAAAAAGAAAATTGTTTGATTCGCTCAAAACTCTGTACAAATAAACTTTAAACTAAATAATGAAACACGTTTTTTTTTTCAAAACTACCCTTTTTGGTGTGCAATTGAGTTCTAAACTTTGTATAAATTGTAATTCTTGGTTCGATTCATTCAAAAGTTGGTGGACATAGTTTGAAGCCTGTCATACTTTTATTAATATACCACGCGGGCGAAACCGCGGGCAACAACTAGTCGTTAATATTTTTTTTAACTGTATAATAGCATTTATCAGCTATTCTTTAGTTTTCTCTGAAACATTGCAGTAGGCAAAATAAAGAGCGGGATTTTGTTATAAATCGCTGGTGCCATTGGAAAGAAACTTATGCGCAAGGTTTTTTTACAGTTATGGGGAAAGTTGTTTTAGTGCAGCATAAGCTGAGGCTGGGATCTTTAAGCCCCACACAACAAATATATATTTTTAATAACTACTAGCTGTTGCCAGCGTCTTCACATGCGTGGAGTCGTGTTTCGAAAAAAAAAACGATACTCCCATAGATACAAACTTTCACCCCAATCAGTCAGTCACGACAAACAGTTCTATAAGTAAAGATATAAATAAAAAATAATTATATATAATATAATGCTGGACATTTTTCACACAGCATCATCTAGCCTCAAACAAAGCAGAACTTGTATTATGAGACCTACTATATTAAACTAATATTTGTAGATCTTACAAACATTTCTCCCGTGGCGGGAATCGAACCCGTAACCATCTGTTGCATCTGAATTGTTGTTCGTTGGTAAGCGCGGACTTGAGATCAGCTGAAATAATCTGGCTATTGTTTGTTTTAAATATGTTTGTTATATACAGGGTGTAAAAGGACTACTCCGTGGAAGCAACACTGTGAACGCGAAAAAAAAATCAGCTGTTCCATACATTTTAACCAAGTAGGTATTGAACTATGGAACAGCTGATTTTTTTTCGCGTTCACAGTGTCGGTTCCATAGTAAAAAGTTTTGATGGGTACTTTCACCTTCCGAAGTTTTCGATACGAATAACGAATTCGTTATAGAAAACAAACGTTTTGAAAACAAAAAATAGTTGTTTATATACATACTTACTTATTTATGGAACAAAGTTGAATTTATTTTGATTACAATAATATATGATTGAGCAGTGCTGTTTATGGCTGATGATGATAAGTGAAAGTTGATTGCGTCAGAGCGAACGTATGTTTTTTTTAAACCAGTCTGCCGACCATTCTATCTGTAAGATATTTCGTCTTTATCGTCAGTCGGCTCGTTGGTCTAGGGGTATGATTTTCGCTTAGGGTGCGAGAGGTCCCGGGTTCAAATCCCGGACGAGCCCAATTCTTTATTATTTTTTTGAAATTATATCTTTGACACCTCAACCTCGACAACAACGGTGACGGGCAAGCGGTTAGCCGGCTACGATGCAAGAGGTGCGGATTTGATTCCCGCTGCGGGACAATATCTGCATATTCTGCATTTGTTCCGACTGGGTGTAGTGGTACCAAGGTACTCGTAGTTTCTGATACACATGCCTACGAGTATCCTAGTATCCTCGCCTACGAGGTCTAGGTCTATGTGTCTGTCCATAATATGCAGTTTACATTTGGAAGTTATCAAACTGAATCACCAGTACTTTAAAATCTAATATTAAAATACATGACACCATTAAAGTAAAACAACAATATTATATCGCACCCCTACTTTATAGTAGGCATTAATGGAATTTCGGCTTGTTTGATTTTGAAACTAGACCCGCATTGATGTGTATAGCCTACTCTGATAACGAACTGCGTATTCGATACTCACCATTTGCTACTTATCTCTCTTGATCTTGATTATTACCCCAAATACCCAAAATTCACAAAAGTACATAGTCCTGAACATAGACTATAATTCCCTGTAACGTAAATTAAACATGTGTAACTCAAGAGAGGTTGGTAAAAAAGATGTACCTACATCCGTCAAAAAGAGTGATTGAATCAGTGAATCATACGTTTTTGAAATACATATTTAAATCATTGATTCCAGTTCATTTAAGATTGTCTGAAGCATGAAAAGATGTAGATTGAAAGTGAGTGGGACGACTGATGCAGGATTAGATAAATCAAAAAGAAACAGAGAAGGGGAAATAGGAAAAGTTGGAGCATGCGTATTGCATACCTACGGTAATGTTCAGTTGAATTCGGTACTGTTTTTACTGCTTTTATAACAAGGTGCAAAATCAATTGTAACCGTTGATGTTGATAGTAAAGCATGATATATTGAAGATGTAATTATGTATTAGTAGATAGATATATTCAAGTAGAATCAAAATGTGATACGCAAAAGCCAAAAAGCATCGATAAGGCGTTCTAACATTTGTATAGATTTACAAACGCCATCTTGTATGGTTATTTGAACTAAACCCCCAAAAATCGTCTAATAAAGAGTCTTAAAAATTTACCGTTGATTCGTTTCAGAGACCAGGCTATATTTTTATAAGAAAAGTCACATAACGTTATCGTATCGGTAAGTGTGATAACGCTTTTACTACATCAACAATCAGACGACCTCTGTGGCGCAGTAGGCGAAAGCCTAAGATGCAGAAGGTTACGAGTTCGATTCCCGCCGCGGGACAAATGTTTGCAAATATTTGTCTCGGATCTCTAAAGCCTGAATTCATAGTCGAGGGTTGAACAGTCTCCCAAAATCCATAATTCAGCATTCGCCTTATGGAAGGATGCATAAAGGTTGAATTTACACATTTATTTGACTTTGAATTTGGGCCTAAGTGTATTCTATGTATAATATGTATGTTTTTGTAAATAAAAATTATATAAGTATTATGTCAGTCATGTAGTTCACATAATACAAGATTTGCTTAGTTTGGGGCTAGATGATGCTGTGTGAAAAATAACCAGTATTATTTATTTATAATAGACTAGCTTCTGCCCACGGCTTCGCCCGTGTGGTACCCGGATAAAAAGTAGCTTATGTGTTATTCTGATGTATAAGCTATATTATTGTAAAGTTTCATCAAAATACGTTTAGTAGTTTTAGCGTGAAGGAGTAACAAACATCCATCCTCACAAACTTCCACGTTTATAATATTAGTAGGATATCAAACGTACCATCAATAACGTGAGTAACGTGGAGTGTTTGCAATTTGCTAGATTGCTCCAAATTTGAGCTTCGGCGGCTCAAAGATAAATAGAACAAAATTGCGCGCCTCTACCGAGTGAGAACCGCACAATTCAATATTTCAAGCTTCTTAGAGCTCTTTGTCAACGCAATAAGAACTATTTTTTAGGTACCGTAAAATACAATGTGTAAAGGAATCTAGAGGTATATAGAGACAATTGAGCGAAAGTTTAATTCCTCTCAAGAAAATCACCCGTCAGTGAATGGAGGTAGATGTATCGCGAAATGTGTTTTAATCGATACAAGAGTTTTTTTGACGAGATGGTTTGATGCAGAGGTAATATTTCAACTATATATTGTAGGTGTCGGGTCTTGGTGGTTTGGATGTAGCAGGTAATCTCCGAAACTACGAGTACTTATCCAATGTCAAAAATCTTTTACCAATTTTATAGAATGAGTGTCCGTCTCTTTAAAGGATGCTGCTTGCCGCTTGCGATAAAGTCAAAGTCAAAGTCAATAGTTTTATTCATGAAATTTAAGTTATATATATATATTGCATATATTTATACGATGTACCTATTTATGTATTATATTATATGAAAATGTGTGCCATTATTGTATATTTTTTCCCGTTTGTGTACACGTACCCACCGCTATTTATCAGCTGTCCCTATCCTCAAAGGTTTGCTGGAAGAAAACTCTTGTTAGGGTTAAGCTCGCCTTTGTACATGTCCTATATGTAAGTCTTTTGTCTGTATTATCTGTGTGTACACTAAAGAATAAAGAATGAGAATCACAAGGATCATGAAACATCAACTTAAAAACTACGTGAGTTTATAAATTGAAAGTGAATTAATGGTGTATCCTCGCGCGCGACCAAGCCTAGAAGAATCAGGGAAAAAACTCTTCTTGCTTATTTTTTGATAATCCTTCATTCAGCTTTAGTGTGGTACCAATCGAACGAGATGAAGTTATTTGTAGAAAAAGAGTACTAGTACATGAATTACATAAAGTCCAAAAAACGATTAATAAAATTTATTAACGACAACGCACGATACGCTTTTTAATATAACAGACAGAGAAACTCTGGTTGTATAGTAACTATTAAAACACACGGTTGTCCAGAAAACTCTTACTTTATTCATAAATCCGCTCAAGTAGTTACCATTGCGCCAAAACGCATCGATAGCGCGTTCTATTTTTTCTAGTGGCGACATCTAGTTTGGTAAAAAACAACTTTGATACAATTCTTGTGGATTCATCTATTTTAGTGGTTTAAAACTAACCAGACTCAATCCTTAAAGAATACTTCAGAACAATCATCTCTTACTCTAGATCGAAAGTTTATGAGAAATAACCAGGGTGGTGAAGGGAATATTCATAATAGTAATCCTAATAATATTATAAACGTGAAAGTTTGTGAGGATGTTTGTTCCTCTTTCAGGCAAAACTACTGAAGGGATTTTGATGAAACTTTACAGTAATATAGCTTATACATCAGAATAACATATAGGCTACTTTTTATTCGGTTACCGCGCGGGCGAAGCCGTGGGCAGGAGCTAGTTATTATAGATAACAATAATTACAGATCAGGTAACAAATAAAAAAGTAATTATTAGAAAATACAGCATCACACTTCTTAAAGTAGCTCTTATTTATCAATTTAGTATGTTACGTAAAAAAAGTAAAATTATATATTCAACGAATTTATAGATCGCGCTATAAGATCAAGAATGTATAGTAATATATATTTATTGCTGACTCAAACACGATTAATCTTTGTAGTGGTTTTCTATCTTTTTGTTCGAATTGCGAAACAGTTGCGGTATCTCAAATGAGATAGGTAATTACTTTGAAATCTAGATTTGTGCTAAGTAATGGCTTATTTTGAAATTGCGAGATCAAAGATGGCTTCTGTATTTTGATTTTCGAAATTGCTATGAACTGATTATGGAATTACAAAACAAACACGTACGATTGTATTCCCTATGATGGATATCCTTAAATATATACTTAATACGCAGGATGAGGATACGAAGTAGGGGTAGTCAGAGGCAGGTCTAAAGATTAGATTTGGCATATACCCTTGTTTTGCAATATAGTAAGTATTCCACGAGGCATGTTGCAAGCCATCGCCGCTAAATGGAACACCATCGAGCAGTTAACCCCGAGAGTTGAACCACACTGTTCTGTCAACACATCAGTCTTTTATGACTGATGTTGGCAAACGTGGTCATTATCATTGTCATTACGTCATATTGCCTGCTGTGCTCTGATTGGTTGAAAATACAGTTTCGACCAATCAGAGCAGGAGTGGCGGGACTCGCACGACAGTTGACAGAATTGTTTCCTAGCAAATTATCAAACATTGCATCTCTTGAGGATGTCTACTCTATGTTGAACACTAACCAATGGCACATGCCTTCAAATTTGTGGTTTTTGGGCATGCTAATTTCCTCACGATGTTTTGCTTCACCGATTTGAGTATGATAAATTGAAAATTATGCGGTGACCGGTTATGAACCCACGTGAAGGTCGTGGATCGGAATTCGAGTTATATCCCACTAGGCCAACACGGCTCTAAATTTGTTTAATTGTTATGGTATTACTTTTCTAGAAACAGCTTACCTACCTGCTATATATTTCTTTTAATTTTATATAGATAGATAGGGAATTATTTATTGCACAAAAAAGTAGTATATAGGCGAACTTAATGCTAAAAAGTATTCTCTTTTAGATAATCTTTGTGTATTGTGGAAAAATATGTGTTGGTCGTGCACAGATTGTTCTTTACAAAAAAAAATCTTTGTCTATGCTGTATAATTATGTTATCTGTGCATTTAAAATTATTTTTGTTTTTTTGATCTAATATTATATTCAATTGTGTTCAAAATGGCGTGGGAAAGGGTTCGACTACCCTCAAATAAGCATCTTTGCCTGAAAGTTTGATTTCTATTTTATGACTTCGTAAAATGAATAATTCAAAGAAAACGTAACAGATTACCAATTCAAATGATTCGGGTTTATGAAGGTAATCACTCTTGTTGCTGGATTAAAGATGCAATTAATGTGTTTAATTGGATAATTACTCTTTAGGTATATCCCGCTGTGAATGAAGATTGAAGAATTAAAAAGAGTTTTTCAGAGCAGGTAACGGATCAGAAATGCCCCAAGTGTTTCAGATATCAATAAGGACGGTAACCGCGCACCATCAGGTCATATGCCTTTTAATCTCGTCATAAGATATCTCGTCATAAGAAAAAAAAAACAAAAAAAAAACTCCATAACGGCTGACTAAGTAGAGACTCATACTGAGCGCCGTGCTTTGGAGGGAACGTTGATTTGTGTACTTTCAGATTCCTTCGAGACTACCCTCAAGCTTCATCGAAACTCAAATCGCCGTACTAATCGCCGTAGTACGGCAATAATATCGTCATTCTTTTAAATAGTTATCTCCATCTTTAGGTTGTCTGGAAGAAATCGCTTTCAGCGATAAGACCGCACATTGTGTTTTTCTTTCTTTTTTATTATGTTTCTGTGTTTGTACTATAAATTGGTGTTATGCACAATAAAGAGTTTATCTATCTATCTATCTAATCTGGTACCCCGACTTCCGATCCGAAGGCCGTAGGTTTGAACACAACCAATTTTTTTTTTCAAATTATGTGTTCAATGTTTTCCTTTACCATTCGAGGTAAAGGAAAACATTGTAAAAAAAAATCGAAGGCATATGAGGCATGTGAGCTAATAAGCGGCGATGGCTTGCAACCTGTCACGTGGAATGCAGACATGTGCCAAATATAATGTGTTTTCTACGTGTCTCTGACTACCACCTACTTGGTATGGTATGGGAATAAACCTTCTCGTTGTCTCCGATGGGGCCAACGATCGAGGACAACTGGAATAAGCCGAATCTTGAAGCATAAGTGATGACATGAATAAGATATTTATCACTGAGCACATTTATTCTAATGCTCGCCAGTTAGGGAAAAAAAAAGAAAAAATCCTGTGGTAAATAGCTGTCATTCTGACATTCGACCTCTGTGGCGCAGTGGGCGAAGGCCTGCCTGAGACGCAGAAGGTTGCGGGTTTGATTCCCGCCACAGTCGAATGTTTGTATGATCTGAAAATATTCGTCTCGGGTCTGGGTGTTTTCTATGTATAATATGTATGTTTTTACAAAAAAAAAGTACATAAGAAGTAAATCAGTCATGTAGTTCCCATAATACAAGCTCTGCTTATTTTGGGGCTGGGTGATGCTGTGTAAAAAATCAAGCTATTTTTATTAACATTGTTATTATTCTGAAAAAAAAAAACAAGCTACTTTTCATCCAAATACCATGCAAGCAAAGCCGTGTAGAGATGTTAGTAAATACTAAATTAATGATCACAGCAACAAAAACATATTGATTTAAAGCATATATAATGAAGAATACGATATAAGAACGCTTACGTTTAGGAGTGATCTGGATCAGTTGACCTATCTATTGATCGTTTTTAATAGTCTTTAGATAGCTAGCTGTTTCATCTGTATTTTTGTATATACTTACTTGTACATAGTTGTAGTGTGGTCTACACTACAACTATGTATAACTAACAATATTTCAAGAGCTTTTATATTTTTATTTTATTTCCATCACATAAAACATAGTGTAAAATAACTAACTCTATAAGATTTCAAGTGCTACTATGTATATTGGGTCTCCGATATGTCTCTCGCCCTAAATGGATATTACAAGGATCGATCTTGGATCCATTACCCACACTCCTGCTGAAGGGACCAGGCGGTAAAACATACGGGAATCTATCCTAGACGTTACTGCAGCCACTGAAACACGATAGTGGGATAGCAACCCGTTACGTTGAATGATTTAAAAAAATCAGATTCATAACTTCTATAACGTCTTCTATATTTCACGTTAACTTCTATAACGTCTGAATAAATATTGTTAACGAACTCCAGAAAAGTCGGCAACGCGAACGACCAGCCGGCTATATAAAGAGCGGAGCGAGTGGCGCAAGCTCACTTCTTTCCGAGACGTTGCGCTGTGCGGACGTGTTTTATTAAGTTTTTACCGCTATTTTATTCTTTTGGTTGTTTTCTTTGTAAATCCTAATAATAAGTCGCCTAGGGGTTTTATAATTTACCTTTTTAAAAATTGGTTTTATTAAACATCTCTAATAATATATAAATTTTAAAACAAATAAACACCCAACAGACACATACATAGTCCTAAACCCATAATAAGATTTCCAGTATCATGGGTATCAATAACTACGAGTACCGTGGTATCACAACATCCGGAACCCGGAATATCTGCTGAGCATGCAAATATTTGCCACGCAGCGGGAAATGGAACCACATCTTGCGACGCTACTTGTCATCAAACGGTTTGCCGATTTGCCTTTGACTACCCCGTATATGAATCTGAGAATGCCTATCAAAGCTCTACATTAATTTATGGTGAATGCTATCCGTTAAATTTTTACTTGTTATTCTAAATTTGCTCTTTACTCTAGTTTAACCTTAGATTTTAGTGTCGTAAATTTGGGGCTGATTTGGTATTTTCATAAATAACTGTTGATCAGACACCTTATTGAAATAAATTTTCACCTATCACCTTTTAGTACTGATACTATTGCCAATAAATTATAGATACATTACACACTTTCCGAATAGGTAGGTACTTATTAAAAAAAATCACAAGCCTTTTTAAAAAAGGTCCTTTTATCATAAAGACAAAAAACGATATTATAGCTTGGAATAAATTTTTTCCAAATATTTTAGAGTGTTTTCAAAAATAATAACTCTCTGATTTTTATTTTTGGTATTGCGGCATAGTAGTGATGATCTAGTGACTAAAATAAAATCATTGCAAGTTACCAACGAATAACCCCCCGTATATTTCCACCGGTAGGTAATGCTACGAAAATCGCAATAAGAATTCATGTCCCAACCCTTGGCATGACAAATTTTCGGGAATTTATAATTTCTTCAGTTGTCGAGAAGGATTTTAATAAAACCGTTTTATCTGAATCCTTGTGCCCCAATTTAGGGACTGATTCGGTCTTTTCACGAATTACTTGTAAAGAGGTTCGTCAAATCTGAGGAACTGAGGAGCGTGAAGCTGAGGGCACGTTTCAAAAATAAATTTGTATTAAGAAATTCTACCTCTTTTTAAGTCTTAAAAAATAGATAAGTAAGAGTAATATTTAAATAAACAACCAATAGGCACATATATATTCCTGACCTCACACTAGGATTCCCTGTGTCATGGGTTTCAGGAACTACGAGTATCACGTAACCCAGACTCGGTATAATCTACAGATATTACAAACATTTGACCCACAGCGGGAATCGACCCCGTACCTCTTTAGCGGTCGAAGGTTCGAACGCGGTCGTGCCCCAAGTTTTTTTTTATTTATGCTCTTAACATTTGCTTAATAAGGTTAAGAAGAATACCGTGAGTTAAACCAAAATGCCATAGAACCAAAAAAACGAACGCATGTGCCAACGATTAGTGTTCCAATAAGCGGCGATAGACTTGCAACCTATCACGTGCAAACTACTTGAAAAAAGCGGACATGTGCTAAATATAATGTTTGGATGTATCTCTGACTGCCCCCTTATTGGTGTCTTCAAAGATCTACGCACTAAGTACCTACTTATTTATTTGAGGATGTCCGTCACAGAATAAAAAACTCATGAGCGTGTTTTTTATTGTTTTGTTTTTAGCAGACTAGATTTTATTCCATAAACGGGAATTTTCACGTACCGCACTATCGGTGAGGGAACCGACTAAGTTTCAACTCATTCCGAGAGTCTTCGTTGGGGTGAGTGATCGCGACGTTCTCCCTCCGCGTCGCGTCGTTTACGACGAGTCACAGAATGAGTCGAAACTTAGTCGATGCCTTCACCGATAGTGCGGTACGTGAAAATTCCCGTTTTTACAATATGAAAAGACTACATTTTTTGTAAACATCTTGTCTTTTTAAAGACTTCAAAGAGATTTCACTTATCAAACGAATTCCAGACTTTATACTAAATAAAGTCTGGCGGTTTTTTTATTAAGCTCCAGAATATTCCTAATTCCATTTGCAAGTTCACACGTCATTTGTCTTCTCTCTGACATCAATTCCGTTTACGTCAATCGTACAATCGTTTCTGCGTTATTGCTTTTCGTCACAAATGTGCAAAGAATGTACTGTCAGCGACGAAAGCGAGATATTTTATCTGCGTGTTTTTTTAAGTGGACAAAAGTTTACCACTGAGTGAGTCTTCAAAATGGAGACTGAAATGTAATCCTATATGGACAACATTAGTACCCAAACTAGGATGCGAACCTGTGGTATGGCGTACTAATGCCCTCGGCCAGGCAAAGTTATGTGTTTGTTTATATGTATAATTACTAAAGATATAATTATTATATAAATTTTATGAAAAAAAAAACACAAAATGGTAAGAAAATGGGGGATGGAATTTCATATTGGACTTATCAACTTCTCATTATTTAAAGTCAGTTTTTATTTTTTCTGAAAAATAATAATATTTGTTTATAGGATTTTTTGCACCCCTAGTGTTCTGAGCCAAGTGCTTAAAACAGAATAATCTAAAATTAATTTCGTTAAAATTTAAAACGTTACAACGATATTAATGAAAATCTCAATATCACAAAGGCGGCCAACCAACTACTGTTCTCGCGATAAGTCACGACCGACACACTCTTAGGTCAAGTGTGGTTCAAGTGGCTTGGCTGTCTGCAACTGTTTTTAAAGACACTAGAAAATTTTAGTGCAGATATCGTCGACAATCTAACAACACCGCGTAAATAAATTTTCGTAACTTTTCAGGGAAACCAAAAACTTTTTTAACAACTCCGCGCAAGTCCACAGAATTGAATTGAACGGTAATTATGTATGAGAATTTGCGACTTATGCAATGTTAAAAAACCTTAAAAAATTACGCGTTAACGCTTGTTTTTGAATAACTGCCTGAGATTGTTTGAAATTTACTGTTTGTATTGATCAACAAACGTACAATGAAAAATAAATAATGATGGAAAAATTTCACACAGCCTCAATTAGCCCCAAACTAAACAGATATTTTTTAATGGGAACTACATGACAGTCATGTATAATAAGTATGTATTTACAAAACGAAGTATATAAGTAGTATATCAGATAGGTTTGCTACTTATGTACTTCGTTTTGTAAATACATATTTATTATACATATAAAACAACCAGACTTGAGAAAAATATTTGCAGATTATGCAAACATTTGTCCCACGGCGGGAATCGAACTCACAACCTCCTTCGCCCACTGCACCACAGTGATCATAAAAGATCTATCCAATGGCATTAACATTTCAAAGCCGCAAAATTTCCCTTTAAGCGATGTTGTTAGCTAACAGACGATATATCTTTCTAAAAAAATAGTTATTCAATGAAAGAATAATACAACAGGTAGGTAATTAACTACAGTGATTTAGAATTAATTCACTGTATTTTGAGAATTTACGCGATTGCTATTGGATTTTTAGAAGAAGAAGAATAGTACTTTGACTCTTCTCAAAATCCGTCCGGGGAAGTACTGCCACCATATATTTCACAAAACAAGATTTACCGACTAAAACTAAAACAACTTTAAAACTTTAGCCCTATATCCGAACGATATGTATAGGTTTCCTCCACCCCATCGCAGAATGAATAAATATAAAGACAAGACAGTGATCGGGGGTAAGAAAAACAAGTTAAGTTTGCTGGTTGAATTTATAGCGACAAAGGGCCGGAAAGTTTGTTTAGGAAGTTAGTTCTCTCGTGAAATGTCCAGGTGGAAGTTTTATGAGAGCCGAGTTTTAGAAGCAAGTTTCGATTGTGCAGTGCGTTGATACGGTTAGTGTAGTGTGCCGTAATGTGAACATGACCTTTTCGGATTCCCAAGATGAAATGAGGGTAGACATGAGTTCGATATATCGAAACGTAACTAATATTGGATATGCGTTAGATATCGATACCATATCGATATTTAAATCCACATAACCGATATCATGAAAACTTATCAAAACCTCCACTGTTACAGACACGAACAAAACGAAAACTTCACAAACCAAAAACCAAACGAAACGACATATGGAGCGAATATGACGTAACATTAGCCATGATTGCATGATAATGGCGCGCGTAAAAATATATTATAGAGGCTGGCAATATGGTTTACTTTCTATTGTAACTCTTTTTGGTCCATGTTTTCATGCCGGCGTAGTTACAAGTTGCTGAACTGATAAATAACTGAACAAGTTTGCGTTTGTCGTTTCGTTGTTAGTTTGCCTATCTAAAAACCCCTGCGACTGATATCAATATCTGGAAACCGTTTTCTATATCGATATGCAAACTGTATATCGGTTACATAACCGTTTGCGGTAAAAAACGAAAACGGCCATGTCTAAATGAGGGTAGTTGCGGCTACTGCCTTTATTTCTCGACGATAGCTCCGTATACTCCAGTAATCCTGTGACCACGGCTGTCGCAACGTCGGAAAAATAATAAACAAAGGTAAAAGCGATAAAGATCCGTAAAACTTATAATCAAGTTTGAAGATTCTGATTCAGAGATCCTAGTGGCCGAGTCATTTCAGGCTCTCTATTGATATTTTTAGTCTTTATTCTTTACTAGCCACTGCCCACGTTGTAACCGGATAAAAAATAGCATATGTGTTATACTGACGTATAAACTATATAACTGTAAAGTTTCATCAAAATCCGTTCAGTAGTTTTTGCGTGAAAAAGTAACAAACATCTATCCTCACAAACTTTCACGTTTAAAATATTCATAGGACACTATGATTGTATACACAGTTTAATGTTATTAAGGGACAAACAGTCATATGGCTCACTTAAGAAGCCTGCGTTGGATGAATTGCCCATACAAACGTAATACCATAGTCATTTGTAATTAGAGCTTATTTCCACCATATTATGTTATTATTTTCATTCGAATAGTATTTATCTATGTACCTTTCTATATATTTTTTCAAAATACTTACCTAAAATGAAATGTAAACGAATCGCATTTTGGATATTTTTACGTCATACATGACATGTTTTCTTCTTATTTGTTTCGTATTAAAAACAACAATACCTTACGTATCGTTTGTTAGGTACATAGATTATATTGTCTAGTTACAGAATAACAACACTATGTGAAAATACAAGAAGTTTTCATTCATCTTTTTTGGTATTACGGAACATCACCAAATTTATAACAAATTCTGAACGGCTAATATTGCTATCGCGCAAGCACGAGCGAACCTGCATCAGTCAAAAAGAGATAGCTATATTTTTGTACGCTTAATGGTGAACGTTTACCGTTGCCTAGTGAAATCTGCAACATCTCTGATAATTCGGGCATTTCTGATGAGTTGCCTGCTCTGAAGGTTTTTTTTCCATTTTTTAAAAGCTGATCATACACGGACAAAAACTTACATAGACAATCATACAAATTAGGTTTATGTATATATGCGTAGTGAACAAAGTACTATCCGGTTTCAGATTAAATAAAACAAACGAATTATAAACCTCTGTTCTCGACGACCTCTGTGGCGCAGTGGGCAAAGGCCCGCCTGAGGCGCAGAAGGTTGCGGGTTCAATTCCCGCCACGGGACAAATGTTTGTATCTGCAAATATTTGTCTCGGGTCTGGGTGTTTTCTATGTATAATATGTATGTATTTACAAAAAAAAAACTGTATATAAGTAGTATATCAGTCATGTAGTTCCCATTACACAAGCTCTGGTTAGTTTGGGGCTAGATGATGCTGTGTGAAAATGTCTAGAACTATTATATTATTATATTATATTATTATAAAGAATGTTGGTACGAAACTGATAATTGCTCAATATTGCTCATCTTATAACTCTTTATTGTACACAGAAATATAAATCAAAAAAATATTAGATGAGGCATGTACAAAGGCGAGCTTAATCCTAAAAAGAGTTTTCTTCCAGCAAACATTTGATGAGAGATAGAGAAATGATAAAGTTGATAGGTGTACAAAGTCAGGAAATATACTTAAAATACCACTGTTTTAATAAACTACATATTATAGATACCTACTTGAACTACTTATGATTATCATCATCCCTCAAAACGCATCGATATCGCAATCTAAAAAGTGGTTTATTTTAGCAGCGCCATCTAGTTATGAAATGCGTTACTAAATACTGTTTGTATCTGCAAATATTTGTTTTGGGTCTGGGGTTTTTTTATATATAATATGTATGTATTTACAAATTAAATGTATATAAGTAGTATATCAATCATGTAGTTCCCATAATACAAGCTCTGCTTAGTTTGGGGCTAGATGATGCTGTGTAAATATGTCTAGCATTATTTATTTAATATTACCTTTTCCACTTTTTGGTAACAGCTAGTTACCAGCGTTGGGTGGCAACATAGAGTAGACAGCCTCAAGAGACGCAATGTTTGATAATTTTCTGTCAACTGTCGTGCGAGTCCCGCCACGCCTGCTATGCTCTGATTCGTCGAAATTGTAGTTTTAACCAATCAAAGCACAGCAGGCAACATGACGCAATGACAATGACTATGTCCGCGTTTGCCAACATCAGTCCTAAAAGGTTGATGTGTTGACAGAACAGTGTGGTTCAATATGACGCCTCTCGGGGTTAACTGCTCGATGGGCACATCTAACACAATGCTGAGCTGAACACCATTTTGGTACAGCCATACCCTTTCATAATCAGACATTATGAGCAGAATAATTTTGTTGTTTGTTTTAGATTTAAACACCAAAGTAGGTCTACTTTTAGTTGTCGGCCCATAGGCGGACATTCGCATTTATGAACCAATTATATTTTCATTGTTTGTGCCAATTAAACGTTTGTTCCAATGTATTCTATTTAACCCTCAAGTAAAGAACACATTATCATGTATATGTACATGGTACTAAGGCCTGTATTAACGAGATCTCTGGGTAGATTATCATAAAACGTTTTATTCCTTTGAGTAATTCCACTGATGAGTTAAGATAATTTTTATGTCGTTTCAGTACCTACGTTAAAATGTTTAATTCTCATATATTTATTTGTATTTGTATCTATATATATAATTAATATATACTTTTAATTATATTTTTATTTTTATATTACTAGCTTCTGCCCACGGCTTCGCCAGCGTGGTACCCAACTAAAAAGTAGCCTATGTGTTATTCTGATGTATAAGCTATAATACTGTAAAGTTCCATCAAAATCCGTTTAGTAGTTTTTGCGTGAAAGAGAAACAAACATCCGCCCTAACAACCTTTCGCGTTTATAATAGTAGTAGGATAGTAAGATTAAAACGGTTGTACCAATAACATAAATAAAATATAGTCATATTAAATTTCATAAATCATATGTCAATAGTTTAAATAATTTAAAATGAAAATAAAACTTTGAAAAAGGAATAGAAATATCAATAATTAAAAAAATTACAAAAATACAATAAAACGAGAAAAATTATCTAGACAGTCGTAAATCACGCTCACAGAACTTCAAACATTCTGTCATAATTAATGAATGAATGAAAATACTTTATACATAAAAAAAATCTTATTCTAAAGAAAGTCATTTTTCAGTAAGCAGATCGCCCAGAATGGGCGGTCTTATCGCTTACAAGCGATCTCTTCCAGACAACCTTTGGATGGAGTGGATAGTAAGAGATTGTGAGAAAGGCGGGGGTTTACATAAAATAATAATAAAAACATATTAACTACAACATACATAAATCTATAAAAAATAAATTTTCATCTATCCATCCGTAAACAAATCACATTCAGGACTAGCATTCAGAAGAGCGTTGAGCGTAGCGAGGCGAGGGTGCGCGGGATGGGAAACGAGGCTCTAACCACCATTTTGGACATTGGTGCGGCAAAAAATCAGTGTTTCCGAATCCGAATACGACGATAATAAAATTGTTTGGGACAAAGAATCGAAGCGACTCATAGCTCAAGTTCGAAGCGTCTATCTTACCCCGAAAAATGTTGTAGGCCGTTGTGAGTTGGTCGTAGGCACGTCACACCTCCAGCGAGTTATACCCCAGGCAGCCCAGAATAAATTTCTTGGGATAGAGGTTGGTAACCGCGACGACGTTTATATAAAAACCACAGAAAAACCTTCTGAACCTTTTCAAGCAAGAGGGCTTATGTGCTTTAATGGGGGTACCACAAGCAAGAACTGCTTTCTAATTTGCTTCGGTCGAGTGTAGTATAGAATCAGCAAACCACTTACGCATTTTAACAATAATATAATTGCCCTACAATTGACTATTCTTTCAAATCAGCTGAGTAGTTGTCTACATGCATGCTGAGCAGAACACTTAGCAAGGTTTGGTAATGGCAGGTGGAGTAAGGCCATGCCTGAGTGAGGGCCGAGGGGCTACACAGGGGGACTTGGCAAACCACCAGCCAGGTGGACGACATCATTGCCGTTCAGGGTAAAACCTGGATGAGAAAGGCTCAGGAAATATCAGGAGTGGCGTTTGATGGAGACGGTTTATGCCCAGCAGTGGGTTACAAGCTACTAATAATAATGCTGAATTTGTTGCTACATATTTGCGTTTGTTGGCCGGAACAGGAAAAGTCAATTCAAGCCCAACGAGTAAAATTAAATATTTTACTCATTCTACAAGTCTTTTAAATCTTTTACGATAAGTCTTTTACAAAAGCTAACAAGATAAAGAAAGTCAGGTAAATAGGAAGTCGCTAACGCTGAAAATCTCATTAAGTTAAAGCAGCAACATTTAAGCAGCATGTATCTTATCATATTGTAGGCTGTAAAATGGGAATGTCCTCGCATAGAGTTCAGTGACGTTTAGATTTGGACATTTTAGTCATCCGAATAAACATACTCGTCACTCTGTAGTCCGATGAAGGGGGCAAAACTGTAGGACCTCTTAAATCAAAGAATATAACACACTTTTTACGGTCAAAAGCTAAGCTACTTGTGCAAGTTGTGCGTGCATAATTTTGATGAGTTATAGATTTTTAAGTAAAGTAAACTTCGACAACAAACACTGTAACTTTATAGCCCAGTTTTTTAAAACTTTTATTACATTTTTAGTTTTATCTCTGAGTAAAACTTCTAAAAAAGGAGTATTAACCGATGTCTTTAGTTTCCTTACGATGTTTTTCCTCTACGGTTTTGAGCACTTAATAATAATAATTAAAATAATACTGGACATTGTCACACAGCATCATCTAGCCCCAAACTAAACAGAGCTTGTATTATGGGAACTACATGACTGATATACTACTTATAATATATTTTTTTGTAAATACAACATACATAAAAAAACGGGCGGGTCTTCGCCCACTTCTCCCAGAGGTCGTCTGCGACTTTTAAGACTAACCAATATTATATCAGTGATATTTCCGCCAATTCTGAATCTTTGTAACTCTACCCCGTAACGTAGTGAAATGTTACGACACCCGGTTTACGGGACGATCGGATTATGAGTGGGGCTTGAGACTTAAAAGTCGAGTGTCTCTAGGACTCATGTATTCACAAGTTTATTAAGTCATCAAAAAGAAATGGCTGATGAGATCAAGGAAACATGAGAGATACTGCTTTGAATACGGAGTAACGTCTAAAAATTTTCCTTTTTTATTCTCGATTTAGGTACATTTTATAAGTTGGTACTTGTTTACTGGTAAAGCCTACTTAGCTGTGATAGCTTTCCATTTAACTCCGTTATATTCCCGATATATAATTCAATCTTCAAATATTTGTCTCGGGTCTGGGTGTTTTCTATGTATAATATGAATGTATTTGCAAAAAAATAAGTAGGCATAAGTACCTCTATAAGTAGTACATATATCAGTCATGTAGTTCCCATAATACAAGCTCTCCTTAGTTTGGGGCTAGATGATGCTGTGTGAAAAATATATAGTTTTACTATTATTATGTTTTTTTTAAATATACATAGGTACTGCCAAGATTTTTAAACTTATCTAAAAACAACCGTTTATGTGGCAGTCTGGGGCATACTTGATTAAAAAAAAAGCACTTTAAAGCTTAATATCGAAAAAGTCGGTTAAAAATAAGGAATAGGCGCCAGTCAACCTTTAGCAATTTTAAGAAGAATTCAACTCGCACCGTGGCCTCTTTTTGAGTATGGAAGTTGCCCTACATATTCTGGCCAAAGGTTTCTTCCATTATTTATCCTCGAAAAATCTCTATCCACTTTCTTTGATCGTTATTTTCTCGTTTGCCCCCTTCTTGATATCATGCAATTGTATACGAGTTACAATATCACCTTTGATCGTAATAAAACACCATGATACGAGTATAAACACGAAAAAACCAGTCTTGTTATAAAACCTTCCAAATAAAACTCTTACTGGTATCTAATAACAAAAATATTTACGTAATCTAGATGCTCGAGCAATATAATTTCATTCCAACATCAGCCTATACATGAGGGGAAACTTTTTTATTTATTTCCGTGCATAGTTCTGGAAGATTCTGGGGAATAAGCGGGCGTGCACACGAAGCGATTTCACCGCACGGCTTTGCCAGCATACATTCGTCGACCGTTCGTTCTGTATTTAGAGCGTACCTAACTTTGCCAGCATACATTCGTCGACCGTCCGTTCTGTATTTACCTTAGAGCGTACCTAACTTTGCCAGCATACATTCGTCGACCGTCCGTTCTGTATTTAGAGCGTACCTAACTTTGCCAGCATACATTCGTCGACCGTCCGTTCTGTATTTAGAGCGTACCTGACTTTGCCAGCATACATTCGTCGACCGTCCGTTCTGTATTTAGAGCGTACCTGACTTTGTTTGAGCAGCCTGCAAAAAATCACTATATTTTTTATACAACTAAAGTGTATAATAATAGTGTAATGTAAATTAAAGTTATAATGAAATTAAATTGATGTTAGGTTTAACTAAGATAAACATTTGCAAGCCAATGTGTTTGGTGAAATATGTGAAAGTATAACTACTTACTATAAGATCTTTATAACCATATTTCTCGCAAATAAACCATTTTATTTCATTTCAGTGGTAAAGAAGCATACGGCTTAAAAACTTTATATAAGCATGTATATAAACTAGCTGCGAGAGTTAAGTATGTTTTCCTGACTTTGACTAAAATTTCTAATCAAGTTTTTTTTTGGTCGTTCTTGCATGACTGTTATGAAATAACACAGTTTTGTTACATTTTTTTTCTATTTCTGATGTAGAAAGAATATTCTACAAAAGACTCTAGAATATAACGTGGGATATAAAATAATTACATTATAAAACAATGTGTTTCAAAATAACGAATAATAATAGAAAATTTACTTAAAAACTTTTCAAGATGATTAATCGTGGGAACGTATCAGTAAATTTTCAGAGTTATTCACGGATAGGTTAAGGGCCTCCTTTCGCTATAACGTGTGCATGTCCTGTCCTGAGTCCAAGCCATGAGGTTTTATTGCGATTTAATTTGAACTGAACAGTTCATTTACTTTACATCGTAACAACGGTAAATAGATACCACAGCATTTATATTTTCAAAGCAGTATTGGACATCTCATTGTGTCTCGCATTCGGATATGCCATGTGACTTTACCAATGTCATTGACCCATTGATCTACCGCGCTGTCGCACGACACGAATTTCTTCATCCTGCACTCAATCGTTCCAACATAAAGTGATAGAATAAGGCGACAAAACCGTATCATGTGTAACAACGTTTATTCGGTAACCTTTGCCGCTTGTTGCATATAAAACGACGCCAACTTGAAATTGGATTTGGGCTTCTTCGTCAGTGGTTTTAACTTTTGAAATAGCTTTGGATTTATTATTTTGTTTTCGGCTCTTGGTGGTTTTATTCACCATCCGAAGTTCTTCAACAAAATTTACTTAGTTACATATTCAATTACTTTTATATATTTTTTTGCCTGTCAATATATAAAATAAATAAAACGCGCTCACTGCAGAACAAATGTTTGCTAGTTCTGCAAATATTGTATGTGGTCTGTTTGTTGTGGTACTACGGTACTCGTAGTTTCCGATATCAACGACATAGGGAATCCTAGTATGGGGTCTGGGATAACGTATGTATGTGTCTGCTGAGTGAAACAAAATAATAATTATTAGGTATTTTTAAACTTAAGAGACTGAATCTGCGTATCTATGGTTTTTAAAGACCTTAACAACATTAACCAAAAAATGTGTCACAAACTTGGCGGTTTTATGTGAGGTGTGTTTATGGCTGGCGTTAATGACAGCTGTCAAAATTTTATGCCTTAGCTCACCATAAAGGTGGTATTAGATTATGCTAAATTCGGCGTAAACTGAGTTTCGTTCGTAGGCATTAAGACGAACCTCAGAAGCTTTTACAGGGCGCTAAAACAATAAAAAAATTTAACGCCGTCTCCTTCGAATTCTAATGCGATGGTTTAAATTGATTCTTGAAAAAACTTTTACTTTGGAAAAAAAATCAAACATGCTTAGGACTGTAGTTCCCATAATTGAGATGCCCAGTTGCATATTCAGTACGCTAATCTGTGAAGATACTAAGTAGGGGGTAGCCAGAGACAAGCCCAAACATTGTTTTTGGCACATGTCCGCGTTTTGCAGAGTGGTTTGCATTCCATCGCCGCTTCTTGGAATACTAACAGATGGCACACGCCTTCGAATTTTCAGTTCAGTACATAGAAAGTGTATTAAGTGCACTATTATTAAAAAAAAATGTGCACGACCAGGTTCAAACCCACGACCTTCAGACCGGAAGTTGCAACTGCTAGACCATGGCTTGTCCTACTAATATTATAAACGCGAAAGTTTGTGAGGATGGATGTTTGTTACTCTTTCACGCAAAAACTACTGAACGGATTTGGATGAAACTTTACAGTTATGTAGCTTATACATCAGAATAATACATAGGCTACTTTTTATTCGGGCATCACGCGGGCGAAGCCGTGGGCAAAAGCTTGTAATAAATAAATTTTACAGAATATCAAAGAAGACTTGAAAAATTACTGTACTAACTGTAGTTATAAAGTTACAGAACTAAATTGGCCCTTTTACCATATCATCATCATCAGCCCACTTTAGTCCACTGCTGGACATAGAACTCTCCCAATACACGTCATTGAGCCCAGTATTCGGCTCTTATCATCAACTTTCTGCCGCCGCTTTTCTTAAATCATCGCTCCACCTAGATGTCGTTCCACCATGAATATTACCTATAGATCGGGTCGATCTGTTACTAACGCGGGGTGACAAAGAAAACATCGATGAAACTACGAACAAAAAGTAAAAAAACACTTATATTATCCTCTCCATCTAAAGGTTGTATGGAAGAGCTCGCTTCTAAGTGAATAAGACCGCTTATTGTACTTTAGTAAGAATAAGATTTTGTTTATTATGTTATTTTGTTTTAGGTGTTAAATAAAGTATTTTCATTCTGGAACGCGCATAACGCCGTAACTACTAAATGAATTCAAATGAAACCTGGCATGATTTGAGTTCATACTGCGGGGTAGGACATAGGATACTTTTAATCCCGAAATTCAGCATGGTTCCCTTGGGAGAGGGGATGAAAGTCAAAATGTGTACTTAGTTGTAATTCATTAACGCGTAGGCCGATTTCATTCATTATTTTTTTATTAGAAAGGAAGTACCTTAAAGACTGTTCCGTAAATATTTCAAGGTCATCGGTTTTGTATTCATTAATACCTTAAAATTGTTCCGTAAATATTTCAAAGTCATCGGTTTTGTATTAATTCAAATACAAAACCAATAATTAATTCAAAAACATATACTAAGTAAGTCAAGGAATGAACGATGCAGAAGTATCTCGTCAATTTGGAGCTGAATTTATTGTGCTCGTTTATAGAGCACCTTAAACTTTAATTAGTCTGGAACAAAATGTTGTTCTAGAATTCATTGTCAGTACTGTAGTTAACTGAACTATTTTAATGAAAGTTGCGATTCTTGAGAATTCAAGAAGTTATCTGCTAGTCTGTTTCAAATTTTCTTACATAAGTTTCACTAGTTTCGTTTTGTTTTATACTAGCTGCGCCCCGCGGTTTCACCCGCGTAGGTTTCGATTTTATAGTCGTGATAACTTCGAAATGAAATGTATGATTCGAATGAATTAAAAAGTATTTTATTATTACGTAAATACTCTTGATGATAAAAGTATTTATTTTAATAACAATTAATACTACGATACGAATGTTACCAACTTTTTTGTTACTAATGTGACTTAACTATCATAGTTAGATATATGGGTATATATCGAGGACTTTTTTCTAGGTAATAATTTAATCATGTAGTACATCATTTTTACGTATCATCAACAGTTTTCTCAGCGCACGCCAAATAATGAATTTTATAGGCAAAATTTTGCCTATAAAAAATAGCGAAAATTTTTATATATTAATTTTTAAAATAAATTATAGCCTATGTTACTTCCTCATAATTTAGCTTTCATTTGGGGAAAAAATTGTTAAAATCGGCCCAGTAGTTTCGGAGCCTATTCGATACAAACAAACAAATCTTTCCTCTTTATAATATTAGTATAGACTACCAAAGTTGCAAACAAGCATAATAACCGGTCGGTAAACCGTATACCGTAGTCTACTGAAGCTTGAAACATCAGAGGTACACGGGCGTTACCGATCCTTTGAGGCTTCTTCGCCTGCGCCAGCGTATAGCCTCCCTGACGCAGCAGGTGCGCACCAGCACCAACAGCCTCCTGAGCGCGGTGGCTGAGCGGCTGGACGGTCCTATACTCAGACACTGGACCAAGACGCATGTACTGCCCTGTCACTCAATGCTCTGTGTCACATAATCTTGCTACTATTATAAACGTGAAAGTTTGTAAGGATGTTTGTTACTCTTTCACGCAAAAACTATTGAACGGATTTTGTTGAAACTTTACAGTAATATAGCATATACATCAGAATAATACATAGGCTACTTTTTTTCCGGGTACAACGCGAGCGAAGCCGTGGGCAGAAGCTATTAGTAGGATTATTGAATAATTTCAAAACGCTATTTGAAGAATCTCATACTTGGTAAAACTTCAGCATGGAGATCACGGAGAAAACTACTCTGAAACTGGAAGCTGTGCGTTCATCCAGGGTGTAAACTCCCAATAGCTCATTAGTTTAAACATCAGCTTGCGGCAGACATGATGCCTCTTCTAAAGAGTTTATAGACGATCCTGGACTTTCTGTCTCATCGGTCTATCGGGGGCTATCCCACACTATGTCTCCAAGTTTGTTGTTGTTACTCGAAAAACTTTATTTTCCCGCGGTCGTATCTTACGAGCGCAACGTCTATTAATTTACAAATTCTCAGTAGATTGGATTTTAGACAAAGTAGACATTTTATTTCAAAAACTATCACGAAATTGATTATTCATATTGTAAAAACGGGAATTATCACGTACTGCACTATGGGTGACTCATTCCGAGAATCTTCATCAGGATGAGTGATCGCGACTTTCTCCCTCCGCGTCCCGACGTGCACGACGTATGCGACAATATGAAATATATTACAATATGAAAAGTAGACATTATAATTGAATCTAAAATATGGTTGGAATCATTTTAAATTGGAAGAGGTACACATGATAAATTGCTTCTTAAACATCCTCGAACTGAGAAGAAATTAATGGATAAACAAAGTTTAACTGGAAAAAATTCTATGTACTTCTATCATGTGCTATAAAAAAATAACATCAAACTATCTATCTAAAACCTAAGAAATAAATTGAATTTTAACTATGTTTTCTTTTTTCACAGGTAAGTGATGAAGAAGAAAAACTTCCTTATTATATGATACAAGAGTTCCTGTAAAGAAGGTAGGAATGCATTTTTTGAAGATACGTTCAATAATTTATAACTTGTCTCAGCCACTGTTAGATGGCAACGTATGTTCAGAATAACCACAAGAGTTCCTTTAAAAGACACGTATGGTCTTTTTTAAGAAACATTTAAAAATTTACAAAGGTTATCGGTCTGTCTCATAAAAAACGCTTAAACGAGATATTAGGTGTTGATTAGCTTAAGCGTACTCTAAGTGGATAGAGTATACTCTAACGGGTGGTGTTGCATAATCAAACTTTATCTGCGCGATAACAAAAGTGTATCTTAGAGAAGTATCTTGGATTATTTCCAAATTATGGCAACAATTTATTTATTTTTCTTTCGGAATCTACCGGTTTTAGAGACTCGTCACTTTTCCTCTTATTTTTTAACAAAAATGGCCTCTATCAAGACATTATGTCTACTCTAAGTTTTTATGAAACAGACCGTAAGTGTTTCAGCCGCTGCTAGGTGGTGACGTGAGGGTATTTTCAGATGGGCCATATCACAGCTCTTATAAGTAACTTATTTGAGTATTATTATTATTATTATTATATAGTCCTTTATATTGATTTCGATGACGACAACCTTAATTTTTTTTATATGGCTGGCAAGACCAAAGTTCGTCTTGAACACTCTATCACAAGCACCGCGGGCTCACAGAGTTACAGGCATAAGTGTAGGAGAGCTTCGGTCTTTATTTACGAGTCTGGCCATTTGCGTATGAGCTTTACGACGGTTTTTTTCGTAAATTTTCTTAATTTTACTAGTTTGTATACTAGTAAAATTAAGGTAGTAATTAGTAAAATTAATACTAGTAATCTTATCGCTAGATAAACGATATACCATCGTTTATCTAGCGATAAGATGACCTTTATGCATGTACCTCCTCCCAACAGGTAGAAAATCTACATAGACAGTTTTAGCTGCCAGTAGTTGCGTTTTTGCAACCACTTATAGGAATGTAGTCACGTTTTTCCAGCGTCAAACAGCTGAACCGATCAACCGACTGATGAAGAAGCGGGGTGGGGCGAACGTTACGCGCGCACTCTTCAATGTGGCTCCGTTATCGTGGATTTCAACAGTTGCTAGAAATTACCGATTGTGGTTCATGGCGCGTTGACCTGTGGCTTATTTTTTTTATTGTTAACTATAGTGGCAAACAAGCTGTTAGTAAGCAGTTAAGTTTGGTTTGGTTTGGTTTACGTTGCAACACCAGAGTTGCTGACCGTGAGGCATAACGGTGTGGTTATAGTATCGTCCATCTGAAGATACTTTATGTGGATACGTGGATAGCTACGTCGATAGTCGAGCCGCCCGTGAATGTAGGCTCCTGTTATTATTTCGTCAGCAAAATAAGCCACGCATAACCTAGTAACTGCGTCAGAAATTCTTCGTACATCGCTTATAATTCGATCGCTATATCGTCTTATTGAATCCCGTGCGTCCTTCAATGCGCGACCTCATAAATTCGATAATATGCAAGCATAAGAGCGTAAGCAAGCCAATTTAAACATCAGCCTTATCCCGATAGGACAAGGTTGGAAACCTGTAGCAATGTGGTTCAACTCTTAACTCGGAAGGTCTAGGGAAAAATGTATCGAAAAGATACGAAACAAGATTCTCCGTATTCCGGTAATCGTGTAAAGTTTTCGATTTAGTAAGGTCTACTACGTTATTTAGTAATGGGTGAATCGGTTTACTGAACGTTTAGGCTCCTACTCAGTACATTTTCTGAATGAACACATAATTTAAGTGCAACTTCAGAGGTTTCTTATCAGTTAATCGAGGAATTTTTGTTTTTAAGGTAAAGGTTTTTAATGTAAGCGCGGGTTACCAACTAAACTACGAGATTGTTACCAGCCTGATCGAAATTCTTGGGATGTTTCGGCTTGAAGCGATCTGGTAGCTTAGATGTTACAGCCCTCGCGTGACAAGCTGGAGATCACGGGTTCGACTCCCGCCGAGGTTGAATTTTGATACTGTAAATCTTGTTAATAACCATTTTTTTTTTATTATTCGATAAGCAATATTACAGGTGTTATATTATCTACATATCTAATACCCAACGAACATTTATAACTTTGTATTTTTAATTTAGCGCAAAGTTATTTGGAATAATTTAGTACTTACTGGGGTTGGCCCAGGCACCCATCACTTTTAGAACCCAATAAAATAACATTTTTGGACAAATCAAACACCAAACAAGGCTAGGAGTTCGAAAGGAAAAGTAAGCTAACGTGACATGATTATTAAAATACTAGCCTCTGTCTACGGTTTTGCTCGCGTGGTAACCAGATAAAAAGTAGCCTGAAACCGACGTTTCAAAGTGATCCTTGTGATTTTATTGAATAAATGAATTTTGACTTTGATGTATAAGCTATATTACTGTAAAGTTACACCAAAATCTATTCAGTAGTTTTTGAGTGAAAGAGTAACAAACATCCATTCTCACAAACTTTCACGTTTATAATATTAGTAGGATTTACCGACATTTCACCTATTGATATATACCTAGCTTCTAGATTTTATTTTTATTCATTATTTAAGAGTTCAACTTGTTTGAGTTTGATTAGCATCACACTAAATAAATACATAAATAATGCTGTACATTTTTTCACACTGCATCATCTAGCGCCAAACTAAGCAGAGCTTGTATTATGGGACCTACAGACTGATGACTGATTACTACTTATGTACTTTATACATATTTTACGAGTATATTGACGACCACTGCGCCACAGAGGTCGTCAAAAATCTGTCTCTAAATCTAAATTTCTGCCAAGATGATATTTCTGCCTGATTTTTCTAGGCTTGGTTGAATCGGCCTAAAAATTCACGTAGTTTATGTTGATGATTCTATTATGATTCCTGTGATTTTAATACGTAAAAACTTTTCTTAATAAGTAAAAACTTTGACTTTTGAACGTCAGCGACAAAAATAGATTAATAGTTGCAATTTTTGTTACTCAAATATTCCTAGAAACCGTTGATTTTATTTAGAAATATTTGGCTACATTTGAAGATTCGGATTAGCCCTTAAATAGTCGTAGCATTTAAAAACTCTAATTATTTATCTACTTTTGTCGCTGTCTGTACATTCCCACTTTGGGCGTAGGAATTTTATTATTTATTCGGTGCTTTGAGCAAAGGCAAAGCAAATTTCTCGTACGGACGGTCACATACTAGAACATTATATGTAGTTTTTTGGGAGTTTTCATTAGGTAGGTACTATATAATATATTAAGACAGAAAAGCACATTTATAATTATTAAACTTAATTAATACAATTGGTGTGACATCAGTCTCTTGTATCCTAATAATATCTATAAAAACAAGAAAGTAATTTCCACATTGATTTGTAGTTTATATACTACTAGCTTCTGCCCACGGCTTCGCCCGCATAGTACCCGGTATAATAAGAAGCCTATGTGTTATTCTGATGTATAAGCTATATTACTGTAAAGTTTCATCAAAATCCGTTCAGTAGTTTTTGCGTGAAAGAGGAACAAACATCCTCACAAACTTTCACGTTAATAATATTATTAAGATATGAAGTAAGATAAGATTGGTTTGCGATATAAGATTTATTATTCGAAACTATAATTTCAAAAGTAGATCCTAAAGATATGCAGCTCGCTTTCACAGTCGGATTTAATTTGATCTTTTGCAAAAAGCTGGGAAATCTTTCTGCCGGAAAAAGTGCGTAGGTTAAACCCCTAGCTATACCAACCCCCTTACAAATACATTCCAAGTCGCAAGTGATATCAATCTTCAAGTAAGTAATGCTCTTTTCAGACCATTCGATAAAAAAGGGTTAAGTAAGTAATACTAAAGTGACATAAATAAGAACTCAGTACATGATGTGTACTTAGTTCTTATTTATGTTACTTTGCTAGCCCTTGAGTATTTTTAAATCCAGAATAGACCTTCTTTTCGCCATAATTTCACCCGGGTAGGTGTTTTTTTTTATACATAATTGGAAAACAAACAGCTTTAATAACACTGATGAGTTACAAATTGTAGGAGTGGGATTAACTTTCGACAGTTTTCACTTATAGTTCTAAGTTTAATTATCAATATCTGTTTAGAATAATAAGTAGTTTCCTTGTATACTACTGTTCTTAGTTACTAATAAAATGGTCCTATGTTCCTAAGTTAATATTACTTACAATAATAGGTAAAGACACAAGCCATATCAGCTATTTGGTCGATGAAGCAAGAAAGTTTAGGTTTATTAAGTAGGTATCCTATATACCTTCATACACCATCGTTAATGCTTCGTTCACACTTACCTTGAAAAGACCCAGAATCACAAATTCCTTCGAAGTTTTGGTTCCAACTTATGCCGGTTTCCACGCACATTTTTTTTGTGTGTAGAAAGATGCATTGTTGCACGACCGGGTTCGAACTAATGACCTCCGAATCGGAAGTAAAGTGCGCTAGTGGAAAACACTAACTGCACTAGGAAAAGTGACAGGACATTTTTCATAACTTCTAACAAAATGTGTCGGTCGCTGAGCCTATCTCATTCTTTATACTTTATAGTACATACAGATAATACAGACAAAATACTTACATATTAGTTGTAGTTGCATAATGTAAGTTGAATTCAGTGTTCTGTAGAAGATTTGCTTCAATAAACATTAAAAAAAAAAAGGCGAGCTTAACCCTTACAAGAGTTAATGTCAATGAGTCTCAATGAGTCGTTATTGAATTGATGAGTCATGTTTTAGTGTAACCAGAAAGCTGGTACCGGTTCAAAGGCTGCCTAAAGGCATTCAACTCTTACTGACAATTTAGCGTGCCTTCCGGAGCAATGTAACGCTAATTTATAGCATAATAACTTAGTACAACTACTAGATTAAGAAATATCGGTTCAATATAGCAATATATAAGGTCAAAGTCAAGTTATGGTCTCAGTTAAGGATATTAAGGTTTTGCTTTTGATTGCCAAACAGTAAATCGAAGTAATCCCTACATCACCTTTCAATAAAAAAAATCGCATTATACTTACAGGTCACATTACATTTAATAAAACGGAAGAAAGTGAGGCCTTGAGTCGATAATAAATTATATCGAGTATCGACGGAATCTACGTTAGTGGTGGCAATAAACATCGTGTCGGTGAATTGCGCGCAGTTGAAATTTACATTTAAATTCGATGACTGCTTGGATTATGTGGATATTTATGACTGTTTCTGCAGCTCGAATTTAGCAATCAGCACAGTTGTAAATGGGTGACCGTTAAATACGTCACGGAATACATAAATGCATAAAAGTCACACCTGGGGTCTAGACAAATACCACTTTCTGTTGTCGTTAACGCCTGCGGAAAGATTAATTTGTATGTACATTAGCTGCGGAAATGTCACGTGACATGTTTTGTTAACCTTCTTTCATCCATTATTTCTACATGACCAAACCATCTCAACTATAAATCAAGAAATATGCAAGTTGCAATAATAGTGGACAACGGTTTCCGGAGAACCGGAAACCGTGGGTAAGAAAGGATATTTAAATAGCGACCAGAAACCGGATAACATAGTGTAGGCTGTGACGCAACAGGTGCGGGTTTGATTCCCGCTGCGGGACAAATGTTTGTATGTTCTACAGATATTTGTCCCTGGTCTGGGTGTTCAGTACTCGTAGTTCCCTAGATACCCACGACACAGGGAAACCTAATGTTGGATCAGGACTATGTATGTATCTGATGGGTATGTATGTTTACATTTATTTATATTTTAAAGATTGTGGGAAGACCAAGCTTTGCTCAGTAACGGGATGGATACCGAAATCAAATCAAAAAATCAAAATATATTTATTTGGGTCAAAAACAACATACAAAAACTTTAAAGAACGGTAATATCCGCAGAAGTTTGAAAACTGTGTCGCGAATATTAGCGCCCTCCTCCGAAAAGTAAAGAGCCAAACAAAAAATATATTAAATACCTTATAGTATCTATTTAAACAGGTACATAATGTAAAGTTACAATAGGATTTAAAGTACCCTAGAGTGGTATTAATGAATGGATTAAAATTCGTGTTTAGTATTCAGATGTGTGTGTGTGTGTGTGTGTGAAGTAGGGGGAGTGGGGGTGTGGGGGTGTGAGAGTGTGTGTGAAATACTAGCTTTTATTGATCAGCTAACGGCAATTATATGTTGAGGTAGTGATACCCGCCCTTTCTATTATAATAAAATCGAGAGAGACTTGTCTATGGGGTTTACCCCGGCTTTGGCATAGGTAGATCACATTTTGTCCATTTCCGGAATGTCATAATATCGTTTTAATCGGTCTTGAGATTTTTTGCACAGACACACAAAAAACTGATTATAAAAAAACAACAAAAGCCAAGCGACACAACTAGGTTTGGAATCGGCGTAAATACGTTTGTGGATTCATTGAGTATGTAGAAGTTTCCATATAAACCTTAAAATTTATGCTCATAACTCAATTGTCTTTGATTTTGACGACGAGCCAAATATATGAACACCTTAAATCAATTCATTTTGTAACAACTGTGAACCCGACATTTACAATATTAATTACATATTTACATCTTTCGCAACAACACTTACAAAGCTATTTTCATTTTGATGTTGCCGTTTTAATCTGAAAATATGCGATTTGAATTCTAGTGGATGTTATCAACAATCATCATGCCATTAAATACTGGCATGATGATTGTGAACGTATACGGAAGTGTGCCGTTACCAATATTTACAACAGCGCATTTTATATAATAAGGGAATTCAATTAGGTACTCTCAGCACTCCTGTAGAGGAAATTTTTCGGAATCACCCTGTCGAAGATTCTCAGAATGAGTAGAAACAGTATCGGTGGTTTCACTGATGATAGTACGGTATGCGAAAAAAAATGAATTTTCACAAATAATAAGGGAATTCTCAATTACGTACTTTCAGCACATCCGCAGAGGAAGTTCTTCGGAATTACCTTGTCGACTCTCGGAATGAGTCGAAACAATGTCGGTGGCTTAACTACTAGAATAGTACGGTACTAGAAAAAAAACACAATTTAACAGACATTTATAAGGGTCTTAAGTTTATATACTCGTGACTATAATTACAGTTTATAACTACATAATTCATCTTTGTTACTTACCCTGTTAATATGCATTTTTTCTGTATAACTTATAATCTGATCAACGAAAAAATACTAGTACATTTCCCAAAAATGATTTAATTGAAGCAATCAGGTTTTTATATTCCAGATATTTTACTTTATTCGTAATCAACTATATATATTACCTTAGGTGAATATCTAATAGTTCAATGTATTTTGTTATTTATTTAAGGTGAGCAATAAAGTATTTTATCATTTTTATTTGTATTTACCATTTATTTAAAACCAGTTTATGCTAACTTCCACCACTATTCACACTTCCTCCTCAACATGAAAATTGTCCCGAGTTTTTGACACTTGAGTTAGCTTGAAAGCCCAATTCAGAAGTATTCTTAAGTTCAGTTCAATTCAATTCCGACTGAGAGTTTCAGGCTTGAAAATATTTGTAATACGACTTTCAATGCAACAAGGAAGTACTTTTGCAGATTCAGCCTTTTCGTTGTGCAATTTACAGTTGATTATGGTTTGAAAGATTTATGTTTTTACGTACAATACAAATTTTCGGTAAATGTTTTTTTATGAATTTATATGTAAAAGATAGCTGTTACTTATTTTTTGGCAAGAAAATCGCGTAGTGAATTCACTTTCTTTTCTTCCATAATTTGTGATTTATTTTTCAGAAGCATCGTTAATACTTTTTTGGAAAATATATACATTTGGATATCGCATGTCTTATGTATCCATAGGTGGATACATGAGACATGCGTATTATTCTCTAAAAACAAACACGCTCACGATTGTAATTCCTATGATGGACATCCTAAAACCCATATCCAGTAGGTAGGTACGCAGACCCGTAAGGATGTACCATGTAACCCCAGTATGGGGTAGTCAGAGGTATGTCCAAATATTCAAATTATTTGGCATATGTCACGTTTTGTATGGTTGTTTTAATCTAAATAGTAAGCCTTCTTTTGAAGTTACAAAAGAATTCATGTCAGAATGATTATAATCTCATATTTATTTATTCTGAGGGATTAATAGGTATTGAAATAGATACCTTGTCAAATTCACAAATCTAAATCTAATTTTTTATTGATTTTTATTTTGATTTCGTAAAATTAATTAAATTTAGAGTAATAAGCAATAAATTGCCCCCAAAACTAATTTCACTCAATACCTACTAAGCTCTTACGAAAACAGCTGAGTAATTCCTTCACTTTCGTCTAGGTGGCGCTGCCATCGCTTCAGGCTGAAAGCCTGAGTTATGGTTAGGAGGGCCATGATTACTGAATTTTATGGGACAGATGTGGCAATTGACCTTGGCAAGGATCAGGCAGTGGAGCACCATTCATGAATGAGGACGATAGGATGACATTAATTGCTGTTCTACTTCACGAAGAAATACGACTAAAGTTCGTATAGATTTAATTTGATTCTAAAACGCAATCGGCACAAGACATGCATGGTTATTAATAAGGCTTTTTATAAAATTTTATAACATAAATAATTTCAAACTCGAAAGTATTGTACAAAAAAAAAGATTTTTTAGGATTTCTGTAACAGACATTCTTCATCTCAAGGATAAACACTCTGTACAGTATAACCCAAAAACTTATTACTTACTAGTAATAAGTACTCCACTTCCCCCCCATTATTCCATTAAGATCTCCAAAGTCCATCAATGATTAAGATTGTGGTATCCTTAAACATAGAACTCAAGATATGGTCACCATCTAGGCGTTTAGTATTCAGGGCGGCTGCTCCGCGTGGACTGTCACTTCGCAGAGAAAGCTCTAATTTATTTGTATAAGTGGATACTGAGTAGGTCACTGTATTTCTTGTTTTTTTTAAGACGTGGCCCAGAAACTGGAAATTACAGTCTGGTTTTTGAATACTAATTTTCTTTAGGACTGGAAGCGTAAATTTTTTCAGAATCTTTAGTTTTAAAATGTTCATAAAATTCGTTGTACTATATGTAACCAAGCCACTACTTAGTATGAAATAGTATTTTCCTATAACATACCGTTACGCGTTTTTCTTGTATAGAAATTTAAAAAAAAATCATGTGAAAGATTGCACATTATTAGACCATTAACTTCGCGCATGCCTTCGAATTATATTTAAGGCATGCCAGTTTTCTAATAATGTTTTGCATCACAGTTTTAAGCACATATTAATGCGCACATATATTAATAGAAAAACCTATTGGTGCTTAAAGAATTAATGAAAATACTTAATTGTACACCACAAACAAAGAACAACATGGACTCAATATAACTTTTGAAACTATCATGGTTTTCAACATCTATCATGGTGAGAAAGAGGGTAGATCGATTTGTCTATCACTAACATTCAAAACCCGTAAAGACTTCAGTTCCTCCCGTGATCATCGTACATGCAACTGTGCCGAAATATTAGAAACATTCAAACTCACAAATCATGGTAAATATCTCGTTTTTTTGTAAAAAAATAACATGGGCTCAAGTACCTTGCTTAGAAGTAATCTCTTCCTTTGGATGGACCGTAAATAAAAGCTCTTTAAATATAAAATGTTCACTAAGTATCATGCCATCTCGGGAAGCAAGGGAAATGAACGGAACCCACCGACTCCGTTCCAACGGAACACTCCTTTGGGAAATGTCGATAGTCGATAGACTACTGTGGTTACCTCGCCAGGATGTCTGGCTACTGAGTAAAAGCTTTGTAAAATAAATAGTTGCTATCAGTAACAAGCTAAGTACCAAGGTTATTTCAAAAAAGGAGGAGGCTTTCAATTATGTTAGTACTTGGAGGCTAGAAAACCACCCAGAGACATTGTTAGTTACCATGGTCTTTTAACATTCTGGAACAACAGAAGCAAATCTGATGCATTACTTGCGCGAAATATTTAAATTTCTAAAGTACGTTTATGTACGTGGACTCTGTCGAGGTTGTCTCCAGGTTGAAGAGACTGTGGTAATACACTGCATTGCTACAAATGAAGTCAGGTCAAAGACGGGACTGCAAGAGCTCATCAACTCATGCTCTCCATCATCATTAACTGACAAGAGGTCAGAGATACTGGAGCACTGCTGTCATCAACCCAGAGTCCTTCTCCGCTACTTAAAGGGTTGGACTGGTTGGGGTCAGGTGATAATGCACAATACACCCCAATGCGGGACGTCAGTGCAGACCTTAGTTCCTCCACTTAGAATTAGTACGTTTATACCTACATAGCCATAAACGCACTTCATCAGACACATGTCAGTGCTGATTTTATAATGTTTTTTTATACAATCAAAGTGGCAAACAAGTATACGGACCACCTGATGGTAAGCGGTTACCATAACCTATAGACGCTTGCACCACCTGAGCAGCTATCACTCGCTCGTTGCAGACCCTGAGATATAACGGGTGAAAAGTCTCATATACCTGTAGTTTTACCGGCCTCTTACCATACTGGAATACAGCAATGCGCGCATTACTGTTTGGCGGATAATATGTATGGGCGTATACTCCTCCTGACGAGCTCTTCTCAAGGAGCACTTCTACCATAAATATAGTTGGAATATTTTTAGTATTTTTATATTTTCAGTTAACAGTTTAGGTAAGATCATTATTATATTCTTAACAGAAAACATCCACAGAATCGTCTATTAGGTTAACTGTATTAGGTTATCCCTTTTCAAAACTAAAACAAAGTGAGATTTCTCTTAGAAATAAACAAAAACACAAACAGAGCAAAATTACTTTGTCGAATTAAAAGTTAGCCATCTCAACTCGTTGAGGGTTCTTCATTTTTCTTATTTTGCGGAATTCAATTTGTGGTCCAAATGTTTAAGAATAATAAACGGTACCAACGGCTGGAGAATGACCTTGCTCTTAATGTCTTTATGAATTTTCGGGTAGATGTTTCGGCCTAAACTACGGACCTCGGAAGATACATTTTTGCCTGATAGTGAATTGATAGGGCGTTCTCGTTAGATTCGTTATCGTCAAAGTTGAAGTAAAAAAGTCTTAATATCAGCACTCTCTCAGTAATAGTTGGCAAGAATATTCCTCAAAGCATGTATCCAACACTAGCTTCTGCCCACGACTTTGCCCGCGTGGTACCCGGATAAAAAGTAGCTTATGTGTTATTTTGATGTATAAGCTATATTATTGTAAAGTTTCATAAATTCCTTTCGACAGTTTTTGCGAGAGTAGAGAGACAAACATCATCATTAAATATTAGAATATTTATAATATTAATGTTTTATAATATTAGTAGGATAATATTTGTCAAAAGTGACAAACCAATAAGTTCTGCAGGTTTGATATAAATTCCCTCGATCTGATGACGTGTGCTGACATAATACTCCACTTCCACTTGAATCATACTCATATGAGTTTTGTAAGGAACCTCGAAAAGTTGAAATAAAAGCAACGAGAAAGTTTTGGAGTGTAGGAATATTAAGGGGAATGTCTAAGAATAGTCTTTATTTGGCTGATGTTTTTACAAGACATGACTGTTTATTTCTTTTTTTTTTTGATATTATTTTATTTAAAAATTATATCTTTCTCGGTGCTTGAGTTTACCTTCGAAGCTGGAGGTCGCAGGTGCCACTGAGGTTAAAATTTTTGGCATATTATCAAATCATGAATTTACATAATTCAATTATCACTTCACAAACATTATAAAAAAATGAAGCAGTGTTCGCTGCGGGTTCTGGTCGCAAGAAATTGCTGTAAGTAAACTTATCTTAGGAGACTTTAATTCCAAATCCTTGTGGTACTTAATAAGAATAATATATAAAAAAATATTGCCTTAGATCTTTGCGCTACGTTTTTTTTAAATGCCCGCTTGCACTTACCATACAGAAGTGTATCTGTAGGGACAAGTTTCCATGGAAATAATATGTACCTACGTTTGCCTTAGCTGTTCCTAAGATCTTCATTCTTATCAAACGCGATACCTCGTTTGAAAAATTACAAAGTTATGACAGATTTTCATAGAGAAACCATAAGTCATCTGTATGACTGTAATCCGGGTAGGTAAAATAAAGCAACAACATTTGAAGAAGTTGGCAATTTTCAATTGAAACTGTCCCAGACGTTCCTATGAACTAGATAAATCGAGTAAACAACACGATGGGGAGTTGGCAACCCACCAAGCAGAACCAAATTATTACATTGAGACTTGATTTGGAAGAATTGGCATCGGTTGTTATTCCACGTGTGTTGCCTGCTACAATGAAGTGAATTATGGAAGGAATTTTAGAAAACTTAAATAAAATTGTAGCAATGCAGTATAACAAAAATAAAATCTACCTTTTTATTCCAAAAACTATCGTGAACTTGTCTATTCATATTGTAAAAACGGGAATTTTCACGTACTGCACTATCGGTGAAGGCACCGACTAAGTTTCGACTCATTCTGAGAGTCTTCATCAGGGGGAGTGGTTGCGACTTTCTCCTTCCGCGTCGCGCGTGCACTACTAGTCCCTGATGAAGACTCTCGGAATGAGTCGAAACTTAGTCGGTGCCTTCACCGATAGTGCAGTACGTGAAAATTCCCGTTTTTACAATATGAAAAATCTACCTTGTTTTTTTTATCTATCTTTCTACTTGGATAGGTAACTCGTCTTTGTTATGGCGTGTGTGTATGGCTCGTAACTTTTATTTCGCACGGGGGTTGGCGCGGTACAGTACATCGACATTGGAGTTCGAAGTAGGTACGAACTAACCGTTGCGCATTGGTCAGGATCGCAGGACTGCTTACTTTCCGGGGTCGTTCGTACGTACACCTAGTAGATTCAATAGTCACCTTTATGGTCCGTATCCGCACTGATTTATCGTTCCCTACTTTTGATAGCAGAGCTGATGATTCGTCAGATTATAAATTCTTCGGGCAGCTAAGGGACTTGGCAATTCGCTTCTATAGCGCGTTCTAATCGACTATAAGCGACATCTAGTTCTATCACCGTTAACATAATCAAATTAAACATTTCAATTTATTGAATACCTTATAGTTTGTTCAGTGTAAGACAAATCTTGGTATTAATATTTCAGCACTTATCAAAAAAGAATATTGTCTTCTAAATTTTTTTTTCATATAGATTTTATTTCAATGAATTTGCTTAATAAGGTATTGCAGGAAATGGGTTGGCGTTGACTTTTGAAGAAGGGTTAACAATATACTTCCTCCTACTGACGATGCTGAGCCTAGTAAAACAAATCTGAATCCAACCAAGCATTAGTGATATTAAATTACGCTGAGGAGGCGAATAACACATTTCTAAAATGAATTTTAATGAAGAGATGCTCCGCTCATGTGCTTTTAGCTGGAAGTTTTCATATGTTCAGGAAGTAACGAGATAAGTGGTAGATTTTACTACAAGCTAAAATTGTGGAAATACCCTATAAGAAAAGAAGTAGCGTATATAAAGAAGCTGGCTCAAAAAAATGAGTTTTTTATTTGATTTTTCAATACAGTATTATATTATTTCCGTTTGTCCTATAGACCCCATTGCCTCTAATTTACCTCTAGTATCCCAAAAAATATACCTAAAGCAAAATATAAAGGAACAGTTGGCAATCTATGTAGCTTAGTGGGCGAAGGCCCATCTGAGACGCAGAAGGTTGCGGGTTCGATTCCCGCCGCGGGGCAAATATTTGTATCATGTGTAAATATTTGACTCGGATATGGGTGTTTTTACGTATAATATATGTATGTATTTACAAAAAAAAGTATTAAAGTATCAGTCATGTGGTTCCGATAATACAAGCTCTGCTTAGTTACGGGCTAGATGATGCCGTGTGAAAAATGACCAGCATTAAAAAAAGAAGTTAATAGGTTCCTTTTAAAAAACGTGAATTACTAACACGCTCATGACTTTATTCCCCATGATAGATATCCATACATAGTCAGAAGATCTTTGAGGATATGTCTAAATATTACTTTTGGCATATGTCTGCATTCCAAAAACTATTGTGAACTCGACTCTTCATATTGTATAAACAGGAATTTTCACATTAGGCACCGACTAAGTTTCGACTCATTCCGTCCGTCCGACGCGGAGGGAGAACGTCGCGATCACTCACCCTGATGAAGACTCTCTCGGAATGAGTCGAATCTTAGTCGGTGCCTTCACCGATAGTGCGGTACGTGAAAATTCCTGTTTTTACAATATGAATTTGAAATCTTATTATAACTTACTAATCAATCACAGACAAAGCTAAATTATAGTCAAACAATAAAATTATGTTATATCGATTTGGATGAAATTCGGAAAAAATAGCCTATGAATGTAAAAATTCATAGGCTATTTTTTTATCAGAGTACCACGCAGGCAAAGCCATGAGCAGAGACTATACTCTAAAATATAACTTGTTTTATCACAATCTAGCTAAAACCGTGTTGAGTCTCGTTCCTATCGGATCTCTTGCGAATACAAATGGGGCCAAATGGGTCATATAATCGGGATACTTTTGCTACTGCTGAATAATTCTGACATAACTTCCTTCCGCCAATATCAGAAAGCCATCAATGGAAATTAATATGGCAAAGTTTTTGCGCCCCATGGGACGCCGTGAAATGTGAAGCTAGCACAGGAGCTAGTGATCAGTTTCTTAATTTGTACCGTCAGAGTGATGGTGACGAATATCTTGTTTTTTTTAACCTATATCCCACTGCTATTGTTTAAGATTTAGGTACCTTTGATTTGTATGTAGCCTATTATGCAAAACGTTATGTTTTCATTATTTACCAAATTATCTGTTATATTTTTGTATTACATTTGAAAAACAAGAGCACAGTTTACTAAAAATACTATTTTACAATTGTATTTTCCCAAAGTTTTACTTTTTTACTTTTTTATAGAAAAAAATAAACAAACTCTTAAAAACAAAATAGCTGATTATTTATCTTAACTACGATTTACAAAAAGTATTTTTAGGAAAACAGTTTAGAAAATTTGCAGAATTTAAGTTTGGTTTGTCCTATATTTAGTCTGACCTAAATTAACTGAATAATAGATTATTGCGGTAGAATCACGTAAAAGAACGTTAAACGGCTCCTTCCGAACGGCTGAGCGAGTTGATTGGTCAATCTACCAGGGTTACCACTTTTTCTTGCGAATCTAGAAACTATAATATAATATTATGAGATGCAAAAAGTTTTGTGATCTCCTTGGCTACTACTAAAATATGTAATAATACTATAATACTGGTATTTCGTAGATATTTATAAGATCACAAATATTATCATACAAAATGTGCCTACTGCCTAATTTATACAATTAGATATCTACAAGATATCGTAAGTTTTTTAATCATGTTTCATTAACATGTGTATTTTTTGTAAAAGTGAAAATGTTTATTAACAAAAATCAGCCAACCTTCATAATCAAACCCTAGCTCACACTCAACAGATAAATCAACAAAACACCCAGAGTGTTTATATATTTTTCCTCCGAGTTATAATGTAAGAGACCTTACGTTTATGATAAATTTACATTATTAACCTTTTTATACCCTGTATCTATCTACTTAAATTTCAATATCTCCTCTGGCCTAAGGATGCGCTGAAAACTGTGTTTTTTTTTATTTGTTCAGTTTTTCCTTTTGTAAGTATTTTAATTCTAGGTATATTTGTTTAGTAATGTTTGTAATTTTGTTATTACAAATATTGTGTAGTTTTTTTAATATGTTTTAATTGTTAAAGTAATTTATATTTAAGATATCAGTAACATTGTATTTATGTGTATAAATTAAGAATTTTGAATTCTGTGATACTTTGAAAATAAATAAATAAATTTGAATTGACCTCCAGCTCCATATCTCTCCAACATTACATAAAATCTTTTAACATTTTTAAGGTTTCCGATTTGTGCCAACCCTGAGTCATCCAATACGTTCTTTGCGGTCCCGACTCGCCCTTTAGGGGCTTTTTGTTCAATATCTTTCGCTATTGAAAGAATCTTGCTTTTATTGCTGGATCTTCGTGGTCAAATGATGTAGGTGAACTCTTTCACCACGCTTGATCTTATCTTTGAAGAAGCTTAAAAGTTTTATTTTGACGTAGCTTTACATTATAATATAGCTATCAATTATAGTGTTACTTATATATTACAAAATCATCTTTGTAATTTGGTTTTCACGACATCATTTTTGACTTAGTGGGAGTTGTCTGTAATATAATATTATTATTTGTTTTCATAACCGAGATATGGCTCTTAAAGCGCAACCGTAGTTGCAATTACAAGATGGCAGTTTACTAAACTTTATCAAAATCATAGCCTTTCTCGGTAGCTTAATATTTATTTGCTAAAAAAATAATTTTAAATAATTATTAGTTGGTAGAAATCGAAATGACTAATTAACTAAATTGAAATGAATACAGTAACAAAGGTAGCACTTTTAACAGTCACCATTTTGTTTTCAAAATGGCGGTTGTTAGAAACGCGCGAATTTACGAGACCCGCTAAAAATTTATTGTAGCGACAAATGAAGTGTATTCGGGAAATGCCCTTGTTGTTTATTTATTCTAGCACATTTATCGCCGTGCTTAATAGATGGGTGGGAACATTTGGCTATTTTACAAAAATGTTTGTATGTTACAAACTTATAGAAATACAAATGATTATGCAAGAATTATAGTAAACAAAAATTTTAAAACTGATCGTTGTTTTTTGTAAGCACGTGTGTTGTAGTTAAAATGTATATAAGAGTTGTATTTTTTTATTAATTTTTATGTGCACCTACTCTTAAAATCTCCTATTAGGTATCCGTCTATCCAAGAGCTTTTGAGATGAGACCGCCCATTTTACCTTAATAAGGATAAGATTTTTGTTTTATTTGTGTACGGTGTACAATAAATTATTTCCATACATACAATCATTCAATGAACAGGAAAATCTATAAGTACATTGTACCATTGGTAAGTATATATTTCTTCTTTTATGTATAATCGAAATAAAATTTAAAGTCAAAATATCTTTAGAAACCTCGTTCCAGACAATATTCTTGCAGACAGAATAGAGAACCCATGTCACACATGTCAAATCCAACCAATAGCACCCAGTGCCGGTCATATTAATGGAATTAATTATAGGAAACCATATAGGTACGTCGACTATTCAACGTTAGGACAATAATGTCACAAACATTGGGTATGAAATGTATGGGCTTTGTACCCCGAGAAATTGTATTGGGTCCTTTGGCAAGGAACAAAATCCCCTATCAATAACAAGGACATAGGTCCTTGGTATTGATAGGCGATCTAAGGGAACAGTCATCGTTTTTCATAAGAGCCTTCATCATATACCTATAATTGTGTAATTAATTAATTTCGTAAGCGAGCACTATACCTCACTCATAAGTGTTCCAACTCGAACCTATTGTTTTGTAAAAGGATCATTTAAAAGAATAACCAGGCTTGTTTTCTTGCCTTTCTTTCCTGGCTTGGTCGCGGAGGAACAGGCAGTACATAAAAACCGACGTTTCAAAGTGGTCCTTGTGATTTTATTGAATAAATTAATTTTGACTTTGACATCGACTTTGACTATGACTTTGAGTTCCACCTTGATAATGAAAACGGAAAAGGAATGGAACAAACTACCTTCACCTGTTTTTTTTTTGAAAAATACAATCATGGTCTCTTCAAGTTATGAGTGAATATGTATCTTCTCTAGACCTTCATGCTCCATCATCAGCCATATCATCACTTATCATGAGATTTTGGTCGAGTGAATGTATATTCATGTTAAAAAAAGCGTAAATTAAATTTTATTCCAAAAACTATCGTGAACTTGACTATTCATATTGTAAAAACGGGAATTTTCACGTACTGCACTATCGGTGAAGGCACCGACTAAGTTTCGACTCATTCCGAGAGTCTTCATCAGGGTGAGTGGTTGTGACTTTCTCCTTCCGCGTCGCGCCGTGAAGGAGAAAGTCGCAACCACTCACCCTGATAGTGCAGTACGTGAAAATTCCTGGTTTTACAATATTAATAGTAAATTAAATTGTTTATGCGTAAAAAAAAATTGTCACTCGCAAAGCAATTGCTTTGCCTACAGCAATTTATATATAGTTTTAATAATAATTAGTCTGCTGTAACTGATTGATTTCTAAGAAAAAAGTCGTATGCACTAGATTTTGTAGATTTTCAATTTGATGTTGATAAATCAACTTTTTCTCGCTCAAACGTAAATTCTTCACAATCGATCGACATTTTCGTAACATGCATTATTGTTAGGAAGCTATTTATGTGAAGTATAAGTATAAAAACAATATTAAAAAAAAAAACAGAAAAAATCCACACCTTGTTTTCCGTTCCGAAAATCCTCATAACTCAAAAACTACAAAAAACAATGTATGTTATAACTACAAATATATACATGTGGTGTTTTCAAACACCCTCGGAGTGAGGCATTCATGTTTTGGACGTCACTGTTTAGTCCATCTTTTGATATTTATAAAAATTGCTAATAACGACCTTCATTATCACGATCACCGCTTTTAAAGAAACGAAGGCACTGGAGCTGAGCTAACCCATTCTACCATCGCACTCAACATACTTTAATTCAATTACAAAATCAACAGGTGACAAGCGAAGTTACCGTCAGGACCGTACCGAAGGGACAGAGAAAGTGTTAATTTTACTGTCAAATGTAATAATTAGTACCCTTGTCACTGTCGAAGTACCCCTTTGAGGCTCCTTGAGCGCCTGAGTGGTAGGAGCTATGCCTGAGTTCTGTTACTCAGTTTATACTTTGCTAATTATCCTTAAACAAGTAGCAAACCATAAATTGAAAAGTAAATATATTGACCTCTAATCAATCAGCTGTTTTCGTCACTGATTTTGCGCGAAAAACGCGATAAAATCGGGCTGAAATTGATTTGACGACTTGATGTGAGAATTGTTTATTTATAAAATGAAATGTAAATTATTATGTATCAATAAATAATATTTTATGCCAGTTTTATTCCAAAAACTATCGTGAACTTGACTATTCTATATATAATATAATATTGACTATATTGTAAAAACGGGAATTTTCACGTACTGCACTATCGGTGAAGGCACCGACTAAGTTGTTCGCCAAGCTTTTCATCTGAACCCTGTGGATAAATCACGTGCTAATGGATCTTCGTTTCGTCAGTTCGTCAGTACAAGTAACAAAAAACCTATTCAACATTCTAATGCACAGGCTCTCAAACTTATTTTTCCCACCACCCACTTTGAGAATAAAAAAATCTTTGTGAATAAATTTTAGAGTTTTCTACCGCCCCCCTGAAGGCATCCAGTGCCCACAAGGGGTCACTATCGCCCACTTTGAGAAACATTGTTTTAATGAATTGAATAACGTCAGCTAAACGAGTTTCTCAAAGTCCGATGAATATAAAACACTTTATTACGATAGTAAATTAATACAACTCGGAAGTTAATTCAGGAGCAATCTACAGATTTTCCATTTTTTCTCGAAAGCCACGTTAAATATGGCATTAATTATAAGCCTTGAGGGACTGGATTTCTCGAAGGGAAAATGTTGGGAGGGTAAAAAGTTTTTTAAAAGGGCAGCGTGAGTATCATAATGGGCAGAGCTATCACAATAACCTGACTTCTCAATTAGCGCCTTCTCCAGTCTAAGAACACTGGAAGTACTGTCCCAACGATCAGGGTGCAAAATTAAAAAAACTCATCTAGGTATATATAAATAAATTAACATCCAACAGCCACATACATAGACATGACAAATACAAGATTTAGCTATTTTTACCAGAGATGAAAAAGTATCAGCGATTTAGTTGCTTGATCATGAGTGATTATAACTATTTTCTCAACTTTTAATAACCATCAATTAGTAATAAAATTTTAAAGCTCCTCAATAAATCAAACACAAAAGCCGTCGGATCTCTATAGATTCTAATTAACCCTACTAAATTGTAGTGTCGACCAGCGGTATGAAATATAGCTCAATTAGCGACCTTTTCTCTTGGCCGGGTAACGGTTAAGCTTCTGTTATATTATAACGTTTGATACAAAATCACGGTAGGGCATCTTAATTTACTGTTTTTAATTTGAGTGTATAATTTTTTAATAAGTTATTTAAGAGGGTACCTGTTTCAAAGATAGTAGCAACATTATGTTATTTTCCCAGCCACAGTGTTTAGAGAAAGCTGGTAACACTTATCACTATCAGGGAGGCAACGAGTGAGTGATACCTTTGGTATTGGTATGGTACAAGCGTCCCATTAAACTGGAACACAGTCATGCTAAAACTCTTGCTTGGTCCCAGACTAGCCCTTTCACAAGGAGCCCTACTACTACTAAATGCAACTGGTCTTTACTCAAGGGCTTACCACAAGACCGTCATCTTAACATGCACTCGAAAGCACGAAAACACTTCGTACAAATGCCATTAATACTGATTTAAATGCAGATTTGTCGGACCAAATTGGCTACAAATATATCATCAGAACCTGCATCAGATTGTCGTTGAATTAATGGATTATCTAATCAGTCCTGTAATGTGTCATGTCAATTAACCGTGTAATTACACTTGAGTGAGTTATTGTGATTGTTGGGTGCCTTTTTACAGGTTAGGATTGTTGAGGAATTCATTGTAAAAGCCAATAGGTATTTATTCTTTTTTTAACACTTAACAGATATCCCGTGACCACGGCTGTTGTAATATACAGCCGAAATATCGGGAAAAATATTAAAAAAGGTAAACACGATAAAAATCCCTTAAGAACTTTTAATTATAGACACGTGAATAGCTCTGACCACATACTAAGATTCCCTGTATCGGTGGTATCACAAACCCCAAGCCCTATATAAATCTGTGATTGTATTATTGAAGAGGCCAAAATTTATTTAAAAATTACAAGGATTGACGTTTGTTAATTATTATTGAGATTTTAGTTTTGGTTAGTTAATAAACAATTAGATTAAAACTAAAAACACAATTAGTTCTTAGTCCTTTAGTCTAATATTATGGTGAAAATAACATGAATGAATGAAAATACATTCTTGTTCATCATAAAAAATAAACATATACGGTCTCATTACTAAACGTGGTCTAAACTCGAGTTTAAGCCAGGACTACTAAGTCTAGGTATAAATATAGACCTTTGGTTTAGACTTGACTTTATTACAAGAGCAGATTTTTCCGAGGTCTAACTAAACCCAACTAAAACTCGGGTCTACGTGTATCATTCAATCATTCACTGACAACAGCCAATGATCTTGGACTTTGCATGCCCCAAACTTCGATAACGTTCCATTCCTTCAAGAATCTTGAATAAAATTATTTGCTTTATTATTTAAGTCAAAATTTTTAAAAAAGGTGCCATTTATTAAAATATATGATTATTTATTTGCCTCGATAACCAGTCAGCTTATTATTAAAATAAAAAGTAACACTCTCTGAAAATAAAATCAAATATATTTTTACTAAGAAGTTTCCGGTTACGATTATTACTTGAAACGAAACGTAAGCGACTAAGGCACTAAAATGTCCTTTTTCAAAATCGCAACAATCAAAATCCATATCGCCAATCAAATTCTAGTCTATTTTCAAGCTTAGTCGTTTAGGAAACATAAAATAATATCAGATAAGTACGAATTATCGAAGGTGTTGTGTACTTTGCAATTACATTCAAATCTGTAAAAAGACATGACAGATTTAGCTAAAACCAGGGATAAACTAGGGGGCTGGCTGGTTTAATTATAAACAACAGATAGACCGCGGTTTTTGGCTTAAACCTCGTTTCGTAATAGCAATTTTCTAAAACCAGAGTCTAAACCCGAGTTTTTTCTTAAACTTGACTTAAACCACGTTTCGTAATGAGTCCGATAAATTTATTTTTACAAATACAAAACTGGATTTTTATATAAACGGAAAATAATTTTCCGAATTGGTTTGTAAATGACGGAGTTCTGAGGTATCAAATATTAAAAAAAAAACAACCGTCTCATTGAGAACCTTCTTTTTTTTGAAACGGTTATAAATAGTAACATCCATGTATTAAAAATTGCATAAGAAGCCTATGCAATTTTTATACGCGAGTGAAGTTACGACTGGAACTAATCTTACTAAATCAGAATGTTAAAAAAACCCTACCTGATTCAATGTCTGCCACAATATATTTTGCACCTCACAGTTTCTATTTTTCACATATTTCCCACTTACGTAATCGCAATAACGAGGTCACAAAACAAACAAAACAACACATTATTCCGCTAGACAAATGGACGTAGCACGTCTTGTGTTGTGACGTGACCATTGCCAGCTTAGCCAATTTCGGCTACATCTGGTCACATTTCGTGTTCGCGTGTACTATTCTTATATTTATGTAAAACTAGACTTGCTCACGGCTTCGTCCGCGTGGCTTTCAGCTGAAAAGTATTATTTTTATTTAAGTATTATTCCATTTTTTTTACAATAAGTTCAACTGTCAAGGAATCATTGTAATCCAAAATAAACAATATTTTATTTTATTATTTTTAAATAATATCGACTTTACCAATAAACATGCAACTTTCGCTTTATAATATTAGCAGATGCCGTATCATACCAAACTAGACCAACTTTGCTTAAACTTGCCAACACTTAATTGAAGAATATATTTTTCTGTCAAACAGACACGTACCGTTTTAGAAACTCATCATAACAATTTCACCAAAGAACATCAAAATTTTGACTTATAGGTAACATTAGCAGAATGCCCTGTCTATACCAAACTAGACCAACTTTGCTGAAACTTGCCAACACTTCATTGAAAAATATAATATGCGATTTCACACCACCACTGACATATTTAATGTCGGTAAGGTAGCATTTAAAAGAGAAGTTTTAAAAGTTCTCCAGGATAACACTGCTGTATAAAATTAAATCATAGTTTTAGTAAATGTTTTTAAATATGTATATATGTAGGTATATAATTAGGTAAAATTGAATATGAACTAGCACTATGCAAGTACATATAAATATAAATTTATAGGGCTCTAGGTTAAATGAATTGTATCTTGTATTATCGTTATTGTTTTATAATTAATTGTATCTTTCTCATAATTTATGTAAGTTGTATTTTGTTTGTTTGATTTTGTTTATGTTAGACTGTCGGTATTTTGTAAGTTTCTTTTAAATAATGTAAATCTCTCATTGGCCGTAAGTTAGATTATTAAGGTTAGAACTGTTTATATATAAGGGCTGTTGATTTTGTGTGAACAATAAAAAAAAAAAAAAAAAAAAATCCTGTCAAACAGCCAAATACCTTCTTAAAAACTCATCATAACAATTTCAGCAAAGAACATCAAAATTTCGACCTATAGGTAACATATGCAGTATGCCCTGTCTATACCAAACTAGACCAACTTTACCAAAACTTTCTAACACTCCATTGTCAAAGATTATTTAGCTTTCAAACAGCAAAATAGCTTCCTTAAAACTCAGCATCAGTTGGCAACACCGACGTCACTCGGGCCACTAAGTTATGACGTCACACACGCGCGTCACATTGCGTCTCGATGATGTGGGTCCGTCACTGGATGAAGAAGCGTGATAGTTCCCAAACGCTGATAGATTTCCGATTTGGAACTCATTTTTCATTGGAATTGGCATTGTTATATTTGATGGATATTTTCAATACGTAGTCTTTGTATAAACGATTAGCTTTTTCTTGACTATACCTGCTTGGTACACAAGATAAAAAAAACCTAATCATCAAGAATTAGGTTCAACCGTTACAACTCTTGTTTTTTTTTTTGTTATCAAAACCTGTTTTAAATAATGGACATTTAATTAATACTCCAATCTGTTTTTTCGTCCTTAAGGGTGAGTTTTTTTTCATAAAATGTATATGGAACCACCCTTGAAGTACTATACCCATCCCATTAATTAAAGAATCATATTAATCGGTTCACTTTGTACTAGCCAAGATTATCACATATATTCACACTAAAATACATATGGATGAATAAAGAACCTTCCCTTTTTAGAAGTCGGTTGAAAACCGTTCGCATTTAATACAAATATATAAGATTGAGCTAAGGCGTTAGTGGTCCAATAGTGGGCTTGTAACCTGTCACGTGGAACGTAATTACTTGAAAGACGCGCGCATGTGCCAAATATGTTTGGACGTGTCTCTGACTATCCACTTCTTAGTAGGTTAAAGCTCTACGCCTTGAGTATGTAGGGGAAATACAGTGAGGAGAGCGTTTGTTTTTTTTTTGTCCTTTATAATCTTTTCTAAAATACTTTTCTTTACATACTTCAACTGGTAAATATTTATTGCAATTACCTTCAATATAATTAACATTAATTAAACGTTTCTACGTGCACCACTTTCTTACAAACTTTATTATTATTTGGAGTAAACTATCCAAAATTGCTATCCAAAATAGCTAAAATATTGTAAGAATAGACTTAAGAGGTTACCTATCTAAATAAGTAGAGAAAAGCTGTTGCAATCTGCCCTGTTTTCTTTCATTAATATACTTTGAAAGACCTGTTTATATGTGAATATAGAGCTTGTGAACTTTCAGCTAAATCCTACTAATATTAGAAACGCAAAAGTTTGTGCGGATGGATGTTTGTTACTCTTTCACGTATAAACTACTGCACGGATTTTGATGAAATTCTACAGTAATATAGCTTAGCTTATACATCAGAATAACACACAGGCTACTTTTTATCCGGGTACCACGCGGACGAAGCCGTGGGCAGAATCTAGTAAGTACTGAAACTACAAATTCATCCTCTCAACCATAACACCTCCATACTTCCGGTGTCGTGGTCGCTTATGTCACTCCGTGCCCTCTGAGGAATTAGTCTCTTAATTGACTTAAAGTCCCTTCAGAGAAGGGCCTAGAATGTACAGCAGTTTGTACTGGCCACAGTATAGATACGCCAGAATGACCATTCGATGTACAGTATTTTTGCCAACTGGTTTACCCCTCTGGGTTTTAAAGATTGATTTTTTACTCATAGATGTATACTTTGTTTAAATTTCTACAGAAAAAATGTAGCCTAAGACTAAATACGATTCCCGCTGCGGGACAAATACATATATAGAACATGCAAATATTTAGGGAATCCAACAACTATGTGATGGAAAAATGTTTTTGAATCCTACTTATCCTACTGATATTATAAACGTGAAAGCTTGTGAGGATGTTTGTTACTCTTTCACGCAAAAACTACTGAACGGATTTTGATAAAACTTTACAGTAATATAGCTTATACATCAAAATAACACATAGGCTACTTTATATCCGGGTACCTCGCGGGCGAAGCCGTGGGCAGAAGCTAGTCCTACTAATATTAGAAACGTGAAAGTTTGTGAGGATGTTTGTTACTCTTTCACGCAAAAACTACTGAACGGATTTTGATGACACTTTACAGTAATATAGCTTATACATTATACATAGGCTACATTTTATTCGGGTTCCACGCGGGCGAAGTCGTGGGCAGAAGCTAGTCGTTAGATAAATGTTAAATTGGATATCTAAAGTAGTAGTAGTATTGGGCTTATCACGATGTTTGCTTTCAGTAATAGAAAGTATTGACAATTTATCAAGTGTAATATCTATTGAAATCAGTGTAGGTACACAATACAATATTCTTTAAGAAACTTTAATGCATTTTCTTTTGAAATTTGAACAGATTTCAAGTTTCCCGACTGCAACACATTTACTCTGTAGCTGCCCTTTGCCATAGAATACGCAAGTAATAGCTACTTACGTCATCTTTAATTAGGTCAAGGTATAAGGTACCAACGAATTTATTACGGCATCCGTAGGCCGATATCGTTTTAATTTCAGTTGTCTGGGAGAATTTATCACTTAGGTACGGTGAGAGGAAAAATGCCTATTTATCGTGGCCCTAATTATAATAGGGGAGAGTTCAGGTACAGCTTGCTTATAAAATTTAAGTGCGCATTTTTACGTCCTCTCAATGGTGAAAAAATATCGTGAGGAAACCGGCATGCTCTAAAACCGAAAATTCGAAGGCATGCGCTATCCGTTAGTGTAACTATTTGATATTTATTTATTTAACCATTTCGTTATAGTTACATAACATTGGCATGTCAAAGTTTACATAAGTTCTTAATCTAGAATATTACACTATCCATGCAAATCAGAAAATGAACAACTCATATATTCATTAATATGATAAAAAGGGTGACATTAAAGGAATTCCTTTAATTTCGTTTTAAATTGGTTAGGCGGAAGCCGTGTGATATCTAATGGCAATTTATTGTACATATCGAGCTTTTGACAGATACCCAGTTTATACGTCTTAACAAGTCTGTGTTTGGAACGTATAATTTTTCTTTGTTTCGGGTGTTATAATTGTGTAAATGTTTTTTCATGGGTAAATCGACTTTTTTTAAATGAATTTCTTAAATGAATTTCTTGGAATGCTTACTATTTGCAAAACGCAGCCATGTGCCAAATATAATGTATGAGCGTGCCTCTGCGTAGCGTAGCGTAGCAACAAATATCATTACCGACTTATTACGCCGACCCATAAGTTAGCTAAATCAGAAAGGTCGGTTTACATAATTAATCTGTACTTCTGTATTTCTGTATTTCTGACTATACCTCCTACTTAATCTCCTCGAAAGATCGATAGTATATATTATTATATTTAAATAGTACTATACATGTATAGTACTATTTAAGTATTGAAATAGTTAACAAATCTATTTCTAGTTTTGAAGGTAACAAGGCACAATATTTGGTATATCTATTTGTTTCAGAATAGGTTTCGTATTACGCCTGATCCAAACATAATTTTGTTTTGCGTTACACTAATGACCCGGTCATACTGGTGGCGGTGGCGTGGCGGTGGCGGTGGTGATCAAAAGGAAATGGTTGTCAAGTAATAATAATAAATATTTATTTTAATTTTGAAGTATATAGGTATACAATGACACTTAGACTAAATTTGATTATACTTAAGTAGGTACACGAATTTGTAAATCATATTATTCACTATTGTTTAATTAGGTAGGTAGGTAGCTAGTTGATTCACAAACATAGAAAAATTCCAGCTGCTTTTGTCTAAGTGGTCGATACTGACCCTAAAGTCAAAGTCAAAAGTCAAAGTCAATAGATAGATGGATAGATAAACTCTTTATTGCACACCAAAGCAAAATACAAAAAGACACAGGAATTCACAATAATATAAGGTACAATGGGTGGTCTTATCGCTAAAAGGGATCTCTTCCAGACAACCTTTGGATGGTTTTTATTCATTGAAATCACAAGAATCATATAGAAACGTCAACTTAAAAACTAGGCAAAAACCTGTAAAATAGGTATCAGCGTATAGAAAAACTCGGCAATGAAGTTGTGCAGCCTGTGGTGACGCATAGAGTGTACTTGGATATTTATAGTGTTAAAGTGTTTGGGTATATAAAGTGTTCTGTGTAAGTGTAGTGCCTAAATAAGTGTAGTGTTTAAGCAGTGATGGCATGTCAAATGGTTATCAAGTGGTTATAAAGTGGTTATGAAAGTTTACAATATGAATAGTCAAGTTCACGATAGTTTTTGGAATAAAATGGTTATGAAAGTTCGCGTTAGTTTAACCTAGCCCTTAGTGGTGTAAAAGCTTGTCCGGGAAGTATTGCCATCATACCCAACAATCCAAGCATTGCTGCTTCGTGGCAGATATACCAAGCATTGCTGCTTCGTGGCAGATATACCAAGCATTGCTGCTTCGTGGCAGATATACCAAGCATTGCTGCTTCGTGGCAGATATACCAAGCATTGCTGCTTCGTGGCAGATATACCAAGCATTGCTGCTTCGTGGCAGATATACCAAGCATTGCTGCTTCGTGGCAGATATACCAAGCATTGCTGCTTCGTGGCAGATATACCAAGCATTGCTGCTTCGTGGCAGATATACCAAGCATTGCTGCTTCGTGGCAGTGATCGTTATAAACGGATCGTTGGAAACTGATTTGAAGGGTATGCCGCTAAAATTGACACATGAGACTTGTCACACGTTATGTCTCGGAGTCAGCAACACGCGACTGATAACTCTAATCTTATTCTAAGTGGGGGAACTAAGGTCAAACTGACGTCCCGCATTAAGGTGTATTGTGCATTATCCCTCTACTAACCTGACCCCAACCAGCCCAACTCCTTGAAGTAGCGGAGGACTCTGGTTTGATGACAGCAGTGTTCCAGTATCCCTGACCTCTTGACGGAGAGCATGAGTTGATGAGCTCTTGCAGTCCCGTCTTCGACCTGACTTCATTTGTGGCGGTGCAGTGTATTACCACTCCACAGTCTCTTCAACCTGGAGGCAACCTCGACAGTCTGTGGCCCCTGTCTTAAGGAGATGGTGATTCAGATCACAGTGTCTCCCTGATGATGCCCACCATCATCCTCAGGTCGTCGCGTTGACTGATACCTCAGCGTTGCAAATGTCCATAGTTTACGGTAATCGCTTACCAACAGTTTGGGCCGTATGCTAGTTTGACACTAGGTTGTATAAAAAAAACTTTCTAACTCGCGGCTATGCTTGTATTCTTTACGAGAAGAATCTAACTTAGATAGATAGATAGTTTAGATAGTTTTTTATTCAACACATACAATACAGCACAGACAAGTACAAATGAAAAGAAATACGAACAATTAAAAAACACAGTAAATTATAAAAGAGTAGATACAATACATGGGTGCTAACCAGTGCTAACGAGGGCAGTATATGCTGCAATTGTAGGTATGACTCAAAAAGGTTCTATCTCAGCTACTGCTGCTCCGCCAAGGTGAGGCAGAGCTGATTTTCAGATACTTACTTATGTTCTTACAAAATCATACATTATTTACCGCTGAATGAGAACACGAGAAACAGTTAAAAGTTGAAACAGCGACTCAGCACTTTGGCTAAGTAATAATAAATGAGATGAGTTACCAACAGGTATGCAACAGGTGCTCCAATCATTGGAATATTTTATGAGCTTGCACTTTCCATTACAGATATTATTCCTACATGAAAACACTGTAAACTCGACTTGCTATTGCAAGTATATGGAAATATATATTACTATCTTCTGCTCACAACTTCACCAGCGTAGTATCCGGATAAAAAGTAGCCTATGTGTTATTCTGATCTACTTATAAGCTATATTGCTGTAAAGTTTCATCAAAATCCGTTCAATGTTTTTTGCGTGAAAGAGTAACATACATCTAACTTTCGCGTTTATAATATTAGTAGGATTGGTCCTAAATTGACAACAAACTAAAAATAGACAAGTTAATTTTAACAAAATTTTAAAGAAGCCGATATGACATGTATTCTGTAAGTTTTGCAGGCAGGAATAAACCTGAATAGAGTTGAGTTTAAGCTAATTCTTCGCAACCAAATTATCGTTAACGAATCATAAAGGTCACATTCCCAATGTTAGTTTTAGATCAATTTTGACCGACGAGAGGGGAACTATATATTATGAGTAAAAAATAACTGGCAGATATAAACAGAAAACAAACAAAATGTTTCCATGACCAAACCCCAAGTAGGTAGATATGCCGATTATATTGCATTCCAGCATTTTGAGGTAAAAATGGTGTAGATTTCCCCCAGGAATCTTGAACGATGTGGACGGACGGTACACACAATAAGCCCTACACACCGTTGTAGCCACAGAACATACAAATTTCTTCGAATTTACCCATAGCTTATAAAATAACTGTGAGCAAGTTCCCCAGTTCAAATAATTTCATTCAACTCCAAACAATAAGCAATAAGACTACCCATTGTAATCCTTTTGTATAAATTTTGTTTTATGTAATTTTCTTGTGGTGTAAAATAAAGTATTTTCATAAAACTATTCAATTTCTTGAATACATTTTGAAACAATATAAAGACTCCAAAACCGTTTAGTCGTGTTAGGCCAATTTGCAAATGCAAATTAAAAATTAATTTGCATTAACGTGATTTCAGCCATTGGACCAAATGGTCCAAAAAATCACGTCCAGCTCGCAAATGGTCCAATTCGAGACGTGTTGTGATACGCCCGAAGTTGCCTGTTAAATTACCCTTTGTATTTTTGAAGAACAAACTTACTATATTTTTATTTTATTTAAATAGTTTATTTGAATGTCTGCGGTCTGTCTGTACATACACTAGTTAGTCTTTGGTTTCAGTCGCTAACAAGCGAAGGTTTCCGAGGTTAGATGCCTTAAAATGAAGACGCCTTACCTAAGATGGAGATAGCATATGCGCCTATATATTTCAACATCATAAAAGTACAATGAATCTCTGAATGCTCGATACCATTTTCTCCCTATTTTGTAATTTATTTCCTTAGATTCGAGATCGTTTTGCGGAAGCAATCAATCTTCAGTCACGCAATTCTGAGAGCAATACAGAATGATTTTTCATCTTTTCAAATGAAATAAGCGAAAAGTTAAATTATTATTTTTAGCATTTCAACATCGAAAACTGACAACCCCAGGGTAGGTAAATAATCATTCTAAAGAGGTAAAGTTTACTACACGATGGATCGATATCGTCGGTTGCAGAAAGTTGTTCGAGCAAGAATCTAAAAAGCTATTCGTTCTCGCTGTGTATGTACAAATATTGGCAAGATTCTGTTGTCCAATCAAAGGAAAAGTAAGAGAGCGTGCACTTGGCTAAAAATATCTATAGCTTGGTGGCTATATATATATTTTCCGGGTATTTACAGTTGTTCTAATGAACAAGATCAGCACTCGGGGAGGCCTATGCTGGAAAGCAAGACAATTAAGAAACCGGTGTCTTAAACAAATATATATATAATTATTATTTTATTTACATATACTTACTTACCTAAACAAATTAATTTGTAGTTATAAGTAGAAATAAGATAAAAAATAACTATAATATTGTTAATAAAAGCTATGATTATTATTATAATGAACAAGATCTGATCTGGAAATACTAGATTCAAGTAGAGTTTGTTGCCTGATTCTTCTAGGCTTGGTGAGAAATCGGTTTAAAGATTCTTTGTTTCTCAAAGAACACAATTATAGTTTACTTAAATGAGGAAACAAAACTTTTAGTACCTACTTATAAGTGCGTATCAACTTAAATATATATCTTAGCACGAGTGTGCTTACCTGTTAACTTAATTTACTTACCTATCTACTAAAAAATAACAGAAAAAAAAACAGAATATAAAGCAACTTAATCTAACACAACACAAGTACCTAGGAACAAAACGTATCCAGACACACATTTGTAGGCACATAGAAACCCCACCATTCATATTTTTTTATAGATAGATACTAAATATTTTACCTATCCAGAAATAAACCAGCTAGACAAAGCAAAGTAAATTTGTGATTTTACCACACACAAGCCTACCCTCATTTTTACCGACCGGTGGTAAAACTTGTAGTTTAAGTTGTCGTTTTTTAAGATCCTTGTTATTTCAATGAATAACAACATTATTGAATGTGACTTGATTCTCACGTCTTCGACGGAAAACTGCGAGTGTATCATCACAATCCATCCAAAGGAGGCACGCCTTATCCATACATTATTAAAGCTCTCTAGGAACCCTTTCTCCAAAGACAACCCACTGTGGTGCGTTCAAAAAAGGAGATCGTTTTTTGCGATAAGACCGCCCATTGTACCGTACCTTGTATTTTCATGAATTCCTATTTATTTTTCTTTGGTGTGCAATAAAGAGTTTAACTATCTACATATCTTTCTATCTAAAGGGGTATTCAAACGGAATGACGAAAAGTCTCGCTTCCGGTACAAATGCCAGGAAATTGCGTACATGGGCCTCGTTATGTAAGCACCCAGCAGAAACTAGCAAATTCATCAGTACAGCAATGGAAGAAATGCTTTCAGTGGCCTTCTTCCTCGATAAATACAATCATGAGTCTTCAAGTCAAAGGTAAATAAATATAAATAGGTAGGTAGCAGGTATCTTCTAGACAAACATGGTATACCTAATACTTAATACTACATTTTACATTGCACGTGTTGAGGGAGAACGTCGCGATCACTCACCCTGATGAAGACTCTCGGAATGAGTCGAAACTTAGTCGGTGCCTTCATTCGTACGGTATGTGAAAATTCCCGTTTTTACAATATGAATAGTCAAGTTCACGATCGTTTTTGGAATAAAATAACTAACAAAATGAAGCAATAACCCCGACCATCGTCCTCTGTTCTCATTAAAAAAACAACCAAGAGACATACAGTCCTATAGTGACATAGGATTCCCTGTGTCATAAGTATCAGGAACCACGAGGACAGTGTTACCACATCACCCAGACCGAAACAGATATGCTAACATTTTGTCCCGCAGCGGAAATCAAATTTTATTAAGTTTTGCTTATTTTATTGTTATGTACCTCTGCCTACTTATAATGAAAGAGGCGTGAGTGTTCGTATGTTTTTAGTTGTCAATTTTCGTATTTAAATTGAAATAAATCTAGACATATAATTATCTCTTTTGCATGTTGTGCCGGGACAAAGTTGCGGGGCATTCCATTAGTTCATAAATTAAATGGTACCTATTTTTTTAGTTCTTATTTTTCGTATTTAAATGGAAATATATCTATATATATCTCTTTTGCATGTTTTATTCCAATTCAATGTAATTTATTCCATAAAGATACATTATAGTACACTTGGAAATGTCAAAAAAACAAATAACAAATAATAGTAATATAAAAATAATAATAATAATACAATTCTTATAATTGTATGTATCTACGTAAAAATAAAAAATTTAAATCATAAAATATATGGTAATTTGGTAACTAACAATTTGGTAATTTGTGCCCGGACAAAGTTGCGGGGCGTTCCGCTATTTCATAAAAAGTAGGTACCTATTCCTCCTATCCTCCCCAAAGTTCCCTCCTAAATCAATTCCCGAAGCCATCATCAAGCTAATCTCTTATTTAACATAGATTTAATCCTCGACCCCCGTTTTAGCCGGTATGAATTGAGTACTCGAATAATGCTATATTCTCACGGAGCGGTGCAGTGACTTCCTGAGAAGCAAAACTACTACGCTTCCGTTGTTGCGAAGGCGAGCGAGGAAATTGCGGCTGACACCAGTAACCGGGTGGCAACCGTTGTCAACCCTACATATCGGGTACCAAGACGGGTCATACGGGGTAAATGAGGACACAAAAACGTATAAAAAACGTTGAATTACGCAGAATCTTTTTTTACAAGTCACATTATGTAGTCTTGGTCCCATACTATGTGACTATCAGGAACTGTGAATACCGCGGTACCACAATAGATATGGAACATAAATTAGTAGAATATGCAAACTTTTGTCCCGCTGCGAGAATCTAACCCGCACCTTTTCTGTCGCGTCCGGTTTCTCGCTCGCCGTGTCATTGAGGTCATCAAATAGGTATCTTAAGTAGGCAGATATACAAGAAAAGCCCACTATCATAATTTCGTAAGAAGAATAGAAAAGAAGAAATCTATCCTTTTTTCGAATATCGGTTCCTAAAGCGGATTTTAGTTTCCTAGTACTTAACGGGTTGTGAAAGCTGATTCAAAGTCAAAGTCAAAAGTCAAAACTACACTAAAAGGCTTGTAGGTTTTTTTTATTTGTATTCTCTCGACTGTACTAGCAGACTATGCCTGAGTAGCAAAAGTGTTTTAACCGACTTCAAAAAAATAGGTTTTACGTACGCCTGCATCTACGTATTTTTTTATATATTTTATCTCCTATTTCAATCCGTGTATGTTTTCTCGATACAACGATATTTGGTACTCGCGAAGTAGGGTTGACAACTGTGTAGTATATAGTTCAACAAGTATTTGTTTAATATCGCTGCGATAATATCTGACATTGAACTATTTGGGGCGACAGAGTGCCCCCGAGAAGTCGGTGAGCCACATATCAAAGTCAAAGTCAAAGTCAAAGTCAAAGTCAAAGTCAAAGTCAAAGTCAAAGTCAAAGTCAAAGTCAAAGTCAAAGTCAAAGTCAAAGTCAAAGTCAAAGTCAAAGTCAAAGTCAAAGTCAAAGTCAAAGTCAAAGTCAAAGTCAAAGTCAAAGTCAAAGTCAAAGTCAAAGTCAAAGTCAAAGTCAAAGTCAAAGTCAAAGTCAAAGTCAAAGTCAAAGTCAAAGTCAAAGTCAAAGTCAAAGTCAAAGTCAAAGTCAAAGTCAAAGTCAAAGTCACAGTCAAAGTCAAAGTCAAAGTCAAAGTCAAAGTCAAAGTCAAAGTCAAAGTCAAAGTCAAAGTCAAAGTCAAAGTCAAAGTCAAAGTCAAAGACAAAGTCAAAGTCAAAGCCAAAGCCAAAGTCAAAGTCAAAGTCAATAGGTTTTTATTCATTGAAATCACAAGGATCATATAGTCAACTTAAAAACTACGTTAATTTTAAATTTGAAAGTGAATGCATGGGATTGCGACCTGTCACGTGGAATGCTAACTCCTTGCAAAACGCTGGCATGTGCCAAATGTATGGACGAGCATTTTCTTTATAAATCAAGCAATGATCCTGGGCAAATGCCTTTCCAAAGAGTGTGACGACGAACGATCTTCCACTCACGAACTTCCCACCACATTTACGATGTTATCTGTCAAAAGGTTATTTAATTTTCATACCCAACCCATACGAAGTACTACTCACAAACTTTCGCGTTTATAATATTAGTAGGATGTTATTTTTATTTATTCATACAACTATGTACAAATAGGTATATACAAAACATACAGATGAAACAGCTAGCTACCCAAAGACCGTTCCAAACGATCTATAGATAACTCAACTGATCCAGATCACTATTGGAAACGTTCTCAAAATACCGGCAGCAGTACCACGCTTATTGGCAATGCTAATTAGGTTTAGGTTTAGGTTTAAAGATATTTATTCTCAAAAAAGACACAGTCACTTTTACTTTACACACAGTCGTTTTACTTTATTAATTGTATACTTTAAGCTAAATAGTTATTCTCATGTAAGTGACTGTGTCTTTTTTGAGAATAAATATCTTTAAACCTAATTCGTTAACCAGATTATATCATATTTTTATATAATTAATGATATGAGGGTCAATGTCAATCAAGTTTCAATTTTGTACATGATTATCTGAGTAACATCATAAATAAGAGTGTTTTGAGGGTACTTCGGAAACTCTCTCAGGTAATTCAGAAATTAACGTATCGCTTCGTTATTTCAGCGTGATTATAAATTTTGTTGGAAAAATTGCGAAAAAAAAGTTTGAATTAGTGCGTGAATTGATATTCTGTGTTTTCTGATATTATAAACAGAGTTTTTGCTTAATATTATAAAATGGATTGAAAATGGTGTCTTATATTGAGGTGAGTACAAGTATATTTCGCTGTACGCTTTTTTTTTTTGTGGTTACTAGCGAGAAATCATAAAGGGATTTCCACAGTACCTACTTGTAAATCCTGATACCCAATTCTAGTGTGGAGTTAAGATATTGTGTGTATTTGTTTTAAAAAAAATACGTTTTTAGTGTTTTACAAACACTATCATTAAGGTGCAGAATTTTTACCCACTCAGGTTTTGTCAGATTATTTTAAAAAGTTAACATTTTTTGGTCACTGGCTGTAAGGTTATTCCCATTCTCCCCAATAGCTTATAATAATATGAAATAAATTTTTCCTACTTGTAAATAGTGGTATGAATAAATGTATTAGGTATACTATAAAAAAATTAAAAAAAATAGATCACGATCCATATTATTTTAGTAAAAAATAAATAAAGTACTTAAGTATAACATCTATGCTAGGAAATCAAAATAAATATTTTTTTAAATATTATTATAGGCTACATAAATGCAACTCACCCTGATGAAGACTCTCGGAATTAGTCGAAACTTAGTCGGTGCCTTCACCGATAGTGCGGTACGTGAAAATTCCCGTTTTTACAATATGAATAGTCAAGTTCACGATAGTTTTTGGAATAAAATAAATGCAACTATTTGAAGACCCTGGCCAAAGATCGGCCGATACTTATAAGTAAAATACAAAAAATGTTTACTCAGTACAGCTACATTTGATGGACGTAATGACGACGGTGTGTGGGTTTGATTCCCGCTGCGGAACAAATATTGGCATGTTCTGCAGATTCCGTTGTGATACCACGATACTCGTGGTTCCTAAACTCACGACATGGTATCCTAGTGTGAGACCAGACTATCTATTGTTGGGTGTTAATTTATTTATTTATAACAAAGAAATCCATAGGACATTATGTCCTACTAGCTTCTGCCCACGGCTTCGCCCGCGTCGTACCCGAATAAAAAGTAGCCTATGTGTTATGTGTTATTCTGATGTATATGCTATATTACTGTAAAGTTTCATCAAAATCCGTTCAGTAGTTTTTGCGTGAAAGAGTAACAAACATCCATCCTCACAAACTTTCGCGTTTATAATAGTTTTGGATATGTAAGTTTTTTGACGGGATTATTTACAATAAATAATAAAGAAATAATAATAAAAGAAAATCGTAATGGCGAAGGTACGATTTGTCTCTAATCTCCACTTCCACGCATACTGACTGATTGTGAAGAGAACGAACATTATTTTTTGGATTTTCCCATTAGTTATTATGCAAATTTGGTAGGTACCTATTGAGACTTTCTCCACACTTCAACGCTTGCAGACATAGTGCAAAGCTTCCACGCTTGCAGACAGAAAGTGCGAAGAATGCGAATACGTTTAGGGGTTTGAAAGCTGTTGGGGATAATGGGAATAAGCCCACTAGACCAAGTAAATTCCTCTCCGTAATGCGGTTGGTTGCTACATGTTTTCCCTCTTTACGTCAGTAAGCGGCTTTCAAACGCCACCGTCCGCCGAAAATACCTTGACATTTTAGATTTAGTTATGTAAAGTTAACTATTCATCTAGTTTTCGAACCGATAAGCACGACCAACCGCATACGGGTAAAAAAATAATTTCCAAACAAAAACTGGGTCTCATTACGAAACGTGGTTTAAATCAGTGGTTTATCTCTCAAAGTTAGACCAGACTTTTGAATCCTGATTTTTCAAGACAAATTGATATAACAAAGCGTACAAAGTTTAAAATTGAATGTTAAAATAAAATTGCCGACAGTCTATTTGACGTTTCAAAAAAAGGTTTGATGATAAATAACTGCTAAAAGATAAACCAGGCGGTCACCTAGTTTATTTCTATCATAACTCAACCTCTTTTTGAGAACCTACTTTCTTTTGGTAGCCAATCAAAATAATGTGTATTTTTTTTGTGGTTTTGAAATGTTTGTAAATCATATTGACAGCCCGCGGTTGTAGACCTTATTCGCTTTGCCATAATATTACTTTTTCGATAATGTCTATTTAAACCTTGGTTTAGTGGCTCTGACAGAACTTGAGTTCAACTCGAGTTTAGACCACGTTTCGTAATGAGACCCAAGATTTAACATAAATACCTAAAGTCACTCCTGTTTTTGTTGTGATATATATAACTAGTAGGTACTTACTTACCTACACCATACTGTAGAAAAATACGGCGGTCATTTTATATAATGTACCTATGATTCCAGATTTCCTATAATTTGCAAGAAGTAAAAGGTAGGTATAAACGATAAACACTTTTGATTTCGATTTTAGCGAATTAACATTTTAAATTTAACATTAACGAAACAATATGCCACATTTATGTACGATAAACTATAAAAAGCCACTTTGTTTGACTGAAGTGTTACATGAGCAAGTGGATTTAGGAACGTGAATAAACGTCGTTTTTTTTTACCTTCATTATTCACATAGGTATGTGCAGCACATACATATTATTATGAAAAAAATATTATCGTTTTTTAAAAAAAAAGGTTTTTTTCTGGCAGATGGCCCACCCGATAAAACGAATAAAAAGCGATAAAACACGATATGCGCGATATTGTAGTGCTTTTGCCACATTTTATCGTAACAACAAAAATGGCTGCATTTAATACATTATATACAACCCAATGAACAATCGTGTGAAGTTTGGTGCACAGAAAATCTAACATTTAATTATTTTAAATAAGTAAAATAAACACCCAACAGACGCATACCAACATAGTACATACATCTGCGTCGACACACTGTCATTTCATGCTCACAACTCGTGGTGGCGACTATATCTGAATTTTCTTCATTGGTGTAGACTGAAAACTAAAACTCCCTGCTCATTTTAATTTAAGCATCTCTTACCTCGGATGCCTAATTATTAAAACCCGTAATTATCGGTGGATTGTAGTACATCTCATTACAGCTTCTCATGTTTGGCTTACTAATTGACTTGTTGACCTGTTATGCTGGGCCATAGTGATTGGCAGCACTTAATTTAGTGGGAATTGGATACGTGTATTGGAACTAAACGTATTTCAGTGTCGGATAAGCAGGTGAAGATAATGTTTTCCGAGTATTTTTGACAGTGTTTTTGTTTACCCATGATGTTAGAAGCCCGTATAATAGGAACGGGTAAAAAATCGCAGATAAGCCGTTACATAGATAAATGATAATAGATAAATAGAAATAAAATAAATAACCTAACATATCGATAGAAAAAAAACCGTCTTACGTATAAGACAGCTTTCATTCTATAGATTTATATAACAAGTCACACACAAGAGGCAATAGACAAGAAATTTTGTAAATATTTAAATGAATGTTGTTAAAGTAATATTTAAAACATCACAGTCAGAGCTCATAATATTATTACAGGTATATTTGACCTGAAATGATCCAGAAATGAATGAAAGATTGTATAAAACCTAATAAAGGAAAATTATTCCAAAAAGGGGTGACTTCGCCAAATGAACACATATATCTGGAAAAATCGAATAATAATTTGAATAAAGAATAAAATATTATTTGCTGTAAAAACCAGAACTGTTCTAGGGCATGCTAATTTCCTTAAGGTGTTTTCCTTCATCTTTTTGAGCACTGTTTCGACAAAAATTGAAAAAAATCATTGGTGAACGACCATTTCATTTTATCAATTTTACTTGTATATACTTCAATGCGAATAGTTGAATTTCTAAAATCCTATAACAAAGGTTTGTTTTCTAACACATAATACAAATCACTATAACATACATAAATATACTGAGACACTCTTTAAAAAAAAATACATGGTACTCGTAAATTTCCTATATGACGTCATGATCGGCCACATCAAACAGAAAACACAGTATAAATATTAATAACATCGAACGAACATAAATTTACAATCTGCCTATCAGTAATTCTCATTTGATCACAAATCGGTACGAGGGATGATGCCAGCGTAATTGCCTTCCTCGTACGAAGATAATTGAATGGTTAGAATAAGCTATTTGTGACTTCCTGATCAAAAGAAATCCCAATCACATTCTGGTCTATAATTATTTTGATTAAATATGTAACTTTTCGGCAGTCAGTAATGCCTGTCGTTTTCTGTCAAGCAAAAAACAAAGAATCTATTTATCCTCCAGATTGTTTCGCTTGTCACAGCCAGGAATAATATTGCTTTAGAGTGTAATGTCCTCCGTGACACCTCTGGAAGTGGCATGAGTGAAATAGCTTCTCTTATGACACTATTATGAATTTTAAATCATAATGTCTCAGGAAATTTGTTCACCCATCTACACAAAATAACAAAAATAGTTATTTCAATAAGTTGGCATCGTTTTTTATCTCGTGTCAATGATTCTTTTGTGGTCTTTCGACGTGTAGGTCTAAAAGTGCCTGTTATAAGTAGAAAGAATCTGTGTGATGAAAGATTCAGGGTTATCCCTGCAGAACCGTGCTACTCCTGTGTACCTAGATACATGACTCACATTCACAGTTTTGAGCTTTTATTACCAACATATTATATCACATTTTTGTCAAACGCCGAAACTGAAACGAAAATGGCTAGCGTTCGAGTCACACTGTTCGAAATCTACGAGTATCTCATTCAAATCGCAATTATTTTACATTTTATTTCTTTTATAACAAATGATTTTCAGGCTCGTTGCATGGTCTGCCATTTAATACTTTGCTGCAAAGATTGTCGCTGGAGACACGAAAAGAACGCCCACGGATTGTCATTTGACTGTCCAATCTGCAGAGGCTTCAAATTCCTTTGCCAACCCGAAGCTTTGAATCAAGAATTTGTAGACCATCTAACTGAAGAACACCTTCCACTACACTGCAATAAATGTGAGCAAAAATTCAACAACATGGAAGATTTGATGAATATAGACAAATGCACAAGCATTTCTGAACTTGTAAACAAAGACACAAGTGTACAGTCCAAAGATGTGGAGGAAAAGTTTGATTTTATTTACGAGAAATCCAAATCTACTAATGAAGAAAACTGTGAAGGTATTATTCTGGTGAATAAAAACACAAAAACTGCCATTATTACTCCCATTGTGAGAAAGAAACATCTCGTTGATTATGAGTCCAGTGATTCAGATAATGATCAGGAGGCAATGAAAACCCTATATCCTAAGATAGCTGGTAAAACCCCGAAGTTAAAGAGGCAAAGGTCCCAAACTCCTCACGTGAAGAAGTTCCTAAGCATGATGAGACAGAAAATGGTGGAAGAAGATGAGAAAACTATTGATGTAAATAAAGATTCACCTAAATCTACGCTGATGACTGATAATGATCTAAGTAAGTGACATAACTATGTAAATAGATAGGTAGTCAAGTAAAAACCATTAATATTCTTAATGGTCCATTTTCTGCATAATTCAGCAATTTCCTTCTTTAAATTTATATTTTATTCATTGTTTTAACATAATGCCCATAGTGTAAAACTGTGAATATATTTTGACACTTCTATGTCCAATTTTATGATCGAAATAACACAGTACTTTAAATTCTTATGGAATTTGAGCTGAACCCATTTCAATTTTATTTTTTGTATTTTTTAATGTTGTTTGAAGTTTACGATTCTGATACACAATGTTTCTACAATTTAAGTAATTTTCAAGTTCCAGGTTCTCAAAAAGAGATGACTACGCCTACCTCTCACATACCCAATCTACTAAAGCTGGCAAAAACTGTAACCACCAGTACACCGACCCACCCTATCATTGGAAGCTGGACCATGTTTCCTGAACAGGGCGCTGATTCTCCTCTCTCTGAGATTGAGAATGCTGAGAGTCCAGCTCAGAGCACAACCAATGAGGTAAGATTTACTCATAAAAACTCTTAAATTCTTAACGCAAGATGTGAGGATTGGATTCCCACAGTGGGACAAATGTTTGCATTATATGCAAATTTGGATATTGTGGTACCACGGGACTCATAGTTCCTGATACCCACGATACAGAGAATCCTAGTGTGGGGTCAGAACTATGTATGTGTATGTTGGTTGTTTATTTATCTGTTTTTTATAAAACATTTAATAAAACAGGTTCTCAGCAGCAACAACATTTTATTGAGTTTTCATTTTCTGAGAACACAATAATTATGTACAGAAAATGTCGGTTAGCAAATAGTAACCTATATTAAATTATGGTTCAATTTTATAATCCACTAATTTATTAAGGATAACCAAGAACGAACCGTTGATAAGATGAAAACTGAAATTGACAACTGACCGAAACTAGATAGAAAGTAGAAAATGGATTGAGAAAACGTACAAAAATCTATTACCAGAATAATTATAAACTAGCTTCTTAGCACAAACAATTATCTAAACAAACAAACTTTCGTTTATAATATTAAAAGGATTAGATTTTTTTTTGGTTTCATTGAAGCCCTGCCTTTAAAATTGTCGTTGTTACATTTTGGGCCTATAATTTCAGGCGTCGAAATCCGAAGTACCTCCAAAACTGAAGAGTATCATCAGCACCAACAGCCGCCGTCTTGGCAGCCAGGATAGCTCAGAGAAACACGTGACCTTCGAATCAGGAGTCACTGATGGTTCTATGAAGAAGAAGGTCACCTTTGCCGATAATACCGTGTTTGAGCAGGAGGCTAAGATGAAACGAGGTACCAACTTATTCACCAGTTACTAATTAATGAAGTATATCTGAAACAATATATACTTCATTAATTGACAAACCTCTGTGGCGCAGTGGGCGAAGGCCCGCCTGAGACGCAGAAGGTTGCGGGTTCGATTCCCGCCGTGGGACAAATGTTTGTATCTGCAAATATTTGTCTCGGGTCTGGGTGTTTTCTATGTATAATATGTATGTATTTACAAAAAAAAAGTATATAAGTAGTATATCAATCATGTAGTTCCCATAACACAAGCTTTGCTTACTTTGGGGCTAGATGATGCTGTGTGAATATGTCCAGCATTATTTATTATTATTATTATTATTTATTAATTAGTATTAGTATATCTCAAACAGCGGAGTGGAAACAAATGATAGAAACTTACCGTTTTAATTGAATAAGTAAATTTAAAATTATCTATTAAACCTTCCTATTAAATAATAAATAAATAATGCTGGATATTTTCCACACAGCATCATCTAGCCCCAAACTAAGCAGAGCTTGTATTATGGGAACTATATGTACATGACTGATATATTAATTATATACTTTTTTGTAAATACATACATATTATACATAGAAAACACCCAGACCCAAGACAAATATTTGTAGATCATACAAACATGCAATGCGCCATAGAGGTCGTCAATATATTTTTGAACTCTATCGTGTATTTCAGCGTCCCCTTGTGACATTTGGCGTTAAATTCTATGTAAAAACAATATAATAAATCGCACTATGTTTATACTATTTACAAAAACAAACAGAAAAAGAAATGCATCACTAGTAAAAAAACAGTTTAATAAATAAAACGAATATTCGCACGTTATCAAAACAAATCAACTTTGCATTTCCAGTGTTCAGAAAACCAAAACGAATGCTTACCCCCGGCCCTCAAAAACCCAGATACGTCTACAACCCCCGCTTCCAAGCCCTCATCAACCGCTTTGAGAACCAGGGCATCATCATGACCAGGACACCTATCACCAACCGAGAGAAGCCTCAAGAAAGTACTCCACCTGTAGGAGAGCTGGGTAACATGCCTGCCAGAGCCATCAACTTCAAAGACGACAGTCCAGTAGTTGAGGAACATTACTCCAAAGAGTCTAATGACTCGTTCAAGACCTGCATCGGTTCTCCAGACATGAGCAGCGCAATAACAGCTCTAACTTCTAATATAGCTGGTTCACTTCAAACTTGTCTGCATTCTGCGTTAAAAACAACAGAAGAAGAGACTGAGATACAGTTCAAATTTGTAATAACGAAGAAGAAAGTTAGCGTGAAGAGAATTGCTGAAGACGTTGAAGGTACAATGTTTTCAATGCTAAGACTAATCTTAACCAAAGTTGAAAGGAATATTGTGTAAATACTCCCTAGTCTTATTTTGTTGATCACCGCACTATACGGTGTAAAAAAGCTGAATTGGTTGTTTCGGTGAGAACGACAGCTTGATCAGGACACTAGTAAAGGTCCTTAAACCTTCCTTTTTTTAATTTATTGTGCTTTCCTTATATTACATAGATATTAAAACAGCTCACTTACAAAAAATTAACCAAAAATGTCTGATTAAATAAATGAATTTAATTTAATTTAAAATATCATCTTTACGGATATAAAATAGAGTTATTGACAAATTTTGGGACAAACCATTTATCAGATTCAGATAATACTTTCAAGGGCACAATACCAAGATTATTTCTTGATTAAAAGATAGAAACACTTTAGTGTAATAATAAAAAAAGTTTAGTTACCTGTGAAGTAGCTACCCAGTTTTCTTGGGGATGGATCTGTGAGTAATAATAATTTGTGCGGATATAACGGACGACTCGATCAAAATAGAACAAAACCGGATATCATCGTTTTGTTTTAGTAAATATTGTTTCGAAATGTCACTGAAGGGCGAATAACAAGTACTTTATTTCTTTTTTTCTTTCTAAGGTATAGAAAAAACCGGCGAATGCTATAACAGTGACGATCAAAATAAGGAGAACATTTGGTCGAGCGTGGCGCGGGCAGTGAAAAATGTATTTTGGGGAGAACATGGGCCTCATTTCGGTGAGAACCTTCCTTTATTTGACACTTTCGCTTGATGATTGAGGTGGAGTAGCTTTTCCCGGTATTCTTATTGAACCAATATTTTTCTTCAACTGATTCAGAATTCTTCCAAAATTAGGTCTTAAATTTTTATTTTAGCTGTGTATGGCCTACGCTAGGTTTGGACAAGGTCAAATGATCCAATAAACTTTTAATTGCTCAAAACAGTAAAGAAAAACACCATTAGTTAGCCGGCATGCCCTTAAACCAAAAATTTGAAAACTTGTGGCATCGGTCGGTGTTCCAATTAGTGACGATGGCTTGGAACCTGTCCGTGAAATGCTAATTATGCAAAACGTGTGGCAAGTATGTTTGGATGTGTCTCTGACTACCCCTGAGATACCAGGGGTATCTGACTACTTACAGAGTACTTAGCACACATCTGGGAATCTCCATCATTGGAATTACAGTATTCGTTTTTTTAATCTGCTTTGGTGTAGAGTGTTTGGTATATATTTTCTACACAAAATATATAACTTGTCTACTTTATTGATATTTTGGTATTTGTCAATTTCTACAGAGCTTGTAGGTTTATCATATTAAAGTAAAGGATATATAAAAATAAACTGCGAACACAATTCGAAATAAACTCCATGCCAATTTTCACACACTCCACCCACAATTTCCCAATAAAAACATGGAGATAATAAAGGAAAACAATCGCGCACCCCGCAGGATATAAGCTAGTTATTCCCGCGGCTTGGTCTGCCAAATTTGCCACAGGAAATTGCTCAATTTGGAGTCACTTTGATCATCCATGAGACGAGGATTGCTCAGTTGTACACATCTAAGCCTACAAAGCTATACTTTGTGGATGTTAATCTACAGTAATATTATAAAGAGGTAACGTGTGTATGTTTGAATGTAGTAGTTAATAACCGAAACAAATCATCCGATTTCAAAAAATCTTTCACCAATATTTAGAAAAGATCTTCAGGGTGGACATAGGCTGTATATTATCCCGTTAAAATAAAATAAATTTTCGGAAAGACCAATTTTGCAACTTAAGTCGAATACCGTCCAGCGAGTATAAATAAATAAATAAATAATGCTGGACATTTTTCACACAGCATCATCTAGCCCCAAAGTAAGCAGAGCTGGTGTTATGGGAACTTAATGACTGATATACTACTTATATACATTATTTTGTAAATACATACATATTTTACATAGAGTATGTTTCTTACAAACGCTGCCTTAACTGTAAAAGCTACTTATTAATCATGTACCAAACAGGCGAAGCCGTTGGCAGTAGCTAGTATGCTTATAAATTTGTATCATTTGATTTTATTTGTGCCGTTAGTATAATGTCCATCGCATATATCCAATAATGCGATGGACCCTGTCAACCTAGCAAACTGTCACGTGGATTGCTAACTACAAAATTCAATGGCGGACATGTGTCAATAGTAATGTTTAGATGTGTCTCTGACTACCCCTACTTGGTATTCTCACAGTACTGAGTATGGTTCAGGGAATCTTCATCGTAAAGATTGCAGTAGGGAACAGTAGTTACCATTTGATAAACAAGAACTGTTTGATTTTCATGTTCTGTAAGATTGAGTTTTTAAAGACTCAATTTCATGAATCATAAAGTAACAGAATTGACATCAATATCTCAAGTTGAATCTCCAGTAAATGTAAAAATGTCAAGAACGCTATAAAAACAGCAAAATACTCCAAGCAGCACATTGGAGCCGGCCCAGAGATTGCAACCATTAAAATTCATGTCTCCGGACTCGACCAGAGGGTGACATTGTGAAGAAGCTTGGACAGCGTTTTTGATACTTTCTCAAGACTAAAGTGATAAACAAGGTTACAGGTTACCGTAACCTATGGAGCACAAGCGGTATCACTCGCGCATTACCGACCCTGATGCGTAACGGGTGAAAAGTCTGATGTGCCTATGATATACAGCAATGCAAACATAATTGCTTACATACATAGAGACATATATATGTTGGTAGTACTTCCCTGGACGAGTTCTACTGCAATTAAGTTGCATGAACAAAATCTTTCATATTCAAAAAGTATCGACGAGGATGGGATTCGAACCCACGCGTGCAGAGCACATTGGATTAGCAGTCCAACGCCTTAACCACTCGGCCACCTCGTCCTCCGATTAAGTTGCATAATTTGTCAATAACATTACTAGTGGACAAGAGTGTTTAATGAGTCGGACACCATTTTTAAAATATTTTTTTTTTTCGATTTTTATTGCCTTCACTTTTATGACCTCGGCGCGGCAGGAAAGTAGCCGGCTCAGACACAAGAAGTGGGGTTCGATTCCGCGGTTGGATTAATTCATTTAAATAAATAAATATTAGTCTTATCCTAGGACTTCCAGACCCACAGACAGACAGAGTTTTTTTATGTTTTTGTATATATAAATAAAATGGAACCTGTATGTAATGGAACCACGGGTAATATAACCTTGATGTTTATTTTATTAAGCTATTGACGACCTCTGTGGCGCAGTGGGCGAAGGTCCGCCTGAGACGCAGAAGGTTGCGGGTTCGATTCCTGCCACGGGACAATTGTTTGTAAGATCTGCAATTATTGGTTCGGGTCTGGGTGTTTTCCTATGTATAATATGTATGTATTTACAAAAAAAAAGTATTTAATTAGTATAACAGTCATGTTCCCATAATACAAAATCTGCTTAGTTTGGGGCTAGATAGTTCTGTGAAAAATGTCCAGCATAAAAAAAAAAACGTAGTATTATTAAGTTTGACCCATCATGGTACATTAAGTAATAGCAGCCTTGGTTGCCCGACTATTTTTTTTTTCAATTATTACGTACGCCAATTTATCATAACATAATCAACGTAGATTTGATTTGCCGTCACTAAAAAAAAAAGAAAGTACTTAGCTCTAACGTCTCATAATTGGAAGCTATGAGCCACTTTGCGCCAACTTCCTTTCAAGCAGAAAGTATCCGTCCTTTTTCCGTGTGAAGTGAGCAACAATATTGCATTTCACTATTCAAGGAAATGTTTCAATCACATTTTCCTCGGAAAATTTTATGATTTTTCTCGCAGTTTTTTTCTTAGTTGGTACAAAGCTTTTAGAAGTTATTACTTAAGGGAAGTGATTTATATCATGGATCTTAGTGCTTTCATCATCATCATTTAGCCTGTCTGCACGCACTGAGTAGACAGATATAGGCCTCCTCTTTAGTTTATTTTAAATTTATATGAACTATAATTTATTTTAAATTTATATGGCCTCCTCTTTAGTTTATTTTAAATTTATATGAAGATAAACTATCGTGAACTTGACAATTCATATTGTAAAACCGGGAATTTTCACGTACTGCACTATCGATGAAGGCACCGACTAAGTTTCGACTCATTCCGAGAGTCTTCATCAGGGTGAGTGGTTGCGACTTTCTCCTTCCGCGTCGCGCCGTGCACTACGCGTGCAGTACGTGAAAATTCCCGTTTTTACTATATAAAATATTTTATTGAATGAAATCAAATTGCGTGTTCAATTCTCGCCGCGGGACAAATGTTTGTATCTGCAAATATTTGTCACGGGATCTGGGTGTTTTCTATGTATAATATGTATGTATTTAAAAAAATGTATATGAGTGATATATCAGTCATGTAGTTCCCATAACACAAGCTCTGCTTACATTGGACTAGATGGTGTGTAAAAAAAATGTCCAGCATTATTTTTTATAATTACTTGGCACATATTCCTTTTCACATGTTATAAGCAAATTGCAAATTGGAACACTATAAAAAAAAAACTTTGCCTTCTATTTTATATTAGGTATTATTCAATTTTACTCATAAATAACTATAAAATTACTTACAGCATCCATAACCCCGCATCGGTCTTTGGATTCCACCTCCTCATCAGCCTCCAAACGGAAGATCGAGGACCTCTCCGATACAGAGCTGAGCCCTCTCAATCATAAACGGCATAAGTACAACGGGAGGATCAGAGGCAGGCCTCCCTTAAGGAAGTTTGGAGTGTCAGCACTAAGGCCGTCGAAGTCAGCGGAACAGTATTCCCTGATGAAGGATATGGGAGATGATCCTATGAATTTGAGCTTTTGATCCTTTCCAGAATGATTTTTCAGGAAACTTAAAATTTCAAATTTTATCAAACTTGTTACCGGAAATCCTTTCCAATAATGATTTTTCAGAAAACTTAAAATGTTATCAAACTTGTAACCGAAAATGTTTTCTGTTTTTTTTTAATGTAAAATGGATAAGTAACTTGCTAGTACCTACTTACATATTTTGCCTATTAAGGATTTATCAGAGAGCTTTCTATTTTAAGTTTATCAATAGATTACAGAAAATGTCGTTCGGTAAAGTTTCATAAACTAGATTTTTTGAAAATGCTTTGATATGTTATTCGCAAGTATTATGTACCTATTTATTTAAGAAAAGGTAATATTATATGTAAACTGATTATTTAATAAGGCATGCAATAAATGGTTTTATAATAGGTAATTTCATTTGAATAAAAATCAATTAATAAATTAATTTTCAATTATAGCTTCTGTTTTTATTGATTGAGATACTTCTACCTAATATTTTGTAAATAAGGATTTAGAGATGGCATATTATTTTGTTTGATTTCCGATACGGTAATGAAAACAATATTATTATTATTTAGCCATATTTGTCCCAGCGCTGGGCAAGGCCTTCCTATCCTCCTTCCATTCCACGCGATTTAGGAGCACGGCCCGTCATCTCATGGGATTTCCACGTCGCCACCTTGCATGGGGTGGAATCCAATATAATTGGTAATTTTTGCCCATAAGTCGCTTGACATACGGCAGACATCTCCAGTCCAGTTTTACTTTAGGCTTCCAGCTTTTTGACCAACATCAGGATTCGTGTGATATCTCAGAGATATATCTCTAACGATGATCTCTGTAGCGCAGTGGGCGAAGGCCTGCCTGAGATGCAGAACGATTCCCGCTGCGGGACAAATATTTGTAAGATTTGCATATATTTGTCTCGGGTTTGGGTGTTTTCTATGTATAACATGTATGTATTTGACACTTTGTGAAAATGTCCAGCATTATTTTTTATTTATCTGGTATTGCAAGCGTCCATCGGCTACTTATTGACGTTTCAAAGTAATCCTTGTGATTTTCATGAATAAATGATTTTTGACTTTGCCTTTGACTTTGCTTTGATAACCTACCAACAGGTGGGCCATGTACTTGTTTGCCTGTTTGATTTTGTTTTTAATCGACTTCAAAAAAGTTGGAGGTTCTATGTTCACGTAAAAGTAAGCGTTTTCACAACAACAAAAAAATACATACAGGTTTTTTGTAATGAAAACGCTTCGTCTATTTTCCAGTTATGCAGAGGTGTACTTACTTATAATTTTATTGCTATCTCTAAGAACCACAGACTGATTTCTTATTACGAACAAAAGAACAATGCAAAAGCCTTTAATTACCCTTCGACTGCGAAACGCAAAAGCGTGCAATTATTAGCAAAAAACAAAACAAAAAATTGGTTGTCTGTAAAGTCGATTTACGGACGATAGTTTTACGTGATAACGTCATCAAGAACGCTTGTCACAAGCCAACGCTTGGGCCGCGCCCAAGCGTTGGCTTGTGTCTCTCTATCGCTTGTTCTCTATAGCTGTCTCTCTATCGCTTGTTCCGCGCTCTCGCTTGCACGCTCAGGCTCAGGCGGAACGTGACACTTTTTCGTGCGTGCAGCCGGTGTTCATCGATTTATAAGACGATATCCTGTCAAAATATTTCAGATCCATAAATTATGTAAAAAAAATTCTTACAACTATGTTATTAACACAATATCCAAAAATATTGTAAAATAGGGGTTAATACATTATCCTGATTCAATAGTCTCACAGAAAGCCTTTTGAATCGGGACGTAAATTAATAATGATGACATTATTGAATTAAAAATAATGAATTTATTTTAAATAAGTATAATTGTAGTAACACTATGACATTATGAAACTTAGTAACAAATTATGGATCAAGTTATCTGAATAATAATAATAATAATAATAAATGCTGGACATTTTTCACACAGCATCATCTAGCCCCAAACTAAGCAGAGCTTGTGTTATGGGAACTACATGACTGATATACTACTTAAATACTTTTTTTTTGTAAATACATACATATTATACATAGGAAAACACCCAGACCCGAGACAAATATTTGCAGATCTTACAAACATTTGTCCCGTAACAGGAATCGAACCCGCAACCTTCTGCGTCTCAGGCGGACCTTCGCCCACTGCGCCACAGAGGTCGTCTGAATAAATAAATAAATTATGCCATTCAGCGTGGCAATGCAGCTAGCATTCTGGGAACGCTTTCGTCTGGTAATTATCTGGATCAGTTGGCCTATCTATAGATTGTTTGCAACGGTCATTAGATAGCTAGCGGTTTCATCTTTATTTTTTTGTATTATACCTATTTGCATATAGTTGTCAAAATAAACGTATTCACTTCATTAAACATCTAGTCCGAGATATACCTACAGGAAGGTTTTCAACAAAGACGCCTCATGAAATAACATTTGGAAAGCTTTTATGAGGAGTCAAGAATTTTGGTTTTCCTACGAGATGTGGGGATGAAAGTTAGTGGCCAACAAGCACAAAGGTTTCTTTACAAGTTTCTTATAAGCAAAGAACAATAACGCCGACACCGAGTACAGTCAGCTCCAAAAAAGGGCTGCGAAAATAAATTTGGTAGGTATCTACATAAAAGTTTCAAATATACAATTATGTGTACGAAATCTTCTTAATTATGGAACGTTAATATTATTATATAATAAACACTCGCACAACACTAGTATTCCCTGTATCGTGGATATCTGAAACTACGAGTACTAAAACTCCCAGATCCAGAACAAATATCAGCAGAATATGCAAATATCAGCAGAATATGCAAATATCAGCAGAATATGCAAATATCAGCAGAATATGCAAATATCAGCAGAATATGCAAATATCAGCAGAATATGCAAATATCAGCAGAATATGCAAATATCAGCAGAATATGCAAATATCAGCAGAACATGCAAATATCAGCAGAATATGCAAATATCAGCAGAATATGCAAATATCAGCAGAATATGCAAATATCAGCAGAATATGCAAATATCAGCAGAATATGCAAATATCAGCAGAATATGCAAATATCAGCAGAATATGCAAATATCAGCAGAATATGCAAACATTAGCAGAATATGTCACACAACTAGTAGTTTCAGAGATTAGAGCGTTTAATAAATAAAAACTCTTCGCTATAAAGCGGAATAGAGTAATAAACAAACACGCTTACATTTTTTCATTAATTTTATCTAGGCATGTAAAAATCGTATCGATAGAGTTATCATAAGATAAATTTTCCCTTTCTACCCCTTTATAAGACTATTATATTAGAATTAGTATATAAGTGACACACATCCGAACTATTTCTGACATGCCATAGTGAGTTATTTTTCGAGTTAACTGTAACAGGCAGCTTCTCCAACTTAGTTTTTCCTTCCCATATTCGCCACACTTTCGCCACTTACCCAAGTTTATTAGTTCAATATTTGTAACGGAGTCGAACGCGCGATATTCCGAACACGCGTCGACATTGCGATGGTGTTATTCTAAATTCAAAAGCTAAAGCGACTGTATTAAAAAGAATAGTCTCTTGAAGGGGTAGAAAGGGGAAAATTATTTTATGATAACTTTATCGATACTATTTTTACATGCCTAGATAAAATTAATCAAAAAATGTAAGCGTGTTTGTTTTTTACCTTATTCCGCTTTATTGTAGAAGAGTTTTTTTTTTGTTTGTTTCTCTGAAACTTCTAGTCAGACACATGTTTCCATGTTCTGCAGATAATTGTTCTGGATCTAGATAAAAATAAACAACAAATTTAAGTGTTTTTTTTTTACTTTATTCCCTTTGATGGACATTTTCAGATACATATTCAGTATGTAGATCTTTAAGGATAAAAGTAGGGACTAGTCAAAGGCACGCTCATATTTTTAATTTAGTATAATATGTCAACGTTTTCGAGGTATTTAGCATTTCACGTGACAGGTTGTAATATGCCTCCTATTAAGGTTACATAAAACATAAAACTTTAGATGTAACGATTTGGTTCACTCGTTATGTTATATTTAGTTACTAAAAAAATGAATTTGAATTTGAAAACTAACGGTTAAGTTAATGCAGTTCTGAAAAGCACATTTAAGACGGCACCAAATTAGTAGACGGTTAGTTTAGATTCAGTCTATTTGAAAATTAATAACTACGTTAATTTGCTGTCTAGCTTATTTTTAAAGAAATTATGCGTCAAAACTGAAAGCACTAAGTCTCTATAAATAACCTCATGATAAAAATCTACCTGTATCAGAATAAAGATTTTATTTGTAAAGATAATTCATGCGTTTTGACTTTACTGAATGCTCGTACTTATAAGAAATTATCTGACTGTAGTTGGAATATACTATGTTGACGATACATTAATTAATCACAGAGTACACATTTATCTCAACGTCGACATCCACAGAACTAATAGCAAACATACTAACAATGAATTGCAACACAATTGCAGGAGCACTAAAAATACAGTTTCTAGATTCCCATTTTTCGCAAACACTGCAATATTGTACGATCATAAATTACACTGAGCTATAACTTTTTCGATACAAGCACATCGACATCGATACAATGTCGATACGTATAACATCACTAATAGAGGCACGATTGGCGGTCGCGTGGAGAATATTTTCAACAATTATATCTTTTTGCGTACGCAATCTCAATCGTAGGATACTGGCATAGGGTTCAATTTTCTTTGATTCTGTAGGCATAGTGCGGGAAATAAATACGCTTGCTTCTAACCAGAGCTGAATACGAATTTTAAGTGATATAGCATTGCGCTATTGGATGTCTTTCTAAAGAAGATTAGTATCAAAACGTAAAGGTGAAATAGATATCTATGTTCAGTTTGAACTTGTTATGTAAGTATCGTATTGTCTTGGGTATTTCCTAGTTTTTACATCAACAATCGAAGTTAATAAACTTGCATAAATTCACAAAAGCGCAAATATTATTGAAATATCTTAAAAAAACTACTTGCGACTTTATCAATCCAGTCGACAATTACAGGGCATTCTTCATGTCAACATTTTGACTTTGAAATATTTAGTCAGTTAAAAATCGGCCTCGATAAGGAAGGCCCCGTCTCTAGCCGTATTCAAAATTCGTGTGAAGCTCTTTTATCTGACAGAAACATCATAGTATCGCAGAGTCTTGTCTTGCTCTTTTACCGACGTATTATAATGTGTATGTGAATTTATATATGTATATTTGGTATATATCTTAACATATTTATTATATATATAATAGTTATTGTATTGTGTAGTTAATATTATTTTGTTGTTATTTTATGTACACCCCCGCCACTCTCACAATCTCTTACTATCCTCTCCATCCAAAGGTTGTCTGGAAGAGATCGCTTCTAAGCGATAAGACCGCCCATTGTACTTTCTCTAGTATAAGATTTTATTATTATGTTTTTTGCTTAAGGTGTACAATAAAGTATTTTCATTCATTCATTCTTATCCCGTAGGTATCATCTTTTTCTTTTTATAGCTAACTGGCTTTAAAGAATAATATAATATTATTTTGTGTAGTAAAATATATCTTGGGGTTTATGCCTGTAAAGGAATAAATGATTGACTACATTCGCAGATGGTCCGACCCAAATTTACATATCATTTTCTATACTCACACTTTATGGGATCAGAAATGTATGCTGAATGCTTGAACAACCTCTGAAGCGGTTACAAAGAGGCTCAGTTCGGTTAGTATAATCTTTGTGAAGTTTAGGAAATTCATTCTTTGACTAATACTCTCGGCAATAGTTTCTCAATAAATAAGTTCACCTTATAAGATTGGCACCACACTAGGCTGTTTTTTAATATATTTGTTTGATTACAAGAGAACGTAATATAAAAAAGGAACGCTGACAAATGTAGAAGTAAAAACTGTGTCGCATCTTTCAGCGCCCGCCCTTAAGACACAGGGAGACTTACGCTGATACAAAAAATACCATGACATGATGACCGTCTGCACCAAAGTCAGAAAAGCTTAAGAACATGCTTTAGACTCGGTACAGTGCAAACGGGCATAAGATTATACATGCCCCTTACATATATAATGAATAAAGGATCATCAAAAAAACTAAGCTGAGTTTGTTGCCTGATTCTTCCAGGCTTGGTTTTTAAGCTGACGTTTCTATATTATGATCTTTGTGATTGCAATGAATAAAAACCTTTTGTTTCAGATACAATAGGATTAATAAAACTTCGGTAACCTAGTACCTAGATAAAAACAACAAGATACTACTCACTTGCCATCGTACCTACTCAGTTTGTTAAATAAATAAAACTTAATCTTAAAATCTATTGATGTTAACGTTGATTTTGACTAAGATAACTTTGTTGGTAGTTAGATAGATGGAAGATAGATATAATGTTTATTCGTCACTTTAAGCACAGACAAGTACAAACGACAAGAAAAAAGTAGAAACGTCACGGAAAAAAAACAGTAAATTACAATAGATAAACGAATAAAAAACAAAAGTTATGAGTCAAAACTATAAAACGTGGTAAATAAGTATGTAATTAATTACATACCAATCACCACTTTTAGTAGGTATTAAAAGTGGGTACTAACGAGGACAGTTTATACTGCACAGTTATGGTTAAAACAGGTCTTAACTCAGATTATTGCTGCTTCGCCAAGGCTTAGCAGCGCCGATACCTGGGATACATAGTTATAATATATTATGATGAGTTTAAAAAAAACTATAAAAAAACGTTTAGCTTTAAAAGCTTCAAATTTAAGCTTGCCTTTCGTTTCCTAGGGGCCTAACAATCAAGTTTTATCGCGATTCAATTCAGGCAAAGCTGTCACTTGCCACTTTGCGAATGACAAAGCTTCAACAACGCCATAGAGTTCTCAATCGCAAAGCGGAAAATAACATCTTTGCCTGAACTGAATCGCTATAAGACTTTATGGTTAGGCTCCATGACAGTCAACCACGCCTGGGGACAACTGGGAACGACATTCCTATTTGCCTTTGTTTTATCACCACTGGGGACGATGAGAAGCTTCATTCTCATTGGAAACTACTGGGGGAGAAACGGAAACTACCGAACGTTTGGCATGTTTCCAAAGTCAAAACTCTCCACATAAGCACGTTCATACGTTCAGCTTCTCTGAATGCTCCGGGTTCCTTTGTACCGGCGTGCACGTTGAACTGTTGATTCTAACCATGACAGTCGCCTAAATATTGCTGTAGGTTTTTAATTTCATCGGGTACACTAATGAAATGAAATATATTGTTTTGTTTAGCACGATGTAAAGATAAAGAACTTGCAAGTAAAGATAGGAGGATAGTTATAAACAAATATTAATTAGAATATCAAACTTTAAAGTAAAACTGAAACAGAAATTCCTCACAAGATCAGCAAGGTACTGATCTTGCTGATCCATCTACCAAGACAACAATGTAGCACCAAAAAGGTATCAGCTTAACATAATACTAGATAAGCAGGTAACCTAAGCGCTGGTATTCTGCTGACCCTACGCCCTACTGTTATAAATCTTTCCACACATTATACAGCCTTTAGTTGGAAAATCCAATACTTATCTGGTTATTGTATGCTGAAGAAAGTCGAACCTTTAAGACAGAGCCTCTATGATAAAGATAGCAGTAGGTTTCCTTATAGCGGTGCGGTCACATCGTAAACTCACTCGGTAAAACTGGTAAACGACACGATCGCTGATAACACACGATTATCGAGTGTATATTGTCTCGAAAGTGAGGTTGCCTTTACAGAAAAGACAATAGGTTATAAATCAAAGGCCGTGGAGGGAAGATGTTATCATATTTCTTTTGTAGTGAGGACTTGAGAGATGGCTAACGTCATTGCGATGCGATCTTACATTTTTCTGCAGGGAATCGTAATTTCACTTTGTTGACGATTAATATGAAAAATGATTCTTATGAAAGAAAAGTTTTTTATCTGTGGTCACCGTTTGATTCTTTTTTGTAAGTACCCTCAGCTCATCAGCAGTGCCATACTTTTTTTTTGACTGGTGCTAAATGCCCACGCATTTCCTTTCTGCCATGGGGGTGACGGTGAGGGTATGTGGAACTTGAACCTACAAAAACCTCCACGGTGAGCAGTGCTCCGCCGTAGTGGGACGAGATGGGGTCGCATTAGCATTCACCATCTCGTCCCGGCGGGCGACCCGGGAACCGGTCCGGGCCTCGGCCTTGAGGAGGGGTAACCTTCTCAACTTATATCACGTGTGAGGCTGTGCCAGCCGGCAGGCAGTCTCCCGAATCTTCACCAGTGACCCCACTACGGAGGATGAAAAGGCGGGCGAATCGCCCCCTTCGTCCCCCTGGGCATCTGCACCGAAGCGGGTCAGATCAGGCGTCATCCTCTCTGACCTTCTCAGCGGCCTCCTTCTACATCATAACGGCTTCGCAGAAGGAGACCATCGCCTGCCAGCCCCACTTCACTCCTAAATCAACCTTTTTTGAGCGATTACCACTGCAGCATTGACTGTCCTCGTTAGCATTGGTTACTACCCACGTATAATACTAAAAGTGGTGAATATTGTATCTAATTAATTACACGCAGTCATTAATTATATATCTATTTACCACGTTTTATCGTATAATCTTTTATCTTTTGTATTTTATTGTGATTAACTGTTTTTCTTATCTTTGGTGCTGTATCCGTTTGTGTCAAATAAAAATTATATCTATCTATCAACCCGTCAGTCAACCTGTGACCACGGATAGTGCAACACAGTTAAAACTGTCGAGAAATTAAACAAAACAAACACGCTCACAACTATATTCACCATCAGGTACATACTCTGAGGATAAATTACGATATGATATACTTTAAGGATACCAAGTAGCAAGTAGGAGGTAGGCAGAGGCACATGAGTACTTTTAACTTGGCATATTTCCGCGTTTTGCAAATAAATAATATTTGACGTGATTGCAAGCTCATTGCCGCTTATTGGAACTGATGGAATAGATTTTTTAGTTCTAAGTCATGCCGGTTTCATGCCAAGCATGCAGAAATTCAACGGCATGTACCATCGGTTAATTGTCAAGCCAAGCGGCAATTGGCTTACAACCTTTAACGTGGAATACTTTTTACTTTTTTCTTCTATATTAAACGAGAGCAAGTGCCAAATCAATGTTTAAAATTGCCTCGAACTAATTAAACTCGGTACCCTCAAATATCTGCGTTCTGAATCCAAACCTGAGGATATCTATCATGGGGAACACACAATCTTGGGCGTGTTTTTGTGTTGTTTATTTGGTACCTACCAAAAACCGGACAAATTAGTACTGGATGTTCTGGATGAACCTACCTTGTCTCATGTTACAACAAAGCAGTCGGCCATAGTTAATAAGGCGGCGGTGAGGGGGTGATCAATGGGAGATGGTTGTCAATGTAAGCGTGGAACTAATCACTACCTCCACCGCCCGCCGGCTGCGCCAGTTTGGCTGCGCCCTTATTAACTATGGCCTAACTAATGAATGGCAAGTCTCGGGTGGATGAAATGTACATTTTAAAGAAGATTCATCTTCCAAATTACCTAATAAATATGGCCCATAATAAATAAAGACCCGTTGGATATTCATGACCTACACTAGGAGTTCCTGTGTCGTGGGTATCAGGAACTGCGAGTATCATAGTATCAGGAACTGCGAGTATCATGGTATCACAAGAGCAAATATCAGCAGAATACACAAACATGACAACCTCTGTGGCGCAGTGGGCTAAGGTCCGCCTGAGACGCAGAAGGTTGCGGGTTCGATTCCCGCTGCGGGACAAATGTTTGTATGATCTGCATTCATTTGTCTCGGGTCTGGGTGTTTTCTATGTAAGGTATGTATATATTTACAAAAAAAACATATAATTAGTATATCAGTCATGTAGTTCCCATAACACAAGCTCTGCTTACTTTGGGGCTAGATGATGCTGTGTGTAAATGTCCCGAATTATTTATTTATGTGTCCTGAAGCAGGAATCTAACCCGGACCGCTTATGACTCAGCCGGCTATTAGCCCACCACGCCATAGTGGCCGTATTTTACTCGTATATAAAAAAAATCGAGCGTATGTGCTCAATGTAAAAAATACAGATTTTTTTTTGCACAAATCTCTTCAAAAACTTGCTCGATCCTGCCGAATTTCCCAAAATCTATTTGGCAGTAGTGCGCCTAATGCCTAGAGGTATTCGTGACGTCACCATCCGGTTACGGACCGCTTCCGGCGTGTTACGTGGGCCATTGTCCTCGTCTATTGTGCTACCCTCCGTTTTATTAGTTTACTCTCTCGAAGGTAGATCTACTGGGGATTTTTTAGACTGTCCGATACGACCTCGACGTAATATTCTTGGATCGACTGATTGTCCAATGATAAACGGTTGCAAGAATTCGCTGGATGGTCATGTCCATGTCGATGTGTGGACTTCTTCAGACTCATGATGAGGTTGATGAAACTATAAATGTCTGAAAGTATATTACCTATAGTAAATCAACGTTTTGTTTCATGATTGTTGTAGGCTTGGTAACGAGGAATCGGCGTATGAATGAAAATTAAAAGACTGACCAAATCATCCAAAACCACAGCTTCTATAATTAATTTTCTTTATCTAGCTGTGTCACGGTACGGCGGCTGCCCTTTGCCTTTGAACAACCCACTGCGTTGGATCTCCCGCCCATCTATTACTTCTTTTGCTTAGCTCTTAGGATAGTAGCATGATGTTAAATAACCTACAACCTTCCTCATGAGTTAGTTAAATGCATTTTTTTTTAATCCGACAAGCAAGAGGTAGCAGGTAATTATAGAGGTAAAATCACTAGCAGTGCCACGGCCGCCCTAGGCCCCCGACCCACCGCGTCGCATCGCCCGTCCGCACCATTAGTTCTTTTGTTTTGCTCCTAAGCTTAGCGTGATGTTAAATAGCCTATAACTTTCCTCGAGAATTGGTCTATATAAATGCATTTTTTTTTTCAAATCCGATAAGCCATTTACTTACAGAGATAAGCGCGTTCAAACAAAAAAAAAACCTTCATCTTCTTCTTTATTATTAGTGTATTAAGTAGTGAAAGTAAGTAAATGTATGTTTATTAATCATTAAAAATAACATTACATTTCAATCAAAAATCGTACCGTATAAATTCTTAATAAATGAACATGACGCCGTCAGAACGAGGTGCGTTAAAAATAAGAAGATCCCGGACTAATGTTTCAGGTTCCGGATCCGGTAAATATGTTACGAATCCGGTAAAGATGACATTCTATCCGTACAATAACTTATCCGGCGATTCCTCATATCGGCACGTACATTACTTGGAATGGTTTCACGTTTCTGGTATCCTTTTTCCTACTGTAACTACGAGTTGTTACTTATGTAAAAGTAGATACCTATCCTTCTGTATATGAATTATATTATGTACACACTCAAATGCTCAAGAGTGGTGTTTGCTAGTATCTGTGACGTCACTGCTTAGGGTCAGCAGAATACTAGCCTACATATGCTGCTTTTTGGTGCGACATTGAACAGTCTAGAATCTCGACTCTAGGTGGTTCTAGAAGGTGCGTGGAGCATTTCTGTTTAGTTCTACTTATAAGAAGGTTAAGTACCTTGTTTTTTTTCACTACCCCAATGTCCTATTTCTGGATCAACTTACAACTAACCGATAAATCCAAATAACCGAAACCATAAGTAAGTTTTGTTTGTTTATTCCATGTTGTGCCAACAAATGTGTTTCATGTAGGTGTTTTTTTTTTTGACACAGATGCAACGGTATCATTAGTTATCTCAGTTTGGAGACTGCATTCCCTACAAAACAAGACTATTGTATTAAAAAGTTGCCTATATATTATTCTGATGTATAATAAAATAAAGTTTTATCAAAATCCGTTTTGTAGTTTTTGCGTGAAATAATAACAAACATCCATCCTCAGAAACTTTCACGTTTATAATATTAGTAGGAAGTAAATTCGAAATAGGCAGACTATTTTGACCATTAAAATGTTACATACATTTTAATGGTCAAAATAGTTACATATAAATAAATTATTATGATTCTAAATAATACTGCATAGTGAGATGGGTGTGTGCTTTATTAAATCACCGATATCATAAGTAACTTAATATTATAAACGCGAAAGTTTCTGAGGATGGATGTTTGTTACTCTTTCTCACAAAAACTACTGAACGGATTTTGATGAAACTTTACAATAATATAGCTTATACATCAGAATAACACATAGGCTACTTTTTATCCGGGTACCACGCGGGCGAAGCCGTGGGCAGAAGCTAGTAAGTTATATAGAAACAACAACATAATTGACATCCTCAGATAAATACTCAGTGAGTAGATCATTAAGGATATTAAGTAGGAGGTATCACCCTGACTACCTCGTACTTGGTACCCTCAAAGATCCACGTCCAAACATTACATTTGACACATATCCGCGTTTTGAAAGTAGTTGTTGTGTACCTTAAAAAATGTGATTTCATTAAAATTAAAAAAAAAAAAAATTTTTTATTCCCATGATTATGTTTATGTTATTGATGGTAAAGTTTTTGAAAGCCTTACCATCAATAACATAACAATTACAATCATGGGCCGGTGAAATTTTAGGAACATGATAATTTTGAATGACGGCCTCTGTGGCACAGTGGGCGAAGGCCCGCCTGAGAAGCAGAAGGTTGCGGGTTCAATTCCTGCCACGGGACAAATGTTTGTATCTGCAAATATTTGTCTCGGGTCTGGCTGTTTTCTATGTATAATATGTATGTATTTACAAAAAAATGTATATAAGTAGTATATCAGTCATGTAGTTCCCATAATACAAGCTCTGCTTAGTTTGGGGCTAGATGATGCTGTGTGAAAATGTCCAGCATTATTTATTTATTTATTTTCACATATATGTCTCAGGGTCGGCAACGTGTAACGGTAACCGATTACCAACAGATTTACCAAACGCATTTTTGCCAGATGTAATAAAAAAAAGCCTAAGCCTTGTTTTTAAAACGCCCTGACTTCGTCGACTTCGTCTAATATGTGTAGTTAGAGGTATAAAATATAATTTTTACTAAAAAACGGGATATTTACCATGATTTGTGAGTTTGAATGATCCCGTATCCGAAAGAGGGTAGATCGATTTGTCTGCCTCTAACATTCAAAACCCGCTAAGATTTCAGTTCCTCCCGTGGTCATGGTACATGCAACTGTGCCGAAATATCGGGAAACATTTAAACTCACAAATCATGGTAAATATCCCGTTTTTTAGTAAAAATTATGTTCAAAACCATGATAGTTTCAAAAGTTATATAGTTATAAAATAGCTGAGTAAGTAATCAGTCTATAATGGATTGTTCTAACAAATCTAGCTAAACCTGACCTAGAAAGCTTCAATCAAAGAGCCGGTTCCGTGCAAACCTAGTAAATTGGCAATATCATGCATATTCACTGCGCTCGTTCGGAAGCCGAACCCGATATCCCCCGGGCATCTTTCACTCAAATGGGGGTTCTAAGAAAATACAAAGAATAAAAGCTTCGGATACGTTCGGTTCTTCGGTTTCAGATACGTTGATATGGACATAAAAAACATACCCTCTGTTTCATAATCACTCGCCAACTTTAGCAGCAAAAAAGCTAGTTACATTTATCTCCACAAGTTATTTTTTGATATAAGAATTATTTTAGTGGGACAAGACTTGTTAGATATTTCATTATGATACTAGTTGTTTCCCGCGGCTTCGCCCGCGTGGTATGTTAATAAAAGTAACATATGACCGTCTCCAGGCTTCAAACTATGTCCACCAACTTTTTTAATGAATCGAACCAAGGATTACAATTTATACAAAGTTTAGAACTCAATTGCACAACCCGAAAGGGTACTTTTAAAAAAAAACGTGTTTCATTATTTGCTTTAAAGTTTATTTGTACAGAGTTTTGACCGAATCAAACATTTTTTTTTCATAGAAACTTTACCGCCCTATTTCGAAAATTAGATTAGTCTATGTGTTATTCCAGATCCTAAACTATCTACATTCCAAATTTTATTAAAAATCGGTTTCATTCACACACACACACACACGCACGCACGCACGCACGCACGCACGCACGCACGCACGCACGCACGCACGCACGCACGCACGCACGCACGCACGCACGCACGCACGCACGCACGCACGCACGCACGCACGCACGCACGCACGCACGCACGCACGCACGCACGCACGCACGCACGCACGCACGCACGCACGCACGCACGCACGCACGCACGCACGCACGCACGCACGCACGCACGCACGCACGCACGCACGCACGCACGCACGCACGCACGCACGCACGCACGCACGCACGCACGCACGCACGCACGCACGCACGCACGCACGCACGCACGCACGCACGCACGCACGCACGCACGCACGCACGCACGCACGCACGCACGCACGCACGCACGCACGCACGCACGCACGCACGCACGCACGCACGCACGCACGCACGCACGCACGCACGCACGCACGCACGCACGCACGCACGCACGCACGCACGCACGCACGCACGCACGCACGCACGCACGCACGCACGCACGCACGCACGCACGCACGCACGCACGCACGCACGCACGCACGCACGCACGCACGCACGCACGCACGCACGCACGCACGCACGCACGCACGCACGCACGCACGCACGCACGCACGCTGCGTGCGTGCGTGCCGCAGTATCACTGCGGCCGTCACAGGCCTGTTGTGAACGCCACTTTTTTTATTTTTCCCCTCAGGGGGCGTTCAAAGTTCACCGCTTAGCCCTGCAGCTGTTAGGAACTGCAGGATATTTTTGGGTGTGATGAGTCTTAGTTCATTAGGGCTAAGAATGTATTAACCCAGATGAAGGCTACGCTTATATATCAGTGGTCCACACTCTCCTAACAGATGAAGGGGCGATTCGTCCGCCTCATTGCAGAATCTGCAGGTTTGTGTGTCACACAGCGTTAATTTGAACATGTGTTTGTTAAGGCGACAGTGTCCAGTTAAGGCTCTTACCATAGTGCGAAGGTTGTTTCTGTTTTGCGCTAAGATTTGGTTGGTATACCGTTTGTCAAAGGCTCTGATCAGTGATTTGGAATGGTTCATGCCCGGAGAGTTTCTCCAAAGATTGGTCGATTCTTTAAGGCATGAGTTCAGAAGGGTAATTTAGGGTCTAATTTAAAGGTACCCTATATCTTACCATTCAGAATGAATCTTTAAACAAATCTTATAAGTTTTAATTTTATATTTCCTTTTGTTAACAGGTAAATGGTTCCTGGGGGCTGCCCGCATTCGTGTGTGACGTGTACATAGCGATGGACGTGACGTCATCCACTTCCAGTATATTCAACCTAGTCGCCATTTCTGTTGATAGGTAAGCAAGCACTATCGAATTTAAAATTTATAATAGTTTGTAAACTATATTAATATTACAAAGAGGTAAAGTTTGTTAGTTTGGATGTAGGAAATTATCTCCGAATTAATCATCCGATTAAAAAAAACACCAATATTTAGAATTAACCTTCAGGGTTGACTTAGGCTGCATTCCCGATTAGAGCTACATTTCATCCGCTACTTTTGAACCAATACATAATTTTAAAAAAATGCGGAAAAGTGCGAGTCGGCCTCGCCTTCCGAGGGTTCCGTAAAAAAATGTAGTTACATATTATAAATAGTTCAGGAATCGAGTCTCGCAGTTTTTTTCCGAGCTTTTCCCGAAATTCAGTTTCCAAAACCACGAGCAATTACAAATGTATAGTTTTCAGATTTTTCCCTGTACTTGTAGTATAAGACGATATTACTTGCCAAATTTCATTGTTCTACGTCAACGAAAAGTTCCCTATAAATTTTGATTCCCGAGTATCGAAATAAACGTTTTTTGTGGCATAAACGGCCGTATCTATTTTTTTACGTTAACTTAGAAGTTTGATTTTTTCACAGCTTCAAGGGACTGTAGACTTGAGTATAATTATGTTTTTAATTTCAACTCGTCACCTCCACGCGTTCCCGAGATAAAGACGGACAACAGAGTGGTTCCGTTTTTTACTTTTTAGGTACGGAGCCCTAAAAAGGCTAAAAGTAAAGTTTTTTTTTGGCGACCCCAAACCGGATGGAGTGTAGTAAGGCCTCCTCACTTCATGGAACGATGAAATTTTTGCATGTAGCTTGTTCTCGTAGGTAGTTCATTCATAGAACTCTTTAGGGGAGACATTGTTGAACAGTGGCAATCTTCAAGATTAATGAATGAATGAATGAATGAAAACACTTTATTGTACACCATAAGAAAATAAAAATAACAAAACTAAAAAACAAAACTCAAAGTACAATGGGCATAATGGCTTATCATAATAATAATAGTAGATTATTATTATGATAAGGTATTTTGAAGCATGGGTTATCATATCAATTTCATCATGAGATCTACCCGCGGTAGCAATTTGTAAAGATAACACTAAAATGGCTTTGATTTTCTTGTATACGAACTAAACTCACCCCCTCACCTTCACTACCCATTAAACCTCATTCTGCCCGGCTTACTTAATTTTCTTTTTATTATTTTTCGATGTTACTCAGGACATTTTGTGTTTACAAGAAGTAATTTAAATGTTTGCCTTGCACTTGTTTATCTCTTTTTATATATTTTCCCTTGTTAAACGCTATCTGGGCTTCCGCGATACAGGATAGACCTAGTGCAGAGCTCATTGTTAAACTTGTAACTTAGGCACACACTATTTTTAGAAATAAAGTATTTTGTAAAATACAAAATACTTTATTTCCAAAAATAGTTATATATTTGTAAACTTAATTTATCTATCGCTCTCTTTCACTAATATTAACAAAAAAAGAGATAGCAACAATTTTAGCGGTATCTAATTAATGAGATTTAAGTTTTCAGTGTGTTATAACATGCTGACTATAAACATGATTAGTGATTTTAAAACATGCTGATTATAAACACGAAGAAGAACTACAAATAAACTAATTGAACAGAAGTTAAGTTCTTACCATCACTTTCTTGCGTCCACTATCTTATAGCTTGTTTTATTTCACACAAATTTGTGCTCAGTGAACAAAAATATCGAGAGGCATTTGAAATCCACAGGACTTCTACACCCCTCGTCTATCCCCACAGTTCGTAGCCATGCAACAGGTTTATACAATACGAAAATATTGTTTTTCTGCCACAGGTATATTGCCGTAACCCAACCAATAAAGTACGCCAAACACAAAAACAACCGCAGAGTTTGGCTCACAATAGTCTTGGTCTGGTGCATATCAGCAGCTATCGGAGCGCCCATAGTCCTGGGGTTGAATGACACCCCAGACAGGAATTTCGACGAGTGCCTGTTCAACAGCCAGAACTACGTCATCTACTCCTCGTTGGGGTCTTTCTATATCCCATGTATTATGATGATGTTTTTATACTACAGTATTTTTAAGGTGAGTTCTTTAGAGAACTAGCATTAACACCATTTTGAGTAGTTAGCTACTCAAAATGGTGAAGGAAAATAGCTTGCCCAGAAACCAAATATTCGAAGGTGTGTGTCATCGGTTAGTGTTACGATGAGCGATTGGCTTACAACCCGTTATGTGGAATTATAACTAAGTAGGTACTTTGCAAAATGCGGACAGTTTGGACGTTTCTCTGACGACCTTCTACCCAACCAAGCATTTGTCGAGCCGCATTTATACAATCCGTTTGCATGAATCAATTAAAATCTGTATTATAACGCAGGATTCATACAAAAAAGAACACTGTTCTGTGTTCATTGTTTCTTGAAAAACAAATTCCTAGAAAATACTAGCTGGAGAGCAGTGGGTATTTAACTCAACTTATAAGCCGTTTAGATTTAGGGCGTATAACAACATTGACCACTCGCAGAGTCAGAGTGGTGCTCTGACTCTGCGCGCAGACCGAGAATGAGATGTCTCCATCTTAGCTCATCTCTCGATGAGCTCATGAAGTTCCAAGAAAATTGGCCCATTCTGGCACAGGAAAAGAACGAATGGACGGAGTGGGAGGTCTTTTACTAGCAGTGGGACATTGAGGGCTGAAAATAAATAATAATTATTCACAACCTTGAGTCTCCACGTAGACTTTTTTACGCAAGCAATCAGTCCAAATGAATTGGCGCATAAACTGCAATACACCTGATGCAGAATAGATTTTGTTCAGTTTTAAACGTATAATAATATTCTGCCAAATACTGAGCTAGGTAACGAGAAGGTAAGGCATCTAAGCTTAGAATCAGAATTAGAATAATAATTTCAAAATATAGTAAGCTTACAGTATAACACCAAATACTAAGTATCTTAGATTAAAACCGTATCGAATTAAATATTGATGCCAGGCTTCCACATGTTTTAACTCGTGTGTGAATGCGTTAAGTAATTAGTAGTATCTCTTATATTTTTTGCAGGCGTTAAGAATGAGAGCGATGAAGCAGAGAGCAGCAAAGAAGCCGCCAGTGCCGGACAGTACGGGGGCCACCACAGCAGTAGTTATAGAGAATGTTGCACAAACAAGGCGGCTGCAGGAGACAGCGCTGCATGACGACAGACCTACGAACACCGGGTCGGGGAGCAATGAAGATGATCATGACGATAGGTCAGTTACACAAACCTTAGTTCATATTATTGTACTAAATGTAATATTATTTGGACGAGCTTAATTTTTTTTATATAACTTTTGAAACTATCACGGTTTTGAACATATTTTTTACTAGAAAACGGGATATTACCATGATTTGTGTGTTTGAATGTTTCCTGATATTTCGGCACAGTTGCATGTACTATTAGCACGAAAGGAACTGAAGTCTGCGGGTTTTGGACGTGCTTTTGACTACCTCCTATTTGGTGTTTTTGCAAAGATCTACGCACCGAGTTATTGTATCTGAAGAAGTCTATCATGGGGATTACAGTCGTAAACGTGGGTTCCGTACCTCAAAATGAAAAAGAGAACCCTTAAAGGAACACTTCGTTGTCCGTCCGTCTGACTTTCAGTCTGTCAAGACCCTTTTTCTCAGGAACACATGGAGGTATCAAGTTTAACTTAATGGGTATCAAATACGTAGGCCTACGGTCCCTTGAAACTCTAAAAAAATAAGCTTTTAAATCAATTCTATGAAAAAAATACCTAATGTGTAATTTTGTATGAGTTGAGATTAGTTTTATTGACTAGGTTAGAGTTTTATATAGCTTTTTCACATAATTAAAAGTATATATTTCTTGTGTTCCAATAAGCGGCAATGCAACCTGTCACGTGGAATATTTACTACTTGCATAACGCGGGCTTGTACCAAAAGTAATGTGTGGTCGTGCCTCTGACACCCCCTACATAATATCCTCAAAGATCTTCACTGAGTATTTATCTAAGAATGATTATTCGAATAAGGTTGACAGACTCTCGCTTTCTTTATTCAAAAACTCATTGGTTAGTTAATTTTGGTCGAAATTGTCAGTCGTTTCATGGCAAGAGAAGGCTAGGACATAGGAATAAGATCTACATCCTGAACAGGAACCAAAAAGGAAGGTTTTATTTAATATTCGGTTAGAGCTAACATGTTGGTCCGTAGGTTTTCTCGCTGTTCAAATGAGGTAAAAATAACGCTGTTAATATCCTACAGCCTGTGGACCACGTATACTCAAAAAGCCGTCAACACCTATCGCGTCCAATACAATAATGTATTCAGGATGTTGTTGGGGCTCCCGCGGTTCTGGATTCTGGCATGTTCGCGGAAACGCGCGTTGTTAGATTCGTCGCCTGCATGCGGAAGAAAGTTGCCTCAACGATAAGCAGAGTGCGCGGGACCACCAACACCATCCTGAACACGGTAGCTTATAAATGGAATAGTCCTTTGTTAAGCATTACGTTCGAGTGATGATGAAAATTAAATAAGCTAATAAGTATTCCATCGTCATCCGAATGCTCGCTTATTCTATGTGTTTCATTATAAGGCTGATGTCTAACATAGTCTAAAGACTGAATTCATAGTCGGGGGTTGAACAGTCTCCTAAAATCTATCATTCCGCGTTCGCCATATGGCTGGGTGCATAAAGTTTGCAGTAAAGTTGGTGCACTTGAATTTTCAAATAGCATCTGAATCTGCCTAGGGGAGCCCCTATTTAACTATGAATTCGGAACAAGTCTTTTTGAAACCATTGAAACCATTTATTTATTGTAAATGTGGTACGATACAGATCTCTAGTAAATTTTTTTGCTTGTATCGCAATGTTTCAGCACAATTTACTCTTTCGAGTGTACAATAAAGTCGTTGTTATCCTATCTATCTTGCTAATTTGAACACTTTAAACACATTTAATTTAAATATAACAAATACATTCAACAAAGATAATAAATTGCCAACACACATACATAAAATTATCAGTTAATTATTAATACAACAACATAATTGCAAAAAGTTACAAAATGAAAATAATATCACGAAAATATATGTCAAAATTCTTGTAAAATGTCAGGAATCAAGAATCTCGTTCACATAAAACAATTATCCGACGAAAAGAGCTTCGTCTTAAATTTTAAAATGGTAAAGGTAAAATTGTAATTTTACTCGGAATTTTATTATAATTTCTTACCGACATTACATAGATGCTCTTAATACTCGTACAGAGACTAAATTTGGGCAGGGCTAGCTTATTTTTAAAACGCTCTCTCGTTCTCTCGCTATAGTTCTTACTAACACATATTGATCAAGTTATCTAAAAAAAAAAATGTTATTATAACTAACGGTATAGCAATAGACAGATAGGTCTATTGCTATACTGTTAGTTTATTAACTATTATTATACAATAAAGTTGCGGTACCTTCACCTTAGTCACAGATCAAACTGGGTCTGACATCCTAAAAATGACAAAATGTAGGGCAAAAAACACATGAGTTATAATCTCATAGCAATATTATGATGTACAATATTACTTCTTAAATCGATTTGACACTGTTATTGGATCCTCCTGAAATCTCTTTTCATGGTTCGATTGATAAAGGGCCAATTTTTATCTGAATTGAGAAACTTGATACATGCAACTTATCTATCAAATTTACCTGTAACAAAAGTTCAATGAACGACAAATCAAAAACGAGAGTTGGTATCAATGTTTTGAAGGTTGACTTTATTTTTAGTTTATAGAAAGTTAATTGGTTCCGTGGCTTTTCCTCTCATATTTTCTTGGTTTTCCTAAGACTACTACTAAGTTGAGGTATGGCTTTTTTTATACTACTGAAGTGACTAGCAAGCATACGGCTCTCCTGTTAGTAAGCGGTTAACGTAACTTATGGACGCTTGTAACACCAGTCGCACGTTACATTGGATTTTTTATGCAAATTAATTTCATGTTCCTCTCCACTCTCACGAGGAAGTAGAACAATTGCTGTATTCCTATTTAAAATTATATTAGTTTGGTCTTTGAAATAATATGATATCTGTGCAGCTTTGAGAAGAGATCTGAGATAGAAGTGGATGCTGATGATTGCCACGTCATACCCAATGACAAGTCAACTGAATTCATGCTGGCCACTGTTGCTGAGGAGACGGCAAAGTAAGAAATACTCCCAAATCTATCCAGAAATACTATCCAGTCAGATAGGAAATACTTTTAGGAAAAGTCTTAGTATTTCGCTTTGGATATTTGGTTTCAAGTAGATTACTTTCTTAGAAAGAAACTCGATTAGAAATAATTGGCTTTACACAAAATACGCCTCTACTGTATCTATTATCATCATAAGCGACCCTAGAGGACTTTAGTTCATTCGTCTTGTCTTAAGTTTTTTCTTGGTCAACCTTCGTTAGTTCAGTGACCAGGCTGCGGTATAGTAGCTCTGAAAGGGTCTAGTGACCGAAGATGAAACAATCAGTGTCCTTTTATGCACGACCTTGTATTATAAGAAAAATAATTAACCATGTAATTTTCTCTGAAAGCAGTACCCCTAAAAGAAGAATCATGGCAGATCCAAATGGGAACAATGACTCAGGGTATGCACCGTCCAACCTCGAAGACACAATCAGAGAGCACACCTCCCCTCCAGGGTCGCCGGGGATGAAGGATGCCACGGTGCTGAGGAACATGGGCTGTGACAAATGGAAGAAGAATGGGAAGAGCAAATTGAGTGATTCCAGGTAAGACATTTATGGATTGTAGATAAAAAGTTCAAGGAAAGACTGATGTGCGTCAGAACTTAGGTAAGACAAAGACTTCAAGGGGTGCTTTGGAACAAGTTTCTATTATAAAATGTCAATACAATATTGCCTGTCTTTTCGTAAGCTTAGTAAATAAGAATTAAATAATTAGTGAGGTAGTAGCTAGCGACCCCAAATTTTAGATAATTTTAAAATTAGTGAATTTAATCCCTTCATGAGCATAAGAAAAATTGTGAATAGAACTATGCTATTGTGCAATTGTACGGTAAAGGATAAGATCGTAAGGAAACAGGCATAACCTAGAAACCGAATTTGAAGATTACAGGTGCATGAAAATAACCTCTGCTAAGTGCGTGGAATACTTTCACCAGATTGTTTTTTTTTTTTGCTATTCTAATAGCAAAAATACTGTATGCGGGTTTCAAAGCCGCCAACCAAGAAAAAACTGGTGACTCAGTGAATGGACAAAACTTCAGGATCAAACCATTTGTTATGACTGTGTAGTGATATTCCCGTTTTGGGTAGAACTTTATTTAACCAAGCAAAGTGAGGGTGAATCTTTTGGTTTCACAAATCGATTATGAAGTTTCTGGAATCTACAGTACCTACTTGTTTTTAATTGTTCATGGTCCATGCTTTATCTACTATCATTAAAAAATACAACTGAATATTTTTATTCTCTTTCTTTTCAGTCGAAACGTCTCTCTTGCACTTCGTTCAGACGAAGACCTCGAGGCCAGCACGTTTGACCTCCGCGATGGTTCTACCTTGAAGAAGGAGAGAAAGGCAAGCGCTGCTACGGCGAGATTCACCATCTATAAAGCGAATAAAGCTAGCAAGAAAAAAAGGGAGAAGTCTTCCGCTAAGAAGGAGAGGAAGGCTACTAAAACTCTTGCTATTGTTTTAGGTAAGTAAGTTCCTTATATTTTCAGTATGTATTACTTATCTATATTATGTTATGCTGCAGGTCATTCTATTTAGATTGGTGACTAAATGGAATGACTAGAATAACTTTTGCTGTCAATCCTGTGTATCTGTTATCTACATTTTATGTTCATGAATTGCACCCTCAAATATTTTTATTTTTGAGAGTTTGAATGTTTCCCGATATTTCAGCACAGTTGCATGTACCATGATCACGGGAGGAACTGAAGTCTTTGCGAGTTTGGAATTTTAGTGGCAGACAAATCGATCTACCCTCTTTCTCACTCTTTTATTCATCTCTGCTCCGACACACAACACTAACAGTATCCTGATGCACAGCTGGTAGCATGTTTTTTTATTTTTTCACAATCTCACCACAGACTCCATATAATTGAGAACCATCTTCTCTATCGAAATTCCTGTGTTTAGTAATTCTCAATTTGCCAAAAAGTTATACTTTTATTTTTGAATTAAAGTTAGGAAATAAACGATTCTTTTGAGGTTATATTGACCTGAAATCAAGTCAAACAGATTAATTTCAGGTCAATATAACGTCGTTCATAAATCCTAGCAATTATTCTTAACATTTCTGTTTGGCTCTATAGGCATATTTGCCCTTGTCCTGGCGGAGTATTCTGTCAAGACCTCCTGTTTTTGGTAGATGCGCTACCATATTCTACCTGTAAGAATTGTACTAAACCTAGTATATTTTGCAGGAGTCTTCTTATTCTGCTGGGCGCCTTTCTTCACGTGCTCCGTCCTGGGCGCAATCTGTGACAAGTTTGACCTGCCATTCTCTCCTGGAGTCACTACCTTCATCCTCACCACCTGGCTAGGATATATCAACTCCTTTCTGAACCCTGTCATCTACACCATCTTCAACCCTGAGTTCCGGAAGGCATTCAGAAAGATACTACATTGTGGCACCTAGCCCGCAGACTATTTGGTCATCTTTACTCAGTAACCTTGCTGAGATTAGATCTCAATTGATTTTGGGAAGTTCTAAATTTAATTTGATCTATTTTTGTCAAGATACCTCGGTTGTGAAGAACGCGAAAATCCAATTAGTAGGTATTACTTTCACCCAATTTTTTATGGAAGATAACGATGACACTTTTAATTTAATTATTTTTGATTGTAATTCTAAAATTTTTGAATGAAAATCATATCTTTTTTTACTTTTTAGTTCTCCATTTTAATGAGATCTACTAGATGACCAAATATAATTATTATCTAGAATATAAAAAATGTATTTATAACGTGATCAAATTAAACTTTAATGTTAGTGGTAGAAAATAGCATATCAAAAACCTACAAATAAGATTTTGTTAATAATATTATAATTATGTAAATAGGTTTCTAACGTTTGGTCTCTGAAAGTTGAGTCTAGTCCTTTTTCAGAAAATGAAAACTTGTGAAAATAATAACGTCATGCCAAATAATTGTAGTACGTAAACTTTGTTGATTTTGAGGTTGTGAAATATTATATTTTCTGTTTTGAAATTATTTATTTTAACAAATATAGTAAATATCAGCAACACTGATTGTTTTTTCTTTTAAGCACTCACTTCTTTATTTCCGTCCATTAGTCCACGTATTATTCTATATTTTTTAATAGACAAAATTATTATTGCTTACATAAAAAGAAAAATAAATAATTTAATATTTATTAATTAATATTTATTTTAATAATTTATTAAGACTTTATTCTTGGTTAGTTACAAAAGTGACATTAATGTAAGTTAGTAATAAACTTATAATGAAAATATTCAAACTGTCTCTAGTATAGACAAGATGTTGCACATTGTGATTTGATAATGTAGAATGTAATATCCAAACAATAATTTTACTCATATCAGAGATGTTTTCAATAATTAGTTTGTAGATCAGTCATTTTTATATAAATTTTGAAACTAACAAAAGGGTCTGGCTGTTGTAGTAACACGGTACTCGTAGTTCTTGATACTCACGATACAGGGAATCCTATTGTGTGGTCAGGACAATGTATGTGATTATTACATTATTATTTATTATTAGTTTTACTAAAAACGTGATATATAACATAATTGCCTTAGTTAAAACGTTTCCCGATATATCAGCATCGTTGCATTTTAAAAACGAATCATGGTAAATATTCCGGTTTTAGTAAAACATACATTTTTATATATCATCTTATAGGTAAAAATAATCGTAGGTGATGTAGAAATAGAAAATTTACTGATCTTCCACATTTATTTCTTACAACACGATGTTATTTATTACTGTTAGCTCAATAATAGAAATCAAGCTCAACAATACTAGTCTCTGTTTAATTCTTAATAATTTAATTTATATAGGTACCGACATGAGTACAAACCTATACTGTCTTTATTTTATTTATTTCCTAAAATGTTTTTGGGTGAAGTCTGCTGTAGGCCGTTTCGGATAGCAATACTTTGCTCAACTATTTCATGCATTTTGTGATATTGTTTTAAAAGAAAATGGAAGCTCAAAGTACTTTTTTTTATATTAGCTCTTTATAGTTATTAAAAATAAGATTCATTATTCTGAATGGTTGTTGCATAAATAAATGGCTGTTAAATAAGTAGGTACTACATATAGTTAAATATTAATCTAAATGAGGCCCTCATTTAGATTTCAGACAGTTTTCAGTTAGATTGAAAGCATTGTTTATACAGTGTTTTATTTTTTCTGTTCAATTTGAAATGTCATAAAACAGAAAAATATAAAGTAGTGTTTAGTAAATCAACTGTTGAATAGTCTTTAAAAAAAAGTATTTATTAAAAAATTAAAAATATTTGTAAGATGATATTGGCAGTATTTTAGGAACTTTAACGAACAATAAAATCATTACATAACTTAGTGTAAAAATATGAATATAATTAAAATAGTAGTTAATAGATAATGCAGATAGGCTGATAAATATATATGTAAATATTATGAAAATTGTTACAGGATTCTTTATCAGAATCTGATGTAACTATCTACTGCTATACATTATATCCTACAAATTGATTAAAATTTATATTAAAATAAGGAATCTCGCTATTATTATTGTAAGAATACAACAGTTTTTTTTTATTTTAAATGGTAATTGTAATACCAAGCTTTATAGTGCGTTGTAAATTAAAAAAAATATAAAGTAACTACTTAGCCATCGATAAGAAATATAAAGTTAATAATGCAATTAAATAAAACGTATTATAAATTAGATTTTTATTTGAATTGTTCGATTAAAGTTAAATATTTGTACATTCGTATGAATAGCTAAGCTATTAAGTAGTTGATATAAAAACTTAAAAGTTATTAAAATATTTAAAAAGATTAATAAAAATATTGTTTTGTTTAGTATGCTTGAAACTAGATATATTTTGTTTAAAAAACCTTTCTCAGTATGTAAAATTTAAAATACCTAATTTGTTCTTATTTTCAAAAAATGTTAGCAAATATTTATTATCAAGATAAGTTAGTATTAAACCTAACTTATTATAAAACTTATTTAATAACTTTCTATGCAAAATGTGATGATGATTTAAAATTATGTTTTCAACCAATTGTTTTATTTAATATCCTCCATAACAATATTACGAAATATATATGTAATTGAAGTTAATTTATCTTGAGTCTAAAAAGATAAATAATATTTTAGGTATTTTGCGATTGTTAGACATTGAGATTGAAAAGTTATATTATTTAACCACTTTCTAAGGGATTAATAGCGTTGTTTTTTAGGGTTCCGTACCTAAAAAGTTAAAAAAAGGGAACCATTTTGTCGTCCGTCTGTCTGTATATCTGTCTGTCAAGACTCTTTATCTCAGGAACGCGTGGAGATATCGAGTTGTAAAACCATATACTCAGGTCTACAGTCCCTTGAAGCTGTTATGTAAAAAAAAAGATACGGCCGTTTATGCCGCAAAAAAGTATAGGTATTTCGACACTCTCAAGGGAATCAAAATAATATGTATAGTGGTTACGTGGTTTTGGAAACTGAATTTTGAGAAAAGCTTGGGAAAAACTGCGAGACTCGATTCCTGAACTATTTGTAATATGTATCTACAAATTTGTACGGAACTCTCGGTGGGCGAGTCTGACTCGCACTTGTCCGGTTTTATTAAAGTTTTGAAGGCTTTTTAGCTTTCGTGTTTGAGATACAGTGATGACAGGTGTCTCACATATTTTCTTCCTTTTACCACAAAAACTGCAAAGCCTTCAAAACGTTAGGAATAACAATTAAAAAAAACAACGCAATTAATCTGCTTAAAAGTGTTAAAAAAAACTATCTATACCAATAATAAAGCTGAAGAGTTTGTTTTTCTGTTTGAACGCGCTAATCTCTGAAACTACCAGTCAGATTTGAAAATTATTTTTGCATTGATGGTTCTATTCTTGCGGAAGGTAATAAGCTACTAGTTTCTGCCCACGGCTTCGCCCGCGTCGCACCCGGATAAAAAGTAGCCTATGTGTTATTTTGATGTACAAGCTATATTACTGCAAAGTTTCATCAAAATCCGTTCGGTAGTTTTTGCGTGAAAGAGTAACAAACATCCTCACAAACTTTCGCGTTTATAATATTATATTAGTAGGATAGGATAGGATATATTATATAACATTACGTCTCGACCCTTAGGAACCGAGAAAAAGAAGTAATAGTGCGGTCGGGCGATAATTATATTATTAAATGTCTGATAGATTTATTCAAGATTTGTAATATCCTAACAAAACAACATTGGCGAGACTCGAACCTCGTGGGCTACGTGGTGGCTATACCAACTAAGCCACGAGATTGTACTGTCGAAATTCTTAGGTTGTTTCGGCTTGAAGCACCGAGGCTTCACCTACAGGGATCAAGTTAATTAAAAGTAAATAATTGTATAAAAGTTAATTTAAATTGACTACATTTTTTTTTACAAAATAACACTTTACATTATGATGGTATTTTAGTAAAGTAAGCGAGGATTTGCTTTGGAGTTAGAGATAAATATTTAGAAAATATAACACCAGCAATGGATAGCACAGATTGTAAAGTTTTGACATTAAGATGCTTACACACGTCTAGTCTTTTAAGTTTAAGTTCTGTCTACACAGAGGATGCAATAATGGGCTCGATTCTGTAGTACACTAACTAAACTAAATTTAAATCTCTTTTACTGATAGTGTACGCAAGAAAGAGATACCAAGAGTTTTACTGCTGTGTGCTGCTGTCAAATCAGTGTGCGTGCCGCTTATAGTCAGCATGATTTGAAATCACGACTTTTGTATGGAAAACTTAAATATGACTAATTTGACAGCACTAAAATTGTAGTTATCTCTTTCTTGCTTGCGCTATCAGTAAAAGAGAGCGACAGTTTAAATTTAGTTTAGCTAGTGTACTACAGAATCGAGGCCAGTATCTATGTTCCAACACATTACGGAAAGCAAGGCAACAATAACAAGAAGAAACAAACACGTACACGACTGTATTCCCCATGATTGACATCAATCTCACTATCAGATAGGTACATAGTTCGTAAATAATAAATAATGCTGGACGTTTACACAGCATCATCTAACCCCAATGTAAGCTAACTAATGTTATAGGAACTACATGACTGATATACTACTTATATTAAAAAAAAACATAATTACTATACATAGAAAACATCCAGACCCGACACAAATATTTGCAGATCATACAAACATTTGTTCCGCGGCGGGAATCGAAACAGCAATCTTGTGTTTCAAGCAGGCCTTCACCAATTGCGCCGCAGAGGTCGTCAATCTTTGAGGATAACAAGTACCAGTCAGAGGCAGGTTAAAAATTAGAAATATTATTTTTGGCACATGCCCACATTTTGCAAGTAGCAGCCAATATTTTTTTAGTAAAGAGTGATATTTTTTTTAGGAGTAGAATCATATTTTATTCAGATCGGAATAGTAAGCCAAGCCGTGTTGGCCTTGTGGGTTGTACTCTGATTTCCGATCTGATAGTCATGGTTGCGAACCCGATCGTGCGCCAATTAATTTTTCAATTTATGTACATTTAACTCGTGCTCAAAACGGTGAAGAAACCAGCATGCCCAAGTGTATAGATTCTAAAGCATGTGTGGTAAGCTTGCAATCTGTCACGTGGAACGCTAAAACTAAGCAAAACGCAGACATATGCCAAATATAATGTTTGGACGTGTCTCTCACTGTAATCAGATACACGTGCGAAACTAGGGGTAACCCTTTCTGTTATCCTCACGGATTGCGGCTGACTATGGACACGGGTATTGTATGGTTGAGTATGGACATGGGGAGCGTATGACTAAGTATGGACATGGGGAGCGTATGACTAAGTATGGACATGGGGATTATATGGCTGAGTATGGACATGGGGAGTCCAGTTGTTAGCGTATTTGTTGTTTGTTTTATTAGTACTTTTCCGTTAATAACAATCTGAAATAACTATACATTTTATTAGAATTCTTCCTAATAAAATTGTGATCTTCGGAAGTGGTAAAAGTATGTAGTTTGTCTTCTATAGGTTTTAATAAAATGACTCGATGGAGTCAAATTCTTGCCATTCCTTTCTCGCGTGCACTATCAGTTACTGATAGTTAAAATTAAATTTAGTTGGTTTACAAGAGAATCGACTGTCTACAGTTCATACTTCTAAAATTGAACGCAAGTTTTTAGTTATTATTTTGACACCGCTCCGTGTAAATTAAATTAACTTAGTTCGCCAACACTTCTGTACGTGATTATACGATTCTCGGAACTTTGATGTGCGCTGACATGGAACGAGATTCAGCTGAATTATATTTAACAGAGTTCTTTCAGTTCGTTATATAAACTAAAACTATGAAATTGTTTTTGGAACATCAAAAACTTGATAGACGTAGAGTTTAACGTGGTTTAAATATACAGACCAGAAAGCTATCTAGTTATTTTGCTATTCAGACATTATGTTTTCTATGTATAATATGTATGTATTAACAGAATACATACATATTATACATAACTACCCCCTACTTGGTATCCTCAAAGATCTGGCACTGAGTATGTACCTGACGATGTCTCTCAACGAATTAGCTTTGCCATTCAGCGTGGCAATAACACATAGGCTACTCGTTATCCGGGTAAGCCGTGCGAAGCCGTGGGCAGAGGCTAGTAAGCTATATTACTGTAAAGTTTCATAAAAATCCGTTCAGTAGTTTTTGCATGAAAGAATAACATCCATCCTCACAAGCTTTCGCGTTTATTATAGTAGTAGGATTTTATCACGTAGGTTCATCAATAGTATAATAAGACATTCAATGACTCCTCTTTTTTTTATTCACTCGACTAATGGCTAGATTTAAGACTTTATTTGCATGCTAGAAAGTTGTTTATGGTCATCCTATATTATAAAATTTTACATCTTTATAAATATCCATATTCGCAATAAAATATTTGATTTGAACTAGAGGTAGTTTTACTCTAAGGGTGGTCCTAAAAAACCTAACATATCCGAGTCGGATCTGCCCAAGAAGGATTTTTCATTTATGCCAAGTTGTGTCTACCGGAATAAATAAAATAAATAAATAAATAAATGCTGGACATTTTTCACACAGCATCATCTAGCCCCAAACTAAGCAGAGCTTGTATTATGGGAACTACATGACTGATATACTACTTAAATACATTTTTTTTTTGTAAATACATACATATTATACATAGGAAAACACCCAGACACGAGACAAATATTTGCAGATCTTACAAACATAATATTTTGGAATATTTGGGCAGATGTCCCAATGACACAACTACATAGTTATACATATTGATTGGTCCGTGAGGAACTCGCTTTTACCATGACATAATAAAAAAAACTGCTGCTTAAAGTAACTTAATACTGATTAAGGCAAGACAGATAGCCAATTCTGCCAGATAGATAGACTTATTCTATAATAGAATTGACCTTGGCTCTAGACTATGAGCTTTTTGACTTTGATTTCCTATTTAACCGTCTGATTGTCTCAGAATAATTTATAGGTATGTAGGTGCCTACTATTATTCAAGAGATAAAATGATATCTGTCTTTTAGAATTTCATCTTCTTTTATCCTGAAAGAGGGCGACTTTTAGGATGTCATCTTTAAAAAAATGTTTAGTAAATAAATTTAATAGGTAGACATCCAACATACTCGTACATAATACGTGGGTATCAGGAAATAGGTACCAAAACACCCAGACTCGAGAAAATATCTTGTTTAATATTTTTAATTGATAGTAAAAGGTATTTCGGTAAAATCATTCACTGATTAAACTCTAAAAAAGTCTAACAATCAATTTTAGTCTAATTCAAGAAAAAAAACACGTTCTCGACTATATTCCCCATGATAGGCATCAGATACATAAAAATCCATAGATTCAAATCAGAAAAGTCAAGCTACTGCACCGCCAACACAGCTAAAGATTTTCTGAGAGAGATCGCTTTTAGCGATAAGACCGCCCATTGTACCTTGTATGTTTAAGAATTTCTATGCCTTTGTATTTTGCTTTGGTGAACAATAAAAATCTATCTAAACTATCTAAACTAAAACCGAAAAAACAAAAGGACTCGTATCCCCTCTTATTCATAATTACTCGCTAATCTAGCCCTGTCCTTTTCTAACACCAAATAAAGGATAGAGGCTGGCAAGTTTAAGCACGCTGCTAAAGTTAGTGAGTGATATTGAATAACACTATATTTAATTTTAGTCAACAATTTATTCAGGATTATTAACTCACAATTGAGCCTTATTTCCTCAGTTAATAATTATTATGGATTCTTATTTCATATTATGAGCTGATGATTAGTTCCCGCCATCATAATTGCGATGCGGCGGGTCGCGTTGGCAGCCAGATAATTGGTATCGCTTCCTGTTTCAATGACGCTGATGGAAATTCAGATTATTAAGAGCAGGTTGAAAGGTAAAATCATTAAAAATACCTGAACCTGAGCACCTACACTGAAAATTTAAAATTAAATAACTTTGATAAAAAAACACTAAACCACTGTTTCTCAAAGTGGGCGATTATGCCCTATTGTGGTTGCTGGAGGTCTTCAGGGGGGCGGTAGAAAACTCTAGAAGAGGGCGTTGGCAAAAATAAGTTTGAGAAACTGTGCAAAAACATACTCTTATATTATGGATCATAGTCCCGGCCCCATGAGGAACAACAATTGCTGTAGTATAACAATACACAGATCCAGAATAAATATTTTCAGAACATACAAACATTGGTCCCACACGAGCAATCGAATACGCACATCTTGGGTCACAGCTAGCTACTTACCCGCCACGCAATCGTGGTCGTCTGGTTATGATATGAACCTTTTACGACCTAACGTAAAATTGTTTTTATTTTATTTTCACCTACCACACGAATGCAATATTTTACCAGGTTCAGGGAGGTCCTGATATTCTAAACACAGGGAAATCTAGTAAGGAGTTAGAGCTCGGCCATGTACTCATTATTATGTCATGACTGTGACAGCAGTTAATATCTACCTAGGTATCTGTATGAGCCAAGTTATCAAAACATACATATAAGTTAATGTGTACCTAGTACCTACCTAATTAGTATATAGTACATGGATTGTTACTTTATGCAAATTACGGTCAGTAAAATTATTAATATTATATAAAAAGAACCGTTGAAGAAAGAAGAAGAATGAAAGAAAGAAAATGTATTTATTCTCCCCGAAACAACACAAAAGTTAAACAAAAATAGTAATAAACAGAAAACAGATACTTAACATATAATAATACAGCGAAACGAAAAACAGGCAAACTAAGTAGGTACGTCATTTTGTGTTGCGTATGGGGTCAAATAGATCCCCGTCTCAGCATTATGCTGCGCAAGGACCTAGAGCTGTTAAACTAGTCTTAATAACCTTATCAAATAAGTATACATTATAAAATAAGTAACTTAATTAAGTTAGTATGCACTAGAGGCTAAAGTTGTAGGCAGTGAAAGTCAATTGCTTTTTATTTATTAAAATCACAAGGGTATAGAAACGTCAGCTAAAACATACGTGAATTTAAATTTTCTGCTTGGTTGATTTTTTATAATCCTTCATTCCGCTATAGTATGTTTCTTGTTGAACTAAGATCGACCGTATCTTCTGAAGTTTGAATTTGCTCAAATGCAAATATAGGCAACATTGCCAAATTGATTTATTTTTAGACAAACCACCGAAAAAACTAAAATTGAATCTTACCAATACAATCTAGCCGTAAAAGCTAGCGTTTAGCGCCTCGTGACGTCATCATCCCGCACAATGTGCTGGGAATTGACTCCGGGATTCGAGACAACTTGTCTATTGTCCCGGGATTGAGGTGGAGCAAAGTAGGGGGTGAAGCGAAAAATAACAGAACCTAAGTAGTTTCAGTTTTGAGTGATATCTATGAAGCAATCCTCCTTAAAATAGTCGAATACGAAGACGAATAGTCTTCTTTAAACACGTCCTCTGATACCTGGCCACTATTCGAGATCCTTGGTCCGTTCTGCGAGCTTTTTGACCATGATACTTCAACTTCTTTATTGGATTTTCTCTTCTCAGATTGTAACTCAAGCCATATCTCTCTTCAAAATTCTCCCTCTTTAAACCTCTTTCCATAGCCTTTTTCAAAGCTATTTCCATAGCCCTCTTCAAAGGTCTCTTACTCTTTTTATAGCCCTCTTGAATGCTATAAGAATCTTTATAACTCTTTCCATTATATTTTTCCGTAGCTATCTGTATTCGTTCTCTCCATATCTTTTACCAAAGTAGGAACAATATAATGCAGATCACACGCTGAAATCTCAATACTTGAGCCATCAGAGCACAAAAGTAGAATCACTTCTAGAAGGCATTGTGAAGCCAGCAATTCCACATGTGGTATTACTGGCTGCGCCGTCACACAATGAGCCATCGCTTTGCAATGGATAAGCTATAGGAGGGCTTTATGTGCTGATAGAAGTGGCTGATAGTTTTGTTAATCTGCTACCAAATGGTACATTTTTGTAGTCTTTGCCCTGTTATGTATTAAATTGTATTGAAATCGCTTTATCTGTAACCGGCCTTCGCAACCGTAGTTCTATACTGCTATTGTAAATTTTTAGCTTAAAGTAGTCCACTGCTAAATAGACCTCCTTAACACTACGGGAGACTGAACCACGACATTTTTTTTTAAATAATCTGCAAGTATTTAGGTATATGTAAGTGTATATTATACCTACCTATTTTTAAATCCTTAGTCAAGGAATATTACGTATCCTCGAGTCGTTAGCTGTTGCCTGTTTCTGGCTTACCTAGTTATGTATTATAGAATAGTAAATGATAGTATGTAGGTATTATGCTGTGTAGTAAGTAATTATGTAGGTAAATAATAGTATAGTGTGTTCATAGTATGTGGTACACCACTTACAACCCCTTGTAATCTTTCGTACAGTCCGTTCCATCCAAAGGTTGTCTGGTAGAGATCGCTAATTAGCGATAAGACCGCCCATTGTACACAATGTTAAAGTTTTTACTAATTTTTTTAAGTTGAAATATTTGGTGTGCAATAAAGTATTTTCTATCTTCTATCTATCTATCTATCTATATATATCTAGGGAATAGTGTTTGTATTTTATTAATAGATAAGCTCTAGCATATAAGTTATAACGTTTGTTATTATTCATGCAGTACTTCAAGACTGTTTTCCATACAACACAAAGGTTAGCTGGAAGAAAATATATCTAGCATTAAATTCGCTTATATACAGTACTTATTTTTTTGTTGTGCAATAAAGAATTCTCTATCTATCTATCTATCTATATTTATTTCAAGTCAGGGTGTTGTGGTAGAATCGCACTTGCTTCTGACACAGAGAATCTTAGGGTCAGGACTATCCAATGTGGTCCATATCTACCTGGTATCAGTGTCGTGTTTTGTATAAAACTAAAGTGGCAAACAAGAGCATATGGCCCACCTTGGCAAGCTATTACTTTAACCTATGGACGTCGCGACACCAGAGTTGGCGGCTAAATTCTTATTTAAAAACTAAACTTTTTTCTTAAAGTTTGCCTGGAAGAGATCGCTCTCAGCGATAAGGCCGCCCATTATATCACCACAACCTAGTTTTAAGATCTTATGTAAAGTATTTTTTTATCCTGGTGTATGCAATAAAGAGTTATCTATCTATCTATCTATCTAAACTTTAGGTAAGGTGCTCAACTGTAAAACTCTGGTCGTTGGAGTAAATCAATGTCGGATCATTGATTGTAATCAAATAAGGTACTAAGTTTGTTAGATAACAATCTTTGTTAATTCGATATCCCAACTTATACTTAATAAACATTAAAATAAATAAATAAATGAATAATGCTGGACAATCCACACAGCATCATCTAGCCCCAAGCTAAGCAGAGCTTGTGTTATGGGTACTAGATGACTGATATACTTAATACAATAAATTACATAGATAAATATTTTTTTATTATACATAGAAATTACCCAGAACACCCGGAACAAATATTTACAGATCGTACAAACATTTGTCCCAGGGCGGGAATCGCAACCTCCTGTGTAGCAGGCGGACCTTCGCCCACCGCGCCACATCAGACATCTAGTTGTCACACATTGAAAACATCTAGTAGTTTTGTCTTTGTTAAACTTTATAACACAATGTGTGTTATTCCAATCGGCGAAGTACTTTAATAAACAACCGTAATTGGCCAGTAAAGCAGTTTCATACGGCAATTTTAATAGAATTCTGTCCCCCTGCAAATCCTGAAACATATGTTAAAGACCTGTATAAATTTCCCTGTAAATCCTGACTACACTACGCTGCGTACCTGCACTAAAGCCCAGAACATTATGCATTCCGTAACGTAACTTACCTTTAGTGAATTGGGGCGACCGCAGACGCTTGGTTTCTAAACGAGTTCTTCGAATTGGAGCACCCAAATGTAGGAACTATCAAAGATTTTAGGTTGTGTCTTAGTTGTATCTTCTTTACGGCCTAGCTTAGCGGATACCTACCTATGCCGCTAGAATAAAAATTTGGCTATCCAATACAAAAATATTATTTCAAATCCGACTGGTATATTTTTGAGATTAGCGCGAGAACAAAGAAATTATAAAAAACAAGCTAACTCTTCAGCTTTATTTTTAGTTAATAGTATAGATGGTATAGGTTGGTATCCTTCTATAAGTACTACGATTTAAATTAGATACTTCGACAAATTTCGTCTATCATCGAAAATACGAACGCCTAATAATCATATTTATCACTGGCGTATATGGGGGGGGGGGGGGTTACAACAATTATGTATATTGTTTTATAGTGTTATGTGAAATTATTATAATAGCTCTGAAAATATAATAAAAGTGCTTCAAATTGTTTAAAAGTTCAGTTATATAATGATACCAAAAACTAATAATATAAAATAGTTAATTATTACCTGATAGGGCATGCAATTATCGTAACTTATTTAAACACAGCAAATTGACTTTAAAAAAATGGAATTATAAAACCCAAAAAAAAAAGACGTGGGCACTGGCTATGAAACGTGCTATCGCCTTGAAAGCTCGCTGGTGACTGACGAGCCATCACAATTCACAAGCCGCCGCGGGTAGGTCGGACATTCGTTGCATAATCGTACTAATTCGGAAATCGATCGTTGTCGAAGCATCTATTTAAATTGTAGTACTGTATATAATTATGTAAACACTAAAATTCTCGAGAATAGTTCTTGATTCAGGCGTTTGTGACGTCACTGCTTCGGATTACCTACCTAGCATTATGCTGAGCTGACACCTTTATAATGCGACATTAAACTGTCTAGATGGATCAGGGTGATACGTGGGGCATTTCAGTTCAGCTATTCTTATAAGGAGGTACATAACTTATTAATTTTTTCTTTGACTTTAACTGACCTAACATTAGGATGGATGTCAAAATTTATATCAAATAAATTTGGTGACCTGATCGAGAAACCAAATAAATTTGGTGACCTGATCAAGAAATAGGTTTCTCGATCAGGTCACCAAATTTATTTGATATAAATTTTGAATGAAAAACATGGAAATCCAAAAAGTCGTAGAACAAACAATATTCCACACCACGGTGTCAATGACCTCCTTCCGGCATTATATACACATTCCGGGACACCCTGTATATTGAGTAAAGTAAAATATTATTTTGAGAAAAACTGTACACAGCTACCTACTCTTAGAATATTATTCTAATATAAATTGCTGACAAAAAAATGCCCATTTATCAATGACTTCCTCGGACAGACGAAATCATTCATAAAATAAAGGAACTCTACTACTGCGCAAAATATTTAAAAATAGTTAAGCTTTCTGCAAATTTAAACTCCATAGTCGTTTCTGAAGCGTCCATAATCGTCTCGTATTCAGAGAATACCTATTCTAAATGCACACTGCAAGACGACTATATTCCGAATTCACTGCATTATATCTCGAGAAAATCGAAACAAGCTAACCATTGTGGGCTTAGTCTGATCTCTTCAAATCTAGTTCATACAAAGACAGCAATGGCTTGCGTTTGGAAATAAGGTATCGGGGTATGAATTAAGAAGTACCATTTCGGAGTAAATGGTAGGAGCCCCACAGAATAAACTGTCAGTTAAATCGACCTTAGAATTAGTAACAAAGATGTGAATTGAACGAGATAGTTCACTCCATATCGGGCAATTACTTAAAACTATAAATATATTATATAGATTTTGATTTTAATCTGAATCTAAAGGAATTACTTGGCAAATAGTGGACGTGAAAATATTATAATTTATTTTATTTTATATAAAATACGATTTTGTAGATAAGGTTCATACCTGCTTATATTACCATTTTCCGTCCAACCTATTGCATATAAATTTCATTAATGTGTTTAATTTTTTTGACATATACGAAATATTATGTAATAAGTGTCAAACAAAAAAGCTAGCAAACCACACAAATAAATAAAAAGTGACGTACCTATTTTTACTAATGAAAATTATAACAAAAGAAAAAATGACTAAACCTACTTACCTAATTGTGTTATTCCAAATGCTTGATACTTTGCCCACCTTGACTTTATTTTATTGTACCTACTAGTTTTTTTTGTTTACACAAAGCTTCGGCCTGCCTACCTATCTATTGCTATACCCTTAGACACGGTTCATGTGAGATACCTACCTATAAATACCATCTATGTACCTACCATGTGAAAGCAATAAATGTATTGAGTATTGAGTAACAAGCAGTCGGCCTATCTATTGGTAAGTGAATTAGAACCAATGAAGTTATCACCAGCAATCGACAAAAGTCCTCAGCATGACATAAATGCCAAAGAATTTCATCTTCTAAATCTCCATGCTTCATCGTCGGCCATTATAAAGGTATATTATTGATTTAAGATATATACATTCCCGTACCTATTGCAAGTTGCCCACCCTCTGTTGTAATCTGCTTCATATTATTTTATTTAATCGTTTATTTTTTACGTCAAGTATTTACGTAAGAATCTAGTAACTAATATACCAGCGCTAAGTATCCTACCTACCTAACATTATGCTGAGCTGGCCTTTTTGGTGCGATATTTTACTGTCTAGATAGATAGATACAGGAAGATGTGTGGGGTATTTCTATTTCAGTTTTAGTTATAAGTAGGCAATTCTAATAAATAAAAAACTGGACTAATCCTTGAAAAACGCATTTGTGAAGTACCAATTCACGATCCCGCGCTTTCTCACAATTGACAATGCGCTTTTCTTCCGAAGAAAAGAAAATGAAAGAAGGGGCATACACCGTGGAAAATGGCTGATCTGAACCGAAAGAGGTCTATCTCACTCGACATTAAATTGAAACTCGGTTTGAGGGGCATGCTGGTGAAATTAATGAAGAATTTCCACGCGTTATGTCAGAGTAGGTTACGGTAACCGCTTACCAATGGGTCATATTTTGCCACTTTAGTTTTATAAAGCTTATGTTACACAACCCAGTTTAATAAATAAGGTAGAGCTGTGTTGGTCGTGTGGAAGGTACCCTGACTTCTGGTCCAAAGATCGTGGGTTCGTACCTAAAATGGATTAGTCAACAAGAAAATTTGCTGTGCGCTTTAAACACGTGCTCATGGAGAACATGGTGACGTAACCAGCACGACCAAACACCTAACATTCGAAGCATATGTCACTGTCCAACTACTATTTATAAAACAATAGTCTATGGAAGATTATGTAGGTATTCTGTGTAAAGTAAGTACCTACCTATATAATCATGTAAGTATATTGTGTAAAATATAGTACCTATATTCGTAGTAAGTATGTGGTACACCACTTGAACCTCTCGTAATCTTTCGTAGAGTCCTTTCCATTCAAACGTTGTCTGGCAAAGATCGCTAATTAAGACCACCTTTTGCTTTTTACAGCATTGTCATAGATATGTTTTTAGTACATATCTAAGCTGAAAATTTATTTGGTGTTCAATAAGTATTTTCTTTTCCATCTATCTACAGACTATCTATAAATTTAAGTTGGAGCGAAACTTTAAGTTACTTTTTAACTATTTCTTCTGCAAGACTCAGTTGAATATAAATACCTCTTGTAGTCCGTTCCATTCAAACTTTGTCCGGTAGAGATCGCTAATTGGTGATAAGACCGCCTATTGTACAGCATTGTCAAACTTTTTAGTACATATCTGAGCTGAAATATTATTCGGTGTGCTATAAAGTATTTTCTATTCTATCTATCTATCTATCTATCTATCTATCTATCTATCTATCTATCTATCTAACTATCTATCTATCTATCTATCTATCTATCTATATATATATCTATCTATCTATCTATCTATCTATAGACTACCTATAAATTTAAGATGGAGTGAAACTTTAAGTTACTTTTTTATTATTTCTTCTGCAAGACTATGTTGAATATAAAGACCTTCAGCTCACCCATTTAGCTCACTTCAATAGACCTTATGGTTCTTTTAACTCTACGCATTGAGTTTTTAATGACGTCGTTTTAATCGGGTCGCATCGGAGTAACGGATCTTTGCAGTGACTTATTTTGCAATTAAAGAATTAAAATGAAAGGGAAGATTGAAAAGGAATTGTTTTTTTCACGGGTTGCTCAGAAGATAGCAAAGAGCTTTTTCATTCCGTAATTAACTGCGAATGTGGATGGAAATAAAAGCAGAGGTAGGCCAAGGAAAAGATGGATGGATTGTGTGAAGAATGACATGGTTAAGAAAGGAGTGAGTACTGAGATGACGGCTGATAGAGGAGAGTGGAAGAAGAAAACATGTTGTGCCGTCCCCACGTAATGTGGGATAAGGACAAGAAGATGATGCCGTAATTAACTGCGAAGAGCCGCTTGTATCCGGAGATCGTACCAGCTTTGAAGTTGATGGTAGATAAAATGTTATTTGTTAATATTCTCTTCATTACTTTAAAGTTACAATTAAGACGTAGCATATTTTCTTTATAGTATCTATTGTTTAGTAACAGGATAATTAAAAAACAGCCTTGTTTCTTCCCTTTCTTTGTGAAATGATTATGAAACAGAGGGTAAATATGTCCTTGTGATTTTAATGAAGAAATTAATTTAGACTCTGACTTAGATGGGACACCGACGAAAAATATAAAAACACAGGAATTTACAAAAATACATGGAACAATGGGCAGTCTTATCGCCAAAAGTGATATCTTTCAGAAAACCTTTGGATAAGCAGGATAAAATAGAATCAAAAGACGGTGGTGTACAAGTTAACCTTTTATAGAATAGCTTGCTACTGCCCCCGGCTTCGTGCGCGCGGTGCTTGGATAAAAAGTATCCGATGAAAAGTAGCTCTTATCGTTGAGGCAGCTTTCGTAAGAGACGCATTCGTTCGATCACTTTTTTCGTTGAATGAATGAATGAAAGTATGTGTGTGTGTGTGTGTGTGTGTGTGAATGTTTGTTACCACGTATCTCCGCTTATGTATATAGCATATGTTATGTATATAGTATTAACATAACATATGCTATATGTATATAGCATATGTTATGTTAATACTGTAAACACTTAATTTCTTAAGAGTAGTGTTCATCTGGCGTCTGTGACGTCACTGCGCAGTGTTACAGAATACCAGCGCTAAGTAGGTAGCCAACACTCGTACCTAGCATTAAGCTAAGCCTTTGATACCTTTTGGTGCGACATTGAACTGTCTAGGTGGATTAGTAAGGTGCGTGGGGCATTTCTGTTTCAGTTATACTTATAAGTAGGATATTCTCACTTTTTAAGAGATTATTATTTCGAATCTCAGGTCCATGCCTGGAGTCTTTACAGGATTCAATGGAGCCCAAGCTAACAGGCCCTCTGTACATTATCATATAAAAAACGTCATCTTGCGGTTGGTGACTGATGTAAAATATTGGAAATACGAGGTCATTGCAGTGGTATATGCTTATGGAATGGTTGCCGGGCTATGTAGGATGAAACGGCACCTGCCAATTCTTACTGAATTCAGATTAAATAATTAAATTATTATTCATCTTTATTTATTTAAAATCTCAGGCTTATACCTGGAGCCTTTATAGGCATTAGTGGAGCCGAAGCTAACACTGAGAGACCTTGGCCAGGCTATCCAGCTGGCTCGCTGAATATAAACCTAATGAATACTGGGTGGTTAGGGAAACGTACTATAAATAACGTAATAGCTGACGTATATGCTATAAATAAGTAGGAAGTTACGTATACTAATATCTCTTCTGTACTTTTGTTTCAAACTTTCTAGGATTTTATTAATTGATTGAACTAAAGGCCAGGTAAAACTAACGCGGTGGCAATGGCCTCGATTCTGTAGTACACTGACTAAACTAAATTTAAACTGTCGCTCTCTTTTACTGATAGTGCAAGCAAGAAGGAGATAGCTACAGTTTTAGTGCTGTCAAATTAGTCAGATTTAAGTTTTCCATACAAATTAAGTCGTGATATCAAAACATGCTGACTATAAACACGAAGAAAAGCGGCACGTAAACTGGTTTGACAGCAGCACACGGCATTCAAATTGTAGCTATCTCTTTCTTGCGTACACTATCAGTAAAAGAGAGCGATAGTTTAAATTTAGTTTAATCAGTGTACTACAGAATCGAGGCCAAAATCTATCAAAGGGAAATGGTTGTTAAGTAGTTGTCAAAAATAGCTTTAATGTAGTTATTTACCTATTCGATATCACCACCGCCACCGCCAACTGATTTTTGACTGGGATTTTTAACTGGGATTCCATAAAATACAAAAGAAAATGTATGGCCTCGACGTGATCTATGCTTAAACATACCAAAAGGGTTAAATATACAATGTACGGTCCACGGATCACAAAAACCTCTGCAAATCCAACCGTTACGTCGTTTGCACCCAGTTTTTAATTCATTCGCCATACGGATACGGCCTAGTAAAAACAGAAGCTGTTAATACCACAAAAGCGAATTAAACAAGCGAGTTAAACAGGCAATTAACGTTGAAAAATGACAGTTGCAAAGCACAAGCTGATCTGTTATGCAGATTGTGTTCTGCATTTTTGAAGCGGGCTCTGGGACTGGCGGTAAGGGGATGTGCACTGGAAGGTTACAATGTAAAACATTTTTAAAACGGGCTGGTTTTGAAATGCATTTTTAGTCATGAAATGCGCGTAAAAATCTCGTATTTGAGGGGTTTCTTTTTCATTTCTTTAAATATAAAACTTAACGTTCCGTTTAAAAAGCTGAACGATTAAGGCTTGATTTCACCAAAAAAATTGACGGACGTTCAAGTATAACCATTGATTATGATTCCTATGAAAACATTGTGTCAAAAAGCTTTGATTAGGGCTTAACTACCCTTTATTCCAACACAAGATGTGGTTTTACATTTCTGGTAATCCAATTCGGCAGCATTTTGCCAATTAAAATTGTTCAATTAGTTTTGATGGTCCTAAATCATCATCATCTCTGTCATTATATAATTTTTGGCGCAGGCCAGAGATATCTACCATCATCGACGGTCGGTTACTTTGCCATCCTGCGTATCTTTTTGGAAGACCAGCGTTTTAGTGATACAAAGTGATTCTACAGTTAGTGCTGAGTGGCGGGCGTTTTTGCTGTCAAGCTCAATTTTTAGAATGACTCAAACATATTTACTCATTTATGTGACACACAATTATCTTTATCTTTTTAAGTCGTACACCAATCTTAGTTCAACTCATATGGACAAAAATCGTATTTTTGCCACAACATGATGTGATTGCTTTATGGTCACCGTGGACACCGCCTACAGCAGGTTGAATACACGTCTCGGATAAAAGGTCGTTACGTATGGAACAGGGCACAAAGACAAATTAGCATAGTTTCCGCTCACAGTTTTCGGATTGTGCGAATACATTCGCGTTTGCGATTATCAAATGAAATACAAAATTCTTTGAAATCTATACTTACTCTATATTTTAAGTTAATAAGTTTGTATATAGGGGATAATCTACGAAACATATCATCCGATTTCAAAAATTAAATCTTATACCTTCAGGATCGACATCGACTATATTGATATTAGGCCGTTAAAATAAAATAGTTTTTCGTGGAGACTAAATTTGCAACATAAGTCGACGAAAATCGATTAAGCAATGCTCTTTCATGCGCTACTTTTTATCCTGGTAAAAGACGGGCGAAGTCGTTGTCAGTAGCCAGTTTGTGATAAAGATCGGGAAACCAAACTCTTGAGCGATCGGTCGCTGTGTTATTGAATGAACAGGATATAGGCGTGAGTTTACGTAAGTTCTTAGGAACTTGTAAATTATGTAGAGCCGAGCTCAGCCAGTGATCCATCTATCCTTGGCCTTGGGTTTGAATACGAAATCTGGTGTGAACAAATTTGAAATTCGATACATAAATTTTCTTCTTTTAAAAAAAAAGGGCCTCTCCAGTAGAGTTTGTTAATCTGGTTTCAACACAGCTCTTAACTGTGGACCTGGAAAACTGAACACACAGAATTTTCGCCGCTCACTTCGTTTGACTGATTGCTCCTACTTTTTTTGTAACTTTTGGCTGATCTTTGCATCTAACAACATAAAAATTTCGCGGTTTGCTGGTAACTTAACACTGCTAGCGTGGCAGTAACTACCAACTCACCGCAACTAAAAGTTTATCCGAGCGAAGCCGGTTTATTTCCTAGTATATCACAAACAAAGAATACTGTAAGAATTTATAACATCCCAAATATTCAACCTCGGGCGTGGGACCTACGCTTTGTTGTTTGGGACTCCAACTCGCAACATCTCGCTAACTACACGGACGCTTTACCAACTAAGCCACGAGATCGTTACCTGATCGAAATTCTTAAGATGTTTCGGCTCCAAGCGCCGAGTTATTCAAACAATAAGTGTTGGTAAAAACTTTAAAAATCAAATAACCAAAGAATGTTATATTTAAAAGTAAAAAAAAAATCTTAATAAAGGAAAATTCAGAGATACACAGAGTTTTAGTGTTCGTTTTATTGGCGGGTAAATTATTATGAAATTATATTGGTTTGATGAAATCAATGTTTGGTTAGTATACTGACTATTCATTTAACTTAGTAACTTTATTTCCCAGATCTCATTTCAGCATTTTTACGACTCAAGGAATATGAAAGTGCAACGAACTAAGTTTATAAGTAAATAAACGTAGCTTAGAGCCGAGGATTCATACTTTTATTTATTTAAACAGCGAGCTAAGCATGGCTTAATTAAGTGTACACAGTACTTTAGTTTTATGTTTTACCCTATTATTTCTAGGTAAAGACGAACATCGTGACGTTTCTATGCAAAAAGATTTTTTTTTGTTACAATGTGATTTCATTGTTTTTATCAGTCAGTAAAGAGAAACTAGTATAATACAGTTTTTACTGAAACTGTCAAAGCTAAAACTGTAAAAACTGAAATTTAATAGTCTAAGTCTATATTTTCTCGTATCCTACGAGTAATGAAGAGTCAGTGGTTGCGACTTTCTCCTTCGCAACCACTCACCCTGATGAAGACTCTCGGAATGAGTCGAAACTTAGTCGGTGCCTTCACCGATAGTGCAGTACGTGAAAATTCCCGTTTTTACAATATGAATAGTCAAGTTCACGATAGTTTTTGGAATAAAATAATGAAGAGTCTTAATTTACGAATATGTTGTTGTTATTAGTTATGTTTTAAACAATAATAACGTGTCTAACTAGTAAATTAAGCTGATAGATACTACTACATATTTTATACTAGCTTCTGCCCACGACTTCGCCCGCCTGGTACCCGGACAAAAAGTAGCCTTAGTGTTATTCTGATGTATAAAGCTATATTACTGTAAAGTTTCATCAAAATCTGTTTTATAGTTTTTGCGTGAAAGAGTAAAAAACATCTATCCTCACAAACTTTCACGTTTATAATATTAGTAGAGTGCTCATACTCATACCGTAGGAACTAAATAGTACATTTGGTTTCGTCCAATTAACTAAAATAAAGCTACATAATAAATGTAATGTAATTCAAGCCATTAAAGTACCGTGATTTGAAAATGTGTTTCGGTCAAATAAACATTTAAATTCATAAAAATATCATATATTCTATGTATGCAATATAACTTTCAGGCACATAAGATCTTTCATCTTGATATCTCAGTGAGGCAACGAGTGAGTGATAGTTCCTGGTATTGCAAGCGTCCGTAAGTTACGGTAACCGCTTACCATCAGGTGAGCCGTTAGATTCATTGCCTCTTTAGCAGTATCAAAAATAATATAAATAATTATTAAAAATATATAAGAGGCATTGTCGAAAAACTATTACATACCTACTAAACCTGTTTTTCTTATAAAAGTGGGAAGACCCGTATGAAGTACAAAACTTAAAAATAGGAAAGATTTACTCCTAAGAGAATACTGAGTGTACCATAATATAATTGAAATACATCTAGATCCAGAACAAAGCAGCGCAAGTAATGGGATAAGGACGCATCGCTGCGCGCCTGCTCGCTGAGATAACCTGCCTTAAACAGTCATATGAGAACTTTGTTTACTAAAAGTAGATACAATTTACTTTAGAAAAAAATATATGTATGAACTGAAAGTTCCACAGAGAGCTATGAAGCGTGCCATGCTCGGCATCAAGCTTATAGAACGTGATCCCAACGTCGAGATCAAAAGTCGAACAAAGGTTAAATACGTTGGGAATGGTATGGAGCTGGGCAAGACGCTTGGCTCGGCGAGATAAAGACAAATGGAGCAAGGTGCTGACTATATAGCGTCCAAGACAGGTTACAGAGACGTCCGTCGTCCAGTGGCAAGATGGGCAGAAGACATCGTAAGCGTTGCTGGTCAAAAATGGTTGAGGCTGGCACAGGGCCGTGAGGAGTGACGCAGACAAAGGGAGGCATATACTCAGCAGTGGGTGAAATCAAGCTGTGGATGATGGGTGACGATGATGAACTGTGTGAAACTCATCTTAGCGAGCAGACGCGCAGAGATGCGTTCTTATCCCATTAGAGGTATTTGTGCTCAATATATACAACTCTTACATTTTTATTCCAAACACTATCGTGAACTTGACTATTCATATTGTAAAAACGGGAACTTTTACGTTCTGCACTATCGGTATAGGCACCGACTAAGTTTCGACTCATTCCGAGAGTCTTCATCAGGGTGAGTGGTCTCGACTTTCTCCTTCCGCGTCTCCGCGAAAATTCACGTTTTTACAACGTTTTTTTACGTTTTTACGTGGATCGCCCCCTTGTGACTTTAATCATTATTTTTCAAAAATTTTAAAACCTCCAAAGTGTATTTCCATTATCAATTGCAACGCCCCCTGGTGATTGTTTTGGCAATAAAACCTACACCATCCTTGACAAAGCCGCATTAAAATCCAAGCCTTACCGTTTCTGCAATAAATGGTTACAGACTAACACACAAAAAGCAACTTCTTGTTGACAACGCATAAAATGGGCTAAGATGCCCACGGATATTAAGTAAGTAATTTTGTTGAAACTCTTTTCATTGATATCAAAAGTCACTTGTCCTTAAAAAAACAGGTCTGACACGACACATACCCTGTGTCGTGTCAGACCTGTTTTTTATACATTCAACAAACGTGGGTAACTAACCACCCAGGTATTTTAAAATAAAATCCTTGTAAAACACTTGATGTTATGTTAATATGATTTGTGTTCAGGGATGCCTGACCGACATTACGTATTCTGATTCTTTCGAATGAATATTCAGAGTAAGGTCTTTAATCCACACCTGTAGGATGACCATTGGAACAATCCTGGAGATACTAAGAGAAAGGTTTTAGACAAGGCAAGCCTTACGCACTTCTATCTATCTAATCAGCTGGCAGCACCCACTGCTGATTCAAAGCCTCTTTTCTTCTGTCTAGTACCAGCTGGATCCTCTGCTCAACTTCGGCCTCACAATGTCATCTGACCATCGGCAAGCGGTCTGCCTCAAGGCCGCCGCATATCTCTTGGCCAACATTCTCTGCATACTTTAGTCTGTTTCCTCACGATTTTTATGTTACTATATCATGTTTCCCATTTTATGTTTCGCACTTAGGTACCATTTAAAAAAAGTTTATTTCGTGATTCATTTTATCTATGACTAAATATAAAAATGCATAGTTGCAATTTTTAGTTACATCAAAATTCACCTTGTTTCCTTAAAAGAAAACTTTCTACCTACTGAATAATTGTAGGAGTTGGTTTACCTTTTTAAAATAAAATTAATAATAAAATATTGTTTGTTTCGGTTGATCATGACCAACCAACAAATAAGAAATCCATATAATGAATATGGATCACAATAATCCATATTCGTTAGTATGAAGAGAAATAGAAAAGTTAATTTACAATACAAACAAAAAGGGTGCTGGGTATGAGGTGTGTGGTTCTTGTGCCAAGAATCATCAAATAAAAAAGAAACACCTACATAAGTAGGTATGTCGGTTTCTCATCTGATCACTCTCAGCACAAGACACTTTCACATCGTCGTCGTGTATCTGTCCGATATGAAATATTCAGGATGCTGTTGCGACTTTCCCGTATTCTGCTGATAAGGGATGCCGATTTTTCCCACGGAATGAATCAGTGTGGTATTGGGCAAACATTAAGACCCGACCAAACCGAGGCCGTGGCGGTGGCGATAGCGATCAAAGGAAAATTACCGTCAAGTGGGTGCCAAACTTCACTAAATGTACTGATCAAACCGCCACCGCAATCGCGTCAATTTGACCAAGCCTTAACTTGAACTAATTTATAGCCCAACCCTTTTTTGACATTCAATCTAACCCTCACTCCCCCGTAATGGTTACATAATGGTATCCCCTTCGGGTAATATTTGTCCACAAGTCAAAATGTCCAATTATCTTCTCTATATTTTCTGAGCTCTTCCAATTGTTTCTATGTTAAACAAACACTCAGGAAGGACATAATTATTTTGATATTCATTCAGCACTCAGTAGCCGAATACCCTATATATACAAAAAATACAGATGTAACAGATGTCATGCTTAGGTGAAGAGAAATTATGTCAAAGATCATTATGTCAAAAAGATTGTGTGGAGTTATTATTTGATAAAAATCCCATAGCTTTTTAAAATATTATTTATTATTCCAAAGATCTTTATTAAAGGAAAACTGTGCCTTTATTGTTTTAATGTTGCGAATGAGACTGGATTTTTGTAGCATATTGCATAATTATAAATCATTATTACAATGTCCGTCTCTTTCTCACGCGTGATGCTTGTATAAAATTATGCGGTAAAACTTCCTATTAAGTTGCAAACTATACTTGTTCTGAATTTGATAAAAATTTATTAATTCCTTACGAAAATAAGCAGCAAATAATCCTATTCAAATAACCGAAATACAATCTTTTATCTTAGCAGGATTGTAAGATTTTTTACAGTTGCCTGAGGTTTTCCCCATCGCTCTCTCTTTGCCAATATTTTTTTACTGAGAAAATTATAAACGAATCCAAAGATTTACCCAAGCCCACTTTGATGTATCCATTTCAAATTACTTAGTCGGCATATTTTACATAACAGCCTTCTCATAAATACGAGACACATTCCTAGCTACCTCTGAAGGGATTGCTGCCTCCGCAAATATGTAAAACCTACCCTTACCTATGTAAAGTCCAGTAGATTATGTTTTAGCGTGTTTTGATGTTAATAGCAGAATTTACTTGAACGCTACATGTCGTTTTAGTGGCGATGATCTTTTTAACTGCACTACTTTGTCTAGTGAAACTGTGTCCTTTGCTTAATTTGTTTCCATCATATTCATATATTTCAGTTTTGAAATGTCTAAGCCATTTTTATATAACTTCATTTTTAAATGTAGCTGTCTGAATTTCTTCAAAATGGCCGACATCAGAAGTGGTATTACAAAAATCTTTCTATTTATTTGTAATCCAGAAGCTTTCAAATGTTAATGTGAGTTTCATTACACCTGTTTTAAGTCAAATGCGTCACGTTAAGAGTCTCGTCCTTTTTAGAATCAAGTAAAAGGAATGCTACGTTTGAACCAGTCGAGTGGAAGGGTCAGCGCGCACGGTCGACTTTCAGTTACTGGCAAGTTGCTAGCACCATTTTGTTACTCAGGTAGTACTTAATACCTTACAGAGCGGGTGTGGTTCGTGCGTGACGTTTTAATTTGGATGAAAATTCAAACGCGATCGTTAATGGAGAATGTTTACAAAACCTAATGGAACGGATAATTATTGTTATCCGTCCCATGTTCAAAATAATTAAAGTTTAAAACATTTGCGTAGAACATATTGGTATTATTTTGATAAATCCAAAATATGTAAAATTGCAATAAGTATCTACATTTTCGTTGTTTTAGTTAGGTATTCTTTGCTCAAATAATAAAATATAGATAAACACAGGAACACCTGAACTAAACTAAATAAATATGAATTATGCTAGCATAGCATAATCTAGCCCCGAACTAAAAAGAGCTTGTGTTATGGGAATACTTGACTGATAAACTACTTAAGTAGTAAGTAGTTAGACATATTAGACACAGAAAATACCCAGACTCGAACCAAATATTTGCAGAACATACAAACATTTTTCTCGCAGCGGGAATTGTACCCGCTACCATTTGCGTCTCAGGCGAGCCTTCGCCCACTTCATCACAGAGGTCATCAAACTATTACCGTAGCTAATCTACACAATTAGTCCAGTCTGCGTTTAAGTAAAAAACAGCATGAGACTTAATCCAGTCTTAGTGAAAGTTGTTCTATAAAAATCTGTTACTTGACATGAACTTAGGAGTTCTCAAGTTAAGTCCTACTAGCGATTTGTATAGAACTTTAAATTGCCCACAATGTTTAATTATCTAATGCCAACGAGCAAATAATCCCGCACCAGATCCACCTTCGCTTTTATAGCAGCGGTGCCTTTATTCGGTATCGCTATTGCGACATTTCTATTTAATTTAATTTATAATACCAAACCAATACAGATAATTTGAAATTTTATTTGCTAATTATGTATTTCATTGTTGACTAGATTGTGATTGAATTTGATTACCTATGTTTTTTTAAGTGACTTTTATGATTTAAATTATATGTCATTTTTAATAACAGATTTAAAAAAAACAGTTACTTATCAACATACACAATCGAACTCAAAGTTGCAGCGCCCTAACGGGGTTCATGTACCTACCTACTTTCTTATGTATTGTTTAAACACCTATACTAAACTGTGTACATGACAGCAATAAAAATATGAATATGAATATGAATATTGGACTTTGCTAATAATATGATATAATTTGCTGTGTATGATAGTGACCTGTGGGTATTGAGTACTGCAAAATGATGAGCAATCATCAAGTGAGACAGTTTAGCTCCGATTATAAAAAACAAACTGACAACTTGACAGGTTTCGTGTTTCGACTTGAGCAAGTTATTCTAATCGTGTAAACAGAGCTTCCAAAAGTAAGTGGATCTCTCTGGACAAGGATTGCAATAAACACGGGATTTCAAGGCGATGCTTTCGGCTTTTTATACAAGTTTTAACCTAAAAACCTGTAAGTTTATTTCATAAGACGAAAGAAACGAACGGAGACGAAAAATTCGTGAATTTCGCGTACCTACTTTTTTATGGCAACTTACTCGTAATACCTACTTGGTACCCATGGTATCCCTCGCGTGATAAAATGTAGTCTATGATTAATCCTGGTTGAGATCAATATTTTTTTTCAAAATTATCGATGTGAAACATACTTTTGCGTCTCTGATACTAAGTATCTATATTAGTGGATAGTAAGCCTTTTCTATCAACCATAAACGATATAGGTAGTTACTTTCTTTACGATGCAATTAAAGTATGTATCTGAGGATGCCCATTATGGAGAATGCAGTTGTGAGCGTGTTTTTTTTAACCGGACAAGTGCAATACTGACTCGCGTACCGAGTGTTCCGTATACGCTTGTGTGTAGATAGTTTTTCCATCTCGGGATTCGCTTAAGTTTATAAACTATGAAAGCACCAAATATTGCTCTAACGAAAATATAAGTCGAATTGAAAGACAACCCTATCTTATAAGTTTAAAAAATGTTCGTCCATACATCGGTATACTTCATGGTCAATTCTCTAACTGCAAGTGTAAGGTTGTAACATAGCAAAACAATATTGTTTCATGTGCTAATTATATATAAATACTAATTAACAATTTTCGTTTTTCTTTGTGCTGTGAGATCTTGTTTCTTGCCAAATTTTATGATTCTAAATCAATTCCAATTGATTTTAATCATGATCATATAGGATTTACTTGCGAGTGTCGAAATATAAGACATAAATGGCCGTATTTTTTTATTGCGTTGATTTAGTAGCTTGATTTTTTTACAGTAGACATCAGCTTGATTTTTTTACTTTAAGAAACTGTAGACATATGTATTTTGTTTTAATTTTAACTGGATACCTCCACGTGTCCCTGAGAAAAAAGGTATTGACAGACCGACAACGAAATGATCCTATAAGGTTCCTGTTTTCCTATTGAGGTACGGAACCCTAAGAACAAACTCAACTGGGCAAATAGCAAGCTAGTCTCCGACGACAAAACGCTGCTTTACGATCATATTGGCCCGAGATATCTTGACATATGTCAAGATTGCTGCACCGGCAGCGAGTGGGCCCTAATATAAACCAATGAACGCGTTTCAGAGGAAACAAGGATATTAATACAAAGTACATAAAGCCACCTGCAATCATGTGTCTAGCTTAATACTATTCCAACTAAAATAAAACTTTAAACAGTCTAAACTTCCTATCCAACTAATGCTCCAGAGTGCATCATTACACCAAAATGGTGGACATCAAAGCTGAACACCCGAAAGCTTCTACCGCAAAAGTACATTGTATTTTTAGGATTTTAGTGTAAATAAAGTAGAATATCCTTATTCATACAAATATGTATATGGTTACAATCCTACTTCCTACTATAATATAATAAACGCGAAAATTTGTGAGGATTGATGTTTGTTACTCTTTTATGTAGAAACTACTGAACGGATTTCGATGAAAATTTACAGTAAGATAGCTTATATATATTAGAATAACACATAGGCTATTTTTTATCCGGGTACCATGCGGGCGAAGCCGTAGGCAGAAGCTAGTATTATAAACGTGAAAGTTTGTGAGGATGGATGTTAGTTACTCTTTCACGTAGAAACTACTGAACGGATTTTGATGAAACTTTACAGTAATATAGCTAGCTAATACATTAGAATAACACATAGGCTACTTTTATCCGGGTACCGCGCAGACAAAGCCGTGGGCAAAAGCTAGTAAGGTATATACAAAAAATGCAGATGAAACAGACCGTTTTTAAAAGATTTATAGATAGATCCACTGATCCAGATCATTACCAGATGAATGCGGACCCATTCGAATTAAGATGCAAAAATTAATTGTTAAAGTATTTACGATCGTGATCGTGGGTTCGAAGCTAGTCGTGGACCAATGGATTTTTCCATCTAAAATATATGTTCACATTAACACACTCAAAACGGTAGAGTGAAATGTCGTGAGGAATTCGAAATGGACTAGAACTGAAAATTCGAAGGCATGTTAGTGTTTCAATAAGCGACGATGAACCTGTCACGTGGAATACTTTACTTGCAAAGACGCGGGTATGTGCCAAACATAATCGATGGACGTGCCTCTGACTACCAATTCAAAGTCAAAGTCAAAGTCAATAGGTTTTTATTCATTGAAATCACAAGGATCATATAGAAACGTCAACTTAAAAACTATACGTGAATCTAAAATGTTAAAGTGAATTTACACCGGTTCCTCGCGCGCGACCAAGCATAGAAGAATCAGGCAACAAACTCTGCTTGGTTATTTTTTTGATGATCCTTCATTCAGCTTTATTGTGGTGCCAATTACTTGGTATCCTTAAACATCTATGCATTGAGGATGTATCCGACAATGTTTTTCATGGGGGTACAGTCGTGAGCGTGTATTTTTGTTCTTTATAGATAGACAAGCTTCTGCTAACGGTTTCGCCCGCGTGGTACCCGAATAAAAAGTAGCCTATATGTTATTCTGGTGTATAAGCTATATTACTGTAAAGTTTAATCAAAATCCGTTGAGAAGTTTTGTGCGTGAAAGAGTAACAAACACCTACCCTCACAAACTTTCGCGTTTATAATATTAGTAGGATAAATAACTTTTTATTGCACACCAAAGAATAATAAAATAACAGAAATTCATAAACAAACAAGGATAAAATTGGATGATATTAAAATTAATTTTTGTTTTACTCTGAATTTTACCTCTGAGGTTACCTCAATGTTATATTTCTATGGCACATAGTACCCTAGGTAACTAGAGAATTGCTAATCCAAGACAGCTGTTACAGTAGCATGTATGATGTAAGGATATATATACAGAACTATATACAGACTGGAATTACTGAAATATCTGTTGCGAAGCGTCTAGCCGCAACCATTAAGGAATTTACTTGCGGTCTGAGTAAAGAGCTCTCTAATAATAGATACCCTTCTATATACATAGATATGTTTTTGTAGCTTAAGTAATACATATCATTAAAAATCTTTGTTTCACTATCACTTAACATGTTAATTAAAACCATTTCAGTACAGAAAATAATTCCTCTAATGATATAAAAGTATACCTACAGTGCTTAATTATGTTAAGTTTGAGGGCATGTGCCATAGGTTAGTGTTTCAATAAATTATATTAAATAAAAAATTATGTTTTTTTTTTTTTCTCTTATATGATATATAAGATATTATATATCTTATATGAGCTCTGTAATGCTCATATAAGAGACAGTCATAATAATATTAGCATAGAAAAGAAAATGTCCATTGAAATAAAACGGCTTGGGTTTTTACCATTTATACAAAACGTAAGCATATGCCAAATATAATATTTGGACGTGCCTCTGACTGTGTACGCCAAGTAGACAGCCAGGGGCATCCTCACGGATTAGCGGGCTGGGTATAGTATCTGAGGATAATAAAAGAAAGTAAATAGAGCTTATGTTATGGCAACTACATAACTGATATACTACTTATATACATACTAGCTTCTGCTCACGGCTTCGCCCGCGTGGTACCCGAATAAAAGTAGCCTATGTGTTATTCTGATGTATAAGCTATATTACTGTAAAGTTACATGAAAATCTATTCAGTAGTTTTTGCGTGAAAGAGTAACAAACATCCATCCTCACAAACTTTCACGTTTACAATATTAGTAAGTTTTTTTTTGTAAATACATACAATGATACATAGAAAAAACCCAGACCTGAGACATTTTTTTTCAAATCGTACAAACAACTGCACGCGGCGGGGATTGAACCCGCAACCTTCTGCGTGTCAGGCGGGTCTTCGTCCACTGCGCCACAGAGGTCGTCTCATTATAAGGTCGAACATCATAACATTACATGACATTGTTTATTTTGTTTTTAAATGTTGTACACAAACACTTGTAAAAAAATATTTTTAAGAAAGCATAAAAAATGGAGAATTGCGAGTCAAAATTAATCCCAAAAATTCAACTTCGGTGGAATAAGAACCCACGAACTCCCACTTTGTACGCGAGTGCTATACCAACTAAGCCACATGAATGTTACCAGGCTGGTCTAACTACTTGACATGTTGAAAAACTAAATAACAATTGAATAATTTACCATTGAAAATGACTGATATACTACTTAAAAAAACCTTTAAGAAGCAGTAGGCGGCCAGTATTTTGGGAACGCTTCCGTCTGGTAGTGATCTGGATCAGTTGAGCTATCTATAGATCGTTTGCAACGGTCTTTAGATGGCTAGCTGTTTCATCTGTATTTTTTGTATATACCTACTAGTAAATTGTTGTATGAATAAATGTATTAAGAAGCATATTATTATATCAAACATATAGTTCCCATAATACAAGCCCTGCTTAATTTGGGTCTAGATGATGTCGTGTGAAATTGTCCACCATTATTATTAAAAAATCATTTAGCGAAAACTAACTCGCCCCTCTAAAAACTTCAGCAGATTTATTATTTCACCCCACTGAAGTCCAAGGGAACTAAATTTCCGGTCTCGTTACTCCACAATGAGGTTTACCAGCTTCAGTCTTTGTGAGTTGAGAAATCTTATTATTTGTTTGAAAAATCTCACGACAGCCATTTATAAGTATACAAATTTGTAGTTCTTACGTAGAAATGACTGCTCTGTTTCTTATCAAGCCTCAGTAAGGTTCAGTTTAGGGACGTAAACGAAGTGTTTTTGGTTCTGAATAATTGGTCAAAGTCGAAGTCATTGTCAGGTTTTTATTTAATGAAATCACAAGGATCTTAAAGAAACGTCAGCCTAAGATTCCTCGCGCGCGACCAAAAGAATCAGGCAATAAAAAAAGCCAAGCAGAGGCTTTTTTTATGATTCTTCATTCAGCTTTAATGTGGTCTCAATCGAACAAGGTAGTATGTTCCATTACAAGTTTTAGTATTTCGACTGCCCCATGGAATAAACGTGTAAAGTAAAAATCGCTACTTTACAGGCAATTAAAAACATAAAAAACAATATTACTCACTCGTTATAAGATGTACTTAAATACAATGTATAACCAAATAATAGAGGAAAAAATCTTCTACCTCAAAATAAAATGTATATTATAAAAATATAGATAGTTTTTAAAATATCAATAAAAACCCATTTAAATTGTTATTCTAGCAAAAACAATGTTAGCGGCTTTTTGTTTTCAATGTTTATACTATTATTCGTCGGAAAAGTTGCAGTTACTTAAAAGTGTAACATAATATCAAACTGAATTTCTATGGAAATTTCGATTTGGTAATGCGGATATTAGATAGTTACATGGTTATTCTAGTAATTGGTTATACATTTTAAAAGTGCAAAAAAGTATTACAGTTTTGAATTCCCACGAATAATATTACAAAGTAAGATTGCAATAATAAGTGTAAGAGTAGACGGTGTGCAAATACTTAATTCGTGCGAAATTTGTGTTTTTATTTTCCGTAGAATTAACATTCCAAATACTATTTAATGTAAAAATAATTGAATAATATTTCTGAAAAAATGGGTGTATTTTGAGCGGAAATATCCAAAAATGCAATCAAAAAAATACGGTAAAAACATTTATACACGTTTATTCGATGGGGCCGTCGATTTATCTGCCAAACTATGAACATGTTAGATACAAGATTGCAACATCACCTCATCACCTGTAGTGTGAATAGAAACGTCTAAATGTAGAGTTTTAATTAATTATTTGACGACCTCTGTGGCGCAGTGGGCGAAGACCCGCCTGAGACGCAGAAGGTTGCTGGTTCGATTCAAATATTTGTCTCGAGTCTGGGTAGTATATCAGTAATGTAGTTCCATAATACAAGCTTTGCTTAGTTTGGAGCTAGATGATGCTGTGTGAAAAGTGTCCAGAATTTTTATAATTTATCCTCTACCAAACAAATTCCCAAGTAAAAATTGTGAATTTCACATCAGGAGATTCACGTAACAGCTGGGTCAGATTATCACGCTACGCCACGGATTAAATTATAGTAAGTTACTCTATAGCTCGACGGACACTTTCCATCTGCTATGCAACGCTTTTAAAGGGGATTTATGTACTAAATCTGTTTAAATTCATCCTTACCCGAAGAGATTAAGATATCTGTATTTTCTTAAACCTCTTTTACGAAGGCAAGGGAAATGTAAAACGTAGCTCTCGTCTTAATCCTATCGTATCTTATTTCTTTAAATAATTAGATAGATAGAAAATACTTTATTGTACACAAAATAACATATCAGCTTAGTTAAGTACTATCAACTTTAACAATGTTGTACAATGGGCGGTCTTATCGCTTAATAACGATCTCTACTAATCACTAGGATCTCTCTAATTACTAGGATGTTTGGATGGATGTAAGTTAGTGATTTTTATAAGTGACTTTTCTGATTTTTTCAACCTATTAAATTATATTTCATTCTTAATAACAGATTTTAAAAAAACAGTTACTTATCAACATACACAATCGAACTCAAAGTTGCAGCGCCCTAACGGGGTTCATGTACCTACCTACTTTCTTATGTATTGTACTAAACTGTGTACATGACAGCAATAAAAATAAATAAAAATGTTTGTGCAAGGTTAGTCGAAAATCCGCCAAGCAAATGTCATACAGGGCTTTTGTTTATTTCTAACACAGAGCAGAAAGCTGCGAATCAACGCTTATATCGATACTTATATTATAAAGAGGAAAGATTTGTTTGTTTGTATCGAATAGGCTCAGAAGCTACTGGATCGATTTTAACAAATATCTAGTAGTGTTTTTGGAATATTCGTTGTTTGGAGGTCTTGTCACATAGAGCAGCTAATAGTGGCTCATATGTAATATTCGTTGTTTGGAGGTCTTGTCACATGGAGCAGCTAATAGTGGCTCATATGTAATATTCGTTGTTTGGAGGTCTTGTCACATAGAGCAGCTAATAGTGGCTCATATGTAATATTCGTTGTTTGGAGGTCTTGTCACATGGAGCAGCTAATAGTGGCTCATATGTAATATTCGTTGTTTGGAGGTCTTGTCACATGGAGCAGCTAATAGTGGCTCATATGTAATATTCGTTGTTTGGAGGTCTTGTCACATGGAGCAGCTAATAGTGGCTCATATGTAATATTCGTTGTTTGGAGGTCTTGTCACATGGAGCAGCTAATAGTGGCTCATATGTAATATTCGTTGTTTGGAGGTATTGTCACATGGAGCAGCTAATAGTGGCTCATATGTAATATTCGTTGTTTGGAGGTCTTGTCACATGGAGCAGCTAATAGTGGCTCATATGTAATATTCGTTGTTTGGAGGTCTTGTCACATGGAGCAGCTAATAGTGGCTCATATGTAATATTCGTTGTTTGGAAGTCTTGTCACATGGAGCAGCTAATAGTGGCTCATATGTAATATCCGTTGTTTGGAGGTCTTGTCACATGGAGCAGCTAATAGTGGCTCATATGTAATATTCGTTGTTTGGAGGTCTTGTCACATGGAGCAGCTAATAGTGGCTCATATGTAATATTCGTTGTTTGGAGGTCTTGTCACATGGAGCAGCTAATAGTGGCTCATATGTAATATTCGTTGTTTGGAGGTCTTGTCACATGGAGCAGCTAATAGTGGCTCATATGTAATATTCGTTGTTTGGAGGTCTTGTCACATGGGGCAGCTAATAGTGGCTCATATGTAATTGCCCGATCCAGGATCGCCGCATGCAGACTCCTAGGGTTACCCCACAGGCCCTGGTGTTGGAGCCTCAAGGCGGCCATAGTCGCCTTCTGCTGTATATAGAGGTCAAGCGGGGCTAGGCCTAGGATGATCTCAAGTGCGGCCGTCGGGAGCCTGTGATTGCGGAGCATGCGAGTCATTGAAATCGTTGAAGCTTGGCGATTACGGTACTCAATTCGGTTCTGGTCCACAATACGATTGCTCCGTAAGTGAGTATTGGTTCACGACCTCTGTGGCGCAGTGGGCGATGGCCCGCCTAAGACGCAGAAGGTTGCGTGTTCAATTCCTGCCACGGGACAAATGTTTGTATCTGCAAATATTTTTCTCGGGTCTGGGTGTTTTCTATGTATAATATGTATGTATTTACAAAAAAAATATGTATATAAGTAGTATATCAGTCATGTAGTTGCCATAATACAAGCTCTGCTTAGTTTGGGGCTAGATGATGCTGTGTGAAAATGTCCAGCATTATTTATTTATTTATTTATTTATCGGTCTTATCACGGCCGTGTAGAGCCACATGGTTATTTTCGGGGAGAGTCCCCTTTTTTCCAAGCATTCTGCTACATTGAAAGAAGGTTGTGCAGGCTCGCTGTATTTTGTAGTCAAGATATTTATTCCATAACAGTTTGTTATCTAGGATGATCCCTAGATACTTGAGAAATAATAAAGGTGGTAAAAGTAACAAATCTACTGTTACTTTTGATTAGACTATCACGTGATTTGTCCTGCTCCACCCTGTCCGCCCAACTCCATTTCAGTTCCATAATCCTAAAGCAGATGTCTTTGACTTTTGTCAAAGTTTTTGTTTAACTTTTGTATTATTTGGGGAAGAATAAATAGATTTTCTTTTTTTTTCAAACCTAATTAAATCATTTATTCCTCCCCAAATCCTCTTAGCAGCTTGATCAAAGTCGTTCAAGCTGTTTTCCCAGTTATCAGGCAAACAATCGAATAAATTAAACCTTGGGATTACATCTATAGAGTAGTAATTGTATCATCACCTAGCTTTCTCTTAGGAACATTTTAAGCCTGAATCCTATTACGAAAGCATGTTAGGTTCAACAATACATTTCAGCTAACATTGCTTCCTAAACAGTTTGCACGTAACAGAGCAATGAAAAACTTCGTGCGCTGTTGACGTAGAGGTGCTAGTGATGCTACAATATGCTAGTGATGCGCTGATACAGATGAAAATAAAACTGTACTGGAAGAAAGAACTTTTGATTGGCATATTACTTACCTAATATTAATTATTTAACATGCGAAAGCCAAATTTTGTTGCAAATAATCTCAGTAGCGGCAAAACAGATTTGAATGAAATTGGAACAAGTAGGTAGGTATTATTCGTTACTTACAATAACACATAGGCTACTTTTATTTATTTTTCATACGAATAGTACGTGAGTAAAATCGTGGGCAGAAGCTAGTTATGTATAAAATGTGAGACTAACCTCTTACTAAGAAACATCTCTAGCGGGGCAAAGTGGTTCTGTGCTTTCTGTTTCATTCATGGGGGTTCATTATCAATTACCCCCTCAGAGGGTAGTCGTAAAGATACCTCTGGGAGGGTACACAAACGGACAACGGGTAATTTATCCGAAGTGCCTGGAGGGAGTATTAAATGCAGGCGGTAATGAGATAGGTAGGACTACCGGAAAGAAAAATAGGCAGTTTAGGGTTACGTAGCCAATGGCTTAAACGAAGCCGTTAACATTTCGTCAAGGTCATCTATCTGCTTGTCTGATTGTGTGTTGTTCTCACTTGCAATTGCTAGTTTTAAATAAATAAGAACACGTTAAGTGAGGAATGAACTACTTTTTGTCTTATAATTTAAAAAAACTTCCACTTTTCAAGCCCATTCCAGAAATATCAACCTGAGTGGGACTTAAATCCGCTTTACATTACCAACCAAGCTACGAGATCATTCCCAGTCCGTGCCAGCCTTATCGAAATTCTCGGAATGTATCGATTTTTAGACATTTTTCAAAAAAAATATATTGAGTTTGAAGTTGACTTCCAGACCGGAGGTTGCGAGTTGTAGTACAACAAAAACGTGGGCATGTGCCAAATGTATATACATTTGGCAGGTGTCTCTAACTACCCCTTACTACCCTCAAAAATCTACTCACTGAGTATATCCATCATAGTCGATAAATCGGTCAAACAAACAGGTTCCACAAATTCGAATCACAGCCAGAAAAAAAATCTACACATTCAAAATCAAATCGAATAAATTCCGAAGAAACTCGGAAGCTTTCTTCCCATCTGTAATCAGCGAAGTTTAATTGTTTCATTCTAATTCGAAGGATTTGCGGATCATCCGCCCTAAATGGACGAAACTTAAAAAAGCTCTTTACGATTTAAAATAATAATATTATTACGAAAATATGATTGGAAGCCCTCCATTTTAGGTGTCTGTTCTTTACTAATACTGAAGCTGAAGAATTTATTTCTTATCTTGTTCGAACGCACTTTCCAATTTGTTTTTTTTTTGTATTTGATATCCTATATCTGATATTCTTGAGGAAGATTATAGGCTGTTCTATAATTTGACACGGAAAGAGCAAAAAGAAAAGGTGTGCTAAGCGAAAACAAAGCAATAACGCGGGCGGGCGATGCGATGCAGTAGGTCAATGCAGAGGGTGGCCGCCCGGCGATAACCGAGCATTACCGATATGGTATATATGATAATGTATATATAGAGGCACATCCAAGTATTATATTTGGCACATAGCCTCGTTATACAAGTATTCCACGTAACAGGAGCCCATCGCTGTTTATTGGAACACTAATCGATGGCACATGCCTTCGAATTTTCGGTTCTTGGGCATGCCGTTTCCTCACGATGTTTTCCTTCACCGTTTTAGGTAGGTACGTGTTAATTGCGCACATAAGTTTTTCAAGTGAAAAATTCATTCACGAACATATTTGAACCCCACAACCACGATCGGGAGTCTAGATACCGCCCATTATGCCAACACGGCGCGGACTGTTTCAATATGAAAGTATTTTGTAATAAAGTGAAATTAATTAAAATATTTATACATAAATAAATAATGTTGGACCTTTTCACACAGTATCATCTAGCCCCAAAATAAGCAAAGTTTGTGTGTACCCATAACAAAAACCAATTACATACTTTTTTATGAATGTACTTAGATACTTTTTATCTAAGCTGAACTATTTTTGATGTGCATAAGTATTTATTATCTATCTACTTGGTTCAGTCACATACCATACAACTTATTATTAATTAAATCTTAGACAAACAAGACTACTACTCCTGTGTTGAAGGCACGGTTTTAATGACGTGTATTAAAACTAGATGGCGCTAGTAAAAGTGACCAAATCGTAGAACGCGCTATCGAAGTGTTTTGCCGTCTTGCCTATATTACTTGCGTTAAACCTACTATGTTCAAGGGTGCATTCGTTTAATTTCGATACCCCTCCCAGTACGGAAGTTCAGTAGCCCAGCTCTAAACACCTGCAAGAATCAGGCCTGAAATTGTAGAATGAAGATTTTTTTGCCTTAGCGCCATCTGTTTTTGAACATAAACACTAAACAGTGTACAAAGCTCTTTTGTTTGAACTCTTGAGGTTGTCCTCTTGAGGTTTGAGTTTTTCGCATTCATAGAAGGTGCAGACACATGTTAGGTGTTTCTAATACTAGAATGTAGATGGCACTAGTAGCTCTATACGTCTCTCATATACACCTACTAGCTTCTGCCCACGGCTTCGCCCGTGCGGTACCCGGATAAAAGGTAGTCTATTTGTTATTCTGATGTATAAGCTATATTACTGTAAAGTTTCATCAAAATCCGTTAAGTAGTTTTTACGTGAAAGAGTAACAAAATCATCTATCCTCACAAACTTTCGCGTTTATAACAGTGGTAAGATTGTAACAATCACATTCATAATCATAATCCTACAATAGGCTTCCCCCCCCCCCCCCCCCACCCCACCCCGCCCCTCCCGTATTTTTGTATTCAAGGTGGTTAATTAGCTTATGGCCTCTACCTATTAGAAAGCGATTAAGCTAGACCTATTTGGCAATAATGGGGCAAACATGGAACAAAATTGTTAAAATAAGGAAAACAAAATGTTTACTTGTTAAGTAGTATAAGAATATTGTATACCTACTTGTTAAGTAGTATAAGAATATTGTGATTTCTAAGCGAGTAAGCGATTTATATTGTAAATCTTTTTGAGAAATAAATGATCTTAAACTGTAAAATTTTTAGGGCAGACAAGGAATATAATGTGGTGCGAACTTGGAATTTTACATGTGGGGCAAAACTCTGCGGGGTGAACACGGAATAAATCATATTTTGTGTTAACTTTTTCTTTATTTTTTTAGGTTAGTATTATATTAAGCTTAGTTTATCTACTTTGTGCACGCTGTGGCGCCCTATAATTGGAGGAACATATAGATTTAAGACCAAAATATTTTACATTTAATTAGTATTTTGATTTCTTTGTCGAATGTCCAAATAAATTAATAAAATAAATAAATAAATTACCTATGGACGCTTATAACACATCCACACACGTATATATGTAAGTAGTATATCAGTCATGTAGTTCCCATAACACAAGCTCTGCTTACTTTGGGGCTAGATGATGCTGTGTGAAAATGTCCAGCATTATTATTATTTCTCTTTATTTCATTAAAATCCCAGGCTTATATCTGGGGCCTTTACAGGTATTAGTGGATCCGAAGCTTACACTAAGAGGCCTTTTTGTACAATACAATATACAAAAAACGTTATTTTGTTAATCTATTTACCTCATATCTACTGCAGGAAAACCCCTGTCGGGAAAGTCGGGAGATCATTCCATAACCTTATGTTCTATGTGTTCTAGATTTTCGGCTGGCTACTTCCCGCTGCGCCATCAAGGTCGTCATTATTTTATGTGATATATAGATATATAGATAGATGTAGAAACATTTTTTTTTACAAAAAAGAAGGTACTTATACTATACTAGACTACGATATTCATAGCATTCACAAAAGTCTTAACTTACCTAACTAAAGTATGACATCCAAGAGTTAAAACTTACAAATGGCATAGTATAATGAACAACTGAACAGACTGAACATACAGTTATTTTATAGTAAACTCTAAGATGACTATGAAATATGTGACACAGAAGCTGAGCAACATCCGCAGTAGATCAGCGTCCAGCGGAAACAGCTTCCACACGCGGAACCGACACCCGCGCGCCTCCACGTAGCTGATGAATCGCTTGATCGCACCAAACTCCGCGGCATCTGCAAAACAGATATTGGAAAACTCATCGGCACTTATTTTTTCACAGCTGGAAAACATGTTTTCTCTTATTTTGGGAAATTAAACATTGCCTAGTACCTAATTTAAAGGTACAATATTATATCTGAAGGACGAAAGAAACAAAATAATTTATGACAAGACAAACAGGCAATATGACCCATCTGATGGTGCTCGGTTAGCTTATTGGCATCTGCAACAACTTGGGCATTTCTGATTCGTAGGACTTTTTTCACGTTTTTATTGAAGCGCTTTATGCTATGAAAACAACTCAGAAGACAGTTTATTTAACAAGTTAACATGGTTGCTGGTTGTTACAATCAGAAACAGATATTAACACTTAAGGTTATCGCACACATATCAGCTCGGCACCGAATCGGCATCGCCTCGGTGACGCCTCCTCGTCAACCAGTTGACGACGTGACGTAAGCACATAATCAGCAACGGCTTACTCTTTTATTTTTTTATATACTTCCTCACAAACAATGTAGTTCCTAGCCGTACATGGTTTGTTTTTTGACCGTGAAAAAAGGTGTGGCGTGTCAAATGAAAATAAATAATTACACTAGATCGCACAGCATCCCCAAGCCTCAAAGAAAGCAGAGCTTGTGTTATGGGGACTACATGACTGATATACTATTTTTTTTTGTAAATACATACATAGAAAACACCCAGACCCGAGACAATTATTTGCAGATCATATAAACATTTATCCCATGACGCAACCTTCTGCGTCTCAGGCAGACCTGCGATCGCTGCGCCACAGAAGTTGTCAAATAGGTAAGTACACTATAAAAATATATACCTACCTTCGCGGTATCTTTTAGAAAATAGTTTTAACTTTTTTATGGGAAAGGCAAAACCAGACAGACAGAGCTATTTTGTAAATGAGTATCTAAAAATGAACTTTGAATTTTGTATCGGAGCAAAAAAATGGAAGCCGCGTGGGGTTGGCTAAGTGACAAATCTTTGACGGCTATTTATTATAAAAATATCGTATAAAATTGAATCGAATTGAATTGATCGGCGGCAGCGAGACGCAAGCGTGGCTACGATAACTCATAATCGCGGGACGTGGGCAATTGAACCATTCACCGCTAGCCGTTTTCTATAGCTTGTATAGCCGAGGCGATGCCGTTACGATCATCGTAACGGCATCGCACAATCGCCTCACCACAATACTGTACATGTATACAGGATTAGTGTGCGTAGTATGGAGTATAGAGTAGTACTCCATACTGCGACGCGGAGGGCGAACGTCGCGATCACTCACCCTGATGATGACTCTCGGAATGTGTCAAAACTTAGTCGGTGTCTTCACCGATAGTGCGGTACGTGAAAATTCCCGTTTTTACAATATGAATAGTAAATTCACGATAGTTTTTAAAATAAAATAAATATATGTTGAGTGTTAAAAAAAATCATTCAATAAATAGGTATAGCACATACATTTTGGTTGAAGAAGTAAATCATGCAGGTCGAGTTTGATATTTTCGGCTTGAGTTGCAAGCATGCCAGCGAAAATTGCCAGCATGGCGGTTAGTATCAATATTTGTAAGGCGAAAAGATATTGGCCGTTCAAGCTAAATAAATTCTGAAACAATGAATTTAAAAAATGCAATGTTCTGTAAAACATGATTAGTTACATACACTCTGGGCAAGCCAAGATGCTAGATTTGTGTTGCGGGTATGGCGGAATTGGGAGTAGATTTCAATCGGTTTGGAGAAGACTAGCAAGTGAACACCAAATAAGGAAGCCTATGTGTTACACCAGCCTGCTTAGCATGAAGATCTAAGACAACTGATTTATCTATACCGCCGAAAGGACAAAAAATATTTTGTCCTTTCGGCGGTATAGATAAATAACTAAACTAATTATCTTTAAAGTAACTAAAACCTAAAATAAACAGTTTCCCTGTTAAGTTATGTTAGTTTACAGTTTTTTTTATTGAGTAGCTTTTTATTCCTGTCATATTTATAGCTCTAATCTTAATTCAAAGTAGCTAACTGCATAATACCTGCCTAGCCTCTTGAATAATGCTGTTCAAGGGCCTTACTAAAGCTAATTATTGTATATTGTTATTGTATATTGTATATATTGTTGGTACATAGTAACTCTAATCTCTATATATATAGACTTAAGAATTCTAAATTTAAACTTACCATTATTGAATTTTCCTGTATCTTTACTGCTATCATATATATGCTGGTCAAAATTACTGGCATATTAAACAGCAACTCTATTATAAGCTAAAATAAAAAAAAATTATTAGCAACACACTAGTTTTTTTTTCATCGTATCTCTGGTTAATTGTAATTCTAACTTACTATCGGATCAAACGTTTTTTTGTGTTGAACAGCGATATCTACAATCGCTTTATAAAGATATTGATGGGACAAAAAGCCTGAGTTCGTAGATTTCAAAAGTGATCCCAACTTTTTCAACCTACAATTCACTGCGTAAAACATAAATGCATTTGTAATACGAACTAAATCCATTGCAAAAAGCATTAATAAATGCAAAATCGCATTCAAATCAACATTAAAACGCGGCACTTGTAAAAAAACTAAATAAATAATGTATAAGGTTTTGTACATAAGATTAAAAAAGAGCGTTAAAAATAATTTTACTTCCCAGTTATACGATGCAGGATCGACCTTTAGTCCTATGTCAATGGTGCGTAAATCCTGAATAAGATTAAAAAGCGTTGTTTTTTCTTTATTAAGCGCCAGAAATATTACATGCAATAAATATTGGATTACAGTAATGTTATGAAATAAATGTGAAACAGGATTTTTTATACTCCAACTATCGAAAATCATCCAGCCAACTAAAAGTATGCTTAGAATAACCGGAATCATCTTCACCGGTACATTACAAAAACATTTAAACTTGATAAAACCGAAATGCAATCCAAAACAGATATGTAACAATTTATAGAAAACAATAAAACATTTGAATTGTATATCCTCATCGCGGTACAGTGAATTTGCGTTTTTTATTGGAAATAATTTCACCATAACGGTTGTTAAAATTTGAAAGACGTCTAGCAAAATCAACAAAATAACAATATTTAATGACATCGGCATTTATGAATCATCAACCATGTGTTGGATAAGTAGTTTTAGGGTTCCAAACATAAATGACGAAAAAAGACCCCAGTTTCCTCTAATAGTCTCGTCATTCTATCTGTCTATACATCCTGGTGTACCCACGCCTCGATTTATCTCTTAGTATCAAGTAGTCATTAACTTTGATACAAGCTTAGGCTCTGTTCAGACTTGTCCTAGACGAGCGAAGACGCGGCCCAAAGTTTGTACCAAAGACCAAAAAAAGAAAACAAATGCTTTCGTCAAACGTCAGATTGCCCGGAGCCTTATTACAACCCATTAAGGAATATAAATGTAGGTATATATTAGATGTTTCAAGCACTCTCCCTCTACACCAAGGCATAATGCCCAGCATTATTTATATAAATAAATAATATACAATTTTCATATTTTTTTTTGTCAATATAACAATAGAAAAAATCTTAAGCTCTAACTTGTTTAATAATTCTTATATTATTTTATACATGTAAAAAGTAATGCTTCTTGTTTGGCTTCTTGGATTGTAATGCTGTTTTGTTGCAATCGATTTGTTTAATATTTTTCAAACTTTCGCGATTAGATAACATAATTATTATAAGTTTAACGGGTCTTTATCGCGTTTACCTTTTTTATTATTTTCCCGACGTTTCAACTGTATTGCAACAGCCGTGGTCACGGGATGACTGGAGTATATGGAGCTACCGTCGAGAAATAAAGGCAGTAGCCGCAACTACCCTCATTTCATCTTCGGAATCAGAAGAGTCCATGTTCACATTACGGCACACTACACTAACCGTATCACCGCATTGCACAATTGGATCGCGACGCGAACACCTGTTTATCACGGGATTCCAGGACGCAGAGAGTCTATAGCCGTCTTCATGATTAAAATTTGGGTACTTCTTTATTTCAATCGCTTCATTATAATACTCACAATTTACCAAGGGATAAATGAATGAATGAACAATAAGAAGATGAGTTGATACAACGATGGCGTTGTGACGCAAGCCGGACTCGCTAGTAAAGTATAAAACATTTTAAAACAAATTCCTTATTTCAAACCACAGAACTGAAACAAATAGATCATTATAATATCAAGCAAATAAAATAAGAAGATAGTAGCTTTTGGTTGGAATTGCCAACAGAATAGATTCACCTACGTTGACTTCCGTGAAGATAGGATAGATATATAGATATATATTTGAAGTATAGGATAATAGATATCATTATCCTATACTTCATATTATAAAAACGGGAATTTTCACGTACTGCACTATCGGTGAAGGCACCGACTAGTCTAGTCGTCACAATTCTGCCAGTCTCCATTCGATCCATTATACATTCATTCAAATTTATATAATAATGAAGGACTTTTAAATTTGACTTGACTTTGACTTTTTGTTCATTCATTCATTCATTCCAACATGTAACTTTGGGACTCTAACAAAATCTTGTCGCGACGCGTCTTTGGCTTTTTTATTTATTGTTACTTAGTTACCTACCTACTTATTATAAATATTAAAATGGGTTTTCTTAATAGCACTTATGGTATTAAAATGTATGAAAGACTAATGTCTGCTGTTTGACGAAAAACTGACCCGATTCATGCCACAGTCTTCAACACAAGATAATGAGTAAATACCAAAGCGAGTCATATTGTAATAAAATATAATACAAATTTAAGAAAAAGATGTATACTGCCTAGTCTGCACTTTTAATAAACATCCACTCTGCCTAGTCCTAGTCGTTACATTGTGCACTAAAAGCGCCATCTATCCGTTAACATCAGCACCAAATAGCGTAGTTAATAGAGTGCTTTCGTAAGAACCTCAACATTTATAGAGCTGAGGTTTGTTAACTTTTTCTGTGCCTACTTTGTTCTTAGCTTATTTTTTCGTATGCAATTATTACACTTACGGTGTAGTTTAATATTATGTAACCTTACAAAAAGGTGCTGCTAATTATTGGAGTAGTTCAGCTACTTTATACTAGATGGCAATAGTAGTAAGTTCTACGTTTACGTATTTGACATTATAAATTATTCATTATCGCTGGTTCATTTAAGGTCACCATGCGTTAATAGCTAATAAATGGACTGCCTACTGATTTACTTGATATTATTACTCCAAAAAATATTAAATTTAAACTCAAATCCTATTTTATAGCTAATCTAGAAAAGTACCTACCTATGAATGCACTTACCTAGTTCTTTACAAATTTAAGTAGATGGGCTACCTATGTTATTTTTTAGTACCTACTATTGTTAACTAAGCAATAATGCAGACTCACAAATAGCATCAACTGTAAAAACCTTAGCGGTTCTTATGTGCTATTATTATTGATCAGAATCATTTGTTGTTATGAATTTTTATTTCGATAAATAAAAAAAATAAAAAAAGATAGATGAAAAATGTCTAGTGCCTATAATGAAAAAACAGTGTGATAAAATAATTTCAGTGTGCCTCTCAACGCACGTATTTTAATGCAAAGGTTAACAGAACACACAAAAGTCACATACACAGTCCTAGTCTCTATGTCGTGGTTATTAGTAACTATGCATATCATGTTATATACCACAACGTCTAGACCCGAAATAAATATCAGCAGAACAAGCGGAAATCGAACGCACACCCCTTGCGTCTCAGCCAGTCACCGAAAGCGCCGCCGAGCTCATTTAAAAAAGACGTATACTTAGATAAATACAATACATAGATGACGTTTTTTCGTCACACAAATGTAGGTTAATAAGTGTAAGGTACCAGCTTCTGCCCACGGCTTTACCCGCACGTTATGCGGATGAAAGTAAGCCTCAGTTCGGGTTTTTCACGTGGTCTCCCGATCTTCGGCCCCATCGGGGGACAACGGGAAATTTTATTACCGTTGTCACCCGATTCATCCTTTTGCCATCTAGCATGAAATCAATAATGGCGAACACGAATTTTAAATTCAACAATTCATTGGGGATGCTGATAAAGACACTGAGGTTGAATTTAAAATTAAAGATTTGGCATGTAATTTTTAATTTTTATATGAGAATAGTTTTTAGGTAGGTGAACTATATTTACTCATATTTAGAATATTATTTATTCATACAACTACCTATGTACAAGTGGGTATATACAAGAAATACAGACGAATAAAATAAATACAAAATGAAATTCAAAAGTATTGACATTTTGAAATCACGCCCATCATTTAATGCAGAATCATACAAATACCTAATATCAACTATCCATGAATTAAGCAATCTCAATTATGAATTCAAGATTAAATAAGAATCAGGCAACAATAATTATTATTCTTAGGCTTATTTTTTGTATATATTTTCATATAAAAATTATAGTATTCATAATTTATTTTTCAGCAGTATCTATCCCCAAACTAAGCAGAGCTTGTATTATGAGAGCTACATGACTGTCATACTACTTAACTACTTCTTTTTGTAAAAAATTACATATTAGAGAAACTTAACCCTTAACCCGAGACAAAACTATCTTCTAACCCACGGCTTCGCCCGCGTGATATCCGGATAAAAAGTAGCCTATGTATTATTCTGATATATAAGCTATATTACTGTAAAGTTTCACCAAAATCCGTTCAGTAGTTTTTGCGTGAAAGAGTAACAAACATTTATCCTCACAAACTTTCACGTTTATAATATCGGTAGGATAAATACTAATTAGTATTAATTAAATAAGTATTCATTAAAACAAGAAGATAAAGTTATTCATAAATGAATTGTATCATGACTATGTGATATGTGACGCAGAAGCAGAGCAACATCCGCAGTAGATCAGCGTCCAGCGGAAACAGCTTCCACACGCGGAACCGACACCCGCGCGCCTCCACATAGCTGATAAATCGCTTGATCGCATCAAACTCCGCGGCACCTGCAAAACAGATATTGAAAAACCCAGTGACACTATTATCTATTTATTATTATTTTAAAAAAGTGTTTTGTTTATGAATAAGGTAAAACTATTAGATTCAGAAATGCAAATTTATACAAGTTTCAAATGTAAATACGCTCAATAAAATGTGTTTGAAAAAGTATGCAAGGTTTATTTAATAGAACTACTTTTAAAACAGAAAAATATATGACAAACTAACCACATAATATACCTGCCCGCTTAGCATGAGCACCCAAGACAAAGTTTTGTCTACGAAAGAGAAGACAAGAACTTTTTTTGTCGCCTATTCTGTCAAACAAAAGAGAGGAACAAAATATATTTTGTCTACTCGGCTGTAGGCACCGACCGCCTTTTGTCTTGGGTCTTCATGCTTAGCAGGCTGTTGTGATAAAACCACAGGTAGAAAACAAATTTTTGAGCAAGCTAACATCATCAACAGCAAGTTGAGGTTTCTTGTATAACTCTAATCTCTGGTATCACAAGTTGGTATAATTAAAAAAAACACCCAACAGATCTACAGATATAGGATAGTCCTGATCTCAATCTAGGAATCCGAGTAACCCTTACCGAGAACGCATATCTGATCAAGTTATTATGTATTCATTTGTCCCGTAGCGGTAATCGAACCATATTGGTTGCAGAAGTAAATCATGTAATATATGTTTGATGTCCTCAGCTTGAGTAACAAGCATGCCGGCACAAAGTGCTGGCATAACATTCAGTGTCATTAAGGTATATTCGAAAAGTATGCCTAATGAAAGATTCTGAAACAAGCAAGTTAAACTCCACTTTATTATATGATGTAATGCTATTCTTGTCTTGCTGGTGAGTAGGAGGAATTGAAAACATATTGCCTAGCAACTAATTAGGTACCAAAGTACTTTTGATGTTAGTGCAAGAAATTGCTAGATGAAATGAAAAACAAATTAAATTAAATTAAATGAAAAATATTTATGAAGTACGTCAAATTTTGGAAGTTTAAGATGATTATTAAGAACAAGTATTCATTAGTTATAAGTAAAACTGAAACAGAAATGCCCCAGTTTTACTAATCCGTCAAAGTGATTTTAATGAATAGATGAATTTTGACTTCGACGTGACACTCAAAATAGGTGTTGGGTCAGCATACCTAGTGATGTGCAGAAAGCAAACACTCTCTCTCTCTCTAGAAATTAAAGTGTTATAATTTATTTACTGTAATTATCTATAGTATTAACTACCTTTCTACCGGATATAAAATAAAAAAATAGATAATAGAACAGATGTCTTACGCGTCGAATATAATAATACTTTCAGGATGCTGTTGAGGCTACCGTGCTTTTGTAGTGCCTCTGAGATGTTTACACAAGAACAACTGACTTTCATACCATCATCCGTAAAAAGACCGTATTTCTGATGGGTAGAGTTCGGGGCAGTATGTACCTCGTGTGTTCATAAGTTTTGAGACGAACTTATTTAATTAATTTAAAAAGAAAGTAATTCATGCAACCTTTTTTAAACTTTTAAAATTTTAAATTTCGAATGTTTTGAATCAGAAAAAATATACATTTGAATATTTGTTTCATTCTCCGTGAAAATGGCGCCAACAAAAGATTTGCGTGTGACTGTAATTTCACTGTTTCAAGCAGGAAAAAAACCAATGCAAGTTTTTAGTGAAATCCAAAGTTTGGGATGTAGTCGGAACTTTGTGTATTATACCATAAAGAGGTACAAGGAGACCGGCTCTTTAGAAGACCGTGGAAGATGTGGCCGCCCGCGGTCTGTAAGGATGCCCGCCAACATCAAAGTAATCAGAGAGCGAATTCGTCGCAACCCTTGCCGGACTCAAAAGAAATTAGCTCTGCAGACCAACATTTGGTGAACAGGATACTTAAATATGATCTTAAACTAAAGGCCTACAGTCGAAGGAAAGTGCATTATTTAAACGAGCGTCTTCGTAAATTGCGACTGGAACGATGTCGGAACCTATTGAAGAGACACGATCCAAAAAATATCCTGTTTACCGATGAAAAGATCTTCACGGTGGAAGAAAAGTTTAACCGGCAGAACAATAAGGTTTACGCCAGAAGTTCAAAGGACGTCCAGCCATCTGTACGCAATGTCCAGCGCACTCATCATCCAGCTAGTGTGATGGTTTGGTGGGGTGTTTCCTACGAGGGGGTCACTTCGCTTCATTTTTGCCAGCAAGGCGTCAAGGTGAAGGCACAAAATTACCAAACCGACATATTGGAAGCGGTGGTTAAACGATTAAATGATACGCTATTCGCTGGAAAATACTGGGTTTTCCAACAGGACTCTGCTCCCTCCCATAAAGCTAAGACTACCCAACGTTGGCTGGAGGCCAATTTGCCAGGCTTCATTCGGAGCGAAGATTGGCCCTCGTCAAGCCCTGACTTGAATCCTTTGGATTATTCTTTATGGACGGAATTGGAGCTGAGGGCATGCAGAAAGTCTCACCCAAACCTGGATTCTCTCAAGCGAGCCCTTATTAAAGAATCGAAACGGATTCCCATTGAAAAGATTCGTGCCGCCATAGATGAATGGCGCACGCGTTTGAAGGCCTGCATTGAATGCAAAGGCGGCCATTTTGAATGATTTATTTTTAAATACAGATCTAGATGTCAGTAGTTTTAATTTTAATATCCAATAAATGAATACTCAACTTAGCTCCAAAAATATTTTAGTTTTACTGTGTCTCAAGACTTATGAACACACGAGGTATGTTCACAAAAATATTAATTTGTTAAGAAAAATTGTGATAATCATTATGTTAAAGATTAACTCGCTGTTGCCACTGGTAGACTACATAAAGTTAGTAAATTATTTAAAGGGCAAGATGTATCTACGCTTTTATAACAAACTCCCAAGAGATATACAAAAACCGAATTTTATACTAATTTTTTAATCCTAATTTTTCCTTTATTTATTTAGAAAGTGTGCTAGTTGCACACTTTACCTGTTTGGAGACATTTTGTGTGGAGGGTGATCAACCAATGCAATTAAAATGATTTTAGTGTAACAAACATCTATCCTCACAAACTTAATTAGTACTCGTAGTTATAATTAGTAGTAGGATAATTATATAATAAATGTCACAAAATTTACTCACCGCTACATGGTCTTTCTTTATTTGAACTTCCGTGAAGCATATGCTAGATAAAACTGGTACATTAAACAGCAACTCTGTTACTAGCTGAAAAATAAAAGGTCTTTAATGTAACCTACCTCAGGTAAGAGGTAAATCGTATTGTGTTTCTGTTGCCTATCACATAACAAACTTACCAATGGATCAAAGGCTTCTTTGTGTTGTACAGCGATATCCACAAGCGATTTGTAAATATACTGTTTTGACAAAAAGTCTGAATTTGTATCCATTATCAGCGATCCCAATATTTTCAGCCTACAATTGACTGCATAAAACATAAATTCATATGTAACACGTTCTACATCTGATGCTACTAAAAAAGAACTATACACAATGTAACTCCAATCAGTTACTAAATGTGGCACGAAATTAATATAATACATAACACAAAATGAGACTTTGTACGAAGTGAAAAGAAAAATCGTTAAAAGTAATTTTATTTCCCATTTATACGATCCTGTATAAGATTAACTGTCGATTCTTCGTTGATACGCAGCAGTATTAGAATATGCACAACATATTGGATTGTATGACATGATTTAAGCAAAGATTCTAGGGAAGTTTCCACTTTCCAACCACCGACTAAGGTCCAACCACTGATAATTATCCTTTGAATTAACATTTTTGAGTTTATACATTGAAAACAATTAAACTTGATAAAACCAAAATCTTACCCTAAAATTATATGGAACAACAAATAAAAACACTTTAAGCATTTGAAATGTATATCTGTATCGCGGTAAATTCACGTAGTTTTTAAGTTGACGTTTCTATACGATCCTTGTGATTTCAATGAATAAAAACCTATTGACTTTGACTTTGACTTTGTAAATTGAATTCTGTATTAACGTCGGTGATATTTTTACCATGTTTAAATATTTAGATGATTTAATTTATGAATAAGAGACTTCTTACCAAATTCACCCAATATCTAAATGCTTTTATTAAATGTGATCCATTAGTTTAAACAATTTAGTGCTGTAAGTAGATAAGTAGCTAGATATTAAAAATGTTACTTACATCATCACACTTTACGATATTAGATAAAAGACCGATGATTAACCAACTTATAAATTACTGTTAAGCGATAAAAAAAGTGTACCTAACTGTTATGTGCGTATTAAAAGCGCAAGTATATTATTTACTGAACTTAGGACGGGGTCTTGACAAATATCTTACGCTTACTTTTCCTTTCACGCAAACGCAAACTTATCAAGGTAAAACTAGGCAGCTGTTACGTGACATTTCCACAGCTCATGTCATTTCCATAAAATTCAATCTTTCCGCAGGCGTTAACGCCAATAGAAAGGGCTATTTGTCTAGACACCCAGAAACGGGAATTACCCTACAAACCGCTTTAACTTATAAACTCTGACTTTGTGAAGTGTGGAAGTGCCATAGTGGCCCTGACCTTAAACCGTCTTATTTGTGTACACTAAAATGGGTTTATCTGTCTTACTCCCTTTCTCTATCTTTCTGTCTTTGTTTGACAAATGACAAACCTACTGACCCTCAGATCAACCACGTAAAATGACCAGCATGCTAAGAGAGCAGCCTTCTTAGCATGAGCACCCAAGACAACGTTTTGTCTACGAAAGAGAAGACAAAAACTATTTCTGTCGCCTATTCTGTCAAACAAAAGAGAGGGCCAAACTATTTTTTCTTCTCGGTGATATACAAAACCGGTGTCTTGGGTCCTCATACTAAGCAGGCAGGTATCTAACAATAAAGTCTTACTGAGATTCAATTCAGGCAAAGATTTCAAATTCCGCTCTGCGATTGACGATTATATGACAACGCCAAACAAAGGTTGCCCGGTGGAGATCGCTAATTTGCGAAAAGACCGCCCATTGTACATCTTTGTAATTTTTTTTGTACTTACTAGGTAAGTGCTGATGTATTATTTGGTGCTAAATTAATTATTTTCTATCTATTATCTTACGCCATAGCGTACTTAACAAATATTGGCCTCGATTCTGTAGTACACTTACTAAACTAAATTTAAACTGTCTCTCTCTTTTACTGATATTATGCGCAAGAAGAGATGGCATGAATTTTACTGTTGTGTACTGCTGTCAAATCAGTTTACGTGTCGCTTTTCTTCGTGTTTATAGTCAGCATATTTTGAAATAACGACTAAATTTGTATGGAAAACTTAAATCTGACTAATTTGAGAGCACTAAAATTGTAGCTATCTCTTTCTTGCTTGCACTATCAGTAAAAGAGAGCGACAGTTTAAATTTAGTTTAGTTAGTGTACTACAGAATCGAGGCCACTCACATTTCTGCCTGAACTAAAACGTAATAAGATTTGATGTTTAAGCCCCTGTAACCAAAATTTGACGATAAGTGTCCAAGAGTCAACCAAATAGGGTTACGACTGAGGACCATACTTTAACATAACTTTAACTTTATTTTAATAACAAACTTAGAAAACAATTGTATGCACTAAGTTTAAGTCATGGTTATATACTTTCGATATAATCATGACTTAAACGTGAGAGTATTGTATGTTACTTACTTGGCTAGTTGCCTACTCAGCTACATCAATACTTTAAGTATAAAGTTATGATGTGTTACCTACCAACGCGACTGTTCACAACCATCATTAATAATAATGATGGTTGTGAACCATCATGGTTGGGAAATTGCTGCGTAACGGCCTCACTGACTGACTGACAATAATTATAATAATAATAATAATAATGATTTATTTAGCCAAATTGTCCCAATCCCAGAGGCCTAAAATTTGGAAGTTGGAAGATTCAATCTCGGCGGGACCCTTAACCGCGACATTTTTTTAACTAAATAACACTTTAGATTTATTTTTTTAAGAAGTTTAAGTTTATATTTATTCCATCTTCGGGCCAGCTGTGTACGGTAAATAAATGACTTTTGTTTATAAAAACAAATTCAATAATAAAAAAAATCTCATTTATTAATAAAATATATTTTACATTGCTACTTAGCGACTGTTGGTAGGCAGGCACCTAAAAATAGTATATCTCTTATATTATTTTTAGGTGCCTTGGTTTGAAAGAGATCAGCGGCGGTGAATAGCGAAACTTTTGCATCGCCTTGTAATATTTTGTCGTTTGGCTGTGTAGTTCTGCTACTTCATACTAGATGGCATCAGTAGGTCTACGTTTACGTTTCACATTATTTTCCTTGCAATTTGAAGTGATCTACCGGTAAATATGTTATGTAAGTAACATAGTTCCATAGAATAGTAAATTGCCAACACCAACAGTATTTTTTTTTCAAATACATATGTACTTTATAGAATAAAGTACATAATGTATTTGTAGCATGTGGCCCATTACTGCCTTTGGTATCTCTATATTATCTTTCTGGACCTAAGTCAAGATAAGTCTCGCCAAATTCTTCGCCCATCGCCGTTTCATTTGGCGGTGAAATGGTGGTGACATGATTCGTATGCCTGAGACGGACATGCCTCATTTACACAGATTTCTTACGACAGTTTCCTGAGAAATCAGTGTAAAATCAGTCTCAGGACAGATTCTTTTGATAATTTTTCCTTCCAAAAAAACAAAAATCTATTCCTTCAACATTCTATACCGTTATAATAATATAAACGTGCTTAATATAATCATTAACTCCAAGACTTATATGACTATCCGACGTATCATTTTAAGCACTTGAATAAAATAATAGCAAAATACTTTCGAAATTTCCGTAAGTAGGTAGGTACCAATTAATAACTTTAGTCTAAAGCGACCGTGTGGACTTGAAATGCTTATTTAACACTTGTTTATTATATAGTTACTACAGCCGTGTTGGCCTATGCCTAGCCGTGGGCGGTACATCGCCTTCCAATCCGGAGGTCGTGGATTTGAACCCTGTCGTGCAGAAATGTATTTATCCATTCTCAAAATGTATGAACGCATTAAAAAGTGCTCAAAACGAAAAAAAAAATGTATGTATTTACAAAAAACAAGTATATAAGTAGTTTTACAGACAAGTATTTCCCATAACTCAAGCTCTGCTTAGTTTGGGGGCGATATGATGCTTTGCGAAAAATGTCAAGCGTTTTTATTTATTTATTTTACTAAATCTGGGTCAGCTCAGTCAAGGAGCTCAGATCATAACTACATGACGTATCCTTTGGGTTTCGGATTGAAGCCCCATGAGAAATTACCACTAATCTATTATCCGGGCTTCAGTAACAAGGGGTCCGACATCTCATAATTTTATGCAAGAACAACTGAAAGTACCCGATGGATCGAACACCGTACGTACCAAAAGTTTTAGGGATATAGTAGCATGGAATAAGCTTAAGACTGTTTGTTATGGCACTCTGAATATGTTGCTAACATGAGCTGCAGTGAACTGTGATCATATCAAACGTCTATATATTGCAATATCCAAACGAATAACAACATTAATCGAAGGCATGCCTTGGTTTTTGGTTCTAGGGCTTGCCGTTTTAAGTGCGCACATATTTTAGAGTGAAAAATCCGTCAGGACGACGATTTTATTTTTTACTAGCTTCTGCCAACGGCTTCGCCCGCATGGTACCCGGATTAAAAGTAGCCTATGTGTTATTCTGATGTATAAGCTATATTGCTGTAAAGTTTCATCAAAATCCGTTTAGTAGTTTTTGCGTGAAAGAGTAACAAACATCCATTCTCACAAACTTTCACGTTTATAATATTAGTAGGTAGAAGGATTTGTTTTACTACTTTTATTAACGTCGGCATTAGGTATTGTCTGCTTCGTGCCTGTTCTAACTAACGTAAAATAATAGAATCCACAAATGAAACTATTTTGCCTGAATGGTGCCTATAGCACGCAAATTGTTTCAGGCACGTAGTACGAAAAAACAATGTACTTTTGTTTGAGCACCGAATGTGGCCTCGTTTTCGTTAGTAAAAAATAGATATAGATAAAAATGTATTGTGCATAAAAAAAAAAGTACACAGACAAACTTAATTACTAATACTTAGTACTGAACTTAGTATTAATACTTTGGTTATTAGCATTTTCTTTGGGATAACCTTTGTGTTATGAAGAATGGGGCGGTACTGCGTTTGGATAGCACCTAACATGTTGCTTGCATTTACTAACAGATCAAATTAAAAGCTAATCGCGGGAGTACAATGGGCGATCTTATCGCTTATAGCGATCTCTTCCAGACAACCTTTGGATGTTTTGGTGTCTTTGGATGGATAGTATTACAAAAAAGAATATCTAGCGATTTTTTTGTTAAAATTATATATAAATATTAAAAATTAATTAGGTTTTTGTATAAATATTTCAAAATAAATAGGAAACCTAGAAGGCCTATTAGAACCTGTTTTCGTTGCTTTATAAGTTTATTTGTACTACCTATTATATAATTAGAATCGGCGTAAATTAATTTTAACATTCACGTAGTTTTAAGCTGACGTTTTTATATTAGATCCTTGTGAAAAAAAACCTTTTGACTTTGACTTTGAATTAGGACTTCTAATATTAATATGTCTCCAACTCTATCGCTTAAACTATTATAGAGAAAATGATGTACTTAAAAAAAGTTAGAATGTTTTTGATAGATTGGCGTGGATAAGAAACAAGTCATAAAATCACTTCCCCAATTAAAATAATAATAATAATCATCAACAGCTTCAAAAAAAATTACTTCAAGGGCATACACATGAAAAAAATTAAGATTAATTAAATAATAAAATTCCTCTACTTCCACAATAATGTATTATGTAGGCGGGGCATAAAATGCAAAATCTCGTCAGCTAAGTTGAGTTTTATGGGACACCGGCTGGTTCCAACGATCTATGGCCTAACTATGGGGCGTTTTGGGAGTTCGCATCGTAAAACCTGTGCATTATGGTAGAAAAAGGGTGTTAGTGGTGAAAATATCTCAGTTTTCAGAGGACAAAATCCAGTTTAAAAATATCGGAAAATATCATGAGGGTTTTTGTTTGGATCTATGACTAGTTTCATATAGTTCTTAAAGGCCTTACAACTGGCGCTGGAAAAAGGAAAATCCGTTAATAATAAGAAATTAATGGCTTTTAATAACCTGCCCTAAATTGATTTCCTTAGTTCATTATTTTTCGGTAGAAATATTCACTTGAAAACAGGATGACGTAGAGCCTCTACGTTATTGCTACGCCGTAGCTCGTAGCCAATTAATTTTGAGATGCTGCTACCAGAGATCAAGGTTTATTATATACCTCTATAGTACAAGCTTAACAGGGATGGTAACGACATTGGTTTTATTGGAAAACGTGAATTTTATTTTTCCAAAAGTAACGATCAATTTGTTTTACATATATATTTTTGCGTGTATTCTTCCGACACTCCATGTACAACAAGCTCCATACAAAACAATTTAAATTAATAAATTATTTTTTGCAAAATTGTAAAATCACCGACGTATTTTCATCGTGTATTGTAGCACTCCGTAGTGGCTTTTCTCGATAAATCGAAAAATAACTATTTCTCGATAACTAGGAGAAGATGGTTCCTAGTTATCGAGAAATAGTTATTTCTCGATAAAACCTAAGAACCATCCTTGAAGTCATACAGATCGATTTCAAGAACCCGCATTGAAATTGAAATAATTTATTGAATACAATAAACAAAGGTATAATCTCAAAAGTATTTACCATGATACATTTAAATATGAATCCTATAAGGATTTTAGTACCTAAACTAGGATGCCTTGTGGTATGGCCACAGCCAGACAAATTTGTGAGTATGTTTAAATATGCATTTCAATCTGATAATCCATTATGAGATAAATGATAACAGACTAAGAAACTTTTATGGCAAACTCAAATACAGGCTCGCCTCGACCTTTAAGATGTCATCGACTCATCTAGAAATAGACAAACAATCTTAGCAAATGCATATATGGGCTCCTGTCGTCGCGGGTAGTAAATAACTTCGTCCTTGTCCCGTCACAATATTCCTTCTCATTCTTCCCAACTTTGTAGAACGAAGCTCACATCCGCTTCTGGTCATAAAACCTGTGAAATATAACAAAGTATAAATAAATAAGTATCCTACAAAATATGCGACTGTATATCGCAATATGCAATTAACGCTGGTTATTTCAGTTCAAAGTGTTTCAGTTTTAGTCTAAGAAGATAATAACTAATAAGATACACTCATCGCTCACCTTCACACACACAGTTTACACTCGCACTCCACTTCACACACACACACTATAATTCGCATCAGACCAAATGTTAAAAACTTTCATCGCCTTACAAAATAATTGTTAAATTAGACCTAAGCAAGAGCGAAATTTCCTATGACAAGTATTTTTTACTTAAAAGGAAACTTCATCGTTGTTAATATTAAGTATCTTTGGAAACTCAATAAAACACTTGTATTGTATTGTATTGTTAAGATAATATTTTAAACTAGTTTATTCTTCAAACTGTTAATATAATATGTATAATATAATAAAAACCTGTTTGTTTTTATACTATAACATTTTGATGTTCTTATAATGAGCTGCCTGTGGTGTTTCTGCTGAAATTAATGGCTTGAAAAAAGGCAAATTAACAAATAATCAAGCAAATTTAGTTACCTACCCTATAATCCAGAAAATTACGGTTATAAAACAAGAAAAAAACAAGGTAATCAGTCTATAAGTAGAACTGAACAGAAATGTACCACGCTCCTACCTGGAGCCTAACCATCAAGTCTTATTGCGATTCAATTCAAGCAAAAATGTCAAATCCCGCTTTGCGAATGGCAAAGCTTTACGCTATAGTGTCCTTTATCACAAAGCGGTAAGTCACATCTTTGCCTGAATTGAATCGCTATAAGACTTCATGGTTAGGCCCCTGATCCGTCTAGACAGTTTAATGTCGCACCAAAAATGTGTCTAGCATATACTAGGTAAGTAGCCTACCTATTTAGGCTTCTGTAAGCTATATATACGTTAAAAAAAATAGAACCCTGTCACCCTTTATCAGACGGTTGCCGGTTACCTTTCAGATTGGGTCGCGCGCGAGGAATTGATGTATCATTTTAACATTTTAAATTTACGTAGTTTCTTCAACATCAACTTTTGTTTATGGCTACTGTGGTTAGGGTTGCCACAATTTTGCCAATGTCGTGTCGACAAGATTTAAAAAAATAAGGCGATGGTGAGGAGCTTACAAACATTTGATCGGTTTAAATAGAGAGAGACTCATATAAGTTGATTTATGTAAACCTGCAAAGGGACAACACAAATACAGTCACAAAACACACGTAATGTACATTTAACATTATGAAAGACACATAGAGATATAGGTACATCAGCATATTATAATTTTATTTTATTACAAGATAAAAATTTACATAATATACGTAGTTTCTTTATGATCCTTGTGATTTCAATGAATAAAAGCCTCTCGACTTTGAGTGTCGCCAACTTATTATTCTTAAAACATTTATCACACAATTTAATGATAATATCGTAGTATATGTTTATGATAGGCTATCTTCGCAACTTACACGACAAACACTTTCATAGTTTGTCAAACAAAAAGTTATGAACTCTGGTTAGTATCTATAAAATGCTCGTTTGGGTTGTTTGCTCATAATAAGGATGTTTACACACGTGGCAATGGCCAAGTTTTCTTATTGTGACCTAGTTAAGTTTCCACTGTTTATAGCTAAGTAAAATCTTGAAGAGATCGCTTCAAAGCATGAAACCGTCCATTGTACTATTTAGTTCCACGACTTAAGGTATGTAAGTATCTATATGCGTTTGCTATAAGAAATTGTTTGCTGGTTTGATATTGCTATTCCTTTCTCCAAAACGACTTGCTGGGTTATATTGCGGTGAGTTATCTGCCTTATCTAGGTAGGATTATGTTTGTCTGTTGTGCCATCATAAACGAATAAAGAACCTATGTGATGCCATCCTATATGATATGAGTGCTAGTTGCCTGTCACAGTGGAGATTAATGCAGTGTTACAAATCGATAAAATTTATATTAGGAAAAATATTTAAGTTGGCTCAAACATAGTAGAACAAACTTTGATTACAATTAGAATTATTTTTTTCAAAATAATAATAATCTTAGATAAAAAATTGAATATAATCTTATTGAATTAAATATTGATGATGGGCTGTCATAAAAAATGTCGACATGCTGGAACTCAATGAATTAGGTACCGTTGGTATGTAGAGTACGTTGATAAATAGTCTGTAGTATTTTCACACTTTTAAGTGAAATTTTATGATATTATTTTATGTTTCCTGGTAAATTATGAAATGCAATCATTTGAATCTTAGTTCATCCTCATTTTGATTATTTATCCATCTTTAATCCAAGATAAAACATTGTTTATTTCCTTACAAAATATCACCGCTGTAACTAATGATCATTTTATGTAACTAATAACATATTATTAGTTACATAAAAAGATGACACTAACGAGATGGGCGAATGAAAATTGCAGATATTGGTGCTAAAATCGGGGTATTATCTTGTTTCTCAAAGCCCTAAATTACAAGAGAACGATACCAACCATTATGAAATATTGGAATAAAGGTGTGTCTGCAATCGATTGGATTTCACAATAGACTGGGCTGTATTACACTTTCAGTACTCGTAATTATGTAAGGTTTAGATTTTCTTTCCCTGTATAATATTTAGAAACAAAAGGGTAAGAAAACGTTAAGAATCTAATACAATGGCTAAGCCAATATATGGGTCTAGTTGTTTAACTGTCGCTCCGAGTAAACTATGACTCAGTTGTATCCTTTAACCAAAAGTAATGGTGTTTGTTATAAGCGCAGTGTGGGCCATGTTTCAGTTTACGAGTCACTTATCAGGTTTTGTTGCTAGTTTTTATATTGATATTATATTAGTTGCGAGTTTATCTTAATATTATATAAAAATAGTTGAACAATTGACTGACGTCTTAGGATCTAGAGGCTTGATATGATATGTATCTACACAGTTTCACAACTTTCTGGCATAAAGTCTATGTCCCCCACATAATGTACTTGATGACCAAGTACAGGAAATCATGGCATGGTGGACAAATATGAGACTGTTATGCAAGAGGCGTTGGGTTCAATTCCCGCTGCTAATCATTTTTTTTTGCGAAAATATGTGTCTCAGTTCTGAATAAAGTGGTATCACTCGAAAGTACTACTCACACTGAATATTATGAAAACTTTCACATAGCAAGTTTGAAAATTTTGGTTCTAAATCATGCCTCATTTTATTCACTATTTACTAACCGAATATAATGGGCTCCATTTTATTTTCGCTGATCTTAAAAATAACTTGAATATTGCGTGAACACAAAACCTGTTGACTAAAATAAGTTCACCTCAAAATATCCCGTGTGTAACCCGCTGGGTTTCATGACGGGAGAAAATTATGTGCAACATATGTGTGGGAGGGTGTGTGCGCGTATAATACAGAATCTCTTGGGATTTAGTGAACAATATTAGTTTTTACCCGCTAACTTAGTCCGTATATGCGTTCGCTTTATGAGATTGTTTGAATTTTCACCAGCGATTTTTGATTCTGCGAGCTTAGCCTGAACTAATTAAAAAATAATTCAGCCCACCTTATATAAATGGTCAATCAAATTAAACTAAAATAAATTAAACTCAAGTTTAAAGAAGAGATGATACTTTCAATGCATACCGCTTTCATTATCTAACTGTCATTGAGCCATGAAAAGTATCTAAGAGTTCATGACATCTCAAATTTCCGAACTTTATACGTCATTCATTATTTAGTTTTGTTTATAGTTTTTTTATACCGATATTTATAAATAAACTTTATTTATAAATATCGGTGTTTATTTAACTCTCTTGCAACCCCCCACCCCTAGGGTTTTTTTGCAAAAATAAAAAATACGTGTTTTATTATTTAAATTAAAGTTTATTTGTACCAAGTTTTGAGCGAATCCAAACGAATAACATTTTCCATAGAAACTTTACACCTGTTTATACCTCTTAAGTGTTGATTTTTGAAAAAAAAATAGATTAGCCTATGTTTTATTCCAGAACCTAAACTATCTACATTCCAAAATTCATCATAACCGGTTTAGTCGTTACGGAGATGGTACGTGGTAACAAACTTTCACTCACACACACAGACTTTCGCATTTATTATATTAGTAGGGCACTTAGATACCTGATTACCTGCCAAAAATGTAATTGATTCTCTCATATTTTAATGTACTTTACATTTTTCGTAAATAGCTCTTACCTATCAAACAGATTTTTTTAATCTTCATTTATTAAAGAGGGCTTAATCAATCATGATTATGTCACACAACCTGTTTCTCTAAAAATGAATTCGATAAACCATTTTTTTTAACAAATATAAAACTTTACAAATTAAATAACGATCATGATGTCACAAGAAGATGAAATAAAGAAAGATAGATGTAGATTTTCAACAGCTACTTCTTGTTCCCTCTTGATTGAACTGTGTCTTGTGCGTGAAAGGAATCTTCCTTTCACGCTCAATAAAATTACCATAACTATTGTTGTGACATTCACCTTACCCACCCTTAACGATACAGCCAAACAGGTGTTTGACCGGGATTTCATTTTCAGTAGACGAAATCGTTTTATGCCACTTGAGTGCCACAATGGTCAATTAGCTTTTATGTTACTGTAGAGTACTTTGACCGAATTGGAATGGAGTTTAGTGAGATTTACTTTCATTGCGCATTAAAAAGATCATTATGCAAAAATACTAATCATTAAATGCCGCTTAGGCTGAGGTTTAACAGTACAATGGATTGCAACCTGTCACTTTGAATGTTAACCTCAAAAATGTGGACATCCTACTAACATTATAAACGCGAAAGTTTGTGAGGATGGATGTTTGTTCCTCTATCACGCACAAAATACTGAACGGATTTTGATGAAACATTACAGTAATATAGCTTATACATCAGAATAACACATAGGCTACTTTTTATCCGGGTACCACGCGGGCGAAACCGTGGGCAGAAGCTAGTTTGTGATAATAATATAATTGTTTGCATTGACGTCTGATTATGTCGGAACCCATACTTGGTATCAAGACCCCTCACAAATAAGTATGTATTTGAGGATGTTGTTAGTGGAGATTAAAGTCATGAGCGTGTTTGTTTTATTTTTGTTCAACTTTAGCACTTCAATATTTGTTTGAGCCATTTTATGTTACTTAAATCAGTTGCGTTCTATACCCCTTATTCTAAGACCTCGAGATTTACTCGACTCAACCTCACTTTTATGTTTCGGTATAGTCATCAAAATGGCCTCCACTCGGATTGTCCTCGACAAATTTCCTTGACTAAGTGAAACAATCCAACTGTCATCTCAAGATATTTTAAGAGATCGTTTGTTGAGGAGTATTCAAGGTACCTTGAGTATTCCTCAAAGTTGACGTGTTCACATTTTGATAACAGCCATAGACCAACAAGTTCTGCAGGCTTGATAACAACTACCTCGAACTGATAACGTATAATGACTGATACGTATAATGTAATGATCCTCGATGAGAAAACTAAAAATAAACCGAGGTCCGTGCTGAAAATCACGGACCTTTTTTGACAGCACTATACACAGCACTTTAAAAAGTAAACAAAAAATGTAAGTAAAAAGTAGCCTATGTGTTATTCTGATGTATAAGCTATATTACAATAAAGTTCCATCAAAATCCGTTCAGTAGTTTTTGCGTGAAAGAGTAACAAACATCCACCCTCACAAACTTTCACGTTTATAATATTAGTAGGAAGGAAAGTAGGATAAGTACCAATTTGTAAATGTAGCTGGGTATGGTTTTTGGTCAAAATAAACTTTTACTTTACCTTTCTTTAAAAATATCTAAGAATACAATGAAATATATTACGATCCCACATGATCTACTTTAACGGAATCCAATTCACTCTAAAACAAGCCTTGATACCTTTTGCATCGTCATCATTACAGGTTTTTGGCTGAAAATCATTGTTTTTTCTTTAAAACAAAAATTTTTCACTGAGCCATGGCCTTATTGTTGTACGGCAACCCACACAAACACAAACTTACTGACAATAAAATGTATATTGGTGTGTGTCTGTAGCAACGAATAAATGGTGTATCTATCTATCTATCTATCATTATTCGAAGCTCGACTCTACCAACTGCTAGGTATACCAAAGCCTCACTCAATTTGTGCTATCCGCCATTTGCAAAGTATTAACATTCAAAATGTGTTCACCGAGCACGAATCTAAAATATAAAAGCGTAAAATACCACGTACTTATTTCGTGATATATTGTACCGTACGTGCCTAGTGTTACGGGTTAGTATGTAAAAATAAATAAGCTGCTCTCTCGTGCGAAGACTGTCAGAGAGAAGTGAAAAATAGTGGCACAAGTGACAAGACAAGTGTGAGACGATATACTTTTAAAATAACAAAGAAATTACACAAGAATATTTTTTTATCAGGAAAAAATAAAAAAAACGACTTTAAATAACGGAAAGTTGATAATAAGTCCAATATGAAATTTCATCCCTGGGGGTGGTATTTTTTTTTTAATTTAAAGTAAAGACAATATGTTTTTATTCATTGAAATCACCAGGATCTTATAGAAACGTCAAATTAAAAACTACGTGAAATCAAAATTTGAAAGTGAATTTACGGCGATTACTCGCGCGCGACCAAGTCTTAGAAGAATCAGGCAACAAACTCTGCTTGGTTATTTTTTTGATGATCCTTCATTCAGCTTTAGTGTGGTGCCAATCGAACAAGGTGATTCTTTTATTTAAAAAAGAGTACTCGACTAATAATTAAAAAAGAATCATTAAAATCGGTTCCCAATAATAATTGGCGAAGATATAAAGTAATAATACACACAAAAACAAACAAACAAACTAAATGAGAACCTCCTCCTTTTTTGAAGTCGGTTGAAAAACAAACACGCTCTCGCACACTGCGATCCCCATGACAAACTCAGTAAAGAAAGCTTTGAGGATGTCAAGTAAGGAGTAGTCTAAAACACGTCCAAACAAAGAGTTTGGTGCTTGCCCGTATCTTGCAAGTATTTATCAGTCCACGTGACATTGTAATACATCGCCGGTTATTGGAACACTAATGATGTCTACTATAATATAACATACATTATACAACATCCTACTACTATTATAAACGAGAAAGTTTGTGAGGACGGATGTTTGTTAGTCTTTCACGCAAAAACTACTGAACGAATTAAGATGAAACTTAACAGTAATATAGCTTATACAACAGAACATAGGCTATTTTTTTTACGGATACCACGCGGATGAAGCCGTGGGCAGAAGCTAAACATACATTAATAAAAAACTTAAGAACAAATATACATAATCCCTATGATAGATTATATATGTATAATAAGTAAGTACGTAGATTCCTGAGGATCTCAACTTGAGAGTAGCCTCCCTACTTGAGATCCTCAGGAATCTATGTAAATCATGTCGAAACATTATATTGACGACCTCTGTGGCGCAGTAGGCGAAGGCCTGCCTGAGACGCAGAAGGTTGCGGGTTCGATTCCCGCCGCGGGATAAATGTTTGTAAGATCTACAGATATTTGTCTCGGGTCTGGGTGTTTTACATGTATAATATGTATGTATTTACAAAAAAAAAGTATATAAGTAGTATATCAGTCATTTAGTTCCCATAATACAAGTTCTGCTTAGTTTGGGGCTAGATGATGCTGTGTGTAAAATGTCCAGCATTATTTATTTATTTATTTATTTATTTATTTGACACAAAAAATAGAACCCTTTAAATAACAATAATTTTGTCATAATTCAAAATGTAAATTGCATTAATGTATTTTCAGCGTTAATTTTTGATAGTTGGAGAAATAGTTTGGTGGAAACCGTAAACAATGTTTGATGAGCCCGTGCAAACTATATTATTTAAAAGGCTGGTTATTTTAATGGTTATTGGTTATTTAAATGATTCGGTTTATTTGTTTCCATTTAACCCTTAACTTGATATGGTTCACTTATTTGTAAATAAATATATAAATTAAAGTTGGTACCAATGGTATTAAAAATCTTTCTAAGCTGGCTTACTTTTCATATTGTAAAAACGGGAATTTTCACGTACTGCACTATCGGTGAAGGCACCGACTAAGTTTCGACTCATTCCGAGAGTGCAGTACGTGAAAATTCCCGTTTTTACAATATGAATAGTCAAGTTCACGATAGTTTTTGGCTTACTTTTGTTTATTTGTGTTCGAGTTTTTGGCAGAAAAAATCTTGAATCATTTAGTACCAAATCATACAAAGTCAAAATTCATTTATTCACATCATATTTATGTAAGGCCTACCGCTTGTATCTCAACTGTTGATATTTTCCTTCACTAAATCCGATACCACTGATGGAAGATCCATGAAGATTTGAGAACGCTCGCAAACTGCAAAAAATGACCACATTCACTTCAATACCCATACGATAGCGGATGCCTGGCTGTCTAGAATTCACTATTTTTATCCCGCATTTCATGCACAAAGTATTTTTTCAGTTGGTTGGCGAGGTACGGTAAAATGAAATGTTTACGGCTAGCAGGCAGCTCTGACAGTCTGGAATAGACAGCTGACAGTGATAAGACCACAAAGTTTATACCAGTTAAAACGTACGTGTAGGTAATCTTTAAACCAGCTATTGCATCTAGCGATGTTGCTATTGAATGGTATTGAAACTGTTGATGTGATCCATCGAGTGCGATGTTAACCCTATACGTAATCATCATCATCTTCATCATCAGCTCACATCAGTCCACTGCTGGACAAAGGCCCAATACGCGCCACTGAGGCCCGGTGTTCGGCTCTTATCATCCACTTACTGCCCGCTGCCTTTCTTAAGTCATCGCTCCACCTAGCCGGGGGGCGCCCCACACTACGTTTGCCCAGACGCGGTCCATACATAATGTGTTTTTTTATTTGCAGAAAGTCAACTTGGTGCAAACGGGTGCATGATATAGAAATGAGAATGGTTTCGCTTGAATGACATTTAAGTATTTTAAATGTTCTGTTACGGACGGTCCCAACTGTCCACGAGCTTGCATGTTATCTGTGTTGTCTCTCTGTATGTTATTTTTCTTTTATTTTAGCTCTGTGGCTTGAAATATTTTTTTTTTATTTATTTAAATGAAATAAGCAGATACCTATTTAACTGTTTCTCTTTTATGTTTGAGTTAACGCACGCGCGCGCGCTCCCGAAATTGTTTTCTTTTCGGGAGCCCCTCGGGATCGCTCGTTGTGTTCTTCTCTGCCCTTGATGAAGATGACATCTCTGCGAAGACAGCATCCTCAGTCTATTGAAGTACGTGGAATCTCAAGGGGCAACTGGGGAGCTCCTCCAAAACGGTACCCACTACTGGACGTGATAAAGTTAGTTGTGCCCCAAACTAGCCATTACCTAAGTTCCCGTACACTCATACAAATTTAGCTAGGTATTGTACCTAGGTAGGTAGGTCTAGGTAGACACTATGGACACCGCCGAAATGGATTAGAGCTCCTTGAAGTTAACTATTTAGCGTCACAAAGTTCAATATATTTATGAAAAAACAATCCTATGGCTCTTTAATGAACTAAAAAGGTGTACCTTCTTTTTAATTAGTCCTAGTAAATACTCTTTAGTACCCGGAGTGTCTTATAAAAGAAACGATTTTAAATGAGAAAAAGGTACAGCTAGATTAGAAATAGCTGGTTTATATTATTTTTTATAAGTGGTAAGTATTTTATAAGCACAAATTCTTATTTACACGATAACTCGGTAACAAACTAGGCTTGGATCGTTACTCAAATTTTACTTCTTCCTGTGCCGTTTAAATGAATGTGTTTGGCAAATTAACTTATATAATTTTAGGGTTTTACATATATTCCTCTTTTATTTTTATATGTCATTTGACTGTAATAATTAGCCAATTATTATTATTGTGACCTTATAAATTATAGTAGGTATTGTAAATTTTGTACGCTGTTTTGAAGCTAACTATGGACAAACTTTACTTCTATCTATTTTTGTGATGGTATTCGTTAGCTATGTTTTGTAAGATAAAATAATTTTAAAAAAAGTTCTTGCCCTTGGTTCACATTATACGTGGGGTCGGCACAACATGATTTCTTCATTCCTCTACCAGCCAGCATCTCAGTACTCACTTCTTTTTTAACCAATCTTTAACACAATCCAACCATTCATATTGTAAAAACGGGAATTTTCACGTACTGCACTATCGGTGAAGGCACCGACTAAGTTTCGACTCATTCCGAGAGTCTTCATCAGGGTGAGTGGTTGCGACTTTCTCCTTCCGCGTCGCGCCGTGCACTACGACGCGGAAGGAGAAAGTCGCAACCACTCACCCTGATGAAGACTCTCGGAATGAGTCGAAACTTAGTCGGTGCCTTCACCGATAGTGCAGTACGTGAAAATTCCCGTTTTTACAATATGAATAGTCAAGTTCACGATAGTTTTTGGAACAATCCAACCATTTTTTATTTAGCCTATCTCTTCTCTTCTTTTCATACACATTTACATTAATATAAAAAATATACAATAAAATCAAATTAATTACAATCATCAAAATTTAAAATCAAATATTGAACACTTGTAAAACGCGGGCATGTGCCAAATGTTTAGACTTGTCTCCGACTACCCCCAATTTGGTATCCTCAAAGATCTACTCACTAATTATGTATTCTATGATTTCTATCATGGGAATTAGGTCGAGAGCGTTTTTGTTTTTTTTTAAATCATCGAATGTGTGATGGCTCTAATGAAGTGTATCCCCACTGTTTGAAAGGTCAGATCTCACAAAGGTTCAGTTTAAACAGAGGAGCGGAGTAAAATGCACTAACTGGCGATGCCACTGCATTTAATTTTCTTCCTTTTGCGTTTTAGCTGAATTTAATTAATTTTTCCTTTGAGTTGGTACCTAACCAAGTAATTATTTTTAACAAGCGTGAAATTTTGTGATGCTTTTTTCCCTTGAAATTATTGTTAAAACTCATCGCGCGACTATTTTATTACGTGTACATTGCAGTGTTTGGTAATAAATGCAGTTTGTCATGTATTTCGTCTTTAGAGACTAGAAATCGGTTTATTCAGTACAAATCATACACAATTGTGTTCATTCCGTCAACTTTTTTCCCGGTTTTCTCACGGTTTTCTGTCATACCTACCATTCTTTACTGTCTTCAACTTCAACTTTTGTTTATGGCTTCTGTGGTTAGGGTTGCCACCTTCATTGTCTTATTCATCAAAGCTCAAACAGGATTCCCGCAAAGTCAGACAAACAGCCGTAACTTGTCAGAAAATGCAATTTCGTCGAATAGAATTTTGGCAAAACTTGAGCGAAAATTATGCATGCTCACGCATACTCTTTACGGAGCAAGCAGAACGAAGCCCGGGTGATGACTTTGAGCTAGTCTATGGTAGAAATTAATTCAAACAAAAATATTATGCGCCTCGGGATTTAAGGGAAGAAAGGTCAAATTGAACCCTTTCGGGCTGGCGGAAAAATTAAATTAATTTTGCCGTTATTTCTCAGATTGCGGGATTATTTAATTATTTTAATAGAATGCTTATGTACCAGATGTCTTCATAACCAAAATATTAAGTAAAAAAATGAACTACCCTATATCGATAAAAACACATAGTCAAATTCAATAGGTTTTTATTCATTAAAATCAAGGATCATATAATGCCAACTTATAAACTAAGAGAATTTTAAATATTTATATATGCTGTATCCTCGCGCGCGTACAAGCCTTGAAGAATCAGGCAACAAATCGTTTTTTTATAATCCTTTAGTTATAAGACGATAAAAGTCAGTTTGAAATTAGTTAACTCGATGTACTTGGGTTAGAATGATCCCCATCGGAACTTTCAGATTTCAGATTTCATTTATTTAATCATATTTTAACATTGGTGGTTATACAAGGCAATTTATAAACAATTCTGTTTATAAATTTAGATTAAAAATACTTCACTCTACTCTTTAAATATGTAGGTATTCCCTTCCCACTTCCTATACTCAAACTCATACTCATTTATTTAACTTTAGTAGGAACTTAAAGTTCGTACGTTACTACAAAGTTATAATAAAACTTACATTGTGTGTGTTTGAGGGGTGCTAAAAACAGGTAAGTATTTTACATTTTATTTCTATGTTTTGTGTAGTGTAGTGGTGCTACGTCGTAGCACGTGCTACGAAAACGTTAAGACTTGTTTACATTGTATCTGTTCGGTAAAATAGTCATCATTTTCATTGTAAAAGAAGACAATAATACAGAATGGTTAAAATAAGTTTTGGAATCGATCTAACGTTCAATGCGGTACGGCACTTAAATTGCCTTTTTAATATTAGTAATAGAATTAAACTCTTTATATCTATGTAAACTATAAAGTTGAAACACAACTTAAAATGTAGGTAAGAGCCGACACAGATAAAAAACACAGGTGCATACGATAAATAAGAAAAACAAAACACAAGCTTCTAGACGAAGTATTTACTCCAAAATCCAAATTCGAATTCCAGGCAATTTGCTTCTACTTGATCGCTGAGAAGTCAACAGGATTCTGGATCCTTTCAATAGTCGGGTAAAAATGGTACTTCGCGATATCTACTTTGTTAAAACAAAGTAGGTAGATGTAACAAATATAGGCACGTCGCTCATAGGTAAGTCAAGGCGCGGTCACGACGGCGTCGCGGCACGATTGAGGCGTACAATTTTGAACCTACGACAAGCCGGAAAGAGTTAACTTTTCTAGATACACGCGCCTCGAGTTCACAGCCTCGACTCCTGATCCTGTGAGCGGCCTTCATACAAGAATCAACTCTTCCCAGTCCACCGTAGGTTCAAAATTGTACGCCATAATCGTGCCTCGACTGTGCCTTGACTTTGCTGTGACCTGCCATAGTGTTATTTAAATGATTTTGTAAAAAAATCGTAAACAAATTTCGTTGAACAAGATGTAAAAAAACAATGGAAGAACATTTTTGTTTTTCTGTTTTGCTCTAATTTCGAATAATGTTTTCTAGAACACTTTAGTATCTGCATATGCATTTTCTGTGCAATAATATCTCAGTCCCTTCAGTTTTTATGTATTTCAGAGATATTTCAACTCTACGCGACTCAAGTACCTAATGTGCAAATGATTTTACGTCTGTTTGCAATACATTTTCAACGTTTCACATTATTTGCTTCGATATCAAATTGTGACGTTTCTTTTGTCCAAAACAAACTACGTTCGTAAAATGAAAATATGCGCGACTTTTATTACTGTAAAGTTTCATCAAAATCCGTTCAGTAGATTTTGCGTGAAAGAGGAACCAACATCCTCATAAACTTTCACGTTTATAATATTAGTAGGATAGGATAGGATACATCACAATAACACATAGGCTACTTTTTATCCGGGCAAAGCCGTGGACAGAAACTAGTTAATTATAAACACATATATATTCTCATTAATATTTTCTCTGGCTACTGAAAACTGTAGCGGTTAAAAATGACGCCTGATACAAAAAAAATAAATAAATAAATAATAAATAATGCTGGACATTTTCACACAGCATCATCTAGCCCTAAACTAAGCAGAGCTTGTGTTATGGGAACTACATGACTGATATACTACTTATATACATTTTTTTTGTAAATACATACTTATTATACACAGAAAACACCCAGACCAAAAATAAGCAGGGTTATAATGACCTCCTCCTGGCAAAGGCCAGGCTACATTTCGTTACTCATATTTTCAGAGGTTGTAAACCCGAAACCACAAAAGATTCCAGCTTTCAAACACACGTTGCGTAATTCACAATGCACCACGAAAATGTTCACGGCGCATTTTGTAAATTAAAAATGTCACAAAGTGGAATTTATCTGGCGGATAATTTTTATATTTTGGCCATTCATTTATCTCGTGCATCTTTTTGCAGTTGCTACAAACGAGCCAATTTAATGACAGTGGCTTTACGTGAAAATGCATACCCTACTACTATTATAAACGGGAAAGTTTATGAGGATGTTTGTTACACTTTCACGCAAAAACTACTGAACGGATTTTGATGAAACTTTACAGTAATATAGCTTATACGTTAGAATAACACATAGGCAACTTTTTATCCGGGTACCACGCGGGCGAAGCCGTAGGCAGAGATTAGTAGCACATAAAGTCAATTTACTGAGTCGATTCAGGAGTGATCCTGAGGTGCCTTATATTTCATACATACATAAATAAACTAAATAAATAACTGGTAATTTTCACACAATATCATTCTATTCCAAAGGAAGCAGAGCTTGTGTTATGGGAACTACATGACTTTTTTTGTAAATATTTACATATTTTACATAGAAAACACCCTAACCTGACAAATATTTGTCTCGCGGCGGGAATCTAACTCGCAACCTTTTGCGTCTCAGGCGGGCCTACGCCCATTGCGCCACAGTGGTCGTCAAAACATACATTAATTCACGCTCTTTCCCGGAGGGGTAGACAGATACAACGGATTTCCACTTGCTACGATAACTCGTTTCATTTGTCTTCAACACATTCATCATACATGCTCGTTAGTTAGGTTCTCATGATTTGGCCTTTCTCCAAAACGTCCCAATTTTGTCAAAGTACGTCCCCCTCCCCAATTATTTTAATATATGTCGGCGCAAGGGCGGTATTATGCTTCTACAATGAGCATGGGCGCAGAACCACGAGATATTTAACAAATCATCACTTAGATTGTCAAATTACATTGTGTAAAGTTGTTATTTTGACATTGTTTACCTTCTAAAACCATTTGTAAACTTAAATGATTGTAAATGTAGAAATTCAAAAGCTTGCAAGTAATTTAAACTTGTTCAATCAATCAATTTATTGGTAACAAAACATTACAGGTCAAATTTCAAAAACATCATTTATAAACCAATCGGTTACACATGTTAACAATACATCACCAATAATATCAAAATTCATGTCAAACTTAATTAAATATATTACAATAATTACAACAATAAAATAAAAAATATTTAATAGGTACTCATTGAATGTTAGAAATGAAATCTTCAACATTATAAAACGCCTTCTCGACCAGCCATGATTTTAATTTGGATTGAAAGGAGGACAAACTAGGCGCGGCAATGATGTGCGCTGGCAGGTTGTTATACAATGCGGGCCCCAGGACATGCGTCAGTCTGTCAGACTTAGCAAGTCTGTGGGACACCGCAGAGAGTTTATAGGCTCCACGCGTGATGTAACTTCGCGCGTGTCCATCTCCGCGCGATTTGAACTTGGCCAGGTTTTGCCTTACGTACATTACAACCTGGAGTATGATGATCGAGGGCAGCGTAAGGATCTGCAGCGAAGTGAAATATGTTTGTGCCGACGTGTCCCGCGCCGTCCTCGCGATCGCTCTCACAGCACGCTTCTGCATGCGGAAGGCGCGCTCCCGGTCAGCAGCGCACCCCCACAGCTCTGCGCCGTACTGGAGGAGCGAATGTACGGTCGCGAAATAACAGGTGCGGACCACGTCGCCGGAGACCACGCGCGATAGCCTGCGGAGACCGAAACACGCACTGCCCAGCCTCGCACACAACTTGTCAATGTGCGTGGCCCAAGTTAGGCCGCGGACCATTTGGAATCCCAGAAAGAGAGTCGATGGTACTTGCTCAATGCGTGTCGCATCTATTGTAACAGAAAGGCTTCTAACCTGCCGCCCCGAGATGCAGATGTGCAAAAAGTGTGTCTTTTTGAGATTTAAGACCAGTCCGTTCCACTTAAACCACTGCGCCACCTGGCGGGTGGCCGAGTTCAACCGCTGCTCGAGCTGATCAAGTGACGCGGCGCTGACGACTACGGCCACGTCATCCGCGTACATGTACACTTCGCCGGCTGTCACGTGCTCAGGCAGGTCGTTCAGCAGTACCGAGAAGAGGATGTTGGATACCGACGACCCCTGCGCCACGCCCATCACAGTCCCCAAGGACTTGGTATCACCGCCGTCGGCGACCACCACCTGCGTTCTGTCACATAAGAGATCTGTCAGAAGCGAGTGCGCCTGACCATTGATGCCGTAGTGCTGGAGCTTGAACGCTGTGATCTGCAACATCGAAAGCTTTCGATAGGTCGCAGCACAGGACTGCGACTTGCCGTCTCCCCTCGCAAGCCTCCAGCACCCGCCGGATGAGATCGCGCGCGAGTGAGGTGGTCGAGCAACCAGCGCGGTACGCGTATTGGCGCTCTGACAGCGCTCCTGTTGCCGCCAGGAACTCGGTGAGCCGGATGCTGAGTCCGTTTTCGAGGATCTTCGCAACGGCAGGGATTATTGATACCTTTATGCTATTTTTAATATAAATACACGAACCACCGTGTGCGATAGTTTTTCTACAAAAACTGGATACTAAAGTATATCCGTCCAAGCTTATACATTTTAAATGAGACTCACTTAACCAATGTTCAGTCAAACCGAGCACGTCACAATCCAGCTCGTCGCGTAATAAAACCTCTAGTCGCTGAGTTTTCTTATCTAAGGAAGCTATTCGAACAAGTAGCTTGCTTGAGTTTGTGTTTTTGCAAAAATACGGGCGACGGACCGAGTACGATTCATTCTCGCTCGAGCCGTCGGACCGTACAGACCTAGGGGGCTAGACAAATACTACTTTCTGTTGACGTTAACGCCTGCGGAAAGATAAAATTGTATGGAAATGTCACGTGATAATTCCGCAGCAAATGTCATTTGCATACAATTTTATCTTTCCGCAGGCGTTAACGTCAACAGAAAGTGGTATTTGTCTAGCCTCTCTAGTCTGTACAGAATAAATCAGAAGAACATCTCCTGGAGTTTACTTTCATCGTCAACTATGAGTGACCATCATGCTGGTGATGGTAGTGGCGTCAGCATTGCTGACGTCACACTTTCTTAAAAACCACCTTGTAGCCACCTGCGCCGTCATATATTTCAAGTAGCATTATATTTTTTTCTTGTATTTAGCAGATAACTGAATAACTTTTATTGTTTTTTCTGCCGAAAGGTCTAATATTGATGATCTAATATTTTTGAATGGTGAACGCAAGTTTCAGCATCTAGAGGTAGAATAAGCGACAAGATGGAAGGAAATAGTCTGTAGATGACAATCAGCAATCATATTAACGAATATGAATTTAAACTATAAATATAAACGAACAGATAATATACAAGTAGATAATACTAGTAGGTAGGTATGTAAAAAATCTTCCTTATTATAGGAAATCCACCTTTCGTTTGCGCGGAGCGAGAGGAGGATTTTTTTAAAGTGAGCAATTTGATACTGCTGAACGGTTATCGTTCTTGCGCCGCGCAAACAGTCAGAATTTTCAAAAAGTTAAAAAAGTCTTCTTAATTCACGATCTAACACCACTCCACACTCCCAATTCTCTTCAAATCAGTTTGATCGTTTCCCAGCGAAAACTAACTTATACTTCTAGAAGATATCGCAAATATCCAATGTTTTTCGTAGCTTTTCTGAAGTTATGTGACTATTTTTAAAAATATTATGACCACTCGCACGCGCATGCAACTATAGACCAGAGTGCTAGACAAATACCACTTTCTATTGGCGTTAACGCCTGCTGAAAGATTGAATTGTATCGGAATGACATTAGCTTTGGAAATTGTCACGTGACAGCTGGCAAATTTTACCTTGATAAATTTGCGTTAGCGTGAAAGGAAAAGTAATCGTAAGGTATTTGTCTAGAATCCCTGTGAATCGATACTAGTAATATTTTCTTTAAATGATAATGTTACCCCCTTAAGTCTACATTTTGTATCCATCCCTGTATGGGTATTATTAAGTCTTGCAAAGGTTGTTAACCAACAATGTTAGTTTGCGGTACTGCGCAATTCACTCGCATAATTTGTTTGTTGTTAACCTGCGTTGGGAATATCCCGGGAGATTTCTCATGAGAAAGGTTACACGAAAACCTACCCCAACCAACTTACCTAACTTTTGAGGTAGTTGCAGATCAACCGGCGTTCGAAGCGGTAATTTTTTTCGTGTATTATGTATGGTTTTTACTGACTTTTTACATATATTTTTTTATTGATATCGTTACGATTGGTTTTGCGACTTTAACTTACGCGTGACCAGAGAGCTGGATCTTATCTGGGTCAACGCATTAGCATGTCATTCACCGTGGCAATCCGGCCAGTATTTTGGGAACGCTTCCGTCTGGTAGTGATCTGGATCAGTTGAGCTATCTATAGATCGTTTGCAACGGTCTTTTGTAAGCTAGCGGTTTCATCTGTATTTTTGTATTATTACACATACATAGTTGTATGAATAAATGTATTTAAAAAATACTCACATTTATATGAAACTTTTCTTCTCAAAATCTTTTTTCAATATCCCAAAAAATCAACTTCGGCGGGACTTTATTGACCAAATAATCTTAGGAGGAAAGACGGGTAAGATTGATTATTATTTATAAGTAAGGTACTTTGCCCTAAGATGGCCCGGTACATAAGATAGACCACTTTAAATAAAATGTATTTCCACTGATTCAAAACCATCAAAATTTCGCGGAAATGTGTGAACGCATCCATAAACAAAATGGCAATTTCAAACGAACGGAAGCAAGCCGCCATTTTGACAGCAAACATCAGTTTGTTAGTGACGCCGTATCAGTTTGACGAGTGATACCTCGCTTCAGTAAATATATTTTTTATTTTGGCGTTTCAAGTATTTATTCGTTTGTTTTAACTAGTGGACCTCGAAGAATAAACTTTTGTGCATTTAATTCAACGTAAAGTGTCCTTGTTTTACCTATCCATTGTGAATTCTTTGCTGTTTTAACTATTACCAAAAATTATCCTATGATGGACCACTCCATATAAGCCTAAGAAGGCCCGGGCAATTTATATATTATTTCGTACTATCCATTAGGAAAAAAAGCATGGTTTGAAAAGCAAGTAATTTTAATGTGAAACACTATATTTAAACAAGATTGCAACCAGAAAATGATGGAAATTAATATAATATATAAATACGGGATGAAAGTTAAGATAGGCTACTCAGGGAAGCTACCAATTTTTTGTATTTTTGTATTTTTATTTTAAAAATTAGTTGCATAACTAAGAAAAGCGTTAATAAAGCATAACTAAGATAAGCGTTAGTTAGCGTTAGTTTTTTAAATAAAATCAAAGATTTTGGTTTTATGGCTATTTTTAGTTTTAATAGATCTAAGATGGCCCATGACAAAAAAAAATAAGGAGATTCAGAACAAAATACGTAAACCTCACCATAAACCTCTATCCAAAGTGATTGTTTAATGAAAAATACGAGCAAACCTCACATTTACGTTATTTTTGAATTTAATCCTAGGCCCCTATGTGTATAAAGTGGCCCACAGTCGATGATTTTCAAAAATGATTTAACAGCGAAAATGTAGGAAAAATGGTGAATTTTCAGCTTTGGCATATAAAAAACCTACGTCCTACTTACAATTATATCAGTAAATAACCTATTGTCACCTGTTTATAGCTCTATGCCAGAATGTGGGCCATCTTAGGGCACGGTACCTTACATATATTTAATTATTTATATATATATTTATATATTTATTTTATGTGTATACATACATAATTAAAAGTGTAAACTTGACGATTCATCACCTGTCTGTAGAAGTCTAATCATACTTCTTACCACTTCTATTATAAACGTGAAAGTTTGTGAGGATGGATATTTATTACTCTTTCACGCAAAAACTACTGAACGGATTTTTATGAAAATTGACAGTTTTATGGCTTATAATAACATCAGACTAACACATAGGCTACTTTTTATCCGAGTAATACGCGGGCGAAGCCGTGGGCAAAGTCTAGTATTATATAAAGGCGACGCCTATGTATCACGATATCTTTGGCTATCCACAGACTTACTCGATATACATATATGGTAGTGGGGCGATTAAAAATAACCAGTCTATACCAGTATATACAGCTGATTTTTCTTACTTCAAGTATCTTAGGTAAAACAATAGGTTTATTGTTTAACCTTGCTTAAGTCAGAAGTCAAGGAAAATTCCATTGTTGAGACATCTCAGGATCTGCATTAAATTATTTCCCATCAGGAACAATTAAAACAGAATGAATGAACAGCCCAAGTATTTAAACTTCATAAATATTAACCTTTGTTTAACATTTCTATCCTATTCATTATGAGCTGGTGTTGCCCTTTCTAAGTGGAAGGTGCGTGCTATTATTGTTTATTTCTGTCCTAAGAAGTATGAAGAAGTATGCGATGCTACAAAAAAAACCTTTAACACATTCTCAAAACCGTGAGAAAACTGACACGCCCTAGAACCAAAAATGACTCTGAAGGCATTTTTAGTTTTATGACAAAAAAAACATGTGACGTGCATAAAAAACTACTTTCAAAACGCGGGCATGGCCCAAATATACATGGCCCGTGCTACAACAGCACCCAGACATAAACGGGAATCGAACTCACACCTCTTGCGTCACAGCTATCGTAGTCTTTATGCCCCTTAGGGATCTCCAACCAGAAGAGGTGGAAGAGGCAACCGTTTGAAAACTTGACTAGCTTTAAATGAACCTTGACAAAGAAAAAAGTGTTTACAAATCCTACCAATATTATAAACGTGAAAGTTCATGAGGATGGATGTTTGTTACTCTTTCACGCAAAAACTACTGAACGTATTTTGATGAAACTTTACAGTACTATAGCTTATACATCAGAATAACACTAAGGCTACTTTTTATCCGGGTACCACGTGAAGCTGTGGGCAGAAGCTAGTACTATAAAACAGTGTTCACAAAAATACAATAGCTTAGCTTCGCCAACGAGAGATATTTAGGACGATACTAAGATCAATATTCTCAGGTGTTTAATCAAAGAATTGTTACGCGAAGCAGCTATCATGCTATTTACATAACCTCTTCAATCCATTTGCTTGAAGGCGAACTGTTTGCTTGGAACTCAACTGAATCAATTGTAACGGATCAAAATGTTTGGTGATTGTCTGGAGACTTGGAATTTGTTTATTGCAAATGAGACAAGTTTTGAAGTAATTTCTAAGATCACAATTCGTGATTACTTTAAACTAAAGTTGTTTTGAACAAAATTAGTATAAACAGTTTGGAGGACAGAAACTGGTCATTAGCCGAGTTTATATAAAAAAAATGTTATGCATGATTTCATTCACCAATTGTGCTTGAGTAAAAGTTATATAGGATTTTTTATAATGTTTGAAAATGTTAATATAATTTAGATCTGAAATAACCTTAGTAAAAGCGCATCGGACATTCTCCCAAATATAGTCATTCACATACATTACGTACCTTGCATGTGTTGATTACGCAACAATTGTTTCATACATTTCATTGAGAGCCGAGGTGCAGCTAAAATATAAAAGTATTTTATATTTTACTGTCCCAAGAAACTTTGTTGCCGTGTATTCGTTAATCCAATTACAAAATTACCACCATAAATAGATTACGTGAAGCGCACAATTAGTTTACCAGTACCAACTAGCTGTGAGGGCCTACCACGAGTTTACTGAAGACGAACTTGTAAACTAAAGCGGGGGAGGCAACGATGGAATATAATGATTATCTCGATATGAATGCGAATTTCAATATTTGTAGTTTGAAATCTATAAAGACAGAAAGCGCGACTGTTATTGCGTTTTAACAAAAAATCGAATTGGCAGTCGTTTTATACTGGAAAATGTTCATTTCACGGAAAAAGTACGTACCGACAAAATCCTAAGCCCACAAAAGGATCTTCGTATATAATAGCCCTGTAATTTTTAGCTGTATTCTACTATATCAATAATATACTATATATATTATAAAATATGTCTTGCATCCACCTCTCTTCACATTATTTTTGTTCAAGCCCATCCAAAAGCTGCCTGGAAGAATCACTCTTAGCTTTAAGAACTCACTATCACTGTGTACGCATTGATCATGTAAACATCCCCACCCCAATATAAAAAAATTTGGTTCTTGTATATCAGAATCCCATTGGACGAAAGCAGCAGATTTTTTCTATGTTTTTCAACTAACTACTTACATATTTACACATTAGTAAATGGTAAGATTAACACGTCTTATCGTGTATCTACCTAGATAATACGATTTTGTATAAGTGTCAATGGTCTCGATTCTGTAGTACATTAACTAAACTAAATTTAAACTGTCACTCTCTTTTACTGATAGTGCACGCAAGAAAGAGATGGCAAGAGTTTTAGTGCTGCTGTCAAGTTAACGTGCCGCTTTTCTTCGTGTTTATAGTCAGCATGTTTTGAAATCACGACTAAATTTGTATGGAAAACTTAAATCTGACTAATTTCTCTTTCTTGCTTGTACTATCAGTAAAAGAGAGCGACAGTTTAAATTTAGTTTAGTTAGTGTACTACAGAATCGAGGCCATTGTTAACCAATGTAGTTTAAATAAATATTTACTTATTTATTCGCATTTGAAATACATAGTGAAAACTCATAGTAAGAGCCCGTACGCAGCTAATTCACGAGAAGATTGTAACACAATTATTCTCTCTCCTTCTCCTCTCTCCTCTCTCCTCTCTCCTCTTTCCTCTCTCCTCTCTTATTAGTCCGACTGTGGCTAATAAATTATTTAATTAAGTTGGTGTTGAGCATGTGCCTTTTGGCATTTGGAAGCCTTTGCAAAAAGTAACCTGGAATATGGATAAATCTGTTTCATGGTTATCGATATGATTAAAATCACGACTTCCGACGCATTTCATTACTTTTTTTATAATGCTGGACATTTTTCACATCATCCAGCCCCAAACTAAGCAGAGCTTGTATTAGGGAATTAAATGACTGTTAAACTACTTACTTTTTTTTTGTAAATCCTTCCTACATTCTACTAATATTATAAATGTGAAAGTTTGTGAGGATGTTTGTTACTCTTTCACGCTAAAACTACTGAAGGGACTTTGATGAAACTTTACAGTAATATAGCTTACATCAGAATAACACATAGGCTACTTTTTATCCGGGTACCACGCGGGCGAAGCCGTGGGCAGAAGCTAGTACGTACATACATACCCAGACAACGAAACAAATATTTGCAGGTCATACAAACATTTGTCCCGGGCGGGAATCGAACCCGCTTCTGCGTCTCAGACAGGCCTTCGCCCACTGCGCCATAGAGGTCGTCAGTACTTTTAATCTTTAATACAATGTTGTACATAAGTTTAGTTAAAATGAACAAAATGTGTTGTAAAACAATTATTATTAGTTTGTATTGTTGTGTTGCCACGGGACTCATAGTACCTGATTCTGACGACACAGAGAATCCTAGTGGGTTCAGGAGTATGTCACATACATACTTTTGAGTATATATTTTCTGATGCTTATTGTAGGTGCTTCGATTGGCCCCTACCATTTGCTTCAAAGTCGTTTATAAATATATAGCAATATTTTTATCACTAGTTGGTATTTTCGTAAGTTTATATCGTTAAATATCACAATAACGAATCAGGGCACATGAAAACAATAGTAAAGCTCCTTGTGAAGGGGAAATACTACCATCATACCGGAATACCAATGGCTGGCGGAAAAACAAAGTAAAGTAAAGTAAAAAAATAGTAACGTTTGCATTGATGTGTTCCGTTTTGAAAGGTAATAATGCTAGACATTTTTCACACAGCATCATCTAGCACCAAAGTAAGCAGAGCTTGTGTTATGGGAACTACATGACTGATGACATGACGTCTCAGGTGGACCTTCGCCCACTGCGCCACAGAGGTTGTCGAAAGGTATGCGTGCCGGGGAAATTACAGGCCCATGAGACTTTTCACGCTTTATATCTCAGGGTCGGCAACACGCGTGTGATTGATGCACCTTTGGTATTGCAAGCGTCTTTAGGTTATGGTGAAATCTTGCCAACATCTGGGCCATATGCTTGTTTGCTACTAGAAGTCTATACTAATATTATAAAGAGGATTTTTTTTGTACCGAATAGGATCCAAAACTACTGGACTGTTAAAAAAAAATCACCAATAGAAAGGTTAATTATCAAGAAGTAACATAGGCTATAATCGATTTTCAAAAAGTTAGATATCCTAAAGAGAATTTCAATAATGTAACCTAAAGTAGCAAAATTTTGCATATAAAAGTCATTATTTGGCGTGCACTGAGAAAACTATTGATGATACATAACATTATGTACCACATGATTAAAGTACTCATTATTACCTCCAAAAAGAGTCAGTGAGGGAATATATCTAATTATCATAGTTAAGTCACATTAGCAGCTTTTGTGTTCTAAAATTTAATTAGATCGCGGGTAGAAACAAAAGTTGGTTACATTTGCATCGTAGTATTATTTTTTATTCAAATAAATAGTTTTATAATCAAGGGTATTTATGTAGCAGTAAAATACCTTTTAATTAATTCGAATCGGACAAATAATGAATAGTTAATCATTTAATCATGAGTATTAAATCAAGACTTACGCGAGTGAAACCGCGGGGCGCATCTAGTATGAAATAAAATAAAACAATCCCTCATCTCAAAGTTTCAAAAACGTCTCGCTAGTAGTTACCTACTACCGACAAAATGCGATTGCGTGTTAACGAAACATAGAAATCCGTAGAATTTCCGACATAAAAACCGTTTCACATCCAAAACCTTGAAATAACGTAAGACCATAATGGGGCTTTCCGCATTGTTCGCTTATTGTTTTAAGTGAAGGTTAAAGGTGAATAATTACTTAAGTATAACGTCAAATTAAAACAATACGAGCCCTGAGACCACGCACAAGTAGCGGCAACTCGCAGTACACGAAACGTGACGCTGAGAGAGAGCGTGCCGATCACTCACCCTGATGTAGGTAGACTCGGAATGAGTCGAAACTTAGTCGGTATCTTCACCGATAGTACGGTACGGTGCCTGAAAATTTCCGTTTTATGATATGTATCTACAATAACTTTTCACATGCAATTTATTTCCCTTAAATTGCTGACAGTATTTACCGTTTCTGAAGGATGTATCTATGGTACAGGAGTTAGTCCATACCGTATTTCAAATGTACAACCTCATTACTTCTTACAAATATGTTAAAATTATTTATGTATTCTATACCGTACAAAAGAAAACAAGCTTTTTGTAAATATATTTGTTATTTATTCTTTATATACTTTACACATGCACTACAAGTATAGCGAGATTCCTTACCATTTTCCTAAACGAAGTTAATCGAGGAAACGGCGTAAATTTACTTTATAAGTTGACGAGTCCAAATAAACCTTATAATTTCGTATGAAAATACAAAAGTTAAATTAACTTTTGTATTTTCATGATGGTTTATCTTAAAAATCTAAAAAATCTGTTAACTCGTCCCATCATTATAGATTTTCCATTTCCGTTCTGAGGAATCTCCTATCAGTCCCTTACAGTTGACTATCCTTTCCATTTTGAAACGATATTAACACGCTCGTGAAATTGGAAAGCGGATACCTAGTCGTGATCGGAATACAGCCTCCAGGGGTCAATGATACGGACATCGCGTCATGCGAATCATAATGAACATTCCAAGGGGTGTATGAAGAAATGAGGGTGTGTGTTTGGTCTAGTGACCTATCTGACACACAAACCTAAATCAAAGTACTTACTATTTTGTTCACGTTGGTCTCTTTTTTTGTGTTTTTATATTTTGACACGGAATCCTTACTCATTTCCGTCTATCCACCCTAGTGGCAGATTAATCACAAATAAAATGTGTACTAAGAAACACGCTATTATAACACAAAAAATTAAAAAAAAAAACCACTATCCCCCTTCTGGCTCCATCATCAAACTCTCGTTACCAAACCCAATCTATTACCCATACTAAATATTGGTGTTTTTTAAATAGGATAATTATTTTCGGATTACCTCCTACAAAGCTTTATCCAAACTTACTAACATTACCTCGTTATAATATTTATATTATTTATATTATTTATATTTATGTAAGTTTCGATTCCGTGGGAATATCGGCGATCTAATTAAATTTTAGAACACAAAAGCTGCTATTGTGACTTAACTATGGTTAAAATATATTCCCTCGCGGACTTTTTTGTAGATAATAATGAGTACTTTAATGATGTAGTACATCATTTTTATGTATCATCAATAGTTTTCTCAGCGCACGCCAAATAATAAATTTTATAGGCAAAATTTTGCTACTTTGGGTTACATTATTGTATTTTTCTAAAGGATCTCTAATTTTTTGAAAATAAATTATAGCCTATGTCACTTCTTGATAATTTATTTTTAAATTTTTGAAAAAATGGTTAAAATCGGTTCAGTAGTTTCGGAGCCTATTCGATACAAACCAACAAAAAAAATCTTTCCTCGTTATAATATTAGTATAGATACGTAATACGAGTAGGTAGGTTATATTTAGCAATCCTTCGGACGTTGAACTGACATTACTGTCAGTAGTACTTCGATTATGTAGTTCAATATAATCCAGAACTTACTCTAAGAAACAAACACATAGTTGGGAGTAAGTGGAGCTTGCTCAAACTCTGGATTTCTGGATTCGGTTCGAATATTCATGCAGTTAAATCTCAATGCTATACCAAATTGAATGCAACACGAATATTGGACATGAATCTTGTATGAATAGAGGCTAATTCCACAGATACCTCTATTGCATAGACTTGGTAATAATCCTAGAGTACTTGAAACTTCGATAATAGATCAGGCGTATCCCAATTTGGGTACTTCCATCTTCAAATTCCCTCTTCAATTTTTGATAAATCTTGCATTGCATGCATGAATTGGCATAAAATCCTACGATTACACGCGAAAGTTTGTGAGGATGGATAGATGTTTGTTACTACTTCACGCAAAAACTACAAAACGGATTTTGATAAAACTTTACAGTAATGTAGCCTATACATCAGAATAACACATAGGCTACTTTTTATTCGGATACCACGCAGGCGAAGCCGTGGGCAGAGGCTAGTGTAATATAATGCTAGATCGGGGCGCGCTGTTTTCCAACAAGTTTTGAAGCATGCCACATTACATGCAACAAAGAAGAGATAAAAGTGAAAGTGCTTATAGTGGACAAAACAATTGACAAAGTCAATATTCCGTGACTTCGAGTGACGATGAATTTTCAGATAATTTTGGGTCTTTTTTGGCGGAAGAGACTGTTTCGATTCGTAACAATATCACGTCCTTTTCCCACCCAAAACATTGCTTCACGTAGTTTGCCTCTAAATACTTATCAGCTTCTAAGGAAGATAATAATAAGAAATTCCTATGCAATATCACACGGGGTCGGCATATCATGGCGTTCTTCTTCCACTTTTCAGTTAATATGGTTTGAAAGACTGCTGCATAGAAGTGGCACCAGCCAATGAGTGATTTTTCTGAGCACGGAATTTGATTAGATAGCGTGATGCCTAACTTTTGCACTTGGAGGCTTTTTTTAGCACTGGAGTTTCACTTCTATGTAATCGTTTCATCGTGTGATTCATATCAAGGTGCATAGGTAAATCATTTCAAAAGAACTAAAAGCTGTTCAGCTACATAACCTACAGATGGGTAGGTACGATCTAGGTTCTCAAATGAATATGCATTTCTAAGACATGAACTGTCTAGAATTCTAAATCGTTTTATTAGAATAGGACCTGATTTCTAGATTTTCAGTTAAGGGAACTAGCCCGACCTGCAACAGATATAAAGAAAACCTATCATCAAACGAATACAACCTTTGTGGTGCAGTGTGCGCAGGCTCGCCTGAGACGTAGTAGATTGCGGGATCGATTCCCACCGCGGGACAAATGTTTGTATGATCTGCAAATATTTGTCTCGGGTCTGGGTGTTTCCTATGTTAAATATGTATGTATTTACAAAAAAAAGTATATAAGTAGTATATCAGTCATTTAGTTCCCATAACACAAGCTCTGCTTACTTTGGGGCTAGATGATGATGTGCGGAACTGTCCAGCATTATTATTTTCATTAATACTGTGGATAAATTTCCACGACAAACAGTTATTCAATTCAATTCAATGTAATTTATTCCATAAAGATACATTATAGTACACTTGGAAATGTCAAAAAACAAATAACAAATAATAGTAATAATAACATTAATAATAATACAATTCTTATAATTGTAAGTACCTACTTAAAAATTAAAAAAAATAAATTATATCGTAAATTGGTAACAAACATCGTCATATGACTGTATGGAATTTATCAGCAAGGGCTTCGTCAAGAGTATATTAAGATTTCTCCATCAACAACCTTTTCACTTTAACACTAAACTCTGTATTATCTGTGTATCGTAGTTCATGCGAAAGTTTATTAAACAATGTAATTCCTATACAAACAAAACGGTTGCCTACTTTGGCAAGTCTATGTTGAGGCATATATATATTATCCCTATTTCTTGTTTCATAGCGATGAGAGTCACCAATCAATTTAAAGTTTTCAATATTAAATTTTACATACAACAGGTTCTGGTAAATATACTCTCCAGCCATTGTCATTATACCTATTTGCCTAAATTTATCTCTGCAAGATTCTATATTCATTCCAGTTATTTAAATAAATAAATAAATAAATAATGCTGGACATATTTCACACAACATCATTTAGCCCCAAACTAAGCAGAGCTTGTATTATGGGAACTACATGACTGATATACTACTTATATACATTTTTTTTTGTAAATAAATACATATTATACATAGAAAACACCCAGACCCGAGACAAACATTTGCTAATCATACAAACATTTGTCCCGCAGCGGGAATCGAACCCGCAACCTTCTGCGTCTCAGGCAGGCGTTCGCCCACTGCGCCACAAAGGTTGTCTTTACGCTTTTTATGAAACCAACCGCAGTAATCGCGAATAACCGAAACTATCTACATCCGACATCGAATGGCAAATGAAACGTTTTATTTCAGCTCAATTTTCGAAAACAAAGATACCTCTTTAATTTGTCATCGTTATATTCATCGCGATATTCAATACTGTGCCACAGTATAACAAAGGTAATAGCAGGTTATTTATTTATAATTTAAAAACAAAATGTAGTTCCAATTGGCTCGATAGATTGCACTTACCTGGCGAGTGCAAACATAGAAGGTTGCTGCTTAATTCACATTATCGTTATATATCGAATCAATCTTAATAAAATCATTACTGATATTGGTTGAACACTCCACTGAGTGCACTGCCATCTAGGTTTCAACGTTGAAAGCTTGATTCGATATGGTCGTGGAAACCCCTTATTTATAAATAATTTGATATTTATTAATTTTGCATGCTTGTATGCTGACCATGGCTGTATATTATTTATTTTTTATCAAATACTTCTACCAATGTTTGGCAAATAAACAATCTGAATCTGAATGAAGAGAACAAAATAACATTGGCCCTAGCTTTTTCATAAAAGTTACATAATTATCATGTCCTGTCTCACATACCGTGTAAAGTACAGAATTTTTTGCTTTCGTTAGAAATGCAAATATGTTCACTTTTTCCAAGGGCTTACAAGACAGTAAGAAAAAATAAACACCATTGGTCACAGTAACACAGCCGAGAAGCTGTTTAAAACGAAGCTAAACTATATAAAAGTACCAAACTATTAACTTAGAATAAAGCGATAAATACAATCTGGAACTAAAACACGGTAAAAATCTGGGACGACTTTCAAAAATTAATGGTGAGTTGAAAATAATATAATCTCTAACTCAGTGGTGTTCAGTGGTTTTTGACGACCTCTGTAGCGCAGTGGGCGAAGGCCTGCCTGAGATGCAGAAGGTTGCGAGTTCAATTCCCGCCACGGGACAAATGTTTGTACGATTTTCAAATATTTGCCTCGGGTCTGGGTGTTTTCTATGTATAATACTCGTATGTTATGTATTTACAAAAAAAGTATATAAGTAGTATATCAGTCATTTAGTTCCCATAACACAAGCTCTGCTTACTTTGGGGCTAAATGATGCTGTGTGAAAATGTCCAGCATTATTTATTTATTTATTTATTTATGTTTTGAATAGAGTTGCCCTACCGGTTTTCTCTCCCAATCTCTACACTATGACTTCATTATTACACAGTCATTATGCTCTCGTAAATCTGTAATCTGACAGAATAATTGTTGTCGAAATTATTATTTCATACCATTTATACAACATGATTAATTACGGTATCATAAAAGCGTTAATTCTGTAGTACACCAACTAAACTTACACCAACTAAACTTATTTTATCAACAACAACAAGATACTCTGTATGCCTAGTTGCAAAACTGCACTGTTACAAAAAAGCACAGTCTGTATGGCACCTAAAATTTATAATAAGATACCGAAGGCCTTCTTAAATCTTAGTGAGACTATGTTTAAAGCTAAATTAAAACAATTGTTAGTAAGTAAGTGCTTTTACAATATTAATGACTTTTTAGTTGACGATTTGAAACTTTGACCATTTAATTTTATGAATAATATTAATAATAACACTTTATTGAACTCCATATGAATAATTTACTTCAAAATATAATTTTAAATATTTGCATGCTTAGTTTTAAGGTGAAACATAATTGAAACATTTAATATATTTAAGACCTGCAACTGTAACCTACATTATGTTGAAGCAAATAAATTAATCTTTATCTATCGCTTTCTTACAAAAGAGAAGTTAAGTTGTGTCAAATTAGTCCGATTTAAGTTTTCAAAACATGCTAGATTCAAGTTTTCAAAAAAAATTCAAAACTATAAACACGAAGAACAAATTAAAGCGACACGTAAACTAATTTGACAGGAGTAAAATTCTTGTCGTCCCTTTTTTGCGTGCACTATCAGTAAATTAGAGTGACAGTTTAATTTAAGTTTAGTTAGTGTACAAGAGAATCGGCGTCAATATCTAATAAGCCTTGGTAAGCTTTTATTACTGAGCCTTTAAAATGATAAATATAAATTCAACATTTAAAATAATTATTTTATTCCTAAAAATTGCTTTTTGACATTATCGTCCATAACAATAATTATGCAACTGTGGCGCAGTTGGCGTAGGCCCGCCTGAGAAGCAGAAGGTTGCGTGTTCGATTACCGCCGCGGGATAAATATTTGTTTGATCTGCAAATATTTCTTCACGGGTCTGAGTGTTTTTTATGTACAATATGTAAATATTTACAAAAAAAATGTATATAAGTAGTATATCAGTCATTTAGTTCCCATAACACAAGCTCTGGTTACTTTGGGGAATAATAATGTTTTCGAAAATGTCCAGCATATTTATTATTATATAATAATAATAAAAAAAAATGCTGGTCAGTTTTCACACAGCATCATCTAACCCCAATCTAAGCAGAGCTTGTATTATGGGACCTACATGACTGATATTTTAATTTTATACTTTTTTAGTAAATACATACATTATTATACATTGGAACACTTAAACCTAAGACAAATATTTGTATATCATACAAACATTTGTTCCGCGGCGGCAATCGAACCCGCAACCCTCTTCGTCTCAGGCGGGCCTTCGCCAACTGCGCTACAGAGGTCGTCGAACTACTTAACGCATGCTAAAAAGATACTTAGGAACAAACATACAACCATACTCACATTATAATTTACTATGATAGGATTAGTAAAATTCATTGGAATCCTAAATATCATTTCACATTGTTAATAATGTTGTTCAAAATCACTTTTCCGAGATCAAACAGAAATGTTTTTTTTTACATCTAAACAGCTACACGGCATGGCCACCTGGATGGTGTGTGTAGGCGGATAGTAGCGAACAGGGTTCGATTTCTGACGCGGGACAAATGTTAGCATGTTCTTCAGATATTTGTTCCGGGGTGTTGTGGACTGCGTTACTCGTAGTTACTGATATCCACGACACAGGAAACATAGGACAGGACTATGTTGTTGGCTGTTTATTTATAAATTTATGTTACACAATTTGATATTAAAACTTATTTACATCATCACGACAGATACACAATTTCACATTAAAACTTTTTGATGGGCAGCGCTCCGCACAAATTACACAAAAAGTAGATACCTTTCGGGTACTACGCGCGTACTGCTTAACAATCTGTGGGTACCATCGAAGCCTTCAGTCGGTTCGTGGCCGCCCTAGAGCGAGCTGTCTCCGCCCGCCCCACCAGCCGCCCAACACACGTAAATAGTAACTAAAGTGAAGTTTCCGGCGAGTGATAGTTTATTGTGTTTATTTTGGTGCGTTCGATATAAAAAAAAAACAGGTATGTAACCTTGTATATATTTTTAAATTTTTGAAAATACGTATATATTTAAGAAACTTATGGGATAACAAAATGTCTAGTGGTGGTATGCTACGTATATCTTTTTCTTTCAAACAGAGATAATTGTTTATTTTTGTTAAATAATATTCTTATTTTTGTTTTACCATGTATAGCACAATAAAATTTTTTTTTAGATGACTTAACAGGTTATGCTCGCCAACAACAAATTATTTTCATTAATAATACAAAATTTATTTAAATTAATCTTCTTTTTGGCTCATATTTTGTAAGGCACAAGCTGCTCACCACTTGTCCCTTTTGATAATACCTCTAAAGTAGCGTGTGTCAAAAATGCTTTACATCGACTTAACACCCACGGCCCAATGGAATCTCCGAAGAATGTGCTGTCGTGGACCTATAAATTACTTGCTGGGCCATATGACAGTAGGGGAGATAGTTGCCTGTCCCGAATTTCCTCAGCCTGTTTTCGCTCGTCAATATTATCGACGTTTTGAGAGTAGGCACCGACATAATGAAATATCCTTTTACGTCACTGATTTCTTTTTGATCTCGATAGGGCAAATTAACCAAGTTGAAGTATAACGGATGCCAAAAGTGGCTTATGTTTTTGAAAAGCTGTTAAGCTATGCTTTTGCATATTTCATATAGCAAACCCATTTTGCCACTTTCAGGTCTCTTATAACATAATAACTAATAAAGCGATAGTAGATTCCATTTCTACATGTTTAAATATTGTAAAATTGAAAAAACATTAAAAGTCACTCTTTCTTCAGCAGATTCTTTATGCAGAGTTACAAATACGGTAAAAACGTATAGAAATGGTGACAGTTTCTTTTTTTTTACGGAGACTTACGGATACTGTTTTGACATGTCACAAACTCATAGACCCTGAGTTCGGAAATAAAAATAACATTCAACGCCACTTGCGATCTGCACAAATAAAATATTCAGCCAGATTCATTGGTCCCTTCTTCTTTTCAAAGCAATTTCGTAAACTCTCGTACATTTGTTGAGAACGAGTAACTACTTGTGGAGCACTCGCTGAGTGATTGAAAATCGAACTCGTTTTTTTGCGGCCATTCCAATTTCACTCGTAAAATACGTACGTGACTTGTTACTGTACCTATTCGGAGTAGGCATCTAAATATCTGAATTTTGCTATCTTAACGCAGGACAAGTAAAAAATAAATGCTGGACATTTTTACACAGCATCATCTAGCCTCAAACTATCCAGAGCTTATGTTATGGGAGCTAATACGTACTTGCCGTCAAGGACTTTTTCATTTTGGTAGTCTTCATTTACTTTTCAGGACGCGTTGTTTTAAATATTCATACTTGGTGAACTTCAAAAACTTTTTGCATGCATATTACCAGCCCTTAAAGTTTTTTTACATATTTGATGGTATTAACGTTATTAGATACTTTGCACCTGTCTTGAAGGGCTCTTTTTTCCCTCATTTTGTTAGACTTCATTTATAGCCAGTGCATACACCCTATGAAACACGGAATTGTTCCGTTCTAAATTACTTTACGGAACTGGTCAAATCGAATTGAGTAAACTTTTTCGTTCAAATTAACAAACTTTTGAATGAAAACATTCAAAGTTTTCTCAGTTGTATAATTTTGCGATTGTATCTGACTGCAGTCTGGCTACCGAATAAAAATCAGCATGTTCTGCCATGAACAAGGAGCCTGTTTTATGTGTTTGGGGTAAGAAATTGTCTGTTTGTGTGTTGTCGACTGTAATGCTTTTTTTACAACTTTTTTTTATAACTTCAAGGATGTTCTTTTGTAGTTTTTACTGCCAAAAGTTACTAGGGATAGCTGGCAAAATGGAATACACAGGAAAGGTTATAAACATTTTTAATTAGAGGGTGTAATAGGATAATTTACTTGTTACATTTCATGGTCAGTAGGTAAGGTAAACTCATTTGCTTCTAATTTGAAGGTCCTACCTACCTCATAAAACGCAACAAGTCCTCTAGGACGTACCCCAAATCTTAAGTGACCCCTTAAGGCCACTTCACCTACATAGTTCAACAGACAACACACTTTTCAGAAGTTGTTTCTTGAATCTGTGCCAAAAAATCGTTGTCAAGACATTTATATAGAAAATAATAAAACACAAAGGTATTATTTTTTTCAACTTATGATTATAAAAACATCAGGTTACAAAATTAGGCCAATGTAATTTTAATTACACATTCAGTACCTTTATGGCAATGGCAATTATGTACCTACTTATTAAAAAAAAAGCATACTTATGCTAGCTCTTTTATGTCATAAAGACATTTTGACCACCACGATTGCAAATTCATTGTTATTTACCTGTTTACATAATAAATTTGAAACTAGTTAAGTAACGTTTCTAATGAATAAAAAGGCGTTCATTCATACAAGAAATTACTATTCAGTGTACACTGACCATGATTTTCGACCCAAAGGCAGTGGGTTCTGATCACATCGGGTATTTATTGGATTCTTCCACTTGACAAATGCAAGCGCGCTTTGCATTCAAACGGTAAAGGAAAACATCGTGAGAAAACCGACATGTTCTTGAACAAAATCTTATGACTATGTGAAAAGACAAACGAATAAAACTCTTTAAAAATCAAAAAAAATAATCTTATTTTTGGGTTAATATCTTAAAATTCATCTTCACAACAACCCGTAAACAAAAATAATCATAAGTTCAATTGTTCTATCAAATTACTTAATCGGTATATCACCAGAAACAAACTACGTATTACAAAAGTATAGATTAGAATCCCATCAACTACACAATTACGTAAAACTAATAATAAAATCAATACGTACCGCCTGATCGTAATTTTTCATGCAAGACAAAAGAATATTGGGCCAGCCATCAATCAAATAGGATAGGAATACAGTTACCCGGAAAAGTGTTAACGAAATATACTTGTATATTGCATTCGTTTGTCGTATCACATGGTTCTTTAATATAAAAATAAAAAAGGCTTCGACTGCCTTTTTCTATTGAATTTAAATCCAAGGTACTAGAAAAGGATGAGTGGATGGATTTAGGGGAGGCGAATACTACAGATAGATAGTCCGAACAAACTTGGTAGGACCTTTAAAGGGCTCTTAAAAAGCCTTGTGGCGTAAGAATTTAGGATTAAGGTGCGCCTCAGAGGTGCTTTTCATTCACAAATAAATACATACAAACGGGACCTTAAGTTTTATAGTTTTGTTAATTTGTTTTTTTTTACGGTGTACCATTTAGTATTTTAATTCATTCATTCAAATAGGTATTATTCCAGAATTGAATCAAATTAAATAATAAATAAATAATGCTAGACAATCCACACAACATCATCTAGCCCCAAACTAAGCAGAGCTTGTGTTATGGGTACTAGATGACTGATATACTTAATACAATACATTACATAGATATATATATATTTTTTTATTATACATAGAAAATACCCAGAACACCTGGAACAAATATTTGCAGATCGTACAAACATTTGTCCCAGGGCGGGAATCGAACCCGCAACCTCCTGTGTCGCAGGCGGACCTTCGCCCACCGCGCCACATCGGTCGTCAAATTGTTTAGTATCTGTGCCATTGAGCAAAATTAATAGCGTTAAAAAGAATTAGGATGAACACGACCGCAAGAGCCTTGGCACAAAACATTTGGCAGCAACATTTTTCATTTAATTTCTTAAATTAACTTGATAAACTTTTGCCCGCGAATGTAGGTATGTCCGGGTCAACCCTCAGTACGAATGAACGAATGAACGAATGAACGAACGAACGAACGAACGAACGAACGAACGAACGAACGAACGAACGAACGAACGAACGAACGAACGAATGAACGAACGAACGAATGAACGAATGAACGAATGAACGAATGAACGAACGAACGAATGAACGAATGAACGAATGAACGAATGAACGAATGAACGAATGAACGAATGAACGAATGAACGAATGAACGAATGAACGAATGAACGAATGAACGAATGAACGAATGAACGAATGAACGAATGAACGAATGAACGAATGAACGAATGAACGAATGAACGAATGAACGAATGAACGAATGAACGAATGAACGAATGAACGAATGAACGAATGAACGAATGAACGAATGAACGAATGAACGAATGAACGAATGAACGAATGAACGAATGAACGAATGAACGAATGAACGAATGAACGAATGAACGAATGAACGAATGAACGAATGAACGAATGAACGAATGAACGAATGAACGAATGAACGAATGAACGAATGAACGAATGAACGAATGAACGAATGAACGAATGAACGAATGAACGAATGAACGAATGAACGAATGAACGAATGAACGAATGAACGAATGAACGAATGAACGAATGAACGAATGAACGAATGAACGAATGAACGAATGAACGAATGAACGAATGAACGAATGAACGAATGAACGAATGAACGAATGAACGAATGAACGAATGAACTAATGAACGAATGAACGAATGAACGAATGAACGAATGAACGAATGAACGAATGAACGAACGAACGAACGAACGAACGAACGAACAAACGAACGAACGAACGAACGAACGAACGAACGAACGAACGAACGAACGAACGAACGAACAAACGAACGAATGAATGAACAAATGAATAAACGAATAAATAAATAAACAAAGAATAAATAATATATAAATTATGCTGGACATTTTTCAGACAGCATAATAATACCAGTGATTAATAATTTTAGTGGCAGTAAATGAGAGAGAAAGATGTTTGATTCGTCTGCCACTGACATCCAACCGCAAAGATATCAGTACTTCCCCAGCCTGCTTAGCATGAAGATCCAAGCCAACAGTTTTGTCTATCGCCGAGAAGACAAAAATATTTTATCCCTCTTTTTTGTTTGACAGAATAGGCTACAGAAAAAGTTTTTGTCTTCTCTTACGTAGACAAAACGTTGTCTTGGGTGTTCATGATAAGCAGGTTGATCATGGTACATGCAACTATGCCGAAACGTCGGAAAACATTCAAACTCCCGTTTCTTGTTAAATATAGAGGTATATCGTAAAAGTTAAGGGTATGTATTAATCTACTGAGGTATCTACATCACTGTTGATTTATATGCTTTCAGAAACAGCTGACGAAAGATTTAACGTTTCTAACAAATCCTGTTATAACAGGCAACCCTTTTTTCCACCCCGATTTGCATCCCATCACCGGATAAAATTTTGTATTGGTAATTTAATAAAAACACAGAGTTTATTTGCCTCGTGGAAATCGGCAGCTGGGGAAATGGTGCTGAAACGAAATCGTTGTCCGACATTGCTTTGAAATTATTTTCAAAGTAACGTCGTACAACGACATATTAAAAATGTTCCATAAAAATATGTGAAGTTGAAACGAAAATTGTGTTGAACCTGAATCCTTTGGGGGTTCAATTAATTACCCTGCCATGTCGATGGATATTTAATATCCATCGACATGGCAAATTTAAATTTATAAACTTTTTATTTAATTTATTTTTACATTAGAACACTGGGTATTATAATGGATTGGTGATTCTTGATTTAAATTAAAATAATTTTGTCGTATACAAGCAATAAGTAAGACACCTGGTAAAACAATAAGATTAGTGTTGAACATTTTTCACACAGCATCATCTAGCCCCAAACTAAGCAGAGCTCGTATTATGGGAACTACATGACTGATATACTACTTATATACTTGTTTTGATATTTGTAAATGCATACATAATTATGCATAGAAAACACCGAAACCCGAGACAAACATTTGCAGATCATACAATCATTTTGTATGACCTGCAAAAAAAAACCTGTAATCATGTCATAATGTATTCTGAATAAATAAATAAATAAATTTTGTCCCACGGCGGGAATCGAACCTGCACCCTTCTGCATGTTATATGCGGCACATTTTTATTGCCACTTCATGTTCCTAATCTTATACTTTTCCTTTCTCCGCATTTTAACACGCAGTAAAACGCAGAGCATAGCGCTCTCCATATCCTTTTGTGACCTTAAGCATGAGACCAATAGTAAGTAAACAAGTCTGAATACCAAAAGCTAAATTATAGTTTCTATGAAATTATTAAGCTCTAGACTGAGCACTGAACATAAACATAAAGCATCTGGTAATCCAATCTTACTAGATGTTTTGTAATGTGTTCTTAGTAACATTAAAATCTTTTAGTAGCAAACTTAGCAAAGAATAGCAAGCAAACCGTGAGTCCTACTTCGACAAACTAAATTATGTATTTTAACAGTTTTTATTAAGAGGAAAGGTGGGGAACGTTATACATAAAAAAAAACGCATTGTAGAATGCAGCTCGGGCTAATAACAACAGAAATCAATATTCAACAATATCCCCGGTTCCGTCCTAGATAGAAATACAAATCACAAAAACTTGTTTTTTTCGTTTCAAAGTGGTCCTTGACTTTTCCATAGATACAATCACAATCTTACTTTATGTTTACTTTTTTAAGCTATACTAAATAATATAATAATAATAATTATGATGGACATTTTCACGAAGGTTCAAGAAGGTTAAGAACAAACACAACTAAAAAAAAACAAGCAACCTTTTATGGCAATTGCAATACGATCTACTTACGTCGCTTAAAAATTGCTGTTAACCTCAAAAATACAATAGAAAATCAAAGCATGTTTTTAAGATTACCCAAACAAAAGAGTATCTTGGTCCACATCACAGTCGGGTAGAATCAGCCATTTTCAAGCACTAAGAAAACATAAATATTATTTATACTTTCCTTTGTTCCACAATAAGATAAATTGTGCACGTGAAGCAAAAGGATTGGAATTTCAGTGACCAGAGCTCAGGGCCAGCGGTAAGGACGGATGATGAACCGACCAAGAGAAGATGGTTGTACCTTTTTTTGACACAAAACGTCTTTAGTTTCGGTCTGTAGGGTTGCACTTGTTAATTTGAATTTGGCGGCGTTACTGCCTAGTGTACAAAAATTCGACATGCAATTGCTTCTTTTAATGTGTATTGTGTATTTTGCATTTAGAAGGTAGTTAGCAAACACGTTCTGAATAATATCGTTATCTCCATCTATCAAAACATTGTTATGTTGTCCATCAAAACTGCCGACAGCAGGTGGTTTTCTGATGGTTAGATCTGTTATCTAAAGTAAAAGATTGCGCTTGCGCAAGATAACCGCCGCCATTTACCACCCGCACAAATAGGAACGGTTTTCACACGAAATTCCGTCTGAAAAACCGAGTGGCGGCGGCGGTCATCTTGCGCAAGCGCAATCTTTTACTTGAGAAATAACCAACATTACTGAACTGTGATTGTGATAGTGTGGGTTCGATACAAGAATTACAAGTGTGGAATATCAATACGTCTCTTCTGACCTGCCTCCAAACTAACTCAATTCCTCACTCAATTCCTGATTCCAAACTCACGGAAATTTCCGTGAGTTTGGAATCAGGCGGCTGATCCACCAATTATTTTTGAAAATTTTTATCTTCCTATGGTAACGAAATCATTCTTACTTTTATTATATATTTTTGCTGTAATATAATGTCAATGAATTCTTTTTTTGGTGAAATAATGGTTTTTTATATGGTAAAGAAATATGTTATGATAAGAACGCAAGATGATACGAACGATAAAAAAGCGTATTACACAGTGGAAGAGTTTTTATGTGACAGTATTTTCTATCTATACCTATTTTTTTATATTAATGTATTATTTACCCTTACATGCTACATCTCCCTCTTCACCACCATCCTTACAACGCCCCTGTTACCGATGATATAAGGCAATGCTTTTGCTTGTTCACCGTTTCGTTATTCCGAGTAACATCTTTTGCAGTTATTTTCTGTCACCGCAATATCGCTAGTTATAAACAATATTGTCTTGCTATTTCTGCACTCTCTGCTCATCATCAAATTTTATCAAATAAATAAATAATGCTGTATAATTTTACACAGCATCACCTAGCCCCAAACTAAACAGAGCTTATATCATGGGAACTACATGATTGATATACTACTTATAACTTTTTTTGTAAATACATACATATTATACATAGAAAACATCCAGATCCGGTACAAATATTTGCATATACAAACATTAGTATATGCAGGCCGCATCTCAGGTGGGCCTTCGCCCACTGTGAGGTCGTCAAAATGCAGCAATTCTCAATGTTCTATTCCTAGATGTTCTTTTTAAGGTGCAAATGAATTTTTTTATTTTTAAATCAAAAGTAGACCTTTTTTTAGCCATTATCTCACCTGATGGTAAGTGATAATATGATCGGCGATGGAGCATGAAAGTCTAGAAGATACCTATTCACCCTTACCTTGAAGATACATTTCGTGGTAGTGTGTTCCATTCCTTCACCATTTTCAGTACAAAGTTGGAACCGAAACATTAAATGCGAATGGGTGGTATACTGACAAGATACGGATGGTACTGATCTAGTGGAGCTAAGGGGCTAAAGCCCCACCCCCCACCCCAAAAGCATTTGGGTTCACCCCTGATAAACAAAACTGTTTTAGTGTTTACCTTGATAATGCCTACCTTAGATGGGTCAACCCCTGCCAACCAAAAATCTTGGATAAAGTCTACCCTCAGCTGGATCAAGCCCCTCCCAGACCGAAATCCTGAATCCACCACTGTACTGTGTGCGTCTGCTTGCCTTTAGGTGAAAAGGAGATAATAGGATCAGATCATGTTACTCTTGCGCACATTCCTCACTCCTTCTTTTTTTTTCAAGTTTTCCCTCAATAGACGTATACGTAGGCCTGATAGTGTACAGGACAATAGGATTCCCTGTGTCGCTAGTTCCAGGAACTACGAAGACCGTGGTACCACAACACCCAGACGTGGAACAAATATCTGCAGAGCATGCAAATATTTGTTCCGAAACGGGAATCGAGTCTGCACCAATATTTTGCGTCTTAATTTAAAAAAAAAAACAAAATCATGAAAAAAAATTGCATGGTATTTTATGCGCAATAAATTTAATGGAAAAATTAAAATTTTCATGCGCGACAGTATATTAAAAAAGGTTATATTGTCTTACTCCTTATTCGGTGTACATGATTACTTAATGTTTTTTTAGCTTTTAGCCGGGGCTGAGGTTGATCCCGGAGTAGTCCCTTTTTTGTGAGGGTAATAAGATCTCCATTTACCCGTACTGGGGTTAAATAGCTGAGGGTATGAGAACGGGTCAGGTTATTAAGGGTAAACCAGCCTCCTCTTAATAACAGAACCTTTGAGTTGATGTTCTCAAACTAATTATAGGTTACTCTGAATCAAGAGACGGTGATTTATTGTTAAAATCTCACACCAGCCGTTAACACCTTCGTCTTAACGGACCGCGGGAGGTAAATCTCACACCAGCCGTTAACACCTTCGTCTTAACGGACCGCGGGAGGTAAATCTCACACCAGCCGTTAACACCTTCGTCTTAACGGACCGCGGGAGGTAAATCTCACACCAGCCGTTAACACCTTCGTCTTAACGGACCGCGGGAGGTAAATCTCACACCAGCCGTTAACACCTTCGTCTTAACGGACCGCGGGAGGTAAATCTCACACCAGCCGTTAACACCTTCGTCTTAACGGACCGCGGGAGGTAACGATGTTTCTCAAGTTCAGATGAATAGACTACAGTTACCTACATTCAAAACTTTTCACTTTCAAAGTAGAAATACTTTTTACTTTTTTCTTTTTTCTATTATAGCAATTAGCAGTAGTTTTCTATAAAAAATCTCCCCAAGTATTAATTCCCTATTGAAAGGTGTTGTGAAACTTGGACAGACAGAACTTATGAATGAAGCAAATAGATAGCAACTAACGCTATATATTGAACATAGATAAGGTGAAGACCGCGCAGCGCTATGGCAAGATCTATTTTTGAAGTTTTTTATGGAAATTCAACGAAACAATCCGTAGAAGAACTAAATCACATAGCTCTTAAAATAAAAGAAGAATCTTGAAGTGGCAATAGATAGGCCATATAGCTCGCAGAATCGACTACCACTGGAGAAGAAAGGTTCTCGAATGGCAACCACAAACTGGACGATTGTGGGACGGCCTACCCGATGGATTGATAGCTGCGGGAAGTTGGTGGATGGAGATAGCCCATAATTCTTCGTCTCTTTGGGGGAGATTTTTGTGCAGCAGTGGGATTTCTACAGGCTGTTGATGATGATTAGAAAGGATACACTCAACACTTTTATATACGTCATGCTGATCTTACAAAATGGTTTTAGAACTTGTTTTTTGTGGCTGACTTTAGCTGAAACCAGTAAAATGCCCATTTCGTAGAATTACGTCTCGTTGGCATATTATTGTAGGCACAATGGGCTCATAATTGAAGAGAGAATAAAGAATTCCGAATAAATGTACATAAGTAGTTACATGTAGGGTTTGCAAAAAAGGTATTATCATAAGATGATTAAGAAAAATATTGAAGCTACCTACGCAACAATGGAAAATCCTACTACTATTACAAACGTGAAAGTTAGTTAGGATGGATGTTCGTTACTCTTTCAAGCAAAAACTACTGAACGGATTTTGATGAAACTTTACAGTAAAATAGCGTATACATCAGAATAACACAGACTTTTTATCCGGATACTATGCGGGCGAAGCCGTGGACTATTCAAACAGCATCATCTAGCCCCTAAACTAAATAGGGATTGTATTATGGGAACTACATGATTGGTATTTTACTTATATACTTATTTTTTGTAATTTCATACAAATTATACAAAGAAAACACCCAGACCCGAGACAAATATTTGCAGAGCATACAAACATTTCAAATTGTATGTGTCAGATAAGGTAAGATACAGATAAGTTATTAATTAATGCTTTATTTACACAATATAGCCTAAGTTTTTGACGTTATAGATGTATAATTTTTACTAAAAAAGGGATATTTACCATGATTTGTGAGTCTGAATGTTTCCCGATATTAAAAAAAAATAATAAAGTAAAAGTTATAGATATAACTCTATAAATTCGAGCTACATATGAAACCACATCGACACTTTCATTGGGTAAAGTAATTATAGCCGAACAACAAAAGTTTATATCGTATAAATATTTCAGATATGTATCCATGTTATAACATTAAGTTTGAAGTTATTATTTTGAACTCCGTTTTAAACAAAATAAAACCTTATAAGTAAATACATTTTTTATGCAAAACACACATATATATGCGTACTGCCGACATGAGCAAAAATGACCATCCCAGTTCCATATGTTCTATTTGAACTCAATTAGCATTTTATTATTATTTATTACTAGCTTTTGCCAATGGCTTCGCCCGCATGGTACCCGGAAAAAAGTAGCCTATGTGTTATTTTGATTTATAAGCTACATTACTGTAAAGTTTCATCAAAATCCGTTCAGTAGTTTTTGCGTGAAAGAGGAACAAACATCCATCCTCACAAACTTTCGCGTTTATAATATTAGTAGGATATACATTTGATTATTGCTCCAGGTTAGGTTCCATGGTGGAAATTTTCATACAGCATCATCTAGCCTGAAACTAAGCAGAGCTCGTATTATGGGAAATTCATGTACCTAGTACCTACCTACGGTACCCCCGATTCCTGCAAAATGTAGTCTTGCTATTTCTATACTGTTGGGTGAAATACCGGCACTTCATACAATTTCAATACCGGTGAAATACCGGTATTATACAGGATATCCGTTCAATAACGGTGATCCTCTATTCTACCGAATCGCAAATAGCGGTATAATGCTTCTCTGTGAATACCGGATGACTATCGACTTTCTATACAAGGTGGTCTGGAACAAGTTCGCTATCCTAAATGTTTGAGGTTCTACTCCCGAAAAATAACTTAAAAAAATATATTTTAATTTAAATAATGAAAAATAAAACTGAAAATGTTTTTTTATATTGTTCTTACGATAATAAACTTGTGGATACTGTCGGCGAAAAATGTGGAATAATATGAGTTTTTATATGCAAAGTTGAAAATGTACGTTTGTTACAACAAAAGAATAGAATTTAGCTTTAATAAATTTAAATTCTTTAAATAATAAAGGAGTTAAGCAAGTTTTAAAGGCAAGTTTTAAAATAAAGCCCAATCGAACTAAAATCTACGGATTCCTGTAATTTTTGAGTTCGTAAAATCGCAATTTCTTATGTACTTTTGTAGCTGACTGTGCCTAAAACTGTTCCATAACAATATTAAAACTAATATTTCAACCACCTTTTGTTTGATTCACAACTAAATTAAATCTCTACTCAGTGGAAAAAGAGGTTTTTTATTCACAGCCCTAAAGCAAAAACCATGTGCAAGAAAACTCCGTTCCAGGGTCTAGACAGGGACAGTGACAGACAGGGTCTAGTGGCGTTAACGTCTGCGGAGAGATTGAATTGTATGGGAATGACATTAGCTGTGGAAATGTCACGTGACGCTAAGTTTCACCTTGACGTTAGCGTGAAAGGAAAAGTAAGCGTGTGGTATTTGTCTAGACTCCAAGGATACTAGACGTATTCTGGGTCACTCGTATGGTTTTTTATCAGCATCCATTCTAAAGCTTTTATCTCCTTTCGTGAGAGCTGAACAAGTTGTTTGTTCAGTTTAGCCTTGGATTATAAAATAACATGAATACCTGTTGTGTTACGAGTATCTATTAAATATTACTGGTATTATTTTACCATAAATATTGTATTAATTTATATTTACCATAAATTTTGTATTAATTTTATAATATTAAGGGTGTCTTAAAATTTTATAGACACCCTCTAGAAAGTATTACTAAGAATAAAGTACTTTTATTCATACAACTATGTACAAGTATATACAACAATACAGATGAAACGACTAGCTATCTAAAAACTGTTGCAAATGGTAGATAGCTCAACTGATCCAGATCACTATCAGATGGAAGCGTTCCTAAAATAATAGCCGCATTGTCACGCTAAATGGTAATGCTAATGTGTTAGCTAGATAAAAGCCAGCTCTCTGGTCATCCGTCTCTTCGACCAGTCGACTTGAATGAATTTTGAAAATGTGAAGGGCCCCCGTTCCCTTCGGACCCAGAGTCTCAACCACAAAAGGCCAAAATAAGTAAGCTCGTTCTAGACTTCTATATTTACGCCTCTTGAGATCCTCGGCTAAACCAGCCGCTGCACAGGCTCTATCTGCCCTGTTTTTAGGTACTTACAAAGTTTAATAATTTCGTTTATTCATTTTATGTTTGTAAAACTACAACGATAAATAAATTCATTCATTCATTCATTCATTCATTCATTCTTTCGTTCGTTCGTTCGTTCGTTCGTTCATTCATTCATTCATTCATTCATTCATTCATTCATTCATTCCTTCATTCGATCATAATGCTGGACAGTTTCACAGCATCATCTAGCCCTAAACTAAGCAGAGCTTGTGTTATGGGAACTACATGATGGATAAACAACTTATATATACATTTTATACATAAAAATGAGACCACCCAGACCCGAGACAAATATTTGCAGATCATACAAAAAATTATCCCGCGGTGGGAATCGAACCCGCAACCTACTGTATCTTAGACGTGTCTGCGCCACAGAGGTCGTCATGTGAAAATCACACGAATGTAGTACATCAAATTGAAATTACGATTTAGCGGGAGAAACCTTCGCTTTTAATCGGTAATGCGTTGCCCAATTACACCATCCATCGAGTGGCGCTGAGTCAGATTTTTTAGATACGGGTTCGTGTGAATTAAATTTTTTGGGACATATTTAAATCAAATCAAATCAAAATATATTTATTGGAACGGTTTGATGTGATTTAAAAACAAAGTGAAAAACGATGATACTCGCAGAAGTAAAAAATACTGTGTCGCAAGCATCAACGCCCTCCTCCGTAAGTTACAAGGTTCCACAAATACAGAGTAGGTAGGCGGGTTAAATTAAAAAAAAAGAAAATATAGCAAAATAAAGTTAAGTTTAGAGACTAATTGTATGTTATAACTATTTACTATTAATTAAATGTATTGGTTTTATTCATTTAACTATCTACTTAACCTGGCTAACGTGCCGTTGTGTTGCCTACCTACCTAAGTGTTATCGTATGAAGTACGTATAGTGTGGATCAGATTTGGTTCATTACTAAGTCTTATTAGCATGATAATTAATTTAACGTTATGTCCAGTGCTATTTACTAGTTGTTGCCCGCGGCTTCGCCCGCGTGGTATGTTAATAAAAGTATTATATGACCGTCTCCAGGCTTCAAACTAAGTCCTCCAACTTTTGAATGAATCGAACCAAGGATTACAATTTATACAAAGTTTAGAACTCAATTGCACACCCCCAAAGGGTAGTTTTGAAAAAATACGTGTTTCATTATTTATTTTAAAGTTTATTTGTAAAGAGTTTTGAGCGAATCAAACAATTTTTATTTTCAGAGAAACTTTACCGCCCTATTTAACCCCTTTAGTTAGATTTTCGAAAATTAGTCGAAGTCTGTGTGTGTGTGTATATGTGAATGTTTTAAACAAATATTCACAATTTCACACACACACACAGACACACAGACTTTCGCATTTATTATATTAGTAGGATATGATTACAACTTATTAAAAATGTTTAATTTTTATTTCATGTTTATTCTCCACACTTTCAGTAAGGCAATGACACCGTCATTCTTTTAATAAACTCTATACTAGGTTGTCTGGAAAAAAACGCTCAGCCATAAGACCTCCCATTGTGGATTTCTTTAGTTTTTTGTTATTATTATGTTTCTGTGTTCTGTACTGTAAAATAGTTTCATGCACAATAAGGAGTTTATCTATGTATCTTATATAGAAGAAAACTATAAAACCTCATTAGATTAAAATAAAAGAAACAATGTATGAGTAGACAATGATATGATACTGTAGTTTAATAATTGTTATTTTAAGAAAATCAAAACACACCATATAGTTAAAAAAATCATACCTAATCACCCAAAAGTCACATACATAACCCTGACCCCACACTAGGATTCCCTGTGTCGTGGGTATCAGGAACTATGAGTATCGTGGTAACACAACACCCATATAGAATAGAATAGAATAGAATTTATTTATTTGACACACACACACACACACACAACATAAAAGACATAATAACAACAAATAAAAATAATCTAGGTAGGTACTAATCTACAGCATAAAAGAAGATAAAAACATAAAATAATTCGAAGAAATTGACATACAATAAGATGCAAGAAGATGCAGACATATATTAAGCAAAGACCTAGATCCTACGGACAATTCTACCAGTCTTTCGCTGTCAGTGTGCGGCCAAACAGACCCAATCTCAGCATAATGCTACTCCCAAACAAAGTATATCCGAACATGTATCTCCATCTGCAAAAGAGTAGTAGAGTTTCTGTGAAAGAGCTCGTCTGGGGAAGGGTTACCACCATGCCTATATCAGCCGCCAAGCAGTAATTCTCCCATTGCTGTGTTCTGGTTTGAAGGGTAAGGTTGCCGGTGAAATTACAGACACATGAGATCTTCCATCTTGATATCTCAGGGAGTCAACGCGTGAGTGATACCTCTGGTAACCGCTTACCAACAGCTGGGCCGTTAGTTTATTTGCCTCTTTAGTAGTATTAAAAAAAAGGTTCCGCAGCGAGAATCGAACCCGCACCTCTTGTATCGCAGCCGGTTACTCACCCGCCACGCAACCGCAGCCTTCAATAATAAATATCAAATGTTATGCTCTTTAGAAAGTATAAACTATTTATGCATTTCCGATCTCTATAAATTTATCATAGCTACTCGTATCTCCTGGACTTTTTCTTCCCGCGACCGGAAATGGATTCTCTATGCCCTCCGCCATTTCATTTCCGGCACGCCAGGCCATGTCACTGTCATACAGCTTTTTCTGAAAAAAAAAATTGTCAGACATTGACAGACGACAGTAATACGTCATTTTTAAATGTTTAAGGTAAGCTCAAAATGCAATGTAAAAATTTAGCGGATTGGCTTCCGTGACAACATGTTTTTTTATACTTAAGTAGAAAACAAGCACTAACAGTCCTAGTTACTAGTGGTTACCGTAACCTATGGACGCTTGCAACACCAGAGGTACTTGCGCATTTTCGACTTTGTGACATAATTGGTAAAAGCGTCACGTGCCTGGAATTTCACCAGGACACATACCGGAACACTGCAAGCACTGCTAGGCGGAAGAAATAGGTATGTGTGTACTATTTCGATGTGAATGAACATGGTCGCGCGAGAGAAACCGGCGTACACTTTAAAAAAAAATCAAGTACTTTTTTGGTTGATGTTTCTATATAATAATAATAAAAATCCCGCAGGGCGCGCTTGTGGCGAGCGTTCGGTGCGTGGCGACACCGCGGAGCCCCATTACTCCCTGGTGTCGACAGAGACCCCTGACCTTCGGCTTGTCTTAGCCGGCCGGTTGGAGGTGGAGGCGCAAGAGCGGAACCTATGCTCCAAGGGTGGCAGTGTTAAAGGCATAAAGACGGGAGTAGCGTTTGGTGAAACTGCAGCACACCTCTCGACACCCTCTAGCCGATCACACCAATGTTGCCCATACACTGCCTATTGTTAGCGGCACTTATGGGGCCCGTTTAGTGGACGGCAAGTCATCACCTGCCAGTGATTCAATCTGAATTTCAGTAAGAATTGGCAGATGCCGTTTCTTCCTACATATCCCAGCAACCATTCCATAAGCATATACTACTCCAATAGCCTAGTTTATCACTCATATTGCCAATAGTTTCATCAGTCGCCATCCGCATGATTACGTTTTTTATATGATAATGTACAAAGAGCCTCTTAGTGTTAGCTTCGGCTCCACTAAAGCCTGTAAAGGTTCCAGGCATAAGCCTATGATTTGAAATAAATAAAGAGAAATAATAATAATAATGCTGGACATAATATTATGATCCTTGTGATCTAAATGAGTAACAATATATTGTCTTTGACTGAAGGTATCGGGACCGAAATGGCCGTTAGTGAATGAATGACGACAGAGTGAATATTGACGACAGTTGCAATAATTTGCTCTGTGGTTCCATAATTGAAAATTCGAATTTTTCCATTCGATTTTATTACCACTCCGGAATCTTCTTGTAGTTTTGTTATTTGATCAAATATGCGAGAGAACATCCTGTATATGAGTTTTTTATATAAAATAATGGAATTGCAGAAAATAGTTCGAAAATTTGTAAGGCACAGTAATAAGCCTTACATGCCCTGCTTTCATTTATGGTTGGTCATGGTTGTTGGAAGATCGTAAATAGGGGTGGCCCAAGATATTTGAACTTTGATACAATATTTTCATCATAACATTAAAAACTGAGATATTTCATGCGATTTCATTGAATATGATGACAAAAATATAATATTCTAAAAGAAAATTCCTTTCTCACAGCCGATATTTATAAAGCGCAAGATTTTTCCAGTTTCGCGAATCCAACGCAAATTCAATTTTAAAACTATTTTTTTCAGAGTACCTATTATTCAGAAGATCTCTTTTAAGACGAAATTTTAAGATATTAATATTATGATATTTTGATTTATGATATTTCGCTCAGGGCATTGAAAACCATGATTCATAAAATGGCAAATGTTATTGTGTAAAAAAGACGCACGAAATTTTTATCTTTGTCCAAATCGTATCAAGCAACAGTAAGGTCCTTCCTTACTTTTGCTTGATACGATAGAATCAAGCAACAGAATTAATCAACAACTTAGAATTCTATCAACAAGGTCTCGTAAGGCCGAGCTAATATAGATTAATAGATTTTTTTTTATAACTTTTGTCGCCTTTTTGTCATTGCGCCATGATTCATAAAATGGCAAATGTTATTTTGTAAAAAAGACGCACGAAACTTTTATCTTTGTCCAAATCGTATCAAGCAACAGTAAGGTCCTTCCTTACTTTTGCTTGATACGATAGAATCAAGCAACAGAATTAATCAACAACTTAGAATTCTGTCAACAAATTCTCGTAAGGACTAGCTAAAATAGATTAATAGATTTTTTTAATAATTTTTGTGGCTTTTTTGTCATTGCGCCCGTGACAAAACTTTTTTTTAATGTTTTGGCTTGGATTCAAGACATGTCCTTCTTTATTTTTCGTTTTTCTCTATCACTTTTTTATTTGGCGTTTAAGTCAACTTCACTTCACTACGTTTTGTTTTTTTCCATCACTTTTAGAGATAAACTTGGTAAGATCGTGACAGATCTATTTAATTGTGATCACTTGCTTTCTTCTACTCTTAGGTTATACCCAAATTCACAATAATTAATTGGTATGAAATGCGCGAAAAAATCAATTAGGTATTTTGTTGAGTTCTGTGAAAGTGTGGAACCCGTTGTGAAACGGGAATTTTCACGTACCGTATTATCGATGAAAGCATCTTCTAATTTTTGACTCATTTTGAGACGTAAAAATTCCCGTATTATATAATATATAATATGAATGATCGAATTCACGATAGTTTTTGGAATAAAATAGCTAACCTATTTTGTAACCCGCGTGTTTGTGGCAACACCTCTTTTGTTGTGTTATTTTTCCATTTATGGTTTTAAATTGATATATATAGGGTTGAGTTTCGGTTCAATAATAGTCAGATGCTTGAACCTGTGTCTGTGTCAATCGCCAAAAAAATATTAATAGGGTGACTTTGTTTTCGTCACTTTAAATCCTTGCAGCAGGTACGACAAAAAACACCATTTATACAATAAAATTCAATTCGATTCAATTTATAAATTTTAACATAAAATATTGAAATAATAATATGCTTTGGGAATTTAGATTTTACCCTTTTTTAAAATGTATGGTAAAGTCTTTGTCAAACTAGCTCCGTAGTCTGACAGCGGTTATTATACCGAACAAAGCTACTTGTATAAAAAATTGCAGTAAAAAGTTACCTACCTAATTGCCTTATAAAGCCTTAAAGTTAGTCTAGACAACTACTCAAGCTTGAAATTCCACTCGAAGAGATACAAAACACATATCAAGATGAAAGTCACAAAGTTTCAAATAAACAACTTTGTGATGACTTTGCGTTGGTTTTATTATTAACTAGCTTCTGCCCACGGCTTCGCCCGCTTGGTATCCGGTATAAAAAGTAGCCTATGTGTTATTCTGATGCTATATTACTGTAAAGTTTCATCAAAATTCAGACCGTGTGCTCTAACAATGAAACAAAACGAACAAACAACCTATATATTCCTCATGATAGACATTCTCAGATAAATTCAGTGTAGCTACCCCTGTTTGGTATTTAATTGTTAAGTAAATGGATACCTAACAAATATTAGCGTCCTGAATTATTATATGAACCTACACACATCCTAGATGGCTGTTCTGTCTGACTAATTTACCTCTATTATTCACTAAGTTATTCCTGCAATACCCAGCTCGGACAATCTCTCTCACACACAGACACACACACACACACACACACACACACAAACACACATACGCGCGCGCACACACACACACACACACACACACACACACACACACACACACACACACACACACACACACACACACACACATTAGAAATCATATCGATTGCATGAATCTTCAGATGGATCTTGACAGACTGGGGCAGTACTATTCTGAAAATTGCATTGGTATAACCATAAGTAAATGCTCATTTATCTCTTTCACCAGAAAACAACGTTCAACAAATTTTGATTATCTTATTAATAATATTAAAATAAGTAAATTAAAATCTGTAATGGATCTTGGTATCCTCATTGATTCTAAGCTAACTTTTTCTGATCATATAGAGGCAATTGTCAATAAAGCCTACAAGAGCTTAGGTTTCGTATTGCCTGTTAGTCGCCCCTTTTCTGATGTTGGTTGCCTAAAAATCTTATACTATTGTTATGTAAGAAGCATTCTTGAATATTGTAGTTCCACATTGAATCCCAACTACTTAACATACAAGCAGAGCTTGCAAAGCATTCAGTGTAAATTTCTGAAACACATTAACTTTAGATGTTTTCGTATTTTTGACATTTATAAGGTGGCGTGCCGTCATCACAACCTCTCGACTCTTGATAATCGAAGAACCCTTGCTGATATGTCTTTCCTCCATGGTATATGTAATGATAACCTTGACTGTTCACAATTGAATTCAAAAATTCTATGTTTCTGCGTACCGAAAACTAGAACTAGATACACAAACCTGTTTGCGGTCAAGCATACAAGTACAAACTACGCTCAAAACTAGCTTATTAGTCGGCTACATAGAAACTACAACAAAAGATTGAAGACTACAGATATTTTCCACAGTAGCAAGCATTCCTTTAAGCGTAAAATTCTTCATTTACTCATTGAAAACACATGAGTGTACATCAGAGGTACTTTTTATGTGACACATCTATATCATAATATTATATTACATAAAAACACACACTCATCTCATGCATGCACACAGACTCCCAAAAATACATACACACCTACACGGTTGTAAGGTTGTATCAACTCATTATTGTTGTCCCTTAAAGCGATAGTTTAATAATCTTAAACCTATATCTTCTAGTTCAGTGACTGTCGTTAATTTATTAGTTAAGTACATAAAATGTAAAACCATAATTGGCTGTAAGAAAAACTTTTATAGGTTATAGCTATCATTCATTGAGAGCTGTGTGATTTTATTAAATAAATAAATAAATTAATTTGTCACTAATTTTTAGTTTTATTAATTTATCACACTCAGTAAAATTTTCGACATTAAAAAACTTATCATTCTCACGTCACGTCGGAATGCACCACAATTAGATAATAATAGAAAATATTTTGCGAACAATACGAGTTAAGATGTAAACAAGTTCCAGAACAGTTCGGTAATTTTATCAATAACTAAATTTTATTTAGTTATTGATAAAATTAAAGTTGAGGAAACTTATTGTGATATTAACAATGGCCTCGATTCTATTTTGCACTAACTAAACCTAATTGCTAAATAAAACAACGGAATGCCCATTTCACTTTTTGTACACATTTATTATAATTATTATAAACCTTATCACTAGAAGCTACCGCACCGTAGGTGCTCAATGGGTAATAAAATCAAATGTAATTTTTTGTTCCCATTTGAGCACCACGTTAATATATTGATTGGTGCTAAAACGGAAATACTTCGTACTTTGTCACTTTACCAGCTTAATTTCCTATTATGTTTGTAACATCACCAAATATAATATAATATCAACAGCTAGGCCTAGTAAGTATTCATTTTGTACAAGCCGTGGATTGTAAGTGCCTGGTGACCTGCAATACCGGTTTTTTTAAACCTATCTCAGGCACCAGTTTCACACAAAACAGATTCATAAAGTGGGTTACTATACGTTTAGTTAAGGACCTTATAATTTAAGAACTTATTATGTTGAGAAAATAACCATTTATTATTATTATTCCTCTTTATTTATTTTTAATCTCAGTCTTATGCCTGGAGCCTTTATAGGTATTAGTGGTGCCGAAGCTAACACTAAGAGGCCCTTTGTACAATACAATATATAAAAAAACGTTATTTCGCTAAACGTTATGGCGAATGATGAAACTATTGGGTATATTGGGTGATAAACTGGGCGATGCAGGAGTAAATGCTTAAGGAAAGATTGCTGGGCTATGTATGATGAAACGGCACCTGACAATTCATCCTGAAATTCAAATTAAATCATAGGTAGGTGATGACTTGCCGTCTATGATTATTATGATTTTTTATAAGCTCGATGTTTGGACCGCGTGATAAAATGTAACAAAACCAACAAACACTCTATATATTCCTAATGATAGATTTTCTCAGATAATTCAGTGTAGCTGCCCCTGTTTGCTTGACGAGTATTTAATCGTTAACAAAATGGAGCTAGTTTTACAGCAAGTTCGACTTACAATTGTCACTAATGTCGGTCATTAATCCACGAGGTTAGTTTTCAAACCAATAACAAACATGCTAACGACTATAATGGTCATAATGGAGATCCTCAGATACATACTCCGTGAGTCGATCTTTAACCAAGTAGATGGTAGCCAGAGGCACGGCAACATTATATATTGCATATACCCATGTTTTGCAAGTAGTAAATATTCCACATGACAGGTTGCAAGCTCATCGCTGCTTACTGCCAAACTAATTGATGGTACGTGCCATCGAAATTTTATGGCAATCCCTCACGTAAAGTAATAGTATTATTTTGCCTGTAAATTTATATTTTTTTCGATCACCAGAATATGTATCATATTAAGGATACAGAGTATAGAAAATATAAAAATATATATAGAAAATAAGAGCTGTATCCAGCCTTCAATTTCTTTGCCAAAAACTATAAAATGTGCCCAACAAAAAACTGATTTATGTAATGTATGTCATTGTTGTTCTCACGTAGCATAGTCACTCAACTTCCCAAATAAACAACTGGCAACCCTCATTACATCCAGAACATTAAACTTCAGGCACATTACAGAGAAAACCTGTCAAAATATATTTCAAACCGCACCCTGAATTGGACCTAACCACCTAAGCACAAGATTTATAATGGCATAACGACGTTGACCTGTTTATGTTTCTGGAAAGTTAAGCCATTCATCAGGTGTTCTTTCCCGAGTTTTAGGGAGATGTTTTACAGTGTCTTTATATAATGTATCGTGGCCCAGAGTGACCTGACCTGACCTAAATTTTCTGACATAAGATTTTACATTCTGTCTGTTTCCTGGATTGTTTATATTATTTCAATTATTTATTGACTAGATATGGTACAGCTGTCTTGGCCCCTAGCCCACCGTGTCGCATCGCTCGCCCGCACTATCACTTTTTTCTGACTTCTAAGGACAATAGCGTAATGTTAAATAGCTTATAACCTTTCTCATAGATTGAGCTATTAAATGCAAATATTTTTTCAATCCGAATGGTAGTTCCAAAGATTACCGTGTTCAAACAAATTACTGTCAAGATCCTTTTTCTCAGGAATGCGTGGAGAGGTTGAAATTAAAATTATATATTCAAAAGTCAAAGTCAATAGGTGTTTATTCATTGAAATCACAAGGCTCATATAGAAACGTCAACTTAAAAACTACGTGAATTTAAAATTTTAATGTGAATTTACGCTGGTTCCTCGCGCGCGACCAAGCATAGAAGAATCAGGCAACAAACTCTGCTTGGTTATTTTTTTTGATGATCCTTCATTCAGCTTTAGTGTGTTGCCAATCGAACGAGGTGAATTCATTTATAGAAAAAGAGTGCTAATCAAAGAATTAAAAAAAGTCTAAAAAGTATCAATCAAAGTTCAACACACGATTTGCTTTATAATATAATGCTTAACCTATTCTTAAAAAATATGTGACTACAGATACGCAATTTGACAATTAAGCTAACGAGGGAGCGGAGCGACGACATTGGGCCATGCAGTTTTATCGTCAATATAGGCATTTATGGTGTAATACGCCTTCTTTATTAGATTGTTCTTTATATAAGATTTAAATCTTCGAATGGGCTTGGTTATTATAGAAGCGTACAGAGTTTCCCATAAAAGACCCATTTGACTTTTCTAATCTAAATTTCGGATTTATTTATGTTCGCAGTCCCTTGGAGATGTTAAAAAATCAAGCTTCTAGTCAACACAATCAGAAAATAAAGCCATTTATGCCTTTGGACACTCGCAAAGTAGAGGACTTCCCATAAAAACCTAAAGAGTACTTCTCATTGACCTAGGATCATCAAATTTGGCAAGAAGCCAGGTCTCGGAGCACAAGAAAAGGAAATAAATCTAAAAACGAAAATCTTTAATTTGTAGTTATATCATATATGTATGTGTATACAAACTTACATTTGCAGTTGGAGAATTGACCGTGATGTATATCGATGTATCAGCGATTTTTTTTTACTACAGAAATAAGTTTGTCTAAGACGTACTTATCTTTTCGTTAGAGCAATGGTTGGTGCTTTCATAGTTTATGAACTTGAGTTATGTGAATTACTTTTTAGAACTTTTGTTTTTTACTTAATTGAATCTCTAAAATCATTTAGAAATGTGAACATAAACAAACATTAAAAAAAACACGCTCACAACTGAGGATCTCCTTCACTAGGATTAGTGAAGGGGATCCTCAGATCCATATTCAGTACATACATAGTATGTGTGTATACCAAGTAGGGTATAGTCAGAGACACGTCAAAACATTTAATTTGGCACATGCCCGCGTTTTGTGTAGTAGTTAGCATTCCACGTGACAGATTGCAAGCCCATCGCTGCTTATTGGAACACTAACCGAACAAGAGAATTTAAACTTTATTGATTCCTCCTTACAAAGCCTAGACACAATATACTTTCATAGATATTACTAGCTTCTGCCCACGGCTTCGCCCGCGTGGTACTCGGATAGAAAGTAGCCTATGTGTTGTTTTGATATATTGGCTATATTGCTGTAAAGTTTCATTAAAAATCCGTTCATTAGTTTTTGCGTGAAAGAGTAACAAACCTTCGCGTTTATAATATTAGTAGGATTCACACTTTGATAGTGTCCGCTACATTACTGACGTCTTTGTCTTAACCCTGACTTTAGAACATAGATACTAGGAAAGCAGTTAATAAAGGAGTAAGAAATATAAGCCATTTAAACTTTGTTCTCTGCTTTATGATTATGACATGCCTTGTAAGTTTCTGAGTTAGGATAGTATTTAGTTTGAAACGAGTAAAAGTATGAATAAAGGGCCTATAAATAATGCCACTGTCCTAATATACAATAATAATGTCCTAATATACAGTACAAGTATATACTTAAAATTAATTGGATACAAAATTAAATATCAACATGTTGTATTGCACCCATTTTCCTACTAATATTATAAACCCGAAAGTTTGTGAGGATGGATGTTTGTTACTCTTTCACGCAAAAACTACAGAACGGATTTTGCTGAAACTTTACAGTAATATAGCTTATACATCAGAATAACACATAGGCTACTTTTTATAACGGATACCACGCGGGCGAAGCCGTGGGCGGAAGCTAGTTATAAATATTCCGTTTTCTATTTAAAATGCTTTAATACATAGGTAGATACCTATACCTAAGATAAGGGTGTAGTCAGAGTCACGTCCAAAAATATATTAGACATATCCCTACGTTTCGCATTGTTGTTAACACTCCACGTAATAAGTTTCGCCAATCGTTTTTTATTGGAACACTAACCGACTGCACATGCCTTCAAACGTTTTCCTTTACCGTCTTGAGCACGTCTTGAGCGTACATAAGTTGAAAAAATAATATGTGCACGACCGGGTTCGAAGCCACGATCATTGGGCCGGAAGTCGGTTTACAGCTCGCTAAGCCGAAACGGCTTAACCTATTGTCATGCGATTTTTGCCTTGTTAGAATTGAAGTCTTACAACTCGCTGTAAAATGTAGGTTTTTTTATGAATATCCACACCGATCAACTTCGCTGTGTTGGTGGAAAATTTAGGTATAGTTTAGGTTTAGTTCGTTTTTTAGGTAGCAATAATGCACGGTCGTCTGGAAGAGAGACCGCCATTTTTAGGACGTACCTACATTGTGTTCCTCAATAAAGTAATATTTCATCTCATTTCATTTTAAAGGATCATTAAAAAGAATAACTAGCCTTATTTCTTGCCTTTCTTTCCTGGCTTGGTCGCTTTTCTTTCCTTGTTTCAAAGTGATTCTTGTGATTTTAATCAATAAATGAAACGACTTTGACTTTACTTTCACTTTGACAAGACAATCGCTGGCTCTGACCCACTAAGCTGTCACAAATCCTTGCGCAAATAAAACTTCCAAAGAAACAAAGAATAAGTCCATTACTCAAATCTCCGTTTTGACAAATGGGCACTTGGACACAAACTAAGGCAACTGCCGGAACTAAAAAAAACAGGAAATAAAAGGGTTTATGCTCTGAACTATGAGAAAGTTTACTACATAATCATCATCATTATTAGAAAGATGTTTACCAAAAGCGATTCTATAAACAACAATAAATAAAATAAATAAATAATAATGCTGGACATTTTCACACAGCATCATCTAGCCCCAAACTAAGCAGAGCTTGTATTATGGGAACTACATGACTGATATATACATAGAAAACACCCAGACCTGAGACAAATATTTGCAGATACAAACATTTGTCCCGTGGCGGGAATTGAACCCGCAACCTTCTGCGTCTCAGGTACAATCAAGTATCCATCTATTATTTACATCCTGTAAGGGTGTATCTACTATATATAACAGAAATAACAGAACATACATAGACCCTACACTAGGATTCCCTGTGTCATAGATATCAGGAACTACGAGTACAATGGTACCAAATGTATCTGACCTTTCCATAGGGGAAGTATACTATTTAAGGATCCGGCGTACAGAGCTCATAACTTAAATTCGAAGCGCGTCCAAAAATATAGCTATCTCTTTTTGACTGATGCAGGCCAGCCCGTGCTTGCACGATAGGAATATTAGCCGTTCAGAATTTATTATAAATTTGATGGTGTTCCGTAATATCAAAAAAGATGAATGAAAACTTGTTGTATTTTTCACATTATGTTGTTATTCTGTAACTAGACAATATAATCTATGTACCTAACCAAACGATACGTAAGGTATTGTTGTTTTTAATACGAAAGAAATAAGAAGAAAAAATTTCATGTCTTACATAAAAATATCCAAAATGCGATTCGTTTAAAGTTCATTTTAGGTAAGTATTTTAAAAAAATATATAGCAAGGTACGTAGATAAATACTATTCGAATGCAAATAATAACATAATATGGTGGAAATAAGCTCTAATTACAAATGACTATGGTATTACGTTTGTATGGGCAGTTCATTTAACGCAGGCCACTTAAACCATGAACATGTATCTCGTGAAGGGTTCAGGGGTCATTATCATCAACAAACATACAAATATTCGCATTTATATTATTAAGTAGAATGTCAAGATTAACTAGCCGTTAAGTGCCGTTATCATTGTTGGGAACAATTTATGTCATCGAAAGACTTAAAGTTTAAAACTCCATACATTTCCCTACCACGTAAACACTTAAGGAACAAAGATGAAAGCTTTCAAGACACAGAAGCGTGAGATGAGATGAAACTTGGTTAAATTTTGGAAATTACCAACTTGGTAACCGTTTATGCAGGGAATATTTTAAAAGTCGCACGTAGCAAAGTTAGTACTAAATATTACTAAATAACGCCGTGCAAGTTTTTTTTGTGGCAACTTATTTTGATAATCCTTCTTTCAGTTATATTCATACATGGTGTTTATTTTTTTGACGAACTCTGTAGTACAGTGGTCGAAAGCCCGCCTGAAATGCAAGAGCTTGCGTGTTCCATTCCCGCCACGGGACAAATGTTCGTATAATCTGCAAATTTTTGGCTCGGTTCTAGGTGTTTCCTATGTTTCATATTTATGTATTCACAAAAAAAATGTATATTTGTCATGTAATTCCCATTATACAAGCTCTGCTCAGTTTGTATCTAATGAACAGGATTATTTATTTATTATATTAGCATTATACTGCACAATTTAAGTCCACAATAGGTGGACTAAATGTTAAATCATTTTATATCCTACTAAATAATTTTATAAACGTGAAAGTTTGTTAGGATGTTTGTTCCTCTTTCACGCAAAAACTACTGCACAGATTTTGATGAAACTTTACAGTAATATAGCTTATTCATCAGAATAACATATAGGCTACTTTTTATCTGGGTATCACACGGGCGAAACCGTGGGCAGAAGCTAGTATATAGTACAACCCCGGCCACTTCAACATCATATAAAATCCCCTCCACCCAAAGATTTTCTGGAAGAGATTGCTTTTAAGCTCTTTTAAGCATTGTTTCTTTATCATGATGTATTATTGTTTATATCATAAGGTGTACAATAAAGTATTTTCATTCATTCATTCATTTTCTATCAGCCAACCTAATTAATGTTGAGATTGAATGTAGCGCCAACCAAACAAAGTGTACTCATTTATATAAAAATACTCATAAGGTATTTATTACTTAGCGGTAAATTATCTCCTTTCATCTCCAGACATTTCCGATGAAGCTGATAAAAGACAGTGTGAGAGCAGATTCTATTAATTACTGGCGTCCCATTTACTCGAGTTTCAAAGGGTGTGTTCACGTCACAGTTAGGCAGAATAATATAAGAAGGATAACCTTCTTTATCCTTCTTTCCATGGATTTAGCAGATGCTCGTCAAATTCTTGATTAGTCAAATCCTACAATACTCAATACATTTATTGATTTCACATGGTGTTTTCTATGCATAATATGTATGTATTTACAAAAAAAAATGATAGACTGATATACTACTTATATATAAATATGTATATAAGTAGTATATCAGTCATTTAGTTCCCATAACACAAGCTCTGCTTAGTTTGGGGCTATGTCTATGATGCGGTGTGGAAAATGTTCAGCATTATTTATTTATTTATTGATTTCACATGGTAGGTACATAGATGGTGTTTATAGGTAGGTATCTCACATGAACCCTGTCTTAGGGTATAACAACAGATGGTAGGCAGACCGAGGTAACAAACTAGTTGTATGCATATAAAGTAAAATACGTAGTTCCTCAAATTAACTTGGTATTAGGGTATAGCAACATGGCGGCAGACCGAGGTTTTATTTCTACACAAGTCTAAAGCTTAGTTTGTCAATTTCGTTATTTGTCAAAACTTTAATTCGTCAAATAAAAAACTTAATATCACATATAAAGTTATGGAGCCTAATCATCTAGTCTTATGTCAAAGCCTGCTTTTCATTTGAGACGTTATCATATAATCGTAAATTGCATAACGGAATTTGACATATTTACTTGAATTAAATCGCAATAAGACTAGATGGTTAGGTCTCTGTATCGTGGGTGTAGAAACTACGAGTATCATGGTACTACAACACCCAAACCCGTCAAAAATAACTGCAGAACATGGAAACATTTGTCTCACAGCGGGAATCAAAGCCGCAACTCTTGTGTCCCAGCCGGCTATTTGCCCGCCACGCCAATAGAGCCTTGAGATCTTTCAGTTCCTACTACTATAGAGGTAATATTATAAACGCTAAAAAATTGTGAGGATGGATGTTTGACTCTTTCACGCAAAAACTACTGAACGGATTTTGATGAAACTTTACAGTAATATAGCTTATACATCAGGATAACAAATAGGCTACTTTTAAACCGGGTACAATACAGGCGAAGCCGTGGGCAGAAGCTAGTTTAACATAATTATAAGTTTTATGCAAGTCTTTATCGCGTTAACGATCTCAGTGACGTGAGCTAAGGCTCGTCTGAGATAAAGAAAGTTGCGAGTTCGATTCCCGACGTAGGACAAAATTAAATGTTTGTATGATTTGTAATTATTTACGTCGGGTCTATGTATAATATGTATGTTTTTACAAAAAAAGTATATAAGTAGTATATCAGCCATGTTCCCCATAACACAAGCTCTGCTTAGTTTGGGGTTAGATGATGTTGTGTAAAAATTTCTAACATTTTTTTTACGTGTGTTCAATATAATATTATTAGGTAAGTATAGAGACAGGTTTGTTTGCAGAACGAGTTTTCGGCCCAATCGCTTTTTCAATTTATCTTACTGCAATTATTTATACTGTGTCATAGTGTATTCAGTTTTTGGATTGGATTTCTCGTTCAAAGAGCTTTCGCAAGCTCACAGCGTACTTAGGTTCTCAGTAGTTTTCGCGTTGTTTGGTGTCAAATCACGTATTTTGTTACATGTTTTGTAGGCATTTGCAAGTTTCAACTCGGCACATACCAAGAACTTGAGAATACATTACTTAAGTACCTTTTCTACGAGTTAGAAATAAATAACAGAGAGTTTTACTGAAAATATAATTATACGTATTACATATATGTATTTATAGGTATTAATATATTGTTTAAGTATGTAGTTATGTAGGTATATTGTGTATAATATATACTTATAAAATCGATTGTCCTGACTGACTGATCTATCAACGCACAACCAAAACTAATAATTCTAAAAAGCTGATATTTGGAACATAGGTTAATTTATAACGTATGCGTGTGCTGAGATTTTTGGGGACACTTTAAGGGGGGAAATGGGGGTGAAAGTTTGTATGAGAGTATCAGTTTTTTAAAGGTAAGAACTTGTTAATTGGAAATGTAGCTACTCATCATAAATAAATAATGTCAAGTTTCAGGGTTTTCAGACTTTCACATTTTAAAGGGGGGAAATGGGGGTGAATGTGTGTATAGGGCGAAGAGTTATAAAAGCAATCAACTTTCCACTACAACACGAATAAGAATATCTTCTTCATTAATTAACTAGTTGTTGCCCGCGGCTTCGCCCGCGTGGTATGTTAATAAAAGTAGCATATGACCGTCTCCAGGCTTCAAACTATGTCCATGAACTTTTGAATGAATGGAAAGGTTTACAATTTTCCATACAAAGTTAGAACTCAATTGCACACCCCCAAATGGTAGTTTTGAAAAAATAAAAAATACGTGTTTCATTATTTACTTCAAAGTTTATTTGTACAGAGTTTTGAGCGATTTTTTTTCATAGAAACTTTACCACCCTGTTTAACCCCGTTAGGGGTTGATTTTTGAAAATAAGATATGCCTATGTGTTATTCCAGCACCTAAACTATCTACATTCCAAATTAACTATCTACATTCCATTCATCAAAATCGGTTTAGTAGTTACGGAGATACGTGGTAACAAAGATTCACACACATACACACACACCCACACCCGCACAAGCGCACACACGCACATACACATACACACACACACACAGACTTTCGCATTTATTATAATAGTAGGACTAGTTTTAGTAGTACATAACCTATTGGTATATCAACTTAAAATAATAAAAATCATTTAGGAGGTCTGAGGTTTTGCGTTAATTTATTTATACCCTGTATATTTCAAGTATATACTTTACTGTCGGTAAAAATATCGGCTGTTACTTCACCATCGCCATCAAGTCGATGGTGGATGTATTCACGATCGTTCGTCATGACACTCCACGGAGAGGTAAGTCCAGAAGTGTACTTCTAAAGGGTAATAAGGACGAAGACAGCTCGCTGAGATAAAACTAATTTCAGCTTTTTAACATAACTTAAACAGTTTTTTTTAATTATTCATCTTCCTAACTTCACAATGAATGACTTTAAAAACTTTGTGTAAAAGACAAATTATAATTCTTTGACGTAGGTACCTACTTTTTGCTCACTGAAGTTGCTAATGATCGAAAAGTTTCACACCAAAGTAGTCTTTATGGCTACATCTTAGGGAATAAAGTTGAAAGGCAACGAACCAACCCAGGAAGGTAATATTATAGTGTGGCAGTAAATTTTTTACTATGCTTGATAAAGTTGATAAACTTCGGGCGGGGCCACATTTGTGACGTTTTACGCTCAGTACTGTGTGACAATATTACGGTACTTACTTGTCGCGTTGCTTATCTGCCTTTACCAAACAAACAAACACGATCACAACTGTAATCCCCATGATGAAGATCCTTAGATCCACAATCAGTACCTTGTGTGTCTACCATGTGTAGACAGAGACATGTCTAAACAAATTGTAAAATAAATTTGGCACATGTTCACGTTTTGCATTCCACGTAACAGGTCACAAGCTTATTGGAATACTACGATGTCATATGTTTCACGATGTTTTCTAACAAAAACGTAAAAATATACCGTATCTTTTAAACGAACACCGTATATGTTTTTGTCTTCTCCGAAAAATAAATAGAGGCAATAGTTGGCTCGAACTATTTCCATAAAATTAAAAGGATAGAAGGCCAGACCACACTATCTAGATCTAATATTTGCCAATCATTAAAAGATTAGCCTCGCATTGGTAATCGAACCGACACTTCTAGCGTCACAGCCAGCAGCGCCTCCGAGGCCGTTAATGATCTATACAGTCGTGTGTTTTTGACACGGTGTCACACCATCACGTTCATGAGCCCAGTAACGTCACAAATGTAAACCTATCCTAAAGTTGACGATACGACACATTGTATAAAGTTATCATTTTTCCGAAACGTATAAAGCTTTTATATGTAAGATAGGAGGAAGTTACGTCATAAAGTTAATATGATAGCTTAGACAATTTCTTCTTAATTTGTACTTTTTGATGTACTATAAAGAATTGTACTGTTAATATTTTATTTAACATTAAATATTAACAGTACAATAGTATTGTACTTAGGGCGACTGGTCGAAGCGACGTCTAACCATAGAGCTGGTTCTTATTTAATAATAATTAATGCTAATATTGCTGGACATTTTCCACACAGCATCATCTAGCCCCAAACTAAGCAGAGCTTGTGTTATGGGAACTACATGACTGATATACTATTTATATACTTTTTTTGTAAATACATACATATTGTTCCAAGACCGGTGGTTGTACATGGCCACCTTCTCGAAATTGTTTCCGAATATACTTACCTTGGGCAGATTCTGCAGTTGGGTAAAAACAATTTCGAGAAGGAGGCCAAGAGGAGACCCCAACTAGGCTGGGCAGCGTTTGGAAAACTATCTTCTCGTCATCCATACCGTAATGCTTGAAAACGAAAGTTTTCAATCAGTGCGTCCTACCCGTCATGACCTACGGAGCTGAGACGTGGACACTCACGATAGGGCTGGTCCACCAGTTCAAAGTCGCTCAGCGAGCTATGGAAAGAGCTATGCTCGGAGTCTCTCTGAAGGATAGGATTCGTAACGAATACATCCGTCAGAGAACCAAAGTTATCGACATAGCTCAACAAATTAGCAAGCTGAAGTGGCAGTGGGCCGGTCATATCTCGCGAAGAACCGACAACCGCTGGGGTAAACGTGTTCTTGAGTGGAGACCGCGACTCGGCAAACGTAGTGTAGGACGCCCTCCGGCCAGGTGGGATGACGATCTGCGAAAGACTGCAGGCAGATGCTGGATGCGGCAAGCTGAAGACAGGGCGCTATGGCGCTTATTAGGGGAGGCCTATGTCCAGCAGTGGACTAATATAGGCTGATGATGATGACATACATATTATACATGGAAAACACCCAGACCCGAGACAAATATTTGCAGATCTTACAAACATTTTTCCCGCGGCGGGAATCGAACCCGCAACCATCTGCGTCTCAGGCGGGCCTTCGCCGACTGCGCCAGAGGTCGTCAGGGTTATTTGGGTCAGCGCATTGCCATTCAGCGTGGCAATGCGCTGACCCAAATGCTAGGTATCTACGCATGTGGCGTCCCATACCAAAGACATGCATTGCATGCATGCCATTCAGCGTGGCAAGGTGGCCAGTATTTTGGGAACGCTTCCGTCTGGTAGTGATCTGGATCAGTTGAGCTATCTACATATCCTTTGCAACGGTCTTTAGATGGCTAGCTGTTTCATCTGTATTTTTTGTATATACCTACTTGTTAATAGTTTTATGAATAAATGTATTATACAAAGATTGTGTAGATTACTCAATAGCTTTGTAAAGACAATACCTTATAAATATTTTTTATACCAATATTTTTATGACAAATAAGTTTTTTATCTACATTCAAAACCAAAATTTACAGAGTTTGTAACCCAATTGACACCTGATTCTTTGTTTCTTTTTTTCTTTTTTTTTTTATTGTATTCATATTCATTTAGTTATATTAACAACTAGCTTCGGCTTCGCCCGCGTGGTACTCGGATAAAAAGTAGCCTATATGTTATTCTGATGTATAAGGTATATTACTGTAAAGTTTCATTAAAATCCGTTCAGTAGTTTTTGCGTCAAAGAGTAACAAACATAAATAAATAATAAATAATTTTGGACATTTTTGTCCAAAATTATTTATTATTTATTAAAATTATTGGACATTGTAATTGGAATAACATTTAAACTAGATCCTAAAAAAAACAACTATAAGCAATTATTCATGTAAATTCTGTTGATGTTCCTAATAAATAAATAATTGATCTTTACGAAATAAACTCTCTACGTCGCGTCGTAGCAAAGCGTCTACGGCGTAGAAGATACTACGCCGTAGCACATTTCTCAGGTCACGTGACGAGAGTGGTTTTATTTTTCTAGAAATATAAAAGTCTTCCTTACGTGTGCCCATATTTTATGTCAGCGGAAATGAACTGGAAGTGGAAGGCTCTTTGGGAAAACTTATTTAAAGTGTCTCTTGTCTACATTCTAGTCTAGATAGTTAAAACGTAAAAGCAGTCCTATATCAGACTATGTTGTTCAAATAAACTTAAGTATTCCCTTATTTACATGATTAAAAAGCTCTTAAAAAAACAAAGTATGTAATTTTACGCACACATGGTCACTATATTATTTAAACACACATAACTTATATGCACAAAATAAATGCACAATGGACGGTTCTATTAGTAAAGTGATTTATTCTAGACAACCTTAGGTGAAATCTTAGGGTCATACTTCAATAGGATTTTTACAAAGGGGCCACACTCATGTTTGTGGCGACACCGCCACCGCGCTAATTTGCGCGGGTCTTCATAATCATGTAATCATAAAGTTGTGGACGGAGAAAAGTAAGTCAAATAAGTTTCAATAACGTACATTGGAACATTCATATTGTACAAACGGGAATTTTCACGTACTGCACTATCGGTGAAGGCACCGACTAAGTTTTGACTCATTCCGAGAGTCTTCATCAGGATGTGTGGTTGCGACTTTCTCCTTCCGCGTCGCGCCGTACACTGACGCACTGAGTGCAGTACGTGAAAATTCCCGTTTGTACAATATGAATAGTCAAGTTCACGATAGTTTTTGGAATAAAATTACATTGGAACTTTTGTACGTGACGTCACTGACATGGGAAGTCAAATGATAGTCACATAATACATAAACACAATACAGAACACGACAGGTACAAATCCTTAATCAACATAAAAGTATTGATTATCGATATTTTTTTTACTTTTTATAAGTATACTTTTATACACCTAGAACAATTTCATAGTTTTGTGATACTTTTTATCATAAAACTATGAAATTGTCGTAGATATTCGAAGTCAAATCCTTAATAAATCCTTTTATGTAATAAAATAGCAAGACTATTGAATTTAATATTCATTTCGGCGCTCCAAGCTTAGTTCTATTTCTGGCTGGCTGGAAACATTGTGTATTCAGATAAGATCAGACAAATTTATTGTAATAAAATTTTAGAGATAGAGTTTTTATAAAATATTACATTGTATATAGCCTACAAAAATGGCTAGGTAGATTTTTCCACCTCAAAACAGGTACTTTTTTTAATTACGGGTAATTTTTGAGTACAATGCCATAGCATCATCTTCTTGTCCTTATCCCACATTACGTGGGGTCGGCACAACATGTTTTCATCTTCCACTCTCCTCTATCAGCCGTCATCTCAGTACTCACTCCTTTCTTAATCATGTCATTCTTCACACAATCCATCCATCTTTTCTTTGGCCTACCTCTGCTTTTATTTCCATCCACATTCATATTTAACACTCTTCTCGTAATGTGACATTCTTCCCTCCTGATAACATGCCCATACCATCCTAACCTATAACTCCTCAACTTTTCCGTCACGGATGCTACTTTCAAACTTCCCCTGATATACTCATTCCTTATTTTGTCCATTCTAGTAACTCCACATATCCATCTCAACATTCGCATCTCAGCTGCGTGCACTCTTCTTTCATCAATCCCTTTGGTTGCTCAACACTCCGATCCACACAATACGACAGGTCTTATGATCGTTTTGTAAATTTTTCCTTTGAGCCTAATTGAGTACAATGCCATATGTGTAAAATAAAAGAAGATTAATCCAAATAAGAACGGATTATGGTTTTATGTATTATCGTGTAGCTAAACCGATCGCAGACTGAAACGTACGGAACACTCTGAAAACAGGACCCATTCTTTTTGGAGTTAGGAGCGTGACGTTATGATTCTAATAATATCTAATAGACTTGCTTACTCCCGCGGCTTCACTCGCGTGATACTAGATATAAAAGTAGATTGTCTAGGTCACAAACACTATATAATAATAATAATATTGCTGGTCATTTTCACACAGCATCATCTAGCCCCAAACTAAGCAGAGCTTGTATTATGGGAACTACATGACTGATACACTACTTATATACATATTTTTTTTTAAACATACATATTATGTAGTTTATTAAATATTGTGGTAGTTTAAGTATATTTCCTGACTTTGTAGTTAAACCTACCAACTTTATCACTTCTCTATCTCTCCTCAAAAGTTTGCTGGAAGAAAACTCTTTTGAGGTTTAAACTCGCCTTTGTACATGTCTCACCTAATATTTTATTTTATTTTTCTGTTTTATTTCTGTGTGTACAATAAAGAATTATGTGAATTATAAGTATTATACACAGAAAAACCCAGACTCGAGACTAATATTTGCAGTTATATTCCAACACTGCACTGATTTAGCCTCTGAAGATGTCCATCATACGAAATTTATTTATGAGCATGTTTGTTTTCTTTGTTTTGTTTCAATCAACCTGCCTTTCTTTCACTTCACATCCAACCCCTATCAATTGACTTGAATAATCTTGTTCTCAATCAAAAACATGTTTTTACACAAATCCAAAATTATTTTATCACAAAGACCCCACTTTATCAAAACGTAAGAGAAATTCGCATAATCTGTTAAATTAGGTACGTCTTTTTCCGGACCCGAGCCGGCTGCGATTCATTCGGAATATTTACGGGACCCGTAATGGACAAGGATACTTATCGAGAAGATTTGTGTGTTTGTTTTCATGGCGAGTGGAGGCTACGGGTTCAAGGCGAGCATAGGCGACATGAAATGTTGTGAAACTTGTTATTGAGAAAAACACAACTTTTCATCAAAGTTTAGATGTAGTGAGTAATCTCCAAAACAACTCATCCGATTAAAAAAAATACATTTATATTATTTCACCTTTCTATCGTGATCTACGAAGCTCAGACTTGGTCCTTGATCGAAGCACAAAAGTCCCAACTGATTCCCATTCCCAAGATTTGCCAAAGAGCGATGGAGAGAAGCATTCTAGGAGTCAAACGAACCGATAGAAAAAGAAACATCAAAATTACGCGCTAAAACTGTCATTACTGATGTAAGCATGAAGATTGCTCGCTTAAAGTGGGATTGGGCAGGTCATATTACTCGAATGCATCCAGATCATTGGGCAAATCTAGTCACTGAATTTATACTGAATAACGTTTTTATTTTGTTTCAAGGTGACTTGGTTGGAAGTTTTCAAAAACTGTGCTTAAATCTGTTTCACCCATGAACAAGCTTTGTTTCCTTTGGTATGACTGTGTGTAATTCTCTTTGATAATTGTGTCGGATTGCTTTGATCACTATAAGAATCAGTGAGCTGAAAAGTCCATTGTTCACGTTGGAAATGTAACGTGGAGGCCATTTTTAATCCTACTAATATAATAAATGCGAAAGTCTGTGTGTGTGTGTGTGTGTGTGTGAATGTTTGTTACCACGTATCTCCGTAACTACTAAACCGATTTTGATCTGAAATCTAGATAGTTTAAGATCTGGAATAACACAGGTTAATTTTCGAAAATCGACCCCTAAGGAGGTTAAACAAAGGCGGTAAAGTTTCTATGAAAAAACAAATTGTTTGATTCGCTCAAAACTCTGTACAAATAAACTTTGAAGTAAATAATGAAACACGTATTTTTTATTTTTTTTAAACTACCCTTTGGGGGTATGCAATTGAGTTCTAAACTTTGTATAAATTGTAATCCTTGGTTCGATTCATTCAAAACTTGGTGGACATAGTTTGAAGCCTGGAGACGGTCATATGCTACTTTTATTTACATACCACGCGGGCGAAGCCGCGGGCAACAACTAGTATAAAAATAAAGTAGTTTTCTTTCCCAGCCAATGCCACGAGTTTTAGTTAGATTGGTAGGTACAGTTAATGTCTTGTGGCTCCGCAAAACACTATAAAGCCTTCGTCATCTGATTGTCTGACCGTCCGTTACAGCGCCTGCTATGTAACCATCTGTGTGTAGCTAGATGAAATTAAAAAAAAACGTGTCCCTATAGTCACTATACTGATAAATAGAATTGTCAAAAACTAAGGAAAGTTTTTAATTTTAATGTTTTTGGTACACGTAACAAAAACGCTCAAAAATGCTAATATTTTATTAACAACAACATAATTGGAATTCTAGTGGTTTATATTATTTTAAGATAGTTATCATTACGATTATACTTCCTACTATTAAGTACGAAGCTTCGTAGTATTAACTTGCAATCGATTAGCATGTCTTCTGGGGTGGTTCTTAGGTAGGTCTTATCTCCAAGAAGTCACTAGAGGGCGTTGCGATCAATGATGGAACTATACTTCAAAGGTTTTACAATTTTGTAAAAATTACCTTGTTAAGTACATGTTTTAATTGCATACATAGGAGGGTATCCGTTAAGCATGAGATTTAAAATAGCAATCTAATTCGTAATATGTTGGTATCAAGCTTAAAATATCAAGCATGCTGTTAGTGTGTAAAATTTAAATCACTTACCGCCATTTTCTGTTCGTCCGCGATTGCATGGAAGTAAACAGATTGGTTTTAGTAACACATCTTGTAAATAATAAAATTTAAAATCATGCATCATTTTAAGCTTCATCATTAGGTTTAAAACATTACAAATTAAAGTATTCTCTCGCTGCCGTTTTCAGTATAGTCAGCAGGAGAATAGTACGTGGTTTAGTCGTAATAATATCCTAAAATTAACAACAAAATTAGTTTTTACATTTGTGATTGTACGGAACCTTTAATGCGCAAATATGGCTCGCACTTGACCGGTCTTATTTTGATCTCTGCCGATTTCTCACGCGAGACAGCGGAGAATGCCAATAAGTATTACTTCTCTCTTACGTGGTGACTTTTTGGTATAATTTTTCTCCTGGATCCACTTGAGGGAGCGCCTGAGGAACTGATTTCATCCATTTTGTTCCTCGTATATACAAATCAAATACAATATTCCATCAATTCATCAATAAAAAAATGATCAAATCCTAAGATCAACATAACTAGTAAGCAATTTTTATCGTAATGACATCGTTCTGGTTTAATAGCAACTAGATACTGCTCACGGCTACGCCGACGTAGTACCCGGATGAAAAGTACCCGATGAGAAGTAGCTGTTACCGTTCAAGAAACGCATTTGCTCGCTTTTATTTTAACGGTATAATATACAGTCTATGTCTACCCTTTAGAGTGGACCTAGGACCTCGGCTGTATATTATATTTTAGGATAGACCTTAAGGTCCATCCTAAAATAGTAATGAAACTAATATTTTATTATAATCGAATGATTAGTTGCGAAGATTATCTCCCTCCTACATCCAAACGTACAAACTTTACCTCTTTATAATATTAGTGTATTGGTAGATATTGCAAAAATATTACATCATTTTATAACTCCTTCCAGCATAAAACAAATCTATTCAGTTACGTCTATCAATAAAGTATACACGTATCAGTTTATACGAGTATCTAGTTAGATTCTGTAATATTTGCAATATCTTCTTTTTATTATCCACCCAGCAATAATGGATAATAACATTGTGGATACTCATATCTACAAAATACTTTTTCACGCTCTTTACCGAATGAGTCTATACCACAGGTTCTCAAACTTATTTCTCCCACCGCCCACGTTGAGAATAAAATAAATCCTAACACCCCCAAAGTTTTTAAACATAACCTATGCTGTCCCCTCTAGACCGCCATAGCGCCTCCAATATCTTCTAAAGCCTTCTACCGCCCCCCTGAAGGTCTCCAGTGCCCACAAGGGGGCGTTATCGCCCACTTTGATAAACAGTGGTCTATACTATGTGATTTTTTTATATAAGTAAAGTGTCAAACAAGCATACGGCCACGCTTGCGACACCTGAGGTACTCACTCGTTGACTACCCTGAGACATAACAGATAAATAGGTCTAGTGAAGCTAGGTTCTAAGATAAGGCTTGATAATGTTAGGCTTTGATCTTTGTGATGTAAAAATGTTTATTTCTAGGTCTGATCTAGCTTATACGTAACAAGCTATGTAGTATCTGCATCCATCTGAATTCAGCTATAAAGACCTCAAAAGCTTTTAAAGCTCTTGTTGCGGATATTTCCGCTACAAGAGCTTCCTTTGAGCCAGCATATCATTTTATGACATGCTGGCTCAAAGGCAACGCCCTTTTACACTTTACAAAGCAACGCCTGAGACAACGGATATTTTATGTAACATAGATATTTCCAAAGCAGCTGGACATTATTAATACATTTATTCATATAGCTCTATTCAAGTAGGTTTATACAAAAAATATGAAATAGCTATCTAAAGATCGTTGCAAATGATCTATGTTCTGTGATTTGTACCGTTTGCGGAAATTAAACTACTTTGACTATATATTAAATGAGGAATCGATACCTACATGCACCTTAGACAAACAACTAGGTATTAGGTTTATTAAATGTACTTAGCAAAGACATGTAACTGTAAACTTTATTATGAATAATAAAAAAAAAGATTGCTCACTACTCTAGATGACAACCAGACGGACTTCCGTCTGGTTACATATAAGAAACACTTGTTCCTTATATGTAACTTGGTATTTATTATTAGTGAAAAAAGTATTTTAAAGCCATTTGACGATTCTTATCTATAGAGGAAAAAATATCAAATATTGACACTTTTTTGAATAGTTTGTCTTGTCTACAATATATTTAAAAAGTGCTATTAAAAATAAAACACTTATAGAAGCCACAGCATGCTAAATGATAGTGAAATGTATCTTTTTCAGAACAAAATTAATGTTCTTTTAGATTAGAATAATCACTCTCTACGAGAAAATGATCACGAGGAAACTGATGTCTAAGAACTAAAAAAATCGAAGGCATGTGCCATCTTTTATTGTTCCAATAAGCAGCGACAGGCTTGCAACCTGTCATGTGGAATGATAACTCCGTATCTATGACTACCCCTGCTTGGTATTCTCGAAGATCTACGCGCTGAGTATGTATATTTGATTGTCCTTCATGAAAAATCCAGTCGTGAGCGTGTTTGTTTTTGTTTAATCACGAGAAATTGAGCTGTTATTGACTTTGGAAAACAACTAAGTTAATAGATTAAAGTTCAAGTAAGCGAGCAATTTAACCACGGACAGGTTCAGATCAGCATCCAATATTAAACTTATTTCGGAATTAGCTAAAGTAGAAGCAACTTGGTTACCGAACATAAGCCTCACTAACAAGTGCTCAAAGTGTAATATCGCCCAACTGCGCGCAATTACTTAACTTTTCTGTTCGAGTTTTGGTGCTTTTACATTATTCGGCGTGACGTTATAATCTTCACGGGAAAATAGCATAATCATTTCGTTGCGTAGCGTATCATAATCATGATACGCTATGTCACGAAGAACTTGCTACCTAGGTGACGTAGAATTGCTACGTGATGTATAATATACTCTTTACGCAATGCTACGGAGTAACATAAGCCCGACTAACAAGTGCTCAAAGTGTAATATTGCCCAACTGCACGCAATGAATTAACTTTTTTGTTTGAGTTTTTGCGCTTTTAAATTGTGTGGCACGCCGTTATAATATTCACGGGAAAATAGCATAATCATGATACGCTACGCAACGAAACGCTATGCCACGTAGAGCTTGCTACGTGATGTATCATATACTTTTTACGCAACATAGTATACATGCTACGGAATAATATAAGCCCGACTAACAAGTGCCCAAAGTGTAATAACTCCCAAATGCGCGCAATTAATTAACGTTTCTGTTTGAGTTTTTGCGCTTTTAAATTGTGTGGCACGCCGTTATAATATTCACGGGAAAATAGCATAATCATGATACGCTACGCAACGAACTACGGTATGCCACGTAGAGCTTGCTACCTACGTGACGTAAAATTGCTACGTGACGTTTTTACGCAACGTAGTGTGCTACGTTTTACATCCTACGTTTTTTTACTATTAATTTAAATTTTTGTTCCAACGTCAACTTCGAACCGGTGATACTTTGATAAGTAACTGATCACAGCGTTATCTGAGCAGAATGTCGTATCGTGTCGTGATGATATGATCAGCCTTTTCAGAGTTCACTAGGTACTGATTGCCCTCTGATGTGTAAGTGGTTAAATATTGTTAAAGGTTTTGGTAGCTTTATGTAAAAGTAATTTTAGGTTTATATAAATATTTAACTGTTATCCTTTACATAGGATATTAATTGAGTTGGTTTGATAGTGCTTTAGCGGTTCAATGTGATTGTTTACTAAAAACTTTAACAATTCTAAGAGCTACCTTTAGTTCTACGGATACATACTCGTACAGTTGATTTTGATATTCATATTGTCGGTTTGATCACATTCTTTTCAATATTTGTCCCACATGCCTGATTTACACGAAGCCAGTAAGACAGACAGCCAGCCAACTGGTAAGTTATCCGCTCAATTTATAAGGTTGTTTTAGATTTACCTGCATAATTTATCTTACGACAGTTATGGTGCAGATAGCTGTTGCATGTCAAAAATTACATGTTTTGATCGCAAGGCATTGAATTTAAGCTTATATCACCAATACGCCAGAGGTAAACTACACCGCGCTGAAAAAAAATGGAGGAAACACACATTTTGAGAATATAAAAATCAAAACAAACAAATACGCTCAAAACGGAATTCCCCACAACAGGGTTCTATATTTACATACTAGCCTCTGCCCACGGTTTCACCCGCATGTAGCCTATGTGTTATGACGTTTAATTCCGGAGTTTTGAATTAAAGCCTGCGCAACTTACCAGCTGTCTGCTCTCTGTCCATCTGGCTGGCTTCGTGTGAATCAGGCATTAGTCAATAAACGTGTTGGAAGTTACCATAATTCTCTCTGCGATCGCTAGTTACCTGTAAACTTTTATCGCTATTCCCTAGCCATTTGGCCTTCACGCACAACGTATGATGTTTTGTTTTACATCACGTCACCCGATGTTATCGTGGCAATGGATATAAATATAATGATTAATTGCGGGTAGATGGTAGAAAAATAGAAATAAGGAGGTTTGATATATTTGTAGAAATTCTACCTGAAACCGTTAGGTAGTTTTAATATACGTGTGAAAAATTTAAAATTATTTCATTTACGCCTTAAAGAAAACATCATTTTACAATAAGAGAATACTGTTAAAAGTAGGCTTAAGGTAGTTTTAGTAATAAATTAAAGTGATACGACTAGCCTCAGCAAGTATAATAAGTATCCTGCGAAAAGTATTTTATGTATTTTATTCGTTTTATTTTTACTGAAAAAAAACGATTATGAGTAAATAATGGTGTATGTTGATCTTACAACAATATAAATAAATATTGTAAAAACGGGAATTTTCACGTACTGCACTATCGGTGAAGGCGCCGACTAAGTTTCGACTCATTCCGAGAGTCTTCATCAGGGTGAGTGGTTGCGACTTTCTCCTTCCGCGTCGCGCCGTGCACTACGTTTTTGGAATAAAATATAAATAAAATAATAAGAAGTAAATAATGCTGGACATTTTTAACACAGCATCATCTAGCCCAAAAATAAGCAGAGCTTGTATCATGGAACGTATATAACCAGTGAACGGACAGGTATATTATATACCTTTCGCAATTATAACAAAAATATAAATTGGGCACATACACAGCGTAGGAAGGCCCCCACCCGTTGGACCGATGACATAAAAAGGCTGCAATAATCGGTTGATGGATGTGGCCCAAGATAGCGCTATGGGATAAAAGCCAGCTACGACACACGGGGTGTGGGTTCGATTCCCGCTGCGGGACAAATGTTTGCATGTTCTGCAGATGTTTGTTCCGGGTCTGGGTGGTATGGTACCACGGTACTGATAGTTCCTGATACCCACGATACAGGAAATCTTAGTGTGGGGTCAGGCCTGTGAAGTCTGTTGGATGTTTATTTATTTACTAGCTTCTGCTTCTGCTTCGCCCGCGTGGTACCCGGATAAAAAGTATCCTATGTGTTATTCTAATGTATAAGCTATATTACTGTAAAGTTTTAAAATTTATTCAGTAGTTTTTGTGTGAAAGAGTAAGAAATATCAATCCTTACAAATTTTCACGTTTATAATATTAGTAGGATTTTAAGATCGTTCGTCTTAGTACTTCTTGGTGATGATGATTGTTTATCAATTGGAGTAAAGTCCTTGATTAAAATTAAATATCCGTCAATACAATAACCCTCATTTATTTCTTGTTATTTCTCTGGTGCCGTTAAAATGGCGTTGAACAAATCAATTACTTTGTACTACAGTTTTGAAAGGCTGTCGATTTAATCACAAACAATTGAGAACAACTTGGTCATTCATTATATTTTAAAAAAAGTAGTAAGTTTTTTTTTTAAATTTATTATTTTTAGTTTACTATTAGATGCTTATGCTAAGCTCATCTAAAAATATATCAGTCATGTTGTTTTCATAACGCAAGCTATGCTTACTTTTGGGCTTGGTCTTCCACCATTATTATTAATCAATGAAAAGATTATTGAAAATCTTATTATAAAAAAAATGCTGGATATTTTCACACGACATCATCTAGCCCCAAAGTAAGTAGAGCTCTTGTTATGGAAATTACATGACTGATACACTCATATACTTTTTTTGTTGTAAATATCGCATATTTTACATAGAAAAACCCAGACCCGAGACAAATATTTGCAGATTATACAAAACATTTGTCCCGCGGCGGGAATTGAACCCGCAACCTTCAGCATTTCAGGCGGACCTTCACCCACTGCGGTCATCATTTATAATTAGTCGTCATTGTAATTATGAAATTAAGTTTGACTTATAATACTTACTTTTTGATTTTGACACAATCTGGTTGGGGTCGAAAATATATATATCTGAAATGCTTGTCTCGCAGAAAAATGTATAGATAGATAGATAGAAAATTCTTTATTGGACAAATTAGAAGTACATAGGCTACCTTAATGCTAAAAAAAAATCTTTTCCAGATAACCTTTTTGTATTGTGGAAAAACATGAGTTGGTAGTGTACAGAATGGTTCAAACAAAAATAATAGAGGTAATATATGGTGATTATGTAACGTTAATGTTTAAATATATACAAAATATTTGGTACATTATGACTGTTTGTAATTGCTTATTATTTTGAGGACCTCGGTAGTGCGGCAGGCGAGTAGCCGACGCAAGAGGTGCAGGATCGATTCCCACTGCGGACTAGCGATAGGCGTTGAATATACGAACTAGCTAGTTGAATTAACCGTTCACGTTGAATCAAAGCATCGACGGTTCACTGTCACTCATTCAACTAGTTGAAATCGTAGACGGCTAAACTGAGATTCCACAACGTTCGTATTGATGGGCAACGCGACGAGATGATGCGTGAACGTAGACGGTATTAACCGTCTACGTTCATGCAGTTCAATCAACCGTTTACGTTGAATCAACGCATCGGCGGTTCACTGTCACTCATTCAACTAGTTGAAATCGTAGACGGCTTAACTGAGATTCCACAACGTTCATATCGATGGGCAACGCGACGAGACGATGCGTGAACGTAGACCGTATTAACCGTCTACGTTCATGCAGTTGAATCAACGCATCGACGGTTCACTGTCACTCATTCAACTAGTTGAAATCGTAGACGGCTTAACTGAGATTCCACAACGTTCATATCGATGGGCAACGCGACGAGACGATGCGTGAACGTAGACCGTATTAACCGTCTACGTTCATGCAGTTGAATCAACGCATCGACGGTTCACTGTCACTCATTCAACTAGTTGAAATCGTAGACGGCTTAACTGAGATTCCACAACGTTCATATCGATGGGCAACGCGACGAGACGATGCGTGAACGTAGACCGTATTAACCGTCTACGTTCATGCAGTTGAATCAACGCATCGACGGTTCACTGTCACTCATTCAACTAGTTGAAATCGTAGACGGCTAAACTGACGCGACGAGTCGATCCGTGAATATAGACGGTTAATACCGTCTACGTCCACGCGTCCACAGACGAGTTTATAATGAAACTTGAAAAGTATGAAGGGAAGTTTTTTATTGCAAATAAATAAATACCTATCTGTAAATCGTTTGCAACGGTATTTAGATAGCTAGCTGTTTGATCTGTATTTTTGTAAGTTTTTTTTTTCAAATAGGCTCGCATAAAAAGTAAAAAGAGAAGTTTTAAGTTTTACGGCACATTTCTTCGAAATTTATGAAGTTTCAAAGAAACGTGATAATAAGACTACCTACTCGTACCTAGTCTATACGTTACGGTTGAGCTACGTCAGATAATCTGATAGATACTATCGACTAGGTAGACATCGTCGCGAAGTTTAGATAGTCCGTCAATATAACGAAGTTGAAACATCGACTAGTCGACGAATTCAACTAGTCGATGGACTGGTTGATGAACGAAAATAAACGGTTTTGTTTCGTTTACGATAATTACGTCGACGACTCATCGCTACTGCGGACCAAATGTTTGCATATTTTGCAGATATTTGCATATATGATATATGTAGCAAATGTAATTTCCATACAATTTTATCTTTCCGCAGGCGTTAACGTCAACAGAAAGTGGTATTTGTCTAGACCCCCAGGTATCGTGGTACCTGGGTGCACATAGTAACTGATCCCCATGACACAAGGAATCCTAATATGGGGTCAGGACCATGCATTGTGTATGTTAGGTGTTTTATTATTATTTTACTACTAGTTGTTGCCCGCGGCTTCGCCCGCGTGGTATGTTAATAAAAGTAGCATATGACCGTCTCCAGGCTTCAAACTATGTCCACCAACTCTTGAATGAATCGAACCAAGGATTACAATTTATACAAAGTTTAGAACTCAATTGCACACCCCCAAAGGGTAGTTTTGAAAAAATAAAAAATACGTGTTTCATTATTTACTTTAAAGTTTATTTGTACAGAGTTTTGAGCGAATCAAACATTTTTCATTTTTTTCATAGAAACTTTACCGCCCTATTTAACCCCCTTAGGGGTCGATTTTCGAAAATTAGATTGGCCTAATTGTTATTCCAAATCCTATCTAAACTATCTAAACTATCTATATTCCAAATTTCATCAAAATCGGTTTAGTAGTTACGGAGATACGTGGTAACAAACATTCACACACACAGACACAGGCTTTCGCATTTATTATATTAGTAGGATTTCATAGTTAACTACCTCTAGATACAACTTGATCAAGCCGTGTTAATTATAGACTGTGTTTTAATCAAGTCGTTCATTGCCTGTTCGGTTGACGAGTTTTTTATCATTGAGAAAATAAAGCGTTTTTTACAGGAAACTTTAAATTATTTCACGTTGGCTGGTCTTTTTTTTCATTTATTTAAGGACTTCTAAACATGGTTTACGTCAGACCCATAAAGTAACACAGTTATACAAAACGAAAATAAATATACTCTTAAGAAAACAGGTACACATTCTAAAAATAAAAAAAGTAAATAATTTAATACCAAGAAAACAAACACGCTCACTTCTGTAATTTCCAATTTTCCAATTTAATATCATTTAGAATAAAAGTGACTTGTCAATTTTGAATCAAATCAAATCATTTATTCGCAAGAATACATCCTACTAATATTATAAACGTGAAATTTTGTGAGGATGTTTGTTCCTCTTTCACGCAAAAACTACTAAACGGATTTTGATGAAACTATACAGTAATCTAGCTCATACATCAGAATAACACATAGGCTACTTTTTATCCGGGTACCACGCGGGCGAAGCCGTGGGCAGAAGCTAGTATTTTATAATTCAGGTTTTAAATATTATGATTGCAGATGTACTCAGCCTGCATGCAGGCGTGCAAATATTAAAAATGTCATGCTTATTTATTTATATTATTATATGTAACATACTCATCTAGGCTATAAAAACAATTACACATTAACCATTTACTTAACTTTCTCTTAAATGTTATTCCATCTAACGCTTTAAGTTCCTCAGGTAATCTATTATAAATTATTAGACACATATTATAAATATTTATAATGTACTTTCAATATAGGTCCCGTTTTCTCAATAACCGTGAAATAAAAACCAAATTGAGTTGCTCTGAAAAGAGATTTTTTTTATTGAACAATGCTTTACATTTTTATCTATTAGATTATGTACGTTCATGCAAACAATTAAAAATCTTACCTGAAAAGAGAAACAACATTTAAAGCTATTATTTCACAAATTCCTTTACTGAGTTATCTTATAACGTTTTCTTTTTATTACAATCATCTGACCACAGATTACATAACACTCCAACCTGTGGGTCATCCTTCCATAGATCTACTTATTATTACACAGCTTATACATGAAACGACATTAAGCGAATGCGCGGCAAATTCAAATTAAATGAAGTGCCATTAACTTCATTTACATATTTTTCATATAGATATGATATATCTATATGAAAAATATGTAGATATCTTTGGAGGTGGTTTCAAGTTGGTTTAATTTTTTACTTTTATACTGAAGTATCTTTTCTGTCAAATACTTTATTTGATTGCGATTAGGTTAAAATTACTTTATTCTCAAAAAGAAAAATAGATGTCGCGTACATGAGAACGATATAATCTTAATTACTAATTTGAAAATAGGTCCTTCTTAAATAATTTTAAGTTTAGGTTTTGCCCATTTAACGAGTGATGCATCATTGATTATATGATGAGCTAATTTGTGTTTAAACACGTTAAATGAGCAAACACTTTTTATATTTGAGGGTAGTTTATTATACAGCTGTGCGCCTCCGAAGACTATCATTTTTTTGCCGTAGTTTGTTCGAACCTTTGGAAGAACAATAAAACTGTCTCGGTGAGTACTTCGCTTGTGGTTTGCCTAGTTGTTGTAAAGGCTAGGTTAGTATGGATCGTTTTGTTTTGGATTTTTCGAATGAGAATGCACGTATTGTATTTGTATAGTTGTTTGAGATTCATTAACTTAGTTTCTTTGTTAATTTTGTCTGTAGGTGTTAAGAAGGGGTAGTTAAAGAGTAATTTAATCATTTTATTTTGTACAGTTTGTAGTTTAGCTAACTTAGTTTTTACGGCGCCGCCCCAAATCTCTATCAAGTGAGGCTTGACCAGCGATTCCGTTGCCGCAAGGCACCGTGTAGTTTGGCCTTTACACGCTGCATTCGAGGGCTAGCGCGGGGTGGGATAGGGGTGGGTATGTTACGTCTAGTTGACAGTAGGTAGCGAGTGGACCAAGAAATTAATCCGCGCGGTAAATAAGCTAAGCTTTGGAGTGGAGTGAGTCTTCTGTACGTTATTAATATGATTATTCTGCAGCTCTACCTCTCCTTAATAAATGGAAAGTATCTTCAGGAAAGATACCGTAAAAGCACTAGGTGTGCTTTTGTTCTAGAAATAGGATGCATTTTCTTTGTGTAAAGCGAAGGCTTCTGATAAATAGAACTGATTTATTTTACCAGAGACGGACTAAGGTATTTTTTTTAGATGAACTTTAATTTGGCTTTACAATGAAATGGTAACTTTAGACTTCAAATAAAAAGGCCAAGTCTGATTTTCAAATACAGTCCAATAGTTAGATCAAAATTATACGGGTAACAAATATATAAGAGTTATAAAAATCTAAATTATGATGATACACTTCTGCCCACAGCTTCTCCCGCGTAGTATCCGGATAAAAAGTAGCCTATGTGTTATTTTGATGTATAAGCTATATTACTGTAAAGTTTCATCAAAATCCGTACAGTAGTTTTTGCGTGAAAGAGTAACAAACATCCGTCCTCACAAGCTTTCGCGTTTATAATATTACTAGGATATTAGGATTTAAATGTTGGGTTAAAAGAGAAAACGATTTTACTAGGCTTTACAATGAGGCTCTATAATTCCACTTCCATTACTAGTAGAATGTTATTTTCATATTATTATTTTTTTTAAATAATGCTGGACAATCCACACAGCATCATCTAGCCCCAAGCTAAGCAGAGCTTGTGTTATGGGTACTAGATGACTGATATACTTAATACAATACATAACATAGATAGATATTTTTTTTTTATTATGCATAGAAAATACCCAGAACACCCGGAACAAATATTTACAGCTCGTACAAACATTTGTCCCAGGGCCGGATATTGGTAGGTTTGTATGGAATTATTGATTCGTTTCACAACACTGCACTCTTATACCCTAGATCAGGGCCAACATACCAGAAAAAAACAGGTGCAACGTCGAATGAATTGATCACGTACAAGTAAATGAAGGCGTAAATTCACTTTAAAAAATACACGTAGTATTTACGTTGACTTTTCTCTATGGTCCTTGTTATTTCAATTAGAAAAACCTCTCAACTTTCACTTTAAATGAATCAGGAGTTTGAAGTTGTTGCACTTTTGATTATGTCTCTATTCACCCCATTACATCCGGCCGCCCTTTTCTTAGCTCCTTAATTCGGCCCTGTCTCGCTCTAATATTACACGGTCGAATCGCAAAGAGCCCTTCTTCCTAATGGACTCTACGCCTAGTAGAGTACTCTCCTCCGTTGAAATGTAGGATTTATCGCGTAAATCTGTCATTTTTATTTTCATCTCATTTTCAAGGTTTTCACAATCTTTTCCATTTAATTTCAGAAATGGTTTCAATCAAAACACGTGGATTTGATTTATAAATGTTTTTAAGAGTATTTTGATATATTGAATAAGATGTGTGCAAACAGTCTGCTCGATTTCTTATAGTAATTTATTTTTAAAGTGTTTGATTTGACTTTTGTTACACACTAGCCTCTTACTACGGCTTTGCTCGCATGATATCCGGATAAAAAGTAGCCCGCAGTAAAAAGTAGCGAAACAAATATAAGTTCAAGACCTAGAATAACATTCTAGGTCTTGAACCTATATTTGTTCCGAGTTTCATCCAAATCGGTCGTGCCGTTACGGAAATTATTATCAACAAACATCCAATCTTTGGCGGCAACCTCGGTGGCACGGTAGGCGTGTAGTCGGTTGCGACTCCAGAGGTGCGGGTTAGATTCCCTCTGTTCGCATAACGGTGTTCTTAGTCTGACTGTTGTGTTAGCATGGTTATTACTCGTATGAATGAATGAGTATGAAAATAACTTAACATTTAAAAAATATATACAACTTAATCAGACTACAAAACCTAACCAACGTGCGGTCTTTTCGCTTAGAAACGATATCTTCCAGACAACCTTTATGATACTCACGACAGGGAATCCTAGTGTGGGGTTAGGGCTATGTATTGTATGTATGTGCGTGTTAGGTATTTAATATCAATATAAACTTTTAAGGGTTAGGATAGGAGAAAGAACAGTGCAAGAGTACCCTAAACTGGCTAGCATGCATGAATAATGTGACTAGAGTAAATGGGAATCCGTGGAATCTGCCTACCCCTACGGAAAACAGGCGTGAGTATATCTATGTCAGGATAAGGATGGGATCACTAATTAACATAACACTGATGAGTACATAATATCAGTGACGTTAAACTAATATTACGGAGCCTTTTATAGACTTTATTTAATATATTTAATAATCAGTACTCTTTCTCAATAAATGAGTTCTTTGTTCGATTGGCACCACACTATAGCTGAATGACGAACTATCAAAAAACCAAGCAGAGTTTGCTACACGATTCTTCTAAGCTAGGAGGCGCGCAAAGTGTAAATTAACTAGATTTTTTTTAATTTCAATTAATTTTTAAACTGACTTTTCTACAATATTTTATTTTCGACACACAAAATATGTCTGCTATATGGGGCTGTGGTTTGGAGTCCTCATGAGAAAAAAATACATTAGTATGTTGGAAAAAATGCAAAATAAATTTACGAGATTTTTAAGTATACTTCATGACTTTGTACACCTACCAACTTTATCACTTCTCTATACCTCCTCAAAGGTTTGCTGGAAGAAAACTCTTTTTAGGGTTAAGCTCGTCTTTGTACATGCCTCACCTAATATTTTGTTTAATATTTCTGTTTTATTTCTGTGTACAATAAAGAATTATAAGAATTATAAGAATAAGAGATTTCTATATTTAAAATTATATGGGATCTACCCTTTTTACCCATTAATGTATCCTTCGTTATTTGTTTTAGGCATGGTAGGTTACACTAAATTAGAAGTGAGGGGGGAAATTATGTTTTAATGTATGTATATTTTGCGTTTACTAAGAGGTATGGTGCACAATCCGCGGGTCCTGATGTCTGTCGGTTTGTACGTGTCGAACAATTATGTGAATGCGTGGCATCTGCCTAGGCTGCTGGTGATCCCGAGGGCGAGGACTAACCTCCTGAATGAAGCTCCATTCACGCGAGCCTTTTGCTATCATCAACAGTCTATGTGAAACCGATGATATAGATATATATCACACCAGTTTGGCGAAGTTCGCAGATGCCGCTACATATTATATTTGTACTTTGTGATTTCATTGTCGTTTTGGTGTCTCTACTATCAAGACAATGTGATAGTAATTTAAAAAAAAATATAAAAAAATAGAGACTGTAATATTTTTTCTTATCTCTTTTAAAGACAAAACTATTGTCTTGGGTATACTAGGCGTTGGTGTTGGTTTAAGGGTGTCTTTATACATTTCTAGTTCTGTACTTCTATCAGAAACTGACACAAACTATTCCAATCTGGAGCCAGCAAATCATATTAATAAGAAAACCTAAACAATTTTAAAATCATGTTCCCAATCCCTCGTCTATCTTATTCCACTAGACAATGATGTAGGTCGCTGATTCTAGACAGGTTGAAAAGATATCCAATATTCATGAAAAAGGTCTGACAACTGACAACCATGTTCAGATGTCGTCTCTAAATAGTTTGAGTCGTGAAGCTGGAAAGTGTTGAGACGTTTCTTCTGAGATCATGAAATTTCAGCATCATACTAATTAATACTCATTAATTAACCGTAGGAAATACATAGTATATTTAGTTTTGTCAAATTTCTTAGTAATAATGGTCATTTATCTAAATGATACTATATGATAGGAAAAAACAAAAGTAACAGATGCTCTCCAGCATGCGCTCAAGTTAAAATGGAAGTGGGCAGGCCACTTAGCTCGATACACAGAAAATAGATGGACTATAGAGGCGACTAGATGGACAGGACCTAGTGGCAAAAGAAGACCTGGTCGACCAAGAAAAAGATGGACAGATGACATCAAAGAAACTGCTGGGACAATGGAGTCAACTGGAGGAGGTCTATACCCAAAGAGGGGTTCCTAATCAACATTAGTTTGTATATATAGCTACTTAAAATGATATGTAAAATTAGTTGGTAAGGAAATAAAAAAGGCTTTATTTTTATTAATATTATCTTAATGATAAATCTGATCAGTTAACTTAAACTTGCTAAAGAGAGTACACGGCGAATCATTGTGATCTTGCTTTATAGGCTTTTCAGTCCTAGTTAAGTTATGTTTGTACCGATGCACCTTTTTATAAACTTTGTAAACTTTACTTTACTTATTTTATAAGCGATTAAAATAAACAAGCACTGATTATTAAGAAGTTTTAGGGTCAAAATAAGTTCATGTACTTTATAAAACATCAAGTATTACATTTTAGTGTTTCTTTAATTTGAGATGCTATGTTTTATATAGCAACTAAGAAGGAATTGATACTTGTGATTTACTCTTTCGATCGATATCATTAAAATACAGTTTTTTTTCATTTAACGATTTCAAATTGCGGCTAAAACAAGGTCCTTTTTTAAATCTTTGAATGTAGTATGAATATCTTTAAAAAATAAAGAAACTTCTCTATTAGGTAAAATTTTCTGACATCAATATTTAAAGAGATTTTCCTCGATGTAGCATGGCCGCGGATAATTCTGCACAAAATTCCGAAATGGGATAATTCTGACAAAATTCCAAAATTCGGCTACGTTAAAGAAAGTGTTGGGTAAATTTATTCTGTAGGTTTCGGTAAAAATGAATAAATCAGCTGTCTTAGCTACGACATTATAATTAACCACTCGTTCTTTTAACAAGTGGGTAGGTACAAAGCTAAAAAAAACAGCTGATTAAAGAGTATTTTCAAAATGAAATAAGGAAAATCTAAAAGTTTTTTATCAACTAATCTTGTCACCTGGTATTTATGACGAACCACCACTTTCTGCTACTATGACGCTGACGGCCCAGTGGCGAAAAAAAGGAAAAAAGTGGTCGTTAGAGTGCACATCAATTTTTTGATCGCCACAGCCGCCGCCACCGCGTGTGTTTGACGGTGGCTTTACGATAAGGTACCGTGCACCCATGTTTTTAATGACGAAAACAGCTATAAATAATTATCATCCAAGTAATCTGTTCCCGTCACAAACCTTTGTAAAATAATTTAAGTTCCAACTCGCATTAAAATCTCATTACCAATCCGTCTTCGTACAACTAATTTTCATTTTAATAAGCTGCTAATTAGACTTGATTCTGAAAGCCTAGTAACTCGGTACACGATAGAGTAAAACTATATCCGGCTTTAAAGTCTTAAAAGATAAAAAGCCGACAATACTCTATCCATAAAAAGCCGGAAAAACATCAACGTCGCGAAGAAACACAAGACGTGGCGAATAAATACGAGGTACAATATCTGACTGTCACAAGGCTTTTCGAGGATCACTGTTACATCAAAAGTCTTTTTAAACAGATTAATGTTTTTTTTTTTTATTAGTTAGAGCTCCTTTTGCGAGCTCGTCCGAGGAAGTATTACCTTCATACATATTTCTACCGTCATGCAGCTACCATTTCTGTGTTCCGGATTGAAGGGTATGGTTGCCGGTGAAATTACAAGCAAATGAGACTTCACCCGTTATGTCTCAGGGTCGGCAACACCCACTGATGTTGTAAGCGCGCATAGGGTTACGGTAACCTTTTACTAACACGTGAGTTGTATGCTTGTTTACCATTTAAGTAGTAAAAAATGCAGTGACCAATAAAAATCAGTTTTACAGTGAACAGACAGCAATCTCAATAAATAGAAGAAAATAGAATATCATATAATAAGACAGAATAACATATTAACAATTATGAAACTTAATTAATATATTTGGTGTCACACCAGTCTCTCGTCAATTTAATACAATGTTATTAAATAACTAGCTTCTGCCCACGGCTTCGCCCAAAAAAAGTAGCCTATGTGTTATTCTGATGTATAAGCTATATTGCTGTAAAGTTTCATCAAAATCCGTTCATTAGTTTTTGCGTGAAAGAGGAACAAACATCCTCACAAACTTCCACGTTTATAATATTAGTGGGATAGGATATCCTACTAAATTCAAATAATATCAATAATCAATAAATTTTGTGAATAATAAATATATTGTTACAGATTCATGCATGTCCATATAAGTATAAGTAGTCCATATAACCAAACAGTAGGTTAACAATATTTTTTCATCGGATGTCATTTTAAAACTATGAATATGACTGACCGGCTTTTTTTATATATCAAAATGTTTAATCAAAGAAAACTTGTTAGCTGCATCATACAAGTTAGTCTTTGACAAAACTTCAGAGACTCAAAATATTAATTCATAATTTCCGCGTCACTAGCTTCAATTTTATACTTTATTGTTTCTGTATATAAATAACTCATTTACTATGGAATTGATATTATCATTGTTTTGTATAAAACTATGATTGTGTTTCGTTTCTGTCCCACTACCATTGAGCATGGTCGTGGTGCTGATGAGAAAGTACGTGGTATAGTTCGTGGTATACGTGGTATAGTCGTAATAACATCATTATTACTATTATTAAAATTAGCTATCCTTGGTTCAACTCGTAGGAGTTGAACCAAGGATAGCTAATTTTAATACCACGTACTTTCTCATCAGCACCACGACCATGGTAGTGGGACAGAAACGAAACACAATCATAGTTTTATACAAAACTATGATAATATCAATTCCATAGTAAATGAGTTATTTATATACAGAAACAATAAAGTTATTAATATTTTAGACCAAATAATAATTTTAACAAAACATAAAAGGCGAGCGTGAATGGGATAGTTGGAAGAGGAAGGCGTCGGCGAACGTACTCTGACCAAATTGGAGACATTCTAGAGAAACTATACTAAACCGCCGAGCTTGTATGAAGAATTTGATGAGGATTAATGAAGCGAAAGAGTAGTAAAGTATGCCAGGATCGTAGCATGTGGAAATCCTTGGTCTCTGCCTACCCATTCGGGAAATAGGTGTGACTATATGAATGTATGTGTGCAGACCAAATAAAACAACTACATTTACTGGGGGCTTAGACAAATACCACTTTCTGTTGACGTTAACGCCTGTGGAAAGATTTAATTGTATGCGAATGACATTAGCTGCGGAAATGTCACGTGACAACTGCCAAGTTTTACTCTGACAAATTTGCGTTAGCGTGAAAGGAAAAGTAAGCGTGAGGTATTTGTCTAGACTCCAGGTGCAAAATCTACAGCTAAAGTATTGACAGTATAATGAACAGCTCCAGATCACTGCCAGACGGGCCGGGCAGCTCTCCCAAAATACTGGCTGCAATGTACCGCTGAATGACAACGCTTTTTTTGTAATAAGATTAGGTAGTAGGACTAGTAGGATAGAATTAGGTTTCTTGGAGTGGATACCTATAGTTAAATACTAACTTCTTCCCACAGCTTCGCCCGCATGGTAACCGGATAAATAGCAGCCTATGTGTTATTCTGATGTATAAGCTATATTACTGTAAAGTTAAGTTAGTTCATCATCTTCTTGTCCTTATCCCACATTACGTGTGGTCGGCACAACATGTTTTCTTCTTCCACTCTCCTCTATCAGCCGTCATCTCAGTACTCACTCCTTTCTTAATCATCTCATTCTTCACACAATTTATCCATCTTTTCTTTGGCCTACCTCTGCTTTTATTTCCATCCTTATTCATAATTAACATTCTAATGTTAACGCAAATAATGAGCCTTTAATTAAGTTGACCAACTGGCGTCCTTAAGAGCTGCAATCAATCTAAATATCAAAGAAAAGAAGCAGAGCTTGTTCGTTTGATAGGATCATTAATCATTTTGAATGGAAACGCGGTTCCGTGATTTAATATCAAACCTGGTACTCAATTCCATATTCCGTTATGTATTGTTGCGATGCTAGAGGTGCGGGTATTTGCATGTTCTGCAGTCGTGGTAGGACACATCTTACTAATATTATAAACTTGAAATTTTGTGAGGATGGATGTTTGTTAATCTTTCACGCAAAATCTACTGAACGTATTTTGATCAAACTTTACAGTAATATAGCTTATATTATGTACGCGGGCGAAGCCATGGGTAGAAGCTAGTATAGGATATATTTCTGTGTGTACAATGAAGAATAAAGAAGTCATCAGTTGAGTTATCAGAATAGACAGACAGACATAAGTACGACGTTTCAGCTTTACCTAGACTTTCCTTTTTACTTCACAAATTTCATTAGGGAGGTGCGACATTCAGTGTCCTATATTTTTACCTCTATTTTCTGCTCTCTTTGCAGAAAATAGAGGTATACCTCTCTAGTACTTGCTAGTAAATTCATATCTTCAGGAACTCCCGGAAAATCCTACCGGATTTGGTGAAAATGTTCATTTTACCTGGACAGGTCCGATTATGTTTCTTTTTAAAAGCTCTGCATAAAAATAAAAATATTGACCTCTTATATTTTTTTAATCAACTACTGCGTGTGTGAAACTGATTATTCAATCTCTGGTTGGCTTGGTTTGTATAATTTTAGGTATTGCTGTATGAAAAATCCTTAAGGGATACATTTTATTTCAACTTTGTCGATTCATTATTATTGATTCTTCGTCATGGAGCTTGACAAATATTTTATTTTTAACAGTTCTATTAGTCCTACTCCACACTAGGGTTCGCTGTATCGTGGATTATCGGGAACTACGAGTACCGTGGTACCAGAACACGCAGACCCAGAACAAATATAATCTCAATATGCAAACATTTGTTCCATAGCGGGAATCGAACCGGCGCCTCTTGCGTGTCAGCCGGCTAAACGCCCGCCGAACCACAGAGATCGTCAACATCAATTTATTTTTTACGATTCTCTGTCCACGGCTTCGCCCGCGTGGTTCCCGGATAAAAAATAGCCTATAGCCTAGTGTTATTCTGATGTATAAGGTATATTACTGTAAAGTTTCATCAAAATCCGTTCAGTAGGTTTTGCGTGAAAGAGTAACAAACATCCATTCTCACAAACTTTCGCGTTAATAATATTAGCTCCTGCCCACGGCTTCGCCCGCGTGGTACCCGGATAAAAAGTAGCCTATGTGTTATTCTGACGTATAAGCTATATTACTGTAAAGTTTCATCAAAATCAGTTCAGTAGTTTTTGCGTGAATGAGTAACAAACATCCATCCTCACAAACCTTCGCGTTTATAATATTAGTAGGATGTTTTGATACATTTTAAGAAAACCTTTGCAATGCATAAACGCTTCCGTATAAAATGAACACTTCACACCGCAGAATCAGTTTTAAAACATTTTTCAAAAATCTTGGCTTCATTCTCCATAAGTTGCATTCAACTCAATTGAAATACTATATTACCCGCAAAGAAATCTCCGAGCATTCGAAAAATTCCATATTCCCTTTCAATATTTCCTTTTACTCCTTACGCTTTTCGAAACGTCTAGAAGGTTTCTCCATCAACTTGTAAAAATGTATTGCAGCCTTAGATTTTATTTCGCTTTTCACAAAGCGAATGTTCGTCAAGTTATAGTCTAGTATGACTCTTGGGAATGTTGAGTTCGTGGTTTTAGATAACATCGCATCTTGAAAGCTCGACTACTTTCTAAATTATTCATTAGTCTTCTCAGCTTAGCTTCTAGTCTGTATAGGTCCCTAACCTCACTCCAAAATTAATGTGCATTAACCCTCCGTTGTAACGACAAAAATACTAGTAACAGTCAATTAAAAAGATTAAGAGAAAAAAAAGTACAAGCTATAAAGAACCGTTAATCTATTCCAAAAACTATCGTGAACTTGACTATTCATATTGTAAAAACGGGAATTTTCACGTACTGCACTATCGGTGAAGGCACCGCCGTGCACGGCGTGACGCGGAGGGAGCAAGTCGCGTTCACTAACTGATGAAGAGTCTTGGAATGAGTCGAAACTTAGTCCGTGCCTTCACCAATAGTGCAGTACGTGAAAATTCCCGTTTTTGCAATATGAATAGTCGTTAATCTTATAATTATATTATGGGGGATGTTTAATAAAACCAAATTTTAAAAAGGTAAATTACAAATCGTCGGCTAGCTAACAACACCGCGTAAATCGATTTTCCTAACTTTTCAGGAGAACAAAAAAACTGTTTTATCAACCCCGCACAAGTCTACAGAATTGAAATCGCTAACGCTGAAATTAAAACTGTGATTAGTTGAAATTCAATGTTTGTATTGGTGAACAGAAGCGCAGTGAAAAGATCTATCCAATGGCATAAAAATGTCAAAACCCCATAATTTCGATTTGAGCGCTGTTGTTAGCTAGCCGACGAATTATTATAGGCGATTTATTATTAGAATTTACAAAGAAAACAATTAAACAAAAATTTAGCGGTAAAACAACAGGCGGTCACTCGCGTTGCCGGCTTTGCTAAATATAAATAAATAAATATGGACATTTTTCACACAGCATCATCTAGCCCCAAACTAAGCAGAGCTTGTATTATGGGAACTACATGACTGATATACTATAAGATACATACATATCATACATAGAAAAACACCCAGACCCGAGACAAATATTTGCAGATCTTACAAACATTTGTCCCGTGATAGGAATCGAACCCGCAACCTTCTGCGTCTCAGGCGGACCTTCGCCCACTGCGCCACAGAGATTGTCAAGGCTGCTGCAGGTAGCTATCAATATTATCTAATCTAGAAAGTTTGAAAAATACTGTTATTGCATTATACGTACGAAATATCCCACACTGAGTTGAAGTGTGTATAGTAAATATGTAATTATGTAGGTATATTGTGTATGTGTTTATTCAATACTAATATTATAAACAGATAAAGTTTGTGAGTTATTAGTAGGGGGTAATCACCGAAACTTCTTCCCTTATTCTTAAAATTCTTGACCAATATTTAGAATGGAACTTTAAGATGGACATGGACTATGATGGACGATAGAAATCTACCTACCTTTAACTTATTTCAGTAAAACTCTGAGATAAATTTTAACTTATATATTACTATTACCATAGATAGAAAACATGCTTTCCTACATTAATATTATGTCGTTTTATTGTTATTTGTTTTTAAATTACTTAGTTATATTTTTCTGTCTGTAAATAACTTGTTCTGTCTGTTAATGTTTCTCTTTGAACACATACAACTGATATATTGATAGAAAACTTATGATACTGATGAAATGATAATAAGACACGTGATTTTATTGACTGTCGGGTATGAATTGGTTCTCTGGGCCCGGTCAACCTGACGCGGTGGCGGTGGCAATAAAAGGGAAATTGTTGTCAAGTGACTGTCAAAGTTGATGGTCTTGATCACCACCGCCACCGCCACCGCGTTAATTCGACCGGGCCTTTTGTGATCGGCGTAAAGTGCTTGGCTTGTAAATTTAGTGGGCGTTGTAGGTACATGGCCCTATAGATATTTATAGATATTTTTGACAACCTCTGTGACGCAGTGGGCGAAGGCCCGCTTGAGATACTGAAGGTTGCGGGTTCGATTCCCGCCACGAAATGTTTGTATGGTCTACTAATATTAGTCTCAGGTCTAGGTGTGTACAAAGAAAAATTTATATAATTAGTATATCAGTCATGTGCCCATAACACAAGCTCTGCTTACTTTTGGGCTAGATGATGCTGTGTTAAAATGTCCAGCATTATTTATTTATTTAAAGAGCCGCAAAGAGACGCAATGAATTCTTTCATCACTGGTGGCCCTTTAAGCAACAGTTTTTTTGCGGCTTGAAGTGTTGTTACCTCAATCTGGTTAATGTTCAAACACAAGGTGAACAGGAAAAAACTGATGTAAAAAATGGTCATGAATGATAAACTGTACTCAGTGCAAGCATAAAAAATCGTTATTCAAAACTCACATACAACTTGCCACCGAAGTCCGCCAAAAAAGGATGTTTTAAACATTTCAATGGCGTCGGTTATTTATCGCCCAAAGATTTAGGTCGACGCACATCACTACGTCCGATGGGCTTAAAAATAGGGGTGTGTGCGCAGTTTCCACGACAAAGAGCTGTTTTTGTTTGGACTGCATTGAGGATGGTTGGGTGCCTTCAGAGGCAGTGTTATTTATGGTAAAACACTATCAAACGCTGGCAAAGGGCGACATTTATTAAATTGGAAAGTAAAATTAATATATTCTAGGTATTCCAGCGATATAAGACCCAATCATATAGTTTTAATTTATTTTCTGATTAAATAAAGTTTTTAATTGTCAAACTAAACAAAACAGTGCTTTTCAAAAGCATTCTTTTCTTTAAAAATAGAGTCCGTAATTAGCCAGAGCATTTTCCCAAAACTAAAATAATTTTAGGCTAAAATCTTATATTTCCTTATCTTACTTTACTTGTTGAAAAAGTTTTTTTTAATCTTCACTCGTATAATTTCACGGTCCCTTGAAAAATCTTACGTTATAATAATTGATTGTACCTAAGTAAATTCGCAAAACCAACTAAAATTAAACCTTTTGGTAACCAACTCTTGAATGTTTAAAAGCACTACAACGTTGCCAAAGTAACTTCCATGCACACTAACAACGTAACAACTTTGACAGAGTATTCGCGGAAAACAGTATTGCATTTCCATGATTACCAGTGTCTTCATATATTCATAATTACCGTAGATACACGGTATTTTAGCTTAAAACACGATCTACGTTAATAGTTTATTACCGCGTTATTTTATTAAACAATTACCGTGTAAATTTATAAAGTTAAACGATAAAAATCTACGTTAAACGAACGAATCCATTTATTTGAGTCAACGGAAAATTGATTACTTACAAAAACCACAAAAGGCATCATAATAATATGCTCAACAATTTATTCATAAGAATCTAAGAAGTTGTATTGAATTTGTACCGTCAAGGACATGCCAATGAAAATTACTTCTGCAATATAAGTTTTAGCCCAGAGATTGCAATATTATACCTACGATTAATTTCGCAACCTCTGGCATATAATTAGTTTAGACTATGAACGTAATTATTTTAATATACTGATCATTTTTATTAAAAATAAGCGTAAACCCTTTATTTTGGTTTTAAATACACGATAATTTACGCGTAATTTTTGCCTTTATTTACACGGTAATTTGGGCTCCAAACACGGTATTTTTAAGCTTCGCACACGGTAATTTAATTTTTGATAGGGAGACACTGATAATTACCAAAACACCAAACATGTTATTGAATAAATGAATGAATGAAAATACTTTATTGTACACTGTAAGAAAAAAATGATACAACTTAACAAATCTAAATATACTTAAAGTACAATGGTCGGTCTCATCGCTTAGAAGCTATTTCTTCCAGACAACTATTGGATGGAGAGGATTTGTTTATGATTTATCTTTTTTTATACAACTAAAGTGACAAAGAAGCATACGGATCATCTGTTAGTAAACGGTTACGGTAACCTATGGACGCTTGCAACAGCAGAGGTACCACAATTTATAAGTAGATAAGTAGTTATTATGGTGTTGGTTAGTATAAGTAACTAGAATAAGCTTACTTTAATATATTGTTTATTAATTTTTGTTTAAATGCTCACAGAACGATTTATTTCTTTCTTTCTTTCACTCGCGCGTTACCGACCCTGAGACATAACGGGTGAAAAGTCTCCTGTACCTGTAATTTTACCCACTTCTGGCACTTGATACCAAAAATTGATACAAAGTCCAATATTAAATTAAATCCCCATTACTTATCATTTTTTATATGACTACCCTTTAAATTAGGTATTTAGTTTGTCTGTTCGTCTCGTTTGTTTTATGCTAAGTATCTGTTTTGTGTGTTTATCATTATTTTGTGTTTAACTTTTGTTGTTGTTCAAGGGGACAAATAAATATATTTTCTTTCTTCTTTCTTTAATTTATATGACCAATCTTGAAGTATACCCTAACATTTAAAAAATAATCATTAAAATCGGTTCACAATTGGCGAATATATTGGGTAACATACACAAAAAAAACATACACACCCACTAATTAAGAACCTCTGTGGCGCAGTGGGCGAAGGCCCGCCTGAGACGCAGAAGGTTGCGGGTTTGATTCCCGCCGTGGGACAAATGTTTGTAACTGCAAATATTTGTCTCGGGTTTGGGTGTTCTCTATGAATAATATGTATTTTAAAAAAAAGTATATAAGTAATATATCAATCATGAAGTTCCCATAACACAAGCTCTGCTTACTTTGGGGCTAGATGATGCTGTGTGAATATGTCCAGCATTATTTATTTATTTATTAACCCCTCCTTTTTTTTAAATGGGTTGATATTAATCAAATCACGATATTCGCGATACGTTTATTGCAGTCTCAAGTTTACGGTTTCTGTCCGTACAGGTAATCTATCATTATTTTGCTCACTCTGGATGACAATCTTTCAAATAAAAAACAAAAGTTAATTCACATATAAAAAAGTTTTGGCTAGCCGTGATTCCATAAGATGATAAGGTTTTTTTAAGTTTTACGATAAAAATAGCTTTTTCTTACGAATAAAACTTTTATAGATCACATCGGGATCATTTTCTATTGGTTAACAATTTGTAAAAATATCAAGTAACAAATGCACACAATCAAAAGTCAAAGTTAAAGTCAATAGGTTTTTATTCATTGAAATCACAAGGATCATATAGAAACGTCAACTTAAAAAGACAAAAAATAATACAGCTGATCTGAGAATCTCCTTCTTTTTTGAAGTCTGTTAAAAATGAAGTGATATCTATCTATGTAATGTATTGTATTAAGTATATCAGTCATCTAGTACCCATAACACAAGCTCTGCTTAGCTTGGGGCTAGATGATGCTGTGTGGATTGTAAAAAAAAAAAAAAAAGTTTGTAACACAATACAGCTATACCATTTTAACAACAAAACCTTAAGAACAGCCAAGATACTGTCTCGTCACAAAACATTTACGAAAATTGTCATTTCATGTGTGTAAATTACATGCGATTCTACACGAGACAATATACATTTGATTTTCTATTGTTACGTTTAGGAGCGTTCATAATATCAAAACAACAATATTATCGTAGATATCTTTGGGCAGCCTATTATGAACAAAATAAAAATAGATTTGACATCTTATGTGAGCAATATTTTGCCTAATCGCATCGCCTCCGTGCCTCGCGTGCAAATCGAAGACATTAAGATGACTGAAGAATTGGTTCGATCTGAAATACTTGGAATCGTGGTTTGAATTTTTATAGTTTGTGCTGATACTTTACTTTTAAATAGTAAAAATGGCGCTACATCTATTCAAAATAATAAATCATAAATTTTATACCTATATGCGAAAACGGTATTGTATAAACTGGTGTATACTTTTTTCTCTATTTGGGTAAATGAAAAAAAAGCACTCATGCGACTGTATTCCTCATGATGGAAATCAGATTCATACTCAGTAAGAAGATTTTTGAGGCTAACAAGTAAGGGGCAGTCAAAGGCACGTCTATACATTACATTTGGCACATGCCCGGGTTTTGCAAGTAGTTAGTGTTCCACGTGACAGGATGCAAGACGCCGCTCATTGGAACAAAAAAAAATAAACATAAAATTTACAACTTTATGTTCAAAGCCAGTTCATCTGAATAGAAACTTACAAGATTTGAAAAGAAGTAATGATATAGTGGAGCAGTCGAGACTGTTCCATTTATTATTAAAAAAAGATACTTCGTAAAATTATGAAGGACAGAAAAGTTACGCTATAAATGGATTTGACTTAGGACTTATAACATTATGCAAAGCGGAAAAACAAAAGCTCATTCTTAATTAACCTGGTATCTAAAATGTTATTGACAGTTTTTAAATTTTTCGTTGACGTTACTTCAGTTTTGGCATGGAATTTTAATATTAACGAAAACAATTCAGTAATAGGTCTCGATTCTGTAGTACACTAACTAAATTTAAACTGTCGCTCTCTTTTACTGATAGTGCAAGAAAGAAAGAGATAGCTACAATTTTAGTGCTGTCAAATTAGTCAGATTTAAGTTTTCCATACAAATTTAGTCGTGATTCCAAAACATGCTTCGTGCAAAACATGCACGAAGAAAAGCGACACGTACTCTTGCACGTGCAAGAGTAGCAATCATGATCATTTACAAAAGCCTGTAGAAGTCCTTTGGACACAGGCCTCCCTAAAAATGACATACCGAAAAATCTCCATCCATCTCCATTCACAGACTTCACGCAACATCAACAAAGTCAGATCATCTTAAAAAAATTGTATTTACAATTTATTTACTGGTAACTTATAAATACATTTTGGGAACGGAAGCTGCTAGGAAATGATTATAAATACACTAGCTTTCACCCACGGCTTCGCCCGCGTGGTACCCGGATAATAAGTAACCTATGTGTTATTCTGATGTATAAGCTATATTACTGTAAAGTTTCATCATAATCCGTTCAGTAGTTTTTGCGTGAAAGAGTAACAAACTTTCACCTTTATAATATTACTAGATTCTGTCCACGGCTTCGCCCGCGTGGTACCCGGATAAAAAGAAGCCTATGTGTTATTCTTTTGTATAATCTATATTACTTTAAAGTTTAATCAAAATCCGTTTAGTAGTTTTTGCGTGAAAGATTAACAAACATCCTCACAAACTTTCACCTTTATAATATTAATAGGAAGGATAGTAGGATTTAGGAAACGCTTACGTCTGCTAGTCATCTGGATCAGTTCTAGCTGTTTCATCTATACTTTATTTTATATCTACTTGTACATAGTTGTAAAAAATGTATTTACTTCTTTCCATGAACAATGTCATTTACCTACTCAGAATCGCAAAACTAATGGCGAAAAATGCGGAAAATGTTTTTGGCAAAAAACAACCTAGCTTTGCCAGCTACATTCCTCCCCTCGTAAATCAGATAACGAAACATAAATACAGATTCTGATCTGTTAGAGGTTAGCAATATAGTAAATGTAGGAAATATATATAAAACAAATGATCTACAGATACAAAACACATAGAAAATACTTAATTAAACACCATATAATATTTCAGCTTAATTTTAGCAAATTTTATTCCAAAAATTATCGTGAACTTGACTATTCATATTAACTAGAAGAATACTATTTATTATTCATATTAGTGCACGACGCGGAGGGAGAAAGTCGCGATCTCTCATCTTGATGAAGACCCTCGGAATGAGTCGAAACTTAGTCGGTGCCTTCACCGATAGTGCAGTACGTGAAAATTCCCGTTTTTACAATATGAGAAGTTATGCAAACTTTGACTTGTATAATGGGCAGTCTTATCGCTAATTAGCGATCTCTGCCAGACAAACTTTGGATGGAACGGACTGTTAACGTACCAAAAATTACAAGGAACTTAAGAGGCTTTTACCTACCACATACAAAAATAAAAACAATACGAGATGAGATACAATTTTTTATAGGTTGAAAAAACTCATGATTTATATTCAATACTCTATTTACTAGGTAGAGGGTAGATAGAAGAAAGTCCATATATTAAATTTGGCACATACCTGCGTTTTTCCAGTAGTAATCCACGTGACAGGTTTCAAGCCTATCGCTGCTTATTGGAACGTCATTAGCACATTCTGCTTTTTGTTATAGGACATGTTTGTCTTTAATAACTAAACTCACAATACACAAACGTTTTTAACTCACAATTTTCTGTTGAAAAAAGTAAACAAACATTTCAGCTCTTAATAATGTAGCTAATAATATAGCTCAGTATTATATAACAAACGTTTTGTAAAATCTTGTTTATATCTTTTTTGTTATTTTCCCGACGTTTCGACTGTGTTGCAAAAATTTTGATAATTTGATTATTTTCGGTAAATACCTATTATGGAAGTATCAAAGTTTTTTTGTAACCTAAAAACAGACCACAGCAAGATGTTAAAATCTTCGCACTTAACATTTAAGACCAAGTTTTTAATATCTGAATGTTTTACGCGCAAAAGCTTTTCAAGGCACTTCTTTAAGGGGCTGTAAACGAAAACACGCCTCACCAACATTAAACTTTTTTTTTTACAAAATTTTGTCAGTAAAGAAATGTAAAAGTTAACTCTAAAATATGACTTGCTCTAAAAAAATAATAATCGATAAATTATTAAAAGTTTAGAATATAATCGAATAAAATACGTTTATAATAGGTTCGTTATATCATCAACAATTATCAACAAGTAAAGGAATTTTTTTATCGTCTAGTAACTTGTGGCGATTAAACTTATCTGTTAACTTATAGTAAAAGAAAAACAAACATATAAACTATCTCTTAATGGCAAACGTATATCAGCGTATATCTTGTTACCGGTAAAAAGTAACCGTTTGTTAGACAAAAGACAACAATATATTTTGTCAACGCGGTATCGTGAATACCACGGTCTTGCGTAATTTGATAAATTCAATAATTATCTTTCGTTCGATATATTTTTTATGGCTACGTTTTAATGTGCTAAATTGGCAGGCGAAAAATCAGGTGACAGGTGTCCGCGCCTTAATTATGGAGGTGTTAAAAAAAAAAATCTTGTTAATTATTCTTCTGAAGGCTTGTGGTACTTTTCGACGCTTTAATATTTAGTTTATGGATACTTGCGGTCAATGACTTCTGTTTTGTTTTTAAGATAATATTCTTCGAATAACAAAACACTTCGAAAGCCTGAAATGTTGAAATAACTTTGTGAACATTGCACCTGCTCAGTCTAGACTCAAGAATAAATCTCAAGTTATACTTTTGTTGCACAAACTTGTTGAAGAAACTTTCATTCATTCATTAATATTTTTATTGCTGTCATGTACATAGTTTAGTATAGGTGATTAAACAATACATAAGAAAGTAGGTAGGTACATGAACCCCGTTAGGGCGCTGCAACTTTGAGTTCGATTGTGTATGTTGATAAGTAACTGTTTTTTTTATCTGTTATTAAGAATGAAATATAATTAAATAGGTTGAAGAAATCATAAAAGTCACTTATAAAAACATAGGTAATCAAATTCAATCACAATCTAGTCAACAGTGAAATACATAATTAGCAAATAAAATTTCAAATTATCTGTATTGGTTTGGTATTATAAATTAAATTAAATAGAAATGTCCAATCAAAACTAGTTAGGTGAGGCCAAGTCAAATATACTTATACTAAGGTACGAGTAGATGCATAGGTAGGTCAGTCACATGAAACATCGGAAGGAGAAAAAGTTAAAGTTTGTCTACAATAAACTCTTCAACGGAGTAATAGCATTTTTTTATTAACAGATTTTTAAGTTTAGCAATGAACAGTTTATTTTTTTGTTCTGCTTTTAAAGTTTCGGGTATTTTATTGTATATTCTAATCAGTCTAAAATAAGGACTCTTACCAAATGTTTGAAGGTTCGAGGAAGGTAGTAATAATGTATTTTTATTGCGTCTGTTGTAGTTCGTATTGGTCTCTGAATTGGATTTAAAATAATTTCTATGTCTTCTTACAAATAATGATGCCTGGAGAATGTATATACATGGGAGGGTCAAAATTTCGTTCTTAATAAAACGCGGCTTACAGCTTTGTTGATTTCCTATGTTAACTAAAATTCTAATACATTTCTTTTGCATTATAAATATCTGGTCAAAATCTACACTCTCACCCCACATAACTATGCAATAGTTAAAGGTTGAGAAAGCCTGGGCGTAGTAAGCAGTTAGCGCAGTTTTGTAAAAAATGTCAAAAATCATGTCAAATTCAATGAAAATGATTAAAACTAATGGCTATGAGAACAACACGATGGGTCTAAATGGGTCAATGGCGGAAAATGGCGAGAAAAAAGATTATTTTTGCTAAAAAACTAATCTATTATGTCCATTCCATATTTCCGTGACATAAAAAGAAATTCGTGCTTGAATTATTTTTCAATAGTAACACTCGTACCTGAAGGTATTTCTCGTCCTGTCTTTTATTCTGTGTCGATTTTGAATTTAAGATAATAAAAAAATACCTTTTTTTTGTATTGCGACGCACAAAATACTATTTCGGAAAGATAAATAACTGCTCTATATAGTTTTTTTTTTAAATAATTTTATTAGAATAAGAACCTGCACGTGCATCACTGGATTGTACCTGAATGCTACGTGGTCATATACCTAATATAATGTTTGGGCGTGCCTCTGACTACCCCTACTTGGTATCTTTGTATATAGGATTTTCATATTGAGTATGGCTCTTAGAATGTCCAAAATGGGGTTATAGTCGCATGTTTGTATTTAATTGTCTATGAACTGATTATAATTAATATATTTTTTGGAAAGGGGATACTTCAAGTTTGGTCCCATCAAAATCTGGTGTTGCTCTGACGAGGATCCTCGAATGAACGGAATTGTTTAAGTCGGTTTTATTTGTTTTAAATATATATTTATTCGATTTGTATGTCTTCAATGATGGTTCGCCACAAGTCAGTAAGTGGCACTGCAATTGCCGAAAGACACACGTCGATGGATTAAAAAAAAACTTTTTATTTATTCTACTACTATATATTATTAACTCTTTCACGCAAAAACTACTGAACAGATTTTGATGAAACTTTACAGTAATATAGCTTCTATATCAGAATAACACATAAGCTACTTTTTATCCGAGTACCATGAGGGCGAAGCCGTGGGCAGAAGCTAGTACTATCACAAAAGCGAAATGTTGTGAGGATAGATCTTTGTAACTCTCTCACGCAAAAACTCCTGAATTGATTTTTATGAAACTTTACAGTAATAAAGCTTATACATCAGAATAACACATAGACTACTTTTTATGCGAGTACCATGCGATCAAAGCCGTTGGCAGAAGCTAGTAAAATCATAAATAAAGCTTGAATAAATAGCACGTGTTTAAACCCAAGGGGCAAACACTGTCTGCAACTTTCATAATATTTTTCATAGTATCCCTAATAATAACTAGTTCTCATTTGTTGTTATTGTTATAATTATATCTTTTTTTTTTTTTTTAAACATGTTTAATGTAGATAGGTAACTTTTTGTGCATTATATTATGATGAGGATGAGAGTCCGAAGCGAATCACTGTGACCCTACAGCACAGGCTCGACAGAGACCTAGTGTGGGGGACAGAGCTCCGTCAGGTACTTATTAATCTAAGTTAATAACTAATGGCAACATTTTGTCACCGCCAAATACATATGCCATGTATATTTAAAGCTAGCTAAAGTATTAGGGTCCCAGGTGGGATTCAACAGTTAAACTAACCAAATTTAGGTGCTTAGATTTGTAAACTTTGACTGTTTTGCGGCATGCTACATGAAAACGAAGAACAAACACGCTCACAACTGTCTATTCCCCATGATGGAATCCCTAGATACATACTCAATGCTCTTTGAAACTCACCAAGTCACAACTAAACATTATATTCGGCACATTCACGCGTTTTGCAAGTGAGCATTCCAAGTGACAGGTTGCAAGCTATCTCCGCTTATTGGAACACCAACTGATTGCACATACCTTTAGTGCAATTGAGAAGAGGTGTCGCTCTGCTTATCCTATCCTACTAATATTATAAACGTGAAAGTTTGTGAGGATGGATGTTTGTTACTCTTTCACGCAAAAGCTACTGAACGGATTTTGATGAAACTTTACAGTAATATAGCTTATACATTAGAATAACACATAGGTTACTTTTATCCGGGTACCACGCGGGCGAAGCAGTGGACAGAAGCTAGTAAATAATAAACAAATAATGCTGGACATTTTTCACACAGCATCATCTAGCCCCAAACTAAGTAGAACTTGTATTATGGGAACTACATGACTGATATAATATTCACAGACTTATTTGCATTTTTTTTATAAATACACACATATTATACATAGAAAACACCCAGACTCGAGACAAATATTTACAGATCATAAAAACATTTGTCCCGCGGCGGGAATCAAACCCGCAACAGCCTTCGCCCACTGCGCAACAGAGGTCGTCAAGGTCGTTATCATATGTTTTTAGCTCTTTTACAACTAGCCCACACTTACCTAAGTAAAATCACAAGTTTTTATATGGCTTCATATCGCCTTTAAAAATAAACATAGACAAAAGGACACGATAATTAAAAACGAATACAAAATCATCGGTGATTCAGCTGTCAAGTCCAAAAGCTCCACAATACATCAGAGGAACGCAAGCGGAACTAATCTTCCTGCGAGTCGAACTGACGGCCGATAAAGGAAATATTTTACAAAACATTTTTCGTATTGATATGGAAGTATTACCAAGCTATCATGGCTTTGAACATAATTTTTACTAGAGAACAGTAGTGGTATTTTTCGTAATAAAAGAGTGAGAAAGAGGTTAGATAGATTAGTCTGCCACTAACATTCAAAACCCGCAAAGACTTCAGTTCCTCCTGTGATCATGGTACATGCAACTGTGCCGAAATATCGGGAAACATTTAAACTCACAAATCATGGTAAATATCCCGTTTTTTATTAAAAATTATAATATTACTAAGCACTAAAATTGCATTGCTGTGTCCCGATTTTAGGGTGCTGATTAAATTACAGACACATGAGACTTTTCACACGTTATGTCTTCGAGTCGGCAACGCGCGAGTGATACCTCTGGTGGTCTAGACAAATACGCTTAGTTTTCCGCATCTTACCGCAGGCGTTAACGCCAACAGAAAGTTATATTTGTCTAGACATCCTGCTGTTGTAAGCTACCATAGGTTACGGTAACCACTTACGGACAGTTGCGTACACTTGTTTGCCACTATGGTTGTATAAAAAAAACGACAGTATAAGCGACAGTAACTCAGAGCATTAACTATTAAAAATCTTGCTACGGACGTGTTTTGTACAGTGATCTACGTAACGTTAAGTGTACTCACAGCTGAAGTAAGTAAGACTGCTTAAAGCAAGGATCAGTGTTTAGAAGCAACAGGATAAAACTTCTAAGTAGTACTACCTACCTACCTACCAGGCCACTCAGAAAATTTTGCGAAAAAAAGTATTCATGCATAAGGCACTGGCCACTTGTAATTATTTTGAAAAATTTGGTTATTTAAAAGTAAAAATACCATTGTTTGAATTTTGAATTTCCCTCCACATTTTTTCGAGAGTCAAATTAAATTATCGTGTCTCATTTAAAAATAGATCTGCATCGAGAGCATTTTCATGCGATGATTTTCTACGATTTTAAATGTGGCCTAAAAACTGATGAGTCATTTGATCGACTTCAAATGGCTTTTATGGATGAAGGACCTTTAAAAGCAACCATCTATCGTTGGCATAGCGAGTTCAAGCGCGGTCGCCTTACTTTGGGGGATGAACAAAGGAGTGGTCGTCCTACGACGGCTGTCACGGAAGAAAGTGTGCTGGCAGTAAAAAATTTAACAGGCGAATTACATACGAAGAGATTCAACATACACTGCAGATTGGTTCGGGAAGCGTTCACAAGATTCTACACGAGCACCTTCGCGTGAGGAGGATAGTTTCGCGCTGGGTGCCGCACAACCTCACCGAAGCCCAGAAGCAGGCCCGTGTGGTGCCATGATATGATTCAAAAAATTGAAGCAGGCTCGTCTCGACGCGTTTACGAAATTGTGACAGGTGACGAATCCTGGATTTATCAAAACGATCCAGAAACAAAGCGTCAGTCGACAGTTTGGCTGTTTCAAAACGAACCAACGCTTACGAAAGTGAAGCGATCGAGAAGCGCAGGGAAAATTTTGATCGACCGAACACCGGGCTCCGCGGGATACTGCTTCACCATGACAACGCGCCCGCGCACTCAGCGCTCAAAACGAGGGGCTTCCTGGACACCACACCGGTCAGAGTCTTGGGTCACCCTCCTTACAGTCCTGATCTGGCACCTTGTGACTTCTTTTTATTCCCTAAAATAAAAAATCAGCTGAAAGGGATACAGTTCTCATCGCCGGAAGACGCGCTAGCAGCGTTCGAGAAGACCGCGGAAGAGGTGTCTGCGACGGACTGGAAAAAATGTTTCGAAAATTGGTTCAGACGCATGAATATTTGTATAGAGGCTGGTGGAAAGTTCTTTGAAAAGATTAATTAAAATATTTTATCCGTAGAAGTTAGTTTTTTAGTTTCTCAAAACTTTCTGAGTATCCCACGTATAGCTGACATTTTGTTGGCGTAACGTTGACTGTCTAGAACTCTAGATGAATCAGGAAGGCATTTCTGTTCAGTTTTACTTATAAGTAGGTTAAGTACCTGGTTTTTGTGTTATAATTGTATAAACATCCTCTATCCTCATTTTTTTATAACATTGTCCAAACTTAATGGTACAAGTCCTTTTGAGATTGTGTTATCTATCTATCAATTTGTCTAACGTTCATCTATATATCTATATTTCCATCTACCCATCTACCTGCGCAAATCAGATTTGTAACGGTATTTGCGCAGATGAGATGGAGCGTGTAGACGGAGAATAAAGATTGCAGGAAGCCGATGATAGAGGTAGCCCAAGATCGTTCGTCATGGCATTCTATGGGGGAGGACTATGTCTAACAGATCTTAATATAATCGCTTTGAATTTTATTTTAACTGCTACTGCCGATAAGCCGTTTAATTTAAACAGGAATTTTCTCGTAACTTAGTCAGTGAAGGTACCGACTAAGTTTCCACTCACTTCTAGAGTCTTACTTCATCAGGGTTGTGAGATGATGAGCCATTTGTGTATCACGGCTCAAGGACAAAAGCTCTGTATCGTATTTCGGTCATTTAATTTAATTGTCATTACTGCTCGTAAAATTAGCCATTTACTCAAGCAGTCGTTTTACGTCATGTAATCGTTAGATTGTTGGGATAAGGGGAAGGGTTACCCTCTTTTTTGTTATTATCTTAACTTTTTTATTGAATAGTATTTTCAAGGTAAAAAAATAGTAGATTCATAAAAAAATATGTAAAATGTGCTCATCTCTTCATTTCGTTCAGAAAGGGATAATGATTGCGTTCCATTTTACGCTCAGACATTTTGAGTATAATGATGCTTTTATTTTTTAGCAAATACAATATCGTTCAAGAATTTATTTAAAGTAAGAATATCCCAAAAATTCAACCTTGGCGGGACGCGAGGGCTTTTTTCATCACAATCACAATCTTCGAAATGAAACTTTCTACCCGCTATTCAGGTAATATCGAATATTCAAGTACTCAGAAGAAAGTTCAAGTACTCTGGTATACACAAAAAATACATAATAAAACAGTTCAGAAGATATATCTGTACAAAGCTCAACAAATACAGATCACTATCAGGCTGAAACACCCTCAAAATACTGGCTGCATGCCACTCTGAATGACAATGCTTACCCAGATAAGAGATACCTCGATATTTATTTATTTAACTATTTTGTTATAGTTGCATAACGTTTGCATGTTAAAGTGTAAATATATTTTTACCATTTTTTTGCATGAATATCAGAAACCTGAGTTGTTCTCAGGTTTTAATGAATATTGTAAAAAAGGGTGAAATTTCAAAGATATTTTATTCTGTATTATTCCTCTAAAGCAATAAGAGTATTTTGCAAACCCTATTAAACTTCTTGGGGACTTTTTGAAGTCGGTCTAAAGCATTTACCAAATTATCAGTCCCTAAAAAGTTTCAAAGTCTAAATCCCCTAACCCGATTTTTATGATTATCCTAAATAGAGGATTATCATAAAAACCTTTTTATCTCACAAAAAACTTTGTTAATTTGAGTAGCGTAAAATATTTAAAAAATCTCGTGACGTTGTTTGATGGGTGATGGGAATATTTTAATCAACTTGTTTTACAGACCGTACGCAGGCTTTACAATGTCTATAAAAGGTTTTTTTTAATATCATTCAATAAGTTTGCCATATATTAAATTTTATTCCAAAAACTATCGTGAACTTGACTATTCATATTGTAAAAACAGGAATTTTCACGTACTACACTATTGGTGAAGGCACCGACTAAGTTTCGACTGATTCCGAGAGTCTTTTTAGGGACTGAAATTCCCGTTTTTACAATATGAATATTATTAATTGTTGCTAGTAGCCCTGAATTATTTCACCACACTATTTAATTTTACACACATTACAAAAATGTCACCACCAAAATGTCAAAACGACCAAAACCCAGTGAACCCAACTAGAGACTATTAAAATCGTTTGCAGTGGACCAGTATTGTGAAAATTAAAATCAATCAATGAAAAATGATTATTTCGGAACTTAAAGCATCTTGTTAACATTCCTTAAGTTAATTTATATCGATGCTGAGTAAATCTTTTCATTCTAGTGATCTTTAAACGTATCAATATTTTATTTAAGTTATAATCTAGCATTTTAAAGGTACCGACGTACCTAACAATCATTTATGATACCTACTAACACGAAACTTCAAAGCCTTCAAAAACATCAGGAATGCCAATAAAAGAAACAACGCGATTAATCCGTATAAAAATCTTTAGTTATAACATAGACCAATATATGAAATATGAATCCAGACCGCCACAGATCATTCTACGTAAGTATAATTTAAATTTCAACTCTGTATTTGCGTAACTCTGTATTTCGCTTTAATTTGTATCATACGCGCTAACTTTCTGACATTTGTCACAAGATTAGTCTTATACCGCAATTACACATGCGTTATTCGCTCTAATTATGACTACTTTGTACTAATCTGTGATGAAATACTCGCATATTTTAAGCCACAGATTAGTACTAAGCAGTCAATGACGCTCGAATGACGTATGTGTAAATACGGTGTTAAAGTCCCAAGCTCGTGAAAGTTTCAGGCGTGTTTGAATATCATTAGGCACATAGGCAGTTGGCCTTAGTTGCTAGATTAACATATTAATTCAATGCATAAATGAAGGAAACCTTGAACTAGTGCACAGGTTCAGTGTAAACTCTCTTATGCTCGGAGTCTCTCTGAAGGATAAGATTCGTAACGAATACATCCGTCAGAGAACCAAAGTTATCGATATAGCTCAACGAATTAGCAAGCTGAAGTGGCAGTGGGCCGGTCATATTTCACGAAGAACGGATAACCGCTGGGGTAAACGAGTTCTTGAGTGGAGACCGCGACTCGGCAAACGTAGTGTAGGACGCCCTCCGGCCAGGTGGGATGACGATCTGCGAAAGACTGCAGGCAGATGCTGGATGCGGCAAGCTGAAGACAGAGCGCTATGGCGCTCATTAGGGGAGGCCTATGTCCAGCAGTGGACTAATATAGGTTGATGATGATGATGATGAACACATAAAATAGTCCTGATCCCATACTTGGATCTGTGTCGTGAGTATCAAGGACTACAAGTACCGAGGTACCTCAATCAAAGGCTAATTGAAAGGTGTCTTATGACCAACCACAGAGCCACACAAAATCAAATTCTATCACAACGGCTGATGATCATAAAGTTTTTAAATCCTACTGCTATTATAAACGCGAAAATTGTGAGGATAAATGTTTGTTACTCTTTCACGCAAAAACTACTGAACGGATTTTGATAAAACTTTACAGTATTAGCTTTATACATCAGAATAACATATAGGCTACTTTTTTCCGGGTACTACGCGGGCGAAGCCGTGGGCAGAAGCTAGTTTATAATAAAGTTTACAGTTACATGATTAGGTAAAGTAGTATTATTTCCGTAAACTGTAGTTAAAAATCACAGTCTACAGGCAGAGTACACAGTGATCGTATGGCGTCGAAGAAGAATAAATAAAATGGAGTCCATTATTCAGAATATAACGCCGGTGACAGCACAATAATTATTTAAAAACCTTTTCATGCATTTCAACAGTCTATTAACTCAAGTATTTTTCAAGGAAATCACATTCCATTAACGTGAACGAAACCAAACTGGAGAAAATGGCTGCTAGGTTGTTTCACACGTAGTGAGTTTTATGCCGTATTTTCTGTTTCCAAATATGTGCTAGAAATAAAAAATGAAATTTTTCTAATAATACTCGTAAATTTTTCTAATAATAAAGAGCTTTATTTTAGAATTGACCAGTGAAAGTAGCAATTAGCATTTGTCGACATGAGATGCTGATTTGGTGTTCCAAAAAAAAAATATGTAACTACATATAGATATATGTAGTTACATATTTTTTTACAGGGTAGATACCCTGAAAATACTATTTTAATATACCTTTTTTTCGTTTAAACTTTTTCGCTTTCATGAGCAGCATCACTCTTTAAAAGTTATACCATAATTTTGTTAGAAACCTCTTTGGCTTTTACGTTTTCTGCGGCACTCCGTAGCTTTTTTCAATCGGGTGGTCTCACCCCACACGGCATTCCACTAGTTACGATCTCATTTACTACGTGAGATGGTTAACTTTGAACCAAGTCCAACCAAAACCTAATTTAAATGTCTCTGTTAGTTTTAATTACATTGTAAAGGGAATATTTAGCAAGTGCCTACGACCTCGCCCACGTGGTACCCGAGTAGAAAGTAGCCGTTAAGATAACGTTCGTCAGAAACGAATTCGCTCGACCGTTTTTTCGTCGACATACATTTCAAACGTTGCAATGTATAAAGTTGAAATTAAAAAAGAAGACCTTAATTCGAAAAGCGGCTAATTGACAAATAGAAAATGTATGTGCGTGTTAACACGTGTTCAAAACGGTGGAGGAAAACATCGTGAGGAAACCAGCATGCCACAGAACCGAAAAACCGAAGGCATGCGTCATTAGTTAGTATTGCAATAAGTAGCGATAGGCTTCCAAACCGTGACGTGGAATGCAATTTCCAAAAACGCAAGAACGTGCAAAATACAATGATTAGACGTGTTTCTGACTACCCCCTACTTGCTTACTTGGTATCCTCAAAGATCTATGCACTGAGTTTGTGTCTAAGGATAACCGACGTTTCAAAGTGATGCTTGTGATTATATTGTTTTTTTTAAAAACGGTTTGCAGCTGCATTGTCGATGCAGCTGCAATTGCGAAGAAACTGTGTCGTATGCCAGAGCCTCGACACTTTTATGGGGTCTATAAAACTGTGAAGTGATTCGTTCAATTAAATTGATAGAAGCACACTTTACAACTTTGGCCACCTAACGTGTTGTGGTCGTTTGCTTTTCGGAGTGCTTTTTGGCGTGTTTATTTTGGCCACACTACATTTTTGGCATGTGCCAAACTAAACAGCGAGAGCTTGCAACTTATTATGTAGAGTACTAACTATTTCCAAAACACGAGCAGGTGCCAAATTAAAACTAGTTTCTTGGTATCTTCAAAAATCAATGCACTGAAAAAAAACCTATAATCTTAGGTATCAGGAACTACGAGTTACGTTAGTTTTATAAAGATAATACAAACAAAAGTAACAACAATACTAGACACAAGTATATACTTGCAATGTATCAGGAACTACGAGTAACATGGTACCACAAAACCCATAAGTATTTTTTAGTTTTATATGGATAGTACAAACAAAAGTAACAACAATACTAGACACAAGTATATACTTGCAATGTATCAGGAACTACGAGTAACATGGTACCACAAAACCCATAAGTATTTTTTAGTTTTATATGGATAGTACAAACAAAAGTAACAACAATACTAGACACAAGTATATACTTGCAGTGTATCAGGAACTACGAGTAACGTGTTACCACAAAAGCCATAAGTATTTTTTAGTTTTATATGGATAGTACAAACAAAAGTTACAACAATACTAGACACAAGTATATACTTGCAGTGTATCAGGAACTACGAGTAACGTGTTACCACAAAAGCCATAAGTATTTTTTAGTTTTATATGGATAGTACAAACAAAAGTAACAACAATACTAGACACAAGTATATACTTGCAGTGTATCAGGAACTACGAGTAACGTGTTACCACAAAAGCCATAAGTATTTTTTAGTTTTATATGGATAGTACAAACAAAAGTAACAACAATACTAGACACAAGTATATACTTGCAATGTATCAGGAACTACGAGTAACGTGATACCACAAAACCCATAAGTATTTTTTAGTTTTATATAGATAGTACAAACAAAAGTAACAACAATACTAGACACAAGTATATACTTGCAATGTATCAGGAACTACGAGTAACGTGATACCACAAAACCCATAAGTATTTTTTAGTTTTATATGGATAGTACAAACAAAAGTAACAACAATACTAGACACAAGTATATACTTGCAGTACCACAACACCCAGACCCGACACTAATATATGCAGAATACACAACACTTGTCCCGTAGCGGGAATCGAACCCACACCTCTTGCGTCGCAGCCGGCTACTCACCAGATGATATATTCTAGGACCTTTTATGTAAAGGTATATTTATTTAGATGTCAGCTTGATAAATAACTTAACTATCTTCTATAACAAAGGATTTTATAAAAATATTATACGTAATTTTTGATATTGCCTACTATATCTAAGATTATATCCCTTTGAGGGGTAGTTTGGAAAATTCAATGCACGACGATGCGAATGTAACCAACTTTTGTTTCTTCCGACGATCTAATTAAATTTTAGAACACAAAAGCTGCTATTGTGACTTAACTATGATAGATATATTCCCTTGAGAACTCTTTTGTAGGTGATAATAAGTATTTTAATCATGTAGTACTTTTTATGGTCAATAGTTTTCTCAGCGCACGCCCAATAATGAATTTTATAGGCAATATTTTGCTATTTTGGGTTACATTATTGCAGTTTTCTTAAGGATCACTAACTTTTTCGAAAATAAATTAAAGCTTATTTTAGCTTTCTATTCGTGAAAAAATATTATATTATATATGCATATTATATCTGTATATAATGCAGTAAAAAAAAAATTGCAACGTGAGTCGACGAAAAAACGCTCGAGCGAGCGTCTCTTACGGACGCCCTCACTGTAAAAGCTACTTTTCACCGTCTAATTTTATCCGGGTACCACGCGGGCGAAGCCGTGAGCAATAGCTAGTGTAGATATACTTTTATATCCTAGGACCCTGTAGGTAAAAGTATACTTAGATACAGTTCAATCAACAACTTAACCAACTTCTATAACAACGGATTTTATCTTAGTCTACGTGATTTTTGGTATCTTAACGAGGTTCGTTCGATTAAGTTCCAAGTTTTAAGATTAGGTTAATATTTCAAATGAGATCACGATGGTTGGCTTACCAATTGGTTTTATCTTAATTACTAATCTTGTCTTCGAGAATCTGCTAGTTCAAAACTACGTAATAAAACTACTTCGCGTTCAAACAAAAAAACAAACATACTTTTCAGCTTTATTTTTAGTAAATAGATAGATACGACAAACTAAAACTTTTATTTATTTACTAGCTTCTGCCCACGGCTTCGCCCGCGTGGTACCCGGATAAAAGTAGCCTATGTGTTATTCTGATGTATAAGCTATATTACTGTAAATTTTCATCAATATCCGTTAGTAGTTTTTGCGTGAAAGAGTAACAAACATCCATCTTTACAAAATTTCGCGTTTATAATAGAACTAGGATTTGTCTCTTGTCTAGGTGTTATATGTATAATATGTCGTATAAATTTACAAAAAAAAGTATATAAGTAGTTTATCAGTCATGTTGTTCCCATAATACAAGCTCTGCTTAGTTTGGGGCTAGATGATGCTGTGTGAAAATGTCCAGCATTTTATTTTAAGCTATCGGTGAAGGAAAATCAAATAGCGAGGAAACTGACTTGCCTTAGAACTAAAAAATCCAAGGCCTGTAACATCGATTAGTATTCCAATAAGCGACGATGATTTTGGTTAAATACTAATTGGAAAATTTTGGCAAAAACAAAAGTTACCATATACGATTAGAAACAGTTTTCTTCCAGCAAACCGTACCCCACATTACCTTACCCCACATTAAGATAGTCCTTACCCCACATTAAGATTCTCTGTGTTGTTGATTGTTCACCAATTTTTGTCAATAATTTATATTACCAATTAAACTTCTAAATATAATTTCGACTAAATTTCTTTTTCATTATTTGTTAAATAAAAAGTTTACTTACTCTAACGGCTTCAAATCAAAATCGTAGTTTTCCTTGAACCTTTTTCCTCAAGAAATTATGAAAATTAGATTAGCCCTAGCTCCTAAACTATACAAAATCGTAGAACAAACATGAAGTCGATTCGGTTCTAACTAAGTTTGTGAAAAACGAGTAAATGAATGTATCGAACTATTATTCTTTAAGTTTATATAAGTACCTGGATAAGAAACTTAGTTTTATATCGAAGCTATCTGCTACTGATATTGGGGCAGGACGGAAGATCAGCGCGCTACTTACCTTCACCAGGTCCGTGGCTCTTTATGTTGAGTCCCATCACAATTTGTGGCTACTTGTCTCATCCAATCATCTTATTATACTTAATTAATAAGTAGTTGCAAATACTAATAATATAATGCTGAACATTTTCACACAGCATCATCTAGCCCCAAAGTAAGCAGAGCTTGTGTTATGGGAACTACATGACTGATATACTACTTATATTTTTTTTTTGTAAATACATACATACTATACATAGAAAACACCCAGACCCGAGACAAATGAATGCAGGACATACAAACATTTGTCCCGCAGCGGGAATCGAACCCGCAACCTTCAACGTCTCAGGCGGACCTTCGCCCACTGCGCCACAGCTGTCCATCATTTATCTATCTATCTGTGTCGTAGATATCAAGAACTACGAGTATCGTGGTACCACAACAACTTGTCAAATGTGATTCACCGATCATGCAAACATTTGTCCCGCAGCGTGATTCGAATCCGTATCTCTTGCATCGCAGCCAGCTAGTCACCACCAGAGTCGTCAAGCTAACTAACTACCTTCAACCTGAACACTTCAAGATTGTATTTCACCGAAAACATATACCAACTTAGTTTACGACGATTTTGTACTTCGATTACGTATAATACAGTCTTCTATATTCATGCGACAACCTCCAAGCTTCATTATCAAAGGAAATAAGTCCATTTTGGTTTTTTTATAACGTCGTTTTGATCTAGAAAACTGGCAGTATTCCCAACAGATAAGTGAAACTTCGACACTTAAACGGTGTTTCCGTAAAGCTCTTGTTAGTGTTTTATAGGGCTGGTGCTGGAACGCACCAAATAGCTTTTAATTTAGCCGGACAGGTTAAAAGCCAAAAAACGGCAAGGTTTTAGGATTTTATAACTTTAAAGTTCCAAAACCAAAACTGAAAGTAACTTTTGGCTAAAAGTCATGACTTTTATTATAGACATTCACTTAAAAAATAGAGTTTCACGACTTTTAGCCGACCAGTTTTTTCATAACATAGGTTGTCTATAAGTTCAACTATTTTACTTAAATAAGAATATGTTTTTGTTTCTTTTGTTATTTGTTTATAGTGCACAATATTCTTTTCATTCATTCATTCATTCATTTCATGTACATGAAATGAATTCCATATTAATATATGAAGTGGTCCTTCGACATATGCGTAATTCAAATTAACAAAAATTAGGTAACATAAAATGTAGCATGTCACAAAGTTTAACTGCATCGATAACTTTTTTACTGTTTGGTATATTTTATAATTTTAAAATTAGTGTGATTGGTGATTGTGTAAGCTCAGAACCAACAACCGCTAGAGAAGGTTCTAGAATAAATAATAATAATAAACCGGTCCGCGCAGCATAGAAAGGCCTACCACCCGATGGACCGATGCCATCTTATATTATGGCACAGGATCGTTCGTCATGGCACTCTGATGATGATAATGATGATTTTTTAGAAGCTTTAAATGCACTTTCTGATATTCTTATCTGACTTTTAACCTAAATAGCGTATTATCTTTTTCGTCCAATAACATTCATTTCACCAACTAACATGCATTCACTGAGAATCTCTATTCACTTTGCATTCAAGACACAGAACTTATTGATCTAAAAGACAGCCGGTGAAGCCTTCCCTTTAGGGTAAGAGATTACATAGAAAACAGGTTACCAGTACGCGCTTTGTCGGTATAAACTTGTGGTTTGTCTCGTAGCTTAGTTGGTATAACACCCGCGTCCCAAGCGGTAGGTCGCGGGTCCCACCGAGGTTGATATTTTTGGGGTATTATAAAAAAAGTTTATAGTTTCCCGTATCAGATTTCGTTGCCAGCATCATCACCATCTTCTTACCCTTGTTCATTTGGAAAATCATAATAATAATTGGGAATAAATTTGTCAATAAATATAATTCTAAAAAACCTATATCAGTTCATTAATTCACTCCTTTTAGATAACTTTTACTGGTAAATTAAATCATGTCAAATTATAAATGTCAAAGTTTGAATGTTTGTTGCTCATCTCTGTAACGGCTGGACCAATTTGAATGAAATTAAGAATAAAAGTAGTTAGTGGCCTTAACTAACACAGGCTACTTTTTATCCGGGAACTACGCAAGCGCAGCCGTGGGCAAAGGCTAGTTATTACACATACTTTTTTTGTTATTAACGCAAATAAGTCCCAAGACGTAGCAGAATTAAATACAGTACACGCCTGTATCTTTAACAAAAGGCGCAGGAAACCTGCTTTTTACATCAAAATGTTCCAATAAAGGCCACATAAGGAAGTCCGGACGTGTGCCATCCCTATTTACGGCCCTAGTGGCCATCTTTCAACTCGGTTTAATAATGGTTTATGGCAATTTAACCGCCCTCGAAATGGGCTTTTAATTCAAGCACATTGTTTTGAAAACACGATGTTTAACGATGTAGTGTAGGTAATATACCCTTACAGATAAACTAATGTGGGTCGACATTAATTAAGTAAGGGATTGTGTTACCTACATAAAGAGTTATAACTCATTTTAACTCTTATAAGAGTTAACTCTAATAAGCGTCGATGGGCTTGCAATCTGTCTCGTTGGATGCTAGCTACTTGCAAAACGCGGGCATTTTGCCAAATGTCATGTTTGGACGTGTCTCTGACTACCCAATAAATAATAATAAAAAATAATGCAGGACATTTTCACAAAGCATCATCTAGCCCAAACTAAGCAGAGCTTGTATTATGGGAACTACATGACTGATATACTACTTAAACTCATTTTTGTAAATACATACATATTATACATAGAAAACCCCAGATCCGAGACAAATAATTGTAGATACAAACATTTGTCCCGCAGCTGGAATCGATCCCGCAACCTTCTGCGTTATTAAGAGGCTCGCCCACTGCGCCACAGAGGTAGTCAGATACATAACTTCAAGGGTGATTCGTAGATAGATTTTACTGCCACAAGTCACACTCTTTGGTAGAAACTAGCTGGACTAATATCAACATGGCAACACCTATAACCTAGTTTACACAGATAATAAAATATATTTCATTTAACTAGGGGGCGCTACAATAGCGCCTTTCTTCTAAAACGCACTGCCGCGTAATTCTTCGATACACAAAGGTTAGCTGGAAGAAAATGCGAATTAGCATTAAGTTTGCCTGTGTACATTATTTTATCTATTCTAATGAATGATCTTTTCTGTAATTTAGAATTTGAATATTTTATGACAATGGTATGGATTTGATTGGCTATTATTTTTTGTTTTTTTTTAATGGATGTATTTTGACTTTTTTGTGAGATGCTTGTTTTCAAAGTATAATGTTAATTATTTATTTCTAAATGTTCATTACCAATATATATATTTTACTTGTAACTTATTTGTTATCAATAAATGATCTATGAACTATGAAGCATTTTCTATATACCTATCTATAAATTGTGTTTCAGTTATCAACCTTTGTGGCGTAGTGTTGAAGGCCTGCAATTCCTACCGCGGGGCAAATGTTTGTATAATCTGCAAATATTTGTCTCGGGTTTAGGTGTTTCCTACATGTATAAAAAAAATGATATGCAATTCTCATACTTTGAGGCGAATTTACACAAAGCTCTGCTTACTTTGAGGCTAAATGATGCTGTGTGACCAGTATTATTTATTTATTACTCTCTCTACCCACGGCTTCGCCCGCATGGTACCCAGATAAAAAGCCTATGTTTTATTCTATATTTATAAGCTATATTACTGTAAAGTTTCATCAAAATCCGTTCAGTAGTTTTTGCGTGAAAGAGTAACAAACATCCGTCCATCCTCACATAGTAGAAGAATTTAACGCATTACCGCTCAACTCTTCACTGCACCAAAGATTTGCAGGGAGAAAATGCTACTGAGCATTAAATTTGCCTATTTACTTGTTTTATCTTGTGCAATAAGTCATATTCTTATATATGTATTTGTATATATGTATATATTTATACTATGTACCTATTTATGTATAAAATTATATGAAAATTTGTGCTATTATTGTATATTTTTACCCGTTTGTGTACACGTTCCCACCGCTATTTATCAGCTGTCCCTATCCTCAAAGGTTTGCTGCAAGAAAACTCTTGTTAGGGTTAACCTCGCCTTTGTACATGTCCTATATGTAAGCCTTTTTGTCTGTATTATCTGTGTATACAATAAAAAATAAAGAATATTCTATCTACCTATACGTCTATAAATTGTGATTCAGTTTCCAGGTAATATCATCAGCATATCTTAAAATACCTTAGTATATGTCATTGTCGCTAGCTGATGATGAGATTTATTCTGTCATAAAACAACCAACGCATGTTAAAGGCAAGCTGGTGAATAATTAAAAAGGTTCTTTCAGTGGCCTGAAGGTCCAACGGTTCTTTATTTGCTCATAAATAATTATTGCCCAGGGCAGGACTAAGGACAAGGCAACGAGGCTTATAGTTATTTTTGTAAGGCGTTTTACATTTATGAGGCTTACTCAAACGCTATTTTATAAACAATGTTTAAATAAGCCCTCTCATAGTCAAAGACAAGTTAAATGGTGTGGTGGATGGCTTTTCTTTTTGCAGAATTTATAAGTTTATTACATGCGACGTAAGGCGCCCGGTTATGAGTTTACCATAAAAGGTTATTTGTTTGTTTATCTGTTATAAAATTTATCTTAAAACGACTTTGCGAATCGTGATGTGGTTTTTTGCAATGGAATTGTACGTCTTCAGGGATGGTTATTTGGTTAGTTTTTTCGCCACAAGCTGTTAGGGGACGCTGCAATCGATGACGAAAAAAAACATCAGCAATTTTAAAATTTTGTAAACACTATCTTGTTTTTACGTGGAAGCTCTTTCTTATAAATAAATCAAATTCAATTTGATTACAAATGACAGTAAAAAAATTGATCGAACTATAACGGAATGTGAAATTAAACAACCAAAAATTTTTTTAAAAATTGATGTAATTTCGATCTTTATCAGTTTATATTATTAGCAGGAAATCTGGTAGTTATGGCACATGACTGTAATCCCCATTATAGCAAGTACAGGGTAGTTAGAGACACGTCCAAACATTTGGCACATGTGCGTGTTTTGCGTTATAGTTAGCATTCCACGTAACAGGTTGCAAGCTTATCGCCGCTTATTGGAACACTTACCGATGTTACACGACTTCGAATTTTTGGATCTAGAGCAAGACAATTTTCTTACTTTTTTTTCCTTCTCCGTTTTGTACTCGTGTTAAGCGCATATATGATGACCTCTGTGGCGCAGTGAGCGAAGGCCCGCTTGAGACGCAGAAGGTTGCGGGTTCGATTCCCGCCGCGGAGCAGATGTTTATATGATCTGCAAATATTTGTCTCAGGTCTGGGTGTTTTTTATGTATAATATGTATGTATTTACAAAAAATAAATAAGAAATATTATCAGTCATGTAGTTTCCATAATACAAGCTCTGCTCAGTTTGGGGCTAGATGATGCTGTGTGAAAATGCATTATTTATTTATTTATATAAGTTGAAAAAAATATTGGTGATTGGTGTTCAAACTCACGACATTCAAAAAAATATATATTACCACCCTTGTAAAATAATAACGCAGTTTAGCTCCCCTAAGTCCAGCTCTGTATTTCACCTTACAACCATAACTCTTTAAGGTAAAGGTGGCTTTGTGGTCTTGTATATAGGGTGCTTTGTGGCGTGTAAATGTTATGATAATGGGTCCCAAACTTAAGTCAGGTCCTTTCTGAACTGGAGTTAAATTATTATGTAGATATCTTTCGGGTTAAGGATATAAATAAAACAATATACATATACACAGGGGAAGGGAGTATATGACTACATGACTGATATACTATTAATATACTTTTTTGTAAATACATAAATATTATACATAGAAAATACCCGAGACAAATATTGTCTCATACATAAATTTGTCCAGCGGCGGGAATCAAACCCGCAACTTTCTGCGTCTCAGGCGGACCTTCGCCGACTGCGCCACAGAGGTCGTTAATCCTACTACTATTATAAACGTGAAAGTTTGTGAGAATTCATGTTTGTTACATCAATTCTCACAAACTTTCCGCCGCCACCGTCACCGCCACCGCGTCAGTGTGACCAGGCCCTAATTCTTTTGTGTTTTCCACAAAGGAAAGATTTTAAAGAACTATTGTGCTTTATCTTGGCTGGACAAAGAAGGAAAACAAGTGGAGAGATAACTCACCGCACGGAAATGAAACTGACGGCTTCAGATTAGGAAACTGGGATAAACAAGTCACTTGGAAGCTGTAGATAGCGAGGTAGCGTCGATGACTTCGGTTTTATGGTGTTTTCATATTGGTTCTACACACAAAATGCATTATTTTTAAATAGAGGATATCCTAATATTTTAATCAGACTTGTCTATTTGACTCGTATTGAAACAAGGGATATTCTGGTATTTTAATCAGACTTGTCTATTTGACTCGTATTGACACAAGGTATATTCTAGTATTTTAATTAGACTTGTCTATTTGACTCGTATTGAAACAAGGGATATTCTGGTATTTTAATCAGATTTGTCTATTTGACTCGTTTTTTTAAACAAGGGATATTCTAGTATTTTAGACAGATTTGTCTATTTGACTCATTGTTTTGAAATAGCGGATATCCTTGTATTTTAGTAAGGTTTGTCTATTTGACTCGTTGTTTTGAAATATGGGATATCATAGTATTTAAGTAACATTTGTCTACAAAGATTTAACATTTGTCATTTTACAGTTAGATACAAATAAATAATGCTTGTTTGCTACCTTGGTGTCAAAAAACTTAACTTCAAGCCTTAGAAGAAATATCAAAGCAGGTAAGGTATACTTTATATTAATTAACCGGATTTTGAGTTTGAAGCACACTCATTGATTAAGGCCCTCAGATAACATACTCGTTGGTTTACGGTCACTGTCTTCCCTTGTTGAACAATGTACTATTTCGTAAACCAAAAATGTACTATTTCCCTACTAGGGACAAAAAATAATGACCTCGGGATCTATAGCTGGGGAAATCCCACTGCGGGATAGACCATATTATTTAGAGTAAATAGGTTTTTATTCGCTGCAAATCACAAGGCAATGAAACGTCAACTTATAAACTGTGAAATCATTATTATTTTTATAATTAAATTTAATTAAATTAATTTAATTAACCATAAATTTAATGAAGATTAATACATTTATTCATACAACTATTTACAAGTATGTATATACAAAAAATACAGATGAAACAGCTAGCCATCTAAAGACCGATGCAAACGATCTATAGATAGCTCAACTGATCCAGATCACTACCAGACGGAAGCGTTCCCAAGATAATTAATTTAATTAATCATTAATTTAACAAGAACATGTAACATCTGCTTGGTTTGTTTGATAATAAAATGTTGATATCATTGCTGTGTTCCGGATTGAAGGGTATGGATAATTGGGCACCGGTGAAATTACAGGGAGTGATACCTCTGGTGTCGCAAGCGTCCATAGGTTACGGTAACCGCTTACCAACAGGTGGGCCGTACCCTTGTTTGCCACTTAAATCATAAATAATCATCTTGGACATTTTTCAAACAGCATCATCTAGCCCTAAAGTAAGCAGAGCTTCTGTTATGGGAATTACATGACTAATATACTTATTTACTTTAGTTGTATAGAAAAAACTTTATTCAGATATAGTGTGGTTACCGAGCAAGATTAAATCATTGAGAAAAGCTTTAAACAAAACAGTTAAATTAAGTCTAGAAAGTATCAATCAAAATTTTTAAGGCAAAATATAATTTTATTCCAAAAACTATCGTGAACTTGACTATTCATATTGTAAAAACGGGAATTTTCACGTACTGCACTATCGGTGAAGACACCGACTAAATTTTTAGTAGTGCACGGTGCGACGCGGAAGGAGAAAGTCGCAACCACTCACCCTGATGAAGACTCTCGGAATGAGTCGAAACTTAGTCGGTGCCTTCACCGATAGTGCAGTACGTGAAAAATATAATATTCTTTATAATAATGCAAACAGGATGAAGTGGTCAATTTCGATCTTCTACTTATAGTTATTTCGAATAGCTTAGTACTAACCTTGAGGACTAGACAAATAACTCGCGCTCTGTTTTCCTTTCACGCTAACGTAAATTTGTCTAGCGAAAACTTGGCAGAAGTCACGTGACATTTCCACAGCCAATTTATTTATTTATTTAATAATAATAACATAATTAAATTTATTTAACAATAATAGCATTACAATATACATGAATGCGCTATGAAATACAAATAATTTAGAAAAAAAAAGAATAATATTTATTAAAAGAGATTATACAAAATTTACATTAATTAACAGATAATATTAAACTATCAATTAATTAACAATACCTCATATGTTATCTACATACATTCGTCCATCGGTTAGCTAATAATAATAATGCTGCTGGACATTTTTCACACAGCGTCATCTAGCCCCAAACTAAGCAGAGCTTGTATTATGGGAACTACATGACTGATATACTACTTATATGCTTTTTTTTGTAAATACATACATAATTTACATAGAAAAACACCCAGACCCGGAACAAATATTTGCAGATCTTACAAACATTCGTCCCGTGACAGGAATCGAACCCGCAACCTTCTGCGTCTCAGGCGGACCTTCGCCCACTGCGCCACAGAGGTCGTCAACATCTAATGTAATTTCCATAATTTTTTAACTAAAAAACGGGATATTTACCATGATTTGTGAGATTGAATGTTTCCCGATATTTCAAAAGTTATAATTTCCATACAACTTAATCTTTCCGCAGGCGTTAACGAAAACAGAAAGAGGTATTTGTCTAGACACCCTTAACTCCGCTTTGAAACCACAGCGCCCAGGGAAATTACTTTGACCTTTCGATAATGCATTTCAGCCCTGAAATCTATATTGGCAAATCAATTAGGGTAAATTTATTTACGACTTTGGTGGCAGCGGAAACGTAGCAAACTGCGACGTGCAGGTTTGATACCCGCTACGGGGCAAATGTTGCAAATATTATATGCTGGATCTGGGTTTGTGGTACCACGGTACTCGTAGTTTCTGATACCCAAGACACAGGGAAGTCTAATGTGAGTTCAGGACTACACCACAACATCCTGATTGGTTGCAAAACATGTTTGCATGCTCTGCAGAGCACAAACAAATATTTGTCCCGTGGCAGGAATCAAACCCGGCTGATACAGCCAGCTGCTCGCCCGCAACCGCCACCGAGATCATATTATTATTGTTAAAACCGGGGGCCCTTCGCGTTTTCAAAATTCTTATAGGTCGACTGATCGAAGCATCGATCAGTCGACGACCAGAGAGCTGGCTTTTATCTGGGTCAACGCATTAGCATTACCATTCAGCGTGGCAGTGCGTCCAGTCTTTTGGGGACGCTTCCGTCTGGTAGTGTTCTGAATCAGTTGAGCTATCTATGGTTCGTTTGCAACGGTCTTTAGATAGCTAGCTGATTCATCTGTATTTTTTATAAAACCTACTTGTACATAGTTATAAGAATTAATGCCTTTTTTAATATTATAGTTATATTATTCAAAATATAATTTATACTACTTATAAAAGTAGTCACAACCGTCACATTGTTCTAATTGCAGCTTAGCATGCAAAATAATAAGGAATTCCTGCAGAAAACGATTGTAGCAAACCCAAGGTTAAATCCTTCTAATATTATAAACGCGAAAGTTTGTGAGGATGGATGTTTGTTACTCTCTCACGCAAAAACTACTGAACGGATTTTGATGAAACTTTACAGTAATATATTTCATACATCAGAATACACATAGGCTACTTTTTATCCGGGTACCACGCGGGTGAAGCCGTGGGCAGAGGCTAGTGCTACATAACTCACCGAGGAATAATTTGTCGCTAATTTCAAAATAATCTAACATTATAAAAAACGTAAAGTTTTCTTGCAGATAAGCGTGTACTTATCATCTCATTATCACCAGCATAGACGTTCACTGAATGGTTTAAGTCTAAGAGAGGGCCGTGTTGGCCTAGTGGATAGGCACTCTGACTTCAGTCGGTCATGGTGCACCTGGACTGCATTAATGGATGCAGTTTAAAAATGTGCAAATTAAAACGTCTTCAAAATGTTGAGAAGACATCGTAATCAATTAATCAAGTTGGTAAAGTTGTAAATTTAATTCGACCTCTGTGGCGAAGACACAAAAGGTTGCAGGTTCGATTCCCGCTGCGAGACAAATATTTGTATGATCCGCAAATATTTATATAGAAAGAAAGAAAGAAAGAAAAGATTTATTTAGCACGACATAAAATATATATATATCTATACAACAAATTTTGGAAGTTAGGATGGTGGGATAATTTATGAGAATACCTAATAATAATAATTTATAAGTTTGAACAGCCTACTTATAAGTACCTATAACTGAAACAGAAATGCCCCACGCACCTTTTTTTTATATCTTTATCACGCGTGCACCTTCACATAGTACACATCAAATGTCAAAAATGTGAACGCAGATTAAAGTTATTCTCGAAAGCTCAAAACTTCATGTTGATTCTGACAGTTTGGTTGGTAACACTGCAGCACAAATTTGTACCACTAGCTACTGCCCACGGCTCTTCCCGCGTGGTACCTGGATAGAAAGTTTTCGTAAGAAGCGCATTCGCTTGACCATTTTTCTGTCGGCTAACATTGCAAAATTGGTCTCCACGAAGTCATTTTATTTTGACCACCTTGAAAGTCCGATCTTAATATTGGTTAAAGAAATTTTTAATCGGATGAGTTTCGGTGTTATTTTTTAACTCGCGATCTGACGGGTATTTTGAGCTGTTGCTGTTGTTATCTATATCTATACTAATATTATAAAGATATATTTTTTTGTTTGTTTGTACCGAATAGGTTCCGAAACTACTGGACCGATTTTAACCATTTTTTCAATAATAGAAAACTAAATTACCAGGAAGTAACATACGCTATAATTTATTTTCAAAAAATTAGAGATCCTTAAGGTAATTGCAATAATGTAACCCAAAGTAGCAAAATTTTGCCAAAAACATTCATTATTTAGCGTGCGCTGAGAAAACTATTGATGATTCATAAAAATTATATACTACATGATTAAAGTACTCATTATTAGCTACAAAAAATCCTAGAGGGAATATTGTGACTTAACTATCATAGTTAAGTCACAATATCAGTTTTTGTGTTCTAATATTTAATTAGATCGCGGGTAGAAACAAAAGTTGGTTACATTCGTATCGTAGTAATAATTCTTATAAAGAGTTTTATCATCAAGGGTATTTATGTAGCAGTCAAATACTTTTTAATTCATTCGAATCATTCTCTAAGGTTGTAAAATGGTTCAACGTTAACAATCTCCTACATAATGAAAAGAAAATAAAGTGTATTGGATTTATACTACCCAATGTTACACAAGTTAAAGCAAATATCAAAATCAAAGATGAACAGTTGGCTCTTGTGGACACCACCGTATTCTTAGGTATCACCCTAGATAAAAAGCTTCAATGGGGTCCTCACATTGATAAGTTATCGAAGAGACTTAGTTCTGCGGCATAAGCAGTCAAAAAGATCCGTCTTTATACAGACGTTGACACAGCTAGACTAGTTTACTTCAGCTACTTCCACAGCATTATGTCGTACGGTATTCTGCTGTGGGGGAGTGCTGCTGATATCAATACTGTTTTTGTGCTGCAGAAGAGGGCTGTTCGAGCAATTTATAATATGGGCCCCAGAGAATCACTTCGCCAAAAGTTTAAAGAAATAAATATAATGACATTCCCTTGTCAATACATTTATGAAAATCTGATGTATGTTCACAAAAATATTAATTTTTTTAAGAAAAAAAGCGATAATCACAATGTTAATACTAGAAATAAAGAAAAACTCGCTGTTGCCACTTGTAGACTCCATAAAGTTGATAAATCTTTTAAAGGGCACGGTGTACGCTTTTATAACAAACTCCCAAGAGATATACAAAAATTATCAATTAACAAATTTAAAAACGTAATTAAATAAAAGCTTTATAAAAAGGCATACTTTAAAATATCTGATTATTTACATGACGAAAACTCTTGGGATTGAAAATGATCCAACTCGAACCTATTGTTTTGTAAAAAAATCTTTGAAAAGAATAACCAGCCTTGTGTTCTTGCCTTTCTTTCCTGGCTTGGTCGCGGAGGAACAGGCACCTAGACAAAAACCGACATTTCAAGGTGGTCCTTGTGATTTTATTGAATAAATAAATTTTGACTTTGACTTTGAATAGGTCATTTAATTTCGAAGTTATGACGATAAAATCGAAACTTACGCGGCTGAAACTGCGTGGCGCAGCTAGTAAAATAATAAAAAAGCCATAAAGACCCGTAAAAACTCTGTGATCACAGCTAAAAATATCTTTGAACACCCAGCCGAACAATAATAGAGTTAATTTAGGTTTTTGATAAAACTATTCTGTGGATAACTTTCCTATCGGATAGCGTGAAGTTGAGAACTATTTCATCAGAGTAGGCTAATTACCCAGAAGTTGGGATTCCGTCACTTGGCTCCAGGCCAGGGGTTCGAACTGAAAGCACTCTGCTGATTCTTATCGTTATTTTATGCAATAAATTGCATGCAATCTGATAACGTATGCGAAATATTGCAAATCTAAACAAAACGCACAATAATTGAAAAGACAGAATTCTCCCATCCAAATACCTTTGCGATAAATTGCTTGTGATATTTAGATAATACGCTTCATGTAATAGGTTTATATACAACAAACAAATAAAAAACAAACACGATCTATATGTAACACTAGCTTCTGCCCACGGCTTCGCCCGCGTAGTACCCGGATAAAAAGTAGCCTATGTTTTATTCGAATGTATGAACTATATTACTGTAAAGTTTCATCAAAATCCGTTCAGTAGTTTTTGTGTAAAAGTGGAACAAACATCCTCACAAACTTTCACGTTTATAATATTAGTAGTATAGGTTGTTGGACATCCTTAGATGCTTACTCAGTGGTAGATGTTAGATTGGACTAGGTTTTTAAAGCAAGTAAAAACGTCTACAATCCATTGGTTTCTGGTTATCCGTCGTTTTACTGGGGTTTTCTCGGAAGTTGACAACTTTTCAAGTCGAATTCATTGGCTGATTCTTCTAGGGTTATTCGCAAGAACCGTTTGTCAAATTCAATTCATCCTTATTATTTCAATGTATTTGAAACTATTGACCCTCTGTTTCGTAATCACTCTATAACTTAGCAAGTCGCTAAATCTAGCCCTGTCCTTTTCTAACACTAATCATAGGATATAGGCTGGCAACTTTTAGCACGTAATAGAGGGGTGACTTTATCAAAGTCTTAGCTTATGAACTCTGGTTGCTATGTAGGCTGTCTAACACCATTGACATTATTTCGTAATCAACTCTGATGATTGTAAATAAGTTTTATGCTGTTAGTTTATTAGTAAACGCATAGCTATTGCATTTACCTTTTTTATTATTTTATATAGTGGATTCAGGACCAAATCACTGGACTAGTCTGAGTGCCTTCTTGGGCCCAAAGTGCTATCTAGTGAACGTAAATATTATAAGAGAATGGTTCGTTATTGTAAACAAGAGATAAATTTCGTGAAGACTATAGATTCTCTGCGCCTTGGAATCCCGTGATCAACAGGTGTTCAGTATTTTGAAGTGCGATTATGTGATTAGTGTAATGTGTACATGGACTTTTCTGAATCTGAAGATGAAATGAGGGTAGTTGCGGTTACTGCATTGTTGACTTCTTATACTTCATACTCCGTGACCACAGACGTTATAACACAGTCAACATGTCAGTTTTTTTTTTAATCTTTATTTATTTATAGAGGGTTTGTTCACAATTTGAACATGCCACCCTCGAGTGGTCTTCTTTACAAAACTTAATTTCTACGCCTAATACCTAATTTAACCATTTTAAATAACATTTTAGCAACTTTTGAACCAGGTTTTGCTAAAATATAATTACATATACCTACTTCATTGAGGCACAAATTATTGCCTAAACAAAATGAGTTTCTCTCTACCTCGTTTCGAACACACTCCACCAGTATATAATACACATTTTCGATAACATTACATTCCGAACAATTCGGTGTTGTTACTTTCCCCATAAGGTATGCAAAGCTATTTAATGGGATGTGTCCAGAACGAAGTCTTAAAGCTAATATAATATCAGTTCTTGTCATTTTTGTTCCAACAAACCAAGGTGAGCGGGTCAGGCCGGGTTGGATGGTTTTGTACCAAATACCTTTAGTCAGCGACCTCTCATCAAAATGTTCTCTCATCAAAAAGCTCTGTACATTTTTTCCTACATTCATGAACTATAACGTCTGAACACCATGGTAAACTGCCAAAATATAAACCATCAATTGCTGCTTGCCTTGCAAGGCAATCTACTTTTTCATTTCCAAATAGACTAACATGAGATGGGATCCACTGTAAAATAATATTTTATCGGGGCACCCCGGATATTATTGGTGCATCGAAGTAAATGTTGTAGTGTACTTTTTGAGTCTATCAATATCACATACCTACCGGGTCCAAATGATTCTACGTAGGAGATAGCCTCCGCGATTGCGATTAACTCTATATACATAATAGACATACACACATTCACGCGCAGTTGAATAGAACATTCCATTTGAGGGTCATAGATAGCCAAGCCACACTCAACTTTTGTTTTACAGCCATGTGTGTATATCTTATAAAAAATGTATATTGCCTTTCTAAATAATTATTACAAATTAATTTGATTATGAAGGATCGTATGACTTTTTTGCTTTAAAAATGTCATTTATACTACAGAAAACTATGTTCGACAGATCCAAATTTCTGTCCCACGTATCTAAAGAGAACATTTCTAAGTTTTAACTTTTGTGTACAGGAGTAGATTTGAAGTTTTCGTTTACAAACGCTAATAATGGTTTATTTTGCCGTCTCCAGTATAAATTATACTGTTCACTTAATTTGTCTAATATAGTAGTCAAATTGTTGTTAAAAACTGATGTTACCTTAAACCAATGTTTGCCTGCTAGATAATACCTGCGAATGTGTAAAGGTTGAAGGTGTAGTATAAATTATTAAATTTATAAAAAAAGTAAACATGTTAAAGACCCATTTAAAACTTATAATAATCACTAGCTTCTGTCCACGGCTTCGCCCGCGTGGTACTCGGATAAAAAGTAGCCTATGTGTTATTCTGATGGTTAATCTATATCACTGTAAAGTTTCATCAATATCCGTTCAGTAGTTTTTGCGTAAAAGAGGAACAAACATCCTCACACACTTACACGGTTATAATATTAGAAGGATTTCTGACGATTCTCTTCAACCTGTCTGTCAGAAAAAAACCGTGCTAGAAGCTTGAACTTCCGTTCATGTGAGACAACCTTATTTATGTAACCTACTCAACTGGGTCGATTGATACATGCCTAAACGGAGGCAGCTGCCGTGTGGATACCTAATTTAGCAGAACCTGATTGCAGTTTCACTCTAACAATACGTATTCAAACATGTTTAATATAATCTGAGCCGTATTGGTCTAGTAAACGGGGATATGTTGCAGTTCGTGCGTCGTCATTTTGGAGTAAACAACAAGTGAGTTGCAGTACGTGCGTTCTGCTACGCGGCGAAAAAAATACCTAAATCTTTTGTTGCATTTCGTGCGTCGAGTAAATTTATAATTATGTACAACTAAGTTTTAACATAGAGCAGCAAAACTCTCAGAAGTCTCATTATAATTATTAGATGTACCTATCATATTTGTTCTATATTTGAGGGATTCAATAAAAAACTAGGATTTGTGTAAATAAAATATATATATTTTAAATAGATCTGTTTATGTTACATTGTTTTCCTTATGATAACAAGTAAGGTAGTCAATATTTTGGGATAAAAACAAAGTGAAAGCGTACATAATTTACTTTAGATAGATAGATAAATAAACTCTTTATTGCACACCAAAGCAAAATACAAAGGAATTTATAATATTATAAGGTACAATAAGCGATCTCTTTCAGATAACCTTTTGATGGACAGGGTAAAATAGAATCAAAAGACGGCGGTGTACGAGTACCTAAACCTATAATAATATATTAATAATAAATACCTACATAAATTACATATATACATATCCTATATAATAAACATACAAATAATAATAATAATGTGAGATAATAAGTATGTAATAATATAAAAACGATTTACAAGCAGCTCTGAGACATAGAAAGTGATTTTGAAAGTGAAGTGATTTTGATGATCTAATAGAAAGATCTTTACTGGTCTATCTTTAACAGAATTAATTTATACGAAAGATTTCTTAGCTGTTTGACCAGCAGTGGCCAGCCGGCTTATCTGTGCAATATAGGTACGGATAATGTAGGTAGGTAATACTAATATGACATACACCTGTAAAAAAATAGGCTAAGAATAAGGTAGATAGCTAAGCCTTTGCCAATTCTGTTTTTTTTATGTATATCTATGGTATTACTTGTTCAAGCTATTCATAAATACTCGACGCACGAAATCCAACTAAAGGTTTAGGTATTTTTTTCGCCGCGAAGCAGAACGCACGTACTGCAACTCACTTGTTGTTTACTCCAAAATGACGACGCACGAACTGCAACATATCCGTAAACGGTACTCTGACCTTTGGTCTGATAGTAGTGGGCTCGTATCAGGTCATTAATTTTATTTTATTTTATTCTATCTATCTTTACTGAATGTTACAGCCAATGAATTGAACCATAACTTTGAGAATTAGTACCTACCTAATTACAACAAGTATGTACCTAAGATAAGCTCCTACTTACTTATTGTGCGAAATATTGTGTTAAATAATCACCTGATAGGTATTATCGAGGTACGACTAAACATAGGTAAGTACTAGTGCCCATAGTTTTATAATATCTGTGACGTACGTTAAGTTTTAGTTACTAAAAACGGTCTGTAAACTGTAAAATTATATATAAAAAAATGATTTTGACATTAGCCAAGAAACTAACTTATAAATACATTTTAACATTTGTACTTACACAGTAAACACATAAAAAACTACAGATTAAATATGTCAGAATCTTAATAACTATTATTTACTTTCACAATAATTTAGACAGGCTCGTTCGATAGAAAACAGTGTATCGGTGCCATAGTGAAATGACTAATCTTCCTTGATATCATCACGTATCTGCGTACTGAGTATTGACAGAAGGATTTTTATCATGGGGAAAATGGACGTAGAATGTTTATTTTTTATATAAGTTTGTCTCTGTATAATCTATCTTACTCTTGTGAAAGTTCATCTAATTATTTGATAAAATAAGAGCAATGCAGAGCATTGACAGATCAGGGGGCTAGACAAATACCTCACGCTTACTTTTCCTTTCACGCTAACGCAAATTTGTCAAGGTAAAACTTGGCATCTGTCACGTGACATTTCCACAGCTTATGTCATTCCCATACAATTCAATCTTTCCGCAGGCGTTAACGTCAACAGAAAGTGGTATTTGTCTAGCCGCCCTGGTGATCCTGATTCCTTAGACCAAACCGCCTCATTACTAAAAGTTACATTTAAAATATTTCTTTTTCCCCTCTATTTTTCGGTTGCTTTTCGTAGTTTATTTAGCACCTCTTAATCAAGAGCACATTTTACACTAAAACCTTTCGAGATGATCCAAAATCGTACATCATGGCAATCTGGAAGGCCTTTGTCCAGCAGTGGACTTTAACAGGCTGTAAATGTTAAGATGGTAAGAACCAATGTACCTGTATTCAAGCAAATAAAGTTTTCATTCATTCATTCATTCATTGATGATGATGATGATCCGTTCAAGAGTGACACAACCCTTGTGTGGGTACCAAATTTAGCAGTAATGAGACACTTCGATCCGGATTTAAACTAGTTCGGTCTGGATGAAACCGGTTGAAATCGGATCAGGTATACTACAGTTTTATAGCAACAAACTTTCATAAATTACTAAGTTACTTTAATGTAATTGAGGTTTATTTATTCAGCAATGTTGCGTAAATGTTAAGCTCTCACGGATACAGTGGAAATTGGTTAATGATTTCATCTCCCTGCAAAATCTAAACATATAAAATCTTTTGTCAAGGCTGACTGATTTATCAACGCACAGTTAAAACTACTAGGTGTAGGGAGCTGAAATTTGGAAACATGATTATTTTACAAAGTAAACATCCGCTAAAAAATCTTTTTTCGAAATTAATTTTTACTTTAAGGGTGAAATTGTGGGGGCGACTTTGTATGAAAGTCTTTGTTCTTTGTTCTTTGACGTGAGAAACATGAAAATTAGAATTAAAGTTAATGAGCATTAATAAATCACCTTTTAAGGGGGGGAAAACGAGGGGTGAAAGTTTGCAAGGGAGTATCGTTTTTTTAAAGATAGGAACTTGAAAATGGGATTTGTAGCTATTCATCATAAATAAAAAACGGGGATGTTGGGTGAGAGTTTGTCAGAGTAGGTTTTTTATAAAAACACGACTCCACTCGACACATGCAAAGCCGCAGGCAACAGCAAGTAGTCAACAAAATTGAGCAGATATTACATATGTAAATATATATGCATTAATTATTTTAATATATGTATGTAATTTGCTTCTAGTTTTAGCTTAATATATAACAAGAGCTTAGTTATATCTATGAAATAATCATGATTATGATCACTGATGATCTCTGTGGCGCAGTGAGCGAAGGCCCGTCTTAGACGCAGAAGGTTGCGAGTTCGATTCTCGCCGCGGGATAAATGTTTATGATCTGTAAATATTTGTCTCAGGTCTGAGTGTTTTCTATGTTTATATTATATTATATTATATTTTTTTATCAGTTATGTAATTCCCATAATACAAGCTCTGCTTAGTTTGGGATTAGATGATGCGATGATGTGTGAAAAATGGCCAGAATTATTTATTACTAGCTCCTGCCCACGGCTTCGCCCGCGTGGTACCTGAATAAAAACTAGACTATGTATTATTCTGATATATAAGCCATATTCCTGTAAAGTTTAATCAAAATCCGTTCAGTAGTTTTTGCGTGAAAGCGTAACAAACACCCATCCTCACAAACTTTTGCGTTTATAATATTAGTAGGATTTATTTATTTATCACCAATCCACTAATCACTAAGCTCCCACTAACCCCTAATCCACTAATCACTAAGCTCCCACTAACCACTAAGCTCCCACTAATCACTAAGCTCCCACTAACCACTAAGCGCCCACTAATCACTAAGCTCCCACTTACCACTAAGCTCCCACTAACCACTAAGCTCCCACTAACCACTAAGCTTCCACTAACCACCAAGCTTCCACTAACCACTAAGCTCCCACTAACCACTAAGCTCCCACTAATCCATGATAGTGCGTTATGTTTTTAGATCTGACTAGCCGACTCACTGCTGGTTGTCCTTCAATTTTATTACAACATTCCCTCACATAAAATATCTAACTCAGTGTTGTTTATGAAAAGATTTGTTTTTACTTCAGATAATAAGTTAAGGTATTATTTTCATATGTAAATTATTGTATTGTAATTTTATTTAGTTGTTTGCCCTAAACTAGTGACTTTACTTGGTTCATTTATTTTGGTCTATTATACCGGCCTCCCGGGATACAGGCTAGTCCTCGTACGGAGACCATCAGAATCACAAAATTAACCTACTTTGTGAAAAATAATATCCTACTAATATAATAAATGCTAAAGTCTGTGTGTGTGTGTGTGTGTGTGTGTGTGTGTGTGTGTGTGTGTGTGAATGTTTGTTACCACCTATCTCCGTAACTACTGAACTGTTTTTGATGAAACTTGGAATATAGATAGTTTAGGATTTGGAATAACAATAAGGCCAATCTAATTTTCGAAAATCGACCCCTAAGGGGGTTAAATAGGGCGGTAAAGTTTCTATGAAAAAAATGAAAAATGTTTGATTCGCTCAAAACTCTGTACAAATAAACTTTAAAGTAAATAATGAAACACATATTTTTTATTTTTTCAAAATTACCCTTTGGCGGTGTGCAATTAAATTCTAAACTTTGTAAAATTGTAATCCTTGGTTCGATTCATTCAAAAGTTGGTGGACATAGTTTGAAGCCTCGAGACGGTCATATGCTACTTTTATTAACATACCACGCGGGCAAAGCCGCGGGCAACAATTAGTATATATTATAGTATTGTATTATTTATAATTAAACATAGTTATTGCAATAACTTCATACGCATGAAAACCTCCATAACTCTCCGTGTTTATTTTCAACCCCACAAAACACGAACCCTTTTTACCACAAAACTGTCATCCTAAATTACCCATCCCTTCTCCAAAGTTCAGGGGTAGGTATGGATTTTTTGCAGAAATTTTATCTAACGGCAACCAGCATTACTTAAACCTAATTGGTTTCTATTGTCGTCTTATTTCACGGCGGAGAAAAAATACGCTGAATTAATGACATTTTATTCGGGCGTATAGGGCGCTGTGAAAAACGGTGTATATACTATAGATAGGTAAACGTTCTTCGACGATGGAGATGGTTTTCTTACTCTGAAGCAAGTTAAATCACGTTAAATTTATCTGACTGGAGTTTTCATAATCGGTTTTCTAAACTTACAGAGCGCTCGAGAATAGAGATGCGCAAAATGAATCTTTTGAAGGAACAGAGATTTATAAATGTTCAGAAGATTTAAATCTTATAAATAATATAAATCTTTAAATCCCAAATAACTCAGTAATTCAAATCAACAACCATTCCCAGCCATTTTTGGTAAACATTTTCGAAATGGGCTCGTATCAGGAAAAATAGATCGTTAAAAGTTAAATATTCAGGTTTTCCCATTATAAAGTATTTCACATTCCACACTAACTTCTACCATAACCAACACAGAAGTATGCTGTCCTTGTCTGATAAGCTTGCTACGCTAAGTAATTTGAAAAGTACATCAAGCTAAAGCTTAAGTCCTATGAAATTAAGTATCTTAACTTTTTCTAAAAACAAAAAACTCCGGCAATATTCTAACTTATGTTGCATTTAAATTCATTTTAAGCTCCAACGCTATTCGCAACAAAACTTAGAGATAAACTTTTTACAAACAAGCGACTCGGAAAGAGCTACTCCAGACGGTTTGTTTTAAGATTAGTTGCATAACTTAAAAGTTAAGAAAAGAAAGTTGACGAAGAATAGCATACAGCGACAAGGGTTATTCCCGTTTTCCCCCAATCTTCGGCCCCGGTCATTTAACTTGCTATAAAAATGTGCCTGCCGTTGGGAAAATGCCCTGTACGTTGGGACTACAAAAATAAGACAAGAAGAATCCTACCACTCTAACCGTCTCCTAATAAAACACGGATGTTTGTTACCGATCATCTTTCTAGCAGAACCGTTTTGTATGAAACTTAGAAAGGTTAAAGTTTATTCGTATACCAGGCGAGCAGAGATGTGCGTATAAGCTAATAAAATATGCATATCATCATCATACAGTCTGTGGGAAACCTTTGAGGGAGCTACTGGACATTGGGCATGGAAGATTTCATGAGTAGCAGTGAAAAATCATATGAAATTATTTTGCATACGTCGCACCTGCTACTTTCCTCCACACAGGCTGCTAAAAATCGCAGCGAAATGAAATCGCAGATCGTTCGGGTTTCATCGTGAGACATCGGTCGATAAAACCAAAGCATCGCCGTGTCGTTGCGAGCGAGATACGCTTAATGCCTATTGTGGCGTGCAAGAAAGAGAGAAACATACTTTGCCGATGTGTTGTCAAACGATGCGACTTAGTATTGCGATTACTTGATATTTATATTGTAATCGTCGCGTCTCGTCACGTCGTTGAGAACGTTGCGAACACTCACCCTGATGAAGACTCTCGGAATGAGTCGAAACTTAGTCGGTGCCTTCACCGATAGTGCGGTACGTAAAAATTCCCGTTTTTACAATATGAGTACTTGACATTTATAAGCATTTTTATTGTCTGTCCCCAAATCTATTGCAAAATTTGCGTTGGCTGCACGTCCCTTTCAGTAGCAAAACTTCACAAATTATGGCATTTAGGCTATCGAAATGAAAATCATTGACTGTGAAATTTCACATGTGAAATAGCAGTGAAAAAAAAATATTATTTCATCAAATGAAAATGATTTAAAAGAAGCAATCATTTCCATGCCTGCTGGACATATCATTGGCCTCTCTCAAAGAGCTATAAGAGACCAAACTATAGTACCTACTTAGTATTCACCTACTTACGTTATGCTGAGCTGACGCCTTTTTGGTGCGACATTGAACTGTCTAGGTGGATGGATTAGTAAATTGCGTGGGGCATTTCTTTTTCATTTATACTTATAAGTAGGCTATTCTAACTAATTTAGATATTATTATTATTTTCATAAGTTATCCCACCTATCCTAACTAGTATTTTGGGAACGCTTCCGTCTGGTAGTGATCTGGATCAGTTGAGCTATCTATAGATTGTTTGTAACGGTCTTTAGGTGGCTAGATGTTTCATCTGTATATAGCTACTTGTTACTAGTTGTATGAATAAATGTAATTCAAATCCTAACATAAAAATGTGTTGTATATTATTATGTCGCGCTAAATAAATGTTTTACTTTCTTCTTTCTTTTTTTTATTACATTACTAAAAATAGATAGATAAACTCTATATTTTGCATGAAACATTTTAAAGTACAAAATAAAACAATATTTTTTTAAATTTAGATTATTAGCGAGTTTACGAAGCACGTAACTTGGGTCTCTTGTTTGACTCTCACTTGAGGTTCGAGAAACACGTCACTGAATCCGTCAAATCTTGTTTTTATAAGCTTAAGGTGCTTTATAAATCAGACCTTATTTGAGTGAAGAGCTACGAGTCCAGCTGGTCGAATCCTTGGTTCTCTCTAGACTCAATTACGTAGACACGGTAACAAGACCTCGACTGCTGGGCCGTACGCAGCTGATTCAGAGAGTACAAAACGCGTGTGCTCGCTTCTGCTTCAAAATTCCCCATCGGACTCACGTCACTCCCTTTCTGAACCATAACTCCATACTCAGAATGAAAGCGCGTCAGAAGCTCCACCTCGCTTGCTTACTTTTTGGGGTGATTAAATGCCGTACGCCTGTGTACTTATACGAGAGGCTCAATTGGATGTCTAAAACGAGATCTTTACGCAAATGCTCGAAACAGCTATCGGCGCAACACCATCACTCGGCAGCTTTAGAGGCAGCTTCCGGTACGCTGCAGCAAAGTGCTGGAACAATATCCCACCACCAATACGGGATCTTCAGAGTTTAAAAAAATTAGGACTAAATTGAAAACGTTTATTTTAGAACACCAGAAAAGCTGGTCATTTTTCACACAGCATCATCTAAACCCAAACTAAACAGAGCTTGTGTTATGGGAACTACATGACTGATATACTACTTATTATATATTTTTTTATAAATACTTACATATATTTTTAACTATAATACATATATTTCCAGAATCCATGTTAATAACGCACGACCTTAAATTTTAATTTTCACCCAACTTTTACAAAGTAGGAGTTTTACTCATCTATTTTTTATGTGTATGTTAACCGATTTTAATGACTCTTTTTTTTATGGGTAGGATATACTTTAACGTTTGGTAAATCCCATCCCTAAGCGTGACAAAATGGAGGATACATTTTCATATTGGTCTTTTTATCAACTTTCCGTTATTCGAAGTCGGTTCTATATAATATTCCTGAAAAAAATCCGCTTACCATGTTCTTGTGTTATTTCCAGGTAATCAGTGCACCTTTCTAACCTTCACTTAAGTACCTGAGTGCCACCACACCACCCTCAAATCGTAAGTTCTCTGATTTACCACGTCAATTGCTACTGACCTTTTTATGTATACTTCAGGGTCAGCCAAAGCGAGATGGAAATCGATGGGTCAGTACAACCAAAAGGGGACTAGGGGAGGGGTTTTTTTTTCGGTTAATAAAATAAATTGGTTATTGCTGAATTATTATTATTATAAAAAACAGATTTATAAACTCTTAACTGTAAGTACGTAACACCTTAAAATACACAACTAGGTAGGACTAAAATAGGATATAAAGCTACACCACCTCTCTTCAAATTCTTTTAAATAAAGGCCATCTAACGGTTACCTAGAAAAGATCGCTCTTAGCGATACATCCACCTGTTATCTAATCACAGTTTAGTTTAAAAGATCTTATGTAAAGTGTTTTATTAATTGGTGTTTGTAAAAATGTTAATTACCATTGGCAAACTTATAGCTAATAACGAGAACCTGGAAGGAGTGATATACATTAAAATAATACTAGAAAGTTTTTTGACAACAGTTTTAGGAACCGCAAGTATATGAGCTAAAACAGTCTAGTCTACTTTTACCATCGAGGAATTTTATTCACCGTCCTGCTTCCGACTATAAATTAGATCAAAGGGTCTACCGTTGAAACTCTATACAATCTCAATTTAATTCTAATCCAAACCAGTTTTGTAATTTAAAAAAACTAGCCTGTGACATTTCTATCGCGAACTCTACTCCAATCTTGAATGTCAACGTCAAAATACATTCCAATAAAGAGCATTTCCATCAAGAGAAATTTCCATCAAAAACATACTAATTCCAATCCTGATTTAGTATAGCATTCAAGAGTTGCGCGAATTTGATCCTAATCTCAAATTGCGATTAGAATCGAGTGTCAAAGGTTCATTGTCACCATTAAGGTGGCTTCCCACGGTCTGTGATTTAAGGATTATCCCACAGGAGCCGCTCCGGCGTACCGTGATTTAGTCGCTGCATCACGAAGGCATAGCTGGCTGGAGCAATACCATTACTTCATTTAGTATTCTGCAATTAGTTAATTTTTTCTATGGTTTTTTCTATGTATAACATGTATTTACAAAAAAATATGTATATAAGTAGTATATCAGTTATGTAGTTTCCATAACACAAGCTCTGCTTACTTTGGGGCTAGATGATGCTGTGTGAAAATGTCCAGCATTATTTATTATTAATTATAACAGCTTGGAATAATTATAATTTTTACGGGTTTTTAAAGGGTTTTCTATTATTTTCTCGATGTTTCGACTGTATTGCAACAGAGTCATCCCGTGATCACGGCTGGCTGTCAAATAATTAAAAAGGTAAACGCGATAAAGGCCCGTAAAACTTATAATTATGTTATCTTATCGCGAAAGTTCGAAAAATACTACAGATTGGAATCTCGCGATCCGTGAAGTCACGCTTGGGAAGATTCTCGGTGTGTGGCAACCGTGATCCGTGAAACCATGGACCGTGGTGGACAGTGGGAAGGAATCTTTATATTGCATTACTCTTAACTCACTCGTATGACAGGGGCTACGACAAAATCACCCTACAAATTTAAATTGTACGCTCACATTATATCTAACAATACCTATACAACGAAATGCTACAGTTGTTCCTTCTCAGGGTCATTCCCGCTCATACTGATTTATTTATAACGACCTCTGTGGCGCATTGGAAGAAGGTTGCGGATTCGATTTCCGCCGCGGGGCAAACGTTTGTATGATCTGCAGATATTTATCTCGGGTCTGAGTGTTTTCTATTTATAATACGTATTTACAAAAAAACTATCATTCATGTAGCTCCCATTATAAAAGCTCTGCTTGGTTTGGGAACGTTTGGTGCTAGATGATGCTGTGTGGAAAATTATCAGTATTGTTATTATTACATTTTATCATCATCTTCTTGTCCTTATCCCACATTACGTGGGGTCGGCACAACATGCATCTTCCATTCTCCTCTATCAGCCGTCATCTCAGTACTCACTCCTTTCTTAATCATGTCATTCTTCACACAATCTATCCATCTTTTCTTTGACCTATCTCTGCTTTTATTTCCATCCACATTCATATTCTCTTCTCGTAATGTGACATTCTTCCCTCCTCATGACATGCCCATACCATCCTAACCTATTACTCCTCAACTTTTCCGTCACGGGTGCTACTTTCAAACTTCCCCTGATATACTCATTCCTTATTTTATCCATTCTCGTAACTCCACACATCCATCTCAACATTCGCATCTCAGCTGCGTGCACTCTTCTTTCATCAATCCCTTTGGTTGCCTAACACTCCGATCCATACAATATTATATTTAAATATTGTTAAAAATTTTATGTTTAACATTATTATATTTAAACTTTACTAATTTATATTACGTACACTTGGTTTACTTCAGTAAAATTATAATAAAACATTATGTATTTGGAAGAGTGCTAAAAAAGGCAAAAAAAACGCGTAACGAAATTCATTATTCAAAAATAGTTTTCTATTTTTCATTTAGTTGTCAACCTGCATTACAAAGTATAGCCAGTCTGACAGAAAAGTCATGCAATAATGTACTAGCTGTCCGACTGACCTCAGTATGAAAGCAGCATTCGATCAGAGGATAAGTTGAGGTATGTATATGCTATATGCTAATCCCGGAAAGTGTATAGTGTCCCATGGAAAGAACAACTGGTTGACTAGGTACTTATTCTAATTTTAATTCTAAGTGGGGGAACTGAGGTTTGCAGTTTGACGACGTTCCGCATTAGAGTGTATTTTGCATTATCCCCCTTCTAACCTAAAGGTACTAAAACACGATTGTTCAGAAGACTCTTAAAACATTCCATCAATCCAGGTTATTAAGTACGCCAGAACGAATCAATACCACGTTCTATTGTTTCTATGGCAAAATTTATTTCGGTAATAACTTTGGCACTTTGCTTTCAAATACATCGATATTGACGTCAATTCTCTCATAACCAAACTTAATTTCAACTGTCGCTCTCTTTTGCTAACAGTAACAAACGAAAGAGATAGCAACAATTTTAGTGATGTTAAATTAATCAGATTTAAGTTTCCCATACGAGTTTAGTCGTGATTTCAAAACATGCTTACAAGGAAAGCGACACGTAACTAATTGAATAGGAGTAAATTCTTACCATCCCTTTCTTGCTTTCACTATCAGTAAAATATCGACCGTTTAAATTAAGTTTAGACGCTATTGGAAGTTTTAAACTAATTAACCAATTGTGTTTAAAACATTCATTGTGCGTGGGTTACTAATAAAATAACCCATTAAAATAAATCAAACCCGATCACGATAAGCGAACAAAGTGACCTTCAAGCGATAATCGATGCAAATCAGGTAAGGGCTGTTGTTTCTTCGACTGCAAAATAATTATTAGTGTTGTAAACCTATCCAACACGTGCGTCCTACCCGTCATGACCTACGGAGCTGAGACGTGGCCACTCACGATAGGGCTGGTCCACCAGTTCAAAGTCGCTCAGCTTGCTATGGAAAGAGCTATGCTCGGAGTCTCTCTGAAGGATAAGATTCGTAACGAATACATCCGTCAGAGAACCAAAATTATCGACATAGCTCAACGAATTAGCAAGCTGAAGTGGCAGTGGGCCGGTCATATCTCGCGAAGAACCGATAACCGCTGGGGTAAACGTGTTCTTGAGCGGAGACCGCGACTCAGCAAACGTAGTGTAGACGCCCTCCGGCCAGGTGGGATGACGATCTGCGAAAGACTGTAGGCAGATGCTGGATGCGGCAAGCTGAAGACAGGGCGCTATGGGTATTAGAGGAGGCCTATGTCCAGCAGTGGATTAATATAGGCTGATGATGATGATGATGATGAAAGCCCCTGAACGCCCCTGTCCAAGGGCGTTCTAATATGGGTTCTATTTATAGCCTAATTAGGGTAGGATTTAAATTACCGTTGTTTGGTATCGTACTTTACTGTTCTGTAAAATCGGTGAGCGTTCCATTAAGCGGCGTTTGTTTGAAATCTGCTACGTGGAATCCTATCTTATCCTACTAATATTATAAACGCGAAAGTTTGTGAGGATGGATGTATGTTACTCCTTCACGCAAAAACTACTGAACGGATGTTGATGAAACTTTTCAGTAATATAGATTATACATCAGAATAACAAGTTTGTGAGGATGGATGTTTGTTACTCTTTCACGCAAAAACTATTCAACGGATTTTGATGAAACTTTACAGTAATATATGTAGTTTATACTTCAGAATAACACATAAGCTATTTTTTCTCGGAAACTACAAGGGTGAAGCCTTAGGCAAGAGCTAGTAATATTATAAACGCGAAAGTTTGTGCGGATGTATGTTTGTTACTCTTTCACGCAAAAACTATTCAACGGATTTTAATGAAACTTTACAGTTATATATTTTATACATCAGAATAACACATAGGCTACTTTTTATCTTGATACTCCGCGCGCGAAGCCATGGGCAGAAGCTAGTACTAACTACTTGCAAAACGCAGGTATGTGCCATATATGTTTAGTCCCTACGTAGTATTCTCAAAAACTAACGCTGAGTATGTATGTATCTGAGGATATCCATCATGAGGAAAACAGTTGTAAGCGTGTTTGTTTTTTTTATATTTTTATTTATGTATCAGAATAGATTCCTAATTCACAAATTCACCACATTGAGGCAAACGAACTCTCAAGTTTACGAGCCTACTGTGCCAATTTACGGCTTCTACCGATGATTTACGGTTTTTCTCCCTTTAAATATTTAAATAGCTTCTGACGGTACCGAATGGAGAACCAAATTACTTGGCGATGTGTATAAAAGTACGGCTTCATAAGATAACGGTACCGTTATTTAACGGCGGAGATTCCAAGTACAGGAAGGTATACTACGATAATTTATTGTCTGAAATGTAGGTATCTTATGAAACCGCAGATTCTACGTGTTTTCAAACCTGATGAACTTCATATTGTAAAAACGGGAATTTTTAAGTACCGTACTATCGGTGTAGGCACCGACTAAGTTTCGACTCATTCCGAGAGTCTTCATCAGGGTGAGTGATCGCGACGTTCTCGTCGCGTCGTGCACTACCACTGATGAAGAACCCTCGGAATGAGTCGAAACTTCGACGCGGAGGGAGAACGTCGCGATCACTCACCCTGAAGAAGACTCTCGGAATGAATCGAAACTAAGTCGGTGCCTACACCGATAGTACGGTACTTAAAAATTCCCGTTTTTACAATATGAATTAGTCAAATTCACGATAGTTTTTCGAATAAAACTGATGAACTTGCGTGACGAAACACGAATTTTGACGAAACGCGTTTGTGACGAATGGCATTTGTTGCAATAGGTTTTTTTGCTAAATTTTAGAACTTACGATGTCCTCCGCCCCCAGTAGCTTGTGCGATAAAACCTATATAAGCAACCTTTTAGTCATAGAAATTGATTGTAAAAAACGTCGCGGGTAAAAAACGTAACTGTTTTCTTGAAAACTCGGCTTTAATATTTACGAAGTGAAGTAAATAAGTAAGTACTAAAAGTAATCTGCTCGTATATGTACAGTTGTAAATTTGTTTCGGGAGTTCCGCATTTATAAAATCTGGTTGACAATTTTATTTGATTCTCAGTTTTGGTTGTAATTTCTTAAATATGTTGCATAAAAATAATAAAATGCAACGCCCCTGATATCTGATTAATAAAATCTATCTAAGAACCATCCTTGAAGATATACAAATCAATTGTAAAAACTACAATACAATACAATAAATTAATATTAAGATAATGTAAATATTGAGAGGTAACGTAGGGCTCTGGCGGTCAGAGGTAATATGTTGGCCCGTAGGTTTGCTCGCCGTAGTGAAGAAGTAAAAATATCTTATAATAATGCTGGACATTTCCACACAGCATCATCTAGCCCCAAACTAAGCAAGGCTTGTATTATGGGAACTACGAGTATATGACTGATATACTACTTATATACTTTTTTATTGCAAATAAATACATATTATACATAGAAAACACCCAGACCCAAGAAAAATATTTGCAGATCATACAAAAATTAGTCGCGCGACGGGGTTTTAAATTAGGTTAGGTTTTAAATTCTACGTTTTAGGAGGGCCTTCGTCCACTGCGCCACAGAGGTCTTATCCTTGGCGGTTGATGGAAGGAAGCTAGCTGTTACATTCGTAATGTGTTTGCACGAGACTTTACATTACAATTTCACTTTTTGATTGAGATGAAATAGCATCTTGCCTTGTCTCTGTCCTTCAAAATAGAGAAATGGAAATATACTGCTGAACAAACTGATCTACTACAGAATGACCAAGAAAAAACCAGTGATAAAACAAAGCAGAAGACTAAAATACCTTTCTAGAAATCCTCAAAATTATAATTCATTAAATAAATAAGTATAGGTACTGACCTATGCTACGTTTTCAAGGTTCCGTATCTGAACAAGAAAAAACTGAACCTTATAGGTTCACTTTATTGTCCGTCTGTCTCTCAAGACACTTTTTCTCAGGAACGGCTAAAGGTACTTGAATGCCAAGTCCTACTACTATTATAAACGCAAAAGTTTGTGAGGATGGATGTTTGTTACTCTTTCACGCAAAAACTACTGAACGGATTTTGATGAAACTTTATAGTAATATAGCTTGTACATCAGAATAACACATAGGCTACTTTTTATCTTGATACCACGCGGGCTAAGCCGTGGGCAGAAGCTAGTTTCATATACGAACTTTAAATATAGCTACGGAAGGGGATTTTTTTATTGAGGAAGGTAATGCGTTCCTATGTACCACTGCTTGGACCGTAAACGAGTTATTGTATCGCCAGTGCTGTGTGCAGGGGTTTTTAACAAAAGACTTTCTGATGAGCGAAGGACACGGGATGGATGTACTCATTCAATCTTATTCAAATTAAAACTAAAGAAACTTTTATTACTAAAGGCGTACTTTTTTGATAGTTTTAAGAATTTGACATTTTATAATTATATACATTTTTTTTCTTCTTATTAAGTACATAACATATTGTAACATGCTAGCCTGTTTGTATAATGGAATGCATGATTCTTTAGACTAAGACTTATACATTTTTATTCTTGTATAAAATTTTGCATGCTGTAAAGTAGATCATGGCTGGACATACTTTAACTGTATTATGTACTGCTTGTACCAATGTTACGAAAATAAAAAAATTGAAATTGAAATTCATTGAGAATGAATGACATCATAGTTAATTAAGGCTCGCGCCAGCAGCCGCTCTTAAGGCAACGGCAAAAAAAAAATTGGTGAGAATTTTGATAGCCACCTGAAAACCCTATTCCCTTTGCGCCACACCCACTACCACCGCGTTATTTGACCGGCCCATTAGTTACGAAGGGGTTCATGACATGCCGTGACCGTGTCTACAGTCCAAGCATGGCCATTCGCTTGTTATTTACGAGTACATAGCGTGATTGGGGCACGTTTGGAAATAATTTCATTTATTTTGCTAAACCTTGTGGTGAAATCGTATTACGTTTTGGGTAGTATGTTCTTTAGCTAAATTAAAACCTTTGATTATCAAGCTCCCTAAAAAAATATTTAAAAGTTAATTATATAACAACCGATGTAAGGCACTAACTATCTATAAAAAATAACTATGTTATTCCAAGTTCCTATACATTTTAAACTATTCTCTTTATTTAATGTATGTTATGTGTGATTTTATTTTTATTAAAGTATTTACGTATGTTGTATGTAAATGTGTAATTATATGTTTTTATTTATTAATACTAGGAACTTTATGTATTTTATTTTATTACCTACATATTTGTTAGTATCTTTTTATAACTTCTTGCACATTTTCCAAATTAATAAAGTATTAGTACACCCCCAGCCATAACTACAAACTCATTTAATCCTCTCTATCCATAGTTTGTCCGCTTCTAAGCGATAATACCAGCCATTGTATAATATGTATTTTTTCTATGTATGTATTTACAAAAAAAAAATAAGTATATCAGTCATGTAGTTCCCATAATACAAGCTCTGCTTAGTTTGGGGCTAGATGATGCTGTATGAAAATGTCCAGCATTATTTATTTATTTATTGTACTCTAAGTTTTTTTTTAGTTTGTTAAGTTTTCTCTTTTTTTGTATGGTGTAAAGTGTAAAGTATTTTCACTCATTCATTCATTCCCACACTAAAACTGAATGAAGGATCTTATAAAAACCAAGCAGAGTTTGTCGTCATCTTTGTCGCGCGTGATTAATTATTTTTAAATAATACTCCAAATAATATAATAATTTATATATATGGACAGACTTTATTCTTAAATAACCAGCGTTAACTTAACTCCTGAATTTCAAACGGGTACAAATTGACTTGCAGACAACGCATCAAAGTCAAAGTCACTTTGAAGGATCACTTTGAATGCTATTGATGCAGCAGAAGTTATCATCATCACCAACCTGTAGCAGTCACTGCTGGCTAAAGGCCCAACCCAGCCACTCCCGATTAAATGTACGAAACAATCGCTCCGTAATCAACACATGCATGAGTTGCGTACGTAAATGGTGCCGCTGTATGTGTGCGTGAATTACATATCATCCGCAGACATTTCTAGACATTAGTATATATGTGAGTTAAAAAGTGGCATCGTTAATGATTATATACCTATGTATAAAAAAATAGACTGTGATTACCTATTTAGTTATTTGATTTGATCAAGGGGTTTTCTGGAACTCTTGTCCACAAATCTCCTTAGCTTCCCCTTTGAGTACCGGAAGGGGATTGTCGCAGAGGATTTATGGAATAACCCTACAAAAACACGCTCACTACTGTATTCTCCATGATGAAAATCCTTAGATACATACTCAGTGTATAGAGTATACCATGTAAGTGTAGGGGGTAGTCAGAGGCACGTCCAAACATTACATTTTATTTTTTGCAAGTAGTTAGCATTCCACGCGAGCCCATTGCCTCTAATATATTATATCTATCATAAGAATATAGCTTTCTAAAAATGACACGACGAACGGTCTGGAGTCACCACCTACACAATATCTGCCTATTCACGCTATCGATATCTAGTTCAAACGAAGCATTGTATTCGAAAAGTAGCAAAGTAGTAGAAAAGCACGAACAAACCATTTCCGCGCAACTTTTCATGAATAGACAGGCAAAGTTTGAACTTGACAGACTGTGCAGACTAGACAGAAACGAAGTGTGGGGAGCTCAGTAGAGTTACAATCTTAAGAACCTTAAGAACTTATTACTTGAGGTCTTTAATAAGAAAAAAATAACATAACACCAATTACAGATAACTAGCTATTGCCAGCGGCTTTGCACGCGCACACACTTTCTCCCCATTTCCTCCCTTTAAAATTTAAAAATCCAAAAACCTTATAAACATTATTATTTATTTATGAAAGTAGCTACCTTTAAAAAAACTGATATTCCCATACAAACTTTCCCCCTTCGTTTTCCCCCCTTAAAATGTCAAAATCCAAAATCCCTGAAACTTGTCATTATTTATCAGAACTAACTTTTAACTTCAGAGAACAGCACTTTAAAATTTCCAAATAACCTTTCTTGGCACAAACCTACGTTATAAAATAAACCTATGTTCTGCTTTCTAGGCTTAGTATTTTTGGCTATACGTTGATAGATCAGTCATTCAATCAGACAGGACAAACGATTTTCATAAGTATAAATAGATTAAATTGTGTGTTTTTCTATTTTTTAAGTACTATTAAGGGTCTGGGTATTTTCCTATGTATAATATGTATGTATTTACAAAAAAAAAAGTAGTATATCAGTCATGTAGTTCCCATAATACAAGCTCTGCTTAGTTTGGGGCTAGATGATGCTGTGTGGAAAATGTCCAGCATTATTTATTTATTATAATTTTGTGTGTAAATAATAAATCAATTGTCAGTTGGTGACCATTTTTGCGAACCGTATGTAAATATTATGTACCTACCACTACAATTTGAGGAAATATATATATATTAGATTTTCATCACGAGTCACTTCTGTACTCTGCAACTCTATGGTTCAGATATACCGAAAAAGTCTTACACTGCTCTACGGATCCAATATAACAACGCATTAAGGGGCGCCGTTGCGTTTTATGAGGCACGCACCGACCTCTTCGACGCCATCTGGCGCAAAAAAACAGCCTCATTACTGAGCAGACTCTGCGGGAGCTGAAACAGCATCTTAAATGTGACTGCAGAACAATTTGGTTTTCCTTTGCTACATTTAGTTAGTAGGGTGTTTTAAGACTCTACAAACAAAATTGGCTGTTCTCTCTAGGTCAAGGATTGCTGGAAGAAATGCTCTTTTTAGGGTTAAGCTCGCTTTTGTACATGTCCTATCAGACTGACATTTGTAAGTCTTAATGTACAATAAAGAAAATTTACTGTCTGAATATATAACCTTTTTAAATAATAACCTTTTTGTATGTAGTAAAAAACATACCCTGTATTCAAGCAAATAGTTTTTCATTCATTCATAATATTGCAGTGTGGATAGCGACCGATTGGTAACACATAAGGCTATTGCAAGTACATGATATGAAATGGTTTTGTACTATGTGGATGAAACGGCACTTATCAATTCTAACTAAAACTCAGATCAAATCATAGGCAGGTGACGACTTGCCATCCAATAAACGGGCCCCATAAGTGCTAAAAGGCAAAGGGGCAATGTTGGTGTGGACGGCTAAAGGGTGTCGAGAGGTGTGCTGCAGTTTCACTAAACGCTACTCCCGTGCTTTATGCCTTTATTACTTCCTTTGGAGCATAAGTTCCGCTCTTACGCTTCCATCCCCAACCACCCAACTAAGGCAAACCAAGCCAACTCTTGGTTTGCCTTAGTTGGGTTAATTTATGTATCTACTTACTATTATTATGAGTAAGTAGATACATAAATTAATCACGTAGACTCAATCATTAGTACTGTCCGCTCACAGATATCTTGAGTTTTATATTATTGTAAATAAAACCCGAAATCTTCAATAATCTTTGTTTTACTATTTGAAATTATTAAATTACAAAGTGTGTGTGCTCTCACACGGTGGAATTACGATGAAATGCGAATGAGTGATTAATGTAGGTAAGCTTCTTGGGGTCAGCTACGGTTGTCTATCAAAACTAGTAGATGCGATTTTGCGTGTCGAAGTTTGGTAGGCGTTTCCTTGAACTGAAGCGGTGTCTGTACATCATACTCGAAGTTAACTTCAATGTATTTAGAGGACACAATCGCTGCGTAAGAGCTATAAGCAATTTAAACAAAGAGGGACTTCTGTGAGGATCAATAAATTAAGCTTAAAATACTAACTCTAGGATCATTATACATAAGCGAAGTAGCTAAATTCGCTAAAACACACTTAGAGCTATTTGGAAGCCGGCTAGAGGGCAAAATGAGCAGTGTGGCTTGTAGGACACATTTGCTCCGCACGAGCGTATTCTGTATGAAACTATGTATCTACGATAATATACTGTTCGAAAAATGCTTTCAAAAGAGAACTAAATGGTCTGATAAAAAAGCGTATTTTCTATCGGTACCTACCTATGTAGGTTTTAGTGTTTTTGAGATAGCTAATTTAACTCAATGTGTGTAAGCAGAATTTGTGATAAAAATATTGTCGAAACGGGAATTTTCACGTACTGCACTATCGGAGAAGGCACCGACTAAGTTTCGACTCATTCCGAGAGTCTTCATCAGGGTGAGTGTTCGCGACTTGCTCCCTCCGCGTCGCACCGTGCACTGACGGCACGGCGCAGAAGAAGACTCTCGGAATGAGTCGAAACTTAGTCGGTGCCTTCACCGATAGTGCAGTACGTGAAACGTACGTACATTCACGTTTATACAATATGAATAGTCAAGTTCACGATAGTTTTTGGAATTAAAGTGATAAAAATAGTCTTAATTTACCACTAATGAGACACTTAGCCAAAGACACAAACAATAAATGATTTGATTTGTAGTTCGAACCATTGGCAATGTCATTAATTTCTGTTTGAATGATCTGCAAATATTTGTCTCGGGTCTGGGTGCTTTAGCTATGTATAATATGTCTGTATTTACAAAAAAATACATACATAAGTAGTATATCAGTGATGTAGTTCCGACAACACAAGCTCTGCTTACTATGGGTATATTATATATTAGGTATATTATAATACCTATGAGGCTAGATGATGCTGTGTGAAAATGACCAGCATTATTGATTTATTGAATTTCTATAAAAGCTAGATTGCAATACACCCAGCTCTCTTTTCGTTAGGATTGCATTTGTCGAGTCAAGAACACCTCAATCGGTCTCATTACGAAACGTGGTCTAAACTCGAGTTTAAGCCAAGACTACTAAGTCCAGGTCTAAATATAGACCTTTTGTTTAGACTTGACTTTATTACAAAGCAGATTTTTTTGAGGTCTAACTAAAACTCGGGTCTACGTGTATCATTCAATAACACTGATAACAGCCAATGGTCTTGGACTTTGCATGCTCCAAACATCGATAACGTTCCATTCCTTCAAGAATCTTGAAAATTTTTTTTTACTTATTATTTACGTCACGATTTTAAAAAAGGTACCAGTTATTAAAACATATGATTATTTATTTACCTCGATAACCAGTCACCTTATTATTAAAATAAACAGTAATACGCTCTGAAAATAAAATCAAATATTTTATTTAAGAAGTTTCCGGTTACGATTATTTACTTGAAATGAAACGTAAGCGAGTAAGGCGCTAAAATGTCCTTTTTCAAAATCGCAACAATCAAAATCCATATCGTCAATCAAATTCAAGTCTATTTTCAAGCTTAGTCGTTTAGGGAAAACAAAATAATATCAGATAAGTACGAATTATCGAAGGTGCACAAGCAATTACATTCAAATCTGTAAAAAGCCATGACAGTTTTGCTAAAACCAGAGATAAACTAGGGGGCTGGCTGGTTTAATTATAAACCATAGATAGACCGCGGTTTTTTTCAATTTTCTAAAACCAGAGTCTAAACCCGAGTTTTTTCTTAAACTTGACTTAATCCATGTTTCGTAATGAGACCGAATATGTTTAACTTTGTTCTAGCTGGCTTTTTCATAATACCTATTGCACAAAATTTACACTCTCCTTTTCGTAGATATACGAGTCTGACCAAAATACTCAAGAGCTTACTGGATGCAGATAGAGGATAACCTAATACTTATCTTAGGTTCCTTGAGTATTGACACTTTTCTTCTTCAGACTATACAAGGGACCGAGCTATTAAAAAAACACTCTTTCGTTTTTTTAAAAACACTCTCACATACTCAGTGATTAGGTCTTTGAGGGTAGTCAGAGAAACGTCCAAACATTACATTTGGAAAATTCTCGCAATTTTGAAATTGGTTAGCATTCCACGTGACAGGTTTTAAGCCCATCGCTGCTTATTGGAACACTAACTGATGGCCTATAATTTCTTTGTAATAGGGCCTGTTTCCTCGCGATGTTTTCCTTTGCCGGTTTGAGCACGTGATAATGCGCATATAATTTTTTATGGAAATATCCATGGGGGCACGTCCGGGTTCGAATCTCTACTCCAGATTGGAAGTCTTGGTACCGCCCTTTAGGCCAACATGGCTTATATCGATCAATAAGCTATCATAAATCAACCTCGTACAGGGTCTCATTTAATATATCATAGGTAGACTCACATATTTACTCCCCTCATACATAGGTACATTCGTAAATAACACCCATTTCCCAACGTTTTCCTGTATTTCTTGGCCTACATCACTCAATACTTGCCCGCCTGTCAAGCAGATTTCGGGTTCGATTCCCGCAGCGGGACAAATGTTTGTATGATTCACAAATATTTGTCTCGAGTCTGCGTGCTTTAGCTATGTATTTATTTGCAAAATAAAATGTATAAGCAGTATATAGTCATGTAGTTCCCATAATAAAAGCTCTGCTTAGTTTGGGGCTGGATGATGCTGTGTGCAAAATGTCCAGCATTACTTATTTATTTATATTAATTTGATTTGACGTCAACAATTTTAAATAGCTGCCCAAGACGTATCGAGAGTGCCTCTGTCACCGCCTCCGCCACCGCCACCGCATTAATTTAACCGAGTCCTAACGCACTAAAAACCGCTCCCAAAGTTACTGACAGCGGGTGGCGGAGAAGTGAAACTTCTGATATTCGCAGTATTCTATTTTCCGTAACATTTCCCCAGAAAACAAGCCATTATTCACAAATCCGAAGCTTGTGGATTTATCTGCCACATTAATAACTTATTTGCTTCTGTCTTTGGTTTCACCGAATGGTAACCAAGAAAACCGCTAACTCGATAAAAAATGTAGGTACATATTGTTTTGTAAAAGATAATTAAAAAGAATAACCAGCCTTTTTTTATTGCCTTTCTTTCCTGGCTTGGTCGCGGAGAAACGGGCAGTAGTTAAAACCGACGTTTAGAAGTAATCCTTGTGATTTTAATGAATAAATGAATTTTGACGTTGACTTTGACTTTATGAGTCACAACACAAACTGTAAAATACATAAAAAAGACTAATTTGTTGTGTACATAGTCCAATAATCCTGACCTCATGCACAATTCACACTATTTCTTGGTCTAAAATAGGTTATAGCTTCTGTCCCTGGCTTGCTCACGTGGTTCCATAAAGATTTAAAGCCGATCTATACGCGTTTTAAATTTCATCTCAATCGGCTTAGCCACACGTCATTTAAACTAATATTTCTTTGACTATTTCATTGTTAGATTTTTTATGGAAATGTTTTATGAAAGTTAGAATTAAGATTAAAAAAATGCCACACAAACTTCTTTATTATTTTTACTAGGTTAGAGTGGAATTTGTGCGAAATATTCTATCTTCCTCAGATCAGGCATTGTACTGCTTGTAGTTTGTGTAATGAATTATTGATTATTGCTTTACCTTTGTGTCTAGTTAATATTAAATATGTTTCTCTCCATATTACATAGTCCTACTATCCTACTTCTATTATAAACGTGAAAGTTTGTGAGGATGGATGTTTGTTACTCTTTCACGCAAAAACTACTGAACGGATTTTGATGTAACTTTACAGTAATATAGATTGTATATCAGAATAACACATAGGCTACTTTCTATCCGGGTACCACGCGGGCGAAGACGTGAGCAGAGGCTAGTACAGTATAATAATATCTGGAGTTAAAAGGGTGGTATAAAAAGTCAAATAAAAGTTTCAATCTAGTTTCGATCGCAATCACTTTTTCAAGTTTTTTGTAGGAAAAGGGTCACATCACAAACTCTCAATATTAATTGAAATAGACTTACTACTTGTCACGTGGAACGATAATAACTTGCATGTGTCAAATGTAATGTTTGGATCTGCCTCAAACTACTCTCTACTTGATATCCTCAAAGAACCCACTGAATCTGAGGCGGTCCATCATGGGAATTGAAGGTTTTTTTTAATATAGTAGTTCGTGGTTTTAATATAATACCCGATGAAATTAAAAACCTACCACTCAATCAAATCACTAATAAACTTAAGCGTTGGTTACGAGAAAAATGTTTTTATTATGCAAAATAATTAATTAGGTGAAAATTAATAAGATGTACAATGATTAATCTACTTAAATGTTATTAAAAAATAATATGACATGTTATTAATTAATGTTATTAAATCGTGAAAATTAATATGATGTAAAATGATTAATCTAAATGTTATTACAAATAAAATGGCATGTTATTAATTAATGTAATTAAAACGATCTAACAATGTAAATTATATTATAATTAAATTAAATTGATATTAGGTTTAACTTGGCTAAACATTTGCATGAAAATGTGATTGGTGAAATATGTATAACTACTTACTGTAAGATCTTTGTAAAAATATTTCTCGCAAATAAACCTCTTCATTTCGTTTATGTCACATTTTTACACAATGTAATTTCCTATTTTTACACAATGTAATTTCCTATTTGCTCCAGTCAAGGCAATTACTCCTTCTAGTCAACGTAATATCTCTGTTTCCTACTGTTGTTTACATTCAGGATTTCAATTTATACGATGAAATGAATGTGGTCCAGCCATATTTCCCTGAGGTGTACGTGAGTATTACTTTAGTTCAAATTGTTTTGGACACAACCGTTATTGTTGTGTAAAGTATTGCTATTTTAAAATTCTTTGTCTAGCGTCACACTTATTGTTTCCGGGACTCTAAGCTCTTGAGGTCGGTTTAAAATAGATAGAGGGTGGTGAAAAGATTCTATGGAAGCTCTCTAAAGAAGCCTTAAAGAGTGGTTAGACTTTGAGGGTGAGGAACAGTGTGATAAGGGAGCGTTGTGGAGTGAAAGAAGATGTAGTGACAAGAATAGAGAAAGGTGTGCTAAGGTGGTTTGGGCATGATGAAAGGAGATTGACGAAACATAAGGGAAGCGTGAATGCAAAGGGTAGACCCCGGTGAACGTACTCTGACCAGATAGGAGACATTCTGGAGAAAGATCAGGTCAATAGTACCCAAAACCGGCGAGCATGTCTCATTAAGAATGTAATGAGAGTGAATGAAGCAAAAAAGGAAGTTCAGGATCGCAGCAAGTGGAAATCCGTAGTCTCTGAATACCTCTCCGGGAAACAGACATGAGTTTATGTATGTATGTAAAGAGGATAAATGTTTTTTAGAAGTAGTAGGGTAAAGAACAGTTGCGTTTTGTAGTAGTTGGGCTTCTTATGAAGAGCTCTTTCAGGGAATTACTACCGCCATACCCAATTCTACTGCCAAGCTGTAATGTTCTCAGGGTTTCGGTTTGGAGGGTATGGGTACCGGTGAAATTACACCCGTTGTATCAGGAGGGCAACGCGCGAATGATACTCTGGTGTTGCAAGCGCAAGTGACGGTAACCGCTTACCAACAGGTGAGCTATTTTCTTCAACAGGTGAGCCATTTGCTTCAACAAGTGAGCCATTTGCTTCAATAAGGGCAAAAAAAGCAAATGGGTGAGCCATTTGCTTTTTTTTGCAAATATTGTTGTATATAAATAAAATAACATAGGTAACTATCTGATGTTTAATAGCTAATTAAAAAGATATTACATTTTTTTATCTATTTCGTCCTACTACAGTATGAGACCTGTGTCCAGAAATTTCTCCAACCATCTCTGTCAATTGAAGTCTCAAACATGCAATTTAAAAACATTTTACCGCTAGAGAAGGGTTATTTTTAGGTAGTATTGTTAGTTTTGTATCTCAATTTAAATATCCTCTTTCCAAATTGAGAAAAAAAACTAAAACAACTTTGTAGAATTCCTATTTGGAAGTCGAGATAGCATTCCATTGCGACTAGAACAAAAAAGAGTATGAACCGAACTGGCTTTCATAGGAAAAAGTTTCGTTCCCTGAATAGTTTCACATGAGCGCACTCGCTCATGAATGTAGATTGTTTACGGATTTAAAAAAAAGAAAAAGTTCGATGACCTCTGTGGCGCAGTGGGTGAAGGCCTGCCCGTGACACAGAAGGTTGCGGGTTCGATTCCTTCCACGGGACAAATGTTTGTCTCGGGTTCTGGGTGTTTTGCTATATTTCATGTGTATGTATTTACAAAAAAAAATAAGTAGTATATTATTCATATATAGTTCCCATAATACAAGCTCTGCTTAGTTTGGGGCTATATGATGCTGTGTGAAAAACGTCCAGTAACTGCGTACTAAATTTTTTTTTTTTTTTATTTATTTTATTAGAACGAGACAGACCCAATAACAATAATGACCCAATAATGTCTAGCTAAGTCGGAGTACCACCCAATATTAGGTACGTGTTACTGCGCTTATACATTTTATGAGTTCATTTTAATAATCGTAAGGAAACCGGCATGCCCTAGAACCAAAAAATCGGAGGCATCTGTTACTGACAACACGGGCATAGTGAGAAGACTCCAAAGGACTAAACCCTTTAAATTAGTTTAGTGTAAATAATAGTGTAATGTAGTGAAATACGTGTTAGTGCTACCTATAAAGAACATAATTATGAACAAATTGTCTTCCCCTTAAATAGAGACAGTAAGAAACGTGACACATTCTTAGCTATACTTTATTTTATATCACTAATTAACCTAACACAGGCTAAATTGTAATATTGGCCTCGATTCTGTAGTACACCAACTAAACTAAATTTAAACTATCGCTCTCTTTTACTCATAGTGCAAGCAATTTCTTAGAGATAGCTACAATTTTAGTGCTGTCAAATTAGTCAGATTTAAGTTTTCCATACAAATTAGTCGTGATTTCAAAGACTATAAACACGAAGAAAAGGGGCACGTAAACTGATTTGACAGCAGCACACAGCACTAAAATTCTTGCTCTCTCTCTTCTTGCGTATACTATCAGTAAAAGAGAGCGACCGTTTAAATTTAGTTTAGTCAGTGTACTACAGAATCGAGGCCATTACTAGGATACATTAATTTATTATAATATAATCTAGACAATGAAAAAACTGTTACTGGTGGTTCCTGTAAGCGGCGTTGGGCTTGAAACTTGTCACGTGGAATGCTAGCTACTTGCAAAACGCGAGCACGTGCCAGATATAAAGCTTGATCGTTTTTCGATACTTTTCACTGAGGATGTCGATCATGGGGAATAGAATTGTGAGCGTGTTTGTTTTGGAATCTCAAGGTCAAAAAACGGTCTTCTTGTTGGTCTTCTTCTAATCTCTATGGTAGATATCTACTTATATGAAACATTGGCCGGTCTATTTTGAATGAAAGGCAGAAATTCTTGATATGGAATTTTGTAGATCGTAGAATCTCAACTTCGTCAAATTTCTCAGTAGTCCAAAAAGGGTCCGTCCTTTTTGGAAATATATTTTGTTTTATGCCCTAAATCTTCAACCGTGAAATGAAACGCACAAATTTATTGCCTAAGACTTTTGGACTTTTGTAACCGGTATCACCTCTCGCTGAGAACTTTGCTCCAGCAGTTTACAAATTACCCTCTAAATGTTGCACATACTTTATTATGGTCCAAACAAAATATTACTTAACTTACTTACTGGCTTTACTGTATAAAATTTTGGTGTTTAATCTTGACGATCAATAACACAAATCGCTCCTGGCTCCTAAAGTATATGTGGTCTTACCGGCAATCCGCGAGCTGGGATGTTCACAGAAAACAGATACAATACAAAAAATATTAAACTCGTCCGCCTGCCACAACTTCTGATATATGATGCGCTTACGCAGTTTAGCAAGGTTTTCCGCCTTTTTACTAGATTTTTCTTGATAGACACAGAGATTTTCTTCAAGACCTATCCGCCATAGTTCTTTTCCGCAAGACCCCCTATTCACAAATATGATCTTTTTTTATAACCTATTGTGTTCCACTGCTGGGCAAAGGTATTTCCTCAATTCCTACCATCTGATATATAATTCCTCTGACTACCTCCTACGCCATAGGATATGCCTTTGTTTATTTATTTATTTTTGTGCCAAATACATGTTTTTCATTAAAAAATGTATGCCCAAACACTAAAAATTCAAGGCGTGTGAGGCGCGCTTAATCAGTATTATAAAAGATGCAGGATCTTTCACAATTAGTCATTTGGCTCTTTTTGAGACCACGACAACCTGATTTTCTTAAAAGCCAAGATGACCAAGTAAAAGCCGGTGGCATGGCAAACGAGAAACCACAAAAAATTTCGAAGAGTTTTTATACTATTTGGAAAAATTTCCATCGCCAGTTAATTCGTAGATAGTACAATACTTCGTATCCTGCAGCGAAGGCCGTCCTTCCCACGAAGTCGCTGTTTGTAGACCACCTCTTGGAAGTGCAGTTGGCTGGATGGAAATTGAAACAAGAAAATAAGTCTAAGACTACTTACTTCTTCGCCAGATAACGATGTATAGCAACATATAGCTCTCTACGTCAAAGAACTTTTAAGTACCTCAAAGAAATCCTCTGTTGGATATAGGCTTCTCAAAATGATGCCATGGCGAACAGTCTTGAACCACCTCTATTCACCGACTTCATATCATCGTTCCATCGGGTGTGGGCCTTTCTGTATTGTGTCATTAAGTTTTGTCGTTACTCATAAAGTAGAAAAATGTATCCATCCGTTTGGGAGCCACCAACCTTACCAGATAGACCGTAGACATTTTGTAAGGTCGTAGGAAATAGGTGTATGGAGTTCATATTGTAAAAATGGGAAATTTCACGTACCGCCATATCGGTGAAGGCACCGACTAAGTTTCGACTCGTTCCGAGATTTTCATCAGAGTGAGTTCAAGAGAGTCAACGTTCTCTCTCCGCGTCGCGTCGTGCACTACGATAGAGTTTTCTAAACAAAGCGTTTGCTCACTAGTAAATTACTTTCAGGTGCTGACGATGAAAATGTTCACAATAAGTACTGCCCACGGCTTCGCCCGCGTAGTATCCGGATAAAAAATAGCCGATGTAAATTAGTTCTTACCGTTAGGGCAGCGTTCTTAAGAAATGTGTTCGCTCGTCCGGTTTTATGACGACTTACGTTATAAAATTAGTCTATACAAAAGGTTATTTCATTTAAACGGAATAATATAAAGCATATGTCCACCCTGAAAGTCCATTCTAAATATTGGTCAAAGAAGTTTTGAAAACGGATAAGGTAATGAGTTTCGGACATTACCTTCTACATCCAAACTTAAAAACTTTACAACTTTATAGATTAAACTAGCTTTTCCCCACGACTTCGGCCGCGTGGTAACCTGATAAAAAGTAGCCTATGTATTATTCTGATGTATAAGCTATATAACTGTAAAGTTTCATCAAAATCCGTTCAGTAGTTTTTTCGTGAAAGAGTAACAAACATGTTAAAAAAAAAAAAAAAAACATGCCCAAACTCAGAAACTTCCGCGTTTATAATATTAGTAAGATTACCATATATCAGATTATATTATAGCGTTTCCCATATCCGATTTGTGAGTAATACCCAGAATCTTACTTAAAACTTTATCTAGAACATGATATATATATTTTGCTAAATAGTTACGCTCTATAAAATAGACTCACGCCTCTGATAAGGCTCAATCGTCGAAGCTAACGCAAAACTAACAATCGCAAATAGACACACCATTTTCACCAGCATTGTGAAAGAGAACACAGCAAATTTCTGTCTGATAAGCCTCTGATAACGCTAATATACTTACAATACCGCTGCCCATATGCATGGTAATTATGAATAATACTAACAACATAATGAGCTGTTTCATCTGTATTTTTTGTATATACTTAGATACTTGTATATATTTGTATGAATAAAAGTATTGCGTCTACAACATAAATCGTTCAAGACGAGTTAAGAGGAAAGGTCAAAAGAATGGAAGGTTTGGGGGGTTTTTTAACATATAGCTATTAACGTTTTGTATATCGCTATATTAGCAAGTCAATTGGGCAGAAAACGCCAACTGTGGATAAAATGGAGTATCGTGCCTTCATATCATAAATTATTTTCAGAAAAAATAATAACAGACTCTTATAACGGGAAGTTGTAAAAATCCAATATAAAAATTTCATAACGGATTTTTTATCAATATTTTAATGAAATTTCATCCCCCGTTTTTCGCTTTTTAAGTGTGGGCTTTTTCATTAATTTTATATGGGACCAATTTTGAAGTATAATATCCTACCCACGACGACCGGAGGTAATCAATTCGTCCGTATTTTGTTTTGTATGTAGGTATGCTACGCGAAATCTTTGCCCATTGTGTACCGACGTAATTTTTTTTTAAATAATAACACTGGCCATTATTTTAATAATAAAAATAACACTAGAAATATCCACACAGTATCATTTGGCCCCAAAGTAAGCAGAGCTTGTGTAAAACATACACACAACAACATGATAACTACATAACTGATATCATCAACATCATCATCATCAGCCTATTAGTCCACTGCTGGACATAGGCCTCCCCTAATGAGCGCCATAGCGCCCTTTCTTCAGCTTGCCGCATCCAGCATCTGCCTGCAGTCTTTCGCAGATCGTCATCCCACCTGGCCGGAGGGCGTCCTACACTACGTTTGCTGAGTAACATAACTGATATACTAGGTACTTAACTGCATTTTTTTTAAATACATACATATTATACATAGAAAACACCTATTTCTAGACAATACAATCAATTTTTCCCGCGGCGGGAATCGATAATACCCGCAACCTTCTGCGTCTCAGACTGTTTATTTATTACAAGCCTCTGCCCGCGGCTTCACCCGCATGATACTCGGATAAAGAGTATCCTTTGTGTTATTCTGATGTATAAGCTATATTACTGTAAAGTTTCATCAAATTCCATTCAGCAGTTTTTGCGTGAAAGGTAACAAACATATATCCATCCTCACAAACTTTCGCGTTTATAAAGCAAGGCAGAATTAAGTAATAAGGTTAGATTGTGGATTCCACTTTAGCCATGGCTTCTCTATTATTCTACGGCAATTTACGTCTGTTACAACACGATGACATTGACAAGCAGACATCTGTCAGTGTTCCCGCCATTTCCAGCCGTATATTAAATTTAAATATCACTGCCATTATAATAATAATTTGAGCTCAGATTAAAAGATTAATCAGAGCTTTTGCCATAATTAATTTTGACTGATGAAAAAATTATTGAAATGGACACTCGACTACTTGGGGGCTGTCATTAGATTCGAGTAGGTTCTTATATTTGAATAAACGCTAGCTAAAAATGTTGAAGGAAAACATCATCGTTTGATTGAACGTAGTATTTTTTAAGAACACTAGAAAATAACCAATGAACCTCGTAAATCCTACTATCCTACTATTATTATAAACGTGAAAGTTTGTGATGATGGATGTTTTTTTTACTCTTTCACGCAAAAACTACTGAACGGATTTTGATGAAACTTTACAGTAATATAGCTTAAGTATCATATTAACACATAGGCTACTTTTTATCCGGGTACCACGTGGGCAAAGCCGTGGGCGGAAGCTAGTAATATTATTAACGTGAAAGTTTGTGATAATGGATGTTTTTTACTCTTTTACGCAAAAACGTCTAACCGGATTTTGATGAAACTTTACAGTAATATAGCGTATACATCATAATAACACAAAGGCTACTTTTTATCCGGGTACCACGCGGCCGAAGCCGTGGGCAGACGCTAGTAAAATTATAAATGTAGGAATTAAAAAAACACTGTATCGTATGAGTGCGTAGATCTTTGAGGATACCAATGGGGGTACGTAACACGTCCAAACATTATATTTGGCACATATCAGTAAGCTTTCCACGTGACAGTTCGCAAGCCAATCGCCGCTTATTGGAACACTAACTAATGGCATGGCAAATGCCTTCAAATTATTTGTTCTAGGGCATGCCGAATAATTGAGTACTTAACGAAATTCAAAATTTGCCCTATCTGCAAGTTTTACAAGATTTTATGCTTTTCTTAGAATAAAGCATTAGCAAGTTAAAGTGGCAATGGACAGGCCATATTGCTCGCAGGGCCAACAACCACCGGGGCAGAAAGGTTCTTGAATGGTGACCACGAACGGGAGGACGCAGTGTAAGAAGGCCCCTCACCCTATCGATCGTCACAGTACTCTTTAGAAGCTTACGCCATTTTGCAGCTGTATATTTCTACAGGCTCTTGATAATGATCTTGAAGTACAAGTTTTGAGACACACATAACGTTTCTCGTTTAATACATCTAGGTATAATAATGAGGTATTTCAATAGAAACATTACTCGCTACATAGACGGGTAAATATGAGCTAAAAGTGACCAACAATGAGCATTCATTGTTGACCGCTTTTGGGTCAGCACAGAAATAAACTCGAACGCAAGGAGTTACCACAATTGATGGTAACGTCAGCAAAATAAATACATATATTTTTCAACAGACAATCATTTCAGGACTATATTATTGTAGATAGATATATAGATAAATAATTTATTTGTAACTACTTATTAATCTATACTTACTAATAATATTATAGAGGAAAGATTTTTTGTTTGTTTGATGTATCGAATAGGCTCCGAAATTACTGGACCGATTTTAACCATTTTGTCACTAAATGAAAGCTAAATTATGAAGAAGTAACATAGGCTATAAGTTATTTTCACAAAAAATAGAGATCCTTAAGAAAATTGCAATAGTGTAACCCAAAGTAGCAAAATTTGCCTATAAAATGTATTATTTAGCGTGCGCTGAGAAAACTATTGATGATACATAAAAATAATGTACTACATGATTAAGGTACTCATTATTACCTACAAAAAAGTATGCGAGGGAATATATCTTACTATCATAGTTAAGTCACAATAGCAGCTTTTGTATTCTTACATTTAATTAGATCGCCGATATTCCCACGGAATCGAAACTTACGCGGGTGAAACCGCGGGGCGCAGCTAGTTAAGTATATAACTAAGATTTTTGCACTGCTGATGAGGTGAGTAGCTACAAATTGTGATGGGACTCAGCATAAAGCGTCGCAGACCTGGTGAAGGTAAGTAGCGCGCTGATCTTCCGTCCCCTCCCAAAATCAGTAGCAGATAGCTTCGATATAAAACTAAGAGTTTCTTAACCAGATACTTATATAAGCTTAAATAGTTTAATATATTTATTTACTTATTTTTTACAAACTTTGTTAGAAGTATATAGGGTGTCCCGGAATGTGTATATAATGACACCGTGGTGGGGAACATTGTTTGTTCTACGACTTTTTGAACTACGACAATGATCTCTTGTGACGTCACACTCAAAAGTCAACTAAACAGCTGTTTAGTTGATTTTAGGGATGTGCTAAGAGCAGGTAGTATGGAAACTATGATGGTCATTTCATGAATGAAAAACATGGAAATCCAAAAAGTCGTAGAACAAACAATGTTCCCCACCACGCTGTCAATGACCTCCTTCCGGCATTATATACACATTCCGGGACACCCTGTATAGGTAAACTTTTATTTTACAAACTTTGAAAAAGACATAAAGTCGCAATTTATATGCAGAAGCCTAATTGGTAATATATTTTTTTTGTCAAAATTGGTGAACAATTCTTTAGATCTAAAAACTTTGGACTATAATCAGGTAGGCATGATGATATAAAAAAGTGCAGGGTTCCTTGTGTCGTGGGTATCACGAACTACGAGTAGAACCGTGGTACCACAACCAGTAACAAATATCTACAGAACATGTAAACATTCGTCCCGCAGCGTGAATCGAAACCGCACTTCTTACGTCGCAGCCGGCCGCTCGCCCGCCGCGCCATTGTAACCCTACTAATTACAGACACGCCGTCTACTGTATTCCCCATGATAGACATCCTCAGATACATCCTCAGTAAAAAGATATTTGATACCAAGGTCATATAGTTTTTATTTTTAGACAACCGATAATTAAATTAAAACATAAATTAGCTTAATTTTTTCGAAAAACTATCATGAATTTGATTATTCATATTATAAAAACGGGAATTTTCACATACCGCACTATCGGTGAAGGCACCGACTAAGTTTCGACTCATTCCAAGAGTCTTCATCAGGGTGAGTAATCGCGACGCTCTCTCTTCGCGTGGAGGTACGTGAAATTCCCGTTTTTACAATATAAATTAGCTTATGTTTATATTTGCTTTAATAAACACAAAATTCGTAATTCATACTTTCTCCCGCTTTTTATCCTTTCTCACTAAGCAGATAGCAAACAGATGTAAAACATTACTTACCGTTTCTCAAAGTTGGTTATAATTATGTCGTCCAAAGCGACCAGCAATGTGCCACCTCATATTCTCAGATGCAATAGATCCACCACAATGCTGGTACCGTCAGCAAAACTAACTCGATACACATAATTAGGTTTGCGCTACGTCTGGGACCGACGGGACATACTACAGAACAAATGTAAAAGTACAAAAAAAATTGTAGGTAAGAGTTTTGTTACGTGTCTGGGTGTGACTATGCTTTCTATAACATATTGTCTTTGGGAAAATCCTAAAAAAACATACATGTAGGTAAATAAATAAAAAAAATATGCTTGTCTTTTTTTCACACAGCAACATCCCCATAATAAGCAGAGCTTGTGTTATAGGTACTACATGACTGATATACTACTTATATACTTTTTTGTAAATACATACATAGAAAACACCTAGACCCGAGACAAATATTTGCAGATCATACAAACATTTGTCCCGCGTCAGGAATCATACTCGCCACTTTTTCTGGGTCTCAGGCGAGCATTCGCCCACTTCGCCACAGAGGTAGCCTCTCTTCCTCTTTCGTTTCATTCATCCTCATCACATACTTCATACAATCTCGTTGGTTTCGAGTAAATACTCTTGACTTGGCATTTTCCAACGTCTCCAATTTAGTCAGAAATTTTCGAGAAAGCTTTCCCTTTCCAACTATTTGAGTAACGTTCGCCTTGTATACTTGTTTTTCATTCCCTAGATATTAGACACACTGCTCTCTAAACACACTGTTCCACACTCTATCATAAAGTTATAAATATGTATATTAGTTATATAAGTATAACAATAGAAAGTATTAAAAAAGGAGCCGATCATCAACGCAACAGTTTTTGGCAATACTTACTCAGTCCGCGAGATAAAACCTATTTTACATTGAAAGTTACTTTGAAGTATTTTTTGCTGTCTACCGTTTATTATGATAGATGATTTTTACTCTAAACAGCTTATTTTGACAGGTTTAATGAATAACAATAATTGATTTTTGAGAACATTGTGTTACATATTTGAAAAATTCAAAAGATATATAATAATATGCAGTTTTTTTAATGAAAAAAATAATAATATGCAGTTATGCAACTTCAGACGCGTAACTTATGATCAGGCGTTGCTTTAGTGACACATACTTCATACACCATCATTCAAACTAACTGATGGTTACCTCTTACAAAACGTTTTTGTTTGTAAACTGGTAACTGGAAAATATTATTTATAATATCTAATCTCTTATATCGCTTGGTTATTAAAAGAACAAATTTTGTTATGATAAGGTATCAATATTAATAAAAACTACAATTGCTACTTCTCCAGAGGACTAAACAAATACCTTACGCTTACTTTTTTTTTAAAAAGCAAATTTGACAAATGTCACGTGACATTTCCACAGCTAATCTAATTTCCATACAATTCAATCTTTCCGCAGACGTTAACGCCGACAGAAAGTGGTATTTGTTTAGACCCCAGGAATATTATCAGAACACAAAATTAAATTAACGAAAAACAAATCTTTTTAGCCCAACAAGCCTCGTGCATTAATGTAATTACCTAAATAATTTTGAGTCGGTGCCAAACAAACAAAATGTTTGTTAGTTGAAAATTAAATAAAATCATATGCTTGTTCTGCTGACCGTCCACATTTGTATTCCTAGTTCCATTAGCAACCGCGTTGTGCCTAATTTAGTTTTGAAATCTAGTAGCGTATATATATATATATATATATATATTTATATATATATATTTAAGACACAAAACGTAACTACACTACTAGATTTCAAAACTAAATTAGGCACAACGCCGTAAATATATATATATATATATATATATATATATTGTATTTTTTGTAAATGCAAAGAAATGAAAAACATTCGTTCAGCACAACATATAGTTTTTTTATGTTAATTTAGTTGTTATAAATATTGATCGCATTTATTAGGTACTAGTTGTTGCCCGCGACTTTGCCCGCGTGGTATGTTAATAAAAGTAGCATATGACCGTCTCCAGGCTTCAAACTATGTCCACCAACTTTTGAATGAATCGAACCAAGGATTACAATTTATACAAAGTTTAGAATTCAATTGCACACCCCAAAGGGTAGTTTTGAAACAATAAAAAATATGTGTTTCATTATTTACTTTAAAGTTTATTAGTACAGAGTTTTGAGCGAATCAAACATTTTTTTTATAGAAATTTTACCACCCTATTTAACCCCCTTAGGAGTCGAAAATTTGACTATCTATTTTTAACTATCTACGTTACAAATTTCATCAAAATCGGTTTAGTAGTTCCGGAGATACGTGGTAACATACATTCACACACACACACACACACACACAGAGACTTTCGCATTTATTATATTAGTAGGATAAATATGTACAATAAGTGTGTGTTATATGTAAATTCCTACATAAAAGATGTACCTACCGACTTAAGACAGATTTATAAGGTTTATTAAATCTGTTATGCTACATGTTTAATGAATAAATAACTTTAACTTTAACATAAAAAAATGTAAGAATATGATGATGGGACATTTCAGAAACATACACAACAAATATTAGTTAAATAAGCCTGCTGATTAGTAAAATTTAAGCAGAAATTCCCCATGTATTTGCATCCAATATTATTATTATATAGTCCTGACCTCTGTATCATGGATATCAGGAACTACGAGTCCCATGGTATTACAACACTCAGACTCGGGATTATTATTAGCAATCATTTGTCAGGACAAATACTATAGGTAACGGGAATCGAACCTGCACCACTTGCGTCTCAGCCGCCGCGTCACCGAGGTCGTCTTATTCAATGTCGCGCCAAAGAGTTAAGTTTTTTTTAAACATTTTAAGTCACGTTTACAATCCTATTCAAATTTTTACAAAATAGAAAATCCTTGGTCACTGTTCTGATGACCGTCCACATTGGTATTGCTAGTTTTCGGTTACAATTCATATTTTTACAAAATAAAAAATCCTTGGTCACTGTTCTGATGACCGTCCACATTGGTATTGCTAGTTTTCGGTTACAATTCATATTTTTACAAAATAAAAAATCCTTGGTCTCTGTTCTGCTGACCGTCCACATTGGTACTGCTAGTTTTCGGTTACAATCCTATTCAAATTTTTACAAAATAAAAATCCTTGGTCACTGTTCTGCTGACCGTCCACATTGGTATTGCTAGTTTTCGGTTACAATCCTATTCAAATTTTTACAAAATAAAAAATCCTTGGTCACTGTTCTGCTGACCGTCCACATTGGTATTGCTAGTTTTCGGTTACAATCCTATTCAAATTTTTACAAAATAAAAAATCCTTGGTCACTGTTCTGATGACCGTCCACATTGGTATTGCTAGTTTTCGGTTACAATCCTATTCAAATTTTTACAAAATAAAAATCCTTGGTCACTGTTCTGCTGACCGTCCACATTGGTATTGCTAGTTTTATTAACTGTGCCTAATTCAATTCTGAGACCTCTGTGCGCTCCTCGTAGACTAGTTTAATCCTATCTTGTAGTGTTTGCTGTCTCTGATTTTATATTACTCTGAGTAAAAAAAATTGCAGAGTCCATTTAAAAACGCGCATACATTTTCGTGAACTTAAAATTTTGTGACAATTATATATTTAGTGCATTATTCCCTAAAAACTTTGTTTTTATTGGTACTCAACATGCAATCAAAAAACACGTATTTTTTTAATAATATAATTATCTATTATCTCTATCTATTTAACAATAAATAATGTCTAAATACGAGTGTAATTAATCGATAAACAAATCAGGAGTTACAAAATTGCAATATAAACGTTATTTATTTAAAAGATTAACAATATAATATACAAAAACTAATTTAATTGAGTAAATAAACAATTAAGAAAACTGAGTGTCATTACTAGTTTAAACAGTCATTCAAATATTAAATGACATAAAACAAAAAAAATGATAATTTGTGCCGTTCTAGTGATATAATAATATCATATAATATTCCGAATAAGGTATGTATATTATTGTGTGTGTGTGTTCTTATGAACCATTGATCTATATTCAACCTAAATAGGTTTAATATAGATCAGTGGTGTCATTTTATAGCTCTTTTAGAGAGATGACGCTGTGCCCAAAGGGTTAATGTAAAAGAAATAATGACAGACAAAAATGTGGTCTAGGTACGATCAACACATTAACGGCTTTCACATACCTAGTTACAAAGTTGTTTTAACAAATGTTTTCTTATATGAACCCTGTGTTAGGGGGCAACAGGGAGACAGACCGAGATTCTTTTTTACAAAGTTGATGCATCTATGAATGAATGAATGAAAATACTTTATTGTACATCTAATTTATACAAACAAAATAAACAGTAACAATTATGATAAAGGTACAATGGACGGTCTTATCGCATAAAAGCGATCTCTTCCAGACAACCTTTGAATGTAGAGGATTATATATGATTTTAGCTATTTAGGTAGACTGCGTAAGAACGATTGAATTTTCGGAGATAGTTAATTTGAAGTTTCCAATTTAAGAAGGTTTTGTTTTGACATACAGTAATATTTTAACTTCAGGTAAGTTGACACATTTGTAGAACAACTGCAGTAGAAACAATCACGACAACAATTGGTTGTGAACCTTGAAATAATCCGTATTACCTACGGATGTCTGTCGCCGGCCTGAGTTATTGCCACTTGTCGTAACGGGACTGTGGCAATTGCCTTCTGTCAGATCTTTGGCCGAGTTGTAATACAAAAAACCGGCCATGTGCATGTCGGGCAACGCGCAGTAATGGGTTCCGTAGTTGCGCATAAACTTATATTTACTTTTACATACTTTTGGGGAAGATCAGGTGGAATTGAACCACGTAACACTGATTATAAACTTTCACACTTTATTTATATTTCGTTACACTTGTTACTCCGTTCAACACTTCTGAACGACTGCCTCGAATACACCAACTGGGTTCTACATTACACTTCCCTTCCACTCTAAATGTGACGTGACAAAAACGAAAGCCCCTGATTGGCTACAGAACTTTTAGTCAAATCAACAACTTATTGAATTATGTATTCAATATTCAACAAGTCAATTAAGTATCTAATATTAGTAATATCTTCTAAAAATGTTGTCATCTGAGCAATAACTTAAAAATAGATACGTATAACAAGGATAACATAGTAATTTACCTGATTACAATGGACAGTCCTAACAATATTTAACAACTTCATCTAAGTAATTTTCAATGGAGTTTGTACTATCTGCTGAATATCTTGTCTGCGAATAGCGTGGATATTTTTTACAATTAACTGCCGAAAATCCTACAATTAGAACAGGTAGTTCTAGAAACCATAGATTAGTATACCTATCTTATATTTTATACCTAATTACATATATCGTCGCTTTAGGGTTAAAAAAAACCTGTGATGATGTTATTATGTATTCTGAATGAATAAATAAAATTTTCCTTTTTACTTCTCCAAGTACATTTTATAAGTTGGTCGACTACCACTCGTTAACTTGTAAAGCCTATTTAGCTGTGATAGTTTTCCTTTTAACTTATTTATATATATATTACTACCGTGAACTTTTTCACATATCCAAAAACAACTGTTTAGTAGATGGTGGGGGGGGGGGCACTTGTCTCTAAAATAATAGCAATTTATAGCTTAACTAGCCTCTGTCTCTGCTTCGCCCGCGTTGTATTGTTGTATGTTATTCTGATTTACTGTAAAATTTCATCGAAATCCATTTAGAAGTTATTGCGTGAAAGATTAACAAACATTCATCCTCACAAACTTTCGCGTTTATAATATTAGTAGGATGATATTTCACAAACGGATCCCTGAATAGAAAAATGGTTTTTTGAACGACCTATGCGATGGCTTCACACCATGGGATAGATGAGGAAAAAAAATCATCCCTACTATAAGTGTAAGGGAGGTACTCTAAAAATTATTTTCAAGTTTTTTATTTTACTAATTTGTCGGCGTGATTAATATGTATATTAATATGTACAGCTTTCTAATACGGACGGACATGATAAAACTATAAGGGTTCCTTGTTAACTACGGAACTCTAAAATGACGGTTTTGACAGCAACTATTACGCAAAACGGAAACGCATGTTGCTGATTGTAAAAATTACATGATTCCGAGTAGCCCAATACAACAAATGAGACGCAAATCATTTGAGGCTAATCCCAAAATATGAGTTTTCCCTGTACTTTCATAAAAAAACCTCATTTTCTCCGCTTTTCGCTTTGAAGGCCACGGGTCAAAGCTCACATTCATCCTGAAAGCTAAATAAAGTGCCTCATTCTGAAGAGTTGAGGGAACTGTAGAGCAGTGAAATCGACAGACTTGAATAAATATAAGTCAGCGAAATGAATACTTTATTGACTTAAGTTTTGATTCATGCTCAATGTTGGATGTCTTTTTCAAAAAGTTTTATACCAAAGGGATTTAGGGATATATACGCGTGAGGTGAGGTGAGCAAATATTGTGTAAATGAAGTCTTATATAATACTAGCTTCCCACGGCTTCGCCCGCGTGTTACCCGGATAGTAGTGTGTTATTCTGATGTATAGAGGTACACTTGTTATACTTGATAGAGATTTGGGGCGGCACCGTAAAAACTAAGTTAGCTAAACTACAAACTGTTCAAAATAAAATTATTAAATTGCTCTTTAACTACCCCTTCTTAACACCTACAGACAAAATTTACAAAGAAACTAAGTTAATGAATCTCAAAAAACTATACAAATACAATACGTGCATTCTCATTCGAAAAATCCAAAACAAAACGATCCATACTAACCTAGCCTTTACAATAACTAGGCAAACCACAAGCGAAGTACTCGCCGAGACAGTTTTATTGTTCTTCCAAAGGTTCGAACAAACTACGGCAAAAAATGATAGTCTTCGGAGGCGCACAGCTGTATAATAAACTACCCTCAAATATAAAAAGTGCTTGCTCATTTAACGTAATACACAAATTAGCCCATCATATTACCAATGATGCATCACTGCTAAAGACACGTTAAATGGGCAAAACCTAAACTTAAAATTATTTAAGAACGACCTACTTTCAAATAAGTAATTAAGATTATATCGTTCTCATGTAAGCGACATCTATTTGTCTTTTTGAGAATAAAGTTATTTAATAAGCTATGTATAAGCTATATTACTGTAAAGTTTCATCAAAATCCGTTCAGTAGATTTGCGTGAAAGAGTAACAAACATCCATCCTCATAAACATTCACGTTTATAATATTATTAGCTTCTGCTCACGGCTCCGCCCACGCGGTACCCGGATAAAAAGTAGCCTATGTGTTATTCTGATGTATAAGCTATATTACTGTAAAGTTTCATCAAAATCCGTTGTAGTTTTTGCGTGAAAGAGTAACAAACATACATCCTCAAAAACATTCACGTTTATAATATTAAGTAGGATTTACACATTCGTCGTTCGCGCACGAATTTGACTACTTAGTACTAATCTGTGATGGAATACTCATATTTTTCGCCACAGATTAGTACTAAATAAAATTCGTGCGCAAAATGACGTATGTGTAAATGCGATCTTAGCTTGCCTAAGACCGAATTGATTTGAAAAGGTTTTTTTTAAACCAATGGTATTTGAATTGATTGCTCACAAGCACCATTAAAATGTATAAAAGCACTGTTCTTTTGGATTGGGATTTAGAAAGCCGTCAAAAAGGATAGGGGGATAGGATAGGATAGGGGGCGAAAAAAAAAGGATAGGGGGTGGAAGGGATGGACTCCCCTATTCCAACAGTACCACTCCAAAAGTTAGGAAATATAATAGTATCCGAGAAATGACGTTTTGAAATGACGAATTTTGTAGGTTAAGTACTGAAAAAATCAAAAGCGATCAAACTTTGAGTGAAGCATATACCCCTAATTTACACAAATAACTAGGAAGTAGGGTCAAATTAGGTTCTGTGACTCACCAACAAGTCCATCAATACGCTGCGTTCGGCTCGTGCTTGTGTTTTTGTGTTCCTTAGTGGACTGAAATGTGTCGGACTAAACTTAAGATTTGAATAGGGACCATTTCGGTTCTGGCACTCGCCGGCCGTTACCGCGGCACGCTGCGCTCGACTCGTGCTTGTGTTTTTATGTTCCCTAGTGGACTGAAAAGTGTCGGACTAAACTCAAAATTTTAATAGAATCCTTTTCGGACCATTCAAATGTTGGTCCATTATAATAATGTATATCATATCGGAATCCAGAAAACAAATTCGCAAATAAAAAAGTAAAAAAAAAATATTCATTAAGTATTCCTGCGCTTTATTAATGACCATCTTTTTATGATTTCCAAGCATGTGCCATACAAAACAAGCCTCCAACTCCAGTACATTAAATTTTATTTTTAATACTTAACCTAAAAATGTTTAAAATATTAATAATCTCGCAAACTATTCAATTCCTAACTTTGGGAGTGGTACCGTTGGAATGGGGGAGTCCACCCCTTCCACCACTAAATTGGTCTACAATAAACAAAAAAACACGCTCACAACTCTATTCCCCATGATTCACATCCTCTACATACTAAGTGCTTAGAATTTGAGGCAACTAAATAGGGGGTAAGGGGCATGTCCAAACTTAACATTTGGCACATGCCCACGTTTTGCAAGTATATGCATGATACGGTACATGCGTTCGAATATTTGGTTATGCCAGTTTCCTCACGATATTTTCCTTCACCGTTTCAAGTACGTGTTAATATGCGTACATGTATTTTTTGAGTGTAAAAATACATAAGTACACAGCCGTGCTCAAACCCATGACCTGCGGATCAGAAGTCGGGATACCACCCACTAAGCCAAAACCAGTCTAACTGTTTTTACCTAAAATTTCAAAAGAGAATGGTAGAATTTAATTGGATGAGCACTTGAGTTGTCCAATTCTGAGTCTGCTGTTTTATTTTCAGTGTTTGAGGTCAAAGGCAATGTCAAAGTCAAAGTCAAGAGTCAATTGGTTTTTATTCATTAAAATCACAAAGATCATAATAGAATATAATTCAAGGAATTAAATAGAATTGAAACTTTTTTTTTTAACAAAATCACACATCTCTCAACGAATGAAAAATTTAACTGATAAAACTTTTCTTACAGCCAGTTATGGATTTACGCTGTTAATCATCTGAAAATTATTTTCATTGGAATTATTTTCAAGGATTGAATAATGCCTGGTAGACTATGCGGTGTCTGTTTTAATACATTTCATCGGTACGGCCCAATATGCTTTTGCTGCCATCAGCCAAATATAATGTTTAGACGAGCCTCTGATTACCCCCTACTTGGTATCCTTAAAGATCTACCCACTGAGGATATATCGAAGAATGTCCATAATGGGAAAGGTATTCGTGAGCGGTTTTTTTGTCCCATTTACGAAAAGATCGCATGTGTAAAATGTACTCAAATTAGATATCGTTAATATAGCTATGTGAGGAACCAAATAGTAAAAAAAAAAGTTAATTAACACGCCCACAACTTTATTCTCCATGATGGACGTCCTGAAATACATACTCAGTGATCTTTGAAAATACCACGTGACAGATTGCAAGCCCATCGCCACTTATTGGAACACTTACAATCCTACTAATATTATAAACGAAAGTTTGTGAGGATGTTTGTTACTCTTTCACGCGAAAACTACTGAACGGATTATGATTAAACTTTACAGTAATATAGCTTATACATCAGAATAACACAAAGGCTACTTTTTAACCGGGTATCACGCGGGCGAAGCCGTGGGCAGGTTAGTATAACAAAAAATATCTGCAGATTGAAAGCAGATGCTATGAAATTGATGACCTATCGATATAAAATTCTGATTAATCGTAGCGGATGAAATTGGAACATGAATGCCAGTTCAGTTCATCGGGCTATTTTTGATTGATTGTAAAAAAAAACAGGCAATTTTACACGATGAAAGTTACTTGCCTTCTACGTTAAATTATTCAGTTAAGTATCTATTCATAATATCTGGTCAAGTTAGCGCACATGTGTTCGGCGTGATATCTATTACGACGTTCTGATGGCGCGGTGGGTAAGTAGCCAGCTGCAGGTTCGATATTCCAAATGTAATGTTTTGACGTGCCACTGACTATCCCCTGCTATCCTCAAAGATCTACGTACTGAGTATGTATCTGAGTAAATAATGCTGGACATTTTTCACACAGCATCATCTAGCCACAAAGTAAGCAGAGTTTGTGTTATGGGAACTACATGACTGATATACTACTTATATAATTTTTTTGTAAATAAATACATATTATACAACAAATACATATATAGAAAACACCCAGACCCGCGGCGGGAATTGAACCCTCAACCTTCTGCGTCTCAGGCGTATCTTCGCCCACTGCGTCACAGAGGTCGTCAAAAGTATGTCCATATAGAGGAAAACAATCGTTTGCGAGAGAGTTTTTTTAATTATTACAAAAATATAAAACGTTTAGCTTTTTTATAGTTTATAATTTTGAAAATGTCTATCTAAACTATTCATTAATAATAGCTACTTGACCAACTTCATAAAAAGATAAAATAGACCTTGTAGGGAGTACGCCCGCACTATTGTAAAGATTTGTAGATATATTATCTGTGAACGGAAAAGGAACGACACTAGAATGACGCCGCTCCTCGTTCTAGCTTCCTTTTGGCCGGCAGTTGATTTTTTTGTATCCAAGATGATGATGCGTGAATAAACGTTCTTTTATATATACTACAACCTACTAATTAAGTAGTTCTTAAATAGTAAGTACTAATTATAGGAATATTATTACAAATAGAATAACTTTTATAACTTTTTAGAATATTATTACGAATATACCACGTTCTCCTAATATATTCTTCTCGTAATAATATTCTAAATTGATTCCAAACCACGATAATTTTAATTCTATAATATTCATAATATATTAAGGATACATCCCTAACACGAGGCAGCATTCACTGGCTCGTTATGTCATACAGTATATATTGTAAATGCTATTGTTGTATAACGAGGAGCAGTTAGCATTTCAGGCTGAGAAACAATTCTAAAAAAAAAAAGTTTCAGGCGTAGGTAGCAAGCCAAGTCATAAACCAGAGAGTGGCGAGTTATAACTCAATTTCTGAAGTTCTCAGCGAGTCAGAGTTCTAGCGCACTATCTCCGTGTAAACAGCCCCTAATATTTTCATGGACGCCGCGCTCTTAAATCTTGGACCGTGAAATTCCCATCCGAATTTTTCATCGAGTTACTGTAAAAGTAATCAAACAAAACGTATTTGTTCCAGGTACACAGACACACGAAATGAACGAGAGGGGAGAGATCTGCCGAATCAGCGCGCTGGTTCTTCCAATCAGTACAACCGGGCGCAGAAGGAAGCTGAACAATGAAAGATGAAAATCTTGGAGAATGATGGAAATGCCCAAACAGAGCTTGTGCCATCAGTGCCAAAACGCTACGAAAATAACAGCTATACCTCTACGGCCGCCCGATCCCAACACTACTTTTCGACTTGACGACAGAAACGATTCCAATTTCAGAACGCTGTTAGATCTAAACGAGACATTTTTCACAAACTGTTCCGTTGGAAATGGAACGTGTAGTGATGTGCACAGTTATAACTTTTGGGCGTTATCGCTGTTAGTCTTTCCGTTGTTAACGTTGTTTGGGAATGTGTTGGTTATAATGAGTGTGGCGAGGGAGCGTAGTTTGCAGACCGCCACGAACTATTTCATAGTCAGTTTAGCGGTTGCTGACCTACTGGTGGCTGTGGTAGTGATGCCGTTTGGAGTTTATTACTTGGTGAGTTTATTTATTTGATCTACCTGTGGGTGTTACAGTCATACTATATGTAAACTAGCCGATGCCCGCGGTTTTACTCGCGTAGGATAGATAATTGATAGGTGCATCAAAAATAATTGCATGCCTTGCACCCTTAAGGGCTTTTTTGAATACCCTGATACGTATTCATTTATTTAGTTTTTTTTAGTATCCAAACTAAGTTAACAGCAAATCACACCACGCGTTACATTTCTTAAACAAACTTAACATATCATCCAACCCCCTTTGAGAGGGAAAATAATGTATGTGTATTTTATCATTTGTACTGAATAATATTTATGCCGAGTTTCATACAAATTGGACCACTCGTTAAAAAGTTCCCATACAAACTTGGACACTCTCTACAATCCCTTAGAGGGTAGTTTGGGAAGATAATTATATTAATATTTTATCATTTGGATTGAAAAATATTTATGTGAAGATTCAAGACTGTAAGTTCAAGGAATACGATTTTTCAAAGGTTTTTAGCCCATCACCCCCTTAGGGATAAAATTTTGCAAATACCTTTTTTATTGCACCCCTACACCATAAGAGGAATATTCTCTCCAAGTTTCATGCTAGGTAAGTCCCTGGTTTAGGCTGTGCGTTGATCCTCCAATCAGTAACGGAACAGTTTTATATATGTATATAGATGATATATATTAATAACAAGCATATTATGGTAAGTGATTAAACAACCAGTTATAGGTGGACACTGCATGCTAAAAAATAATAACAGGATAATCGACTTAGGTAACATTATAGAAAGAGACAATCGAAACGAAAATTTCACAATCTACAAGCAAGGTATTGAGTAGGTAACTACAGTGAATAAAAAGAAAAAATGAATTTTACAGTTTTTACAACTTGGCAGTGAAATTGGCACCTATACTCCAAACTAACCAACCTATTTTAAATTACTTAAATTACTTCTACAGGCTGTTGATGATGATAATACAATCTTATCTTTATGCGATATCAATGCCTTCATAAGTCCTTAAGACGCAGGCCGGTGCCGAATTAGCACATAGCCATACGTAGGTAGGTTTTATTCTACAAGTTTCAAGATAAAACACGCAAAAACACATATTTTTTTTTCGCTTACAAACAATCACTTTTGAAAATGTAAAACAACAAAGTTCTATAATAAATTTTAGAAATATCTGTTGATTTTATGTCAGACATTATTTTTGGGAAGTTTGTTTATTTATTTTATGGAGTTTTTTATAAATAGTTTTTTAGAAAACAAGAAGATTCTTGGTAATAATGATGAACTATGTCTGTTTTCCTATTGTCACAAACTATTGAAGTTGCTTTAAAAATAATAAAATAAATAATGCATTTTTCACACAGCATCATCTAACCACAAAGTAAGCAGAGCTTGTATTATAGGAACTATATGAAAATACATACATATTTTCCATAGAAAACATTCAGACCTGAAAATTTAAGCAAGTAAAGCACGTTTTTATTACGTCATAAAAAAATGAGCGCGATAAAAAATGATTTGTATAAAACTTATAATTAGTCGTTTTTTCAGCGTCAGCCCCTTAAGCTAGGTTATAAGTTCCAGTAGCTGCTTAGCTATGTGGGTGGAGTAGCTTTAGAATCCTCAAGATGAGCACGCTTAAGCTAAGAGTCAGTCTTGTCGTGAATGCATAATTTATTACATGATATGAATAAAACTGTATATATCAAAATATCACTTCTAAAAGGAAACTTTTGATGAAACTTTTATAAAATGCATTATATATTACAGCCTGGATCATTGTTGCACCATTGTGAATCAAAGAATAGGTCTTTGATAATCTACTTGATATTTATAAGGTACTAGCTTCTGCCACGGCATCGGATTATGTGTTATTCTGATGTATAAGCTACATGACTGTAAAGTTTTATCAAAATCCGTTCAGTAGTTTTTGCGTGAAAGAGTAACAAACATCCATCCTCACAAACTTTCACGTTTGTAATAATAGTAATATGTTTAGAATAATGGAACGCTCCGTTGACGTCGCCGAGAATCTATCTTCCTCAGCGGTTGTCGGTCCTAAAGAGCTATGTAACTTTATAAGTTGTAATAGGTTCCCTCCTTTCGGATTTAATCACGTAATGAGATCCCTCTCATTTGCCCGCATAATCGAAAAGTAGGTCCAGGCAAAAATATGTACCTACAGGTGTAAAATAAATGAAGTTACTTTTTTGAAATTGAATGAAAATAGTATAAAAGTATTAGTCATATTGAATATTAGTCATGTATTTCCCATAATACAAGCTCTGATTAGTTTGGGGCTAGACGATGCTGTGTGAAAAATTATCAGTATTATTTTACACGTAACGCAAGGAGCCGATGTATCTGTTTGGAGTACAAGATTGTTTCATATTGATTGCTTGTTGGTGTTAGGGCATGCCCGTTTCCTCACGTTATCATTCACTGCATTGAGTACGTACGATCGGGTTCGGATCTACGACCTTCAGGTTGGAAGTCGGGGTATAGCCTACTAGGCTAACAACGCTTATTGTTATTAATTAGGTAACTAAATTAACAAGTTGAATTCAATCACATTGTCCAATCACGCTCCATAGTACTTTGGGCAAATCAAATAAGTTATCTCGTAGAGCCAATTATGGCTTCCGAATGAAAAACAACCAACAAAACTGCCTAAACGCACAAACTATCAAAGCTTGTTTATTTACCAACTACAAATTGTATTACAACTAATTACGATTAGTTTATCTGCCAGCTGCAAATTGTATTACAACTTTTTCCGACCTTTTCCAACCGGTGATTATTTACAAACTCCTTACTAACATTACCGCGTATGAGATTTTATTAAAATAAATATACACAAATTCCAGTTGCGGGGAAAAAAATGTATGAAAGAAAGAATTAATTTAATATTTTATGTAATTAATTGAAAATGCATAAATAATAAACATTTAGCTTTGTCATGCGAGATATATAAATTACATCTCGCATGACAAAGCTAAACGTTTAGCAAAATATATAAATTAAATAAATAATGCTAGACATTTTCACACAGTATCATCTAGCCCCAAAGCAGAGCTTGTATTATGGGAACTAATGATTGATATACTGCCTTATTCATTCATATTATACACAGAAAACACCCAGACCCAAGACAAATATTTACAGATCATACAAACATAGTATGTCCCGCGGCGGAAATTGAATCTGCAAGGTTCTGCGTCTCAGGCGGGCCTTCGCCCACTCCGCTACAAGTTGTCGAAAAATAAAATAGTGTTCGTATTATCTAATTACATCAATTTAAATAGCTGATTTTAGATACTTAGTAACTCTCAACTCAACTCAAATCTAAATAGCCTTTTACAATCTTCAAACTCCACTATATTAAGTGTCGAGAATCCCAAATTGGGCAGTGGAATACCATAACAGTCCTTCAACTCCAACGTCAAATGACCTAAACTTCCGTAGTGACTATTAGCTGATCTCTGACATGACCAGGGATGTAGCCAGGATCAGTCAAAGGAGCAAACCTGAATTGAATGTTAACGGTCCGACAAATAATAACAGAATCTATATAAATCTACCAGAATGTCTAAATTGTTATCTACTTTTGGTTAAATTCTTAAATACTACAACACTCAGACCCGAAACAATATCTTCAAAATATGCCTACATTTTTCCACTGCCGGAATCGAACCCCGACGGAATCGAATCTCTTTCGACGCATATTGGCATTGAGGTCATTATAAAATAAATTAATAAATAGGTGTATTCTCATTTGCACCAAGAAGATTGAGTTTTGTGTGTTTGAACGGTGTCTTAATCGAGATTGTTCTTAGCTATATACAAAAATCTGTGGAGCCGTTTCACGATCATTTTCATATTATTTATTTACGAAACGACTTATTCAATAAAAATATTGATTTTATCAATCGATTTATGCATCTTTCAGGACCACAAGTTACTAGTCTCTGCAATAACAAAAAGACACGTCAGGCTTTACAATTTTGCAAAATTTGTCATGTTATGAAAGGTGCAGTAGCCCCTTTTTATTCTGTCCTGAGTACGTCCACAGACGTAACTGCCGAAATATCAAAAGCTTAGTTCCCGGAGCTGCTGGAACTGCTGATAAGTTATTCTAACTGCTCGAGTTGAGACGGTTGGACCTTTCTATATAATATATATATATGTTTATGTAATACAATATTGTGTATCTAGATATATTCTGTATAATACTTATAGCATACTAGTTTCTGCCCACGGCTTCACCGGCGTACCCGAATAAAAAGTAGCCTATGTGTTATTCTGATGTATAAGCTATATTACTGTAAAGTTTCATCAAAATCCGTTCAATCGTTTTTGCGAGAAAGGGTAACAAACATCCATCCTCACAAACTTTCACGTTTATAATATTAGTAGAATATGATTCATATGAGTAATAGGTAGGTATATGGTATACCAATTAAACAAAATAATGCAGGCCAGTAAAACATAACCATAAATAGATAATAAATACATTATAACACACCAAAGCCTCAGCTTAGATTAATACTGCAGACTTTAATTGTTGTACAATGGGCGGTCTTACCGCTAATTAGCGATCACTACCAAACAACCATTTATAACTAACAAAATCTTCTCTTATCCTATGGGCGTTTTACTATTCTACAAACAGCGAGAGTAGAGGGATATGGGTATTCCTTATACCGTATACGCGATGCAAATAATGTAGAAATGGCGTACGGAATCGATATAACTAATGTGAATGTAGGTAGCTACTGCATAGTTTACGCGTTCCAAATGTTTTCGCACTGCTGTGTTCCGGGTTGAAGGCTATGGGAGCCGGTGAAATTACAAGCACATAAGATTTTTATGTCTTAGGGTTGGCAACGCGCGAGAGATACTTCTGGTATTAAAAGCGCAAACTGATAGTTTAAATGATTTATAAGACATTCAATGTCAAAAAACCGACTTAACGGAAAGTTGATTAAAAGTCCAATTCAAAATTTCATCACCAATTTTTAACAAAATTTATATGGGACTACCCCCTACCTACAAAATAGTCGACAAAATTGAGAATTTATAATATACTAGCTTCTGCCCACGACTTCACCAGCGTGGTACCCGGATAAAAAGTAGCCTATGTGTTATTCTAATGCATAAGCTATATTAGCGTAAAGTTTCATCAAAATTCGTTCAGTAGTTTTTGCGTGAAAGAGTAACAAACATCCTCACAAACTTTCACGTTTATTATATTAGTAGGAAGTACGATAATTATGTATGTATCTAAGTATATATTTGGATGTATGTATTTAAGTATGAATTATTTTCATTTATGTATTTATGTACATAATTTACTTCTATTTTAAATACCTAGCTAGTACCTATATTAATAATACATATTTAATTTAATACAATTTTCTCTTATTTTGTTAATCAGTGAAACGCACTCCACCCCACTCTTCATTACACAAAGGTTAGCTGGAAGAAAATGCTAATTAGAATTAAATTCGCCTATGTACTTGTTTTATCTTGTGCAATAAGAATTTTGTATCTATCTATCTACCTACCTACCCTACCTTAATGAAGAATCATTAAAATCTGAACTTATTTTGGCGAAGATATATCATAACATACACAACATATAAAAACCTCTTTCTTTGAAGTCAATTGAAACAATAAACCTTGATCACGAAATACGCTACTGTCTCGCCGCAAAAAGTTACCGTGAACGATGGACCTAAACGGCTAAAAGTAGGCATATGTATGTGCGTATCTATTTGCCATGTACACGCTAAGTTACCGCAAATGGCCGACTGAACATGGAATGCTTTAGGTTATTTCGACTCAAAGCTGAAATTTTGTAGGGCTTTCAGGAATACACACTCTGAATACTTGAGATATCTGATTTCCACTTTAGAAATCTTAGTTGAGACGTAAAGGGCTGAATAACAATTTGAGGAACTTCAAGGGACAAAGCTTTGCCTCAAAATTGAGTTTCTCTTGCAAAAGTAGGTAAATTTAGATCTAGCTCAATTTGACTAATTGTGTTTTTGTAATTAACAAGTCGACTTTTGTAAACGGTATGGATTTTAACTAAAACATAATTCAAGTATCAGGACTTTCTGTATCGTGAGTATCAGAAACTACGAGTACTGCATACCACAACATCTGATACATGTAAATTTTTGCAAAATTTTAAAACCTCACAAAAATTTGTGGTGAAATTCACAACTTAATTGCAATTTGCAGTACCGTCTAGTAAGTTTTGGCAATAAAAACTTATCTTGGACAATCTTTGAAATCATTTAATTGACTTCAAGAAACCGCATTTCAATCGGATAAGCTGTTTTTGATAAATGGTAACAGAAACAAACACACAAAAATGTAACCTGTATATGGCAAACGCATATACGTCGAAACAAACACAAAAATGTAACCTGTATATGGCAAACGCATATACGTCGAAACAAACACACAAAAATGTAACCTGTATATGGCAAACGCATATACGTCGTCAGTTTTGTTTTACTTTACAAATAGGAATTGTTATTTTTAATTTTTCTGTTTTTTTGTTTTTTTTCTCACTAGAGTGAGAAAGAACTCTTAAACTTGGCCTTAGTATGCCCGCTTCTCGTTTATCATTAAACATTCACCAGTCTCGATACAATCAACTTTCATTCTACTTTCGATCAACTTACTCTCAATTTAAAAACTTTCTGATGAATTAGATATTATATATTTACAATCAAGTCTCGATACAATTTATTTTCAGTCTAATTTCGGTCAGCTTACAATCTCAGCGGACTACAGACTAGTTTCAAGGCTATATCAGCCGATACCAAATCATTATAATGTGCGCACTTGCATATATCTTCATACCGATTAAGAAGCGAATTAACTATCGGCCGAAAGTCTGAAGTCCGGGATCTTCATTTTATTGAGGACTAGCTCCTGCCCACGGCTTCGCCCGCGTGGTACCCGGATAAAAAGTAGCCTATCCGTCATCAAATCGATCAAAATCCGTTCAGTAGTTTTTGCGTGAACGAGTAACAAACATCCATCCTCACAAACTTTCGCGTTTATAATTTTAGTAGGATAACTGAAACAACGTTTAAAAACGACAATGTTTTCTGGTGTGTTTTATAAATATTCTAGATGGATTTACTTCGCATTCGCCCAGTGGCTTACAAATTATTTGATAAAGATGCCCTGGCCTCCAATGTCTAAAAACTTTTCTATAGCATCTGGTAAATAGCTAGTTGCTAGATGGTTCTATAGCTAGTGGGGCTTATCATAACGCCTCGATTGTCACAAGACAGGATGGGTCACGCATATTGACGGATTCTATTATGCAAAATAGGGGCAGGGCTTTAAGTGTGCGGCCGTGCGTGAAGACATACGGTGGACACTTGATTTAAAAATTGCGTAATCGCCTGGAAAATAACGAAATAGAGCTATATTTGGACTAATTGCGCACTAAATTTTGGCTCCTCAATCGATGGGACGATGATATTTTTAAGGTAGCGTAGGAATTTTATTCCAAAAACTATCGTGAACTTGACTATTCATATTGTAAAAACGGGAATTTTCACGTACTGCACTATCGGTGAAGGCAGTGCCGTACGTGAAAATTCCCGTTTTTACAATATGAGTAGCGTAGCAAAATCGTTCGCCATGGCATATTTCGTAGAGCCCCATGCCTAGTAGTGGACTTCACTGTTGATGATAATAATGAGAAGGTGTTGGATTTTGAAAAAAAAAATAGTATTTTGTGTCATGTAGTTTCCATAACACAAGCTCTGCTTAGTTTGGGGTTAGATGATGCTGTGTGAAAAATTTCCAGCATTATTTATGCCAACGACAGTTGTCGCTACGTTTCCTAGAAGTTTGAAAATGATCGTTCTTATGCCCAATGGTGCAGTAGGCGAAGACCCGCCTGAGACGCAGAAGGTTTCGGGTTCGATTCCCGCTGCGGGACAAATGTTTGTACCTACAAATATTGTCTCGGGATCTGGGTGTTTTCTATGTATTAAAAATTCTTATGAGAATAAAACTCTTAAACCAAATACGAGTAATAAGATCATAATCAAATCTCAATTTGATGGAACACCTCAATTTATTTCCTACCGTCTCATACGTTATCCTAGCCATAGCATATTCGACCAAATTAATCACAACATAAGCACCTCATCGGCCTGGTTCAAATTGAAATGTGGCCCAAATCCCTTCTAGGGCTGCTAAACATGGTGAGGTAAATTTATTAGAATTTATCGAACTTTCGCAATCAATAAAAAAATCATGGTAAATATCCCGTTTTTAGTAAAAAAATTAAAAAAAAAAGGTATAAATGTTGTTTTATTGTGAGGCCCCCCCAACCGATGAACCGATGATGTTATCTCAAAGGTGGCGGGAAATCAACGGATGAAGCTGGTCCAAAACAGTTTGTCATAGCACTCTTTAGCGGACGCCTATGTCCAGCAACTTCTATCTTCTTCTAGACTTCTACAGGCTAGTTTCATAGTTTCATTTATTTCAACTGTTGGGGCATCTTTGAACACTTAGTTTCGTCAAATTGTATAATCATTAATTATAACTTAATGTCTAATAGTGATGTTGATGTTGATGATACGGGGTTTTAAGATGACCTTTAAATCATAATAACTTGTTGCATCACAACTGAAACGTCGGGAAAATAATAGTATTAAACTCGATAAAGATCAATATAAAAACGAACAGTTTTGAAAATTTTTATATTTTGATTTGATCCAGTTTTTTGGGGTTCTAGGAAGACCTCAGTGGCTCAGCTGGTGTGTCCAACTGATATTCGAGAGGTCTGGGTTCGATTCTCGCTGCGGAACCAATGCTTGCATTTTTTGCAGATATTTTTAAGGGGTCTTACGAATACCGAATTCATGATATCCACAGGGATTATAGTGTAGGCTGTCTGTTAGCTGTTTATTTATTTTATACTAGCCTCTGCCCACGGCTTCGCCCGCGTGGTACCCGGATAAAAAGTAGCCTATGTGATATTCTGATGTATAAGCTATATTATAGTAAAGTTTCATCGGAATCCGTTCTTTAGTTTTTGCGTGAAGGAGTAACAAACATCCATCCTCACAAACTTTCGCCTTTATAATAGTACTAGCTTCTGCCCACGGCTTCGCCCGCGTGGTATCCGAATAAAAAGTAGCCTATGTGTTATTCTGATGTATATACGCTATATTACTGTAAAGTTTCATCAAAATCCGTTCAGTAGTTTTTGCGTGAAAGAGTAACAAACATCTATCCTCACAAACTTTCGCGTTTATAATTGTACTAGCTTCTGCCCACGGCTTCGCCCGCGTGGTATCCGAATAAAAAGTAGCCTATGCGTTTTTCTGATGTATAAGCTATATTACTGTAAAGTTTCATCAAAATCCGTTCAGTAGTTTTTGCGTGAAGTAGTAACAAACATCCATCCTCAGGATACATACTTGATTTTTTGCTTCACTATGTTCAGCAGTAACTTTATATACCTCTATATAATAGAGTTGATGTCACACATGCCGCAGGGCAACCCTATTCCTAAAATGCCGTGAATCTGATGCAAAGTGTTTTCCGATGACGCAGCTATTATTCCGCGCGCTTTATGCGCCACGATTTATTTCCTCGACTGTACCTTGATGAGGAAATGAAGTGTTGAGAACACTTCTGAAGTCCATTCATTTTGCTTCAGTTTACTTTGAAGTTTCTCAATGGTTTTGGAATCAGTTGTCTACACTAAGTTTACGGCGTATTAAATTTTATTTTGTAGAAAGTCACAAAGGCAAGTTTGCCTAAATTTTTTTACTGAGCTCAGAGCAAAAATAAAAACAAACACGCTCACGACTTTATTTATCATGATATACATCTTTACACACCCAGTGAGTAGGTCCATCTTTGAGGATCAAATTCAAAGTGAAAAGAAATAAATAGGTTTTTATTCATTGAAATCACTAAGACCAATAGAAACGTCAACTTAAAAACTACGTGAATTTAAAATTTGAAAGTGAATTTACGCCGATTCTTCACGCGCTATCTTTAGGTAGGTAGAGAGTAGTCAAAGGCATGTCCAAACATAACATTTGACACATGCCCGCGTTTTTCAAGTAGTTAGCGTTCCACGTGACAGGTTGCAAGCCCATCGCCGCTTATTGGAACACTAATAGACCGCATGTTTGTTTGCAACTTTAGATGTATTTAAAATATCATGTATTAATTTATTCCATGCTGGGAATCGATCCCGCACCCTTGTGTGTAAAGGCGTTTTCACGTTTGTGACATTTCAAAGTACATTACTCCGAGACTTGTAAGCAGACTGCAGACAGAAGACGCTGCTCGTGTCATACGAGCAGCGTCTTTTGTCTGCGTGACAAATACCGTCCACGGTACCTATCTATTACAGTAGACCCGATATATGTATAGCTTTATGCTCTTCTCTCTTCTCTTCTCTCTTCTCCTGCTCTTCTTCTCTCTTCTCTCTTCTCTCTTCTCTTCTCTTTCTCTCTTCTCTCTTCTCTCTTCTCTCTCTTCTCTCTTCTCTCTTCTCTCTTCTCTCTTCTCTCTTCTCTCTTCTCTCTTCTCTCTTCTCTCTCTTCTCTCTTCTCTCTTCTCTCTTCTCTCTTCTCTCTTCTCTCTTCTCTCTTCTCTCTTCTCTCTTCTCTCTTCTCTCTTCTCTCTTCTCTTCTTCTCTCTTCTCTCTTTCTCTCTCTCTCTCTTCTCTCTTCTCTCTTCTCTCTTCTCTCTTCTTCTCTCTTCTCTCTTCTCTCTTCTCCTCTCTTCTCTCTTACCTCTTCTCTCTTCTCTCTTCTCTCTCTTCTCTCTTCTCTCTTCTCTCTTCTCTCTTCTTTCTTTCTTCTTACACACTAGATACTTCCATGCGTATCTGCCACGGCCACGGAGTAATATACAATACTAATGTTACCTATAAAGAGGTAAAGTTTCTAAGTTTGTAGGTAATCTCCAAACCTACTCATCCAGTTTCAAAAATTATTTCACTATAATTAGAATGGCTTTCATAGTGGACATAGGCTGTATATTAAAACCGTTAAAATAAAAGAGCTTCTCTTAAAAAACTATTTTGTAACGTAAGTCGACGGCAAAACGGGCGAATGCATTTCTTACGAAAACTGTAAGAGCTACTTTTCATAGGCTACTATTTATCCGGGTACCACGCAGGTATCAATAGCTGGTATTTTGTAAATGTGGACCCGTCTTTATCTATCTCTCTCGCCCCGCCACCCCCCCATCCGCTCTGACCAAGAAAACAAGATCTACCATCTTGCAACACAACATCCGCCACGGGAAGCGAACTTTAAGTAAAGTTTGCGTATCTGAATAATAGGGCCGGCGAAAACCACAACTTTTAAAAAGTACAAAATAGATAGAAGAAAACTCTTTATTGCACACCAAATAAAAAAACGAAAACACAGCCATTCATAAACATACAAGGAACAATGGGAGATCTTATAGCTAAAGATGATAATTTCCAGACAAACTACACAATCCTCTTTCCTTCCTTCCTTAAGGAAGAGATCCTTCATAAATCGTATTTATCTACATCTACCCTATTCTTAACTATAATAACTTTTCTCTGCTTTTAGTATTGGTAAAATTAATATATTTCTTTCTTTCTTTACTGCATAAACAATGTACTAAGTGTAAATAAATGTTATACATTATTTACTTTGCGGTTGGAAACTGAAGTTGGCATACTAAATTAGATTGCTAACTCTATGAAACAACATAAAAACATATACGTATTAACTAATATATCTAATCTAAGTGATGATTTATACCTATATGAATATGATACATTATTATATGGAATAAAATAATATTATATAAGCCCAATTTAGTTTGTGGATAAATTTAGTTTTGAATTTATGGACAGAAGCTCTGAAAATACATGCGATAAATTTGCATAAAATACCTCAAGCATTTAAAATTTAACTTAACTTTGATCTCGATAGATTTTTTATTTATTATGATTATATAAAACTTTCCCCGATGTATATGTAATTTTGTAATTACAACTTATGAAACTTTATATGAAGATTATCATAATAAGTATATAAGAAACCTTTGAGAATATCGTGGTTTGGTATTTCAGGATATTATAACGACTATACCACATACTTTACAATTGTTTTCCTATGTATTTACAAAACAAAAGTATTTAAGTAGTATATCAGTCATGTAGTTCCCATAATACAAGCTCTGCTTAGTTTGGGGCTAGATGATGCTGTGTGAAAAATGGCCAGCATTATTTATTTATTTATTTATTCTGCTGACGTTTCATTGAAGGTTCAGAGGTTCTTCCTCATGACCATCCTACTACTAATAATAAACGTGGAAGTTTGTGAGGATGGATGTTTGTCACTCTTTCACGCAAATACTACTGAACGGATGTTGATGAAACTTTACAGTAACATAGCTTATACATCAGAATAACAGATAGGCTACTTTTTATCCGGGTACCACGCAGGCGAAGCTGTGGGCAGAAGCTAGTGATTTATAATAATGAGTGGAACGAAAACTTCCCGTCAACAAAACGTCAGCAGGAGAATAGTAAAGTACGTTGTATAGTCATAAAAATATCCTAAAATCAAACCTACTCTGTTATTGATCTTATATAGCATATCACCTTCACTTGGTGATGCTGTGGCTTGAAAGTTACGCAAATTTTACTCACAAACAAAGTAGCTTTGAATAGTTAACTTTGTAAAGTTAAATTTAGAGTAAAATACATTTATTTGACATAATAAAATAGACTCCCTAATTATTAAAAAAAATACTATAGTATTTCAGGAGCCAGTGGCTTCTCCAATCAAAACTTATTTCTTAGCCTAAGTAGTCAATAGTTAACTTATTCCTTAGCCTAAAAAAAATAATTACCTTTTTCAAAGTGGAAGAGACCGACCACAGTACGTCACAAACGCGATTCGTCACTATCTTACACGTTTTTCGCAGTTAGCCGTATATCACCTTTATCCAATCGTGAAACAAACTCTATCGTAGATCTTTACTTGCAGAGTATGTATCAGAGGATAATCATGGGAAATATAGTAGTAATATATATATTTTAATATGTTATTTATATTCTGTCGTTAGATTTATAATAATGAATTTATTTTGTAAATTCATAATAAAACGCTAGACTGTGACTTTAACAAATTCTTTTGCCCTGAAAATCCCTGAAACGTTAGTTAATTTTAAATTCAAATATTTTCTACACGTAAAGCATGATAAATTATAATCTAAGCCGCTAATGGCTAAAGTCGTAACTCACAGACCATTTGAAGGTACATTACTATTCTAAACAAGTATTTATGTTAAAACCTGTTGAAAGTCGTGGATCTACTGTCTAAGTTAATGTTGTTTGGAAACCATTTATTAAGTTAAAAAACTGACTTCAAATAACGGGAAATTTATAAAAAATCCAATTTGTAATTTCGACTTTTTTCAACCTTTTTTGTGTGTATGTTACACGATATATTCGCCAATTGCGATTTTACAGATTCTTTTTCTATGAGTAGGGAATACTTCAAGAGTGGTTTCATATATATTTTATGAAAAATTCTCTCCCAAGAATGAAAAAATGGGTAATGAAATTGCGTATTGGACTTTTTATTAATTATCCCGTTAATTGAAGTCGTTTTTCTGACATTTGTCTTATAAATTGTTTACTAGGTATATATTTTATTTTTGACTGCTTCTGAGGATGACTTTGTTTCCAGTTCAATGGTGTCTGGGGCCTGCCTGCCGTGGTATGTGACTGCTACATCGCGATGGATGTCACTTGTTCCACCTCTAGCATATTCAACCTAGTCGCTATTTCTGTAGACAGGTAACATAAATTTTTATATTATTTTATTTTTATTTTCATAATTTTTGGAAAACTTACAGCTAGGTATTAAATATAGTTATTAACATATTACATGCCGGTATATACCAGAGCATGTGTGCTGAGGGCCAATTATAAAGTTTCCGCAGATATTTACTTAAATAGAATAACAGATGACGCACAGAGAAAGTAGACGACTTGAAAAAGAATAAAAGAAATACAAACACAAAACAAAGTGAAATTACATGCAAAGTTAGTTTTAAAAGAATTCTTTGCCAAGCAAGCATTTAAGGTTACTTGTAGATGTGTTAAATAAATCAACATCAATGTTTTTGTTGACCAATGAGTTGAACGACTTGCTAGCTCGTATTAAGAATGCGTTTTGTCTATAATTAGTTTTTGCCGTAGGTACGTAAAGTATACTCGGTTTTCTCAATGCAGCAGTATTTGTACGTAACCCTAATTGCTCAAGCAGCTCAGGGCAATCTACGTTACCATTGCAGATGTTTATGAGGTATGTTAGGTCAGCAACCTGCCTGCGATTAGAGAGTGGAAGGAAATGGAACTTGCGGCACCTTGTATAGTAATCAGGTAAATATATCTTAGCTCGGTATTGTAGGTATCGCAAAAATCTTTTTTGTATTGATTCGAGACGCGATGAATAAATCGCGTAGCTCGGGTTCCACACCTGCGATGCGTACTCGAGGTGGCTACGTACGTAAGCGCAATACAAAATTTTAAAAGTTTTGACGCTTACGAATTCCGAAGACATTCTTAGAACAAACCCCAGGGCACGAGACGCCTTCTTTGTTATATTATTGATATGATCGTCAAACAACAACTTGGTATCAAATGTTACCCCTAGGTCTCTAATTGAGTTTACTCTGGTTATAGGTAAGTTAAAAAATGTGTAAGTCGAGATGAATTTACTAGGTTTACGGGTGAAAGAACATGTGTAACATTTAGAGACATTTAAATCTAGTTTATTTAAAACACAATAATTTTGAAATCTATTTAGGTCAGATTGAAGGTACAGGGTGTCATTAAGATTTTTGATTGGAAGGAGGATCTTCATGTCATCGGCATAGAGAAGAATTTTTGCGTATTTAAAACAAGAAGCGACGTCATTCAAAAATATATTGAAAAGTAGTGGTCCCAGTAAGGATCCCTGGGGAACACCTGAGGGAACATTAAGAGGTAGTGAAGAGTAGCCACCCAGTACAACGGTCTGGCAACGGTTGCGGACATACGAAGTGAACCATCTAAATAAGTTCCCTCTGATACCTATGTTTTGTAGCTTGTCAAGGAGGATGGAGTGATCGATACGGTCAAAGCACTTAGAATAGTCCGTATAAATAATGTCCACCTGGGAAGGTTCAGACATTAATCGAGTTAAAAAATCGGTACAGAGCAGTAAATTAGATGTGGTGGATCTGCCTCTTAAAAAACCATGCTGACGTAACGATATGCTGTGCTTGATAGCTGAATAAAGCTGGGTATACACTATTTTTTCGAGAACCTTGGCAAACAAGCACAATTTCGAGATAGGTCTATAGTTTTCGACATGATTTTTAGCCCCTTTTTTGTGTATGGGAGTGATGAAGGCAGCCTTCCAAATGTTGGGTACTATGCCCTCAGATAAGGAGCGACGATATAAAATAGTTAAGGGCAGTACGAGGCTTCTCGCACATTTAACGATCAAAATAGCTGGTATATTGTCGGGCCCCGCTGACTTTGTTAGATCCAATGATTTAATCAATTTAAACACATTTTCTTCCGAAGCTTCAATAGAGCTGATATCAGAAGAGGAGACGACATCCAGCTGCGAAGAGGAAGTGAAGGGAGAGGTAGAATGGGTTTTAGGATCAGAGGCATGAGGCAGAGGCATACTTTGAAGAAAGTTAGCGTGGAAATAATTACCAAAATAGTTGCAAATCTCATCCCCTTGATCCGAAGACCGACTCCCATATTGAAAAACCGAGGGATATGCATTTGACTGACGTTTGCTTTTTACGTATGACCAGAACGTACGAGGGTTATTTTTAATAGAACTTTCGATATAAGCTATGTAATTAGCGTACATTTCTTTTTCCATAATACGAGCCCTGTCTCTGAGTAAAACAAATGAATCGCGATCGTAAAAATTACCATAATTTTTGAATTTTTTGTGAAATTTCGATTTTTCACGCAGTAATTTAATTAATGGACTTCGGTACCATAATGGATATTTGCGTGATGCAGTTACCAACCTAGATGGTATATATGTGTCGCGTAGTTTATAAATACGAGTATAAAAGAAAGAAAGAGCGTCTTCGAGAGACCTTTTATCTAATTCCGAACGCCAGTCAACGGCATCAAGGTCAGAGCGTAATGAGTCATAGTCACCGTTGTTGTACAGGTACTTAGTGTAGGGTTGCGGACGGATCGAATGTAATTGTACAAATTTGGCGTCAATTGCAAGAGAGGGGTGGTGAAGATCTTCGGGAACGAGAGGATTATTGCACGAATTTACAGTTATGTCATTGTTTGAAAAAATCAGATCCAGCAGGCGTCCATGGCTATCGTTGATAAAATGATTATATTGAGAAAGATTACATGTATCCAGGATATCTACTAAGTCTGACTGGTGGGATCCTAGGATATTATTTGGAGATAGTGAGAAACTGTCGACATCCCTTGTCCATAATACATTAGGCATGTTGAAATCGCCTAGTATAATAATTTTATCCAGGGGGTTGTCCAGTGAAATTTTACTTAAATTAATAGCAAAGTTGGAAAGCTGGGTAGATAGCGAATTACCTAAATTCTCATTACAAATATAAACAACCCCTATGTGTAATCTGTAGGTACATCTAGGCTTATTATTTACTAGAGTCAATGTAACCCAGATATCTTCCGCAGTGGAAGACCATTCTACCCGGTGCTGGGCGGGTAGGTCCCGTCGGACAGCTATAAGAACACCGCCTCCCTTAGTCTGACCAGTGGATCCATAGTTACGATCACGCCTCCATACCAAATATCGATCATCAAAAAGTTCATTGTTATCTAAACTGTCGTTCAACCAAGTTTCGGTAATGCAAATTACATCATACGATTCTAACGCTAAGTTCCTAAGGAATGTTACTGTTTTAGTACGCAAACCACGGGTATTTTGGTAATAAATCTTAATTGAATCCATTATAAAAGTTGAAAGGTATTAGCACTAGAATATGTATTATTGAATAAGCTAGCTGCAAAACATTCCGTTTACAAATTAAGGTAAAGCAATATAGTATTGTAGTGGCCGATAATATCAAAAGTTCTAACGCGAGAATAAATGTAATTCGATAGAAAAGCTGCAAAACATTCCGTATACAAATTGAGGTAACGCAAAAAAGGATTGTACTAACTAACAAAAGTAATGCAAAAAAATTATAAACGTAGCAGGATAGATAAATAAAAGTCAGCATACTTACCGTTGAGGGTAGCGACAGATCGCAGTGACGCATACTAGCTGCATTGAGTGTGTCGTTGCAAGAACAAGTCAGCGAGTCAGCGCTCGTCAACTCAAGGGTCGTAAAATATAGGCGGGCAGAAATAGTGAATTTAATGTCATAAACCAAGTGAAAAATTGAGCAATTTGAGGTATTTATAGTTTTTTTAGGTCGAACTCCGATCTTATCGCAATCACAGGAGACGTAGGGTCTTTTCTCACGTAGATTTTGCATCCCTTTACCCAGGTGAATGTAAACCCCCGTTCCTTCGCCAAGGACTTCGTTTTATTCAGAAGAATTTTGTTTTCTAACGTAAGGTGATCGTTTACGAAGACACGGCTGGCACCTTGCAGACCCAGGTCAGAGGGGGTGATAGTACACTTCTTAGCAGCTGCCACGAAGTTGTCCTTAATGTGCCGGCTGTGCACGGCAATTATGATTGTTTTGTTGTTCTTGTCATTGCGCATCGGAATCCTTGCCACGTAGTTCACCTGGTCAGTCGGAATGGTGTATTTTATATGAGATCCAATCTTAGACAGTACATCAAACAGATTCTCAGAATTGGTTACGGGAACGCCTTTAACCTCAATGTTATTCAGGCGTGACCTTTGGTCATTTTCTTTGAGCTGCTCCTCCAAATTCTGTATACGTAGCTGCAGATGTTCAACGTCGTTCCTAGTTTTATGAAGTGATTGGAAATCCTTTTCCATTTCCGTGATCTTATCCGAGAAGGCTACGAATTTATGATCCATAAAACTCATCGATGACTTGATGTCTGATATTTCTTGCTTGATTGATTTCAAGTCCTTTAATTCAGTCTTCATAGCATTTATACTCGCTTCGAGAGCAGGGAGTACAGCGACCTGAAGTGTGAGCCGTTTAAGTTCAGCAAGTACAGCGTCCAAGTCAGCTGGAGCGGGGGATTTCAATGAAGTTGGGTTTGGACTTCCGGATCTGGCATTCTTACAATGAGAACACTTCCAAGTGGCTTTCCTTTCACCCAGACGACGGTAGCCCGTTTCCGAGACTCCGGCACAGGTAAAATCAAAATGCCCCTGACATATGGAGCAAATAGCTCCATCCCTGAACTCCGCGTTACAACTCTTGCATTGAAACATGACGAAAACCGAAAAAGCGGGCCCCGAGTAAGATAAGTTGGTTGTCGCTGGTGTTGGCGAGAACGTGTTAGCGGTCGCGGTAAGCGTGCGTAGCGTACGTCGTCTACTGACTGACTGTGATCACTGTAGCAAAGCCTACACGCAATTATAATGCTTAAAGCGTACTGATATACGACGACGCTAGTGTAGTGTCCACACTCAGTGTGAATTCCAGTGTTAAGGTGGGGTGGGCCGAAAAGTGTGATCTTACATCACCTCGTGTTGATGTAATAAAACAATGTTCTCGATTCTGTAGTACACTGACTAAACTAAATTTAAACTGTCGCTCTCTTTTACTTATAGTGCAAGCAAGAAAGAGATAGCTACAATTTTAGTGCTGTCAAGTTAGTCAGATTTAAGTTTTCCATACAAATTTAGTCGTGATATCAAAACATGCTGACTATAAACACGAACAAAAGCGGCACGTAAACTGATTTGACAACAGCAGACGGCACTAAAATTGTAGCTATCTCTTTCTTGCGCACACTATCAGTAAAAGAGAGCGATAGTTTAAATTTAGTTTAGTCAGTGTACTACAGAATCGAGGCCAATATTCAACATTCAACACTACAGTATGAGTCATCGTCATTATCTCAGTCCGAAATCACCCACTGCTGGGTAAAGGCCTTTTCTGCCTGTGCGTCTCTCGTCCAGATGTTTCCTGCGACTGTTATGATGTTATCGACCTAAGACCTTTCAGACGACCAGGATTTCTTTGGCCCGACTCTACCTGTCATCACCACGTATCCTGCGCAACTCCTTTTAAGATTGATTTTCCCTGTTACCAATGTCATAGACTCTCATCGTACGACGGATCTCAGTATTCAGTTTTTTAAATGTAGAGTTTTATATTTTGAGAAATCAAAAGAAAAGCTTTAATTACGAGATAAATTACGTGAAACCATGTATAATTTTAATGAACAAGCTGGTTGTAATCTAATTTGCAAAGGTATAAAGTTTAAAATTATCTGCTTCAAAAAATGCATTTATTATGGGGTTCCGGGTTCCAGCCCGTCTTAATATTTTATACCGATGCAGTCTCAATGTTACAGTGTCACATTAAGATGTCAAACACGTAAAGTTGTTGGCTTATTTATTTTGTTACTTTATCAAGCCCATATGCAGAAAATTAAATCATCCAAACCTCTGGCACTACAGTTAAGCGAGGTACCCTCGAAAATAGATTTTACTAAAATAAATTTTTGACCGGAAATTTGTGATACCGAAAATAAGAAATTTGTGACCGGCGACTCGACATTTAAGTCTTGTCTCTAGGTAAAAGGGTAACATTAACATTTTTTTCTAGCCCTCTAGCAATCCTACATTAGGGACTCTAACGTTTCTATAGATAAGAGTTATGAGTTTAGATGTCAATGTTCTTCAATGTCATAGTTTGTAGAACAAAAAAAAGAAACTAGGCTATCCACTATTAGGCCTAAAGATTTTGATGGGTTGCCAACCTAAAGCTTCACAAAATGATTCAACAATAGTATTTGACGCTAGGGTAGAGAGATAATTTCTCGGAGCCCTAGCTAAACGCCTAATCACACTTAAGCGTTTAAAGAAAAACTGCTGCTGGGTATTTTGAGGTGCTCTTTCCCGATCGACGAACGCTTCGACCAATCACGTTGGTCCAACTTCAAGAGGCCGCCTGCAATGATTGTGCACAGATTAAAAATAACTTTTGGCTTTTACGTGATTGCCTTGCCACCGGGTTTTCGTGCAAACATCAAACGAATTATTCGCGACCCCTACGTTACAATTCGTTACTAAATTAACTGAAAACCTATTTAAAGAAAGGTTGTACAGTGAACACCTACCTTTTATTTACCACTAAGTACAATTTAAGGTTACAATTTTGATATTCTGTTGGTCCCCGCACGAGACTACCTAAATCTCGTGAAAATATCTACGAAAAAATGTTTCTAACGTCCCTTGTAGTACAAGTTTTAATTCTAATGGTGTAAGTACAAATCAAGTCAAATCGAATCAAATTCTTTATTTGCAAACATGGGGCACAAAGATGGAAGAATGGTAAAGGGCCATACATGTTTTGCCTAAATCGAGGGCATGCAAATATACATATAAGTCAGTAGGAGAAACTAATTACATTACAGATAAAAGAAGAAAAACATATGTTGCAACTTGGTACATTGAGAATATAGGATTACAAATACATTAAAGATTAAACTGGTTAAATAATAATTAATTAATGCATTCATTTCACAAATTCATCAATATTTATATTCTTATCTAATAAAAATTCATTTATATTATAATAGCATTTTGAACTCAGTAGTTTATTTTTAAAGGCAACAAGGCTTGTACTTCACCCATTAACATAAATATTTTACTTTATTGGTTACTAGCTACTACCTATGGCTTCACCCGCGTAGTACTCAGATAAAAAGAAGCTCTTACATTTAACGAAGCTTTCTTAAGGAACGCATTCGCTCGACCGTTGTTTCGTCGACCTACGTTGCAAAACTGTTCTCCGCGAAAAGCCTTTTCAATTTAACGGTATAATATATACTTAGCTGTGGTCCACACTGTGGTCCATTCTAAAAAACACAGACAACACAGATAACATGCAAGCTCTTACATGGACAGTTGAGACCGTCCGACGGGGCAGCAGCGCTTGCACAAGTTACGAGCCTGTATGCAAGCTTATCCAGAGCCCCATAAACGGAGAGTCCCGCCTATCCGCCAAATATTGGTGAAAGAATTTTTGGCATTGATCGAGTTGTTTCAGAGACTTCCCCTACATCCAAACATACAAAATTTAGCTCTTTATAATATTAGTGTAGACAAGAGATAAAAGCAGTTACACGTTTCCTGTAAGAGGTAAATAGGTGAAAGGGGTTAATGAAGCGAGCGAGAGATCGCTCTCGGATCAGCGGGTTTGAAGGTTGTACAGGCTGTACCTGCTGGCACTTGTGTCACCTGTGTCACCTGTATATCACTTAGTAGTTGAATGTTTGAAGGGCCTTGAGCTTAGGAATTATTCATAGAGGACAAAATTACAGGGTTGTGATGGAACACACTGTCAAATAACAATGAATGTCTTTATGTAACTAATGCTGAAACATGAAGCTATATTTAACAATGTAAACAGTAAAGTAAATTAACACTTTATTTTGACCAAACCACACACAGTAGATAAGCGCGACATTTTAAAACATTTCGGATACAATTTATAAATACAGTCTTCATCGGCATCTTTTTTTTTCATTTTTGTGGACTACCTACTGTAATACCTTGTACATTTTTTTTCGACAAAACGTGCTCACTTATTACACTAACTATTAAATGGAATTGGGAAACAACTCATTGACAAACAAAAGTAGAATGCGCCATTTTTGCGATATTTTGGGAGTTTGGTTGAAGTTCAGAACATCCATTAAATAACGATAAAGTTTAAATTGTAATCATAATCATTATGTAAAATTTTGAACAAATATTATTTGATATTGATTTTTATTAAATTTTATGCAATGTTTGTCAATTAATGTAATTTGACTTTAATATAATTTATAAATATAGTTGGTTGACCCGTATTGATTACTTATAAATAAACTAGCTGCTGCCCACGGCTTCGCTCGCGTGGTACCCGGATAAAAAGTAGCAAATGTGTTATTCTGATGTATAAGCTATATTACTGTAAAGTTTCATCAAAATCCGTTCAGTTGTTTTTGCGTGATAGAGTAACACACATCCGTCCTCACAAACTTTCGCGTTTGTAATAGTAGTAGGATAAATTAAGTTTCGCCTCGAGTTGAGGCGATGCCGATCCGGTGCCGTGTTGCTTTATACTATGTGATAAGATATATACGTGTGTTTTACGTCCACAGATACATAGCAGTAACGCAGCCAATAAAATACGCGAAGCACAAAAGCAACGGACGCGTGTGGTCCATGATCGGCGTGGCTTGGCTGGTGTCGGGTGCGATCGGATCGCCCGTCGTCCTCGGACTCAACGACACGCCCGACCGGAGACCCGACCAGTGCCTCTTCAACAATACAGACTATGTGATATACTCCTCGCTGGGCAGCTTCTGCATACCATGCGTCATCATGATGTTCCTGTATTATAGTATTTTTAAGGTGAGCACAATTTTTATCAACGGCGGAAGGACCTGTATCTAGTTGACGACCTCTGTGGCGCAGTGGGCGAAGGCCCGCCTGAGACGCAGATGGTTAAGGGGCCGATTCCCGCCGCGGGACAAATTTTTGTTTCAGCAGATATTTGTCTCGGGTCTGAAAGAAAAGAAAGAAAATGTATTTATTATCCCCCAAACAACACAAAAGTTAAACAAAAATAGTAATAAACACAAAACAGATACTTAACATAATATAATAATACAACGAAACGAAAAACAGACAAACTAAGTAGGTACGTCATTTTGTGTTGCGTGGGGTCAAATAGATCCCCGTCTCAGCATTATGCTGCACCAGAACCTAGGGGTTAGGTGCAGCGCTGGTTTTCAGACGGGGCCTTCATGATGCCACGAAGATCGCCGGACAACTGGGTGCAAAATAATCGATATATATAATAATAATAATAACCTAACCAAATTTATAATACATACTACACATATATACCACATGATATATTAATACTCAAAACAAACATTTTTTTTTATTTGTTGCAAACATAATTTAGCACGTTGTGCAAAATCACTGGTGGCAGATACAGTCTGTGGTCAGTTTTTTGACACTTGACAATCAGTTTCTATGAAACAGACTGAGAAAGGTATTGTTGTGGGTATGCTTTAGCTGTTGTATTTTTTTTTTTTTATTTGAAAGAGTTATTTTATTGTTGCCTACATTTTCGGATCTGAGTGTTTTCTATGTATAATATGTATTTACAAAAAAAAAATATTTAAGTTGTATATCAGTCATGTAATTCCCATAATACAAGCTCTGCTTACTTTGGGGCTAGATGATGCTGTGTGAAAAATGTCCAGCATTATTTATTTATTTAGTTCGGTGGTGCTGCGCCGAGTATCCGGCCATGACGCAAGAGTTCGATTTTCGCTACGGGACAATTTGCATGTTCTCTAGATATTTATTTCGGGTATAGTTGTTGTGGTACTACGTTACTCATAGTTCTGTAGTATTGTACCACATAGTACATGCAAAAAAATAGTATTAGCTACAGATAAAAATTAAGCTGCTATTTGTTTAACGCGTTTAAACTGTGTTTACCATCAGGCTAGGTGAAGCCAAAGGCAAAAAAAAAAATTAATATTAAAAAACCGTTGATGGAATTGAACCTGAACCTCTTGCGTCGCTGCCGTCGCAGCCGGAAATTCGCTATAGAAGTCTTCAGAATCGATCGGTCGAATTAGCACTGATTTTACATATTTCTTTTCATCTCTTTGTTCCTTTTTTCTGGTTATCTTTTTGTAAACTTTGTTAACTTTGCCGACTTTATTTGCGTTTCTTCTGTCTGTATCCCGGTATCAAATTTTATTTCATTTCAATTGATGTTCTTGGAGCGAAAGTTTATTTGTTCTTTCGTTGTTATTTAAAAAAAAAGATCTCTGAAGCTGCTAGTTATAATTGTTGTGCAATTGTTAGCAGTACACAGAGGGCGCTGCAATAGACACAAAATACGCAAGACTTCAAAGTTTTGTAAATATTAACTGACATACTAACCAACCGCTATGCTAAAGATGTCACCATCGTTGCCCAATGTATCGGGAACAAAACTTAGAAACCACATTTTAGATTTGGAACGTTTTTGTACAAAAATGAAAACAGCATTTTAATTATCATAAATCGAAACCCAGGAGCTTCTCACATCATCCTCATCGTATACATCAATAGCTTCTGCCCACGGCTTCGCCCGCGTGATACCCGGATAAAAAGTAGCCTATATGTTATTCTGATATATAAGCTATATTACTGTAAAGTTTCATCAAAATCCATTCAGTAGTTTTTGCGTGAAAGAGTAACAAACATCCTCACAAACTTTCGCGTTTATAATATTAGTAGGATAGGATTGGACGACTTTACACCAGTGTGTCCGAAACTCCAGATTTTACAGAAGATAGGTAAATACTCAACAGACACATATAGATGTGTCTGTTGAGTGTTTAATTATCTTCTAATTTTAACCATATACCTAGTCCTGACCCCAATCTAGGATTACCTTGTGGGTATCAGAAATCTATGAGTACTGTTTATCCGAAAAAAATTACTGCATATCATGCGAACATTTGTACAGCAGGAATCGAATCATATAATCATCATAATCACATTTTTTATTTATCTTTTGCCATGTTACATGTATTTAGATTCGTCAAACACAAACAAATCAAAAATTAATACTTATAATCCGTTAACACTTCGTCATATTGTAAAAATTAAGTATGGCCGAAAAATTAGTCAACATCACAAAATATTTTTTTATCAGCAAATGCTTCGTCAATTTTGTATGTAATAGCTTTTTAATATTTTTCCCCTCTTACATCTCGGCTACTCGCACGCCACACTATCGAGGGAAAGAAAAGATCTTCACGTCTTCTCACACCTAATGGATTTTGAAAATTAAGTCTAACAACAGCACTTTCCGCAAAAGATAAGCCCTTTCAGCAAACCCTTTCACTCTCCGAGAATAGACAAGTCGTTGCTCTTACGAGCTTAGACGCTCTGCATACTGAATGCTAAATTGAGCCGGCTACATTGCGACTGCAAAACAGCTGTTTTTATTTAATTATTTATCAAATGTACACCCAGGTACTAGAACTACTTTAAAAATGAAAAAAATATTAATAAGTAATCTACATAATATTTAAATAGGAAAGAAGACTGTTCTCTACCTGTAGTGATAGGAATATAGGTAGAAAACAACAAAAATAGTCTATTTAAAAAAAAAATAGGCACTGAAAACAATTTCGAAAAATATTTTATTCAATTTAACGTACCTTGCTGCCGTACTAGGTTAAGAAAGTTAAGAAAGCCGTATCATAGGGAAAATATATAAATATTCAAAATTATTTTGCAAAAACTTCGCAATAATTCAATATAACTTTGAAATTCATAAAAATCTAAATGATATTAATGCTGGACATTTTTCACACAGCATCATCTAGCCCCAAACTAAGCAGAGCTTGTATTGGTATTATTATATGACTGATATACTATTTCACTTTTTTTTTGTGAATACATACATACCCAGACTCGAGACAAATATTTGCAGATCATACAAATATTTGTACCGCGGCAGGAATCGAACCCAACCTTCTGCGTCTCAGGCGGGCCTTCGCCCTCTGCGACACGGAGGTCGTCAAAAATAAACATGAGATCTACATGAACACTAAGAGGCCTTTTGTATATCTATACTAATATTATAAAGAGGAAAGATTTTTTGTTTGTTTGTATCGAATAGGCTCCGAAACTCCTGGACCGATTTTAACTATTTTTTCACTAATAGAAAGCTAAATTATCACAAAGTAACATAGACTATAATTTATTTTAAAAAAATATCTCTTTATGAGATCTTTAAGAAAATTACAATAATGTAACCCAAAGTAGCAAAATTTTGTCTATAAAATTCATTATGTGACGTGCGCTGAGAAAACTATTGATGATACATAAAAATGATGTACTACATGATTAAAGTACTCATTGTTCCCTACAAAAAAGTCCTCGAGGGTATATATCTAACTATGATAGTTAAGTCACATTAGTAACTTTTGTGTTCTAAAATGTAATTAAATCGCGGGTAGAAACAAAAGTTGGTTACATTCGTATCTTAGTATTAATTGTTATTCAAATAAATACTTGTATAGGGTATTTATGTAGCAGTAAAAAACTTTTAAAATTAATTCCAATCAGACATTTAATTTCGAAGTTATCACGAGTATAAAATCGAAACCTACGCGGGCGAAACCGGGGGGCGCAGCTAGTTATTTTCTACGTTTTTTATTATATAAAAAACTTAATATTACTGATGGCGATTATTATTATGTTACCTAATATACTTTGCAGGCCATCAGACAGAGGGCCAAAAAGCAGCGCTCGGCGAAGAAAACAGCATCGGCTATCGGCTCCGCCGTGTCCAGTGGCACTGCTGCTGTCATTATAGAAAACATAGCAGAGACCCACAAGGTGGAGCCACAGGAGCCCACGAACACTGCATCCGGGAGCAATGAAGACGACGATGAGGAAAAGTAAGTAACTTTATTATATTCTAAACTATATAAATAGTTTAGCTTATTAGCATCTACACACACATCTTTGACGACCGATGTGGCGCGGTGGGCGAAGGTCCGCCTGCGACACAGGAGGTTGCGGGTTCGATTCCCGCCCTGGGACAAATATTTGTACGATCTGCAAATATTGTTCCGGGTGTTCTGGGTATTTTCTATGTATAATAAAAAAAAAATCTATCTATGTAATGTATTGTATTAAGTATATCAGTCATCTAGTACCCATAACACAAGCTCTGCTTAGCTTGGGGCTAGATGATGCTGTGTGGATTGTCCAGCATTATTTATTTATTTATTTATTTATTTTCTAACTATGTAACGTAATAATTGCATTGTTTTTCAAATACCTATAGAAGAAAGTAGTAAAAAATACTTTATTGCGAAAACTTTTTTTTTTGTTATTTTGGTTAATTAGGTATCATGTAACTTAAATATTAACATATACATACCGTTTGTTTGTGTAAGTTCTGTGATTGTTGCTGATTGAGATTGCTTGCGTAAATTCTGTTACCAATGGTTTTTTTTTTATTTAAGTAAATTTGTAAGTAGGTTTCTATTTACTGTACGACATAATATTTAGAACCTTCTTTGGGAGAAGCCAATGGTTCCTGAAATACAGTTTCTACTAGTTCAGGAGCCTATGGATCCATATACAATTTGTAACATTTTATTATGTCAAATAAATATATTTTATTATTATTCCTCTTTATTTATTTTTAATCTCCGGCTTATACCTGGAGCCCTTATAGGCATTAGTGGAGCCGAAGCTGACACTAAGAGGCCTTCTTGTACAATACAATATACATATAAAAAACGGTTTTTCGTGGATGGTGAATGATGAAACTATTGGATATATTGGATGATGAAACAGCACCTGCCAATTCTTACTGAAATTCAGTTAAAATCATAGGCAGGTGATGAGTTGCCGTCCACTAAACGGGCCCCATAAGTGCCGCCAACGATAGGCAGCGTAGAGGCAACGTTGGTGTGGACGGCTAAAGGGTGTCGAGAGGTATACTGCAGTTTCACTAAACGCTACTCCCGGCTTTATGCCTTTAACACTTCCACCCTTGGAGCATAGGTTCCGCTCTTGCGCCTCCACCTCCGACCGGCCGGCTAAGGCAAGCCGAGGGTCAGGGATATCCGTCGACCCCAGGGAGTAATTACATAAAAACATTGTAGTAAAAAACATATAAAAACGGAGAACCACAAACCGCGGGGCAGAACCCAAGCGGTCGGTGCCTTAGGGATGCAGAGAGAGGAACCTCCTGACGATGCGCGCCGAGTCCAGGAGCACCGCCTTCTGAATCTGACCCTTGATCCAGCAACCTAGCGAAAGTCTCTTAAGGTGTTGGTCAAGGCTCTTATTTTTATTGTTTTGTTCTTTGTGGTGGTTTAGTTTGGGGATAGATGATGCTGTGTGAAAATGTTCAGCGTTATAATTATTATTTATACTAGTAATAGAGGCGCGCTAGACAGAATTTAACATAACGTGGCCTTCGATAGTCCGCGATGTGCCGTTGCAACATTCGGGAACTGTACTTCAGGTCTGTGACAAATTGATTGATCCGTATACCTACTGATAATATTATGAACGCTATTTGTAGAGTTGTTTAATAAAATCGTTACAATATACATCGGCTCGTTGGTCTAGGGGTATGATTCTCGCTTCGGGTGCGAGAGGTCCCGGGTTCAAATCCCGGACGAGCCCTTTTTTTATATTTTTCGTACTGCATCTGCGCCGTATGAGTTTGCGGTTGCACAATGTACAGAACTCGTTTCGTCAGATAAGCAGTTCGTCTCAACTCGCAATTCGACATTATGCATTTCGTCACATACAAACGAAGAACAATAAATCCAATTCAACGGGACTCTGTGACGACCTCTGTGGCGCAGCAGGCGAAGGCCCGCTTGAGACGCAGAAGGTTGCGGGTTCGACTCACGTCGCGGGACAAATGTTTTTATAATAATAATAATAAGTTGCTTTATTTCAGACACGAGATCCATTTCATATAGTCACATTAAAAATACACATACAATAAAAATACAAAATACAAAGCATGTACTTAGGTATGTACCTATGCAAGTACATACACATGAGTCAGGATGCTCATGATCTTATGATCTGCAAATATTTGTGCCAGGTCATGTCTGGTTTTCTATGTACCTATGTGGGTGTGTATATAAGTAGTATATCAGTCATGTAGTTCCCATAATACAAGCTCTGCTTAATTTGGGGCTAGATGATGCTGTGTGAAAAATGAAAAGCAGCGCTGGAGTTTTCGTTATACATTTTACAGCCGAATCGCGTTACTCAAAATGCTAAAGGTTCATAATGTATGAAGAAATTCCTGCGTTTTTTGCGGCTTCGGGTAGTATCTTTAACTAGCTTCTGCCCACGGCTTAGCCCTTGAGGTATCCGGATAAAAAGTAGCCTATGTGTTATTCTGATGTATCCTACTACTATATATTATAAACGCGAAAGTAAAATCATGGGGTTCAAATATTACTGTAAAGTTTCATCAAAAGCCGTTCAGTAGTTTTTGCGTGAAAGAGTAACAAACATCCATCCTCACAAACTTTTACGTTTATGATAGTAGTAGGATTTTCCCTTGTCAATACATTTATGAAAATCTGATGTATGTTCACAAAAATATTAATTTTAATTAATTTTTGTTCAAGAAAATAAGCGATAATCACAATGTTAATACTAGAAATAAAGATAAACTTGCCACTTGTAGACTCCATAAAGTTAGTAAATCGTTTAAAGGGCACGGTGTACGCTTTTATAACAAACTCCCAAGAGATATACAAAAATTATCAATTAAAAATTTAAAAACGCAACTAAACAAAAGCTTTATAAAAAGGCATACTATAAAATATCTGATTATTTAGATGACAAAAACTCTTGGGATTGAAAATGCTCCAACTCGAACCTATTGTTTTGTAAAAGGATCATTAAAAAGAATAACCAGCCTTGTTTTCTTGGCTTTCTTTCCTGGCTTGGTCGCGGAGGAACAGGCACCTAGATAAAAACCGACGTTTCAAAGTGGTCCTTGTGATTTTATTGAATAAATGAATTTTAACTTTGACTATGACTTGATAAAAAAATCACAACCTAAAAATAAAAAATGTATGAATAAAAAATTGAAATTGAAATATGAAGTCAGTTTTTGTTTTGTTGTGTATAAAATTGTGTGAAACTAAATGATGACCGTTTCAGGACAGAAATGGGTGTGTATGCTGAAGAGCTGGCTACCACCAGATCAGCGCGCTTCATGCTGGCAGCCGTCGTCGAAGAAACTGGTCTGTGAGTACCTAAAATAAAATAAACACCAGACACATCGGTACATAGTCCACGGGACGATTCCACTATCAAGATGGCGGCATGGCATTAGCCATGGCCGGTATCATCGGATGATTCGTATCACCCTATTTTGTAGGCTGGATGGGCCATAGATGGAAAATGCGAATGAACGAAATTGATTACCCATTGGACGTTCCGTTTTTTGGATGGATGGACCATTCAAATGGGGAACGAGTGTCAAAATTGACTGCCGTCCATGAGTTAGTGTGATCGCCCCGCTGACCCTACACTAGGATTCCATGTGTCGTGGGTATCAAGAACTACGAGTGCCGTGGTACCATTACATCCAGACCCGAAACGGCAATCGAATCCTCTCCTGCGAATGTTGGATAGGTACTCCAACGTCTACCCTCTTCACTTCCTCTAACGACCTCTGTGGCGGTGTGAGCGAAGGCCTGCCTGAGACGCAGAAGGTTGCGGATTCGATACCCGCCACAGGTGTTTTCTACGTATAATATGTACGTATTTACAAAAAAATGAATATACCTCTAATTAGTACATCAGTCATGTAGTTCCCATAAAACAAGCTCTGCTTACGTTGGAGCTAGATGATGCTGTGTTAAAATCTCCAGCATTATTTATTTACTAACTTCAATTTGACAATTTATTATAAATAAATAAATAAATAAATAATGCTGGACAATCCACACAGCATCATCTAGCCCCAAGCTAAGCAGAGCTTGTGTTATGGGTACTAGATGACTGATATACTTAATACAATACATTACATAGATAGATATTTTTTTATTATACATAGAAAATACCCAGAATGTTTTCTTCCTATGTATATGTAGTTTATGTTTAAGAATATATGTCGTTTATGTAGATTTTGTGTTTCCTCTTCAATGTTCGTGTCCACAAAAGGCCCTGTCTGAATACCAGCGCAGCAACGTCCTAACATATACTGAGAAAGGGACCTATTTTGACCCCAAGCAACAAGTCTTTACCTATAACGACTTGTTGCTTGGTAAAAACGGGAATTTTCACGTACCGCAAAGAACGGTATCACGTATCGGTGAAGGCACCGACTAACTTTTTGAATAAAAAGTCTTTACCTATTATTTTACCATCTGTTTATGTTTTTTAGATCAAATAAATACATTTTTCTTTCTTTCGTTCTTTCACTTATTATTTCTTTCTTTCTTTACATCTTGCATAGCAGACGGTGGCCAATAAATTCACGCGAACTTAGACAACCTTTGAAATTTCTCTTTGCCACCGGGCATCTCGTCAGTTTGAACAAGCCTTTAGTCGATGTTTTCACCGATAGTACCTGAAAATTCCCATTTCACTTGATATTTCGTTTAATTTCCGCCCGGTTTCGTATTTAAATTTTCTGCAATTTCAGCGAATGTTGATAGACCAGCGAGTTGCTAATTGTTTACTAGGTTGGATTCATCTCTGGCACTGTGACAAGCAGCTCGTTAGCAAAGAAAGTGGTCTCAGCGGTTCTATTAAAGAGCACTACAGATGATTTGTTAGACAAGCAGTTGTAAATCTTCCAGCATAAATCAGTTTTACGATTCACCAATGACAATGGGTACACATCACAGAAGTTTGCGTTGCGTTATACGTTAAAATATTGTTTGATTCCTGGAAATATAAAGAATTCATTATTTGTTTAAAAATTATGAATTGAGGATTATAAACGATACTTTTTTTTCTTGAAATCATTCAGTTAAGTACCTTCCTATATAGTTTTAATGATATTTCAGCATATCAAAAAATATGTTTAGTTTTTAAACTAATCGCATACTGTTGAGATGAACCTATGTACCTACACTACGTACCTACCTACAGCTTCCTTAAGATAACTTCATACGGTAAAGATCTGAAAAGGTTATTTCAACTGGATTCCTTTCATATATATATGTATGTATTTTTTCACCAAAATATAAAAACCGGCTTCAAATAATAGGAAGTTGATAAAAAGTTCAATATGAAATATCATTCCCCATTTTTTTCCCCTTAGTTAGGGGCATAAAATTTATATGGGACCACCCTTGAAGTAGACCTTATACCCATTAAAAAAAACATTAAAATCAGTTCATAATAAAATTGACGATATCACGTAAAATACACACAAAAAAGCCACAGACGAATTAAGGAACATCCTCCTTTTTTGAAGTGGCTAAAAAATATATTTGACACCCACTATTGTAGGTGTAAAATGTATACACGATGTATACGAAAAGGATCCAGGTATATATTGCGTTCGCACCGTGATAGGGTATGTATAGGTAATGCTCAGAATACCCTAGTCCTCTCGGCCATACAGGTCCAGTCTCAGCATATTTTGCAGGTTGACATCACCGGGATGTGAAGCTGCAAAGTCAAAGTCAAAGTCAAAGTCAAAATTCATTTATTCAATAAAATCACAAGGACCACTTTGAAACGTCGGTTTTTATCTAGGTGCCTGTTCCTCCGCGACCAAGCCAGGAAAGAAAGGCAAGAAAACAAGGCTGGTTATTCTTTTTAATGATCCTTTTACAAAACAATAGGTTCGAGTTGGAGCATTTTCAATCCCAAGAGTTTTTGTCATCTAAATAATCAGATATTTTATAGTATGCCTTTTTATAAAGCTTTTGTTTAATTACGTTTTTAAATTTGTTAATTGATAATTTTTGTATATCTCTTGGGAGTTTGTTATAAAAGCGTACACCGTGCCCTTTAAACGATTTACCAACTTTATGGAGTCTACAAGTGGCAACAGCGAGTTTATCTTTATTTCTAGTATTAACATTGTGATTATCGCTTTTTTTCTTAAACAAATTAATATTTTTGTGAACATACATCAGATTTTCATAAATGTATTGACAATGGAATGTCATTATATTTATTTCTTTAAACTTTTCGCGAAGTGATTCTCTGGGGCCCATATTATAAATTGCTCGAACAGCCCTCTTCTGCAGCACAAAAATGGTATTGATATCAGCAGCACTCCCCCACAGCAGTATACCGTACGACATAATGCTGTGGAAGTAGCTGAAGCAAACTAGTCTAGCTGCGTTGGTTATACTATGTTGTTAACATTTACACCCGAGTTATTTTGAAGTTACAGAGTTCGAGGGTGTAATTGATCGCTTACACCCGAAAATAACTTTTCATCGCGAATACGCAGAAATTAAAAATCAATAAACCAGCAAGCTATAAATAATGCTAGACATATTCACACATCATCTAGCCCAAAGTAAGCAGAGACTCTGTCCCCTATATGACTGATATACTACTTATATCCATTTTTCTATACTTATAAAACACCAAGACCCGAGACAAATATTTGCAGATCATAGAGGTACAAACATTTGTCTAACATGTGTCTAAGGCGAGTCTTCGGCTACTGGTGCCACAGAGGTCATCACTTTAGTGATGAATTATTGACTATTAGCTTCTGCCCACGGCTTCGCCCGCTTAGTACCCGGATAAAAAGTAGCCTATGTTAACACATATCTTGTTCTGATGTATAAGCTATATTACTGTAAAGCTTCATCAAAATACGTTCAGTAGTGTTTACGTGAAAGAGTAACAAACATCCATCCTCACAAACTTTCACGTAGTAAGATAAGATTGACAGCATTTTTCTTTTGCTAACAATGATAATGTGTTTTCCACAGAATAATGGCGAACCTAGCATCACCGATTCCTATGATGGATCCTAACACCAACAACGACTCAGGGTATGCGCCTTCCAACATCGACGGTGAGACGAAAGAGCACAGCCCTCCCCCCTCACCCCTGAAGGAGGAGAAGAGTCAGGAAGAGAGAGAGGATAGCAAGAGTGAACTGCCCAAAAAACCGGAACTCAAGTAAGCTGTTGTTACCACCACAGACAGAAATAGCTGTTGTTATTTCTGTCGCCAAGCAGTAATACTCTCATTGCTGTGTTCTGGTTTGAAGGGTATGGTTGTGGGTGAAATTACAGACACATGAGATCTTTCATCTTGATATCTCAGGGAAGCAATGCGTGAGTGGCCTTTGGTATTCCAAGCGTCTATAGGCTACGGTAACGACTTACCAACAAATGGCCTGTATATTTATTTGCCTTTTTAGAAGTATAAAAAAAAATTATCATCAATTGTTTTCACAGCGCACGCCGAATGATGAATTTTATATTCAAAATTTTGCTACTTTGGGTTACATTATTGCAATTTTCTTAAGGATCTCTATTTTTTTAAATAAATGATAAACTTCCTGATAATTTAGCTTTCTATTAGTGAAAAAATGGTTAAAATCGGTCCAGTAGTTTCGGAGCCTATTCGATACAAACAAAGACACAAAAAAATCTTTCAACTTTATAATATAGACTAGTTACTGCCCGTGGCTTTGCCCGCGAGGTACCAGCATAAAAAGCAGCCGATGAAAGTAGCTCTTAATGTTAAGGCAGCAGTCGCTCGACCAAAAAACCACGACTAACGTTGCAAAATTGGTCTCCACGGAAAGCCCTTTTATTTTAACAGAATAATATATAGCATGATGTCCACCCTGAAAGTCCGTTATAAATACTGATGAAAGAATATTTGAAATCGGATGAGTAGTTTCAGTGTCCTTCTACATTCAAACTTATATCTTTAGAATAGACAAAGCGTTAATTTACGATTTATTCTCGCAACCAAGCCTAGAAAAATCCGGCCGCAAACTATGCACGCGTTATTTGCTTGATAAAAACAAAATCAGCTCAAAAACTATTCTGTAAACATCCAAGACCATGTTTAATCTTCTAGTGTAGTGTATGTAGATCAGCTATAATTGGAACTGCAACTGACAGGATTAAAAGAATGAAATCGATGACCGAGTCAGCGTGATTGCGGTTCCCTAAGCTTCCGATTGTTGCTGCCTACGGTCAGTGAATCTAATCAGGATTTGGGACGTGAAGATAGAATTCGCAGTTAACCGTTCCTTTCACAAACCAAATAGAGAGGTGGTAATAAAGCCATAGCAGGCCAACCTCTGGGAAATAAACGTTCTCGAATGGCGACCAAGAGCCGGATTACGCAAAAGGAAGGCTTCTGTACTGTGTTTGGTATTATACTCACAAGTTTTTCAATTTTAAAATCAGTTTTACAGTTGCATGACCCGAGAGCTAGTGACATTTGGAAAAGGCACATTCTTTGCCTTTGAGTTGGGCTTTGTGTAAATCCTATTTTCACCGTGAAAGCCTATTTCTCGGTTCGCGGGGCAAAGGAAGAGAATGAATTTTCTGTGGCACGGTGAACGGAATAAAACTCTGGAAAATAAAACATGGTTATGATATTTTTACTTTTCCAAGACCTAATCTTAGGTAAACCGATTTGAGACGTAAATTGTTTTTGCTGTAGATAAGCGGCTTTGTATCTATTTTTGAGTTGAAAAATTAATTACAATTTATATTTTATGATTCTGTTAGAGTTATTAGGTTAAATGAATTAATAAATTAAAATACTTTATTGTACACCATAAGAAAAAATAAATACAACTTAACAAAACTTAAAGTACAATGGGCGATATTATCGCTTAGAAGCGATCTCTTCCTTCCTTACCTTTGGATTAGAGAGGATTTTTAGAGATTGTAAGAATGGCTGGGGGTGTACCTACCTACTAATCTATACTAATATTATAAAGAGAAAAGATTTTTTTGTTTGTTTGTTTTTACAACGGACTTTTAGGGTGGACATCATGATATATATTATTCCGTTAAAATAAAATGGCTTTCCGAGGAGACAAATTTTGCAAGGTTAAACGAGGTTTTTTGGTCGAGCGACTGACTTAACGTTAAGAGCTACTTTTCATAGGCTGCTTTTTATGCTGGTACCTCGCGGGCGAAGCCACGGGCAGTAACTAGTCTATATTAATATTATAAAGAGGAAAGATTTTTTGTTTGTTTGTTTGTATCGAATTGGCTCCGAAACTACTGGACCGATTTTAACCATTTCTTCACTAATACAAAGCTAAATTATCAGGAAGTAACATAAGTTATAATTTATTTTTTTTTAAATTAGAGATCCTTAAGAAAATTGCAAAAATGTAACCCAAAGTAGCAAAATTTTGCCTATAAAATTCATTATTTGGCGTGCACTGAGAAAACTATTGATGATACTTAAAAAATTATGTACTACATAATTAAAATACTCATTATTACCTACAAAAAAGACTTCGGGGGAATATATCTAACTATCATAAGTCACAATAGCAGCTTTTGTGTTATAAAATTTAATTAGATCGCCGGTAGAAACAAAAATTGGTTACATTCGTATCGTAGCATTAATTTTTATTCAAATAAATAGTTTTATCATGAAGAGTATTTTTGTAGCAATTAAAAACTTTTTAATTCATTCGAATCTGACATTTAATTTCGATGTTATCACGATTATAAAATCGAAACTTACGCGGGTGAAACCGCGGGGCGCAGCTAGTAATGTATAAATTTGGAAAGTTTAAATAAGTTGGTAAAGGTGACACAGATTTTACAATATCGTTGCGACACATGAACATACTCTTCATTATCACGAAAATTTAATATTGTGTGTCGATTCCCGGAACCAAACAATTAATTCCGTTTGAAACATCCGAACCGAAATACTTTTATTAAAACAATATTTAATTATTTGCTAATGATATTCAAATTCTGATAAATATAAAGAAAATTCCAACAGAAAACAGATTGTGTGGAATCCCCGGAGCCAATGGGCGAACTATCTTGAGAGGGGCAACAAAGTCGTTCAATGACACTTTTGCCGCACTCAACATCACCTACTAGGTATATATATTGAGAGAAAAACTAATAAATGCAACCTATGAAAAGTTTGAATAGAAATGCAAAAGCTTGATCTGAATTTAAATTTATGACCGGCGCAAGGTAGACTATTTCAAATGAGAGTTTCGTGCCTGCATAAGTTGGCACCTATTTTATGTGCTGACTCTTTGCTTTGTTCGAGACTAGATATTGACTATGAAAGGTTTATATAATAGATCTCTATTTGACCATAACATCATTTGATGGTAAGTGATAATATGACTGACAATGTAGCATGAAATTTTAGCTAGAAGATACCTATCCTCTCTTACTTACCCTTCCGATTCGTGGTTGCCACTTGAGATCCTTGATGATAGATAATTTCCATCCAACAGTCGCAGGAAGTCTGTTGATCAAGGCAGGTGAGGACCGTTTGTTGACGATCTACATTTTTTGGTATCCTTAAATTTCTACGCACTGAGTATGTATCTGAGAATGCCCGCCATGGGTAATATGGCCTAGAGCGTGTATTTAATGTAAATATTGATTATTTGCAAATGATGATCAGTACATTCGCGCGAACTTTACCAACCATTTTCCTTTGATCACTATTGCCATCGCTTCAGTGTTACCGGTACCGAGTTGAGCTTTCTTCTCTCTAACAGGAAGAAGCTAAGCCGGCTGAGCAACAGTTCGCTGATCTCGACTCCTCGGCGAAGGTTCAGGAGCGCTGCCTCTGCAGCAAGGTTCACCATCTTCAGAGCCAACCGCGCCGGCAAGCTGCGCGCTAAGAGCTTCGCAAAGAAGGAGAAGAAGGCGACGCAGACGCTGGCTATCGTCTTAGGTGAGGATTATCCTATCCTGGTGGTGTCTTATCTATGTGTTCCATCTCACTGCAGTGCATGACCTGCAAATATTTTCCTCCAGCCTGATATCTACATAAACAAAATGGCAATGGAAACGCCTATTTTTGGACTATTTTAGTTCTGTCCAAACTTAATAGTAAAACCTTCGGTACAGCCTAATTGAAATAACTAAAAAAAATCTCAAAACAATCAACCGTCTTCAAATACGGGAAGTTGATACAAAGTCCAATAAGAAATTTCATATCTTATTTTTTCATTTAAGGGGTGGTAAAAACAAAAAAAAAATAATTGTACCTAAACTTTTTTACTTATTTAAGTAAGTACTTATAGCTAACTCAGACAAATAAGTTTATTTCGTTTCTTAAATGCGAAATCATTTTAATGGTAAATAGTATTTTAGGAATTATAAAAACAGCAAGCGTTGAAAATGAGACTACAATTTCTTGAGCTTAGAAATCAAACAAAACTAAAACTGTAAAATTTCCTTTCAGGTGTATTCCTCTTCTGTTGGGCGCCATTCTTCACCTGCTCAATAATAGACGCGCTCTGCTCCAAGTTCAACCTGACCTTCTCGCCAGGAGTAACCGTCTTCATCCTCACCACCTGGTTGGGGTACATCAACTCTTTTCTCAACCCTGTCATCTACACCATCTTCAACCCTGAGTTCCGGAAGGCCTTCAGGAAGATACTCCACTGCGGCACCTAGCAGAAAGATGTGTGTTTGTTTTACGATTCAAAGAAATCTGTAAAATGAACAAGCAGGATTCTGGACAGTGGAGGTTTCCCGAACCCACTGCAGTCCGTTTGGTGTGGGAGAGTATTTAATAAAAGTGTAGGTGTAGACGCTCAAAAAGGTAAAAATCTGCAGGAAACTTTTGTGTATCGTAGACATAATTAAAAAGTGTGTCGAGAAGTAAAACGAGTTTTAAATGTGTTCGAAATTGGAGCAGAACGGATGACCGAAGAATATTAAAATTGTGTAAATAGTGTGTTCGTAAGAAGAATCCTCCGAGCTGAATAAAAACATCGAGATTATTATGTTTTTGTGAAATCTAAAATTTGTAACAAAACGTTGAGCAATTTTCATATTTCATGCATGTCGATGACTTAAGATACTTTGCAGTATAAAAATATTTTACAATTTAAATCAATATTAACATTATTCAAAAATACTCTTAAATGTAAGTATTAATTATAGTTATCTGTAAGCCTTTATCATTAAAAAGCTCAATCCTGTAAATACGACTCTCGCTTATCTTAGAAATCCCGTGGTTGTGAGTGAGATAAGGCTATTGTTGATAATGTATGAAGCAATAATGTGTTTCTTTTACTAAACTATAGCGTAGGTACGTAGGTACGTTATTTTCTATAACATAATAATTCGTTTTCTATAATATTATAAAGATGTAGAATATAATCTCCGAAACTACTCATCCCATTTCAAAAATTATTTCACTAATATTCTGAATGGACCTTGGGTGGGCAAAGGCTTTTATTGTATCGTACCGTATTGGTATACTGTATAAAAAATCGAATTTTCGTTTCGATCAATTTTGCAACATAAGTCGACGAAAGAACGGTCGAGCAATTGCGTTGTACGAGCTAATTTTCATCGGCTTTTTTATCCGGGTACCACGCGGGCGAAGCCGTGAGCAGTAGCTAGTAAAAATCCAAATTAAGTAAATAAGGCAGATTGTAATTTCTCACGTCTTCGTTTAGCTTATTTTAATTAAATCTCACTTTTTTACTTATATTTCTACATATTACATTGCCGCTAATTCTAATATCGTCAGCTAGCTAACAACACCGCGTAAATCGATTATCCTAATTTTTCAGGAGAATCAAAAAACTGTTTTATCGACTCCGCACAAGTCCACAGAATTGAAATCGCTAACGCTGAAATTAAAACTGTGATTGGTTGAAATGCAATGGTGAACAGAAGCGCAGTGATAAGATCTATTCTTAGCAGCTTTAGGTATGCTGCCACGAAATGTTGGAATAACCTACCTCCACCTTTAAGAAATATGAAATCAATTTGGTCTTTTAAACATTCTTTAAAAAAACTTTTGTTAGCTTCACAAAAAAATCCCTCACATAAGTGGTCGTTCTGAGTCTCTAGGTACTCATTTTTAGTTATTTAAGTTTCTATTATTGTTACGTTTTTATATATTTTTAAAAAAGTATACGTAATCACTTACATAATCTGCATAATTATCATGTGTATAGAATCCAGCTCTTCTATTATTTAACAGTTTGTGAACAATTTTGTATTTGTATAGTGTTTCAATAGATGCTGCGTATCGCAGTTGCTGGCCCGCACGCACACCGGCGTCACGGAAGACCAGCGTTTTAGTGGCACAAAGTGCTTCTATAACATAGTGCTGAGTGGCGGCCGTTTTTGTTGTCAATCTCATTTACTTAATAACTCGTATGTGTAGCTTTATGTGACACAAAATAAAATATTTTTATCTTTATCTTTTATCTTTATCTTTATCTATTCAATGGCATAAACATGTCAAAACCGCAAATTTTCGACTTGAGCGGTGTTGTTAGCTAGCCGACTATATGTACCTATTGCTATTTATGTCTAGTTTATTGATAATATTCTAACTTTTTTATATTCATATTGCGGTTCCTTTTTATGTTGGATCATTAGTTTTTATGCTTGATCAATGTGAAAATATTTCCTTCCAAAATATCTAGTCAAAAGATGTTCTATATTTTTGAGCGTGAATTTCTTGTATAGTGCCTGTCATCTAGTTTTACTTGTAAATAATGAGATATGTAAAAATGTTTTAAGAAACACGAATGGATGTGAAATTGATGTTAAAAATATATAAATGTTTCATTATTCAGCGGTTGTATTATTCAATTCGATGTTAATTCTTCCTGGAGAATCCCATGGGATCATATCATAATCAAAAATAGTATATGAAAAAACTAAAATACTTTAATGCACATTTTATTCCAAAACCTATCGTGAACTTAACTATTCATATTGTAAAAACGGGAATTTTCACGTACCGCACTATCGGTGAAGGCACCGACTAAGTTTCGACTCATTCCGAGATGATCAGGGTGAGTGATCACGACGCTCTCCCTCCGCGTCGCGTCGTGCACTACGACTTAAACTAAGCCTTATTATTGCACATAATAAGACATATTTTAAGAGTAGTCGAGCTGTGAAAGGACTTGTCCGGGCTTTTACCATGCCTATTCTGTCACCAAGCAGTTACAGTAATCGACGGCCCCATCGAATAAACGTGTAAAGTAAAAACCGCTACTTTACAGGAGCAATTAAATACATAAAAAGCAACATTACTCACTGGTTATTAGATATACTTAAATACAATGTATAACCAAATAATAGAGGAAAAAAATCTTCTACCATTAAGTAAAATGTATATTATAAAATATATATATATAGTTTTTAAAATATTAATAAAAAACCCTTTTAAATTGTTAGTCTAGCAAAAACAATGTTAGCGGATGTTCGTTTTCAATGTTTACACTATTATTCGTCGGAAAATTTGTAGTTACGAGTACTTAAAAGTGTACCATAATATCAAAGTTAATATTTAATAATATTATATATAATATTTTAAGTTGACGTTTCTATATGATCCTTGTGATTTCAATGAATAAAAACCTATTGACTTGACAAACTGAATTTCTATGGACATTTCGATTTGGTAATGCGGATATTAGATAGTTACATGGTTATTCTAGTAATTGATTATAAATTTTAAAAGTGTCAAAAAGTATAATAGTACAAAAATTATTTTTGAATTCCCACGAATAATATTACAAAGTATCATTGCAATAAAAGTGTTAGAGTAGACGGTGTGCAAAATACTTAATTGCAAGGTTCGTCCGAGATTTGTATATTTATTTTCCGTAGAATTAACATTCTAAATACTATTTTATGTCAAAATAATCGAATAATATTCCTGAAAAAAAAGGTGTATTTTGAGCGGAAATATCCAAAAATGCGGTAAAAACCTTTACACGTTTATTCGATGGGGCCGTCGTAATGTTCTCATTGCTTTGTTGCCGGTGAAATTACAGGTCCATGAGATCATACATCTCAGGGAGGCAACGCGTGACTGATATCTCTGGTATTCATATTGTAAGAACGGGAATTTTCACGTACTGCACTATCGGTGAAGGCACCGACTAAGTTTCGACTCATTCCGAGAGTCTTCATCAGAGTGAGTGGTTGCGACTTTCTCTTACAATATGAATAATCAAGTTCACGATAGTTTTTGATACCTCTGGTATTGCAAGCGTCCATAGATTACGGTAACCACTTACCACCAGGTAGGCCATAAGTTTATTTGCCTCTTTAGTAGTATAAAAAATACTTTACCTCTAGATCTTTTCGCTTATAAGGAATCCCTTTTAGACGAACTTTGAATCAATTTAAATCTATGAGATTGTGAAAATGGTCAGTGCCCGGTGGTGTACGTATCTAATAGTTTGTAAAATAAGGGAAATAGGAAAATATACTTGTATGAAGTGGGCTTTATAGCCTATATAATCTTTATACTTACAGTAGACATACTCATAATAATTTCGGTCAGACAACCATTCCCAAAATACGCAAAATTCTCACTATTAAACTGGATCAATCATAAACTAGTTCACAACGACAGCTCCCTTTGAATCGAGGTATCCCAATTACCTTAACTATCCCACTACGAGACCAGCCCCCTTAGACAACAACCACTTTCTGTTGGCGTTAACGATTGCGGATAGACGTTCAATAAATATTGTGATCCGCTGCTATTTATTTCATATTTGCTAAGTTCGTAGACTAGAGTATTGACGGATCTCTATATGGATCACAAGATTTCTAGATTTCTGAATTTCCGGATTGTCATTCCACGGATCGTGATAAATATTGGCGTATAATCGCGGGTCAATATTTATGACATCAGTTACTCTCCGTGACAGCGGTCGAAGACACGTCATGCGAGACGGGCGACCGCGATTCTCCGCCCCAACGTCTTCTACAATTTAAAAAGGATGTATCTTCTTTAGTTAAACACTAGATTCTTCCCGCGGCTTCACCCGCGTGGTATGTTGATAAAAGTAGCGTATGACCGTCTCCAGGCTTAAAACTATGTCCATATCAAATTTCATGACAAACGGCTCAGCGATTTAGACCGGAAACATAAAGGTATAGATATATAATTTTAAGGTATATAATTTTACTGACTTAATACTTCACACAATATCATTATAAATTGTAGACTATGTGTTATTCTGTTATATAAGCTATATTACTGTAAAAATTCATCAAAATAGGTGTAGTTTTAACCGAAAATAGTTGTTTTAGTCATCCATTTCATTATGAAGTCTGATTCTATGCAATAATTTCAGATGCATCGCTTTCTGTTTAGTATATTCTCTTTAACAGCATTGAAGTAATAAAATAATATTAAAATAATAGCTACGCAGGTTTTGATGTATCTTGTAATATCTATGATAATATCCGCACTGTGCAAAGGAAGTCACAATACTGATGTGATATATACTGATCTTCCACGATTTCTCAATCCAGATCGTGACATAGATCATGATCTTCGCCTATTAGCTTGTAATATGTCCCATGATATGTACTGCTGCTCAGAATTTCCTTGACGCATTTGCGTTAGCGTGAAAGGAGAACTAAGCGTAAGGTATTTGTCTAGTCACCCTGGTTTGCCAAACTCCGACCCGACCAGACATTGTGATGATAATCCGAACACATTAATGGAAAAGGGTGGGACAACAAACTTATCCAGATGGATAAGCGAACCGTTCCCATATTAATTAATATACGTGGAATAGGATGCGATAGATCAGTGGGAAGTGAGCGTAGTTAAATAATCCTACTATCTACTATTATAAACGCGAATGTTTGTGAGGATGTTTGTTACTCTTTCACGCAAAAACTACTGCACAGATTTTGATGAAACTTTACAATAATATAGTTTATACATCAGAATAACACATAGGCTACTTGTTATCAGGGTACCACGCGGGCAAAGCCGTGGGCAGAAGCTAGTAATAAATGAACAATAAAATTATGGGCATTTTTTTTTATACTTTTTCTAGTAAATTAAAATAAACACGTTCAAGGCTGTATTCCTCATGATGAACATCCTTAGATACATACTCGAAGAGTAGATCTTTGAGGTTACTAAGTAGGGTGTAGTTAGAGATACGTCCAAACATTTGGCATATACCCGCATTTAGCAAGTATTGGCTACTTGCTAATTCCGCGTGACTGGTTGCAAGCCCATCGCCGATTATTGCAAAACTGTCTGATGGCACATGTCTTCGAAATTTTGTTCTAGGGCATGCCGATTTGTGATGTTTTCCTTCACCCTTTTGAGCACATGCATTTTTCGGGTGGAAAAATCTATTGGTGGACGACCGGGTTCGAACTCGAACCTTCGGATTGGAATTCGGGGTTCCGCCTACTAGGCCAACACGTTTTTTTACATCATTCCTCTGTCTCTTATAACGTGTGTTGTTAGCATATATGAGAACTTTACTTGAAGTAGTTAATTCAAAATGATTACAAAAAACTACATGAAAATTTGTTACGCTGTATTTAATTTCATTGCCTATTGCAGAGACCCCTAGAGATATAACATATCTAAGGCTTGAGTTCACCAACAAAATAAACGAACGATCAAGTAAGTAGGTATAACCATTGATTATGTTGCAGATTCCTATGAAAACATTTGTCAAAAAGCTTTAATTAGGACTTAACTAACCGATAACGTGTTGGTGAGCTCGGGTCTAAGAAGACTGAGTTGTAAAATAATTACGAATTGAGTGTTCTGGATTTATTCTCTGAAAGCCTGTGTGAGACAGAAAGATGTTTATGGGGTACCTTCGTGATATTGTCCCGTAGACAATATCACGAAGGTACCCGTAGTAAATAATTCAGCATCGAAAGTAGTAATTATCAGTAATAGCATCATGCTGCATTTAAATAAATAAATAAATAAATATTTCTGGACATTTTTCACACAGCATCATCTAGCCCCAAACTAAGCAGAGCTTGTATTATGGGAACTACATGATTGATATACTACATAGATACTTTTTTTTTGTAAATACATACATATTATACATAGAAAACACCCAGACCCGAGACAAATATTTGTAGATCATACAAACATTAGTCCCGCGACGGGAATCGAACCCGCAACCTTCTGTGTCTCAGGCGGGCTTTCGCCCACTATGCCACAGAGGTCGTCTATTTCTATGAGATTTATAACCTTGAATTTGATAACTTATTTTTGACCCGTTGCCCCCTTTTCACACGTTTTCCATTTAAAATTTGAAATCTAAGATGGCGAACACTAACATTATTTTTGTACAACTTACGTGGCAAACAAGCATACTTTGAATTAACTATTTAAAAGTACTACATTTTTTTTATAAAATCTCCCTTCTCTTTTTTTTACAACACACATTGCAGCGCCAAAAGAACCTCCCTAAAGTTACTGATTATGTCGGTAAATGAGATTCATTTTGAAATCAAAGATACCACACAGTCAGTTCTATCTTGAGTTTATCTTTGTTCACTTGATAATTACATTGTCATATTGAAATTAATTTAGGGACAGATTCGCATAATTTGCTTGCGAAATCCTGCCAACAGAAGACTGTGATAGATTGAGCCTTGGTTTTAAAGCGATGGCCGCTTAGAGGGCAATTTGTACGCTTCTTTATCACATCTGAGAAAACCAATAAATGACATTTCTACTGCCAAATTCTTAGGGCATCATATCGATTGTAACCTTAACTGGAAAGGACATATTATTGAAACAGTATGCTGAAAAAATGTTCCTAAGCTCTCATTATGCTATCCAAGGTTGTCAATCTGTCAGCTACACTGACAGCATTTCATGCGTATGTATCGTCTACACTGCGGTACGGTATAATTTTCTGGGGAAACTCGTTTGATAAAGAGAGAGCTTTTATATCACAAAAAAGATGTTTGCGATCGATCTGCCAACTTCAACGAATTGATTCATTAAGCATAAAATTTTGACACTACCATGTTTGTATATATTAGAAGTTCTGTTATTTGTAAGGAAAAAATTTAAAAAATTTGAAATGCTGCGGGCCTAGCATGGGCCGTGGACAAATTGTCTTTCCACCCTTTTTGTCCACTTGACAGTAGAAATAATTATCTTCTCCACCTGTCATAGCATGGCGACAGGGGAAAGGGATAAAATGTTTCCACTTGACGTTTACCGCTATTACCGTGACATAGCATGGACTCGGAGAAACGAGTATAAAATACTCTCCGATTGACGTAAGAAAGGGAATAACTATCATCTGCCTTGAAGGTGGGTATAAAAGTTTATCTTCATAAAAACAAAGTGTCGCGAGCATTTTACAAATAAATTGTGTGGTGAAACATTGAAACTATCAAAAGAAAATCACATCGGAGGTCTTAAGATGCCAGTAATCTACTTGAGTGTCCGGTTGATGAATTTCACCGGCTGTTTCGGCTCAATAAAGTCATGGCGTTATATTTATGTGCGGAGCTGAACGATGCCTTGCAGCCTCGAAATCATCGGGATGGATTGCCGGTACGTAAAAAGGTTATTATTTAGATATTGCTTAGCCATAACTTACTTACATTCTGTGAAATACATAAGCTAAATGACACTACCTACCACATAACCTACATTTGTTTTTCTGCTATAGGGCGTAGGTATGTAGGCATTCATACCTGACCTAATTCTTCCTGATTCTTCCGCTCAATTTTGTTTACAATTTAGGTAGGCATATAATTTTTTTGTTTGCAAATATTATGTAATATAATTTGCAAAATAAATGTTGTAATTTTGTCCCATAGAGGAAAAAAACAATACGTTTATCATCTTATAATCCGCCACACAGAAAAAAGAACGAATATTAATTTCATGAAAGTTTGATGGCTTGAACAAAATATTGAAGCTTGTTACGTCAGTTTTAATTAATTTGCTTTATATGGCAACAATGAAATGGAGAACCGTGATATCGCTATTCCCTCCGTCTATCTACCGTGGATATACTATCCACCGGCGTGGCCATGCTCGGAGGGTGGACAAAAATGACAACCGGGAAAGGATTTTTGTCCTCTCCCCGTAGAAAAGCTATCCACCGCCCGTGCTAGGCCTGCTGCAAGGTAGACGTGCTAATAAAATACGTATGCCATCTCATACGACTACTTTTTATGACAAGAGTATTTTTGTATGGCGCCTCGTATTTATAATAAACTCCCGGTGACACTGAAAAGTATTGAAAATTAAAATACATGTAAAAATAAATTGAATAAAATGTTGATTATTAAAGCTTACTACTCCATAAATTAATACCTTGACGATGACGATATAAAATGAATTCATCTAAAACATGTCAACAATGCTATAGGTACCATATGATACATGCAACTGCCGAAATATTGGGAAACAATTAAATCTCACAAATCATGATAGTCCCCGTCCCGGTTCTAGCCAAAATTATATGGTCCATGATAGTTTCAAAAGTTAATTTTATAGTTTTATTAGAATTAGAACATAAATATTCAAGTTTTTGACACGTCATTTATCATTTATACTGGGATATATAGGGGAGTCTCAGAATATGTAAGGTACCGAGCCCTAAGATGGCCCACATTTTGGCATATAGTTAAAATAGGTATAAATAGGTTAAATAATAACCGGAGAAAATAGGTTATTTACTTATATAATCGTAAGTAGGACGTAGGTTTTTTATATGCCAAAGCTATATTCTGAAAATTCACGACTTTTTTCTACATTTTGGATGTAAAAAATAAAAAAAAATTGAAAATCATCGACGGTGGCCAATTCACGTTATTTTTGAATTTATTATTGCGCTCTAACGCAATAATAAATTCAAAAATAACGTGAATTTGAGGTTTGTTCGTGTTTTTCATTGAACAATCACTTTGTATAGAGGTTTACGTATCTTTCTCTGAATCAACTTTTTTTTTCATGGGCCATCTTAGATCTATTAAAACTAAAAAAGCCATAAACCCAAAATCTTTGATTTTATTTAAATAACTATTACACTTTTCTTAGTTATGCAACGAATTTTTTTTAAAAAATACAAACATAAAAAAAATGGTAGCTTCCCTGAGTAGCCTATTTCCATCATGTTCTGGTTGCAATCTTGTTTTAATATAGTGTTTCACATTAATATTACTTGCTTTTAAAAAATATATATAACGAAGCAAAGGTTATAACTCGTCAAACTGACACGACGTCACTAACAAACTGATGTCCGCTGTCAAAATGGTGGCTTGCTTCCGTTCGTTTGGAATTGCAATTTTGTTTATGGATCCGTTCACATATTTTCGCGAAATTTTGATGGTTTTGAATCAGTGGAAATACATTTTATTTAAAGTGGGCTATCTTATGTACCGGGCCATCTTAGGGCAAAGTACCTTATAGTACTATCCCAAAAAGAAATGATGGGCAGCCATGAATTTGAACAAATTTCCTGAAAATATACTCTAATTTCCAGATTTGTTTAGATAATAATTCGGTTTTTTTTTCGTAACACCCTCATATCAGCTGTTTGTTTGACTGGTGCCTATATACCAAGTGGATGTTAAATGAACAAAATGATTGATAGCACGATTTGTCCAGCTTGTGAACATTTTACAGTTGATTTATTCGATTCCAAAACAACCATTTATTTTCGTATGACCATTTTGTTAAATGCCACTTTAATTACAAAAAATTCTAGAACAAAAATAAAATTACATACTAAATTCTTCAATGTAGAATGAACCCCTTCCGGGATAGTATACCTACTTATTCTAGAACAACCTAAACAAACAGAATTTTCTTCGCAGTTCCCAATAAACTCGAGAATAGACAGACAACAAGTTAGTTTTTACAAAAAATTTAAATCGTCGACGTTTAAGTACCTATTTCTGTCATCGATTACCTAAAGTACTTTCTAGTGGCTTTAACTAGGTCAAGCCCTTCCCAAACCAAATCCTTCCTAAAGTCTACCGTTAGCTGGGTCAAGCCCCTCCTAAACCAAAATCCTGAAACCGCTACTGCTTGTGGCAAAAGAACCTACGTTTGAACCATCCTTGAAGACATACAAATTGTAAAAAAACCGCCTTACAATCTGAAAAAGTCGTTTGTGAGATAAATGGTAAAAGATTAACAAACAAACACGCAAGCATACCTCTAACCTCTTTTTAATAAAAAATATATATATGATAATAGCCATGGAGTTTATATAAAATACAATGCAGTCATTGTATTTTATATAAGCTCTGTGGCTTGAAATAAACAATTTCTATCATTTTATTTATAGCAAACGCATATCCAGGCCCCATACGTCGCGGGTAAAAAAGTAAGAAAACGGGTGTATTTTTTTTTTTGAACAATCTTTTTGTTTATGAACCAAACCAAAGCTAAACCTTCATAGGAAAAAAATCCCTATGAAGGAATGATAAAATTAAAAATAAGTTGGGTAGGTATTTATGTTTGTACGGTTGTCTAGAACCGTTTTATCATGATCTTTCAAAACTACTGCTGCCATCTATGAAGGAGTAGCAGAAGTAATTAAATTAAAGGTTTGGATACTAATAAAATATCACTATCAGCTATTATTTTTCAGTACCTGCTACAAATATTTAGCTCCATGTTCGAAACCATTAGCTAATTATTTAAATTAAAACTCTGAATGGCTTAGTCATATTTAGCTACTCACTCAGAGATGACGCTACCAGTCTTAACAACTAAGTACTGGCACGCCCTAGTAATATTTAGCTTGTTACGATTGCGTGTTGTTGTGAAATAGAATCTTGTTTTCATGCATTCTCTGTGTCTTTTCAATTCAGTCCTTTAAAACAATAGTTTTATTTGCGACTTTTCCTTTGCAATATTATTGCAACAAGAAAATGACGTTTGATATTAAATTCTAGTTCTTTCATTGCGCGTGTCATGTCAGCCGTCTCTTTCGGTCGTCGGTATTAGTACCTTTGTGTGAGAAGGAGAGCAGGAAAGCATCTGCTTCGCTTGAAGTAGAACAGCATTTCGTATCAGCTGACAACCAAAGCAAAACAGTCGGTGCGCGACCATCTTGTCAAAACTCAGTCAGTGACAACAAATAAATATTGTAAAATGTTCTAATTCGCGTGTAATGAATTAACATTGAAGTCCTATTTAATAAAGTATAGTGCATATTTCGTTTTGGTGTTATTTTCAGGGCGTTCACTGTACAATTTGCTCAATATTTCGGGTTTGTGTTGCGTCAAATGACGTCATGTATGTGATTACACACGTATCGCGAGTGGCGAGTTTGTAAGTATTTTCATTTATTTCTGTGTTACTTTTATAATATCGAAGCTTGCAATCAGTAGTTTTCTGTCACTGATCGCTGTTGGTTTCATTCATGATTCTTTTGCCGTGAAATTGGGGCCTGCGGGCAGGCATACGGTGTCGCGTCGCGTCTTTTCAAGTAGGTTTTCGTTGCCCTTGAAAATTATGCAGCAAATATTACGACTTTCTTGTGTTGATTGATGTGATGCTGTGTGAAAAGCTAAGAAGTTAGTTCAGTAAGAGCATTCCTTTACATTCATGATGAGATACTGCGGTCGGCTTGGTGGATAGATTTATTTCGCATAGCAACAGAAGTCGCAGCGCGCTGTAGGTAGGTACCTACTACAATAACTACATACTTACATTCCTAATTGGAATTCTCCCACTCAACAATACTAACTTACCTACCTAGCTATCGTATCGTTGGAAAAATTGCTATCGAGTCTGGATGTATGAAGTTTGTTGAGATTTTAAATATCGAAAATTAGTGCACTGCCGTGATCACGTCTGCAATTGGTTATGAAAATGGCCGTCATCCGTCGATCGGTCGCTTCGTCCTATCGATGTAGGTATTTACAAGTTTTTTTTTTCTGCTGCCCACAACTTTCGAGTTAGTTGGCTGGCATGCGATCATCGCCCGCCCGACACAAATACATACGATTTTTAATCGCAGTGCGTTACTTATTTCGCATCTACCTATCTAAGGTAGGCACTGGGTATAGATACCTAGGTAGTTACTACTTAGTAGACCAGGTAGGTAGGTCCTACCTACGATCCTACCTAATCTGCCAAATTTGTTTTGTAGGTTCCTATATAAAGCACCTAACTACCGAAATCTTAGGTAAGTACCTAGATACCTACCTACTAACCTGCTAATTATTAAGGTAGGTACTTAGATGCCTACCTGGGTACTCGATATCCCAGTCCAGTACTAACTGGACTGGGATATCGATTCGTGTTCCTAATAGGATAGGTACCTACCTACTACATAGGTATAACAGGGTTTTTCATAATTTTCACAAAACAATATTAATGAGTAAAACAGATAACAGAAGGTAACCTAGATAGACACGACAAGACTAGAATTCCTAGGTAGGTACCTACCTTTATTCAAAATAGATTACCTACCTATAGGTAAATACCTAATTAACATACCAATTAACAATTTTTAATTTTTTTCTATCACCTTAAACACTAAACTTGGTAGAACTAAAACCTATCTAGGTATCTAGAATAGAACCTATCTACGAACCTACCTAATCTTATCTAGGTAAAAGTAAATACCTATCTTCTTACTTAGGTTTTTATTCATTAAAATCATAAGGATCATAATAGGTAGAAACATCAGCTTAAATACTACGTGAATTTAAAATTTGAAAGTGAATAAAAACCGATTCCTCGTCTGAAACGTCCTCTTCCTCAATTCTATTCTCTATTCTTACCTCAGTAGGGTTGTCAAGTTCATGCTTCTAGAAGTATTTAATAAATTAAATAATGGTATTTTTTCACATCATCTAGCCCTAAAATAAGCAGAGCTTGTATTATGGGAACTACATACTCGTACCTACATGACTAAAAAAACTACTTAAGTACCTATATATATTTTTGTATATATTATGCATAGAAAACACCCAGACCCGAGACAAACATTTGCAGATCATACAAACATTTTGTCCTGCGTCTCAGGTCTTCGCCCACTGCGCTACAGAGGTCGTCCAATAATTAGTAGATACTTACCAAGTATAATCGTTTTTTATTGCAAAGGTCTTTCAAATTATTGATTTATTTTCATAGGTAGGTAAAGTAGTTACCTACACGTTATTACCTTATATACCTAGGTAGGTTAGATACCTACCTACTATTTTATAAGTTTTGCATTGTGATGCAAATAAACTAACTTTTATTTTTAATTGTATTGGCTTGGAAAACCAACTTTAATCCTAGGAATGTTGCCACAGTGTTAAAAATAAATATAGGTTGGGAATTGCAGTATAGCATAGTCAAAAACAGAATGACAGGTATCAATTCTATGAAACTTTGGTAGACGAAACACAGTCAGCACAGCAGGCTTAAAAGGCACTTAACAATAACAATTTGAAGACGAAAGAAAGGTGAAACATACTGTAGTCTTTCTCTTCCGTCAAACGAAAAGAGACGACAGAAATATAGATTACCTGACAGATTTCAAATGTAATAAAAAAAATTAACAGATGCAATTTTAAACAGATGCAAATTGCTCTGTATTATTAGTAAATACAGTATCAGATTACTTTGCTTAATTATTCTGGGAACATTGTAGTACTCAATCCGTCATGCTAAAATTGAAGTCATATTCCCAAAATAAGTATTTAAATAATCAGGATAAAACATCACTCCAGGTGAGTTCGTTTAATCCTGTAATAAATTATAATATAATAGGTGGGTCGGTTTCTGTTTAGTTCATGATTCGGCCTTTAATCATGCTTGTAAATCGCAATGGTAGGTAATTAGCATTAACTTTGATCTCCACACTAGTACCCAGTGCTGTGGAATTTAAAACACTTTATTCTCTATGAAAATAACAAAATAATATTTTAAATTACAATAAAAACAGCAAGGGGCGGTCAAAAGCCATAATCTTCCTTGCATTGTTGAAAGCATTTAAATTTATTTTTAGATCTGAGATTCACAATGTTCTAAATACGGTGTACACAAAACAGACGTTGACGATAATTTCGTACGGGTATTCCAACATTAAGGAATCTGCAACACAGTCACCAAATACCCTGTAGCTATGTAATTTGTTATGCTGCAGACAAGAAACTCGGCTTTCTAGTGAGAACTAAAGGAACGAATAACGAACTCGAAAGGTCGAGGTAGTCCTCGAAATTGAACCAATCAGGCACAGACGAGCCCAGCCAATCGATAGTTTCTCATGCACTGCAATACAGGGAGCTAGAAACTGAATGCTGACATACAAAGTTGGAACTCAATGCCAATCAGATACTATACGGAGTATGATTTTTGAGCGTTTTGATGTTCAAGCAGCTGAATATCAATGCAGCACCGAACTTGGCAATAATCGTCTCGTGCAAGGGAATGGAAAGTTGCCAAACTTGACAGCCTCGTCAGCCGGAACATAAATTACATACCTAGTAGAATATACACCCAACAGACACAGGGGCGGACCGTGGGTTCAGGACTATGTATGCATCTATTTTCCTGATATCCACGGCACGGAGTCCTTATCCACAATGGTATTGTCTGTGTCATGGCTATCGTTGCACCTGCATCAAAATAAAACATCGAATCTATATGCTTCTGAATATAGAATCGTTCTTGTTCGATATATTTAATACTCATACAATATGTACATACAATCCTATAGGTAAGTAACTACTTCCTGTAGATTCAGCCATTATAATCATCTTGTCTATGGTGCCACTATTGAGGTTATTTACGAGGATGCAATAATCTATCATAATAGGCTCGCTAGCTTAGCTTCTAACGTTTAGATATTAGTAACTATTAAAAATAAGTCATGAAACGGGACTATGAAACAAATCCTACTTCTATTATAAACGCGAAAGTTTGTGAGGATGGATGTTTGTTACTCTTTCACGCAAAAACTACAGGACAGATTTTCATGAAACTGTACAGTGATATAGCTTATACATCTGAATAACACATATACTACTTTTATCCGGGTACCACGCGGGCGAAGCCGTCGGCAGAAGCTAGTATGGATATAATCGTGAAAGTCAAGATTAAAACTTGGTAGACTAGGTAGCTAAGATTACAATAATGGTGCTATGTAAATTTAAATGCTTTTGGTTCAATGATTTGGAAACAGACGTGAGTCAGGAGGGTGGAAAAGAAAATAACGTCATAAGTACGCTATCCCATCTTTAATGAGTGGGAAAGGAATGACGGTACTGAGTATTCACCCACACCCTGTCACGTCACTAACTTGCCTACCCTTGTAAACAATTTACCTTACCTACAAATTATAAATAGACAGATAAGAGACTAATTTTATTCGTTTTTATCATACCAATTTATTTATATTAATGACATCATAATAAACAATAAACCAAGTAAGTTAGCTCTAGCTACTTACCCAATGCAGCTGATTTCTTCCTTTGTGAAATGCTTGCGAAACACCACATTGTAGATAGGCACATAATTATTTTCAGCCATTTTGTAACAGTATCAGAGCTGTATCACTTCGATAAACTATAAATAGCCGGACAATGCAACCGCACAATAGCAAGTTTAATTATTTTGTTTACGCTTCCAATAGCTTCCGATCACGTTTTCCAGGAACTATGGTATTACAAATAGTCGAAAGTAAGCTTACATTACTTATGCAAGCAGTACATACCAATCAGATCGGAACAGCAGAGTGATTCGGGAGTTAGGACATTATTATTCTCGCCCTTATTTGTTCTGAGGTCATCAGAAAAAATACGGGCTTAAGAGTATTCCAGAAAAATACAGCCATGAATGTCCACTGCCCGAAAATAGACCTGTAAAAAACTATTATTTTTATAGTTCGCAGACATTTGGTAAATATGCCTTCACTGGAACTTGAAATCCATCTAAATTTATTCATTAAATCTCTTAATGGTCCCCCATTTCAAAAGAGTTTTAAAAAAATGGCTCCTATCAAATGTATTCTATAGCTTAGATGAGTATTTTGTGGAAACGACGACTTAATATGTTTTAATTTGGGTATATACCTCTATAATTTTATATGAAACACTTAAAAGAGTAGGAATGATTTTTAGTTAGGTAGTTATTCCAACCTTAGTGTAACTTAAGACCAATATTGTATGTCCGAAACGGGCAAGCTGTTGAAACTAAAAAAACAATACCACCTTTATACACAGTTGTTGCAATAAAGATATACTTTACTTAACTTTACTTTACTTCAACCGTGTCCTGCGTCTTAAGCTACGTCGGAGAAGCAATTGATCGGGAGTAGGATCATAAATCAAGGCACATTCTGTAATGAAAAGTCTTGTTGAGTTAGAAGTGGTCTCATCCATTTTCTCTAGCCTTGGCTTAAGAAAGGTATCTACTTGACCTCCCGAGAATGTCAACTCCGGATTGGTGTCAGTCACCTCATATTCTACTAAAATTAATTATCTTCTATTTGCATTATCGGAATGATTTTCTTCCACCAATCCGCCAAAGTGTGGTGTAAATATAGGATATATTTTTCAACTTTGTAGCAATCTGCTTCACACTTCTGCCATACCATTGAAATAATTGAAAACATTTATTTACTGAAAATGTGGTTTGATACAGATCCCAAATGAAATTGTTCAGTTGTATCACAATGTACTCTTTCGAGTTTACATTATACTCGTTATTATCATATCTAATCTACTGTAGCTAGTTAAAAAAACAATACAATATGATTTATATAAACATATCCCACAAAGTTAATTTCATATGAATCAATAATTAAATTAATTAATAATTAATCAGAAGAACATAATTACAAAAAAAAGTTGATAAAATGTATGTCATAATAAAAATCGAAGGTGATAGATGTATCCTAGCCTACTAATATTATAAACGCGAAAGTTTGTGAGAATGGATGTTTGTTACTCTTTCACTCAAAAACTACTGAACGGATTTTGATGAAACTTTACAGTAATATAGCTTATACATCAGAATAACACATATGCTACTTTTTACCCCGGTACCATGCGGGCGAAGCCGTGGGCAGAAGTTAGTTTAAAATAAGTATACAAATAAATAAATAAATAATAATAATTAAAAATAAATACGAATAAAATAAACGGCTCAAATATAAACGACGAGTAGAACATTTAAACAAAAATTCTTTTCCATTAATCTAAGTGAGTTGAGTGATTATCTACTGAATTATTTAAAAAATACTTTTTAATAACTCCTAGATTCGAAGGATGGACGTAAAACGGGTTTTTATAGAGCCAAAAGTTTCGTAACCTAGTAAATAAGTATCTGTTGTAATAGTTTTTTAGTGTCTATTGTTACTACTAGCCTCTGCCCACGGCTTCGCCCGCGTAGTATCCGGATAAAAAGTATGTGTTATAATATTATTATATAAACTACATAATGTAATGTTTCATCAAAATCAGTTCAGTAGTTTTTGCGTGAAAGAGTAACAAACATCCATCCTCGCAAACTTTCGCGTTTATAATTTTAGTAGGATTAGTTACTTAACATAATATCGTATTAAGTATCTAAGAAGCTGCTGCACAGTTGCACTCCTAGCAGTACCTACCTACGTATATTGCTTGCTCCAAGCCAATATAAGCTCAATACCTACCTTAAATACTGTAACATATTCTCTAAAATCTACTCGACCCAGACAAAAACTAAGTAAATCGGATTATTGGTTTGAGTTTCAAATCTATTCTCACCTTACATTGTTGAGAAAACGATAATTTCCAGTAGGTAGGTTAGAAAGGTACCATACCTAAATAGTTGTGTCGAATGTTTATTATGTTATGTTAAAGATAAATTAATAGTTTTATCCGCCAATCTATGAATAAAGGAAAGTGATGTATCTCTTCGGATAATAAACATACTTTGTTATATATGTTTAGGGTTTATTGTGTATTGGTGTCTTATAGGTAGTTCAAGTAGATTATAATTAATAAAATATAGTAGTATTTTAAGTATAATAATGTTTATTTTCTTCTTTCCTGTCTTTGTACACCTACCAACTTCATCACTTCTCTATCTCTCCTAAAAAGTTTGCTGAAAGAAAAAAAAAATCGCGTTTAGCTCGCCTTTGTACATGCCTCACCTAATAATTTGTTTTATATTTCTGTGTACAATAAAGAATTATAAAAATCACAACAGACAAAAAGGTTGTCATATTTGTCACACAAAATGCTCTCATAATACCTACATTACCTACCCATCATGCTATGCAATTACCCAGTAAATTGAATCATTGGCAGTTACTCAGTCCTTATAGCTTATGTTGTAATATAGCTTACGAATGTTAACTAGTTCCATGCACGTCTTTATAAGTCCCTTCTTTATGCACAGCACTGCCACAAATCATCCATTTAATTCACTTCACACGTCGACTGACAAAAATCGCCCACATACATATCGTGTCATACGAGTAATAAACACCATTTTAGAATCTTGCTATCGTAACACTGTGCGTAAATTAACTTCCATCGGTGCTCAATTATGAATAAGCAATATTAGTAGCAGGAGTTATAGCACGCAGGTTAGCCCGTTGTAGTACGAAAGTGAAAATCGCTCTTTTGATATGCCTATTCCTATTCTTTCTTCCCGTGCAGCCTATCTCAAAAGTCACCAAATGCCCTACGCGTCCAATACAACAACGGATTAGCGATGCATCTACCATGTTTTAGGAACTTGTCTACCTAACATAATTTTTACTTAACAACGGTATGTTTACCATGACTTGTGAGTTGAATGTTTTCCGATATTAAAATATGTTTAAAACCAGATAGTTTCAAAAGTTTTGTCTACCTAACGTTACAATTGAAAATGATATTATCTAAACTAGCAGATTTATTTCTATCTTAAGTGCATCCGGAAGATCCGGGTTGAGGTTAAGACCGTTGTTCAACAAACGTATACGTGAAGTAAACTTACTCATCCTTCCTTTATGTTGTACTTGGGAGTTATAACTTTGGCGCAAAATACATAAGGACACATTCTAGGAATTGCTAAATCGATAGCTTTCACTTTCAAGAAAGTCGAGAAGTCTGATAGAAGTTCTTCACGATTTTTTAAAATCATTAGTTCCATTACGCCTTGGCCTTTTCTATAATGTGTCGCCAATCTCAGGTTCACATCACGATAAATTCCCGTATTTTTAATGCGTAAGATTAATACTTAAGATTTTTCTTACTTTTGTTTAGGTCATCCTTGTAAGCTGTAAAGGCATTTATTTTATTTTCTTTAGAGTGGCGTTAAAAGTTCTGATTTTTATGTCACTGTATTCCATGAAAAATATGCGAGAAAGAAGTGCCTTATGTAAATCACCTCGATAGCTCTAGCTTTGTCCTTTTCTAACATGCAAAAGATGGGGGTGAGCAACTTTTATCGAGCCAATAAAGTTATGGGGTGAATTTCGCTAAGAGGTGTTAAACAGAAAGAAAATTTCAGACATTGTATTTGCAGTAAGTCCATTAACACTGAACAACCATTATTTCGGCAATGTCATTCACATGTCAACGCGTGACGAACGACGCCCGCGCCATCCAACGCCGAAACTTCTCTAATAATAGCTTTTTGATGTAAACATTATTTGTCGCTTACATATTATGTGATATAGGAACAGGTGGCAGATAGGTAGAGATAGTCCTTTTATTTTCTTACTAGATTGTATGTAGTATTGATTGAGGTCTTGGCAGAAAGCTCTCCTGAAAATTTTATATTTAATTACATTCCACTGTCTCTCGATAGGTAGATGTGATACCATAACTGGAATCCCTATAAAATCGTTAAAAAAACGAAAGCTTTTATCATAAAGAGTATCGGTTATCTAAACTTTACCGCTATTATGCATCGAGGAGCTTCATTGTACACATAGATCGCCAGATTAGCTCGGCGACATCATAATGCTGGGAACACCTGCGTTGACGCCTAATGATAAATAACGGCATTAAAATGATGTAAATTACTCGCTAATTGAGTGGCTACAGTGCATTTGCGGTTTAATATCGATAAAGGAAGCCGTACATTGAACAGCTGAGCGGGGTAAAGATTATTTATACATCAAGAGAGGATCCCAAAAGCAGTTCGCTTTGCAAGATAACGAGAAATATTTTATTATTTTCATTCGTTCACCCTATTCTAGACTATTTCGTATTTAAAGAAAGAAAATCTTTTTATTATTCCCCAAACAACACACACAAATAGTAATAAACACAAAACAGATACTTAAGAAAATAACAAAGCGAAACGAAAAACAGACAAACTAAGTAGGTACGTCATTTTGTGTTGCGTGGGATCAAATAGGTCCCCGTCTCAGCATTATACTGCGCCAGAACCTAGGGGTCAGGTGCAGCGCTGGTTTTCAGACGAATTCTATAAAAGATAGTCCATGCCTGCCGCATTTACAAAACACTGACAAATGATATTGTAGTGTAGCCAAAACATTGTACCAAATGATTTTACCCTTAGATGTGTCGAAAAAATCGCCACCTGAGCTTAACGCCTAATGTGTAACGTCATTAAAACGTTAGCAAATAGCGCGCTAAGCTCTGGCCACACGTGCATTCCACGTAGACATCAGACGCGCAGCATAAGACGCAGGTGTAGCCCCAGCAACTGCCAAAACCAAATCGCGACATTTGATTCATCAACCAACACAATATTATTTGACGACTTTTGTGGTGCAGTAGGCGTAGGCCAGCCTGAGACGCAGAAGGTTGCGGGTTCGATTCCCGCCGCGGGACAAATGTTTGTATAATCTGCAAATATTTGTCTCGGGTCTGGGTGTATTCTATGTATATTATGTTATATCAAAAAAAATACATAAGTAGTATATCAGTCATGTAGTTCCCATAATACAAGCTCTACTTAGCTTGGGGCTAGATGATGCTGTGTGAAAATGTTCAGCATTATTTACTTAATTATATAATTAAAAATACAATTTTAAGTAGTTACACAAACATTCAAAATTTTATACAAAGTAGGTTGGTGCCTATAAATCTCAGATTTATTAATCTTCAAATTAGCGATTAAAAGAGATATACAAAAAAATTATACCGATGTAGGTATATATATTCTTTATTTGATAAAAATAGCGTAATTCCTAGCATATAGGAATAAATAAAATTATGCTGGATATTTTCAAACAGCAACATCTAGCCCCAAACTAAGCAGAGATTGTGTTATGGGAACTAAAATACTACTTATATACTTTTTTTGTAAATACTTACATATTATACATAGAAAACACTTAAACCAGAGACAAATATTTGCATATACAAACATTTGTATATGCAAATACACAAATGTTTGAGCGAATGTCACAAATGTTGATTCCAGAGCGGGAATCGAACCCGCAAACTTCTGCGTTTTAGGCGGTACCTACAAAACTACGAAACGAACATTGATATAAAATTTGTAGTGATGACTAAGATCCATATAAAATTTGTTCACCTCTGTGCGTTGGCGAGCGTTGAAATAGAACTTCCGAAATAAAATTTGACAAAAATATTTACATTCAGCTGATATTGTGACGTGACCTCACCCATGCATAGGTACTTGTGATATGGACCCTGACCTTGCGGAGCGTCGTCGTGCATTTGAAAACTGACCTTGGCAATAGTCTGCTAGCTAATCCCGCAAACTGTGTAATATCATGTTAAATAACCTTGATTATGATACAATTTTCCAAAGTACATTGAGTTAAATTAAATTTATATTTTATTATATTATCAATTACCTACCTACACATATTGTAAAAATGGGAATTTTCACGTACTGCACTATCGGTGAAAGCACCGACTAAGTTTCGACTCATTCCGAGAGTCTTTATCAGGGTGACTGATCGCGACTTTCTCCCTCCGCGCCGCGCCGTGCACTACAGTTTAATCCTACCTACACTTCAATCTAATTATTTAATTTAATTGTTTCTGTTGATTATGGTCTTAAGGAAATTGAAGGAAGCCTATTCCTTCAATTTCCTTCCATTTTCCCCTGTCTTTTGTACCAAAATTATATACCTATAAATACGGTATTTAGTTCAGAGTTAAATGTTATATGGTGTGTTGGCTTACTAAGGCGCCTGCCTTGCCTACCCTGAGCTTCGTAAGAGTATTTTAATTAGTGAACCAACAAAAATCAAGGATTAAAGAACACTCGTGCACGGCGCGACGCGGAAGGAGAAAGTCGCAACCACTCACCCTGATGAAGACTCTCGGAATGAGTCGAAACTTAGTCGGTGCCTTCACCGATAGTGCAGTACGTGAAAATTCCCGTTTTTACAATATGAATAGTCAAGTTCACGATAGTTTTTGGAATAAAAAAAGCTGTAACACAATTAAGTAAGATTAAAATATTACCAACACCATTATCCGCAGCATGCAGTAATAGGAACCATAACATATTCTTATAAGTAGATAACCAACCTACTCACAAATACTATTTATAACAGCTTTTTTAAATTTGCTACAGGAAAGCGCAAAGACGTCGATATCCTCAAAATGAGTGTTATATGAAAAAATGTAGGTAGGAACTTAACTTATTATAAATTGAACTTTAGATCAATAAAGTAATATCAAAGGTTTCTAGGTATACCAAACATAATTGACCATTTATCGATTCACCTCGTCACGGCTCCGTGAAAGCTAACAACTTAACTGGCAAGTTTACTGCCGTTTGCCGTTACGGTTGTTGTGTAAGAAGATACAACTTGCTGATTCAAAAAACTATCATTACGAGAGAAGCTTTTAAAAATATTGCCCGTGTTTGTCAACACAAAACCGCAAGAAAGTCAAGTAAAATTCATTGATTCATTAAAATTCACTTTGAAACGTCAATTCTACCTTCTGTTCCTCCGCGACCAAGCCACGAATTCCTAACATAACCTAAAATCACTTTAACTTTAACGAAAGGAAGGCAAGTAACAAGACTGTTATTCTTTTTAATGATCGTTTTACAAAACAATAGATTTTTCATTCTGTTAGTGCAACTTCAATCCCAAATTTTTTTATAATCTAAATAGTCCGATATGTATGCCTTTTTATACTGTTTTAGTTTAATTACGTTTTTAAATTTGTATATTGTCTACTGTCGTACATATCTTGGTTTGTGATAAAAGCGTACACCTTGTCCTTTGATCATCCCATCTACCTCTAGAGTCGGTAGATGGGAGATTCTTTATCTAGTTTCCAGTTTTAGGAGATGTCATGGCTTTGTTCCCCTTGATTTGAGAACATGTATTGCCACCATCCACTGCCTAAACTATTTTACAACTTATGGTTCAATCAACGTACTTTACAAGAATGAAGAAGACGGAACATTTATTTGTGTATCTACTTTGCAGACATATAGTCTAACGAATAACAAAGACTAGCAAGAATATCTAAGCTAAAGCATAAAATAGAATACAGGATTATAGTACCCAAAGGAACATCCTACTAGTTTTAAAAATACGAAAGTTTGTGAGGATGGATGTTTGTTACTCTTTCACGCAAAAACTACTGAACGGATCTTGATCAAACTTTACGATAATATAGCTTATACATCAGAATAACACATAGGCTACTTTTTATCTGGGTACCACGCGAGCGAAGCCGTGGGCAGAAACTAGTATCTATATACAACCATTAGAAATATGTTCCGCCCTATAGCGTCCGATAAACGACACAAATTGGCGTCCAACATTTTTGTTGTGTCATAAATATTGTAACACAACGCTGATAACGTATGATAAGCTTTTTCGGGTTAAAATGTGTTGCGTCCAATAACTATTCTCACGTTTAGGATGGCGTAACCCAAATACTTCTGCCAGTGTAAAGTTGAAAGCTCGGCTCGGCACCTGTGCGCAGTGCGCACGACCCGCGTCTGCGGTCCCGGTGCGCGCGAGTTTTCACTTTCACGGGCCGTTGCCCCTCGCCCAGCCTCGGACCACTTCGGCTGTAGGTCAAGGTTGGACTGGGATTGGTGCTCAATGAAACACGACTGCATCGGAGCAGGATAATTCGACGGTTTGGGGTGATAAGACAATGGCATCGACATTCGTGACGTAAAATATCGTCTCGCATCAACTGTTCTGATAAGTAAAATGAAGTGCGTGACTTTTTATTAGTCATGAAAATGTTGCCAAACATCATCATTTTTCTCTCTGCTCGTTAACAAATAGAGCTACTTATTTGGAAAGAAATGGGATAGTTGGAATGGGAAGATGATTTACATTCCAACTATCCCATTTCTGTTCCAACTATTCCATTCCCATGTCTACGATGAATTGTAGACGTTCTGGAGAAAGTCCAAGACAAGAGTACCCTAAACCGACGAGCTTGTATGAAAAATGTGATGAGTGAAAATCCGTGGAAACAGGCGTGACTTTATGTATAAGTTATATGATTTTGGAAAACGTCGAATACAATCAGCAGACATCCGCTACTCCAGTTCTGTAAACGGAATACAAATGCACGTTCGAGCATAATTAACACACATTCTTAACGATTATCGTTTTACCCATTGCTTTATGAACTCAATATGTAGATTCGGAACATTCACCAGCAAAGAATTGTTTGTTTATAGCCTCGTTTATATGCCCTCTGTCTGTCAGTTAATTTAGCTAACATGATTCGCAAATTCTGTTATCAGGATCTGGAAAAACTGTTATGATGTTCGAGTCTTAAAAGTAGGTTTCAAACCAACCTGCTTAGTTACACTATCAGTTTTATTTTTTGTTTTGTTAGATTAGATAAATAGGTTAGAAACATGGACGAATAAACCGAATGAGGCCAATTTAATGCCACAAAGATTTCGTCACGAATAAATTTAATGACCATAACAAAAATATTATTAGAGATCGTCGACCTTTGTTATCATGCTTATCGCGAGGAAACATTGCTGCTCTTGGCAAAGAAAGGGTGTTATCGTCGTAAAGATAAATAGATAAGTAGTTACAACAAATCCGAAAAAACAATTGTTCTTTTACATGTTGACTCGTAAATCATGTCAAAATCAAAGTCAAAAGGGTGTTATTCATTGAAATCACAAGGATCATATAGAAATCAGCTAAAAAAACTACGTGAATTTAAAATTTTGAAGCGAATTTACGCAGATTTCTCGCGCGCAACCAAGCCTAGAAGTATAATGTAACAAACTGCTGGTTTTTTTTGATGATCCCTCATTCAGCTGTAGCGTGGAGCCAATCGAACAAGGTGAACTCACTGAAAAAAATAGTACTCGTCAAAGAATTAAATAAAGTAAAAAAACATTACAGCAATATGTACTTGCAATATGTTCGTTCGGAAAAGTACTACCATCAATCAGCCTCTATTTTTACCGCCAAGCAGTAATAAATAAGGAGTATTCCTTATTTATTACTGCTTGGCTCTATTTTTATGCATAGGTGCCCGAAGAATAGGTGCTCAAACGGAGCACCTATTCTTCGGGCACCTATGCATTGAGCACCAAAGGTATTCCCATTTAAGCACCAATCAATATTTTAACGAGGTGCTCAAATGGGAACAAAAAATAAAATTTGATTTTATTCCCCATTGAGCACCTACGGCACTGTAGCTTCTAGTGATGGGGTTTATAATAATTATAATAAATATCAAACGGGAATACTTCATAAATAAGTATGAACACATTGCTTTGCTCCGATTTAAAGGGTTAATATGGGCACACAATTTATACTTAAAAAATCGTTTGGACTGACTGACTGACTGACTGACTGATCTATCAGCGCACAGCCAAAACTACTAAGTCTAGAAAGCTGAAATTGGAAATATTGTTTTATTTTATAACGTAAGCATGCGCTAAGATAGGATTTTTGGAAAATTTTCACTTCAATGTAAATGGGGGGAGGAACTTTATATGAAAGTCTCTGTTCTTTGAAGTTAGAAACATTAACTTTTGATTACAGCTTCTGAGCGTAAATAGATAATGACGTGTTTCAGGGTTTTTGTATTTTCATATTTTAGGGCGGGGAAATGACATGTGAAATTTTGTATGGAAGTTTTTTAAAGGTTAAAAACTTGAAAATCGGAATTGTATTTACGCATCATAAGTAAACAATGACGTGTTTCAGGGTTTTTGGATTTTCTTTTTAAGGGTGGAAAGCGGGGGCTGAAAGTTCAAAAAACACATCTTCACGCGTGTTTTTGTTGTGCATTTTTGTCTCAAATACAGTAACGCCTCGAGAACCTAGTGTCTAGACAAACCTAACATAGGTTTAAAGATGCTGCTAACTAACTATTGTACCTACTTAATTTGTTAATAAATAAAATTAATAAAAGCCGCTGGCAGCAGCTAGTATTTATAATTCTAACGTATAGGTGCCGTTAGAATAACAGACAAATCATTTGTCTTAATTTCTGGTGGGCCATATTATGTCTGGTTGCCTCTAAATTAGTTATTTAACCTAACTTATGTATTGCAGCGCTACCTAGTAGATAATATATATCTAAGAACCTTCCTTAAAGTCGTATAAAAGTATTGCCAAAACCGCATTTAAAATTTATAAGCAATATTAGAGGAACATAAACGAACAAACAAACTATCTCTTATTCAGACGCATACTTAATTACTCACACCGGCTTTTGGTGTTACAGCGCGAGTAAAATATGGTTTCCCTTTAAACTTCGGATAATTAAATATGTAGATACGTCGTTATTTACTAACATGATTTCATTTTACTGTGTAATCTGCTTTTTGGGTGTAGTAGGTACACTCGGTTTAAACATAAGATGCGTAAAGGACAAAAAACCTGTGATTGCCAATAATCCTATCTTACTAATATTATAAACGCGAAAGTTTATGAGGACGGATGTTTATTACTCTTTCACGCAAAAACTACTGAATGGATTTTGATGAAACATTACAGTAATATAGCTTATACATCAAAATAACACATAGGCTACTTTTTATCTGGATACCACGCGGGCGAAGCCGTGGGCTTCTGCCCACGGCTAGTATCATTTGATGGCATTCATATAACACGACATAAGTGTTGTTTAATTGAAGTTCTATCACACTAGGTACCAACTACAGTAGAACGTCTGAAATCTGAAAGCGGTCAATCATTTCATGAAATCTGAAATAATTATGATGTCAATCGTCATTAAGGTAACAGTTGCCATAATTAATTGTACGTCTTGCAAATATTGCAATATAAGTTAGACATGGGCGTTTTCATTTTTTACCACAAACGGTTATGTAACCGATATACAGTTTGCATATCGATATAGAAAACGGTTTTCAGATATCGATATCAGTCGCAGGGGTTTTTAGATAGGCAAACTAACAACGAAACGACAAACGCAAACTTGTTCAGTTATTTATCAGTTTAGCAACTTGTAACTACGCCGGCGTGAAAACATGGACCAAATAGAGTTACAATAGAAAGTAAACCATATTGCCAGCTGTCTATAATATATTTTTACGCACGCCATTATCATGCAATCATGGCTAATGTGACGTCATATTCGCTCATGTCGTTTCGTTTGGTTTTTGGTTTGTGAAGTTTTCGTTTTGTTCGTGTCTGTAACAGTTGAAGTTTTGATAAGTTTTCATGATATCGCTTATGTGGATTTAAATATCGATATGGTATCGATATCTAACCCATATCCGATATCAGTTACGTTTCGATATATCGAACTCATGTCTAATATAAGTTTTGACGGATGTTTATCGCGTTTAATGTTTTTTTATTTTTCCTACGTTTCTACTGTGTTGCAACGGCCGTGGTCACGGGATGACTGGAGTGTATGGAGTTATCTGTTCTACCTTTGTATTCGAAACTCGCTTTCCATTAATACTGCAGTCCCAATTTGTACTGTGTATGAAAATGTTTTTTTCCTTGTTGCAGATAGTAAACCATGCATGAACAGGACGGTGATAACGAGCCGGCGCATCACGCGCGTCGGCCTATGAATGCTTTCCTTATATTCTGCAAACGTCACAGAAGCGTCGTCCGCGACAAATATCCCAACCTTGAAAACAGGTAAACATCATTACTAAAGCTTTTTATTCCAAAAACGATAGTGAATATGATGATTTATATTGTAAAAACGGGAATTTTCACGTACCGCACTATCGGTGAAGGCACCGTCTAAGTTTCGACTCATTCCGAGTCTTCATCAGGGTGAGTGATCGGGACGTTCTCCCTCCGCATCGCGTCGTGCACTGTCTTACTTCTTAGTAACTTAGTCGTTGCCTACACCGATAGTGCGGTACGTGAAAATTCCCGTTTTTACAATATAAAGTAAAGCTTATCAAGTGTTCCGTCTTTGTTTATAACAATAGATAGGCATTTGAGTGGACACAGTTTGAGACATCTACCTATTGAATTTGGCTGTCGTTTCGAATTTATTTGGGCATGAAACGAGCTTTGTGAACTTGGCACCCGACTTTGGAAAATCTTTCTTTTTTTTTTTAATCTTGTAGATATTGGTATGTAGTTGATTGTAGTAACATTTTTTTTGTTTGTAGTAGCTCTAAAAAAAAATTAGAGGACTTTAAAAAAAACTCATCTCCCGGTTTAGTTGCAAAAAAATTAAAAAATTTTTTTTTACTTGGCACATGACTTTGGAAAAAAGTTTATCTATTTAATCTTGTAGATTTTGGTATGTAGTTGATTGTAGTAAAAATTTTTTTGTTTGTAGTAGCTCTAAAAAAAAGTTCGAGGCCTTTGAAAAAAAACTCATCTCCTGGTTTTGTCAGCACTCAAGTTTGGTAGTTGATTCGTGAACAGAATCGTTTGTAGTTGATTGTAGTGGCAAAATTTTCATTTGTAATTGCAAAAAAACTAAAAAAAAAATTTTACTTTGCACATGACGTTGGAAAAAAGTTTTTTTTTTATTTAATCTTGTAGATTTTGGTATGTGGTTGATTGTAGTAATTTTTTTTTTGTTTGTAGTAGCTCTAAAAAGATTTCCCAAAGTCGGGTGCCAAGTTCACAAAGCTCATGAAACGAGCACAATAGCAATGCTTTCATTCATGTAAATAGACAACCAGCAGTATTGAGCCAAACTGTTCCATCGAGCTAATGCATTGGTGAAACCTGGAACCTTCTATCACTTAGAATAAGGTCACAATATGTCGATTAAATTATACACGACTTGATCATTCAAGTAGTCCTAGTGTAAAATTGTGTTTTTTGTGATTGTAGATCTATTACGAAGATTCTCGGAGAATGGTGGGCCAACTTGGACAAAGAAGAGAAAGCTTGCTACACAGGTCTTGCTAAACAGGTACTTGACTTGTCAATTAAATTATGATACGGAATGCATTCAATGTTTATCATTGCAATTCATGAAATAAAATCAAATTTATCTCTTTCAGTATAAAGACGCTTTCTTCAATGCTCACCCTGACTTCAAATGGTATAAACTGCCAGCTCCGCCACTCCGGACTCTCTCTTCTCGGCCTAGAGAAACTACCGAAAAAATTGTTGAGTCACCTATTAGTGAACACCATGAATTGGAAAAAACTAATAATAACTCAACTAAAGTAGACTTTAACAAAAAGCCTGATGATGTCACGCTCGACAGCGAACCCAAAACGCTGTCGATGTTCACGCCTGGCAAGTTGGCCGATGAAGCCCATATGGGAGGCCTCAGCAGCCTCCTCTCAACTAAGACTGAAACACAAACCCTCAACCCATATTACTCACCTCCTTCGTTTAAATTCAACACGATCTCAACTCTCAATGATTACCGATCTCAAAATTTAACTAAAGCCCCTAACGAAGACAATATACGTGAGCTGCAAAACGCGCTCACTGAAACTACTAAGGTATTCGAAGAAGACTTTAATGGAAAAGAAGGAGTATATCATTATGGCAACGTTCAGAACGATCAGTTCACGAATCAAGATGTGATAGACCAAATAGTTGATAAGAGATTTTCTAAGGATGAAGAACGGAACTGGTCCGATGAAGAGAAAAACGCGAAATCGGGTAGGTCATGTAAGGGCAAACGTTACCAAGAGTTTATGTCTGTTGGGGGACTAATAGCGAATAAGAGGCAAAAGAAAGATTTCTCCGACAAATTGTCAGACGATGGCTACAGCGCGAACTATAGCTGGGAACCTGGCAGCTCCCGCAGCGAGGGATCAATTTCCGCCGACACTGATGATCCGAAGAACATTAACTCGACCATTGAGATTTCAACCGAAAACGATAATAAAGACGATGCTACGAATGAAGCCGAACCGGACAATAATGCTAATAAAACATTCAAGGCTGCCGACTTTGACTTGGATGCTAAAATTCGAGCCTTACCCTCCCTTAGTCTTGAGAAGTTTCAGCAAAAGAAGCGAGAAAATAAGCGCAAGAAGAAAACAGTCAATCCGAGACCTCGGTTGCTCGAGACGCAAATTATCAACACAGTCCCTCGACCGATAATGGACGAAAGGAGACAAATGATCGAGAGCTGGCGGGAGACTGTGATCGGCAGCCAGAAGCGGAAACCTAGGAAGATAAGCATCACAAGGCTGGAAATCAACAGCATGATTTCAAGCGTGGACTACAACAGCGCGCATAAAACAAGCCCCGAAATCAAATTCGCAATGGAAGCGCCTTGCACTGTCGTTCAGGACATGGAACTCGGGAGGCAGCCGCCGCGTAATGTGGATCTACTTGGGCTGGCGACGTTGGCCGAAGTCGCGGCCAACACTTCCAAGCTGGAGGATTCGTCGATCATCAACACCTTGACCGCCAAAGCGAGCGATGAATACGCTTCCAAGGTATGAGATACCACATAGCCTTAAAAGATATTCCAAAAATTATTTACTTTGTAATAATCAGATAATATTTATACATAGATCTACTTTTACAATGTACGCATAAAAAATAATATTATTGTACACTTTTGATTGTAGTTTTTATAAAATAGCTATGTATAGAGTTATTTATATTCAGATAGAGAAGAAACTATGTATACATATTTTAGTTGGATTGTGTCGTTGTGTAGGCTGCTACATATTGCTTTTTAGAGTTAGAAAAAAAAATGGTGATAGAATAAATTAATCACACGAATAACACAGGCATAATGTATTTTACGTTAATTTTAAGGATTTGCATATTTTGCATTAATCCGAACTGCAGTTTAACATGTTCTTGATACCATATTATTTGATACCCTTATTAAATTCATACATACGTAGCTTGATTAGAACATGTTAAATTGGAATTTCATCACAATAAAATATATTATAAAATAATATAATACATGCAACGCCAAACTATTGTCATATTATCGTTACTTTAAACCTCATTATGTATAATGAAATTAATGATATAGGTAATTTAAATCGCCTTATTTAGATAATTAAACAAAACAAGACACCACGTGCATAGACTGCATTGCATTTTAAATGGTGATTTATTTGTGTTTTTAATGTTGCATATTTTGCAATTATTGATATTTTTATACAAATGTGACGTAAAGTCATTCATTTTATACAAAGGGCGAATTTATCACAAAATTTAAATTGATCTAGTATTCAAGTTATTGCGAAAAAACATCAGATATATAAAAAAAAAGTTAAAAATTTAAATCATCGTATTGTTTATGTTATATTTAAAAAAATATAAATGTAGCCAATAAACTCTACCACTTAAAAAGAGTATAACTCGCAATCATTTATTTGTGATAAATAAACTAGTTTTAGTTAAACTCTTTATCGATTTTATCGTTCAAATTATATATCGATTTGTTACAAATTACCTACTGGAAATGAAAAAAAATCTTAAACTTTGGCCGTATCATTTTATCTTGTCCCTATTTAGGTACCTGAAGAATCTAAAAGAATCATGCGATAAATCATTCTAACGTAAAATATCATTACATTCGGTATATTAAGATATTTTTAAAACACCTAAATTATGTTAAATCGAAAATTATTATTATATAGAACAGTGTTTCTCAAATTAAACGCGTTTACGTTTCAATTTATTTTAAGTACTCTCTTTGGTTTTATTTTCTACGTTTGGATCGCTGCGCGTTGGTGAAGTTTCCAACTCAGATCTAGTCTGTGTAGGGTTTAAAAATTCATCAATTACGAAATACGAAGTGCACTTAAATTTTTTATTAGTTACAAAACGATGACACAAGCCATAATGTGACATGCTCATCCAAAGACCAAATATATTAGAATAGTGAAGCTAGGCTGTAGATATGTATTATTGTAATGTATAAGTGATATAATGAAGTAATATGTATTGTATTTTTTATGAAAATTACATAGACATGTCAATATTTGTGTCATTCCAGAATATCTAAATTGTCAAGTTTCTTACCTACATAATTGACGTATTTGTTTTGCATTTCGTTTTGTAAATCTTCACATAGCTTTTAAATCGTAGGTATTTTATAATAATTATGTTGTTTTTATGTAAATTTTTATTGATTGTTAAGTTTTCTTTATACGGTTGAGAGCTTCGTCGGTTCCTATGAGATTTGTATCGTAGAGCTTTTACTAAACACATGGATGGACCCAGGATGTATCAAGCGATCCTTGTGAGAAATATTTTGCCTTGTCATTAAGTAAAAGCCTTATATATTAAATTAGAGTTTAAGGTAATTGAGTTGGGGCCAGTATGTGCAAGTACATGATAATAATCACATTTTGGTGATATTGTAATAATTATGGGCCTTAGTGCAAGAATGGTAAACTGATAAGGTTAAGATCATGGGGATCTAATATTCTTAGGGTCCGTATAAATTGAATAATGGTGCTGGAAGATCTGTTTGTATTGAATTATTTTAAGGATCACAGTCTATTGCTAGGTTAACGTTTGCGATGGGCTTTTAGTCAGTATAGTTATTGATTGTTATTTTTAAAACTAGCAATGTCATTTTGTGGGAGATACCTACACATATTTATTTGAAACGTAATATTTAACTGCAGGTACAAAAGCGCAAATAGATTAAAAAATGATTTAGTTTATCATAATCGTTTGAGAAACACTGGTCTTTCGTGTAAAAGTAAGTTAGGGCATAATAGTCGGCTCCCAAAGTGTTTATTTACCTGTTTGGTTCCAAAGTATATTGTTGAATGTTTTGTTATTTGCGAGCGCGGTTCGAGATATATCCTTTTATTATAGAAATAAAGTTTATTCATATTAACAGTTGTTTGTTTTATTTATTTTAACGTAAACATTACTTGATAAAGTGTAGGGTAGGAAGGAGGGGTGTGTGGATAAGGATAACAATAATGCAGACTGGCTGCAGCTAAAAAGTAGGTACGCACCTACTTACCTACAGTCTACCTACTTATTTTTACGTAAACAGGTTTTCCCTAGCTAGTGACTATTAGAGTCCCGTAAAACCTTACATCTTTGGCCACATGTTACAAGAAATTTAAAATATCTAAATAAATGTATAGTAAGTGGTGTGTTTAATGGTTTGCAAGCAAAGTATACATTTATTACGAACTGTCAAACATAGAAAACTCAAAAAAAAATTATAATGGCCACGATTCTGTAGTACACTGACTAAACTAAATTTAAACTATCGCTCTCTTTTACTGATAGTGTACGCACGAAAGAGATAGCAAGAATTTTAGTGCTGTGTGCTGCTGTTTATAGTCAGCATGTTTTGATATCACGACTAAATTTATATGGAAAACTTAAATCTGACTAATCTCATCATCAGCCCACATCAGTCCACTGCTGGACATAGGCCTCTCCCAATACGCGCCACGGAGCCCGGTGTTCGGCTCTTATCATCCACTTACTGCCCGCTGCTTTCCTTAAGTCATCGCTCCACCTAGCCGGGGGGCGCCCCACACTACGTTTACCCAGACGCGGTCTCCACTCAAGCACTCGTTTACCCCAACGGTTATCGGTTCTTCGGCATATATGACCAGCCCATTGCCACTTCAGCTTACTAATCCTCTGAGCTATGTCGATGACTCTCGTTCTCTGTCGGATAATCTCATTACGGATTTTATCCTTCAGAGAAACCCCGAGCATAGCTCGTTCCATAGCTCGCTGTACGACCTTGAACTGGTGGATTAGCCCAACTGTGAGTGTCCACGTCTCGGCACCGTAGGTCATCACGGGTAGGACGCACTGATTGAAGACTTTAGTCTTCAGGCATTGTGGTATGGGTGACGAGAAGATTCGACGTAGTTTCCCGAACGCTGCCCAGCCCAGCTGGATCCTTCTCTTGGCCTCCTTCTCGAAGTTGTGTCTACCCAATTGCAAAATTTGCCCGAGGTAGACATATTCTTGAACAACTTCAAGTGGATGGCCTTGTACGACGATTGGCTCCGGGTCTATGTTCCCATTGAACATAATTTTAGTTTTATCCATGTTCATCCGGAGACCAATTCGTTGAGAAGAGTCAGCTAGGCCATCTAGCATACCCTGCAGCTCCTGCAGTGACTCCGCCATCAGGACTATGTCATCCGCAAATCGCAAGTGTGAGATGTACTCGCCATTTATGTTGATGCCCATATTTTTCCAGTCCAGCGTCTTAAACAGATCCTCCAATGCGTTAGTGAACAGTTTTGGAGATATGACATCTCCCTGTCTCACTCCTTTGCGCAATTGGATGGGATTAGACTGCTGGTTCTGTACTTGAACACTCATGGTCGCGGTTTCGTACAGACATCTCAACACTTCGATGTAACGATAGTCCACTTGGCATCGCTGCAGGGATTCTAAAACAGCCCAGGTTTCGATGGAGTCGAAGGCTTTTTCGTAGTCCACAAATGCTAAACACAGGGGCCGATTATACTCCTCGGACTTCTGTATAATCTGCCGCACTGTATGGATGTGGTCCACGGTACTATAGCCGCTTCGAAACCCGGCCTGTTCCGGAGGCTGAAACTCATCGAATCTTCTTGCGAGACGATTCGTGATGACTCTAGAAAACAACTTGTAGACGTGGCTCAGGAGTGAGATGGGCCTATAGTTCTTTAAAAGTGTTTTGTCTCCTTTCTTGAAGAAAAGGATAACAATACTCCTGTTCCACGCCTCCGGGGTTCTCCCACGGTAAATGACAAAGTTGAAGAGCTTCTGCAGTTCCCTTAACACTGGGACTCCTCCTGCCTTCAGAAGCTCAGATGTGATTCCGTCATCACCGGGGGCTTTTCCGCTTTTAAGTTGCCTAAGAGCCATCTCGATTTCATTCACGTTAACATCTGGCAGCTCATCCGTAAAGTGGCGCGTTAGTGTGGCTCTGGAATCGTGAATATCGGGTTCAGGGCGGGGAGCATGTGAGTCGTACAGCCGGCCATAGAAGTCCTCTATTTTAACTAGTCCTGACTAATCTGACTAGTTAAAAATAACGTAGCAAATATTTGTATTCGTCTGGAATGAGGAACAAGTAAATTTTAAAATTGTTAAATGCGTTTGTTTATCGGATTTTGTTCATTATGGTTTGTTTAGGAATGGGGATTTGTCGTGCAGCCTCTCGTGATGATAACTCTTTTTTTTCTATCATTTCAACGGCAAGTTCGAGAATTTGTTATGAATAATTTTTATATTGACGGGCCCCAAGACGCCTACGTATCCTTTCTTTTTTCTTCGGGTTTTCCTTTGCTATTAGATACATCCTCATTACTTAACAATAAAGAGTATTATACTACTGCATAGCATTACTACAGAACATCGAAGAACGCTTTCTCTAAATATTTAACTGGCTTCCACCCGCGGCTCCGCTCGCGTGGTACTCGTATGTAAAAAGTAGCCTATATGTTATTCCTAGTCTAGAACTACATTATGTACCTAAGTTTCTGCGCAAACCTTTCAGCATTTTTGGCGAGAAGGGTACCCATACCCATACCCTCCTAATAAATATCCAAAAAAAAACGCATTTATAATATGTACGCATGTGTACCTACTACTACTGGTCAAAATGTTTTGGCAGCCCTAATGTATATTTGAAGGCGGCCAATGTTTACGACTCGAGGTACCGGCAACTGTAGGTATCAATGGCCGATTTCTCACATACAAAGACTTGTGGTAAGCTACAGAACACATCAAAAGATTCCCCTGACATTATTTCATATCATAGTTAGAAACTACTTAGCTAGGCAACTCCAAATCTACACACGAAAAAAAATCCGAAAACCAAAATTTGGTCCGCACTTCACACAATTTTAACAAGTTCTGACAGAAAACTGAATGCAGTTTGCGAGCAAACTAGCAGTCACTTTTACTAGAAAAATATTCAAATTTCTACTACTTTTTAAAAAATGATTCTGTATCGCACCGTTTTAGTGCTACCAATCAATTTAGTTATTTTTAGGGTTCGGCCAAAATTACAGTTAGAAAAAGTTCCGGGTTTTACGGTAGGTACATATGTATTATGCGGTTCTTCAAAAATGACGATTTATTATTTTTGAATGGTTGGCAACGCGCTTTTGGGAATACCGAGCAATCACGTTTTCCATCCTACTAGAGTATGAGGGCATTTTCACAAAAAAGTACACCCCCCACTTTTACGCTGTCCCACGTTTTTAAAGTTGTACTATGGGTTTATATGAATGCGTATAATATATTTATTTAAATAAATCGATCATAAATATATTAAATTTGTTTTATAATCAACTATCATTGCGTAAATAAGCTTAATTGATTAAATTATGGACAATTTAGATAATAGAAGAAGCCATTTTTGACTTGTCCCAGTGCTATGCAGAGATATAATACAGTACGCGGATGATACCACGGTTGTTATATCAGCAGAAAACATTCATGACCTTTTCAAAAACATCAGCCATACAATAAGCGTACTAGCGAATTGGTTTAAAATTAATGGGCTTAAACTAAATGCAGAAAAAACAAGCGTCATGATTTTTAATGCCATGTCTGTGACTAATCCTACATAGTATGATGATTCCTCTGCAATGCGGCACTATGATAAATAGCTCTAGGCTAACTTCTTGGCTTTGAGCTGGATCCAGGTCTGACTTGGAAACAGCATATAGACTCTACTTGTAAGAAAATGTCGAGAGGAGTGTATGCTCTAAAGCAGCTACGCCCTATCATGACGGAATGTAATATCAAAGAGACATACTATGCATATGTTCACTCTATTATGTCGTATGGAATTATACTTTGGGGATGGTCAACCGACTGTGAAAGGGTATTAAAAATACAGAAACGCGCAATAAGGGTACTAGTAAAGGCTAAGTATAAGGAATCATGCAGGGATCACTATAAAAGGCTACATATATTGACTTCGACATCTGTCTATATACTTGAAATATTAAAATATGTAAAGAAAAATATCGGCCAATATAAAATAAGAGGAGCCAACAGTAACCGGAGCATCAGAAATGTAATGTGTTTAGAGTCAGCTAAACATAGGCTGAGTGTGTCCAAAAAACAACCACAGGTTATCGGACCCAAACTGTTCAACAAGCTTCCGCTGAGCATAAGACAAAGTACGTGTGAAAAGTCGTTTTGTAGCAGGGTCAGGCTGCTTCTCCTCAACAAAACCATTTACAATGTCAACGAATATTTAGAAAATGACTATAATAACTTCAACGCAAATGTTGAGTAGGTACGTAGTTTGCCCTAGTTTTAAAATGATATCCAATAATATATATATATATTGTTAACCTACTGGTTAGTTATTATACTAAATGGACATGCACGAATTTATTTAGAATCTGTAAAATTTATTTTATCTTATTATACACGAATTTATTGACTATTGAAATTATTTAAATTAACTAGGATATTATTTTATAACTTTTTATTAAATTGACGAGAGACTGATGTCACACCAATCATATTAATTAAGTTTTAATAATTGTTAATGTGGTATTCTGTCTTAATAAATGATATTCTATTCTATTCTATTCTATTCACCTTCGAACATAGTGAAATTACCGGAAATATTTCCTACAAAAACGTCAATTTTATGTATTACTGTAGTGGAGTATTTTTTCCGTCTCAAGGTTTTAAAATTTTAAATGATACCCTAATATTACAGGCGTCAAATTCATTTTTGTTAAGAACGTAAATCGTGTCCCGACCGGACAGGTCAGCACAGTGAAGGTCCAAAAGCAATTATTTTTTTAACTAAAACCATTTTGTTTATTAAAAATGGAAAAACTGTCTACAAAGGATCATAGCTGCAATTTTAGAATCAGAGCGTTTGGTGAATTCCTAAAGTAAAGACGGTGTTTTGCTGGTGTCGGCGGACCATGCTCATTCCATATCCATAGGTCAGTTTTAAAGCCTTTTTTCTCATTACGTATTTGTACCACAATATTAAACTATTTTTAATCGTTTTTTGGTGTTATTTAAGGAATGTTTTTTACAGTTCATTTAGACAAACTTCGTCTTGCTTGGTTAGCATGTGTTTTTTTCTCATCTCATTTGGATAGTGACGTTTTGAGCCGTCACATATAGGGCGGACCACCAAAGTCATTAAACTGACTCATAAAGCTAGGTATATATTACAATTCTTTTCTACTCTTGATCAAACGAAATGTTTGGATAAAATATTGGATGGTAAAAATATTGATAAGTAAAAGAGAAAATAATTTAAAACCGAAAGATTAGAATTTAAATTAAACTAAAATTAAAATAGTACCTTGTTTTCTAAAATCCTTATCTTTTATTGTTTTTTTTTTAATCCGCACTTTTAGTTTGATTAAGTGTAGAAAAAACAAAAAAAAACGAAAAACTTATAATTATTGTTTTTCTTTAAGTTCATTTAAGTGCCATTTAATTTAACAATCATTTTGATTACATTTAAGGTTAGTGTTAGCAGGTAGTTAATCTATATTTAATTAGTTTGGTAGACCTACCTACCTATTTTGATTTACGACATGACTGAAAACAACAAATAAATGTTACTATAGAAAAATTCTACTTTTAATTCCAATTTTCCATTATTGTAGATGTGTCAGTTAGGTGACTGTCCCAACTTACATGTGGTTTATTTTACTATTAATAATTTCATTTTAATTTATACTTTATAATTTATTTATTTCTCTTATTTAAAACAGTATAATAAAGAGTATACTATTAATTAATTATAAAACAGGATGCTTGACTTAAAATTAAAAAGAAAATAATGATCGCAATGGAATTAATGGTCACAAAACGGAATTAAAATCTTAATTTTAAGTAATATTAAATTATTTCTAGATTAATATGTATTTTTTTAAGATAAATTAAAATATTTGGAACTAATCAAAGTTGAAAATAATGTCATAGTCCCTTTATTTATAAAAATACAGGCGATTTTTAGTGTCACCTAACTGACCACTATTTTTCTATATTGTCCACTTATTAATTCTATTTTTCATGTAAATTACGCTATTTTTCGGGAATAATGTTTAATTCTCAATTCGAAAAAAATGTAAAAATATTATGAAAACCTCAATCAACTAAAAACACAAGTGTAAAAAAAACTCCTCAATTTTTGTAGGGGTGCTTTTTTTAGTAAAAATGCCCATGAAATATATACTTACTCAGAGATCTAAAGCAATAGTAGGTAGGTACCTTCTACCTACACTAAAAAGCGTTACCTTTACTTACACATACGAACCTCTGGGCGCTGGTCCAGAGGTTCGTATGTGTACTTAATTGTGTGTTAACACACCACACACAATCCCTATGTTCTCTGTTCACCCTAGCAATAATAGTTATCGAGACAAGTGATTCTTTGCGCGACCAAACGTCGCGATAGTTGGCTGCCTTGGACTGTTGCGTTTTGCATAGGTACCTAGGTAGCAGGATGACATAAAAATCCAGTCCAGTCGATATAAAAATTAGGCAGTAATGTACCGGTACCACGCGAGCGAAGCTACGGTAAGAGACGACGACGTTATATTTTAATAAAAATATTCATGCCTATTCGACTGTCACCAGTTATAATTAAAGATAAAGATAATTTTGTTTTTCAATTTCAGATGAAACTAAATTCTTTGCAACTTAACTAATACAGTGAGTAACTTATAAACTAGAGACATTACTAGTATATTAAGATTGCTCTGGTCTTTATTTTTTTATAAATTACTACAGGTTATAATAAAATAAGGATGTAGTTACAAAACCGTACCCTCCGTGCTAGATTTAACTGTGTTACGGCAGGGTACATGCTTCAAACCTCCATAACATAATCTTATATTAAGTGTATTATAATTTTACACAAATTTCGAAATCACTGTGATATACCTAATACCTATACTATCAACTATATATCTATATGTAGATGCATTTATTAATTTAAACTCTTAATAATTAAGTTATGCTTTAACTAACACTAACTTAAATTATGATATATAATTGGGAATACATAAGTACATACAAACCAAGTTAAAAATATAATTATATATATATATATATTATACATTGTTATTTAAGAACAGAGAGTAAGTTTTCAGTTTCATAGTAGTTTAATTTGTGAAGGAAAGTTTCCATAGCTCTTGCACAAATAAATTTAGATTTATTAGTAATGGGAAAGACTTTGTTGATGCGGTTGTAAAAATAAGGTGCCAGGAAGTACAAAAAACGCTGAGCAAATGTTGTTCTGCATGCATGCATGGTTCCTGCATGCATGCATGCAGGAACCGTGAATGCATCGTGAGCTCGTCTACTGTCTACCTCGTGTGTTCATAAGTTTTGAGACGAACTTATTTAATTAATTTAAAAAGAAAATAATTAATGCAACCTTTTTTAAACTTTTAAAATTTTAAATTTCGAATGTTTTGAATCAGAAAAAATATACATTTGAATATTTGTTTCATTCTCCGTGAAAATGGCGCCAACAAAAGATTTGCGTGCGACTGTAATTTCACTGTTTCAAGCAGGAAAAAAACCAATGCAAGTTTTTAGTGAAATCCAAAGTTTGGGATGTAGTCGGAACTTTGTGTATTATACCATAAAGAGGTACAAGGAGACCGGCTCTTTAGAAGACCGTGGAAGATGTGGCCGCCCGCGGTCTGTAAGGACGCCCGCCAACATCAAAGTAATCAGAGAGCGAATTCGTCGCAACCCTTGCCGGACTCAAAAGAAATTAGCTCTGCAGACCAACATTTCGCGAATATCGGTGAACAGGATACTTAAATATGATCTTAAACTAAAGGCCTACAGTCGAAGGAAAGTGCATTATTTAAACGAGCGTCTTCGTAAATTGCGACTGGAACGATGTCGGAACCTATTGAAGAGACACGATCCAAAAAATATCCTGTTTACCGATGAAAAGATCTTCACGGTGGAAGAAAAGTTTAACCGGCAGAACAATAAGGTTTACGCCAGAAGTTCAAAGGACGTCCAGCCATCTGTACGCAATGTCCAGCGCACTCATCATCCAGCTAGTGTGATGGTTTGGTGGGGTGTTTCCTACGAGGGGGTCACTTCGCTTCATTTTTGCCAGCAAGGCGTCAAGGTGAAGGCACAAAATTACCAAACCGACATATTGGAAGCGGTGGTTAAACGATTAAATGATACGCTATTCGCTGGAAAATACTGGGTTTTCCAACAGGACTCTGCTCCCTCCCATAAAGCTAAGACTACCCAACGTTGGCTGGAGGCCAATTTGCCAGGCTTCATTCGGAGCGAAGATTGGCCCTCGTCAAGCCCTGACTTGAATCCTTTGGATTATTCTTTATGGACGGAATTGGAGCTGAGGGCATGCAGAAAGTCTCACCCAAACCTGGATTCTCTCAAGCGAGCCCTTATTAAAGAATCCAAACGGATTCCCATTGAAAAGATTCGTGCCGCCATAGATGAATGGCGCACGCGTTTGAAGGCCTGCATTGAATGCAAAGGCGGCCATTTTGAATGATTTATTTTTAAATACAGATCTAGATGTCAGTAGTTTTAATTTTAATATCCAATAAATGAATACTCAACTTAGCTCCAAAAATATTTTAGTTTTACTGTGTCTCAAGACTTATGAACACACGAGGTATATTATCGGTTTGCCGAATTGTCAAATGTCAAAACAGTCAGAATTTGTTTGGTTGCGGTCACAGACTATAGTCGAATCATAGGTGATAACGCATTCGTTTGCGGTAGGAGCAAACATTTTTAGTCTGTGGGTTGCGGTTGAGTGATATATAGTCGGTTTGATGGGAGACTGTATTGTACGTCCATGGAAAGCACTACCATGAAAAGCACACCCCTGGAAAGTACATCCAGTATTACAAACCATTTGGTTTGAATTATTTGGGTGTGCTTTCCATGGTCGTACAATACGCTCCATACAAATTTAACGTATGACGGTATTGCACACCCCTGGATTACAAACCAATATTCTCGATGCTCATTGGTCGCGAGTTCGTCATATCCTTGACCTCTCATTGGTCGATGCGAAGTAGTCGCATGACGAGGACGAGCCTCATTTGCACTGAGCAAGTTCTAATATATTCAACCAAGAGTTGCCATTGATAAGTAATGCAAACACGTAAGTTAATGTTAATCCTTCCTAGGCAAATCCGTCTTGGATAGGTTAGGTTATTAGGTTTTTTTATTACCACTCAGAAAAGGAGGATTGCTATCCGAATGTTACCCAAACAAACTTAGGTTCAAAATAAATGAAACCAACCGGTTAGTTTATCTGCAAAAAACGACATAAATAACTAATCTACTAACATTTATTTACTAATAGCGTTAAATACTATGGCAACACAGCACTTGCCTCTTGATAGCACTCGCAAATGTAAACAGAGCATGAAATTGTTTCGTATTCCACGGCCGTGCATTCCAAGGTTGTACAAAATTGGCCGTACAAGATTAACAAGAAAGTGTAGGGAATGCACGCCCAGGAATGTACGCCCAGTATTTAAAACCAAATGGTTTGCAATACTGGCTGTACTTTCCAGGAGTGTACTTTCCATGGACGTACAATACAGGGACTCTGTTTGATTGATTGAAAAAATAATTTGTTGATATTGAGAAAATAACGACAAAAAGTTCATTTCGTTTTGTAACAGAAAATACGAACTTTACTTATGTGTGCGAGTTGTAATTAATATTGCTTCAAATCTGGATGAGGAAACAATGATTGCCGCATCTGAACCTCTGGTGAGTTTTGTTTTGCTTACCTACCGGCATTGCACTAGAGTACCGAAAAGATCATTTGTTTTGAAGCTAGTAATCCTTTGTTGACGGTTTGTAGTTAAGGTACCTAATATGCATTATAGAAAACATCGCGAAGAGACCGGCTTAACCCGAAGCAAAATTTCAAAGATCATGTGCATAAAAGGATTGACATAATTTTCATAAACCTTTAGTGGACGGCCAATCTATATATGTAAGCAGTTACCGAAAGCTATGGACGCTTGCAATACCAGAGGTATCACTAGCGCGTCGCCGACCCTGAGTAAACAGGTGCAAAAGTCCTTGTAATCTTATTTTTTCCCCAGGAGTTTGTGCCACACGGTCGCACCGTGCTAGCAAAGCACCCAGGTCAGATCTATGGCAAACAGAACACTTCGGCATCAGAGACATCTCTGCTGTACAGACTTACCAACTTTGCTATCAAGGATGAGACCTTGCTTGTGGATAAGGAGGATGAAGAATGGTGGTGTATCAGAGAAGTCTTCTACAGGGCAGCTGATGGTAAGGAGTCTTGATGATGAACCAATTGATTTAGAAACATCAACTTAATTTACATGTTTGGTTGCTGATTGTGGGGTCAGAGAAGATATATATAATTATATAGAACACCTCATAAATAAAGGAGTCTGTCTGGAGTGTGGTTATGAGAGTGGTCTTTAAGATTCTGAAAATTAACCAGCTTCACCTAAATCTAAGTAGGAAAGTTTCCTGCTAAATCTTAAAAATGTATTGTAAAAATTAGGGCCTGCTGTGAGTTTGATTCCATCCATCCATCTCTGATGCTGTCCACCACAGCTCCTTCTGCCATCTCATGGATAGCAATCAATACCAACCTAATAATAATATAATTCTAATTCTAAGTTGGGGGACCAAGGTCTGCACTGACATCCCTAACAATGGGGTTGAACCTGCATTGGGGTGAATTGTGCATTATCCCCGTTCTGACCTGACCCCAACTCCTGGAAATAGATTGATCAATGATAATTTGCTTCATATGTCTTGAGCAGTGCATATCAATTTATCATAATAATAATCATAATCATAAATTTTATTTATCTTTTATTTAGACATATTATATGTACTAAGAATCGTCAAACACAAAATTAAAAAAGAACTTAAGATAGGTAACAAATCAGATATTAATATGATTATTAGTTGACATTACGTCTTATTGCAAAATTAAATAGTAAAAATGTAGTCAGTATCACAAAACAATTTTTTATCAGCAAAAGCTTTGTTAACTTTGTTATATCTTTTAAATAATAATTTATTTTTTACATACTTGTAAAATTCAATGTCACTCTTATTTCTATGTCAATAGGAATACAGTTTTACACTTTGATAGATATAGAAATAAAACTTTCCCTGTTTTTGCAAGTATGTGGCACTACAATGTTTTTCTTGCGTCTTGTGTTTTAATTGGCCTGTACATCCATTTCTTTTGGTCCAATTTTATTGTAATGTATGTTGCCCTGTTTTTTTTTCTCTAATGAGTAATTACAGAAATTTATTCAACATAATATAGCTGATAAGTAATTATTTTCTTGCAGAGTTCGAAGACGATCCAACACCACCAAAAGAATCCAAATTTGACTACAACTCTGAATCCTTCCGGCCGCAGAGTCGTCTCAAAAACGACTTCAACATATCCATCAAATCGGAGCTACTTAACAAGAAACTTGATGCTGACAGCAATTCTGCAGGAGGTTCACGAATGGGCAGTGCTAATAGCTCCAGCAACATGTCCAAGAAATTCAATTTGAACTCGGGAAATGGAGCCGCTAAGAGAAAGCAGCTGAACCCAAAAACAGACTGTTCCTATGAGGAGGAATTATATGTCAAAGGTTGCACTGCAGTTTGGTCTAAAGGTGAGTAAGAAAGAGTCATCTGTAGAGAGAACTGGGTTTTACTTTTAGAGTAAACCGGGTTCTACTTTTAGAGAAAACTGGGTTCTTTTAGAGAAAACTGGGTTCTACTTTTAGAGAAAACTGGTAGTAACTCTACTTGACGCTAGATGGCGTTAAATACAAATCAATGATATCAGTAGGTTGTTTGTGTATAGAATAGAATTAATTAACTTTTGCACCACAAATGTGGTGAATCAGTTTTTTATCGACCACAGATGCAAGAGCTGTTTGTGGCAAGAGGTGGTTTGTTCATTTGTCTGTCACAATTATCTCCGAATTGACTTATCAAGATTATCAAGCAACATGTTTTTTCTATAATTCTTTTACTAGTATTTTACCATGTTCGTGTTTTTGGATTCAAATAAAAAAAATCTTTCTTTCTTCTTTCTTTCATTACCTATAATGCTGTTTTTTTTTTGCTATAAATTTGTTTGTCTCCAAGGATGGTTCATGTGTAGGTTTTATAGCCACAAGTTAATAGAGGGCACTGCAACCGATACTGGAATAAGAAACGGCGTAACCGATCATCATGCAGTTTTTGCAGCTGGTTTTGTAATTCTCAAAAGTGTGTTTTGTGTTAGGTTTTAACGTCATTGATAGGATACATGATAAAAATACACAGGGGTTTTGAAATTTTATAAAAAACAACTGAATTGAAACTAGTAGCTGGTTGGAAAATACTTTACTCACCAAATAACATAAAAACAGCAAAATCGACAAAAAACAGTGTTAACCTTTTTTTTAAATATTTTCATTTTCTTATAAATATGTAATAAGTTAGTAATTTTGTAATAAGTTGGTTTGACAAATCTAATTCCAGGTCTGATCTCCACACCGGCCACAAAGGTCTCAGGCCCTGAGCAAAGAGAAACAATATGCTGTTACACCATAGACTCGCCCATCAAACACGCCACGTTCGCCAATTTCCACATAGACATCAAAAACACCATGCTCATAGATGCATTGAACTCACAGATCGGCGACGTCAAGAAAAACATCAAAATTGAGGACACCACCGAACACATTCAAACCGAAATCATGCCCAGTATTGTTCTACTAGACAATAGATGTATGAGGGTATATGCAACCGACGGAAGAGAGTACATAACAAGCATACCATTTCAAGTTAAAAAGGTCTGGCCGATGAAATTCGGAGTGTTACTTGAAAAGGATGCAACACCGCCTCCCGTCCACTACTCAACACTACCAGCCTCATTCTTCCGATTCAACGACTCCAACAACAGCTCATTCAAATCCAACAATCGTATGAACATGAGCAGTAAATTAAGAAACGATTCGTACGATCATGATATACCATTACCTACTTGTTTCTCATTAACGCATCCATTGGACGAGGTCACACCTATACTAATAAAATCACCATCGCAAGGTCTTCAATACTACAGCGATGGTGACTTACAAATCATGTTCGTCAGCACGAATCCTAGTATCATATTGCTATATGATTGGAAACTAGCAATACATTCCTTGTGGAAGATACGAAAGTCTACAAGAGAGGAATGTCTATCGATGTGCCCTAATTTGAATGCAACTACCTTCAGTCAGACTTGTGACTACGTCAGCAGTCCAATGCGCAGCAATAGAAACGTGACCAGTTGGGCGACGGGTTTAGGTAGCCCTTATCAGTCTAAAAAGGCTCCGAACACGCCAACCAGATCGAGACTGAACAGTCCTATGGCGAACGCTTTCCATCAGCAAGGGTTGTCGCCGCACGCGTCGATTGGCCAAGCTTCATCGGTGTCCATGATGCCGAATTCAGCGGGAATCACCCCGCCATCGCTGCCTCTGTACCCCGACATCTGTTTAGATCACATATGGACAGACAATCTGACTGTGAGACGTGATACGGTCGAAAATACAAATGATCTGAAGACGTTCTTACACACAGATTTGGTAGGGCATGATTATCTATGCTTCATTGCGAAACAGAACTCTGTGAGCAAGCTGCAGATTTTGAGGTTGCAGAGATCGCATTTTCGCGGTGGATTGAAGACGAATTTGATTGTGGGTTCCGTGTCGACTGTGATGGCTAAGGATGCGGTAGTGTTGCCGCATTTGAAAATGATCGCCCTGATCGATGAAGCGGGGAACATTATTTTGCAGTCTGGCAATAATGTGGTTGGGAAGGTGAGTTCAGTTGTGTTATACATTTAAACCCTGTGCTGCATTTTCTGCTACATTTAAACCCTGGCAATAATGTGGTTGGGAAGGTGAGTTCAATTGTGTTCTATATTTAAACCCTGTGCTGCATTGTGTGCTACATTTAAACCCTGGCAATAATGTGGTTGGAAAGGTGAGTTCAATTGTGTTCTACATTTAAACCCTGTGCTGCATTTTTTGCTACATTTAAACCTTGTGTTTAATGTTGTAGTTAGCTGTATTAGCATAAAGCGTGGTGCCCCAACTTCCGATCCGTAGTTTGTGGGTTCGAACCCGGTCGTGCACCAATAATTGTTACCAGTGGAAAAATAAAGTGCGCTTTTATTAATGTGTGCTGAAAACGGCGAAGGAAAACATCGTGGAGAAATTGACATGCCTTAGAACCAAAAATTCTAAGGTTGTGCCATCAGTTAGTGTTCCAATAAGCGGCGATGGGGTTGACTAATACCCCCCTTACTTTCCTTTCACGCTAACGCAAATTGGTCAAGGTAAAACTTGGCAGCTGTCTCGTGACATTTCGACAGCTAATGTCATTCCCATACAATTCAATCTTTCCGCAGGCGTTAACAGAAAGTGGTATTTGTCTAGACCCCGATGTCTATGCTCAGTTAGTAGATCCATGAGGATACCAAAAAGGGGTAGTCAGATGGGGCAGATACAAACATTCGATTTGGTTTAAACGCACGTTTTGCTTCCGCGTGACAGGTTGCCACTAGGCCAACGCGGCTCTCATGAGAAAGTCATGTGTCGCAAAAAAACTAAGAACCGTCTATTCTAAGCCCGCCTTTGTTTTCGACGACCTCTGTGGAGGAGTGGGCAAAGGCCCGCCTGAGACGCAGAAGGTTGCGGGTTCGATTCCCGCCGCGGGACAAATGCTTGTATGAACTGCAAATATTTGTCACGGGATCCGGGTGTTTTCTATGTATAATATGTATTATTATATTATATTTACAAAAAATATGTATATTTAGTAGTATATCAGTCATGTAGTTTCAATAATACAAGCTCTGCTTAGTTTGACGTCAGGTGATGCTGTGTGAAAAAAAAACTGTATATTGTCACCTGTTGCATTGAGTTGTGTTGAGGTCAATTTATTTTCATTCTTTCATTACAATTTCAGGTGCACGTAGGCGGTGTCCTAGCCCGCCTGATAGACTCTCCGTACACGAAGCGGTCCACGTTCCGTTCGCCGTTCCCTCGGCGCAGCAGCTTGCTGCCGAGTCGCATCAACGACACCACATTCGACGACTCAGCGCTGCATCTGCTGTCGCCTGTGCCTCACACATCTGCCGCGTCGAGGCTGGAGAAGAACGAGGGCTTGGGTGAGTGGATCATTTTGTTTTTAGGGTTCTGTAATTAACATATTTTTATGTTTGGCTCCTTACTTTTCGGAGGAGGGCGCTAATATTCGCGACACAGTTTTCAAACTTCTGCGGATATTACCGTTCTTTCAAGTGTTTGTATGTTATTTTTGACTCAAATAAATATATTTTGATTTAATTTGATATATCCCGTCGTAAACAAGGACGCGTTTCTTCTAGTAATAAGTTTGTGTCTCCAGACGATACTAGATGGCGGTAGAACAAGTCGTGCGTCCATTTGATAAGAGATGGCGCTAGCGTACAGTAATTAGCTAGCCGCGCACGTCACATAACAAAAAAAATGTTATTTCTCCAGGTCTAAGTGGTCTCTGCGACGCGGCCGGCTCCCGGCTAACATTACAATTCGAAGCCGGTGCTATGTACAGAATATCGCTGCCTGAGCTGTCCTGCTCAGCGCTGGTCACTCGATGCTGCAGCGCTTTGACCGCTATATTGCCGAAGGATATCACGATGCAGGTACCTATATCATTGTATTATCCTCAATTGTAGATCATTTATGAGGCATGCATCAAAGTCAAAGTAAAAATTTATTCATTAAAATCACAAGGATCACTTTGAAACGTCGGTTTTATCTACTGCCTGTTCTTCCGCGACCAAGCCAGGAAAAAAAGAGAAAGAAAAAAAGGCTGGTTATTCTTTTTAATGATGCTTTCACAAAACAATAGGTACCTACATTTTTTATTGAGTTGGAGAATTTTCATTCCCAAGAGTTTTTGTCATCTAAATAATAAGATATAGTATGCTTTTTTATAAAATTTTTGAATACTCACGTTTTTAAATTTGTTAATTGTCAATTTTTGTATATCCTTTGGGAGTTTGTTATAAAAGCGTACACATTGCCCTTTAAAATATGAAATAACTTTATGGAGTCTACAAGTGGCAATGTTTATCGAGTTATCAAGTTTATCTTTGTTTCTAGTATTAAAACTGTGATTATCTCTATTTTTCTTAAACGAATTTATATTTTTGTAAAAAATACATCAGATTCTCATAGATGTATTGACAAGGGAATGTCATTATGTTTATTTCTTTGAACTTTTGGCGAAGTGATTCTCTTTGGCCCATTTTATAAATTGCTCGAGCAGCCCTCTTCTACAGCACAAAAACGGTATTTATATTTGCAGCACTCCCCCACAGCAGTATACCGTACGACATAATGTCGTAATATTTAAGTATAATGTACTTTCAGGGTGGACATATGCTTTATATTATCCCGTTAAAATAAATGGACTTTTCGTGATGACCAATTTTGCAACGCAGTCGACGAAAAAACGGTCGAGTGTATGCGTTTCTTACGAACGCTACTATTATCCGGGTACCACGCGGGTGAAGCCGTGGGCAGAGGCTAGTTACTATTATTTGTAATCATTTTCAGGTAATAATAAAATGGTATGGCGTCCGCAACGCGCCCGGCACGCAAGACCTCACTCCCATACAAGAATGGACGATGTTCTCAAACCTGCTTCTATCACTGATAGGCTACGATACTGAACGACTGAACAAACATGGCGATGAACAGGAACACACCGAGACGGTGTCCAAGAAGCAGAGGACATCGAGCGATGGCTCAGTGGAGGATTGGGAGTATTTGCTCAACTCAAAGATGCATAAAACTATCGGTAAGTTGAACGATGAACTAACATCGTGATGAACGGGAAAACCTTGCTCGGCTCAGAAATGCATAAAACTATCGGTAAGTTGAATGATGAACTAACATCGCGATGAACGGGAAAACCTTGCTCGACTCTGAGATGCATAAAACCATCATTAAGTTGAACGATGAACTAACATCGCGGTGAACGAGAAAACCTTACGCGACTCGGAGATGCATAAATTATCGGTAAGTTGAACGATGAACTAACATCGCGATGAATAGGAACATCGTGCTCGACTCGGAGATGCATAAAACTATCGGTAAGTAGAACGATTGAACAAAAATGGCGATGAACAAGAACATACCGAGACGGTGTCCAAAAAGCAGAGGCGTAGGCTGACGGCTTAATGGAGTCTAGTTTGTTATCATATTAAAGTAATCGCGCGAAATTTAATGTACTATTATTGTAAACTAGCATCTGCCCACGGCTTCGCCCGCGTGGTACCCGCATAAAAAGTAGCCTATGTGTTATTCTGATGTATGAGATATAACACTGCAAAGTTTCATCAAAAACCGTTGAGTAGTTTTTGCGTGAAACAGTAACAAACATCCATCCTCACAAACTTTCGCGTTTATAATAGTAGCAAGATTAACACAGTTCTGCAAAATTTTAATTGTTCATTATTCTTACAGGGAACCCACTGTCCGCGATGCTGAAACTGCCGCCATTATGCAGTGAAAGCAAACATAAACACATGAAAACGGAGGTGGACCAGAAACCGGGGCAGTTCAACGCTAACTGCCTTCTGTTCCCGTACACCCTGCATATAGTGTATGCATTCCATCTGGTCTACGAGGAGATAAAGCTGAACACGTTGTTGTCTTATGACTTGAAGCCGCTCTGCGCGTTTCTGCACCAGATCACTGTGGACTTGAAGCTGGATAAATATGTGAATCATTACTGGCTGGACTTTCCGATTGATTTCTGCTTGGAAACTGAGGTTGGTTTTGGTGAATTTCCCTACATTAGTTTACTAAAGAAACAAAGAAAAATATATTTTACTCCAAAAACTATCGTGAACTTGACTATTCATATTGTAAAAACGGGAATTTTCACGTACTGCACTATTGGTGCTTTCACCGATAGTGCAGTACGTGAAAATTCCCGTTTTACAATATGAAAAATATATACATTTGCAATTGTTGCACAATATAAATCAAACAGAGAATACAAAACACTATTGGCTGGACTTTCCGATTGATTTCTGCTTGGAAATTGAGGTTGGTTTTGGTGGTTTTTGAAAGGAAGATAAAATATTTATATACAAACATTGCACAATATAAAAGAAACAGATAATACACACGCGGGATTAACACAAACAATACCTAAATACTAACGATAAAACTATTTATGTGACGACCTCTGTGGCGCAGTGGGCGTAGGCCCGCCTGAGATGCAAAAGGTTGTGGGTTCGATTCCCGCCGCGAGACCAATGTTTGTATGATCTGCAAATATTTGCCTCGGATCCTGGGTACTTTCTATGTATAATGTATGTATTTACAAAAAATAAAGTGCTTTGAACTTTTTTCCTTTTTCAGGTCGAGTCTCAGATATCGGAGGAAGTAGCATCGAAATTGGTCGAGCCGTCTTTCTTCAGCAAAGACCCGCCGAATGTGTTCAGTTACATGAATAGTATGTTCAAGGATGTGGATGTCGGCTACTACCCTTATTTGGCGGATGTCAACAACATGTCTAAGGATCTTATTGAAGTGATTTTTTTTATATAACTAATTAAAAAGAAAAGAAAGAACTAATTGGTGGACATCGTAGGCCCCACCTCATTTGGACCAATAATTTTATTTTTTCGACGACTCCCGAGACGCAGAAGGTTGCGAGTTCGATTCCCGCCGCGGGTCAAATGTTTGTATATGCAAATATTCGTTTCGGGTCTGGGTGTTTTTTATGTATGATATGTATGTATTTACAAAAAAAATAGGCATATAAGTAGTATATCAGTCATGTAGTTTATAAGGTACAATTAATTATTTTATTTTAGGTATTTTAAATTATTTTTTAATACATAGGGCTAACAAATTGTTACTAACACATATAATTTTTATCCCTTATTTTTTCACTTTTAAGGGTGGCATTTCTTCACAAAATTTATATGGGACCAGTATATCGCCATACCCATTAAACAGAGAATCATTAAAATCAGTTCACAATAATAAGAGCAGATAAAAAAAAAATAGACGAATTGAGAACCTACTTTTTATTTGAAGTTGTTTGAAAATTGTTAAATGATGATTGTTGAATAATATTAAATGTATTTATTTCAGATTCTGTCAATAACGGGGTGCGGTCGGTCGGCGGGGGTGCAAACCATAACCTCCCGGGACACCCTGGCCTCCAGCACCCCCCGGGGCCGCAGGGACAGCTCGCAGAACAGCGCCCCGGCTTACTGTCAGGCGGTCACCGCGATGTGTGATAGAGGTATAACAGCTAACTAGTTGTGCCACGCCCGACCGCGCTATCACTTCTATTGCTCGGCTCCTAACGGTCGTAGAGTGATGTTAAATATATACTTATAACCTTCCTTAAGAATTGGGCTATCAAATGGAAAAAAAAAAAATCTTATCTGACTTGTAGTTCCAGACATCAGCGCGGCGAGATGATGCTGTAAGAAAAATGTCTAGCATTATTATTTATTTATTTACTTACTTCGACATGGTACTCCCAAAATGAACGCTTAAAAAAGTCAGAACGATATGACATTCCGTTTGAGGGTATGTAAACTATGTGTTGCAGGTATGACCCCCCGCGACATCGACAACCTGCCGGCGGCGCTGGCGCTGTCCGCGGTGACGGCGCTGTCCCTCTGGGCGGACAGCGCCGCCGCCGCCGCGGACCACGGCGCCTTCGCACTCGCCATGCGCGAGGACCTCGCGCTGCACCACCAGATACCCAACCACGTGGAAGGCGTCGAAGGTAACGTGAACGGGGGTAGGACACATTTGCTCAGCGCGAGCGGTTACTGCATGATACCCAACGACGTGGAAGGCGTCGAAGGTAACGTGAACGGGGGTAGGACACATTTGCTCAGCGCGAGCGGTTACTGCATGATACCCAACCACGTGGAAGGCGTCGAAGGTAACGTGAACGGGGGTAGGACACATTGGCTCAGCATGAGCGGTTACTGCATGATACCCAACCACGTGAAAGGCTTCGAAGGTAACGTGAACGGGGTAGGACACATTTTCTCAGCACGAGACAAATATTTGCAAACTTATTCCCCATACGTCGCAAGTCGAAGCCCCAAATAAACCCCTTATATCCCACGCATCTACTGGCTCCTGATATACACGGCATAAAACCGAAAAGGTTAATATTTCCTTCTCTTTCCAGCTCTAGCGCTCGAGGTGATAGAGAAAGAGACGGCATACTCCGTGAACTCGGAGCCGGCCGAGGAACATGGAAAACTCGAGGAGGCTGACTCCACCACCGGCATGGAGCATCTGAACACAAAGCTGCTGTCGCTACTCTATCCCATGGATCATAGGTGGGCTTTTTAAAAAGTACTCTTTTAACAGATGCTCCTCATGGACCTACCGGAATGCACAACTGTTCCATCCAAAATATTAGTTCGGTTAGACACAACTTGGCGCGTAAAAAAATAAATAATGTGGGACATACATTTTCACACAGCATCATCTAGCCCCAAAGTAAACAGTGTTATGGGATATTTTTTTTTTTTTATTAATTGTTGTAAACAAACAGCTTTAATAACACTAATGACCTACAATTTGTATGAGGATTAACCTTTGACAGTTTTCACTAATAGTACTAAGTTTGATTATCAATATATTTTTAAAATAATGAGGCATATACACATATTATTTAGTAAATACATACATATTATACACAGATAGCACTCAGACACAAGACAAATATTTATTTTATTTATTTATTTATTATTTTCAAAATTTTGGGAAAACTTACAGCTAGGTACAACAAGAACAGATGTAAGTATTTAATATGACTGGATAGACCAGTGCATATTTGCTGAAGGCCAATTAGAAGCTTCCGCAGACAAATCAAATCAGATTTGCAAATCATAGAAACATCTGTCCCGCGGCGGTAATTGAACCCGCAACCTTCTTTGACTCAGGCAGGCCTTCGCCCACTGCGCTACACAGGTCGTATTGATTATCTAGTCAACATTCACATAATTTTCCATAATCCTTTATTGAATGAGGGTGTTTCATTCAAAATAAATAATAGTTCCAACTGGGGCGATAGATGGCACTGACATTGCAAGTACCGTAAGGTTCGAAGGTAGTTGCTTATGGTGCTTGCTTGTCAAAGTCACAAACTAGCATCAAAAATTATTTCATTTTCTACTTCTGAGAGCAGCGCCATCTGTTTACATTGCTGAAAGCCTGATTCAAAGTGACCCCTCATTCATAATAAACTTTTTTTTAAATTTAATTTGTCAGGATGACAGAAGTATTCAACATCCTCCAATCATCCCAGCCGGTGACAATCAACTTGACCCAAAGACCAGAAGTGTCGGACCATGACTTCATAGAGGAGCAAGAGAAGTACTTGTACGCCTTGAGCACGAGGACTATGGCGTTGCCTGTTGCTAGGTGAGTGAAGCTCCCTGTAAGGTACATACATCAAAGAAAATATTACATACATACATACATACATATAGTCACGCCTGTTTCCCGGAGGGGTAGGCAGAGACCACGGATTTCCACTTGCTACGATCCTGGCATACCTCTTTCGCTTCATTCATCCTCATCGCATTCTTCATACAAGCTCGGCGGTTTAGTGTACTTCTGACCTGGCCTTTTTCTAAAATGTCTCCAATTTGGTCAGAGTACGTTCGCCGAGGCCTTCCTCTACCAACTATCCTATTCACGCTCGCCTTGTATACTTGTTTTGTTAATCTACTTTCGTCCATGCTTTCTATATGCCCAAAACCATCTCAACATACCTTTCTGAACTCTCGTTACTACATCTTTATTCACTCCACACTGCTCTCTTAGCACGCTGTTCCTCACTCTATCACTCAAAGTTACACCACACATACTTCTCAAAGCTCTCATCTCCACTGCATTCACTCGACTTTGATGTTTCTTCTGTCATACCCAACTTTCACTTTCATACATTAATGTCGGCACTAACACTCCTTTATGTCGTGCCGTCTCAGACAATCGCCGGCTGCTCATGAAGGAGTGAAGTGCCCCATTCACTTGATTTCCAGCATTCACTCTCCTTTCAATATCTTTCTCATGCTTCCCATCCCTAGTAAACAAAGTCCCCAGAAAATATTATGACTCACATTTAATTTATTGAAACGGGAAGATGTTGATGAGCCGCGATTATGATGTGGAGTGACGCGTTGCCGCGATGCGCCCCGTTTCTACGCTAATGCACGGAAATGCAGATATCAAAACTACGTTATTGGAACCATACACTCCCACTTGGAATGAAGTAAAAAAAACATTTTCTCATGCGCGGAAATAGTGCCGTTACTTTCAAAAATATGAATAAAAACTTTATTTGCTAAAATACAGGTAAATTGGTTCTTATGCTTATTAGGTATCACTGTACTTGACTAAATTTGTCGTGCAAATATTTCCTACTTAGAAGAAATTTATATTAAATTTAATGCGTTACAATGTTCCATAGTTAATAGGCTACAAAAGATGTATAACAACGAGTTCAACTCACGCGATATATAAGAGATTTTCAAAATTTTGGCGGACCATAATAATAAATGCACCATACTACTTTATATGTATATTCATGTTTATATTCTATAAATTTTTGTATATTTTATATCTGTGTATTATTTATATTTACGTACATTTTATAAAGTAGGAAAGTAAAATTAAGTGTAGGTACTTTTTACACATTGTCAATTTATTTTGTCCATTTGAAAAATTTGACTGCTTGTTATTTTTTTATTGTATAAAATGTAAATCCGTTTTTGGCTGTAAAATATGTTTTGTAAGAATTATTTGTTTTATAATAAGGGCTGTGGATTTTGTTTCATAAATAAAATTAAAATAAATAAAAAATGTAGAAAAAAAAAATTATTATAACAATTAAAATATGAACTTAAATTTGAAATATTCATCTATGTTATTAAAATATCTGTCACAGAGCCATCTATATATTATATGGTTGAATTAATTTTCTTTCAGTCCTCTAAATTCATTTGGTAATTTATTATAAACTATAATTGCCATTGAATATCAGTTTTTGTCAAACATTTTTATGATATTAGAACAATAGCATAATAGAACGGGCAAAGTATCGTGTTTACGTACACAGAATCATTTTTGAATTTGGAACGAAAAACGGGCCGGCAATTTTGTATGGCAGTCCATTGCCGGCGTGCTGGGTTGTACGTTTAATAGTGACTACGACAAAACTTTTTATTTATTTGCCTCATTTGATATTGGATCTCTTTCATAGATCTTGGTACAAATAGGTTGTGTTCAAGTGGCTGTATGCAGATGCCTTTAGCTTAGTACAGATGCCCTTACCATGTGGCACATTAAAATAAAAAAAAATTACTACATAAGAAACAATTTTTTTCTGAAAAAATCACTTTTTATGCCTCGGCCACTATTTAAGTTCATCAGTTTAACGAAGACAGAACTAGGCGACATCTAGTTCTGTTTCCGTTGAACTTATGAACACTTATAACTTTTTAAATTATCATGTTTTTGAACATAATTTTTACAAAAAAACGGGATATTTACCATGATTTCAAACTCATAAATCATGGTAAATATCCCGATTCTTAGTTGTTATGATGTTAGGAAGACTTGGTGTTACAGCAGGATGAATCGAATAGAGTTTGTTTCCAGAGGCATGGTGACGCTCCGGACGCAGGCGAGTTCGCCCACGGAGGCGGCGGTGGTGCCCCGCGTGTGCGTGTGGGGGCGGTGTGCGGGGGCGGGCGGCGGCGCCGGGGGGCGGGCAGCGATCGCGCCGCCCGGCGGGGAGCTGTCAGCGCAGGCGCTCGCCTGGCCCTCCTTCCACTCGGGGGTCGCCGCGGGACTGGCGCTGCTACCCACCACTGGATCTACTCTGGATTCCACTTGGCTCATCTTTAACAAACCAAAGGTGAAACTCCATTTATAATTTTCCTAGATCAAACTTATTATTGTTCAGTCGTTTATGTCGCACTGCTGAGCAAATGCCTAGCAAATGGTATTTACCAAAAAAAATATATGTAAGTAGTATATCTTTCATGTAGTTTCCATAACAGAAGCTCTGCTTACTTTGCGGCTAGATGATGCTGTGTGAAAACGTACAGCATTATTTATTGTATTATAGTTTATACTGATAGTATGAATATAATAGAATAAAATACTTACCTACATTATAGCATTGAAATTATCGTGACTTCCTATCAATTTAGAATACTACGAGGGCGGGTCAATAAGTCCGTGACTTTTTGAATTTCTGACCTCTTTACTGAAAAAGCAACACTACTCCTGTCAACAGGCATCTGTCAGTTGACTCCTGTCAAAATTTGAACTTGCTGTGTCAGTTAGTTTGTGTTTGACAGCTATCTTTATCAGACTACCCACTAATTTGAGGAAAAAATGGAAAAAAGTGAATTTCGTGTGCTTATTAAGCATTATTTTTTGCGAAAAAAAACCATTACCGAGACCAAGGCTAAGCTTGATAAATACTATGGGGACTCTGCACCATCGATTTCAATGGTAAAAAAGTGGTTTACTGAATTTCGTTGTGGCCGTACAAGCACTGAAGATGCCGAACGTCCTGGACGCCCAGTTGAGGTCTCTTCACCCGAAACAATCGAAAAAATTCACGATATGGTGTTGGCCGACCGAAGATTGAAAGTGCAAGAGATTGTGGAAGCCGTAGGGATCTCGCATGGCTCAGTGGTTTCAATTTTGAATGATCACTTGGGCATGAGAAAGCTTTCCGCAAGATGGGTGCCGCGTTTGCTCACAGTCGACCACAAACGCAATCGTGTAACAACTTCACTGGAAGGTTTGGCGTTGTTTAATCGCAATATGGAGGAGTTTTTGCGCCGTTTTGTAACCGTGGACGAAACATGGATCCATCACAACACACCAGAGACCAAACAACAGTCAAAACAGTGGGTTTCTAAGGGTGAATCGGCGCCAAAGAAGGCCAAGGTGGGTTTGTCAGCCAATAAAGTTATGGCGACTGTTTTTTGGGATGCACGCGGGATAATCCACATTGACTACCTTCAAAAGGGAAGAACAATCAATGGGGAATATTATGCCAACTTATTGGACCGATTCAATGACGATTTGAAAAAAACCCGACCTCATTTGTCCAAGAAAAAAGTTCTTTTCCACCAAGACAATGCAAGGGTGCACACATGTGCAGTTGCCATGGCAAAAATCCAGGAATTGGGCTATGAATTGCTCCCTCATCCGCCCTATTCTCCAGATTTGGCTCCGAGTGACTACTTCTTGTTCCCAAACCTGAAGAAATGGCTTGGTGGAAAAAGATTTGACTCCAATGATGAAGTCATCTCGCAAACAAAGGCCTATTTTGAGGACCTCGACAAATCCTATTTTTTGGAAGGGATAAAAAAATTGGAGAAGCGTTGGACAAAGTGTATAGAGCTCAAGGGAGACTACGTTGAAAAATAAAATTATTTATTTATCAAAAAATCTGTGTTTTATTCCAAAAGTCACGGACTTATTGACCCGCCCTCGTATTACGAGCGCGTACTTTACTATTCTCCTGCTGAAGTTTCGTTACTTAATTTTATCTAAAAAAAAACATATATATTTGTTTTTATTATACTGGCTACCCATTGCAATTTCAAACGACATTTCAAACCTCGTGACCGTCCAACGGACATCTGACGGATATGCCGTTCACGAAGATATACGAATACGTCGTCAAATCGTTTTAACGGATCGACCACCTGAGTGGTGCGACGGGCCTGTAGTCGGCTGCGACGCAAGAGGTGTGGGTTCGATTCCTGCTCCGAGACAAACGTTCGCATGACCTGCAGATATTTGTTTCAGGTATGGTACCGGAGTTACTCGTAGTACCTGATACAAAGTAGGCGTGTATATTTTTTTTTTAATTTAAAAGTTTGTTTCCATCCAGGGCGCAGCGGAGATGTCTCCGGAACACGCCGGGTTCCTGATGGCCCTCGGCCTGAACGGACATCTGAGGGATATGCCCTTCATGAACATGTACGAATACCTCGTGAAATGTAACGAGATGCTGAGCGTGGGACTGCTGCTCGGACTTGCCGCTACCTACAGAGGTAACATGGGATTATTATCCTACTAATATTATAAACACGAAAGTTTGTGAGGATGCATGTTTGTTACTCTTTCACGCAAAAAATACTGAACGGATTTTAATGAAACTTTACAGTAATATAGATTATACATCGTAATAACACATAGGCTACTTTTTATCCGGGTACCACGCGGGTGAAGCTGTGGGCAGATGTTACGAGTAATAAATAATGCTGGACATTTTTCACACAGCATCATCTAGCCCCAAACTAAGCAGAGCTTGTGTTATGAACTAAATGACTGTCAAACTAATTATATGCTATTTTTAAAAAATAAATACATATATATAGAAAACACCCAGACCCGAAACAAATATTTGCAGGTCATACAAACGTTTGTCCCGCGGCGGGAATCGAACCCGCAACCTTCTGCGTCTCAGCCAGGCCTCCGCCCACTGTGCCACAGAGGTCGTCATAGAGGATTATAATAACCAAAATCTTTTTTTTTATTTCGGACAACACAATCCATTTTGTTAGTAGATACTTATGACTATTTGAAATATGTACAATGTAGAGACATTCTGCGACGGGAGATGATCAAACAATAAGATCATATTGATTTCACTGATTGACCACCCTCCATACAAATGTCTCCTAATATTACAAATAATAATAATGCTGGTGATTTTTCACACAGCATCATCTAGCCCCAAACTAAGCAGAGCTTGTATTATGGGAATTATATGATTGTTATACTTTATCGTCTGAGATGCAGAAGGTTGCGGGTCAATTCATCAATTCCTGCTGCGGGACAAATGCTTGTATGATCTGAAAATATTTGTCTCGAGTCTGGATGTTTTCTATGTATAATATGTATATTTGCAAAAAAAAATGTATATAAGTAGTATATCACGTCTCGGTTTTTTTTTGGAAGCAAGGGGTCCGTCTTGAAACTGTCAGTTTTCCACAGAGAACAGAGGTGCAGGCAGATTTCATTTATTCATGCTTAATGTCCTACATACAATGGTTAAGCTTAGATCTAGTGTGGCTCCAAGTAGATTTGTAGGTACAGAGGTTCTATGGATAAAAATAAGATGATTTAGTAAAAAATGCGCGAAATGTCGAGGGCCGTTTCACTAGTAAAAGTAAAAATATATTGTTTGACATAATAATATGTTACAAATTGTATATGAATCCATAGGCTCCTGAACTAGTAGGAACTGTATTTCAGGAATCATTGGCTTCTCCCAAAGAAAGTTCTAAATATTACATAATGTCGTATCTACTTACTATGAATTAACTACATAAAAAAATAATAATAATAAAATGTAATATTCCAGGTTCAATGGACATCCAAGCTACGAAACTGATGTCGATTCACCTGGAGCCGCTGCTGCCCCCCACGTCTATAGAGCTGGACATCCAGCAGAACATACTGGTGGCTGCGCTCCTGGGCGTGGGACTCCTGTACCAGGGCTCTGAGCACCATCACTATGCGCAAGCGCTGCTGCACGAAATAGGTTGGTAACATCAGTTCACGCCGTGGCCATTATCAGTTCAGTTCACGGTTGCGATACAGTCGAAATGTCGGGGAAAATATTAAAAAAGGTACCAGAAAGACCCGTCAAAAGTTGATAAAAGTTATAATTGATTATAACATCAATTCAATATTTTTTGTTTCAGACACAATTAAATCATGATGCAATATTTTTTTTTTATAATGCTGGACTTTTTTACATAGCATCATGTAGCCTTTAAGTAAGCAGAGCTTGTGTTATGGGAACTACATGACTGATTACTACTTATATATATATTTTTATAAATACATACATACATATTATAAATAGAAAACACCCAGACCCGAGATAAATATTTGCAGTTCAAACGAACAGTTTTATTTGTGTTATATATAAAGCCTTCCTACATTCTTAAATTCTCAAATAGATTTGACGTATTTGAGAGTACTTACGATGTTTCATTATTTTGCGTCTTCTGCGCCACAGAATTCGTCCAGAAAGAATCGATTGGAGCGTCTTCCTATCATCAAATGTTTTTCACAAGGAATTGACTGATGACCGAATAAAGTATTAATCGGTGAATCAGGGGCTTCGTTGTGAAGGTTATCAAAGGTTTAATTTCGGCAGGTCGAGTCCGCGTGTGGAGCGCCGAGCGCTGCGTTGAACGGGAGGGCTACGCGCTGGCAGCCGGCCTGGCTCTGGGCATGCTGCTGGCTGGGGCGGGCAATCGAGCGCCCACGCAAGTCGTACACGCTCTGAGAACTTATATGCTGGGCGGGGAACTACCCGGTTACTTCCTTAAATATATGCTTATTATTCTGCTGACCAGACCAATAGTTGCAAACAACCTTATACCATGCTTACAACCCATACTTTCAATCCGGAACACAGCAATGCGAGCATTACTGCTTAGCGGCAGAAATAGGTACTGTGGTACTGTGGTACTGTACTTCTGCAATGTTCAGGACGAGCTCGTCACAAGTAGCTCTACTACTTCTGCAATGTTCAGGACGAGCTCGTCACAAGTAGCTCTACTACTTCTGCAATGTTCAAGACGAGCTCGTCACAAGTAGCTCTACTACTTCTGCAATGTTCAGGACGAGCTCGTCACAAGTAGCTCTACTACTTCTGCAATGTTCAAGACGAGCTCGTCACAAGTAGCTCTACTACTTCTGCAATGTTCAGGACGAGCTCGCCACAAGTAGCTCTACTACTTCTGCAATGTTCAAGACGAGCTCGTCACAAGTTGCTCTACTACTTCTGCAATGTTCAAGACGAGCTCGTCACAAGTTGCTCTACTACTTCTGCAATGTTCAAGACGAGCTCGTCACAAGTTGCTCTACTACTTCTGCAATGTTCAAGACGAGCTCGTCACAAGTTGCTCTACTACTTCTGCAATGTTCAAGACGAGCTCGTCACAAGTTGCTCTACTACTTCTGCAATGTTCAAGACGAGCTTGTCACAAGTTGCTCTACTACTTCTGCAATGTTCAAGACGAGCTCGTCACAAGTTGCTCTACTACTTCTGCAATGTTCAAGACGAGCTTGTCACAAGTTGCTCTACTACTTCTGCAATGTTCAAGACGAGCTTGTCACAAGTTGCTCTACTACTTCTGCAATGTTCAGGACGAGCTCGCCACAAGTAGCTCTACTACTTCTGCAATGTTCAAGACGAGCTCGTCACAAGTAGCTCTTCTACTTCTGCAATGTTCAAGACGAGCTCGTCACAAGTTGCTCTACTACTTCTGCAATGTTCAAGACGAGTTCGTCACAAGTAGCTCTACTACTTCTGCTATATTCAATGTTTTCTCGATGTATAGTTATATTATGCCGAATCTGTGATTCTCAGATTCGCAAAAGGACAGGCATAAGAACAGCAACGGCGTGGAAGGCGGCACCATAAACTTGGACGTGACATCGCCCGGCGCCACCCTAGCCCTGGGCCTGGTGTACATGCGCAGCGGAGCCGCCGCCCCGGCCTCCTGGCTGCAGCCACCTCGGACACCTTACGAGCTGGACTTCGTGAGGCCAGACCTGCTCATGCTGAGGGTCATCGCTAGAGGTGTGCACCGGACAGACACCCATCATAGTTACAGCTAGCTAGAGTGACGCGAACACATGCAAGCGTGGTGATACAAACATACTACAAGAGTGACACAAACACACCCTAGAGTGAAACTCGCACTAGAGCGTCAAATACACCCTAGAGTGACACAAACACACCCTAGAGTGAAACTCGCACTAGAGCGTCAAATACACCCTAGAGTGACACTCACACTAGAGCGACACAAACACCCTAGAGTGACACACTAGAACGACACAAACACATTCAATAGTGAAATTGTCACAAACACAGTCTAACATGGCACTTACACTACGGCGACACCAACACATACACATATTGGCACACATACACATATTGATACAAATACACACTCAAGCTACACACTCACACTCTTCTGACTAGAACGACACAAACTTACACACGAGCATCACAAAGACATGAAACTGATATAAACAAACATGCAATATTGATACCATACACACGAGCTCCACTCTCTTTTGATTGGAGCGACACAAACACACACTGTTCGATCTGTCCCCTTTTTTTAAACGGGGGGACAGATAGAACTTTTATAAATTTAAAAAGTTCTGTATGGCCGTGTAGGTAGTTGCTTTCGCTCTGCTTTGATGTGTGTGTGTGTGAATGTTTGTTACCACGTATCTGCGTAACTACTTAACCGATTCTGATGAAATTTGGAATGTAGATAGTTTAGGTCCTGGAATAACACACAATCTCTCGATGTCGATGGTTGAATAATCGAAAATCGACCCCTAAGTGCGTTAACAAGGTGGTATAGTTTCTATGGAAAATTATATTTCTTGGTTCGATTCGCTCAAGACTCGGTACAAATAACTTTAAAATAAGCAAAGGAGCCGTTTATGATGAAATTTGATATGGACATAGTTTGAAGCCTGGAGAAGGTCATACGCTACTTTTATCAACATACCACGCGGGCGAAGTCGCGGGCAGAAGCTAGTTATAACTAAACTACGTAAAATCAAAGGTCATTCGTAAAATAATTGTCATTTCGTAGATTATTGTAAGTAAGTTGTTTCCAGGTCTGATTTTGTGGGACGATATCGAAGCGAGCGACGAATGGATCGAGGATCAAGTACCTGACACTATCAGACCTTACTGCTTCGTCAAACCAACTGAGGATAACATTGATTATGAGGCTATGAAGTGAGTATACAAAATATATAATAATTCTAATCGAATTGAAGAGTCAAGATATATTCGAATTCAATTATTCGATTATACCTCCACGCTTACAACACCAGAGGTATCACACGCGCGTTGCCGACCCTGACACGTAACGGGAGGAAAGTCTCATGGGCCTGTAATTTCACTGGAACCTTATACCCTTCAAACTGGAACACAGCAAGCGGCAGGAATAGTTCTGGTGGTAGAACTTCCCCCGACGAGCCCTTCACAAGAAACTCTATTGTTCCCAATTCAAAATTGATATTTTTTCTTCGTTATCTCTTTTCGAAAGTAATGACAATATCTCCGCGCATGTTTGAAATAAGAATTGTAATGCAATTTTGCAGCCAAGCGTACTGCAACATAATAGCGGGAGCTTGCTTCGCGATGGGCATCCGGTTCGCGGGCTCGGGGCTGGAGGAGGCGCGGGACGCCGCGCTCGGCGCCGCACGCCGCCTGCTGCGGCTAGCGGGCCGCTCGCGCGCCGAGCTCGCCGGCCGCGCCACGCTCGAGTGCTGCCTCTGCGTCTGTCTACTCGCAGCTTCCATGGTAATCATCCGGTTCGCGGGCTCGGGGCTGGAGGAGGCGCGGGACGCCGCGCTCGGCGCCGCACGCCGCCTGCTGCGGCTAGCGGGCCGCTCGCGCGCCGAGCTCGCCGGCCGCGCCACGCTCGAGTGCTGCCTCTGCGTCTGTCTACTCGCAGCTTCCATGGTAATCATCCGGTTCGCGGGCTCGGGGCTGGAGGAGGCGCGGGACGCCGCGCTCGGCGCCGCACGCCGCCTGCTGCGGCTAGCGGGCCGCTCGCGCGCCGAGCTCGCCGGCCGCGCCACGCTCGAGTGCTGCCTCTGCGTCTGTCTACTCGCAGCTTCCATGGTAATCATCCGGTTCGCGGGCTCGGGGCTGGAGGAGGCGCGGGACGCCGCGCTCGGCGCCGCACGCCGCCTGCTGCGGCTAGCGGGCCGCTCGCGCGCCGAGCTCGCCGGCCGCGCCACGCTCGAGTGCTGCCTCTGCGTCTGTCTACTCGCAGCTTCCATGGTAATCATCCGGTTCGCGGGCTCGGGGCTGGAGGAGGCGCGGGACGCCGCGCTCGGCGCCGCACGCCGCCTGCTGCGGCTAGCGGGCCGCTCGCGCGCCGAGCTCGCCGGCCGCGCCACGCTCGAGTGCTGCCTCTGCGTCTGTCTACTCGCAGCTTCCATGGTAATCATCCGGTTCGCGGGCTCGGGGCTGGAGGAGGCGCGGGACGCCGCGCTCGGCGCCGCACGCCGCCTGCTGCGGCTAGCGGGCCGCTCGCGCGCCGAGCTCGCCGGCCGCGCCACGCTCGAGTGCTGCCTCTGCGTCTGTCTACTCGCAGCTTCCATGGTAATCATCCGGTTCGCGGGCTCGGGGCTGGAGGAGGCGCGGGACGCCGCGCTCGGCGCCGCACGCCGCCTGCTGCGGCTAGCGGGCCGCTCGCGCGCCGAGCTCGCCGGCCGCGCCACGCTCGAGTGCTGCCTCTGCGTCTGTCTACTCGCAGCTTCCATGGTAATCATCCGGTTCGCGGGCTCGGGGCTGGAGGAGGCGCGGGACGCCGCGCTCGGCGCCGCACGCCGCCTGCTGCGGCTAGCGGGCCGCTCGCGCGCCGAGCTCGCCGGCCGCGCCACGCTCGAGTGCTGCCTCTGCGTCTGTCTACTCGCAGCTTCCATGGTAATCATCCGGTTCGCGGGCTCGGGGCTGGAGGAGGCGCGGGACGCCGCGCTCGGCGCCGCACGCCGCCTGCTGCGGCTAGCGGGCCGCTCGCGCGCCGAGCTCGCCGGCCGCGCCACGCTCGAGTGCTGCCTCTGCGTCTGTCTACTCGCAGCTTCCATGGTAATCATCCGGTTCGCGGGCTCGGGGCTGGAGGAGGCGCGGGACGCCGCGCTCGGCGCCGCACGCCGCCTGCTGCGGCTAGCGGGCCGCTCGCGCGCCGAGCTCGCCGGCCGCGCCACGCTCGAGTGCTGCCTCTGCGTCTGTCTACTCGCAGCTTCCATGGTAATCATCCGGTTCGCGGGCTCGGGGCTGGAGGAGGCGCGGGACGCCGCGCTCGGCGCCGCACGCCGCCTGCTGCGGCTAGCGGGCCGCTCGCGCGCCGAGCTCGCCGGCCGCGCCACGCTCGAGTGCTCCCTCTGCGTCTGTCTACTCGCAGCTTCCATGGTAATCATCCGGTTCGGGCTCGGGGCTGGAGAAGGCGCGGGACGCCGCGGCGCTCATTTTCTTCTACAGGCACAGGCTGCTGCCGATGATGATGTGAAATAAGGATATTGTTATTTCCAGATAATGGCGGGTCGGGGCGACATAGAAGTGCTGCGTCTGTGTCGGAGACTGCGAGTCCGCGTGCCCGCCGCCAATGCGCATCCGTCGCACGCGCCGCTCACACACGGAGGACAGGTGAAGTACCGACACTGAATCTGAAGAAATTTGTGCAAACACAGATTTTAAAGAAATTAGTGCGGGTTTGGGGCTAGATGATGATGTGTAAAAAATGACCAACATTATGAATGATGTATATAGATGGCGGTCCACATGTGCGTCGGTCTGTTGTTCCTGATGGGAGGTCGCGGCACGCTGGGCACGTCGCGCGCCGCCGTGGCTGCGCTGCTGGCAGCTTTCTTCCCCAAGTTCCCCACACATACCGAAGACAACAGGTGACATACATTTTAAAACGTTGTAATGAAGGTATGGGCTCAGGGCGATGAAGGAAAACTACGAAGCCGACATGTCGAACTACGTCAGGAAGCCGGCATGTCAAACTACGTCAGAAAGCCGGCATGTCAAACTACGTCAGGAAGCCGGCATGTCAAACTACCTCAGGAAGCCGGCATGACAAACTACGTCATTAAGCCGGCATGTCAAACTACGTCAGGAAGCCGGCATGTCAAACTACGTCAGGAAGCCGGCATGTCAAACTACGTCAGGAAGCCGGCATGTCAAACTACCTCAGGAAGCCGGCATGACAAACTACGTCAGGAAGCCGGCATGTCAAACTACCTCAGGAAGCCGGCATGACAAACTACGTCATTAAGCCGGCATGTCAAACTACGTCAGGAAGCCGGCATGTCAAACTACGTCAGGAAGCCGGCATGTCAAACTACGTCAGGAAGCCGGCATGTCAAACTACCTCAGGAAGCCGGCATGACAAACTACGTCATTAAGCCGGCATGTCAAACTACGTCAGGAAGCCGGCATGTCAAACTACGTCAGAAAGCCGGCATGTCAAACTACGTCAGGAAGCCGGCATGTCAAACTACCTCAGGAAGCCGGCATGACAAACTACGTCATTAAGCCGGCATGTCAAACTACGTCAGGAAGCCGGCATGTCAAACTACGTCAGGAAGCCGGCATGTCAAACTACGTCAGGAAGCCGGCATGTCAAACTACGTCAGGAAGCCGGCATGTCAAACTACCTCAGGAAGCCGGCATGACAAACTACGTCATTAAGCCGGCATGTCAAACTACGTCAGGAAGCCGGCATGTCAAACTACGTCAGGAAGCCGGCATGTCAAACTACGTCAGGAAGCCGGCATGTCAAACTACGTCAGGAAGCCGGCATGACAAACTACGTCAGGAAGCCGGCATGTCAAACTACGTCAGGAAGCCGGCATGTCAAACTACCTCAGGAAGCCGGCATGACAAACTACGTCATTAAGCCGGCATGTCAAACTACGTCAGGAAGCCGGCATGTCAAACTACGTCAGGAAGCCGGCATGTCAAACTACGTCAGGAAGCCGGCATGTCAAACTACCTCAGAAAGCCGGCATAAGATATACAATATAGTATTTTCATTAGTTGTTTTTAATCAAGTTCTTCTTTTTATTCTTATTCTTCATTTTATAATATTTCCGTTGTTTAAAACCTCTCAGGTATCATTTGCAAGCGTTCCGCCATCTCTACGTGCTAGCCGTTGAACCTAGATTATTGCTGCCACGTGATTTGAACACGGGGAAGCTCTGCTACGCCCATATACAGGTATATTACACTACCTATCTTATGTACATTTATGAAAGTTTCTGCCCATTGGACAATCTCGATGGCGTGGCGGGCGAGTAGCCAACTGCGACACAAGAGGTGCAGATTCGATGTTCTTAAATAATTTGTGTAATTGGGTCTGTCCCGTTCTACTAAATAAATGTTGTCTTAGTTATATTGCACATTTAGTAATATTCAGTTTTTTGTTTATTTTGTTATCTTATAGAGTACTAGCTTCTGTCCACGGCTTCGCCCGCGTGGTATCCGGATAAAAAAGTAGCTTATGTGTTATTCCGATGTATAAGCTATATTACTGTAAAGTTTCATCAAAATCCGTTCAGTATTTTTTGAGTGAAAGTGTAATAAACATCACTCACAAACTTTCAGTTTATAATATTAAGTAGGAAGGATAGGATAATGGAATATTTTCATTCATTCTTTATATATTTTTTTGTGTAATCCGTAGGTAATAGACCTTAAGGGCGTGGCCACAGAGCTGAAAGCGCCTTGCATGATCCCTGAACTGAGCTCGCTGCAAGAAGTGAAGATAAACGACCCGAGATATTGGCCCGTCTCCTTCCACAGAGACAAAAACTGGGACCTGCTCAAGTAAGTTCCTATCATTAAAAAAAATTAGCAATCGAATTTTTTAAGAGTTGTCACGTCTAAAAGCCTTTTAAAATAAAAACGTAACTTAAAATATATGTATTTATAAATAAAAATAAATAAATAATGCAGGACATTTTTCACACAGCATCATCTAGCCCCAAACTAAGCAGAGCTTGTATTATGGGAATTACATAACTGATATACTACTTATATGAACTTTTTTATATGTAAATCCATACATATTATACATAGAAAACACCCAGACCCGAGAAAAATATTTGCAGATCATACAAACATTTGTCCCGTGGCGGGAATCGAACCCGCAACCTTCTGCGCCACAGAGGTCGTTATATTTACAAAAATATGTGTACTTATAAGTAGTATATCAGTCATTTAGTTCCCATAACACAAACTCTGCTTACTTTGGGATACTATTTAGATGACGCTGTGTGAAAATATCCAGCATTATTTATTTATTTAATTTTTATCTTGAGATGGAATAAAGCATTTTTTATCTATCTAATTTTTATTATTTTTGATGATTTCAGAAAGTTCCTAGAGCACACATGGTGCATAGATGTGAAACAGCGCGCCGGCTGCCTGTCCTACGTCGACGACCCGCAAGGCTTCCTCACCATTCTAGCACAAACGCTAACACTAGACAAGTCCAACATATGGTCCGCGAAACCTGACTACATACAGCTGTTCACCAACGACGAGAAGATACGCAACTTCGTTAAGCATTACTTGAACAAGGAGACGAATGATAACATCTGCGCGGACTGTCTCATCATTTCTAAGAAGCGGAAGGGGGTTAAGAATGAGGCGTATCTGAATAGGAATTGCACTTGTCGAAGGTAAGCTTATTTGCTATATTTGCATGCTAGAAAGTTGTTTATGGCGATACTATATTATTAATTTAATATCTGACATACCCATATTCGCAATAAAATGATTTTATTTTATTATTTACTGTTAAAATCTATATTAATCCTACTAATATTATAAACGTGAATGTTTGTGAGGATGGTTGTTTGTTACTCATTCACGCAAAAAGTACTGAACTGATTTTAATGAAATTTTACAATAATATAGCTTATAACATCAGAATAACACATAGGCTACTATTTAGTTTTTTTTTTAGTTTTTTATCTTCTTTTATGCTGTAGATTAGTACCTACCTAGATTATTTTTATTTGTTGTTATTATGTCTTTTATGTTGTGTTTGTGTGTGTCAAATAAATTATTCTATTCTATTCTATTTATCCGGGTACGACGCGGGCGAAGCCTTGGGCAGAAGCTAGTACTTTATATCTCTATGTTACGAGCAAAAAAAAACATTGTCATAACATATCTTAAGCAGGTACATGAAGGTTGCTAAAATGAACTCAATGAATAAATGAAACACAAGGGTCATATCTGTCTGGGTTTGATCCAGTTTTATAAACTATATACTGTAAAGTTTTATGAAAATCCGTTCAGTAGTTTTTGCGTGAAAGAGGAACAAACATCCTCACAATCTTTCACGTTTATAATATTAGTAGGATTATACGTAGAAAACACCCAGACCCGATACATATAATTGCAGGTCATACAAACTTTTAGCCCGCAGCGGGAAGCGGGCTAGTCGAACCCGCAACCTTCTGTGTCTCAGGCGGGCCTTCGCCCACTGCGCCGCAGAGGTTATTTAGTGAATTTAGTGTATTTTTTGGAATAAAAAAAAACAAAAAAAAAAGTATCTATGTAGTCTTTTTTTTCACAGCATCATCTAGCCCCAAACTAAGCAGAGCTTGTATTATGGGAACTACATGACTGATATACTACTTATATACTTATTTTTTTTGTAAATACATACATATTATACATAGGAAAACACCCAGAACCGAGACAAATATTTGCAGATCTCACAAACATTTGTCCCGTGACAGGAATCGAACCCGCAACCTTCTGCGTCTCAGGCGGACCTTCGCCCACCGCGCCACAGAGGTCGTCTGTAATAGTGCATAGTATGTCAAATCCTCAATAAAGTATAAAAGTATAAAGTATATACAATTTGTGTTCACAGATACAGTTTGGAGGAGCAGGACTACGTGCAGGGTCTGAGCATGGTGACGTACGAGTGCCTGGTCAAGGATATGATGTGTGCTCTGCCCATTTGGACGGCCTTCTTGAAGGTGAAAACCTATAATACTACCTACTAATACTAGCCTATAATACTACCTACTAATACTAGCCTATAATACTACCTACTAATACTAGCCTATAATACTACCTACTAATACTAGCCTATAATACTACCTACTAATACTAGCCTATAATACTACCTACTAATCCTACTAATATTATAAACGTGAAAGTTTGTGAGGATGTTTGTTTCTCTTTCACGCAAAAAATACGAATCGGATTTTGATGAAACTTTACAGTAATACAGCTTATACATCAGAATAACACATAGACTACTTTTTATCCGGATACCACGCGGGCGAAGCCGTGGGCGGAAGCTAGTTATATCTATTTCTGCCACTAAGCAATAATACTCGAATTCCTGTGTTGCCGGTGAAATTACAGACTTTCACACTTTACGTCTCAAGGTCAGCAAAGCGCGAGTCATACCTCTAGGTTACGGTGACCGCTTACCAACAGGTGGGCCGTCTGTTTGTTTGCCACTAGTTGCTAAAAAATATTACCTTGTCTTCTGAGTAGAAAATGTTTAGATTAAAAAACAAAAAAGTACTATAACAAGTAGGGGCATTAACATTTCGAAAGTTATAAAACTGGGTCAAACCCAGACAGTTATGTCCCTTCTTTTGTAGATTATAAGATGCAAATAAGCTTGTTCATAAAATTACGTTTACGTCATATGAAGGGTTTTCTTTTGATTCCTTCAAATATATAACTCTTTTTATGACAAAACGATTAACACCTCAATATAGTACCTATAGTATAGTAAACTATAGTTTAAAATAATACATTATATATATAACTTAAATTATTAAGAATAGATTAACGCAAAACTTTTTTTTATGAGTTTATTTGTCATTATTGAGGCCAGAGTAACACATATACCATAAAAAAAACAATTGGTTTTCATAATTGAGCTTAAGAAGATACATCCTTGTGACAGACAGACAGACAGACGATGGATTAGTTTACTTGTTCAGTAGTTAGGTCTCTCATTGGCACCCCTATATTACCTCTCTAGGAGGACCTCTGTGGGCGGAAGCCCAGAAGGTTGCGGGTTCGATTCCCACCGCAGGACAAATGTTTGTATGATCTTCAAATATTTATCTCTGGTCTGGGTGTTTTCTATGTATAATATGTACGGATTTACAAAAAAAAAGTATATAAGTAGTATATCAGTCATGTAGTTCCCATAATACAAGCTCTGCTTAGTTTGGGGCTAGATGATGCTGAGTGAAAAATGTCCAACATTATTTTAAAAACAAAATATTCCCTTGCAGATTATAAGAACAATGAAAACCGAACCTACGTCCAACAATATGTGGCAGATAAAGCTACTGCTCTCCCAGATCGAGCACCACAACCGCAAAACCCACCACCAGATGACAGTCGACGGTCAGGAACAGAACGAGCCCCTCATCTCCAGCGAATACACTCTCGCCATCAAGCAGAGAGTCTGCCACACCCTCGACAACTGGGAGCTGAAACTCACCCCGTACCTCAGGAAATACCTCGGCCTTCCGACCAGCAGGAAACTGGCCAACTGCGATGACACCCTGAAGAGATACCTCAGCGCTTTCATAGTGTACCACGATCTGCAGAGGAACGTCCTCAGTGATAGTGCGAGTGATTGTGAATTAGCTGTGCTGTTAAATAAGGATGCTTTATCTGTGGAGGCTCTCAGCAAAGTGGAGACATTGGTCAGGTGATCTAGGACTCTGGGCTGTGGTTACGTGACCAGGTCCAGATGTGCGGGGGTGGATTGTGTTCATGATTGGTGTTGAATTGGTGTTAGAGCGGTGTGGAACGTCAACGTCACCGACCTTAGCATTGAGTACCGTAGGAGTCAAGTTCCCTTTTAATTTATAGCCTCTTAGAGGAGACATTTTCTTATAATACGGGAAAATAAAATGCGAGGGACCCCAGACGCAAACAGATATATTGATAGATAAACTCTTTATTGTCCATAACATCAATTTACAGTACAAACACAGAAACATAATAAAATAACAAATAAAAACAAAAAAATGCAAAATGGACGGTCTTATCGCTTAGGAGCGATGTCTTCTAATATTTTACATAATTGCAAGTTTTACGCACACATCACCCCGCTATGAATCACGGTTGCGTAAATTAACTTGGCTGATGTAAGGTATTCTGTGCTTCAGTCGGAGGCGGTGGAGTTGAATTTACAGTTGGGACAATATCTTTGGTACAGGAACATTATTGGTTTGTGACAGAACTGATACAGTGAATAGTCTTGTAAGTTCGATTCATTCAGCTTTGTCGAGTGTCATTTACAGTGAAATAGATAGATAAAACATTTATTCATTGCTACAGACACACACCAATATACATTTTATTGTCAGTAAGTTTGTAAGAAATAGACTTGATCGGTCTACTAAGTCCAGGTCTAAATATAGACCTTTGGTTTAGACTTGACTTTATTACGAAAGCAGAAAGCAGATCTTGAATAAAATGATTTGCTTTATTATTTACGTCACGATTTTTAAAAAAAGTACCAGTTATTAAAACATATGATTATTTAATTGCCCCGATAACCAGTCAGCTTATTATTAAAATAAACAGTAACACTCTGAAAATAAAATAAAATATATATTTTTTCTACGAAGTTTCCGGTTACGATTATTTACTTGAAACGAAACGTAAGCGACTAAGGCAGGCGCTAAAATGTCTTTTTACAAAATCGCAACAATCAAAATCCAGACGTCAATCAAATTCAAGTCTATTTTCAAGCTTAGTCATTTAGGAAACACAAAATAATATCAGATAAGTACGAATTATCGAACGTGCACAAGCAATTACATTCAAATCTGTAAAAAGACATGACAGATTTAGCTAAAACCAGAGATAAACTAGGGGACTGGCTGGTTTAATTATAAACCATAGATAGACCGCGGTTTTTGGCTTAAACCTCGTTTCGTAATAACAATTTTCTAAAACCAGAGTCTGAACCAGAGTTTTTTCTTAAACTTGACTTAAACCACGTTTCGTAATGAGACCGGATGCGTTCGTTTCATTCAGTTTTGTTTGTATATTATTTGCAAAGTTTATTCAACAGTCATCTCTTCTTACTACGAATATAGCTTATACGTATATAATACACATTTATTCATACAACTATGTACAAGTAGGTATATAAAAAAATACAGATGAAACAGCTAGCTATCTAAAGACCGTTGCAAACGATCTATAGATAGCTCATCTGATCCAGATCACTACCAGACGGAGTGTTGTTTTGTAGAAAAGTCTGATTATAACTTTTGTGGATAAAATAGTTATTTTTAACCCCTTTTGTCATGTTTCGTTATCCACTAAAGCTGATATCAGATAGCTTTACAAAATGCATTATCTATAAGTATGTACTACATAGTGTTATGTATACTATGTAACATTTTATTATTCTACTATTTACTACAACTAGATTCTACCCGCGGCTTCGCCCTGGTATCTGGATAATAAATAGCCAATCTGTTCTTGGTTACGAATTATATTTATTCCAAATTTTATAGAAATCAGTTCAGCCATTGCACAGATTATTAGCAAGAAACAGCCATTTATAGTATTAATAGGATGATTCTCATAAGTTTTTTCCTTTCAACATTATTGGAAACTTACCTTTTCAATGTTATCCCGCCTAAGTACCTCATCATTTAAAATGTACTAATTGATTTGTATACTTATAAGCATTATTATTTTACATTAATATAAAACTTATGAGAGATTTTTATTAATGATTGATGATTTTATTACTAGATCGTTCAACACAAGCATAATTTCTTTTTTACACCGACTCTAAGGAGGTTGCTTGTCTTAGTTATTTGTGTCGATTATATTAAATTATCTGAAGATCGCTATTATTGCTCGGTTTAGCGTTAGAGTACTGTTAGTGACACTTGGAACTGAGCGCTTCCCTGCTTCGGAGGGTACGTTTAAATGTCGGTCTGGCAATCATTGCTAAGCGATATTTTCAGGCTTTCGGGCGGCCTAAATGATCTGACACCAGATTTTTCGATCATTAGTTTCTAAGTTGAAATAATTTCTAAATATTTTCAAATACAATGTTGTCTTTGAAATGTTGCAGGCTTTTATTTATTTATTTTTATTAAAACTCATAGATTAGTATGGTGAACACTGGTATGAGACTTTGCATCTGTTGCGTTTACTTTTTTTTTTGTTATTTATTTTGAAAAACCACTAAAAAGTGATAAATACCCGTAACGCAATTTTAAAAATACTTTGCACTACACATTTGCTCAGAATCACAGGCCCAAAAATACTTAGCCGGTAATAATAAATTCACTTTTTTTCTAATGATATGGCCAGAAATAACTACAGCGGGGATGTTATACATTACGCGGATACTATTTGATATATCATCAGATAACATGCAAAACCTTTTCAAAAAATATCTCATAAAAATTAACGACTATATATCAGCCTTATTTATTACTGTCTGCCGATGATATACCTAAATAAACAAGTAGGTACTGAAAATCCACTGATTTACTAAAGCGGTTTAGGTTTTCACTAACTGATAAGTCGTACGCGATTTAATTATTTTGATTTTGTAATCAGCAAAAAAACAGTGTTTTCCTCCTATCTTCTGGAAATCCACATGTTCTCTTCACCTTGTTAAAGACAAATAAAACGTACCGTCTAGCTAGTCATACCAGTAAAGTATTATGAATAAACGGCTTAAATCCAACATTTTAATCACCAATCTATCATATTTTCGTTGTTAATCTGATCGAATCACTGTAATTTAATAGATATCGGTATCATATAAATACTGTGTCTGGTAAAGAAAGGGCATCCTATCCGGCGACGCGATACAATGGATTTCAAAACTGGACTATTTTTGGTAGCTCTGGCTATAGGGTGCGCGGGTAAGTTTTCATTCTTATTATTGTATTTATTACTAGCTATTGCCCACGGCTCCACTTGCATGTTACATGGATAACGGTGGTTATGGATGAAGAAGCATTTGTAAGGAAATAGGAAAAGATGCTTTTAGTTATCGACGTAATGTGCTTGGATGGCACAAGTTAAATGGGTCAATGTACGTGCCCGTACACTGCACTCACCTCTCATCTGCATACTGAGTATCGATCTATGGATATCCATCACGGATATCACAGGGTCGTGTTTGTTTCTTTGCCACGACAGACGGGTCCATTTTTCTCTGTCTACCATCGCTAGGGACAAAAGGACATGTCCAATTGTCACCACTGGTTACAATAGGAGCAATAGGAATGTTATTTTCGGTCGAGATCTAGTAGGTATCTATTCCAAATTTCATCCAAAACTATTCAGCTGTTACAGAGGCTTATCAGTCACAACCAGTATAAAACGGAGACATTTTTATGCAAATTGATTCATAGAGCCTTTGCCTCATAGCACTAAGAATAGAAACCAGAGTTCTAGGGTCCGGGCCACAAGATTTTGAGGGCTGAAGCTAAAAATACGCTTTCCTAAACAAATGTTTAGTATATCGGTTTAGTTTATGGCAGTAGGTAAAACATGTCTAGTTGTTTTTAACCATATTTTTATAATACTTAAATATAATATTCAGGTAGGTACCTACCTAATTACCCAACAGATATTGACAATATTTAGAAGACTTACTAGTTACTTTGAAAGACCTTAGTTTTTTTATACTTTCTAAAATTAATCGAAAACGATAAATTATCTAGGTGTACCTATATAAAATTTTGCGTTTCATAATTAGTACATATTATTATGTTTGTTTTAACCATTATTTGCCCTACCAACACATCTTTTTCTACAATACACAAAGGTTATCTGGAACAGAATGTGTTTTAGCATTAAGTTTGCCTATGCAAACTTCTTCTTAAAATTATTTCTTTAATTGCTACTTATTTCTTTACACTTTTCTTAGGATTCCTTATTTTACTTACCTTTTTGCCTTGAAAGGTAAAACTATCAAGCTATGATTTATTGTGAAAAGGTAGGTATAATATAATAAATAATATGAACTTCATTTGGCTTGAACACATTAAAAAGGTAGATATTTACGGTTATCCGTTCAATTAGTAGATAAAACAGCTTTAATTTTTATCTGGATAATTTTAATGAATGATTAGATTTGGTAGTCAATCTAATCCTATTTGACTCTAAATGCGTAGTTGGCAATCTGTTGTTTTCCTACACAAGCTACATTGAAGTCCATTGTAGCAAGCTTTATGTACCTGCTTAAGATATGGTATGACACTGAATTTTTTGCTCGAAGCGTAGAGATATAAAGTACTAGCTTCTGCCCACGGCTTCGCACGCCTGGTACCCGGGTAAAAAGTAGCCTATTTGTTATTCTGATGTATATAAGCTATATGACTGTGAAGTTTGATTAAAATCCGATTAGTAATTTTTGCGTGAAAGAGGAACAAACATCCATCCTCACAAACTTTCGCGTTTATAATATTAGTAGAATAAGATTTTATTCGTCATGGGCCGTTTCAGCTCTGCCGACCCAGCCTGAAGATGACATGTCCATATTCTTCGAGCACGTCGACCGGAACGCGAGGATCGTTGGTGGTACCGAGGCGCCGGCCGGCAGCCACCCCCACATGGTGGCCATGACCAACGGTCTAATGGTCAGGAGCTTCCTCTGCGGAGGGTCCCTCGTCACCACTAGCACTGTTCTCACTGCCGCTCATTGCATCGAGGCTGTCTTCAGCTGGGGATCCCTTAGCAGGTGACTAGATACTGTTATCGGTGAAGCCACCGTTTTGACTAATTACTGAAATAAACGTTTATTATTGTTATTATAAAAAAACCGGACAAGTGAGTCGGACTCGCCCAGCGAGAGTTCCGTATAAATTTGTAGGTACATATTATAAATAGTTCAGGAATCGATTCTCGCAGTGTTTTCCGAGCTTTTCCATTAACATTGACGAGGGTAGTATATGACGATATAACTTGCCAAATTTAATAGCTCTAAGTCAACGGAAAGTAACCTATAAATTTTGATTCTCTTGAGAGTGTGGAATTATACGTTTTTTGCGACATAAACGGCCGTATCGTTTTTTTTTAATTAACTTAGAAGTTTGATTTTTACGGCTTCAAGAGACTGTTTGTAGACCTGCGTATATGGTTTTAATTTCAACTCGATACCTCCACTCGTTCCCGAGATAAAGAGTCTTGACAGACAGACGGACAACAAAGTGATCCTAAAAGGGTTCCATTTTTTCCTTTTGAAGTACGGAACTCGAAAAATGTCTTGAATGATGTTTAAATCCCCATAGCAACCTCCGCGTAACCGTTGGCACCAACCGTTGGAATTCAGGCGGTCAGACATACGCCATCGCCCGCAATGTCACCCACCAGAACTACTTAACTTCAACCATCAAGAACGACATTGGAGTCCTCATCACAACAGTGCCTGTGACTTTATCACCTGTCGTCCAACCAGTGGCGTTGAGCTACCAGGAAGCCGGCGGTGGCGTCCCCGCTAAGGTCGCTGGCTGGGGCAGAATCAGGGTAAGTACATATTTTATATTGCCAACTACCTGTGCCACGGCCCCCCGTGCTATTACTTCATTTACTCGGCTCCTAAGGGTCGTAGCGTGATGTTAAAGCCTATGCGTGAATGGGGATATCAAATGCAAATAGATTTTTTCAAATCAGACCGTAGATCCAAAGATTAGCGCGTTCAAAAATTAAATCAAACAAACAAAAAAACTAACTCTTCAGCGTTATTATTGGTACATGTATTGATGACTAGGTGCGCCCCGCGGTTTTGCCCGCATAAGTTTCGATTCCGTGGGAATATCGGGATAAAAATTAACAGCTATGTACCTATTAAGTTTCATCGCAACTACCGGTGATCGAATTAAATTTTAGAACACAAAAGCTGCTATTGTGACAATATAATATAGTCAGATATATTCCCTCGAGGACATTTTTGTAGGGAATAATGACTAAGTACTTTAATCATTTAGTACATCATTTTTATGTATCATCAATAGTTTTCTCAGCGCTCGCCTAATAATTAATTTTATAGACAAAATTTTGCTACTTTGGGTTACATTATTGCATTTTTTTAAGGATCTCTAATTTTTGAAAATAAATTATAGTCTATGTTACTTCCTAATAACTTAGCTTTCTATTGGTGAAAAATGGTTATAATCGGTCCAGTAGTTTCGGAGCCTATTCGGTACAAACATAATATTAGTATAGAGTAGTCTTTCTCATAGTGGGCGATAACACCCCCTTGTGGGCGCTGGAGGCCTAGAGGGGGGCGGTAAGAGGCCCAGAAAAAAATTGGGGGCGTTGAAGGGGTTTAGGGGGCGATGGCTGATTTGTAATTTCATCTACTTAATATTTTATAATTCACTGAAATTAAAACCTACCTACTACACAAAATCGATTATTTAGTTCATATAACTATCTGCCCTGTTTGATTGTATAAAAACTAAAAATATTTAACATAGCTCTCGTAGGATAGCCCGTGAGTTATCAAGTTTTTGTTAAATAACGCGATTTGTTCGTCTCCTCCGCGATTTGATCGCGGAAGAGACGAACGCGCACATTGCATTCTCGCTCTGGGCCGACTCACATAATTTTTTGTATAGTAATGATGTCTGAATATATTCCCTTTCCGTGTTCTGTCTAAATAAACTTTTATATTTTGTTTTAACGACCTGTGTTGTGACTGTGGAATCCCGAGTCCCCATAGGCCCCCGTTATAGTTGCGCCCCACGTTGGGCGCCAATTTAACGCTAGGTTTTTGAGGACTCGGGATTCCACAACGGTCGCAATCACAGGCGTTTTAGTATAAAAGTATAATATAATAAAAGAAAAAACACATGCAAAAAAAAAGAAACGAAAGGAACACGATTATAAAGTTAAGTTACAGAACACAAGGAACAGTAAAAACTAGATACAACAAAATAATGGCGGTTGGCCGGGTCGCGGAGGGGTTTAACTCACTCCGTACGTACGCGTTACGCGGCAAAGCTCCGAGCCAACTGTTGGTCTGTTACCAAGCGCCCGCGTTCCATCGCGCGAGCGGCCGAAGATGACCCGAGTAAAACCGAGCATTTCGAACCATAGAGCTTGTACTACGAATGCGAATGCCCCGCGTTACAACTGTTTTTATTTCTAGTTGGGTACCTATGAATTTCACTGTGCTTTACAAAGTTGTTTACGTGTTTTCGCGCATATAGTAAATTAAGCAAAATATATTGGCATGGCAAGGTCGAAATGTTTGTGTCCTTGATCTTGTCTCTCAGGGATACCCTGGGTCCAAATCCATAAACAGCCCTTTTTTGTAGTATGAATATACTTTTTGCATCTGCTGCATTTCCCCAGAGCAATAACCCATAAGTCATGAGAGAGAGAAAATAATCAAAATATTATTTTTTGCCATTGCAATGTCTGTTAATTGTCGTATTTTAAATACTGCATAAGCAGCAGAGCTAAATTTAGCTGCTAGTTCTGTGATATGGGTCCCCCATTGCAATTTGTTGTCAAGTGATAACCCAAGAAATTTAAAGGAATTGGTGAAGTTAAGAATTTGGTTGTCAATGTTTATGGATGGCAAGATTCTGTCAAGAGCTAAAGAAAAATAAACACACTTTGTTTTTGAAGCATTCAGGGCAAGGTTATTAATGCTAAACCAATTACAAATCTTATTTAAGGTACTATTAATTTTACTATAGTTTGAATCTTTTCCTACCTTAAAAAGTAAGGAAGTGTCATCAGCAAAAAGTATAATTTTTGCAATTTTTTGAACAAAAAAAGGCAGGTCATTTATGTAGACGAGGAACAAAAAAGGGCTCAAGATTGAGCCTTGCAGTACACCTATTTGCAGGTCCAATGCATCTGAAAGTACACCATTAACATCCACTTTAAGAGATCTGTTGGATAAGTAAGACCTCATGAGATCTAGAGCGCTCCCCGTGACACCATAATGTGGGAGTTTGTCGATAAGGATATCATGGTTCACACAATCGAACGCTTTTGACAAGTCCTAAAAAATCCTTAGAATGTCACTTTTACTCTCCCACGACTCACAAACTTATTCAACGAAGACTGCTGCAGTGTCAATAGTAGAACATTGACACTGCAGCAGTAGATCGAACAGATCAAAATTTTAAACTTTTGCATTTAAATTTTATCTTAATCCAACATCGAGGTCGCAAACTCTCTTTCTTATAAGAACTAAAAAAAAAAAATACGCTGAACAGCCTTTGGTGAATGAGAATTGATTCGTGTAGAACAAGTTATGTGTTCTAAAGAAACCACCTAGTTGATTTAATATGTTTTTTTCGAAAATCTTACTGAGGCAAGGTAACAAAGAGTGGCCTATGTATTTAAAAAAAATATAAGTCATATATCAGTCATGTAGTTCCCATAACACAATCTCTGCTTACTTTGGGGCTAGATGATGCTGTGTGAAAACGTCCAGCATTACTATTATAAAAAAATGTGTTTTCAGGCAGGTGGCGCGCTCTCCGCCACCCTCCTGGAGCTGAGCACGGCCACGATCAGCGGCGCCGAGTGCGTGGCGGCGGTGGCGCGCGCCGCGCAGGAGCTGAACATGCGCGCGCCGCCCATCGAGCCGCACATCGAGATCTGCACCTTCCACTCCGCCGGCCGCGGCAACTGCAACGTGAGTCTCGACACAACACAACACACCGCAACACATCACGACACAACCATGCCGAAACATAACACCTGCACGCCACGATAAAAGCTTAACGCATTACGCTGTCGGTCACTCACCAATAGGTTCTGTCTGAAAACCAGCGTAGCTTTTCATCCTGGTGATTTGGAGTTGCATAATATGCTGAGACAGGACCTATTTGACCCACGCGTTGTGGAGAGGAATTAGTACCTTCCGCCTGTATCGTCTCTGTAAATCAGCGTGTGTCAAATGAACATACACAGCACCATAAACAAAACACCACAATAAACTATGCCTCAAGCACACATTAGCCACTGAAATGTCCATCTCTTGTTCTAAACATAGACGGGATTCTGGATGCCAAATGGGTATTTAATACGTATTTAAGTCAGAGTCAAAAGTTAAAATTCATTTATTCGTTAAAATCACAAGGATCACTTTGAAATGTCGGTTTTATCTAGTGCCTGTTCCTCCGCGACCAAGCCAGGAAAGAAAGGCAAGAAAACAAGGCTGATTATTCTTTTTAATGATCTTTTTACAAAACTATAGGTACGTGCATTTTAAATCGAGTTGGAGCATTGTCCTCCTTCCCTCATTAGATCAGCCTCCTTCCCTCACTCTATTAAGTACCTATCTGAAAGTCAGTGACAAACATTTGACAGGTCAGATGATTTTCACTTTCACAAAGTTTATCATAATTATTAGATAGGTATACGTTTTTTTTAATGGCGAATATTCATAGTTATCATCACTCTGGCCACATTATAAGAGCTTGTGATGACCATTGAAGCTGAATATTCTAATCCTACTGCTATTACTTAGTGATGTTAGTTATTCTTTCACGCAAAAACTACTGAACGGATTTTGATGAAACTTTACAGTAATATTGCTTATACATCAGAATAACAGATAGGCTACTTTTTATTCGGGTACCATGCGGGCGAAGCCGTGGGCCGATTGTCACCATTTCCTGATGTAACCTGACTTTTAATCCGACAGGGTGATTCGGGCTCTGCCCTCATCCGCACCGACACGAACCAGCAAATCGGAGTGGTGTCCTGGGGCTTCCCTTGCGCCCGCGGAGCACCTGACATGTATGCTAATGTCGGCGGCTTCTCAGGTTGGCTACATCAGAACATCGTCTGAACCAAACACGAAGAGGATTCATTGGTAGAAAATTACGTAATGTTATAATATAATCTATCTTTACCAAATAAAACTATAATAATCATTGTAATGGCTATTTTGCTTTCTCGCTCTAATAACATTTCAGCACAAAAATCTGCTCAGCTCAGGTTCAAACCTCCTCTAAGTGTGCCTGGAGTCTCAACGAACGATAGGAAAAATTCGTAAATGTTGCGGGCGAGTAGGACTGTTAATGATTTCAGTAAGTTGTTAGATATTGACGAGTATCACCAAGGCGAGGCGGTGCCTATCACTCAACTTTTTTCGTGCGTAGGTATTTTTTTTCTGTTTTGTTTTTAGTTTAATACAGTACCATAAGTTTATCTTGAGTAATTATTGGTTGAGCTGTCTATGTCGTAGGTAGTTACGTGTAGGGTAAAGCTCAGTGTTCACATTTTATGATCCTAATCTGGTGCTATCAGTGAAGACCTATTATGGGCTATCTGTATCTATTGAAGTATTGTTAAGGAGATTATATTAATAGCTGTTGGTTTTCCGGATAAAATAAATAAATAAAATTAGGTATGAAGTGATTTGCTGCTGCAGTCCCTTCATATTTTTTTATATGTCCGACGTATTTCACTCTACGATCTAACTCGACCTATTTATTATATTATTGACGACCTCGTACTCAAGATGGTCACAGTGTGATCACTGTGGATCACTTTTTTTATAATATTTAAGTATTGAAAGTTCATACCTATTTCATATACTACCTATTTTAGGCGTGAAAAATAATGGACAAAATCAGGAATCACTACTAATACGTAGGTAACTACCTACTTATTTTAAAATGAAGTAGGAAGTAGTGAAATCACCGTGTATGATTATTACACACTGGCCTCGTTTCTGTAGTACACTAAACAAGAAAGAAAGAGATAGCTAAAATTTTAGTGCTTTCAAATCAGTTTGCGTGTCGCTTTTCTTCGTGTTTATAGTCAGCATGTTTTGATATTACGACTAAATTTGTATAAAACTTAAATCTGACTAATTTGACACAACTAACATTGTAGCTATCTCTTTCTTCCTTGCACTATCAGTAAAAGAGAGCAACAGTTTAGTTTAGTTAGTGTACTACAGAATCTGTACTTTCTCGTATTTTTTTGTATTTTATTTATTTTTAAATTAAAATTACATTAGGTATAAAGTTTCTGCCAAACTGTACTACAGTTTGTCGGCAGTAGTGTAGGTACAACAGTTTGTCGTGTGTTGTTCTGTTACTTTGAGGGTCTATGCTGAGTATATAACATGTCGAAGCGTTGACCGTATATCGACAAGATTTTCATACAAGAATTGTCAAAATGGGTATCGTTTCGAATAGTTTTGAATGTATTTGTAACTCAACATAGGCCCTTAGATTGTCCAATAGGCGCTTACGGCGAGCTTCTGTCTTAAGCACCAAAAGCGTAACGGATTACGGAGAAGTATTACGGGTAGTCTCGCATACTTTATTGAACCACTGTATCCTGCTATCGTCGCTGTTAAACGCGTTTATCCCTAGGGATAAAACTACCTACCTAGGTATATATATATATACCTAGGTATGTATATTCTATTTTGTAGGTATACCTACAAAATAGAATATAAGGTATACCTACAAAATAGAATATTACAAAAAAGGTAAGTTTGTAGCTATGAGTGTAGCAAAAGAGGTACCTACTCACTTCTCAAATAAAATTAAATGACTATGTTATAGGTAATTATATATTTTTAGTTTGGTAGCTACACACAGAATTCATGCTACAATCAGATCGACCACTTACTGGCTTAGTAGGTATCTATGTTTTTACATATCTTTCTAGCACACAGGTTCTCAAACTTATTTTTCCCACCGCCTACTTTGAGAATAAAAATATCCTAGCGCCCTCCAAAGTTTTTAAACATAACAACCGATGCTTTCCCCTCTAGGCCGCCTCCGCCCCCAATATCTTCTAGTCTTCTACCGCCCCCTGAAGGCTTCCAGCGACCACAAGGGGGCGTTATCGCCCACTTTGAGAACCAGTGGTCTAGCACAACCTAATATTATGTCTGTCGGTGCCTGCGTATTTTTGACCTTGACTCATAAGAAACAAGAAAAGGATCTGCGAACTGACGTCTGTAGGAGACGTCAGTTCGCAGACCGTAGCACCTATCAGTTCATTGATACCAGATTAATTGATTAATTTTGTTTATAAATTATATATTTTGCTAATGAAGCATCTAATTAAGTCTCCGAACCCAGAAAAATAACATGTCTTTCATATTGTTTTCAATCTTTTTCGTTCAGACACAATTAACGACCGGTAAGCAATTTAATAAAATGCTACTAACTTAGTACCTTAACTATGAAGCTTAATAGGTTGGTAAGTTTTACTTATGTAGCTTATGAATTTATTTTGTGTGATAAATTAATTACCTAAATACATAATGTGTTAAAAGAGAGATTTTACCCTAGACACAAAGGATGCCATTCAGGTTCAGGTAATTTTATCCTCCTACCAATGTACCTAATATATATACATGGACCGCGGAAGTAGATACTCCGTGACGGGGGGGCAAATTTCTTTGGTCACCCCTTCAATCTCCAGCCCTGGCTTGGTAGACGGGTACCTGGGTATGTGATTTTAGGGGGGCCGAATGCCCCCTCTGCCCCGACTTCCGCGGCCGCTGCTACTATACAAACTAAGTACCTACCCCTTATACATTCTAGGAATTCCACTATTAGCAACCGAAGACCTGTCCAAATACTTTCCCCGTATAGTCGGAGGGAATAAGGCCGCAGCGGGTCCACACATGTCCGCTCTGGTGATCAGCGAGCACGTGACCATGCTGGTCTGCGGCGCCTCCATCATCACCAGTCGGGATTTGTTGACAGCGGCGCATTGCATCGACGGGTTTGTTAGATGGAACAAGTTATCAGGCGAGTTAATGCGGTGAGTAACTAGTTAACTAACAAATTTTTCATATATCAAATTATTTATTTACTAAATTTCAATAACGGTTGAACCAAATCGTTACCTACTTCTAAAGATATAAAAACTATACATATAGGTACATATTAACAAAAAACACAAATAAAACAAACATCTTAAAACAAAAACCATTTTCGTAATACCTACTACTTAACAAAAAAATAACACTACTTAATTAGGTGCCTGCTTTACAAAAGAAAATAAAGCAATATACCTACAGATCATAAAATAACAGAAATAAAAGTACCTACAGGCTTATTAACTTAACCTAAAGTTGGAAACAAGCACGGCCTACCTGTATTATAATGTCTGTGCTGTTGGTTACCGTAACCTATGGACGCTTTCAACACCACACGCTATCACTCTCGCGATACTTCTAACATCCTGTTACATAACTAATATCACCAATTACTACTTACTTAATATGTGTACCTACTTAACATGTTCCCGCAGAACTTACCACGCCATAGTCGGTACCAACGACTGGCACCGCAACGGAACACATGTGAGCATATCAAAGCTCTACATCCACCCGCGCTGGGACCCGAAGAACATCAAGAATGATGTTGGGATCCTGAAGACAAAGACGTATCTGTCGCTGAGTGCTGAAGTGGCGGTGATCGCGCTGAACTTTGATGAGATCCGAGGAGGGGAGAAGGCTTTCGGCACTGGATGGGGTCGGCTGAAGGTGAGAAGAGAATAATTCTCCTAGTAAAATTAATCATCTTAAGTTAGTTTTAAGTCTCTTAAGTCTCTGGGTAGTTTTAGTGAAAGGCGTACTTACACAGACTTATCTTCTAATTGCAATCGTATTTTGAAGACGCAGTTGGTGTTTTTTGGATGTTTGTTCCGAGACACTCTTGCTTGGTATTGATAAGTAGACTATTTTCTTTTTTACCCGTCTGCGGAGGGTTATTTATAACATACTATATGCGTTTGTCATAAGTTATTTTGTATGTTACCATTTACCTCAGAAACGGCTTGAACGATTAAAATCGTTTTTTGCAATAGATTTGTATGACTTTAAGGATGGTTCTTAAACTTTCAATAGACAAAGGAAAACTGTTATAATTAACTTTTTACCGCAAGTAACAAACGTCAGCTTTTTCGAAATTATAAAACACACTGTGTGTGATATCCTCTACATAAACCAGAATCCTTGAATTATTTCAGACAGGGGGCATCATACCCTACAAGCTGCAGATGCTGTCCGTCAGTATCCTTTCCCACGAACAATGTGCTGAAGACCTACTACAGTCCCCTGTGTGGGGCAGCTGTCAACCCACGCTGCAAGCAGACGTGGAAATCTGCGCCTTCCATTCTGACCAGCACGGATTGTGCCATGTATACCGGGGTTATCCCGAAAACTCTCACGGGGTTACTAGAACATTGCTGTCATCAACGAAAGAGAACTAGAATCTAGAACCTTCTCCGCTATTTCAATGCCCTCAATGCGTTTATCCTGAGGATAAACGCATCCTGGGCTTTCGTGTCTGTCACGCAACAGTTTTGGCTTAGGCTGCCTGGTTGCCTCACGAAGTTTCACCTTGACCAAAGCGAGGCGCTCGTGATTTGTAACTTTATAGCAAGCTAGATAGATACATTTTAGAAGGTGGCTAAATGTATGTAATTTTATTTCGACTGGCCGCAGCAGTTGGCCGCTCAGCAAAACCGTTTCAACGGATACTCCATACATAGGTAGTAACGTAGGTACATTTTTATCAAACTGACTTACGCGCCGCCCGCTGACTACGGTTGGCCTGAAACTGGTCTAATACAGGATGGCTACGAAACTAACCGACAAAGGCCATCTTCCAGGGTGACTCTGGCAGTCCGCTAATGCACTTCAACTTACAAGAGCAGGTTGGCATCGCATCCTGTTGGCCGCGCGGCCTTCCTGATGTCTTCACCAGGATGTCTGGAGTAAAGGACTTTGTGCTGTTTATTCTAAATAAATACTCAAATAAAACTGATTAAACTATATGTATAGTCTTGATTTAGCTCATTACGTTAGTTAGATGTTCGTACCTAACAATTAACGTAACAAAAAAAAGGTGTCAATAAGATAAGTATTTAAATAAGTAACAAGTAAGTACAATACAATGGAATAACACATTTGTTATAGGTATAGTAGGTAGGTAAGCTAATATTTATTTTTTTATGTAGTTGTAAGTACAATATTCAAAATACATTTACAATAAAAAAATAACAGTTTCAGATGTATACACTTTTCCTTTAGCAGCCGTGCTAGGTTACACCTGTGTTACAGCTGCTAAATACTTCCTTATGCTTGGGCTACACCTGCCACAATGTAGTACTAATCAACAAAATAATTAGGTAGGTCTAATAGCTATTAAACTCAACAAGAATTAAAGAAGTCGAACTTTTTCTTTACCGCCAATATTTTTATTTTACCGTATATGCAGAAAGTTATAGAATAGACGTCTGCATAAAGATACTAAACGCAACCTAATTTGTACGAAGCTTGATGAAGGGGATCCAAATTCAAATGAGGCAAACATAAAAAAGTTTGGTCGTATTAATAGATTTCCATATTAAATTTCCGGCGCGTTTATTGTTCTAAATTCATTTTTAATTTCTTATTATGAATCCAAATTGTAAAGAACATAAAGGCGCTCTTTGTTGTATGATTTTTGCAATGATGACAAATATAAAAAAAAATAGTTAAGAAAGTAAGGTAGGTAAGTACTTACCTATTCATTGCTATCTAGTTATTTTTTAACCCCCGTATTTTTTGGCGCGTTGGCCATGGGGTGGTAGCGATCTGTAGCTGTAGGTACCTAGATAGGTAAGTAGTACTTAATTAAACCTTTTCCCATCACCACGCGGCGCCCTCTGCTTTTCGGAAATTCGCGCGGCTAGTGTATACAGTGGTAACTATGAGTATGTTCAATAATATGCAGGTAGGTACCTACCTACATATTACATAGTACCAACAGTAATAATTGAATCCTGTCTTTTATTTGCTTGGATGGAACCACCAAAACGTTGTACTAGTTTGGTGGATGGAACCCTAAAAAACGTTTAAAAACAAGCCTAGAATTTTGCCTAGAAATGAACACTTACTCGCGGCTAGAAAAAAAACAATAGAAGTTTTCGAACGAATGCTTTTGCTTTAGCCTGTCTAGTCAAACGTCAGAGGTAGCAAACAAGCAAAAATAGACTTACAACATTTAAAATATAGTTGAAATTGGCTCATTTTTCATGAGGGAAACCCATCAGCAGTTTTTATAATTCATTCAACCAGAAAACCAAATCAAATCCAAATTCCAATTCAAGTTAATAAAAACCCACCTAACAGAATCCAACAAGTTAATTGAAATCATTCTAAATTCAAAATTAAAGAAAGAGAGAGAACGAGTAACAATCTACTAAAATGACCGAGAAGCTGCGTACCTTGATGTTGACGTTTGTTGTGGATGTTGCGAAAATGTATATTACCGTTGGAATAATGACAAACACTGAGGGTAGTTGTGAAAACTTTCGCAGTTTTATTCAAATCATAACTTCCCGTTCCTCTTTCTCTCGACACCACCCTCATCGCACGTGGTAAGCTCTTTTCTGCTATTATTTCCCTAAAAATCAAATTTTACCTACATTTTTAGTGACACACGAAAAAGGAGAAAAGGTAATAAACATGCTTTTCCTCGTTTCTCCAGGGAAAAACCCTCGAAATGGATACGGGCAACGTCGTCATCGACTCCGACATGGCCTATCCTATCCTGTTCATCCCAAAAAAGTGCACAACACTCGAAACGAACTGCGAATTGACGGATAACGTATACATCGACGTGAGCATAACTTCCCCGGACACGGAAGGTAACAATACGAACATATACAACGGCTTCTGTAATGTGAAGCTGGTGGATTCATACGATGTCAATTTGAACCGGTACGAGACTCCAGAGAGTTCGACAGCGCCTGACATCGATCAGATGCCGGTCATCCTGTCTGAAGGGACCCAGAATCCACCATACAGCCAATCGCAAGTCTGGATAGATCCGTCAAGGAGTCCATATGTGTACAATCATTACAATCCGTCCAATCAAGAGCAGTACTCTATTCGAGAGTCCGGAGGGCTGATAACTGTTGAACAGCACAATACATACATAACTCAGAATGTGTACAATTGTAAAGAATCCAATGTCTATAATTACAAGGAGTCTCAGACTCCGGTGAAGGATTTTGGGTGCAGAAGGTACAGGAGGGAGACTGTAGCGACTGCATCGGATACAAACTTGAGTTATTACGAGGAAGATGAGTTTGAGTGCGGGGTGTTTCTCTCACAGCTGCCTGAAGAAATCCTGAATGTGAAGCAGACTAGGGCTAGGTAAGTATTTTATACATTAACAACAGCCTGTACAAGTCCACTGTTGGACATAGGCCTTTCTCAAAGAGTGCCTCCGCTGTAAAGTTTTGGAAATATGGTGTCTTCAGGAGAAAAATTTAAGAGTATTACCTATCTCTCTAAATTATGTATGAATGAATGAATAAATTAAAAAATACTTTATTGTACACATGATATAAACAAAATAAACAATAACACATTATAATAAAGGTACAATGGGTGGTCTTATCACTTAAAAGTGATCTCTTCCAGACAACCTTTTGATGGAGAGGATTATATAAAATATATAATTTGTGTAAACTTCCTTAAATAATGGTATGGTATATGTTTTTATATATTTTATATCCTAATATTAGAAACATGAAATTTTGTGACGATGGATGTTTGTTACTCTTTTACACAAAAACTACTGAACGAATTTTGATGAAACTTTACAGTAACATAGCTTATACATCAGAATAACACAAAGGCTACTTTTTATACCGGATACCACGCGGGCGAAGCTGTGGGCAGAAGCTAGTTATCTATATATTGTAGTAGTATAGTCAGTATGGGTAGTTTTAGGTGAGTACATACATTGTTTACAAACACACTCACTACTGGATTCCCCATGATACATACTCAGTGAGTAGATCTTTGAGGATATCAAGTAGGAGGAAGTCAGAAGCACGTCCAAACATTACATTTGGTACATGCGCACGTTTTGCAAATATTTAGTGTTCCATGTGACAGGTGAAGTGTCTGTATGATCTTCAGTTATTTATTTGGTCTAGTTCTGAAGGTTGTAGTATCTTGGTACTCATAGTTCCTGATAGTATGGGAACAGGACTATATTTCTTACTTAAATGTTAAGACATAAATATAAACATGATATCGCTTATGAAGTTTAATTTGTTCAATTTATATATTTAAATCTTCCATTTCCATTGCATTAAAAAGTGTCACGCACACGCACACGCACGCATCTTCCGATGGCAGCTTTGGGATTTATCTATTCATGATTAGCCTCTGCCCATGGCTTTGCCTGTGTGGTACCCTGATAAAAGGAGCCTATTATATGTTATTCATAGGTCACAATTTATTTATATATGTCTGGAAGAGATTGCAATAAAATATTATCTTTCAGAGGGAAAATAAATTTCTCAAGGCAAGAGAACAATGCGCTGAAACAGCTGATGTCTTCAGACATCCAGTCTACTTCCAAACAGAGGAAGACCATCCTGTTCCTAGGCAATGATTCCCACTCCGGACATACTCTACAGAATATATCATATAATGATCCATTGGTGAAGTGTGCCGAGATTGAAGTTGATAATGAAGTTGTTATTGGTAAGTTTCTAAGCTGTTAATTTATATTTTTAAATAATGCTGGACATTTTTCACACAGCATCATCTAGCCCCAAAGTAAGCAGAGCTTGTGTTCTGGGAACTACATGACTGATACATGACTGATATACTACTTGTATACATTTTTTTTTGTAAATACTTACATAGAAAACACCCAGACCCGAGACAAATGAATGCGGATTATACAAACATTTGTCCCGCAGCGGGAATCGCACCCTCAACCTTCTGCGTCTCAGGCGGACCTTTGCCCACTGCGCCACTGAGGTTGTCATAAAAAGGTCATAAACGATTTGCACACCTTTTGGATGGTACAATATATAGGGCCTATATAAATTGTAACTTCATGTATTAGCTGACCTATATTCATGCAAATAATAAAAGACTAGCTTCTGTCCACGGCTTCGCCCGCGTGGTACCCGGATAGTATAAGTAGATTATGTGTTATTCTGATGTATAAGCTATATTACTGTAAAGTTTCATCAAAATCCGTTCAGTTGTTTTTGCGTGAAAGAGTAACAAACATCCATCCACACAAACTTTCACGTTTTTAATATTAGTAAGAAGTCTGATTAATGGCATTTTAATATTGGTAAGTTAATTGTCCTTTTTTAAACAAACCAACAAAAACGCTCACGACTTTGTTCCCATGATAGAAATTTTCCGTATTTAGATATTTCAGTATATCAATTAGGGATAGTCAGAGGCACGTTCAAACATTACGTTAGGTATGTGCCCGCGTTTTGCAAGTATTTTGCATTTTAGGTTGGAAGCTAATTGTCGCTTATTGGGACACTAACCGATGGTATATGTCTTCGAATTTTTGATAGGTTTCCTAACGATGTTTTACATCACTGTTTAGAACACATGTTAATACGCACTTAATTTTTTTTGTGGAATATTCCATTACGTAAACCTACAACCTCACCCACTAGGCCAACACGGCTCTTATCGCCCACTAGGCCAACACGGCTCTTTAAGATTTTTTACGGACGGTACTCGAACTTTCCGCTTCGTACGAAGTCAAAGTCGAAGTCAAAATTCATTTATTCATTAAAATCACAAGGATCACTTTGAATCGTCGGTTTTATCTACTGCCCGTTCCTCCGCGACCAAGCCAGGAAAGAAAGGCAAGAAAACAAGGCTGGTCATTCTTTTTAATGATCTTTTTACAAAACAATAGGTACCTACATTTTTTATCGATTTGGTACGCGGTTGCTATACCAACTTAGCCACGAGATACCAGTCTGGGTCGAACTTCTTGAGATGTTTCCGCTCGAAGCGGCGAGGCTCCATCTACTGGAATAATATGCAGTTATTTATGTTACTTGTTCAATGTTCAAATAAAATAAATCCTACTACTTTATAAACGCGAAGTTTGTGAGATGGATGTTTGTTACTTTTTCACGCAAAAACTACTGAACGGATTTTGATGAAACTGTACTATAATATCTAGTAACTTCTTTCATCTGACCTAATAAGTTTTTTTTTTTTTTTTGGGTGCAGTATAATTAGTTTGTCTGTTCGTCTCGTTTCACTTTGTTTTATGTTAAGTGTATTTTTTATGTTTATTATTATTTTGTGTTTAACTGTTATGTTCAAGGGGTCAAATCCTACTAATATTATAAACGTGAAAGTTTGTGAGGATGTTTGTTACTCTTTCACGCAAAAACTACTTAACGGATTTTGATGAAACTTCACAGTAATATAGCTTATGTATCAGAATAGCACACAGGCTACTTTTTATCCGGGTATCACGCGGGCGAAGCCGTGAGCAGAAGCTAGTATATTATAAACGTTAAAGTTTGTGAGGATGGATGTGTGTTACTCTTTCACGCAAAAACTACTGAACGGATTTTGATGAAACTTGATCTTAACTGATCCATCAGAATAACACATAGGTTACTTTTTATTACTTAAACTACTTTTTACTTTTCCGGGTACCACGCGGGGGAAGCCGGGAGCAGAAGCTAGTAAATTATATTTACTTTCTTTCATTCCAGACACATCATCACCGAACCTGAAGAAGAAGTACCAGTGCGACAAATGCAAGCAGATCTTCGATCAGATATCCTCGTTCCGCCAGCACATGGTGGGGAACCACACCAATATCAAGCTGTTACAGCCGGCGAAGGATCTGCGTTTCGTTTGCAATGAATGTGGGAAAAATCTCAAAACACTGAAGAAATTCGAACTGCATTGCTCGGGGCACGGCGACCCGGACTTAGGTAGCTAGATTTACAATTTTAGTGCTTTCAATCGGTGAAGGAAAACATCGTGAAGAAACCATTATAACTAAGTGCTAAAAATTGTGCGCGATGTTAGTGTATTAAATCGGTGAAGGAAAACATCATGAGGAAACTGGCATGTCCAAAAAATATAAATTCAAAGACATTTAAATAATACGCACATGAAAAGGGTGTCTACAATTCAGGATGCATTCACCACACTGGTTCGGTGGTTTCACGAACGGTTCGCTATAATGTGTTATTCTGTTGTATAAGCTGTGAAGTTTCATCAAAATCCGTTCAGTAGTTTTTGCGTGAAAGAGTAACAAACATCCATCTTCACAAACTTTTACGTTTGTAATATTAGTAGGTTAAAGTAGGATAATCAATGCTTTCATTTCAATACAGAATGCCCGAAATGCCGTAAGGTATTCGCCTCCAAGTTCTCCCTCCGCGTTCACATGAAGATACATAGCAGGAAATACTCCTGCAATTTCTGCATTAAATCCTACGGCAGCTTCCTAGAATTGAAAACTCACGTGGAAAAAATACACCACCTATTCATGTGCGAGGAGAAAACCTGTTCCTTTGCCAGCGGGAAAGCCAGCGATTTGGAACTGCACCAACACTGGAATAAGACCGAGGTCGATGAAATTGAGGTCACTGACACCGTGTTCAATGACCCCGACGAGTTCGACGACCCCGATGACCCTGAAGAGACTGAACTCAAGTCCGAAGCCATAGAACTAGACCAGGACTTGATGAGCTCGAGCCAGTTTATGAGGTCAACTCACGACTTGTCGACGTCGAATCAAGACTTGTCAACGTCGAATCAAGACTGTGAGATGTCGAATCAAGACTGTAAGATGTTGAATCAAGACTGTGAGATGTCGAATCAAAACTGTAAGATGTTGAATCAAGACTGTGAGGTGTCGAATCAAGACTGTGAGATGTTGAATCAAGACTGTGAGGTGTCGAATCAAGACTGTAAGATGTCGAATCAAGACTGTGAGATGTCAAATCAAGACTGTGAGATATCGAATCAAGACTGCAAGATGTCGAATCAAGTCTGTGAAATGTCGAACCAAGACTGTAAGATATCGAATCAAGACTTGTCAACGTCGAATCAAGACTGTGAGATGTCAAATCAAGACTGTAAGATGTCGAATCAAGACTGTGACATATCGAATCAAGACTTGTCAACGTCGAATCAAGACTGTGAGTTGTCGAATCAAGTCTTGTCAACGTCGAATCAAGACTGTGAGTTGTCGAATCAAAACTTGGCGATGTCTAATAACCAGATGATGAAAAATGAAGACTTGGCGATGTCAAATCAAGACTTAGCGATGTCAAATCAAGAATTGCTGACGTCCAATCAAAATCTAGCGATATCAGAGCAAGACTTGGCAATTTTAAAACAAGACTTAGCGATGTCAAATCAAGACTTATCGATGTCAAAACAAGACTTAGCGATGTCTAATCAAGACTTGCTGACGTCTAATCAAGACTTGCCGACATCTAATCAAAATCTAGTGATATCAAAGCATGACTTGGCGATTTCAAAACAAGACTTAGCGATGTCAAACCAAGACTTGCTGACGTCTAATCAAAATCTAGCGTTATCAGAGCAAGACTTGACGATTTTAAAACAAGACTTAGCGATGTCAAATCAAGACTTATCGATGTCAAAACAAGACTTAGCGATGTTTAATCAAGACTTGCTGACGTCTAATCAAAATCTAGCGATATCAAAGCAAGACTTGGTGATTTCAAATCAAGACTTAGCGATGTCTAATCAAGACTTACTGACGTCTAATCAAAATCTAGCGATATCAGAGCAAGACATGGCGTTTTTAAAACAAGACTTAGCGATGTCAAAACAAGACTTAGCGATGTCAAATCAAGAGTTGTCAGCGTGTAATCCGAATCTGGCACTATCTAAGCAAGACTTGGCGATTTCAAAACAAGACTTAGCAATGTCTAATCAAGACTTGCTGACGTCTAATCAAAATCTAGCGATATCAAAGCAAGATTTGGTGATGTCAAATCAAGACTTTGCGATGTCAAATCAAGACTTGCCGACGTCTAATCAAGACTTGCCGACGTCTAATCAAAATCTAGTGATATCAAAGCATGACTTGATGATTTCAAAACAAGACTTAGCTATGTCAAATCATGACTTATCGATGTCAAAGCCGACGTCTAATCAAAATCTAGTGATATCAAATCAAGACTTGGCGGGTTCTAGCAATGATCTCTTATCAAGTCAGAATTCGCGGTCAATCCAAGATCAGTCGAGATCAAGTCTGAACTTGGCGAGGTCACACGAGGACCCGACGGCGCCGGTGGTAGAGAATGATGGAGATAGGATAAGGAAGGCAGATTCGGTGATTGCCAAAGTTATGACGAACACAATATTTTTGCTGAGCACTAAAAAGGCCAGAAGACATCGATGCCGTAGGGTATGTTTGAATTTCATATTTATTGCTCTCATGAACAGTCAGCGTGACCAACTGATTACCTCTCTGGGTAATAAATATTAATTTTTAGGGTTCCGTACCGAAAAAAGGAACCCTTATAGGATCACTTCGTTGTCCGATCTTCTGTCTGTCACGACCCTTTATCTCAGGAACCAGTGGAAGTATTAAGTTGAAATTTATATAAAGGACCTCTGTGATGCAGTGGTCGTAGGCCCGCCTGTGACGCAAAAGGTTGCGGGTTCGATTCCCGCCTTGAGTCCAATGTTTGTATGATCTGCAAATATTTGTCTCGGGTCTGGGTCCGTATCAGTCATGGAGTTCCCATAATACAAGCTCTGCTTAGTTTGGGTTATAATATATGTGGTTTGGGGCTAGATGATGCTGTGTGAAATATGTCCGGCATAATTTATTTATTTATTTATAAAATACGTTGGTTTGCGGTCTCTTGGACCTGTAAAAACATCAAGTCTAGGATGGTTCTTAGAAGTCTTACCAACAATGTAGAAAAGAGGACTTTTAAAAAAGATTGCAAGAATTAACTTGTGTTTCTTTTTCTGAGGCAAGAATGTAGCCTATGACTAAATATTAATGACTAGCTTCTGCCCACGGCTTCGCCCGCTTGGTACCCGAATAAAAAGTAGTCTATGTGTTATTCTGATGTATAAGCTACATTACTGTAAAGTTTCATCAAAATCCGTGCAGTGGTTTTTGCGTGAAAGAGAAACAAACATCCTCACAAACTTTCACGTTTATAATATTAGTAGGAAGTAGGATAGGATAATTGTTTAGAGTAGGTATCTCATAAAAACCATGTATAGCAACAGATAGATAGGCAGGCAGATAATTTTATTCCAAAAAATATCGTGAATTTGATTATTCATATTGTAAAAAAAACGGGAATTTGCACGACGTGATGCGGTGGTACAGCGTCGCGATCTCCCACCCTGAAGGCTCTTGAAATGAGTCGAAACTTAGTCGGTGCCTCCACCGATAGTACGGTACGTGAAAATTACCGTTTTTACAATATGAATAAAAACTAGAACTATAATAAATAAAATACAGTAAAAAGGCGACGCAAGAAAGCGGGTTCGATTCTCGGTGCGGGACAAATGTTTGCACGTTCTGTAGATATTTGTTACGGGTCTTGGTGCTGTGGTACCATGGTACTCGTAGCTCCTGGGTGCTAGACAAATACCTCACGCTTTCTTTTCCTTTCACGCTAACGCAAATTTGTCAAGGTAAAACTTGGCAGCTGTCACGTGACATTTCCACAGCTAATGTCATTCCCATACAAATTTATGTTTCCGCAGACGTTAACGACAACAGAAAGTGGTATTTGTCTAGACCCCCTGATACCCAGGACACAGAGAATCCTAGTGTTGGGGCGAGGACTATGATAATGCGTCTGTTGGGCGTTTAGTGTTGTAAAATTAATTTAACTTGCCATACTTTTTATTTTTTTTATACAACTTTAGTGGCAAACAAACACGGATAACCTATTGGTAAGCGGTTACCCTAACCTATAGATGCTTGAAACACCAGGGGTCTAGACGAATACCACTTTCTGTTGTCGTTAACGTCTGCGGAATGATTAATTTGTATGGAAATGACATTAGCTGTGGAAATGTCACGTGACAACTGCCAAGTTTCACCTTGACAAATTTGCGTTAGCGTGAAAGGAAAGGTAAGGGTGAGATATTTGTCTAGACCCCCGGATGTATCAGTCACGCGTTGCCGATTAATTATAATTATTATTTATTATTATTAAAAAACTTTTCAGGCGTGTGAAGTCTGCCTAAAACCGTTCGACCGGATCGACGACCTCAAAAGGCATCTTATTGAGCACGTCATAAGGTCCACATTGGCGAAGACGCCCGTCTCTCGTGCCGGACGTTTGAGCATTCTATGCGAGGTATGTACATCTATTGCCACTTGTTCTTTTATGGTCACCATGATTATAATAATATGACTAGACAAATACCACTTTCTGTTGGCGTTAACGCCTGCGGAAAGTTTGTGAGGATGGATGTTTGTTACTCTTTCACGCAGAAACTACTGAACGGATTTTGATGAAACTTTACAGTATTATAGCTTATACATTAGAATAACATATAGGCTACTTTTTATCCGGGTACTACGCGGGCAAAGTTGTTGGCAGAAGCTAGTAATTGATAAAACTTTCCCTTAAATTCCAGGTTTGTCAGACAGCCACATTCGAAAAGGTAGATAAATACAAGGCGCATTTGCGCGAGCACGCTAAACTCACCATATACAAATGCACATTCTGCGACAAATCTTTCAGCGATTCAAGCAATTTCTCCAAACACAAGAAAATCCACGGCGCCTCGTTCTTCCAATGCGATCTGTGCAATCGCAAATTCAACTCCAAAAAGATGATATCCCAGCACATGGAATACCACAGAACACATCTACCGATCCACTGCAGTGTTTGCAGTAAGAGTTTCCACTTCGCATCGATGCTGAACAAACATGTTCGTTGCGCGCACAGGAAGACCGATGCCTCGAAGTACCGCTGCAGATTCTGTGACGACATCTTCAGGACTTTGAAGGAGAAGTGGGATCATGAGTGGAGAGTTCACAACGTGAGGAAACTGATCGTGGACTGTCTGATTTGTGGATCCAAGTACAGAAAGTATTCGGAGTTGAAACGGCACTGCATTGAAGAACACGAAGTGGATATTCCGCCAGCAAAGAAGCTAAAGAGAAAGAGATTTGCAAGGAAGATATCATTCGATTGAAGGCTACTCGACTACACTGAAGGAGGGTTAACATTTTGTAAGTACATACCTATATATTTTTATATCACGCGACGTGATAGTATTGTTTATTTCGGATAAAAAATTATTTGATATTGACTGTCAAAATTCTATTTATTTTTGGTCTCGCAAGAATGTTCTGAAATTACCAATAAAGTTTTGTTGCGCGATCACCCTAGCAGCTAACTTCACACTCGTATGACGAGATGAAAAGCCGAAGCTATAAATTAGATTAAAGAATATTTAATATAAGATAATCTAACAAATACTTAGTTTATTAAGTACATATTGAGGCTATTGACCTGTATTGGCGTTAATAAAAGGAAGTTTAGTTCTTAAACGATTTAGTGCAGACGGCGTACTTCAGAGCGGTCTAGTTATAGCGGAACTATAGCTCATTTCACACTCATTACCGCGCTAAGTTCCTTTTTTTATCTTCATTAATATTTCCGCACATACAATGTAGTCCTAGAAGATTATTATGTAAAAAGTTACATTATCATTATACTTAAATAGATGAGATTTAGGAGACACGAGGTGTATCGATGTAAAAAGCTATACTAAGATCCATATTTTTTTTTGCAAATCTGCTAAAAAAGTTGCCATACTAATTGCATTTTGTCCGTTCCGTTTGATCAAATAATTTTAAGATTTTTATTTGCAACTATTAAAATCGTTTAGAAAGTTACTCGACTAATGTTATTATGTTTTTAGCAATCAACTTAATATAGCTGGAGATCAGTTATGATTTCCAATCATAAGAAAACAATGAAATCAATGTTTTAAGGAACATATATTATTAAATTTTGATCTCAAATCGTTACTATACTAAAGAAACTATTAAAGTAAAGCTATGTATAGAAATAATGTGTAATATTTATTTTAAAAAGACTGAAAAGTTAAAAATAAAGGCTGATTTTATAATATTTAAAATAAACTCGTCGCCCTATTTACCAAGGCAGAGTAAACAGTGAAAAGTTCTGAATTTAAAACTAGATGGCGCTGCTAAATTTTGTTCCTTTCTAGAACATTGGTAAATAACTTAAGGCTTGTGTCCAAAATCATTGGAGGATCATTGATCATTGCTCAGTTCGGTAAGGAAAAAAACAAAAAATGGGATAGAGAATAGTAATTATTTTTGATGAGGTCTTTGAGTAATATACTGCTCTATCCAAGTACCTAGTTGCCTACTTAGGTCCCAAAATATAAAACTAAAAACAATCCTCTCACCACACTCGTTTTTCAAAAATCATACCCTGACTGGTTCCTTATGACAATGAGACATTGGCCTCGATTCTGTAGTACACTAACTAAACTTAATTTAAACTGTCGCTCTCTTTTACTGATAATGCAAGCAAAGAAAGAGATAGCTACAATTTTAGTGCCATCAAATTAGATAAAGTTTTCCATACAAATTTAGTCGTAATTTCAAAACATGCTGACTATAAACACGAAGAAAAGCGGCACGTAAACTGATTTGACAGGAGTAAAATTCTTGCCATCTGTTTCTTGCGTACACTATCAGTAAAAGAGAGTTTAAATTTAGTTTAGTTAGGTAGTGTCCTACAGAATCGAGGCCATTATCACTAATTTTGACAGGCCTTAGCAATTTCCAAAACTTGTATAACATGAAAAGGGTAGGCTTTAGCAATTTTTAAAAGTTGTGAATTTGAAAATGCTAAAAATGACGCTTTTTCAAGTTTTTTGAAAATGTCATAAGACGTTCCCCATTGCCATTTTTGTAATATACTAGTCTGACTGATAGTCACTGAGCTATTGAGGGAAGATCACTTGTGATAATACGACGAACGAACGAATAACTCGACAAGCGATATTGTCAGTTGACTTTTTGAGAAACAGGCAGGTTGTCGTCAACCTTTTCTTGTTAATATTTTTTATTGGTCCTGTTGACGTCTTGCATCGTCGCGTCTACCATTACGCGGTCCCGATGACTGCACTTTGTTATACAAATATTATCTAAAACCAAATGAGAAAATTGCGTTGAAAAAAAAATAAACGTTATTATGGTTATGGGATTTTGTTATATACATATATTTTACATAGAATGTATTATAAGTTTTTTGATAGTGATTGTATTTTTTGATACCTCACTTAATAGGTACTTGTACCACTGTTTTTAGTAAACTTTTAGCTAATTACCTTTTTCACCAGTGTTTGTTTTTATTAAGTTGTGTGTTTCATAGTTTAAATCAAAACATATATTTAAGTACTAGTTAATCGTTAAAGAACTAAAATAAAAACAGTTCCGAAGTATTGCTTAAATGTTAAAAGCTATCAAAAAGCTAGCTTTTTTAGAGAGTTTTTTTTAGCTACATTTTGTTATATATTACTCAAATAAAGGTATTTGTTTTGGTAAATTTCATAGTTTTATTTCTCAAATATTAGACTATTAGAGCATATTTATTTATTTAAAAAAAAACCGCTCAAACTTACAGCCAAAGGCCAAAACGATATAGCTATAGATATAACAATTTACAGAGAACATAAAAAACTTATACAATAATTGACGAATACTTATATGTTTTTATCTTAATAAAGATAAGACATTTGGTTCCCGAGTAATCGTCGAGTTTAGCAGTGCGAGCGCGTTCTCGGTAGGCGCATACCGCGAGCGAGCGAGATTATGACACTCTGTATAAAGTAATAAATACCTTTTCTGAAACGTGCGCGGAAATATTGCTATTACTTTCGAAAAAAGAACACGCGTATCGTATTTAAGTACACAGCATCAGTTTTGAATTTGGAACCAAAAACGCGCCGGCAATGATGTATAGAAATCCATTGCCAGCGTGCTAGGTGCATGCCGTCGGCAATAATGACTACGGCAAAAAAAATTTTTTTCCTCATTTATATTTGGATCTCCTTAATCTAGCTTGGCACAAATAGGTTGCATTTAAGTGGCTGTATGCAGACGCCTTTACCTTTTTGAACGCTCAGTAAAACTTAAAAAATTGGCGGTATAGAAAAAGGTCGTTTCGACCATGTTATTTCGATAATAAATATATAAATAAAATGAGTTCTGAAGATTCCAAAAGATAAATGGATATTGACTGCACTTCACCAGATCTAAGGTCGGAAGCCAAATTAGCGATGGAACACCTGCTTCCAGCGAAGTCAAAAGAAAAATGCTTACGTTAAAGTACCTATCTTAGAAAATAAGCTTTTTTTATTACATTGTTTTGAGTAAAACACTATTTATGCCTTAGTAGAAATGGCAATTGCCTGTCTCTCTCACTGAAGTCCTCGCCAACGGTTCGCCCTTCAAACGGATACTCGCCCGCAATTGCCTATTTCGCGGCCTCTGCAATAATATATAAAGTATTATGCGCTTAAATAACTCTACATTCATGCCAATACATTGCTGCTGGCGTGGCTCAGATGCACGGGTGGTCTGAGAGACCGCGCAACAGCAGCGGTGTTTGTCGGTCAGCTTCGTTGTAAACAGAATGTGTGTACACAGACTGGCGTGGCTTGGTTCCGCGCATGACCTTGCCGCGGGCGCATGCGCGCGGCGGCTCGGTCCATCCGCCACACATCGGTTTTCCAGTCTGTCTTCAGTCCGCGAGAGCGCGCCGCGGCCGCATCTCCTCGGGCGGTGAAAAACAGCGACCGCGTGTAAAAAGACACTAAAAATCAATCGTTCATCAAAGAAATATCTCATCCAACCGTTTATTGTTAATCGCTACTCCTCGTCGTGTCTGTGTAGTTTCAGTTAGCAGGCGATAAGACTTCTTTTCTCTTAGGTAAGTACGGCAATAATCTCGTAAGCTGTCACGTTTCGACAATTGAACGCGCTGTTAATCGGACGAATCCATACAGGATTTGTTTGCATGTATGTTTTTGTAGTAGTGATACGGTGCTCGTTAGATTTTATTGCTTTTGAGTAAGTAGGCAGGCATCTACCGATGGATTTGTTTTTACGATTCGTCTCTAACTCGATTCTACTTTTAAAATCCAATGAAACTGAAGTATTTCTTTCTTTCAAGTAAACAAGATCGCTCTATGATCTGTATTTAGGTTTAACAGGCACGCCCGGTCAGGTGTTCTGTTTTATACCTAAAATAAAACGACGGATTATCTCTGCTAAAATTTTAACATAAGTTTTAGGTATTTAATCACTAGCGGTCAACGATTGCAAACCTACGCCATAAGGTCATTCACACTTTTAATAATTTGTTTTCTTTTACCGAATTACCAATACTTACCTCATTTGGTATCCATAGGAAAACGAAATCGATGTTGGAAAGACTGACCGGCGACGGTAGCTACGATTTAAAATTCATTGAATTAATAAGTCGACACGCTATCCTATTGGATCGTATAAATAGAATTACCTGTTCATAAGGATATAAACTTTGTTACCACAAACAAAATCTGATAGAGCATTTCCACAACCAATGTCTTTGAAGTTTTGGCTACCTACCGGATTTGTACATCTATGATGCAAAACAACCATAGGTACCTACTCGTATCTCTTGCACTTCTGTCTAGCACCAAGTGGTCACCGGTTCTTAATAGGAAAATGTATAAAGCATTATCCCTGCTCCAACATTTTTTAAATGCTACTTAATCTCCAAACAAGCATACGGCCCACGGAGATAGTTTTTTTCCATGCCACTTTCGGCATTTGCCATTTTAGTTTTTTTTTAAATTAGCGTAGATTAAAAAAAAATAAAAAAAAATAAGGGAAACCTTCAATCGGAGATATTTGTCAAGTGGTTACCTTCGCCTGTGACATCTGGATCAGAGGCATTGCTGATGTGCTGCCTGCCATAGAGACAAAGTTGCGAAGTATCATATATGCATGCTTGTCATATTTTCGACGCCCATTGCCCTTCAAACAATGCTCCCGCGGTCCGCAATCCGCGATAAATATTCACATTACCTACCTCGATTAGAAATCATGCCAGGGAACCAAATATAATTGAAGTATCTGAAATCGCACCACAAAGTTAGTCCAAGCTTCAAATACCCAAAATAATACAAAGTCTAAGATAGCATACACAGAGTTATATCACTCATTGTGCTATTCATACCTTTATCAATGGCATTCATTGAATATTCGGACACAATAAATCTTAAGCCTGTCGTATTTAGATATGACTATTTTTATATTGATGCGACTGGGGCTTAAAAACATCAGCGCTCAGGTTTTTTCTATTGCGCTGCTGATTTTTTTAAACCAAAAGGCATTCTTGTACACTCAAAATGGCCGATTTAGATAGCGAAGACAGTCTTTGGACAACTAAATTCCCAGATTTCCAGAAATTTCAGAGTCGGGACAAATTACTAATTTGTAACGTACAAATTACTTCTCTTTTCAAGTGTCATTTTTAACGAAAGATAAAACAAATAAGTAGGCAGGAAGGAACATAAAATAAAACATAAAAGACCAATATAATTAAGCATTTGATACTTTTAAATTCAGGGAAGTAAGAGCGAAGTTATGGACAGCTTTTTAATTGGTACATTAATTAAATTCTCTATTTAGAAACTCGTAGAATTTCATGTTTATGAATTTGATATTTCGTGATGTTTTGGTATGGTTGTCTGATGAGGATGAGGCTTTTGTAAATGACCTATTTACTTCTTATTCTTTGACTTATCTCCATCTACGTCAAACGTTTCACATGCCCCACGCACTCGTGACCCGTCGCTGCGAAGGCGGAGCTATTGTAAATACTCCAAATGTCCACTGACCCAAGTAAAAACATTTACTTAATGTACCGTGTCCTGCTCCGCCACCCTTGTCTCGTATTTATAGCGCCCCAGCACGACATTAACTAATCCCCTACGATCTGCTATTTTACTCTCTGCGGGGGTTCACCATCATCTGGTAAACGAAGCCTGAACATTCACCCACAGTATCGTCTTGAACAGTTGAGAGCGCCGACTAACTTACAACCGGTACTTTGTGATCTTGTCGCTGTTGTGAGGCTATCGAAGTGAAGTCGGACTGAATAGTAGAGATGATGATTATCAGCGAACATTTCGTCTACAAAAGTTTTTTTGTCTTATTAAGATAAATAGGATTTTTCGTGAAACATAAGTTAGGTCCCTACGATCATATAGTCACGCCTGTTTCCACAGGACAGACAAATGTCTTAGGAATATTTTCCACCTGCTACGATCCTTCCTAATATGTCATGAAAGTCCCTATATCTATTGCTTGATTGTCATCACTTTCTTATGCATACTCCAAGCCAGGTTTCCCCTTCCAGCTTCCGATTCATTCTTGTCTTGTATATTTTTTGTTAATCTTTTATTATTATTTCTACATGCCCAAACTTCAGCATATCTTTATTCACTACTGTTATCATAATGCACCTTTTTTTGCTACAATAATTATTATTGATTGTGTGTAGCGTTTATTTAAGTTAATGCGTTTTATGAACAATTGTTATTTTAATATTCAAAATTAAACGCATTTTTGCCTTGCATACGTCCAACCTTTTAGCAAATCCTGGCACAACACGACAAACTGCTAAGTTTAGTTAAATAAGTTAAATAATTTAGGTAGGTAGTACATGATTTTATAAAAGTCAATGTGCGTGTGTCAATTTGTCTAACACTCCTCTGAACTACATACTTATTTGCGGATTTTTTCCGAAATCCCGAATTCTTTTCAATACCACAGGACATTAAATCCCTCCGTAAAATTGCCAGCATATATTATTTTTGGAATGAAAAAATAACAAAAAATATCCATTTAGAGGAATTAAATGGCACAGTAGGCCGCGGTCGAACTACAAGCGGCTAGTTTAGCGCCTTTCCCTAAATAAGACATACCTAACTACGACTAGGTATTTGTAAATAGATGGATTAATGGCCGGCAATGGTCGTATGTGCGATTTATGTCTAGAGAATAGAGAAAGAACGAATGTGCCGTCTGTTTTCAGCACATATGCTAGGAAGTTTGTGCTATCTAAGCGTTAGCATTATGCTAATGCTTAGATAGGTAAGTAAATACCTTCTTTCTAAAGAGGTTGCAAAAATAAAATCCTAGGGAGGAAGTTCAGGCTGCCAGTGTTTTTATTTTAAACCAAATTGTACATATTAGCGATGTAACGAGCCTCGTAGGTATATTTTGGTTTGTTTGTATATTTGTTTGTTACCAATTAATAAACATAGAATAGGCAATATAACTTATAGTTTTGAACAGAATTCTTACTAAAAAACGGGATATTTACCATGATTTGTGAGTTTGAATGTTTCCCGATATTTCGGCACAGTTACATGTGAAGTCTTTGCGGGTTTTGAATGTTAGTGGCAGACAAATCGATCTACCCTCTTTCTCACTCTTTTAAACTCACAAATCATGGTAAATATCCCATTTTTTAGTAAAAATTATAGAAAAGGCAAGTTACGCCCATCTTTCCTAGAGCTAAGCTCAATTCAATATCCACAACAATATAATATCGTCCAATTACGTAAGTAGGTAGATAGCAAGGTAATCTGCCATGGAATGGAGCTGTCATTATTTGCTGTAATAGGCAATTTGTGACCATGGTGGAATATTCGGTAGTCACGAAAGCCATGTGACCAATCATGATGATAGCATACAGTCTATAGAGATAGACCTACTCATTATATTGTTTTGGAGTGCGCACATAAGTTATGTTTCTTAACTAGATCAAAACTAGATTAAAAATACAATAGAATACTAACTGTATTCTATTGTATTTTTAAATGTTTTTAACGTGTAATGTGTGCTTAAATAAATAAATAAGGTTTAGGTTAGGTTAGGTTTAGGCGACTGATCCTATCCTACTAATATTATAACCGCGAAAGTTTGTTAGGATGGATGTTTGTTCCTCTTTCACCCAAAAACGGATTTTGATGAAACTTTACAGTAATATAGCTTTTACATCAGAATAACACAGGCTACTTTTTATCCGGGTACCACGCGGGCGAAGCTGTGGGCAGAGGCTAGTAACTTATTAAGATTTCCAAGCATTGTTAGTATTTGATTTGGTTTTCTACTGTCTAATTTGAAATAAAGAGACAAAAAAGTGTTTGTGAATCATTAATAACTAGAAAAATCAGCCGTTTTCTGTTAAAATGTCATAGATGTGCTGATTAAGGTTAGGCTTCACAAAGCCCATAAACCACAGATTTTTTTAACGTCTTCTTTTTCAGTAGTTTTAGTCATTTGTTTAGGTACCTACTTACATAGGAAGGATCACCTATGTAAGTACCTAAAATATATATTGCTAACCCTCTGAGGCTTATAATAGATATCTATAATATTACCTACTGACAAATACAGGAGAAGCTAGATTAAAATTGGTCACCGATTACAGAATCGTTCCACGAAAAGGGCTACTGTCCCTTGACAAGTAGCTCATTCGGCCATGCCAAGGACATAATTGAATTATGAATTTGTCAAGGTACGTACTGAAGTATCATCAATAGGTACCTTGTGGTCACCAAAAAAGCATGAGTTTCGCTCATTCCGGTCATTAGTTACGCTCGTTACATTCAATGCTGTGATCAAGCCTATTTTTTTGTAGAGCAAAAAACATGCATATACGCAAAAACTAGCCGCGTTTTACTTCGATACTCATGTTAAAACCAAGCAAGCGAAACTGCCAAAATCTGTCCATCCATTTCTTTCTTTGAACCCCTTCTTCAAGATGAAAAGGGGATGGAAGAAGACTGCTTAGCATGCGCACCAAGGCAATGGTTTTGTGTACAGAAGAGAATACTTATTTCTGTTACCTTTCAGACAAAAGAGAGAGACAGAAATATTGTTCGTCTTCTCTTCTACAGAAGACAAAATCGTTGTTTTGGTTGCTCATAGGCACTTAGGTACTAGTGCTGCAAGTGGTATAGGTACCAGACATTGTATGCTAGATATTGACATACTGTGTCACACCTACAAACATGACATCAGCTACAGTGCTTAAGTAGTTGATGAAAGACTATTTGAAATTAGTTCACCTCGTTCGATTGGCATCACACTAAAGCTGAATGAAGGATCATCAAACAAATAACCAAGCAGAGTTTGTTGCCTGATTCTTCTAGGCTTGGTCGTGCGCAAGGAATCGGTGTAAATTCACTTTCTTTAAATTCGCGTAGTTTTTAAGTTGACATTTCTAAATGATCCTTGTGATTTCAATGTATAAAAACCTATTGACTTTGAATTTAACTTTTACTCATAGGCTTTTTATAAGGGACTCTTAAGTGTGTTATGCCATAGTTAAGGATTCTGAAAAACAGTGTCAAACTAAGGCAGGAGACGGTGCCACACTTTGTTGCTCAAACCGAATTCTGGAAAGTATTATTGGCAACTTTCGCTTTGCGATTATGGCCAAATGCTAGGCCATAATCCATATTTGATTAAAAGTAGGTAAAGCTTAATGTCCAAAAGACAATCTTCGAACAACCTTTGTTACTGCATCGTTTCTCTTGTAGGACCCCAAGAATTTTGACTAGACTCGACTGAGAGGTTATATCATCATCGTGCCAAGAGAGAGTTCACGGGATCGATCCTCGCCAGGGTTGATAAAAATATTGTTGAGGGAGACCGTTTGAAAAGAACCCAGGGACCTAACCATCAAGTATTTATTGGGATTCAATTCAGGTTAAGATGTCAAATCCCGCTTTGCGATTGACGACTATATGACAACGCCATAGCGTCCTCACCTGCTAAGCAGGATTTGCCATCATCATCAGCCCACATCAATCCACTGCTGGACAGACCTCTCCCAATATGCGCCATTGAGCCCGATGTTCGGCTCTCATAACTCTCATAGCTATGTCGACATTGACATAGCTCAGAGGATTAGTAAGCTGAAGTGGCAATGGACTGTTCATATTATTATATGCCTAAGAACCGACAACCGTTAGGGTAAACGAGTTTTTGAGTGGAGACCGCGTTTCGACAAACGTAGTGTAAGGCGTCTCCCTGCTAGGTGGAGCGATGACTAAGAAAGGCGGCGAGCAGAAAGTGGATTTGATGGATAGGTCCCAGGAACCACAGAGGAACCAATCCGATATGCATAAAAAGCGATAGTAGATAACAGTAGCAGGTAGGTTGGTATAATGAAATAGTTACCTACTTACTATGTAAACATAGGCGTAGATTATTGAACAGTGTGTAGGTAAACAGAGGCATACGGTGTGTATCTAGTGATTCATACTTTATGTTATGATAAAATTAAATAACTACGGGCGATGTCGGCGTTTGTGGAATTCCGATATTTGTGGATTCGGTAAAGAATGTGTGAGCTAGTAGGTACCTAATCTTTACCCAAATCTAGTAATGTCTAAAGAGTGTTATGATTTTAGTGCCAATGCCCATTAGCTACTTAGATATTCTTTTTTTACCAAAGTTATCATCCAAAAATGTGAATGGTGAACAAAACTGTCAGGTGAAAGTTGGGTATGGCAGAAAAAACATCAAAGTCGGGTAAATGCAGTGGAGATGAGAGCTTTGAGAAGTATGTGTGGTGTAACTTGAGCGAAGAACAGCGTGTTAAGAGAGCAGTGTGGAGTAAATGAAGATGTAGTAACGAGAGTTGAGTTGAGTTGAGTGCAAAAGGCGTGATTGCCGGTTCTAAGTCTTAAAAGTTAAAGCTTAGGCATATTTTCAGATGGTTTTCGACGATCCGTAATATAACGGTTACGGATTACCTCACACGAGCTCGCACCCAGGCCGGGAAAGAAGTTCGACCATGGTAACGCGGACGCGTCCGTAGCAGTGCGTCTGATCCGCTACGAAACGTTTTTTCAACAGGTTTTTTTTTCTCCTGACCCCACACTAGGATACCTGTATCGTGGGTTAAAGAACTACGAGTACCTACCGTGTTACTATACCACCCAGACTCGTAACAAATATCTGCAGAACATGCAAACATTTGTCCCGCAATAGAGATTCAAACCCTCTCGCAGCTAGTTACTAGCTCGTTCTCTTCAGGAATTACTAAATCAAAGCCTAGAATCTCTTGATCCGTCACACCGAAGAACCTCGTTGAGGTGCGCGGCTGTGATATATCCGATATTTCGTGAGATATAATCACGGATCATGGAAAGCCATCCTTAGTGTATTTTATTTTTATTTATTTAATTAACAAAGATGAAAACTTGTCTTCTGACACCAACTTCTAAGCTATAAAAGTTAAGTGCGAACGACTTAAAAACTACCTACCGTGAAGGTGTCGCGGGCTTGTCGTTATCTTCTATAGGTATATTATATTAAACTTACCTACTACCTCTTGGCGTAGAAAAAGATATCTCTTTACCTAACTATGTAGGTACCTACTTATACTTATTATAGACTGTATTTTAATGAGATAGGTAAATACACCTAAGAACTCGTATTTAACCGTTAACTTGAACTTTGACTCGCGAAACACACACAGTAATTAAACGATGTTTTTTTACTGTGCACGTGAATAAATGTAACAAATCTTAATCCATAATAAATCTTAAACGTTGCCAGGGAAAGTATTTCAAAAACTTATTACACATACAGGGTGTCCCGGAATGTGTATATAATGCCGGAAGGAGGTCATTGGCACCGTGGTGGGGAACATTGTTTGTTCTACGACGTGACAATGATCTCTTGTGATGTCACACTCAAAATTCATCTAAACAGCTGTTTAGTTGATTTTAGGGATGTGCTAAGAGCAGGTAGTATGGAAACTTTGATGGTCATTTCATGAATGAAAAACATGGAAATCCAAAAAGTCGTAGAACAAATAATGTTCCCCACCACGGTGTCAATGACCTCCTTCCGGCATTATATACACATTCTGGGACACCCTGTATAGATATTCCAAACCCTTAGTAATCCTGTCACATATTCCAGTTATTTTTTATATTAATTTTATTATGACCCTAATTACGGTACCCTAGCGCTTTTATATCTTTTGGTAAATCAATTTTATACAGTGTTCGGTATTTCGTTATAAAACCCAAGCTGACATTATTAAAGTATTAGATCAAGACGACAGCGACAGTTGAAATGGCTTTTTTTTGCCATTTTTAAGTAGGAATATAAATTAGTCACAGTTATAATTAGTAAGCTTGCTTCGTGCAGAATGAACTTAATATACATATATATAATATCCTACTTCCTACTTAATATTATAAACGCGAAATTTGTGAGAATGGATGTTTGTTACTCTTTCACGCAAAATCTACTGACTGGATATTGATGAAACTTTACAGTAATATAGCTTGTACATCAGAATAACACATAGATTACTTTTTATCCGGGTACCATGCGGGTGAAGCCATGGGCAGAGGTTAGTAATGAATATATGCCTGCCCGCAGGCCTAATGACAAGTTTCTATAGAAAAACTGTCACTGTGCTTAAGCTTTTTTTACTTTTCAACCGACTTCAAAAAAGATGAGGTTCTCAATTCGTCTGTATTAAAAAAATGTCTTTATAGGTAGTCAATTCTGCCCACAGCCCGTTCAGCCTGCAGGCTCAGTAGATCACGGGTTGAAGGCTTAGTTCACAATAAAGGTAAAAAAAAACAGCTTACGTCCTAACCCAAATACCTACCTAGATACTTATATTAGGTAACGTTTCCTGATGCGGAATAAATTTACTCCCATTTACTTCCATCTATCAATCTTAATAATAGTTTACTGGGTCAAGTATTGAATTCTTGCCTCTCGGAGCCAGCCACATGTGGCCACAAAGCGGCCGTTATCAATAGAAATGGATAACAAAAGCCTAGTTGTACCTACCTACTTAGCATCATTATGAAATGTTGATAACATCACAGTGTAGTCACGAGTACTTAAGAGTACATGCCACATTTACCGTATACGAATTAAGTATACCTACATTAGTATTAAAACGTTTAAGATAATTTTATCCTCAAACTTTTAATAAAACCGTCTGATATTCTAAAGCGTACTTTTCTTTTTTTATTAGCTTCACTTGTAACTAACAAACAAACAATGTAATGAAATATTGGAAGTAAATTTTAATTTACTTCTTATTTGTCGTATCGAAATAAAACTTACCTTTCTTTTTTATTAGCTTCACTTTTAACTAACAAACAAACAATGTAATGAAATATTGGAAGTCAATTTTAACCTACTTCTTATTTGTCGTATCGAAATAAAACTTACCTTTCTTTTTTATTAGCTTCACTTGTAACTAACAAACAAACAATGTAATGAAATATTGGAAGTCAATTAAGCTACTTTTTATTTGTCGTATCGAAATAAAACTTACCTTTCTTTTTTATTAGCTTCACTTGTAACTAACAAACAAACAATGTAATGAAATATTGGAAGTCAATTAAGCTACTTTTTATTTGTCGTATCGAAATAAAACTTTGTATGTACATATATGTATTGGAAGTCTATTTTAACCTACTTCTTATTTGTCGTATCGAAATAAAACGAATACTTTGTATGTATATGTATTTTTGTAACAATACTATAATTTGGTATCTTGGAGCTGATCTGATGATGGAGCCAGGAGGTGTATAGTAGAAATATTCAGTGTCTACTAGTAAACCCCTCGAGTTTGGGCTCTATGATTACTTTTGACGAGTAAAAGATTATGTTGATTATGCTTGGTAACGAGGGTCAGACGTTGGAGCCAGGAGATGGATAGTGAAATTCTTCAGTGGCTAGTAGAAAACCCCTCGAGTACCTAGACTAAAAACTTAAAATATAAAAAAATATACTTAGTCAAAAAAACACGATTTATGACGCACTAAAAATTATAAAATAATTAAATTGTATTAGTTACGATATAAACCCATGCATTTTACCCTATTTTAACTTAATTATAAAGTAAACGCAAACATATTATAGCACCTAGTTATTAGCAAGCTTGTCACTTCTTTTATACTCGTATATAATAATAATAATAAATAAATAAATAAATAGTGTTAGACATTTTCACACCGCATCATCTAGCCCCAAACTAAGCAGAGCTTGTATTATGGGAACTGCATGACTGATATACTACTTATATACAGTTTTTTTTTGTAAATACATACATATTATACATAGAAAACACCCAGACTAATGACTAGCTTCTGCCCACGGCTTCGCCCGCGTGCAAAGCCGCTGGTAATAGCTAGTAACTACATATACGCATGTATATACTGTGCCGATTTTTCCAAACGGAGTACATTTGTTCATACAAACATGGTACTATTTATGAGTAGATAGGTATATGCAAATATTAGATGAAACATCTATAGATATATCAACTGATTCAGATTACTACAAGACAAAAGCGTTCCCAAAATGATAGCTACATTACCACGCTGAATGGCAATACTAATGCGTTGACCCATGTAAGAGCCAGCTTTCTGGCCACGCGTCGTCGCTTCGACCAGCCGCCCTGAAAGAATTTTGAAAACGCCCGTTTCCCCACGACTAGAGTCTCAACCCCAAAACGCTCAAATAAGTAAGCTCTGTCGAGATTTTGTCGAGTTTTTCCAACTTAACTTGTAGATCTCAGTTGCTTTACTCGCTCCATCAACTATCTAGATATATAGCCGGATGTTTGAAAACACGTGCAATAATGTTACAAAATGTTATAATTAACATTTTGTAACATTAATTATATTTTCTTAATTACGACTGAAACAAAAGAAAATCACCCATTGTTCGAAGTCACAGACAAGCTATATACTTTCGATTCTCACGTGATAGGTATTTTTAGAGTTCTGAAGCCAAATGGCGAAAACGGAACCCTTATAGTTCCGTCCATGTCCGTCTGTCACTGTTATCGAAATATAAAATAATAATAATAATAATAATGCTAGACGTTTTCACACAGCATCATATAGCCGCAAAGTAAGCAAAGCTTGTGTTATGGGAACTACATGAATTATATAACTACTTGTATATATTTTAAGTAAATATGTACATACATATTATACATAGAAAACACCCAGATCCCGAGTCAAATATTTGCTGATACAAACATTTGTCCCCCGACAGAATCGAACCCGCAACCCTCTGCGTCTCAGGCGCATCTTCGCCCACTGCGCCATAGAGATCGTCAAAAAATAAAAGGTTCCTAGGATCGAACTTAACTTAAAGTGATATCACAGATTAGATAATAGTTACAACGTACAAATCGTATTTAAAAAATCGCATTTCAATCTAATGAGCCGTTGAGATAAATTATAATAGACAAACACACTCTTTCGGCAAACGCATATTATTATACAGGATTCTTACGTCGCTGGTAAAAAAAATAAGACGGATCTCCAATGATAGTTTTTTTGGTATTTCGATATTTCTGATATTTATTAATTTAAGCATTTCGTTAAAGTTACATAACTTTGACATTTCATGATGTTATATAGTGTCAATACACTTCCCGATAATTTTGATATTTTCGCTTTGTTTTTTTTTTAATATTTATTGTTAAGTTTAGACTGTTTACTGTTAAGTTTGGACTGGTTTGGTTGTTATTAAAATTGTTGTAGCTGTTAAACTGAAGTCATGGGAAAAACAATACACAGCGAATCAAGAAATTTAATCTTGAAAGTGCTCAAGTTTTTTGAATCGGAGAAAGCAAATAAACAGTACACCATACCTGTAGACCAAGTGGTGAAACGAACCTGTGCTGCAACTGGGATATCAAAGAGGACTCTAATGAAAATTAAAAATGAAGCCAAAGTACAACCACCTACTTCGCCGGGCGCTAGTCCGACTCCAAGTACTAGTAATAATTTAGAAACCCACCCAGAACCAAAATTATCGACACCGGGTAAGAAGCGTAAACAGTACAAAAAACGCATCGAAGTAGATGATTTTGACATTTGCGCAATACGAAATATCATCAACAGTTTTTATGCTGTAAAAAAAGAAATCCCAACTTTGAAGAAAATTCTGGCAGCAGTTAAGAGAGACCTAAATTTTCAAGGTGGGAGAACATATTTAAGAAATATTTTAATTAACAAATTGGGCTACAAGTTCAAAAAGTGTAAAAATATCCGTTGTGTATTGACACAAAAGCCGGACATCGCCGCATGGAGGGCTCGGAAAAAAGAAAAAAGAAGTGAATCACGTAGAGACTACAGCGAGAATACTGGGAAAAGGATCATCTAGCAGATGACAACATCACACAACTTTTAATATCACTAGGGGAAGACAGTTCGGAGAGTTCAGAAAGTGAGAGTGAGGAAGATACAATGTCAGGCATAGAGTCAATAATTTATAGTGACTGAGTTTAATAATAAATGTTTTTGTAATCAAAATTATTGTTTTTTAATAACAAACCCTTCATCAATAATAAATTGATTTGAAAAGGTTAGTAATTTTTTTTTACCTCCACATTTCTCGAAAAAACTTTTTTGCACACCGTACCCAGACCGCCGATATGACGTCACGAGGTCAGGTGCACAGATATTGTGACCGGGTTGTAAGTTCTTAATCTATATACCTTTAAAAGTGACAAACAAGAATACGACCCACCTATTATTTAACCTATGAATGCTTACAACACCAGGAGATTTCGTTATAGGAGAGTGTGAGAGAGAGTACGAGAAAGTTCGGGACCCTTGCATAGCACGTTTCGACACGTCTTGGCAATTTTTAATAATAGTATCCAGTACAAATCTCGTTAGCATCGTCCAGCGTCCTTGCACGGTAATCAGAATAAATCGGATTGTCTCGGCTTGCTAATGCGATTGTGGAAATAAGCTTGCATGATTCCGGTCACGTTATTTGAAAGCAGGTGGAATCACCATAACCTCTGTGGCTTGGAGACACCGTAAGGTTTGCATGATCAAGCATTTCACAGATAATATATCACCACGGGCATATCACCACATGCCAATGTCATTCTGTCAAACTCTAAGTAGGTTGGAAACTAGAGATCCTGGACTGCCGCCTGCCTAATTGATAACCGCTATTACAAAGAGGTTTGAAACTGTACGCTGAACTGCCTATCCGTTTATTTATGTGAGCTTCTGCTCACAGCTTCGCCCGCGTCTTACCCGGATACTCTCAAAATCTGTTCAGTAGTTTTTGCGTGAAAGAGTAAAAAACATCCATTCTCACAAACTTTCACATTTATAATACTAGCTTCTGCCCACGGCTTCGCCCGCGTGGTACCCGGATAAAAAGTAGCCTATGTGTTATTCTGATGCATAAGCTATACATACGGTAAAGTTTCATCAAAATCCGTTCAGTAGTTTTTGCGTGAAAGAGTAACAAACATCCATCCTCACAAACTTTCACATACAACATAGCAAAACTTGAGAACTTTAGATACAATGAGTGGTCTTATAGCTTAGAAGCGATCTCTTCGAGGCCACCGTTATGGGAGGGACACATAGAGGGCACATGGATTATCCATGTGAACCAACCTTTCTACGGTTTCGTAGTCAAACAAGCAAATTGTATGAAAGTTATATAAAAAATGACTTTTAGGAATTTTATTACTTATTACTATCCATATAAATTAGGTACTTGTTTACGCAAGCAATATCAGTTTGTAGGTACGGCATTTAATAGTTAAATATGATACAGGTGCCCACTCGTGCGAATCCTTGCAAACAAGTGTCACATGCAACAAACAAGTACTAGACTAGATAGATAGATAACTCTTTACTGTACACCACATGATATAATGCTTACAAATTCAAACAGAAAAAAATACACTGTGCAATAGCTTTTTGAAGATAGGAAGGGATTTGGCAGTTCTGATATTGAGGGGGAGAGCATTCCATAGGCGGATAGCTTGTACAGTAAAAGAATAGTCATAGAAGGAGGAAGTGTGTACAGGAGTTTTAAGTTGCAAGGTCTCAGAGGAGCGTATTAAACGAGAGTTGGAAAGATGAAGATCCTCTTCAAAGCGCTCCTTGAGATAGTGAGAAGAGGGGTTAAATAAGATACTGTACAAGAGTGAGAGAAGGTGAGCATTTCTGCGCTGGCAATTGAAAACCACTTGAGCTTAGTGCGGAATTCGGAGACGTGGTCATATTTATGTAAGCCGTATATATAAACCTAATACTAAAGTTTTGAAGGCGCTCAAGCTAAATACTTAACAGGGAATGAGCTTTTTAACAGGCGGAGCTTTAAATTGCGTATTTGCAGCGTCGATTGCTTTTAGCGACCAATCCAAAACAAGTAGGTACAACTTTTTTTTTTAAAGTTCAACTACTTATAGTGGCAATGAAGCATACAGCCCACTTATTGGTTACATATGGACGCTTGCAACAGCAGACGCTTGAATCTACCCTGAGACATAAATTCATGTAGTTTTTAAGCCGATGTTTCTATATGATCCTTGTGATTTCAATGAATAAAAACCTTTTGACTTCGATAATGGTGTATAGTCTCATGTTCCTGTACACCGGCACCCGTACCCTTCAAACCGGAACTAAGCAATGAGAGCAAGACGCCTGGCGGCAGAAATAGGTATGGTGGTAGTACTCCCCCAGACGACGAGCTCTTTCACAAGGGATCTACCAATACTAAAGATAAAAAATTATAGCACAGAACCGCATTTAAATCCGATATATAACATTAAATGTATATCGATTTTAGTATCTGAAATTATTTATTTAATTCATCCATCCATTTTATCCGTTACGTGTAAAATCAAACAAACGAAACAGGCACAAAAGAAGGCATATAGTAAACTTCAACTCTATCAACACATCTCTATTTACCCCGATAGTTACAGTATAGTTACAGTAGATTGTAGGATGTAGGTAATTTTAGATGAAAATGTCTGTTCAGTATTCTGTAATGTTCACAACTTAACAATACCAACTATTATGTACCCTGCGTACAAGTTCACAACTTTCCACTTAGCAAGTTACTTTGTGGTCGAGGGTCGGCCTTCTAATCTTCACGCAGACCAACTTCGCTTTTAAAGAGTTGTAAGTTGGTTTCGGTTGTTGAGAATAAAGACGTGTTTGCCTTAGCTGTGCATTGAGATGTGGTAGGTATTTCCACATCCTGTCCTACTATAATATAATAAACGTGAAAGTTTGTGAGGATGGATGTTTGTTAATCTTTCACGCAAAAACTACTGAACGGATTTTGATGAAACTTCACAGTAATATAGCTTATACATCAGAACAACACACAGGCTACGTTCTATCCGGGTACCACGCAGACGAAGCTAGTATTTTATAATACTATAATAAGTAAATAAAAAGACACCCAACAGACACAAATGTAGTCCTGACCCCAAGCTAGGATTCCATGTTTCGTGAAATATCTGCAAAACATGTAAACATTTGTCCCGCAACGGGAATCGAAATCCCGAATTCCGAGCGGGAATCGATCCCCCAGTACCGAAGTCGTCCAAGGTATAGCTAAGGTATTTACTGACTTAAACAGCTTATTCATTTTACACTGCAGCCTACAATTTAGTAGCGAGATTGTGAACAGGAAGTGACCACAAAGTCAAATGGAATTACTTGTCTCTGAGGGGACCGCGCGATAGCTCTTATCATTAACTATTTGTAATGAGTCGCTAGTTGCTAAGTAGGTACCATATGGTAAGTAAACCTTTTGTAATAAGCATTACTTAGTTAAGTATATACACAGGTTAATTTATACAATATTTTAAACACTTTACGGGTTTTCTATCACGTACTGCAAAGCAACATAGTGTCTTACGGCGATAAAATCTATCTAACACCATCCCTGAAGTCCTACAAATTAATTACTGACAAGTCGTTTCGGAGATAAATGATAGATATATCTTAAGATTGCTTAGGGCACTCTAGTAATTAGTTCAAAAACAAAGAAATCCAACTTCAGTGTCTTCTTTGATGTTAATAGTCCTATATTTTTTTTTTATAACAAAGGACACTTCATATTATTGTATCCTATGTCATTCTTTATGCTATGACGGCTCCAATGACACCTCATTTATCAAACTCCATCAAGCCGTTTAGGCTACAGCGAGAGCCAAAGGAACAGACGTATACATAAAACTTACCCTCCTTTTAGACAGTCGGTATAAATATGAGTGCTTGAGTGCCTATAATTTTAGTCAATAGATTTTTATTCACATGAACACATGAATCATATAGTAACATCATTTTAAAAACTACGTAATAATAAAAAAAATAAATGAATTTACTTTGATTCCTCGCGCCCGATCATTTCTAGAAGTATCAAGCAACAAACTTTACTTGTTTCTTAATGATCCTTCATTCAGTTAAAGAGTGGTGCCAATCGAAAAAGGTTCACTCATTTATTGAGAAAGAACATAACAAAGTTATGTTACAAAGTTAGTTAGTAATGTTTTTACAATAATTTTAATTTATTAGATTTAAAAGATGTCTTAAATTTTATGTAACTAGTGTAATTGGTTTAATCGTGTTAGTTACTTAATAAATAAATAAATAAAGTTGAAAAAGTAGACAGTCTGACTCTATAGCACATTAGCCAATTGGTCTATATAACTATTGATTGCAAATAGTTGCATCTAGATAGAGAACTTAATCCAGATATCGACTACTCCTCATATAGGAATTCTGTTATGCTAACACTATTTAATTGGATTAGAGAAAACTATTTGCATATTGTAAGGAAACATTTCCATATAAATTGTAGCCCATAATGACAGTGCGGTGCGCCGTTGACACGGAATAATATAGTACATATGTTCCATGTTTGTGAATAGGTACCAAACTCTGAGAAATATAAAATCAGTGTTGACTTGAATAAATCTTCAAATTATAAAAAAAATGGATGGCCGAAATAAAACAACTTTTTTTATTCCAAAAAAACACGGCGCGACGCGGAAGGAGAAAGTCGCAACCACTCACCCTGATGAAGACTCTCGGAATGAGTCGAAACTTAGTCGGTGCCTTCACCGATAGTGCAATACGTGAAAATTGCCGTTTTTACAATATGAATAAAACACAACTTTGTCAATTTTAACCAACTTCAGGAACGGAGGAGGTTCTCAATTCGGCTGTATGTTTTTTATATCTCGTGTTGTTATCTGATATCTTCGCCTTTTGTTAACTGATTTTAATGGTTCATTTGTTGTTGTATAAATAATGATTCCGAGGTGGTCCGATATTAAAATATTCAGATATATTCAGAAATATTCTGAGGGATAGCTATTTTTCCAGTAAAACTTAAAAAACGTCGTGATAAGATGTATCACGACTAGCCGAAACATTTTCTGGAACCGATTTTTCTTTTGTTTTTAACACGCATATAATTTAGCTTAACTTGTAACTAACAAACAATATAATAAAATCTTGGAAGTCAATTTTAACTTACTTCTTATTTTTGTATCGAAATGAAATGTTGTGTGTTTGTGTAGTTCGGATGATCATACTATAATTTGGTATCTTGGAGCTGATCTGATGATGGAGACAGGAGGTGGATAGTGGATCTCTTCAGTGGCTACTAGTAAACCCCTCGAGTTTGGGCTCATATGATTCGACTGACGAGTCCAATAGATCGGGCTTGGTACCGAGGGCCTGATGATGGTGCTAGGAGGTGAATAGTGAAATTCGTTTTTATAATTTTAAGTGCATGATAAAAATATGTTTTTTTTAAACTAATCATTTTATTTATTCGAAAGAGTAAGCAAAATAACAAAAAGCACTTGAGGATCTGATGATAGAGTATCTGCAGGATAGAAACCGTAAACCTGGGAAAAGCGTACCTATCCGACCTAACCGACTTCAAAAAAGGAGTTTCTCAATTCGTGTATGTTTTTTTGTGTATGTTACGCTATTGTGAACCGATTTTAATTATTCTTTTTTAATAAATAACTTCAAGGGTGGACCCATATACATTTTATGAAAAAAGCCCACTCCTAAGGGTGAAAAAAATGGGTGATACATATTGGACTTTTTATCAATATCCCGTCATTTGAAGTCAGTTTTTTGACATTTAATGTCTTATCCTACTACTATTATAAACGTAAAAGTTTGTGAGGATTGATGTTTGTTTTATTCTTTCACGGAAAAACTACTGAAAGAAATTAAGATGAAACATTACAGCAATATAGCTTATACATCAGAATAACATATAGGCTACTTTTTATCCGGGAACAACGTGGGCGAAGCCGTGGGCAGAAGCTAGTAAATTATATTTATTCACAAACAAAGTGATTATTGTGTTGGAACATTTACAAAAGGTATACATTATCAAGATGAACCCAGGCCCCGGGCCATCAGCCCCAGATAACGCGGCCCGATAGGTCACCCTCTAAATCTGTCTAATTGGCCTGTTAAGGTGCGCCTGATTCATTCCTAATCCATATAAGATACGTGGTAAGTGATTAACTTTCTGGTGACCTGCTTTTATAAGTAGAGAAGTTGATTTAATTATTTATTCGTTTTTTTCTACCGAGGTACAGGGAAAGTTTGAAGTTTTACCAGATTTCTGCAGCCAAGTAGTAATGCTCGCATTTTTGTATACCCTTCAAGGATGCCGGTGAAATTATAGGGACGGTCTTTTCAACCTTATTCATAAAGCACTCTTTAAATAGTATAAAAATACATTAAAATGCGTGCGACAATTTGCATAATGTAAAGAAAAATCGCACTTCTATGGGAATATTACATACATATACACAACAAAATACTAAAAAAAGCTTACATAAATTTTATGCGGAAGATTGCAAAATGCAGAGATGTGATAGTTAGTTACCATCTGGGTGAACTCTTAAACATCCAATAAACACTAGCCTCTACACACGGCTTCGTCCGCGTAGTACCCGGATAAAAGACTATATGTTATTCTAGATTACAATCCATATTTGGTTACTTATTTAGTTTCTTAAATATCAACACACTTATGTGAAATCACGAGATTTATTAATATCCCAAAAATTCAATTTCGGCAGGACTTAACACGCGACAGAAATTTCGATCAGTTTGGTAACGATCTCGGATTATTAAATCTTATGAATTCCCTTAAGTGTCGGTTTAAATTTTCAAAAATTAAATAAACCAAGTACAAGATTGTGATTTTGCCTAACACATAGCCTTGTACTACGTGTTAGGTTAAATCTTGTTCCAAATATCATAAAAAATCTAAATCTTTTATGAACATCTAAACACCCTAATGGCTTTAACCTTTGTCATTAATAACATTAGTAAGAAAGGATACTATTTGTTTTAAAGTCACAAAAAGATAATGCTTTTCGTTTCTTCAGACAGCACAGCATGGCGGGTGGATAGTTTTCTCAGCCTCTAGGTAAGAGGCTGAGAAAACTAGTTTCAGCATCTCCTATAAAATATTCTAATTGCAAACTTCTTTCAGAGAACCCTCAGATTGGCTTTTGTAAATCTTTATGGATCTTCAACGTGATTTCGTGCTGACATTAGTATTCCATACCTGAAGCACCCTGAAGCAAAATCTGCATTATAGGTAATTTGTCTCGCTGCTAAAGGTGATTTTAGAAATAACATTAAGAAAATCTTTATTCTTTCTTTGCGAAGTAAACACCACCTTTATTCCTCCCTTTAAGCGAGGTTGAGTTTCTTCTATTTGCCGTTAGCATTATTCAGTGTTCATGTGATTTGATTAAGGATCTTGAATACTTTATCTTTGAAAATTCCTCGACTGTTTCGGCGTTGGGTTTGTTCTACAGCTAGGTTGGGTTTAGAAAAAGAGACAAGTGCAAGTCTGAATCGCGCGCCGAGGTTTCGTACAAGCTTGTAAAGCACCAAACATTGCTGTAACGAAAATATAAGTCAGATTGATAGACTAACTTAACTTTGTAGCTGAAAATTTTTTCGCCCATACATCAATATACGTCATGGTCAATTATCCAAGTGCTTGCATAAATAATATTACTTGTATAAGTTGTAAAATAATGAAAATTTTATATAGTCCATAAAAAAACATTTTTTTTCAACCTTTTCCCTTAGGTGCTTCTTGCCAAATTTCATGATTCTAGATCAATGGGAAGTACCCTATAAGTTCATACCAGTATCAAAATATGTCGCATAAATGTCCGTATTTTTAATTGCGTTGACTTAGAATCTTGATATTTTTAGAGCTTCAAGGGACCGTACACCTACGTATTTTATATTAATTTCAACTTGATATCTTCACGCGTTCTTGAGAAAAAGGGTGTAGACAGACAGACAGACGGACGGATAACTAAGTGATCCTATAAGGATTCCGTTTTTTTCCTTTTGAGGTACGGAACCCTAAGAAGCACCAACAAAAAGTAACCACCATTAATATCACGTCTCTAAAACTTGTAACACACGCGCAGCTTAAATCTACGTTTTAAGCTGCGCGTGTGTTACACGATTTATTCTAGAATATCAAGATGAACCGCCGAATATTATTCGCAGTCTCATCCTATATTCATTTTGATTTTCATTGTCAACAGGGTGCTTCATATAATGGGCGTGTGCTGAACGAGAGTGGTGCTAAAAGTGATCTTACATCATGACGAAACGGTTCGATTTCATCTGGCAGATCCCCGTCCCTGAACCACTACTGCAGGTAAGCTTGAGTTTTTGTTAAAGTTTTAATTAAAACTCATAACGGAACCAACCACCCAACTGTCATATCCTACATAGATCTAATCCCATACTGTTGTGGGAGTGTTGTGGGAATCAGGATCTACAAGTGCTATGATACCACAACAACCAGGCCAGGAACAAATATTTTAGACCTACGGCGACTGCTAGTTGAAGACCTTCAGCCACTAAGGGTCACCAATACAAAGTTCGCCAAACATTTCCGCAAGCTACGAGCGCTTCATTGTCAACACTATATTTACACTTCTTGAAACATTACCATTCCCATTTACAGAAAATTCTTGAATCCGCAATAAAACCTATTTTAGATGATTACATATTTTCAACAGGAGTAGGTGGAGGTATTCCGCAAGGACTTAAATTTGGCCCATTGTTATAAATTCTTTATACTTTCATTGACTCGAAATATTTCAATAGCTTCAGAGTTGCGTCGTTATTGAATAATTCTATTCTTACCGCTAAATGTAAATAAATGTAAGAAATCCAGAAGCCGATGCCTGAAATAGATGTTCCTATGATAGGCTGAGTGTTCCAGCAAGTCGTAAATCAGAGCTTGTTCGGGCGGGGCTCAGATGTGGTCGTAGTTTTAGCGGCTTGGTTCCTTTTATCGTGATGAACAATAAACAAAAAAATAATGAGATAAGATAACAACCAAGTAGGTACTTGAAGAATCTTTCTACTTTTATGCGAAAAGAAGAAATTACTATGTACTAAGAAATAAGGTAAATACATCCAATCCAGAGACTTCGTAGGCACCAAATTTTGTCTGTATGACATATTTGGTAATCAACACTTTTCTAGTTAGGCTTTTAGGCCTAACAATGGATGACGAGAGATGAATAACATTGAAAGTCGAAGAAGCAAATTGAAAATAAAAGGTGGTCAAATAAAGGTGGTCATATTATATACGATCAAGTGATAATCTTCAGGGAGCAAATGAATTGCTGTCGATGTTTTTATCATCCGCTACCCGCTCACACTTCAGACGCTCGCCTCGCCCTGGAAGGTCGTACACTTGACTTGGTAATTTTTATCAGTTCATCACACACGACGTCGCTTTGCCCATATTCACTCCTAAATCGGATTACCTATTCAAATACCGGGAAACAGCGTGATCTGATCGCACCTATTGATCTTAGTCACCAGAAATTGCCATAAATTTACCTCTACTTTTTATGGTTATTCCAAACAAAGATTTTTTTCCAGTAAAATCTCATCTGAGAGTGTGTAAAGTCAAAAGTCTATCTGTATTTTCAGTGGATAAATCTGAAATCTTCCATAAAACAAGGAAATCGAGGTACACTTGGTTATTGTAAGAACCATATAATGGTACCAATAACAATAACAAACTGTAAGATTCATTTATCACTCAATTCACTTGTCGATTGGTCCCGCTGGCCAACAGCTAACGTAAGTTAGCGGCCGAAAGGGCTCTTGGGACAGTCATTAGGCAAAACCGCCACTTGTACTATAAAATTACCATAAATAGGGAAAAGCGTGTTCTTGAAACAAGTCTATTGACCAAATAAATAAATCCTACTACTATTTTAAACGCGAAAGTTTGTAAGGATGGATGTTTGTTACTCTTTCACTCAAAAACGACTGAGCGGATTTTGATGAAACTTTTGATGAATCATGAAAGTAATATAGCTTATACATCAGAATAACACATAGGCTACTTTTTATCCGGGTACCATGTGGGCGAAGCCGTGGGCAGAAGCTAGTAAAATATAATACTTTTGAATAACCTGGTCACCTTGAATATTAGGGGCCATCTTTCCACTGAAGTAAACAGCTCACAAAAACAACTAAAAAGAAACTAAAGTACAACTATTTTATTTAAAATTAGGTATTCTTAGTATGGTAATCTGTCAGGACTTTGATTCTTATTTAAATTAATCGATCCCACTTGGACTAGGGATCTATTCTTGCCTGGTGTAGGTAGATTGTGAACCACGTGCCCTCGAATTTTGGTTCCAGTAATATATTCAAGTGAGAAAAAGTACTCTCGCAATCCTGGTGTTTGAATTGACGACTCGTCAATCATTCCGAATGATCGAATTGATAGGATCCAAGAGTCAAGGCGGTGGGCATCTAGAAAAGTCAACTCTTTCCGATTTGCCGTAGGTTCAGAAAGGTGTTGGCGTACAACGCCTCAGTCGTGACGCGACTATCTTAATATCTAAGATTAAAATATCACCAGTAGTTGGCCACGAACTGAGATCTCACAAAGTACCTTCACATGACTAGATTATCGCACTTTTTCTCACTTTTCCATTTCTAAGGGCCTCTTGGACCCTGTTGTTCAAAACCCCTGCTACCGATACTCATATTCGAGCTTAAAAAATTATATGAATACTTACCTACCAAGTTATTGTCGGACAAAACGACACATTTTTTTTGTTTGCTAACTGTACCGCTATCATATTCCTGCATAGTTTGTTATTTTTGCTTAATAATTTAATTTAATGCATACAACCGCCCGATTGCGCAAGTAGACTCGGAGATCTTTGCTCGCTCGCTTGCCACCAAGCTACGGGTGTGGTGTAGAATTAATCTGCATCTCAGCTTCAATCAAATGCTTGGATTGTAGTCAGCTTAACCAGGCCACCATAACTTTGGAATGCATCTATAAAACTAACAATTACTATCAGCCCACGTTGCCCCATTGTTGAGCAAAGGCCTCCCCCCATTTCCGCCAGTCATTTAGATTTTAGCCAACGATACTACTATCCATAACTAACTAGCTTTTTTTGTTCTCAGGGTGCCACCTTCGACCGATGGACTGAAGAGAAGGACAATACAGAACTTGAGCAGAACTGCCTCTTCAAAGTCGACGAATATGGCTTTTTCATCTACTGGAAGAGTGATGGCAAGGTAAGCTCTAGTTCTAGTAGGATGACCAATCAATCAAGCATTTTTCTCTGATTTTTCTGCCAATTAAACTTTGCAGAACGATAAAGTACATTGACTTGAAATCCTACCTACCTACTAATCCTATCTGTAGTAATAATATACAGGTAGAAAACAAACTTCTTCGCATAGTTTAGTATGATTTAGATAGTTTAATTATATTTTTTTCTTCTGTTTTTAAAGTAGTTCTATTAATTTGTTTCTAACAAGGTTTCATTATATTTTAAGTACAGTGTAACGAACATGAAAAAGTAGTTATACCCACAAAAAACTGAACTTAACGGAAAGGGATTCTCAATCCCCTTCAGTAGACACATTACCTTTACACATTACCTTACGAAGGTCTACAGAATCACTTACCAACCTCAAAAAAACAACATTTTGCCTAAACCTTTTTCATTATTTATCAGGCCAAACCGCCACACATTTCATGAGTCTTCTTTACACTTAAAGATCATCTAATCTGCGTATTATACCAAGGCACAGTTGACAAACTCATAAATACTTAATTAAATTAATACCTAACTCCTTTCTTCACTGCGTATTATAATATCTTATTAATAGTAGAAGTCCTTCTCGTGAAGAGCTTATCCGGGGCAGTACTGCCAACATAAATATTTCTACCGCCAAGCAGTAACGCTCACGTTTCTGTGATCCGGTTTGAAGGGCCTTGAAGGGCTTGTAATTTCATCAGCACCCATAGTGCTGGTGAAATTACAAGCACATTAGACTTGTCATCCGTTAGATCTCTGGTTGTTGCAAGCGTCCGTAGGTTACGGTAACCGGTAAGTGACGGTTAGTAGTATAAAAAAACTGCTCCTGACGCTGCGTGTAAAAACGTTTCTCCTAAAACATTTGTGAATAAATCATGACACCTTATGGCTAGCAATTTGCACGTACTTTCAGGCAATCAGTTTCGACTGATCCTGAGATCAACATTGTACCGCTGTTTTTCAACCGACTTCAAAGGAGAAGATTCTCAATTCGTGAACGTTATTTTTTGTGTTTAGGTATGTTACGCGATATCTTTGCCAATTGTGAAGCGAATTTAATGACTCTCTTTTTGATGGGTAGGGTATATCCCCTACCCATTGAGGTCCCTTATAAATATTATGGAAAAATCCCACCCCTAAGTGTGAAAATATGGGGGGTGAAATTTCACATTGGACTTTAATCAACTTTCCGTTAATTTAGGTCTGTTTTTATTTGCTCCTGAAAAACTGATTTAATATCTCCATTTTGGTCCCTACTTCCTTGTCCCGTGTAAAGCCCTCTTGGGCCTCTTTAAACTCACGAAGGTCGAAAAACCGGGCGACAACTCTGACGATCCTATTAGTGACCTTACATAAATTAACAGTTGGTATTCGAGCAAAAACTAATCTTTTGACATATTTTATTCAAAATGTAAAATGGCTTTTAACCAGAGCCGAATATTTTAGCGTTGCAATTATATTTTAAGGAAGAGTTAATAAATGATAATGCTTTATTGTAAAACTTATGAAATAAACAAGATAAAAAGTTTCGTTAAAAAGTACTGCCCAAAACGGCTCTTGTACATCGTAATAACCAGTGTGATGATTGTGCTATTAGAACTGACAGCCGCTAGGGAAGAAAGCTTCTCGAATTGCCATCATGAACCAGGCGACACAGTGTAAAAAGGCCCTTCGACCGACCGATGGACCGATGGCATAATAAAGGTAGCGAGAAAACGATCAAAGTTAAAGTCAACATTTATTTATTCATTAAAATCACAAGGACACTTTGAAGAGATACGATAGATTATTATTATTTACGATAGATGAAGTAGTCTTCTACAGGCTGTTGATAATGATGACGATTCATCCTACACAAAGCATCCGCACCTGTTGACAACATCACTACGGCATAAAGAACCTTCCGTGGTTTTCCAACAGATAACATAACAACAATGGCGGCGGTCGGAAGCGGCTCGAGGAGGAAAAGCGCGGGAAAGCGCAGGAAGCGCATTGTCGCCATCTTTGAGCGCTGAATGCGTATTGTTACGCTAAAGAGCCGGTCTATGTTTTTGTGAGATGGCAACTTTTGTGAATTGCCGTATATTTCATGATACAGGCTACTCTGTTGGAAGCTTTTTAAATGATGTCGACAATATCAAAAATGTAAAAAAACAGAAAATGACAAAAATCTTAAAATCTGTCTAGTTCAGTTTAGCTCAGTTCAGGCACGATTGTAAATCGTTACTGAATAAATGAAGTGAATGTATTTGGAGGTTAAGATGACAATTTAAGCATCCCACACTAGGAAGAAATAAAGAACGATTTTTTTCCACATTTCTTTACCTGTGCTAGAAAATTCTGCAGTGCCCCCTAGTGACTTGTGGCAATGATTCATAAAAATATAAATCGAATATAATATTCCGATATCAATACTTGAAGTACACACCAATAAATTGTCGAAAACAGCATTTTAATCGGATACGCCGTTTTGGAGATTCAAGGTAACAGACCACCTTTTAATGCAATGCCTATACGGGCTCCTTACGTCGCAGGTAAAAACACCAATTTTACAGGAATAGAAAAAAATGCGTGGTATAGATAAGCTAAAAACTTAGAAACCATAGTCTGTCAATGAAGTTGTACCTAACCTAAATCGGAGCTCTCTGGTCATTATAAACCCATCTCCGGCGGTCTTATGACCCTTGAGTCATCTACTCTTCGTGCTGCGTTCAGTGAACCGAGTAAACAGCTGACCAGTTTACAAGTGCTGGTATTAGTGCGTGCTCATAACGGTGAAGTAAAACATCGTAAGGAAACTGGCAAGCCCTAAGTGTTCCAATAAGCGGCGATGAGAATTCAACCTATCTATCACATGGAATGCTAACTGATATGCGAAACGCGGACATGTTCCAAATATAATGTTTGGACGTGCTTCTGACTACCTCCTACTTCATATACTTACTTCACCTATGGATCTGAGGTCGTCCAAATGTCCATTATGGGGATTACAATCGTGATCATGTTTATTTATTTGGTAACCATGTAAGCACAATGGTTTCGATCTCGCATAGTATAAACCTACTAGTTTGATACCAACTCTTTATTACCTAAACTACTAGCAGAATATAAACAAAAAAAAATAAGAACACAAAATAATGTAAAGTTTCTCTCAAAAAAGTTTTGGTAACATATCATTGTTTCATAAAATGAAAGATGTCTTAAAAAAAAAGTAGGAAGTCAGGTAATAATAAAGAACAAAATAAAATAGGTAATGTACAATATATCAGCCAAAGTAAAAAAACTGCCAAATTATTTGTTTATTTATTTAGTAATTTTACAGTCCAGTACACTGTTCAGCGTAAACAGAGCTTACCTCTCGTCAGCCACTCGACCTTGTCCGCTAACAAGCTGCCACTCAAACTAGCACTCTCCAGCCTTTACGTAGAGTGCCTTTACCCAAGTGACTTCAAAAAAATATAAGAGAAGTAGGAAATCTGTTATTCATATTTTGTATGAAGTTCAATGTAATGACATTATTGTAAATGTCACTGTCAAAGGGATGTGTAATTTTACCCCTCGTTCTATGTAAGTAAAGAGGATTATGAAAGGAGTTTATTTTGAAAAAGAAGCAGGATAATCTTTTGTTTAAAAGTTTCAAAGCCCCTTAAAAAAAGGTAAGTATCTTGAAAACTCTTGGTAGCTCTACATATGAAAGGCTTTTAAGAGACAAAAGCTTCTGCCCCTGGCTTCGATTGCGTGGACCCGGATAAAAGGTAGGTAACGATGCACATCATTTCCAATTAAAATCTGCTTAGTTACTAGAAGTGGTAACAACAAAAAAAAACTCTGTCCACGGAAAAAAACGAAATTGGGAAATAGGGACTGCACGTAATTGGTCACCACTGTCCAATCACGGTCATTCATGGTGGTAGTAGGTACGTACTTTTAACTTTTTTTTCACAACTTGAAATGTACTCATAATATTCATAACAGGGCACACTAAATTAATATCACTGTCAGTATAATTTCTAAAACTAGTCAACACATCATGTTTCTATTAAATGAAATCACAAGGGTCATAAAATAAACAGTAAGTATAGTACTTTCTTTTAACTATAATTCAACGTTTAGGTAACATTATCATAAATATAAATGTTTAAATTTTGACTACCAAATTATAAGTAGTTCTTCGATTATACCTAACTTTTTATTGCAAAAACTATCGTGAACTTGACTATTCATATTGTAAAAACGGGAATTTTCACGTACTGCACTATCGGTGAAGGCACCGACTAAGTTTCGACTCATTCCGAGAGTCTTCATCAGGGTGAGTGGTTGCGAAGGAGAAAGTCGCAATGCCTTCACCGATAGTGCAGTACGTGAAAATTCCCGTTTTTACAATATGAATATACCTAACTTGTTTATCAGCTCGTCTAGTAACAACAAATTGCCCTACTTTATGAAAACGTGAGTCTCAATCACGTTATTTCAAAGGCTTCAGTTACTTGTCGTCAATAGAAGCCTCGTGGGCGACTGGGCGACCTAGTTTATAAGGCAGTTATACAACGTGGTGACATTTCAGTTCAGCCATGTTGCAGACCTGTCAGCTGTCAGTTGCAAGATGCGTACAATATAGATGTCGTACGATTTGATGTCGTACTTAATTATTCGCAGAAGTAGCATGCCAACGATTTTTACTCCTCAGTCATGACGGACCTCTTCAGATCTATTATCAGTTTGTATTGTTTCTGACATAGCGCAATCCACATAGGCACGAAGATTGTATTGTGTAAGATTTATTACGTTTTTCGCGTCAACTTTTATAATTGAAGTAGGTATATAATATACCTATAGCTGTTGTCTAATAATGTAGAGATGTAGATATCGTGTTTTTGATTACCTTGCTTTTCAAATGATGCGCACTTTCCATAATCTACTTACCAACTTGTATCCACCTCATAATCTCTATCGTCAAAAAACTGGAGAAATCGACTGCCGGTCATTAGGCTTGCCACGACGAACGAGTTCGAGGCAGCTTCATCCATCGATGTCGTCGTGCGGTCGTAATTCGAGAATCTTTGTTCCCTAGCGGTTTTCAACTTTGCGAGCTATATTACCTGAACATTACCACTTTAACTAACTAATTCTAAGCTTTCTCGCTATCCTATCCTACTAATATTAAACGTGAAAGTTTGTGAGGTTGGATGTTTTTTAGTCTTTCACGTAAAAACTATTGAACGGATTTTAATAAAACTTTACAGTAATATAGCTTATACATCAGAATAACACATTTACTACTTTTTATCCGGGTACTACGCGTACGAAGCCGTGGGCAGAAGCTAGTACATACATATGATACATATAATACAACCAGACCCGATACAAATATTTACAGATTATACAAACCTTTTTTCCTCGGTGGGAATCGAACCCGCAACCTTCTTCGTCTCAGGCAGGCCTTCGCCCACGGCGCCACTGAGGTCACCATGTACCTTAATACTTACATAAAATTACCATCATCCAACCAAATCATGATTTACCGAAAAAATGAGTTGAGTTATACTCAAGACGCGATTCGAACTCAAATTACAATTGTCCTTGCAAAATTGTAAAGTAAACGAAATCGTAATACGGTTTCTACTTGGTAGGTAATCTATACTAATATTATAAAGAGGAAAGATTGTTTGTTTGTACCGAATAGGCTCCGATACTACTGGACCGATTTGAACCATTTTTTCACCAGTAGAAAGCTAAATTATCAGGAAGTAACATAGACTATAATTTACTTTAAAAAAAAATAGAGATCCTTAAGAAAATTGCAATAATGTAGACTGAAGTAGCAAAATTTTGCCTATAAAATCCATTATTTGGCGTGCGCAGAGAAAACTATTGATGATACATAAAAATGATTATTACCTATAAAAAAGACGCGAGGGAATATATCTAACTATAATAGTTTAGACACAATAGCAGCTTTTGTGTTCTAAAATTTAATTAGATCGCCGATAGAAACAAAAGTTGGTTACATTCGTATCGTAGAATTAATTCTTATTAAAAAAAAAATATCTTCATGTAGCAGTTAAATACTTTTTAATTCATTCGACATTTAATTTCAAAGTTATCACGAGTATATAAAAATGCAATAAGCGAACCGCGGGTGAAACCGCGGGACGTAGCTAGTAGAGTATAAAAAAGGAATTCTGTGAAATTGGAAACGAAGCGAACTTTTTACAGGTAAAATATTTGCTTTGAAAACTTTATTGAGCAAGTAATTAGGTAAGTACCTACTTTGGAACGTGGGGTTACACGTGATAGGGAAAGGTGGGCAAAATTTGTTTTGTTTCGTTATACCAACCAAATAGGCACGTAACCTACCTCGCATTTGTCTATTGATGAAAAAAGAATCATCAAATTGTACTGTAAAAAGTAATGTGAGCATAAAAAAATTACACATATACAGGTCAACTTGAGAAACTCCTCTGTTTTTTCGTCGCCTAAAAAAGAGAAAATGGTTTTTCTTACCTCTTTAAATGATTACCTATTTGCTTGCAGGTTAGGTTAGTGACTTGATTACCTATTTGCAAGCAAATAGGTAATCAAGTCACGAGGAATAATTATGCAAAACAGGTGTACCAAATGTATATTTTCGACTTACCACTATTATTAGTAGGTATTAGTAGGTAGATCACGAGCGTCATTCTCACTCAATGTAAATATTTTACCTTCCCAATCCCACGAAATAGTTTGTTAATAATTTCGGTTATTATTTTGTTTCAACCAATCCTGAACCAACAGAATACATATCAGTACTATAGGGCTACGCCAAGCAAAAGTACAGCCAACAAAAACAACATAAGTAAAGATCGGCAAGATATTTTTAATGCAAGTTGCAATGTTAGAGTGAGATAGAAAACGATTCTGTAAACAACTGTACAGTGTCCTAACCATGAAGTCTTATAGCGAGTCAGTTCAGGCAAAGATGTCACTTTCCGCTTTGCGATTGAGGACTCTATGGCGTTGTTAAAGCTTTGTCATTCGCAAAGCGGGATTTGAAATCGTTGCCTAAATTGAATCGCAATAAGCTTGATGGTTAGGTCCCAAGCATCTGAAGAAATCCATCAAGGAGAATACTATTATGTTGTTTTTTACTTACAAGTTCTTGTGGACAAAGAAATATTGCGTCGCTGGTTATATGCTTCCACTACCTTGGCTTATATCACCACACCACGTGTGGTCCAATAATTGAATTACGACGTTATTAATTAAATAACTGGATTATACGTACTCTGGAACACCGTAAGTCTTCTCCACCGCGCCTTAGAGGCAATTTCCAACCCACAGAATAATAACAGACATGTGTACATTTTAATGTGCTTAGATAAATGTAGGGTTTGTAGGTGTGTTTGGAATTTTGGGTAAAACTCTTCCGTTGTTATTCTACTCAGGCTATATTTTTGTAACATAGATAATCTTTACTTGCACTAATTAATTATTATGTAGTTATTATATTTTTGCCAAAAAAACACAAACTATCAAATATAACCCTCATTAAATGTCCACAAAATATAGCATTTTTCGAAACACGACTTATCCTAATTATATTTTCATCAAACCACACCGCCCCTCACAACAAAGAAAAAACATTTATGTAGGACCAAGAATCACAAAATAATTAATCTACAAAACACATAAAACGGTTTTGAAGTCAGGTAAACATGGCGCACACATCTTTTTGTAAGTTTTTGCTGACACACATTAAAATTGCCACCTACCTACATCTGCATAATCAGGTACAAATCTATAGCCTCTATCTATCTATAATTGTAATTTCCCCTGGATCTGTGTTTCCTCCGTCAGCCGGCGTGATAATTAAGGAAGTGATCCTCAATGGGATGTCAGGTTTCCTGTCACGACAGGATCTCGGCGGAAATTACTGTCTATTTGCTGTTCTACAATGAAATTACACGTAAGAATTGATAGTGATGAGACGAGACACAATTCTGTTTTGTTTTAAGATATAAATTATAAATATATAAGATCTAATCAGATGATGATGAGAGAATTGAGAGAATTCTCAATGAAAGATTATTTTAGGTTGATTGAACTGTTTTTCAAAATCCAAAAACTCATTATATTGTTATCAAAACCACCTAAAACATTTTGTTTAAAACATTTTAACCACAAAAGAAAAGTTAGTTTTCCTTGAGAGTTCCGTTATTTGCCACAGGAGGCCTTAAATATGTCATCAGTGATGTACACAAATAAAGACCGCGACTGGTTCTCTGAGTATACACTTGTAATTGAAAACCAATTTGCTTTGTTTCAGGATGGAGACGTGATAGAACTGTGTCAAGTCAGCGACATACGAGCAGGAGGGGTTCCCAAAGTAAGTTCTAATCAAAATCTACAGCCTGTTCTACTATATGGATATACATTTTCAGCAAAACTTACAACAGCCAATTTCAATAAATTAAAAAATCTTCTGTATTTAAAATCCATCCGGAACTAATTTGGGAAATCGTCAGGATTAAATGGATCAGCTCGACATTTAACGAGTTGGGCTGCATGGATCACCGTGGACGTGCCAGATTATAAGCACATTTTAGCAGAATACCGAATCGATTTGTTACGAATTTTAAAAACTTTATGTTATTCTCGTGTTTTTTTATTTGCTTATTTTCTACTTTTCATCACAATCTGCTTAGTTACGAGAAAATATTTGTTAACTTGTCATGCTCAAAAAGTGTGTCATTTTAGCTAAGCGTAGTCTCAAAAAGTGATCAATTAGCCTCTTTTATTCTAAACAGCCACAAAATTAATGTGATCCTTTAAAAAGATTCGGCTTTTCGATGTTCCATTTTTGAAATAAGTTATCGGAAAAAATAAAAGTTTTTTTTTATGGAACAAATATCGATCTGCCGCACTAGCGTTTCTTGGCGATATCGTTGGATGTATGCTTCAGTGCGTTTGTCAAGAAGGTATATTTAAATTAATCATACCTACCTACTTATGTTTTAATTAAATTCTCATTCATATTTCTGGGTTATTAGAACACGTCTTTAGTTTATACCAATAAAATGTCAATATATCTCATTCTCAACTCATTCTTATTTCAATACGATTAAAACTGAGGGCGAAATCGGGTGTGATCGACCAAGGACCTGGTGAATCTAATGGTGGCGATGGATCTTGCTGGTTACGTTTTCACATCTAGTTTGGAAATCTAGAAAGCAGATTTTCTTGAATTTTCCCATAAATGGGGCCTTGACGTGACTGTATGTTGTTAAAAGTTTCCATGGAGCCTAACTGCGCACTAAAGCCGTACCTCGCCCATTTACGTCAAAAGCAGTTAGTCACATCTATCGCAGATATTTACAGTTTGATGCAGCTGATGTCACGGTAATTCCCCGGGAAAGTCTTCCAATCGTACATATAACAATAACAGTCGGTTTCATCATGTTATTGCCCTTCCTTTCTTACATTCATCCTGGTCCGGGGAAATTTTTGGCGAAAGAAAATCAAACATCGCTCAATCTAGGTGACATTAGGGTGTCTAGACAAATACCACTTTCTGTTGATGTTAACGCCTCAGCCTATATTAGTCCACTGCTGGTCATAGGCATCCCCTAATGAGCGCCATAGCGCCCTGTCTTCAGCTTGCCGCATCCAGCATCTGCCTGCAGTCTTTCGCAAATCGTCATCCCACCTGGCAGGAGGGCGTCCTACACTACGTTTGCGGTCTCCACTCAAGAACACGTTTACCCCAGCGGTTATCGGTTCTTCGCGAAATATGGCCGGCCCACTGCCACTTCAGCTTGCTAATTCGTTGAGCTATGTCGATAACTTTGCTTCTCTGACGGATGTATTCGTTACGAAACCTATCCTTCAGAGAGACTCCGAGCATAGCTCTTTCCATAGCTTGAATTGTATGGAAATGACATTAGCTGTGGTAATGTCACGTGACTTCTCCCAAGTTTTTCCTTAACAAATTTGCGTTAGCGTGAAAGTAAAACTAAGCGTGAGGTATTTGTCGAGACCCCAGGCCAAGAGATTAATTAGGGTCTGTTCAGATAATCAGTTGATAGAAGAGCATTTGAAACTGGGTTCTTTCGCTGTACTGTGATTAGAAACACAATGTCCGCTCACAGACACTGAAATCTTCATTAAAGATTCATTTACTATTTAAAATTAAATTAATTTACAAGACTTGCTTGCTCTTACACAGTGATCAAACAAGGGAATGCCCATGAGTTTGTTGTGTAGGTAGGCTTTTTGAGTAACCTGCGGCTGTGCGAAAAATCTTAGTAGATACGATATGTGTCGAAGTATGGTAGGTGTTTTCTTGAACTGAAGCGGTGTCTGACCGTGACAGATAAAAAAATAATAAATAATGTTCGACATTTTTCACACAGCATCATCTAGCCCTAAACTAAGCAAAGCTTGTATTATGGGAACTACATGACTGATATACTACTTATACTTTTTTTGTAAATACTTACATATACCTATACACAAAAAACACCCAGACCCGAGACAAATATCTGCAGTTCATACAAGCATTTGTCCCACGGCGGGAATCGAACACGCAACTTTCTGGGTCCCAAGAGGGCCTTCGCCCCAGTGGGCGCCACAATGATCGTCAACGTTGATGTGCAACTTTTTCTCCACAGGATTCCAAGTTAAGTACAAACTTATACAATAAACATGGCGAGACTTTAGAAGACAAATCCCTGACGATATGCAGCGGGACGGACTACATCAACATCAATTACCAGCACGTCGTCTGTCCTGACGCAGCCACTGCTAAGGTCAGACCTACCTCCTTCCTAGATCTTTGAAATTCCTATGAGAAAAAAGCACGAGTTAGTTACCGATAGGCAGTTTGAAACTATAGGAGGAACAGATAAAATCAACAGAAACGCGCGTGTCTCTGCAATATAATTATGATCTGATAAATCTAGATATTGGCCCCGATTCTCTAGTATACTAACTAAACTTAATTTCAACTGTTGCTCTCTTTTACTGATAGTGCACGAAAGAAAGAGATGTCAAGAATTTTCCTCCAGTTAAATTAGTTCACGTGTCAATCTTCTTCGTGTTTTAGTCAGCATGTTTTGAAATCACGACTAAATATGTAAAGAAAAGTTTTTTTAAATAAGAATACTTTCATTCATATTATTTTAAGTATGAGTATGTATAAGTAGGTATATTAAACAATACAGCTGAAGCAGCTAGCTGTCTCAAGACTGTTGCAAAGGTCTCTGGACAGGTCAACTGATCCGTATACCAAGAAGCGTGCTCAAAAAGCTGGCTGCATTATCGCACTGAATGGCAATACTAATGCGTTGACTCAGATAAGAGCCTGGAAAACTTAAATCTGGAAAACTTATTTGAGAGCATCAAAATTGTTGCTTCCCTTTCCTTTGTTACTGTTAGTACCTACTGTTAGTAAAAGAGCTATAGATAATTAAGTTGATGTGCAAGGAATTTGTAATTTGTCAGAAGTACACTAAACCACCGAGCTTGTATGAAGAATTTTGATAAGGATGAATGAAGCGAAAGAGGTATTCCAAGTATGTGTTTTCTATATTACACAAAGGTTAGCTGCTAAAGAGAGAAGGTAGCTAGAAGGTGCTAGGAAGAGAATGCTATCTAGCATTAAATTCGCCTATGTACTTTTCAGTTGTGCAATAATGATTTTTCTATCTATCTATCAATGCCAGGATCGTAGATACATATATAGAAAATGCTTTATTGCTCAAGATAAAACAAGTATATAGGTGAACTTAATGCTGTCGCAGCGCGACATCGATCTTTTAGTTTAAGTCACATCTCTATTTTGGGTCTTCTCAATTCAAACATGGCCGCGAGTGCATGTTCCGTAAAGTAAAATTGTCTTATGTAATTTAGAAGAATTTGATATAAACCCTGATAAAGTTATTGGTAGTCGTTATTGAAGAGAACACCATCACCAAGCCTCAACAATGCTAATTAGCATTTTCTTCCAGCTAACCTTTGTGTTAAGAAGAGTGGAGCGATAGTGCGTTTGGCTGATTACCAAATTATGAGAAACAATTTATTTAATAAAATAACTAGCTACTTAAAATAGAAGTAAACTGCAATCAATTATCGTAGCAAGTAAACGCCACATAAATACATAATCAAGCCTGTTTCGCGGAGGGAAAGTGGTAGATTATGTATAGTGATTATATGTACACGAGAATCTACGCTATTAACGCTATTAACTATTAATTCTGGTTATACCCAAGGTGTGGTTGCAAGGGCTGCGTCAGATAACTCACAATGTGAAAGCAAACAACGTGTGTCCCATGACATGCCTGAAGAAGCAGTAAGTTCTTTAAGATTTGGCATGCGCTTCAGATATTTTTATTTATCTGTTGCATGCGCATACTCATGCATGGCTTTGGTTCGGTCTGGTTAAGATGCTTTTTTCAGGGTTTTTTTAAAAGTTTATGTTCTGGTGTAGCACCATGCTGTATTAATACATGAAGCTTTCAATTTGCATGTCGTTTCTGCCATTTTGAGTTTCGGCTTATTCGCAATTCCTGGATTTTTTTCCAAAAACTATCGTGAACTCATTCCGAGAGTCTTCATCAGGGTGAGTGAACGCGACTTGCTCCTTCCGCGTCGCGCCGTGCACTGCAACGCGAACGGGTCGAAACTTAGTCGGTGCCTTCACCGATAGAGCAGTACGTGAAAATTCCCGTTTTAACAATATGAATTCCTGGATTTTTGCGTATCTGGCTAATAACAGATACTCTGATAATCATGTGATTTGTTGTGCCAACACGATCGCTGGAGTCTCTTTCCGATGAAGTTCTTTGGCTAAGGTTCATAACATATACATATGTTTTTGGCATTTCTGTGATCTAAAAGTTGTTATGCGAATGGTTCGTCCTTCTTTATTTAATCACTTTCAATGCACGTTCGCGTAAAATGTTGCTAACTCTTTTATGTTCAATCGTAATGTTTTATTATAATCTTTTATTCTTAGTTTTGAAATGACTTGTTAACTCGTGTTAATAACGTTTGATACATTTCGAAAGTAATCTAGAACTTTCTGAAATTAAATACGGCTGTTGCCTTCATCCAAAAGGCATTAAAGTATACTAATAATGACTACAGAGTGTTACAAATGCCACCAAATTGTAAGAAATCACCTGTAGCCAAGTTAACTTTCTAACAAAACTAAAAAAGTAGGTATCTGATTGTCATGAGCTATGGAAATAGGTAATTCGATAGCTTATGTCAATCTCATACATTTTGAGTTTTTATCTAGCGGCATACCTAAACGTTAAATAAATTTCATTTATCACCGACTTCAAAAAAGGAGAAGGTTTCAATTCGTCTGTATGTTTTTTTGTGCGTATGTTACGCGTTATCTTCACCAGTTGTGAACCGATTTTAATATTTTTTTATGGGTAGGGAATTAAGGGTCCCTTTTTTTATGAAAAAATATCACGCCTAAGTATGAAACACTAAGGGATGACTTATTGTCATTATTGATATTGGACTTTTTATCAACTTTACTCGTTATTTGAAGTCGGTTTTTAATATAGTTGTGGCTTTTAACAGCCACACATTTTGTGTTAACAAATAGATACCTTGGTAATACATATTGCACGAATATGTATTGCTACACATGCATGTTTATTTGTCCGTTCGTTTGCTTTTTGCCAAAGGTTTGGAAGGAGTGTTTGCGGGGTATCACTCACAACAACAAAATCAACAACGTCTGTGTGAGAACCAACCTCATGAAACAGTACGTAATGTTTAATTTAATTTGCTTTGTGCTGTTCATAACCTTGTAGAAAACGTAATAACATAATCGTAGATAGGCTAGTATGTTTATATAACAGTATTTAATTGTGCATTTTATCCTGTCATTGGAAATGATTTGTTAGTGATGTCCTGAAAACTTCATGATGCAAATAAAACGCTTTCTTACTAAATACTTGATAAAAAAAAAAGACGACGAGCTTCGTTTGTCGATTGTACCTCTTATTAACTCTGTGCCGTAGCTAACGATTTGTTGCTGGATTTTGTCTAAACTAAACTTATGTTATAGAAAATCTCAAAAACCTAGTCGATATAATATATACTTATACCATGGCGCCATGTTGAATCTTTACCGATTTAGTAAGTATTTCTACTCTACTACTTACAACATAAATAAATGGCAAACTCAGAAAATGAATTCCACGCCAGAGACGTGTGTTTGCTCGACGTCTCAGGAAACTTTATTAATATCAAACGTAACTTGACAAAAGTGGTGGGTCTCGCCACAGATTTAGTAAGTTTTGCGTATAGTTTTATACAGTTCCCGGGTTTTGCTCTGGCAGAGAGGTTCGCCAAGTCACTTTAAAAAGAGCTCCGCAGTTCGTCAAATTAAAAAGAAACATCACGGGTTGGTAGGTTGGTTGGTCAGTGGTTATCTTTTTTTTGAGAAATATCTATATGTGGTATCATGATTATGCATATTGAATTACGTATCTACCTAAAATATCTAAGTAACTAGTACTTACAACTTAGTTACAAAGGCGTTAAGCTCGCCTTTGTGCATGTCCTATATGTCTGTATTCTCTATATATACAAAATAATAAATTTTAAAAATCCTATACTGGATTTTTGATTATTTAGCTTGAGAATGTTATGTCGAGTTATTGGATGCTAAGTCGAATGTTCCACAGCTTCACTCGTGAACTGTACATGTGCTGGCTATGTGCCAGAAGGGTTTGTTTACTTGACCAAACTATTTCGTGGAAATCTGTTGTTAAAGGTTTGCTAGCAGATAAATTATATGGGTCAAGTTCCAAACGAAGTAAGACCCCAATGTCAGGAGCCAAAAGGAAGTTTCGATTCTTCTTATTCGACCTCACTAGATTCAGAACCTATCTTTAAAAAAAAATTAAAAATTATTATCCAGAGTCCGAAAAATAGCCACCGAAGCAATGTAGTCCTATTTTCATTCTGATATAGATTGGTATAGAACTCAGATTTTTATGAGCTAAATAGAGCTCTGGGAAAAAGTGCCATACTGACAACCACTCCCTCTGCTATGTACAATTCCTAAAAACTGAAAAACTGCACAACACCAAAATCAACACAGTTTGGTAAACAGTAAAACGTTACGTTCCTAGTTGGGCCAGCGTGTTTGCGAAATTATTTCCATTTTCAGTTGGTAAATACTCCTGAAACTCAGTGACGCGGTTTTAACCAACTCTCAACGTTCTCGCAACGCAAACAACCTGTGCAAATAGCCGTTAGGTGAAATTCACTGTGGCTCTGTTCCCACTGGGACCGCTGGGTTTTCCAGCTATTCATGAAAGGCGAGAAAACCCGGCCAGTTATAATTAGTGCCATAACTGAGATAGATAGGTACTTAGAAGTAGAGCTCCTTGTGAAAAAGCTTATCTGGGGAAGTATCATACCTATTTCTGTATTCTCGTCTTAAGAAAAAGAAAAGAAAAGAAGAAAGAAAATACATTTATTTGCTAACGTTGCACAATATAAAACAGACAGACAAAACACACACGGGATTTACACAAACAAAATCTAAATACTAACAATAAAAGTATATGCCTCACGATACCTAGCAATATGCAACGACGCAAAATGGCGTCCAACTCAGCATTTGTTGTGTCAACTGGCAACACAACGCTGATCTTCCGTTGGACCCAAACACTAAGTGAAATCACGGATGTCTGCTTACATTACGATTAATAAATGAATATAATATTACATAATATACCTAACTATAAATAAAAATAAATATAACGGTGTACAAACTTGTTAAAATTGTTGAAGGGTGTAATTACAGGCACATAAGACTTTTCGACCCGTTATGTCTAAGGGTTGGTAACTCGTGAGTGATTCTTTTAGTGTTGCAAGAGTCCATAGGTTACGGTAACCTCTAACCAACAGGTGGGTTCGCTTGTTCGCCACTTTAAAGCCTGAATTCATAGTCGGGGGTTGGACGGTCCCCCAAAATCCATCATTCAGCATTCGCCTTATGGGTGCATAAAGTTTGAATTTGCGCTTGAATTTCCACATAGCGCCTGAAGAGTCCCCTAGGAGAGCCCCTATTTGACTATGAATTTGGGTCTAAATGTATGAAGAAAAAGATAGGTGATAACTTCAGTGGAAACAACTGACTGTACCGACAATGTGCTATGAACTGTTAAGGCCCGGTCATACAGACGGTTGCGGAGGCGGTAGTACATTCACGCGATCTTTGACAACCAATTCAAAACCATTTCCCTTTGATCTTCACTACCACCACCATCACGTCAGTTTGACAAGGCCTAACGCATCGAGACTCCACGTAACTTATCTCGCTGCTATTTAAGTAAAGTACCTAAGTGTTTCTTTTGGGAAAACCCAGCTATATACCTAGGTAAGTACAATTTATAAATACAGAGTAGGCATTGATAATGTGAGGTGTGTACAGTGATGTCAAAAAAAGGGTGATGCTAAGCGCATACCAAATGCAAATGATGAATTTAAAAAAAAAAGGAAAACCTCTCGTTTTCGTAATTCACACCAGCTTCTGCTTATACGGCTTTAACCGTGTGGTATCAGGGTAAAAAGCCCATGTGTTATTCTAGGTAACGAACTATACCTGTTGCAAATTTGATCTAAATCGGACTAGCCATTACGGAGATTATGAGCAACAAACGTCTGACCATACGAACTTTCCCATTTGTAGTAGGTATTAGTAGGATAGGCTTTTAATTGGTATTACATTAGATCAAGTTACAATTTAGACGTTTTGCTATAAGGTAATACATAGTTTAAGAACAGAATACCGACTTTGAGATCTATGGGTGTTTTTTTTACAATAATTAAGTTAAGTAGGAATTTAATGCGTGAAATTATCAAAAGTTTTCGTTCCATAAGACTAGACTAGGTCAGTTAGAATTAAAATTTCAATCCGCCCTGTAACGTCCTAGTTTACCCGGCAAATATTACATAATCTGCGACCTAGTTTGCAATTCCCGTAGGATCAACACCATCCAGTTGAAATGCTAGCTGAACCTAGATTAGCTTGTGGTTAAATTTCAGAAAGCTGCTGAAAATGGCTAAATGCAAATGAAACTGCTACGTAGTTTGTAGCAAAATGAACTAAGGTTTAGCTAAAGTATTTTTAGGGTAATCAAACTAAAAAGCGCTCATATTTTTTGTATGTGTGTGCTATTAAAAAAACACCCAACAGTCACTTACTTAATGTAGGACTACTTTACACTGTGTCGCGGGTATTAGGAACTACAAGTAATGAACAACACCCAGACGCATAACAAATATGTGTTTATTTTGGGGATAAAAAGGCGTGTGAAAGCTTGACGAATTGATTTACCACTCCATCTTGATTATGATACTAAATCCTCCTGAAGTGTTGCTGAAAATCTCGACATAACGAGTAAATTACATTACACACGAAGTTATTTAGTTACGTTACCTAATTTCACTCTCTAAGCGAAATAACCCGCTTGAATGTTCCTTAATAGGAGTTATCTCGCTTCATTAATAACCTGTGGAAGGCTTGTCTGTAAAATTTCTCTCACATTCATGGAAAATTATTAAAACGGTTCGTTCATTTGGAATTACGATCCTTCGATATGCGTTTTCTTAACCCCTATGTTTTTTCAATTAAAATTAAAATGGAGTCATCAATCTAAACCGAAGCTAAGGTATAAAAACGTTTATAAAATAGCTACTAAAGTTTCTTACAAACCTGACTTCACTTTCATAAATTTTATATAAAGCAGAGTTCCGAGTTTCTCACATACGTTAAACGATCGAAGTGATTGGCATACAAAATGGATTGAAATTGCTGGCGTTTCTTTACTAAATTTATAACTGCTATTGGTTTGGTAGGTATATAATGTATATCGATAATATACGTACAGTCAGTATCACTAACTAGTTCCCCTTTGGGGTTTTAAGGTTGAATTTAAAATTTTCTACTAAATTTGCTCAAATTTTAAGCTGATTTTGAGTTTGTTATACAGAGATTTTATAAACAAATTCTTTTCTTATTCTGCCACTTATTTTCCATAAGAAATTTGTGTACGACTGTACTGAATATAGTTAGGTTTGTAAAAAAAACAAAAAGAGGGCGTGGACGGTCCCTTTTAGGAATGAAAATAATATTAAGTATCTCCAAGGACCGGCAGTCCATGTTATTCGGAGTCCCTAACGGTAATGACCCCAAATCCTCACGCGCGACTAATTTTAATTTTACTAACACGTTTTTTTTTTATGATTCTTCATCAAAAAGTTGTGGTGCCAACCAATCAAGATGAACTCATTCTTTGTTAACCAATGTTCATGAGGCAGCACACGATACATTTAAAAAATAAGTTAATACAAATATGCAATTTAAATATGTTAGGTTACAATTTTGACATTCTGGTGGTTCTCCAGGGCTACTTAGGTATATAGGGCAATAGTTGACAAGTAAGCTACCGAGGGAGCTAAATAATGATACCGGCCATGAATTTTAATCGTCAACGTGGGCGTCTAAAGTGTAATACACCTTTATTAGATTATTCATTATGCAAGATTTAAATCTACAAATAGGATGCTCGGTTACATTTACCGGTTTATCCCCAAGAAGTTCCCAAGTAAACCTCCGCTTATCACTGAACTTTCTTCCAGTTGGATGCGTCTTTGCTTCCTCACGGACCCTCGAGGCAAGGTCCCCGTGAAAGTGGTTGCACGGACCTTCGCTTCAGGAAAGACGGAGAAGCTGGTCTACCAGTGCCTGTCGGAACTGGGCCTGCCTTCCGGAAAAAATGAGGCCATGGAGAAGGAAGCCTTCACGTTTGACAAGTTCTACGCGCTATACCACAAGATCTGCCCGAGGAATGATATTGAGGAGCTGTTTAGATCCATGTTAGTAACCAACTTACTCTACCCAGCAAGCAATAGTTACTTTGGTCTTGTATCCATCATGCTGTGCCTTGTATATCTTCATCAGAAGCAATTTCCTAGTTTGTCAGCCGAGTTCGAAAGTCTTAAGTGAACCGTCCACTTGCAATAAAACTTGCTGTAGTTGGTTTTAGCAAGTTACTTGCACTGTGTAAACTCCCACAGGAACTCTAAAGTTTCAGCTACTTCGATAATTGACTTCTGCATGAAATTGTGGAAGTTACTTGCCAGTGGACACTTCACTATAGATTTGTACTTTATATCTGGAACGCTGATAGATATAAAATAGTATCTGAATCCATCTTGATGTTTGCTATGAAATTAACGCGGTATAATGTTTGCGGACGGAACGCAATTCCTACATTTAATTTATCAGCGATTTCACTTGCTCTCATCTGCAATTGGCAATGATGGCGTACGAACCTGTATTTATAGAAAAAAAGTAAAGCCTGCAACGTCTTTTGCAGCAGCCCTCAGTCTTAAAACCATCCTCGAAGTTATATTCCGGTGAAATTACAGTCATGGCGTGTGATGCCTCTAGTATTGCAAGCGTCCATAGGTTACGGTAACCGCTTACCACCAGGTGGGCCATAAGTTTGTTTGCCTCTTTAGAAGTATAAAAAAATAATTTATATAAATAAATATATTCCAAAACAAACCGCCTTACGTTCCGATAAGCCGTTTTCCGAGATAAATGGTAACAAGCAAACAACCTCTTATGGCAAACGCATTTACGGACTCCTGTCGTCTCGGATATAAAGATTTTTTTCTCGTGGTAGTAGAGTTTAGAATGGAATCGCCAAAAGGAGACGGCCCTACTTAGAACGGGCCACAGTATAATTTGATCGGTTCTCTGCTTCTAGAACCCAAGGAAAATCTGACCGCATCAACTTAGAACAATTCGTGAACTTCATGAACGACAAGCAGCGCGACCCTCGACTCAACGAGATCCTGTACCCTCTGTATGATGAAAAGAGAGCTGCTGAAATCATCACCACTTATGAGCAGGAAGAAGAAGCAAGGAACGCCAGTGAGTCTCCATTGAACATTTCTTTGAAGAGCGCTGTCTATTTTTACCACTCTAGCTAAGTTTAGCAATTTAGGCTAAGATTCATCTTTTCGTTAGATGCTACTTCAAAAAAATGATTGCAAAATGTCTTAATCCTGACAATCAAAGAGTTGATTGTCTGGATTTACAGTCAATAGAGCTGATGCAATCTCCCTACTAGGTATGTACTTTATGAAAGTGTTTGCTCAGAGTCTTTTGAGGGTTTATATTCCAGAATAATCTTCGGGTTTGTATATTTATTCGTCCATGGGATATCCTCACTGGTCATGTTATGAAGATCTAAAATTATCAGATTCCATCCTCCTCTTTACACTCCCATAGTTGGTACAAATTATAGGCAAAATTCATCCTTATAGCGAGTAAGTAACCAAGTTCTTAAGCGAACAGAGCACTTATTTTGCACGAGTGTAAACTCGGTCAGACACCGATTGCGCAGAGAAAACTTTCGTGTTTATTAATATCACAATTTTTTTTATGAGTACGTTGTTAGGTATATTTTTTAACAACCTTCCAATGACCATATTGGCTATCCTATGCAGGCTGTCGTACTTTGTTTGTCTCTTAATTTGTTTTTAGACGTTAAAAACTTTAATTGGCTTACTTTTTTCAGTTACACCCTCTGTTGGTTTCCCTTAATAGTAAAGAAAGAAGAAAGAAAATATATTTATTTTTCCCCATTAACACAAAAGTTAAACAAAATAATAATAAACACAAAACAGATAAGCAAAACGAAAACAGACAAACGTAGAACCTAATTTTGTGTTGCGTGGGGTCAAATAGGTCCCCGTCTCAGCATTATGCTGCACCAAAACATACAGGTGCAGCACTGGTTTTCAGACGGGGCCTTCATGATGCCGCAGAGATCGGAGAACAACCGGTAAAAAAAATCTCCTTGTCCCCCCAGAATGCATGACAAAAGACGGTTTAATCCGTTACCTGATGTCAGATGAGAACGCGCCTGTCTTCCTCGACCGGCTCGACCAGTACATGGAGATGGACCAACCTTTAGCCCACTACTACATCAACAGCTCACACAACACGTATCTGTCGGGGAGACAGTTTGGAGGCAAGAGCTCAGTTGAGATGTACCGGCAGGTGTTGCTGGCTGGGTGCAGGTGAGACATCTAAAAGCATTCGTAAACGGGCTAGTTTTATGGTTTTTTTTTGCTGCAATTGTCTAAGTCCATCTCTTTACTTTTTTATTTTATGTATGCGACGGCTATACGATTGCAGAAAGAAATTAATACAAAATTAACACAAAACTAGCCCATTTACGAGCGCTTTTAGGCTTCAGTTCATCCACATTCATAAATGGACGATCAAGTATAACCATTAATTATGTTGACAGATTCCTATGAAAATAATAGTGTCAAAAAGCTTTGATTAGGACCTAACCACCCGTTATTGTATTTGTGGACTCAGGACTTTAGATACTTAGTGATGCCAAGTAGCGATGAATAGTTTGAGTTCCACTCAAACTATTGTCTTTGCTTTCCGAAGTTAATGCTTTACCTTACTCCCCTGTTTCAAATAAAAATAATAATCAGTTTGAACGTTTTTCTCTACAGAATAGAGTTTTCACTTCCCAATTTTTTTCCGGTAATGGGTAATTGGTGGTACCCCCAATTTTCGTTGGTTTGGACCGTGCACATCAATGGATTTTTTCGAAAACGGAGCAGATATACTTCTTTAAAACCGGCATGTTCAAGAACCAAAATAATGAGCGTCGATGGGCTTGCAGCCTGTCACGTGGAATGCTAAATACTATACACGGCTTTAGAACTTTTGCTTTAGAATTCCTCTTCTTAGTATCCTCATTTGCATATTGAATATGGACCTGAAAATGCCCATCATGGGCACATTTTTTTAAAGCGTTTCCCAACTGTTGCCTATGCTTCCGCTGAGAAACGTCTGCAGAACTTTCGTTTATAATTAACCATCTTACCAGATGCGTGGAACTAGACTGCTGGGACGGCAAGGGAGAAGACGAAGAGCCGATCATAACCCACGGCATGGCGATGTGCACCGACATCCTCTTCAAGGATGTCATCTACGCGCTGCGAGACACCGCCTTCGTGACGTCAGACTGCCCTGTCATCCTTTCCTTCGAGAACCACTGCTGCAAGGCGCAGCAGTACAAGCTGGCCAAGTACTGCGACGACATCCTGGGAGATCTGCTGCTGACGCAACAGCTGCCCGAGCATCCTGTAAGTTTCTACTGACTTTGACAATGAGACCTAGCTAGATCTTTTTTCTTCTTCTTTAGAAATATTCCAGCCGTTTTCAAGATACACTTAACATTGACCAATGAATACACTTAGGTCGGTAGGTACGTAGCTTGTTTAAAGAATAAATAAAGAAGAAGGATTTTATACGAGGACATGAATGCCCAAAATATATTGTGTTCAAAAGCCCCTGATATTTATGAATATACCTTCAAGCATTTGATTTGCTTCTTCCCTTCTTTCAGCTGGAGCCCGGCGTGCCTCTGCCTCCACCGTCCGCCCTCAAACGTAAGATCCTGATCAAGAACAAGCGTCTGAAGCCAGAGGTGGAACGCCAGGAGTTGGAGCTGTTCCGCCAGGGTCAGTTCGTGATTGAAGATGAGGTCAAAGAAGACGCTACCGCAGTCGCCATCCCAGACAAGAAGGTACGGGAGTGAATTTAGTGGAAATCCACTCGTAGTAATAAGTTTCAACGATGGCATAAATCAAAACTGGAACTGGAAGAAGGAATGAAGTTTTTTTCAGAGCTCTAACGTAACCAAAATAGTTGAACGAATGGTACACGATGAATAAACGAAGTTTTATTTCCAGCCCTAAGAAATAGTAACAGAAACAGCTGTCCAGGATATGGAACGGCGAATGAACGACCTGTTTTCTTTCCAGCCCGAAGAAATAGTAGCAGAAGCAGCCACGGCTGGCGATGACGCTCCTCCACCAGTAGCGTATACCGGATCCACGACTAACGTGCATCCGTGGCTCTCGTCCATGGTCAACTATGCGCAGCCCATCAAGTTCCAGGGCTTCGAGGAGGCGGAAAGTAAGCACAGTTAACTAACTTACTGAAGTTAGCTGCTTGGACAAATTAATGTTCTACAGATATATGGTCCGGGCTGAGTGTTGTAGTACCACGGTACCCGTAGTTTCTGATACCCACGACACAAGAAATCCGTATGTGGGGTCAAAACTATGTATGTGTCTGTTGGGTTAGTATCTTTGGTAGCAGTTTACTTTCTAAAAAGCTTGTTGCATAACCGAATGACTAACTACTGGAGCGGCCAAGTGTATTACAATTAACAGCAGAATCTGTACCTTAATTAAAGTTTTTTTGTTCAATCCAGGGTTTTAGAAGCAATCTATAAAGCTTCAAAATCTTTATGACGCTTGGACGCGAAGAACCAGCGTAAATTACTCGATAATTCTAAGTTAGTTAAATTGGTTTTGGGTATTTGTTTTGACATCCTTCTTCAAGACGACATCACAACACCAGGAACTCTTCAATGAATCTTCTTGTAAAGCACACCCATATCCGCCACCTGTGTGTCTGAACCATGTAGACTTCCACCTCGATCAAGCAGCTAACTGAAGCGTGAGAAAGAGAGAAGAACAAATTCATGGACCATTATTTGACGTCTACATTTCTTCTGAGCTTGTCTCCGTATTTTCACTTTCTAACCAGAAATAAAAGAACACTTTTCTAACTTCCTCAATTATTGCAGAAAAGAATATCTACCACAATATGTCTTCATTCGCGGAAACCACGGGTATGAATTACCTGAAGCAGCAGGCCATAGACTTCGTCAACTACAACAAGCGTCAGATGTCCAGGATTTATCCCAAGGGAACCAGAGCTGACTCTTCGAACTACATGCCTCAGGTAACTTTCAACATTTTTGTATAGTCTGTTCTTTGCATCGTTGGTTTTTTGGATGACGAATACTATATCGTAATAACTGGATATAATTCTACTAATATTATAAACGTGAAAGTTTGTGAGGATGTTTGCTACTCTGGCTGTTTCGGAAATAGTTAAACCTTGCTATCTGTTAAGCAACTTTCCGCCAGATCAATAGATGAACGATCGGTGGTGCTGAGCGCTTCCATGATTCGATGGGCACGTAAAGAAGTCGGTTCCTTATATAACTGTCGGTCGCTAAGCCATGTCCGAGGCAAAGTCAAAGTCAAGTAAAAAAAAAAAACATTATAATCATAAGCACCACTTTGAAACGTCAGTTTTAAATAATGTTCCTCCGCGACCAAGCCAGGAAAGAAAGGCAAGAAACAAGACTGGTTATTCTTTTTAACGATACTTTGGCAGCCTAAAAACTCATTACACAAAACGGTAACTACTTGTTTGATATGTAACTCACTTGCTCCAGGTTTTCTGGAACGCAGGCTGTCAAATGGTGTCGCTGAACTTCCAAACGTCAGATCTGCCCATGCAGCTGAACCAGGGCAAGTTCGAATACAACGGTAACTGCGGGTATCTCCTCAAGCCGGACTTCATGCGACGAGCTGATAGATCCTTCGATCCGTTCGCCGATGCGCCCGTCGATGGAGTGATTGCTGCACAATGCTCTGTGCAGGTAAAAAATATTTTAAGTATTTCATCAATAGACATTAATTTTGTATGACTCTATGTTTTGTTATGGGTTCAGTGCCCGCGCGGGACAAATGTTTGTATGATCAGCAAATCTTTGTCTAAGGTCTGGGTGTTTTCTATGTATAATGTATGTATTTACGAAAAAATATATGTATATAAGTAGTATATCAGTCATGTAGTTCCCATAACACAAGCTCTGCTTACCTTGGGGCTAGATGATGCTGTGTGAAAAACGTCCAGCATTTATCATTCCTCCTCAAAAACAACAATTATCAAAGTTGGTTAGTCCTGTCATTTAGATCCGAAAGTTGAGATTTTTAATCCCGTCGTGCACCAATGGATATTTCCATTCGAATTTATGTGCGCAATGCTATTATGCTCACAAATGTTGAAGAAACATCGTAAGGGAACCGGTACTGATGTCCTAGAACTCGTTATTTGTGCAGAATAGGAGTATCTGCAACACACACTGAATCCTTTCACCACACAGATTCTTCCACCATAACAGGGTGACAACACACACAGCTTGACCAAGAAAAAAAGTTGACGCAACGAACGAACAAAACAACTCTGTTATGTTTTAAGCACCGTTTCTCCATCATTGAAAGATTACGGCATCCATTCACTCACTTCAACTCTTTGTTCACATCCTCAGGTAATAGCCGGCCAGTTCTTATCCGACAAGAAGGTCGGTACCTACGTGGAGGTAGACATGTATGGACTGCCGACTGACACCATCCGCAAGGAGTTCCGCACTAGGATGGTACCCGCTAACGGACTAAACCCCGTCTATAATGAAGAACCCTTTCTCTTCAGAAAGGTAAGTCTCGTTGCATCTGGTTCTTGGTCTGTTAATAAAAACTTATGTTTTGAAACGAGGTTTGAGGAGAGGAGGACTCAGCCCCTGACCTCTTCCTCTTCAGAAAGGTATCTTATTGCAGCTGGTTCTTGGTCCGTTATTAAAAAGCAAGTGTTGTGAAACGATTGAGATTTGAAGAGTTAATTCAGTCTATGAGTCATTACTCTTCAGAAAGATATCTTACAAATATTGGTGTCAGCATGTAAACTAAAACCGTCATACTAGAACCTAAACTGACATCCAAAACCTTTTCCTCCTTTCTTTTACATACGTGGTAAGGTGTTTTCCGCTAAGGAGAGACTTGTGATGAGATTTTTGAAGTCCTTGTACCAGCAATCAGGGTTGAGGTAACCTCTAAGGGTTCTCTGAAAGGATCATAATCTTGCTTCCCTCGTTATATTTTATCCTCCACCAGAAAACTAATAAACCACTTGCCATAAACAAAGTCAGCAAGTCTCACCAAAAGATTACCCAAGCCCGTTTTCTTGCCGATTTGAACTGAATCAGTTGGATTCAGAGGAAGTCAGCGGTTGGAATGTGTCCACGTAATTCTTGTAATCCAATGGAAATAAACAAGTTTCACGAGGAATCGCTGTAAATAATGTGTGGACGTGGTTATTGTAATCCAATTTTTACTTTAACTTTTGCCTCTAGGTGGTACTTCCAGACTTGGCGGTCCTCCGTTTCGGCGTCTACGATGAAAGCGGCAAACTCCTCGGCCAGCGGATTCTGCCGCTCGATGGGCTGCAGGCTGGCTACCGGCACATCTCACTCAGGACAGAGGCCAACTTCCCCATGTCACTGCCCATGCTGTTCTGCAACATAGAACTCAAGATCTACGTGCCTGATGGCTTCGAAGGTAGACTTTAAACTGAAGACTATACGGTCGAACTGGTTTGACATCTATTCGAAAGGACACTCTCGCAACGTTCTGAACTCCTAGTACTTCAGGACTTTAATTATAGCCATGTAGGTAATGGACCTTTCTATCAATTATTGATGTCCATATCTATAGAAATCATATAACCTTTAAACATTTCCTGTAACATGTTGAGATCCTGGTACTCCTAGAGTGGTATTAGAGCACCTTGTGAAGAGCTCGTCCAGGGAAGTACTAGCACTGTAACTATTTCTGCCGCCAAGCAATAAAAGTCGCATTGCTTTGTTGGAACAAAACAAAGTTTCCATAACAAAGCTGGAGCTTGAAGGTACGAGTGCCAATGAAATTACATTATGTCTCAGGATCGGCAATGCACGTATTTTATGCCTCTGAGTATGCCTCTGATGTCGCAAGTGTACCAAAAAGTGGGCCTTAAAAAACACCTAGACTCTTACGAGGACTAAAATGTGCTGTTTTATCTTGCACCACTTTATTTATTATATCTTAAGATCTAGCCTAGAAACTAAGATCTACAAAATTTCAAAATGGTGGTTCAGACTCCTTCCTAACGAGGTTTTTTTTACCAATATTTCCACAGATTTCATGGCTGCTTTGTCGGATCCGCGCGCGTTCATGGGTGCCGCTAAGGAAAGAACCGACAACATGAATAAACTGGGCATCGAAGAGAGTGGCAACGAAAAGAAAGTACATATTGAGGAAAAGAAAGAAGGTAAACTTAAAGATAAGGTCTTTGTGAAATTCCAGGGCTTTGGTAAAAAGCTGCATCAGTGTTTTCGAATCCTCAGCGCTCTTAGCTACTTTGAGAGAATCGTTGAGCGAAGCGATTCGCTCAACGATTCTCCGCACTCTCAGCTTCTTCGAAACGCTATTTTCAGCAACTAACTTAGAAGCGAAGCTCTGTATGGATTTCCTAAGGATTTGCTCACCACTTTTTATGTGTTTTGTATAACGAATAGAATAGAAGAATAGAATAGAATAAACTTTTAATTGGCACAAACAATAATAAACATAAAAAAAACAAAGGCCGACAAGTAGACGTATTAAATCTAAAACAAACACAATATAATTTTATTGTTCTTCGGCTCATGTGTCTAATAAGGCTGTCTGTACCAAAAAGGTGTTCAGCTCAGCATGTGCTGGATGAGTTTACACCCAACGCAGATTTTCAGCTGTAACCAAATAAATAGAAACCTCCATTTATTTGGTTACAGCTGTAACAGTGAGTTACCTCGTGGTAGGTAACAACTCGGCACATCTGAATTACTAATTTGTACCTACTGATCTACCGATGTTTGGAGTAATGGTAATGTTATACCATAACAAATCTAAAAGTACATTTTTTTCATTCACATTCACGGATTTTTGTCTAGAATCAGGTACTGGCCTTACAATTATTAGGAATCCGGAACGTGTTTTCGAATTTAATTGTCCATTCGGATTTTGTCTAAAAAATCAAATCAATCAATTTCGCTTTAGCGTGCATAGTTAGCAAATATTATAGAAATATTTTATTTGCGAAAATGGGTGCAATACAAGATGTTATTAAAATTAAATTAAATAAAATAATGTTGTGTCCTCCATAGTCTACTTTTAAAGCATGTAAAATTGTTACTTAAAACTATTTAAATTTTAAACATTAGTTTGAACAAGCCTTCTTAACATATTTTTCAAATTTTCTATATTTTTATTTTAGATTGTGTATATTTTTGGCTTGACAGCATGAGAAGAATGCCTAGCGACGCCCGCGCTGGCGGCGTCCATCATAACATTCATAAAACACATTAATAAATACATTCAAAACTTCACATACGAAGTTTAACCGACACACCTTGTTTCCGCGAATAGCCGCCGTAACATGAGGAATGTTTATATCTCTGTATGATGGTATTTTTGGATGCTTTTGGTTGGGTGGTGCAAGTCATGAGATTTGTTTTTACATCTATTTAAATGACTCATGATAAAATAGTGATCAAATTGAACCTTAATTTTATAAAAAAAGAGTATTAGCTATATTTTTTTTTTTAATATGACGTCTAAGTTTTTGTTTTTCTCAAAGACCTATCCAATAACTTCTATGAGAAGAGCGAGCTTTTAGCGATTTAGCGTAATGTAACATTCTGTAATTTAATATTTTTAAAACAATGAATCTCGGGGTCACCATTAAATTTTCTTATACAATTTCTCTATTACCTTTAACTTGAACCAACCGTGTTTCCCTTATTCACTTTATCACTTCAAGATCGCGGATAGAGACGCTCCAGCGAGATTCATTAACATTTTGATTCCAGTTCCCCGGTTGAATTGTAGTCGATCAGACCATACAGTAGATTTGTGTTTTGAGTTTAGTTAGCTATGGATAATATTATTGATATTGGTTTCGGTAGGTTCTTAAATAAAAAACTATCTATTCTCAGGTCCACCCATTAATATTGTTTTAAATTCTACGAATTCAAGGACTCTTCGCTCAGCATAATTGCTGAGCGAAGAGTCCTTGAATTCGTAGAATAATCTAAGCCCTGAGTAATCTTAGGGCTCGGTCAAACTAACGCGATCGCGATTAAAGGGAAGTGGTTGTCACAGTTCGCGTGATTGTACAACGCCACCGACGCCACCGACGCCACCGCCACTACGTCAGTTTGCCCGGGCCTTACTTCTGAGACAGGAAACACTCTCACACCAATTTTTTGCTTCTTTTACAATGAATTTCCTACACACGTCCATAAACGTGCGGCTCTCGTTTTTAGACGGCTCTTGAAATTTCCTGACTCAATACTATCTTCACAGAGCCTCTAGTGTTCGAGCCCATCACAGTGGAGTCCCTGCGCCAGGAGAAAGGCTTCGTGAAGACCGGAAGGAAGCAGCAGAAGGAGTTGGAGGCTATGCGCAAGCGCCAAGCCAAAGAGAAGGTGACGTTGCAGAAGTCACAGTGCTCTGCTTTGGAGAAGATGATCAAGGGAAAGAAGTAAGTTACCATCAGCTTACTGCCATCAAATATACTGATCAGACATTTGTTTTCAGCATATCATCTTTAATTCGTTCTCTTTAGACACACTCCCTCCTTGTCGCGAATGGAAGGGGCGCTTGTGTTCTCCGCGTTGTAGTGACTGCTGGTCACATCGTCATCGTCTTCGCTGCTGCTTACGTCATCGCCATAAATTATTTATTTTCTTAAGTCTGTTAAATATAATTGAGTTAGTAGGTACATAGGTTCTTCGAAGAGTTAATTCCAACGTGTCTGATTTGCAGCAAGGACCAGCTGAGCAACGACGCCGGCTTCCGCAAGCTGGTGTCAGAGCAGTCTGCCGCGTGGAGCGAGCTGGTGGCGAAGCACCGCGTCGAGGACTGGAGCTCCGCGCGCTCCCGACTCAACGAGCAGCGAGACCTGCTCAAGAAGATGATGGAGACCACCCAGCAGGCGCAGCTAAAGCAGCTGGAGGCCAAGCATGAGAGGTGAGACTCGACATTGATGCAGCAAGTACCAGCGTTCTATTATGTATACTAAAGCAGACGCAGACCAAGAAGATGATGGAGACCACCCAGCGGGTGCAGCTAAACCAGCTGGAGGCCAAGCATGAGAGGTGAGACTCAATATTAATACAGCCAGTACCAGCGTTCTATTATGTGTACTTAAGCAGACGCAGCCCAAGAAGATGATGGAGCATCGAACAGGCAGCTTAAGCAGCTGGAGGTAAACCATGAGGGGTAAAACATTGCTAGAACCAGTACCTACTTTGTGCAGAGCTCGCCTGGGGAAGTACTACAACCATACACATTGAAAGATTGAGTTTATAATGTGAATACAATCTAGAAAGTGAAACAATTTCGTAGTCTTGTTGCTGCCAAGTCCGTATACTTTGCTTTATGGCATACTGATTTGGGGAAATAGCGCCAACTCAAAAATAATATTCATACTGCAGAAACGTGCCATCAGGTTTGTACTCGGTCTCAAACAAAGGCACACGTGCCGTGCTGCTTTCAAGCAGTTCAATATTCTTACATTTACTGGGACCTCCATCTTGCAATGCTTACTGTATTATGAAAAACCTAAGTGAGTTCAAAACTATTTCAGCAGATCACAAATATGATACAAGACATGGTAAAAGATCTAAGAACTCAAAAATGTCGATAGAGTATAAACACAAATATCTTTTTGTGTAATAGTTTAAAAACTATAACAAACTTAAAGATGAAATAAAAAATACTTTTTATGAATTAAAAAAGATTAAATGTTTAGGTACCTACTAGTCCACCAAGTAACTTCACAATAAAATAAGCTTTCGAAGATGCCAAATGTAGTATTATTAAGTCCTAGCTATTTTTACTTGAGGATTTTTTTACATTGTTCTTATTAGTAAGTATTGTTATTATTTTAATTTTGTTTTGTAGAAACCTATTATTATGTTTTTATGAGTTAACTAGTTGTTGCCCGTGGCTTCGCCCGCGTGGTATGTTAATAAAAGTAGCATACCTATGACCGTCTCCAGGCTTCAATCTATGTCCACCAACTTTTGAATGAATCGAACCAAGGATTACAATTTATACAAAGTTTAGAACTCAATTGCATACCCCCAAAGGGTAGTTTTGAAAATATAAAAAATACGTGTTTCATTATTTACTTAAAGTTTATTTGTACAGAGTTTTGAGCGAATCAAACAATACTATTTTTCTTGGAAAATTTACCGCCCTATTTAACCTACTTAGGGGTCGATTTTCGAAAATTAGATTTGCCTATGTGTTATTCCAGGTCCTAAACTATCTACATTCCAAATTTCATCAGAATCGGTTTAGTATTTACGGAGATACATGGTAACAAACATTCACACACACACACACACACACACAGACTTTCGCAAATTATATTAGTAGTATTTGATATTGACCTTAAGTTAATTTAAAATTTTACATGAATATGATTCAATTTCGTATTGACGTATTATTTAACAAGGCCGATAAACTGATTAACACTTTATTTTGTAATTTAACAAACCCTCATTAGACATTTTATCTTATTATTATTTAAACTATTTGCCAAGGACCTTTACTTCCGCTCGATGGTAGTTTTATATTAGAAAAATAGGATGCAGCGACATGGCAACATCATTGATTTTTAATGTAACCCCTTTAGATTTTGCTGACATTGATTTATTTATTTAATGTGCTCTTAAGTTTGTTTATTGATATTATTATTATAATTTATAACATAGAGTGTTATAAATTATCGACTTTGTAAAACTTGAACGTATTATAATATCTATGAAGAAACTTAGTGTTCAAAGATGTCCCAATAGTGGAAATAAATGAAACTATGAAACTGTATACTCATATTTTTTTAGGGAGCTGAAAGAAATGAACGCGCGTCAGACCAAGATCTCCCTCGAGACTAGCAAGGAGGTGGCCAACGATAAGACCCTCAAGACGAAACAGGAGAAGGACCGCCGACTGCGGGAGAAGAAACAGAACAATACTAAGAAGTTCATGGACGAGCGCAAGGTACCTACTTCAACATGATCAGCGTTGGGTGATCCAACACATGCTAGGCTGAACACCATTTTGGACAGACTTACTTACTCAGGCATATGAGCCGAACATTTTTGTTGCAGGTAGTTTTGAATTTCAGTATCTATGTACTTAACAACGTTAAGTTAACGGTCTATGTGTACCTACCAAAAAGGTTGTACGGAAAAGAATTATATATATATTTTTTTTAAGAATTATACCCAACTAATCTCTGCCCACGGCTTCGCCCGCGTAGTACCCGATATAAAAAGTAGCCTGTGTGTTATTCTGATCAATAAGCTATATCACTGTAAAGTTTCATAAAATCCGTTCAGTTGTTTTTGCGTGAAAGAGTAACAAACATCCATCCTCACGTTTATAATAATATAGTAGGAAAGGATTACCCACTAAGTTTTCATTGTTTTTTCCAAATAAATGTTTATTCTATTGAATGCTGTAGTCCGGACGGAGCAAAGGAAGAGATTAGGTCATTGACACGCATTATTTGTCACTGTCGCTCGCGTACAAAAATGTTGCTATTCCGCTCACACATACCGATCTTATCACTGGTCAATAGTCAACATTTTTTTGTACTCCACGTCCAGACTTTAGATATCGCTTGGGATAATTGCTTCGTACCTATATCACACTCGCTAGCCGAGGATAGACTAAGTGGGAACATTATGAACTAACAATGATAACTTCTGTTTCTGGAAGTGATCGCTAAGCGATCAGACCGCCCATTCTACTTCTGGTTATGTTAAGTTTTTGTTTACTTTCTTGGACCTACAATAAAAAAATCCATTCTTTCGCTCCAGACTCAAACTATCAAGCAGAACCGCGAGAAGGAAAAGCTTAAGGTCTCCCACGACAAACAGATGGAAGAGCTTTCCAAGGATGTCGACAACGTATGTACCTACACATGAGTCTCAAAGAGCTTTACATCTTCTACTTCAAAATTATAATCTAGTTACGCTCACGGCTTCGCCCGCGTTGTACCCAGATCAAAATTAACATAGGTGTTATTCGAGGTCACGAACCTGTTCCAAATTTCATCCAAATCGATCCAGCCGCTTCGGAGATTATTAGCAAACATCTAAATTTTGACATAATATATAATATAAGTATGATGATTAAATAAATAAATCCTAATCATAATTAAAAACAATATAATTGGTACATGCCACATTTTGCAAGTAGTTAGAATTCAAAATTGCAGATTGCAAGCCCACGGCAAGTCCAAACACTCAGTGACTTTTGGACAGGAGGCACTTTTAACGTGCCTCTAACTACCCCCTATTTGGTATCCTCGAAGATCTCCTCACTGAATATGAATCCGAGGGTGTCCATCATAGGGAATACAATGCGATTGTTTGGTTTTTTTTTACGACTATATTATATATGGTAATAATAATAAGCCTTTTATTTATTCTCCTAATTTTTACAATATTAACATTAATAACTTTAATATACGAATAAATTGTTCTTTTCAGCTGATTGAGATGTATAAGATGGAGGAATCCGAGTTCGACATGACGAGTAAAACGGAGTTCTTTGCATGAAAGTACCCCGACATTGCTCCACTGTTGGAGCAATTGACTTGAAGTGAGTGAAAGTGATCTCATAATGTAAGAACTACAGCAAGCCCAGCCAAAGATCTTCACCGAATACTGAAACTGAACGTTTTATTACAACTCAGGGAAAGTTATGATTGAACGCTTTTTTTTTTAATAAATATGAATAGAAATATATTTTATTGTCTGTGAAAACTAGGTAACATAAGGTGTTGCCATGTTGATACCAGTCCACCTAGTATATACCAAAGGCAAACAGTTTAAAATCTATTCAAAAACATAGACAACGTTAAAAGTCCATATTACTTTTTTCATTTGAGGGATGAAACTTGCAAACTATTATACCTGAATTATATCTTAGGTTGTCTTTGGTATTTGATGTCCATGTGTCATAATATGCATGTTATGACACATGGATTGTATTTAAGTTGGCCATGTCAACGTTAAATGCCTGAAAGAATTTAGACACTGTTTTAATTTAGATCATCTTTGGCTGGCACCTTACGTAGGTAATTAGTGTTTATTGTAAGTCATAGTTATTCAGCCCTGTTAAGGCAAAACACTGTAACTTAATATACAGTGTAACTAAAGATACAGTGTTTTGCCTTTACACGCTACAATTATTGTGTGAAGATGGGACATACCGCAAGTTGTTATAATATATGAGTAAATTCATATAAATATATAATTATGGTCATAACCTTAAATTATAAACTTAATAACATATATAATAATTATAAACTTCATAACGTTATGAACTTCATTATAGTTCAGACATTTTTATCTATGGCAATTTTTATACTTCCTTCTTTAAATTCACACGGATGGCACTAAACGGTCAAAAATGCGGTAAACAAGAGGGTCAGAATAACATATTATTATGGCTGTATACATGTTACACATGTTATTTTTTTCTCTTTGCATACATATGAATGTGACATACATAAATAGTGCCATTCAGCGAGTTTCAGAGAACTAGCTCGGTCTGCTACAGACAAAGATGAAACGTAATCAGGCACATTTTAGATGCAATCATAAATTAACTTGGTAAAGTAGTACTTATTTTTATTCTTCAGTAACTATTACTCTACTGAAATTGATGTGTCTTTCTAAACGAGGTATTATAGGTGGTGTTAAATGTACGTCTTTTAGGAATTGAAATAGTTATAACTAGCTATTTAAGAAATTGTACATATTTCCAAAAACTTGATGACAATGTACCAAAAAAATAGAATAATAAAATGTTTATTTTAAAAATGCATCATACTAAGCCAAAAATATAAGAGTATCGTTTAAAATATTTATATGTTACGCCAAGTCATTGGCTTTTAAAAATGAGTTTGGATTGACAGAAATTCTACCTGTAACTAGGTACAGATTTATTTTGTTTTCATTTTACTTTATCAAATTTTAAAAATATTAAAATGAAATTTATAAATCCAGTTATTGTTTAGTTAGCAACTAAACCATATAATTATTGTTAATCCACTTATTTTCTTTTTGTATACGGGTGTAATATTAGATAACCGTAACTTATAAGCTAACTTTCTTTCTCTATTTCCACAGTGGTGAACATCTAAAAATAATGGAAGGTATATTATAAACAAAAATATTATAAACTACAACACGTGTCTTATTTCATAGTTATGTAGTCTCAAATTTGTTATCTTTATACATTATTGATGATTTTTATGCTACGTATATCTTTGAGGAAAATTATGATAAATTATAAATAAAAAAAAACAGATATATATAATAATATTTTTTAGCGTTCTATCATTATATGTATTTTTCTGTTACTACTTAAACAAGTATTTAGACGATACTGTAAAAAAAATGTTTTTTTACCGGTTATTTAATTCTATCATGCAAACTTTGAATCATTCCGCATATTTTTTTGTATTTATATCAAAGATTTATATCTTGTAGTGGACCAATTTTCTTATTTAATTATGTATGTACATGTGATTCGTAATGGATGTAATCTTTTTTATAAAACTTTTCTTAAAAATAACTATTTAATTTAATATTTTAAATTGCTCGCATATAAACAAAAAAAATATTTTCTTATTGATCCATGTATTTAACTATTTATTTGTCCAGACTACATAAAAATAATATGAAAAAACCTCGTGATAAGTTATTACTATTAACAGTTTTATTGTTATAAGAAATAAAATAAAACTAAGAACGTCATAACGATAATCTACGTATTTAAGTATCATAGGTCGATTGCATTCTAGTCAATTTTATTCAAAATATTAAATTCTAACTTTTGTTTCAGTATTAGGGGGAAGTAGGAAATAAGTTACGGACAAGTCATGAGTAAATATCTCAAATATCTAACTACTTCACATTTATAACGAATAATAATAATTATTAAAATATTATCAAATCTTGTGAAAATAAAATAATAATCGGACAACTGTAGTAAACTAAGAATAGTGCATGTTTAAGTGTATAAATAATTTTATATAGCTTAATAAGTATAGTCAACTTCGAAAAAAACTTTGAATGACAAGCGGCCAAAAAGGCTAATAACCACCTTTTTTATAATTGTCATGGTTTTTTTTACATTATACCTTGAATGGGATAAATGTAACTAATAGTATTTATATGAGTTGACCTGCACTGTTCTGTGTAAGTGTAAATGAGACGATACTTAATAAAAAAATGGTTTGCGTGAGATTTATCTCGTTTTCATTTGATTGCTTATTAATATTAAAAAATATATTGGTGTTTTTGTTAAGTTGTTTATAATTATATATGTAAAATTTATAAAAATATAGTGAGAATAAAAATTAGATGTGAATATTTTAATGTAGGTGGTTTATTCATAAACGTGTTTCTGTCATATTATAGATGCTATATCAATTAAATTTTGAATATTATTGGAAATTCACTTATTTAAAATTAAATGTGGAATAATTAAATTATTCGATTATATTTTTATCTAAACAATTAATAAGTATATTTTAAAATATGACGAAATTATAAACTGAAGTGTGATGTAATGGATAACCTTGATTTGGCCTATTAGATGGTCCCTTTCTATTAATAATAATTAAATAAAAAATATACGAATATTATAACGTAGTTAGAAGTTTTGATAAAATGTTGACTTGTTTTTTTATTCTTAAATGAATCTTAATTTCTACTGCACTTGGCACATTATTTCTGTATTATTATAGCACATATTGGCGGCAAAATATACTTCTTTTTGAATATATTACATACAGTTATAACAGTTTTAGTATAAGAATGTGGATTGGGAAAGTAAAGCATATATTCTAAACTCATTGTATGGAAAAATATTTAGACATGTTGTTCTAAAGAACTATATAGCAGAAATTGATAAATATCCAATACTTACATAATAAAAAGAAGGGCAATGGTCTATGTTAAACTCATGCCCCAAAAAAAGAAACGGATAACATTTTTATTTTAATGGATAAGTATTATTTTAATATGTAGTTTTATTGTTAACAAATTAGATTATATATTTTTGAACTAATTTTAAAACATGAAAATTCTCATATAATTTGAGATTTCATCAAATTATTTATTAAGAAAATTATATATACACCGATATTTTTTGGTCCGTTTAAAGCCGGCGCCCACTTAATCTATATCTGTAACCTTACTCAAAAATTATAGTTGATAAAAATCAATATTTTTGTAATTAATAATAACACGAAACATAGTCGATATTTTGAGCACCGATAGTAGTGGCTATTCGCTTGGCGGCTCAGCTGTTTGGTCGCGGGGTTGCGAAGACAAGGTCGTTGCGCTCTGCGGCCCTACCAAGTGTTCAGCTCACTTTTGATAATTATTTTCGATATTCAGTTCCGTATGAAATACTAATTAAATTCGAAAACTTAACCAACGATACAAACACGTTTAAGTAATAAAAAACGTGGGCGCCGGCTTTAAACTAACCAAAAAATATCGGTGTATACATACCTAACTATTTGGCCATTGTCCTATAGAAAATAGAAAACACATTGTATCCAAAGATTTCTTTATTGTTAATTACAATAACTAAATTAAATCATTTTAAACATAATGGTGTGTATTATTCTAATTATCTACAAAATAAATAAATAATTTTATTTGGATTTCATGCTGCGGATCTTTTTTCTTTCCTTGTAGAGACTTTCATGTTGAACTGAAACAAACAATTAGAACTATACGATCAGAAGGTTATTTTTAAGCTGTTACTAAAATTGAGCAAGTTGATGTGAAATGCACTTGGTCTATAACCCAGAATATGACCATAAAGTCTTTGTCATAATAATATAGAATATATGGATATTCTGTATTATTATTTAATAACTAGCTGCACCCGCGACTTCGTTCCCGATTGTTATTCCTGCAGACATATTATTTTCGCATTTGACCTCAGTTTGTCTCATATAAAGCAACGCTGTAGTCTGCGGTGAATCACTCTTATCGAGAAAGGAGCTTATTACTTTGGATTTGAAAACTCCCATGTTGTATTTCTCAGAAGACAGTAAACTCAAGATTCAAAAAAAAGAACTATGACTATGACTTTTTGAAGTCATAATAATTAGTGGTTGATAATAATTAAATTGCGATATTCGGGATAGGTAAGCTTGCAGTCTCTAGTATACGGTTTCTTTCCTGCAGGTACTCTAATAGCAGCATATCCTCACGTGCCCACGTTATTTTGCTTACTCTTTTGAATAAAAAACCAAAGAAAATTCACCATGAGATACTGATGATTTTTTAAGTTTTACAGGAAAAATAGTGATTTCTCAAGAATAAAACTTTTTGGGACTATCTCGTGATCATTCTCTATACAGCAACAAAAGAATCTTCAAAATAGGTTAACCCTACAGTGGTCGCGTGGTCTACGTATGTAATCCACACATGCAAAAATCAACTTTATTGAAAAACTATTCGAATTTTTTGATTGTCCGTGTAACGGGACTACTGTAGGGTTAACAATTGGCGAAGATATCAGTGTGTGGTATAACAGACACATACGATAAAAAATCATTCAGTAGAATTGAGAACCACCTTTTTTTTGAAATCGGTTAAAATCTACAAAAATGATGGTATTTAAACTTTTTACGTATTAAAAACATTCACATTTCACGTTTGACGTGTGCTACAAATCTTATGCTAACTTAAGATGAGACATATACTCGAAGGTTCCTATATATTCTAGGCTTCAAGTTATTTTGGACGTCCATTCTGTGTATAATGATCGTTTAGCAATATCTCACTTTGACAATATGCCTTATTCATTAAGCTTATACGATAAAGTGCTTATGCCAGCTTAAGATGAGCCGTACGATCGTACATTCCGGATTTCAAGTTATTTGAACCTAATACTGAGGGTTGTCTGTATTTTCTAAACTAAAAACCGATGACCTTGAAATATTTAAGGGAGTATCTTTAAAATACCTCCTTTCTAACAAAAAATGAATGAATAAAATCGGACTACGCATTAATTAATTACAACTAAGTACCTACACATTTTGACTTTCATCCCCTCTCCCAAGGGAAGAAGATAAATGCTGAATTTCGGGATAAAAAGTATCCTTAATCTTACCCCGTAATATGAACTCAAATCGTGCCAAGTTTCATTTAAATTCAAGATTTTGACACTCAATTGTAAGTAGCTTTCTTACACACAAACCCGATTAGCTATTTTCAACTGTATTGTTAAGCCGTGTTTTTTAAGGTTGGTAATATTTATTAAAATCTAAAAATTTGATAAGGTTTATCAAATTTTTAGGTTATAATAGGGTATTGGCACTTACTATAAGGATCAAAGAGTTTTAGTTCCAATTTATCTGCTAGCCGTTCTCTAATTCTTGTGCATTGGTGCCCAGATACTACACTCTCCATCAGAACCATTATATTCCTGGAAAAGAAACAAACTTCAACATCTCAGGTCTAAAATGCAAGATGCTGCGAACGCAAAAAGATAGGATTCTCACTTGCTTTTAACTTTTTTCAATAGCACGTTAGTGATAAACATATTTGTTGCAGAAAACAAACTAAATATAATTCATTGATTATAAGAACAAACAAAATTGTAATGTAAACCTTCGATAGAACGAAAGTCGCAGAATTGACTGACAGACAAGACAATGTCATTGTCACAAGCGTAAGCTATTGCATTCGTATCTGGACAAGAAAGACAGCGGTATCACCTATCCCATAGTGTGACAGAACCAGCACCAAAACAATGCTCCAAAATGATTGCACCTGCCTAACAGCTGTTATCAGCTGTTTGATTGACATTGACATTAGCGTTTCTAATGTTGTACCCCGAGGTCAGCAGTTTCTTGTAGCCATGCGCGAATGTGTCAGTGAAAAGAAAAGAATGAAGTGTATCTTTTGGCTAAGTGAACTACTTCGTTGATTTAGTTCAGTAGTTCATTTACTTCAGGTATACCGTTTAGTTCTTAGAGAATTATGAATGGATGAACGAAATGAAGAAATGAGTTGCTTTATTAGTGCTATGAACTATGAAATGTTTTTATTTTTATATCTCGATTTTCCGTCATAGGTACTTTACAGGCTTAGGACTGTAACCTTTATACCTATTTTATAGAAACATTTTTACTATAAAATAGGTATATAGATAGGTAAATTTAATGTTTTTATAATAATAATAAATACGTATTTAAAAATTGAGATATGTAAAATTTAAATTAACTAGAGACACATTAGAATGAGTAGTGAACTAAATGACAAGACAATCTTACGTATGAAGTACTTCATTTACTTCATTCGTTCGCGAACTACTCATGGCTAGTTTCTTGGTTTACCGCGATTTTCCGATAAACCTGATATTTTTGGGAATAGTTATGTTTGATACGAATAAATATTAAAACAGAATAAAATTATAAAATTGCTAAAGAAAATCATTGCATTAAAAAAACAAAATGCTATTAGAAATTGTGTCGATGACTATTTTTTCCATAGACAAACACACCAAATTATGCCACGCTCACAAAATTCGAAAAGAAATTATTTTCAATTTGACAGCAGGCTACACGGTCAAACACGTGCAAAATAATTCGTACAAAATTATTTGGACAATTAACAGGGCTTAATGAAGTGAAATGTAATTTAACAGCCGAAAAGCCAGTGTCGCATATCGTAGCCGCCAAAACAAAAGAGCGAATCCTGGTAACATTAGGAAAACAAAACCCATCGAAGCGATGATGAATTTGTGAGTGAACCGGCGTCGTTGGCGTTTTCGTGAGACTTCAACTTTTGTGTTTGTTCTTTGTTCTTTTTCACGGGCCAAATGAAGTAAGCGGCCACTAATAGTGCTCGTTCTAAAATAATATCGTTCGGCGTAGTGTAGTTGCTCACAAAAGGACGATGATAAAAAACGAAATGGAGAATGGCGGCGGGGACGCCATCAACAATGTGTCACCGACTAAACTCATGGTCAACTACATACCGGAGCTGATGACGCGCGATATGATGTACGCGCTCTTCTCGGCCATGGGCAAGATCGAGAGCTGCAAGCTGATCGCGAACCGCGGCTACGGGTTCGTGGAGTACGAGCGGCACGAGGACGCAGAGAAGGCGCGCGCCGCCTTCAACGGGCTGCTGATGCAGGGCAAGACGCTCAAGGTGAGCTTCGCGCTGCTGAATCCCGAGCACAAGGTTAGCCACAAGCCCGACACGGAGAGCAACCTCTACATCAGCAATCTACCTCCCGACATGACTCTGGAGCGGCTGAACGCGCTCTTCGGCCAATTCGGCAGCATCACGAACAGCCGTGTCTCGCAGGGCATCGGCTTCGTGTGCTACGAGACGCGCCCGCAGGCCGAGGAGGCCATCACGCAAATGAACGGGCAGACGCCGCTCCCTGCCGCTGGACCTATCGTCGTCAAGTTCGCGAACAAGCCGAACTGTAACAAGAACGCGCCGCGTCCGGGCACGCGAGCGGGCGCGGCGCCAGCGCTGGCTTACAACGGCGCCGCGCCGCACGCGCTCTTCAACGGTGCCGCGCCCGCGCCCTTCAGCGCCGCGCTGCCGGCTTTCAGCGCGCGCCCCGCCGCCTTCGCTCCGCACTACCCGCAAGGGTCGCCGCCGCCGCTACTGCCCTCGCCCGGCAAGGCGCTGCCTTTCATCAACAAGGGCCAGCAGCGTTTCAACCCCATGGCCTCCTCCAACCATTCGCCGCTACCACTACTGGGCGCACCCCCCAGCCCCGTGCCTATGCTGGGCGCCGCGCCCCCACACCAAACCACTGTTTACGTGTACAACATCGGAGAGGACACAGAGGAGCTCGCGCTGTGGCAGCTCTTCGGCCCGTATGGCGCCATCGACTCAATAAAAGTGATCAAGGATCCGGAAACTAAGAAGAACAAGGGCTTTGCGTTTGTTAATATGCGCGAGTATGACGAAGCGGCGATGGCGATCCAGGCACTGAATGGGTATGCGCTCAATGGACAGGTTCTATCGGTTAGCTTTAAGACTCAGAAGCGGAGCGCTTAGCGCCAGTGCGGACGTTATGAACGCCGTCTTGTGATCGTCCCGCCCGGAAGCTTAAAGATTTCATTCCAATCTCAATATTTTTGTAGTCGAGGAGGAGGTCCTGCTCGTTTGTGCATTTCAGATTAGTCATAAGTATTTTTGTAAGATTTAACATAGTTTTATATTCGCGAGAGAGCGACATGACTATATTTTGTGAGTTTAGTTGGCTTGACAGTATCGTATATGTGTACCCGATCTTATCATATGATATGGTATTATATTATTGGACTATGTATGGACCTGTCGCATATGTATGCCCGCGGCCGGTGCCCGCCTCAGCCCCAGCGCCCGGCTCGCCAAACCCTCCAGATATATTTTTATTTTGTGTAAAACAACCTCTGCTGTATGTTTTTTAATCTTTAATAAATTTCATTTTTAAATAGAATTTATTGTATATTTTCTCTATTTTTTACTTTCTATATACTTGCCCCAACCCTGTCGTTGTCCCTATTTAAGTATTATACATAATAATATCGTATTTCTTGTGGCAGTAGAGTTATAATTTATATTGTGTATGTCCGTTGCGGCAGGTCAGCTGTTGAAATGCTTCAGTATTGCATGTTGTTATAGTGAGACTGAAAATAACGTTTTTATTTGTTTATGTTACCTTGATGTTTATAGCTCTGGTTATTGTTTTTTCCTGGGATTAATTATTCAAAATAATTTCTGGTGAGTCAGGCCTTCTAATCAAAGATCTCATAACTGAAAACCTATTTATTTGACCGTCACAGATGAGTCTTGAGCTTTAATTTCATACATTTTTAAGGTTTCAAGTCCATTAGGATAGTAACTAATGAGTAGGTAAGGTAACTTTCAGAGTTGTACTGTTGTACAGTGATGATAATGAGCTAGGTACTTTTGTCCATAGGACATGGGAAGTTGATAAGATATGGCTACAAAGTAGTCCACCCCTAACTGCCACAAATAATTTAAGCTGAGTAGGTATCTAGGTGATGAATTGTGCCTCATTGGATATCCACATAAATACAAGTGAAGTAGAAAGTAAGTATTCCACACTCGACATCTGGATGGTGAGTAAGCGGTATTTTTTTTTTAACCATTTATTTATATCTTTGTAATATTAAAGTTAGGTTAAGTCATATTCTAGTCTGTAGAAGGAGGAAGTCGTAAATAAAGTATTTGATACTACGTAAGTGAAGTAAATTGGTATTTTTTTACATCAGAAAAAATAATGAAAAAGTCGTAAACTTGAACGATAAGTGCAAAATTACGAATGTGATCGAAACTGCACTGTATAGTCGTCAACAAAAGCCAATGAACGTGTAAAGAGTTCACTCACTATTTAATATTATGAACGTGAACGATCGTAAGAAAATTGTAGTAGATATTCATGCATCTACCTACTCATTCTTTGCTATGTTCAGCTATGACAGTCAGTTGATACTTTTAGTTAGTTGTCAATATTGATTTATCGCATGGTGCGTTATGGATTCGTAAGTATTATGAAGCTATGCAGGTTGCTGATAACACGGACCAGTGATCTAATAGATTACCTACACAATTACTAGGGTGGGCCCACTGATAAAGATGACTAACATTCAGGTAGATTTTTTCTATTTATTAGGTATGCTGTTCTTTCTTTAATTTTGTTTTGGATAAAAACTTAAATTTCTTCCCATGTTTTAGAGTGAGCTTTTTGAACCCGTTCATTAAATCGTTATAATCTTCTATATAAATAAAAAAAATAACATTATTATTTATGATCTGTTTCCAATTTAAAATATATATTTTTATCTTTCAAACAAATATTGTTGTTCTGTATCGTTTGCCCTGAAAATGACGCATTATCCAACAAATAGATCGGTCAAACGCTTTAGGACGCTGCGTCCTTCGCAAGGGCGATGCCTATACCTAAATATTGCGTGGTACCGTAATAGGTGTGCACTTGGTATCAACGAGCAACGACCTCTGCGTCTGACGCCGGTCTAGCCCAAGTAGGTAAATCTACCTACCTACCTACCTTCGAAATTATTTTGCGTTGTTAAATGAAGTATAATACTCTGTCAGTAGATATTAGGGACAGAGAAGGTATATATCCCTAGCCCCTACCGACAGATTACATAATTAGATGATTTATACATAGATGATTTTAACATAATAATAATATCTAGCTGTGTTATGGAAGACGAAAAATTTAAATTAGTTTTGACTATAAGTATTATCAGTAATATTGCCCAGCTTATCGATTTTATAAGATATTTATTAAATAGCGTAGACTTGGTACCTACCTACCGTCGAGAGCGCACGTGGTTTATGCTTGGTTAACTACGAGCAAATAAAAACAACTAGGTAGATAACCACACAAAATTAAAAATATTTATAATCCTTTTAGTGTGTGACTGTACTAATTAAAAATATTGCTTGATTAATTGATTGCGGAGTTTATTGAAGGAAACGCTAGGTACCTACCAATACTTTCTTTGAACTGTATATACGTACCAATGTTGTTTGATAAACACGTTAGAGCTTAATAATACCGGCTATACCGAGGTACAATACAAGTAATGTCTGCTAATTAACTTCTATTGAACCACAATCCCTTGAGCCTCCCCTCTAAACAAGCCACCAAGCCAGACAATTAAGTTGTCTAAAGACGTAACGTGTTTCCTTGTCGAGGGACAACCGGAATAACCCGTGAATATGGTTTGTCTACCTGTCGCATGTCAGGTCGACCGTCCCCTCCCGGTCTAAAAATAATTTGAAAAACTGTCCCTCGGCTTGTAAAAAACTTTTGATTGGTTGTTTGACCTACTAAATTATAAGCAGATTTTTAGGTATAATTAAATCTACCTACAGATACGTATCTACGTAGGTACCTACCTAGTTGGATTCATTCTTTTAAGCACCTTTTTGATGATGACCGAATACGTAGAAAAGCATGTTTCAAAACCTGTCTGATTCAATAAAAAATGGATAAACCTAGTATAGGTACGTATGGTTCTTGAACTTTAATCATGGCGTAGAGATAAGCGTCAATGGGACTGCTTACATATAAGTGATTTAGTGCATATTATTTACCTAGGTTGAGTTACAAATACCTACCTATCAGAGTAAAGTACCTACAAGATATAGGTAGGTTTTTTTATACACCTATGAATAAAATGGTAAACAGGGTTACGATACAGCCCACCTGTTGGTAAGGGGTAACCGTAACATAATTCTGCTTACCGACCCTGAGACATAACGGGTGAAAAGTCTCCTGTAATTTCACCGGCACCCTTTAAACAGGAACAGAGCAATGCAGGTAGGTAGGTACCTAAATATAATTAGACGCCTAGGCACACATAATAAATAATGATAGATACCTACAACAGATGAAGAAGAGGATAGATATAGACTGGCTATAGCGCCAGTATGTGATAAATACGTACCTACAACATGGACATAAAAAAAGGGTTATTCCCGTTGTCTCCCGGTTTTCTGCCCCAGGACAGCGGGAAGTGGTAAATATAAATAGGTTACAATTTGAGAAAAGTTGGTTGACCTGGACGGTAGGGTTTTAAAACACTTTTTCCTTGCATCAATCCTTCCACCCACTTATTGATGAACCACCCGTTATTACCCATACAACTAACACATTATCTTAGTTCTTTCTTGGGGAAAAATGTCTTCTTTCAGAACATATTCTATACAGATAAAATCTACCTGAATAAATTGTATCCATGTAAAACTATCAAAGAACCTATTCGAAATAGAGTAAAAATAAAATATTGAAGAATAAGTTCAAGGTCTGTAGCGAACTCGCGACTCGAAAGCGGATGAGATAAAAGATGCAAGTAGGTACGAAAGATCGATATTACGAGACGATAACTTGATTATTGTCTGGTCTAGAGAATTCAGAATATAAATGGAGGGTACGCAAGAATTAAGTAGATAGGTACGAGACATAACATCGAAGCTTATTTTTATAGGTACCTACCTACATACTTAGTAAAATAGGTTTGTACCGGTCGGTGGTCACATCTAGATCTACGAATAGATAGGTAGAGGTGGGCATATCTGTCTGTACTCAAATAGTAAGTAGGTACTACCCAGGAGCTCCTAGTTGCGCCTACCAGCCAGCGACCTGAAACATAACCTAGTTTAGTTTTTTCTCTATCTTATTGACACACAAATTCAAAGACTAGGTTATCATTCTTTGAAACCATAAAGACCATTCAGAAACGGCAACTTATAAACTAGGTAGGTACTTACTTTAATTACATTTTAAAGTGAATTTACGCCGATTCCTCTTGAGCGACTGGGAACGTCCTAGCCTAGAAGAACCAGGCAACAAACTAGGTATGCTTGGTGTTTTTTAATGAGCATTATCCTAGTGTTAACTGAACAAGGTCATTATTTTTATTCTTTGACTAATGTTCTTTCTCAATGAATGTGTTCAAATACCTAGGTACCTATTTAAGTAGGTAACCTACCTAGCTAGGTTCCTACTGGTAGCACTACGGAGGATTGTCGGTTACCTATTTAAAATTGTAAGTTTTTTTTTACCTTACGTAGGTAACTATTTTGAAACTGAAACGTACCTTGGTAGGTAGGTACATTGCTTGCTGTACATACGTTTATTGTCTGAATTAAGTTGGTGTGTTCAGGTGTTTCATCTCCGTTGGCTTATTGTAGACAATAGGTTGTTATTTTGCTGGCATGTTTATTTTTTTTTCGTTCAGCTGGTGGTAGAGCAACCAGCTTACTTGCTTTCCGCTCGCGACTTTGTCCGCGCTGACGTAGGTAGATAATATGAGTGTCTTTCGCCCCTCGCACCCCGCTCCCCGCTCTAACTCATCGACGCACTCGCACTGCCAGTGTTATTTACAGCGCCGCAATAACTATTTGTCTTCATTTCACGGTGACACTGCCTAACTTTTCGCCGGAAAACGTCTGCAGTACGACCGGGAAGCCTTAGCATCCATATCATCTGATGACCTCTGTTGCGCAGTGGACGAAAGCCAGCCTGAGACGCAGAAGGTTGCGGGTTCTGTTCCCACCGCGAGACAAATGTTTGGATCAGCAAATATTTGTCTCGGGTCCTAACCCGATTCATATAGAAACGTCAACTAGGTACCTATATAGAACGTTGACGTTTCCTACCTATATAGAAAACACCCTAGTGTTTTCTATATAGGTACCTAGTTGACATTTCTATATGATTCTTGTGATCTCAATGAATAAAAACCTAAGTATTGTCTTTGACTTTGTTTGATTAGTAAGTAGTTACAAAAAAATGTATGAAACTAGTAGGTATATCAGTCATGTATTTTATTTAGCTAAGTAACTGCCTACGTAGGTACCTACCTAGGTACAGTTGAAAATGTATTTTCTCCAACGTTTTCATTCGACTAGCGTTTCTTATTTTATTATTCCTAACCTAAATTTTAAACACCAGATAAAGGTACCTACTCACTAAGCAACTAAAAAGGCTAGGTTATATTGTTTTGCTTAGAAATCATGTGTTTTGTGAACAAAGATGGCCGGCCGAGCCGCTAGTAAGTTTCTTAGTAGATAGGTAGGTAGGTACCTATAAAACAAAGATTACTGGGATTTTAACCCACTGCTTCATGATTCGCAGTCAGCCGTTACGGAGCCAACGCCCAAATCTCTGTTGGAAGTGTTTTAGAAATTTGCATAATATGAAGGTTCAATTCTATTCAAAAAGTTCAGAATTCGCACGATCTCGACTGTAGACTAGCTAATGACGAGTATTTAAAAACCGGCCAAGAGCGAGCCACGTTCGCGCATAGGGTTTTGTAGGTACCACACCACAGTACCACCACGCAATATCAACACAAATTCATATTATGTAAACGGGCTAGTTTTATGGAAATTCTTGCTTCAGTTGTATAGGTGCATTTCTTGTCACAAAATTAGCCATTATAATATCTATTTAATATATTTATATTTACGAGCGTAATATTAAATAGGTAAATAATTGTTGTTCCACAGTATACGTAATTCCTGATACCCACGACAGGGAATTCTAGTGTGGAATCAGGACTATGTATGTGTTGGCTGTTTAATTATTTATGTTATTATACTGAGTTACTTTTTTCAAGGTTTTTTTTGGGATAAACTCCAGATAAAAACCTATGGGTTTAACTTTCAGTATTTTTTGATTGTTTGCTATGCTAGAGGCCATAGTAACACGTAGTTATTCTGTGTGCATAATATTACCATTAAGATACCGCTTTGTGTGTAGACAGAGACGGACGGATGGTAGGCGGGCGTAGGTAGCAATAGGGTCCCCTTTGAACACTACTATGGTTACGGAACCCTGAAAAGATAGGTAGGTAGGTGGTACGTAAAATTTCGAGGCCACAATTTTATTATGTTTCATCCACGTATAGTCGAAAAATAATGCTAGAAACAGGTGTCCTATATCGCTGGCTGTTGTTTTATAAATAAACCCAACGGTGTATAACTACATAGCCCTGACCCCACATTAGGATTCCTGTGTAATGTGTATCAGGCACTACGAGTTCTGTGGTACACCCAGACCCGCAACAACCCAGGTAGGTAGGTAAAAAATGCTTTAGCATTAAGTCCGCCTATTGTTAATTTTTTATAAAATGTGCAATAAAGAGTTAATAAAATATATAGTCCTGGGTGCTATTAATAGGCTCTCTAGATTCTAGATCAAATCACAGGTAATTGCCTTGCAACCACACACACATCACTGAATAAATAACAGTAGGTGGTACTAACATGAAGAAGACCTGTCAAAGTTCATTGGCTGGGAAGCCTAGCCCCCCCCCCCCCCGCATGACGGTAGGTAGGTATGTAATACAAGTTGTGGGTAAATTAGTGGATCTCTCAAGAAAGGCAGGTATTATACCGGGTGTAATATTCCGGTATATTACACCCGGTATAATGATATTCCTATTCTTATATTAACAATTATTATTATTCTTGACATATTTTTTCTCATAATTTTTGGCATTTTGTATAATTATTGACATTTAATTTTATTTTGTATACATACCTACCTATTCAACTGTGTTATTATTTAAATTGTATGTGTGTAATTTAAAAATAATACCTACCTGCAACGCCCTGACAGGGCCGATGTACCTACCAACCTACTTGGAGCTACACTAGACCTAAGCTTAACCATTGTATGTAGGTCATTAAGCATGAATAAATGAAATTAATTATAAAATTATGTAATAAGACTACTCCCGAAAACTTCGGTTGTTCGTATTGATGGGTACTTTCACCTCCCGAAGTTTTCGGGAGTAGTATTATTACACCCTGTATGTATACCCTATCTTAATGGTTGTTTTTTTGTAATTTTCCTATTTGGTTGGATGTTTTTAGGTTATTTATTACCTGCGCAAAATTTAATAGAGTTCTCCTTCTGACTTCAAGGTTGGTTCATATCCTGACCTAAGATACTCGGGTTTTACCGTCACAGGTCTCTAGGGGCAATAATTTAGCAAAAAATAACTTTAGTACTTAGATAACTGATAGTTGGTACCTACCGTTTTTCAAAAATCAACAAAATGAGGGTGTCTCAAAATTTCTCTTACATTTCCTAAGAGCAAAAATTAGAAAATTTACCTAATTACGAGTAATTTCCTTGAGTGAGTCCCATTAACATGCTGCACCCTGTCAACATGCACCGCGTGGTTAGTAGGTACCTAGCTCATTCAGCTCAGAATACCTCCACTCTAGGTAGCCGTAAGCACCACGTGGGAGCGTGGTTCACCCTCCTGTGAAAAGCTCGCCAAATTCTCTTACTTAGGTATTAATAGCTTTCTAGAAATAGTAGTTACCAAGAGACTTGAAGCTTGCCCTAATGCAGATTCTCAAAGTGGGCGATAACGCCCCCTTGTGGGCGCTGGAGGCCTTCAGGGGGCGGTAGAAGGCTCTAGAAGATATTTGGGGCGCTAATTCGGTCTAGAGGGGAAAGCATGCGTTGTTGTTTAAAAACTTTGGGAGGCGCTAGGATTTTTTTTATATTCAAAGTGGACGGTGAGAAAAATTAGTTTGAGAACCTGTGCCCTAATGTCTGTCCTACACGAAGCCAGACAGACCTAGATTATGCAGCTTGTCAGTTGCGCGAGCAACTTATCAGCTGTCTTATCTTACTTGAACTCGTTCATAGCAGAGCTCTTGAAAAGCTCGTCCAGAGAAGTACTACCAACAACCATGCCTATTTCTACAGCCAAGCAGTTATACTCGCATTGCTGTGTTCTGATTTGAAGGGTATGGATGTTGGTGAAATTACAGGCATTTACGACTCACCTGTTGTCTCAGGGTCGGGAATGCAACGTGAGTCCACAGGTTACCGCTAACCAATAGATTAGCTGTATGTTTGTTTGCCACTTTAGTGGTTAATGACGACCTCTGTGGCGCAGTGGGCGAAAGTCCACCTGAGACGCAGAAGGTTGCGGGTTCGATTCCTGTTACGAGATAAATGTTTGTAAGATCTGCAAATATTTGTCTCATGTCTGGGTGTTTTTCTATGTATAATATGTATGTATTTACAAAAAAAAAGTATATATGTAGTATATCAGTCATGTAGTTCCCATAATACAAGCTCTGCTTAGTTTGGGGCTAGATGATGCTGTGTGAAAAATGTCCAGCTTAAAAAATAAAAATTAAAAATTAAAAAAAAAAAAACTTGTCACTCCCGTTATGCGGTAGGGTTATATAAAAGGCTGGCCTGTGCCAAGCGCTTGCTTAGTTTAAGCACATATTATGTTTAAGATTTAATCTAATTGCACGGTTGAAACTAGCGTGTATCACGCAAGTGATATAGTGTCATGTCACGAAATGGGACTGACACGAGTTTTCATCCACCCATAGTATATCTAGTACAGGTGTGCAATTTCAAAACTCCTACCTACCTACTCGGTACTATCAGAATTTCTTCTAATCAAACTACCTATAGCACTTACATCACTGACGGCTATTTCCCAGACGGGTAGGCAGACCACGGGTTTTCACTTGCCACGAACCTGACATTGATTCATTCGCTCCCATCACATTAGGGTAGGTACTCTTGACCTGACCTTTGTTCAATCCTTAGTAAGCACCAAATAGGTAAGTAGATTAACATACTTTTAACATTATTAAACTTTGTTAACCTTTTCTGAAAACAAAATTTCGTTTTTTTATTTGTTTCATTGAGGCATATTATTTTACACCTAACCAAGCTGGAGCAGCGTTTCATAAGTTTATAGCTATCTGTACCTAAGTGGGAGAAAAAAACTATGTTTTGGCGCACTCAAGGTCGAGTTGATTTAGGATGATTTATGGACCTACGTTTATAATAAAGGATCGTTTTAAAGAAAATACTGTTTAAAAGCTTAATCTAGTTTTATTTGTCGATTTCAACGTAGACGTAAGGCATTCTCCCACCTTCAGTATTGGCACACACCTTCACTCCATTCAATATCACTTCAGAACAAAATGGAATGTTTCAATAACAATGGAATGCCCAAATAATTACAAAAAATAGCGTTCATATCAATCGGAGTAAATTTTCGCCAGCCTTTCGTGACCTAGCCAGATATTAATATTAAAATAAAAATCAGGACTAGAGATTTTAAGTATCGCGCCGTAAATTTCGGTTATTTACATCGTAAATTAAATCGTTGACTCTTTGTGACTTTGTCGGGTCTTCGAGCTTATTAAACTAAACAATATCTATGAAGCTCAAACAGTGGCGTCCAACCTGCGTACTCGGTAGATATTTAATGTGGCAAACAGTCAGCAAGATCAGTTCTCTAATTACACTAACGAAATGGCTATGAGAGAGACACAATAATGCTCTTATGCCAGGCAGATTGCTAAGCCTGATAGAAACTTTGGACATTGGTTCAAAACTTCTGATATCACTTAGTGGGTAAATATCAGCAAAATGGCCGATAGTCATAGATAGATTACAAAATGGGAATCTTTTGGTCGAAAAGTAAGTACCAATAGATCAAGATGAGCACGGCTAAATTAGGAATTTTTCGGATTTAAGCGCCGAAGCTTAAAGGAGAAACTATAACCAAGCTTGTTTTATGACTAAAGCTACCTTTGGCAATAAACTTAGCTTAGTTTTAATATTTAAAGAAATGGCTGGAAGAAATCGCTGCTTGCGATATGACCGCTAATTAAGTCCTCAATCAGGTGTTATATATTTATATTTCTTTCGAGCCCCGCCGAGGTTGATATTTTTGGGATTCTCAAGTCTGACATGGAACTCGTATGTCCGTCTGTCCGTCCGTAGTCAGAGCTCTTTTACAAGCAGACTGCTACAAATATCTTGAGATTTCCGAGTGGGGATAATACTTTAAAAACCCAATAACCATTTTTCATTCATTCTTATGTTTATCATTGCCATTATGCTAATGTTAATTAACATTGATCATGGAGCTGATCGCAGGACGGGTCCGGTTGTAAATGATCGCCGTTGCGTACGCAGTTTAGCCACCCCAGTTTGAGCGAACCTCGAGAAAAGGTTCCACAAATATTCGAGAGCAACCCAGCTACTTAAAAACTTATTTTAGAACACCTACATAAATAATTTAGTTTGGAAAAAGGAGAAACTAAAAACACTGGACGACATTGGCACTGACTCAATTAACTTAAATTATATAATCTACGTAAACAACCATACAATAATATTTTACAATACTGTTACAGTTAATGTTTTTCAAATAAATTATAATAAAATTAATAATGGACGCAAAATAATTTCACATATTGCACGTGAGAAATAAAAATAAAAATCGAAAATAAAATTATACAATCTTTACTGGCCGTCGTTGCAAATTACACTGGGGTCGCATTTGCAAATAGTAAAAAAAAATTGTCATATTGCAAAAAAACAATGTTCATTTGCACAAATTGCGAACAGAGTACCTATGTATAGATATATGTGGATAATGAATATTGCAATTGTGAGCGTGTTTGTTTTAAATAAGAGTAATTTAAAAATCAAATTTTATCTCACAAATGATAGAATACAAGATAATTTTATTTACCATAGTATTATGATATATGTGGTATGGTGTACTTTAGTGTCTATTTAATTTAATTTGTACCTAAATAAATAATAAAAAAAAATAGTAATATAATAAAAAAAAATCTCTCACATAAGTGGTCGAGTCTCTAGGTACTCATTTTTAGTTATTTAAGTTTCTATTATTGTTGCGTTTTATATAGTTTTAAAAAAGTATACGTAATCACTTACATAATCTGCATAATTATCATGTGTATAGAATCCAGCTCTTCTATTATTCAACAGTTTGTGAACAATTTTGTATTTGTAGAGTGTTTCAATAGATGCTGCGTATCGCAGTTGCTGGCCCGCACGCACACCGGCGCGGGGCGTCGCGGAAGACCAGCGTTTTAGTGGCACAAAGTGCCTCTATAACATAGTGCTGAGTGGCGGTCGTTTTTGTTGTCAATCTCATTTACTTAATTAACTCGTATGTGTACCTTTATGTGACACAAAATAAAATATTTTCATCTTTATCTTTAAATCTTTTCTGTACTTTGTTGTGTCAAATCAACTGCAATCTATTACTCTTCTATAAAATTATTCTCTTATTCTAAATGCGACCCCAGTTAAACATTTTCATTCATTTTCCATGGCATAATCTCAAAAACCGTTCCTGCTTTCTCTAGGCACTGGTTCGGGCTAATAATATCAAAGCTAATTTCGGTATACATCTTATAATTTAATTAACTCTCTAATATATTTAATAATTTCAAGCTATTCCGAGTGTGTAGGCCATCGTTTGAATTGAAAACTGATTTTTCGTTTTAAAGTTGGACCACACTTGCGCGCACGGCAGCACCGCTCATGCTTAAAACTATCGTCTGTCATCCTACTAATGTTAAAAATCTCAAAATTGGGATGGTTAGATGTTTGTTACTAATAATCTCCATAACAGCTGAACCCATTTGGATAAAATTTGAAACAGGTATAACTAGATACCTACAATAACACATACGCTATTTTGTGGTATTGGATTCCACGCGGTGAAGCCGCGGAGCAGAGAACAGAGACACGAATAAAAAAGACACACTAGAATTCCCTGTGATATCAGGAACCCAGTACCCATGGTACCACAGCACCCAGAACAAATATCTGCAGTACATGCAAACATTTGTTCCGCAGCGGGAATCGAACTTGCACTTCTTGTGTCTCAGCGGACTACTTGCCGGCCGCGGCAGAGATGTCGTCAAATCTATCTTGTTGGTGCGGTTCAATGTCGCCAAGTGTGGCCCAACACTAACCAGCCCCTTTTATAAAATCCAGTGTTTGTGAAGAAGAGTAATATCAATAAATATCATTTAGCTGGATATGCAATAATTTAGATTCTTACGCAATTTTCAGACTAGTTTTACCTAATTTGCATTCTGTGGGATACAAAAGCTGCTCACGCTACTTACTAAGGCTGAATTGCATCAACCAGGATTAGCATAACTGAATTGCAATGCGCAGTCATTTATACTACGCCATCATCGTTGAGTTAAATCATAACTTGAGGTTAATACGCTAAACCTGGTTGGCGCAATTCGGTATAGCTAGATTACTGATATTTTTTTAGTAATACCTACTCATTTGATCTTTTTGTACAAAATGCATACAACTCATACTTAACATCGATATAAGTACATTAAATATTCGATAAATGTTAGTTCAAAATATACAAGACACAATTACGTAGGTTAAAATATTTTTGTCCCTATTATTACGTGAATTCTCTCCATTTATACATCTTAAAGATACATTTGTACTATTTATAATTTTTAACGACTAAAAGCGACCTCAGTTGCATATAAAAAAAATAAATGCCGGTAGCAATTTAAAATTATCTTTTAACTGCGATATTTACAATTTGTACAGGATAAATTGGGCTAGTGCTCATTTCCACCAACCAATTAACGGACGACAAACACTAATTTCACTAACCATCAGTTAGTTCCACAGGAGAACACAAACGCGGGTCAAAGTGTCAGGTTTTTGGTATATTAACAATTCATGTGTCTCGACGAAATGTCAAATTGACAGGTCTCTATGAAAATCTGTCATTTTGACATTTACGTAAACTGATCCACATTTGTGGCATTGCGACCTAAATTACATAACGTAGTTACTCATCCGATTTATATTTTATTATTTTTATACTATTAAAATGGCAAACAAGCGTACGGTCCGACTGTTGGTAGGCGGTTACCTACAGAAATACCGTCCACATCTGGCTTTGTCTCGCGTATTGCCACAGTCACGGAATAATGGACATTGAAATGTCACAAATGTGGACCCGCCATAGTGTCCATCATAAATATTGGTTGGTTCAAACGGACATAGTGCCTTCGCGTTTCATAATTGGTATAAAATGGTTTAAGAAACAAAACCAAAGGCATATTCGTAAATATGCAACTAACGTTACCAGTGATTATAAGTTAAATACTTCAATTACGTTGTATATAATACAAAATGTACATCGACCTAACATTATAGTAATTAATGAACACAATCGCATTTTTTTTTACAGTAGCTTATTGCAAGCCGTCGAGTTTTTAATTAAAATTATGTTTAAAAAACGCGCTGCTCGTATATTTATAATATCACTCCGATTTTATAATATCCCAAAAAGAAAAATCCCGGTCAGGAATTGAACCCGCGATCATTCGATACCTAACTGCGAATCTCGTTAACTTTTATGATTTTTGATCAGTACGGACAAATAACCGCGACCATTCGATACCTAACTCTGAAACTCATTATTAACTTTCATGATATTTGATCATTATGGACAAATACCCGCGACCATTCGATACCCGAATCATTCGAATCTCGTTATTAACTTTCATAATCTTTGATCAGTTCGGACAAATACCCGCGAACATTCGATACCTAACTGTGAACCTCGTTATTAACTTTCATGATCTTTGATCAGTACGGACAAATACCCGCGAGCATTCGATACCTAACTGTGAACCTCGTTATTAACTTTCATGATCTTTGATCAGTACGGACAAATACCCGCGAGCATTCGATACCTAACTGTGAACCTCGTTATTAACTTTCATGATCTTTGATCAGTACGGATCAATTTGACAGTTGAACTAAAATTCCTCGAAAAAGAACGAAAACTGATGATAGATTTGATGTTTCATGATAGTCGCTTTAAAGTAACCGGTCTCTGACTAGCGCATTCCCGACCGTATCGAGAGGATCTGGGATATCCGGACAGGTATTTTTTGGATATTATAAAATGTAGTATGGATTTCTCGCAACTTGCGCGACAAAGCGTTAACAAATCAACTATAGGTGTCATTTTGTACCTCCGCCCACTCGTCGAGTTAAGTCGTACCATAGGTTGCACTAACCCTGCGTCATACAAGTGGGCTTAACCGGCGAATACTGAAACGCTACGACTAACGGCCCGTTCAAGTTGACGCGGAACTTTACAATCATTTCCCTTAGATCGCCACAGCGTCTATTTGACCGGGCCTAAGTACTATAAAATGACAGTTTTATAAATTGCATATAATAAAGCGCCACCACTTTCCAACTCTACTCATATCTCGGATAGCGTTTCAGTATTTAGCTGTTAGTTGGGTTAACACTGATAAATCACTTTGTCCACGTTATATCTGACGTCGCAATGGACTTGAGAACACACACCGTCTCCACTAATATCAAAAGTTCAAGCCGAAGCGTCCACCGCTACCCGCGCAAGCTTTGTACAGAGCGTGCTAAAACGTTTGTTCACACGGAAATTCCGTACACATTTTTCATCGCGATTTTACACCTTTTTAAACCGCTTTCAAAAAAACTCTGCTCAGGTTATGATTTTTATGTATCTATGTCTCTTCTCTATAGGGCCTTCAAAGTCTCTTAACTCAGGCTGTTTTTTTTGTATGCTGCCCGTTAAATATACGCCTTTACTATTCAAGGTAGGTTTCTGTAGGTTTTCATGAAATTAAAAATGACAGGCTTGTTAGCCTGAATGCTTCTTAAGCCTGAATTCATAGTCCCCCAAAATCCATCATTCAGCATTCGCCTTATGGCTGGGTGCATAAAGTATGAATTTGCGTTTAAATTTTCACATAGCGCCTGAATAGTCGTCTAGGAGAGCCCATATTTGACTATGAATTCGGGCCTTAAAGTTTCTTCTTAAGTCCTAATAGGATTTTTTATCAAGATATAGCTGATTTTAGAGTTTATTATTATTTAACCTCAAAATATACTGAAAAAGAACTAAATGGAAAAAGTTGTAGTAAAACAATTGTAACTTTTTTATTCCAAAAACTATCGTGAACTTGACTATTCATATTGCAAAAACGGGAATTTTCACGTACCGCACTATCGGTGAAGACACCGACTAAGTTTCGACTCATGCACTACACGGCGTAGTGCACGGCGCGACGCCGAAGGAGAAAGTCGCAACCACTCACCCCGATGAAGACTCTCGGAATGAGTCGAAACTTAGTCGGTGCCTTCACCGATAGTGCAGTACGTGAAAATTCCCGTTTTTGCAATATGAATTATAACTTTTATTATGGTAAATAATCCTGCATAGTGTATTAAAGGAGTGATTTGGTCCTACTTTACGTATTAGAAAGGCATTTTCTTTGATTATTGGCTCTACAAATGTTTACGTGAAAAGTAATTCTCATCTACTTTTATCAATTTGAAATAAATTTCGGTATACCTACTATTATTAAATTTTCTTTTTATGTTCTTTTCTCTTATACCCTGTTAACCTTTTCTGATAATAATGTTATTGTCATTTTATTATTATTTCTTTGCTGTCGCGTAAAAAAACCGTGCACGGATTGCGATGCGAACCTACGCCACTCAGACAAGGTAGTCGTTGAACTTTGTCAGCCTTCGCTACGTATGCTTCGACGGCCGCCTCTCCAGATTACCCTCCATCGTTTCCGGACTGAACCTGACCCTGCTCTGCGAGCCGCTCGACGCGTCCCGCGCCGAAACGTACGAACTGTCAGTCTCGCTCGTCAAGCTGTCAGGCGGCGTCGGGTTCGTCGGCGTCCCGCCTCCCGAACTCCCGCCGGAGGCGCTCGATTTCTTATTATACTTCTTCAAACTCGACCGCAGCTTCGACGGTGCTAACTCCAAGCCGAGATTGGCGGGTCGTTCTATTTCTCTCTCCTGTGATTCTTGCCTGTAAAAGTCTCTGGGTAGCGAATAGTCGGACTTCCTAGGGAACTCGGTCTTACTTCTGTAATCTTGCTTGTCCTTGCTCCGGTATTGTCTGGACGGGGAGAATTCCTCGTGATGGGAATTCGTGGCTGATGAGTTTGAAGGCGTCCGTCTATGAGCCATGTACTGAGGGCGGTAGTCGGGAGCTGGCTCTCGGAATTCGGTCCCGTAGTTACACTCGTCGTATCCGTAGTAGGGGTGTTTGACCACATAGTCCGCAGTCCTATCGTATGTATACGGCTCCTTCCTGTAGAAGTACTCTCTGTCCGAGGGTGACGGTTGGAAGTTCTCTCTGTAGTTGTGATACAAGTCCGCCAGATGGTCTGAGTTGGTTGAGGAGGTCCGCCTGGGTGAGGGGGTCGGTTGGGTGGAGGTGTAGTTGGTCCCTAGTCCTGAGGTGCCGGAAAGGGGTTGGGCAGAATGCGCGTACCCTGACGATGATGAAGGATGAGCGTAGTGGATGGGTGAGTCGGTGAAACGAATGGGTTTTGGCTCTTCCGTTTGTAGGCTAGTTATCTGGAATGGGAACAATATATACAAGTTAGTTTTTGCAAAAAAATTATACCCCCAAAGTATTCCATTATAGCAGCTCCGTCTCTAGGTACTTGCGGATATAAAATCTGAGAATCATCCTTAAAAAAAAACGCAAATTCAATCGGATAAGCCGTTCTGGAGGTTCACTTATGAACCTGCTAATTAATTTTGCATGTTAATTGACTATTTTGATGTAAAAACGGGAATTTTCACGTACTGCACTATCGGTGAAGGCACCGTGCACTACGCACGACGCGGAAGGAGAAAATCGCAACCACTCACCCTGATGAAGACTCTCGGAATGAGTCGAAACTTAGTCGGTGCCTTCCGTTTTTACAATATGAATATTTTGATGCAATTAATTTAATTTAATACATATATCATTTTGTCAATTTCTTTACTTTACTACTAGCCCTAAAGGGGTTCATGTACCAAACCAACCTATTTCTATACATATAATTCGATTCTATGTATAGAAATCAGAAAAATGTTTGCATGTTCAGCAGATATTTTTTCTGGGTCTGGGTGTTGTGTTACCACGGCACTCGTAGTTCTTGATAACCACAACACAGGGGATCCTAGCATAGGGTCTGCTATACCTAGTTAGTGATTAGGTTAAGGGATAACCTGGCCTATAAACTACATAAGTTGCCAAGTTCAAGCTGGTCTGTCCGGTTTGCAGAATACCACATAGTAAGTATGGTGCGCAGGCGCAGCGGTGCGGGGTGAGCGCGGAACGTTGTTTGGTCCAAGTTAGTCGGTATGTAAGTGGTTTCTCGGTATAGGTAAATTAGGTACGCCACATGTCTGTTTATTTATGAACAGTAACTAGTTAAGTTATGTTAGGTTTAATAATTGGTGGTAATATGAAGTGCTTACAGGGCCAGTGATGGCGTTAAGCGGGGTCCGCAAATGTCTAGGCGGGCCGTGGTAAGTGTTATGACCGAAACCACCGAATCCCTCGTACAAAGCCGAATTTAAAGGCTCAATCTCAGGTTCAGATCTGTAAACAATTAATATTGAAATTTACTAACCTACTAAAAAAAAGCTTACCGTAAACTACGTAAATTTTAAGATGAATGTACGCTGACTTCCTGCCCGCGGTCAAGCCCTGAAGAATCAGGTAACAAACTCTGCTAGTTGTTTTTTGTTTATGATCCTTCATTCAGCTTAAGCGTGGTACGAATCGAACAAGGTGACCAAAGATTAGTCGAATGTATTCCATATATGTCACAGCACCCTAAGTCTCATTATACATGGCACGCAATATAACGAGGCTCTCACGGAAAGTATTTTTTCCTTTACAGTTCCAATTTTGGTTCTTAGGTATCTTAGTGTGTAGTACAAAGTGTTTTATAAAACACAGACACAGGTACAGTCTGAATAAAAAATAAATTTCTAATTAAAATGAAATGTTGATCAATCGATAATTCCCTTTCCCGAATGTTTTTCCACAGTATCCCCTAAAGATACTTTCCTTGGTAGTCCCATTAACTTTTCACATCCTGTAAACACAACTACTTAATGGCTAAATACTGAAACACAACTCAAGATCAAGTAGAGTTGGAAAGAGATAGCTCAATAAGCAATGTATCCTACTAATAGTATAAACGCGAAAGTTTGTGAGGATGGATGTTTGTTACTTTTTCACGCAAAAACTACTGAACGGATTTCGATAAAACTTTACAGTAATATAGCTTATACAAAGGCTACTTTATATTCGGGTACAGAATCTAGTAAAGCTGTATAAATTAAAACTATCTAGGTACTTTACTATGCTCCTGCTGACATTTAGATTACCGTTTATAGGCTTTTTCTCATGAGCACGGGAAAAAACTGAGAGTTCCCGTCTCACGAGCGTCGAGCGTAATCACGGTCATTCTACGGCTCATGAGGAACGGACCTCTAAACGGGCAACGAAACGAAAGCAGGAGAATATAAGTTTGCGATATAGACTTAAGTACCACCGTACTAAACCCGTAGATTAAACACCAACATCAACTAAACTTTACTTTATCTATTGCTCTCTTTTACTAACAGTAACAAAGGAAAAAGATCGTAACAATTTAGTGATGTCAAATCAGTCAGAATTAAGTTTTCCATACAAATTTAGTCTCGATTTCAAAACACGAGCGACACGTAAACTAATTTGACAGGCGTAAAATTCTTGCCATCTCTTTCTTGCGTGCACTCTCAATAAATGAGAGCGACAGTTTAAGTTTATTTAGTGTACTAGAGAAAAGGCACGAGCGACACGTAAACTAATTTGCCAGGCGTAAAATTCTTGCCATCTCTTTCTTGCGTGCACTCTCAGTAAAAGAGAGCGACAGTTTAAATTAAGTTTATTTAGTGTACTAGAGAAAAGGCACGAGCGACCCGTAAACTAATTAGACAGGCGTAAAATTCTTGCCATCTCTTTCTTGCGTGCACTCTCAGTAAATGAGAGCGACAGTTTAAGTTTATTTAGTGTACTAGAGAAAAGGCACGAGCGACACGTAAACTAATTTGCCAGACGTAAAATTCTTGCCATCTCTTTCTTGCGTGCACTCTCAGTAAAAGAGAGCGACAATTTAAATTAAGTTTATTTAGTGTACTAGAGAAAAGGCACGAGCGACCCGTAAACTAATTTGACAGGCGTAAACTTCTTGCGTGCTCTCTCAGTAAAAGAAACGACAGTTTAAATTTAGTTTATTTGGTGTACTAGAGAATCGGCGCCAATGTCTTAGAATGTATAAAGCTGTTATAAGTAGTAATCATGCTTAATTCGTGAGTAGCGTTTCAGCATTCAGCAGTGCTTGGTTGAATATACCTGTGAGGTTGCAGCGTAGGATGCAGCGGGCTGACGTTGGAAACCCTGACGTCATACCCGGCCGCCACTCCTCCTAATAGCGCCGCCATGTTATACAAAACCAATTCTATAATGCTCGGTTTCTTGAATTTGTACCCTAAAAACGTACGTTTATATTAACAAATAAAAACATTGCTACGAGCGTGTTATTGGAGTCAAGGGTCATGTTCGCGGGATTTTCAAGTCGGTATGAATTTATAGTTTTTTTGTGATTTAAAGGTCCACCGCAGGCCTTCTCTGATAAATAATAATAATTATGTTAGTTTTAAAAGGGCCTCTTTGCATTGACTCCGGGCCCGCTGTTTCCAAAGGTCCAGGCCCGAGTTAATAATATGTATGTATATACAATAAAATAATATAGTTAATATATCAGTCATGTAGTTCCCCATAATAAAAGCTCTGCTTAGTTTGGGGCTGGATGATGCTGTGTGAAAAATATCCAGCATTATTTATTATTTATTTATCATAAAAAATGACGATAATATACCTATAACATAAATACCTTAGAGACTAACATACATATTATAACTCATTAGTACTTGTTAGCAATATCTACGACGTGTTACGCAATTGCGTAGAGTCGCCCGTGATTCGATGAAACACCATATTTTCCGGTAAAATTTCGAGGAATTTTGTATGTTGTGAGATTTAAGGAAGCATCCGCTCAAAAATTTTAGTCATTGCCATCTTAGTAGCTTTGTATATCCATTCTAGATGGCGTTATTGTATAATATCGAAGTGCGTTCCAAGCTAGACTTTTTCTTTTATGCTACATTCACATGTAGCCAGTAGTCGAGCCAGGCCAATATACCGGTCGGCAAGACAAGCCAGTCAGCATTTAATTGGCGGATCTACTCAAGTCCTGCCTGAACAAACTTTAATAATGCTGAACATTTTTCTCACAGCATCATATAGCCCCAAACTAAGCAGAGCTTGTGTTATTGGAACATACATATACTTATTTTTTTTTGTAAATACATGCATATTATACATAGAAAACACCCAGTGAAACTGAATGGACAAATAGAGAGTTTAATTTTTTTTTTTTAAATAATCTTTAATTTGGTTCTGCGATGTATAAACAGCATCACGTATGTTATAATTGTCACAACATGCATTAACAAAAAATAGGCCCAATCTTACCTTCGGTATTAAACAAAGTCGGCATAGGTATGTACCTAGAGGCGGTACTTAACGGGAACTCCGGACCCCACTCGTCCGGGCTGAAGTCTGTGTAAGGAAGAAAACAACCTAGTGAATGGAAAACATAGGCGTTAGTGCGTACTGTATCTGCTAATGTGAAATTATTATTTTTTAATACATTCTTAGCGGTATAGGTCCAATTTGTAAGTTCAAAACGAAAAAAAAAAATACAAACACGACGTTAGACGTTATTCCCATGTAATACATCTTCAAATGTATACTCTATTCTTACGTAGATTCGTGAGTGTTCCATGTATAGGGTAGTCAGATATAAGCCCAAATGTTATATTACTAGTAATGGCATTCCACGGGACTAGTTCCAAAAAAATAAGGAAATGATTTTTAAATATTTTATGTATAACTTCGAGTTTAAAATGTGTACAATTAATCTGTCAGATTGGACCTATTATCACTAGTCTTAGTAAGTTACGAAAACAATAAGAATGATCTAAAATAGGCATATCAGTGGAAAACATTATGGCATTATTTGTCGAAGAGACATCTCTGAATGTTTTATTAAATTGGAATACTTTAAAACATAAAAAAAAACTGGTTATGAAACATCACAAAACCTATTTAGATTGCAATTATATTTTGCTCTAAAACCTAATTCAGCATGTTACAGATAATGAAAGGTTACATTTTTTTAAAATTTTCTAGTGTGGTACATACGTGCAAACTGCAAACATTTCAAACTCACGAAACAACTACACATGCCAAACAGTTCATTCAAACCTAAACAAGCAATAACAAAAGTGTGAATAATCATAAATCTATAATACTTACATGTGCAAATATAATAGCTTCATATCACTTTTTCCGCATGTCGGTTAATTGAAATTGTTATCTTTTATTCGCCTTTCCCGAATTAGAGATAGCCATAGTGATGCTACTTTTACACATAGCTAGTAGCCGAGGACAATGGACAGCATTCATTGGCCAGCGGATCTGCCCGCTGTCCTGCTGTCCATTGTCTAGCTTCACTAGCGACGTGTACAAGCGACATGAGAGAAAGCGAAAGCGAATTGTTTATTTTTCTTTGGAACCGTCACCGTCTTTGATCCTACAATGATTTATCTATGGCTCTGACATCTCTGTTATAGGGGGTCGGGATTTATCTATGGCTCTAACATCTCTGTTACAAGGGGGATCGGTTAGTAACTAAATATTAGTAAACCCATGTTAAAAAAAATACACCAATGTCGATTTTATGGAAAAGGTTTATTTGATATATAAAAGGATCAATTAAATTAAGGACCAGTTCACCAAAGTTTTTTTTTAACAAGTTTCGAGCGTTTTCAAAAAGAACTGTCATCTGAGCCTCTGTTTACCGTCGCACTGCAATAAACCACCACCAGGAACATATCGTTACGGCCAGTTACAGCGGAGTTTTACTATATTTGTACTAAACAACTTCAACTATACGAAACTAAGGTTTGGAAGCCTATATGCTTGATACTCAAGCCTTCTTATTGTCACGATTTGGGAATTAACTCAGGTTCAGCTGTCTTTCTTCCAGAAAGAAAATGGTGTATCTACCACATTATTGTGGTAGATACCACTGGCCTGGCCAGTTGTCAGTCGTACGTCCATTCGATTGAATGAACTTTAAATAAATAAAAAAAAAATGATCACAACTTTATTTCTGATGATGTACATCCTCTGATAAATGCGAAGTGTTCAGATCATTGAGGATACAAACGAGGAGTATTCAGAGGCACATCAAGACTTTAAATGAATTGAGCAACAGAGACGGATCCAGGATTTTGAGAGGGGCTTGACCCAGCTGAGGGTAAGCTTTATCAAGGATTTTGGTTTGGTAGGGGAATGACCCAGATGAGGATAGACTTTATTAAATTAAACACCAAAACAGTGTTTTTGTCAGGGGTGGACCCAATGCTTTTTGCCCTAAGCCCCTTCCCTGGACCCGCTACTGTTGAGCAATATTGAAAAAACTTGATAAAGTCCATTTCAAAAAAATAAAAAAGATCTAATGTTCAAGTTTATTCCAAGTCACGGTATCATAGTTCCTGTTACCCACGACACAGGGAATCCTAGTGTGGTGTCAGGATTATGTATGTGTGTTGGGCGTTTATTTTCAATCAACTTAAAAAAAACAGGAGGTTATCAATTCGTCTGAATGGTTAGGGTGGTCCAATATAAATTTTATAAAAAAATACCATCCCGAAGGGTAAAAATATATGGGATGAAATTTCATATTGGACTTTTTATCCACTTCCCTTTATATAAGAAGTCAGTTTTTATATTTATTAATTTTAATTATTTAAATAGGTTCACATAATGAATCTAAGTTCAAGTTCAGTACGTACGACTGGATTTGGCTCAATTTGGTTACAACTTGAAAGACAGCTAAAACAAAGCTAAGACCACATGTTATATGTGAAGAAATTGTTTCAGAATCGACTCACCTGCCGCTGAAATAAGAACATCTTTCTAACGAATTAGTAATTGCAAAGCAGGTTTAAGGGTGTATCATATAGACTTCCAAAAAAACTACTATACGACCGATATAGTATCATTGTAAACATTTGGAAGCGTGCCAAAATGACTCGGTGAAAACAAGCAAACTAAGGAATAGGTAAGTACAACAAATATATATAATAAATGACTTAAAACTGAAATTGTATATAGCGTTTATGAACTGCTAAGCATGCATAGCTCTTAAGTTTAGAAACTTAACTAAATTCTGGCTGGAAGCAAACAAATGCTTACAATTTACAAAAGAAAAAAAAAAACGAAACAAAATGTCAAACGGATACCAAATTACAAAATAGAATACATTAAAAAACTAACTATTATCTAAAAATAACACGCATATTCATGAGTATCACACGAGAAAACATTTTTTTCCTTTTCTACAAGTCAATTCCATACAACAGTAGATTTTGATGCACAGTTCTCTATTAAAACTAAAGACAGCACTAAAGATAGTATTATCTCGTTAATATGAGCGCTGTCATATTTAGTTCAGAGAATGGTGAAACAAAATCGACACCAATAAACTATCAAACTACCTACAACTAAATTGTTTTTTTTTTTATCATCAGCCACAGATTAACTATTCGAGAAGGTGAATCCTTTGAAACAAGAATAACGAAAATTTAAATTTTGCTTGAGATTGTATGTGTTTTTTTTGTTTCGACCCTGATTTCAAGCCCAATGCCATCCTATTTAATTTTCATTGGCAAAGATTTAGGCGTCTCTTACTGACACATATCTGCTGTCGACTCGACTCAACGTCACTTTTTTTTTATAGCCTAATGCAAAGTGGCATAAGAAATGCAATGTCTTGTTTTTTTCACATTTTTTAAAACCCGATAAAATATACTCACAAGGGTAAAGTAAGCTGTCCTGTGAAGTTCCTTTAAGAGCAGCGATGAAACGAATTGACTAAAATTAATTATTGCTCAATGGATTGTTTAAACATATTTTTTTCCTATTTTTACAAAAATAAGTCCAAGTGTAAAACATTTTTTTTGGATTTTGTACGTTACGATCTTACAATCTAGACTTATTATTGTAAATCCAATACAATTTGGCAAGATCCTAATTATTTAGTTGTCAGTCAGTAAAGATTCTTTTCAAGTCTTTAGATAGTAAACACAATCAACTAAAATTTTACGAATTACCTATTTAATATTAATTAACTAACATTAAATTAAATTTTCAACTTGATAAATGCTTCATTTCCGAATTTTAATTATTAACAATTTTGATAGCTTTAAAGATAAACGATGTTCCTAACAACAAAACACAGGGAGAACAAAAAAATAATTAAGACGGTTTTGGTCTAAAAATGCATTAACGCAAAGAGAAACATGGTGAAAACTGGTACTATTTAAAAATTATAAACTAAAATAAAATCTAAAAATAAGTCTTTTAAATTCATTACAGTCTAACTTATTATAAAGTCAAATCCTTGGGAACATTTACGTTATTATTTACATGTACGCGTTTTCGAAGTCGATCTTATTTCGTCTCGTTTCGTAGTGAATTTTTCGAGATTTCTTATTTCATTGACACCTGACGCTACGGTATCGGAACGTTTCAATTTTCCATCTACAGATCAAGATTCGTTTGAAACCCAGTAACTTCTGTCTTTTCAGAAATTGTGAGTTAAAAAACTTACGATTTACTATCTTATCTGTAGATTAATAAAAATGGCCGGTAGACGTAGTTTGGGATAAAATTCGTAACCGTTTTAAAACGAACAAAAATGCACATTGATAGGAATGTGTTAGTAGGAAATTAGAAAATGATATGTATTCTATGTGGCAATACTTTTGTATTGTTCACATTAAAAAATGCACAGACAACTATTTATTAGGGGAACATAGCTGACTCCAAAATTACGTCGTTCGAGGCAAAATACGACCGATTTTGGCAGAATTTGTAGTGAATAATGGCTTGCAACTTCGCCTGTGACTATATTATCCTTTCTATCACGCGTGATTTCACAGTAGTCTAACTGTGACAGCGAAATTTCTATGGCTACATAGTCACGAAACTTGTTTTTACAAAAAGCGTTTCGGCGTTCGCTTCGTGATGAAATTGCAAATTTTACTTTAAAAGGTTCTGACGGTACCATTAGGCCGCTATATATATATTATAGGCCGCTTCGAAGTTAGCCATTTACCAGCGCAATAGTTGTTTCAATAGGCTGTCCCCATTCCGCCCCTTTGAGTCAACAGGCATCGAGAGCAGAACAATTCTCTTTTCTCATTCCAACGATCCCCCGAAATTTTACCCCAAACTACTCGTCTCTCAGCAGCTGAGCCGTATCGGGCAGATTGCTCGCCACCGCCAGCAGCCCAGCCAGACTGTTGCTCCTGATGCTCTTAAAGAACGTCCCCTTCTTCCCCTTCCTATCGGGCGGGTCGTCGAAGACGGTGCCGTAGTGGTCGATATCGGCAGTCGAGGAGAAGGGGCAGAGGAACCTGTTCCGCCTGGGCTCGGCGGTGTCGAGCAGGTCGTCGTGGCTGCCGCTGCGCTTGCGCGCGAGGTCGGGTCCGGCGGCGCGAGCGGCGCGCGGGCGGCGGGGAGGGGTACCTGCGTGCCGAGCGGCGGCGGCGGCGGCGGCGGCAGCGGCGGCGGCGGCGGCGGGCGGGAGGTCGGGCGCGGAGGAGCTGAACCGAGTGCGCGGGCGCGGCGCGAGCGGCGGCGCTGCGCCCGGCGCGTGCGGCGGCAGCGGCAGGTGCGAGCGAGAGCGCTGGTGCACCGTCGACGGACCCCACGTCTTGCCCTTCACGCCGTCCGCTGGCACTGGAACGGAGAGACATCTCATGAGTGAACATTCTATTGGCATATTGGGAACAGCAGTATACTCACGAGCGATGGCTCTCATGATAGCGAGCGAGCCAGGCGGCGTGTCTTTCAGAACAGCAGTATACTCACGAGCGATGGCTCTCATGATAGCGGGCGAGCCAGGCGGCGTGTCTTTCAGAACAGCAGTATACTCACGAGCGATGGCTCTCATGATAGCGGGCGAGCCAGGCGGCGTGTCTTTGGCTACAGCTACCAGCTGCTTCACGCTGGACTCGTCCTCCGAAGGTCGCACTGTGAGGGTATGCCTGAAGTCGAGCGGCGACGATATAGTATCCTTCTTCAAGAGCTTCATTTTACTAAATTTGCCTGAAACAAATTACATGTAACAGTTCAAAAAGAGCTTTGATATTCAGAACTGCGGAGCGAAGGTCGAATGACGACCACGTCCAGGAGGTCTAGACAAATACCGCACGCTTAGTTTTCCTTTCACGTTAACGCAAATATGTCACGGAAAACCTTGGAAGTAGTCACGTGGACATTTCGACAACTAATGTAATTTCCCTATAATTAAATCTTTCTACAGGCGTTAAAGCCAAATCTAGATATTATATCTAGATAACAAGCGTACATGGTGATTACGTGGCGATTGTTTCATACATTTTATCGAGTTTGGCCGGGGTGTGCTAGTAGGATTTACATCAAACGATGGGGGATAAGAGGATAATCGACAACTAATGGGGGAAGGTTTTCAAATGGCAACCATAACTACAAAAGTAGTATCAATTAGATACTAAATCTAGATGACAAGCATACGTGGTGATTACGTGGCGATTGTTTCATACATTTTATCGAGATTGTCCGGGCTGTACTAGGGCATCCTAGCACTATTACCTTTCCGTTTGTTCGGCGCGGGCGGCTGGTTATGCGACATGTTACTCGCGAATATCAGGATATGCAGCTCGCGAGCCACCAGCTCAAACTCCCTCATCTCCAACTCGCGTTCCTTCTGCAGCAGATTCTGTTCCACCAGCCTCTGCTGGAGTTGCGCTCGGGTCAGTTCCTCTTCTCTGCATCGGAGCTCCTGTAAAGATTGATGGAAAACATTGAAATATTGATGGATAAAATTATAAGAATGGATTCGAAGAAATGGAAAAAAAATATTGGGCACCGTTTTATTTTTACCATGATCTGTCTTTTCTTTAGTCGAAAGTAGGGTTGTACATTAATTGCAAGCATATATAATTAATCACAGTTCAAAATAATAATATTATTAATACTAGTAAGTTTTGTGTGAGACATTACTTGACAGCCGTATTTAAAAGAGGCCAACAATCATCTAATGTGGTTCTTAAATATGACTGTAAACTCTACTTATCCCCATAACAAATAAAAGTAATAAAACTGGACCAATCTGCTCAAACGAGCAGTAAAGGTATAACTTGCATCCATTTTTAATAATAGGTTAAAACCACTTTAATACATTGGCTGCTGTTTTTAATAAACATTGGCTGCTGTTTTTGTGCGCTTTTTACAGGAAATGCTCGAGAACGTTTGCAACAAAGCTTAAATGCTTCAACCAAAGAACACCAAATAAGCGTGGATATGCGAAAATAATAAAACTACAACATCAATTCCACTAACCTCTTCGATAGTTCTGTATTCCTATCCGTAAGAAGCATCATAAAGAAAAATGCCCTTATTAGTAACCTTCTGAGAGAAGATAATAATACTTGTAGGTTGTATAATTATATAAAATCTAAGCTTAAGAAGGGTTTCAAAGGTCATGATGACTTTAAAACAAATCTAACGTGCAATTCGCAAGACGTAACGTGCAAGAGGGGCTTTCGCGTATCACTCTTGTCTTCATTCGACGATTGGATAATAGGTCTTTACCTATTAAATTGCCGTTTTATTGAATTGGTCACTTTGAACTGAAATATCTGCTGTTTTACATGGAATTCTAAATTCTAATAAATGTTGTTTTGAAGGCATGCTATTCTAGTTTCAAAACAGTAAGTAATTCATTTGTTTTATCTCCAATTTCATTACATTTGCAATCATGGACTCTAACAAAACTCGTGTAATTTTCGAACAATGCTTCTCAAGCGCGCAATTTTAACAACGTGTATGGACCTACAACTACCAACGAACAAACAGTGCGTAATTGGTTCAACCGCTTTCGTTCTGGAAATGTTTGTTGTCCAAGCGAACCTCATGGACGCCCGGAGAACAACGATGATAATGACGGATTGCGAATATTTTGGAACTGAAAGCGGATCCGTCACAAACTACAGCTGAACTTGCATAGGCTTTTAACGTCAGTGTCAAAACAATATTGGGTCATTTGTGGCAAATCGGCAAAACAAAGAAGCTACATCGGATTACCATTTTCCCACACAAAACGGCAATTTCATAGCTAAAGACCTAATATTATGTACAAGGTTTATGTAATTTGTCAGTAACATAAAAAAAGGCAACAGCGGGAAAAAACATTTCATAAATTCTTTCCTCACATCGTTTCCTTTTACGAAATGGATATGACCCACCCTTGTAGCTGTGAGTACCACGTTGGGCGCCAATAATTTAGGAGTGCGTTTATTATAAGCTACAAACTTTTACTGAAGATGATGTTTTGTAATACGTTTGTGCTGAAAAAAACTTGGGCTGACAAATAATTGGTATAATAATACCAATATCTTTGACAATAGTCAAATGCCTTACTACGATGGTAATGATACAAAAAGGGAACTAGGCTAGGAAAGTATTTAACATGATTTCAGTGCATTTCATAATGCATATAATGATACTAATGCATAGTACAGGATTTCCATCATGGGGGCTACAGTTTTTAGCGTGTTTGTTTTGTTTTTTGTATTTATAGGCGCGTCACTTTAATGTTGAAGTTACGTGCTTTTAGTGCTTTTTTTTATTGGTAATTGATTTTTGATCACATTACACTACTTGAAGGCAGCGTATTGAAAAAACGCTATTGCCAACAATTCCCTAACAAACTTTTGTCAGGTATTTTCAGCGACTGAAACCAGCGCTATTCTGTTTATGATGAGAGAGGGAGAAGGCGAACCTACCTTCTCTTTTCTTCTAAGGTCTCTGAGCACCTCCTCGATTTCAAGCCGCCAACCGTCCTGCATGGTGTGAAAGGATTCGTGGGGTGCTCGCGTGAACTCCGATTGTCTGATCCGCTCCAACTGTTCCAGGATCGCTGGGAAGAGTGGGCGCTCGCGAGGATTCGAGTGCCAGCAAGCTGGTAACAAGAAAAAATATTGGAAGAACCATGCCTCTCAGATTGATTTTTTTTTCCCTTCATCCAGCTTTGTTAAACAAGGATTTTTCATTTATTGAGAAAGAGTATTAGTCACAGAACATAAAAAACCCAAACTAGCGACCGAAGACCTGTTAATCTAGAAATTCATAAATTCCGATCATAAATAGTGCATAAATTCCGCAGCTGGGCCGGTAGACCTACCTTCCATCAGCACTCTCCAGGGCTCGGGACAGGTGCTGGGAATCGGCAGGGTGAGCTTGTTAACAGCTACGCCATACGCGACGGCCAGCGCGTCGATACCCTTATAAGGGGTCTCCCCTGTCAGTAGCTCCCACAGCAGCACGCCATAGGACCACACGTCGGACGCATGAGAGAACGTTGAGTGCTTTATTACCTGGAAGAGAACACCATCGAAACACTTCAATAAACCGAAGATGCTGTTGAGCAACCAACTAGCAGATAAACCCGCTTTCTCTGCCATCATCATCAACGTATATGGCGAAGAACCAACAAGCGTTGGGGTAAACGATTTCTCGAGGGGAGATCGCGTCTTGGCAAACGTAATGTAAGGCGTCGCCCGGCTAGGTGTGTGTAGCGATGACTTAAGAAACGCGGTGGGTAGAAAGAAGATGAGAAGAGCTGAACACCGGGCTCAGTAGCGCGTATTGCGGGAGGCTTATGTCCAAAAGTGGACTAATGCGGGTTGATGATGAAAATCATCATCAACTTGTCGATGTCTACTGCTGGACGAACAATCTGGATCGACCTCCAACCCTCGGCTTCCCGCAACCTGCAAGTTGTCATCGGCGAGGGGCCTTCCTACACTGCGTGACGTCCGCTTCGTGAACCCGCTTCTTCCCCAAAAGAATATCTTTCTGTCTTAATCCAAGGTGCCAGTCGAAGTCAATAGTTTTTTTTTTATTATAATACTATAAATAGTCCTGACCCCATACTAGGATTCCCTGTGTAGTGGGTATCAGGAACTACGATTACCGTGGTACAACAAAAAACCCAGACCCAGAACAGATATCTGCAGAACATTCGTTCCGCAGCAGGAATCGAACCCACACCTCTTGCGTCGCAACTGGCTATTCGACCGCCGCGCCACTGAGGCGCTATATGTAAGTGATGTTAAAAAAGTTTCAGCATCCTACTAATAATATAAATGTGAAAGTTTGTGAGGATGGATGTTTGTTACTCTTTCACGCAAAAACTACAGATCGGATTTTGATGAAACTTTACTAATACATCAGAATAACACATAGGCTACTTTTTATCCGGGTACCACGCGGGCTAAGCCATGGGCAGAAGCTAGTAATGCATAAAAACCAAAACTCTGAAGGACAGACCAAACGCAAAGACCTACATTTATTGGTTAGTCGTCACTGTATTGAAGGATCTAGTTGTCTAAATAATTCACCTTATTGCAATTTAGACGCAATTGCAATAAGATTACATTGACATAAAAAAACATTGCAGCTAACATTCGAAAGTATAGTCCACAAAATCGTTCGATGTCTTCTGCGAAGTAGTTCCAGTATCGATTTGATGCAACATTCAGGTTTAGATTGCAGTTGGAGCTTAGCGTGAATAAGTTATTGCTGCAACCCCTCAAGTTGGCCCCTAAGCCCCTAACTCGAGAGACGTAATGTTCTATCTTAAAGAACTGAGCCAAATTGATGATGGGACTTTGGGAGCTGCTGAACGTTTTATATAAATGCCAATGTTTAAATGAAACGTATTTAATACTGTGTTCATTCGTATATATATTATCTTCGTGTTATGCTACCACACTTCAATTAAGTAAATTTTGAAAAGAAACCAAAATCTTACACAAAAAATTTGTTAAAACGTTTACTTACGCCCATTGTATCCCTTCTACCTAGTTTATAAGATCTTTTGTAAGGTGTTTTTTTTATACTGGTGTATGCAATAAAGAGTTATGTTTTTATTGATCTATATTATAATCGTAAAAAAAACACTCGATCGACTAGTTGCAGTGCAAGTAGCAAGTAACAGCATAAGGTTGCATGCCGCTTTTTGATTCCAACACTAAGTTGGACACAATCATTGACAATATCACGTCTTTCCTCGTAAGGGTAAACAGAGTCTTCATAAAGCGAATCCTACTATCTTACTAATATTATAAACGCGAAACTTTGTGAGGATGGATGTTTGTTCCTCTTTCACGCAAAAACTACTGAATGGATTTTGATGAAACTTTATAGTAAAATAGCTTATACATCAGAATAACACATAGGCTACTTTTTATCCACGTACCACCCGGGCGAAGCCGTGGGCAGAAGCTAGTTTTAAGCATAAGCGTGTCGGATAGTGCTCTTCCCATTGTGTTTGTTTTCTGACGAGAATCTCACCAATCGTACCCTTCAATCTGGACATATACGAATTAGACGACGACATCAGAAATACAAGTGTGATCACAACCGATCAGGAACTAACCCACGATTAGCATACTGGATAACGATTACCAGAGCGGAGGAACTAACCCACGATTAGCATACTGGATAACGATTACCAGAGCGGGTGGCCATCAATCAAACGATCATTAAACAGTCAATAAATACCCAAATAGCTATTAAATGCCAAAATGTATAGAGCACAAATGGTTGTTAAAAGTTATCTATTTCGATTTGAATCTTATTGGGCTACTGCGTTTTGTGCGGTCTCACTTTACTGTGAATATTGTCCAGTGGTGTATAGAAAACCGCGTAAGGAAAGAGATATGTTATTGAATTTTGCTAAGGGCAAAACAGCATAATATTATGAGCAATGCGGTCAGTGCACCGTGGTCTACGCCATGTGATGTATTGATGCAAGAATTTCAATATTTTGCGGAGAACTTGCAACGCAGAAAGGGGCCAAGCAGGGTGATTCAAGGTAAATATTCTACCGAATCACTCCCGTGATCCAAAATCGTAGTATATTCTACGATCAATATTTGAGTTAGTGCATAAATTCTGACCCATGCTAAATTTTGACGTTTTTGTGAGAAACCTACGAAATAACCCGATGAAATTTTATTTTAAAAACAGATGTTTTTAGGTGAGCGAGCGTGAATGGGATAGTTGGTAGAGGAATGCCTCGGCCTTGGTCTTGGAAATCCTTGGTCTCTGCCTACCCCTCCGGGAAACAGGCGTGACTATATGTATGTTTTTAGTTAATTCATTCTTACTTCCGGAGGCATCCAAGCATAGGTTCCCGCAGCAGACATCCTGGTAGTTTTGTATACTTCTCTCGCCAGTCCAAAGTCGGTGATCTTGAGCGTTTTGTTTTCTAACGTATCATCAGAGAGGATGGCTTCGCTGAGTAGAACTGGAATAGAAGGAAAACATCGTTTAGTTTGGTCACAATAAAAAGCTGAGCTGCATAATTTTTTAACACATGATTTTACAATATCTTTAATTCGTTGGTACAGCCCACTGGTAAGCGATTACCGTCGCCAATTAACGTCTGCGACTCTAAAGGGGCATGCAGCAGGCATTAAGATAAAATTTAAGACAAACGTTTCTGAACTATGCAAATATTCGTCGCGGCTAGTATTATATGTTTTCTATATATAATACTAGCCTCTGCTCACGGCTTCGCCCGCGTGTTATCCAGTTAAAATGTAACCTATGTGTTATTCTGATGTATAAGCTCTATTACTGTAAATTTTCATCAAAATCCTTTCAGTAGTTTTTACGTGAAAGAGCAACAAACATCCATACTCACAAACTTTCGCGTTTATAATATTAGTAGGATGTATGTATTTACAAAAAAAAATGTAGACAAGTAGAATATCAGTCATGTAGTTCCCATAATATAAGCTCTGCTTACTTTGGGTTTAGATGATGCTATGTGAAAATGTCCCGCATTATTTATTATTACTGTCACGTACGTATAAAAGAATATATTGCACTGATCAGCTGACTACGGAACCTGAGAGTAAGAATATTTAGGAAAGACTGGCATTCCCAGCAAATGGATTCAAGAAATGCCATTTTCAGAATAAAGAATTCCCAACGAACGGTCCATGTGAATCAAATCGATTTTCTTATTCGGGTCACCGCGTCAGCTTTTAGTGATATGAACCCTAATATCGACCTCCCCTACTTTGAAAGTTCACGTGTTAATAGCATCGTTGTAAAGGTTGCCTAAATTAATTGCTTGAGACCGACTACGAATAAACCATTCTTACAAGATATATCAAATTGGAGCTGAAATATTTAATACTAGCTTCTGCCCACGGCTTCGCCCTCGTGGTACATACACTCAGCGGCACAATTAACCGCCCACCTTGATTTTTTACGATTTTGGTTAAAAAAAAAAATTGTGACAATACTTTTGAATGTTATTTTATAACGTAGGTATTTAGAAGTAAAATGAAAGATAATATTGTTTTTAATTATTACGTTTATTTATAAAAAAGTCTCAAAAACACTTTGACCGTAAATTAACAAATGTGATGAATGACTTAAAAATAAAAAAAACTGCTGATAAAATGAATTCTAATAGTGCGTATTTCCACCTCTAGCCCTCATGACTTCCATCAAACGGTTTGACATGCTGTCGATGACATCTTTGATCTGTTGTTGTGGAATGTTCTGCCACTCCTCAATCACGGATTGTTTTAATTCATCTATGGTGGTTGGAGCTGGTATGCGGCTTCGAACACGTCTTTTTAAATTGTCCCATATGTGTTCAATAGGATTTAAATCTGGACTCCGGGATGGCCATGGTAATTTTCTAATGCCGACGGTATCCAGGTACGCGGTAACAACTCTAGCAACGTGGGGGCGAGCGTTGTCCTGCATTAATAAAAAATCTTCGCCAATAAATGGAGCAAATGGCATTACATGAGGTTCCAACACTTCTGTTACATACCTCTGAGCATTTATTCCACCTCTTTCGAAGATAACCAAGTCGGTGCGTGCTTCGTAAGTAATGCCGCCCCATATCATGATAGAGCCACCTTGGTAACCTACTGTTTTCACAACAGTACATGGTGCAAACCTTTCATTCTTGCGTCTGTATACACGCTGGCGACCATCAGGACCGTGCAAGCATATTCTTGTCTCGTCAGTAAACATAACATTCTTCCATTGTTCCATATTCCATTCGGCGTGCTCTCGGGAAAAACGAAGTCTGTCTCTCCGGTGGCCTACGAGTAATTGTGGCACTCGAGATGGTCGAAAAGCTCCAAGGGCATTCTCTCCTAGTCTTCTTCTCGCTGTTCTTTCACTCACTTGAACATTGCGAACCTCACGAAGTTGGTTTCGTGCCTCAACAGCTGTAGTGAACCGATTTCTTAGAACATTGGTCACAAGAAATCGGTCGTCACGAGCGGAGGTGCATCTTTTTCGGCCCTGTCCTGGTCTTCGCTCATAAGAGCCAGTTTCCCGAAACCGTTTCACTGCATCCCTTAAGGTGGTACGTGCGACACCAAGCTTCCGCGCCACGTAACGCTGACTAAACCCTTCGTCGATAAGAGCGACGGCTCTCGCCACTGAATTAGCATCAAATGGCATGTTTGTGATGTCCAAACACTAGCTTTAAGTTACGAAACCAAAACAAACTCAAATTGTTTACTTTTAATGCCACTGGAGCAATGTAAGCAGTATGGCAACGATAACGATAATGAGACGAAGTTCGATATTTATCCTATTCACAACTTATGCGTATAAAAAACAAAGTTAAGTGGGTAGTTTGTAACTTTTTCGTCACTACATTTCTTTCACACTTGACTTATTTATGCCCCAATAACTTACAACTGCGATAACATAAAAATTTGCCACTTTAAAAAGGTGGGCGGTTAATTGTGCCGCTAAGTGTAGATATAAAGTAGCCTAAGTGTTATTCTGATGAATAAGCTATATTACTGTAAAGTTTCATCAAAATCCGTTCAGTAGTTTTTGCGTGGAGGAGTAACAAACATACATCCTTACAACTTTCGCGTTTATAATATTAGTAGGATAGGATATATCTAGGTGGTATCTACCTCGTGTGTTCATAAGTTTTGAGACGAACTTATTTAATTAATTTAAAAAGAAAGTAATTCATGCAACCTTTTTTAAACTTTTAAAATTTTAAATTTCGAATGTTTTGAATCAGAAAAAATATACATTTGAATATTTGTTTCATTCTCCGTGAAAATGGCGCCAACAAAAGATTTGCGTGCGACTGTAATTTCACTGTTTCAAGCAGGAAAAAAACCAATGCAAGTTTTTAGTGAAATCCAAAGTTTGGGATGTAGTCGGAACTTTGTGTATTATACCATAAAGAGGTACAAGGAGACCGGCTCTTTAGAAGACCGTGGAAGATGTGGCCGCCCGCGGTCTGTAAGGACGCCCGCCAACATCAAAGTAATCAGAGAGCGAATTCGTCGCAACCCTTGCCGGACTCAAAAGAAATTAGCTCTGCAGACCAACATTTCGCGAATATCGGTGAACAGGATACTTAAATATATGATCTTAAACTAAAGGCCTACAGTCGAAGGAAAGTGCATTATTTAAACGAGCGTCTTCGTAAATTGCGACTGGAACGATGTCGGAACCTATTGAAGAGACACGATCCAAAAAATATCCTGTTTACCGATGAAAAGATCTTCACGGTGGAAGAAAAGTTTAACCGGCAGAACAATAAGGTTTTCGCCAGAAGTTCAAAGGACGTCCAGCCATCTGTACGCAATGTCCAGCGCACTCATCATCCAGCAAGTGTGATGGTTTGGTGGGGTGTTTCCTACGAGGGGGTCACTTCGCTTCATTTTTGCCAGCAAGGCGTCAAGGTGAAGGCACAAAATTACCAAACCGACATATTGGAAGCGGTGGTTAAACCATTAAATGATACGCTATTCGCTGGAAAATACTGGGTTTTCCAACAGGACTCTGCTCCCTCCCATAAAGCTAAGACTACCCAACGTTGGCTGGAGGCCAATTTGCCAGGCTTCATTCGGAGCGAAGATTGGCCCTCGTCAAGCCCTGACTTGAATCCTTTGGATTATTCTTTATGGACGGAATTGGAGCTGAGGGCATGCAGAAAGTCTCACCCAAACCTGGATTCTCTCAAGCGAGCCCTTTTTAAAGAATCGAAACGGATTCCCATTGAAAAGATTCGTGCCGCCATAGATGAATGGCGCACGCGTTTGAAGGCCTGCATTGAATGCAAAGGCGGCCATTTTGAATGATTTATTTTTAAATACAGATCTAGATGTCAGTAGTTTTAATTTTAATATCCAATAAATGAATACTCAACTTAGCTCCAAAAATATTTTAGTTTTACTGTGTCTCAAGACTTATGAACACACGAGGTACTTATAAATAGTAAATAAATACCCGTACCTAATTTGTTTTTAAGTTTGTTGGATTTCCATTCCATTTCCCTCAGTGCAGGTAAAATTGACGTTTCAAAGTGATCTTTGTGATTTTAATGAATAAATGAATTTTGACTATGGCCTCGACCAAAGTGGACTATCGAGAACCAGAGGGAAGTGATTAGCCATTGATAAAATTCTCATGATCATAATCACATCCGCATTAACCTGATCTGAGGACTTAGAGAGGCTTACCTGAAGCCACAGCGTGTTTCCCATTCTATTCCTCAAACCGTTGAGGGTCACGTCCTCAACACATAAAACGGCTTTACGATTCTAGCCGCAGTTACTAATTATTGAAAATGGAGAACTGGAGGCCGCATCAACTTTATATGAGGCCATGCGACTTAGTTTTACTGCCCAAGAATTTAGTTGAGCCCATAAACTTTTCATTGGTGGTAAGAATATGTCCCGCTGGTAACAAAATTATCATCAGACTAATGCTCCCATTTGGTATGGGATTCAGGTCTACTATAGTCGGGTGAGACAACAAAACTACGAAACTATGGTAGTAGTAACAGTGGCGCGGCGGCCGGCTGCGACGCAAGAGGTGCGGTTTCTATTCCCAGGCAATAGTTTGCATATTCTGCAGATATTTGTTCCGGGTCTGGAGTGTTGTGGTTCCACTGTACTCGTAGTTCCTGTTACCCACGACACAGGGAATCCTAGTGTGGAGTCAGGACTATGTATGTGACTGTTGGGTGTATGTTTTGTTTGTTTGTATGGTAATAAGAAATAGTCACCTATGGAACGAGTGATTCTATATAGAACCTGTTTGTCAAAGAAGGAAATGTCATCAGTGAGCCGTGTCACTCGATGAAATACAGCTTTCATTATGACGCGACACGCCCTCGACTCCCGAACGTTGCGTCTGATGAAAATTACAATTTAACTGCATTTCATAACTGGTGACACAGTTGTAGGAAGTAACAGCCAGGCTACTCTAGCTATGACCATTGTTTTGCCGAAATGCTAGATACCCTGATTTTCATTTGTTGATGGATGACCAATTTATAGCTCGGGTCAATAGCAAAGAATATTTGAGGATTTCAACTCAATAACATAATATTGAAAACCTCCGTGGCCTTAACACGTGAAAGGTGCAGGTTCTATTCAAATATTTGCTCTGAGTCTGGCTCTTAAGGTGGGATCAGGTCTTTATGTGTGTACCTGTTGGGTCTATTTAACAAGAAAAATCTCGGACACCTTCGAGAGAAATATCGCGAACAGCAATTTTATCAGCTGAATAAATTTACAACACAAATAAAGGATCAATGTTCAAGGAAAGGTCTGTGTCTGCATTGTCCGACTGTTTACAGAGACTAGATTCAAGTGAACTATGGATTCCCTTCTACCTGTGGCAGCGCATCAACTTATTGCATCTCAAGTTAATTATTGACTGCTCACTCGTTGCAGACCTAAATGACATTTTTCGATATTCTGGGTAATCTCTCACTGTCCCCATTTCAACGTTATCTCTATAATCAACAGTCCCCATCTCGGAACTGGTTGTTGATAACTAGATTTCACCGCGCCTTAATTCTTCCGTTGTTAATGGATAGACTTTTCTATCCATGCAGAGTTCTAATACGTAGTCCATTCAACAATAGAAAGCGAAAAAGTGCTCCGAGCGTATTAAGCAGAATGTCTAGTGAACTCCTTATTTACCCATACCGACAACACAGGTGAATGAAAGAAAATTCTTAAACAACGTATATATTTATTGTTTGTCTGTACAATAAATCTTAAGAACGATTTCAATTTACAAGGAGTTCTACAGGCAGTATTGGGACATGAAAACGTAAAATTGTTAGCGCGAGATGTTTTATTGGTGTATCCAACCCTTTCCTCTGGTTTTTAACTGCGCCAGTAGACTTGTAAGAGGTAAGAGACACCTTGTAATCATTCACTATCAGAGCTACGGCACAACTTTGTGCTCCTTTAAATGAGAATTTTAAAATAAAAGAGCACGGCCAGGTTTGGTGCTCTGCCCGATGGAACAACGGTTTTAAGATGACAATTAAATTTCTTCCTTGTAACAACATCTCTTGAATAACACAATCGTTTCACATTCGACACGAGAACGGGTCCAGGCGGGCCATTCACCCGTCGATCACCATAACACAAAGGGACAAGACTGTGACAGCTGATGAGACATGACAGGGCACCTACAATACAGTGTCTCAACTTTGTCACGTTGTCGGTTTTAGCATTCAAGCAGCTCGATTCGCACACAACAGCACAATGAAACGGCCGCGATTTTGTTACGTGTTGAGTTTTTCCACAAACTTCATATTTCTACTGCACTCTTTAGTAAATTCGGGAAAATCGAGAATGGATGAAAGATAATAGAGGTATTTAACTCATTCACACTCTAAGCTGGCAGTTCTGTTTTCAACAGTGGACTACATCAAGCTGATCTTTCGTTCATTGTGATACTACATTTCAGATTTACTCTGCCGGCACGGATTGTAAATTCGTCAGAGGAGCTTAATGAGGGTTAAATAGCGTGATTTTGATGGATAATGCACAGCTTGAAGAATGAGATGGCACTTTCGATGTTTTAGATATCTTGTTTCTGTTTACATTAGTGTAGTAAGCGCCTTTATGAAAGACTTCGTCTGGGTAAGTACAATCACAGTAGCCTTTCTGTCACCAAATAGTAAAGTTACGGGAAAATTACAGACACAAGTGACTTTCAACCTTGTATTTAAGGACAGGCAACGCAGCAGAAATACCCGGGTGAGTAGCACATAGGCGATGGAGGCTTTTTACCTTAAACAAACATAACTTAACATAAAGCTTCACCTACAGTTTTCAATTGACTGCACTTATATTTTCAATATAAGCTCACGTGCCAGTAATTATATTCTGTATTTTTCAACCAGGGGGTAAAAAGGTCACTGCATGCTTGACTTGGCAACACAAAATACAATTTCATACCTGAATTACCCACAGGTTCCTAAAGCTCTTCATTTCAGGTTCTTCATTCTTAGCGTTCTAGCAAGGAATAAATTAAGTTCTTAAAGATATTAGGTTCGTGTATAAATCTTATAAAATAAAATATCCATTGTTTCTTCTTGACCATACGAACCGGATCTATATCCTGTCATTTCCCGTACGCATGTGTGCATTGAATAATTCATGTCGCGCGCCAAAAACAGTCGCGTGCGCACCGTACCGTACTATCTGTTATTGATTCTGTGGAACAAGCCAATTGGGTGGAACGCTGCAATTGATTCCTGGGATCCGACGGATGACATCAGTCTCTTGAACCTGACTCAGGAACTGGTAGGGTAAAACCATGATCTACTTATCTTGGTTGTTATCATATAAGCTAAATTTTGTATTTTGGGTCCTAGCTACTAAACCGCTGGTAGCGGATATTGTCTGCAATAAGTGTTTTTAACAGGAAACTAGATGTTTTTCTTGTACACCCTTTGTTAGGTTAAGACCAATGGAGAAAGAACCTGTAGGTGAAAGTATGTAGTAAGCCTAGCAGAGACTACTTTATACTCGTGTTACTCTCTACGATTTTTTGGCTCCAGATCATACCTTTTTCCTTATACTACTGATAATATATGCCTTTGTCATAGTCGTGAATGTTTCGCCGAAAAAAAAATCAACTTCACTGTTCGTGGCGAAAGCGTTACTGACAGCGTATACAATCGCTCGTTCAGTCTTGATTCAGATCGCTCGTTCATCGCATCACCACTAGGTTTTTCCTTGGTTAATCTATCCTGCTTTAGGTCAGTGACGAAGTTAAGGTTATCGTGACCATGGAAAAGGGCGTGTGATAGTAAAAGACACACAGGAGGAAGGATTCCGAGTACCTCGCAGACATTCCAGAAGCAGCGTAGTGGGGTGTACTCAGTATTATTACTGGCACAAGACAGAACGATTTGAACGGACGCCTAGAATATAAAGTACTTGTCTCCTCGTTGAATACATAATCAGGTTAACGACAAAAAAAAATACACGAGCGTCTATGATTCTAAGAAATCTTTCGAAACCGTACAAAATGAAAAAGACAGAAACTTGTTCTGTAGTTAATTTACATTCTATTGTTGCATGAGATGCGTAATTGCTTGCTTGTTCGGAATAGCAAAATAATTCGAGGAAAATATCGTTAGAAATGCAATAATAAACTCTGTATTAGTTGATAATCCATACTAATAACACAGGGCAACCATAGTTGTTCTATCCTACTTATGTATAAATACGAATTATCCTGCTAATATTATAAACCGATGGCACGGAGCACGTGCCGTGCATTGAATAAAAATACATAAAAGCGGCTCCTCGCAACTTCTTTGCTTTGTAAAGTTTGCGAACATAAAGCCTGTCGAAATATTTTTCGATTTGATATAAAACATAGCTCTCCCTTTAACAAAACACAGTCGAACTAACTCCGAGGGGTGAAATTGAAAGAGCAGACAATTATTTCGATCCAGTGGAACAGTACTAATACCTAAAGGATGCGAGGGCGGGGGTTGTGGGTCTAACGTTATCTTGTTTATTGTGCAAGAGAAAATGTTATGCGGCGGAAGGGTAGATAATATGGAAAGTAGGGCCGTTACCCGCCTGTATTCCAGTTCAATTGAGCGGAGGTATCTGCTGGAGAAATTTCATTAAACAGTTAAGCTTAGAAATGCAGACGAGATAAAGCGAGCTTCGTCTGGGATAGTCTATCAAGAGCGTATAGTGAACAATTCGTTACCAAGTGAAAACACTTAAAATTCTAAGGAGGAATCAGCGTTAATAAGACCGTTGTTCCCTTTGACAAATCCTCGGTTCTATGATTTTTATTGACGAAGAGCTTTGTGAAATAGTTCGTCCGGGTAATATTTTTTTGGCGGTCAGCAGTAATGCTCGTAATTATTTGTAAGTTACTTCCACTTTGAACGTGTTATTTTCCACTTACGGAAAAACAATTGAATTTTTAGAGTTAAATATATCAGTCTTTCAAATTCAATCCTATTCTTAATATTGAACGAGTTTAACAATGATGAATGCTTCTGATCCTGATCAAAGAGATAAAGATCTTCTTGATCTGCAAATTTGCTTCGGGTCGTTCAATTAGGGGCAATTCGTACGTGGAATTCGTGGATGTGCATTAATTTACGTTTATTTCTAAGTTACTTCCACTTTGAACGTGTTATTTTCCACTTACGGAAAAACAATTGAATTTTTAGAGTTAATTATATCAGTCTTTCAAATTCAATCCTATTCTTAATATTGAACGAGTTTAACAATGATGATGAATGCTTCTGATCCTGATCAAAGAGATAAAGATCTGCTTGATCTGCGAATTTGCTTCGGGTCTGGGTGTTAAGGTACTTGTGGTACACAAGTATTTCTCGTCTATTCCCACCTGTTCTGTTGAGTAGTTCTGTCGGCAGAAAGAATGTTAAAAAAAATCCCAGTAGTTCTGTGCCTTATAAGACTATGCTTTACACCTGGCTTCAATCTCAACTATTCCCACCTGTGCTGTTACGTAGTTCTGGCGATGGAAAGTAAACAATTTACTTTTTATGATATCTAGACGGCACAGAAAGTGTCTGTTCATATTAAAATAAACCTTTCGGGATTAAATTTTATGACACTTTTTAATATTGGCTTATTGGCTTTATAAGTCTAATAAATTTCGGGAAGTCTGTGGATGGATATTCCAGACCGTTCGCCATGGACCATCTATAGGGGAGGGCGGCTTATCTACAGCAGCGGACTTTAACAGGCAGTTGGTGAAAATCTTTATTAGAATAATATGAGCGAGACGTCATATTTAAGACTTTATAACTTTACACTTGGCTTGATCATTGTAAACATTGTAAACATAGTGATTCCAGGAAAACGAAACCAAGTACCCATTTAAGTTCCCTCGACATGTTTATCTCTAACACCACGCAGAGCTAATAGAGCATAAATTACTTACAATCACACCGTTAAGGAGTACACACGGTGGTGATTGCACTAGGGGAGTTTCCAGGCAAAACAACATCGGGGCAGGCTTTTAATTACACGTGCAGCCAACGACATGTCTGAGTAAGTAGAGCTCTTGAACATCAACTGGCTCATTGTGAAATGTGATGAGTTTCTATTGTTCGTCCGTTCGTCGTGTCTGTTTTTTTAGGTTTAGGCATGGGGAGTCCGTGAGAAGGGCTGAGTGATTGGCTGTGAAAGAATCAGTGGGGTTAAAGGATTTAGTGCTTCCTTCAGGCACGTGTTACGATTTCATCCTTAGCACATTAGCATTGAAGGAAGGCTCCTCCACCCGATGACAACTTAAAGGTGGCGGAAATCGGTCGGAGGATGGTGGAAGGTAAAAGCCCGAAATCGTCGGCATGGCACTTTTTGTGGAGAGCTATGTGGACGACCTCGAGGGCGTGGGCTAATAGCCGGCTGCGACGCAAGAGGTACGGATTCGATTCCCGCTACGGGACAAATGTTTGTATGTTCTGCATTATACTTGTTCTAGGTCTGGGTGTTGTGGTACCAAGGTACTCGTAGTTCCTGATGCCCAAGACACATGGAATCCTTGGATTCACACTATTGTGGGCTCAGAACGATGTATGTGCTTGTTGGGTGTTTATTTATTTATTATCTATTACTGTCTGTTGATGATGAAGAGAGCTTTTAAAACACAAATTTTCCATGTGTACATGAATGTGGTAAGGCGTTAAGTTTAACTTTGAAGCATTTTTTTTTGCACAAAATCACATCTGTTTGTTTCCTGACCTGTGTAGGCTTTCGCCGGCGACTGTACTTGTGAATATAAGTAGATAGGTGGTACTAGTTACTGTTCTCTTGTAAACTCCCTAACAAGCTGTGCTATAAAGCGCTTTAGATGCGCCTTCACTACTCCGCTGACGTTAACGTGACGCGCTCGTTGATAAGAGAATACGCGTGCAATTCGCTATACATTCATAATATGATATTTCATGCTGTTCATCCTGTATCCCCTTCTACGTTTATTTGTTTGTTTTGTCTGTCTGTACCGTAAATCTCGAAAACAACGACTCGAAAAGAAGATAGTGGGTTTGGGGACGCAAAATTGATCTAACTAGATCCCATTGCTGGAAAAATATCCACAGCCGGGAAAAACAAATAACAGGGAAAAATTCACAAGGTTTCAGGAATTAGGACTTGTAGTCTTGTTGCCGCCATGCCCAATAACATCACAGTTTAACCCAGGTCTCCAGAAAAGCTCGGTTTCCATAGTTTCTATAGGACAGCCTTTTTTCAGTGCAACTATACTTCAACTAGGTCACTGGCCGATGGCCTAACGGAGGGTCACCAATGAACAAGTTACATGACAAACAAAAAAATACCGTTTGAAAGCTTATAACACAGATACCTATTATTTATTCCTTCTGATAAAAGAAAAAGTCAGGCTAAATATGCTGTCAGAACAAAGTTTTTACATTGGATTGATCTCGCCTAGTCATTCAGACGTTGTTGCTTTTATTTTATCTAGCATTCATAAAAATCTTAGATAAGATACTAGTCTAGACTACCAAATTCTTGAGGACAGCCACGGAAAACAACAAAACCAACAGGAAATTCATAAGATTGGAGCGCAATAACAAACGTTTCATAAAAAAAGTTGAGCTATTAACGGGTATCGGATGATATTCGTAGAAGTGCAAGGTAACAGTTGATTCAGTTCATAGCATAAGCAGCTGTAAGGTGACTGACCTCTCAGCTTTGGTCTCCGATGACAGACTAACCGAGAAGACCAGCTATTCTAGAGAAAAGCTATTGTATAAAAAAACTAGCAGTGCCCTTACACGGTCGATATAATACTTCTCTACAGCTACATTAATAATAATACATCGGCTGTTGTACATTGGAGCATTAATAAATGAAATGAAAAGTGTAAACTTACGCAGCCGCCTCTGATTTTCCGACAGAGTAGACATAGCAAGGATTTCAACAATCCTTGAGTGACAAACAGGATGTACTTGACAAAAGGCAAACGAAAACAAAGAACCAGAAGAAGCCGCGAAAGAAATGAAAGATACACATGAGGGGGGGCTTGTGGCATTTCCATGCATTCTCAATTTCAGCTCTTCTGAAAACATTCCAGATAATGAGGAACGTTTATTTATGCTTACCGTTTTGTGGTAACCAGAGTAAAGTATTCGGTGTTATTCCTGTGTATAGCTAGCCTTTGCCCAGAGTACCCGAATAAAAAGTAAAGAAGTATTCTACGTCACCAACTACAGTTTCCAAATTATTCATAATATTAGTAGGATATTAGAAACTAGATGGGATTTATTATTATACGTTCGATGAGGAAGGCCACAGCGAACGTATTCTGATGAAATCGGAGACGTTCTTGATAAAGGCCAAATTAAGAGTAAACTAAACCTTGTATGAAGAATATGATAAGGATGAATGAAGCGAAAGAGGAATACCCGCATCGTAGCAAGTAGAAATTCGTGGTCTCTGCCTACGCCTTCGGGAAACAGGCATGAATTTATGTATGTAGTAGAAGATATGCAATATACAAATCCGTATACATTTACACCCTCGTTATTATAATACTAGTAGGTATTATCTACGTCTAATGTGTCATTCAAAATCCAACTGTACCTGAATTTTAATTCATTTATTTACACGCACAAAACACATCACAACCACATGCAGAAATACAAGTAACAAAATTCGGTTCTAATCTTGATTGCAACGTAAACATATGTGCGCATAACTAAATTAAATAACTATATCGAGAAAAAGTGAAACTTATGTTCGAGGACTAAAAGAAGACTAACAAGACTTTTTGCTATGTACGAGATATCAAGCACCCTAAGGTACCTTAAATCATTTATTTTTTTTGTCATCAGCCAGTCATGGTTTACACAACAGGGAAACCACCATTGCGCGATTGATAAATCGTGTCAACCGACACGGTTATTGCGAATGCATATTAACATGCGTTTAATAAACTATTGTTTATCTGTATGATAATCCTGGGTTGCGCCGGCGCTGGTCGCCCACCCACACGTTTGTACAATGTTATCGAAACTATCCTTGCCTCGCGTATAACGCGGCTCTGTCCGAGCTACAGAGGTAAGCTATGAAACTTCAAAGCACTCGAGGCGTAGTATTCCTTCTCGTTCTTAAAAGGTCAATAAGGTTAAACAATCAAAGAATTGAAATTATCGTACGATTTAAGGAAGTACCTTCAAACGGTCGACGAAACGTCAGTAGGAGAAATATATTAAAGTACTTATGCATAGTTGCACCCAAATTTTATATAATTTACTCTCAAAACTAATAAGGTTGTCAGACAGAAGTGCAAGGAGCAACACGGAGAGATAACTCATCCTGAAAAGACTCTCGAAACGAGTCGAAACCGTCGTTGCCTTATCTCACGATAGGGTACGTAAAAAATCTGTTTTTACTTTAAGAAAGGCAAACCTGGCAAATACTCGAATGGGTGTCTGTTAGAAGCTTAATGCACATTTCAAAAACAAGCAAATTTGTGACAAAATAAGTTGAAATTTATTCATTACGGACTTATAATAACTATCGAAGGCAGGGCTAGTTGAATAAAAGCTCTACATATTTGGAAGCGTGACACGACCATTATTTTACTAAACGAGGACATTACTTTGTCGGATTTATTGCTAATTTAAGAGCGATTTATAACTAAAGTATAGGTAGAATCTTTTATAGAAGGCAAAATGCTTTTAAGATTTTCTCACACCAATTTATGAATAGATTCTGTGATTGATTTACTTATATTTGTCTCGGGTCTGGGTGTTTTCTATGTTTAATATGTATGTTTTTACAAATAAAAATGTTTTATAAGTAGTATAACAGTCATGAAGTTCTCATAGCACAAGTTCTGCTAAGTTTGGGGCTAGATGATGCTGTGTGAAGATGTCCAACATTATTATTATTATTTAGTGGTTATATTACCTTTCAAGAAATCATAACTACTGTAGATGCAGAATTCCTTGTAACACGAATATAAAACATTCCTGGAGCAAAGGATCTCCGTCCTCAAATAATTAGTATCCAAAAGAGTTGCCAGCGGGCCAGACAAAACGAGAAGAATAATGATGTCTATTGCATATTTGCAGAGCGAATGGTATCTTACTTTGCTGTCGATCAGATAAGTCTGTACAAATAAAATAAAAACAATTTACTGTCATTTTCTAATTATGGTGCAGGAAATCCTGATGATTATACCTAGTAATAATAAGAGACAAACTTCTAAAACCATAAAAATGAGACACAGATCTCCAAACTATCCGCTTTTACGATCCAACACCTGCTATACCATTGACTTGTCATTTAAATTCCAAAACCAACTATACTAGTTACATATGTATGACTGAGTGTCCAAACCTAGCAATAATTCATGTAGGCATAGTTGCTTATAACATGGCGCCTGTGACAGACTGATAAACAAGCTACTGTGTCTAGTCATAGATCCTGCTACGTAATCTGTAACCGGTCATTGAATGCCTGTTGCCAACTTGCCATAGCTAATGGTGGTAAACCGGGTTCTTTAAAGGGGAAAATAATTAGTGAGAACATAAATAGATACTTTCATGGCGTAAAAGGAGAGTTGAGTCTTCATTCAGTGCCTGGAGCTCTGTGTCATTGTACTTTAGTAAGACTGGTTCACACTTACTTGGAGAGTGAGCATTTGTTGTTATGTTTACCCCGCATTAATTTAGAACTAAATCGCAGAGGTGAGAAGCTCGAGAACCGCAGACTGTTTTCAAAATTGGTGACCCCGACATTAATTGAATATAATGTATAACTAAACAACGTTTACGTTATATAAAAAAACAGCTTTGCTATCTTGATGATGGAGTTACTTGCTTATAAGGATCCATCCAGTATACTATGAGGTTTTTCCGTTTAATAAGAACAGCAGTTGTTCTTAAAATTGGTGACCTCTACGTGCTAAGAATACGAAATATTATGTAAGTTCCATCGAAGCCAACCCCTCGAGCAGCTGACTTCTAATGTCAAAGAACACAAATTGTAATATATCCGATCTCACCCAAGATTTGAACAAATATTGATTGATTGTAACAATAAATACTGTAGACAATGCGATAACAGTTTAACGGTGAGGATAGTCCATTTGCTGTCAACGGTGGTTTAAGTGGTCATAAAACACGGAACAGTGGTAAATGTGGCTTAATGGACCGATTGTTGAGAAACATCGGTACGGTTAGAGAGTAGTAAATAGCTCACCTTCGACAATCAGGCAAATATTGGTAGGTAAAGCGCGTGCTTTACCTAGACAGAGCCAAAAATAAACTAATTATTTTTTTTTAACGAAAGATATAATGCAATTTAAATTATAGGTTAGAAAATGATATGGCCAAAGTTCGTAGATTGTGTATGGTAAGCATTTGCTGGGCATTGGAATTTAAAACCCACTGAACTTTGTCTGTCATAAAATAACCGCCAATCAAACCGTCCTATACGTTATAGCGTGGAATATCTAGCATAATATAATTGTATGCTTACAAGCGCAGTGATGTAAAAATATCCAGCGATTTATTATAGTTGAGGAGAGCGTTGATCTCAGTAGTTGTTGGGTGCTTCATCACGTCTCGGATTATGTGCGTAAACATGTTTTTAGACGCACGTGAGACGTATCAAGCCTCTTGTTTGGCGCACTAAGTTTACACGAAGCCAGACAGCCAGCTGGTAAGTTGCACATGCAACTTAGTTGTCTGCCTGGACTAGAATTCAACGTGAAACAAGTCGGTAAAGTATGTAACCGCCAAATACTGGCGGCGCTACTCAAAGTTTAATCAATACTAGGGATGATTGGAAATGACAACTGCTCCCCCACAACGTATTGTGTGTAATTAATCTTCATAGTGTTTCAGTATTTGGCCGTAAGTTGATAAAAAGGCACGTTGATCTGACTGAAATCAAGTTACATAACACAGCTGATAGCTGGTCAGTTGCTAGCTGCATCTAAGTCTGTCAGGCTTTCTCAGGCATTAGGCAAGCTCCACCTTTCTTGGTAATTACTGTTTAATGCTAACAATACCTACGGAAGAGAATTTGACAGTTCAGCCATCTCTCGCGTTTAGTCCAAGCATCGGCGATCACTGGCAAGATTTCTACACATTAGTTCCCGGAACTATCCCCATAGCTATTTCCCGAGATTTATCTTAATTGGTAAATTATTTGCAGTCTCCGTAAATAGAAGGACAGCTTATGGTAGTCCCATTAAACCCTTACTTAGTTCTCATCTTAATTGAGCACTGTGGTGATAAATCTTGCACTTCCTGCGACTTGCTAATAGGTGTCCAATATTTACAATTTCTTTGACGACTTTTACAAGCATAACCAGGAAGCATAAAAGTCTGAAGCAAAAAAATATATAATGACGAAACACTTGCATAAAGCTGGTCGTTAACGCACAATTAGTGCTAAATTATGAGGAGAAAACACACAAAAGGTCAGGTTGAGAGTCAATGAGGCATTCAACGAGGCGTGTCTACGAATTCTTAACGCATAAAGCCATGTGTCGCGGTGGCTCCCACATACCTTATGGGGCACTCAAACGTTTCGTCAGGTTTCACGTAAACAAATTCCATCTGTCACACGAATTCTTATCTTATAGCTATGTGATAAAGTTAAAATTTGAGAGGTGGGAAGGTATGACGAAATACACGCATTCCGTCTGATCCTGGCAAAGTGAGGAGAAATGTTATCTAAGAGAATTGGAGGCTAATTAGTAAGGCAAGGTTCGATTGGCCAACAACAACAGCTGCGATTATGCAATGTCCAGCCCTGTCCAGTGCTGCAACTGGTTGAAAGCGTTTGTGGATATTGTTCTGTTAATTTGGAACACAATAGCCACTGCTCCATTTCGGAGTTGTTTGAATTTACGGACTTCCATTCTGGTTCCAATACGTTTATTTCTATTTTCTTACAGACTATGGCTACTCACGAGTCCTAAGTCGGTCTGAGACGTGTCTTATCTTACCTGGAATAAAACAAAAGCACATTAGGGAAAGCACCTTATGGGTAGCGGAGATAGTGTTGCGGAACTGATGTTTGACTATTAAAGGATAGCAAACAATAAATTCAACCGGTCACGCAAACACTTATGATTTAACTATGAAAGTTCTATGTCGGAGACTTCTAGGCGTTCTGACACCATTTGATGGCAACTAGCTATATTAATAAGTTTACCCTGATAGGTGATTTATTACAGAGACAGATGGTAACCGTTTGCCGTCTCGGGAGCCGTATGCCTATTTGCCACCAAATAACTATAAAAAAACATTTGTTCCGCTGATTGATTTCTAGGAAAGCTTCAGAATCATGTCAGTCAGCCCTATGCGTGCAAGCCCCAGTGACATTTGCGCAGTGCCTGCTTGCGTCTGGCACCAAAGTACCAACTACAGACGGCCAAGGTTACCGCTCCGCACCACGACAGCCAAACAGGCACGTGCAAAGCTATATCACAATAAATTAGTTCTTTACTTATAGCACCAGTATCATAAGCATTGAACACCCAAGCCAAAGGTTTTGCAGAAAAGAAGACAGGTATGAATTTTGCCAGTTTTTATTGTTTAGAAGAAACAAACCAATATTATTTTCTTTTGGGGGACAAACGGCTGTCTTGGTGCTAATGTTAAGCTTGCTGTTCAGTATTTACAAGAAAATTTACCAAGAAAATGGCAATATTTGCATTGACGTTTAAAACAATTTCTCATTTTCTTAACCCTATCAGTAAAAACACAGTACATATAATTATGGGCTTACAGCTTGTCCGGCCAGTGACAAGACGTGTGTAAACAAAGATGCACAGATCCGTATGCAAACAGATGTTTACGTAAAAATATCTGATAACAGTGTTTGCTAATACGCTACCAGTTTTCGGTAGCCAGGCCAATGACCATATTCGGTGTCACGAAACTCGAGAGTCAGCGTGATGCGGCGTTTTCACAGTGTTGCACCTGGTTGCGAATCTTAGCAAATAACTAAGTAGCTAATCAAGATCAGCTAGTATATTTTTATCAGCATCTTTTGTTTAGCAAGGCTGGTATTTCCCACCCACCTGTGTTGGAGTGGTTCAACACTTTCGAGATATCTTCAACTTCAAGCCTCTATTCGAGCACGTCGAAGACTCTCATCTTGTCTCTACAAGATGAGAGTCTTCGACGTGCACCCCTCTGGGTGCGGAATTTGAACTTTAAACGGAAGTATTTCACACTAGTTTTTGCCCACGGTTTCGTTCGCGTGGCATCCGGATAAATGTACACATATTATAAGCCTATATCTTTTATTCGCGATCTACGAGATCCTGAATGAAATAAGGAAGCAGAATAAAAACACCAAATACATTCGCATCGATAATGTTACTAGAATTAGGATTGCAAGTTCGAATACTTATGATGCAATAAATAATTTAAATATATGAAAACTGGATAAATATGATGAAATCAGTGCCGAGATTTGCATAAGAGTAATTCGTAAAAGATCAAAAAATTAAAGACTTAGGGCCTTACTCATAAAAAATTCAAACATTTGTTAGCTAACAGAAATGACACAGAAAGAGGCAAGACACATCAGAGAGTAAGCTAAGCAATTCTTAATATTCTTAATAAGCAAGGGCCTTAGATTGAGACAAATCAAAAACGAAGGTTGTTCGTCGGCCACTTAAGAAATAATGCAAAATCGATTTGAATATTTTAGGATCAAGACAAGAACATCCTTCACTTTACGTGATTGCGATCACGACTATAAAACTGCAGGAACCTTATCTTGTCATTGAAAACAAAGAAACCTTCATGTTTCGCACGAACCGATCGGTGAAGTTTATACAACGCAATAAATATTGCTTTCTAGCTGTGACGCTAATGTAACATCCATAAATAAATAATTTAATTACGATGCTGTCTTTCACTTGTCTGCGACTCAAGGTCCGTCTCAAGCAACAGACAGGGAATATCTTTTCGGAAATTACTTGTTACTGTCAGGCAAATAAATTGAACAAGTGATGTTTCTTTAACACTTTAAGAAAAGTGCTCCTAGTCCCATTTGCAGAATAACGCCTTTGAAAGTCTTAAAGCATTTTGTTATTTGGCATAGAGAGTTTGAAAGTGTATTTTTAATCCAGGATCTATGCAGGTAGTCCAACGGAAGAGTAAAGTAAGTAAGGAATATTTGAATAACTCTATCCCGCACATTGATAATTTTATACATTGGGTGAAGCCCTGCCATCGGTAGAAGTATTTGAATCTGATTGATGCAGACTTTAGTTCGAACAACCGCTGTGCTGCGAAGTGACGCTGTTTTAAAGTATATCAAAATAGTCTTTATTGTTTACTGTTTTTACATAAGCTGGAAGGATTTCTTAAAAGATACAAAACGTATACATATAATCAGAGTAGCTGAGGCTGTGATTGATGCAGACTTTATACAGAGATATTATGTTCTGTCAACTTCTGTCTCTCTATCATAACAGAGGCAGGCAGGCGCTACGGAAGGAGCGCCCGAGTCGACTAGTACATAACTGTCTGATTATCCATTACTTAGGATAAACGACCTTCATCATTTCCTCACACCTTATCAAGTCCTATGATGACATAAGACGTGCCAGCAATATAAACATGTAAGTTTCGTTTCTATCACGTCGAAAGTGATTTCTTCCGCTGATTCATGCCACACACAAAAATCGCTTTCTGTGTGAATCATTGCGCCGAACTGTTGACCAGTAGATAGGATCTTGTGTGGTGAACAGTAGATATTTGTTCGCGAAACGGTGCGCTAAATAAAAAATAGGTATTACAGTAGGATTTCACTTATCTATCTTTTATGCTGTGGCAATTACCATCGAATCAGAGTCACTATGCCTCGCGGTGTTCACTGGCCTTACTGAGGACCAGCGACAGTACGCTGGTAAAGAACCTCTCAAACAAAGTTCACTCAGAGCCTATGATTATAGTCGAAGAGAACCTCATAAGACCACACAGGTTTATCAATTTCCTAACGTAGAGTACTAGCTATTGCACATTATCGAAGACTTATTTCTCACACTGTCACATTACCTATTCGTTGAGTGCGTCATTTAAATCCCTTTCGTAATAACCGCTGTCACAGAAGAAATAATAGTGCCACGATCCCATAATTCGCTCATACATATTCATCAGGACGAGAATTCTAAGCGGATGATAATTTGGCTGAGAGAGTGTGTTTGATGAATCTGAAACTTTAGTTTGTGGTATACGGACGAATTTCCGGACGGTAATTTAATCTTGAACTAAAAAAGCGGAGTGGAGCAGAGATGTGCCCCTTTTAGATATTTGAAGATGACGTAAAGTGGCTTCTACTATGTACTTATCTAGAGTTATACTTTACTGGAAAATATGAATAAATAAATAAATGCCCAACAGATACATACAAAGTGCTGACCCCACACAAGGATCCCCTGTATCGTAGGAAGCAGGAATATATATATCAAGAACTGTGGGACCACAAACCCCAGCCAGAACCGGAACAAATATCTGCAGAATATGCAGACATTTATCCGCAGCGGGATTCGAACTCGTACCTCTTGAGTGGCGGCTACTCGCCGGCCACACTATGGAGGTCGTCTTGAAAGTAGCTTGCGCGCACTTAATTTGATTTTACCAGAACAAGTGTCTATTTCTTTCTATCAACAACTGTCACAGTCAAAGGCTCTCAGAGACATAATGTTGTAGGCAGGACAACCAAAATAAAACCAAACCTCTGTAGTGTGACGTAGAAGGTAACTCTGCTAGGTTTTCTTATAAAAAACTAAGATCCTCTACCTTGAAGCTAAGTATAATCCAATTGTAATAACCAGCTAATTGCATTGCTTTCGTCATTCGGAGACCTTATGCAGCAGGTAACATGATGGAATCTCTACAGTGGCAGTGAGAACATGTAATAAAGTGATAGATAATGTTTGTGATAACCAAGTTAACAATCAACCCAAGCCAGACCATTTTATACGAACCTGTTCTAAGTTTCCAGGATTTCATCAACGTTTTAGTAGAATTGCGTAGTATTTTTGAGTAACGTGCTATCGTGACGGATAAGATTGGGCAATTAAATCTCTAGAATCGAAAGTATCCGGTCTTATAATCTGACAAAGGCCATACTAAGCGTTGATTGCTAGGTATTTAACTGGTTTGTTGACTTAGCAATCAGTGTCAGTGCGGGGTCGGTCACCCAGTCAGTAAAGGTGGGCGATAATGATAAAACACAAGTTTATTTGAGTTTTAGCATCATTCCTCATGATTATGAGTAAATTAAAACTCTTTATATGGACTTTACGACAGCAAACGACCTTTTGCCATTCAGGTATTTTAAGATGCGAGGATCAACCATAATCCTCATCTATTAAGCAACTAACTACCAATCGGTAGTCTTAAAATCTTCGTTAAAAGCGTAGAACTCAGAAGGAAATTCGGATGTTGCAGCAAAAAAAGACTCCTCATTGGACCACAATTGCATTAGTGAGATTGCAGGAAGTCGGTAATGGAATCTGCTACATTTCTGTTAAAATGTATACCATCAGACATTCCATCATCGATTGCAACGTCCCTTAGTATTTAGTAGCAATGCATACATACATACATACCTGTTTCTCGGACGGGAAGGCTGATACCACGGATTTCCACTTGCTATGGTCCTGACATACCTCTTAATTCATACACTCAGTAGCAATGCATGTGAATCTGCCTTAAGAGTCAGAAAACGCTTGCAAATCTAAATTTCAGCGCTAGGTGAAGCTTTTAACATAACCTCAAGGGTGTCGTTTCGTCGCAGGAAATAAAAATAAACTCTACTTAGAATTCTAGATCTGACAAAATATTCAAGTTACAGAGAAAATGTGGTTCTTTCATGTCATTTAAAGGCAGACACACAGTCTACAATGATGGTAAGCGGTTACCATGGCATCTGTGCAACTCTGCAACATCAGTGGCAATGATGTTGCCTGCTCCAAAGACTCATCAAGTCTCATCTGCTGTAATTTCACCGGCACATACGAGAACCCTTCAAACAATTCTGTAACATTTCCCGTGCAACATCATTGAGAACCGATTAAAATATTATCACACGGCAATCCAGAGCATCCGGCATGTCTGCAGATTTCAAAACGGATTTGACCGATACGTCGTTCGGTTTGCGCAATGAACTTGTATCGAACGACCTTACACGTATGCTGTCCCGGACTTTGATGTTGCAAGGTTTCCGAGCTACTTTTTATGTGTTTCATTTAGAAAAGAAAGCGCATTAGTACTTGCCATAACGTCTGTTAAACTAAAGCTTATAGAAAATACGCTAGGAAAATTTGAGACGAACAAAGTTTCATTTATTACAACTGATGGGGGCATCTTGGAGGTGAATTAAACCCAAATTCATAATACCGAATAAATAAATCCGAAGTCAAATACTTCGGCACCCCTAGACGACTATTCAGGCGCTTGAAAATTCAAGCGCAAATTTAACCTTTATACACCTAGCCATAAGGCGAATGCTGAATGATGGATTTTGGGGGACTGTTCTACCCCCGACTATGAATTCAGGCTTTAGTTACGTCAAGAATAAAGATTCAACCATACAAAGTAGGGTATCGTCGGAATACGGGACAAACCTGAAATAGGTATAACACCTAAGAACCTACATTCTTAGGTGTTATATCAATTCTTTGTATCCATTTAGGTCTGTAGGTTAATTTTTGTGTGATTTAGGAAGGTACGTTAGTCACTGGTTCTTTCTCAGTCACGCGGTGATTGTTCAAGTTGATAGATGGATGGCGTTTTTTTTCGTAGAGATCAGAAAATTGTGTTCTTGTATATCACTTGAAAAAAGAACACGATTTTCTAGCACAATTTTAAATTTTTGAAGTACCTACTCCTGAACAGGCTTCAAAGGAAACGTAAAAGTTATTTGATTTAAAATCTTTGCGTATCATAGTTCTAGTCCTAGTAGAGCCCCCCATACATATTTCTGCTGTATAGCCGTGTTCTGGTTTGAAGGGCATAAGTGCCGGTGAAATTACATGCACATTATGCTTTTCACGTGTTATGCCTCAGGGTCGGGAACGCCCTTTTAACTCTAGCCCCCTAAATAAAGGGAAAAGCGTGAAGATAAGGATATTTAAAAAATATATAAACACGGTTATTTCACATACGGTCACAGTTACCAGGTAACTGAGCGTCGATAATCGGGTATTGAGATTAAGATAGTCATAAGCGGATTTACGTCATTCTGGTAAATTCGTATAGCGTTGAAAGTCATAATTAATTATGGCATATTTGGTTAAAGCTGCGTTTATCTGTTGCAGTTTTTATTTGCGATGCAATGTGCAGGTATATGTGTTTCGGATTGTTAGTTTGTTTTTCTATCGTTTAACTGATTGTAATGCGGGTTTTACGCAACATTTTTGTATTCTAGACTTCCAGGAACGATCTTAGAAGGTTAACGTTTCACTACACGTATTATAAAATAGAAGTCGAAGGTAAAGATAAATAAATATTGCTGGACATTTTCATCATCATCTAGCCCCAAACTAAACAGAGCTTGTGTTATGGGAACTACATGTCTGATATATAATATATTTTTTGTAAATACATACATATTATACATAGAAAACACCCAGACCTGAGACAAATATTTGCATGTACAAACATTTGTCCCGCGGCGAGAAACGAACGCGCAACCTCCTGCGTCTCAGGCGGGCATTCGCCCACTGCGCCTTAGAAGTTGTTAATAAATATTGTAAAATATTACTTTTTAAATAATGTTTAATGACATTGTTATTACCATTCGGGGAAACAAAAATGAAATAACTCGGCTTTTACCCGAAGCGAGGCAGGTTTATTTGTGGTCTATCGACGTCAATTAGAGCCCAGATTTTACAGAAAGTTTCCTGAATAGCTTTTGAAAGCAACAGCGGGCTATGATCATCAGATGATCTGATTATAGATAGGTAGTAGAGAATTTCCTGAATGCTGTGAGATGAGTCTACATACAGGAAGGGGAGGATACTAGCATAACTAACAGTTAGCAGATAAGTGATGACAACATTATATTAATATTATTAAGGATAATATTAATACAAATATAATTAATATAAAGTATGGATGTTGCTGCAAATAATCTTCGTAACTGCTGAACCGTAATTATTAGTTTTTATATACGGGTGTTCCGTATAAAGCCAAATAACTATCAGTAAATATATTTTTTGTACACAAAAAGAGTTTAATTACAGCTATAGATAAAAGTATGTCACCACGGAACGACCCTATGACTGATCCGATTTGGATGCAATTTTGAATATTTCTTAATATACGCCAGGTACTAAGTATTTATCCGAGTCGGTACCAGACGAGGGAAGCCATAGTCTGAAGCTAGTGTATTTGCCTTTAGCTATAAAGTTCTACTAGCGCGATTAGCCACGCAAAGTTCACTCAGAGCCGTAAATCGCCAACCGAACCGTAATCTAAACACGTCGGCTACAAGCGCGTCAGTAAACGTTATCAAAAGTTTACGGTTTACGCCGGTAAGCTGGGCGCGTTGATAAATTCAGAGATGTAGGTCAGCCAAAGTCTGATAATATGGTGAATGCTTTCTGGAGTTCTCTTGTCTGGAATCTGGGTTATTTTGATGGACGAAAGAGAGAACTTTATTAGGCCCATGGCATGGGTCATGTACGCAGTGTGAGAACCTACCCTATGACTTATGTCCAGCAGTGCACTTCTACAGGCTGCTGATGATAATAGATGTATGTTACACTTAGCCTAAGCTAAGGCAAATTTATGTTAGAAAGAGATCAAGAAGGAACATGGCTAAGTAAACTGATGTGAACTCTTCGTTTCACCGCCCCACAAATCACTTTAAGCAGTTAACCTTGCGGGGTAGACAGACAGTATTACTGGACCTTGACTGTCAGTTTTAATCGGAACTACAAGGAAAAATACCGTCCACGTCTGCAAATAATTAAAGATCTAACGCTTAGCATAGGGCCGTGGGAAACAGCTTCTGAGAACTGCGTTGTTTTTTCTCAGAAATTAAATACGTCATAACGATAAGCACCATTGATCTTTGTCTGTAGGATTTCGATTTCAATGTCGCCGGGCTAATAAACTTAAAATGGTTCGTTATTGTTCCTCTGGTGGTATAGCAATGTAAGGTCAATCTATTAAGATTAAGGGTCTTCATGTTATGTAGTTTGGAGGTAGTGTGTTCGCTACATGAAATATCATTATGGCAAGTGTCACGAAGATGTTCTTTCCAGAGCATTCTGATGTTGTACATAATCTGTTCCCCTCCTGTAATGTTCATGTGGGGAGGAACACATGAACATTACACCCTAGATCTGTTCGATGAGAAATGAGTGAGTGCGATGAGGTAAAAAACATCTCTCACTCATACATCACTGAAGGGTGTGCGCAAATGTTCGTGTTTAAATTTACAGACTAATTTCTGTTTTTGTTTATACCAAATCGTATTTCAAAACGTTTAAAATTGAGAGAGAAATCGGCGTGCAAACGGTCGGCTGGACATGACAAAACTTTTGGGGTACAGGGTTCCGATTTTGCCATTTGTCTTCGGACCCCTAAAAACGGCTGAACAACTGATGTACAATTTTAAATTTTCTACGACCACTTACGTATAACCTTGACATTATTGTGGCTTAACGGATTTACATTTTTAAGATTGTAACTTGAAGAGCTTGGCTTTCTGCCATGTAGGCTTGACATCGATAGGCTAAGTGGTAGGTAGGTATAACCAGTAAACTTCATACATACAGTCACACTGCACTTACGAAATGAGTTCCGTCAAAAAAGTATTATATTTGAGTTCATCTCATCAAGATCTTGACTTTGATACACATATAAATTAGCTTGGAAAAGTTTTTATTTGACATGTCATACATAATCGTATCTGGTGGCTGTCATTCTTCTTTTTGACAGCCTATGTCACTCTCGGGATCCTGAGTCCAACGATAACTCATTTATCAAAATCCATTCAGTAGTTAGGTGTTACGAGGTCATAAGGAATCCCAGACAATATACATACTCGTAGATACACACGCGCGTAATAACAAAATAGTTTATTTTTTTCAATGTTTTTGTACGGCGATCCTTTTAGGTTTTGACTAGTAGTTTTTTTACATCCGTTCCGGCGTAGTTTGGGTACGGAACCCAAATTAAAAATTGACCACGCTTTTGGTTTCTACTAAATTAATGATAGTGACAATAGGATGCCCCCCCCGAATTGTGCAATCGAATATAAATACCAGCGTCTATAACTTCGGTAGTTTTACGTCTATAAAAAAAGGCGCTTATCATAATGAGCTTCATGTTTAAGTGTTATCCACACCGAACCGTGCCGTGGTCGATCGAAGCATGATGTTTAAGTGAATCGAGTGAGTACTGAGATGACAGCTGATAGAGGAGAGTGGACGAAGAAAACATGTTATGACGACCCCACGTAATGTGGGATAAGGACAAGAAGATGATGATGAACACGTTTGACACACCTCCGCGTCAGCGCGAGGTATTAAAAGCAAACTAGTGACAATAATTGTATTCCACGTAGCGCTCTATCAATATTTTGGCTATTGCTATTAGTGGAACTTGAATGTTTTTTTTTATTCATTGAAATCACAAGGATCATATAGAAACGTCAGCTTAAAAACCTCGTAAATTTACGCCGATCAGGCAACAAACTCTACTTGTTATATTTTTTGATAAGGATCATCAAAAAAAATAGCTATAGTGCATAATAGCACCATTTAGTGTGGTGACAATCGAACAATTGGATTGTAAATTTGGTCACCAATAACATATTTTTCCACGAAAGGCAGCTTACGCCGCTACGGTACATTGGCTTCAGTGGTCGGGGGACAATGGGAATAACCCAGATATTTTACTTTTTCCGGCGGCCGATGTGTGATTTCATGCATCAACTTATATATTTTTTCTTCCCGGTCCGGACCGGCCACGGCCCTGAATGGTGCGGATGGACCTTAGCGACCAACTCTGGGAAAACCCAAGACTGGTTTTTATGATAGATATTTAAACGGACACTATTATAGGTTATTTTTAATTTAATTGTACTTTGGAACTGATTACAACAGGAACAACTAGTTGGAGATTATCATGTTTATAACAGAGATTTCGCTAAGCATCTCGACATAACCGTGCGACGAAACTTGTATGGAAATCTTAAATCTGACTAATTTGAAAGCACTAATATTGTGGCTATCACTTTCTTTTGTTACTGTTAATAAAAGCGAGCGTTAGACAAAATTTCGTTAATCTCGACCTTTCGGGATAGATTTCGGGAGTACCCTGCGATACCCTGTAAAGCCGTTTAAGTTGAATAAATGACGACCATCATCCACTGACATTTTTCACTTATCCACCATACCCTAATCAGGACTGATTAATCTGATCATAATAGGACCTAGATAATGTCACTATCCGCCCATTTCTTTCGGCAGCAGGCTTCCTATAACTCAATAAATGGTAGAAATTTCACCGTATAAACGCTTACACGACACGAAAAATTCCACGTGTTATTACGTCGTATCAGCTGATGTTTTCCGATCGAAGGTCATACGTTATGTTCCTTTCTTAGCGAACGGGCGTAAGACGATTCAACTGTACCGTAAGGCGATGTTACAATAACACGGTATAATGTCAATATAGGCGCGTGCGGGAAAATGACTCGCGTATTTGATATGTTTATCGATTCGATCCTCAATGGCGACTCGTGGGTGGAAAAACACGATATTACTTTGTTTTCACCCGACAAAATTATCGCTTACGAAAATGAACTTCACCGACATAACTTTGGACAGGGCATTTCATTTAGCTCACAGAAACGAAAACCGCTGTGGAGTAAAAAATGTTCTTGATCGGTGATTACGAAACGAACGAATCGACGCAGGGCAGCCTTATGAATTGAGTGGTGGTGTAGTTGATTTTTTCAAAGTCCTCTAACACTAACTACTAAGTCACTACAAACGAAACAAAAAATAACTACAATCAACTACATACCAAAATCTACAAGAATAAAAAAAAACTATTTTCCGGGTGTCGGGGAAGTCGGGTGCTAAGTTCACAAAACCCATTTTTTTCTTGGGCCATTTTAAACCAAAGTATACATCAGTATATGACACCACAATATTACAACACTTTCAAGGCAAAGCTTACAATACCATGAATATCCACACGTTACGAGCACGAAAGCTAATTTACCAAAGTGGTAAGGTCAAAGCCATCACGTAACAAACAGCTGTATACCATACCACCAGCAACCAATACCATTGCTTAGAATTCTACGAGGCAAAGCAATCTGCATTGAAAGCCCTGCATTGCAGTTGCCTATGTTAACAGAACCACAGTTTTATAGTAGACTAGTTGCGCACCACGGTTTTACCCGCGTAAGTTTCGATTTCGTGGAATATCGGGATAAAAAGTTACAATGAAGTATTTTACTGCTACATAAATACCCTTGATTATAAAATTATTTGTTTGAATAAGAATTAATACTACGATACGAATGTAACCAACTTTTGTTTCTACCGGCCGGCGCGGCGATCTAATTAAATTTTAGAACACAAAAGCTGCTATTGTGACTTAACTATGATAGTTAGATATGTTCACTCGGTGTCTTTTTTGTAGGTAATAATGAGTACTTTAATCATGTAGTACATAATTTTGATGTATCATTAATAGTTTTCTCAGCGCACGCCAAATAATGAATTTTAGGCAAAATTTTGCTACTTTGTGTTACAATATTGAAATTTTCTTAAGGATATTTTTTTAAATAAATTATAGACTATGTTACTTCCTGAAAATTTTGCTTTAAATTTGTGAAAAAATTGTTAAAATTGGTCCAGTAGTTTTGGAGCCTATGCGGTACAAACAAACAAACAAAAAAAAAACCTCTTTGTAATATTAGTATAGACAGAACGCGCCGCCGAATTTATCGACCCTAATACCGAGCTGCAAGCGGCTGGCTTCGCGACTCGCAGCTTCACTTTGAATAACCCATTGCATGGACTAGTTTCGGCTGAGAAAGACACCAAGCTAAAGCATCTAATCATTGTACTGGTGCGTGGCCCCCATAATACCACCATGTATCGTAAGCAAGCCGCCAAGCCGCTTGCAGCACGGCCACATGCGTCGCAAGCCGTCTAGCTATCTTGTCACCTGACAGCCTTTTTTGATAACCAGTAAATATGCTACCAGGTATCCACGTATACAGCTGGCAGGGTTATGTGAGGTTCCTAACAGCCTAGCGCGGCTACAACCGGCAAGTTTCATTCGAACAAGTGTCCAGCTCTGGTGTCGAAGATTTAAATCCGCCGAGCCTTCCAAGAGCACGGAAGCGATCTAAACGCTACTACTGGTCACCCATCCAAATGGTGAAAGTGTAAGGCTTTGTTTTACATAGGTAGACGATCAGTTAAGAACGGCTAGGTGGGCAAAGCCGCAAGTATCGACCATACACCATAAACCCGCTTGAATGGGCTTGAATGAACAATAAATTCAATACGATGAGCGATGAAAGATTGAAAGTGATCAATCAACTATTGTCTAATTCGGAGAAAGTGTTCAGATCCATCATGGTTTGATCAGATGCCAAAAAGTAACAATAACAATAGGATTAATTTCGGGGAGTACAGGGGCAAAGGTAGAATTTGATCAAAGATTTTTTACAGAGTAATTCCTGTTCTTTTTACAGTGATTAGCAACGGTAAAAGCGTTGTTTTAAAATATTAAAACATACGAATAATATAAACTCCAATAGCAGAGTCGTCTAAGCTCAAAAAAGTAAATCATTATAAAAATATAATTCATTACATTTTAATTAGGACTGCAAAAACTATTGTTTTTTTTATAAAAGCCCAGATATTTGGTTCGTATTAGTGACCCTTTGCGTGACGATCGATAGTATCATTTGAAAGGATCAAGCTAACAGTAAAGCAGAAAGTAGTGGGGTGCCATAGATAACACATTTAACAGCAGCTGCTGGAATGTTTTAATGTTTTCAAACATATCTTTAGATCTTTAGGGGTTGACGCAGACGACTACTTGTTAATCCCATGTCAACTAGCACTAGGTTATTTACGATGTTACCATTAAGGCAAATAAATGTGTTTTATTACCCTGTCTACCTACCAATTTTTTATGTATTTCATCATGTTTTAATGAGTTTCACTGCTGTTTCCAGTACTTCTATCATGACGACCAACGCCGCGTACGAAGCAAAACAACAACAATTAATTCTATCGTTTATATTACTCGTCTCATCAGAGCGAAGACTAAAGAAACTATAGTCTTAGCTTTTATTCGTAAAAAAACATTAACTGTTAATGTTTTTTTTTACGAATAGAGCTCTAGTATTAGTGTACCTAGATTAGCTGTGAACAAACAGACGCGAAAACCGTTCACACGGCAGAACGAAAGCTGATCTCCGATCAAGTTTTCATCCATCAAACGGATCTTACAAATAAGGCAATTAGAAGAAACTGGGCTTTACCCATCAGAGGCTCAGTTTCTGCGGCGGAATCACAAACAAAGCTTCAAGCACCTGCAACTAGTTAAAAACCTTATTCAAATATGAAACGTAAACGAATCAAATTATGGTCTGTTTTATAACGGAGGAATTCGAAAGATATTCAGAGTTGGCAGACGCATTATGTAGACAGACAATCTACATAATACGTCACGGCTAACATTACATACGGAATCCAGACTCTTTCGAGACATAATTTTCCTGTTTTTGTTTGGTTCACGGAATGTTTAGGTTCAAAGGCCTAACATCGCGTACGCGTTGCCTTCCAAACGCAAGCATGTGAACGATGAGATGTTTGATAAAACTAAGCTTTGGAACCAGTACACCTATGAACTGTAATGTATTGTAGTGTGCGTGCGCGGGGCACGCGTGTGTTAAGGATGCAACTTCAGTCTACAATAAACGGTTAAACTAGCTACCTACATTAGTGGCGACGAGGATGGGATGAGCCTATGAACCTACCATTGTCCATTTTATAATAATAATAATACTAGTACTTTTTCACACAGAATCATCTAGCCCCAAACTAAGGAAAGCTCATATTATGGGAATTACATGACTGATATATACTACTTATATACTTATTTTAAATTCATAGGCAACACCGTCATTCTTTTAAATAGTTATCACCATCCTAAGGTTGTCTGGAAGAAATAGCTTTCAGCGATAAGCCCGTCCATTGTGCAATTCTTTTGTTTTTTAATTATGTTTTGTACTGTAAATTGGTGTTATGCACAATAAGGAGTTTATCTATCTATCATTATTATACATAGAAAACACTCAGACCCGAGACAAATATTTGCAGATCATACAAAAATTTGTCCAGCAGCGGGAATCGTACCAGCATCCCTCTGCGTCTCAGGCGGGCCTTCGCTCACTGTGCCACATAGGTTATAAGTAGATTGTAGTGGTTACAAAGGGTAACTTGAATCAAATGTTTTGGGTCGAACGGAGCAAAATACTTATAGGGTAGAAAAATCTTGGGTCGAACGGGGAAGCACTCCTAGGGGAGTCTAGGAAACGAGACCATGGCAACTATTTACAAGGTCATTTTTCAAATTTTAAGTCATTGTCTAAACTTGCAAATAGGAAAGTTTAGAAGTGTTTGCTTCTTCTTCAAATTTTAGGAGTTTTGGTATTTTAAACTCAAACTAAAAAATCCTTAAAGGAGAAACTACCTAAATCGTTTTTTAATCGTACTTAAAGGATGCAGGATCGTGACGAGCTCGGGAAAAAACAGGCTGCTGCGATCATTAGGACATTTTTACGAGTCTTAAACCAAATTGATGTTCGCGCTTTGATGAGGAATTTGATTTCGCAGTCATTAAGATGCCATTATTTCAAATGAACAGTTTACGTTATTTTAAATGATAATAACATCGATTTCAAATGGTTTTGAGGATATGACAACGAGTCGGTCAAATAAAAACATAAATCATTAACATCACTAGCATAGAATGCCACGACGTACGGTCTAGAGCCACCTTAATCTGTGCGACCGTGAATCAAACCATGTTTTTTAAAGATCATGCAATATGGCTTCTATTCAGAAACTTAAATTGGGTACACATAGATTCCATTTACATTCCGGAACCGGAAGGTGTTAGAGCGCGGATACGAAGGCGCTAATGAGACAATACGACGTTCTGTGTTCTACAAAAGTTCATTCACATGAACGAAAATGTTCACTATTTTCAATTATTCATATTGTAAAACGGGAAATTTCACGTACCGTACTATCGGTGAAAGAACCGACATAGTTTCGACTCATACGAGAGTTTTCATCAGGGTGTTCGCGACGCGAGTCGATGATGAAGACTCTCGGAATGAATTGAAACTTAGTCGGTGCCTTCACCCATAGAATGGTACGTGAAAATTACTGATTTACATTATGAATATTTTCAATTAACCTAATTTTACTGGCCGACTGGCCGAAGAATGTGCTAGCTACATTCATTCGCATCAACTTTCTTTGTCAAAGTATTTTCCGTAACGCTAATTCTGTTACTAATTTGTTGGGTGTACCTATGTACTATTAAATAATAATTAACACCTAGCAGACACATACATATTCCTGACTCCAAACTAAAATTACCTGTGTCGTGGTTATCAGAAACTACGAGTACCGTATTACTACAACACCCACAACACCAACAAATAAACATAAGAATTGATGTATGCAATATCACTTGAATAATAAATAACTTTACACTGTTTGGTACAAACAGATATCTACGATCTTTAAAGTAAAACTTTATATATTTTCTTAGAAAACTAAAGCCTGAATTCATAGTCGGGGGTTGAACAGTCCCCCAAAATCAATCATTCAGCATTCGCCTTATGGCTGGGTGCATAAAGGTTGAATTGGCACTTGAATTTTTACTTAACGCCTGAACAGCCCCCTAGGGGAGCCTCTATTCGACTATGAATTCGGGCCTAATACATCATTATCTTGAACTATTCATTCTAGAATAGCCTTACGTAAGTACTTCTAATAACATTTTGCTATATGGTTATCAGGGCTTAAGGGTTACGGAGTGGAGTGTCAGTTCGAGAATACCCTACCCTCCGAACTACGAGTAGTTGATGACTGTATTTCGTCGGCCATTGTACTTGATATGTTGAGAGCATTTTATCCTCTGAAGACAGGAACACTGGCAAATAATCTAAGAAATAAATCTACATATTCGCCGAATGAAATAAACAAATATAAGGAAAACTAAAACAAAGATTTGGGTCTCGCTTGGATACGAATCAAAAATATGCTTTATCCCCAAATTACCGGAATGTTGCGGGATGCTCTCAGTCGATTGGCGTTGAAGGGGTTGGCGCCCCATCTGAAGGGTAAGGCGAGGGTGATATTGAAATATTGGAACTTACATACCGCAACATTTACAAAGGCATATATAGAATGGTTGCGCGATAAATTTAAGTCTATAGTTGGTACTAAATGAAGCTTTGAAGGTTTGAACCTAGGATCAGTTATTTTCCTGGGTTCAAATTTGAAGGTTCTTCCAGACGATGGATCTTCCAGAGATGCTGACTGGTTATTTTAACATTATCTTTTATTCATATTTTTTTAGTAAGTATTAGTTTTTTTTGACAATTATGTATGAAACTTTTATAAAATGTGAGTTAGAAAAATAAGTTAGGCCCTTTCATTAATAATTTTCACATATTAAATATTATTATTATAAAACACCCAGACCCGACTTACTTTGGGGCTAGATGATGCTGTGTGAAAATGTCTAGAATTATTTATTATATTATATTAATATATATTTTCAATGGACAACATAGTATTTGAGCCAGTCTTCGTACCTACCTAACCTACGTAGATGGAGGACGTTTACCTACACTTTATGCATTGACCGAACGAAAACTGCGCAAATACAAGCAGGTAGGTATGTACCTAGTCCGCTGAAACATGTAAGTTGAAAGGGGGTCACAGACCCCACATTGATACAATAGACATGACCTACATACCGTTTCGCTAATAAAGAAATTGATAATTCTTGCCTACTAGAAACAAACAATGTCACAGGATATGTTAATAGTAAGGCTGTGCAGTAATAAAGAATTTAATAATGTTTACTTGATATTGTGCAATTAAATGGCTTGGTCATTTCGAATTCGAAGGGCCGTGCCATCAGTGTTCCAATAAGCGGCGATGGGCTTTCAACCTATCTGCTAACTACTTGCAAAACGCGGGCATGTGCAAAATGTAATCTTTGGACGTGCCTTTGACTACCCCTACTACTTTCACAACCTCTTACTATCCTCTACATCCAAAGGTTGTATGGATAAGATCGCGTCTAAGCGATAAGACCGCCCATTGTACTTTCTTTATAAGTTTTTGTGATTGTTATTTGTTTAAGGTGTACAATAAAGTATTTTCGTTCATTCATTCATTCATTCATACCCCCTACTTTTAGTGTCCTCAAATGTCTAATCACTGAGTAAGTATCTGAGGATGACCATCATGCGGAACATTTGAGGAATATATTAATACGGAACAGTGTAGCTGTTCCGTATTAATACCAATAAATAAGAACAAAAATTGGGATCAATTCATCATTTTGCTGTCAAAATAAAGTTTTCTACTTCCACTCTCCTCTATCAGTACTCACTCTATCCATCTACGTTCACATTTAATAGGTACTCTTTTTGAGAATTTGATTCCTTCCTCAAGCTAGTCTTATTCAATGGTCTCCAAAAAATACCCCTACAAAAACTTCAATTCAGACTGAACTTTGAAGAATGGACACTCATTCAACATAATTAAAGGATAACCTACATCAAAATCGTCATAATTAATAGGATTAGTACTATTAAGGTTCGATATGCTTTAAAAAAGCTGGTGGGTGGCTATTAACATAGTCGAAGTCATGTGGGTAGTATACCCACAAACTATGCTGATCCCAGTACTCCACCAAAAATCAGATTATAGGTGATATATGATTAATTGATTATACATAATGCTACAATTTTCATACACCCTTATAATATTCTACCATCTACATGGTGAATGATGATCCGCACATGGTGTGTTAATATCAATTGAAATACAAGATTGGAGAAAGCAAATCAAGAGTCAATTTGTATGATGGTTAAGTTCAAAGTTCTAAACAACTTTGAACTTAACCATCATACAAATTGATGAAATTGATTGCAAAAACCCGCAGTTCAATAGGATGAGCCATATCGGAGATAAATGGTAACAGTCAAATGAACACACATTTATAGCAAATGCATAATTTACGGGCTCCTTACGCCGCGGGAAAAAGTAACGAAATTATGTTCTACAAACAAGTTTATTTGCATATGCAAGTAAATTTGTTCTAATATTTTAAGAATTTTATATAAACGTCCATCAACTTCAGCCAGATTGATTTTTCCATACAAATTTTATTTTCTATTTGCATCTGCTAGGGGTGAAATTTCGTTGAAAATTGTTCCCTATACATACACCCATAGAAATATACCCTCCAAATTTCAGGTATCAAGGTTTAACAGTTTACGCTGCATGTAGATTGTCAGTCTGTGTGTCTTGCAATGATCTCATATATTTACATTATTGTATCCATACAGAAGACAAAGCAAGATATTGATTGTTTTTTTAATTTTTTGTTCTCTGGAACTAGCGGAATTTAAATTATAACAGAAACATGAAAAACAAACTTATTTATGTAAATAGTATGCTATTTATTCATGTACCCTAGATTATTCCTGATAAATATGATACATAATTCTGCTAATTGGAGAGAGGTCAATGACCTGTAGTTGGGAGCATGGTGGTATTGCAACTACAACATTCAAACTAGATCCCAATAGGATTTAAGCAGCTCACATCAGGAATAACGACAAAAAGTTATTTTTGAAAAAGTTAAGGACAGTTTCAGGTAAGATATTGACTATACTACAGACACAAAAGCACATCCAGGAATGCTGATCCAGCAAACAAAAGCACCAATGGTTTAGTTGACTAAAAAGAATTCAAGGGTATCTAGACAAATACCACTTTCTGTTAGCGTTAAGGCCTGCTGAATGCTTGAATTGTATGAAAATGACATTAGCTGTGGAAATGTCATGTGACTTCTGCCAAGATTTGCCTTGACAAATTTGCGTTACCGTGAAAGGAAAACTAAGCTTGTGGTATTTATCTAGCTCCTCTGAGATACTTCTCTTTATCATTTGACAAAAGATAGAAATCGCTAATTCATTTTTATATTTTCTTCAAATACCATATTCTAGAACACAATAATGGTACCCCCCAATTTTATTATATAAAAAAATCATATAATGTTGTTCCTGATTAAAGTTCCATAATCCAATATATATAGTGATGACTGGTGTGACAATGATTGAATAGGTACTAAAAAACATTAATAATCTTTTGTTTACATTGCTTAACAAACTGGCCGTAAAGATTATACTTTTGGGCTAGTTATGTTGACTTCTTATCAACAGCTTATCAATTGGAATGTGTTTCCGATTGAAACAAAAGTGGGAAATGACCTTGTACACTTGATGAGCTTCAAGGATGGGTGAGTTATCTGTTAGTGAGTTTATCGACATTGGAAATTACTGTGTAACTAAGTTTTCTGTGTAATATTCAAAAGAAATCACCAAACAATATCCAAATGTTTACTGCTACATACATTTATAATGGGTATGAAAATCTTTTCAACATAATTACCCTATTCCGAATATCATCATCATCCTATAGAAGTCTGCAGGTGGACATAGGCCTTCCCCAAAGAATGCCATGATAAAGGCTTTCTTACAGTCGTTCTTGATTTCGTGGTAGCTATTCGATAAACTTTATCCCCCAGCAGTTGTCAGTTCTGCAAGCTCCATGCCACTTCAACTTGCAAATTCTGAGAGCTATGTAGGTGAATTCAAAGATACCAGTCATTGTCTGTAGGTCGCCAGCAGGCTTAGCATGAGATAGATAAACTCTTTATTGCACACCGAAGCAAAATACAAAAATTGTAATATAAGTTACAATGGGTGGTCTTATCGTTAAAAGCGAGAGCACTTTTGTTGACTAAGACAAAAGAAACTGCAGTTACATGAGCTAACTTAGCTTATGGGTTGGCCTGCATTTTAAAGAAATTGATTTATTGATTACTTCTGAAGATAAAACAGTTGTCTTGGGTAAATGAATGTAGTATTTTATGAAAGTAGCATAACCAACCGTTTGACTATAATCTCACCTGATGGACTGCCAATATGGTCAAGTAATAGCGTTATCAAAAATGCCTATTACTATTGAACTATTATATTCAGACTTTTAGCGATTTTAAGATTATGACAAGAGTATCACCACTACTCACCATTAGAGCTCTTCAGATCCCTGTGTATGAGCGACATGGGCGCTCCGCCGTGTAAGTAGGCCATGCCGCCTGCCACCTGTATAGCCCACTCCACCAGAATATCCGGCCGGATCTTCCGTCCGCACAACACGCGGTTCAGCGGGCCCCCGCGCGCGTATTCCATCACAAGACATAAGTTAGGCTCCTCGAGACACACACCCTTCAACGACACTATATTCTCGTGCTGCAGCACCCAGAATAACCGGGCTTCCTGCAGAACGCTTTCTTTGATTACATCGATGTCCTCGTTCGCGTCCTGGCGCGCCGCCTTGACCGCCACCACCTCATCATCCCAATACCCACGGTACACCTTCCCGAAACCCCCGACACCTATAACCTCCTCGAGTTTCAGCTCGGAGAAGCTAACCCGCGGCGGTTCGACCACTAACGGGTCTTCCTCGGTCACGTAAACGGCCGGGAAGATGCCGACGCGGTCGCCGATCTTGCCCGTCCACCAGCCTTCGTCCCCGGAGATGTTGGCATCCTTGGAGAGCACCTCGACGATCTCCCCGCGACGCAGGGACAGCTCGTCCTCGCCCTGCGCCGCGTAGTCGTACACGGCGGTGAAGAGGGCCAGCGGGCGTTGGGTGTCGGCCATGCCCGCGCGGCCAGCGGCGGGCCGCGGCGGCATCAGCCCGGCTGCGCGCCCATCGCCCCGCGCCTCGGGCCTCACGCGCCCCGACACTGCTGCGGCGCCCGCCCACCACCGCACATAACGCACGACACAGCGAGCCTAGCTAGCCGACCAACTCTCGTTTAGATCACCGTATTATTCCGCCATCTTTGTTTCTAGCATCGATCATGGCGGTGTTGTGTAGGGAGTGTTGAGTTTATGACGGCCGTCGGTATTGATTTCGATGGTCGTTTTGTTTGAGATGTCGCAGGAACTTCTTCGCGGCGTTCTTTTTAATTATTTTTCATTCATTTATCCGCGATAAACTTTATACGAACGAAATGACATCCGCACCGTAGCGAAGTCAGTGACAAACTGACGTTTGGGGTTGCAAGTTTAACGTTTACTTATACATTTCCTACCTACCATTTTCATTTTCTACCACAAGATGCATGGAGAGAAAAAAGTACAAAGAAGATAAAAAAAATATGTTACAAAGATTAAATTTTTCTATGCTTTTTGTAATTCAATTAACAATTTATGTAAACTATAAAACAGCTGATCATGATATTTATTTTTGTTTCTTTAAAGTTGGTATCACTGAAGACGAGTTAATACTGTAGTTTTATTATAGGTGGCGTTAAACCAACTATTATCTAATCCCTGTCTGACTCCGGCGGCGCGGTGATTACTGTTAGTTTGGCTGTGGGTCAGTCTCATCATGGTATTTGCTGCATAGCTAGCTCATTTGTAGAACCAAAATAAAATTTATCTTAAGATCAATTTTATTTTTGTGAAAAAATGTTTTACTTATAGGTTCGACTTTTTATAAATTGGTATTTCAGAACACCAACAATCAGGTCCCATGGTGTAATGGTTAGCACTCTGGACTTTGAATCCAGCGATCCGAGTTCAAATCTCGGTGGGACCTTTAACTATTTTTGTTCATGCAACATTTTTAATATTTTCTTATTTACTAATTGTTATTAATAATATCAAACTGTTACCTACATTGTCGCAAAAAAATGTTGATAAGACAATGTTATACTTTTGAGCAGTGTAGAAAATGTAGTCTGTGGGAGTGGAGTGTGAAGGGATGCTGGGTAGGGAGCATTATTGATCGTGCGAAAATGGGATAGTCGTATCCATTCGCGGCGGCCACCCAGCCCGCGAATGTCGGACCGCAACGCAACCTCAAAAACACGCTTAGAAGCCTTAATCACAAGACTAACAACCCAAAAATCAACGTAAAAACACAAAATAACCAAAAAGGAAATAAACAGTTGAAACAAAATGTGATATCCAGAGAAAAACAGTGAAAACCCGATCCTAAACATTCTAAACGTGACATGCCACCGTGGAATCGCAAAGAAAATCGTTTAGATCACTGAAATCCGCTTTCCCCTGAAAAATAACAAGAAATCAACAAAAATAATAATTGTGATAATTTCGATTAAATGATTTTTTTGTGCCTCTTTAGTCTTGCTTGAATTATGATGGCCGATTTATCTCCTGGTTAAGATAAAGTATGGAGAAACTAATGAAAATGTGTTGTGGTATTAATGTTTTCGGTGAGCAGTTCTGTCTGAAGTGGTGTTGGCGTAAACGCTGGCCAGAATTCATAAAGAACTCTCTTTTAACATCCCGTGATATATCGTTTTAACAATCCCCTGTGTCTTAGAAATAATTTAGAAATAGAACTATCAATATCAAAATGAACACGTTCAACGCCCCGACCACGCAGATCAATGCCATTGACAAAATGACAACAGTTAAAAGCAATAAAACAGTAGATTTGGAAGGATACGTCATCATTGTGGTACAGACTAAAGACAATAAAGTCAAATTATATGGTAAGTACACTGAAACTACGCTTATTAGCTAACGATCACCGCATTTTTTTTTTATAAAACGCCTGGTCAATTTTTTATAGCAAGCATTTCTTACGTGCCCACATATCTACCAAAATAATGACCTATCAAATACATTGTAGGTTATTAAACAAATTATTGATTTAAGTACTTAATTTGGATTAGGTAGGTACCTATTTATGAATTAATTTCAATTACTTATGAAAATAATTAATGCAAATTATAAAGTTACTTTCTTAAAATAATGTCTCACACGATCAGCCTATGTTTAGATCAATAAATAGACAAGTGTTTAAGTAATAAAAGAAGTTTAAATTGGTAGGTATATCCCAGTCGCTAGTTCAATTACGATATTTTTATTTGAATGCGCTGCCATACACTAAGGAATAAAATAATAGATGTTTTTAATTTTGTATACACAGTAAATAATTATATTAATAACTAAGTTGATAAGTAGTTATTGAAAGTATTCTTAACACGTCAACCGTGAATCTCAAAAATTTGGTTGTCTGGTAGGAATTCTTTAGTTTAAGTCTAAATGCTGTCACTTTTTAAAAGTAAATTGTGTAATAAAGTGTTAATAGGTAAATAAATAAAATATAACTTTCGTAGGTATAAAAAATTTGAAAAATGTATAATTTCCTATGTTATGTCCTATGTTCTAAAGCCGACATTTAACCCATGATTGTAAGAGGTTGGAATTTAAAAAAAAACATAGAGTAGCAACAGCCGGAGCTCTTGCCCTACCAATTAACCGTCAGTTCCGTTCTCGTTCACCCTTGGCACTTACAAGAAATAACATAGTTTCCATGCTTCCCCAGGATCCCCAGCTGCGGGCCATCTGGACAACTTGGAGGTAGCTGATGAGATCATGGACGTGAATGAGACCAAGCTCGAAGACATGTCCCGGACTGAGGTGCTGGGCCATATTCATGAGGTAATCCAGGATCAAAGGATGTTGTTAGGATAGTTTTGTAAGTGGTCTGGGACAAATACCTCATGCAAACTAAGTATTCTTTTACGCTAATGAAAAGGAGAAACTTCACGTGACATCTCTTAAGCTAATGCCTTTTTCATTTTCAACCTAACGCCAAAAGAAAGTGGTTATTGTCAAATACCACTTTCTGTTGCTGCTTGCTTGATAAATACCACTTTCTGTTGGCGTTAACGCCTGCGGAAAGATTGAATTGTATGGAATGACATTAGGTGTGGAAATATCACTTCCACACCTAATGTCATTTCAAGTTTTCCTTGACCAATTTGCGGTAGCGTGAAAGGAAAACTAAGCGTGAGGTATTTGTCTAGACCCTGGGCATTTCAATAATGTTAACAAGCCCTTAACTTATTATGAACATGGCTGACTACCCTACATAACATACAAAACTGTAGGTTGGTGAATCGAAAATACCCCTTTACCTACACTATTCCAGAGTAAACTTAATATACCTAATTACTCCATCTATCCAGCTTTTCATAAAAAACTGTATTAGGTATATGCATATTTTCGTTTCATCAGGTCCATGGTATTATGACTTAGAGTAATGTCTCCCAGTACTTTCTAGTATTTATTGTTAATATGAACCAAACAAAGAACTTACTTCGATACCTATATCTTTACTGTTATTTTTTCTTGGAAGTCAGTCATTAAAATATGACAAAATCTTTGCCTTATTATTATCTTATCTTTGCCTACATACTGCAGATGGGCATTAGTGAAATCAAGATAACCTCCAATTTAACACTGTATTGTAAATTATCTACGGTTTCAATTTGCAAGAAAATACCCGAACATACGAGTACATCTATTGCGGCTTTAGTTTACCAAAAGATAAACGGACGGTCAAGTCAAACCATGAATAACCGCCCGTTATTATGTTGGTGAACTCGGGCCTGACTAGGTTGGCCGATGTCATCTCAAAAATTGCGGGATGTCAGTAGATGAAGGTGGCCCCAGATCGTTCGTGGCACTCTTTCGGGAGGCCTAATATGTCCAGCAGTGTAAGTACGCTGCTGTTTGTGTAGAAGTCTACAGGCTGTTGTTGAGGAACCAGTAGTATCATTTCCGCAGTCTCAGCAAAAAATAATAATCTGTGGCTGTTTCTTCCGTTGTTCGTTCTTGCCTTTCTTTCCTGGCTCTGTCGCAGAGTAACAGGCAGGAGGTAAAACTGACGTTTCAAAGTAATTTAAATTAATTAATTAATTTTGACTTTGACTGTCGCTGCTGCTTGTCGCCGGTGACGAACTCAATCTTTTACATTAAACAAAAAAAAACATTGATTTCCCATGTTTTCTTTCATCGTTCTGGACACGCAAAGGTACTCGTCACACAACAGTTTCAGCCAAAAAACACCCTTGTCACTCTTCAAATCATATATTTTGATAGGTCACATGATAAAGTATTTTATTTCTTTCAGTGCATTTCCTCCTGCATGATTAAGCTCCGCGTGAAACGCCGGAGTGAGAGCAAGTTACGTGAGTATTCGAATTATTATTAAATTTATGTTGTATTGGAGTGGTAAATAACGCTACAGGCTATAGGGGTTTGAATCGTCAACGCAAAGTGTATGAACGGATTGCATAAGACATTCAGCTTCCGAACTGGAGAACCCTGGGTAGGTGCCTCCGACCCTCGTGAGTATAGATTCAATGTCGAACGGGAATCATACTAACTGTAACTAAGATAGACGTATCGATATGAGATATAAATACGTTAGCTATGGATTCGAATTTATAACTCAATAGGTATCAGTGGAAAAGCAAATCTATTGTAAACATGATTAAAGACTATAAAAATATAGGTAAATAAATAAGCACCCAACAAACTCGTACATAGTCCTGCCCTCACACTAGGATTCCCTGTGTCATGGGTATCAGGGACTACGATACCGTGGTACCACAACATTCAGACCAGAACCAATATCTGCAGAACATATAAATATTTGTTCCTCAGCGGATATAATCCTACTACTATTTATTATAAACGTGAAAGTTTGTGAGGATGTTTGTTACTCTTTCACGTAAAAACTACTGAGCGGATTTTGATGAAACTTTACAGTAATATAGTTTATACATCAGAATAACACATTGGCTACTTTTTATCTGGGTACCTCGCGGGCGAAGCTGTGGGTAGAAGCTAGTGTGATATAATGTGAACTATGCGGTCTTTATGTAAATGTTACTCTGTGGAACCCACCCTTTTAGATGCTTTGTCAGTTTTGAGATGAAATTGTCTCCTGACTGTAATTTCTCTGAGAATGATTACTTTCTGAAAAGATTCATGACTTCCTTGGATTTAGAAAATAAAATACCTACTAATAATTATTTACCTACTTTAATAAAATATGCGTAGTTTTTAACCTCCGAAGTAAAATGGCGGAAATGGAACCCTTATAGTTTCGTCATGTCTGTCTGTCTGTCCGTCCGTGCGTCCGTTCCGATTTCTCGATAAAATTTTGTACTTATGAAGATGACTTCGGAACCCTTACATTGCGTGTTTCGACACGTCTTGGGCATATTTTCATTGAAAACATTATTCGGATTTCAATCTATTTATTTTCTATAATTACGTTTAGTTAAACAATTAATTATTTAGAACTGAAATCAGGTTTTCATTCCTACATTTTCCAAATTAGTGAAAAAATGTGGGAATTATATGGGTCCGAATGTTTTGCCCTGAGGTACACCTACAAATTATTACGTGTGATGAAAGGGTATGAACCTATTAGAAAACTAGAATCAAACTACTTTATTATTTTCTAAAAAGATACTTACTCCAGAATCACTTTTAAAAAACCTACTAAAAGCTTGTTTGTAAACACGATTGGTAGGTGCTTGGGTACTCTACACCTCATGCTGCTATGCAATTGCTCTCCAAGCTGCTTAAGCTGTGATCAACTACCACCTTAAATCAACAGCACACGATCCCAAATTCATTGGCAGTACCGCAGTTCTAGCACTTCGCCATCCATGCGCTGCTAAATCACCTATGTGTATTAAAGGTATAACTTTAACAAAGTTCCAATACCGTTCAGCTACTCGCTTGATGGAACCTTGTGCCGTGCATATGAAGGCTCTACGATACACGTTCGTGGTATTGCCTGCGCTTGCTACGTTTTCGCTTGGTTTGGTTGTGGAGGCTTTGAGGTTATTTCGCTCGGTATTGCCATGTTAATTAACGTCCCTTTATCCGGGCGGTTTTGATTACAAGATGTCGGAATGCATTTTGGAGGTGGATAGGCGACTAAATTGTATCTCCTATTTAGATTACAAGCTGCTATGTAGATTGATACATATCTATTTAATACGCGATAGGTACAACTTCGTGCCTAGGTACAAGTTTTGACTTTAGTCAGTCTATTTCCGAAGTCAAAATGGTTGTCTTGGTGCCCATGCTTAGGGATAGTAGTCAAGAAAAGGGTTTTAAAAAGATATTTCCTGAAACTTTTAAGATCGTAGTGTTAGGTAAGGTAGGTAGACTATTTAATGTGCATAACACCAATTTACAGTTCAAACACAGAAACATAATAAAAAATGCAAAGGAAATGTCCAATGGGCGATCTTATCGCTGAAAGCGATTTCTTCCAGACTACCTTAGGAGTATTTTAGTAGAAACTGCTGCCGTTTTTACCCGCAACGAAATGAGCCCCCACATGCGTTTGCCATAAGAGGTTGTTTGTTTGGATGTTTGTTTGTTACCTTTTATGTCAGAAACGGTTTATCGGATTATTTTTTTAATAATGTATGACTTCAAGGATGGTTCTTGTGCTTTTAACGTAAAAAGTTAGACTTAATTTAAAAAAAAATGTAAAGTTTACTTACATCTACTAACAAAGTTTGTAAAAAATAAGTAAATAAATGTATTGAACTATTTTTATTTATGCTTATATAAGTAGGTACCTGGTTAAGAAACTTTTAGTTTTATATCGAAGCTATCTGCTACTAATATTGGGAGAGGACGGAAGATCAGCGCGCTACTTACCTTCACCAGGTCTGCGACGCTTTATGCTGAGTCCCATCACAATTTGTAGCTACACACCTCATCAGCAGTCCAATCATCTTAGTTATATACTTAACTAGCTTCTTCCCACGGCTTCACCCGCGTGGTACCCGGATAAAAAGTAGCCTATTTATTATTCTAATGTATAAGTTCTAATACTGTAAAGTTGCATCAAAATACGTTCAGTAGTTTTTGCGTGAAAGAGTAACAAACATCCATCCTCACAAACTTTCGCATATATAATATTAGTAGGATTAATAAGTAGGTACAAATAAATGATTGATCTATCTATAATACTAAAGTTTTTGCCAAGTGACTACAGGTAAAAGTTCTTCAAACATAGCGTTTTGCAAGGGTCAGCAATCCTCGTGCTTTACGTGATTGCAAGCGTCTATAGCATAGGCTACGATAATCGCTTACTTAATTATAGGCTACTTACGAATTAGCAAGCTGAAGTGGCAGTGGGCCGGTCATATCTCGCGAAGAACCGATAACCGCTGGGGTAAACGTGTTCTTGAGTAGAGACCGCGACTCGGCAAACGTAGTATAGGACGCCCTCCGGCCAGGTGGGATGACGATCTGCGAAAGACTGCAGGCAGATGCTGGATGCGGCAAGCTGAAGACAGGGCGCTATGGCGCTCATTAGGGGAAGCCTATGTCCAGCAGTGGACTAATATAGGCTGATGATGATGATGATGAACAGATGAACCGTATGCTAGTTTGCCACATTGGTAGTACAAAAATATATCTATATAATCTAGTAGTAAGCTTGTGTAGTACAGGAACGATGTACTAATGAGAATGAATTCTCTCAAGTGAACTAGAACGACTTATCTGTACTCATTCTTAATAGTACACTAGTTTAGTAGTTCATTCAGGTCCCAAAGTCTGCATGACTCGCTATTTTCTACGTCATAAGGTTTAAAATCGTACAGACGTACTAATAGAATAAAAAGTACTGTTTGATGAACGCGTTTTGTATGTTTCCTTTAGTACTCCAGGACAGTAGTACATTTTAGAAGAGGCACTTATAGTACTAGAAGTCCGAACTAGTTCATTAGTACGTGTATGGAACGTTATCTTTACTGACCGAGCAAGAATAAGCCTATCTGGTAGTAACCCTCACATATCTAAGTAGGTACTGCTACATAGTTAACACATGCTGTTTAATTTGATATTCCACTCACGCGAGCTCCCTAGAGATCACGCAATTTAGCTAACAGACTCATCTCACTAGATTGTTCCTATTAATTTCCAGGGAGAGATCTCTAAAAGGCTTATGAAACAGTAACCGTGTAATTTATAAGCGTGGTTTAGCCTCTATATAGTTAATAGCGTTTTTTTTTTATTTCTGCCATTATGAAAAGGTTACGAAGAAAGTGTACTGAAATGGTGTTAACAATATAAGGGATATAATTATCAAGATTTTAAGTAATGACATGATACCATGGTCTATTTTTCCTGAATAATATAATCTGGGTATTTTCAAGGTAATAGTGAAAAGGTATCTTCTATACCTTCCTGGTCCATCGTCGGACAAAATATTACAAGAGAGGTGTGGATCAAACCTTTCTCTTCAGCGCTATAATCCATTTGCCAATGGATCGAAATTCTTCTTGAGATGTTTTAAAGTTCACATACATTCATATATAAAGTCACTCCTGTTTCTCGGAGGGGTAGGCAGAATCAAGGATTTCTACTTGCTACGATCCTGGCATACTTCTTTCACTTCATTCATCCTCATTAAATTCTTCGTACAAGCTCGGTGGTTTAGGGTACTTCTGACCTGGTCTTTCTCTAGAATGTCTCCAATTTGGTCAGAGTACGTTCGCCGAGGCCTTCTTCTTCCAACTCTTCAGAGTTCACGAGTTCGATAATTTGAGTTTTGAGATAAATAAAACTCTTTCTTTAGATCATCTTGCCGAATTTTGTAACGATATTAAATACTATCAGGATTCTTATTGGGTTTTAAAAAATGTTCCTGCTTCAATCCGAGGTCCGTGCTGAAAATCAGCGCTGCAATCGTCTGTAGCATAATGTTTGACAACCTCTGTGGTGCAGTGGGCGAAGGTCTGTCTGAGACGCAGAAGGTTGCTGGTTCAATTTCCGCCGCGGGACAAATATTTGTATGATCTGCAAATATTTGTCTAGGGTCTGGGTGTTTTCTATGTATACCTAATAATGAATGTATTTACAAAAAAAATGTTTAGGTATAAATAACACAAGCTCTGCTTACTTTGGGGCTATATGATGCTGTGTGAGAATGTCCAGCATGATTTGTTTATAATTTATTATGCTGAGCATGGACTTTTTTATCAATACCGTAAGCAGCACTTTAAAAAGTAAAATAGTTTTGGTCAAAATACACTTTTACTTTACGTACTTTAATTGCTACTATTAGGTACTAATTGGTAAGAAAAGATATAAAAAGTTATTTTTCACTGCAGCAACCAACAATGGTGACCCCGTTGTGAAACTGTTTTCTTTTCTGTTTTCAACCTGAGTTTTCCAATCTCAATCCGAGCACTTTACAAAATTAAACCTGTGAAAATAAAAGCAAAACGTCAACATTACGTATGGCAACACAGCTTCAGTGAAACAGAGCGAGCGAGATGGAAAACAGGTTTGAGTCGCGCGGTTCTCTCGTACTAACGTTCTCGTCACTCAATTTCCACGACTTAACAATATTTAACAACAATTACTCGTGTTTAAAGTTATACCACAAGTTTACAAAACACTTCCAAGGATAACTCACTCGGAGCTGACCCGCAGTGTAGTGATGTAGAAAGTGATTGGTCAACTATTTGAGGTGAGTGAACTTGTAGTCTTAGCCAAGGCTTTTGCCCTTTCCGTCTGGAGCGAGTGGAACTGGAAGTGATGGACCTCTACCGGTATTTTTTATCGATAATTTTCCGGTGATTTTTTTGCAATGAAATAGTACGGATTATTTTTGTCGATCGATAAGGTATAGATTGCTTTAATGGTCAGTATCGCACATTCCATCGGAATTCGTAATTTAAGGTAAATAACAATGTGATTCATCGGTAGGTACAACCTACTTCGATTCGATTGCGTAAATTGCAATTGTTTTAGTGTTTATGTTAGGGAAACCACAAGGAAACCACTAGTTCGGAGCAAGTTTATGTTCAACCGATATCAAATATTGTTTTATTACATCAGAGATATTCTGAAATGCCCAATCGGTTGTGCAACAGATAATATGGATGAAGAAAACGTTTGCCAACAAAAAACATACTCTGGTATTAGCAAAACAACTATAAGTTTATAAAAAAAATTAAAGTGGCAAACAAGTCACCTGTTTGTAAGGTTACCGTAACCTATGGACGCTTGCGAATGGCGCGTTTCCACGAAACGCGCATAACAGGGGAAAAGTCTCATGTGCCTATATTTCACCGGCACCCATACGCTTCAAATCGGAACCGGGCAGTGCCAGCATTACTACTTGGTGGTAGAAATAGTTATGGTGGTAGTAGGTACTTTCCCGGACGAGTACCTCACAAGGAACTCTACTATTCTATAGTTATACAGTTATCGAGTTCAAGTAGTTAAGTACATCACGTTAAAAATAAAAGTCCACGCTCATTTTTGACTCACTGAATATGTTATCCTAAAACTAGGTAGGTATATATCAAATAGCAGAACCAAAATAAAACTAATGTAAATTAACTTAATCGACACTTCAATCAGCTACATTCAATTTGAAATACCGCAAAAAAACTACACCTTTTGTTTGATAATATCGTCGTAATTGACTATGTATAGACAAACTAATTTGAAGTTCTAGGTAGTTGGCTAATTCGGGCACAATCACCAGTTTTTAATTACTCTTACTGCTGGGAGTTACCAACTTAGTTTTTCTGAGGCTTACGCTACGGCCGCACCGAACCTTCCCAGCACACTGATCCTTCAGAACTATGGTTAAAATGTAAGACTCTTATTAGGTTATAATTAGTTATCAAACTCAGTTTAGGTCATTCTTTATATACAAGTACACTCATTTTATGCCATCTGATGATATATTATAAAAAAAACAAGCCTAATCTATGTAAATAGCTGAAACAGAGATCCCTCGCGTACCTACAAGTATATTTTACTTAGTTAGAGCGAGGAGTCAATTGACTCTACAAAGGTTACGTGCTTAGTAATTATTATCTTCTTGTATCAGTTTCCAGCATTATTTATGAATTTATTTAATTTGAAATAAATTATACTTGAAGTCATTATAACACCAAAAAAACATCAATAATTTAAGCACTTTAATTACTACATACCTACATGTATAAAAATACTTTATTGTACACCACAAGATAACAAAATAAACAAAATAACAAGACTAAGTTTTGCTCACTGGTTCAAAGATATTTCCGATAAAAAGAAGTTTTTAACTTGAAGTTATTATTATTCTATTAAGTTAATTGCCTTATTTGAGAATGTAATAATCATTTAATTCAACCATTGTAGGGATTATGCTCACTTCAAATGATTATGAAGAGAAAAGCACCACGAGAAATTCACAAAGAATCAAAATAACGAAGTTGATGTACTCTCTCAATAAGGTTTAAAAAGTTATTCTTATATACTTTACCTGTCGCACCTCGTTTTAAGTCGGTTCATGGTAGAATATGTGTGTAGCCATGGATGTTTTAAAAACACAATCGACACTGCAAAAAGCCGGATAACCTTGACAGAAGATTCCAAGTCATGGCCACGTCATAACACATTAAATCATTTTATATTCGTACCTATGGTCACGTATGGTTAATCTCTACTATGTGTAATTGTGTATAGTGTTGGTTGATCCGGTCATGAAGACAGGTTATTTTAAATGCAGGACTTTGAAGTTTAGCTTCGTTGAAGAAGGAAACCAATTCACAAAATGCTGCTATAGCAGAATGACGATATTTTCAGAGTAAGAACATATTGATATTTCTTTTAAATTTAGACCTTATAAGTACCCCAGTACCAGCCTACTTTGTGAGAATAGATAGATAGATAGATAGAAAATACTTGATTGTACACCAAATAACACATCAGCTTAGTTAAGTACTATCAACTTTAACAATATTGTACAATAGACGGTCTTATCGCTAAATACCGAATAGAATGTTTTAACTTTATCTTATGCATAAGATTTGATCAGTACTTCTCTACATCATATATATTTTGTGTTAAAGTCATACATCAGATTCGTTCTACGTTATCATACAACTCGAAATATGTATTTTTTAAAATTTCTCCAAGTTTCAATATTTAATTTTTTTCCATTTCAATATTTCAGAGTAGAAAATATATTTTTTACAAACTGGACCACAAGACTTGTTAGACTTGAAAATATCAAAATCTATCCATCACATTTCTATTAAAAAAACACATACCTTGGCCCACGGCTTCGCCTACGTGGTACGCAAATAAAATATAGCCTAAGTATATAAAATATCTATTCTAGGTTACCAACCAGCTTCAAACTTCATCCAAATCGGTCTAGCCATTATTGATTTTTTTAGCACCAAACATCAAATATCTAAACAAACAAACTTTGACCTTTTAAATATTATTAGGATTTAATTTCGTACAAAAGTGATTTTGACCATTTTAATGACAAATTGTTCTGCAATAATGTGGGTACATAATATTAGTACTTTTTTTTCTGAGCCTTGTCAAGACACAAATTGTAAGGTTTATTTTAATCCTGCTTTAAATAAAACACGATACTAAAATCGATATTCGTAATCAATCAAGTTTTGACAGACGTATTCATTACAGCAATCGAAAAAATGAGCCTTTGCTGTTGAATTCAATTCAAAAGATACTTACATACCATGTTATTAAAGTGCCCGGAAGAATAACATCACGTGAGTTATTTTTAAAACACGATTGTTTTAAAACATAACGTATCGTACGTTACAGTTACGTGTAAAATCACAAAATGACAATGGCGTTACGTGTAGTGTTGGGAAAAATGGCTGAGATCAGCCGAGATGATTATAGAGCTTGCTGTGGGCGTTATACGTATTCATAGTAGAAATTCTCTATAGGCCCTTGGTTACAGAGAATTCTACTTGGAATACGATATTCTTCTGTGATAAATAGAACCTTATATGCCTATCAAACAAGAATTTAATCTTCTATTCTATGATTGAATTTGTTGTACCTGATGTATGTTCAATTAACAAGTATCTTTTTTATTGATAGAAATTAATGACAGAAAGGAATTAGTGGTATCGTTCGCAATTAAAGAGTGAGAAAGAGGGTAGGCCGATTCATCTGCCATGGAGTAGGACAGAGCAGGCTGATAGATGGGAATAATTCTAACTGAAGTCCACCCGCAGAGACTTCAGTTACTCCCGTGATCTTGGTATATGAAACGAAAATGTGCTGAAATATCGGGAACATTCAAACTCATAAATCATGGTAATATCTCGTTTTTAGAAAAAAATATAGGTACTTATACAGAAAGGATAATGCTAAGTACTAAAACAGTTAATTTTATAACAGAACTGCCCATTAAGGACCACAAAGCATGTAGGGAATATAACAAGCTTGATATTACCATTTACCATAAGCATTGAACTTGAAAAAGCGTTATTATGCAGCTATACACAGACTGTTCACTGAGAGATAGGATTGAAGAAATTTAGTTCAAAACGTATTTGGTGTAGAGGACAACAATGCCACAAACACAAAAGTACTGCATGCAAACAATTATATAGGATTCTTAGACCAAGACGTGAGGCTGCGAGAGTGCTAACTGTACCTCAGCGTCGTGATTGAAACGTTGCACCGTTACGTCACACGCAATGACTCAAGCGCTGTTTCTAGTCTGTCATAGCCTCAGAAACGGTCGGTTAGTTTATATACATTCTGTATTTTGAAATTCAAGTACCCTCTGTTGAATCATGCTCTATTTCAGATTCTTGTCTGCATGTTGAATTGTCACTTTGAAATGGAAAACAAGAATTACTTCAGTTGGAAAAATACACAAAAAATCTTCAACTTGACGTTTTCGTTCATCGTACTTTGTGATTAGTTTCAAACAAAAATAACAAAACAAAAAAATAACTTTTGCATTTCTAATTTTGAAATTTTTCTGCTGAATGTAACGGGTTTTTTTTCCGGGCCTCAGTAACATAGCACTCATAGTTTCTGATACGTACAATATAGAGGATTCTAGTGTGGTCAGAACTATATTATACAAGTTTTTTTTTAAAAGTTGGTAAGCCCTGACGTGTTTTTTTATCATTGAATGCAGCGCCCCTTAGTAATAATCCTTGAAGACATACTAAGACATACTATTGCAAAAACCATTTAGGAGATAAATGTGTGATGAAAAAAAAACAAACAACCACTTCGGCAAACGCGTACAAGGATCATGTCGTCTCATGCAAAAAAAGTTGCCACCTTCAGTTTTCAGAATTATTAAACACCCGTTATATGAATACTCGAACAATTGCTTTATTTTGATCACACAATTTATTTATGATAAACTAGCTGTATTTTACGAAGCTGTGCCTTCATCTCGACCGCGTCGAACGCACGTCCCGCACATTTCATACGCTAATTCTCAGTAAAATTACTCGGAAATAGCCAAGATCACGTAGGTATTATCATGGTTTTTACGATGTTTATTCCAGTTACAGATAAAACCGATTACGGATGAATTTACAGATTATGAAACAATTTTATCGATGAAATTGATGATTTCCCATCTCTTTGAACTTTTTTGAAAATCTAATTTGTGGCTGGGCCGAATAGTGGGACATTTCATCACCTTGTGTGGCGTTATAACAATACTAGCTTCTGCCCACGGCTTCGCCCGCGTGGTACCCGGATAAAAAGAAGCCTATATGTTATTCTGATGATAAGATTTAAGTGTAACTGAAAAGTTTCATCAAAATCCGTTGAGTAGTTTTTGTGTGAAAGAGTAACAAACATCCATCCTCACAAACTTTCGCGTTTATAATAGAAGTAGGATTAAACAACCAACACGAGAGTGTGAGTGTAGAAGAATACGTAGCATATTGTTATACGAACAGAAGTTTCGATGCTTATATCCCCAGAAAAATATCGGAAAAAAACTGAATGTACGGTGACGTACATTAGTTTTACCGCAATAAGCGGAATGACTTGAACGACGAGTTAAGGTGACCGCGCGAGACAGTCGCGGCGAGTGGTAATCGATTACGTTTCAATTACTTATAATTAGTGAATAAATAAACTTTTAGTGAAAATAAGTGTTTTCACTTGACATTAATATCAGTGTAGGTAAGTGATGTGAATAGCTATCTCGGAAGTACCCGTGCTCCATGGTAAGTTAACTTAACCTACCTGTACGGTCCTAACTGGGATCGTACACTGAATATTGCAGTATTAATCATTGCTTATTGTGATCGATACCATAAAATAAATAAATAAATCATCAAAATTCATTTATTCATTAAAATCAAAAGGATCACTTTGAACTTTTTTTTCGTTCTGTTTTACCTATTTTGAGGAAGTCGAAAGAAAATTCTTAAATACGGAGTGATTTTTCACGCGCAACCATGATGTAAATAAATAATGGTGGTTTTCACACAGCATCATCTAGCCCCAAACTAAGCAGATCTTTAAGATTGTATAAAATGTAAATCTGTTTTTGGCTGTAAAATATGTTTTGTATGAATTATTTGTTTTATAATAAGGGCTGTGGATTTTGTTTAATAAATAAAATAAATAAAAATAAATTAATCATGTATTATGGGAACTACATGACTGATATACTACTTATATTTTTTTTTGTGAATAAATACATAATATACATAGAAAACACCCAGACCCGAGACAAATATTTGCAGATCATACAAACATGTGTCCCGCGGCGGGAATCGAACCCGCAACCTTCTGCGTCTCAGGCGGGCCTTCGCCCACTGCGTTACAGAGTTCGTCGGATGTATAAGAACAAGCTGATTTGAATCTTGTTAGGTACCTACTTCATACAGGGGTCATACTTATAATATATAACTATCTATATCTAAGTCTATCAACTATCTGCGTCAAAAATGCAATTAATTTCTGGCTTCTGGCCCGACTTCAAGATAGAATTGAATATAATAGTTTGTTTATTAGGGTACAAAGTGTTATAGTTATAGATTTCCATAAAAAGCTCATAATGTTGATTGAATTGGATCACATGCCCCCAAACCTATTCTATTTTATTATATACTAGCTGTACCCGTGACTTAGTTCGCGATTGCTATCAATCTTTAAACCTCCTTTCTAACAAAAAAATAAATGAAATCAGGCTACGCGTTAATGAATAACAACTAAGTAAAAATTTTGAATTTGATCCTCTTGCCCAAGAGAACCGTGCTGAATTTCGGGATAAAAAGTATCCTATGTCCTACCCTGTTGTATGAACACAAATCATACCAAGTTTCATTTGAATTCGTTCAGTAGTTTCGGCGCTATGTGCGGCCCAGACTCTGACAGACAGACAGACAAAAATAAAAATAAAACATTTTTGGCTTCATTATCGATCATAGAGTGCCCTCCAAAAAATAATTTCTAAATATGTTCAATGTACAGAATTGGACCTGTTACATTATTTTTATAGTATAGATTCCTATCCTATTGTACTCTCGTACCAACATTATAATAAACGCGAAAGGTTGGATGTATAGGCATTTGTTGCTAATAATCTCTAACAGCTGAACCGATTTGAGTGAAATTTGGAATAGGTAGAGTGCGTGACCTAAAATAACACGTAGGCTACTTTTTATCGGATTATCACGCCGGCGAAGCCATGGGTAGAGGTTAGTACCCAATAAAACCAACATTCTTTCCATAATGCAAATATCTACAGGACTGCATTGGTCAAGATGTAGATAAGACGTACCTTAGCGGTGTACCTAATTACGTGTTAAGTTTACGCATAAAATATCTCTATACCTTCCTAAAACACCCAGTTTTCCTTAGTTTGTTATGACGAGAAATTTGAACTCCTAAAATAGTTTGTACCTTGGGGTTACTAAGTTTTGTCATAGCGGACTGGATAGGGTTCAACTGGTTTCGTGTGGACAACCTTTAAGCCTTTTGATACTTTAAATCGACCTAACTATGCGATGCCGATATGTAGATTGTCTCACAATAAAGCGACAAAACAAACTTAACTATAATGCTTGTGTAATTTATTTTTAATATGGAAAACGTTATTGAGGCTCCATACTTCTACAAGCTACTATAACTTTTTTATACATCACTAATAATTTTGTAGAACATTATTTTAAAGTATAACCATCTAATAGGTAAGCGCCCGCGGATAACACAGTCATGTAGCGCTTTTTCTTCCGTCTTGATTTACAAATATTGAAATTCCCAACTGAATACTTATGAGTATTAACATAAAATATAGCTTATATGAATCGGGGATAGTGACGCTTTTTATATGTGAAAGAGTTTTTATAATCGGTTCAGTAGTACCAGATATTACCTCCTATAAATAAATAAAATTAAACTCTTCCTACTAATATAATAAACGTGGACGTTTGTGAGGGTGGATGTTTGTTACTCCTTCACGCAAAAACTACTGAACGGATTTTGATGAAACTTTACAGTAATATAGCATGTACATCAGAATAACACATAGGCTACTTTTTATCCGTGTACCACGCGGCCAAAGCCGTGGGCAGAAGCTAGTTATTGTATAAGTGTAAATGTACTCGTAGAAGTGAATCGATAAACGAACAAGATCGATAAAATAGCTATGATTCAATATTGCAATTCCTGAGTATACCAATCTGTAGTACCTTCATACTAGGCATAAGCGGTGGCTTTTGCATAATCAAATATCTGATTAAAACGAGTTTCTAGATTATAAGTTAACTTGTACTCTGTCTAGAGCGCTTTATACCTAACTAGCTTCTGCCCACGGCTTCGTCCGCGTTGTACCCAGATAAAAAGTAGCCCATGTGTTATTTTGATGTTTAAGCTATATTACTGTAAAGTTTCATCTAAATCCATTCAGTAGTTTTTGCGTGAAAGAGTAACAAACATCCATCCTCACAAACTTTCACGTTTATAATAGTAGAAGGATAGGATATATGTATGTCTTTGCAAATGCATGGAAGAAGAGGTTATTGCAGGAAGAGGTTTTGATAGACCGGGAGGTCATAGTCGTCAACCCTATAAATCGAGTACCAGGACAGTTCATACATGGGGTAAAAGAGGACAAAAAATAACGTCAAAATAACGTAAGGGTCCAGTTTAGCAAGATTTTTGTAAAAACTTTTTTCTTGAGTGTACTAGGTATGTTGGTAAATAACCGCATTTACTTGTTGATGCATTTTTAGAATTTGTAGTAACCGTTGTAAAAGTTAAAAAGAAAAATACTATGAGCTATCTTAATTCTATTATTATTAGAATCAAAGTCCTCACTGAATCACTGATTGGCTGTATAAACAGCGTACAGCCTAAACTGCTTTGAGATACTTGAATATGTGAGAGGGTATATATCTGTCTGTGCGCGTAGGGGTGTGCTAAGGAGTTTTTCTAAATTCAACCCCACTTAAAAAGATGAGAGTAAAAAGATGTGAGAACGTTTGTATGAAAAATAGTATTCCTAGAACATACAAACTTAAAACTTGGCTCAAATATTCTTCGATACAACTGTTAAAAGTATATTACGAAATATAACTTACACTACCCCTTAAATGGGGTGCAATGTTAGCATGGGAACTTTTTAATGCATGGTGTGATTTGCTTGAAACTTGGTTTAAATATTTTGTTGTGTAGGGGTCCACTAAGAAAGGAAATTACGTTTTCGGAGTATGCAGCGTGTGGACGAAGTCGGCGGCATCCACTAGTACCTAATAGAAAGTTTACTAAATAGACCCTTAACTATTGAGCTTTAACCTTAAAATATCAATTTAATCCTTCCAAATCCTTTTAAACTGAACTTGACCCTATCTCTCTGCCTTTAAAGGCTACATTCTGCCGGCATTAATGTTAACTACGTCACCTATCTTGACATCAGAAAGCGACCGCCATCAAGCAACGTAACTTATCTACTAGGCACAAGACTTTACAGTTGAATTTGCTTCGCACTTATCTCAAATGTTGGTCACTTAGTGCTCTGCTAAATAAAGAACCAGTTTTTATGCATTCCAGAACGGATACATAGAACGGCAACATGTACTTGTCTAGGATGTATAAAGTAACGTTGGAATTTTGTAAATTGATATTGTTTGATAGTTTTTTACGTTGGCAATGATTTGCCAAGGTAAAAACTTCGCGGAAGCGAAAAACGACAATGGACTGAAGGCTTCGTTAAACGTGTTCGCCGAAGCTAAAAAAACAAATTCGCTCTGTATTCCTCGTGATGGACCCATATATATATGGTATACAATATGTATAATTTGAGTAATATGTATTTATACTTTTATGAATGAATGAATGAAAATACTTTATTGTACACCTTAAGATATAAACAAAATAAACAGTAACACAATATGATAAAGGTACAATAGGCGGTCTTATTGCCTTATCGATCTTATAATAAGTAATATTATTAGAGTTTATCCGATTGTGTACCATATATCAGTACTCACCATTATATATCAGTTGTCCCTATCCTCAAATGTTTGCTGAAGGAAAACTCTCGTTTCTTGTTTGTCTTGCTCGCCTGTGTACAAGTCCCATATGTAATTCATTTGTCTATATTCTCTGTATGTACAGTAAATAATAAAAATAATGAAGATTAAGTTAATCATCGTATGCTCCCCTCAACAAAAGCTCTGCCGACCACAGCAGGCACTTTTTAAAAACATCTGAAACTTGTTTGAAACTTTCAAATTGCGACGAACAAAAGGGTCGAGTAGTTCTTTCTTTCAGAACATTGTTTCGAAATCTCCAGATTTCTCGGCTGAGGGATGAAAATTCGTCCAATTTTACAACTACCGTTTCTACAGTTATGTTGAATCCTAATCCTATCCTATTCTTCCTACTAATATTATAAACGTGAAAGTTTGTGAGGATGTTTGTCCCTCTTTCACGCAAAAACTACTGAACGGATTTTGATGAAACTTTACAGTAATATAGCTTATACATCAGAATAACACATAGGCTACTTTTATCCGGGTACCTCGCGGGCGAAGCCGTGGGCAGAAGCTAGTATTGGATAATTGTGTAACCAAAACGGAACCGTTTTCGACTGTTCCACATTTATCTTGTTGCCACTGCGAGCACTGACTCAGTAGCTGACTATAATAAATGGTGGGGAGGTATCTAATCCCATTTAAGTCCAGTCCACTACAAACTCACTTGTAGGTTTTCCTTTTTCCCTTGTTCAGAGAGGATTAATGAATGTTGCATTTTTGCGCTCATTTTTTTAACGCCTGCTACCTTTTATCTAACGTAAGTCTTCCATGTCTTAAGGACGGGCGCTGGAAGATGTGACACAGTTTGTCCTTCTGCATTTTCATCGTTCCTTTTGTTTTTACGTTCTCTTTATTTAAATAAATAAAAAAAACTTTTCTCTGAAATTGACTTAGTGTAAATTTGTGCGATTAGGTCTGATCGACTTCTTCGTCACGTCATTGATTCTTTCTTTGTCAGCGATCTGGCCAGCCTCAAAGTTTCATTTTAACAGGAATGTCACTTCAAAATGGGCATTCCTCAAAAGTCAAAAATCAATAGGTTTTTATTCATTGAAATTACAAAGATCATATATACACGTCAGCTTAAAAATTTTAATGCCGATTTCTTACGCGCGACCTAGCCTAGAGAAGAATCAGGCAACATACTCTGCTTGGTTATTTTTTATGAAACCTAGAAAAATGGTGATTAAATTCTAAACTTTCATAGCCTATTCGTCAAAACATTTTTCAGAGAAAAATAAAAACCGACTTCAAATAACGGGAAGTTGATAAAGAACCTCCTCCTCATTACCTCAGCTCAACCGTACCTCAAGAAAGTTATTATCCCAACCGTCTAGAAGCCGTGGGACATTATACTTCACCCAAACCACACTGAATAAAACAAAAACCTCTGAGGTGGGCCATTATTCATTTTAACGGCCCAATTCGCAATAAGTAGCCTACTTACTTGTGGCATGGTAAATAACAGTTTAGTTATCCCATAGGTCCCGTAAACTCAGCCGAAAACATGAAAAATGAACCCATTTTTACGGCGTATGCGATATCAGAATTAACGCCCTTGGAAAGAATGGAGATCTTGGAATTGAAACTTTTGTAGCTTGGTATCACATAATATCTGTGGTATCACTAAGGATTGACTATCAACACAGTCTAAATCTAAATCCTTTATTCATTATTCTTTAATATACATACGGAAACTACAGACAAAACCTATAATGTATGAATCCTTGAGACTTATAATTACAACGGCTAAGAGAAGATTTACTAGTCTCGTATTGACGTTTCCTGACCGTCGAGTGTCGAGGACGGTTTTCTTGAGGAAGAATCTCTCAATAGAACGTCAGCAGGAGAATAGTAAAGTACGAGCACTAAACATGTTATATGTCCTCAAATTCAGATTTTGTTTGCATCGATAGTACTTCAATGATTCCCAGTAGTTTCACTTCTTTATTCTTTATTATGTCCAACCGGCTCTCTACGTTTGTATAAAGTTTCATGGCTGTCGATATTCTACAGACTACATTTCGAGGAATATGCCAAGGAGCTTCATCATCTGATCCCACCATCTCTTTTTCACCTGTGGACAAGGAGACGCACAGTTTAGTACCATCCGTATCTTGCCAGTGAACTCATTGGTTGAGCCAATGAGTTTACTGGCAAGATACGGCATGTTGACCGGCATGCCTTCTAGACCTATACGCTCCATCGTCGTCCATATCATCACTTATCATTAGGTTATGGCCAAAGGAAAGATAGATAGATAGATAGCTTTATTGCACAAGATAAAATAAGTACATGGACGAACTTAATGCTAATTAGCATTTTCTTCAAGCTAACCTTTGTGTAATGAAGAGTGGGGCTGTAGTACGTTTGATGGGGATTACCAAATAAGAGAATTATTAGCAAACTAGCTTCTGCCCAAGGCTTCGCTCGCGTGGTACCTGGGTATAAAGTAGCCTATGTGTTATTCTGATGTATAAGCTATATTACTGTTAAGTTTCATGAAAATCCGTTTAGTAGTTTTTGCGTGAAAGAGTAACAAACATCCATCCTCATAAACTTTCGCGTTTAGAATATTAGTAGGATAGGAGGAAAGGTCTGTTTGACAAAAAAAAACTGTGAACGGTTCCAAACAGTATCAATAGGTCGTCTTATTATTTGAAGTCTGATCGAAGTTGCCATTCTTCTTCAGGATTAATATTCAATCTTCGTGCCAACATTCCTGGCCATGACTCAATGGCGCTCAATGGAGACTTGCGCAAGGTATTGTGACGCCTGCGCAGCATGTTTTAATCATTACCAATTACCTGATCATATCGTAAATGCATTAAGTGCACAATATAATTACCGTACAGGTATCATAAGAGTAACACTATATATTTACCCTGTGAGGCGTTATATGTTGTGAACAGACTCATAAAAAAAATTACTATGTTGAAAAACTAAATGCTGGCTAAAAATAGCCGTTTTGTTTCGTTTTTTTTTATACCAGTAAAGGTTTAGATACTTTATTTAGATTGCCTGTTATATTGCCTATAGAACCGATTCAGCGTTGATTTCGCCGAGGATCTCAAGAGGTGCAAATATGACGCTCTAGCGTTTCCAATCATCGTCGTAATGCAGCCAGCATTTTTGAACGCTTCCGTCTGGCAATAATCTGATCGGATCAGTTGGTCTATATATGGATAATTTGCAACAATCTTTAGATAGCAAGCTGTTTTATTTGTATTTAAAAAAAATATATATACCTACTAGCTTCTGCCCACGGCTTCACCCGTGTGGTACCCGGATAAAAAGCCTATATGTATATAAGCTTTATTACTATTCATTCATTATTCATATTTATTCATACTTTTGGATCACAAGGAACACTTAGTCACGTCAATTCAAAAAAGTAATGGAAAATTACAAATTTACTAAGATAGTTAGAAAGTTGCAGCTGTATAGGGGCTTTGTCGATCATTGTTTTTTATAATTATTTGTTGCTTAAATAATTATTTGACTTTACCTAAATAAGTGGAATGGAGAGTAGATCATGTTAAAATGGTATCACGTCATGTATTCGCGATTCCCCAAGAGCCTTTGCTTTTTGCCAAGATAGCCGTGACATCCGAAATATGTATGAGCACAGGTATGAGTGAATGAATTTTGCCTGTAATGTACCTCTGGAATCCCACTCGTTCATCACGGTTGAACGCGGAGACCTTGATTATTCGTTTAATTACTTACTTTCATTTTTTTGTGATAGAGCGCTGCTTGACCAAGTCTTGTATGTTTTTCAACGGTCTTCAAATAAGGAAGAGTATTTCAATTCGTCCACATGTTATTTTTGTGTGTAATGTTAAGCGATCTCTTCGCCAATTTTGAACTTATTTTAATGATTCCTTTTTAAGTGAGCAGGGCAGTCTAGCAAGAGTGGTCCCATATAAAGTTAATAAAAAAAGGTTTTATAAAGGTTTGTTTTACTACAATTCGTGCATTCCACAAAGACGCCACGGTGGCTATGACAATCTTTATGACATAAGAGTACGTTTTTTTAAATTAATTATGGTGTACAATTAAGTATTTTCATTCATTCGTTTAACAAAAAAAAATGCTGGACATATTTCACACAGCATCTTTTAGCCCCAAAGTAAGCAGAGCTTGTGTTATGGGAACTACAGAACTGATACTTTTTTTTTTGTAAATACATACTTATTATACATAGAAAACACCCAGACCCGAGACAAACATTTGCTAATCATACAAACATTTGTCCCGCAGCGGAAATCGAACCCGCAACCTTCTGCGTCTCAGGCAGGCGTTCGCCCACTGCGCCACAGAGGTTGTCAGAGGAGAGGCTTACAGTTGAAGTAATGTCTTTAGCTTAAAAATGTGAAACTTCTCGACATTATGTACATTAGTATTTAAGTTTTAGAAGCAATTAATATTGCTACGACTTCAAAATATAATGCTCTGTACTTTGAGGTACAAATCGACGAGATACAACGATTTTACGTAAGATTATGTAAATTAAATAATTTACGTAAGCAATTTTACTGCATTTATATGCTGATTTATTAGAATAAGCTAAGATATGTGAGAAGACTATTCGTTTTATTAGATGACTATAACTTCTACAGAGTGTTTTAGAGAAAGTGTTTTTAGCATTTGCACTGCAAATTAGAGCAATATCTTAAGAGATGGCGTCTAGACAAATACCTCGCGCTTTACATCTCAAAAGCTAATTTCATTTCCATACAATTAAAATTTTCCGCAGGAGTTAAGGCCAACGTAAAGTTGTTGTCTAAGGAGGGATGTTGTCCAGGGTAGGAAAGGCTCTCCGACCGGATGGAAAGACTTCACTGAAATTGAAGTTTGCCGAAAATCGTTGGATAAATATCTGAAATTCTGACCCAGAACCATTCAGCGCATTCTTTGAAGCTCTATGTCCAGTAAACCCTTGCAGGCTGACTCTGGTGTTTCAAGCTTTATGGTAGCTGCTAACCAATAGCTGGGCCATATGCAGATTTGCCACTTGAGTTGTGTAAAAAAAGAGCTATATGTAGATCGCCACGAACCGGATAAAGTAGACGGCCCGATGAACTGACATTGTCGCAAGAAACCGCTGGTTACATAAGGCTTTGTTCCTTTGATGGCATGACATATCCAGAACTAGACTATTCATATTGTAAAAACGGGACTTTTCACGTACCGCTCTATCGGTGAAGGCACCGACTAAGTTTCGACTCATTCCGAGAGTCTTTATCAGAGTGAGTGATCGCGGCTTTCTCCCTCCGCGTCGCGTCGTGCACTACGAATACTAGGATTAGGAGATAAGGAGATATTCGCGGAAACATTGCAGATAATTTGACATTAGGCACATTTGAGGTCTATGGCGTGGCGGACTAGTAGACTGACGCAAGTTCGATTCCCGCTGCGGGACGCATGTTTGCATGTTCTGCAGTTATTTGTTCGGTGTCTGGGTGTTGTGGTACCACGGTACTTGTAGTTCCTGATACCCATGACACAGGGATCCTAGTAAGTAAGGAATATATTGTATGTGTCTGTTGGGTGAGAAAAAAAATGCTGGAGAATTAATATCCAGCATTGTACCACACTTAATGCAAACACGACTGAGTAGTTAAACGTTTCGAGGTATTTTGGAAGCTCTTCATCAAAGAACGATTAGTTTTTAAATGATTGTAATCTCTTTTAACAGTATCAGACATCGGGCACAACATAATCCAGGATGCGTTCCTCATTGCTGTGGAGGAGCAGGCGCGGCAGCGCTTGCAGCGGCTGTCAGCGCTCAAGCGCATCACGCCCGTCGACATGTCAAAACTGTCTGTCGAGGTAAGAAAACCAATAATGGCGTCGATTATCTTGTAAATCATTTACTACTATGCTTGTCCTTCAAACCACTCACTATCTCTCTCTCTGCCTCCCTCCTGTTCTCTGCAGGTAAAGGTTGCTTTCCACGGTCTATAATTTTACGAATTACTTCGTACGAACTCGCAAAAGAGCACCACCACCGGACGCAAAAGGTTCGTTGGCGTCTGTCTCTGTCTCATACGTGAAACTACGGACCAGCGGAAGCCAGCTTTAGAAGTCCAAATGTCTCTTTGTTTTCCCATCTAAAGCTAAACTTATTTTTTTTTATCAATATTAGACCTTAGTTTGGCCATAATCTCACATGGTGGTAAGTGATGATATGGCCGACGATAGAGCATGTAGTTCTAGAAGAAACCAATAAGTCAAAGTCTTAATTCATTTATTCATTAAACTCACAAGGATCACTTTGAAACGTCGTTTTATCTATTGCCTGTTCCTCCGCGACCAAGCCAGGAAAGAAAGGCAAGAAAGACTTGAAGAGACCCATATTAATTTTTCAGAAAAGTCAGATGATGTAAGTCTGTTTCATTCTTATCATTATCATTTCTTACTTTCTCGATAGATTTCCACATGTAGTTATCGAGTTAGATACAGTGCTGCAATCCTACACTACAGGCATCGACTCCTCTCGACTCGCTGGCTCGAGCCTCTTAATGTCGGGTGAGGTTCCATTCCAAGGAAGGAGCTATAGCGATAAGTAGTTTTACTGTTTCGTGGATATCAGGAACTATGAGTTTCATGGTACCACAACATCCCGATCCGGAACAAATCCGCAGCGGGAATCGAACCTCTTCCGTCTCAGCCAGCTACCTGCCCGCCGCACCATGGTCGTTACCACTGATACTGATGATCAGTGAATAATATTCTTGCATCCAATCGCAAACAAACTCGAGGTTTGCCAGCGGGCGATGGAGCGCAGCAAACTCGGCGTCAAACTTACCGATCGCATTCGTAACATCACACTGCGCTCCCAGACCAAAATCGCCGATGTAACCCATAAGTCCGCCAAACTGAAATGGGACTGGGCTGGGCATGTGCCCCGAATGCCGGACGAGCTGTGGGCTAAAATAGCCACTGAGTGGGCCCCACAGGGTGTGATGCGGCCACGGGGTCGGCGCAGGTTCGTCGGTGGCGCGACGAACTTGACACATTTTTGGTATCCTGGCCAATCGACTCACATGACCGCGAAGAGTGGAAAAAGAGAAGGGAGGCCTTTGCTCTGCAGTGGGATCAGACAGGCTAATTAGATAGAATTAGATAGATAGAATCGGAAACATTCGTAACTTGGACAGTAATCCTGTTCAGCTTCACGCGGACGATTCGTTACTCACATTTGCTGGCTCTCATTCACGAGCCTTTCATTATTCGAGTGTCCGTGTTTCCATCGATGGATCGCAATCGGCATTTCTTTTCAGTTGAATTCCAATTTTGCAAGAAATGTTTCATTGTTAATTGGAAAATACTTATAACTGATTGCTCGTTAATTTTTCGTGAGGAATTTTAATGACTTATCGTCATTTGGATCTTTTCTTCCATCTCAGAATTCGAAGACATAATCTTTCTTCAATTTAATTGATTATTGAGTAGGTTTTTGTGCTTATTATTATACCGTCGGTCACGATCACAATAAAACCCACGTTAGGCACGGTATTTAATAGTGCATTAGCTATTTACAGAAGTTTTTCTGTAAATAGCTTTATGTATAGTTATCGATCGGTTGGTTGTTTATCTGACGATATTATGTAAGTTTCACAGAACACCGTGGAAGGTTTTCTTCATAATTGAAAGGGACCTTTCACATTCATTGACATTTACCTCATAAGTGCTATTTTTGCAATATTTAATTGAGGTTTTTAAAATCCAACTGTATTGGAACCATGACAGTCTCAGAATAAAATGATTTGTGTAACCGTGCGTGCTAGCACGTTATGCAGTTTCATAAGATTTGATTTTAGCATGACCGTTATGCGTTGAAATGGTTGCATCATTAAAATGGCAATTCTATCCTCTCCTCTTTAGATTTCTACAAGTATATCCAAGTATAAAGAAATATTCAACAATAAAACATTCTAAATATTAAAATAGGAAGTAGGATGAAATCGTGGAGTTAGATGAAGAACTACGGAATAGAGAAATGTAAAGAGCCATGTACTGAGTACTAATCCAATTTGCGTTCTTCTATTTCAGATAAGGCGAGGCAAGCGACCGCAGTCTGAGAACCGAACCGAACTAAACGGGTACATAGCCAACTCGACAGTCTACGTTACTTCCATTAACGAGAACGGAGCTATTGAAAGCAAACCAATTATCTCCTCCCCAAAATCGCAGCCGAAATCTCTCCCAGCCAAATTAACCCCCGTTATAGCCAACGGAATAGACAAAAAGATAGACGAAGAAGAGGAAAAGAAGGATATAAGTGAGAAAAGTGTTAGTGAAGTGACTAGTGATATAGATGTTATAAAAAGTGATGCATATAGTGTTGTGCGTGAGCATTTGAGTAACGGGAGAAGTGAGAAGCTCCTTGGCGAGCAGCCTGATCATAGGATCAGGGCGACGGCTATTGTGGAAAACAATAAGTTGGTTCCTGGAGAGAATAGGTGAGTTTGTAGCATAAGATAAAATTTACAGCGATGCTTAAGATTGATCGATTCTAATTTACTCTACAAGATTATAACACCACTTTAGAGATAAGATAGGTGCTTGCTAACAAATAAACAGTTCGAAAAGTTCATGCATTAGCAATATATTTAAATTCATTTAATAATCCACACAATTAAAATTACGTACTGAAGTTATTAAGTAATATATATAAAAAAGCACGTAAATCTAATAGACAATTTACATATACATTGGCCGGTACATGCCTAATACTAGATTTTAACTTTTGTGCATTTATTTGCACAATACTGTTTACGAGATTATGCACTTTTTATGATGATTATAATAATCATAATCATACTGTTAAACAAGCTAAAAACCAGCGTGTAATGGAAAAATCACATAAAAACCAACGGGCGGGAAAAACTCTGGAATATTACATCGAGGTTAGTTCCCAGTGGAACGGAGGGACTTTAATAAATAAGTTAGACATCTACCGAAGATGGAGATGTTTATATGAATGTGCAGAAATTGACAAACAAATATGTAATTTCGGGTGCTGATAAAATTTTCATGAAACGTCTTTTCTTTTCCACGCAGGGAATCGTTTCCCTCAAAAGGACAGGCGTGCTGTAACAGGGTGTCTGAATAAGTACCGAATTATTGTTGTGTAAAACTCTTTAGCCTATGTACTTTTTCGCTATTTATTATGAGCAAGTGTGAGTGTTATAAGTCTTAATATATTTGCCACGTTTGTATTCTGTTCATGGCGCGGCCACGGACCGATTCGAATAATTATCTTGAAAGACCTAGGATCTACGATATGCATGGAAGAGATATACCTATCCCTTACATAATGAAATGATAGACTGAGAGTCGTGGGAATGGGAATAATACAAGGTCACGACCGTTTAATCTACTCTAGATAGCTATATTCCAATGAATAAGAAATCCAATAACTAGTAATCAAACTAGTTTTAGAGAAAGTATATTACGGAAGCCGTATTGCCACTTCAAGGTTTTCAGTAAAATGAACGATCGGTGGTGCCAAGTCACAAATTAAGGAACAATTATTTTTTACCGATTGTGACGTGATCAAAACGAATACTACCTTCATCTGCATCAGCCCAAATTAGTACACAGCTGGACACATCCAAGATGCGGTTTCCATTCAAAAACTATCTTTTCTAGAATAATAATTACTTTAGCTGTGAATACGACAGTTGAAAGTCCAGACGACAGTTTACAATTATTGCGTATTGCCAGCGAAGACAAGACATTTTGTCGCTATTTAGTGGCAATGCGTTGTGTTTTACAACTTAGTTGGAAAAGGCAATGTTACCAACATAGCTGGCCGAATTAGTAAGGTAAAGTAGCAATGGGTGTGTTTAGGATGCAAAATTGTCAATCGTTAGGAAATAAGGGTTCCAATGGCGACCAAGAACTAGGCAAAGTGGTGTACAGAAAGGAAATCCCTCATCCCACCCTATTGACCGAAGATGTGGTAAAGAAAGTGGGAAGTTGGTGGACAAAGATGACTGCAGACCATTTGTTTGGAGGTCTATGTCTACGAGTAGACTTCTTGGAGGAGCTGAAGATAGTAATGATGACGACAGATTTAAGAAAATTTCAATTTTAAATGATAGCAAGTAAATGTATGGTAGTAGTCTACTGTTTCCTGCTTCTGCTTCATAAAAAGTTTCTGAATGTCATGGTGGTTATTTGAAGAACTATCCTTCTCTTGTCTCTTAATATGCCATCTGTAGGTTGATGATGGATCCTTAACTTATTTTTTTTTTCACCACCAATGTGACATACAATCATACTGCCCATCTGTTGGCTCGATGCTGTAGCCTATAGACTCTTGCAACACCAGAGGAATAAAACGCGTATTGCAGATCATTTAAAAATTACAAATCGCTCCTTTTGAAGAATTTTGTTTTTTTTTAGCGCAGCTATAGATATTTTTGACTAGTCGCTGTTGCAATTTGTAGAATTGTGTGGATATTCCATGAATAATTTACTAGTAACTGTTTTTTCAATTTGTGGTTTGATTGCTTTGGTTTTTGTATGACGTCAGAAAAGTTTATGTGCGTCAAGCTAGCCCCAATATGTAACGCCATTTTTAAGAATACAAGACCAAATTTTAACCTCAACTGATAAATTAACCTTAAATTACTGAACTAGAACTACGCTTTTTATAACACAAACCTTATATATCTAAAATCGTCATGTCTACTGGACCAAGGTATCTCCCAAGACGCGCGATCCACATTTTACTGGTTTGTATCAGTGAAGTATAAAAGTAGTGAAGAAAATATCGCGCGGAAACAGGCATGCTCTAGAACCAAAACTCGAAGTCACGAGCCATCAGGGTGGGCTTGGGGGGCTTACAATCTGTCACTTGGAATGCTAATTAGCAAAACGCGGGCATATGCCAAGTACAATGTTTGAGCGTGCTTCGACTACCCCCTACCTATTATCCTTAAATATCGACGCCTTGAGTATTATTATAGGGAATGAAGTGGTAAACGTGTTCTTTTTTGTTCATTGTTTTCTATTAGTTTCATAACAAATCTCTGTAAATAAATGAATGGCCCACTTCCACTCATAGTACTCACCATGCTACTCACCTATCTGACACGTCATACACTTTCCTCACTTTGTAACTAAACACTATCATTAGCATGTTTCTGTAATTGCAATGTTGCCATGATAATTATTGAGATAAGTTCTTGCAATAATGCCACAGATGATACTTTCCGTTGCAGTGGCGAGTAGACAGGAAAATTAACAGGTTTATCAGCAAGTGCAGTTATTATAACACAAGATACGCCATGATTGATATGATAATCTAGAATCTAGATGATACACGCATGGAATAAAATAATAGTTATATTGCGGAGAATGTGGTTGGATACACGTGAGAAAATTTTAACCTAGTTCAGTTCATCTTTGATTGAGGCTATAAACATCATGCCATCGAACGATTTGATTCTTCTATCTTTGTTGACCAAGATCTTTTTTTAAATTCGGTTTTTACAATGTACAATTTTTTTGTTGTAATCAATATAAAATTTAATATATTTTATTATCTGTGAAACCTCGGCTTATAAGGTGTTGTCATATTAATTATAGGTAGTCCAGCTAGTTTCTACCAAAGGGTGTAGAAACTATTTCAAATCTATGGAAAAAATCAAAAGTAATTGTGATCACGGACTAATTAGGGATACTATACTCCCTAAACAATAATAAATTCCTAAGAACCAAATAATCAGTTCAACAAATACAGCGCGAGATAAATCAATAGACAGATAGGTAGATATATGAACTCTTATTGCACAACAAAGAAAAATACAAAAATACAAGAATTCAAAAACATACAAGGTTCAATAGGCGGTCTTATCGCTAAAAGCGATCTATTTCAACCACTGGATGGACAAGAATATAATATTATTAATGTTTACCTACCTACATCAATAACATATACCTAAACATATCCTATACAATTTACGTACCTACAGATCATAATAGTGTACTCAATATTACACATTCATAGTAAGAAATAGACATGAACTTCTACAATCTTTTCAGCCACAGTAATCCTATACCGCTTAAAATTCCAAAAACCAACAGTCAATTTTACCATTCCGTCAGCCGTCCGTTAAAAAACAGTTCTACAATAATCTGTGACTGACGAGACTTCGGGGGTACTTTCAAACAGGTAGTTTTTAGTATATCGCTGGCACTTGTATGCTGCACTTGTCTGTCAATACAATGGGTGTATTCTAGCGTGCTTTATACCACATATACTATAGCAGTTTGTTTCTACTGGGGTAGTACCTGCCGGGTACCTGTTCACTTGCGCCCGCGCATCCCAACGGTCACAGTTTTGTAAAACTCCGGAGCGTTGGACGTGTGTTGTGAATGGTGTTTGTGCTGTGATGTGTTTTGTTTGACTCTGGAATAAGGATGCATTATAAGCAGTTGTTTAAAAGGTTAGTATAAATTATTATTTAGTTAGATTATTTTGACGTTTAGATAACTAATCTAGATCTGTAAGAGAATGTATAGTCCAATAAGGCCCAATCCAGCTTCAGCAATGCCTAGAGAGGCTTCGATAGCTTTACCTGAAAGGTCCGTTGGAAACGACCAAGTAGTGATTCTTAAATGAAAACTAAGTTTATTTCATAAAATAGTTACTCATAAACGAGAAATAGATAGACATGCTTACACTACACTAAAATTACAAGCACATTATACAATCCTATAGCATTAAAACCATGTCATTTCATGCTCACCTTATATTAGCACAGGTGTTATATTTTTTATGTATACCTAGGTATAGGTATGTTATATACATGCTACCGATACAACAGATACAGCGACTAAAGCATAACTACAATAATATTTAATATAATAACTATCTCTGTCGTTCGTTATGTTGAATTTCTCTCGTAATGGCAGTATTTCGAGTCACTTTCCAATTTCTATGTTAGCTTTAATTTGAGTTGGTGTAACTCGTTGCTACTTATTATCTGTGGTTCATGGCGTAACCTTGATCTTTTTATGGGCATTCAACCAGTGAGACCTTTGCTCATAGTATTATTCCATCCCACCAGGAATAATATGGGTATAATATAGTTTGTCTGTACAAAAACGATTTTAATGAATTTTACGCCGCGTATCCTAAAACCTGGCTCTTATTCACAAATAAAAAAAAAATTATATTCCGAGTTGATATATTACACTGTTTCCATAATTTATGAAAATTATCAATGTATCATTCTTCAAAATCACCTCGTTATAGGAATTAGAATCATTTACCTTACCTGTTGCGTCGCCATGATCGCTGATAACATTGTCTACATCTACCTATAATTAGTTTCATCTTGATTGGACCACATACCTAGCTACTATGTAGAATCACTTACAATTCATTGGTTCTACTAATTATGAAGACGTCCATGACTTAAGGAGATTATGATGCACAATTCATGGAAATCAGGACAATACTGATGATTTGAGTACCTCATAATGATGCTTTGAGGTTTTATGTTTGTGTACCTTACCCTTTACGGAAAAGGTACCTATTAGGTAGATACTACCTACCTACCTACTTAGTTGTATTATTTGTTGTTTTTTATATTTTGTTGAAAATATAGAGAGCTCAAAATTGAAAACAAAGATTTGTTATCTATATGTCATTAAGTAGCACCTGAATATTTTTGTTGATACTAATGTTGAGGAACCTTTCTTAGCAATTATCGTTATAGATACCTAATTGATATGTTAAAATAAAGTTCGAATCAAGTCTCGATTATAACATTAAAATCGGTATTCTGCCAAAAAATAATTCAAAATACAGGCATACAAAAAAATCAACACAATCGAGATTGTCAGGTAATTGTGCATTTCTGTATTTCTTTTTTATTATTTTTGTTTTTTTGTGGTTTTATTATGTCTTTGTGTTATGGTGTACTGTAAAATGGTATTATGCACAATAAAGTGTCAATACCTATCTGACCGAAATTATACTGAAAGTACCTATAGATTGAGTTTGTAGATTTATTCAATTGGTAGAAGATCCAGTATCATCTAGCCCCAAACTAAGCAGAGCGTGTATTATGGGAACTACATGAATGATACACTACATTTTTTTTTTTGTAAATACATACGTACTAGCTTCTGCCCACGGCTTAACCCGAGTGGTAACCGGATAAAAAGTAGCCTATTGGCGGGACTGTAAATAGTAGATTATTAAATATTGACGAGAATTCGGTTTATAGATATTCGATCCTGGCCCACCAAAAAAGAGGCTACCCAAGTAGGCATAATCCGATCTAAGCAAGACAGTTGACACTCGATATACCTTCAAAAAGCAACTAAGCTCAACTTTGACCACTATACACTTTTTAAAACTTTCTTAGACCCATTAGGGCTGTGTATTGTATATTAAACGATGCTCCCTGGGGCGTTTTGTCTGGTGCAGTAAACACTTCAATTGCGATACATCAGGTTTTAGAGCAAAAACATACAACTATGTATAAGAAGGTACCTATTAATAATAAACTAGCTTCTGCCCACGGCTTCGCCCGCGTGGTACCCAGACAAAAAGTAGCCTATGTGCTATTCTGATGTAAGCTATATTACTGTAAAGTTTCATCTTGATCTTGAAAATGCTCCAACTCGAACCTATTTGTTTGTAAAAGGATCATTTAAAAGAATAACCAGCCTTGTTTTCTTGCCTTTCTTTCCTGGCTTGGTCGCGGAGGAACAGACAGTAGATAAAAACCGACGGTTCAAAGTGATCCTTGTGATTTTATTGAATAAATGAATTTTGACTTTGACTTTGACATCAAAATCCGTTTAGTAGTGCGTTTTGCGTGAAAGAGTAACAAACATCCATCCTCACAAACGTGTTTATAATAGTAGTAGGATATAGATGAAAAAGAGCTATCTGAAGACCGTTGCAAAATATAATTTTATAAAGTAATGTATTCCAGAAAACTACCTCATAAATGCGACTTCATCGAGCGGCTAGTCATTGACCACTCACATGAGGAACGTACACACTCGTACTTATTGAGAGTTGAGATTTGAGACAGTTCTACAAGTGCATGTGTGCATGACGTGCACTGTAGTTCCAATCATAGTGCACTCTGCCTTTTAAGTGATTGCCACAGAGCAATATGCAGTTCCTAGTACTGTAGGTGCTTTAACTTTTTGCGCTAACCTTTTGTATTGATGTTTGAAATTCTGCTTCTTGTGGTTTTAATTGTTTATGCTAGTTTTTCTGCTTTGACTTTGAAGATTATTAATGCAGTGATTAGATGCAGCAGGAAGGTTGTTAAAACTGTTGTGACTGAACAATTCAAAACTGCCGAGACTTCCTAAAATAGTTTTAATTGAAAGAATCATTATAGAATGTTTCTAAGTTTTAAAAGCCTATCTACCTGATATTTAAAAAACTGTGCATAAAAGTCTATGGTTATGTGTCTGTTGGGTGTAAAAAAATAAGTTTTATGAGCGAGATGTATGATTGCGTTTTATTTTTGTTTTCTTATAATTCGTTATTGTACACAGATATGACAAAGAAATATAAAACAAAATATAAGGTAAGGCATGTATAAAGGTGTGCTTAATCCTAAACAGAGTTCCAGAGTTCAGGTTGTATCTCTCCTCAAACGTTTTCTTTCAGCAAACGTTTGAGGAGAGATACCTAGAGAAGTGATAATGTTGTTAGTTGTACAAAGTCAGGAAAGAAGAAATTAAATATAATTATACTTAAAATTTCACTATCTTTTAATATGCTACATATTATACGTTCCTACTGGAATTACTTATGAATACACATATTTATAAAACTAAATTCTATAATAACTAGCTAAATACCAATTTCCTTGAAGTTGTGTCACAAAATACTTAAGTACTTACTACTTAAATACTTAAGTAAATACTTAAACTACTTGTCTAATTATGTCTACGGAATTTTAAAAGCTTTATCTAAAAAAATCTTAAGTAGCCTCGCTAATCGGTTACGGAGATAAGAACCTGACTTGAGACGACGAAACGTTAAACTTAAACGAAAAGTTAACACACGGTTCACATTGAGCTGAAGTGCACTTCACTTTGGTGTGGTTTTTTGCTAATCATGCGTTTAAAATGAAAAAAAAAAACTTTGCCGATTCCATATTATATGCATAAAACATAACCATTGGAGCATTACCGGTTCATGAGGTGGAAAGAATGTCACATTGCGAAATAAGTGAGTTAAATATGAATGTGGATGGAAATATGAGCGGGGGTAGGCAAAGGAAAATATGGATGGATTGTGTGAAATATGACATGGTTAAGAAAGGAGTGAGTACTAAGATGACGGCTGATAGAGAAGTATGGAAGAAGAAACCATATGCCGACCTCACGTAATGTGGGATAGGACAAGAATATGATGACACAAGGATTCCCTGTGTTGTAGATATCAGGAATGACGAGCGGCGTGGTACTAGAACACCTAATAATACAACACGAAAAATATCACAGGGAAAATAAAACTGCAGAACATCAGCAGTTTTCTGCGTTTCAGCCGGCTACACACCCGTCACACCATCAAGGTCATCGTGAGCGTGTTTGTTTTTTTTCTACCCGTACCACCATCTCGAAATGGCACTATGTAGGTCGACTCCTCTGTTTTGTATTGCCACTGCAGCGAAAGGGTTGCAACACCTGCAACGGCTGTGCGTGAACTATCATCAGAGCGTGAAATAATAGGGCAGGCAGGTATTGATTTTAAATTCCCTAATGTTTTATAGCAAGCATTTGACAGATATTAAATTATTATGTCACCTTAGTACTCACTCCTTTCTTAACCATGTCATCCTTCACACAATCCATCCATCTTTTCTTTGTCCTACAAAGCCAAAGTCAAAGTCAATAGGTTTTTAATCATTGAAATCACAAGGATCATATAGAAACGTCAACTTAAAGACTATACGTGAATTAAAAATGTTAAAGTGAATTTACGCCGGTTCCTCGCGCGCGACCAAGCCTTGAAGAATCAGGCTACCTCTGCTTTTATTTTCATCCACATTCACGTTTAACATACTTCTCGTAATAAGACATTCTTCCCTCCTCAATCCTCATGACATGCCCATACCATGCTAACCTATTACACAGGGAATCTAGTGTGGGCTTAGAATTATGTACTTTAAAATCTTTATTTTATAAGTAGGTACCTAGATATCATTTAGGCAAATATTTGTATCGGGTCTGGATGTTTTCATGTATAATATATGTGTATTTACAAAAATGACGTATATAACTAATATATCAGTGATGTAGTTCTCATAATACAAGCTCTGCTTACTTTTGGGGCTGAATGATAACTGGGTGGAAAATGTCCAGCGTTTTTTTTACTACATAATTTAGGTGTTAAACTTTAATTAAGCAGTAGACGATGTATTCTTCGCTGTAAGTCGCCATGTGCAAAGAATCTTCGTTATATTAAAGTCACAACAACCGTTTCAACAAAGGAAATTTGTATCTGAGCCGGCATTGTCTTGGGCTGTGACGAGTGACGACACTGAGAATCGCCCATTTTCATAACTCCACGTAGGCGTGCGAGCAAGTGAAAATGAAATTTGTGCTATAAATCTTAAGGTGTATTATGTCGCACAGTTATTGTTAGTTAGGATGTTTTTGTTGGAACGATCAAACAATGGAGGTGTTCTGTATTCTTGTGTTGTACGGATTTCCCGCCGTGTGACTTAATATTCGAATTAAGTTTGATTATATGTAGTTGGATTAAAGCCGCAGCTAAGAGATTGATGACTACTTGTGAGTCGTCATTGGTAGATATTTTCAACATACTAGATCTTTCTAGAACAAACGAAAAGTATTAATCTTTCAATCTAAAAAAGAGATCTCTGATCTCGATATAATCTGAAAATTCAAACTTCTGAACATTTCCAAACTTTGTCATGTAGTATTTGCTAATTAATTGATTACCCAAAATATTTCTATGAAGTTTACACCCATAGAAAACAGACCTATTTATTTATATTTTATCATAATTTTATTATTATTTAACGAGAGTGAATGGGCTAATATGAATATTTGCTGGCTCTGACTTGTCAGGACTGGGATATACGCAAATAGTTATAAACTAAGCTTTAATTTGTACTAAGTTACCGTTAAATTCTACGATTATTACAAGGGCCTGAATTAATTAACAGAGCTACCGTATAATCTCAATATATTATTCTCGGAAAGGTTTCCTAAGAACTATGCCAAATTGAGGGAAAAGATGGAGATACGTTTATACGAAGGTGGAATAGAAGAATCCTCACTTTTATATGATAGATAGATAAACTCTTTATTGTACACCAAATACAAATACAAAACACAGGAATTCATAAACATAAAAGGTAAAGGCGAAAGGCGATCTCTCCCAGACAACCTTTGGATGGACAGGATAAAATGGAATCAAAAGACGAGTAAACCTATAATAAAAAAATATATAATATGATTAATACCTAAATACCATATACCTATACACATCCTATATAATATACATACAAATAATAATAATGTACGATAATAAGTATGTAATATTATTTAAAAAAAACGATAACTAGTAGCTCTGTGACATGGAAAGGAAATGGTTGTATACCATAGTTTTAAAAATAGCGAGTGATTTGGCTGATCTAATAGAAAAAGGTGATGATATGATTCTACTTTACGAAAATTAGTTTAAAAAAATAGAACCTAGCTTTCTTAATAACATATAAAATAGCTTCGCCCGCGTGGTACCCAAAAAAAGTAGCTTTTTCGTAAGAAATGCATTCGTTCGACCGTTTTTTCATCGACTTGCAAAATTGGTCTACACAAAAAGCCCTTTTATTTTAATGGGATAATTATGTCCATCCTGGAGGTCTATTTTGACCTTCAGATATAAGTGAAAGAATTTTTGAAATCGGATGAGAAGTATCAGAAATTACCTCCTACATCTAAACTTACAAACTTCCTCTTTAAAAAAGATAAAAATAAAACTGTTAAATTACGAAAGTATTAAACATGCTACGCTAGACGGTAAAAGTAAAATTTATACGGTTTAGTGACCTTTGCTTTCAAATAAAATTATGTGAAACTTTATTGTGTTGCTCAGCTGATACCTACCTGGTATCTTCTAAGCTGCGAGAATTACTTTATAAATCTTGTACAAATCCAAATCAAATAGGTGAGGTAGGTTCGTGTAAGAAAACCAACTCGGTAGAAGCAAGCAATAAATTTATTCCAATAGAACTGAGGTCATGTATTGTCAAAACACTTCGATAGCGCGATGTAGAAATGGGCTCATTTTAGCAGCGCCATCTAGTTTTAATTCACACAAACTTTTAACACCCAGCGTATCTACTTCCTACTTACTTTACATTTAACATGCCGCCCACCAAGAACGACATTGAGCGTTCTTTACAATACCACCCACCATGAGAAACATGGGGCTGGGCAATGGCACTTGACTTGACAAAATATTAAATTATACTTACAAACTGAACAACAATGAATAATACATATATCTTACTAAATTGACACAAAAAAAAGCTTTCATAACACAATAAACTAAACTTAAATAAACTACTAAATCAGTCTGTGACCGGCAAAATACACAATTTTGATGTGGGTCTCTTTAAGACAGATTGGCCACACCTCAAGGTCACTACGCGAGTGATATGGTCTGATCCAGGATGCGTAGCTACCACCCTGCCTAACATCCAGCGAGCTGGAGGGAGATTATCCTCCTTGACTAAAACCACATCGCCGATCTTAGGTTCAGGAGTCAACCTTGACCACTTGTACCTCTGCAAACAATGAACTAAATACTCGTTGGACCACCTTCGCCAAAAATCCTGCACCATCCTTTGAGTCAACTGCCAACGTCTCAAAGAACTAACGTTACTTTGCTCGTAGTTAAGCTCAGGTACGATCACTAACGGTTCGCCAATTAGGAAGTGTCCTGGAGTTAACGGTGCGGGATCATTATGATCGTCAGGCAACATAGACAATGGTCTGGAATTCAGACATGCCTCTATCTGAGTAAGAACTGTGGTCAACTCTTCAAAAGTGAGCGTGGAGTCACCAATCACACGTTTCAAATGGAACTTTGTGGCCTTTACTCCCGCTTCCCACAGTCCTCCAAAATTTGGTGCATGGGCTGGGATGAAATGCCACGAAACGCTGTTACTACTAAGCCATTCTCTTATTTCAAGAGCGACAGCTGATTTTTCTGCGGTGACGAGCTTGAGAAGTTCCTTAGACGCTCCTACGAAGTTCGTCCCGTTATCACTCCACATTTCACTAACGTGGCCTCTTCGAGCCACAAATCGTTTGAAGCCTGCTATGAACCCTTCAGCAGTAAGGTCGCTGACGACTTCTAAATGTACGGCTTTCGTTGCCATACATACGAAAAGACTTATATAGCCTTTGTAAGACTTGTTGCCTCGTCCCTTCGACATTCGGATATTGATGGGGCCAGCGAAGTCGACACCGCTGTGAAGAAAAGGCCTAGCTGGTGTGACTCTGCTGGTTGGTAACTGGCCCATGAATGGAGGTTTGGTGGTTGCTGCGTGCCTAACACAAACAACACATTTGCGTACATGCTTCTTGACAAGGCTTTTAACTGAAACGATCCAGTACCTTGTGCGCAAATGGTTTAGCATTAAATTTGGACCTCCATGCAAAGTCAAGTTAAGAAGTGATGTCAATTGTGTACACGTGCCATTCGTCAGTTAGGTTAAAAATCGATTCGTCATGGTCATACCCACTTCATGCACTATACACCTTCGATCAGTACTATAGTTGAACGAAGACTAACATACCAACTTTTTGACTCCTTATCCAGCTTTAGTGCGTCTGTCAAAATAGGGCTATGACTAGGAAACTAGGCTCGTTTAAAGGAGAGGTGTAGGTGTAAGATATACAAAAATTTACTATTAACGTAATTAATATATGTATATTTGCATGCCCTCGATTTAGGCAAAACATGTACGGTGCTTACCCTTTACCATTCTTCCATCTTTGTGACCCATGTTTGCAAATAAAGAATTTGATTTAAACAAACACTTTATGAGAAGGCATACTATAAAATATCGGATTATTTAGATAATTCACACCCAAGAGTGTGAAGATGCTCCTACTCGATAAAAAAAATTGGAACCTATTATTTTTTGAAAAGGATCATTAAAAATAATAACGAGCATTGTTTTTTTGCCTTTCTTTCATGGTTTGGTCGCGGAGGAATAGGCAGTAGATAAAATCGACGTTTGAAAGTGATGCAATTTTAATGAATCAATGAGTTTTGACTTTGACTTTGAAACCCTACTCTTGATTTTGATTCCTCGAGTCGTCCAAAAGGGGACGTATTTTTTGGATCGAGTTGACGAATTCTTCTATACAGAAGAGGTATTAGAATAAAATAGAATATAATTTGTCAAAACAGAAAAACACAACTCAATAAAATTTGCGTGACATCAGACTCCCGTCAATTTAACAAAATGTAAAAAATAAGTGAATATGTATATGTAATATACATATTCACTTTAAAAAAAAAATATTCAAAAAAATATTCATGCAAATAATATCAATTATCTATACTTATTATAAAGCTGAAGAGTTTTATTTGTTTGAATGCGCTAATCTCTGGAACTACCAGTAGGATTAAAAAAAAAACTTTTTGCATTTGATAGCCCAATTCTTGAGGAAGGTTATAGGCTACATCATGCTACGACCCTTAGGAGCCGAGCAAAATAAGTAATAGCACGGGCGATGCGACGCTGTGGGTCAATGGCCGAGGGCGGCCGTAGCGAAGCTGTATAATAATATAATTGTCAATAAAGTACTCTGTAAAGGAGCGTACCTATATAGTACCTACTACAATAATATTATCCCACAATAAAAAATATATAGATCATTTTTATTTCATAACTCTACGTCCAATTTTATTTTATAGTCATAGTCACGATTCTGTTATAATAGGTTCTTACAAAAAGTGACCACGGGAATCTGTGTTATCCCTTTAATGCCTCCCTCGTGACCAGCCCTGAGGTCCAGTTACAGAATAAATAATATGACGTGACCTAGCCTCTTCCGTGGTCATTAAGTGCCCATAATTTCATAATGACTTACATTCCTTCTAATTTTGTAGTTGGTCTTAACGACTTGGTTAGGTGGAGAAGCATTGGTTTTTAATTTGAGCGAGCCGTGCACTAAATTTAAAGATATTTTTTCATCATTGATAATTTTAATCACCGTGAACAATTCAAAATATTTGACAATAACTTCTATGAAGATACCCTTTATTATAAACTAGCTTCTGCCCACGGCCTCGCCCGCGTGATACCTGGATAAGAAGTCGCCTATGTGTTATTCTGATGTATAAGCTATATTACCTACTGTAAATTTTTATTAAAATTCGTTCAGTAGCTTTTGCGTGAAAGAGTAAAAAACATCCATCCTCACAAACTTTCGCGTTTATAATATTAGTAGGAAGTCGATTTTGAATTTTGAAGGCCAATTCACGTGGTATTTTTAAAAGTAGACAAATTAAATAGCACGTCAAATGCAAAAGTAATTGTCAATGCTCTCTCAGAAGAGGGTCAAAGTTGAGATTGAAAGCTGATCGAAGGTAGACCTACACAATGTCTTACCAAGACATGACTGAATTGAGAAGATATTGCTTAACAGTTATCACTAGAACGCAAAATATCTTAATTAATTGACAGAAGTATTTATCTATTGAACACACAAGTTTTTATTAATTGATAGAAGTATTTATCTATTGCAAGAATAGGACCTTTTTAACTTGATGCAGTCCCTAGCGTTCGGTTTGGGTAATAGCAGCTTGATGATCATTGAATTTAACCCATATGGAGCCACGAGTAATGAGAATCTATATCGTACCATATAGATTCGGTATATCGTACCGTGCGATCACTATCGCATATAATCATAAAATCCGAACAATTCATATAGATTCTTCACAATGCGCATTTGTTCAGATTTTTACAGTTGTTGAATACATGCCGATTCCGGTCCGGATACCGTTACGTCACCACTACGTTGTAGTTGCTGTTTATTCTGTGCTCTTACCTGGAGTCCTGGGAATATCCACAAGTATCCGTTTTGTCCGGGCGTTTTGTCTGGTGCAGTAAACACTTCAATTGCGATACATCAGGTTTTAGAGCAAAAACATACAACTATGTATAAGAAGGTACCTATTAATAATAAACTAGCTTCTGCCCACGGCTTCGCCCGCGTGGTACCCAGACAAAAAGTAGCCTATGTGCTATTCTGATGTAAGCTATATTACTGTAAAGTTTCATCTTGATCTTGAAAATGCTCCAACTCGAACCTATTTGTTTGTAAAAGGATCATTTAAAAGAATAACCAGCCTTGTTTTCTTGCCTTTCTTTCCTGGCTTGGTCGCGGAGGAACAGACAGTAGATAAAAACCGACGGTTCAAAGTGATCCTTGTGATTTTATTGAATAAATGAATTTTGACTTTGACTTTGACATCAAAATCCGTTTAGTAGTGCGTTTTGCGTGAAAGAGTAACAAACATCCATCCTCACAAACGTGTTTATAATAGTAGTAGGATATAGATGAAAAAGAGCTATCTGAAGACCGTTGCAAAATATAATTTTATAAAGTAATGTATTCCAGAAAACTACCTCATAAATGCGACTTCATCGAGCGGCTAGTCATTGACCACTCACATGAGGAACGTACACACTCGTACTTATTGAGAGTTGAGATTTGAGACAGTTCTACAAGTGCATGTGTGCATGACGTGCACTGTAGTTCCAATCATAGTGCACTCTGCCTTTTAAGTGATTGCCACAGAGCAATATGCAGTTCCTAGTACTGTAGGTGCTTTAACTTTTTGCGCTAACCTTTTGTATTGATGTTTGAAATTCTGCTTCTTGTGGTTTTAATTGTTTATGCTAGTTTTTCTGCTTTGACTTTGAAGATTATTAATGCAGTGATTAGATGCAGCAGGAAGGTTGTTAAAACTGTTGTGACTGAACAATTCAAAACTGCCGAGACTTCCTAAAATAGTTTTAATTGAAAGAATCATTATAGAATGTTTCTAAGTTTTAAAAGCCTATCTACCTGATATTTAAAAAACTGTGCATAAAAGTCTATGGTTATGTGTCTGTTGGGTGTAAAAAAATAAGTTTTATGAGCGAGATGTATGATTGCGTTTTATTTTTGTTTTCTTATAATTCGTTATTGTACACAGATATGACAAAGAAATATAAAACAAAATATAAGGTAAGGCATGTATAAAGGTGTGCTTAATCCTAAACAGAGTTCCAGAGTTCAGGTTGTATCTCTCCTCAAACGTTTTCTTTCAGCAAACGTTTGAGGAGAGATACCTAGAGAAGTGATAATGTTGTTAGTTGTACAAAGTCAGGAAAGAAGAAATTAAATATAATTATACTTAAAATTTCACTATCTTTTAATATGCTACATATTATACGTTCCTACTGGAATTACTTATGAATACACATATTTATAAAACTAAATTCTATAATAACTAGCTAAATACCAATTTCCTTGAAGTTGTGTCACAAAATACTTAAGTACTTACTACTTAAATACTTAAGTAAATACTTAAACTACTTGTCTAATTATGTCTACGGAATTTTAAAAGCTTTATCTAAAAAAATCTTAAGTAGCCTCGCTAATCGGTTACGGAGATAAGAACCTGACTTGAGACGACGAAACGTTAAACTTAAACGAAAAGTTAACACACGGTTCACATTGAGCTGAAGTGCACTTCACTTTGGTGTGGTTTTTTGCTAATCATGCGTTTAAAATGAAAAAAAAAAACTTTGCCGATTCCATATTATATGCATAAAACATAACCATTGGAGCATTACCGGTTCATGAGGTGGAAAGAATGTCACATTGCGAAATAAGTGAGTTAAATATGAATGTGGATGGAAATATGAGCGGGGGTAGGCAAAGGAAAATATGGATGGATTGTGTGAAATATGACATGGTTAAGAAAGGAGTGAGTACTAAGATGACGGCTGATAGAGAAGTATGGAAGAAGAAACCATATGCCGACCTCACGTAATGTGGGATAGGACAAGAATATGATGACACAAGGATTCCCTGTGTTGTAGATATCAGGAATGACGAGCGGCGTGGTACTAGAACACCTAATAATACAACACGAAAAATATCACAGGGAAAATAAAACTGCAGAACATCAGCAGTTTTCTGCGTTTCAGCCGGCTACACACCCGTCACACCATCAAGGTCATCGTGAGCGTGTTTGTTTTTTTTCTACCCGTACCACCATCTCGAAATGGCACTATGTAGGTCGACTCCTCTGTTTTGTATTGCCACTGCAGCGAAAGGGTTGCAACACCTGCAACGGCTGTGCGTGAACTATCATCAGAGCGTGAAATAATAGGGCAGGCAGGTATTGATTTTAAATTCCCTAATGTTTTATAGCAAGCATTTGACAGATATTAAATTATTATGTCACCTTAGTACTCACTCCTTTCTTAACCATGTCATCCTTCACACAATCCATCCATCTTTTCTTTGTCCTACAAAGCCAAAGTCAAAGTCAATAGGTTTTTAATCATTGAAATCACAAGGATCATATAGAAACGTCAACTTAAAGACTATACGTGAATTAAAAATGTTAAAGTGAATTTACGCCGGTTCCTCGCGCGCGACCAAGCCTTGAAGAATCAGGCTACCTCTGCTTTTATTTTCATCCACATTCACGTTTAACATACTTCTCGTAATAAGACATTCTTCCCTCCTCAATCCTCATGACATGCCCATACCATGCTAACCTATTACACAGGGAATCTAGTGTGGGCTTAGAATTATGTACTTTAAAATCTTTATTTTATAAGTAGGTACCTAGATATCATTTAGGCAAATATTTGTATCGGGTCTGGATGTTTTCATGTATAATATATGTGTATTTACAAAAATGACGTATATAACTAATATATCAGTGATGTAGTTCTCATAATACAAGCTCTGCTTACTTTTGGGGCTGAATGATAACTGGGTGGAAAATGTCCAGCGTTTTTTTTACTACATAATTTAGGTGTTAAACTTTAATTAAGCAGTAGACGATGTATTCTTCGCTGTAAGTCGCCATGTGCAAAGAATCTTCGTTATATTAAAGTCACAACAACCGTTTCAACAAAGGAAATTTGTATCTGAGCCGGCATTGTCTTGGGCTGTGACGAGTGACGACACTGAGAATCGCCCATTTTCATAACTCCACGTAGGCGTGCGAGCAAGTGAAAATGAAATTTGTGCTATAAATCTTAAGGTGTATTATGTCGCACAGTTATTGTTAGTTAGGATGTTTTTGTTGGAACGATCAAACAATGGAGGTGTTCTGTATTCTTGTGTTGTACGGATTTCCCGCCGTGTGACTTAATATTCGAATTAAGTTTGATTATATGTAGTTGGATTAAAGCCGCAGCTAAGAGATTGATGACTACTTGTGAGTCGTCATTGGTAGATATTTTCAACATACTAGATCTTTCTAGAACAAACGAAAAGTATTAATCTTTCAATCTAAAAAAGAGATCTCTGATCTCGATATAATCTGAAAATTCAAACTTCTGAACATTTCCAAACTTTGTCATGTAGTATTTGCTAATTAATTGATTACCCAAAATATTTCTATGAAGTTTACACCCATAGAAAACAGACCTATTTATTTATATTTTATCATAATTTTATTATTATTTAACGAGAGTGAATGGGCTAATATGAATATTTGCTGGCTCTGACTTGTCAGGACTGGGATATACGCAAATAGTTATAAACTAAGCTTTAATTTGTACTAAGTTACCGTTAAATTCTACGATTATTACAAGGGCCTGAATTAATTAACAGAGCTACCGTATAATCTCAATATATTATTCTCGGAAAGGTTTCCTAAGAACTATGCCAAATTGAGGGAAAAGATGGAGATACGTTTATACGAAGGTGGAATAGAAGAATCCTCACTTTTATATGATAGATAGATAAACTCTTTATTGTACACCAAATACAAATACAAAACACAGGAATTCATAAACATAAAAGGTAAAGGCGAAAGGCGATCTCTCCCAGACAACCTTTGGATGGACAGGATAAAATGGAATCAAAAGACGAGTAAACCTATAATAAAAAAATATATAATATGATTAATACCTAAATACCATATACCTATACACATCCTATATAATATACATACAAATAATAATAATGTACGATAATAAGTATGTAATATTATTTAAAAAAAACGATAACTAGTAGCTCTGTGACATGGAAAGGAAATGGTTGTATACCATAGTTTTAAAAATAGCGAGTGATTTGGCTGATCTAATAGAAAAAGGTGATGATATGATTCTACTTTACGAAAATTAGTTTAAAAAAATAGAACCTAGCTTTCTTAATAACATATAAAATAGCTTCGCCCGCGTGGTACCCAAAAAAAGTAGCTTTTTCGTAAGAAATGCATTCGTTCGACCGTTTTTTCATCGACTTGCAAAATTGGTCTACACAAAAAGCCCTTTTATTTTAATGGGATAATTATGTCCATCCTGGAGGTCTATTTTGACCTTCAGATATAAGTGAAAGAATTTTTGAAATCGGATGAGAAGTATCAGAAATTACCTCCTACATCTAAACTTACAAACTTCCTCTTTAAAAAAGATAAAAATAAAACTGTTAAATTACGAAAGTATTAAACATGCTACGCTAGACGGTAAAAGTAAAATTTATACGGTTTAGTGACCTTTGCTTTCAAATAAAATTATGTGAAACTTTATTGTGTTGCTCAGCTGATACCTACCTGGTATCTTCTAAGCTGCGAGAATTACTTTATAAATCTTGTACAAATCCAAATCAAATAGGTGAGGTAGGTTCGTGTAAGAAAACCAACTCGGTAGAAGCAAGCAATAAATTTATTCCAATAGAACTGAGGTCATGTATTGTCAAAACACTTCGATAGCGCGATGTAGAAATGGGCTCATTTTAGCAGCGCCATCTAGTTTTAATTCACACAAACTTTTAACACCCAGCGTATCTACTTCCTACTTACTTTACATTTAACATGCCGCCCACCAAGAACGACATTGAGCGTTCTTTACAATACCACCCACCATGAGAAACATGGGGCTGGGCAATGGCACTTGACTTGACAAAATATTAAATTATACTTACAAACTGAACAACAATGAATAATACATATATCTTACTAAATTGACACAAAAAAAAGCTTTCATAACACAATAAACTAAACTTAAATAAACTACTAAATCAGTCTGTGACCGGCAAAATACACAATTTTGATGTGGGTCTCTTTAAGACAGATTGGCCACACCTCAAGGTCACTACGCGAGTGATATGGTCTGATCCAGGATGCGTAGCTACCACCCTGCCTAACATCCAGCGAGCTGGAGGGAGATTATCCTCCTTGACTAAAACCACATCGCCGATCTTAGGTTCAGGAGTCAACCTTGACCACTTGTACCTCTGCAAACAATGAACTAAATACTCGTTGGACCACCTTCGCCAAAAATCCTGCACCATCCTTTGAGTCAACTGCCAACGTCTCAAAGAACTAACGTTACTTTGCTCGTAGTTAAGCTCAGGTACGATCACTAACGGTTCGCCAATTAGGAAGTGTCCTGGAGTTAACGGTGCGGGATCATTATGATCGTCAGGCAACATAGACAATGGTCTGGAATTCAGACATGCCTCTATCTGAGTAAGAACTGTGGTCAACTCTTCAAAAGTGAGCGTGGAGTCACCAATCACACGTTTCAAATGGAACTTTGTGGCCTTTACTCCCGCTTCCCACAGTCCTCCAAAATTTGGTGCATGGGCTGGGATGAAATGCCACGAAACGCTGTTACTACTAAGCCATTCTCTTATTTCAAGAGCGACAGCTGATTTTTCTGCGGTGACGAGCTTGAGAAGTTCCTTAGACGCTCCTACGAAGTTCGTCCCGTTATCACTCCACATTTCACTAACGTGGCCTCTTCGAGCCACAAATCGTTTGAAGCCTGCTATGAACCCTTCAGCAGTAAGGTCGCTGACGACTTCTAAATGTACGGCTTTCGTTGCCATACATACGAAAAGACTTATATAGCCTTTGTAAGACTTGTTGCCTCGTCCCTTCGACATTCGGATATTGATGGGGCCAGCGAAGTCGACACCGCTGTGAAGAAAAGGCCTAGCTGGTGTGACTCTGCTGGTTGGTAACTGGCCCATGAATGGAGGTTTGGTGGTTGCTGCGTGCCTAACACAAACAACACATTTGCGTACATGCTTCTTGACAAGGCTTTTAACTGAAACGATCCAGTACCTTGTGCGCAAATGGTTTAGCATTAAATTTGGACCTCCATGCAAAGTCAAGTTAAGAAGTGATGTCAATTGTGTACACGTGCCATTCGTCAGTTAGGTTAAAAATCGATTCGTCATGGTCATACCCACTTCATGCACTATACACCTTCGATCAGTACTATAGTTGAACGAAGACTAACATACCAACTTTTTGACTCCTTATCCAGCTTTAGTGCGTCTGTCAAAATAGGGCTATGACTAGGAAACTAGGCTCGTTTAAAGGAGAGGTGTAGGTGTAAGATATACAAAAATTTACTATTAACGTAATTAATATATGTATATTTGCATGCCCTCGATTTAGGCAAAACATGTACGGTGCTTACCCTTTACCATTCTTCCATCTTTGTGACCCATGTTTGCAAATAAAGAATTTGATTTAAACAAACACTTTATGAGAAGGCATACTATAAAATATCGGATTATTTAGATAATTCACACCCAAGAGTGTGAAGATGCTCCTACTCGATAAAAAAAATTGGAACCTATTATTTTTTGAAAAGGATCATTAAAAATAATAACGAGCATTGTTTTTTTGCCTTTCTTTCATGGTTTGGTCGCGGAGGAATAGGCAGTAGATAAAATCGACGTTTGAAAGTGATGCAATTTTAATGAATCAATGAGTTTTGACTTTGACTTTGAAACCCTACTCTTGATTTTGATTCCTCGAGTCGTCCAAAAGGGGACGTATTTTTTGGATCGAGTTGACGAATTCTTCTATACAGAAGAGGTATTAGAATAAAATAGAATATAATTTGTCAAAACAGAAAAACACAACTCAATAAAATTTGCGTGACATCAGACTCCCGTCAATTTAACAAAATGTAAAAAATAAGTGAATATGTATATGTAATATACATATTCACTTTAAAAAAAAAATATTCAAAAAAATATTCATGCAAATAATATCAATTATCTATACTTATTATAAAGCTGAAGAGTTTTATTTGTTTGAATGCGCTAATCTCTGGAACTACCAGTAGGATTAAAAAAAAAACTTTTTGCATTTGATAGCCCAATTCTTGAGGAAGGTTATAGGCTACATCATGCTACGACCCTTAGGAGCCGAGCAAAATAAGTAATAGCACGGGCGATGCGACGCTGTGGGTCAATGGCCGAGGGCGGCCGTAGCGAAGCTGTATAATAATATAATTGTCAATAAAGTACTCTGTAAAGGAGCGTACCTATATAGTACCTACTACAATAATATTATCCCACAATAAAAAATATATAGATCATTTTTATTTCATAACTCTACGTCCAATTTTATTTTATAGTCATAGTCACGATTCTGTTATAATAGGTTCTTACAAAAAGTGACCACGGGAATCTGTGTTATCCCTTTAATGCCTCCCTCGTGACCAGCCCTGAGGTCCAGTTACAGAATAAATAATATGACGTGACCTAGCCTCTTCCGTGGTCATTAAGTGCCCATAATTTCATAATGACTTACATTCCTTCTAATTTTGTAGTTGGTCTTAACGACTTGGTTAGGTGGAGAAGCATTGGTTTTTAATTTGAGCGAGCCGTGCACTAAATTTAAAGATATTTTTTCATCATTGATAATTTTAATCACCGTGAACAATTCAAAATATTTGACAATAACTTCTATGAAGATACCCTTTATTATAAACTAGCTTCTGCCCACGGCCTCGCCCGCGTGATACCTGGATAAGAAGTCGCCTATGTGTTATTCTGATGTATAAGCTATATTACCTACTGTAAATTTTTATTAAAATTCGTTCAGTAGCTTTTGCGTGAAAGAGTAAAAAACATCCATCCTCACAAACTTTCGCGTTTATAATATTAGTAGGAAGTCGATTTTGAATTTTGAAGGCCAATTCACGTGGTATTTTTAAAAGTAGACAAATTAAATAGCACGTCAAATGCAAAAGTAATTGTCAATGCTCTCTCAGAAGAGGGTCAAAGTTGAGATTGAAAGCTGATCGAAGGTAGACCTACACAATGTCTTACCAAGACATGACTGAATTGAGAAGATATTGCTTAACAGTTATCACTAGAACGCAAAATATCTTAATTAATTGACAGAAGTATTTATCTATTGAACACACAAGTTTTTATTAATTGATAGAAGTATTTATCTATTGCAAGAATAGGACCTTTTTAACTTGATGCAGTCCCTAGCGTTCGGTTTGGGTAATAGCAGCTTGATGATCATTGAATTTAACCCATATGGAGCCACGAGTAATGAGAATCTATATCGTACCATATAGATTCGGTATATCGTACCGTGCGATCACTATCGCATATAATCATAAAATCCGAACAATTCATATAGATTCTTCACAATGCGCATTTGTTCAGATTTTTACAGTTGTTGAATACATGCCGATTCCGGTCCGGATACCGTTACGTCACCACTACGTTGTAGTTGCTGTTTATTCTGTGCTCTTACCTGGAGTCCTGGGAATATCCACAAGTATCCTGTCCCTTTCTTTGTTACTTCTCTTTGCTAAAGTTCAACTGTAAATTTTAGGAACCTTTTTGTGTGCAATATAAACTTGTGTTGGCAAGTCTCAATCATCTGTAAAAAATCGGGAAGGGTGTCACAGCCGAGTAAAGGCTTCTATCTTCTAAATAATGGCAATAAAATAATGCTGGTAGGTTCTATACTCCCAAAGCAATAAGCGATCTTGTCATAATATATTTCAGTTTGGTCAGTAGGGGGTATTGACCGAAATGAAAGACGTTTCACGTCAAAATATTTTAGGTGAGCGTAAATTTATCATAAATTTCAGCAATTGAACAGTTTATGTTATTTAAGGCCAGTGTTTACTGAGAAACCTAGAAGACCGCGCATTGATTACTTTCAAATTATACCTATACCTACCTACTGTACGACAGATTCGTTCTGAGGTAGCTAACATCTGAAGATATAGGCAAAACTTGCATTTTTTCGCTGTGTGATATTCTTGAATCTTTATCACGTCTTTGGGTTTGGTTCTCGCTGCAGGACAAATGTTTTCATGTCCTGCAGATATTTGTTCTGGGTCTAGGTGTTGTGGTACTACGATACTCATAGTTCCTGATACCCGCGACACAGGGAATTCTAGTGTGGATTCAGGACTATGTAGGCGTGTGTTTTTATGAACTACGAGCGAAGATTACTATTAGTAAGGCATTAGAAGTCCACTGCTGGACATAAGAGTGTGATGACGAACGATCTTGAGCTACCTCCATTCACCGATTTCGCGCAATCGATGGAACAGGTGAAAATATACTATATCCACTGCGTCATCCAGTTCGTGGTCACTATACTCGCTATATGAGAACCTTTTTTCTCCAGCGGTTGTCAGTTATGTGAGCTATTTAGCCTGCCCATTACCATTTCAACTTACTTAGGTATATCAAGAGCTATGTCAGTGACTTTAGTTCTTCTACAGATTTTCCTGTTTTGGATTTAACCAGTAGTAAAACTCCGAGCTATGGAAACCAAGTCAAATTCAAAATTCAATTATTCATTAAAATCACAAGTATTATTACTTTGAAACGTCAATTTTAACTAAGTAATGCCTGTTCCTCCCGACCAAACTCTTTCTATAGGCATCAAATTCCTACTATCAAAGTTATTATGATTTCAATTTCCCTCGAAGAAAACAAAGAACAAGTTTACTTGCAGTTTTAAAAGGCTAGTGTGTTCTTTCTTTTTGTAGGGAATCCACAGATTACTTCGGTATGCGGAGGTTGTTTCTTTTATCTTTTTACCTGTAGTGAATGAAGGCTTTGTGTTGCTCAGTGTTGGTAAATGACCGGCTTTTAACAGTTTTGTCCGGCTAAAAAGCGGCTATGTGAGTCGTCAGCAGCTACATTAATACTGAAAAACAGCGTGGCTGAGTCCTCGAACTTTTACTTACCTACAGACATTACTTATAATTAAAACACCATTCAAAAAAAATATGTAAAAACCCTCAGGCAAGGCATCGGTGGTGCATGTTCATAATAAAATGTTTACCTTTGATTAGACCTTATATACTTTATCCTCACGGTTATGCATATCTACTATCCAACTGCCGACAAAAAAAATGTTAAAATGTAGTACTTTTAGTTTGAAAATAAATAAAATACAATGTATATTTCTTCTAAACAGATTGACCTGATTTAATTGAGTCCACAATCAAAGATCCATCTTGGATTTGAAGATGTCCGACTTTTTATTACTCACCGTAACTCCGATATATTCTTAGTTTTTTTGAGGCAACCCTACTCTGTTGGTTTCGATACGCTGCCAAATATTTTCGTGGGAATACGAGAAGCTTCTCTTGCATCATCTGTGGAAGCCAGGTAGTTCTCAGAAGGCGATCATCAGTCCAAGTTTTTATTTTTGTACTTTATTTAGGTGCATGTTTTTAAGTAAGTTCGTATTTAGAGAGTGAATTCTTTTAATGTTTTTGCAACTACGTCGTCCTCTACGTTTGATGATCACGAAATTACCATCATTATCAGACTCAAACTCGGTTGACTTAGTCTGCCTGATTATAATTTTAGCAGACAAGGCGTCATGAAGGAGCACAGTGGTGGTTTTAGCCGGTAGAAGTTCGGCATACCAATCATAGCTTTATGAATTTCCCCACTTCTAAGAAAAAGGTATGCCTTATATAACCAACTAATATACGCTTAGGTGCCATTTCGTCGGCTAACTTATTAGCTAGAGTGGTATAATAACACTACTCTAGTCAACATTTTGTGGTTTTGAAATTAAAATGTCTGCGATAATCTTGTCTTATTGTCATTTTTCTCAGAAATCTGACACAGTATTCGTTTGACTTTAGCCTGTAGCGCAAACAGATTGGGGAGTACTTCTTTGATGGAAATGAGCATTAGAAAAACAATCCCATGTATTTTAGCCATAGATTGGCGGATTTCGTCACGTGACATACTCTTTTACCAAGACGTAAGAAATTATGCTATTTATCAAATTAATGAACTACAAAGTCAACTCTAACTTGAAACTAAGTCCCATAATAATAAGTGTTGTTATAAAAACTCAAACGAGCAAATGTTTTCAAGTTTAGCTAATGCTGGGTTGACACGAGTTTAGTACCTACCTTCTTAAATACTACCTGCAGTTACTGTTTAATGTTTTTTGTAGCTGTACCACAAAACTAAAGTTCGCTCATCATCATCATCATCAGACTAAATTAGTCCACTGCTGGACATAGGCCTCCCATAATGAGCGCCATAGCGCCCTGTCTTCAGCTTGCCGCATCCAGCATCTGCCTGCAGTCTTTCGCAGATCGTCATCCCACCTGGCCGAAGGGCGTTCTTCACTACGTTTGCCGAGTCGCGGTCTCCACTCAAGAACACGTTTACCCCAGCGGTTATCGGTTCTTCGCGAGATATGACCGGCCCACCGCCACTTCAGCTTGCTAATTCGTTGAGCTATGTCGATAAGTTCGCTCAGCTCAGCTCAATACTTATAGGCATTTCCAAAAGAATTACCAAGAGTTCATCCTGGTTTCATTAATTTATATGCATGTCCAACCACTTTAAATTATCTAAACTAACTTTTTTTGCTAGTCCCATGTGCTTCTTGTATGTAACCAGGTAACTAAACAAAGTACTTGTCCTTGGCTTAGTAAGAATTAGTTCCAGTAAGCTACTTATCCAGTGTCAAGGAGGCGTAAGGCGATAAATAACCCGAGCCACTCCAAAACTGTTATTAAGGCGCTCAAGAATTCTGGGCATTCTTTAGGATAAGGGTGCGTTCGCACGGGGTAAATAGTCTTATCGTCCTATTAGTCACTTAGTTGGGTAAATATCTTGGAGACTGGCTTAACTTGTTCTACTTTACATTAAATACTGAGTTTTTTTATTTTTAATCCTTCCAGGTATGTAAGCGACCTCGGTTTGATGGCCGGCGGGTGGCCCGCTGCGGGACAATTAATTGCATATTCTGCAGATAGTTTTCCTAGTTTGGATTTTATGGTACCACGGTACTTGTAGTTTCTGATACCCACGACACAGGGAATCCTAGTGTAGGGTTAGGTCTATGTATGTGTCTGCTTATTTATTGGATGTTTATTTATTTATTTACGTAGCTTAAAGGCTAAGTACGGCTCTGTTTTTCTTAATGTTCCAGAAGATTGATTCTTTCACCAGTTTTTTACACTTTAGTAGTTGGACAGAAGCTATTGTTTTGCATGTCGTGGTATAAACGTTAATTATCTAAATAAGTTGTCTTTGTCTATGTTCAAATCATTTGGTACATAGTTATCACGACAATAAGTAATTTACAGGTTTACGATGATCACGCGATGCTGGTAATGGCCTATTGCACGTTTTAGTACTTATTTGTTATGAAGGTATATAGTTCCGTACTATTTACTGTATCGCCTGGCTTGTGGTCGCTATTCGAAAACCCAGAGAGTGTCGGTTCTAGTATATGGCCTGCCCATGGCTCTTCAACTTGATAATTCTATGAGTTAGGTTGACTTTAGTTCTCATATTAATTTTCTCATTTCAGACATTATCCACTAGTTATATAAGTATGTTCTCAGTTATGGACGAAACTTGGTATTTAGGTAGGTAATAATGAACATTTATAATAAGTTACCACCCGATCTACTGAGCACTGAAGGTCTGTTCTGTTCCAGACGTATTTGATTTTCTTGTTGGAAAGTCTTATTATACCGTAAAAGAATACCTAGATGACAAACCAAATTGGGACTGGACGCACGACTCTGTTTTCTGAACCCTAGCCATACACATACCTTCTTATATATAATGTTACTCTTGTTTTTGTTTAGTTGTGTATAGGACCAGTACTAACTCGTATAACTTTATTTGTATCTAATGTGCTAATTTTATTTTATTTTTCTGTACACCATAATGGTAAAATACGTGGACATTTATATAACATAAAACTATCATCCCATAACCTGTGTTTCGCAATAAATATATTATGAATTATGAATTATGAATAGTCGAATTTGGGGAATTAAATATGGAGCCTTATCGGTAGGGGGTTTTTGGAACTATGAGGTAAAAAAAAATAGTAAAAAATAGTTTTGGGTAGGCTGAACACTGTACTTCGAGAGGCCGCAGTTCATAGCGAACAATTAGTAATATTTATAAAGAAACTATCTGACGTTATTTTATGTTATGTTTTTATCATAAAAGCTGACTGGTGCCTGAAATCTATTTGCACCTAACTGTAGCAACGCATCGACTATTATGCTCGTAGTATCGACACGCTGACACTCGACACGAGCATCAAATATACCTTCCAGTTGTGTCTGTCATCTCATCAGGGTATCTAGCTATAGCTAGGTGATACTGGAGTGTCTAATATCACGAGTCTCTTCACACGCTATGCGTTGGTATGCGAGCTTTCTTGAAATGGAGTCTGTGTCTGCTCGCCAGCCATGATAGTCGTCGTTCATTATGAATGAATGAATAACGTACATCAACACCTAAAGCCGTATGTAATTTAGTGTGTTGTTAACAATAACATACTAAATTTTGAAGTTACAGAATCGCTTAAAAGCGCTCTCTTTTAGACAACTTTTGGATGGATAGGATTCTATGTGATTTTGAGAATAATATTGAAGGTGCATTGCCTACAGCTACCCTATCATATGATAGATCAAGGATTAACTCTAGGAGAAAACGAAATCGATTTTTGCTGAAGTAATTTATGACATTTGTTTGGGTTTTTGAAATTATCGTCTTTGCTAAAATCATAGAACTCTGGAAATTAAAATGATTCTTCTATAGGCTATGTAGATCTCATAATATACCCTATTATGCTTAATTTGGATTTTAAGATCAAAGCTGACAATCAATTTATGTGTATGCAAAGAAAAAAATAAAATGAATTAATTCCGAACTTTCAGTAATCGGGAAAAATATAGCAACATTTTTATGACAAGAATTATTTTTTTCGTTTATTTTGGTGGGAATCAATAGAAAGTCAGCTTATTTTCTGTCGAAATATCTTCTTGTCGTAATTTATGAATAGTCATTCTGCGTGCATGCAGTTGAGTCAAATCGCTCGACCGGTTTCTTTCGAAAACGAAAAATCTAAAAAAGATAAGACATTCTAGAAAGAAGATACGTTTATTAAAAATATCATATAACGATGTAACATAGGTTAAAAAAACGTTGCATAACTCGCAGACCATTTCTCCGTATTGAGTAATTCGGGCTCACGGGCGGAACACAATTTAGGAATTCTGCGCGAGCGCCGAAACAATGGTCGCACGCGTAGAAAGTACGAATTAATTCTACGTTCACTTTTCTCGTGTGGTAGATCTAAAGTGATAAATGTTATGCTGATCTGTTTGTCTCTCATAAGGAATGCGTTCAAGCTACCGCCGCACCGACGCGATAAAACGTTGCGGGGACCACTGCCTGGTTTTGCAATGATTATGTTTGCTGACTATAGGCTAGGCTGTCCCAGAAGATGTTTAGTAACCCGAAAGATGTTATTTTAAGAAACATAATTGTAACAACATCAGTTTAACAAAAAAACGAAATTTGTCTTTTTTCATTGAAGCGTTGGCTGTTATCGGTAAATCCAATAAATCAGTTATGTTTGGTAACGTAATCTAACCAGCAAGCAAAACCAACAGGCTCTAAGAATAGGAAGAGTTTATTTTGAGCAAAACTTATAAAATACTAGAGATACGATTTCTAAATAAATAATAGGTAAATCAGATACCGTAGGCTAGTATGTTAGTACTGGTGGGCCCATATTCAGAGCTACAGCTGGCTCGCTATGAGTACTTACATCTAATTTCAACTTTAGTTGGCCATAGCAGGTGTCATTCGCTTTAGTGTGCTTTCTTAGTAACTAGCTACTTAGTATAAGCAGAAATTGGAAATTGGTAAGGAAAATGAATAGATTTTGGATCTCAAACAAAGATTTTGTAGGGACTGCGAAGAAAATGGACTACGGGGCCCTAGAAACACTTTCAATTTTAATATCATTTTCATTCCTAGGCGACCGTCCACGCCCACTTCGTATTTTTTTAACAAAATTAATTATATTCAGTACAGCAGAGCAGATTATAAAATTCGATCTTCTTTATTTTGGTGTCTTCCAATTATTTTGGTGATTTAGCGGTGTGGCCTTTGTGTGGCAGATGCTTTGAAAATGTAAAAATGAGCGATGTTAAAGATGAAATCTACCCGACTTTCATTTGTTTGTTTTTAGTCTTAGCCATACAAGGCAGAGTAGTAATTATAATGAGATTTAAATGACGATGCGGCTAAATATCCAGTGAAATGCCTAACATACATTTCGAAGGCTTTTTTATGATGGAGGCAAGCGTTTGACCACAATTTTACCTGATAGAAATTATCGATGTGGTCAAGGATGTAGCATGCTTATCTAGAAGATACAGATTTTCATTCGACTTGAAATCTCTAAGTTTATTCGAGTATTTATCGGGCAAACCAGCCGGCAACGAGTTTGTAAACATGAAGGTTGAACCGCAGGTACATACTTTTCAAAAATAATTCTGTATAAAACCAATAGCCGAGCTACTAGACATCTATACGATCTTTGCAGATTTTCCTCACTTGTGAAATCACCAATAGCCTTTTAGGTCGTTGTTTTAAACGTAATACTTAATAACTCGTACCACGTAGGTACAAATATCGCTGGGGATGAAAGCTTCTCAAACGACAATCACAAACTGGTTGAAGTAGTGTAGGAAACCTCTGACCCGGTGGACCGAACTGCAAGTCAGTGGATGGCGGTAGCCCTAAATCGTTAGTTGTGGCACTCTTTAGAGGCCTATATCGCAGGAAATTGTCTTTTTGGAGGTCTACTTATTGATGTAAATCAAAAATGATCTTTCTAGCTAAAACGTAGATAACCAAACTGGAAAACAAAAAATAATTGTTTTTTACCTGAATAAAAACGCGAAGCCTTTATAAAACACCTGCCTGAAATTTTCATTTAAACAATTTTTTTTGAAAATGTCATTTTTGAATCATTGTTTTCAACAAGCTGTCTGCTGTCTTATCTCATGGGTTGAAACAATCAGGTGTAGTTTGACTTTTTGGGTCATTGGGCTGAGCATTTTCAGCATTTTCAGTGCGCTCGTTGTATAATCCTGATAACAATAAATAAAAATACACCCAAGAGTTACAAACATACTCCTAACCCACACTAGAATGATCTGTGTTGTTGGAATCAGGAACTACAAGCCACCTCCACTCTGTAGGAAATTAAAACATTTGCATTTATTTGAGGACAACGGAACCCTTCCTTTCTCTTGGCAATTCCAGGACCCTAGAGTTTCAGCAAATACGATATGTCAAGAAGGAATACTATTACAGAAATCATCAATTTAACGTTGCTGAATAACGCCATTTTGTTTCCACCATGGATCTACGAAGTATATGCCTTCAGTTTTTTAGAGTACATTTATTTATACAACGTATTAAGTAGGTATAAGTAAAAATAAAATCTTCTAAAAATACAGATGAAACTATATAGAGAACGACCTATAGATAGCTCAACTGATCCAGATCATTATCAGACGCGTTCCCATAATACTGGCTGCATCACTACAATGAATGCCAATGCTCATTCGTTAACCCAGATAAGAGCTAACTGTTAGGAGTAGTCTTTATCTATATTTGAAAGAATATTGCTAGATCGCCTTCGGCATACTGAATGAGCGTCTGGCTACCCAGCCAAAGGTCATGTCTAAAATCTCGTATCAAATACTTTCCAAACATGTGGAATTATGCTGAATATAGTTTACCTACTTTTAGCTGAAAATGTGAAGTTCAAAGTTCAAAGTCTACAATAATGTTATTGTTTTTTTCGGAAATTCAAATAGACAGTATGTTTTTAGTCGACTCATGTTGATCATATTAAATGGCGAAGTTAGGTACGGAAGTTTCTGTCAACGAGTGCTTTTTTTTCGAAATCTAGAAAATTGAAATCTTAGCTATAAATATATATACGAGTATATATAGCTAAAATTGATGGTCATCTCGCTTGAGAACGGCTCGATCGATTTGGCTATTTTCTAGTTGTGTTCGTAATTTGATTAAAAATGCTCTTAAACTCGATAAAAAATGTAGGTACCTATTGTTTTGCGAAAGGGTCATTAAAAAAACTAGCCTTGGTTTCTTGCCTTTCTTTCCTGGTTTGGTCGCGGAGGAACAGGCAATAGATAAAACCGACGTTTCAAAGTGATCCTTGTGATTTAATTGAATAAGTGGAAAAATAAATATTTATCTATTAAATAAAACTATACATAAATTTAAATAATAGTGTGATTCTAATAAAATTGTAGTTGGTGGCCGAGAAGCTGGCTGCGATGTAAAAGGTGCGGGTTCGATTCCTGTAACGGAACAAATGTTTGCACGTTCTGCAGATTTGCTCAGGGTATGGGAGTTGTAGTACCACGTTACTCATAGTTCCTGTTACCCACGATATTGGGAATCCTAATGTATGATCAGAACTATAAGGCCCGAATTCATAGTCAAATAGGGGTTCCCTCCCCTAGGGGACTGTTCAGGCGCTAAGTAAAAATTAAAGTGCGAATTAATCTTTATACATCCAGCCATAAGGCAAATGCTCAATGATGGATTTTGGGGGGCTGTTCAACTCCCGACCATGAATTCAGGCTTAAGTGTCTGTTGGATGTTTTTTTTAAATCCTATGTTTCTTCCAGTCGGTTTTTTTATTGAAACTCAATTCTAAAGTAACATCGCAAGATTACAATACGATGTCGTTCCACAAACAGACTGGTACAATGTATTCTAATTCACAATGGCGAACTTACATGCATTTCAGTACGATCAGTTATTCACTCTACCTCTGGGGGATTCGGTTCAAAATCGATTGAGTTCTAGTTATTTGAATTGAACGAACTAGCTCAAGAGCCGGCTTCTATAAGTAAATGACAATAACTTTTATTTAATAAACTCGTAGTTATTTTTAAAGCAGTTTTCGTTCCATCAAAATACACACACACACGCACACACACACACAAAGCGCTGATTTTAAAGCAAAGACAGTATCGTGTCTTTGCTTTAGTGGACAGCGTCCAAAATCTTTGACAGTAAGACAGTACAAAGATTTTGGACGCTAGGCTATGGGCCTTACTTATAAAGATTTAAACAGTTTTTTAACGAGTTGTTTTTTTTTATGACACGATCAGAAAGAGACAAAGCAGTGTTTAGTTAATCGACAGTTTATAAGAAGGCCCACAGACTACAATATATACAGAGAATGTTGAAGGAAGCTGCCTAATTGGTTGCCCTGAAGATTTCAACGACACTTTGTATCGAGTATCGGTGTCGTCATGTATATTCACGCATGACAAAGTGTGGATTCCTTAAAGCAGTTATGTTATAAAATATATATTTAAAGAAATCCACACTCGACTTGACTTCAATATCAAGAAGTGAAGTGTAGATTTCTTTAAATGCTGTCAGTTACGACCACTGTCAGCCAAGCCAGCTGTCACATTAAATACCTACAAATGACAGTTTGAAGGAAGGTACATAAACTGTCGCAATCGCGTTCCTTTCTCGGCATAGATATTAGGCCCGAACATTCGTGTTACTATGTCGTAATTGTGTTAACATATATTATCTTGTATTAGTTTTCCAGTGGGCTCTTGAACTACTGGATCCACAACTAGTTACAATGGTCTCGTGTACAATTACTGACACACCCATCGAACGCGTGGGAATTGATCGACATACAATCTGCTGGCTGACATGGCTACTGACAACTGACAGACAAAAACTTTATGGAGTAGGTGTATATCATTCATCTTTGTTTCCAGCATCTGCAGCTGAAAATCTCGCGACTTTATCCTCAAGTTCAACCATAGCTAGACTCAATAGGGATTGAATTATGGAAAATTCAAATGCATCCCACATTACCTCTCCTCTTGACGACCTCTGTGGCGCAGTGGGCGAAGGCCCGCCTGAGACGCAGAAGCTTCAGGACAAATGTTTGTCTGATTAGCTAATGTTTGTCTCGGGTCTGGGTGTTTTCTATGTATGTATTTACAAAAAAAAGTATATAAGTAGTATATCAGTCATGTAGTTACCATAATAAAAGCTCTGCTTAGTTTGGGGCTAGATGATGCTGTGTGAAAAATGTCCAGCAGCATTATTATTATTATTAAGAGATATATACTCTCTTAACAGGAAATCGATTTTAGAATATCACCGCTAATCATGAAATAAATTCTTCAAACAGAAAACTTGCTATTTTTAACTAGCTTCCGCCCGCGTGTTATGTTGTTAAAAGTAGTGTATGACCTTCTCCAGGCTTCAAACTATATCCATATCAAATTTCATCACAAACGGCTAAGCGGTTTAACCGTGAAACAATTTTTCCGATATAATTTTACTGACTTAATTAACATCCTGCTTAAACACCTTAGGGGTTGATTTTCGAAAATAAGATTAGCCTATGTGTTATTCCAGAACCTAAACTATCTATATTATCTACTAATTTCATCAAAATCGGGTAGTTGTTACGCAGATACGTGGTAAGAAACATATACACACACACACACTTTCGCATTTATTACAATAGTAGGATGTTTGCCTTGCATTTGTTTCTCTCTGTTTAATCAATTTGTGTCATATTCAATTCTGGATTCCGCGATACAAGCTAACCTAGTTGGAAGTTCATTGCTAAGGGAACTTTCGAGAACTTTCTTCAATTCTTTTTCACTGGATACCCCATGTGCTTGTCATGCATCTCGCCACGTAAGCTCACGTAACATACTCGTATCCTTGGCTCTGCCTGTATAATTCACACATTTTACAGGGACAAGAAGTGAATTCGTAATAATAGCTACTTTCCACTTACTTTCACACACATTGAAGTCTTTATTGTTCTAACACGTGTTTGAATAATATTATGGTGGATTTTGAAAGACTCGATTATAATACTCTTTTATAGGTGTTCTTTTTGCAGTCAAAAATAAAGAGGGGGTACATTCCTTATAGGCTTTCGTGTTAATTAGTGTGTGTGTAAAGGTATGCTGTGGTGTTAAAAGTGTTTTTTTTACAATTTGCTGTTTGGGATTTCGTAGATGACAGGTTAGTGTTTTTTTTTTAAATTCTGATGAATTAATTAAAATATGTTATTGTACACTTAACCACTTACACCTTATGAAATAAACAATAAACAATAACAAATTAAAATTAAAGTAACAATCGTGCCTACTTATCGTAGGTACTTATTGTTTAAAGTGTAGTTCTTCCAGACAACCTTTGAATTGATAGGATTCTATGTGGTTTTGAGAATGGAAAAATAAAGAGGGGGACAACCAAAATCACCTACACTTTTGGTGGGTTGTTCCTGATACAAATTACTGATACAATCGCACAATTTGTCTCAGGCAAGTTGCAATAGCAAAAACCCTGTCAAATGCACTAAAAGCGTGTTTCTTGATAATTATGAATTATAAAGCTATCTATAAAAATATATCATTGATATCTAAAGTTATTTATTATTAATATTAAACAATTTCTGATAGCTAAAAGACTGTATTGTTAGAAAAGGTGAAGGAGTCAAGAATACTCTGAAATTTATAATATTTTCTAAGATATCTACCCTTTTCTTCACATAAAAGTTACGTAGAATGTAGTCCCTGCCACAGAGTAAACTACCCAGTAACATAGCAATCCGTGGTTCTAGTGAAGTGTAAGTGAAACAAAAGCAATACACAGACACTTAGCGGTCCCGTCTGGAAATGTGGGCAATTACGCGAGTCGTTGCAGCTTTATTCTGTGCCTTTCGGAGTGGGAAAGCGACAAGCGGGAAAAAGGAGTAACCTCTTTTTTCCATACAACTATAGCATAATTATTATGCGTAATCTGTGGACGCTTGCACCGTCAAGAGGTATCTCTTACGTCACAGATATTTTAATATGTACTAGCGTATTGCCGACTCTAAGACCTAACGGGTGAAAAGTTTCATGTACCTGTAAATTCACCGGCACCTTCACAATTTCCGCTTGGCGGCAGAAATAGGTATGCTACGAATGGCTCAAAAGAAAAGAAAAATATCAGATTGTAAAGTGACGATAGCAGTTTGAAATATTTGCACAGATAATAAACACGCATTATGAGCCAGATTGGGAAGAGAGATGATATCATGAAAGGATACAGTTACTGAGTGGTGTGAACACTAAATTGTCTGAATCTGATGTTTAAAACGAAGGTGGTTTGTGGCAACTGCCATTTTTCTCGACGGTATCTCAATAGAATCAATGATGATCATTACTACCTATATTTCAAAAAAATAAAGTTTCAATTCTGTAATAAATATAACTAGCTTTCAATAGCTTTAGTTATATTTATTACTTCACATATGTAGCTATATATATTTATATAGTTACATATCGTCGGCTAGCTAACAACACCGCTCAAGTCGAAATTTTGCGGTTTTGTCATTTCTATGCCATTGGATAGATATTTTCACTGTGCTTCTGTTCTCCAATACAAACATTGCATTTCAACCAATCCCAGTTTTAATTTCAGCGTTAGCGATTTCAATTCTGTGGACTTGTGCGGAGTTGATTAAACAGTTTTTTGATTCTCCTGAAAAGTTAGGATAATCTATTTACGCGGTGTTGTTAGCTAGCTGACGTTATATGAAAAAATAAAGTTTAACATTTTATGAAATCAATAGGGCAGGCCCTGTTTCGATGTATTATCTCGACATTGAGTTGTAAAAGTACGAGTTGAAGGTGCATTTTGTTAACAAGCTAGTACTAAAACCTAAATGTCAAAGTATAATGACTATTAAAGTCAAAGTCAACATTCATTTATTCATTAAAATCACAAGAATCACTTTGAAACGTCGGTTTTATCTACTGCCTGTTCTTCCGCGACCAAGCCAGGAAAGCAAGGCAAGAAAACAAGGCTGGTTATCCTTTTTAATTATCTTACTGATGATGATACTACATCATCATCGAAGTCCACTGCATGGGTCTTCTACAAAGAGTGCTATGACGAAGCAATTGTAGCAAAATATGTGCCTATTCTTGGCAATTCTCTGAAAAATCAATAACAGCACTGACAAATCACATTCGTTCGTTATCAGCTCCTCGTTATCTGTCGAACAATTAGTCAGTCGCGACATACCTGTTTGTAGATACGTGTGTTCTGTTACTAAAAATATAATACGCCCATTTATTCTCATAAAAATTGTTTTATATTTTGATAATTCTGCAAAAATACGAGTAGAATATTTGCAATGTGCCATGTTGATAAAAAAAGTTTTAGTAGCAATTCGCGTAATTTTAAATTTAGAATTCCTTTTTTACCAATTATCAGCGCCTTCTGCTCAATTAAATAATGTGATGTTTTTGATAAGTTTTCTTTTTTAATGTTTTTTTTTACTATAGACTCGTTTGTGTTTCTAGAAGTAGAGGATTGCTGTGGTGTTAAAAAGTGTTTTTTCACAATTTGTTTGCTTGGGATTTCGTAGATGACAGGTTAGTGTTTTTTTTATTCTGATTAATTAATTAAAATACCTTATTCCACACTTCACCATAAGAAATAAACAAAATAAACAACAACATATTAAAATTAAAGTAACAATAGTATCCACTTCTCGTAAGTACTTATCGTTTAAAGCGATCTATTCCAGACGACTTTTGGATGGAGAGGATTTTATGTTGTTTTGAGAATGGGGCATTCTCAAAATCACATAGAATCCTCTCCATCATTACTTCTTATTACTACTGCTTCAGGTTTTACGTAGAGTTTTTCTTCAGGTTTTTTTCACGCGTAGAGGCGTGTTTTTATAAAAACCGATACTCCCATACAAAAACCTTGAAACACGTCATCATTTATTTACACTCAGTAGCTGTAATTTAAATTGTCATGTTTCCAGCTTCAAAGAACTAGCATACAAAGTTTTTCGTCCTCCTATTCCCCCCCCACCCCCACCTTAAAGTGGATATTACCAAAAATCTTTGTCTTAGCAGATGCTTACGTTAGAATATAAATCTATGTTCAAAATTTCAGCTTTCTAGACTAATTAGTTTTGGCTGTGCGTTGATAGATCAGTCAGTTAGTTAGGACAAAAGATTTTATTAATATTATTTTAACTATTTTTTTTTTATCAAGCCTTTTCCGTTTGATAATACATAATTGAGTCATTATCATTCGGTAATTTCTTATTCAGAAAACAGGTTTGGAACTCAGGCACTTAACCTGAAAATGTCTGAAAATCGTTTTATAGAAGCCTAGATAGTTAATTGATTATTCAAAACGTGGATCTAGGCTACCATAATGTTTGGACTTACCTCTGACTATCCCCTAATTGGAATCATCCATCACAGATCTGCGCACCGAGTATGAATATAAAGATGTCAATCATCCTACTAATATTATAAACGCGAAAGTTTGTGAGGATGGATGTTGGTAGGTAATCTTTCACGCAAAAACTATTGAACGGATTCTGATGAAACTTTACAGTAATATAGCTTACTAGCTTCTGCCCACGGCTTCGCCCGCGTGGTACCCGGATAAAAAGTATCCTATGTGTCCTTATTATGTATAAAGCTATATTACTGTAAAGTTTTATCAAAATCAGTTCAGTAGTTTTTGCGTGAAAGAGTAACAAACATCCATCCTCACAAACTTTCACGTTTATAATATAAGTAGGATAGGATATACATCAAAATAACACATAGGCTACTTTTTATCCGGGTACCACGCGGGCGAAGCCGTGGGAGAAGCTAGGAAGATATAGTTGTTGGCGTGTTTGTTATAATTATTTTAAAAGCAGAAAAATCGTCGTCGTTTGAAACAATAAATAAATTACAAACATACCTACGACTACTTGCCTCAGATCTGTACTTCACACAAATCCGTGAGGATACCTAGAAGGTTAGTCAGAGACATGTCCAAATGTAATATTTGGGCACCCACTTTGTATATAGAACATATTTACTGACTAAATTATGTGGAATTATGTAAAGAAAGTAAGAAAGAAAGAAGAAAAAACATTTATATATCAGAACAGCACATAACAACAACAAATAACACATAGGTTATACAGGTATGTACAATTAATGTACATAGCAGCAGAACGCTGCTATGTACGGTGCATATGCTCAGCATGGGCTGTGAACGAATTCTCAGCGGTGATTTTCAGCTCAAGGCATATTATACCATTCTCTGTGAATCTTCATATCGAATGTCCATGTCTATTGTTTGGCTTCGCTCGTGATTTTAGATCCAATTAAAGCGTTGCTAATTGAATTGGCAAATTATCACGGTCTATAGATATCAGCACGTGCTCAAAACGGTGAAGGAAAACATCGTGTGAACCTAAAATTCGAAGGCATGTGCCATCGGTGTTCCAATAATCGGCGATGGGCTTGGAACCTGTCACGTGGAATGTTAAGTACTTGCTAAACGTATGTGCGGAATGTAACGTTTGGACGGGTCTCTACTTGGTATACTCAAAGAGCCACGCACTGAGTATGTATCTGAGGATGTCCATCATGAAAAATACAGTTGTGAGCGTATTTGTTTTGTTGTTTTTTTTTATATTTGGCGTTATGTACTGCATCTTGCATAATCTAGTAGTTATTAGTATAGCTGATGAAAGCATCGTGAGGAAACCGGCATGTATAAGAACCTAAATTCGAAGACACGTGCATGAAAAGAACCTTACGCATCTATCACACTGTTTTTTTTTAATATCGCTGGGCCATTTTCAGGGCCACCATACCATACCTTGGTTTTATACTGCTAGGACTCAAGGTTTAAAAATTAGAGGGGATCCAACTTTTTCTGTTTTGAAGCCTTACATTTCTTGGTCGAGGTCTTACAATCAAGCGTGGGTGGGGTATTATTGAGTTTGCAGAGAGCTATTCAATTGCACATTCATAGCCCCACACACATTGCAGTGCAAAAGTACCTCTTGCGTCGCATGTGACTCGCCTGCCACGCCATCACCGTTGTCGTCATTATAGATAAAAAAGTTATTCATAAAAAAAAACAACTACTAGGCACACACTAAAGATTTACATACACGAACCTTTTAAGAGTCATTTTCAAATAAAGGATTAATATCTCCAAGATTACGCTAAAAAGTACAGATAGTCTATTAATAGATAATTTTATAAAATCAACAATTGATAACACCGCTCAATATACCACTATCAGATAACCGAACAAAAACGTAGCCACGTCGCATACGAAATGAGGGACAGGTATTTATGTAAATAGTCCGAGACGGGTAATTCAGGTATTGCCGGAAACGGTCCGTATGATGAGACATCCGCGCGTGCCTGGTGCGAGGGAGACAGGTGTATTGCCGTCTGCCTCTTGCATCAGCTGATACAAGTAGCATTGAGGACCAATCTGATACAGCATGGGTCTCTTCAAGGAAATAATGAATAGTTATATTATAAACTGTGGAATGAACTGCCTTCTGAGGTGTTCCAATGAACCAGAACATGATCCGTTTCAAAATATTCTGTAAAATATCAGCAATCCAGGTGTTGCGGATAAGGGCGACGGTAACTGCTTTCCGTATGCCTGTGTCTCGTCATAAAACAAAAAGAACATAATCTCAAAACTACCAGCTATTTTCCAGCTTTCCCTTTTTCTCAACCAGTTTCTTACTCAAATCGAACAGGGCAGCTTTTGCGGGCTGTATGCTAAAACGCAAAGGTGATAGGGGCCAATTTAAGCTTCGACGAGCAAAATCCTTTTAGCACCTAATTTATTCAATGCTTTATGCAAATCTACTGCAGTGTTTTGAAATGATGCTGACGAGATTGTGAAGATTACGATGAGCTCGATTGAATTTTGACGCGAAACCCTTTCTTTTGTGGGTTTACAGATAAGTCCTACTCTAACCATTATAAAAAGCAAACAGTATGTGACGCGCGTCCAGTTTGAAATCTCTTTGGAGCAGTTGCTATCAATTAACCAGGCGGCAGTCCAAGATCTCTAGTATTCAACCTACTTCGAATTTGACAAATGACATTAGTGGTAATGCTCGCGAGATATGTTGTGATATTATATAATCTGTGAAATAGCTTCGAGGGGCGCGAAACTTTTCAAGATTGTACAAAAGAGAGAATTACAATAAAATAATATGTAAAATACGGAGTTTTATTCGATCTGAATTCTAGAAAGCGTCTTAGCGTCTTAATTCCACTGTTTCGACTGTACAGAAGCTGTCGTATAGTTTAGCTACTAACCATCATTTTAGATAACATCAAACCAGCGTTTGCCAAACTGTAGAAAAAAATAACATTGAGTAAATAATAATGTAAGTACTCCATTGAAATTTATTTTTACAATATTTAAGTAAATAAATAAATAATGCAGGACATTTTCCACACAGCATCATCTAGCCCCAAACTAAGCAGTGCTTATTTTATGGGAACTACATCACTGATATTTTAATTATATACTTTGTTAAATACATATTTAAATATATATAGTGTTGATACTATGTAGTTTGCCAATACTCTTTTGCGTGTACAAGTAGATACATTTGGGAATCAAACCATCTCTCATGTTCATCCATTATCCAAGATACTATTTTGCGATTAGTATCCTCTTGAGTAGTATTGGTATAATACCTATAGGTTTCTTTTCTATTTCCGCAGATAGGTTTTTATACGTATGCTAATGTAGATTTTCACTGTGCTCGATCGTTTCACGGGTTGGTGCGGCCATTAATCGGCCACATTGGCCCACTTCCAATGGCTTTCTCTGGAACCTGGTGCAAGTGCCAGGGATTTCTAAAAACGGATGCCGTTTCATTGTTTTTTACTAGTTTTTTACTATGACAACTCTTCATTTTGATTGTCATCTCATATCAAAATGAAGAGTTCATCTTTTAAAGATAATATAGCAATTAAAAATTTAAATTTAAATAACTTGGTGAAACTTTCATGGTGATAAACTAAAACGGAAGGTTTGGTAAGGTGAATACTAAAAACGGAATATTTACCTTACCAAAATATATCAGTTTAAAAAAATGATTTTAGTAAAAATTCAATTTCAATTGGTTACCTAAATTATGGTTTGGTTTGGTACGTTTTTATAGTTTGGTTTTATTTGTGCGTTTTTCATGTGAAAACGTAAATGTTTCTGTTGCAATTATGGACAATGCCACAATCTTCTGATAACTGAAAACTTTCAAATCATAAGTTCAAGTTTTATACGGGTTATCGCGTTTAACTTTTTAATTGAGCGGTGTTTCGGTTGTGTTTCGTTGGCCGTAGTCACAGGTTGACTGGGGTATTCGGAGCTACCATCGAGAAAACTACCTTCATTTCATCTTTAAATTGAGAAAAGTTTATGTTCACATTACGACAGCAACTGTATCATCGCACTGCAACGTTAAACAATCATGTTTACTGATCGCGAACATTTGAAAAATACCTTTCATTCAATCAGCTAAGTTCTTTTAACTTCAGACGCGTATGATTGATTTCTACTAAACCTATACTTGGAATATTTTACATACATTTTTATGTAAGAAATTTTATCTTCACAAATCTGTTTTATGTCTCTCGCAATAAAGTAGCTTTTTCCGGCGCTGGGGTCGGCATAGCAACCCTTCAGATTCTGCTCACGTCATGGCTTGTAAGCTGTAATAATAAATAGGTATCTTCTTTATTAATAGTATCGATGTATGATGTATTATTTGGATGAAATCGGTCAGTCTTATAGAATAAAATAATAAGTAATCGTTTATTTTGAGCAAAACTATATACATCTACTCAAGGAATATTACCTATAATAATATGATGTGCTGTGTTGTCAAAAAAATCCGTGATCAGCGTAATGCTACAGAATATGATTCTAAATTATGATTATTATATCAGCCACTAGTTGTACCACGGTCGCCCACGGCCACCGACCCACTACGTCGCATCGCACGTTCGCACTATAACTTCATTTGCTCAGCTCTTTAGGTTCATATCGTGATTTTGAATAACCTTCCTCAAGAATAGGGCTGTCAAATGCAAAAATCATTTTTCAAATCAGACTGTAAGGTCAAAAACTCTTCCGTTTTATTATTTGTATCTATAGGTTTCCGTGTTTACCTAAAACCTAAAAACGACCCCAGAAGTACACAGATTAAACGATTACAGTAAAACTATTGCATAGGCCCGCCTGAGCCGCGGAAGGTTGAGGGTTTCATTCCCGCCGCGGGACAAATGTTTGTATGATCTGTAAATATTTGTCTCAGGTCTGGGAGTTTTCTATATATAACATGTATGTATTTACAAAAAAAAGTATATAATTAGTATATTAGTCATGTAGGTCCCATGATACAAACTCTGCTTAGTCTTGGGCTAGATGATGCTGTGTGAAAAATGTCCAGTATTATTATTATTATTGCAAAACATCGGATGTTAGCCGTTGAACAAACATGAAAAACAAACAAACGCATCCTACAGGCAATCGCATATACCAGGGGGGTAATAATGTTCAAGGTGTCTTGTTTTTAATTCGTCTCGGTTCTCGTCAAGAACCTTGGAACGTGGAATTTAGAGCACAGGTGCTGAACTAAGAACACAAAAATACAGTAAGGCTGTGCCGATAAGAGACTATGAACACAGCGTGTTTTATACGCACAGAAAACGCGCGTATAAAATACAATCGTAGCCTGTATACCTTTGCACACGATTAATGTATAAATAAAATAGTAAATAAATAGTGCTGGACATTTTTCCCACAGCATCATCTAGCCCCGAACTAAGCAGAGCTTGTATTATGGGAACTATATGACTGATATACTACTTATATACTTTTTTTTTTGTAAATACATACATATTATACATAGAAAAACACCCAGACCTGAGGCAAATATTTGCAGAACTTACAAACATTTGTCTCGTGACAGGAATCGAACCCGCAACCTTCTGCGTCTCAGGCGGACCTTCGCCCACTGCGCCACAGAGGTCGTCCAAATGTATCGCTACAAACGCGCAGTTTCGCCGATACAAACGCGCTTCGAAACTGTTCATTTGAGAAACTCGTGAACAGTAGTACAAAAGCGTTGATAAATCAATCCCAAAAACGCGTCATCAGTGTTTGTGTCGCGTTTCAATCAATAAAAACGCAAACAATCTGCTCTATGGACTTTTACAGCGGTACTCATTTTATACGCGTATAAAATGTCCCATGTGCATAGGCTTTAAAGTAACCTAAAAGCATCTTAAATAAAACGCGCACTAAGGGTTTCTTGCCAACCAATATTAAACCAATAAACACAGATCTCTTTGCTAAAAGTTATTTTTAAATTATGTCTCTTATCGAAATGTACTGGATCAATATTTAACCGATTCAAAATAAATGACATAATCTATCAATAGTTTGAAAAAATAATAATTTCAAATTCAGCGGAACTCGCACTCGCATAATATTCCACTGTAATCAGTTGACCAATTTCGCCATGAATCAAGCGAAGCTGAGACCAAATTAATTGGGCACTTTCTGTTCAACTAAGTGTAGTATGCACTTTAGAATTAAATAACCAACTTTATCAACGGTGTTTTTATGAGCTCCCATTGCGATTTGACTTGCAACCATTTTCTTTTTTTGCCATTATCACGCATAATCTGTGAAACTTTTTAATACGGGTAAAAATATACAGCCTTAATATCTATAAATACTCAGGTGTCAGTTTCTTCATTTTCTGATTTGTATGCCTATTAGATAAAATTTGGAGGAAGAATTTATGTACACTTTGACATGCTAAAGTTAGATAGATAGGTAGTTTTTTATTCAACACATTCGGATATAGCACAGGCAAGTAGGTACAAATCACAAGACAAACAAAAAACACAGTAATTTACAGTAGAATACAAAAGAAAAACGGATAAAAACAAAAGATAAAATACAAAATGATAAAAAAGACGATAAAACGTGGTAAATAGATATGTAATTAATTACATATATATTCACTACCTTTAGTAGGTATTATACATGGGTGTTAAACAGTGCTAACGAGGGCAGTCTATGCTGCAATGGTAAGTATAGGTCGAAAAGGTCCTATCTCAGCTTATTGCTGCTAGGAAGGGATGTTGTGTTACGAACGACGTACGTTTAGTAATAGCATACTGTTTTCAAATTTTGAGAAAGGAATCCTTATAAAAACCGGCCAAGTGCGTGTCGGGGCATGTGCAGTGTAGGGTTCCGTAGTCGCCCAAAAACTTATATTTACAGCTGTTTTACACAACTAACAACTTCATCTTAGTAATTTTCTATGGAATTTGTACGAAATTATCCTTTTTAATTCTCCAAGTACATTTAGTTCGCGGGCGCCGTAATCGATAAGCGAAATGCAAGTCTTTGTTTTTAAAATCTTACTAATATTATAAACGTGAAAGTTTGTGAGGATGGATGTTTGTTACTCTTTCACACAAAAACTACTGAACGGATTTTGATGAAACTTTACAGTAATATAGCTTATACATCAGAATAACACATAGGCTACTTTTTATCCTGGCACCATGCGGGCGAAACCGTGAGCAGAAGCTAGTAAATGATATAAGCAAAATATTACAGTACTAACCACTGATAGATGAGGACACCCATTTATATTAACTTAACTCCGATAACGTCTAGTGTGATCAAAAACCGGACATGTTACCACTCGCGTGACACCCGCCCCGGCTTGCGATAATGGAATGACACTATACCATGTAGAACAACCGCGTATCCGTGACAGTAGCAGATATCTACTTACCTTCTATATTATGTTGTGTTTATATGTGGGAGTCCCTTCCGACTTTTATGAGAACGGGTGTCTTATTCCAAAAACTATCGTGAACTTGACTATTCATATTGTAAAAACGGGAATTTTCACGTACTGCACTATCGGTGGTGCCTTCACCGATAGTGCAGAATGGGTGTTGTGGAAATTCTAAGAATTAATGGTGGGAACTGAAAAAAATTGGATTGGTAGATTTTAGACCCCCTTTTTCGGTGCCCGAATGTTACATTATTTCAGAAACATAGTTTACTAAGTATTCATAGTGGGAGGCATTTGCCCAAAACTGTGATACCCATTGTTGAGTAAAGGCCTCCCCCCCCCCCCCCCCCCCCCCCCAACTTCTATAAACCACTACAATCTCCTATCTCTCGGTGAGGTGTTTTCGCAGAAGAAGTGCTTAGAAGGAAAGATAGCTTACCTTAAAAATTGCAAGTCAAAATATTTTGTTCTGAAATATGAGGAAAATTCCTCACTCCGATACATTTCGTCACTATTTTGAGAAGTCTATTGTAGTTTATTTAAAACAAAACCACTGGTATGATCTTGTTACATTTTTTTTTACCTATCTTAGATGCTCGTCATTTTCTAATTCCAAATGCAACATTATTGGTAATTCATATTATAATTATACATGTAATTGTGTATGTACATTTTTCGTGGTGCGTTTTTGTTCGAGTGTAAGTGGGAATAACATAAATACTTGTTAGAAATACTACGTATGAATAACCCTTCAAAACTGCGAAGTTATTTGCTTGTATACAGCCGCTCACAATAATACAAACAGGTGCACATAACAGGTACACTAACGGATAACGGAAAGCAATTGTGAGCTATGGAGCATGACAATCGAATGATCATTCTGTCGATTGTGGTCAGCAGTTCAACACACGCAGTTTAATCTTATTTATGACGTGTTTGTATTGATTGGATTGAACTGGGGCTATTGTTGAATTTAGCTCTATAACTGCATCAACTGGGCTAGGATCCACATTTGGCAAGGTATCCCCCGGGGTAGGCTGAGCTCTGCAGAATGCTTTGCATTACTATTTAAACTTGACGATCTATTTCTATTGTTGCATCCTCGTTTCATCTCAATTGGATGACAGAAACTGCGTTAAATTCATCCCGCAAGATTTGTCAGAAAACAGCGTCTTAACATGAGCACCACAACATCTTTGGGTACGGAATAGAATACAATTATATGTTTTGTTTTAAAATCATAGACAAAAACTACCTTTTTTTCCATGAGATAAAAGAGAGACATATTATTCTACTACTATTATAAACGCGAAAGTTTGTGCGGATGGTTGTTTGTTACTCTTTCACGTAAAAACTACTTAACGGATTTTGATGAAACTTTACAGTAATATAGCTTATACTTTTTATCCGGGTACCACACGGGCGAAGCCGTGCGCAGGAGCTAGTATAATATGTCTTATCCTTCGAAAACAAACCCGTTGTAGTCCCTTGTAGTGCAGCATGGAATTTTAAAAAAATACTGTGATAAAATATAAAACCAACTATGAATGAATTCTCAAATAGTATTCCAACCAGACTCCCTACTAAAGCTATCCGATTCAAACTATCTCTTCCAACTAAATCCAACAAGATATTCCTCTAACTACTCTCAAACGTACCTGTAAAGAACTTGAAAGCCTCGGAAGAGGAAGCCGGTACATAATAGTCTACCTGTCGAGAGCGCATTGTGCCCGACCTATTTCAGGACACTTCGTTGTAGACGTGCGATGTTGGCATTCTGTGTCCACTATAATAAACTGGAATTTGTTGTGCTTTATGAAACTTCCTCACTGACTTGAACATCATACATTACTTTCACGAGTACTCAAAGTCAGTCAAAGTGAAAAATCATTTAATCATTAAAACCACAAGGATCACTTTGAAGCATCAATTTTACTTAATGCCTTTTCCCCCGCGACCAAGTCAGGAAAGAATGGCATGAAACAAGCCTAGTTATTCTTTTTAATGATTATTTTACAAAACAATAGGTAAATTTTCATCGAGTTGATATTAGGGTTTTTTTATACATACTTTTTTTGAGTGCATGAAGTGTGAATTGGCCATCTGTAGCTACGTTGTTAGTTAACTGTTTTATTTGAATACTAAAAACTAAATTTTATTTAAGACTAAATTTTCGGTTACATAACCAAATAGACGAAATTTTACTACAAAACGTTGATTTATGTAAATATTTTTATCCTGAAGAATTTTCTGTGAAGAAACAAGAAATTTCACAAGTTTCCTACTTTCAAGTTTTGTTTATTTCAGTTTTATTCACAATAAATTTAACAATCCAACATTGCTTAACTTCGTCTAGACATTTCTTGACCATCTTTATGGAAACGCATGAGTGAACAAACGAAGGGGAACATAAGAGGGTGGATACCATTTCCGGAAATGAACAGAATGTACTCAGGCAGCGTGTTTTTAGGGTCGAAATACTATGGTTCACTTATTTTTCGGTCTATCTCAAGCAATTTGTATTTCTAAATGTGTTGTTCACTGACGGATATTCTCTACGGAAATATAACAGTCATGTTCAAAATATTGTGTAACTTAGTAAGTATAATCATATCCTATTCAATTTTAATATTATATATGTTAAAGTTTGATGAACAGATGTTTGTTGCTAATACCAGACGTTTCGAGACGAGAATCTCTCTCCAGGCCTCAACAAACGCAAATAGGTTTTTCTTCTTGTAAATCTCTTCATTTTGAATCGCCGTCATAAAAACTGTACGCCCCGGTTACTTTATACTCGCGACCTCACTCTTTTTTTCTCTCTTGTCATTAATCCCACTTAAGTATTTGAGATCTACCCTTGCTTTCTCCAAAGAGGTATATTCTACGATATCTCGGGATCAATATCCTTGGTTTAAAAACGCGCCTTTTGAAGTACATGTTTCCAAATCTTTGGTGGTCTGCCACGTTCTCGTTTGCCTTCCTTTATGTTCAGCACTCGTCTTGTCATAAATGGCCACTGTCGCGTCTCATTATAATATTACCATACTGTCGCAGATGGGTTTAACTTAGTATTTCCACAATTTCAGCCTCTCGGAAAAAGTCTCGTATGTGGTTATTTCCAGACTTGTCACTCTTACAGCCCATTCTAGCATAATATGCAGTTTCTGAACATTCAATTTCTTTCTCTTCAACAGCCATCTTTCTAATCCATAATTATAGGGCTGTTTTTACTGCCTGTTAGTAGATTTTGCTTTTTAGTTTTGCAAGCATGCAATTATCACATAGATAGGACAGTCAACGATCGCCACTTTAGACAGGCGGATAATTTTCTGTAACTTTTCTTGTGCTACCATGGTCCTAAGATATTTAGCTCGGCCATAGTAAGGGGACTATCTTAGATTACGGGTGTAAGTATTGAACATTAAGCACTTTAAGGCCACACTAAGAACATAAAATTAACAAAACTATATAAATGTTTTGTTAATTTTATGTTCTAACTATATAAACCCGTTCTTAGAGATACTAAAACTTCAGACGGAAATAATAAAAACTTTGGCAGAAAATCAGAAAGAGTTACATCGCTTTTTCTGGCAAATTGACTGAAAGTAAGTACATTATTACACTACTAACTGTTACTTTTTATAAGTAATTCATAGTCACACTACACAGGATTTTATTTTTTGTGAGGAGCTGAAATTGGGGATTGCGAATGCGAATGCGATGGGATAAGTGAAAGGATTTTGAGGAAAAGTGTTATTCGTTTTCATTAACTTGCAAGATGGCTTGCTTAGTTAGGCCGTATCCACCCAAACGGGATTATATAATTATCATCGCCTTACAAAATAACTGCTTAAATAATCCTTAGCATGAACGAAATCTCCTATTTAATGTATTTTTTTACTTTAAAAGTGATTTTTTCATTGTTTATTATATGTATCTTTTTCAAAAGCAACTAAAACATTTGTATTGTACCGTTTTGGATATTATTACGCTTTACATGAAAAATAGCTTTTAAATATTTACCCATATTACCAAGTATTATTATTTTATCAGGTTATGTTACCTTCATCTACTTGTCCATGCAAAATACATAAACGCTCTACACATGTTAATGTATAGCATACAGATTATTAGACCATAATGGGTCCACGGCCAAGGTTTATTTCCTCCACGCTAGCCCACTTTTGTCATACGAGTATCTATCCAACTGTTCCTAAGACTTAACCCTGTAGACTAAGAGTCTTGCGTTTTATTCCCGTCCTTCCAGACTACGGGTCGCAATAAACATAAGCGCCTGCCCGGGATTAGCTGGGATAATCATTCGCTTTGATTGACAATTCTTGAGAGAGGGAGAAGGTAGCACGGGATTCCTTGATTTTTAATATCGTGCGACTAATCTTAAAAATCTATAATCAGAATTGGTTAAACAATAATTATTAAAAATAATATCTAACCTAGAATCGTAGAACAGATTGAATCAGCTAATTTAATTTCATTTAGGTAGTTACCTACCTAAATTGATAAAAATAAATACAAAATATCAGAATAAATATATTCCATCATTTGCGGTGTATAATTTTACAAAACAGATTTTGTTTTTATGTGTTAGTAAGAATTAAAAAAAAGATAAATAAATAGTGGCGAAACAATTTTTTCAGTATGTGGATAAAAGTTGTTAGGTATCTTTTTATGCCCCACACTCAATCAACTCGTAGCAAGGCAATCGTCAATCGGGATTTGTATATATCCCGGATCTCCACCAGGATAAATAAATACCCGCGTCCCGGGACTTATTTATCCGGCACAGGGTTAACATTGGCACGATTCCACGCCTATAATGGCGGGAAATTGGCTTTTTCTGATTATTATGTGGATATTGTTAGACTGTTGGGCTTATAGACTGGCGCTAAAGACTCTCTAAACTGAGTGGAAATGGCGCCTTTGGCGGTAATCACAAACCAAATAGGGAGCCGTACTTCTAAATATGTTATGACTGTTTCTCGTACCTAATTAAATCCTACTAAAAGTTTGTGAGGATGTTTGTTACTCTTTCACGCAAAAACTCCTGAACGGATTTTAATGAAACTTCACAGTAATATTGCTTATACATAAGAATAACACAGGCTACTTTTTATCCGAGTACCACGCGAGTGAAGCCGTGTACAGGTGCTAGTAAAATAATAATAAGATATTAAATGTCAAAATACCGATTTCCTTCAATCGAGATGACACTCTTTCGAATAAAAGACAAAAGGAAAACAGCCCACAAAAAATGTTTCGGCTATTCGTGATTCCATAAGATATTTGAGTTTTACGGGAAAAGTAGCAATCCTTCAGGAATAAAACTTTTATGGGACCTTTTCGGGATCATTTTCTATACAACAACAAAATAATCATCAAAATCGGTTAACAATTAGCGAAGATATCAAGTAACAAACATAAAAAAAGCAAAAAAACTACCGAATTGAGAAACTTAAAACTTCTTTTTTTGAAGTCGGTTTACAAAATGTTTTTGAAGATCAGAAGAGCGGAGTTCATTACGCCGCGTCACAGTAAACTAAAGACCTGCCCAAACTGATGCTGTGGCGGTGGACCAATGCATTCACGCGAACTTTTACCTTCCTTTAAAGGCCACCACCACCCCATCGACACCGCGCCGGTTCGACCGTACCCTTAATTAAATTTTGACACGATTATTATATACTCTTCTAATATCCCTCCACGTCACGCTCCGTCTGTCTTTACGCATGCGTTTCCTTTCAAGAATAACATAACTATTCATGATGTTTTTGTTCTTGATGGTAAGAAACTTCACGGTTAGTGTTTTGAGGCAGGTTTAATACTTTGAAAATGTTGGTCGGTTAAAGAAAAGAGGATTGTTGCTACCTATGTTGCTACTGGGGACAAAATTAGTCCAAAAATAATTGATGAATTTTCGTCCCAGGGTCGGCAACGCGCGAGTTACCTTTTGTGTCCATAGGTTACGATAACCGCTTATCTATATGTGGGCCGTATGCTCGTTTGCAAATTTAGTTGTATAAAAAAACTAAAAGAGAGTTATCACTTTTTTAACAGTCACGTAGTTTTGACTCCACACTATTCCCTGAGTCGTTGGTATCAGAAACTACGAGTACCGTGGTACCACAACACCCGGACCAGAAACAAATATCTGCTGAACATAAAACATTTATCCCACAGCGGAAATCCAACTCTCGTGGAGCTCTTAATTGATATCTGTCAATGTGCCAAAATATATCACTAATGAATGAATGAAAATACTTTATTGTACACCACAAGAAAATTACAATTAACAAAAACTTAACGAAACTAAAAGTACAACAGGCGGTCTTATCGCTTAAAAGCGAGCTCTTCCAGACAACCTTCGGATGGAGAGGAATCTTTGCGATTGTATAAAATTGTATAAATTAAACGGTCTACGTATTACTTTACTGTGATTTATAATAAAATGTGTGGGAAACGGTATTGTAAGACCATGGAAGACATAAGTTTACACAACCATAGTAAACATAACCCTTGAATGCACAGCCAGTATTTGTTTCAATTTGGTTTCAATTATCTGCAATCTGTTTTCCATGGTCGCACGATACTGGCCGTACAAGGTCAACGCGTGTGAGGAATGCACGGCTAGCATTACGCAGCCAGTATTTCAAAGAGATGGTTTGGAATACTAAATCCTACTGCTATTTTAAACGCAAAAATGTGTGAGGATAAATGTTTGTTACTCTCTTTCACGCAAAAATTACTGAATAGATTGATGAAACTTTACAGTAATATAGCTTATACATCAGAATAACACATAGGCTACTTTTTATCCGAGTACTATGCGGGCAAAGCCGTGGGCAGAAGCTCTTAAATAATAAATAAATAAACACCCGACAGACGCATACCTAGTTCTGACCCCATACTAGGCTTCCCTATGTCGCAGGTATCAGGAACTACGACTACCGTGGTACCACAAACCCTAGACCTGGAACAAATTGGAACTTGCAAATATTTGTCCCGTTGTGGGAATCGAATGCGCACCTCTTGCGTCGCAGTCGACTACTCACCCGTCACACCATCGACGTCGTCATACTGGCTGTGCTTTCCAGTGTCGTGTATTGTCGGGCCGTGTAATCCATTCGTACAATACAGGTACTGAAACATGTTTTTTGTCGTTCCAGGCCTCGCCGCCGCTCAGGTTCCAGCATAGTGGTGCTGGGCGCTGATGAAGAGAAGCCCCTGGATGATGAGAAAGACATGCTCACTATGCTTTCCATATCAACAGACTCCGGTAAGCATCTACGTAACAACTACCACCATTTAAATTTAAAAAAAATGCTGGACATTTTCACACAGCATCATCTAGCCCCAAAGTAAGTAGAGCTTGTGTTATGGAAACTTCATGACTGATGTAGGTACAGCTCACATACATATTTTTGTAAATGCATACATATTATACACTAGCTTCTGCCCACGGCTTTGCCCGCGTGGTACCCGTATATAAAGTGGCCTATCTGTTATTCTGATGTATAAGCTATATTACAGTAAAGTTTCATTAAAATCCGTTTAGTAGTTTATGCATGAAATAAATAAATAAATAAATAATGCATAAATAATGCAGGACATTTTCACACAGCATCATCTAGCCCCAAAGTAAGCAGAGCTTGTGTTATGGCAACTATATGACTGATATACTACTTATACGTATACATTTTTTTTTGTAAATACATAAATATTATACATAGTAAAGACCCAGATCCCGAGACAAATATTTGCAGATACAAACATTTGTCCCGCAGCGGGAATCGAACCCGCAACCATCTGCGTTTCAGGCGGGCCTTCGCTCACTGCGCCACAGAGGTCGTCAAACACAACAGACAGAGGTCGTGAAAGAGTAACGAATATCCATCCTCACAAACTTTCGCGTTTATAATATTAGTAGGATAGGATAGAAAACACCCAAACCCGAGACAAATATTGGCAGCTCATGAATACAAACATCTGTTCCGCGGTGGGAATCGAATCCGCAACCTTCTGCGTCTCAGGAAAGCCTTATAAAAAAGTATATTAGTAGTTTGCCAGTCATTTAGTTCTCATAATACAAGCTCAGCTTAGTTTGGGGCTAGATGATGCTGTGTGAAAAATGTCCAGAAATATTTATTTATTTATTATAACTATCCAAATCGGGCAAGCCGTTATAGAGATTATTAGCAACAAACATCCAAAAAAAGCTATCATAGATCCTACTACTACTATAAACGCGAAAGTTTGTGAGGATGGATGTTTGTTACTCATTCACGCAAAAACTACTGAACGGATTTTGATGAAATTTTACAGTAATATAGCTTATTCATCAGAATAACACATTATTTTTACCTCGCGGGCGAATCCGTGGGCAGAAGCTTGTTGTATATAAGTAAAAGTCAAAGTCAATAGGTTTTTATTCATAGAAATCACAAGGATCATATAGAAACGTCAACTTAAGAACTATACGTGAATTTAAAATATTAAAGTGAATTTACGCCGGTTCCTCGCGCGCGACCTACTATAAGGTTTAGTTGTTCTAAGCTTAACAGTCTAGGACGTACCTTGGACGTCCTTACCTTCCTTTGTGTAATTGTATATGTCAAATAAATTTATATATTCTTCCAAACGTTAAAAGCTGGCTTGAATTTGGTTATACCAGATGATAATGATGTCGCCCTTGCTGATTTCAGCTGTAGAAACTGTGCACTAGACAAGCATATTTTATTATACTATATTATAAATAAATAAATAAATATTGCTGGTCATTTTTCACACAGCATCATCTAGCCCCAAACTAAGCAGAACTTGTATTATGGGAACTAAATGACTGATATACTACTTATATACTTTTTTTTGTGAATACATACATATTATACATGTAAAACACCCAGACCCGAGACAAATATTTGTAGATCTTACAAACATTTCTCCCGCGGCGGGAATCGAACCCGCAACCTTCTGCGTCTCAGGCAGGCCTTCGCCCACTGCGCCACAGAGGTTGTCATATTAGTAGAGTTGTGGAATAATTAACTAATGAGGGCGCTGATGCTCTGTAGTTACACCAGTCACCAGACCAGTTTCCAGCCTTTTTAGCATGCAGGTCCAAGACAACGATTTAGTCTACCGCCAAAAAGACAAAAAAAAATTGTCTCTCTCTTTTGTTTGACAGAATAGGCGACAGAACCCGTATTTGTCTTCGATTTCGTAGACATAACGTTGTCTTGGGTGCTTATTTTTAGAGAGCTGGTCAGTGACAGAGATACTGACAGAGTTTTGGTTTCAGTCACCAGCTTGCTTAAGGTTTTGTCTACTGCCGAGAAAACAAAAAAAAATTGTCACTCTCTTTTGTTTGGCAGAATAGGCGACAGAAATAGTTTTTATCTTCTCTTTGATAGATAAAACGTTGTCTTGGATGCTCATGCTAAGCTTGGGTGGTTGCTTCGCATTATGATGCGCGATTCTGTTGAATGATGCGATATGATCCTGTTTCGTTAGAAAACGAATGAGTGGATTTTGGACTATACTTGCGGAGGTTTCCTAATAGGTACCGATTATAAAAACCTTTAATATTTTTTATAAAGCTAGTTTAGTCATGGTACTCTCAGGAACAATAGAACAAAGCACGGAAGACATGCTCGTTTGCCTATTAATTAAAATTAGTGGCCATTTAGCTGCTGAAAAGTATATGATTAATTTTATATATATTGATATTCGATTTCCGCTGTGGGACATATGTTCTGCAGATATTTGTTCCGGTTTTAGGTGTTGTGGTCCTACGGTAATCGTCGTTCCTGATACCTACGATACAGGGGGACCAAGTGTGGGTTTCAGAAATTATGAATGGGACTGTAGAACTAGAATTATTTCAAAAAATTCGTAAGTTTAAAATAAAACACCAAAATGGGTGTTTATTTGTTTAGTTTTGGGGGTTTCTGAGATAGAATAGGTACATTGGTTTTGATATTACTGACACAGTAGACGTTGTGTTATTTTTTTTTTTTTTGCAGAATTTCTGTTATTATGGCTTGTACTATTCATTTATTAATTGTCTTTTACAAACCATGTATAAAAGTCCTCCGACTTAAGTATGCAGATTTTATACCAAACCTAACCCCAACAAAGAACGTAGAAAAAATGCTACTGTCTTGTTATTTACCTAAGAGTTAGTGTTATATTGGGTTTTATGGCACATGTACTAGAAAACTTTTAGGAGTTTTAAATACGGCATGGCCTATTATTAGTATTATCAGCCTGCGTCGTCCTACTGCAGTGCTAAGTCCCAACTCCATTCTTCTCGGTCTTGGGCTAATAAAAGCCAACCTTTCTTAAGATCGTCCCGCCATCTCAGTCTGCCGAGTCCTATTATTGGGAAATAATTAATGCATATCATTAATTATTTCCCAATACATTAGAGCTCACTTTCGCGTCCTTAAATCCATGGGTCTGTTCATCCGGCCGGTAATTGGCTGATAACCGAGCTGGGCGCAGATTTAATAGTAATTGCTACGTACCGTGTGACGTGGGTTATAGCCGGAACACTGCGTTCCCATAACTGCCTCTAGGGAACTCTTTGTTAATTAATTAACATTGGGTTCTGTAGTAGGTCTTTAATATTTAATTATGTGCGCTGAGATAATACGTGTTACCAAGCTGGATAGGATTAATTCTGACTATGAATTCTTATAGATATAAGATAGAGGTGCACTCTCCTCATTTTATAAATAAATACGTACACCGCTGAACATTCATACTATCTCATAGATTATTTTCCATCCAAAAGTTGTCTCGAAGATACCATTTCTAAGCGAAAAGACCGGCTGTTGTAATTTTTAATTTTGTTTATTGTAATTTTCTTATAAATAATAAAATAAATTAATAAATAAATAATGCTGGACATATTCACACAGCATCATTTAGCCCCAAAGTAAGCAGAGCTTGTGTTATGGGAACTACATGATTGATATACTACGTATATAAATTTTTTTGTAAATACATACATATTGCACATAGAAAACACCCAGACCCGAGACAAATATTTGCAGATACAAACATTTGTCCCACGGCGGGAATCGAACCCGCAACCTTCTGCGTCTCAGGAGGGCCTTACCCCACTGCGCCACAGAGGTTGTCAAAGGTCTTATGGTGTTCAACAAAGTATTTTCATTAGTTCATTTATTTATGTCTCCTTTTTGTAATTTGATTACGGATTTTGAAGTTCGGAAAACATCGTTTCGACTAGTCATCAGATACACGCCGCACTATAGGATTCCCTGTGTCGTTGGTTTCAGGAACTACAAGTACCATGCTACTAGAATATCCAGACTTGGAACAATATTACAGATCATGCAAATAATTGTCCCATAGTAAAGATCAAACTTGTACCTCTCGCGTCCCTGCTGACCAAATCAAAAAAATGTCAAACTTGAAGCTAGAAAATGGCAGTCCAATTTTTTGAGCCAGAATGTCCTATTCAAAGATCTTGGACCGCTGCGCCGTTAGATCCTACCGAGTGGTTGTATCTTGTGATTGCCTATGTGTGGCAAGCCAAATCTTTTACAATAATGCTTGTAATATACATTCTGCGGAATCTGATCAACACCTTTTTCCACTTTCCAGGTCCCCACCGTGAGATGGCGGTGGACGTGCCGGACAGCTTCATCGCGCGGAACAAGACTCCCCCCCGCTACCCGCCCCCACGGCCCCCGCAGGTACGTCTCTCCAGAGACGATGAACCCCTCCTGTCATCAGGAGGATCTGGCACCAGCTTCGGCAGCAAACATTCTACCGTATTACAGAGTATAGATATTTCCGGTCCAAGCTCAGACGGTTCGGGAAGCTTCAAGAATACCATTGAGCTTCTATCTCTCCCGCAAAGCGAAGGGTCTGCGACAAGTTACAGCAGCAAGAAGAGTAAAGGATCCTCGGAGACTGCGAAATGTGGAGACTCAGACTTATCTGAATCACTGAGCGATCACAAGATACAACTGTTGATCTCCAATGGAGAAGACTCTTTGATTGACTGCAGGGAGGTTGCTTACTCCGCTAGAACTGATTCAGTACTCATCAGAGAAGCGGTTTATGCATCATATAAGCTGCCCCCAGGTTTTGACACCACGCCAGTTCTGCTTGGAAGGGAGGTAGCTGTAGATGTTCCTGAAACATTTGTCCAGATCGTGAAGACCACGCCGAAATACCCAGGAACTGTGGACAGAAAGAGCGTTGTATTTCAGGTAACACGCACGCTCGCATGGACCATTTGGTGGTGGATGGTACGGGGTAGTAGTTTAGTGCGGGATCATTTAGTTTTAAGATTGCTCAAGTTATTTCAACAATTGCCTGTTATATTAAGTTTATCACATTGTAGTAGCGGGATGACCTAAAAATATACACAAAAAATTAGAAGGTTCAGTTTAGTTTATAATGTCTTGCAAGAAATAAATTTGCCATTATAACTTTTTATTGAGCAAAAAGTTTATGCCCATTATTTGCCAAACCTAGATCCCCATTAAGAAATTCCAAAATATATCCATGTTGAATTGTTGAGACTGCTTGGTTAAAAACACGGTAAAACTAGGACTAACTACTAACTTTCACTTGGGTTTTGGATGTAGATGATACCACGAGGCTTCCTGATATGATAATTAGGTAGCTGAGCAGAGCGAATACTTTGACATGGTTCGATTGGTTGAATTGGGGGGTACTTATCCCAAGCTCTATTTTTTTCTACAAATTAACATATTCTCCGCTTAGATTTCATGGATTGTGGTCTTATATTTTTATTAATTAACATTTCCTAAAATACAAATCAAACCCAACCCCTAAAATTTTTGAAAGAAAATGTCTTTATTGCAATTTTTATATTTTTTCCAAGAGTTAATGATCTTTTTGGTTTATTGTAAGCATTATCTCCAGCTGAGACTAAATCAGCGTAACAAGGTATGATTTCCAACATAACAATAGCATTTCGTTTAAAAATAGTTACCTATCTTTACGACCGCTGATAATATTTAATTGCTCAGGTGATTATCTTAGTTCTACAAATGTTGACGTAGCGTACTCATAAGTTGGGTGTATGAGTCTAGCTGTGGTAGAAAATTCGAATGCGGTTTTATTGTTGAAAACAAATTACAAATTGAAAACGGGAAATTCTTTGACTAAGGCCTTACTTCCCAAGACAATCGGTTTTTTATTTCAACCAATTTGGGTAACAAGTAACGGCCCATCTGTTAGTAAGCTGTCACCGTAGGAAACGTGGCCTAAACTCGCGTTCAACTCGAGTTCTGCCAAAAACACTAAACCAAGGTTTAAATATACCTTATCGAAAAAGTTATATTATGCCAAAGGGAATTAGGTCTACAACCGCGGGATGTCAATATGATTTACAAAAACATTTCAAAACCACAAAAAAACACATAATTTTGATTGGCTACCAAAAGAAAGTAGGTTCTAAAAATGAGGTTGAGTTATGATAGAAATAAACTAGGTGTCCGCCTGGTTTATCTTTTAACAGTTATTTATATCAAACCTTATTTTGAAACGTCACATAGACTGTCGGTAATTTTATTTTAACAATCAATTTTAAACCTTGTTTGCTTTGTTATAATAATTTGTCTTGGAAAATCAGGATTCAAAAGTCTGGTCTAACTCTGAGAGATAAACCACCGATTTAAACCACGTTTCGTAATGAGACCGTAAATGTTTGGACACCAGAGCTTGTTTTTCTGACTCTTTATTCAAAATTAATATGATGAAAATCATCTGGCCCGTAGTTTTCTGGCGGGATTACTATACCCTAAATTACTTGTAGTTGACCAACGCAGGATAAGTACACTGGCCTCCAAAAAAATCGACCCACCTACGTTTTTTCGCAAAAAAGTGTCCTATGGGTTTTTACTACAATCGATAGATATTATTTATGTTAATAATGAAAAAATGCAATTATGGGGTTGTAAAAAACCTAAAAATCTCGCGTGGTACGGGATATTTTACATAAAAATGTGATAAGATAATGAAACCATAACATGTATTAAGAGATAATACTATAAACTATACAATATAATCATATTCGAAGAAAATTAAGTGGTCTATTACTCGGCGAGCTTCTGTCTTGAATAGTAGCAATTTTTTGACATTCGCGCCCAACTAGAAATCACTACTTGGCAGAAGCTAGTTTAATATAACAAACGAAATTTTGAATAAACCAACCGTAGTTTCTTACAGAAATTGTTAGGTGTAATATTATGATGAAATTAAATCGAACCAGTGAAAATTAATTAACCACCAGTCATTAATTTATGTAGGTAAAAATATAATCACTATTATCTATACAATTTTGTTCGTAATTTCATCCTCATTAATCATCGCTTGTTGCACATACAACGCTGGCTCTTCTGTCTACAGAAACTTTAAACTCTGTTTTTTATTGAATTTAACATAATTCGTAATTGATTACAATTGTTTTTTTTAAACATAATAAGTAGTAGGTACTTATGTATATTATTTTATTTTTGAAAAAGTTAAACCTTATTTGTGGATGGCTGGATAAAACAGTTACGGATAAATGTATGCTTATTTTTAACTAAAAACTGAATATGTACTATGGTTTTTGAGTTAATGTTTCTGTTCTGGATCGAATCACTGGATCGAGCTGCATAATCCACAGATGGTATTCCCAACGGAATACCTTCCATAAGTACCAGGGGTCTAGACAAATGCCACTTTCTATTGGCGTTATAGCCTGCGGCACGATTTAATTGTATGGAAATTACATTGAAATGTCACGTGACTACTGCCAAGTTTTTGTTCAATACAGTTCCAGTTCCTTTCGTGATAATGGTATATGTAACTGTAACATTTAAACCCACAAATCATGGTAAATATACCGTTTTAAGTAAATAAATATTCATAACCATGGTAGTTTTTAAGTATAAATTAAAAGTTAATTTATACTTTGTCACCTGAAACTAAAACTGAGACATCAAAATAAAGTAATGTAAATAGTTTTCATGCCAACGCCATCTATTGGCTTCAAAATAATACAAGTTAAAGCCATTGTGATGGTTTAGGATTAAATTTCCCTACTTGTTTTCTTTATTTATATAAATGGTTCATCCTAAGATTTAGGTGCATAAGCTTCAGTGGCTGTATTACTCCCTATCTTTTGAATTATTTAATAAGCAAAAATGGTAAAAACCCGCTTAACTTGAACCATACAGGGACAGTACTTCTTTTAACGTAATAAGTTATTTATGTCGATGTGAATCGCATGTGAATTAATATCTTGTACCTGTATCCGCCATCCACATAACCGTAATTGGCAATATATGAAATATTTCCTGTTGTTTTCCTTAACCCATTGGGACAGGATTAACTTCCTGTTTTTTTTCATATGTATCATAAATGTGTTATGCTATTTAGTTATTTATTATCACTCGAGTGGAAGTGTTCATCGAATTCTCTAACTTCGTCGACTAGGCTTTTGTCTATGAAATAATCATGTTTTGTTTCTTTTCAGGTGTCTTATAAGTACCTTGTTATTTTAAGTAGATAATGCATATGTGGGACTCAGAGCCGTAATCCACTAGCACCTAGCAGGGCGGAGAAGAGATGTGTAAATGAACCAATAGAATCATGTTAAAATAACAACAAATGAACTACGCCCGTTTTGATTACATGATTTTCTCCGCTCCGCTCGGGTTAAGGACAGTAGAAAGCTGCATTGGTCTACTTTACCACAATTTTAAACGAATCTTAAATTTTGAAGATTTTGGCTCAGTGAGTTATCTATTGGCGAGTTGTCACCTTTTAATTAGTTGGATTACGGATCTTAATACTAACCTTTGGATTCAAACTGGTTATTAAATTTAGTTGTGATTTAAAATTACGAAGCAAGACGGCTGCATGAAATACTGCGTTGTGATACTAACAAGGAAACTTTTTTAAATGTAAGCAAATGAGGGTTGACGCAGATCAGTTTATGTATATCTTTTTACAGGTGAACATAAATTAACTCGGGCTGCATGATCATATTGGAATGATATGAAAGGGTGGTTCAATGTATAATATTCGGTACTAGAATTTTATCTTATCTATTCACTATGCAACAAATTAATCGCAACACGTAACGCTTTACAAATTTGGCAACATCACGCAACGTTGCTAGATGTGACGCAATATGACGCGCTGTTTGAGAGGCAGACAGCTGCAGAATTAACACATTAAAAAGTAGCCGTACGAATTTCGAACGAGAACTATTGAATTAAAGCATAAAGCAGCATACGCAAGACCGTGGCGCTTACAGCGCTACCGCTGGCAAAAAATAAGCGAATATCACACGTTTTCATATTACGTCTTTTCAAAAAGGTAAACAAAACAAGATCATTACTTTGGTTATAATTTGAGACAGTCTTCTAAATTTCGGCTTTTTCACAATTGTTATTTAAAGTAATTTTTTTAGGAAATATTACTTTAATTTACTCATACAACTGTGTACAAGGTATATACAATAAATACAGAAGAAAATCGCAGCTAATCCTTACGCGACATTTTGTCAACAACTGATCATTATAGACGGACAACATTTCTAGACAATAGTTTCGCTTCGTTGCTGAACACGTTGAGCTGACACCAGCGAGCAACATGTTGCGCGTCTATTGTTGCCTAGTGAATACATAGCTACTGTTTTGGAATCGTTAAAGCGCTGGTCCACTTTAACAATCTTCGTGTATTATGATGACTACACTAGATACTGGACACCAGCGTTTTATACATATTTTTAAGTTTTTATTTTGATATTTGGCCTGTAAGCTTTTTCTGAAGGCCCAATTGCGCCAACCAGCGTTGACTCTAGTTATAATCAAACTTGACACTGGCGTAGGTCGAACTAGTTACAATTCTAAGTCACGCTACTTTTTGTTAACCTTAGTTGATACAGTTGGGCCTTACAAAGTGAAATTATTTTCTGGGAAATATTTTTTTTTTGTATTAGACTCCACAGAGCAAAACCAAAACAAGGGATACTTTCATAAAACAATATGAAAGTATGTCTTAAGTACTGTCTTTAGAATCGACCATAATCCTTTAAGCTAAGCTCCTGATTTCCACAGCAGATGAACGGCACCGCGAAGGCAGCGCCGGCAGTGCCGCCCAGAGAAGTGGCCAGAGACGCACCGCCCAGGCCGCCCGCCCACGACGTTACCAAGGATCAAATGGACTCAATCAAGAAGTATCAGGTCAGTTTATTTATTTATTTATTTGGTCTACCTGTAGGTATTATAATGATACTATGTGTAAATAACAAGCATAAGTGATTGCACAACCAGTTATAGGTGGACACAATATGCTAAAAAATAATAACAGGATAAACAACTTAGAAAGAGACAATCGAAGTGAAAATTTTACCACTTTTAAAATATTTGGTAAGTCAAGATATTGAGTAGGTACATACAGTGCATAAAAATACAAGATGAGTTTAAAGTTTTTACAACTTTGCTGTGGTTTAGATGTTAATATGAGCAAATAAGCCCAATGAAATATAAATAGTTATCTCGAGAATTATGTGCGCTAAAGGTGATACGTATGTGAATTTTATAAACTTCACTCTTAGGACCCGGTCAAACTATAATAATAAATGATGCTGGCAATTTCCACACAGCAAAGCAAACAGAGCTTGTGTTATGGGAACTATATGACTGATATGCTACTTATACGAGCATATAATTTTTGTAAATACATACATATTATACTTAGGAAACAACCACACCCAAGGCAAATATTTGCAAATCATACAAACATTTTTGTACGCGGCGGCGGTCGAACTGGCAACCTTCTGCTTCTCAGGCGGGTCTTCGCCCACTCACACGGTGGCAAAGGTGGTGGCGATACATTCGCGAGAACTTTGACAATCATTTGACAATCATCATTGCCCTTCGAACGCCACCGCCCGCGCCAGCGCGACAGTTTGCTCTACGTGAAAATACGCAAAGTGCGAGAGTGATGGATATTTTACGAGTTCTATGCTTTGATTTGCACACTTCCGTACCGCTCGATGTCAAATAAATCAGTATGTGTCATCAATAATTTCCAGATTATATTTTATCCTTGATTCCTATCCACAAATATATTTTTTAGATTAATACTATTCATATTGGGATATTCCCAATAGCGTTCCCAAAGCTGTAGGGAAATCAGCGTTTCCTAGTAGTTAACTTATTCTTGGATATGCGATGTGTGATTCGCTTCCTGTGAAACAATTTCAGCTTTTTTTTTAATCTTCGTTAAAAAATATTTTTATGAAGGTCGTTGAGAATAAGATTGTATAAACCTTACCTACCTTTGGTATGAATGGGTTTATATTTATATGTGTACTTTTTACCCTTACGATTGTTTTTTTATAAATGTTTACTAACCAATAGCATTGTGTCCAAATTAAATATCAGAGACAGAATTATCAGCAAAATCAATTTATTGGTAAATACAATTTACACCTCAGTCAAATAATAATAATAAAAATATTAACGTAAACAATAAGTATTACAATAACATAAAAAAAACAAACATACAATTTTGCGCAGGTCAAATAATTGAAATAGCAATATTATTATTTTTTTAATAGTCTCGCAATAGTACAGTCAGATTCAATTTATAATTTAATTATCTAGGCACTCATCGGACTTTTTTTTACAAAATCCTCCACGTTATAGAACGCCTTCTCGACAAGCCATGATTTCATATGTTTCTGAAAAGCGAAATTTGAAATTTTTACCCTCTATTGGTCCATTTTATCACCCCCTCTAGATAAGCGGACTACGGCCCCTTTTGAACAGGTAGAGAAGACAACTCTACATTGAAATGAGCAACAGTTTGCAGTTATATTCTCCACGTGTATCGATAAAATCAGAATGAAATGACCTACCTCCCATGCTTCGGGGGGATTTTAGTATTAACCAATTTTAATTAAGGCACAAAACAATAACACTCCGCATATTTTAAGTTTTGTTTGGTGTTTTTTTTTCTCTAGCTAAAACTTCTTTTGTTTCTCTATATGCATATTAAAGTTCCATATACAAAATAAGTAGAAATTTCCATGACCATTGAATCCTTATATGTTCAGCTTAGCAGAAGATTAGGAAAAGAAGAAGCAGTGAAGCATAAAATAACAAAACAAACAAACGAATTTTCTATTGTAAGTAGGGAATTTTCACGTACCGTACTATAGGTTAAGCACCGACCATGTTTCGACTCATTCCGAGAGTCTTTATCGGGGTCGTGCATGAGCTCTGTAAAAGTATTTTATTCATTTAGTGTGACACGAAACCTCAGGGGGTTGCGTGTTACATTAAATTCATAAAATCCTACCTTTAAAACCGAGACCCATTAATTAAATAATTAATTAATACGCTCATTTTTGAAAACTGCTCCAACCCGTTAATAAAAAGGCTCTGGAGCCTAACCATGAAGTCTTATAGTGAGTCAGTTCAGGCAAAGATGTCACTTTCCGCTTTGCGATTGAGGACGCTATGGCGTTGTAAAAGCTTTGTCATTCGCAAAGCAGGATTTGACATAGTTGCCTGAATTGCAATAAGGCTTGATGGTTGGTCTCCTGATGTGGTTGGTTTTTAAAACGTTTCGCTTTTCTGGTGTAATAGTTTCAAGGGTTAAACTCTGTATGCGCGCGAGAATTCAGTACGTAGGTAAATTTTGAAGAAACATAAATAATCTCCTTTACTTCTATGACTTTACTATAATAATGTAATTTGCCTTTGTTTTCACGCCTTAACCCTTTGTAAGCTCTTGTTTATTTTATGCCAGTCAGTAGTGTCCAATGCCAAATAAAGACAGATTTGATTATTTTTTAGTTATTGTCGATTTATTTAGTTTTGGCACCTGCCTGTCTGAGTTTTCAATAAAAGCATGTCAATCTGAAAGCTTCTTATAATTCTTTATTGTACACAAAATATAAAAAAAATATATAAGGTGAGGCATGTACAAAGGCGAGCTTAACCCTAAAAAGAGTTTTCTTCCAGCAAACCTTTGAGGAGAGATAGAAAAGTGATAAAGTTGGTAGGTGTACAAAGTCAGGAAAAGAAACTACATATTATACACTACTTGAACTATCTATGAATATACATACACCAAAAATAAATACAAATAATATATATAATACATAATGTACGTAACCTAAGCATATTACAGATAGAGATAATGCTCTTTTACTTTAGATTTAAAAAGCTTAAAGCTTCTGTGATTACGGCCCGTACATTCTTGCTGATGGATAGTTATAGATAGTTATTCCCGTATTTACCACAGCGAGTCCCTACTGTGTTAGTTATGAAAATATTTATAATAAATTATGTCCTTTTTCACGATGTATAAAATTTTTATTTTATTTATTCAAGAAAAAGCAACAATGTTTAACTTATTAGATGGCATTGCAGACATTTTGGGTTGGCCATTTGGGGTGGTAGTCTGGATAAGTTGACCTATCGATAGATAGCTATCTGTTTCGTCGGCATTTTGTTGTATATACTATTTTTATGTAGTTTTATTATTCTTTCTGTACTTATAAGACAGAGCAATACATCAATAAGTGGCGAGCATATAGGTGGAATATTTGTATTAATATGTTTGTTACACAATTTTAGCGGCGGGTTCCAATGGTCTGCCATCGGGTGCCACAATTGCTCTGCTTTTCCAATTCGCTGATCATGCCCTATTTGCTTAGGTTATACCTGATCAATGATAATGTTGCTAGTAGTTCCCCACAAACTGATATCTCGCTATGTACCATTTTAACTGCATAGTTAAAAAACCACAACCTATTAAGCTGATATTCAAACTTAAAAATGCTATACATACCGTAAAAACGGGAATTTTCACGTACCGCACAATCGGTGAAGGCAAAAATTAAAAATGCTATTAGTTTTACCTACCTATATACCAAGTATCATCGAGATTGAATAAACGGTTTGGAAGTTATTGACGGACAAAAAAATATGCATAAATTCATATAGATTGCCCAAGTGAACTCAGAGATCATTGGTCGTTTCACTGAATCGATCAAATATTTTTTCTCACTAGACGAATGAACAATATGTGACCTTAAGTGTTAAAAATATTCTTAGAACGCAAAATATTCTTTAAAATCCAAGCTCAAACCTCGATAACTAAAGTTCAAACATTTATACGTACTTTACCGAGTTTCAAATCAAGAGATTCCCTAGCATCGCAGCTTCTAAGCCAAGCCACAGAATAAATATAGTAGGTAGTTCTAAGGAGGTCAATCCCCTACTAAACTATAAAGTGCAGCTATTTTTGACTCTACGCGTAACTTTACTAGACTGTTCCATAGTGTTATTTATCACATTGTGCTGTTTGTCGTCCCACATTTATATGGATGATAAAATTGAATTCTCTTGCAGGAAAGAAATAGATACGTCAATTAAAAATATCTTTAATTAAATTGGTAAACAGCTTTGGATTTATATGTATCATCTGTATTGATCAAGATGATGATATAACAATAGATAACAAGGAACTCGATAATACATACATTATATACACTCACGCCTGTTTACCGGAGGGGGAGGCAGATACCATGGATTTCTACTTGCTTGCGGGTTTTGCTTAATTGTAATCACATTCTTCATACATGCTATAGGACTTGATGATAATCGACTAATATACGAAGGGTTAGCCTAGCCTAGGTAAGACTAGCCCTAATATCCCTAATATTGTTTATTTTTTACGAGACCCGTATAAAAATTGTATTTAGCTGCCCCTAATTTGGGACAAATCTCTGCTGTCGGTCAAAATCGGGTGGAAAAACACTTTGAAATCTAGACAATCTATATATATTTTTCTTGGATAAGTTTCCTAGTAAATACATTTTAGAACCAGTTTCACGATAAGTGATCTCCACGGAATGCTCACCGAGCCTCGTTACAAGAGTATACATAGGTATACTCTAGACATAGATCTACTTTAATAAAATTAACTTGTATTTTTACGAGAAAAAATTATGAAAAGGTACAAGGCGGAATCTTAAAACCTCTCAGTAGGGCGATAACGAAAAGGGGAATTTCTTAGCAATTTCGGTGAATTTTTGGTAAGATTTTGTTTGGGTAACCGACCGGACTTAGTGATTAGTAAAATAACTTTCATAATTCAAATCTAAAAAAAATTGATGCTTGGTTCGACAGTTGGAACAAATTTTTAGATTTGGAGGTTCTAATTCGGATTCACCGATGGATGAAAGTACTAGATAGGTAAGTTCTCGAATTGGTGAAGAAATCTGCCTGTTTTAGACTAAACGAGAATTAAGTACATCTCTAAAACCTCCCAAGCGAGGAGTATCTACTTGTTTTATTTTACATACAAAAAAAACTAGTAATAGGAAATTAAAAATATTCAAAGGATTTATAAAGTTAATAATTTATTTGTCTTCATTTATTTGGCTATTACGTACGTATTTTACCTAAACCACTACCTCCACAAGGAATTCAGGAACGGTGTGTATGAAATCCCAGTAATGTAGTTTCTCATAGGCCAGTATTATTATGGGTATTTGCATAGGTAACAGAATTGATAGTCCATTTTAATGAATACATTATAATATTAAGCAGTCCTTGGCAGTAATAGAGCTCCTGATCATAGCTGAATAAGGCTAGCTAGGTCACTTATGTATTACGGAAGCTTGGACTCTACCACAAACTGAAGCTAAGAACAAAACAAACAAATACAGAAACAAATTTACCATGATGGACATCCTTAGATACATACTCAGTATGTAGGCCTTTGAAGCTACTTTGAAGCATTTGAACATTTGGTTCTAGGGTATGCCGGTTCCCTCACGATGTTTTCAATTATTCGAGTGAAAAAATATATTGTTCCATGACCTAAGACAAAGCTAATACTGTAATAAGTTCAATAATAAAGATACAATCAAAATATCGTGCTGCATTGCTTGATGTACGTTTGTATAGATCGAGAATCATGCATGATCAATCAACCTTATTAGATGATGGTTTTTTGATTTTTATAGTGATAACTCAGGCTATAGGTATAAAAGAAACCAATAAGAAATTTTAGTGTCCCAAAATTTCAACATCGGAGGGACTCGAACTCCCGCTTGATACGCGAGGGCTATATCAACTAAGACACGAGATCGATACAAGCCTGGTCAAAATTCTGAAGATGTTTCGGCTTGAAGTGCCGAGGTTTGGCCTACAGGGGAAACTTTGCAGTTATTCAAGCCCCGAGTCCCACTGAGGTTGAATGTTTGGGATTTTATAAATTCTTGCTTATTAAATAAATTTATAAAAGCAGCTATCTTTATTTGAGCTGAACCCTGATTAACGTTCTACAAAACGTTAAGAGGTATTAGGAATGCTAATAATCTAGCGGGCCGCTGCCTGAGAATAAATCAGGATCAATACTATAAGGAGATAGCTATAAATTGTGAGGTGATTTTTATACGTGGATGATATTTTTTTATTCAAACTTTTGTGGATGATATTTTTATGCTTAAAGTGAGGAGTCCATATATGCGTTTGATATAAAAGGATATACGATTGTGAGTTGTTCGTCCTTAGGGGGTGCTGCAATATATGATGAAAAATAGGACAGGGAATTAAAATTTTGCAAAAATTCATTTGTCAATAAAGTGTAGATCTGAGATATAAGGTGTAGTTATGAATTTAACAAAATCTTATGTAAGTGCACACACAGTGTGGGTTTCAAATTAACAATAGAAAAGTGTTTTTATGTCGCAGTATCATTTATAAAAGTTATTGTTTGATCAATTCCCTAGGTCCTAGCCGAAGTGTCGGGAAAATTATGAAAAGGTAATTTTTATCGCTTTTGAGGGGAAGACCCTTACAAAAACTAAAATTATGTTTTGTGATCGCGATAGTAAGAAAATATATATCTATAACATAGAAACGAGAAGCCAGTGAGTCAGTGATATATGAATATACCTCTATAATATTACTGACTCACTGGCTGCCTGAAGTTAAAAGCTCAACCCAAACCGTAGGTAAGGGCCCAGTCAGACTAACGCGGTGGCGGTGGCTGTCAAAGGATAATGGTTGTTAAGTGGTGGTAAAAGTTCGCGTGAATGTACTAATCGTCACTGCCCGTGCCACCGCGTTTGTTTAACCGGGTCTGTCCTAGAGACATCCTAGAGATCTCCAATTAGGAGGAACACCGTCTTTTTGTATTAAAAAAATTGCTCATACTCAGATAAATAGATAGATAGATAGATAGCCGCGTTTTGCAAGTTGTTAGTTGATATGTAGCTTGTAACAAAAGGATTTTTCGTAAATCAAACCAAGGCTGCAGCGGGAAGGAGTTTGAATGGAGAAACTCAATGCGGGCAAAGTCGTTGGAGTTCCATTAGTAAGACAATATAACTATCTAAGAACAACGTAAATATAATCAAAAGCTACAGAATAATGATACAACTAACATAATTCGAGATAATAACGTTGAGAAAAATGGAAGGAAATATACAAAACAACTACCTAATAATTGGGCTACTCCCTATAAACGCAACATATCCTACGAAATGGTAGGTATATACGTATGTTATCCCAAATGAAAGGAGAATTTATTTCGTGAAAATTCTATACGACAATGTATCACCTGTGCTCTCCAAATAGTAATATTTTTCAGAACACAAAACTCACTTTGCTAAAAACCACGAGATTTATCGATTACGGTAAATATCTAAGCATCCAATTCACACAAACTTGTTTAGTAAACAACCTAAAGTTTACACAAATCTTGAGTCCTATTATCTGCATACTTAGGGTGAAATTGTTTGTAGTATTTCTTTTAATGTTCATATAATAACGCCAATAAACCAGTTAATGTTTGGACCGCAACAACAGGTTACATTCGTGCTTTTGAAATAAAAATTCGATTTGACCAGAACTACTAAACGAAATGTTGATACGGCAGTACAGAATGCATAATGTCGTGTGATATATAAAATGAAAAAAATATTCGGCAGAGCGCGCAATTGAATACATGTTTTAAAGAAGAAGAAAATCTAAAAGTCCTAAAGATCCACTTATTTTGTGTAATCTAATTAGGGATAATGATTAATTTAAAATTAGTAGGTAATTATGAAAGTGTAGCAAGAAAATATGAGCCTTTTAAATAAAACTACCGTTAAATGAATAATGGATCGTCAATGTCAATTATCAATAGTGGCTAAGCTAACGAAGTAATTATTTAATGAGATCATTGCTGTACTAATACTTCATTATAATTCCTATAACTAGTCTAGTTAGGTTTATTTCTTTTAAAATAATCCAATTTTATAGGTAATAAGTAATCAGAATTAATGAGAAAACAGAACGAAATTAGTTCGGCTGTAATGTAGTATCTGCCTTATTATTTTATTAGTTACCTACATAAATTATAAAGTAAATTTAAAAAATAAAATATTCAAAGAAGCTCGTAATTATACAAAAACATAAGTGCACTACATAAATAAATATAGCTAAGTATATTTAATATATAATAATAATTATATAATTTAATAATTATAGCTAAGTATGCTAAGTTTAGTAAATGCCGCCTTCAGTTGTGCACACTTGTGGTCCGCTTCTTGAACAATATTGTGGCTCTCGTAGTAGGGCCCGGTTGTCGAGCGGCCGACCGACAGGCTCTATGGCAGTGTGCCGCGTAGCTTCGCGTCGATTCGACGTACGCTTAAAGAAGTAACGTGACTATCCTGTGTTCTAAATTCGAATTTAAGAGTGCACGTGACGTTGTGTTCTGTCAAAAAGTTTGCAAATGGCTATAAAATAGTGCAAGTGAATCTATACTCATTGCTCTTCTGTGCGTAATTGTAAAGTAAATGTTTGCCAACAAATTCGTGACTACGCTTCTGTTTGTATATTATACTGGTTGTTGTTTATATAAGTTTTATTTCACCTCAGTTTTGAAATGGAATATTTCTAACTTTTCACGTTGAAGTGTATTTTATCGCATATTGTATTTTTAGTCTAAAGCTTTACATGAAGCTTTCATAATAGCGGATCTTTACAGTTCTCTGTTTTTAAACGAAGTTATTTAAAAAAAATTGCTTAGTACATGAATGTACTTGTAGTACCTACTTTGTAGCAGATGTTCTGGTGGAAACAAATTAGCTTCGTCGCGTTCATTGTTATGAAAATTAGTCATCATTGACACTGCGGACAGTAGGTACATTAGTATGCTGTACATGATGTATAGAATACATATTTGCCGACGAATAAGCCATTAGGTTTCCACTATATGAAGGCTAACTTAGCATTAACCTGTTTTAAAACGGACTGTTCTACTGAGCGAATATAATGAATCCCCACATAGCACGTCGCAGGAACGTAATAAACGTCATCGCTGACATATGTCAAGGGATGAACCAACTCCGGGCTATTTCTATCATCAACAATTTTCCAGCTGTCATCCGTATTGGATTATAGCTCCCCCGCAAGCGACATTACGAGGCATTCCAAGCACCAACATAGCGCTATACATGTCCAAGAAATCTTACGTTTGAAATGTGCTGAGAATTTCAAGCATCTTGCAAACCTTCCGAATCCGACAGTTTGTGGTCGGAAAGCTGCGAATTCTGCATGAAGATTACCTGACTCTTGACCCTAGGGATGTACTGTCTCTCCAATTAAACCTTTTGTAAGCGCAAGCACTTAACCGCTTAACTGGTAGCACTTGGTACAGTCAGCGCTTTCCTTAATTACTTGCCACTCAGAGAATGACTTCAATCCCTGTATAAACTGAGCGGCTAATCCATAAATAAACATGGTGAATGTTTGTTTTGAATAATTCAATGCTGACCTTATTTAGGCGGTAAATAAGCCGTGCGTGGTCATTGCGGTCAAAAATACGGGAATGGCGACGAAGGTTAAAAGGGTAGAGTCATAACTAAAGATACAGAACACTGGCCACAGTTTCTTCTTACTATCTATAACATGGTTTAACTACGGTATTGTTAGCGTTGGTTTAAACTCTCGAGCCACAAGTCACAAACTACGAATATGTAATCAAAGAAACGCACTTGTTTCCCTTTGCCAAAAGAATGACAATATCATACTCGTAGTTACCATGGCAATACACATACAATTGGTAACTTGTATTTTCCAAAATAGTGCCCAGGTTTTTGACTCGTGAAAAAGACTGATACTTTGAAACAAAACTATGTTGAGGCGGAACCGTTTATGAATAACGGGTTAAATGCTACTGTATAAAATGTTAGATAATTAAATACGAAAATTGTAGTCGCAATTTAGATGTCTTCCCGTGACCACGGCTGTTGCAATACAGTAGAAGAAAACAATAAAAAAAGATAAACGCGATAAGGGCCCGTAAAAATGTCTAATTATTTAAACTGATCGCGAAAGTTTTGAAAATACTAACTCAGATGTTGCCGACGCGTTACATCGGATAGAGAAAATGTTAAACGAAATATTTTAATAGCTATTTCTTCAAGTCGTAAAGAATTAAACCATATAATACACGAGTTTAATCCATAAAAGTTCCAATCAACTAATTAACTGAATGTCTGATCACCAAAAAGAACAGCTGTAACCCTACAAACTACAAATCTGTGTCTGTCAGAGACGCAATGTTTTATGATAGGTACAAGTTATTTTTTTCAAATTTAAAACCCCTCTTTTACAGTGACTTGACCAACCTTTAAGATGTACAAATCGATTGCAAAAAAACGCTAAGATTACAGATAATAATCCAAGCCGTATAAACCTCTTACGGCAAACGCATATATGCACTCCTTACGTTGCGGGTAAACAAAGTTTAGATAAGATTTGTCTTTTGACAAATGAATTGAATAGCGTATTTACCTTTTATAATGAAACCTGCAATGTCCTAATTTATTTATTACTAGCCTCTGCCCACGGCTTCGCCCGCGTGGTACCCGGATAAAAAGTACTCTTATGTGTTATTCTGATGTACGAGTATAAGCTATATTACTGTAAAGTTTCATCAAAATTCGTTAAGTCGTTTTTGCGTGAAAGAGTAACGAACATCCTCACAAACTTTCACGTTTATAATATTAGTAGGATTTTATTTTTCGTCCAACAGACTTATAAATAAATAAATAAATGTAAATATTGCTGGACATTTTATACACAGCATCATCTAGCCCCAAACTAAGCAGAACTTGTATTATGAGAACTACATGACTGATAAACTTCTTATATACTTTTTTTTTGTAAATACATAAATATTATACATAGAAAACACCCAGATCCGAGACAAATATTTGTAGATCTTACAAACATTTCTACCGCGGCGGGATTGGAACATTCAACCATCTGCGTCTCAGACGGGCCTTCGCCCACTGCGCCACAGAGGTCGTCAATATATAGTCCTGTAGGCCTACCACAATCATTTACTAAACCATCATGGTTCAGGAGCGTTTTGTTTTAAGCTTGTAGCAACATTACTTTGATTCGTACCATGAACTTTTTAAACATTATTGTTTTATTCCTGCGTAGTGAGTTGAAAGAATGAATGATAATCTATTATTTCCATAAGAAAGAGCGAGTCAACGCCATGATTTCGTATAGCGTTATCACTTTCGCACAATTGCTAGGGAACACGTTCCGAATTACACGTTTACGAATCAACTTCTAACATTTAGTTGCCTTAAAATCAATTTTATTTGTCTAAAGTTTTGCCGTATTTAGTCTAGGAAATCTAAAATTTTCTTTATATATCGAGAATATACATCTTTCTGACAAATATTGAAAAAATAATGTAAAACAAACCTCATTTGCACTTTTGACGTTGCGCGATAGTTTACAATATTGTTTTGTAAATGTTTTTATATCGATATTAATATAATTATAATAAAATGCCCAACAGAAAGTAATTAAATACAAGTTTAATACGTATTTTTGTGATAAACGTATATAAACAAAATACCTTTTTTTACTAAAACTAATTATTAGACGCTGCCTATAAGGAATTACAAGTGGTTCATGGATTACTATTTCCGCAGCGTGAGAATACGTTGGGTTTCTATCGTTTGATGAACTCCGCTTCATATAAGTTCAAGGGATCACATTCGTCAAGCAATGGTTTTCGACGTTGCTTCCTAGAAGAGTGTTTTTCAGCGGTATCAGCTTCCAAAAACAATTGGTATTCGTTTGCCATCTACCTCTACAAGAACATCACATTTTTTGTATTACTAGTGCTTTTTACCAATTTACCATATTCTGTATTAAATATTGTGAAAATAAACTCGTTTTTCTTTCATTTTAGGATAATTTAACGCTTAGTTGTGCTATAATTTGAAAAACAATATTGTTTCCGCCGCGAAAAAGTAACTTTTTCATCACTGCTAGATTTGACGTAAGAACAATATTACTTGCTGTCAAAACTCACATCATGGTACGCTTTGAGTGAACAAATCATGGTGACGTCACCAAAACTGCTTCGCCTCTATAATATTAAAGTAAGCTTACTTATTGAAGGTTATGGTACGAAATTGAAGTGTAATATTGTTTTAATATTGCTCTAAGAGATCATGGTTGGCCCGCTGATCCCAAATTAGGATTCCCTGTATCGTGGGTATCAGGAACTATGAGTACAGCGGTACCACAACACCCAGATCCGAAACGAATCTGCTGAACATGCAAATATTTTCCCCGTACCCGGAATCGAACTCTGAATGTTGCTAGGACACATCCTTTTATTTGTTGATAAAAATGGTTTTTAAGGCTTTGCTCAGGGTACCAATTAATTATTTAAATTTGTATAATAACGGCTCTTATTCATAGTCGATAATTAGCGTCGCAGTTTCTGAAAGTTCTGGGAAATAGCATCAATTTTGTTACGTAATTTGACTCCATTATATTTTACAAGCTCTCGTCCGCGACTCCCTATATATTTTACTATCTACTGCTCACGGCTTTGCCCGCGAGGTACCCGCATGAAAAGTAGCTCTTACCTTTAAGGCAGCTTTCTTAAGAAACGCATTCGTTCGACCGTTTTTTCGTCGACTTACGTTGCGAAATTGGTCTACGAAATATTTTCATGGAATAATATAAAGCCTGTCCACCCTGAAGGTCCAATCTAAATAAAGGTTTTTTTTAAATCGCATAAGTTTATTCGGAGATAACCTCCTACATTCAAACTTACAAACTTTACCTCTTTATTTATTTATTTGTTTTATTGAAGATACCAACAGCACTTAGTATACAACAAAATTAATTGTGTCATTGAAGTTAAACAGCCAATTATAGGTATTTCTAAGTAGAATAAATTATATTCCAATAACTATCGTGAACTTGACTATTAATATTATAAAAACGGGAATTTTCACGTAATGCACTATCGGTGAAGGCACCGACTTAGTTTCGACTCATTCCGAGAGTCTTCATCAGGGTGAGTGGTCGCGACTTTCTTCTTCCGCGTCGCGCCGTGCACTGTAAACTTAGTCGGTGCCTTCACCGATAGTACGTGAAAATTCCCGTTTTTACAATATGAATAGAATAAATTATATTGAATACTCTTTATAATATTAGGTATAGATTAAATTATTAGATTATATTAAGTATTATATTATAGATTTAATTATAATATCACAAATTAATGACAAAGAATAATAAATCATTTATTTTAATAGTGCTATTCTGTTCATAGTTGGAAAATCTTAAATGCAGAAGAAAAATGTAGAGCAAACAAAAAGCCATTTATATTTGTCCAGAGAAAACCTTAAGGTCTTTGCCGTCATTTTCTTCGGAAGTTTAAGAAAATATATCAATCAAATTCTCTCCTACTCAAGACGTTTGTATTTTCTATTCTATATAATCAATCACAGGTGAAACTCTGAATCTTTCAATGAACATTCTGCTTTCGCCAATAAGTATACACATATTCTACTACTATTATAAATGCGAAAGTTTGTGAGGATGGATGTTTGTTACTCTTTCACGAAAAAACTACTGAACTTATTTTGATAGACCTTTAAAGTAGCTTATACATCAGAATAACACATAGGCTACTTTTTAGCTTCTGCTCGCGGCTTCGCCCGCGTGGTACCGGGATAAAAAGTAGCCTATGTGTTTTTCTGATGTATAAGATATATTACTGTAAAGTTTCATTAAAATCCGTTCAGTAGTTTTTGCGTGAAATAGTAACAAACATATATAAGTAGTTTATAATATAAGTAGGATTTATGCTCAAAAGCACATGTTGAAGTCAAACAAAACAACCACGCGTAGATAACGTGATGCATTTTGATTTCTTAATGGACTCCATGTTCATAACCAGTATCCCATGATTATAAACAAAGTCAAATTCAATAGGTATTTATTCATTGAAATCACAAGGATCACAAAGAAACATCTACATAAAAAATAATTTAATATTTGAAAGTGAATTTACGCCGATTCCTCGCGCGCGACCGAGCCTAGAAGAATAATTAAATTAAATTAGTCAACAGGGAAACCTGTAATAACCTATTTTAAATAGGAGACGTGAATGCCATTTTTGACGGATAGCAAAACTGTGAATCGGAGGACAACGGGAGAAATCCATTTCTGTTGAACCCCGAGGCACCGCGGGAATAACCCACATTTTTCACATCTCTACTAGCGTTGGTTAATCGGGCCTACATAGCTTCATTCATCTATCATTCTTCATAGCTCTCTGTAATTTCAGTTCTCTAACGGCTGACCGATTTCAATAATTGAGTTTGCAAACCAATAGTCTTCTCGATACTATTATTCTCATTAGTATTAATAATAATGCTGGACATTTTCACACAGCATCATCTAGCCTCAAACTAAGCAGAGCTTGTATTATGGGAACATGACTGATACTTAATACTTATATACTTTTTTAAAACCTAGACCCTAGACAAATATTTGCAGATCATACAACATTTGTCCCGCGGCGGAAATCGCACCCGCAACCATCTGCGTCTCAGGCGGGTCTTTGCCCACTGAGCCACAGAGATCAATGACGTCAATACAATGATTTGTTAAAGTTAAAAAAGTATATACCTAAGTATTATAATATTAGTCATATAGTTCCCATAATACAAGCTCTGCTTAGTTTGGGGCTAGATGATGTTGTGTGAAAAACGACCAGCATTCAGTGTATTTATTTATCAAAGTTTATTTTTGACTAATTGAGGAAGGAACAGATGTATAGAGCTTTTTGGAAATACCGTTCATGCACTCCTAGATGTTTTTAGAATCATTGGTTTCAGACTAGACTGTTGCTAAGGCAGTATATTGTCTATCAATATAAGATTACCAAGATTAATTTTATTTAAATGTTATTAAGCGTCGCTAAAAACATTACTAGATTATTTTAACAGCTACATAATTTAAACTTTTGGGTTGAAGATGATGAAGAGATTTTATACCTTCATAGCTGCTTACACTTGTTAGCCTTTGTTTGTGTGTATCCCGTGATCAGTTGTCTATTGTTGATAAGGTCCACAAATAAATGTTTTTCTTGTTTTTTTTTCTTTGAATTTGACACGAAATGTCAGCGTTCATGATTTAATAATATTTTCAAGATTTTTAAAACTACTTATTTACAAATTCACTCTGAAATACAAGAAACTATTTCCAGATTTTCGTAATTATTCATCTCTCTGGGGAAGGGGAGATAGGGGAGGCTATCTCTGCCTTCAAACTAAACATTGGATTCGAGGTAAAATATTCAAAAGATATCTGAAGTGTATCTCTCAGGATATTCTGTATTCGTTTTTGGAAGAGTTACACGAATAATAATACAACCAATCCGCCTAAAGTTGATCTGCAGTAAGGTGGAAAAAGGTTAGGGTTCGCTAAATGGGGCGAAGAACCCAAATTGAGTGAAGGATTGAGGGATGTTTTAAACACCAAATTCTGAACGAATTTATCTCCGCTCAACTCAGCTTGTAACTAGTCTTAATATAGCTATCCCAGCTAGATTTTGATTGAAAACAAAAAGGTTTCCACTATGACCTCGATGTGGCGGACGAGTGGCTGCGACGCTTAAGGTGCGGGTTCGATTCCCGCTGCGGGACAAATGTTTGCAAGTTCTGCAGATATTTGTTACAGGATTGGGTGTGTACCACGGTACTCGTAGTTACTGATACTTACGACACGGAATACTAGGGTCAGGACTATTTATGTGGCTGTTAAGTGTTTTTTCATTATTATTTAGATAGTTAAAAAAATACTGCCTGTAATTAATTTTTGACAACCTCTGTGGCGCAGTGGGCGAACGCCCGCCTGAGACGCAGAAGGTTGCTGCTTCGATTCCCGCTGCGGGATAAATGTTTGTATGATTAGCAAATGTTTTCTCGGGTCTGGGTGTTTTCTATGTATAATAAGTATGTATTTACAAAAAAAAAGTATATAAGTAGTATATCAGTCATGTAGTTCCCATAATACAAGCTCTGCTTACTTTGGGGCTAAATGATGCTGTGTGAAATATGTCCAGCATTATTATTATATCCAGCATTATTAATTACATACATATTCACCACTCTCCACTCTCAGTAGATATTATACGAAACTAACCAGTTTCTAACGTTCAACATCAGAAAGACTGTAAAAAAATTAAATAACGTAAAAACTAACATTTTAAGTGTATGTAATGAATAAATTGATAATAATATATACTAGTTGAAATATAGGTAAGAGAACCACATCATTATGGCTAAGAACCCGGCAGTAGGCACCTTTTATTTTGTAGTTTCCAAGGCCGTTTTCCCTTTAATCTCAAACGTTAAGGCTTTAAATGAAATGTAACGAGTAAGCTGGGTTAACCTTTGCTCCATAATTATTTATCTCACGTATTTCAGGACTAAACGAAAATCTCGTATACGTTTTTGATGAAAGTAATCGAAGATATTTTTTATTTTATTTCTCCTGGCACAAAGCAGTGTGCAATAACAATTATTATTTTAAACCTCTTTAAAAACAAGCTTTTTTATATTTTTCTCAGCAAACCCTTTTATTTGATACCCATATCAAGGGGGTGCATAAAAAATAATTGGTCAGCCAGCTTTGGGAGTCCGCCATATTGGATTTAATTAGCGAACCATGCTCTGTCATCCAAACCAAATGTGTATGCAAAATTTCAGCTCAATCGGTTGGGGATAACTGGTTTAAAATTCAGTTGCAAGATTTGACAAGGCAAGTTAATTAAATATATATAAAAGCTGGTAAGAAGGTTTTTTGGAAAGGAAAATGATTTTCAAACGGTCACTGACGATATTGTTGAATCAAAAAATCCCGCACGTCTAAAGTTAGCTATGCCAGTTTTATCTCAAATGTCGAAATTCTGCATTAGTTTCGATACAACTATCCAAGATATTATACATAAATCGAACAGCCTAGTTGTTATTACAAAAAAAATATATGTGCGCATGCTTAAAACGTGGAATTTATAATTCCGTCAAAATAAGCACCATTTCAACGAAGTTACCGAGCGTGAGCAGAGCAAATTAAATGTCAAATACAGTATTTCAGCATTTGAGATAAATCTGGCAGAGATATCTTTAGACGTGCGGAACGTTTCGGCTATTTTAAGTCTTTATCCATGTATAAATGTGGCTGAACCTTGGCTTAGTTGTATAACTTCGGCATAGTGAATCTTTTTTAAATAACATCATAACCGCGAAACCACTACTAAACTATACCGAGGGTAAACGAGCTGTGTGTTAAATTACAAACCGCAGAATGATAGCTAAAAACTAACGTGAAACCTAAAAGTAAGTAAGAAAAGTTCTAAAAGTTCTTTTTTTTATTGTTTCTCCGCGTCTCAAAGAGTCAAGTCGTGTTTGGAGTAAAATGTTGTTTGTTTATTTATCTATTTGTTTGCTACTTTTTTTCTTCAAAGCGGTTTTTTGCAGTTCGTTTGACTTCCTGAAAGATTCTTAAAGTTTTCAAAACAAACTAAAACTTACTTTCAACAGTCATTACCAGAATCTGCAGAATCCTATACCCATTAATCCTGTTTCACGAATAGTAAAAGACAATAGGAATAATATTTACAAAAGAAAGGGGTTGACTAAAAATCTTAAGCTGATAGAATCTATGTTCGTTGAACCACCGTCAGATCACAAAAAAGTTACCTTTATCATATCTGACTTTCCTTTCAGCCTGTCCGTCGATCCGTAAGTCATACAGCACCACGATTTCTCGCTCAGTTTACAACGAATTTAGTTTGAGGAAATTCCAATGATAACTACGCGTCTTGGATAGTTATTTCACGTCACGAGAACGAATTTAACATGTACCTACAAGGTTATGAATAAAACTCTAAAATGGAGAGGGTGTGAAGTTAAAGAAACTGATGTTATGTAACCTACGGAATGTCCTCATTCCTCGGACAGAAATATCTGTAGCCTCGACTTGGCACTTCTGTACAAGGCAAAAGATTAAGCGGATCCAATTGAATATACAAAAAATAGATAAGGCCTCTACAATAATGTATATGCTTATTTCTCAAGTATTTTGTATTATCTCAGCAAATATCTTTCGTCAACTGCTCGTTACATTCTTATCCAAACAGTAAATATGACTTATTTACATCGTTCAAGTCTTACTACACGGGCAGAGCCTTCTTTTCCTTGCGTCCATCGTTATCCTCAATGCTGAGGGTCGTGACCTTTATTTAGAACCCAGAGTTCTAAATAAAGGTCACGACTCTTTATTTTATTATATCTCTGCATCAGGATCTGTCCTCAGCGGATAAAACGGCTCCGCTCTCACTGGAGTCATCGGATTAAACGCATGGGGCTCCATCTTTGCGGCCTCTTTCCTTCCACCACGTCACATTTCTTTCTCCGTTTTTCCTTTTTTCTTCACCGGGTAGTTACGCGCTGGTTTTATTACGAAACCGCTTGTCAGAGTGCGTCGTCATATTTGTACGTGTCGCGGTTAGAAGAGCTCCATCCTCGCGGCCTCTTTCCTTCCCCCTCACGTCACCTTCCTTTCTCCGTTTTTCCTCTTTCCTTCACCGGGCAGTGCAGCGCTGGTTTTAATACGAAACTGCCTGTCCGAATGCGTCGTCATATTTGCACTTGTCTTTTTATTCATAAAAATGACTTTTCTTATTATTTACACCACACATTAATATACGTGCATGGTTGTAGAAACCTTTTACCGCGACAGTTGGCATTAAGCTTATATGCTCACTTACACGCTGCATTCGATCTTACCATAAGTTGTGTTAGTATATAGGATTTGATAAGTAAGTTAGTATAGCTATTGGCCAACCCTGTTCCCTGACCTTATAAACCGAGTGAAGATCAAACATTGGTAAAGCCGGGATCGAGCGGGTTAAACTTATTTTGTTTGTTAACAGAGTTCCGATTCTCCTAATGATTTTACAATCAAGTCTTGTAATTAGATTGTGCCTGTCAATTTTTAAGCTTTCGATCTAACTAAATGTTCACGTTTGTAGAAGAAAATGTTGTCAAATCTTTTTGAATAGAATACCGATTTGTTAGATAGATAGATAGATAGATAAACTCTTTATTGTGCATAACACCAATTTACAATATCAACACAGAAACATAGTAAAAAGAAAAAACAAAAAAAAATGCACAATTGGCGGTGTTATCGCTGAAAGCGATTTCTTCCAGACAACCTTATTAGATTTGGTATCTATTTATCCAATCTTTAATTGAGTATTTCTTATGTACTCTATCAGAATTGACAATCTGGATTAAAACATCAACACGAATACAATGACCTAAATAGAAATGTAGTTTTTATAAGAAATGTCTACATATAAGCTTAATTACAACAAGTATTTTAAATTTCCAAAAAAATTTAAAAATACGAATCCGTCCGATTCTGGCTTTGGTCAAAACTATAAGCAGTATTCGGCACAAACTTAAAATTAAATGTTCACTGCTCGAAATTCACTGAAACAGAGCGTTGCATACAAACAACGTACACTATACTGAGAGGGGTTGGGAGATGACGTCATCGGGTCCTGAACCCGTTACCGCCGGGGGACTAATTTTAATTCAGCACTGTGTCCTCTTTTTATTGGGAACGTAAAGAATAGGGATCTCTCGTGTGTTTTTATGTTTATTTGCTGGATACACAAATAAAAAGAGATAGCAATGCTAATTTGTCACCAGGAGTCAGGAGAATAGACACTTTACAAAGTACTTTTACTACTTTAGAAGTCATTTCCGTGGATCGATGATGCGTTTCAGGAAAATCTCGACTACGAAACCATAGAGCTGGTGCGTACATCGGTCAGGAAATTAGCATTGCTATTCAACGTGCTATGGCTGCCAGCTTTTTGGGTACCCGGTCGGTGATTTGAACTCTCTGTTCTACCTGTATTCCTATAACTAACAGGTAAAAACATACTTCTTTTCGTCGTTTAATAATTAGTACAGTATATACAAAAATATAAATTAAACAGCTAACTATCTAAAGACCGTTGCAAATGGTATATGGGTGGGAGGTATATACAAAAATACAAATTAAACAGCTAACTATCTAAAGACCGTTGCAAATGGTATATGGGTGGGAGGTATATACAAAAATACAAATTAAACAGCTAACTATCTAAAAACCGTTGCAAATGGTATATGGGTGGGAGGTATATACAAAAATACAAATTAAACAGCTAACTATCTAAAAACCGTTGCAAATGGTATATGGGTGGGAGGTATATACAAAAATACAAATTAAACAGCTGACTATCTTAAAACCGTTGCAAATGGTATATGGGTAGTAGGCATATACAAAAATACAAATAAAACAGATAACTATCTAAAAACCGTTGCAAACGGTCTATGGATAGCTCAACTGATCCAGATTACTACCAGACGGAAGTGTTCCCAAAATTCTGAATGGCAATGCTAATATGCCTTTGAATCATTTTACTGTCCGTATCCAGTATGGCAGATAATAAAATAAAAATGGATTTTTTTTCCACTAATATAATATTGTATCATTATTATAGCAAAGCTGAATAGACGTCATAGGAGTTTATAAAATATTTCCTCAACAAAGACATTAAAGGTTTCTATTTAGAACTACCTAGAATTCCTGGTTCAATAGGTTCTATTCATATCTAGAATAAGTACGTTTAATATGAAAATTCTATTTTTATATCATTTTCTATTGGCGATAAAGCATTGTGGGTTATTCAGAGTAGGTCGGCGAGAGCGAACCGGTTGTGTTGTACGCCCTGCACCTACCTGCACTTGCTTTTAAATGCTTGAGAACATGACCTATTTATTGCTTTATTGAGAAAATGAGAATGCAGACCTTATTATTGTTTTTATTTATAGACATTCTATATGGCACAGTGGGCGGAAGCCCGCTTGAGACGCAGAAAGTTGCGGGTTCGATTCCCGCTACGGGACAAATGTTTGTATGATCTACAAATATTTAATAATAATAATATTATTGCTCACATTTTTCACATAGCATCATCTCATCTCATCTCATCAGTCCCAAACCTTGTATCTGTGCCCAAACTAAGCAAAGCTTGTATTATGTGAACTACATGACTGATATACTAATTATATGTTTTTATTTTTTATTTGTCTCGGGTCTGGATGTTTTCTATGTATAATATGTATATATTTACAAAAAAAATATAATTAATATATCAGTCATGTAGTTCCCATAACACAAGCTTTGCTTAGTTTGGGGCTAGATGATGCTGTGTGAAAAATGTCCAGCATTATTTATTTATTTATTTAATTTTTATTTAATTAAAATTATTTAAAGAGTTTCCAAGATAGTGTGTTATCTGTTATCCCGTAAGCAGGTCTTTATACTCATAACACACTTTCAACTACGAGTCTGTAAGACTATAAAACATCGGCTTATTCAAATTAAGAGAGAAAAACTGTTAAAATAATTGTTTTTATATTTTTTTGTTAGTTTTAAATTAGTCTCAAAACTCAATAAACTGTTATTTAAAACTTTTTTAGAGAAACGTATGGTTTGTCATGGGATTAATAATTAATTCTCCCATTTCGGGATATCATAGGTAGTTGTTCTGCCGCACCTTGTGTAAACCAGTATGTAACATAAATTCCGCTGCTCAAGTTTAGTTTCATTGATACTTACTAAATCTACATAATTTGTACATAAATATCACCTTTTGATAAGTCCTTGAGTAAGCTATTTAGAAGTATTTTCTAGATTCTGCTTAAATAATAATTTATTTATTTATGAATAATCATTGTTAGTTACAATTTTCTGAACCTAGCGTTAGTATTAAATTAACAAATATGTAATTAAAGCTTCATAAGAAATATTTATTTTTTCAATGAAAACGACAATTTTGAATGAATTGTATTTCCATTATAAATAGTACACTAGCTTAGCACGGCTCGCGTGGTACCAGGAAAAAAGTAGCCTATGTGTTATTCTCATGTATAAGCTATATTACTGTAAAATATCATTAAAATCCGTTCAGTAGATTCGTGTAAAAAAATATCAAACATCCATCATCACAAACTTTCGCGTTTATAATATTAGTAGGAAGTAGGTTAATTTTCGTCCATTTCCGTTTCCGAGTTTCGATATTTTCCGGTGCAGTTTAAATAATTATAACAGGTCATGTTTCCGAGAATCAACCATAATAATAATAATAATAAATACTTAAATATACAGAACTTAAAGATGAAATAGTAAGAATTTGGTAAATGAATAAGGTATACATTGTGCCGCTGGTGCTCTCTAGTACGGGTGTTATCCCAAAACATTTAAGTAGATCCCTCATAACAATCGACTTACCTTAAAATACCTACGTCACTATGCAGAAAGCAGCGATTCTGAATACAAGTAGAACTGTTCGAAAGTTATTGCAAGAAGACCCTAACATAATCAATGAGTTCACTTAGGCTCGTGCGTATCACAAATACCGAAATTTAACATTTCGTGAAATAAAATCACATAACATGTAATAATAATAATACTGGACATTATTTTGATTGATAGGGTGCCAATAAATAAAATAAATAAATAATGCCGGACATTTTCACACAGCATCATCTAGCCCCAAACTAAGCAGAGCTTGTATTATGGGAACTACATGACTGATATACTACTTATATACATTTTTTTTGTAAATACATACATATTATACATAGAAAACACCCAGACCCGAGACAAATATTTGCAGATACAAACATTTGTCCCGTGAATAATTCCGATTAAAGGGTCTATTCTAGTAGACTGCGAGCTTGCTGGTGCAATTGTAAGACAGTATGTAATTTGACTTTTTGGCTAACGCTTCCTACAAAAAAAGCAATAAAAATATTAAGATGACAAGTTTTTCAATTATGATCATGAGACTGCTTTTTCTTTTCGAATCAATTCATGTTGTTATGCTATCCTTCGATTTCTGTTTATTGTTCTGGACAAAGTAACGTTGGTTGGTTTGACTCATCAATATTATAATTAAAACATAATATGGGTTAAATAAATTATATACACAATGAAAAAAATGAGCGTACCTTTGTTTCATAAAAATAAAATGGTAAAAAACAAGTGATATCCTATCCTACTAATATTATAAACGCGAAAGTTTGTGAGGATGGATATTTGTTACTCTTTCACGCAAAAACTAGTGAACCGATTTGAATGAAACTTTACAGTAATATAGCTTATACATCAGAATAACACATAGGCTCCTTTTTATTCCGGTACCGCGCGCGCGAAGCCGTGGGCAGAAGCTAGTAATTTATAATGCATTAAATGTCAGAAAATTTATTGGAAATTGTCCAATATGATATTTCATCATCCATTTTTTCATCCTTAGGAGTGGGACTTTTTCATAAAATTTAAATAGGACTAACCTTGATGTATTAAAAAAAATACAGCCGAATTGAGAAACTCCACATTTTTATGAAGTCGGGTAAAATAGTATTTGTTATGTAAGGTACTATTTAAGATGGCATAATTATGAACGTCATTCAATACTTTATTACGTCCCTTTTATACTTAACAAACCTGGCTTTTGTTACCAGAAGAGCTAAAGTTAAAGTTAACTGTTCATAGTTTCATTCAGAACTGATGAATGAACAAAGCGCTGTGCCACAACTTTCCATGCAAAAGTTTACCTTTCATTGACCACCTATCTACATTCAAAAGGCAGGAAGTAGGAAGTACGTGACAGAACTAACTATTGCTTATTCTGTGGTGATGGTGTATTGTATCCATGGCTACTGACTGCACACTGCTCACCCTCTTTTAGCTGTCCCTTTTACACGTGCTGTTGATATAGCTGGTAGAGGAGGATAGAAGATTTTCGCATTTAGGAAGTGATGAGTTGTTTAATCGTATGGTTTTGAAATAGGGATTCGATTTGAATGCATGAACATACTCTATTGTACACCACAAGATAACAAAATAAACAAAAACCTTTGTATAACTAGGCGGTCTTATCGCGTAGAGCTATATCTTCCAGGAAATCTTGGGGTGGAGCGGAGCACGACAAGAGTGCAATGCGATATACTAACTACTAATTATATATAGCAGCAAAAACTTCTAATTGGTGCACGTTGTTTCTCATACATAAACGTCAAAGCCAAACTTAATAAAGCTTCAGCATTCAAAGCTAAAAATAAAATTGTAACGTAAGTTTAAAAAGCTAAAATTGTGAACAAAGAGAGTAGCCCATTAATAAAGTTTTAAGTTAATTCAAAGCTAAGAAAAACGTGTCGCAAGTTAAATTTTTCATGAAAGACAAATCATTGTGGTTTCCTCGTTTCAACGTGCTCGTGGCGTTACCTGATTATCAACCTTCAGCTCGGTCAACTTAAAGACAATTTTAACTTGATTACAATTATAATTATTATTAACTAGCTTCTGCACACGGCTTCGCCCGCGTAGTACCCGGATAAAAAGTAGCCTATGTGTTATTCTGATGTATAAGCTATATTACTGTAAAGTTTCATCTAAATCCGTTCAGTAGTTTTTGCGTGAAAGAGTAACAAACATCCTCACAAACTTTCACGTTTATAATATTCGTAGGATGTACTTTGCCCCTCAATGTACCACTGCTGGGCAAAGGCCTTCTTCCACTCCTTACAAACAAACACGCTTATGACTGTATTCCCCATGATGATGAAGATCTCACTGAGAATGTATCTGAGGGTGCACCCTCAGATACATTCTGTAGACATTTCAGGGTACCAAGTTGGGGATAGTCAGAAACACGTGTAAACGTTACACTTGGCACGTTCTCGGAATAAGTAAAACAATTTAACTACGCGATCCTTGAAGATTCAAATTGCCTTACTAGCTTCGTAAACAAGGTCCGATGGTTATCGCTATCCGCTCCCTTGGGTCTTGTGGGAGGGAGCTACTGGATAGATGTTTCTGTAATTAAAAGTGTAGATTGGTGAGATTAATTAGGTAGGATTAATGATATCGGCATGATAGTAAATCTTTTGGTTAGTCTAGTGTTGGGATTGGGCTTGGAGCAATGATTCTTACAAAATAACTAGGTCCTTTTTCGTGATAAATGGGTTAACGTTGTTTGATTGGCACCACAATAGAGGTTCATCAAGAAAACTATGACATGTTAGTTGCTTAGGCTTGGTTGCGAAGAATCAATGAAAAATTACCTATATGTACCTATATAAAATCTTAAATTCATGTAAGCTATAAGCTGATGATTCTTGATATTTTTACTCTTCGATCTAACATTGCTGATTACAATTGTCATATTATAAAACTGACTGAATCCAATAAGTGTCAGGAAGTGGAGAGAATCGAAAACTTTGATCTTTTTTGGGGAATTTAAGTTGGCTACATTTCTGGCTGTTTAATAATTGGCTGTTTTTTCAAGGCCTCCACATCTCGATGTAGTCGACTGGCAATATCGTTAAAAATATTATAGGGGTAGGTATCTACTAGAGGTTTGGAGATATTTATGGCCATAGCTGTGACTACCCCAGGGTAGCGTAGACATTTCAAGAGATCGTTAAGAAACCGTTTACATGTACCTATATATATTTAACGTTTGGTCTTTCGTTGAATTCTAGTAAAGATTTTCACAACCTAGGCTGTTCTGTAACGTTGAAATAAATTCTTGATTTCTCTCAAAAGTATTAGCGTTTCTTGACTAAGTTACTGAAAACATAACGTTATTAAGACAATGGCATCGATTCTGTAGTACACTAACTAAACTAAATTTAAACTGTCGCTCTCTTTTACTGATAGTGCAAGCAAGAAAGAGATAGCTAGAATTTTAGTGCTGTCAAATTAGTCAGATTTAAGTTTTTCATACAAGTTTAGTCGTGATTTCAATACATGCTGACTATAAACACGAAGAATAGCGGCACGTAAACTGATTTGACAGCAGCACACAGGAGTAAAATTCTTGCCAAAAAGCGACAGAACGACAGTTTAAATTTAGTTTAGTTAGTGTACTACAGAATCGAGGCCATTGCTAGGCTAATAACTCGAAAAAGTATATATATTTACAAAAAAAAGTATTTTATATTTTTTATGGGTTTTAAAGTATTGTCTTTGTTATCAAATTAGCTTTAGTTACCAATTTTTATTGTTGATTGATCTTTTACAAAGTAACTAATGAATGTCCATATAGCCCACTTTGACATAGTAAAAAGTTGCATATTCACTTTACTATTTGTGTCAAGGTGCATACTTGCACATCTGCTGTTGGTGTGCACTGACAGATGACAGATGCCTAGCTTCTAGGTATCACCTGCATGCAAGAAAGGAATTCATAATCATAATACTATGGACCTATAAGTTGTTAAATGTAGCTATTAAGGTAACTAAGTTCGTACCTATTTATAATATTAAGATGCTATACTAATATTGTAGACGTAAAGTTTGTATATAGAGGGTAATCGTCGAAACTACTCATACGATTTCAAAAATTCTTTCACCTGTTCAGAATGGACTTTCGGGGTGGACATAGGCTATTATATTATTCCGTGAAATAAAAGGGCTCTACGTGGAGACCAATTTCGCAACGTAAGTCGACGAAAAAACGGTCTATCCAATGCGTTTCTTACGAACTACATTTCATCGTTACTTTTTATCCGGGTAACAGACGGGCGTGGCCGTGGGCAGTAGCTGTTAGAATAAAAATGTATTTACTTAAAATAGAAACAAGAGATCTTCAACAACAATTTAAAATCTATGTGGATTTGCATCAGCGATTGCAGTGACTGACAAATGACAATAAAATATATTTAAGAACCATCAAGATCGATTGCACAAAATGCCATGATAATCCGATAAAATGTTTTGGAGACAAATGGTGAACAGACAAAAAAAAACTTATGGAAACCGCATATACGGTCTCTTTACGCCGCTGGTGAAAACAAGACGCTTCAGAATCATAAGACGAGCTGTCGGAGCCGTTTTAGTTTTTACTGTCACCATTTGCCAAGATTGATGTTAGATCAAACAATCCACTTCTCATAACCAGATCAGCCCAATAACGCCCCTCGCGGAATACCTACACTATCGTCATCACAATATCGCCGGTAACAATATCTGGCGTGACGAACTCTAGATAGCCAGCCTCTGATAACAGTCAGTATTGGCAGACTTTTCCTATCGCTTACACGACTTACATGGGGAAAACAATGAAAAGTAAAATGTTACCGTGTCAAAGACAAAAATAGGCAGTAAGCGCAGAAAAAAAGTGATCATGGCAAAAGTGCTACAGACGTTGAATGTATATTTTCTGGAATCGACGAAGTGCTGTACGAGTGTGGAAAGGCTAAAGCATTTCTGTTTATGCCGCAAAGACGGAGAGGAAACTGAGGTGGGTGAAACATATCGATATGGCAACCCTGTGGTTGTTTTTCCTCCCGATAAAAGTTATAATGTTTTGATCCTGTATATAATGATTTTCGGAAAAGTTTGACTTCTGACAAGAAGCCTGGCAGTTCTCTATGGGAATTGATAGTGGTTACCCCGTTTTCGGGTTCCGAAGGCGCGGGTTCGAAACTGGAATCTGGTAGATTCTTACACCGTCCCTTTAAGAAATCGAAAGGTGGTGTTTTGTGAAAATATGTTTTACCTGGAAAATTACAATATAGAATTGGATTCCAAGGAAAATCGACTCTGCTTTAATATTATTTTATCAAGAGGAATTCTTACGTGCTCTCTTCACGTTTAATATTTATTCGGATTTATTGTTTCTACCCGCTATTAAATCAATAAGTTCCAATCAAAAGGTTTATGATCTTTAACCTTGAAGAAGGATAACTCCAATTACTGACTGCCTGATAGAGTAGGTAGGTTCAAAATGATAACCTGATTAATATAATCAATGAAGCTCATGATGATGATGATGTCAATTTTTGAAAGATCACAATTCTATGTTGCCACGCACATTGGTGTCTGCTCGTGTGTCTGTTTCTCTGTAACAGAGCTAAACTATACAAACTTGAAAATAAAATTGTGATAGATACTCGTAGCTAATTCTCAAATGTCCATCCATTGTTCTAAACAGAGGCGGGACGTGTAAGGCATTACATTACGCAATGCCAAGATTACCTTATTTAGGTAACTTAATTGGGTAATCAGGTTATAAAAAAACATCAAGTATGGTGTCTAAAGAGTCTTTTAAAATTAAGCATTTTTGTTTTTTTTTAATACCAAAAACGGATTTACTGAAAGAATTAAAAAATACGGAATTTGTTAATAGTATGCTTTTGCATACCAACCTATAGGACCATAACTATTGGAATAGGATCATAAGCCTAGTTTATTCATGCATCCTAGTTTATTTGAGGACAGTAGGTACTTTTTTCACATAAATTGTTATCATATTGTGCCATTGTTTCCCTAAAAAAGAACAATGATTTCCATTGAAAATTAGTTGAATTGATCATTGATATGTTGCGATTGTTTTTAGGGCTGCCTGTTCTCACGACATTATTTCCTTCAATTATTATAGTATCGATTTTACTCTTTAATAAGTAGTACACATTTGTTACCTACTTTATATTTTTATTAGTTTTGGACGATCTTTCGAATTACTGATAAAAGACAAAATATCTTCTTGTGATAAAATTCGTCAATTTTTATCGGGTTCTCGTAAGAAAAGGTATTATATTTGTCACAAAAGGTACATTTGACATTATTAATAACTCGAATGTTATAACCAATTTGGGACTCCCTATGAGAAAATAACAGTAGTGTGATAATTCCTATAATGTTATTGTAATCCCAATCTTATTTTAGCGTGATAATTACGGCCAACTTTTAATAAGCGTTTCAAACTTTTCCTAGAACCTCCGGAAATTGGAGAATGACGAAAAGCTCCCGACGGCCATTTCGTAAATAATACTTCTTCCATTTTCAAACTGTAGATAAAAAATATCAACAATGCTAAAAAATATAAATGAGTTGCCAAGCGAGACACTTGACTCTAGCGTTAGGTACTTATCTATAGATGCTGAAACCTACTTTTTTGAAGTGCTGTGCTGATAACAGTATGGTATCTCAAATGAGAGATGGCCATTCGAGATACCGCCCGGGCAGTGAGTAAACATCTCATTTGTAACCAAAGCAATATCTACTCACACAATATTTTTTCTTTAGAAGTAGTATTTGTAGCTACGCAATAATTTCAAGTACATGCATAATGCCACGCCACTACATAACTACTTAACTCGATTACGAAGAGCTATGCAGGTTTCATAACAGCCTAATGACCTTGGTACTATCGTTTCTCTTTCACCGAGGTTCACACAGCCCTGACCAATTCTTGGAAGCGTAGTCGTTTTTTGTTCTTTATTTAATATCGCAATGACAAATTTGCTACTCTCTTTGTGTAAAAAAGCTTCATAATTAACAACAGAAATGGGATATTCTCCTTACTTTATAATGGCCATTATGTTCTTATCTACGAGTATGACAGCTTCAACTAAAAGGAACAATAGTACAGATTTAGATTTTCATCACCAACCGAGGGGTATGTGTCATATGTGCCGTTTATCTTTAAAAGTTGAACAGACCCTATTAAAAATTACTTCATTAGGTATTAAATGCCTTTATCTGTCTTGTGTTTGATCACAGTACGTACAAATCACGAATCAATTCAGTGACTAACGGATAACGTGACTGGTGGCTTCTAAAATATTTTAAGATTTGTATCCATTGATACCGGTTCTATTGAAACAGTCACTGGTCATTTAAGTCTGCTAATTAATATAGAAATTCTGATATAACGCTACTTATTGGTGCATGGAACTCGAAGCCAGTTTCATCGTTACAGCTAATTTTCTGGATAAATTGCACAAAATGTATAAGATTCTTCAAAGGTTGATAAAGTAGCGACTCTATCGATGATTTTTCGTAAAGATGATACTAGAATTGGCGACAGAAGTTGCCTTAAATATGCGTTTTACAATTTTGATTTGAAATACCGTAAGATAAAGGCTGACTCTAGTACGGGATTCATTGTAATGATTGTAAATAATTTAGGTATATTGTAGGAATTCGATATCTTTTTTAATTTTGTGCTCTTCTCCAAAAGATATATCGTGAAAAACATAATTAACATTTTAAAATAATAAATATCATGACCTAGTTTACTAAAAAGCAAAAAAATATTTCTCTAACCTTTTATAATATTCTATTTCAAAGCTTTAGGTACAGTTTTCTCTTTTACTGTTTGTCATTATCAGCTGGTGAGAGATGTTATGTTCTCATATTTATGTATACCATTGTTTTTTGAAATGTTTTTAGTGTTCCGACGAAATGTTGCTAAAGCTGACAAATCTAATTGCTATATAAATATATTATAGCCATTTGCAACTTAAAATATGAAATCTTGTTCCATTTTCAAATAGCATGTGAGAAATCGTTATAAACCCTAAAGAGTTCGAAATACAAAACTGTGATAAGTCAAAAATAGTGCAACGTTTGAATTTGGAATGCGTCAGCTGGAACCGTTACTCTTTATCCATAGATGATGGTTTCATCATCGCCCCGTGCGCAGCGCTCGAGCGACGTCGATGAGAGAATAAAAGTATACTCTGTAAGTATTGTATCTTTTAGTTTTTCAATGGCGGGCCGTATTTGGGATGTATTGTGGACTATGATGGATTGGAGTGAGTTGGAATTGTAACTGATTCTACAGTTCATTATACATACGCCCATTTGTAAGTCTCTCAAAAGTGAAGACTTTATTAATGCTTCATTTGCTGTTCTACTTGGTACTAAAAAATGTCCTACACATTAAATAAGATCTTTATTTTCATGTCACGATATCAGTGCAGTTAATATAATCCTACGTCCTCGTTTGTGAAAAGTATTTTATATCAAAACTTAAATATATAATTACTTTGCTTTTATGATTAATATCAGACTTTTTTAGCCCTAAGAGATTATGTTGTGTTTGACCGAATATTTCAATTTAAGCACGGAAAGGCTGCGTATGTATCTAGTATTTTTACAGGATACTGGAATATATTAAAGCTAAATAGATAGCTCCAAATCTAAGCGATATATTTTCAGACTAAATTATAATTATAAAAAAATAGTTTTTGCTTCTAGTATTTATACAGGTTGATATCATCTAGCTAATATATGGCTCCAAATCTTCTATCATATCCTCTCTAAAATAATTATGTGGATATTTGCAGCTGCAAAGTTATATTATAGCGCGGAGGCAGTCATCATCTGCAAAGTGTTTATAAACAAATCCATTGATATCACAATATTGTTTGACAATTATGTTTGTCTGTTGAGTAAACAGCTGTGTGATTGATGACATGGTCACTAGAGGTTCGGCACGTTGGACGTAACATCACAATCATACCGTCGAATCATAGGCACACAAGTTAATTCCGCAAAAGCGTTGAGATAAAATTTCTACAACCGCCGCGTTATTGCGCGTTATCTTCGCCAATTGCGAACCGATTATTATTATTATTATTTTTAATAGATAGGGTATGTGTAGGCTTCAAGGTTGGTCCCATATAAAGTTTGTAAAAAACCCCACCCAAATGAGTGAAAAATGGGTAATGAAATTTTATATTGAACTTTTTATCAACTTCCCGTTACGTGAAGTCGGTTTTTATTTTTTCCTGAAAAAATAGATATTGATGCTCATACGTTGACACCTTGTAACTATGTACGCAACAATATAGTCCAATACTAAATATACAACTAAACAAACTCGCAAACACGATCACCACTATATGACCCATGATGAACATCCTCAAATACGTATTACATACTCAGTAAATAGTTGTTTGAGGATACCAAGAAAAGGGTAATCAAAGGCACTTTCAAAGCTTACATTTCACAAGTGCCCGCGTTCTCCAAGTAGTTTGCATTCCACGTGACAGGTAGGTCGCAAGCCAACACTAATACCCTAAAAGTAACTAATGATGAATACTTATCTAAAGTTAAATATTTAAACCTTTTTTTAAGGGTAACCAGATGGTGACGCTTTCTTTACTAGAGTGTACGCTGTCCCGTTTTTTTTATCAAGAATATCTGTACCTTTATTAGGCCATAATCTCACCTGATAGTAAGTGATGATATGGCCGATGACACTAGGGTACCTACTGACTAAAATCACTAGCCACGATAAACATTCTACATACTTTAAAAAAATACGCAACACTCGCATACATAGTCCTGACTCCACACTAAGTTTCCCAGTTTCGTGGATATCAGAAACTACGAGTACATGCAAACATTTGTCCCGTAGTAAGAAGCGAACCCGCACTTCTTGCGTCACAGTCTCAGGTTGGGGTAAATAACATAGAGGGTTCTTGCTACTGAACCATGGTTCAATGCGAGACACGCGGGAAATGTGAATAACCCCATAATAATGCATCAAACCCTAATGTAGGTGCATTACTTAGAGAACACTTGACGTGATGTACTGGCGAATGGCCAGCGTGGTGAAACGTTCCGTGAATATAGACCGTAATAGCTAAATGTAGGTAACGTTTGTCTGATTGTCACTCTGAAATGTTGTCAACAAAATGTTCAATATGTCTGAAATGTTCAGTTATATCGCTGAGGAATAGTCTGTAGAAGTTTACTGCTAGGCATAGGCCTCTCAAAGAATGCCATGATGAACGATCTTGGGCCATCTCCATCTAACCACTTCTTAGAATCTTAACGATGCCCCTTCCCTTCAATTTCTAGTTTGAAACTTATTCAACAAACATGAGCCTCTTTTACATATTTTTTTCTAAAAACGGGATATTTACCATGATTTATACAAAACTCTTTAGTTCCTTCCACGATCAAGGTCATGCAACCTTATACCGTTTTTAGAAAAAAAAATGTTCATAATCATGATAGTTTCTAAATTATTTCAGCCTCTTTATATTTTTTTACGGGTTGATTAATAAAAAAAATATCGTCCGGTTTGTAATCGCAATTCGAAAATATTTATTTACCAGATATTGTCGGTTCTGCGAGCTATAGGGCTCTGCTTATTGCAACTTGTAAAATTCTGAAAGCTATGTCGATGACATACTCAACTATGATCGCTCATTGTTTATCTTTTACGTTTGGTGTTCGTAACAATGGCGTAGATGGAAAAATACTTTATCGTGATGAAGTAGTTTTCCATTGATGTGAAACTAAATCTAAAAGCTTTTACCAATGATCGATGTACTGGTCTGTGTTCACAAGTTCTAAATGCATTGCTTGTATATATCAGGCCAAAGGAATCAGGCAGACATCCATTTTTGCATGTGTATAAAATATCATAACGGGCGATAAAAATGTCAAATCATAATTCAATGGTGCCGATAAACGATAATAACTCTCTTAAATGATGCCAGTCCGCGAATTTACTGTTGATTGCGTTGACTTGAATTATTGTGTAGAAGCAGTAGCTTTTACCATGCCTATTTGCACTAACCAAGACACTCAAGACCACTAAAGTTTTGTCTAAACTACGAATGTAAACCAGCCTAGTTTTTTTTATACAGCTGATGTGGCTAACAAATATACGGTCCACCTGTTGGTAAACCGTATCCTATGGATGCTGCGACCCCAGAGGTATCACTCGTGCATTGCCAACCCTCAGACATATGCTGAAATAACCTACTGCTGTGTGCCATCCACCACGATCCTAGTATAGAGTATCCATGGCTCGTGACTTTGCCTACGTCATCTACTCATCTCTGCCGGAGAATTTATGTCATTGACGCTAAATTGTGGTACTTTTTTGAACATATCTAGCTCCAGGCCAACTCACTCCTTCGAAGAAAGACAACTACACATTATCTTAGATTCAAACATTTTTTACAAATATTTGAATGGGTTTTTGATTCTTTTAGATTTTAATATACTTGTTTGTATTAGCACAGTCTATATATATGTATATATGTTACGCTGTACCTTGTGATCTGAAAAATTGACACTCACATAAGAGTACAACGTTTAAATATTTGATTTTTCAAATTAATATTTTCTGGAATGTTCTTTAAATATATTTTTTATCAATAACTTGTAAGTAATTTTTGCTAATAGTCAATTTTGACGACTGTAGGAGTCGCCATATTGACGGAAAAATGATAATAGGAAAAAAAACAACCTTAATAGGTTCAAACTCGTATTAAATGCAATGCTATCGTCGCGGTCAAAAATAACCATATCTGCACTTCCATGCGTTTTGAGCCAGGATACGTTTGTAACTTACAAAACGGAAAAGCCAGAAAAAAACCCCTGTCTGCCAATTGCCGTCTGATATTACACCAATCTCCCAAAACATCTTGCAGGTACAAGATCTTGTTTATCCCGTTGATGGAAGGTCGCCTATAAACGAGGGCTTACCTCCGGAATGGTCATCCATCAAGGTATCTCCTGCATTCAGTCGCGGTTGGAACGAGTGAGCTCGTCCCCTATTTGCTAGAACCAGCCGGGTATAAGATTTAATAAGATCTGAGGTCAACAGTCATCTCTGTCTTATATCAACCCAACGTTTTGTTGATACCTTCGACGCCGGTTGGGTCAAGCTCAATGCTGTACGAGTAATTTACCCGTATTTGTACAGTACTGAATTTCGTGTCAGTAAATGTTTGATAGATAAGTTATTTTTGTAAAATTTTAAAGAAAAGAAATGGTAGAAATTATATATTTTTATTTTACATACAGTTTACAAATAAGATACCACCAGGGTGTCTAGAAAAATACCTCACGCTTAGTTTTGCTTTCACGCTAACGCAAATTTGTCAAGGTGAAACTTGGCAGCAGTCACGTGACATTTTCACAGTTAATGTCATTTCCATACAATTCAATCTTTCCGCAGGCTTTAACGCCAACAGAAAGTTGTATTTGTCTTAGACTCTCTGAACACTAAATAGGTATGTACTTACAATAAAAAACAAACTCTATAACTAAAATCACTACTCTCTACCCTACAAACTAAAACATAATGTACGTAGGCAAGTCTATTGCAGTGATTTGTGCCGATAACATTTATCTAAAAACCATCCTTGAAGTCATACAAATCGATTGTATGAAACTGCGTTTCAATTGGATTAGCCGTTTTGAAGATAAATAGTAACAGACAATCATACAACCATATTATGATTGTTTTTTATAAACTATTAATAATAACTATAATAATATGGTTGTTTTCTCAGTTACCCCCAGTATAGTTTTGCTGTGGTTTCAGTCAGGTATTTCAAAGTGCTCCATAACCATTATGTTATGCTCTTGTCTTCAATAAATATATTTTTAGTCCTTTAGGAATTCATCCGTACTGAACGAACAAAGCATTTTAAAAGAAAGATCTTAAAAGCCAATGGCTTGGCTTGATAGTTGATAGCCAATAAATCGATCTAACTAGTGGAACGTTACTTGAGGACTTATACAGTAGACAATAAACTATGCTGAGTATCCCAGCTACTTACTATGCTAACATAGCCTTTTATCACATAGTATAGGTATTTTAATTGATTTTGTGCTTTTACTTATATATTATTATAGGTTTGATCGGAACCATAGTCGCTCTCAGTATTCTTATAGCCAAATATTAGTGTAAAGTATCCTTTTAGTTATTTAAAAGTGAATATTATAAATATAATATCGGGAAAATCTCTTTCTACGAATAATTAACCTTGTTAAAATAAATCCGCTCGATAAAATCTTTACCAAACTTTTCCACCCTTCAATATCGTAAACATAATCTAAGAATATACTTCAAAACTTGCGTTTCCATTAACACGGAACCCTTAAAAATGAATGACGTCATCGCCCCAGTCAGGGGTTGATTCAGGGCTGCCTGAAGATTGAGAAATTAATCCGGAAATTATTGTTGATGAAATATTGATTGGTGGGAAATTCTCGGGAACTGTATTTTCTGGATAAGGAAATCGTCAACCAAAACATAATTATGGTTTTAAGATATTAAACTTTTAAACAAATAGATAGATAGATAGATAAACTCTTTATTGCACACTAAAGCAAAATACAAAAAGACACAGGAATTCACAATAATATAAGGTACAATGGGCGGTCTTATCGCTAAAAGCGATCTCTTTTCCAGACAACCTTTGGATGGACAGGATAAAATAGAATCAAAAGACGGCGGTGTACGAGTACCTAAACCTACAACATATATATATATATAAATACCTACATAAATTACAAATATATATACATATCCTATATAATATACATACAAATAATAATAATGTGAGATAATAATATGTAATAATATATAAAACTATTTACTAGCAGCTCTGAGACATAGAAAGGAAATGGTTGTATACCATAACTTTAAAAATGGCAAGTGACTTTGATGATCTAATAGAAAATAGTGGGTGGATTCAGTGCATCGTCAAAGTCAAAGTGAATATATCAAAGTACTATATTGTACAACATAAACAAATAACAAAATAATCAAAATACGATTCATATTAAAGTACAAATAGTGGTCTTATCGCTTAAAAGCGATAAGCGATCTCTTCCAGACGACCTTAAGGGTTATAAGTTTTTATATTCACAAGGATCTTTTTGAATCGCCGCTTTTAAAATAATCTAACAATTAGATGAGGCGCGTATATCACGGGTGGGTAACAGAAACTTGATGTTTATTACCCGTATTATACTTAATACTATACTAGTACATATACCGCATTTCATACAAAGGATCACGATCGCCATCACTTGGCTGTTCTGCTGGCTATTTTGTTTTCTAAAGGCGGTAGATGTCACTCTCAGCAGTGGTTAGCAATTGACATATTTTTTACTTGCTTTCGTAGTAAGGCGTGCAACCAATAGATGGCGATAAAAGCGTTGTATGGCCGCACAATCGCCGCGCAGCTATTTTAACTGTTCGCTCTCTTTGAATTTATAAGCAATTATGTGGTGTACAATAAAGTATTATTTATCTATCCAAATAGGTGGTTTTGTTTCGTTTACTACCTAGTTTGGGTACCTATGATTCTCCAATCTTAATTGTTTAAATTAGTAAGACCATTTTTGGAGAACTAGGTAAAATGCACAGATATTTTAATTCTCGTAGCAGAAAAGTACCATTGAATTGGACCCATCATAGTACTAAGTTTACTCGAAAATGAAAGGTTAGTAGGTAACAAAACAAAAACACATCGCCCGTTCCGAAGGAGTGAAATGGTTGATGTTATATTTCATCAAAAGCAATTTAATTGTGTTATAATTTTGCTCATTATCACAAACAATTGCGGTTGCCACGTATGGGACTCGTTTGCGGTAATTTATTACAAAACGATGAAAACACCAGCTGTTTCGGTGTATTCCGCTTGCTTTGATCCACGATGCTCTGCATCAAACGGTTGCAGGCATACCTATTAAGGAGTCTTTGTTATAACATTTTTAAACTCCAAGAAGCAAATACACAAATACTCATACAAATTTCAATTCCACGATGTCTTTACGCCATTATAGACGTTTAGAAATAAGGTTACTAGAGGGAAGTCTATTGATTTGGTACTTTCCTGTATAATCGATTTGTAAAAACGGTATTTATTGACTGAATTACCTATGCTATACCTGTTTGATAAAACAACTCCATTCAGTATCCGTATTATTATGAAGCGTATCGTGTGTTGTCTCGGTTCATACTTTTTAGGCTCATTTTAAATTAATGAGTTCACCTTGTATGATTGGCACCACACCATAGCTGAATGAAGGATCGGGCAACCCTAAGCCCACCCCCCGCTTACGGTACATAGACCAGCACGGGTCAGCGGGCTTATTGCTGCATTATTGTGTTATTTTGACCTTTGTTTCTTAGAAACAACCGGCGTGGTCTTATTCTAAATGTTAGGTTTGGATTCCCAAATTTTCAACCCTGAAAATAATTTGAGGTCAAGTGAAATCATTTGTACAGTTTACCCAGTTGTACAGCTTAATTTAATGATCTTATTTCATCTGATTGAGGATTGGACAACCGAGTCTCCGAGAGATGCGCATACATCCGCATACGCATCACTCTACAAATATGCTGCCCTAGTTTAAAGTCCATTCTCCCCCTTCTGGGGTGGGTCAATAACTCAAAAACGAACCACTCGGCCTGTCCGTTTATTTCTTAAGCCTGTAGTGACGTCATTTCGTCATTTTCAATTATTTTGGTTAGCATATAATGATGTGCATTGATTATGCATATATTTTGTAATGGTAGCTCGTGGTGAGAATATTGAAGAAACTGTTTTGTATATATTGTCCGACTGTTTTTCCCTTGATCGGACAACAGTCTAATTCAAGTGATGATCGGTGTTTTACTTAGATGAGCAATTTATTTTTCAAAACGGTAAGGGTTTCACCCGGAGAAATTACTCACTCTTCTCATTCTATTTAAAGAATCCTAAGAAAATAATATAAGTACTATTTATATAGGAGGTAGGTAACTTTACCCGTAACGAGGATATCTAAACTGGGCATCAAGCAATTTTCTTAAAATAGACCACTAAAGTCTAATATTTCAAAAAGTAGTTCTGCGCGGAATCACTTAGCGATATTAGAGTTCTCTCTCATCCATAATTAGACAATATGCCTTTTGTGAAACAAGCGAAACGCAAAGGCCTTCGTTTCGCGTATACAAACTAATATGTATGTATATGTATAATATGTATGTATTTACAAAAAAAAAAAAAGTATATATGTAATATATCAGTCATGTAGTTCCCATAATACAAGCTCTGTTTAGTTTGGGGCTAGATGATGCTGTGTGGATTGTCCAGCATTATTTATTTTATTTTATTTATTTAACCAAGGAATTTGCAAAAATCAACCATATTCCTTGCACCTGTTCGTACATCACACGTAATCTTGTAAAAAAATTAAGATCTCCGGCTCGTATTTTCTTTTAATTACAGCAGCGCCCTCTAGTGACGTGTCTTTCTAAAACCTAAAAACAACCTTTGAACTTTTCTTGGTGATATACAAGAAAATTGCAAAAAAAAACACGAATTACAATTTAGTTAAGCCATTTGAGTTCAGTACAATAACGCGCTGAAGGCGGTGCTGGGGCTGCCTCGCTACTGCAGCGCTTCTGGTATGTTTGCGGCGGCGCGGATCGACTGCTTTCATGCATCCATGGTGCGCAGGCTGCAGGGGAGCACCTACACCGTCCTCGTCATGATTGCTTCTAGGGTTGATTGCGCTTACACGAGGCATTGTTGCCTGCGACACCTCTCCACCAACCCTATTAGCTTTTAGTTTTAGGTTATTTTTTGTTTCTTTTTCCCATATAAGAATGATTCCCATATAAATGAGTACCTATTTGTCTACTTGAAATAAAGATATTTTTTTTTATTTATTACTTTTGAAACACATCTCAGAGTGTACTTTTGTCTATAACTATGATGCAAGCCGTATTCTTTACTTACCTGGAAAATTTTGGAGCGTTTTGTAAGTGAACTCAAATGGACGTTTGTCTAGAGGCTTTAGGCCCGTCAGGCCATTAGAATAAATGGAGTGAATATTGCGAATGGAAGTTCAAATTCAAAAGTTTCGGACAGTTGAGAATTAGTCCAAATTATTTGCGATGGCAGAGACGGTGCTAGGATGAAAAGCGAGAAATTTTATCATAGAATAAAAAAGGATCTTTGTATACAGTCTCAAAATATGTAACACGAAAGGGGATCATTCTACACATAATAACATTACAACTTTGTGCTACCTACTACTTTTCAAATATAAGTTCTATTTATTGAAAAATATCCTATAAATCAACTGTATTCGGTTAATAATCCGATGTCAAAAATCTTATTCTGTTTATGACTTGGGGCTAATTGACGAATGTTTCAAACAAATTTAAATATTTTCTAAATTCTAAATGAATAGTTACGGAGAACCTTTTTTTTAACTTGTTCACTTTTATGGGCAGCATCACTCCTTCTGGTTAAAAGTACATGGAAGTAGCTCTACACCCTGTAGAGTTAATTTATAATATTTATAATAGTCATACGCGAAGCAAAGAAATGTGATCCTACTAAGTATTATATATTCTGTGGTATAAATCCGTTCACAACACTAAAACAGGCTTAAAAATTTATGAATATAGTACCTACTGGTAAGGAACTTTGTACAACTAAGTACCAGAGTTTGATCTTTTTACCGTTTTGTTTGACTTCGAAGAGTTCTTGTATAAAGTCGGGGGTTTTAAATTTAACTTGTATAAATTTAGAGAAACATAGATTTTTGTTAATTTGAATCTATGTATTTTCTAAATAATTCAATTACCAACTCATGAAATAAATCAAAAATAGCTAAAAGTTTGAATTGATAAAAAGTTGAAAGATTTATGATGTTTACAAAGTACGTAGAACGCTTTCGCTTCCGGAAAGTTCGTCCGATTAATTTAAACGGACGATCTTTATTGGTTTCCGGCGTTTAACCGTGGATTATATGATTTTCCTCCTCGTTTTTATTATTTTATTTGTTGTTTACGTACCTATAATCTCAGCCCAGAATCAATCCTCCAGTTTCTGTCAGCCTTTTCAATCCTGTATGTCTCTCATTGGACCCTATACATACACTAGCGAAATGACTATAGCAAGGTTAGACTACCTTTTATCAAACGTGGCTTTCTAAAACTTTAAAATAGAATGGTCATTGCTAAGCTCGCTAGAATGAGCCTTTCCCTATTTTCATTTTGTTGCTGTAATTAGAGGGTAGTTTGATTTGAATTAATTAATGAAAATACAACACCACAAGATAACAAAATAAACAAAAACTGAATACAACTAAAAGTACAATAAGCGGTCTTATCGCTTAAAAGCGTCTCCATCCATCTCTCCATCATCTCAGCCTTGGGATTGAGTGGATTCTATGTAATTGTAAGAATGGTCGGCGGTGCACGTAATAATAAATACAAGAATACAGTGCAATGTGATATACAAACTACCCAGTTTTATGCCCGGTTCTTTTCATATGCCGGTCATGTAGTAAAGTCTAGCAAATACTAGGTCATGTCTATCTCTTACTTATCTTGCTGACAGATATCTATAAAAAATACAGTAAGACCCGCCCGTCAGTGCTTCAACTTAGTGCAAGCGGGCATTATGAATCTTTAAATCTCTCATCATCATCATTCATCAACAGCCTGTAGAAGTTTGCTGTGTATAGGTCTCCCCCAAAGAGTGCAATAACGAACTATCTTGGGCCGACTCCACCATCGATAGGCCCCTTGCTACTGTGTCGCCCATTGTCAGGTTTGTGGTTTGTAACGATCTTTAGATAGACCTAGTTGTGTGAATATGTATTTAGTGAAAATTACCAGTTTTTTTTTTCTTAAAATTAACTTCAATTCCTCAGCCCATCTCTGACCCTGTCACGCCAAGGCCGTAACTTCAAAGCAGAATGATAGTGAAGACTCAGTTTTCCTTATTGTATGTTCCGGCTCTAGAACATCTGAATTTAAAAAAAAATCTTTTCTCTCGAATGCAATTATTTTTTTGTAAAGTTTTATAAGGTTTTTTAGGAGAGCTCTATTATAAATAAAATAAAAATAAAGTATAAAATATTTTTTATTTCGGACTACTCATTGATCCATGTTGGTTAGTATGAAGAGAAACAAAATAATTATGTACTTGTTAATAGACAAAGATAAGAACAATCAAAAACAAAGAAAGAAAAGGGTGGTGGGTGTGACGTGCATGTTCCTGTGCCAAGAATCATCAAATGAGAAGCAAATTCCAACATAGATATGTAGGTCGGTTTCTCATTTGATGATCCGCACAAGACACTTCCACAACGGCGACGTATTAGGTACACGTCGCTATGTTGTTCAGGATGCTGTTGGAACTCTCTCGTATTCTGTTGATCGGGATGCCGTTTTTTTGCGAATGATGGCATGGAAGCTATCATTGTGGTATTAAGCAATCATCCCCTATGCACTGCAGAAACGAGGCAGCCTCAATATCAACCAGGGGGGCTAGACAAACACCACTTTCTGTTGACGTTAACGCCTGCGGAAAGATTGAATTGTATGGGAATGACATTAGCTGCGGGAATGTCACGTGACAGCTGCCAAGTTTTACCTTGAAAATTTGCGTGAAAGGAAAGGTAAGCGTGAGGTATTTGTCTAGACCCTCTGAAGATATTATTATATTGGATACGTAGAGCGTCCAGCGACCTTTTGGTGTATTTGGCCCACAAAGTTCCCTTCTAAAAGCTCTGACAATATGCTTTAAAAAGCGTGATCTCAACTTGATATGTATTATTATTATTTGTTTGCTTCCTTCCTCCATCACCTGGAAAAAAGCGCAAAAATATGTTGCTCTCCTTGAATAATGTCATTTATTAAGTATAATGTTACTTTGAAATCCAATTTTGAGGAATCTTAAGTATGTCCCGATCGCGATGCAAGGAGCCGGTGACTAGGATAAGAATACACTTCGTATTTGTCTGTTATCATATTTTGCGCCAAACCGGGTTAGCGGTTGAATTTGAAAAGTGCGGTTTTCTACAATCGGTTTTTGTTGAATCCAAGGTATAGCTTCTTAAGGAATCATTAATGCATTCATCTATTTTATTTTAGAAAGGTTCTTAGGTGAATTTAATTGCCATTCGGCACTAGCGGCATTTCAATAGGTGATGGAATACACGAGTCATTTTTTAGAAATAAAAATTAACGGATCGCCTATTAATTCGGCACCAAACTAGGCTAATATTCTGTAAACTGTTTCCTTTACAAGGCGAAAGCAAATTCAATATGAATCTACCAAACCAAAATGAGGTTGCCAGAAATTTTTCATAGGCTTTGTAACATTTCACCTCGAATTAAAAAATGACGAAAACCTTTGTCAAAAAGGTTCTGTTATCTAACTTAACACTCGAGCGACCACGGTGACATCATGTCATTGCAAACTGTAGTCATGGTCGTACATATTTACATTAAGACTTTTCCACATAGGTGTACGAGGAATACCTGATACCAGTGAAATACTGATTAGGTATTAGGGTTATATCACACTGGCGATTTGCGAGCAAGTTCAAGGGGGAGCGCAGCGGGCTTGCCGCCAAATTGCAGCAAGCGCGTAGCAAATACTCCGTGAGCGCGCAGCATGTTCGCTACGGATAGCGCGATGGACGCCATTTTATACACTTTCGTGATCGTTTAAAAAAAATACAAGCATTTTTTTACAAAACGGGAAGAGGTATTAAAATTTTTATTCAAGATTTTGCAGCAAAACTAATTATGATAAGGAAAAGTTAAAATAAATCCATTCTGTTACTTACTGTCTAAAACGCGGATTGCTCGCCGCGCACAGGCGGTGAAATTGTTACCCATCTGCGACGTGTTCGCTGCGCGCTCGCTACGCGCTCGCTGCGAACTCGTGGCTCGCCTCACTATGAACGCACTTTCAAATCGCCAGTGTGTCATAGCCCTTAATTATACCACACATATTATAATACTAGTAGTTATATCTAACATCTATATCTATATATCTTTATACTTATATTATGAATTCAAAAGTACTGATGTATAGATGTTTTTTGTTAATATTATTGTAAATGCGAAAGTATGGATATTTGTTTGAATATACTTAGTGGCTGAACTGATTAGGTTGAAATTTGGATGTAGTTAACACAGGGTACTTTTATCCTGGTTGACATGGGCGAAGCCGTGGGCAAGAAAACGCGTAACTTCTGGTTACGTAGAATGTTTAGAATATTTGCTTCCCATACAGTTCATGACATCTCAAACCACTAACTTCAAAAATCCCCAATAATAATACGTTTTAGTTTGAATGATGCTTAGTTACTGTTTAAGACCACTTTATTTGGTTTATTGCTCCAAATCTGACATTTGGCACTGTGTATATTTTTGTATGTTGTGATTGTGACATGAAATTTAGTGTGGCAGGCGAATGACATATTCGTAAGATGCGCTGCCTGTCTCACCTGTCAAGTTGCGTGCCGCGGTATAAATTCGGCTGACTTAATGTTAACACATTGCTAATATAACGGTACCTATATCTCACCTGTGTGGGTGTGCCTTTATCAAAGCATAAGAACCTACCTATTTTATAGCATACGTTTCTGTTTTGGTAGCACATGTATCTATTGTATGTAAACTATGTATTTAGAAATGCCTTATTTGGACGGTTCGCTTGTGTCTAGGGCAAATAATAATTACGTTGGTACTTTGACTCGTGCTTTTTGAGGTCAGTGTCATAGCAACCTTCTCCTCAAAAAACATGAACTCGAAAGACAAAGTCAACATCAATAGGTATTTATTAATTGAAATCGCAAGGATCAATAAATGTTGCTAGTAATAATAGGATCAATAATCAATAATCAATAATTGTTGACGACCTCTGTGGGCGAAGACCCGCCTGAAACGCTGAAGGTTGTGGGTTCGATTTCCGCTGCAGGACAGATGTTTGTATGATCTGCAAATATTTGTCTCGGGGTCTGGGTGTTTTCTACGTATAATATGTATGTATTTAAAAAATATAAGTAGTGTATCAGTCATGTAGTTCCCATAATACAAGCTCTGCTTAGTTTGGGGCTAGATATTGCTGTGTGATAATGTCCAGCATTTTTTTTTAATAATCCTCAAGGAGGAAAACATCGACATTTCAAGCTGTGCATTTCCTAGGTATCATTAGCGATAGCGTTTTTGTTGGAAAACTCTGCAACTTGTCTTTTCTTGTTCGATGTAGCTATATTTTAAATCGTTCTTAATAATTTGCTGGACAGATACTGATTGTGCTGTGATAAAATGGATTGATTTTTGTTTTTATTTGATGGCACTGACGGATTTCCGCCTAACCATTGCCATAATGATCTGCATATTATAATATCATACTATTATTATAATATATGTGCCATTGCTAATGTATCGATAAACTCCCGTCAATATTACCTATAAAGGTTTCTTTGAACAATTTAAATTAATGAAATACTTCTATATTCTACTACACACAAAATTACTACAGAGAAGATTACTACAGAGTTTGACGATCTCTGTGGCGCAGTGGGCGAAGGTCCGCCTGGGACGCAGAAGGTTGCGGGTTCAATTCCCGCCACGGGACAAATGTTTGTATCTGCAAATATTTGTCTCAGGTCTGGGTGTTTTCTATGTATATTATGAATGTATTTACAAAAAAAAACTATATAAGTAGTATATCAGTCATGTAGTTCCCATAATACAAGCTCTGCTTAGTTTGGGGCTAGATGATGCTGTGTGAAAATGTCCAGCATTATTTATTTATTTATTTACACCTGGGCAATTTGGTAATTTTTCATGTATCAAGTGCCCCCTAAGTGTTTAGCTTTCCGTACAAAACTTTGATGCAATCTGCCAAATCCGCCGGCCAGAATAAAAAAAAAGGAACCTGAGAAAAATGAACAATAGAGAGCGTAGAGTATATTCTACAGGAATTCTGTTCAAGTTCTAAATTATCTACTTACGGAAGAATCTAGACGTTCGAATGAAAACAAAATCGTAACTTTAGTAAATACACTTTGAAACATTCCATTGAACTCACATGCTCTGATTTAAATTAAGTTGGGTATGCTTTACATAGTTTCAAGAAACATTACCTTTAGGTTAAGGAGGTGACAGACTCTGAACACGGACACCTACGCAACGACAAGCCTCACCATTATTTTAAAGAGCGCATTACGTTATCATCACAGTCGCTCCATCAATGCAAATTGCATGGATTCCATGCACATGAGATAAAGAAAACAAAATGATCTAAAATAAACATGGTTCATTTTGTTTCCTTAAAATCCTACTTTATCCTACTATAATATTAAAAACGCAAAATTTTGTAGGGATGGATGTTTGTTCCTCTTTCACGCAAAAACTACTGAACGGATTTTGATGAAACTTGACAGTAATACAGCTTATACATCAGAAGACTTTTTATCCGGGTACCACGCGGGCGAAGCCGTCGGCAGAAGCCAGTAATATTATAAACGCGAAAGTTTGTGAGGATGGATGTTTGTTACTCTTTCACGCAAAAACTACTGAACGGATTTTGATGAAACTTTACAGTAATATAGCTTATACATCAGAAAAACACTTAGGCTACTTTTTATCCGGGTACCAAGCGGGCGAAGCCGTGGGGAGAAGCTAGTTATTCATACATTTTTATCAATCATATTTTCACTTTGGAGGATTTAAATATTTTCAGTAAATACTTATCCAAATATCAATATCTCGTCATTTAAATAACGAGATATCCAAACATGCTGATTCGGTATAAGTTTACACACGTTCTTAGCATCAGTTTGTATGGAGACTTGCACTACGGTAGCTAAGGGAACATGAAGTGCAAAAGGACTGCAAAATGTATGGCGGAGTACGTGCTAGCAGTCTGTACCCTCCCTAATTTCTTAAAATTCTTTACTTGTAACTAAAACAATGCTTGTGATGGTAGAACGTAGAAGTGGGATTTCGGAAAGATAAACATTGTTGACCCAACTTTGATCGAGGAATTTTCACAGCTCGAATTCCGTTTTATGAAAAGACAAGCTTCTGCCCTCTGCTTCGACCGCGTGGTATTCCAATAAAAAGTAGCCTATGTGTTATTTTAGGTCACGAATTTTACCTGTTTTAAATCTCCAAATGTCCTGCCAATACGGAGATTATTAGAAACAAACATCTAAACTTTGACATTTATAATATTAGTAGAATAAGATAGTATTTTTATTTGTTTAATAAAGTGGGGTAATAACCCCTTTTTTATACTTGGATAGTATTAATATTATAAATGTCAAAGTTTGGGCGTATAGATTTTTGTTGCTAATACCGTAACAACCGAACCGATTTGGATAAAATCTGTAATAGATACAGTTCTTGACCTAGAATAACAAAAATGAACCTTTTTATCCGGGCCTACCTACCCCCCGCAGTATTAGCCACCAAAATCTATTACTTACATAATCACTTACCGATATCTTTTCCATAATCCTACTACTAATTATAAACGCAAAATTTTGTGGGGATGGACGTTCGTTACTCTTTCACGCAAAAACTACTGAACGTATTTTGATGAAACTTTACAGTAATATACTCGTAGCTTATACTATACATCCGATCTGTAGCGCAGTGGTCGAAGGCCTGCCTGAGAAGCAGAAGGTTGCGGGTTCAATTCCCGCTGCGTGACAAATATTTGTAAGATTTGCTTATATTTGTCTCGGATCTGAGTGTTTTTATGTATAACAGATATGTATTTACAAAAAAATATTTAAGTAGTATCAGTCATGTAGTTCCCATAATACAAGCTCTGCTTAGTTTGGGGCTAGATGATGCTGTGTGAAAAATGGCCAGCATTATTTATTTATTATTTGATTTACATCAGAATAACACATAGGCTACTTTTTATCCACCACGCAGGCGAAGCCGTGGGCAGAGACTACTGTTAGCAAAAACCTTTTCAGGAGACTCGCAATAACCCCCTTTCGGGGCAACATTATCTTAGTGATAGGCACTAGTCTGCTAGCTAATTTCTTTTTATCCTAATCCTCCTTTCTTTCGCAGGAACAATTACGACAACGTAAGGAAGCAGAAGATCGGATCGCAGCCCAAAATGAGTTCCTCCGCACATCCCTGCGAGGCTCGAACAAGCTACAAGCATTGGAGTCCACGCCACCTTCCTCCGGGACCGCTTTTGTCAACGATGCTTACGAGGACGATATCAGTGATGACTCGAGCCAGATGTATGCTGTCGTTGGTAAGTAAAAACTGGCGAGTAAAGCGAGCCCCGTAACTATAATGTACAAGTTGATATAAAGATAGATAATCTTAACTGTGCGTAACACCATTTTACGTAACAACAAAAAAAACATAATAAAACAACAAAAATCAAAAGACAAGCACAAAAGGCGGTATAGCTGCAAGAGATTTATTCTAGACAACCTTAGGATGTCAATGACTATGTAAAATAAAGACGGCTTAGATGACTTACTGAAAGATAAGGATGGATCTATTTTTGTTACTCTTTCACGCAAAAACTACCGAACGGATTTTGATGAAACTTTACAGTAATGTAGCATATACATCAATATAGCACATATGCTACTTTTGATCCGGATACCACGCGGTCAAAGCCGTGGACAGAAGCTAGTATCGTATACAAGAGTTTGCTACATACATGCCGTTAGCGACCCAGTTTCTCAGTATGGAATTATCGGCATATGAACTGGAAGTAACGTGCTCATCTGCTTGCTGTTAGCGTGAGTTCACAGCTGTTGTTGTGCATTTGAAGCTGATAGTAGATAGGCAGGTATTACATTACTACGTTCAGTCTAAATATTGGTGAAAGAAAATTTGAAAATCGGATGATGATGAGAAATTTCGGGGATTACCTCCCACATCCCAACTTACAAACTTTACATCTTTATAATATTAGTGTAGATAACTCTGCTGCTTTGGACTTTATATAAATATATCAATTCTACTGTCTCACATATTAGTCTGACGATTCTGTTGAATAAAAACCTGTCGTGTAGTCCGTTTTATTTGTTAACTTTACGTGAGCTTTTAACTTTATTAGAGTAGAGTTCTAACATAAATCTGGTGGGTACACGAGATGAGCAAATTTATGTAAATAGTCTTGTTTGAAACAAAAATTTCGGTTCGCTTGTTGTCTGAACTGAGTTTCTCAGCTAGCTTGCAATTTTACACACAAAACATAACGTATGTTTTCTTGGTAAAATTACCGGTATGTTTTATTAAAATACCCGAATGTATAGATATACATTTCTCTCTGGAGAATATAATACTTAGGCAACCACACTTATATTATTCTAGAATACCTTACAGTTAACATTACTTTTAAATCCGTAAATTGTCCACAGACTATCAAGAAGTATGCGCAGCGCTCACGAGGATCCAAAAGGCGTTGGGAGCTGGTGGGGAATCCGCCCTAGCGGCGAGAGTAGCCAGCGCTGCCTCCGCCCTGCTCTGCCCGGCCCTGAGGACTGCGCTGGCGACGCGCGCCGCCGTGCTGACCGCCGTGCATCACACGCGGCAGGGGCTAGCACCGCCACACACGCATCGAGCTACCGATCGGTTGAAAGACGTGAGTATCTGATCTCAATACACAGTCAAAAAAAAATTGCGACCAGTTTGAAAACTATTTATTTTTGTTTAAATGTTAATAGACGTTTACAACGAATTGTTTCCTTGTAAAAAATACGACATATTTCATAATGAAACAAAGCATTTTTATCTGACAACTATGTATATATAAAAAATACAGATTTAACAGCAAACTAATTACCTATGCTAGAACATGACATGTGTTATGTTATGTATGTTATCCTGAAAGGGGGTGATTCAACCCTTAAATTCTGTAAAAATAGTCTTAGTAAAAAAATAGCATTTTTGGGCATGCTTCCTCCAAGTCTGATGATACAATCCGACACTGATTTATATTTTTACCAAAAACAGCGCATTTTTAAACCATAACTTTCTTCATATTGTACAAACCGGAATTTTTACGTACTGCACTATCGGTGAAGGCACCGGCTAAGTTTCGACTCATTCCGAGAGTCTTCATCAGGGTGTGTGTATGCGACAAAACTTTCTTCAATGAAAATAGCTGAACATTGCAAATCACTTTGCAAAAGTTGATAATTTATTTTATGTGTAAAATAACCTTCTTTCGGGATAGTAGTACATATTTATTCCGAGTCCCGGAATAAATTTAAGGTAAATTAAATTAATAAGTTAACTCTTCCAGTGCATGGACGTACTAGGATCGCAGACGGCATCAGGAGTCGAGAGCTCGGCGATAGCAGCGGAACTGCTGTCGATCCTGGGAGGGCTGGAGCTGGAGAGTCTGATACAGGCACACGACCAGGCGGCGGCGCTTCTCGACCCCGCCTGCTTTAAGAGAGGGAAGAGGCATAAGGTACTTTTTCTTACCATGGGGGTAATTATACATGGAGCTACTAGGAGCGCAGACGGGGTGTAAATCCTTCATTTTTTTAAATATTTAAATTAGCAAACAAGCGTACGACCCATCTGTTGCGAAGCAGTTAACGTATCCTATAGATGCTTGCAATACCAAAAGGTATCATCTCTGAGACGTAGGAGAAAATCTATAATTTCAACGGCACCCATACCATTCAGATCGGAATGCAACAATGCAAGCATTACTGCTTGGCGGCATAAGTATGATGGTACTTCCTTCCCCAGACGAGCTTTTCACAGGGAGCTCCTTTAAAAGGTAGTTTACCTTTGGTAGCGTGAAACCGCGTTAAAAACTCAAAAAAGTCGAGTTTACTTTTTCTTTCTTCTGGGCTTTAGTAATACTCTTTATTTATTATTGTACACACAGAAAATACAACAAACAAAAAACTATAAAACTGACATATACGACATGTACATGTTATAAAGATTATTTATTTATTTATATATATACAGTTGATTAATTAAACATTGCTCTGTATCTTTTGGTTACGTGTCATTTCAAATTCAACAGAAGAAAACAAAATACTGTTTAGCCAAATGACCGTTTAGTTGCGAGCGGCGTAAATTCGATAAAATATTCCATATGTCGACGATTCGATTCGTTTTCGAAAGAAAAGTAAATTGACTAAATTGCTACGAAGATCTCGGGTAAAACTTGAAATACTCAAAAGTTCTATTCGGTTCGATGCTAGCTTATTCAGCAGATATTTGTTCCAGGTCTGCAGATATTTGCCTGGAATCCTAGTGGAATCCAGGACTATGTCTTTGTTTTATGTAAAAATAAAAATAAAAATAACAATAAAACTACTGGACTTAGGTACAGAAACGAAAAATAGGCCAGACCAATACCTCACGCTTACTTTTCCTTTCACGCTAACGCAAATTTGTCAAGGTAAAACTTGGCAGCTGTCACGTGACATTTCCACAGCTAATGTCATCATACAATTCAATCCGCAGACGTTAACATCAACAGAAAGTGGCATTTTGTCTAGACCTCAGTACAATTTGTTTTAAGATTTTCCCTAACAGTGCAAGTCTCCCAATCCTTTATTTACACAAATGTTTAGTTACATAAATGTATTTCTTTTTACAGACTGGTAACAACTTGAATCACAAAGAGAATGACAAGAGTATCGCAACGTCGGATGACTCCAACGTACAGATCAGGATTATAGAGATCGAGAAGACTAATGAACCACTTGGTAAGAATTTCTCCATCTCCATCACCTAAATCATCACCATCATTTTTATTCCAAAAACTATCGTGAACTTGACTATTCATATTGTAAAAACGGGAATTTTCACGTACTGCACTATCGGTGAAGGCACCGACTAATTTTCGACTCATTCCGAGAGTCTTCATCAGGGTGAGTGGTTGCGACTTTCTCCTTCCGCGTCGCGCCGTGCACTACTCCTGCCGTGAAGACTCTCGGAATGAGTCGAAACTTAGTCGGTGCCTTCACCGATAGTGCAGTACGTGAAAATTCCCGTTTTTACAATACGAACATCACCATCATTACCATTATTAAAAAAAAAAAAAAAAATTATTTATTGGAACATAATAAAAAGTAGGTACATAGAACAAAGAAAACGATGGTAACTGCAAATAGACATAAAAACTGTTGCGCAGTCACTAACGCCCACCTCTTTTTGTTAGGTACAGCTTGTTCCTAATTGAAAACAATTTCGTTAAAGAAAACAAGCAATTTTTTTTTATATTATTACCTTTAGGGAAAGCTATTTATAGTAAATGTTAATATTGTAATATAAAGTGTAGTTATGTTCAATGTTTGTGAGTGTGAATACTCGTATGTGTGAGATTTGAGTGTATTAGGTGGTGAGTAATTTCGAGGTGTGGGTGTTCTCCTGATAACACATCGTAAGAGCCGTGGTTTCACAGGAGAACATCGTTTAAGTGTGTGTAGTGTGAGGGTGGTGAGACGTATGGGTTATTATTATCATTATCATCATCACTCTCTAATAACTCGAAATCGTGATCATATTCTATGGCGCAGTGGGCGAAGGCTTGCCTGAGACGCAGAAGGTTGCGGGTTCGATTCCCTCCGCGGGATAAATGTTTGTATCTACAAATATTTGTCTCGGGTCTGGGTGTTTTCTATGTATAGTATGTATGTATTTACAAAAAAAAATGTATATAAGTAGTATATCAGTCATGTAGTTCCCATAACACAAGCTTTGCTTACTTTGGGGCTAGATGATGCTGTGTGGAAAATGTCCAGCATTATTTATTTATTATATTATTATTATTATTATTCTGTTACCACGACCAAATACAATTTAAGTACTTTACCTATATGTAAGTATATTTTAGTAGACCACCTATCGTACAATATTGTCGAATTTTGTAGTACTTAACAAAGCTGATGTATTATTTGGTGCGGCAATAAAGTGTTTTATCTCCTATCTATCTATATATACATACATATAGTCACGCCTGTTCCCCGGAGGGGTAGGCAGAGACCAAGGATTTCCACTTGCTACGATCCTGGCATACCTCTTTCGCTTCATTCATCCTCATCACATTCTTCATACAGGCTCGGCGGTTTAGTGTACTTCTGACCTGGCCTTTCTCTAAAATGTCTCCAATTTGGTCAGAGTACGTTCGCCGAGGCCTTCCTCTACCAACTATCCCATTCACGCTCGCCTTATTGTATACTTGTTTTGTTAATCTACTTTCGTCCATCCTTTCTATATGCCCAAACCATCTCAACTCTCGCTACTACATCTTTATTCACTCCATACTGCTCTCTTAGCACGCTGTTCCTCACTCTATCACTCAAAGTTACACCACACATACTTCTCAAAGCTCTCATCTCCACTGCATTCACTCGACTTTGATGTTTCTTCTGCCATACCCAACTTTCGCTTCCATACATTAGTGTCGGCACTAACACTCCTTTATCTACTCGTATCTATATATTATTGTTATTATTATAATATTCATTTACATATATCTTAAGCTTTAAGGTATATATTTCTAGTGTATTACCTAATGTAATTATTAATTGTATTTACTTCACACGCCACACCACCTTTCTGCACGCCGAGGATGGCTGGTAGAGAATGCTTAAGCATTAAGCCCTCCTAGAACTACATTATTAATTCAGAAGTATTGAAATCTTTCATTGGAAAATCCCAAAGCCTGGAGAAATCAAACAGTGGAGAAATCTTTAACGGTTTCTACTAAGACGTATATCACTGACTATCACAATTTACTTGATATATAATGATGACATTGGCATTATCGATATGCTATATGCTATTGATAAATTAATACTGATCTATCAGAATATTTTTATTAATCAAAGTAGTACTCACTCAATATATAAATGATTCACTTCTTGTGAATCACAAGAATGCGGTTAAGGAATACCAAAACTATGTTTTATTGCATTATTCCCACCAAAGTGAATAGGACACACTGGTATATCTTTTACTTTAAAAAATATAACAGTTTTTCCTATTGCAATAGAATTTACAAGAACTGAAAAGATCTGTGTACAGTCATATCTTAAACGGTTATCCATGGAAGGTACTAGTAAAGTATTAAAATATCTGTGTCTTGGTTTAAAGTGGCAGTATCCCAAAACACATCCTCGAAAATTTATATTAAAAGTAGTTTACCAAAAACCTAAAAGATTTATTTGCAAATTTATTTATAGATAGATCAATATCTACTAGTAAACCCCTCGAGTTTGGGCTACTATAGTTATTATTATTATTATATTCTTTATTGCACAAAAAAAAAGAGTGTACAATAGGTGGGCTAATGCTAAAAGCATTTTCTACCTGCCAACCTCACAGGTTTACAAAAAGGGTTGGCGTGCTACCTTAAAAATAACAAAAAGGGGATAGTTCGTTTTGTCGAGTCCAATAGATTGGACTTGGTAACGAGGGTCTGATGATGGAGCCAGGAGGTGGTTCTTTTAATATTTTTTTTGCACGTTATGAGCATGATTTTTAGTTTTTTTTAAATTACACATTTTATTATTTGACTCAACTCACAAACAGGTATATTATGCAAAGCTCAAAACTCCATCTGCAAAAAAACGCGGGCATTTCACTAGTTAATTTAATTATGAAAGTTTTTTATTGATGTTATTGTTATTTTCAGGTGCTACAGTAAGAAATGAAGGAGAAGCAGTCATTATCGGTAGGATAGTGAGGGGCGGAGTCGCGGAGAAGTCAGGGTTATTACACGAAGGAGATGAGGTGAGGAACTGAGGATCTTGTCTTTGGCCAGCTGCCAATTAATAATAATTATAATTATTCATTTATTTCAGGCAATACAGTAAAGTACACGTACAAGTACAGAAACCTTATGATAAATACCTTAATTAAAATACATATAAATAAATAAATTTCACAAAAACTTATTTAAATAACCAAACATTTTATAATAATTAACTAAAGGGTCAAGATTATCCGAAAAAAACCAATTCCACTTTTACATATTTTCCGCAACGAGGCTGTGGTATGATTAATGTATAACTACTAAAAACAAAAATGGTCCAAGAATTTATACCTGCGGTACACCTATTTACAGTAACCAGAGACCCGAAGAACGCTTTCCATTCACGACAACTCTTTTTACACTGTTACTTAAATAGGAAGTGAGAAAGTCCAGAGAACGCCCCTAATATCATAACGGTGTAATTTCCTGATCAATGTGTCATAGTCTATGCAATCAAATGCCTTGGACAAATTACTTAAAACGCCTACAGTGACATGCGATTTTTTACTAGCATTTGTCGTTGAGTAACCCTTGGTAAATCCATAATATATGCAGTAGAAAAGGACAAAATTAGAGGCAACGACCTGCTAAAGTTAGTGAATGATTATGAATAACAGATGCTAATGCATCACAAGCCATGATCAAGCGAAGGCTCAAATTGGTTGTTTACTCTCGCAGCTATTAGAAGTGAACGGCGTCGCGATGCGAGGCAAGAGTGTGCATGAAGTGTGCCAGGTGCTGGGTGCGCTGTCGGGCACGCTGTGCGTGATGCTGGCACCGAGGCCGCGCGCCGCGCCGCACCCGCCGCCGCACCGCGTGCTGCACGTGCGCGCGCACTTCGACTACGATCCCGAGGACGACGTCTACATCCCCTGTAGGGAACTAGGTGAGTGTCCACAGACTACAAGAGTGTGCACGAGGTGTGCCAGATGCTGAATGAGCTGCAAGGTTCTGCTGTTTTACTTCTAATATAAAATATACAAAATTAACCAGTAATATATCTTTTTTCAGGAATTAGTTTCCAAAAGGGCGACGTACTTCACGTGATCAGTCGAGAGGATCCGAATTGGTGGCAAGCGTTCCGGGAAGGAGAGGAAGATCAGACGTTAGCAGGTTTAATACCCAGTCAGGCATTCCAGCACCAGTAAGTACTAACTACGTTAGACAAAATACTAACTTCTATAATATTGCGAAGGTATGTGTCATTGGTTTATACTCCAATAAACGGCGATGGGCTAGCAACCATGTCACGAGGAATACTCATTAGTATGTAAATGTAATAGGATCTCTAGTCTACTTTCAGTAGGTAAGTACATACGTAATGAAGGAGCTGGAAGATGACAATGATTGTTTTACTTCCAGACGAGAATCAATGAAACTCACACTAGCAGGCGAGGTCGCGGCAAGAGATAAGCCTCGAAAAGGTGGCACACTGCTCTGCGCCAAGAAACCTCCTCGGAAGAAGAAAGGGAAGAAGGCGACGAGCGAAGCCGGGTACCCGCTGTATTCTACATCTGGGGCTGACGGTAGGTTATCTTTAAAGAAATCATTAGTTTCAAGAAGTCTACTAGGCCTATGCAACGAGATCGACTTCCTGCACTGTCGTACGCACTTTCTAGTCGTTCTTTTCCCTTCATCGGACAACTTTGTTCGTTTAAAGGGTCTTTCTTTATAGCATTGCTAATAACTCAGCAGGCTGTGGCGCCTTTAAGAATCTCGTAACAAAATTAATGTTCGTAAGAGTTTCACTTTTAAAACTTATGTTTTATTGGTTTTGCAATAAGATACAAAAAAAAAAAAATTTTAAGTTATGTGAGCTTAGAATATCGCTCATTTTTATACTGTAAATCGATCGGATCGGACAACTGAAACTACGTAAATGACTAGACAGGTTCTGCTGGCCGACTATGGAAGCAACAGAAACCCACCCGTTTCTGTAAAACCCACAGCTGGGGATGAAAGGTTCTCGAAGGAACTAGGAAGGCCCTCACTATTAAAAGTCGATGGATGGAGGTGGCACACATCTTTAATTTAGTCATGGCACTTTTTGGAGTCTTTGTCCAGCAGTGGAATTCTTTAGGATAGATTGTACTAAATGAGACTACTTGTTATCAATAAGGCAGCTTTATCATAAATGAATAAACACCGAACAGACACACACATAGTCCTGACCCCACATTAAGTCTCATTTCAAAAACCATCTTAATATCCAACTGTAACGTTATTCCTAAATTTAAACACCTTTTTGGCAAGTATCCTAATTCCTAAAATGTCTTATTATCCAAAGAATATGAACAAGAAGAGATCCTCACATACGAAGAAGTGGCGCTATACTACCCGCGGGCGTCCCACAAAAGGCCCATCGTGCTGATCGGCCCACCCAACATCGGCCGTCACGAGTTGCGGCAGAGGCTGATGGAGGATAGCTCGAGATTCGCTGCTGCTGTTCCACGTAAGTACATCATCATCTTCTTATCCTTATCTATTACGTGGGGTCGGCGCAACATGCTATCTTCTTCCACTCTCCTTTATAAGACCGTCATCTCAGTACTCGCTCCTTTAACTATGTCACCCAAACTTGTTATGTCTGCGAGCTATAATAAAACTTTATATTCATAAATATTTGTCATGTATATTAATAAAAAATGAACAGTATCTTTGTTCATCAACAGTCTCTTGTTGGTGGGATTTCATCCGATATCAACACCAATAAATAAAGATGCAAACAACTTATTAAACTTTGCGTTTAATCAATTGAAGTACCTTTATATGCTAGCAGATAAATTACTCATTATTATATATTAACTCCTTCCAAATAGCCTATTTTTAAGAAGAAGAAACATCTACGTATAAACAAGAGGCATGTAAATTTACTTATTTATCAATGTTACAGACACGTCTCGGCCTAGGAAAGACCACGAAGTTCCCGGCCAAGACTACCACTTCATATCAAGAACGCAATTTGAATCTGACATACTGAACAGGAAGTTTGTAGAACACGGAGAATACGAGAAAGCTTATTATGGTAAGAGAACGTGATTTAAAACAAAATAAATAAATAAATGTATACAAGATATAAAAAATAAAAATAAAATTACCTAATCCTCAAATTAAGCTTCATGATACTTCACTAGATTCAGATTAATTGGCACGTTAGATAGGTATACATAAACATTCACACATGCAAATCAGAACAAAAATAATTAAATATCCTGTTACATTACTAAGTGATTTTAGAAATATGTTTTTTTTTATTTAAATGTGTTGAAGGGAAGATGCGTTACTTGTAAGGACTATTTATTGTACATGACAAGTTTTAAGCAGATACCATGATTGTAGGTTTAAACGAGTCTTTTTCTTGGAACAAACAATTTTTCTTTATTTCTTGTGTTGTATTTGTGAATATGTGCTTTCGTAGGGAGATCATGTTTTTTCAAATGTACTTCTAAAAGATATCTTTATTTATTTACCGTTACATAAATAAGGATATCACTATTAGTATTTTAGTTTTTGTAAGAAAGTTTTTAGTCGGGGATTGTTAAAAGCAAGGTTTTCTATTATTTTTGGCAAAAAAAAGTTTATGCAATGACAATATTTTACGCATGATCCTAAACTCTGTAACATCGTCATCTCCTAACCCTCTCACACATTATGTGGGGTCAAAATGATAGAATTTATTTTTAAATTCCCACTACCATCAACCGCCAATTTATTAAGTACTCGCTCTATTCTTAAACATCATCGATCTGATTCTGCTCCTGTATCCAAACGCTTTCCAAATTTCAGGAACATCACTAGAAGCAATAAGAGAAGTAGTGAACTCCGGTAAGATCTGCGTACTGAACCTGCACCCTCAATCGCTGAAGATCCTCCGAGGGTCTGATCTAAAGCCCTACACCGTGTTTGTAGCACCACCTAGCTTGGAAAAGCTAAGACAGAAGAAGATTAGGAACGGAGAAGCATTTAAGGTATGACTATTATGTCCTTGGCCAATATAGGTTAGATGTATCGTCTGATTTAAATCAACCGAAGTCATTAATAAAAACGCAAATAAAAGCATTTTTTTATATTTTTTTTACGTTTAGCTTTTATCCAGCAATGTGGGTCTAACTTTGCATAGGTAGTGCAATACTTTTTTTTGAGAGGGTTATAGTTTAAAATATATAGTTTAAGCGATCTCGATTTCGCTTAAACTTCTACATGGATGCAGTTGTGCTGTTGATAAACTTTTTGGTTTTAATTCGCAGGAAGAGGAATTGAAAGAAATCATTGCAACTGCTAGAGACATGGAACTGCGATGGGGCCATTTATTCGACATGATAATTATAAATAACGACACCCAACGTGCCTACCAACAGCTGTTGAATGAGATCAACAGTTTGGAGCGAGAGCCACAGTGGGTGCCCGCACACTGGCTCAAACAAACCTAGCGAGAAATACCCCTTGTTGCGAAACACGCAACACAAAGACTGAAAAAAGTCGTTATTGGTGAAGAAAACACTCAATGTAACGTTTACATTGCAGACGACACCGATGTCATGAACAGAACGATAGATAAGAAAGACTTTCGTATTTTCAAATTCATGTTGATGTTGGATGTAATAGCGCAAATGGTTTTACATTTGCTTTTCTACGTACTAAATGTTTGCGACATTAAAAATAAAATTAAAAAACTCAAGAGTATAGATACTAGTTCATAGATTTGAAGTTAGTAGTGACACAGGTATTTGGAATTCGGTGGTAGCAGAGCGAATCATAGGTATAGAAATGTGTTCCCGGACTATTTACTTAGTTACGAACACGATTACTTCAAAAACAAAGTGAAAATAAACTTAAGGTTTTCGTATAGTTAGTCAGTATGAGGTATACCTTCCTAACAAAGTATTTTGGACATTAACTATTAACTTATGTGAATAATGCAAAATACTTTGTTAGTAATAGATGTATGACTTCTTATTCAATCGATACAAAGACATCACTTTAGTTTTAAGGGTTATCGTTGATTTAAAAATGTATTTAGATGTATTATGTGCGGTGCAAATAACTTATGAAAATGTTTATAAAAGTTAAATTTAATGAGAGAAATTTAGTACCATTTAAACAATTTTATTAACGCGTGACAAAAAAAGCTATTGATATCTAACATTCCACATAAATCGCCTTAAAAAAGTACTTTAAAGAGTCATTAAAGTTTTACTTAAAAATGTTTACTATATTAAGTGTTTTGTTTATAGGTTTAGATACATTTATTTAGGAAGTTCTCATTGTAAAAAGTTCCCTCTTCATCCCCATTAGACTTCAATATAAAGTCCAATGTTCATTACTACTTAAAATTTGTTAAAATATTTAATTATTTCAAGAATCAAAATATATTTTATATTTGTAGACTAGAACAATACTTCTAATATCAATGATTTCAAGTAGCTAGCCAACTTCTATAGAATACAAATGTAATGATTCTGCCAAATATTAAGACTGTTGCTGTTCTGAAAACATATTTTTATCCCATTCATGTCCTAGAGAGATTTTGAGCGTTTGAATAGAAGTCTATATAAAACGCTTGTATTTCCCATTTTGTAGTTAATGACAATCTTTAAAAATGTTTCAAATAGAGTTGATAAAATAAATTCTAAAATAGTATTAATAAATTGTTGAATTTTTATATTTAATGCTACACAAAACAATAATGCGAAGGAATTTATAGTTTGCAAAGGATTAAATAGATAGAAAATAAATAAATTACGATGAATAAACAATAAAATATTTCTCTATTACCTTTATACGGTACCTAGTTAAAAAGATATTAGAAATTTTTCGAAAACTCTCCCGTAGTCATTCTTGTGGATTTCTCTATAAGAAATTATAGAATTGTATGAATAGTGCCAAGAAACCAATTAAATGAACATTGCTTATGGTGGTAGTGTGTAGAGAAGCAATATTTTATATTCGTAACATAAACTACAACGACATATCTGTTTATATAGTACCTACATGTACCTTTTAACGTCTTCAGCTGAGTTTTATGGGCAGTTAGTGCTTAGGTATACCTAAGCTACTATCCAACAACCACTATGTATCTACATAAACCTAATTCATTAAAAAAACGCTCGAAGCGAACGACCCCTTAGCTGCAATACACATTCAATGAAAACAAATTCATTTTTATTACATAATTGCCATTTTTACCAATCAGCACTAAGCTTACTATAAGTACGATACATTTCTACGATGCATGTCAAGTTCACGGTTTTCATGATAATCTGTAATGTTTTAGGATATCATTACGACTGTACCACGTACTCTACTATTATCCTACTGACGTTTCGTAATATTATCCTAAAATATTACCATACACGATAATTACAATATTATAACTATAAAGTTGGTGAAAATTATAATGTCTTAAAATATGAATATTGTTCCATCCAATTATAATTTTAGAAGGCTCTCTGAGATTGACTTGTATGCCCCAAAAATAATATATGTGCCAAATAAATTACGGTCACGTAATTAGTGATCAATCGGTTTTTATCACAATTTTGATGTTATTTGTATGCAGCATTTACTCTTACCTTCTTTTAAATACTGTCTTACATACAATAGGTACCTACCTAACTAATTTATATTTGTTTTTACACAGGCTTTGGAAACATGCTAGACGATGTATATTTAATTTAATAAGTATTTGTTCCATACATCTTTATGAATAATGCTGCCTTCTTACATTTAAAACGTTTTCTTAAACTTTCTTCACTCATATGCTGTGTAAATAATAATTTGATTACTCGGTAGGTACTCCTGTACCCTAACTCCTGTGAAGAGTTACAAATTAAATAATTTATTATTTACCCACACATTTAAGTAGATGCGTACTTACAGTTTACTTATTATAAGTAAGTATACTTTTAAATTTGACCCAAAAAATCAATGTGGTTGGGATCACATCATATTTTTCAAGGTACCTACGTACCTACATGTACCTACACACACCTATAGAAACATTTTTATTCTTTACCAAGCCTGTGTCAAAGTGGTCAGATAATAACTTGGGTACCTACTGTTATTGAGTCGGTATATATCATATTTTATTGTGTTACAGTCATAAAACTTTTAAATTTTGATCGAGATACAACTTTAAATTACTTAGGAGCTATAATTTTAAAATACTTTTTTTTTATAATCTGTGTGGTTTGTAATTTATTGTTATATATAAGAGCACGAATTAATTATTGTTGTGTTCGACTTTGTGGAAAAATAAACCGTTTTTTCGTGCACTTATCAATGAATTTGTCTTCGATTACTTACTTCACAGTATTGATATTATTATCTAATTTATAAATAGTCCTGTATATAATTTATTAACAACTGAATAAACGATTAAAAATATTATAAAATAACATGTTAATAGAACAATTTCATGTAAATAATAGAGTACCTACCTATTAAATTTAATATCAGATAAAATGCTGTTTTTATTTTTTTATATTTAAGGGGCTTATGTGATTGATCTTTTTACAAAAAAAATATGGAATCACGGATTAGAGGAATGTTATATCTACAAGATGCAATAATGGATGGGGTTTGGGCCAACCTGTATATTCTGTATCTGAAAGTCACTCGATGACGAAAGTTTGGCAAGTCAAGACTGTTCGTCGTGTTGGCAAAGCTTTCAGAATGATCTCTCATCCCATTGGCACTAAGATTGGGACAAAGGAAAATAAAAAAAAATTACGTATCTATCAAATATTTATTCGTCCGGAATGAGGAACAAGTAAATTTTAAAATCGTTAAATGCGTTTGTTTATCGGATTTTGTTCATTATGATTTGTTTAGGAATGGAGATGGAGATTGTCGTGCGGCCTCTCGTGACGATAACTCTTTTTTTCTCTACCATTTCAAAGCAATTCCGAGCATTTGTTCTGAATAATTTTTATATTGACGGGCCCCAAGACGCCTTCGTATCATTTATTTTTGCTTCATTTTGCCTTTGCTCTTAGATACATCCTAAAAAATTAACAATATTAAGTACCTATTATACTACTTCATAGCGGTACCTACTACAGTATTCAACTGGCTTCCGCCCGCGGCTCCGCTCGCGTGGTACTCGTATGTAAAAAGTAGCCTATATGTTATTCCTAGTCTAGAACTACATTATGTAAGTTTTTGCGCAAACCATTCAGTATTTTTGGTGAGAAGGGTAACCATACCGTCCGTCCTAATAAACACCCAAAGAAAATTTCGCATTAATATGCAGCGAGTTTTACCAGAAAAATAGTCAAATTTCTACTACTTTTAAAAAGATGATTCTATGTCGCACCGTTTTAGTGCTACTAATTAATTTAGTTATTTTTAGGGTTCGGCTAAAGTTACATTTAGAAAACAAAGTTGCCGTGTTTTACGGTATAGAATATGGCTTCGTTATCGTTAAGTGTCTTATAGACACGTTAAGATAAAAGGTATGCGTAGATTTCGACTTGGTGATTGGTCTTATTACAGCCTGTATAATAGTGGAACAAAAATGTATATCCTCGCCCATGCATCGAATGCTTGAAAGTTCCCAAAAAATAATAATTTGTGGACATGATTTTAAACTGACAGTGACATACGATAGTTGATTTGCTTGCATTAATTGACATTTCTGATGTTTCAATTTTAAGCGAAGAATGAAGGAGCGAAAATCAACAAACATTAATTGGAAACTTTATTTATGTGCATAATTTACTAGTTCTCAAGCTTTGAAAGCTTTAGATGTGAACAAAATTCCAAACTGACAGTGATATACCATAGTTGATTTGCTTGCATTGCTGACAGTTACTTGACAATATTTAATTGACATTTGACAGTACTTGACATTACTGACGTTTCACTTTTTACGCGAAGGACGAAAGAGGAGCGAAAATCAACAAACATTCATAGAAAACTTTGTTTTCGTGCACAAATTACTGGTTCTCAAGCTTTGAAAGCTTTAGCTGTGTCCCGGCAAGATGCCTTCGATGAAAGTGGAGGGCGACAGTGATGGGGACGGGGAATTGTCCGGGGGCGATACTGAGAGGTCCGGGGGTTCCTCCAGGGGTCCTGACCGGGACTCCAGCGCTGAGGAAGCTGATGAACCTGACTCTGATGACTCTTCAGAGATGGACGAGAGTGAATGCGAACGCCGGAGAAACGAGTGTTTGGATAATTTGGGTGAGTACTATTTGAGGTTATGTTTACAAAACAATCTGATAGTACAGGGATATATTGTTTACGTGTGATGATAATATTATGGAGTCCGCGTTTAATTACGTTGCTGTTGTTTTTTGCTTAAAACTGAAATTAAAAATTAATTAAATCATAATTGTAAGTAGGTCAGGGCTGAGTCACCCAGGTTTTTATGCCTTTTAGAATTTTTACGAATCTTTATAAAAAATGATTTCTCAACTATAGTAAATGTTGCTTAATTCTTATTCCATTTTACAAAAATATTTCTTAGTAAAGGTATGGGAAAACAAAAGGATAAGTTCTTGTCATTACTTACCAAATCGATTTTCTGGCCACCTGACCACTTGACCACAGAATAAGCTATGCCCATATTAAGTATGATTTATGTGGCATGGCTTAAGTATAATTTATTATTGACTGAGCTGTCATTGTGTTGTTTCATACATTTTGCTCCACTACTTAAACAATTTAAAAAAAAAGAACAGCAAATGTGAGTATACCTACTTATTTTATAGATATTTACTATATTGGCAAAGTTGCTTGGATGAATTAATGAGCATATAAAAGCAAATACTATGATTTACAGTCCTTGTGCTAATATTGTAAGATAAACGAAATCCTTCATCATGAATGTACACTGTCTGCGTGTATAACTTTATCTTTCAGTATGATAATATTTAATTTCAGGCAACATGTGCACATACAAAAATATGATAACATAGGACCATAGTTATAAATACCAATAAATACCAAATGATTGCTATATTCAAAAGTTAATATGTTTTATATATTGCAATTACAAGGATCAATTTAGAAACTTCAACTTAAAAACTAAGTGAATTTTTTAATTTAAATTTTCTTTAAATTCAGCTTTAAATTGGCTCCTCAAATGCAACCCTTTGTGATTTGTTTGAGATTCAGGGTTTATTTAAAAAATGATCATTAAGTTTTAGTGTGGTGCTAATCAAAAAATGTGAACTCATTCATTGACTCAAGAAATTGAGCATTAGATAACGAAGAAATAAAATTAAAAAGTATCAATTTGACAGTGCCACACAATGCTCCATAACCATAAAAATTAAAACAACACTAACCTGTTTAAAAGTGTTTAATTTTCAATGTATAACAATAGCAAACACCTAAACGATTAATGTACATAATGTACTTTGTTCGTTTAGGTAATGATAATGTACATATTGTTTATAAAAAAAACATTTCTAATCTTCCAGCCAATCTAGAACGCCAATTCACTCAGCTCCGAGAGCAGCTGTACTTTGAGCGAGTGAAGCAAGTCGACCACCAGCTAGATGAAGTCCGGGGTGGACGTTCCCAGGAGTATCTAGGACCACTGCGAAGACTGCAGGAAAATATGAGAATTAGGTAAGAAGTCAAGTTTACCTACTTGTAAGGTGTTGGCCCATATTGACAATAACATTATTTATAATTTAAAAAATTTGTCATCAATAAATTGATGAATTATAATGTTAATTTTTACAAAATTTTAAAACTCACATACCTACAAATTGTAACTTAAAGCTATGGAGCTGAACCTGAAAATACACTACAAAAATTCATCATAATTTACAAAAAAAACTGATAACTATAAAATGATTACAAAACTTTCTCAATGAGAAAAAAGGCGAAAGTTACAAAAAATTACTCTTGCAAAACAAATCTCTGATATTAATCGAAACTTACTCTGTACTTAAATAAATAACCCTGTTGTTGTATATTTAGATTTAGAAAGAGAAACCATTTTGGAGAATAAATTCAGTTTAATACTTTTTGATGTGCTAAATCTGCACATTATAATATCTGTGACAGCATCTTAATAAATATTTTGTTACAGAATTGAAGTGGCCGGAGTCTTAAGACAGATGCGTATTGAGAACATCAAACACAAGTATGAGGCGGAAGACCAGGCGGCTCACCAGCATTTCAAGGTAAGTGCTAGTTTAAAGGATTCATTACTTTGGGAGGGTTTTTCATAGCCAATTTTTTGAGATTACGATGTTCGGAAAGAGTTTAGTTGTGTTTATATTTTTATAAGTCTATTCACATTCGTTTTTCGAATATTTATTAATGCAAAAGAACTTCCGCAGACGTTCGGTTCTGGATCCAATCTGCTAGTTGGGAAAGTTGTAGTTTAAATGCAGACATTTTCAAAACATTGGCAGAAAATTTCAGTAACATTTTTCGAGCGAAAAAATGTACAATGGTAGTATTTTATATGGAATTCATGTTTCAATATAGAAAACAAATCAGGATATCGATTTCGGAAAACGACTTGTGCGGCCGGGCTTAGTGTGTCAAAGAAGAAACACAGCAAAAGTTGCCTATTGAAGAAATTTGTTCTAAAACAGTAATCGTATAATGTTTGCAGCAATTATTCCATTTTCTATAATTATTTGACCTTACTTCGATCTGCGGAAATAAGGTAAGCTTTATAAACTAGAAACGGGTTTCAGTTATTAGACTGATCAGTTTATTATACTGCTTCATAGATGTCGCTACTGTGCTGAAAAGCCGCGGCCGCTTGAATCACAGCTTTCAACGTGAAACTGTAGCCACTCAATAGATGTCGCTCTTTGCGCTCTCACGCAAACCTCACTAGATGGCGTCACTGGTCTGTGGGTTTACTTGTGTTTCGTCTCAGAATTTTGATTATGCATTTTCTAGATCAGTTATTTTTGTTGATTTTTTCAAATGCTTCGACGGATTTTTAATATTTATATGCTGAAAATTATTTGTTAGATCTTAAAAAACTATAGAATCTTATAACTTTTCACAAGACTACCTACGCATGTAGATACCTACGTAGATTGATGACCTCGCCTAACCTTTGTTTAAATATTTTATTATAAAAACAGCTGCTGCCTGAACTGGCCTAGTTTTTTTTATTGAACCAAATAAGTTTGGAAAACTATTAAATCTGTTTCGACAACAATATCTCAAATAAAAACCTGGTCGCTTATCGAGCGAGTATCGTTGTCGTCACTTTTGATAACACTCTTATCAGTTTTAAAGGCTTCAAATAATGCCTGTTATAAAGCTAAAATGCTATGGTTTCTCTTAAATTTCGAAGCAATGTAGGTGGCTTGCTACCTGTAGGTAACTGTTTTTCGGTTCTAAAATTTGTACGAAAATAAGTCTGTGTCCACACTATGTATCATGCATGAGTATCGTAATTTTCCGTGCTATTTTTTCCTCCACGAAGTTACCTATAGATAAATAGATACCTACTTAAATCAATATGATATTACTTATATCATATTACCAGACCAGGACGGTGGGGACAAATTTTAGTTGGTCACACCTTCAATCTCCAGCCCTGGCTTTATGTGATTTTAGGGGGGCATTTGGCCCCCTCTGCCCCCCACTTCCGACCTTCCTCCTTGAGTCGACCTTCCGTCTCCATAATCAGATCATCCACAAATAAGAGTAGCTGGGTCTAGAGAATCTATATGTCTATATAATCTATATATACCTTCGTGCGAACGAAATTTCGGAAAGGAATGGAACCGTCGTGCAAAATTTCGATCGAAACTTCGTTTTTCGTTGAATTAGATTAGAACTCCAGTCCGCCGTCATTACAATTTGTATTGCGTTCGGAACTTGACAAACTTTTGTCTGTAGACTGCGTGAGGACGCATTGGAAGGCAGAAATGCGTCAAATTAGACAGTTTTTTTGTAACCTATGGTTTCCACTACTAGGCAAAAGTCGCCCTAAATTCTTTCCATCTGCCTCTATCCCTGGCGGTCTCTCACCATTCCATGAACGCATCAAAATAGTCATGCCAACGCTTTCGCGGCCGATCACGGTATCGTCTTCCATCCTCAGGCAGCCAAGGTGTTACTGCGCTTACACACTTCTCAGCCATCCGGCTCACGTGGTCCATTTCATTTGAGTTTAGCTGAGTTTATTATCAATGAACAAATTTAAAAACGTAATATACAAAAACTTTATAAAAAGGCATACTATAAAATATCTGATTATTTCGGTGACAAAAACTCTTGGGATTGAAAATGCTCCAACTCGAACCTATTGTTTTGTAAAAGGATCATTAAAAAGAATAACCAGCCTTGTTTTCTTGTCTTTCTTTCCTGGCTTGGTCGCGGAGGAACAGGCAGTACATAAAAACCGACGTTTCAAAGTGATCCATGTCATTTTATTGAATAAATTAATTTAAAAAAAAAACTATTTTTCTCCCGACATCAGAAGTTCCAGTTATCGAACTCAGCGTAGTTAAGCCGAGAATACTGCATTCCATGGCCTTCTAGCAGATATTTAGTCAGGACTTCTGTAGCTTTAATGAGATCAGCACCTCTGTTCACTATAGAGGTAGGTTAGAACGGGCAGGATAATGTCCATGAGTATGCGTTTAAACAAATAAAAGCTAAATCCACGCGTAGCCATTTCGTAGCTACGTAGTAACTGTGTTATTCCTATCAACTCCTTTGTGTATTGTACCGAAATAGCCCCCCTTCTATGCGTTTTTATTTGTACACGACATTATATCGTAACGTCATCATTATTTATCACTAAGTAAACCATGCATTGCTGTGCAACTGGGATATTTCTCATCTCGTCCTCGTTTCTTTTCAATCGGATCATTTTTACGCACACATTATGTGTATGTATTTGTGATCCGTTTTTCTTTACATACATAAAAGTCGCTAAACATGTTTTATGTTTTGTGAAAGTTACTATAGAACCTAAGCTACCTAAGGACAGAAAAGCAAATTTTAATGACATGGAATTCGTTTCGTGACTTTTCGGTGGTAGGTAATCTTCTCATTTTGAACGTGGCATACGGGTAATAAGCTGAATTCATGTTTACCTAATCAAATAGTATGTGATCAGCCTCTCAAAATGGGTGCTGCCCATGAAATAACACTTTATGTTTATCTGGTCTGGAAAAAGAGATAGGAGGAAAGTAAATATCCGGGGTTCTTTTTAGGATGATTTTCTTATGTTTGGGGTATGTTTCGCAAAGATAGCAATTACTTATCGAAAAATGGTCTATAATCCATATCTCTTCAAAAATGTACAAAATCGCTGCTACAGCAGGACTTTGCTTTTCCTGTAATTATTTCGCTTTATTTTTCACAGTAACTTGAAACTTTTATAGGCGTTAGTGAAGATGAAATCAGCCCTAAGAGGCGTTATAATAGGCACATAGGTATTATCGTATTGTGGATAGCGAACGATGAAAGACCGGAATATTTTAAACTAGTTGTTGCTCGCGGCTTCGCCCGCGCGGTATGTTAATAAAAGTAGAATATGACCGTCTCCAGGCTTCAAACTATGTCCACCAAATTTTGAATGAATCGAACCAAGGATTACAATTTATACAAAGTTTAGTCAATTGCACACCCCCAAAGGGTAGTTATAAAAAAAATATGAAAATATTTCATTATTTTTCTTTAAAGTTTATTTGTACAGAGTTTTGAGCGAATCAAACAATTTTTTTTATCATAGAAACTTTACCGCCCTATTTAAACCCCTTTAGGGGTCGATTTTCGAAAATTAGATACAGCCTATGTGTTATTCCAGATCCTAAACTATCTATATTTCAAATTTCATCAAAATCGGTTTAGTAGTTACGGAGATACGTGGTAACGAACATTCACACACACGCAGACTTTCGCATTTATTATATTAGTAGGATTGGATTAGTATTGTGATATCTCTGTTGGGTATCCTAAATAAATTAATAAATGATAAAACACTAGTATCTTGAACAATCTTTGATATATCTTCTGAAAAATACATATGTTCTTCCACAGACTGTATACGCAGGACACATGTCGTAACTTGGCTTTCGATGTGGGGGGTGGTCTGGTTATAAACCAAAAGTAATTCTGATGGTGGGTTGACCGATAAAAGTGATGTCATAATGTGAGAGATGTATCAGTATGTCAGTGTGTATGTCAGTGACGAAACCGTCTAGATTTCAATACAAATATTCGCGATTTAGTCAGATTATGTAATTATAATCTCTGTGCTAGGTTTCCAGTTACAATGAGCACCTAAGACGGTTTAATTGCCGAAAGAGAAGACAGGCTATCTCTCTTTTGTGTGACGGTGAAGGAAAACTAGTCTTGGTGATCATGCCACGTCTAGAGGTTCATACCTCTCACAAGGCAAAGACCTTGTCGACAGAAAATAAGAAATCTTTCTCTTTCTCTTCATTTGTCTGAGTGAGAAAGCGTCGTACTATTTTTTTTGTCTCTTCTGTATCTTAATGCTCATGCAAAGCCTTACAAAATACAATTATCGATACGTTTAATTTTTTACTAATTTATCAATATTTTATGAAAGATTAAAAACTGAAATGTCACGGATGTATTCTGAAAAAGCCATTGTACAAATCATATATTTTTCCGTATAATCTGATCAGCAAGCAAGCAATGCTCTGCTTTGGTTAATGGAAAAATGTACCTTACCGTCAAATCCTCAGTAGGGGATCACGACAGTTATTTCTATGATTTTTGACGCTATTCGTATTTTTACCCAACTGCCCAAATGGAGAGCAATGTTTTTCGGGTGTATGTATGTATTTATGTATGTCTGTCCCTTTGGTTCTCGCTGTAGCCTAAACGGCTTGATGGATTTTGATGTAAAGAAATATTAAGATTATGGAACCACGCTTAAGAAACTACAGTCGAGTTTCTTTGTTTTTAAACTGATTACTTGTTGAGTAAAATTGAACTTGAACTTTCTCAATCCGTACAAAAATCACAAAAACAGCTCGTACAATTCAAATTAAATTCATTTATTAATTTAGAAAATAATATAGGTAATTTGTGTTAGTATGACTTAAAGTACAACAGGCCCTCTCACATCTCAGTAAAGCAGTCTCTACGAGACTAGAATAATTATTACTGAGTAGAAGCTTTCTTTATAGAAAGGTAATATCTTTCAGTTTACGACACAGCATATCTTACAAAACAATCCATATAATTATAAATTGAAGCATATAATGTGTTATTCTGATATATAACATATATTACTATAAAGGTTTATCAAAATCCGTTCAGTAGTTTTGGCCTGAAAGAGTAACAAACATGCATCTATCCTCACAACTCACTACGTGTTTATATTAGTAGTAGGATACTGTTATAGGTAATAACCGTATTGACATAAACCAGCCGCAATATTGTTTAACATAAAAAAAAACTTTCCTAACCCTACATTTCAGGAACAAAAAATAATTGGCGTAAACACATTTTTGGATTTTTCAAATTATTTTTTCTTGTTCAAGTTTTTAATTTATCTGCCACGTTTTATTTGAGTTAATTTAAATCCAACCCAATAAGCAGAACTTGTGTTATGGGAACTACATGATTGATATACTACCTAAATATATTTTTTGTTTGTTAATACATACTCATGTAGGTATACATAGAAAACACCCCGAAGTCACTATAAGGCAGTATTTTTGCGGATGATGATAACCGTCAACTCGCGCCTTCGCAAATATGGTAGATTTAGATAGATACATAGGTATACAGGAAACGTGGATTTGGGGATGAAAATACGACAAAGCTTGGGAAAAGCTCACTGCTGGGAAAATGTCCATAGCGGGGAATCGTATTGGAACGAGTGGAACAGTTGCCAGCTTAGAGAATACTTAAGCCTGAATTCATAGTCGGGGGTTGAACAGTCCCTTAAAATCCATCATTCAGCATTTGCCTTATGGCTGGGTGCTTAAAGGTTAAATTCGCACTTGAATTTTTACTTAGCGCCTGAACAGTCCCGTAGGGGAGCCTCTATTTGACTATGAATTCGGGCCTTAGAATTGTTAGCGCGAGATGCGAGATTTAGGGTGGGTCCATATCAGTTACTGAGCAATGCGCAGTTCTCTTCTTATCTGGTATTCAATTCCATCAGCCAGTCGAGGTTCACCGTTACACTTAATAAAGAAAGAATGAAAATACATTAATCGACCTTAGTATCACAACACACAATTTCGATAAAGGGTGACGAAATATAAAACAAATGAACACAGAAAACTTTGAATATTACTAAAAATGAAAATAAAAATTCAGTTAGTGAACAATCAATCGTCCCCTTTTTTCTACCCTTAGGGGGTTTTTAAATTTATATGGGACCAACTTCGAAACCTATCCAATGAAAAAATAATCATCAAATCGGACTATTCTGTAGTTGACTAGACATCAAAAAAATACGAGTCGACTTGCGAACCTTCATCGTTTTTTCGTCGGTTAGAAAAGATGTTTTGTGAGTCAAAAGATGCCTATCTCAGCTTATGCTGCATAGGCTTTTCCAAAAGAGTATCATATCTAACGTTCTTGGGCCACTTCCATGATTCATTTTTCATCCTTGTAATTGTCATGATAAAATGAGTGTCAGGCCTTCTTGCCATTCGAGAATATTCCTTCCTCAGCTGTTGTCTGTTCTGCGCGCTAGGTACATGCCTGTGAGTCCGCTATTGTGCAAATAAAAAATAAGGACTAGTAAGTTATTCTTAGAAGTAAGATGCGACATGACCTTTTTTAGGCCGCAGAGTGCCCGTTAAAAGATTTCTACGCAGTCCAGCTTTTATTTTACGCAGAGTGCCCGTTAAAATATTTCAACGCAGTCCAGCTTTGATTTTACCCAATCGAATCGGTTTCTTGCCCCTAAACCTACCATTATACCTTCGCCATTTATGGTATCGCAGGTAAGGTAAGGCTGCGGGACAAATTTCTTGTATGATCTGCAAATGTAGTTCCCATAACACAGGCTCTGCTTACCTTAGGGCTAGATGATGCTCTGTGAAAAATCAACACTTTTTTTATTTAGAAGCAGTAAGTCTTCTTATGCTTAGAAAATCTACCTTTATAGACTATATAACCGGACCGAACCGAATGACGAAGTGTGTGAGGCTCACCCACTTGTCTGTGGATGGTGGTGGTTCAAGATCTTTCGTCATGGCACTCTTTAGAAGAGGCATGTGTCCAGCTGTGGACTTCTATAGGTTCTTAACAATAATATTGATACCCGATGTCTTCGATGAGACTTCTCATTCAATCAATTAAAAAAGACGGGTTTTAATTTTAAAAAATAACGACGTGTATATGTATCATCGATTGCAGCCCCCCTTATCTAAAATCATCCTTGAAGACATACGAATCGATTGTATAAAACCGCATTACAATCCGATAAGCCTTCTCACAAGATAAATTATAACAGACAGTAACAAACATCTCCTTACGGCAAACGCATGTACGCGCTCCTCGTCGTCGCGGGTAAAAAGGAAACAAGCAATATTTCACAACTCGAAACATTCAACACAGCCGTAGGGGAGCGAGGCGAGGTACAGTTGTCTAGCGTTTAACTTTGCGTTTCGTTGACATGCTAACGGTATTCGCTGTCAACAGCTGAAGTTAACACAATAAGCACTAGTGATCCGAAGCGCATCCCGCTAGACACGGATTGCTTCTGAGCTTACGCAAACTAAAACATGTTGTTTAGTCCTAGAATAATATTTTAATACCGATCCGGTTTATTTAAGTACAATACTTTTGTTACCTATTTCATATACCTAATTAAAACGAATTTAAATTTGTATCTAAATGATAAGAGTGTTAATTTCCTACAATAGCCGAAGCAGCGATCCCTCGCGTCTACGATACAAGTATCTACTTAGTTAGAGCGAGGAACTCAAAGCATTGTCTGGTCACAGGTCTTTTAACACGCAACACATCTAGATCTAATTCTTCTACATAGATTAAACGCTAGCTTATTGTAAATTGTATTGTAAGACCGTAATGAATAAACGTTGTTATAAAAATTATATAAAAAAAAGCAATATGCAAGTGAATGCAACACAACAAACATTTTATTCCAAAAACTATCGTGAACTTGACTATTCATATTGTAAAAACGGGAATTTTCACGTACCTACTGCACTATCGGTGAAGGCACCGACTAAGTTTCGACTCATTCCGAGAGTCTTCATCAGGGTGAGTGGTTGCGACTTTCTCCTTCCGCGTCGCGCCGTGCACTACGTGCGTGTAGTGCGAAACTTAGTCGGTGCCTTCACCGATAGTGCAGTAGGTACGTGAAAATTCCCGTTTTTACAATATGAACAACAAACATTATAAATGGACTTCGTGAAATGAAACATCTATACCTAAATGCGCGGGCGCCGGACGTGACGTCACGTCATGAATGGTCGCATGTCGATGACACTGTCCGCATTGTTCCGGCACATGTGTCCGTCCGCTTATCTGCTCGCGTCGTTATGTGCCTTGCGCTGTGCATGTACCTGTCATGTCGCAGTCTAATAATATCTCCGACATTTATCAAATCAAATCAAATCAAAATCAAAAAGTTTTTTATTACAGTATGATTACATGATATGGGTTGGGAGCTCTTCTTTTAAGTTGATATAACCTGTGTTAGAAGAGTCCCCTCTTTTCTGTGGTCAACGGTACTGTCTGTAGATAAAAATAAATACTAATAAGTAGATAATATTTTTAGTGGAGTCTAGGTAACTAAACATATATAAAAATCACATTATTCAGCGACATTTATAGTACCTAGCTGAGCTGATACCTTTTTGGTGCGACATTGAACTGTCTAGGTAGATAGGTTAGGCAGTAAGGTGTGTGGGGCATTTCTGTTTCAGTTATAAGTACTTATAAGTAGGCTGTTCAAACTTATAAATTTTTTATTATTAGGTATTCTCATAAATTATCCCACCTAACTTCCAAAATTTGTTGTAGAGGTATATATATTTTTATGTCGAGCTAAATAAATATTTTCTTTCTTTCTTTCTTTCTAAATTTTGATTTGTCTGATAGTTCCGTTTAGGTTGGCCAACCTTTTGTGCAAATTTAGTAGTTTTAAGCATGGTTTTCCTGCTGAGCTTTTTCCAGGTGACTTATAGTACGAGGTTCAAGAAGAGCGTTTTAAGGGTCTCTGGACTCGTTCATAAGCTACAGTAACCGCTTGCCAACAGTTGGGCCGTATGCTTGTTTTCCACCTATAACACTTGAAAATATAGATATCGGCCTCGATTCTGTAGTACACTGACTAAACTTAATTTGAACTGTCGCTCTCTTTTACTGATAGTGCAAGCAAGAAAGAGATAGCGACAATTTTAGCTGTCAAATTAGTCAGATTTATGTTTTCCATACAAATTTAGTCGTAGTTTCATAACATGCTGATTATAACCACGAAGAAAAGCGGCATGTAAACTGATTTGACAGGAGTAGAATTCTTGAAATGTCCCTTTTGCGTACACTATAAGTAAAAGAGAGCGACAGCTTAAATTAAGTTAGTGTACTACAGAATCGGCGCCATTGTAGACTACTCTATCCACGGCTTTACAGCCTGATATCCGGTTAAAGTAGCCTTTGTGTTATTCTACGTCACAAACAATACCTGTATCTAATGTCATCGCCCGTTCACCCGTTACTGAGAGTATTAGCAAAAAATATTTAAGCAATCTTTTGCATTCATAATGTTAAAAATCTGAAGATACGTACTTTTTAGGTTTTTCTTTAGAGAGATTTATAACTTGACAACTGACTGATCAACAGCTTGTAAACAAAATATTGATTCTGATATCGTAGTATTCGACAATGAATTTTATCGCTAAGAGAAACAATGGCCTCGATTCTGTAGTTCACTAACTAAACTAAATTTAAACTGTCGCTCTCTTTTACTAATAGTGCAAGCAAGAAAGAGATAGCTACAATTTAATTGCTGCCAAATTAGTCAGATTTAAGTTATCCATACAAATTTAGTCGTAATTTCAAAACATGCTGACTATAAACACAAATAAAAGCGGCACGTAAACTGATTTGACAGTTCGCCCGCGTGGTACCCGGATAAAAACTAGCCTATGTGCATAAGCAATATATTATACAGTAAATATAATGTACTTTTATTACAAGCAACGAATCCCTGACTATAAATTGCGCCATTGAAATAATAGTTTCAATAAATACATACACCATCTAGTCGTCAGAATAGATAAAAAATAAAAAATAATGCTGGATATTTTCACACAGCATCATCTAGTCCCGATGTAAGCAGAGCTTGATGTTATGGGAACTACATGACTGATATACTACTTATATATATATTTTTTTTCGTAATACATAAATGTTTGTATCTCTGCAAATATTTGTCACGGGATCTGGGTGTTTATGTATTACGAAAATATATATATATATATATATATATTCCGCAGCGGGAATCGCACCCGCAACCTTCTGCGTCTCAGGCGGGCCTTCGCCCACTGCGCCACAGGGGTCGTCCTTATAATACTTATTGGTACTCATCTTTTAAAAATTTGTCCACACAACAGCAGCTATTATGACGGCAACACGAATGAATGACAAAATGACGTTCACAATTCCCACGTTCAAATGCCATAACTGGCTATGCAACCCTTGTACAACTTCCGCCCACAATTTTCTCCTAATAAGAACTATGATACTACTCATATTGTAAAAACGGGAATTTTCACGTACTGCACTATCGGTGAAGGCACCGACTAAGTTTCGACTCATTCCGAGAGTCTTCATCAGAGTGAGTGATCGCGACTTTCTCCTTCCGCGTCGCGTCGTGCACATCTACTACAGCAAAGCAGTTCCACTGGAACTACAAGGCTGCTTAAAAGGCGCCGCTTTAGCGATAGAGGAGATGCTTAAGGTCTGTATCAAAGGATATAGAACTTTCGCTGAAATCCATTAGTCATAATCGGATTGGCTCTAAAGCTCTTATGCAGCTATGTGTGCTAGTTGGGCCGTTATGTCTCCGGTTCGGCAACGTGCGATACCTCTGGTTATGTCTCCGGTTCGGCAACGTGCGATACCTCTGGTTATGTCTCCGGTTCGGCAACGTGCGATACCTCTGGTTATGTCTCCGGTTCGGCAACGTGCGATACCTCTGGTTATGTCTCCGGTTCGGCAACGTGCGATACCTCTGGTTATGTCTCCGGTTCGGCAACGTGCGATACCTCTGGTTATGTCTCCGGTTCGGCAACGTGCGATACCTCTGGTTATGTCTCCGGTTCGGCAACGTGCGATACCTCTGGTTATGTCTCCGGTTCGGCAACGTGCGGTTCGTTGCGGTTCGGCAACGTGCGATACCTCTGGTGTTGCAAGCGTCGATCGGTTACTGTAACCACTTACCAACAGATAGACCGTTGCTCGTTTGCCACTTTAGTTTTTTTTTTTTTTTTTTCTCTTTTAGTGGCTTTGGTATCACTGCGGCCGTCACAGGCCTATTGTGATCGATAGGTTTAGTTAGGTTTAGTTTTCTTTTGTTCTAGCAATAATGCAAAGTTGTCTGGAAGAAATCGCTGTCAGCGATAAGACCGCCATTTGTAGGACATAGGTACTTACATTGTGCTCCTCAATAAAGTGATTTCATTTCATTTCATTAGTCTAGTCATTATAATATCTGTGGTATGTTAGAATTTTCTGCTTTTTGTTATCAAATTTATTTTCCTGTTTCCCTAAATAAGTCTGTTTCTTAACAACCGCCTATTCTTATTAATGGGTGAGACTCACCATATTGTTAAGTCCTACGAAAAGTTGCACCAATTATTATATTACTTAATAACCGAGAGTTCTTATCGAAAAACTAAGAAAGGTGCAATTAATAACATAATAATAAAGCCTTGTTTACATTGTGCTAGTCAGTTTAGTCAAGTGGTTAGAACTGGTACTGGAACTGGTAGAAATAAAGTACAGCGCTGGCGGCGCCGAGAGGGACACTCACTTAAGGGCTAATCTATGGTAGATTAGCCACAAAGAGCAATAGAAAAGGCTATACTCGGGGTTTCTCTGAAGGATAATATCCGTAACTAGATTATTCGACAGAGAACGAAAATCATCGACATCCTATCCTACTAATATTATAAACGTGAAAGTTTGTGAGGATGTTTGTTCCTCTTCCACGCTAAAACTACTGAACGGATTTTGATGAAACTTTACAGTAATATAGCATATACATCAGAATAACACATAGGCTACTTTTTATCCGGGTACTACGCGAGCGAAGCCGTGGGCAGAAGCTAGTAGCTCATAATATTAGCAAGCTGTCACTTCGACAGTGGGTCATATCGTGTAAGATTAGGAAATAATGTGTGTGATGATCTGTTTGTGTGTTAGAAACAAACGCGTCCAGAAACTATAAATAAATAAATAATGCTGGACATTTCCACACAGCATCATCTAGCCCCAAAGTAAGCCGAGCTTGTGTTATGGGAACTACATGACTGATAAACTACTTATATACATTTTTTTTGTAAATACATAAATATTATACTTACATAGAAAACACCCAGATCCCGAGACAAATATTTGCAGATATAAACATTTGTCCCGCAGCGGGAATCGAACCCCCAACCTTCTGCGTCTCAGGCGGGCCTTCGCCCACTACGCCACTAGTTTGCGTCTTGATAAGTAAGTATTGTCATCGGTATGACGCATGCTCTGTCACCCTCGCATTAGACAGTCATTTCGTTCTCTGAAAAGGACTTTGTGGCCACTTTGTGCCAAAGTCCTTAGCACTCTGTCTATGTGTTGGTGATTCATGCGCTTATTGTACAAATTGTAATGTAACTTTTGCAAATAATCTGCTCAAAGCATGTCAATACATAGCGTGTTCTATGTCCCGATGTTGCATGCCTCTTATCTCCTAAAGTTGTAATTGCGTATCTTCCGAACTAATAATTTTCGTTGGCTGTATCTATCGAATGCTACGCGATAAATTTTGCTTCATACTTCTAGGAAATGAGCTTGAAAGTCGTGGGGAAGACAACTTTTGTTGCTTTGAAGCAATATATTTGCTAGATGGAGTTGCAAATCAGAAATCCTACAAATATAATAAATGCGAAAGTCTGTGTGTGTGAATGTTTGTTACCACGTATCTCCGTAACTACTAAACCGGTTTTGGTGACATTTGGAATGTAGATACTTTAGGTTCTGGAATAACATATAGGCTAATCTTATTTTCGCAAATCAACCCCTAAGGGGGTTAAACAGGGTGGTAAAGTTTCTATGGAAAAAAATATTCCTTGGTTTTAATCACTCAAAATAAACTTTAAAATAAATAATGAAACGCTTATTTTTAATTTTTTCAAAACTACCCTTTGGGGGTGTGCAATTGAGTTCTAAACTTTGTATAAATTGTAATCCTTGGTTCGATTCATTCAAAAGTTGGTGGACATAGTTTGAAGCCTGGAGACGGTCATATGCTACTTTTATTAACATACCACGCGGGCGAAGCCGCGGGCTACAACTAGTGGTTAAATAAACTGAACTTCTGGGTTGTTCAGTGACAACAAGGGGATGTTATAATACTTCTCCGACTTAACATAAAAATTCATCCCTCACTTTACCTACATGTGCGCAAAGAATTTAATGTTTTTTTCTCATTTCAGTTTTGGGTTGGTCAGAATTCTGAACACGTGTATAGAGGTATACATATTGTCAGTATGTTGCAAACTAAGGGAGAAATCGTGGTATGACACACGAACAGACAAAAGGACAGACATGACGAAACTATAACGGTCTCATTACGAAACGTGGTCTAAACTCGAGTTGAGCTCAAGTTCTGTCCGAGCCACTAAACCAAGGTTTAAATAGACATTATCGAAAAAGTAATATTATGGCAAAGCGAATAAGGTCTACAACCGCGGGCTGTCAATATGATTTACAAACATTTCAAAACCACAAAAAAAAATACACATTATTTTGATTGGCTACCAAAAGAAAGTAGGTCCTCAAAAATAGGTTGAGTTATGATAGATATAAACTAGGTGATCGCCTAGTTTATATTTTAGCAGTTATTTGTCGTCAAACCTCTTTTTGAAATGTCAAATAGACTGTCGGCCATTATATTATAGCATTCAACTTTAAACCTTGTTTCCTTTGCACAACATTTTTTCTTGAAAATCAGGAATCAAAAGTCTAAAAGATAAACCACCGATTTAAACCACCTTTCGTAATGAGACCCTTTGAGTTCCGTTTTCGCCATTTGGCCGTGGGACCCTAATAATCTAATATCTAAAAAAATCTTGCCGAATGTCTTAAACACATTATGCATAAACATATTCCTAATACAATTTCGGAGGCCGGGTTCTTTACGAAAAATATTTAATTCCAAAAACTATCGTGAATTTTAGTATTCATGTTGTAAAAACGTGCGTCGCGTCAGTGTACGCCGCGACACACTGAGGGAGAGCGTCGCGATCACTCACCCTAATTGAAGACTCTGGGAATGAGTCGAAACTTAGTCGGTGCCTTCACCGATAGATTCACCGATACCTACGGAACGTGAAAATTCCCGTTTTGACAATATGAAGAATATTTAATTTGTTTTCAGTGTGCGAGAAGGCTCATTGAACCTTTTATTTATTAACTCTTTATTGCACATTTAATTAATTTGTGAACACAGGCGGACTTAATGCTAAAGCATTTTCTACCAGCCAACCCAATTTGTTGTGATTGGCGGTAAGCTTGCTATTTGTTTTTATCAACTTATATCTATAATAGATACCATATTATTTTATTAACTACCATACCTTTTGCTATGAAGCTATTTTTTTTTCTTACCTACATGAATTTTAATTAATTCGATCGTTCTTGACGATAATGAAATCTATTATCGAATATACAGTAGGTACAGTCACGATCAGCAATTTGTACAAATTAACAAACTTTTAAATCCAAGCAAATACATGATTTCCCAAACTTTATTCGCCGTTGAAATAATGAGACAAACACACTCACTACTATATACTCACGGTATTGACCGTGATGGTCATCCTCAGATACATACTCCAATATCAAGATACCCCAAGTACGGGGTACTCGGAGGCAGGTACATCATGGCGCAAATTCATAGTCGAATGGGGGCTCCCCTAGGGGACTTTTCAGGCGCTAAGGAAAAATTCAAGTGCGAATTCAACCTTTATGCACCCAGTCATAAAGCGAATGCTGAATGGTGGATTTTGGGGACTGTTCAACCCCCGACTATGGATTCAGGCCTACATTTGGCACATGCCCGCGTTTTGCAAGTAGTTGCAAGCCCATGGCCGCTTATTAGAACACCAACTGATGGTATATTCCTTCGAATGGAAAGCTTGCGGGTTCGATTCCCGCCGCGGGACAAATGTTTGTATCTGCAAATATTTGTCTCGGGTCTGGGTTTTTTTCTATGTATAATATGTATGTATTTACAAAAAAAAATGTATATAAATAGGTATATCAGTCATGTAGGTCCCATGATACAAGCTCTGCTTAGTTTGGGGCTAGATGATGCTGTGTGAAAATGTCCAGGATTATTAATGGAATAGAATAGAATAGATTTTTCGTGATCCATAGGTGTGCGATGGGGCTCGGATCCACGATCCCCGGATACCGACCACCAGGCCAACACGTCTCAGTTGAAATAATGAATTTCGGAAAAAGGCAAAATCGCCACTTCGGCTCACCTATTTTTGTGAAATTTTAAATTTCGTGAATTCGTATGTCTGTAAACGTTAAGATATTGCTGTCTATGACTGTACAGGTACGTACATCCTGCTCTCCAGAACTTATGATGGAACCAACTACCCGAGTTATCGAAGTTTGTGGAGTGAGTTTATCTTCTGCGTTGTTTGAATCGACTCTGACTAGTTTGTATGAGTTTCATTCCAAGTTATATTACAACTAGTGGAAAGCCCCGCGACTTTGTTCGCGTTGACTTTTCCATTATATCATCCTACTATCCTATCTCATTAATATTATAAACGCGAAAGTTTGTCAGGATGGATCAAAATCACGAGATCAAAATCAGTTCATCCGTTGGGAGCTCCCAACGGATGAACTGATTTTGATCTCGTTTTTTAAAGGCTAGTAATAAAAAATGTTGTCTGTTTTCTTTCTTAGTTCTAATTTCATGGAAGAAAATGCAATATTTAAACTAAGCTCCTCAGCATAAGTTGTACTCTGTCGGATTTCTTTACTTTTTTCTATGAAAGAAGATCCTTTTATTTTCTTTTAGTTTAGTTAAAAATTAAAGCGCTCGTCTGTCTTAGCAGACTCAGACTTGTTGTACGGGCATTTTTTTAAATAAAAATCCATCTATTAAGGCACTGTTTCTCAAAGTGGGCGATAACGCCCCCTTGTGTGCGCTGGAGGCCTTCAGGGGGGCGGTAGAAGGCTCTAGAAGATATTGGGGGCGCTAAGGCGGTCTAGAGGGGAAAGCATAGGTTATGTTTAAAAACTTTTTGTTATGTTAGTCTGTTTTGGCATAATATACCTCTTGCGTTTCATTCACAGTGACTTGTGTAAAGAGAAAACAAATAGCTAGGTATACCTAGTAACCATTATTATTACTGCCTTTTAATAATAGTAGAAGACGGTCAATAGACGAAATAATTTTATTTATAGGTATATATTAGGTTTGCGAAGAGAAGAGATTTCTTGTTATAAAAATAACCCACAAAAGAAGTTTTGAACCATATCGGTGTTTAAATTGAACCTTTTTGCAAAGGCAAAACTTCCACTTGGCCATTTATATCTAAGGCGGCTTCCTACGTGACAAATTCAGCCCGAAAAAAGAGCGATCCAATGATATGCCGCGGCATCGCATCGTATCGCTGTTGCTGTCACGTTTTTATTTCTTACCCGTCGTACATAGATAGCTGAAGTAACCATACTAATTAGAATGCAACGTCATTGAATTTAAGCATAAGAAGTTTGTTAAAGCATAAGTAAGTTCCATTTTAGTATTAAAACATTCCAAGTGTCGGCGTCGTCGCTGTCGTTGAAGAGTTTAGTCCAATTTTCTGTCAAAAAATTAAATAGGAGTTTTATATTGAACTACTTTAGATAAAATGTCGATAAATATCAAAATGTTTTTTACATTTATACTCAATTCAATCCAAATACATCCAATTGGAAAGACGCGCAAAATATACAAAAAAAAACCTTATCGCGCGCCGTTCTCTCACGTAGGACGACACGTTATAATTAATTAAACCAGTAGTTTAGGTTTAGCAACCGTATTGTTTTGCAACCGCATTCGGCGGGAAGTACTGCCGGCTTGCGTTTCCATTGTTTGTTATTCGGGTCAGCTAGCTACCTGAATTTCTATGATATTATATTTGACGAAGTTTTACACGCCATACATATATCCAACCAAAGATTGGTCTTTCTGTTTAACCTACTTCAGACTAGAATATTATTGACGAAGTACGTGGCTCGGCGGGCCGGCTGGGCCAAGAAAGGTGCGAATACGATTCCCGGTGCGGGACAAAATGTACAATCCTTCCTACTAATATTATAAACGTGAAAGTTTGTGAGGATGTTTGTTACTCTATCACGCAATAACTACTGAACGGATTTTGATTTAACTTCTCAGTAATATAGCTTATACATCAGAATAACACATAGGCAACTTTTTATCCGGATACCACGCCGGCGGCAAACGTAGTGTAGGACGCCCTCCGGCCAGGTGGAATGACGATCTGCGAAAGACTGCAGGCAGATGCTGGATGCGGCAAGCTGAAGACAGGGCGCTATGGCGCTCATTAGGGGAGGCCTATGTCCAGCAGTGGACTAATATAGGCTGATGATGATGATGACGACCACGCCGGCAAAGCCGTGGGCAGAAGCTAGTCTTTTATACATTAGTAATCGTCGAAACCTTACGCAATTTTGTATTGACGATTTGAGACTTGGAGACTTTAAGACTGTGTTATCCATAGACACTAGCTTCAGGTCTATGGAATGATATTCTTGGCGCAGACTGTAGGTGACGAAGACAAGAGTTTATTTTCGTATTGATCTACTTTTAACAAGTTTATTTTGCAAAAAAAAAATGACTATAGGGTGATATTTGAACTCAAAAATTACTTACTTAGTACATGGAGAACCATATATCCTGTTCATCCTTTCGGATTTCGTCCAAACTGAACATTTTGAGCTTACACCAAAGTTTTTACTAGCAACAATGCTCAGGTCTATCAGAGCAGATAATCCTGGAAACGGCTGCAAATGCCAATTACTGCTTAACATAGCCACGGACAAACTATGGCCTCAAAAGGCTATAGGTTTGACTTATAACACCCCTATTTTTCAACGCAACGTCAGGAGCGTTTGTTTGTTTGGAGGCCACGGACAAACTATGGCCTCAAAAGTCATTAGGTTTCACTTATATCACCCCTATTTTACAACGCAACGTCAGGAGCGTTTGTTTGGTTGGAGGCCACGGACAAACTATGGCCTCAAAAGGCTATAGGTTTGACTTATAACACCCCTATTTTTCAACGCAATGTCAGGAGCGTTTGTTTGTTTGGAGGCCACGGACAAACTATGGCCTCAAAAGTCATTAGGTTTCACTTATATCACCCCTATTTTACAACGCAACGTCAGGAGCGTTTGTTTGGTTGGAGGCCACGGACAAACTATGGCCTCAAAAGTCAATAGGTTTGACTTATAACACCCTTTTTTTCAACGCAACGTCAGGAGCGTTTGATTGTTGGTCTGTTACCATGTTTCTCTGCAGTTGTAATGCAGTTTTCTGCAATAGAATACAATAGTTAACTTTATATTTTTTTTTTCAATAGGTGTTTTAAGATATACGTTACAGTTGTTGAGAGATGCGCATAATTTTTAAATAGAATTAGCTGGCGTGGCCCAAACTTGGCTTGTAAGACTGTATCGTGAGTCTCAAAAATACGAATTCGCGTTGGGTGAATCGACTGCTTTGCAAAATTATATGATATGAATATTAATATTGTGAAACAAATTGATAAATTATTAAAAAACCTACTACAACAACCGATCTCTATATCTTCAAGGTGGGTCTTAGATACGTTTGGGTGTCCTGGGGGTCGAGACAAATACCTCACGCTTTCTTTTCCTTTCACGCTAACGCAAATTTGTCAAGGTAAAACTTGGCAGCTGGCACGTGACATTTCCGCAGCTAATGTCATTTCCATACAATTCAATCTTTCCTCAGGCGTTAACGTCAACAGAAAGTGGTATTTGTGTAGACCCCCTGGTTAAATAAACGATCGCGTTAATGGTTTAAAATTTAGCAAAAATTTGTTTAGTCTGGGTTTCAAAAGAGGAAGTGATTCTAAAATCGGGGCGGTGTGTTTTTGTGTATATGAAACTCTTCGTTGTACAGGTCCTAATCAGATTAGATTTTTTTCCAGAATTCTGAAAACTGCATAATTTCTAACAATAAAATTTTTTGTAAAACTGTAGACGGTTATTCCATGTTGGTCCCTATATTTTCTTTATTTCTTTGTTGTTTTAGGCATGGTCCTGGTACATGAAAATATTTTCTGAATAGGATTAGTAGTTTTTAGTAAGTACTTGCGAATTCGTCGATATTTTTGACACCATTAATTACTCCGTCATGCGTAATGAATACTATTCGAATAGTGATTTCTTTGCTACTTAGTAAATGTATATATACGAAATAGTTTTATTTGTTAGGAAGAACATTGAATTATTTAAAACTTTCAAAAGTAAACGCCAAAGCTTCAAAATTTGCTGTCCAAAAAATAATACTGCACTGTTTAACAACAGTGTATTCCGTATGGGACCACGGATATACAATCATTTGCCCAAATGTATTTTAGAAATAGACCAAAGTCATTATTTTAAATTAAAACTTAATAAGTTACTCGTACAGAAGGCTTATTTATTTATTTAATACTTTCGTACAAACAATGTAGTGCTAGGAGGACTTAATGCTAAAGCATTCTCTACCAGTCATCCTGGGCGTCTAGTACAATGTACATACACTACAAATAATATATTTAATATACTTAATAATAATATATAAAATATTGAAAATAAATTTAAACAAATAAAACACTTAAATATTAATTGATAGTGGCATCAGAGAGGGGGGAAGTTGAAGAGAAAAAGTAATCAATTGTTCAATAAGGCTTACTATCATGTTAATGAATATCTTATTGACAAATTCTAATTACTTAAATTATTATCATTTCTTTTATATTGTACTATTCTATGTACATTTAATTTTATTCATTTGCGTGATATGACATCGCATTTCTGTATAATTACTGAAATCATATGACATTTATAAATTTTGCATTCTTGTGAGCTAACCATGGCTGTATCTACTTTATTTTTTGCCACACTCTGTAACCCATGTTTCGCCAATAAATGAATCTGAATCTGAATCTGTATCTAAATTATTCCAGTATGGTCCCATGAAAATATTACCTAAATTCGATTGCTTGGTGGTTTTTGCAAAAATCGTATCCAACAGTAGAGTATTCGTTCATGCTATGTAAATGGAGTGACAAATAAATATCAGTGTTCGGAAAACCAAATTGAAATGTTTTTTTTTTTACTTGAAAATTCGTTTGATTAATGTATCATACTATCAGTTCTGAACTGTATTTGAACCTTAAAGCATTGAAAGAGTACAAGTGACCCCTAAATTGGCCGCTGCCCTGGAATCGGTTCAACGATCTCGGGTCGACGGCCTCGCTTTCAGAACCGCTTTCCGCTACGAATATAAAGCGACTTTATATATTAGTTTACCTGTTGTATGGTTGAAGTGAATATGTAAATAGAGTAAATAGATCTTTAATAATAATAATAATGCTGGACATTTTTGCACACAGCATCATCTAGCCCCAAACTAAGCAGAGGTTGTTGGGAACTACATGACTGATATACTACTTATATACTTTTTTTGTAAATACATACATATTGTAATACATACTATGTTCTATGTATGTAGACATGAAATTGATTAATGCAGCAAGTTTTTGACGCTTCCGTTCGATAGTGAATTGGTTTAGTTGAACTATCTGTAGATCGTTTGTTGGTGTTTACATAAAGTGTCTCATCTGTATTTTTCGTATTTTTATATATCATATACAAGCCTCTGCCCAACGCTTCGCCCTTGCAGTACCTATAAGAATCTGTGTGTTATTCTAGGCCACGATCTATACTTGTTTCAAATTTCATATAAATCGGTTTAGCCGCTACGGGTATTAGTAGCAACAATCATTCAAACAAACTTTTATAAAGTTTGTTTGAATGATATATAACATTTAGTGACCTACATATCCATAAATACTGTAGCTGTATTGTTTTCCTGTAAATATATGTGAGAACATTATGTTAAACTGCACTTTAATGTTACGCACACAAGACATAATTTATTTTCTCCAACACTCGGTGATTTCCGAGTGCCAGACAACCAGTTGCATTTCAACACAATATTTTGGAAGAGAGGTTTTGATTTCGTAGTTTCTTTAATATTTTCAGCATTTTCTTGTTAGTTAAAGATTACGAAAGCTTATGCCCGTCTCTACTAGGCTTAGGTAAAGACTAAAGCGTCTCTAATATATATTTTTTCTTAGAAATCTGCCACTAAGGTCCGTAAGAATTTTCTCTTAAAATTTAAACTACAATAGGTTAAATTAAAATAGCAAGTTTAAAAGAAAGAAAATCTTCTATCAAGTTTAATCTTCTATCTTCGATTGTTTCATAAGTTCAATGGTAGTTGATCCACAAATTTGTTGTTATATGACATTAGATCAAACCATGGATTAACTTGTATAATAGACCAGCTGCGCCCCGCGGTTTCACCCGCGTACGTTTCGAGTCCATGGGAGCATCGGGATAAAAAGTAACAGCTATAGGTAACAGCTATGTACGTATCTATCAAGTTTCATCGCAATCGGTTAATTAGTTTTTATTAATTAAAACTAATGTACCGATACTGGTACTGATAATTTAGCTTTCTATTGAGTTTTAAAAATGGTTAAAATCGGTACATTAGTTTCGGCGCCTATTCTTATTCTTATTCTTTATTGTACACACAGATAATACAGACAAAAGACTTACATATAGGACATGTACAAAGGCGGGCTTAACCCTAACAAGAGTTTTCTTCCAGCAAACCTTTGAGGATAGGGACAGCTGATAAATAGCGGTGGGTACGTGTACACAAATGGGGAAAAAATATACAATAATAGCACACATTTATATATATATATATATATATATATATAACTCAAATTATACATACATACAATATATACATATTAAATATTCACAAGGAGAGGTAGTACTCTTTAACTCTAAGCTTGAAGATGCTCAGCGATGGACTGGCGCGGACAGAGTGGGTATTATTCGGTACAAACAAACAAAAAAAATGTTTCCCCTTTATAATATTAGTATAGAGTATAGATTTACGAAATCCAAAATTTAAACTACTATCGATACTATGACCCTAAGACAGGTTTCTTTGCCTGAACTTAGTGTAGACATTAACCTAATATTTTATTTTATATTGATCAGGCTTTGATAAGGATTTTAATTTAATTATATCAAAAACGAGGTTATTAGTCGGTTTGTCCAAGTAAAAGCACAAAAATTTAGGTTAAAACACAGTAGAAATCTTCGTTTGTTTGTCGTTTGGGTTATTTTAGTAGTAGTTGACCTCTGTGGCGCAGTGGGCGAAGGCCTGAGACGCAAAAGGTTGCGGGTTCGATTCCCGCCGCGAGACAAATGTTTGTATGATCTGCAAATATTTGTCTGGGATCTAAGTATTTTCTATTTATAATAATGTATGGATTTACAACAAAAAAAATAGTTTATCAGTCATGTTAGTTCCCATAACACAAGCTCTGCTTAGTTTGGGGCTAGATGATGCTGTGTGAAAAATGACCAGCATTATTTATTTATAGATAGATATAGATGGTATTGATATCTTCTACTGAAAACGGCCTTTTCTTCTACTGAAAATGTTGACTAGACAAATACCACATTCTGTTAGCGTTAACGCCTTCGGAAAGATTTAATTGTATAGTAATAAAGTTAGCTGTGGAAATGTCACATGACTACTGCCAAGTTTTTCCTTGACAAATTTGCGTTGGCGTAAGAGGAAAATTAAGCGTGAGTTATTTGTCTAGGTTCCCTGGTGATGAAAGGATTTAGTGCTTCGCAAGGGCTTAAGAGCACAGTAAGACAGTACTTAGATCATAAAAAATATGAAAAAGACCTCATGTTTCACGAGAAAATGGATACTAAGAAGTCTTGCATCATACATACTGAGAGCATGCATTCGCAAAACTTTTACTTCTATGAAATACGATGGATGTAAGAGAAAATTATAGAAATTTCTTCGAATTTCTCTTGCTTCAAACCGGAACGATGTCTAGTATCGAGCACCATTACAAGGCGCTTGTTTATTGAAACGTAACAGATACCAACGTAATAAAATAATAGTACTTTAACGTACCTATTTTACACTATTTTGTGGTACCTAGGTACCTGAATAATTATCAAGTTACGAAAAATAAAATAAAAACATTTTCACGATTTTAACCCCCGTTATATACTATAAGACTTCACCCCAAGACGACTACGAAATCAAAAAATGATTTGGGCATAACATGAGAAATAAAATAAAAAATTGGTTACCTACCCTATGATCTCTTTTGTTTACCGTGGTACCATTACAATGTACAATTGTTTTCCCCTATACTAAAAACTAAAACTAAGGTTGTTTCTAAAGAAACCCTGCGGCTAACAGCGAAGCTGGCCCAGTTTGCCATGGTACTGTGTTGATTTTTTTTTGCTGTCGTTCCATCACGTCGATAGTACCACGGCAAATATTTTGTTTTGTTATCGGTGGTACAAATATAAAAAAAGGAAATAGGATACAAAAAATAGAAATAGGATTTTGGGACAGATAAAAAAAAATCAATAAATGGGTACTTAGCCTTATTATAAGTAGAACTGAAAAGTAAGTACTCGCGCACCTTTCTGATCCGTCTCAACAGTTCAATGTTGCGCCAAAAAGGTGTCCGCTCAGCATATGCTGGGTAGGTAGGTAGTGACGTCACATACGCCATACATAATATATTCAAAAGAAAACTTACTTTCCGGGTTTCATGGGTACCTACCTGTACTATTTTTTTATTGCTTTATGTGGCTTTAGTATCACTGCGGCCGTCACAAGCCTATTGTGATCGCCAGTTGCTTTCTTCTTCCCTCAATGGGCGTTCAAAGTTCACCGCTCGACTCTGCAGCCGTTAAAAACTGCAGGATATTTTTAGGCATGATGGGTCTCATTAAGAAACGTGGTCTAAACTCGAGTTGAACTCAAGTTCTGTCAGAGCCACTAAACCAAGGTTTAAATAGACATTATCGAAAAAGTAATATTATGGCAAAGCGAATAAGGTCTCCGCGGGCTGTCAATATGATTTACAAACATTTCAAAACCACAAAAAAATACACATTATTTTGATTGGCTACCAAAAGAAAGTAGGTTCTCAAAAAGAGGTTGAGTTATGATAGAAATAAACTAGGTGACCGCCTGGTTTATCTTTTAGCAGTTATTTATCATCAAACCTTTTTTTGAAACGTCAAATAGACTGTCGGCCATTTTATTTTAACATTCAATTTTAAACTTTGTGTGCTTTGTTATAACAATTTGTCTTGAAAAATCAGGATTCAAAAGTCTGGTCTAACTTTGAGAGATAAACCACTGATTTAAACCACGTTTCGTAATGAGACCCGATGAGTTTTAGGTCATCTGGGCTGAGAATGTGTTTGCCCAGATGAAGGCTACGCTTATGTATCAGTACCTATACTAGGTACTAATCCCACACGGAAACCCGCGTGACGTGCGTATTTTTGACCTTTTTGGCACCTTTTTCTATGGTTATTGTATGTAGTCAAGATAATGTAGGTACCTACAATATCTATATTAATGTAGGTGTACGTGTCTGTTGGGTGTAACGATAATTTCTCAACAAGTCGTTTTAATTAATGTGCTGAGATATAATTGAAGCAAACTGTAACCTTCTTATTTATAATCACTTGGTATTTTAAGCAGCGTGCTAAAAGTTGCCTGCGTCTTTCCGTTGTTTTGTGTTGGAAAAGGACAGGGTTAGATTTAGTGCTAACTTATTGAGTGTTTATGAATAACATGGAATGTGTCCATAGCGTATAAGCATGTTACGAGTATATCTCAGTAAGACGTACCGCAATTTAGCTTGTGGGACTAAAATGGTATTGACAATAGACATACAATAGGCTTCAGTGTCTCAATAAGTAGTTCAATCTGGGCAATACAAAAAATATTGCAAGCGTAAATGTTTCCTTCATGAATAAGAGGAAATGTGTATATCACAGCCAATAGCGTGAAGGCACGTTATATCTCAGTATGACGTATCGTATTGTAGCGTTGCCATGTAGGACTAAAATGGTATTAACAATTGACCTAAATAATAAGGTTTCAGTGTCCCAATAATTAGTTTTTCCGGTATTGCTCATTGCAAGCGAAAATGGTCTCTGTACCTTGAGAAACCAATTTGTGGTTCATGAAAAACTTCACCCATTTGTCTAAAGTTGAATTTAATCAGGTAAAAAATTCGCAATTGATTCCCAAATTCAATTGAACTATACCTACCCATTCTGAATCGCGATTCAGGTATCAATATTTATACAGTTTTTCATAAAAATCGGGGAAAATCTGTGTTTGAATTTTGATTTATGCTCTAATTTATTTTTGGAAAAAGTCTCTAAAGTAATTTTAAGCCAAGACTTATGAAACAGGCTACACAAAGGGTTGGTTACCTTTGGCTTAGTACGTTCCTACACATATCAAAAAAGTTTTCGGTTAGAAATCTTAACATACCTACTTTTTAACTTGTGAAATATTATTTAAAATTATATAACGAATTGTTTTCTTGATAAAAATACAACATTTAGAATATAATCAAACCATTTTATGTATATTTTTTATGCTTTAAATGAATAAAAATAATAAAAAGCGATGCCTAATATAGACCGATTAAGATAAAATAAAAATTGATTATTTTGTGTCACATTTAAAGAATGAAATAAATAAATAAATAATGCTGGACAGTTTCACACAGCATCATCTAGTCCCAAACTAAGCAGAGCATGTATTATGGGAACTACATGACTGATAAACTACTTATAAATACTTTACTAAAGAAGTAAATGTATGAGTAATTAAAAAATAATAATTAGATTGACAACAAAAACGTTAACTCAGCATTATGTTAAAGAAGCCCTTTGTGCCACTAAAACGCTGGTCTTCCCTGACACCAGTGAAAAGGAAAAAGATCATATTTGAACCGTTTAAAATGATCGCAAACTTTATGTGTGTATAAATGAATAGGAAATATTATTACTCAACAAGTACGCCATAGTTTCAGCTGTTTATCAGGCAGATTATTGCCCCAGATAAGATACTTTATCAGGCGCTATTGAAGCAGGCTCCAAACATCCACCCTTGAGGATAAGATACGGCTCACTAGCGCTCGTGATTCTTATAATACATCCTTATAAATATCCTTAGGGCCCGTGTTATCTATCTTTAGCTGATAATTTAATTAGGTTAGGAAGACCATTATAGTTGATCTAGTCAATACTCAATTTGTTCTTTTTATGTGACAGTTGCACGCCTATCAAATTCCTCATTCTTAGCAATAAAGACGTCTCGAATTAATGCCATACTTTATTTTTGCTGGCAAACAGATGGTGACGTTCTATGAGTAATCTAAACCACATACTGTAAAAATATATTATTACGTAAATCGAATCGGTAATATAGTTTGGATATTTCCGAATTAGAACAAATATCAATAAATGCGTACTTTTTTTGCCAATGAAACTAAATTTGTTGTAGTAAATTACCTAGTTATTTATTATTCTGAATAGCCAGACCGTCATTATGACAAATTCGTCTGACTCTATTAGATGAAAAATCAACTACCTCTTAGAATTGGTATAACTTTGCTATGAAATATTCTATATGAATCCTTCTTAGTTGAAAACCTTCTCCATCACTCTCTGTTGGCTGCGGTCGTCCAATTTTTCTTGAACAAAGTTTAGCGTAACTTTATGTAGCAGTTGTTACCGAAGATAGCTTACAGCCGCTTAGCATTCCTTTAACTGAATATAATGTAGCCTAGAACGAATGAATGAATGTATGAAAATACTATATTGAACCAAGTATTATATTTTTTTCAGGAAAAAATAAAACCGACTTTGAATTACAGGAATTTTAATGTCTTTTTTTTATGCTTAGGGTAATTTTCACGTATTTAGAAAAAAAATATATTGGACCACCTTTGAAGAATCATTAAAATCGGTTCACAATTGGCGAAGATATAACGTAGTATCTTACACACAAAAAAAAACATTCAGACGGATTGAGGAGAACCTTCTCCTTTTTTAAATCGGCTGAACAAGACAATAAAATAAACAAATTTTCATATAAGTTAAAGTACAATAGGCGGCCGTATCGCTTAAAATCTCTTCCAGACAACCTTGGAATGGAGCGGATTCTAAGTAATTGTACGTAATATATACAAAAAGAGAGTGCAAAAGGGTTATACAAACTAATAGATGAATTTAATTACATATACCTAGCACACTATATATTTAAGGATATTATTACTACTATACCACGTACCTTAATAGTAAGGTACGTGGTATAGTCGTATATCGTTTGGAGGTCCTTCCTTATGTGCAACACTCGAGAAGGCGAGTGACCTCTAAACGAAACGTCAGCAGGAGAATAGTAAAGTAAGAGTACGTAGTATCGTCGTAATAAAATCATAAAATGATACCAAACCACGATAATTTCAATGCAATATGCTATATGCATTCGCTAGCATTTCACAGTGTGATTATGTTTGAACTTTTGAAATGAAATTGGCTAGAGATGTGTGTTTTATTAGGTGTGATCTGTCACATTGAAAATTTGCTGCATTCAACAAAACATTTCTTTAGACTTCTGGCATTTCCTTAATGGGGTTTTAATAGGGGGGTTACTGTATAGGGAAAGTGTTAAAGTGGGATTAATAAACCTACAATATTATGTGTATTGGGCCGCTTGTCAAATGAGGCTTTGGTTGGCACGATTGGTCGGTGAAAGTACCTCAGATGTTTCATCCGGCTTCGTTCTGTCGTCGTTTCTCACGACATCATTTTCTATTTTAAATGCCACTTCACGATATTTTATTTTAAACAGTACTTGTACAAAATAATTAAAATACACACTTTAAAAATAGGTAACAGTAAGATTTTTACAAAGACAAGGAAGATTATTTGTGTTAATTAGTTACATCTGTGCCGTGTGGGCCAAACAAGACAGACAGGACCTACGAAGGATGATCTCACAAACGTGCATAACTATATTCTTTATCGTACACACAAATAAACACTTACAAAAAAGGCAGAATTAAATAACATGTACAAAGGCGAGCAAAGTCAAAGTCAAAATTCATTTATTTTAAAATCACAAGGATCACTTTGAAACGTCGGTTGTTAGTGCCTGTTCCTCCGCGACCAAGCCAGGAAAGAAAGGCAAGAAAACAAGGCTGGTTATTCTTTTTAATGATCCTTTTATAAAACAATAGGTTCCTGTATTTTTTTATCGAGTTGGAGCATTTTCAATCCCAAGAGTTTTAATAATCTAAATAATCAGATATTTTTTAGTATGCCTTTTTATAAAGTTTTTGTTTTTGAATAACCCTAAGAGTTTTTTTCCAGCACTGCCCAGTGCTTATTAGTAGTTTTACCATTTAAATTTAGTACAATTCAAGTACCTATCATGTAATTTTAATTTTAATCTAAATAAAATCTATATATAACATAACAAAACATACCTTAAAGTCATGCCCTTGTCCCGGATAAGGCATAGACCACGGATTTCCACATGCTACGATCCTCTTACCTCATTAGCTCATCGCATTCTTCATACAAGCTCATCCGTTAAGGGTAGGTACTCTTGACTGAGCTTTCTCCAAAACGTCTCCAATCTGCAGGTCGATCACACTAACTCAAGGCTATCGAGATGGCAATCAATTTTGACACCAGTTCCTTATTTTAATGGCCCATCCATAAAAAAAACGGAACGTCCACTATGAAACCAATTTTTTTCATTCGCATTGTCCATATATGGCTCATCCAGCTTACAAATTGGCGTGATACGATTCATCCCATCCGATGATACCAGCCATGGGAAATTAGTGTGATCGCCCCTCTGGACAGAGTACGTTCGCCGAGGCCTTCCCTTTTCAACTATCCCATTCACGCTTGTATACTTGTTTTATTAATCTTCTTTCATCCATCCTCTACATGTCCAAACCATCTCAGCATACCTTTCTCAAGTACAACTATATCATCATCCCTTTTCAACTATCCCATTCACGCTTGTATACTTGTTTTATTAATCTTCTTTCATCCATCCTCTACATGTCCAAACCATCTCAGCATACCTTTCTCAAGTACAACTATATCATCATCCCTTTTCAACTATCCCATTCACGCTTGTATACTTGTTTTATTAATCTTCTTTCATCCATCCTCTACATGTCCAAACCATCTCAGCATACCTTTCTTAAGTACAACTATATCATCATCTTGTCCTATTCCCACATTACGTAAGGTCGGCATAACATGTTTTTTTAATCCACTCTCCTCTATCAGCCGTCACCTCAGTACTCACTCCTTTCACACAATCTTTTCTTTGACTTACCTCTACTCTTATTTCCTTACTCTTCTCGTAATGTAATATTTTTCCCTTCTCATGACGTGCCCATACCACGCTAATCTATTACTATATATATGAGAAATAAATAATTTGTGAAACGGCGTGAACGGCATTTTTAGAAACAGTAGAGCTCCTTCTGAACACCTATTTTTCAGTAAGGCAAATTCTTTAAAATAGTATTGTCCATCCTAAGGTTGTCTGTAAGAAATCAGCTTTCAGCGATAAGACCGCTCATTGTGAGTTTCTTTTGTTTTTTGTTCTTTTTTATGTTTCTGTGTTTTGTAGGTACTGTAAATTGGTGTTATACTAATGTTATAAAGAGGAAAGATTTTTTGTTTGTTTGTTTGTATCGAATAAGCTCCGAAACTATTGGACTGATTTTAACCATTTGACACCAAATGAAAGCTAAATTATCAGGAAGTAACATAAGCTATCATTTATTTAAAAAAAAAAAGATCCTAAAGAAAATTGCAATAATGTAACCCAAAATTGCAAAATTTTGCCTATAAAATTCATTATTTGGCGTGCGCTGGAAAAACTATTGATGATACATAAAAATGATGTACTACATGATTAAAGTACTCATTATTACCTACAAAAAAGTCCGCGAGGGCATATATCTAACGATTACAGTTTACCAACAAGTGTGCCCTATACTTGTTTGTTACTTAAGTTGTATAAAAAAATATACGATTTTAGTGGAAAATCTCATCAAAATCTCAATAGTCCACTGCATAATGTAAAGATCCTAACGGAGATAACGGTACCACGAATATATTTAACAGATCTAACCAGTCGACAACAGATTATTCCATCTCTGGGTTATTGCAACAAACAAGACCTTGCCTTTCTAACACAATCGCATAGATTAAAATCGTTCGTCATCGGTTTTTAGATGTGCCCACTGCTGGGGCTCAAGCTTATTCTCACGAAAGTAAAGGTTTTATTCCAAAGAGTATCGTGAATTTGATTATTCATTTGTAAATACGGGAATTTTCACATCTCTCGGAATGAGTCGAAACTTAGTCGGTGCCTTCACCAAAAATTCCCGTTTTTACTATATGAAAGTAAAGGTATTATGTAGCTGGTGGCCCATTTGTAGTCTAAGGCAAAATTAATAGGTTTTTATTCGTTGAAATCACAAAGATCATATAAAAAAAAAACTGTTTGTTTACGAAAACTACGTGAATTTAATATTTTTAAGTGAATTTACGGAGTTTCTTCTTAGCTTTCTTTTCTAGAAGAATAAGGCAACAAACTCAAAAACTGGTCAATTGTTTTACTAGTTATCTTTGTTACGGAACTGGAATACAGGGTATCTCAGAAAATTATACTAATCTGAAAGGGAATGATTCTGCCCATGGAATGAACGAGTCTCCTGAGAAAAAAAAAACGCTTTAATTTTTTTTTCGGGTGAATTATAAATAAAATAAGTATATAAATAATGGTGGACCTTTTTTCACACAGCATAATCTAGCCCCAAATTAAGCAGAGATTGTATTATGAAAACTACATGACTGATATACTATTTTTTTTTTGTAAATACATACATAGAAAACACCCAGACCCGAGACTAATATTTGCAGATCATACAACCATTTTTCTCGCGGCGGGAATCGAACCCGCATCCTTCTGCGTCTCGGGCGGGCCTTCGCCCACAGAGGTCGACTTGAAGAGAATTCTTTGGAACATCCTTTAAATAGCTGTATTTTGTACTATGTGCCAGCCCTAAGACTTAACCGCTCATGTTCGGTTAAAAGTCTTGACATCGCAAAACTATATAGATTATATTAGATTTTTGCCAAAACAACAGATTATTACCGTCAATTTTTCAAAGCAAATAGCTCTCGGGATATAAATATCCTGGAACACCCTGTAAAACTCCTAATGGTACGGTTATTGCGAACAATGGCGACAATATATAGGCTGAGCCAGCGGCAACACGGCCAGTAGGTACCAAGACTTTCAAGTTTTTTCCCTTAGTTTTGATTTTTCCCGATTTTACCGGCTGTGAGATTTTCGCCAGCAAAGAACATTCGAATAATTTCGATCAGGCTGGTAACGGTCTTGTGGTTTGGTTGGTATAGCCCGCGGGTGGGTACCAAGCGTGCCAAGGGAGGTTGCAGTTTCGAGTCTCGCTGAGGTTAAATTTATATATATATTATAATGGCCTCGATTCTGTAGTACACTAAAACTAAATTTAAACTGTCGCTCTCTTTTACTGATAGTGTACGCAAGAAAGAGATGGCAAGAATTTTACTCCTGTCAAATCAGGTAACGTGCCGCTTTTCTTTATGTTTATACTCATACTCATACTCATACTCATACTCATACTCATTTATTTTTAACCATGGGAACATAGAATACACTTGGTTACGTCGAAACTTACTACTTAGAATGGTGCTAGAAACAGGCAAGTATTTTACTTACATACCTATGAATGTTTACATAATTATAATTAATTACTGCTGTAAAGGGGCATTGTCAAAAAAATAGTCAGCATGTTTTGATATCACGACTAAATTTGTATGGGAAACTTAAACTGACTAATTTGATAGCACTAAAATTGTAGCTATCTCTTTCTTGCTTGCACTATCAGTAAAAGAGAGCGACAGTTTAAATTTGGTTTAGTTAGTGTACCTACTACAGAATCGAGGCCATAACCTTGTGATTTCTATTAAGCGTGGATGAACAACTAAAAACAAAATAACAATAGTAACAATGTTATAGGTTATAAGTAGTCTATACTAATATTATGAAGAGGAAAGATTTTTTTGTTTGTTTGTTTGTATCGAATATGCTCCGAAACTAATGGACCGATTTTAACCATTTCTTCACTAATAGAAAGCTAAATTATCAGGAAGAAACATAGGCTATAATTTATTTTTAAAAAATAGAGATCATTAAGAAAATTGCAAGAATGTAACCCAAAGTAGCAAAATTTTGCCTATAAATTTCATTATTTGGCGTGCGCTGAGAAAACTATTGATGATACATACAAATTATGTACTACATGATTAAAGTACTCATTATTACCTACAAAAAAGGCCTGGAGGGATATCTAACTATCATAGTTAAGTCACAATAGCAGCTTTTGTGTTCTAAAATTTAATTAGATCGCCGGTAGAACAAAAGTTGGTTACATACGTATCGTAGTAATAACGCTTATTCAAATAAATAGTTTTATCATCAATGTCGAAGTCATCACGAGTATAAAATGGAAACTTACGCGGGTTTAACAAAAAAAATTAAAGTAAAACAATATCGTTCCTTGTTGAAATAATAAGGGGTTACTACTAACATACGTTGCCTGGAAGAAATCGCTTTCAGCGATATGACCGCCCATTGTGCATTTCCTTTTTTTTGTTGTTCTTTTTACCATGTTTCTGTGTTTATATTGTAAATTGGTATTATGCACAATAAAGAGTTTATCTATCTATCTATAGGTATCTGTGTATCTAAGGAACAAATGGCAAAGTAAAAATCAATAAACGCAGCAAGGATTTTTTTCTACAGAAGACTTCTCGGAATGAGTTGAAACAAGTGCCCCATCGATAACTAGTGACGTTTGTGAAAATTCCCGTTTTGTATACCATGCATTCACACGATAGTTTTTGTAGATACCGAATGGGTTCTTACATTTGGCATTTACAAATTGGGGGCCATCATAGCATAGTTAAATGCATCGTGGGCAGATTTTAATATCTTGCCAAATAACTAATAGTTTTCGAAGAAAGAGAGGAAAAGAAAGGAATAGGGAGAAGGTTTTCGAATGGCGAAAACGAACCGGATTACGTAATGTAGGAATAACTGTTACTGATTGCGAGAAGGTGTTGGTTGTAGGTAGCCCAAGATCGTTCGTCATGGCACTCTTTTGGGTAGACCTTTCATTAACAAATTCGGGGCCATCATAGCATAGCTTAATGCATCGTGGGCAGATTTTAATATCTTGCCAAATAACTAATAGTTTTCGAAGAAAGTGAGGAATGGGGAGAAGGTTTTCGAATGGCGAAAACTTACTAGATAGGAATAACTGTTAAAGATTGCGAGAAGGTGTTGTAGGTGTAGCCCAAGATCGTTCGTCATGGCACTCTTTTTGGTAGGCCTTTGTCTATTATGTGGATTTCTAAAGTTGTTATGATGTTGGGTTATGAATGCGCAATACATACTCTTTTAAACAATATTTCGTGTCAATGCACTCATTATATGCTGAATCTTGTATTCCACGCCCTTGTTATGCGATTCTGATATGCCCTTCATTCGTCCTATCTTCGTCATCGAGTTTATTGGCTCAATGCTTACTGTCAACAAATAACCTAACCCTTAAGAAACCACTAAACCAACGATACAACCAGATAGTCTTCAAAAACAAAATCTGTAAGTCAACGCACATTTATAATTTATTATCACTGAACACAATTAAATTAGGTGGGCAAGCTACCATGTTTATAAATAAACCACGCGGTCGACGCGACACGCTTATAACCTTGTGGCGATTCCCAAGTTATCCGCTAGATGGCGTTACTGGTCGCGAAAAGTTTATATTCTTTTCAGGTTATGTCACGAAATGATATGATCTACTCTTTGTTCGATGTGTGGATGTAAACTTTTAATGAGCCTTTTATATTTGTTTCGTTCCCTTTGTTTAGAATATGCGTTGGAAAATTTACCGTTCTATTTTTGCCTTCATCATGTCACTTGTCTTTTTGGTCACCTTGCCCTTTCTTACCAGCTGTAAGTATGTAAGCCCAAGAGTGGTGATGAAAGGATGATAATGCGAGTCCTCATTTTTCTGATTTCAAATGTGACATGTTATTACATGTCATGGTAGGTAGGTACCAATAGTATTTTGGTTCTAAAAAGCTGAACTGATGTAGGTATTGGCCAGAGAAAACGAAAGACAGAACTAAAAAACACAGTTTTTTTTGTCCTCTGTGTTAAAAAAAATCTTTTTATTAATACCTACCCGGCACCAATCAATTACTGTGGTAATGAATATCCGGTTCCATCAATCCATACAAGTTGGAAGTTTAATAAGATTTTCATCAATCGTTACGTATGCTTCACGTTCCTTTCGCTATCTTATCTGTTAATAGTATATAGAGATAATTTATTATGTGAGGAAGTATTCAATTATTCAATATTTTAATGTGCAATTGCCGCAAGTATGTGACTCACAGCTGTTTTATGTATTCTTATGTATTTTCTGATTTGCTTTCTAGTAGTTTTCCTTGACGCCATTAGAGACTTACATAAGAAATTCTATGTTTAGCTTGCTTTTTCTGCGACGTGGTTAGATAACGTGTCTTGATATTTTTTCCGCGACGGCAGGAGATTTATGACAATATTACATAATATAATTAACATTATGTAAGTAACTAAAAATACTTTGCTCTTTAAGATTGCTTGGGCATTGGCCCATGTTGTCATGTAGCACAACAGGCGATCTTGTCGTTTAAAGGTATATTTTTTAGGCAACTTTCATTAGATACAGGTAAGTAATTGATATATTTAGTACCTACCTAAAATTTGCATGAGGTGCAAGTTAGATTCCCGCTGTGGCAAAAAAGTTTGCACCTTTTGCTGATATTGGGTCTTAGTGTTTTGGTACTTATCGTTCCTGATAGCCACGACACAGAGAATCCTAGTCTGGGGTCAGGATTATGTATGTGTTTGTTGGCTTTTTATTTATTGATAAAGGAAATTATAAAACGTCTAAATCTGATAATGGTTTGCTTAAAATATTAGGCAATTTTGAGCAAATTAAATCATGAAATTTAAATTTATCACTGAGGAAACATTTAATTACTAACATAATCACTCGCCTTACCGAGCTGTCCGTGTAATTTACCTGGCTATGCTACACCTTATGCATAAAATGAACTGTGGATATAAATATGACCCTTAGAAAGTGCTAAGCTCATTATAAAATTCCAACGAGCTGACTCATACGGTCGAATGCATCTAAGAATACATTGTAACGCACAGAAAAAAAGTTTATCATAAAACTAATGCTGAGACGAGCGAATAAACCGAATCGCACTAAGCAATTATTTGCAAAAGGGCCATAAAATTTAAACAAATAAAGAGGCTCTCAAATAAAAACGCTGGCAGCAAAACGAACTCCAAAATGGCGGATGCTAATCCGCGTAGCATTTCTGAAAGCGTCTACGAATGCCCCGTCCCGCTCTACCGTAGCCGCTACGAAAATGCGCGAGCGAGATAGTCGAGAACCCCGTCTGGCCTCGGCGCCAGATAGCCTAATGACTATCACGTAATCTGCGGCCTCGTGTCAAGGTGACGTACCCCGCACGCACACATGCAAGCGTGCGCGCACGCCGAGGTTGTTCCAATTCGCGAATTCTGCTTTTGTTTTCTGTGTTTTAGCGACCTCTAGTGTTACCAGCTTTGCCAATTTAGCTTTTGAAACTATCATTGTAATAAACATAATTTTCACTAAATATTTACTAATAATTATGTTTCCCAATAAAACTTGGAGATCTTGGTATATCCTGCAGTCATATGGCTGCCTAGATGTAGGTAGGTAGGTACTTTTATTTCGAAACACGTTTTCCTTTGCGTATGATCTTCATAATATACTATGACACAGTTATATTAATCGATTTTCGATACTTATCTGCATATTAGGTAACACCTAATTACTAATCTTCAAACGTTATCTAAAAATATTCGTTTCTATAGTTTGAAAATTCATTTCGTAAGCGTTGAATCCACGGAATCTAGCGACTTTTAACTATAAAGATCTAGCTGTGAAATTGAACCCCAGTTGGCAACACTGCTTATCTCCCTAGTTGGATTTGATGAGCTGAAACACACGATGAATGTACGATTGGAGCGAGGTTGGAAGCCGTAATTTATTTTAAGTACGAGACTACTCATTATCACGATGGTCATCAAACTAATATGCTTTATGAAGAACATAGGTGTTATTTTAGTTCGAGATCTATTCCAAATTTCATCTAAATCGGTTCAACTATTTTGACGACCTCTGTGGCGCAGTGGGCGAAGGCCCGCCTGAGACGCAGAAGGTTGCGGGTTCAATTCCTGCCACGGGACAAATGTTTGTATCTGCATATATTTGTCTCGGGTCTGGGTGTTTTCTATGTATAATATGTCAGTCATGTAGTTCCCATAATACAAGCTCTGCTTAGTTTGGGGCTAGATGATGCTGTGTGAAAATGTCCAGCATTATTTATTTATTTAAATATTACGAAAATTATTTCTAACCGATATTCAAAACGTTAATACGTGCTAAAAACGGCGAAGGAAAACACTGAGGAAACCGACATGCCCTAGAACCCAAAATTCAAAGGCCTGTGCCCTTAGTTAGTGTTCCAATTAGTGGCGATGGGCTTGCAGCCTGTTACGTGAAATGCTAAGTATGTGCCAAACGTTTGGACGTACCTCTAACTACCCCCTACTTCGTATCCTCAAAGTTCTATGTATCGAAGGATGTCTGTCAATCATCTCATCCTAGCCTACTATTCTACTAATCCTACTAATATTATAAACGTGAAAGTTTGTGATGATGGATGTTTGTTACTCTTTCACACAAAAACTACTGAACGGATTTTGAGGAAACTTCTTCAGTAATATAGCTTATGAATCAGAATAACACACAGGCTACTTTTTATCCGCGTACCACACGGGCGAAGCCGTGGGCAGAAGCTAGTAACCCTACTGTCCTACTATCATATATCATACCATATCATATCCTATCCTATGCTACTAATATTATAAAGGTGAAAGTTTGTGATGGTGGATGTTTGTTACTCTTTCACGAAAAAACTACTGAACGGATTTTGATGAAACTTTACAGTAATATAGCTTATACACTAGAATAACACATAGGCTATTTTTTATCCGGGTACCACGCGGGCGAAGCCGTGGACAGAAGCTAGTGAAGAATTAAGTCATCAGAATGTTTGTTTTATTATATTAGTAGGATGATATGTGATTGCGGACGTATGTATATTATGTACGTTATCTTGGTACTTATAAAAGTTGGTCGCAGGCCGGTGCTTTTGTTAAAAAAAAAAGGATTGCTTATAAGCGATAATACCGTCTATAGAGAGAATACCCATATTCAGAGAAAAAGTATAACGTTATCTATACTAATATTATTAAGAATAAGTATAACGTTATTTGAAATAAAAAACGACAAAACTTAATGAACCATAATTATGTTTAATTAAATAAATAAATAAAATAAATAATGCTGGACATTTTCACACAGCATCATCTAGCCCCAAAATAAGCAGAGCTTGTATTATGGGAACTACATGACTGATATACTACTTATATACATTTTTTTTGCATATACATACATAATATACATTTAAAACACCCATACCCAAGACAAATATTCGCAGATACAAACATTTGTCCTGTGGCGGGAATTGAACCCGCAACCTTCTGCGTCCTAGGCGGACCTTCGCCCACTGCGCCTCAGAGGTCGTCAGAATTATTTTGCAACGGTCTTTAGATGGCTGGCTGTTTCATCTGTATTTTTTGTATATACCTACTTTTAAATAGTTGTAGGAATGTATTATATAAAATGTATTTATAAAAAAAAATAAAAATTGAAATAATCAAATTGTTTTTTTTTGTCATTGTAATTTAATTTTGTGTTTTATTCATAGTGTATTTGTCTTTTTTTTCAATTTATCATATTATTTTATCTGTATTGTGTAAATGTTTTTAATAATTAGTGTAATTGGGTCTTTCCCGTTCTAATTAATAAGTTATAAATATATATATGTATAATAATAATAATAAATATATATATAATAATAATATTACAATAAAAACGAATGCCGGTAGAATTATTTGTTAACGTTTTTTATTTATTTTATTATTTTTATCACATTAAAGTATAGTCATTAATTCCTTCTCATCGGTCTACTTACAGTAAAACAATATTGGACATTATCAACCTCCAACCCTCACCCCTTTACGCGGCCGAACCGATTTAGGTGTAACTTTAATAATTGTTTAATATCAAAAAAATATCTCGATGGGACTAAAACCCCTGGAAAGTTTCCCCTGTTGGTGGAGTCTCTGCGATTCGAAAAAAAAACATATTTTTTTTAATTTTGTAATTTTATAAAATTCATATTGTAAAAACGGGAATTTTCACGTACCGCACCATCGGTGAAGGCACCGACTAAGTTTCGATTCATTCCGAGAGTCTTCATCAGGGTGAGTGTTCGCAACGTTCTCCCTCCACGTCGCGTCGTTTTTACAATATGAATAGTCAAGTTCACGATAGTTTTTGGAAAAGAATATTATAAAATCTTGTGATTCCCCTTAAACATTTTAAAAACCAAGTACGTAAGCTTTTAACCAGTGTGTTGCCTAAGATTCCCATATTGCTGTTAAGCTTAAACAGCGACCCTCCCTGACTTCACATAGTCATAGTCATAGTCATATCATTTATTCCCCTTCGGAACACAGGGAACACTTGGTTTTGTTACTTACATAAATTCTTTAGCGGCTGTACATGGCCTTGTCAGATTGTAAATAATTGTTAAATAAAAAGCACTTCGTATGCATAAAATAAAGCTGCCGTCAGTTGTTTTATCAGTTTGATTCTTCTCTTTTTTCTCTTTTGCCTTTTTGTTGTGCTGCAACATACACAAACACAAACTTACTGACAATAAAATGTATATTGGTGTGTGTCTGTAGCAACTAAAAAAAGAAAAAAAAACACTCAAATTATTTGAGACAAAACAAAATAATAAATAAATTATAGTTAGTCTATTAGAAACGGTGTCACAAATTATAATTTATTTTAACTTCAAGGTAAGGTGTTAATGAGGCAATAAAGCAGTGCGTTTTCTGTTTATTTTGTCTTGCTAATCGACATCAAATACGTAGGAGGTTCTTAATGACGTCGATTCTCTTGTACACAAACTAAACATTTAAACTGTTATTCTCTTCCACTGATAGTGCATGCAAGTAAGGTATGGCAAGAATTTTACTCCGGTCAATTTAGTTTACGCGTCGCTCTTCGTATTTATAGTCAGCATGTTTTGAAATCACGACTAAACTTGTATGGAAAATTTAAATCCTACTACTATTATAAACGCGAAAGTTTGGGAGGATGTTTGTTACTCTTTCACGCAAAAATTACTGAACAGATTTTGATGAAACATTACAGTAATATAGCTTTTACATCAGAATAACACATAGGTTACTTTTTATCCGGGTACCACGCGGACAAAGCCGTGGGCAGAAGCTAGTTTGAATTATTTGTCAGCACTGAAATTGTTGTTATCTCTTTCTTTTGTTACTCTTATCAGAGAGCGTTAGGTAAAATTAAGTTTAGTTGATGTTCAAGAGAATCGACGCCAACGTATCGGCTATATATTTTTGTGTATGTACGTACTTGTAAACAGTATGTAAGTACTTATAAGTACTTATTCTCTTACGCAGCACATGCTGAGCTGAAGGCCGATTCAAAAACACTTTCTTTCTTTAAAAAAAAAAATCTATTTCAGTTTAATATAATGTGTTTAGTTAGTAGTTAAGTAAATAAGTGGTGGATTTGAATAATAACTATCCATCTTCTTCGTTTACTTCGTGATGAGCGTCATCATCATCATTTGGTACCCACTTTTGGTATAGATAGGCCTCCGCTTTTCCCAGTCTCTTTTATACTGTGCGTCTCCTGGGATTCTAGACAAATACCTTACGCTTACTTTTCCTTTCACGCTGACGCATTTTTTTCAAGATAAAACTTAGCAGCTGTCACGTGACTTTTCCACAACTAATGTCATTTCCATACAATTCGATCTTTCCGCAGGCGTTAATGTCAACAGAAAGTGGTATTTGTCTAGCCCCCCGTTTTGTCGGATATAATTATAAGTTAAACCGGGTCTATATCCCGATATGATCCCGCAAGATATAATCCCAGTGTATGATCCTATGAAAATATGATCTGAATCATTCCTGTGAAAATAATGATCTGAACGAAATATCCTAAAAATCTATATAAATCAGTTGCGAAATTGACGTACGAGTACAGAAATGTAGATGTGTTTCCCCCCACACAGCATAATTTAGCCCCAATGTAAGCAGAGCTTGTGTTATTGGAATTACGAGTACATGACTAATTTGCTACTTATATATATACTAGCTTCTGCCCACGGCTTCGCCCGCTTGGTACCCGGATAAAAGTAGCCTACTTGTTATTCTGATGTATAAGCTGTAAAGTTTCATCAAGATCCGTTCATGTTTTTTTTGCGTGAAAGAGTAACAAGCATACATACTCACAAACTTTCGCGTTTATTATAGTTAGTTATGAATGATACTTATGACTGCGTGATCGATCTTTGATACTGATCGCTAAAGTTTTGATAAGACGGTTGTAATATTTATTGTCTTGATCGAGCAAATAGGTAAAACTCTGTCGTTTGACGAGGTTTATTTTTACCTTGTTGTGAGTAAATCGAACTAAGGAATAAAAAATCAATACCAACTTTACGACCTTAGTTTACACACACCCTTAGGGAAATTTAGAAAAAAAAACAATATATATTTCATTATTTACGTTAAAGTTTATTTCACCAACTGTGAAAGAAACCAGGGAATTATTTATATCCATATTTTTAAAAATTTTATTGCAAACCACCTAGGGGTAGTTTTATAAAAATAAAAAATCCGTAGGTAATTCATTATTTGACCGGGTTTTGAGTGAATCGTACCAGAATAAAAAAAACAATATAAACTTTAAAACTCTCTTGCACCACCTCCCTTGTATTACGTTAGGTAGTATAAATCTAATACACTATGTTTTCTTTTCATTTAGTAAAAAAATGTTTACATTGTACCATTTTACAACCATAGAGATTGCACTGTGTCCATCTTCAAAATCTGTTTGCTGTCCTTTAATTTAAATAAAAGTGGCATGTCATCTACAACACACAATACAACCTTATGATCGTCCCTCAGAACATGGGGTAGATCATTAATGTATACTAAGAACAAAAATGGTCCAAGAATTGATCCCTGTGGTACACCCATAGTAACCATATACTTCGGAGGAAGCTTTCCATTCACGTCAACTCTTTGTACTCTGTCATTTAAATAGTTAGTGAGAAAGTCTAGAGCAACGCCCCTAACACAAGGTAGCCCCTAATAAATTAATGGTGTGCTTTACTGATCAATGTGTCATGGTCTACGCAATCGCCTCTATACATGTCCTATATAAGTTTTTTGTCTGTATTCTCTGTGTGTAAAATAAATAATAAAGAAGTACTGAGATAGGTTTTAAATTACCAGGGTCAAAACAAGTACCTGATTTGAAAAGTGGAGTTATTTTACTGTGTTTCATTAAATCAGGAAACACACCACAGTCAGTACATTCCTTGAATATTAAATCTAGTTCGGGCGCAATTATGCCAATTACAACGCTAACAGAGTTGCCGCAGAGGTCCGTGGTTTTCTTAACATTTATGAGTTTGGAAGCATTTATTTATCATAAAAGATTATCTGTACTAATAATAAAGCTAAAGAGTTTTTTTTTGTTTTTTCTTTGAATGCGCTAATATCCGGACCTCTATATCTAATAGTCAGATTTGAAAAAAACTTTTGCATTTGCTAGCCCAATTCTTGAGGAAGGTAGGCTACGATCATAACGCTACGACCCTTAGGAGCCGAGCAGAAGAAGTAATAGTGCGGTCGGGCGATGCGAAGCGTTGAGACGGGGGCCGAGGGCGGCCTCACAGCTTAGTTACTTTAGCCCGTTTGCGGTTTTACTTCGTTTTCGCTAAGTGTTCTTTTCGTAGCGTGATGTTTAGCCTATAAACTTCTTAAAGAATTGGGCTATCAAATGCGAACGAGATTTTCGAATCAGACTGGTATTTCCAGAGATTTGTATTATTATTATTAATTCATTTATTTCAGATTATAATTCATATACATATACAATTTTTAAAAACACAAATTACTCACAACAAAACATAACGTAACATATTTATATTTAATAAAACAAATTAACATATGAGTACATCAGAGAAACCCAAAAATTCGCATTAGCGTGTTCAAACAAAAAAAACAAAGCCTATAGCTTTTTATTAGTATAGAATTATTATATCTTTCGCTATACCTAGAGAAAGTCTATAGAGTTTGAAGTCTTTTCTAGCCAAACCAAAATCATTACAATTATATGCATTCCATGATTTCCACCATTTATACTGTGTGTAATGCGCCACGTGGAAAATCCATGCAAATCAATAAAAATTTATTTTTATTTCAAAAATCGGGGAATCCGATTTGCATGGATTTTCCACGTGGCGCATTACACACAATGCACTTAATTCAACTGAATTAGGTATTTATTACGTATTTTCCACTTCAGTAAGTCACAACAAGATCAAAACATAATCTCGCTCAAACATAAATTAATATCAGTGTTTTTACTAACACCCACACATGTTTTCGAAAGAATGAAAGAAAATACATTTATCCAACAAAGAATATTCAGAGAGTGATATTACAAACTAAGTAGGTACCTACGAGTAAATAATAATCTATGTACCTACCTGCTTATTGAAGAAACAAATCGACTCAAATAAATTATTTAATGAGAAATATAGATAATACTGGGGTCTAGGGAAATACCAATTTCTGTAAGCGTTAACGCCTGCGGAAAGATTGAATTGTATGGGAATAACATTAGCTGTGGATATTTCACGTGACAGCTGCCAAGTTTAACCTATTATTTGCGTTAGCGTAAAAGGAAATTAAGCGTAATTTATTTGTCTAGACCCCTGGCTTCGCCCGCTAGTACCTACCCGGATAAAAAGTAGCCTATGTGTTATTCAAGTTTAAATAAAAAAAATACCTTCAGTAGTTTTTGCGTGAAAGAGTAACAAACATCCATCCGCACAAATTTTCACGTTTATAATATTAGTAGGATAAGTAACATTAAAAAAATAAAAAATAAAATGTTATGTAATCAATATTGTCTGTTTGTTGTACAGGCAGAAACGTATTATTCCATCCAAATGGCTAATACCAATCAGCTCCTACGAAGATTATAAGCTACAAAAGATCCATACTTTCGCATTTGTTTGTGAGATTTACAAGTTTATACCGACATACCTACCACTTACTGACTTCTATCCGGGTCTAGGTGTTCTCTATGTATGATATTATGTATATATTAAAAAAATGGATATCAGTCATGTAGTTCCCATAACACAAGATCTGCTTACTTTGCCGCTAGATGATGTTGTGTGAAAAATTTTCTATATTATTTTTTTATTATTTTATAGTAAGTATACTTTTATATGCATCTATGCTGTGTATATAATATACTAGTTGGATTTTAGTTTGATAAGTCCACGCGTAGTTGTTAATAAGTCCTACTTATCCTACTATCCTATCCTACTAATATTATAAACGCGAAAGTTTGTGAGGATGGATGTTTGTTACTATTTCAGGCAAAAACCACTAAACGGATTTTGATGAAACTTGACAGTAATATAGCTTATACATGAGAATAACACATAGGCTACTTTTTACCCGGGTACCACGCGGGCGAAGCCGTGGGTAGAAGCTAGTGATTTATATACTTAATTATAAAGTTCCAACACAATAATTATATTGTTTGTGAAAAATAAATGAAATTTATTTATTAAATAATGCTTCGATATTTTTTTAGCTATCATAATTATATGTGTTTAAAATCATCAAATCATAAGCTAATTATTAATGTAAAGTTAATTAATTGTTAGGTTAATGATAAAATAATTATGTCGATATTTTGACTTCCAAAAATTATATCTAACCACACAGATAAGGATGACGAGTTCCACGAACTGACCGACCAGTTGTTTCATTCAATGGTGTAAAAACTATGTACTCTACCTGTGAGCTGTGTTCCTACTGTTTACGAAAATAATAAAATAAATATTAATCCTGCTTATCAATGTATCTATGAAGCCTCTAAATGAAACTCACTGAAATGTTCCAGTGAGTTCCAATAAGAACAATAATATGCTGAAGGGGAAACTTCACAGGCGCGTCTTAGCACTTTCGAGGCTTCTTTCAGTTTCGTCGATCGATAATACTGTTTTGCCCGACTAAGCAGGGAGATATGTTTTTCTCGCATGGATATGTGGAGCTGTGTTGGCCTTGTGGGCGTTCCGGTGGTCGCAGGTGTCGTGCACCAATGGATTTTTCAACTGGAAAAAAATATGTGCGCATTAAAGCCTGCTCGAAACGGTGAAAGAAATCATCGTGTAGAAACGGGCATGCCCTAAAACTAATAATTTGAAGGTTCGCGCCATCAGTTAGTGTTTCAGTAAGCGACGTTGGTTATGCAGCAACCTGACATGTGGAATGCTAACTTCTTGCAAAACGCTGGCATGTACCGAATGTATAGTTTAGACGTACCTCTGACTACCCCCTACCCTTGTATCCTCGAAGATCTACTCAAGAGTACGTATCTGATATGTCCATAAAGGAGATACAGTCGTGAGCGTGTTTTTTTATCCTATTAATATTATAAAAGCGAAAGTTTGTGAGGATGAATGTTTGTTACTCTTTCACGCAAAAACTACTGAACGGATTTTGATAAAACTTTACAGTAATATAGCTCATACATTAGTATAACACATAGGTTTTTTATCCGGGTACAAGGCGGGCGAAGCCGTGAGCAGAAGTTAGTCCTACTAATCCTATTTCTATTATAAACGCGAAAGTTTGTGAGGATGGATGTTTGTTACTCTTTCACGTTAAAACTACTGAACGGATTTTGCTGAAACTTTACAGTAATAGAGGTACAGCTTATACAGATTGATATCAGAATCACACATAGGCTACTTTTTATCCGGGTACTACGGGTGGGCAGAAGTTAGTTAATTATAAATTTTATTAGGGCCTGTATCGCGTTTTCCTTTTGTATTATTTTCTCGACGTTTCGATTGTGTTGCGACAGCCGTGATCACGAGTTGACTTAACCGATCATGTTTACTGATCGCGAAAGTTTGAGAAAAACTAGAATTAAAAAAAAAACTATCTATCTATCTACCTGTTTGTTTCTGTGTACGAGGAATTCACCTCGTGGAACCGAAGAGGCTTATAGATTGTAATGGATGCGGTAACGCTAGACGCGACGTAAAAGGCTTTTTATTTTTGACTTACGCGTTATAGTATTGACAGATTCATTTTAGAAAGTATTCCAAAACTACTACGTGTTTTCTATCGTCTATGGCAGCGCCCCTGTGACTTAGATAAAATATATCTTAGAACCACATTAATTTGTCGTACATAACAATTGCGCAAAAACATATTTTGTAACACATTATAAGACATAAGGCGCTTCCGAGATAAGGGACAAAATAACAACATGTTTTTCGACAATCCATAAATTGCTGCTTCATTCGATTTTATTATCGGACATTTCCAGGTAGTAATACAATCGTATTACTATAGCTCATCAGAGCTTCGTTGAAAGCATTTCCCGGGCGTAATTGGAATCCGAAATTACATTTCATACTGGAAAACTGTTTTACTATCTCTTCACACACTCGCTCACTCTATAAGCGCCTGAATTTGACTGTGAGTATTTTATAAAAAAATCTCCGTAACATATAAGTATCTATTGACGAACGGAATTTCAATTCAACGATCCCATCTCTACCGTGGATCCATTAATGGTAAGAATAGCATAGAAGAGAAAGAGATCCCTAGCGATTACGCACCACTCTTTCAGTTTAAATTAAGTTTAGTTGGTGCACAAGAGAATCGATGCCATTGTTTTCCGTTCTGTAGCCAATTGACATTTTCACTTTCATCTTATATACGATAGCCTTCATGTCAGTAAACCATAAAAAACGTAAATTAATAATACAAGAAGCATGTTATTAAATCAAAAAATAATTTTGTTGACTGTGTGATGGTGGAACCCGCGGTACGACTAGCATTTGGCCATTCAACAGGCACACAGACACACTAGGATTCCTTGTCTTGGGTATCAGGGATTACGAGAATATACGTATGACATCTGTAGAATATGTAAACATCTGTCCGCAGCGGGAATCGAACCCTTACATCTCAGCCGGCTACTCGCCAACCGCACCACCGAGAATGTATATTACGTTCTAAACTCGTACAAACTACACCTTCAGTTATAACAGAATAGACATACATACATATAGTCACGCCTGTTTCACGGAGAGGTAGACAGAGACCGCAGATTTCCACTTGCTACGATCCTGGCATACCTCTTTCGCTTCAGTCATCCTCATTAATTTCTTCATACAAGCTCGGCGGTTTAGTGTACTTCTGATTTGGCCTTGTCAGAATATAATAAACGTTTATTTGGCAGAAATAATGAAAATGTAAGCGCTATAGGTGCATACGTCGACAGCTCAAAGTAGAGTCAGGTACCCACGTTAAATCTAAAACAAAAACACAATAAAATTGTTCGGCTCTTGTAGGGTTGCCATCTTTAAAATATGCCAACCAGTGTGGAAAAAGTGTGAAAACCCCGGATTTTGAAGCTATATAATAGTAATAGGATTTTTATGATTAATGTAAGCTTCACGAGTTATGCCTTCAGTTATTATAACAGGTACATACTATAGGAACACATTTTCAACCTGAAACGGTTGGACGATTTCAGCTCCAGTATCCGTACGCGATGGAAGGGACTGTCTTGCTTGTTTACACTGATCGATACTGGACTTGTAGGTATGTCCGTATTTGCCATTCGATCTCAGCTTACGCCTGAGCGGAGGGCAGGTATTTCAATTCATTTATTCACGTCGTGCTCATTTTTTAAATTTTCTTTGACCAATGTGTGGCCACTTGTACAGCCTCATCGGTTGCCTCCATGTGATATGTTCCCGGGTGCAGGTGATGGGCACAGAGGGCAGGAGAGCAAGTGCGCCATATTCTGTATGAGTTCCCCGCACTCACACTGGACGTGGGTTGGATCAATTATTCCCCATTTGGCTAGATTGCTTCTGCAGCGGCCAACTTGGTAGCGAAGCCTATTAAGCGATTTCTAAATTGGCCACTGCAGCTCGTACCCAGGAGGCAAACGTTCTGTGGGATGAAGTTCAGTGGAAGGGGGTATTTATTCTTCCACATGTCGCATCTTGCTTCCGCTGCACTCTTATCCGAAGGAGTTGCAAGTTTCATAAAACTTCTACGACTCTTGAGGCGGGTAGATGGATGCTGGTGATCAAACAGAGGGTGCCGGCTATCTGTTTCCTGTTTAAGTTTTTTAATGCATGCTACCTTCCGTCGGATTTCAGATGGCAGACAGGTATTTCAATACTCAATGTTGTTATTCATGTGACTTGATGTATTTTACTACTCTTAGTGCTCAATAGTCAGATAACTTATTGGGTAGCTTATCCGTGGAATTGATTTCGTAAAAGGTCGACCTCTGGCGCAGCGGGCGAAAGCCCGACTGAGACGCAGAAGGTTGCGGGCGTGAATCTCGCCGCGGGACAAACTCGTATGTTTCTGTGATCTGCAAATATTTTTCTATGGACTGGGTGTTTTCTATTTATAATAATAATGTATTTAGAAAAATAATGTATATAAGTCCTTTGAAGATGATGCTGTGTGAAAATGCCCAGCATTATTATTATTATTAATTTGACAAAATGTATGAGATCAAGCTATCCTACCTCTACTAATATAATAAATGCGAAAGTCTGTGTGTGTGTGAGAATGTTTGTTACCACGTATCTCCGTAACTACTAAACCGATTTTGATGAAATTTGGAATGTAGATAGTTTAGGATCTAGAATAACACATAATCTAATTTTCGAAAATCGACCCCTAAGGGGGTTAAATAGGGCGGTAAAGTTTTGTATGAAAAAAAATTTTTTATTCACTCAAAACTCTGTACAAATAAACTTTTAATTAAATAATGAAACACGTATTTTTTATTTTTTTAAAACTACCCTTTGGGGGTGTGCAATTGAGTTCTAAACTTTGTATAAATTGTAATCCTTGGTTCTATTTATTCAAAAGTTGGTGGACATAGTTTGAAGCCTGGAGACAGTCATATGCTACTTTTATTAGCATACCACGCGGGCGAAGCCGCGGGCAACAACTAGTTTTCGAATACATTCCAAAGTAACTGTTATCTGACCATTGAAAATCGGTTAAAGTAAAGTATAAATTGTAATATGTAGGTATACTTTACCATGATAAGTAAAGTATGAGGTGGCAGAGGCTTGAACAAAAACAAATAAACACGCTCACGACTCTAATCCCCATGATGGAGATCCTTAGATCCATACTCGTACATATTATAATAATAAATAAATAATAATAATAAATAATTATGCATATTATTTATTATTTATAATAATAAATAAAGTGCACGGCGCGACGTGGAAGGAGAAAGTCGCAACCACTCACCCTGATGAAGACTCTCGGAATGAGTCGAAACTTAGTCGGTGCCTTCACCGATAGTGCAGTACGTGAAAATTCCCGTTTTTACAATATGAATAGTCAAGTTCACGATAGTTTTTGGAATAAAATAATAAATAATGCTGGACATTTTCACACAGCCTCATCTAGCCCCAAACTAAGCAGAGCTTGTATTATGGGAACTACATGACTGATATACTACTTATATACATTTTTTTTGTAAATACATACATATTATACATAGAAAACACCCAGACCCGAGACAAATATTTGCAGATACAAACATTTGTCCCGTGGCGGGAATTGAACCCGCAACCTTCTGCGTCTCAGGCGGGCCTTCGCCCACTGCGCCACAGAGGTCGTCAATATTATATTTTGATACTCACTAATAAATCAAAACCTATAAGGCACTTCCCGTTGACCTAGTATCATGAAATTTGCCAAGAGGCAAGGTACCACAGCACAAGTAAAGGAAAAGTACGAAAACCGTTAATTTAAAGTTTTATCATATGATTTTTTTTTGCGATTGCAAACTTACACTTGCAGTTGGATAATTGACCGTAATGATTAATTGACGTATATCGATGTATGGGCGAAAAAATTTTCAACTTCAAAGTTAATTTTGTCTTGCAATCCGACTTATATTTTCGTTACAGACCGTATTGATTAATTGGCGTATACCGATGTATGGGCGAACATTTTTTCAATTATTAAGTTAATTTTGTCTTTCAATCCGACATATTTTCGTTACAGCAATGTTTGGTGCTTACAAGCTTGTACGGAAGCCTAAAACATTCTTTATTAGCGTAATCCTACTCTCGGCAAGACATTTTGTAAAACATACAAAATGTTAAAACCCTCGACGTGTATATCCATCATCGAGTGCCTCCTAATTAAAATGTATCTAAGAATCACCCTCGTAGACGGGTATCTAAACTGAAATTGTATAAATCTTGAAATATCTAAAGGAAATACATTTTTCATTTTATAATCTTTATTACAAACAATACACTTGTTTGGAAGTATTCATCGAATTAATAAACAATAAAATCAAATACCGGACAAAAAATAATAATAAAAGTAAGCAAAGGGATACTTAACTATTCAATTAATGTCTTTATAATTCAGGTATCCATTGAACGAGAGTTTAATAAACGACCTTTTTTAGAGTTTTAACTCTTGTCATAATAAGCTTCAAGTAACTTGCAACATTTATTGATCTTCTTCACATGGGAGTGTTAAATTTATCTTTAATGAAATGCTGGTTAAACGATTCCATTTGTTGAATTTGCCAAATGGATTTCAAACATCTTTTTTGTGCTCTTAAATCACTCTCGAGTTTCCCCAAGAAATTATACCATAACGCAACGTGGACAAGATGCATCAAATGCTGTTATTGTAGCTGATTGACAACCTTGGGTAACATAAAAGAGTGTTGGTCAATTTATTTAGAGCATACTGTTTCTATATGTCCTTTCCAGTACAGGTTCATTGTTTAATGTTGTTTTTGGAAATTTACTATGAGTCATTCCCGTTACACATCTCATGGGATATGCCGTTTCTGTTGGATCCTTGATCAATCATCATTTAAATTCCGGCTAGATTTCAAAGTGTTTCATATTAGAATCATTAGTCGTCTATTTGATCTACTCTGCTTTGTGTGTAATTGTATCGAAATGGCGCTCGTCCTGATCTAAGTGCACTGCAGATGAAATGACTATAGCGTGCTCTTCATTCCTGTTGCACATCTCATGGGGTATGACGTTTCTGTTGGTTCCCTGATCAATCATCATTTAAATTCCGGCTAGATTTCAAAGTGTTTCATATTAGAATCAATAGTCGTCTATTTGATCTACTCTGTTTTGTATGTAATTGTATCAAAATGGCGCTCGTCCTGATCTAAGTGCACAGCAGATGAAATGACTATAGCATGCTCTTCATCCTGTGCATCTATAAGTACTTGCTGTAGCTTTGTTCGTACCCTCAACTTACGATGCTTAGGGATATCTCTAAGAAATGGTAGCAGGCTCAACAGGAATTGTGCATCGTAGTCATTCGTATTATTTTCCAGTTTTGCGTATATTTCATCTGTCCTACGTCTCTTTGCTTTTCTGCTGGTTTCGTGATAGTGCGATGAAGCTACAGCACCAGAACCAGTACTATCCTCCTCTTCGGAACCCATGTCCGCATCAGAAACCATGTCTTCATTTTCTAGGATATTTCCAGACGCATCTCTCGGAAGCATTGTATCGCGAAGAAACAGTAGATGCTTGTAATAAGGCCATTTGGAATTGCAATTCGAATTTTTGGCCTTAAGTTTCATAATTGTAACTTTTTTTAGTTCTCTTCCGAACGTGTCACGCAGACCCCTCCACTTTTTTTTCAGCTCATCAACTGAAAAATATAAAAATCTTTAAAAAAATGACATTGTTTAGATAATGGAAGGAAGTTTTTTAACACACAATAGACTCACTGTATAATTTAGTCGCACTTTTATGAATTTTTATTCATATCATTATTAAAATCAACAAATAAATAATAAGTTAGTAGATAGGCTAACCTAGTACCTATTTTAGCACATCTTTTCCCACATTACACAAAGGTTATCTGGAAGAGAATGCTTTATAGCATTAAGTTTGCATATTATACATAGGTACCTACTACTTTTATGTGTAATACAGAATGTTCTATCTATTAGTCGTGCTCAAAACGACAAAACAAACTAAGCAGAACATCGTGAAGATACCATGCCCCTATATAGAACAAAAAAATCTAAGGAATTTGCTATCGGTTGGCGTTCCAATAAGCGGCTATGTGCTTGCAACCTGTCACATAGAATGCTAACTATTTGTAAATTGCGGGCATGTGTCAAATAAAATGTTTGAATGAAACATTCACACACACAGACTTTCGCATTTATTATATTAGTAGATTTTTAGTTTTTTTATTACCGGTTCTTTCTTATTTATTAGGAAAATTCAACCTTAGTTATACTAATTTAAGGCCAATATTGTATGTCCGAAACGGGCAAGCTGTTGAAACTTTTTAAAAAACAATATCACCTTTATACACAATTGTTGCAATAAAGATTTACTTGTCGCATATAAATATAATACCTAACATAGCTACCTGGTACATGCATTTCTTCGGAAATTTCCTGCCACCTACTGCGTTGATGGTCGCGCAAGTTATAATTGGTATCGCTCTGATCCCACAAACACTTGTATCCATGCACTAAATCAATTAACTTTATGAGGTCCATGATGTATTTTTATCAAGGAAAACGTAAATTATCGCAAAAAATTGAATTGATGGCGGACGTTGTAACTAACACGTGCGTACACGTGCGACTAACTGGGGTCGTACAACCGATCTGCGACGAGCGGCCATAGACAGTGTTACCAGATATGAGCTCAACCAAATCGTCAGATTTTCTGTACAAAGTGGTCCAAAATTACCCTATAAAAAAATACAATTAATTAATAATATTTTTTTTAAATTTTAACTTTTATGTCTTTTGGAGATTTATGATTACGATTTTAATACTATTATTTTCTAATTTTAAATAAGTATTGACTAAAACTTGCAGCTCCCTTACAGGGTCCAGGTAAGCTAAGACCTAAGCTGATGTACATAAGAGCATGAATAAATGAATATGAATACAAACAAAAAACAAACACGCTCACGACTGTATTTCTCATGATGGAAATCCTCAGATACATACTTACATTCAGCGTTTTTAAATACTAATAAAAAATAATAATCGCTTAACATACATAGTCCTGACCCCCCGTAAGATTCCCTGTGTCGTGGGTATCAGGAATTACGAGTACCGTGGTACCACAACATCCATACATACACAACACCCGGAATAAATATCTGCAGAACATGCAAACATTTGTCCCGCAGCGGGAATCCAACCCGCACCTGTTGCGTCGCAGTCGGCTACTCTGCCGCCATACCATCGAGGTCGTCAATATTTCCAACATTATTTTTCCGAGCAATGTAGCCTTGAAGTAAGCCTTGAAATCTTAAAATTTCAATTCCTACACCATGATATTTTATTTGGAAGTTTAGAATGAATAAATCAATTAACTGTACAAAACTGTTTAAAAACTTCATAAATCCTTCTGTGGCCTAAAATCACCAATTTTATTTGTCTTAATGTTGCCGAGTTGCCATTCGCATCTTTTGTTCGCCCCGACTTACCCTGAGGTGGCTTAAATGGCGACAAATCGCCACATCTGGCACCACTGCCAATAGATCGTGCAGGATCGGGAACGTTCGTGCGTTTTCGTATGTGTTCGGTCTACTCTAGCTTTTCGTGTGCGCTGCGGCCGGCCGCAGTTCACAAAGAGTTTTTACCAGCGACGCGATGACGTATTGTTTGTCTGTTATAAATAGTTATAAATTATCACCGAAAAGGCTTGCTATTCTTGCTTGCTTTTATATTGTAATGTCATTTTTTCACAATAGATTTCTAGGTATGCCTTCAATGATGGTTCTTAGATAGGTTTTATCACCACAAGTCACTAGATGGCGCTGAATAAATGATAGAAATCACGTTGGGGTTTAACATTTTGTAAAATACCTATTACCTAATTAGGTATGTTTCTGAACAAAACTAATACCCACAACGCAAGTCCGTATAGGTATATATACCTACGGACGGCGTTGGAGGGATGAGGTTGTTTCTTTATAATATGTTACTAGCTTCTGCCCACGGCTTCGCCCGCGTGGTACCCGGATAAAAAGTAGCCTATATGTTATTCTGATGTATAAGCTATATTACTGTAAAGTTTCATCAAAATCCGTTCAGTTGTTTTTGCGTGAAAGAGTAACAAACATCCTCACATACTTTCGCGTTTATAATATTAGTAGGATAGTAGGATTATTTTTAGGACTACACCAACAGAAATAAGTTGTAAAAAACAAAGTTAACTGTTAACAAAGCCTCTGATTCAATAAAAAATGTTTTGTCTTGGTTAAGAAATGACGCATTTTTACTTTTGTGTTTTTGAAAAGCTAAATAACCGATAACTTTTATCCAATTTATTTAAGTTGTAATAAATCATCTATGAAACACTCGATTTTTCAATAAGTCAGTACTCCAGCGCTGGTACGGCTGTCATGCGTAGAAATTCTTGTTATACAGAGGAAACCCTAGTAGTGTGTGTTTCAGTTGCGGGGTTTTCTTATAAAAAATAATAAAAAAGACGATGAACACATGACTCAGAATGTCTTCGCAATACCATCAGCAAAAAGAAGACCAGTCATACCCCTGACGTGGCAAGGAACCGTCGAAAAATACCAAAAGATGAATGAATGAATGATATTTATTTGCAAAAAATATAGGTACATTATTATTATTACATAGGTATAGTCAGCTTCTCTATATTCGACATTTTGGTCGTGCAAATTTTTACATTTAAGTAGATAAATACATTCAAATTTATAACTATACAAAATTTACTAAAATTAAAATACTTACCTATTAAAATGTCATGCGAGAAGATGTGTGTCAACCCTGAGCTCACGTAAAAAACGTACAAAGTGACAGATGAAGAGTTGGAAAGCCGACCTCAAATGGCCTAAGACCAGAGGCCTAACCACCAAGTCTTATAGCGATTGAATTCAGGAAAAGATGTTAAATCCCGCTATGCGAATGACAAACCTTATACAGCGCCATAGCGTCCTCAATCGCAAAGCAGAAACTAAGATCTTTGCCTGAACTGAATCGCTGTAAGACCTCATGGTTAGGCCCCAGGACAAAGGAAAAATACTCCTGTCTCCTAGGGTTTTTTCCAAGCAGGAATACACCTATATTTGGCCGTAATGCCACTTGATGGTAAAGCCTTATAGCAATCATTCACTTCTGATTGTAGTTTTGAGAAAATAGTGTCTTTCAGTCCAAAAAGCTACTTCTTCGAAGGTAAAGGGGTCATTTCTGAGAATATTCGTATCCTCCTAAAATTATAAATGTCCAAACGAGGTAATAACTGGATATTTGAAATTAAAATAGAATAGAATGAAATAAACATTATTTGGTGCAACATGAAAAAACTAATTTGGTAACCTACCCAAATTATCCAGAAATAGAATGTTGGGACAGTTAAAAATATAAATAATTGTAATATCTAGGACAAAAAACTGACTTCAAATAACGGGAAATTGATAAGTCCAATATGAAATTTCATCACCCATTTTTGCATCATTCTGAGTGGGAGTTTTTCATAAAATGTATATTAATTGGCGAAGATATGGCATAACATACACACAAAAAAACAAACAGACGAATGGAAAACCTCGCGGTATTTGCGATACGTTTGCAGTCCCAAGTTTACGGTTTCTATCCTGTAGGTACTAGGTAGGTACTGTATCATCAGATCCTCACGTGTTTGCGTTATTTGCTCGGGATGACACTCTTTCAAATAATGATTTTGCTCACTCGGGATTACACTCTTACAAATAGAAAAAAGTAAATCGACAACAAAAAATGTTTCGGCTAGTCGTGATTCCATAAGATGGTGATGTTTTTTTAAGTATTACGGGAAAAATAGCAATCGCTCAAGAATAAAACTTTTATTCCGCTAAGGAATCATTCCTTATACCTACAACAACAAAATAATCATCAAAATCGGTTAACAATTGGCGTAGATGTCAAGTAACAAACATAAAAAGAAACTAATTGAAGTCGTCTCCTTTTTTTGAAGTCGGTTAACAAATAGGTACTTAGCATTATAAGTAGAACTGATGTTGATTGCTTGGATGATTGTTGCTTATAATCTCCGCAACGGTTGGACCATATCGAATGAAATTTAGAACATGTATTCGTGACCTAGAATATCTTATAGGCTACTTGTTATTTGGGTATAATGCGGGCGAAGTCGTGGGCAGAGGCTAATAAAATTATCTATATTAAATACATAATGTGAAACGTAATGTTGCCTAATAAGCTTACTTTCACACCTAATCATACTAACAGCACGGCAATAAGATACGATTCATTTTGGCATGTTTAGCAAAATTTAAAACATCTGAAACTTGTATCGGGGACACTTCACGGAAACTTCTCAGTTTCAAGTTTAGATGTTTTAGACATAGTCATGGGTAAAATGGGTGACATTAGCCTCGATTCTGCAGTACACTAACTAAACTAAATTTAAACTGTCGCTCTCTTTTACTGATAGTGCAAGCAAGAAAGAGATAGCTAAAATTTTAGTGCTGTCAAATTAGTCAGATTTAAATTTTCCATACATATTTAGTCGTGATTTCAAAATATGCTGACTATAAACACGAATAAAAGTGGCACGTAAACTGATTTGACAGCAGCACACAGCAGTAAAATTCTTGCCATCTCTTTCTTGCGTACACTATCAGTAAAAGATAGCGACAGTTTAAATTTAGTTTAGTTAGTGTACTTCAGAATCAAGGCCATTGTCTCATTCCCATAGACATTTCGCTAGGGCGGGTCTGGGTGGTAGATTTTTATAGATACTCATAATACCTATATAATATTTACTTATTTACTCTTTTCAAATAAATGACTATCCGACTATCAAACCTTTCTAAGCAGAACCGACAACCGCTGAGGAAGAAAGGTTCTCGAAGCACGAACCGCACAACGCAGTGCCGGTAAACTTCACCCGATGACACGACATCGTAAATGTGGCGGAAAAACGGTGGATAGACGTGACCCAAGATGTATGTCATGGCGCTATTTAGCCATATCTATGTCCAGCTGTGGACTTGTACGGTTTGTTGATAACTAACCTTTATTTATTTATAGCTGTAACCCTCACGTCACCTGCAACAAAGTAATATACAAATGATGCGGATGGTTGTTTACAAAATAAGACTGTTTAAAAATAACATTACGTGGACTGCATTAATAGAACGAGAGTTTGCAGTCGTCAAACTTATCAATCGAGTACCAGCAGGGCGATCACACTAATTTCCCATGGCTGGTATCATCGGATGGGATGAATCGTATCACGCTAATTTGTAAGCTGGATGAGCCATAGATGGACAATGCGAATGAACAAAATTGGTTTCATATTGGACCTTCCGTTTTTTGGATGGATGGGCCATTAAAATAAGGAACTAGTGTCAAAATTGATTGCCATCGCGATAGCCATGAGTTAGTGTGATCGCCACGAAGGACAGGTCATAAATGAGGTGAAAGAGGGCAAATTATAACGTAAAATGAACGTATGGCCAAAAATTGCTTGGCAGGATATTTTTTACACTTTTATCTTGACTGTAGCTAATCTAGCCAGCTACCTCTAAGCGTCTAGACAAATGTCCACGCTTAGTTTTCCTTTCACGCTTACGCAAATTCGTCAAGGATAAACATGGTATCAGTCACGTGACATTTCAAAAGCTTATGTCATTTCCATACAATTCAACTTTTTCGCAGGCGTTCATAGAAAGTTGCTTGTTGTCCAAGGGTCCTAGACACTTCAAATGAAATTTTCCGTTTACATGTGTCCTCTTTCACCTTACGTATATACTATATAATACTGTTAGTCAAAGGCATTCGATCCAAATAGTGTCAATTCACTGCCGTTACGATAACTCAGAACCTTCATCTAAATTAGTAAGAATGTTGAAAACATACTCTGGTTAAAAGAAGTCATAAAACATAGTATATATGTTCATATTGTAAAAACGGGAATTTTAACGGACCACACTATCGGTGAAGGCACTCACCGATCGAGCGGCGATCAGGCCGCGTGCACAACGCGACGCGGAGGGAGAGCGTCGCGATCACTCACCCTGATGAGGACTCTCGGAATGAGTTGAAACTTAGTCGGTGCCTTCACCGATAGTGCGATACGTGAAAATTCTTGTTATTATAATATGAATAATAAATATCATGATAGTTTTTGGAATAAAATAGTATAAATGTATTAAATTATTGTATTTTTTTATATAAAAGTATATAAGTACTATATCAGTCATGTAGTTCCCATAATACAAGCTCTGCTTACTTTGGGGGTGAAAAATGTTCAGCATTATTATTATGGTTAAAAACCTTTTTGCTGCCCAGGCACAGCCTACTACTAATTATATCTGACTAAAATCAGGTTAAAACAGACATTTAAGGCTTTAAGGCTAAGGGTTGTGATATTTAAGGATATATTTCGACTGTAGTTCGGACTTAACTATGCGTTACGACGCACCAACTCCTGCTGACGTTTCGTTGATCGTTCAGAGGTACTTCCTCATGAGCAACTTCAAATACCAGGGTGTCTAGAGAAATACCTCACGCTTAGTTTTCCTTTCACGCTAACGCAAATTTGTCAAGGTAAAACTTAGCAGCAGCCACGTGACATTTCCACAGCTAATGTCATTTCCATACAATTCAATCTTTCCAGGCGTTAACGCCAGTAGAAATTGGTTTATGTCTAAACAATCTGGCTCGAACTGTAACATAGAGAACAGACTGACTTATCAGCTGTCTGTCCTTAATTAAGTATATTTTTTATTAAAAACAGAATATTGACCATGTTAGTGAGTTTGAATATATCTAAAAAATTACAAACTCGCAATACATGGAAAATATCCCGTTTTAGTGGAAATTATGCTCGTTACTATGATAGTTTCAATTAAGCATATAAGTCGATAAGTGGGCATGTAAAACTGAAATCAAATTGGGACAGACAGCGGGTTAGTTACTCGCCACTTACCTGGTTGTCTTCATGTAAACCAGATATTAGTACCTATCTACCAGTTTCATAGAACATGATTCAGTGGCCAAAGATGAAAGTTTTAATTAAGCATATAAGTCAAAGAGAAAACAACGAAATCTGACTGAAATCAAGAGACAGACAGCTGATAAGTTGCACGCAACTCACCTGGTTGTCTTCATGTAATCCTGGCATTAGTACCAGTTACAGAACGTGATTCTGCGGCCAAAGCAATATGTTTCACCATTTCGTGCAACACTCGCGGCTTGCGTGATTCACAAAATAACAAGTGTTTCAAAAAACAGACGGCATATTCGCACAGTTTTAATTTATTACGATCTCTAATCGCAGAGCACGGCGAGCGACCACTTTCCACCCCATCTTGTAAAGTTAGCGGACCGTGGTACGTGCGTCGATCTTTAAATCGATTTTCTTTGCCGTGAGAAAAGAAATCGATGTGTCTCTTCTAGTTTTGTCATCGTATGCTATTCTTAGTCTCATTCCTTCATCATTTCATGTAATTCGTTTATTTATTCAAAACAATATAAAAATAGTGTTGGAACATTGTATATACACGGACGATCTTGACTCCTTTTTGAAGGATTGGCCTATAATAGCCCTGGACCGAGAAGGATGGAGAGGAGATAGGGAGGCCTTTGCCCTACAGCGGGACGACGAGGCTGAAAATAATAATAATAATTCGTGACCTAGAATAACACATACTTTTTAGTCGGGTACTACGCGGACGAAGCCGTGGGTAGTTGCTAGTCCATTATGCATTAAAATGAAATAACTTTTCCGCGCACCCCAAGTAATAAAGTACATGCTTAAAGTACGTTAAGCAGGTTTTCGGTACTCTCTTACAAGCCACTATGTTTTAAAACTGCCACTGTGTTAAAATAAAATACGTTTCCTAACTAGAACAATTTAGGATTGTCTATTTATGACGAGTTAATGGAGCAACTTCTATCTAATTATACGTATTTGAATAGCAACTGATAACCTATGCCTTACAGCACTGTGTTGTATCCGCAAGAATAATAATTAATGTGTCAAGGATGATGCAACGGCATCCATCTTGTCCCCGAAGTAGGGACGTCCAGGGGCGGGCAAACTTTTCTCATCTTTACGCTAAAAGGTGGGGAAAAAAGGAGTATTATGGTGTCTAGAATTGAGGATTGCAGTTCCAATTGCGTCTATTTCTGTTGTAATTTTATAAGTATCGCTATACTGATACCTATATACAATATACATGTACCAATGTATATGTGTAAAGCTTACAATCACTTTTTAGTACGCATGCACGAATCCTACAGAATTAAGTAATCAGTCTCTCAACTATATATTGTGAGTATAATATATAATATAAAGAATATTAAGTAGTCTATCTATGGAATATTATCGCTCGCAGTAGTATCGGCTATGCTCGGAGTCTCTCTGAAGGATAGGATTCGTAACGAATACATCTGTCAAAGAACCAAAGTTGTCGACATAGCTCAACGAATTAGAAAGCTGAAGAGGTAGTGGGCCGGTCATCGCGGTGCTAGCGAAGAACCGATAACCGCTGGGGTAAACGTGTTCTTGGGTGGAGACCGCGACTCGGCAAACGTAGTGTAGGACGCCCTCCGGCCAGGTGGGATGACGATCTGCGAAAGACTGCAGGCAGATGCTGGATGCGACGAGCTGAAGACAGGGCGCTATGGCGCTCATTAGGGGAGGCCTATGTCCAGCAGTGGACTAATATAGGCTGATGATGATGGAATATTATCTGTAACTTGTGAGGTTAGGTTATGTAGGTAAGTAGGTATATGTAATCGTGTTTATCTAGGGAACAGTGTTTGTGTTTTATTAATAGTAGATATAGCTCTGACATATAATTTATAACTTTTCTTGTTATTCATGCACTACTTCAAGACTGTTTTCCATATAACACAAAGGTTAGCTGGAAGAGAATGCTATCTAGCATTAAGTTCGCCTATGTACAAGTACCTTTTAGTTGTGTAATAAACAACTTTCTATCTATCTATACCGAACTGTATCTCGATTCAAAACTGAGGGAGAAATCCGAAGGTCCATTTTGGTCATCTTCGGAAAACTTAAAATGTAAATTAATATGGACAACGTTATTTGACAACCTCTGTGGCGCAGTGTGCGCATTCCCGCCTGAGACGCAGAAGGTTGCTGGTTCAATTCCCGCCGCGGGACAAATGTTTGAATGGTTAGCAAATGTTTGTCTCGATTTTGTGGTTTCTATGTATAATATGTATGTATTTACAAAAAAAGTATATAAGTAGTGTAGCAGTCATGCAGTTCCCATAATACAAGCTCTGCTTAGTTGGGGCTAGATGATGCTGTCTGAAAAATGTCCAGCATTATTATTATTTACTAGCCTCTGCCCACGGCTTCGCACGCGTGGTATCCGGATAAAAAGTAGCCTATGTGTTATTCTGATGTATAAGCTATATTACTGTAAAGTTTCATCAAAATTCGTTGAGTAGTTTTTGCGTGAAAGAGTAACAAATATCCATCCTCACAAACTTTCGCGTTTATAGGATTTGGTTTTTAGTAGGATTTGGTTTGTCTGATCACTTTAACGATGTCAGACTACCCTAATTTCTGCAGCTGATTACAGCAAGAATTAAGAACAAAAAGAGTAAGAGAGGTTACTTTGTTGAGGTCTTTAGTTCAAATAAAAAGTTCCGACTAGTAGATAATAACGAATCACATATAACACGATTAAGCTTGTAGAGGTTCTATATCACGTGGACGTAGACTTCTAGTAAAAAAACGCGGGCATAATGCCAAGTAAAATATCATTACTTGATGTCCTATATGATCTCTTTATTCTTATAGATCTGAGGATTCTATCATGGTGATTTTTATAGTTGTGAGCAAGTTTTTTTTTGTAAATTAACTGGTTCATATCGTCAACTAAAATTTACTTGTCTATTCTTTCTTTATGGTTCATCCATCGCATAATATTTCAGGCCATTTTTGTCCTGGAAATGTTAAGCTTGTTGTAAACACAGTTCCAATAAACAGTCGTCTTCAATAACCGGATCATAATTATTATGAATGCTTTATTGTAAATCGAGCAAAGTATCGAATTTATCATGCTACCTACCAACTACGTCAGAAACAAAACAATCTGCAAATGCACGCTAGAGGCGCTAGTGACGATATCGCCACGCGGTCGAACACCCACTCACTACTCGGTAATCTGTGTCTCATATTAACCCTACGAAATAATTGGGACGTGAACTTCGACTCTAACTATTCACCCTTACTAACTACTGACTAATCTTTTACCTATATCTCAGGCACGTGACCCCTTTGGTGGTTTTGTGCAGTAGATATCATAACGACTGATGATGCATCTGTGACTCAGCTCAAACACAGCCTTACTAACTGTGCGCTATTCTGGTGTGGGCTGCAGGAATGCGGCTGAGCGATGCCAAGTCGCCTCGCAAGCCGATAACAGCCGTGCTGGGCGGCCGAGTCCGCCATTTTGTTTATATAACTTACGTAGTGGTTCGATTTTCAAATGATCGATTGATCATTCATTCTGTAAATGCCATGCGCCCGTTGAGGTTGTTTCTTTTTTATGAACACTCGTACCTTTGCACCTACATACAGAAATTATCATTTTTCGAACAAATTTATAAACTATTCTTTGATAAAATTGAATAGGTATGATACTTATTTAATAACCAAGTTTTGAAAATGTAATAGGTAGGTCTTTCTATTACCTATCTATTATAGGTAAAATTATTTAGTTGTATTTTCACACCCTTTAGGTACTTTATAGGGGACGTTTTAGTTTTTCTATAGCATACGTTGATTGACATAATTTACCGTGATCGTGTATATACCTAGTCAAGAATACCTACTCCATTTATTACTTACTCCATTATTGAGTAGGTAGGTAGGTACCTGTATTCAGTTTTATTTTTAGCCAGACAGGCACCGTTAGCTGTTTACAAGATAAAGTCACGCTTTGTATCAATATAGGTAGGTAGGTACTAGATAAGTAAGTATGCAAAATGCATAATGGTTTTAGGTAGGTAACTAGGTATTACGAAGAAGAAAATAAACATTCTTGACGTGGCAAAACAGGATGTGAAAATAAAGTTTCATTAGATTTTATTTTTTTCTTTATTAGCTTTGTGAATGCCTACCTACTAATGTAGTTTAATTTAATCCAAGGTCAATTATGCAATTACGTAAACAATAAACACGTGGTCGCTCATTAATTCTCATACTTACCTAATTAGTTTTTTAATGTAAGATTAATAATGAAGAAGTGAAGATTGTCCGTCATACTATCCAGTAAAAAAAGTATTGATTACTATTAAAATTGTAGTGGAAAATCTATAGAGGACGAAAGTGTCAAACAAAACAATGATAGGCCAAATCTTAGGCGAATTCTCCTTGCGTTTGTCACCGCCGTTAGATGTCGCCACTCGCTGCTGCAGTAAATCTTAGTCTTGTTATTTCTTTGTCCTTTACCATCCCAGTTTTCGAATAGGAACCCCAATTATTTGTTCTCGAATAACAAGATCCTACTAATATAATAAATGCGAAAGTCTGTGTGTGTGTGTGTGTGTGTGTGTGTGAATGTTTGTTACCACGTATCTCCGTAACTATTGAACCGGTTTTCATGAAATTTGGAATGTAGATAGTTTAGGTTCTGGAATAACACACAGGCATATCTTATTTTCGAAAATTAACCCCTAACGGGGTTAAACAGGGTGGTGAAGTTTCTATGAAAAAAAAAATTGTTTGATTCGCTCAAAAATCTGTAAAAATAAACTTTAAAGTAAATAATGAAACACGTATTTTTTATTTTTTACAAAACTACAATTTGGGGGTGTGCAATTGAGTTCTAAACTTTGTATAAATTGTAATCCTTGGTTCGATTCATTCAAAAGTTGGTGGACATAGTTTGAAGCCTGGAAAGCCTCCTCCAAGTTTTTCCACATTACTCTATTTAGAGCTGCTATAAAATACTCAATTTCAATTTCAATTCTTTGTTTATTGACTTTGCGGATGAAGGGTTCCCCAATTTTGCCAATGTCACGTTGCAAGTTAGATCTTTACACGAAGGAGAATGACTGGTGGTGAGAAGAAAAGACATTGGTGAAAAATATGAATTATTGCCATCTGAAAGAAAGGACATTTGATGAAAAATATGAATTATTCCCATCTGAAAGAAAGGACATTGGTGAAAAATATGAATTAATACCATCTGAAAGAAAAGACATTTGGTGAAAAATATGAATTATTACCATCTGAAAGAAAAGACATTTGATGAAAAATATGAATTATTCCCATCTGAAAGAAAGGACATTGGTGAAAAATATGAATTAATACCATCTGAAAGAAAAGACATTTGATGAAAAATATGAATTATTACCATCTGAAAGAAAAGACATTTGATGAAAAATATGAATTATTACCATCTGAAAGAAAGGACATTGGTGAAATATATGAATTATTCCCATCTGTCACCCTGCTATGTGCCCCTAGGGCGACAAGTTGGGAAAAAAAGTTCGATCTGTCCCCTTTTTTGCAACGGGGGAACAGTCAGCCCATAACAAAAGAATTACATCATCTGTAAAGTAATTTTAACTTTTTTTTTAAATATACTTTCTACCGTTTTATTTGATTTTTCTTAATAAATTTACATAAAATATTTACAAAGGGAGAAAACACAAGGGCGAGGATCTAAAATACTCACGTGATCTTTTTAAACGAAAATCTTAGATACCTACTTTGACACGGATGTCTTTGAATACTGAAACTAAAACGCAAAGATTAAGATGTTGTTACCCATAAATAAGATACTTGTGATTTCAATGAATAAAATATTTTGACTTTGGCTTTGAAGTCGAACCCCGGAACAAAAACTCAAAGGTTATGTAATCATTCTTGTATTCAGGAAATAATCAAAAGGATATGTGTGATTTCAATGAATAAAATTTATCGACTTTGACGTCTTTAAACCCCGTAACGAAAACTAAGAGGTTATGTTACGTAAAGGTATTCCGGAAATGTTAATTAAAGCTTAATGTGGTTTTAATGAGTCTGACCCTTTTAACGTTTTTTAGAAGTATGTAGATACAATCAAACAAACACGCTCACAACTGTATTCTCCATGATGGACGCTCTCATATTCATACTCAGCGCGTAGACCTTTGAGGATACCATGTAGGGGTAGTCAGAGGTGCGTCCTAGCATCAAATTTGAGACATACCCGTGTTTTTCAAGTAGTTATCATTCCACGTGACAGGTTGTAAGCCAATCGCCGCTTATTGGAACACTCACCTGCATTATTATTTAAAAATGTATATCATAGAGGAGATTGCCGTGGCATAGGTAGGTACTCACCTAATCTACCACCTCAAACAATGCAGAGTCTAAACCGCTGTTCCTAGAGACTTGAAATTAGGAGGTTGTATTCCTATTAGCACGTAGTCGTACACTTAAAATAATTTTAGGAATTTCCAGCATTTTTTATTTCAATATATATCTACTTATATTTGCTAAAAGTTAATGATAAAAAAAAACTACCTCTGAAAAGGGTACGTGGATTTTTAAAGTTTTCATTTAACGCGTGGCTTGAAAATTTCTTTAAAAACAACATGATAACGCTTTATTTATCGTATCAGGCACATGAGAAAAAAGCGGACAAGTGCAAGTTGGAACTCGCGTGGAGAGGGTTCCGTACGATGGATATGTTTTCTACCATATTTATGTAGTACGAATAATAATTTATACCAAGAAAACGGTACGTTCAGAACATGGTCCTGAATAAATGGTCCAGTCCATGGTCCGAAAACGAAATGAAAGTTTGGGTTATTTTTTATGAATGCACTAAGTAATTTATTTACTAGCTGTGCCGCTCTCAGCCCTCGACTGACCCACCCGCGCTATTACTTATCTTGCTCGGCTCGTAAGTGTGATGTTAAATATATGCTTCCCTCAAGGATTGAGCTATCAAATGCAAAAAAAATGTATTTGCAGAGATTAGCGCGAGATTATTATTAGTATAAATATAGATTATGAGAAAAAAAAAAACAAATGAACGACAGCTTAGAATTCTAATTTCCATAAAGCATTTCCATTTGCAAATACGACTTTTAGAAAAGCAAAACTCATGCAAAATCAGCCATAGTTTGATGAAAATCCAATACCCAATACATTTATTGCTTTCACATGGTAGGTACATAGATGGTGTTTATATTTATAGGTTAGTATCTCTCATGAACTCTGTCTAAGGGTATAACAACAGATACGTAGGCAGGCCGAGGGTTTGCGTAAACAAACTTGTTATAAATATCTAAAGTAAAATAAAGTTAAGTCTCTCAAATTTACTTTGTATTCTTCGCAATAAAGCAATGTACACACCTACGCCTTGTTCTGTAATATATTGTAATAAGCGGCGAAGGGCTTGCAACCTGTCACGTGGAATGCTATTTACTTGCAAAACTCGGGCATGTGCCAAATGATTATGTAACGCAAATGTTTAAATACACCTAGATAATTGATAGTAATATTGAAATACTAAGGACATAATACATAAACAAAATAAAATAAAATAAACTAATCAATAGTAAATAATACCTACTTATGTGTAACAATTACTCGTAAAATACCTAATCAAAATTAAATACCAAATCTTATTCAAGATTGAGATCACTTTGGTTTTGATAAGTTTCACAAAAGCAAATGTCTGTGAAAAAAGTAAACTCGGGAGTAAACTGCAAGCGTATCGCGAATATCTCGATTTAATTATTATCAACCGTCTTCAAAAAAGGAGTTTCTCAATTCATCTGTATGTTTTTTCAGTGTATGTTACGCGATATCTTCGCAAATTGTAAACTGATTTTAATGATTCTTTTTTTAATGGGTATATAGGGTATACCTCAAGGGTGGTCTCTTGTAAGTTTTATGAAAAAAACCACTCGGTGCTACACCACACGGTGAAAAAATAGGTGGTGAAATTGCATTTTGGACTTTTTAGTAATTTCCCGTTGTATGAAGTCGGTTTTTTGACATTTAATGTCATATAAATTATTTTTAATTTCCCGTTAATTGCAGTTGGTTTTCATGACAAAACATTTTGATGTAAATGATATTTGTTTTATCTCACCAATGTGATACTGTCCGATAAGTATTTTTCTTTTGACCATTTTATTTTGTGCTTAGCCTCGATTGCATTCGGACATCGGCAACGAAGTTTGTTGAAATACGAAAACAATGGCGAAAGTAACGGTGTTTTTGAGTACCGAGATCTAGATGCGGACGAACTAGCGGAAGTTTTTATTATTTAAAAAAAAAAAAAAAAAAGAAAATTTTTATTATGGTAAGTTAATACAAGGGCTATTATTTAAACCTACTAATATTATAAACGCGAAAGTTTGTGAGAAAGGATGTTTGTTACTTTTTCACGCAAAAACAACTGAACGGATTTTGATGAAACTTTACAGTAATATAGCTTATACATCAGAATAACACATAGGCTACTTTTTATCCGAGTACCACGAGGGCGAAGCCTGGGCAGAGGCTAGTACACCATACGTATCTACTAATAATATTATTAAGAGGTAAAGTTTGTAAGTTTGGTTGTAGGAGGTAATCTCTTAAACTAAACTCATCCGATTTCACTGGCTTTCGTGGATACCAATTAGCAACGTTAGTCGACGAAAAAGCGGTCGAGCGAATGCGTTTCTTAACAACGCTACCTTAACGGCAAAAAAATACTTTTTATCAGCTTCTTTTTATCCGGTTACCAAGCAGACGAAGCCGTGGGCGGCACCGTACTTTTATAAGCCGTTTTTCTTTATATACGGCTTAACATTTCGGACCTTTTCGGTTTTCCGCAAACGTTCTGTACTTCTTCATGAAGGTTCTTCAGTTGGATCATCAAAAAAATAACCAAGCAGAGTTTGTTGCCTCATTCTTCTATGCTTGGTCGCGCGCGAGGAACCGGCGTAAATTCACATTCAAATTTTAAATTCACGTAGTTTTTAAGTTGACGTTTCTATATGATCCTTGTGATTTCAATGAATAAAAACCTATTGACTTTGACTTTGACGCAGTAATACGTGAATACTTGAGTCGAGGGTTTGAATTAAGTAAAAATTTTCTTTTTCATCTTCAGGTAGCCAAGTAGAGAGCATGCGAGTCGGCCCAAAGGGCTATTTTCTCAGCAAAGATACTAGCTTCAGACGTCTTGTACTGTTGCCATTGAGGCCGAAAGACATATTTCTGACGACGTACCAAAGCAATTATACAATTAGCATGCTGGGATGCCCTATCTAGATGACATAGGTTGTCTGGTATTTTCCCAGTCGCGAGATCTGAGAATATGTAGACGAGTTTTTCGTCTTTCTAAAATGTCTTCATCGAAATAGTTCGAATCGTTTTCAGCATTTTCTCTACAAACAAATAAATGAATAGAGTTACGCTAGATTGCACCAAAAAGTGATCGTAGATATGTTTGACGAAAAAGAACAACATGCAACCAAAAAAATATTATGGTAAGTGCTAATTAAAATGTGTTTAGTATCAAGTAAAAATACAGACAATAAACAAGAAATAAATTAACAAGTACTGTAAATAAAACATGAGTTCCGAATGTTGAGTAAATGAGGTCACTTCAGTTCGCAGTTTTCAGTAACAATGGAATTGTAACTATCAAATTCCTGTACCATCACGTTAAAGGACTGAACGTTTTTTAAAAGACTTTTTTCTAATTATAGAAAAGTATATTATGACCAACTGACAGACCAGACAAGTGTGTAGGGGTCTGCTAAAAATGAATTAGGAAAATTAACATCCTGCATAGGTCCACAAAAAATCTCCATATCACCGCACACTAGACCCTTCAAAATTATGAAGAAAACTAAAATAAGCAGATATGAGTTTCACTCTTTCATGAAATTGGAAATACTTTCTTAACAGTAAAAAGGATTGTAAATAATAAAGCACTCGTGCTTAGGCATTTTTGTGAGCTTTTTGACGATACTCGTCTAACCATAATTATTTTTCAAGTTTAATGTGTGCATCAAACTCTTTCCTGGCATTTTTATTCCAACTACACGGTAGTTTGAATTTAATTAATTACTAATATGTATTGTTAAAACGGGAATATTCACGTATCGGTGAAAGCATCGATAATAATCAACATCAACCTATGCTAGGTTTTTTTTGAGGAACAACGTGGGTACAAGAAATCTTGTGGTTGTTCAAAATACTTATACATTAATACGATGATGTTACCAACGAGGAAACCATATTGTTTTATAATTTATAGTACTTTCGAATCTTGTATTGTATAAACCTACCTACTTTGACGTGTAAAATGATCATTTATCAATAAATTATCTGTATGTATGCACTTTCTAACAAAAGTGTCGTGATCGTCCCTCCTACGGTTTCTCGGCCGACTACGACGTCCTCGCCTTCCATCAGACTTGATGTTCGCTCATTTTTCTGGATTCACCCGACCAAGTCCCATCCAATCCCACTTGAGGTTGGCTGTTTTTTCCCTATATCGACTATACCATTGAGTGAACACAGCTCGGTGTTCGGTACTCGGTCAATGTGCTTAAATCCGAGGATGCCGCGTTCCATTGACGTCTGACAAATCATGAGTTTGTAGTTTCCTAACACTGAGCACCGTAGGTTAGGACGGGTAGGATGCGTGTCCATACGTGGCTATGCGGAATCATCCGAATATGATTTATGAAGACCTTTCAAAGATAGATTTTCGGCTTTTAGAACCATTTATTTTGTAAAATCTGTCCGAATCAATGGCTATGTGGAATCAAAAGCAAAATGATTTATGAAGACCGTTCAAAGATGGGTTTTCGGTTTTTTTTTGTGAAAGCATTTATTTTGTGAAACTGCTGAATAAAAAATTTGAAAAAAATACTTATTGAACCTGTCCGAATTAATGGCTATGCGGAATCATCCGAATATGATTTATAAAGACCGGGTTTTCGGCTTTTGGAAACATTTATTTTGTAAAACTGCTGAATAAAAAACATGAAAAAATATTATTAGGACCAGATTAATTCAAGTTGCAAAGTCCTTGGGCAAAGAGCTGACACAAGAACAGATGGCGCGACTCTGTGATAACAGCATTGAAAATTCATGAAACAAGAAGTCCATGATTATAGAGGTATATTGTGAGATGTACAAGATTTTTTGTCAAAACTCCACTGAATGTAGACAGCTTGTCTAAAATAAAATTGTTCGGCTCATGTCTGAAAAGGTATGACTACCAAAATGGTGTTCAGCTCAGCGTGTGTTGGATGTGTTACCAACATCCAACGCTGTCTTTGTGATCATGATGAGCTTGTCGTTTCATGATGTAAAGTTAATTTCAAGTTTTACTTTAAATCGAGTTGGCGTTGATTTGTTCTATTGTACGAGCAAGAACCGACGACCTCTAAACACCCAATCATTATCAGGGTAAACTGGCGGCTGGCGAGATTACTTTGATGAAGAGATGACGCTCCAAACTGATCGCTGGATTGCAGACAACTTGCGCTACACAGACCGTCGCTTCCCGAGTATGGAAAAAAAGTGATAAAAAGTCAGGTGGCAGAATTACAATGAAAATTGGTTAAAAAAAACATAGATTTAGTTTGCAGTTGGCATATTTTTGTAAAGATGTTAAATATTTTTTATGAATGTATGTTTTATGAATGGCCTTATAAAAAAACTACAAAGCGCTTGCTTTTTTGAAACATGGATTCATAAAAATTAAATAATATTCATAAAAGTTTTTCTTTGAGAATTTTACATTGCACCCCTTTGAGATAAAATAATAATAAGCACCCTTACTGACACCCAGTTCTGACCCACACTAGGATTATCTGTATCATAGGTAAAAGGAGCTACGAGTCTACAGTTCGTGGTACACCCACAACACCCAGATTCTGATCAAATTTCTGCAGAACATGCAAACCTTTGTCCTGCAACGAGAATAGAATTCACTGCTCGCCTGCCGTGCTACCGAGGTTGACAAAATTGGCCTAATATTTTTATCCGAAGTTATAAGATTTGATATAGGTACGCGTTCGCTTCTTTTGTAGCAAAGATTAATTATTTTAAAACTATGTAACTAACTAACTATAAAGTACCTACCTTTAGGTATCTACTTGTTACGCTATCTTTAGTACGTGTGCATACCTACAGAATCTTTATCGCAACTTACGATAAAGATTCTGACACTACACTTATCAGTTCAACTTACGGAAATCCGTAGAACAAATTTTCGATGGCAGTTCCTCGCTATATATGCTACTCCGTTATGGAGATTCATACTTAACATTGTAGTAGAATTAGGAAGCAAACAGTCATACCTGATACGAAGCAGCTGTTGGCTATTGGCATCTGCAATTCCAGGGCTGTTTCTGGAACGTTGACGTTATATTTTACTTTAAAAAAAAACTGAATTCGGTAGTTCCAAGTTAAGACTCAATTTTTACTGACTTAAAAAAAAGGCAACTATCCCGTACTTGATAGTTTGAAGTTAAGGATCTTGCAGATAACTTTAGAAGGAATCTTTTCGAGGCATAGTCGCGAGGACTCTGACAATATAAAACTGAATGGTCAATGTTATTTCAGTTTCACGAAAACTGATGCGACATGAGTCTCATAAAGTTTCGTGAAATTGAAATTTAACCAACCACCATCACAATAATAATAATAACTAATATATTATATATGACAGAAGAAGCACGAAAGTAGAATAAGAGCAGTTCAAATGAGAGCTTTGAGAAGTATAAGTGGTTTGACTCTGAGAGATAGAATAAGGAACAGTAAGATAAGAGAGCGTGGTGGCGTGAAAGAAGATTTAGTGACAAAAATAGAGAAAGCTTTGTTAAGATGGTTTGGGCATGTAGAAAGGATGGGCGAAAGGAGATTTACGAAACATGTGTATAAGGGAAGCGTGAAGGGAAGACCCCGGCGAACGTATCTGACCAAATTGTACACGTTCTGGAGAAAGGGCAGGTCAAGAGTACACTAAACCGGCGAGCATGTATGAAGAATGTAATGAGAGCGAATGAAGCAAAATAAGTATTTCAGGATCGTAGCAAGTGGAAATCCTTAGTCTATGCCTACCCCTCGGAGAAACAGGCGTGAGTTTATGTGTGTAAGTATATTTACTCTCACAAATATATCTTAAGAGTATAGGTCCTGTTGATTTTGTGAGTCGTAGCCGGAGCGAAGGGTTCAATGCGACATCCGTGTTTCGGATGGCTTAAACTATTTTTGTAAAGAACCCTTGTTCGTATAACACCCCTTAATTTAACCCTGTGCTCAAATCTACTTTTATACCGTGTAGAGTTTCATCATTCAGGTGGGATGACGATCTGCGAAAGACTGCAGGCAGATGCTGGATGCGACAAGCTGAAGACAGGGCGCTATGGCGCTCATTAGGGGAGGCCTATGTCCAGCAGTGGACTAATATAGGCTGATAATGATGCTAATGATGATGAGAGTTTCATCTATTGTATCTTATGTTTCTATACTGAAAAAAACTAGATACAAAAATACTAAAAGAACAAATGAAAGAAAGAAAGAAAAAACATTTATTTGCTAACGTTGCAGAATATAAAACAGACAGACAATACACACGGGATTCACACAAACAAAATTTTAATTCTATCAATAAAACTATGTGCCGACCGACTCCTACCAATATGCAACGACGCAAACTGGAGTCCAACTCAGCATTTGTTGTGTCAACTGGCAACACAATGCTGATCTTCCGTTGGAACCAAACACTAAAGCCTGAATTCATAGTCGGGGGTCGAACAGTCCCCCAAAATCAACCATTCAGCATTCGCCTTATGTCTGGATGGACAAAGGTTGAATTCGCACTTGAATTTTTTCTTAGCGCCTGAACGGTCCCCTAGGGGTGCCTCTATTTGACTATGAATTCGGGCCTTAGTAAAATCACGGATGTCTGCTTACATTACGATTAGTAAATGAATAATAGTACATAATATACCTAACTATAGATATAAATAAATATAACACAAACTTGTTAAACAAACACGAAACAAATTCAGTTTTTTTCTTCAAGATATTAAGTTTAATAATTATAAATAAAAAAAAACACGCTCACAACTACCCTACATGATAGACATCCTCGGATACATACTCAGTGCGTAGATCATTGAGGATCATGACACATGCCCGCGTTTTTCAAATACTTAGCATTCCACGTGACAAGTCCATTGAATAGCCTACTTGAAAGTATAACTGAAACATGCTTTGTCTAGAGCGGAATGTGGATTATATTTCATCGAATAAAAACGTATGTGATTCTGTCAATCATTTCAGAATGTCAATTTTTCAGTGTAAGTAAAATTCTTGTCGTTTACCCATTGGAGTAAAAAAACTGCGTATGCGTATGGAAAGCTACATACGCTAACACATTTTTGGTAAAAACTTCAGGTCAACATTTTACATGGGATCCCTTTGTTACTCGATAAATAATATACGCGCAGACGTAAAAGCTTGTGTTAGGGCATACGTTCTGACATTTTATAATTATTCTACTACTAGCTTCTGCCCACGGCTTCACCCGCGTGGTAACCGGATAAAAAGTAGCCTATGTGTTATTCTGATATATAAGCTTTATCACTGTAAAGTTTCATCAAACCCGTTCAGTAGTTTTTGCGTGAAAGAATAACAAACATCCATCCTCACGAACTTTCGCGTTTATAATATTAGTAGGAAGGATAGTAGGATTTAAATTGATTCTCAATCTACCCGTTCACATTTGCACACCAACTAGACGGTAAAATATATAAGGGCCTATAAAATTTATCTACATATATTCATGCAAATTAATGTTCTGATTTCTTATTTCTTGTTTAACAAATAAACAAGAAATAAGAAGCCACATTATGTAGCTTCAAAAGTACTTTAAATATTCAGGTGAAAGTTCATCGTATCCACATATTTATTTATTTCGATTGATGTACCTACATTAAATACTAAGCCTATTTTACACGTTTAAAAAGAAACCGCGGACCAACATTATACATAAGCTCGTCTGCACTGAGCTTAGACAGGCTTAGGCTTAGACTTATGCGTGTTTTACGGCCCGATCAAACCGGTGGCGATCAAAGGGAAATGGTTGTCAAAGTTCGCGTGAATGTATTGTATGCCACCGCCACTGCCTCGGTTTGACCGGACCCTAACCGGCATGTTTTCATAGACATCTGGTGTTAAAAAATAGCGAAGCTCCTTGAGCCGTGCCTAACTAAATGTACCTACTTGTAAGTGTAGTCGCACACTCGTATCGGCAATGTCTGCTACGATCTATTTTTCCGCTCGCAATCTAAGTAGTTAAATAAACTGATTAATAATATCCAAAGCCCATGTTCTTATTCACGATTCTACACTGTCACTAAGATTTTTTTTAAAGAGGCAAACAAACTAACGGCCCATCTGGTGGTAAGCGGTTACCGTAACCTATGCACACTTGCAATATCAGAGGTAACTCACGCGTTGCCTCCCTAAGATATCAAGAAAGATCTTATGTCCCTGTAATTTCACCGGCAACCATACCCTTCAAATCGGAACACAGCAATGAGAACATTACTGCTTGACGGCAGAAATTGTTTATGTAATTTTTACTAAAAACGGGATATCTACCTTGATTTGTGAGTTTGAATGTTTCCCGATATTTCGGCACAAAAATAGTGAGAAAGAGGGTAGATCGATTTCTATGCCACTAACATTCAACCCGCAAAGACTTCAGTTCCTCCCGTGATCATGGTACATGCAACTGTGCCGAAATATCGGGAAACATTCAAAATCACATATCATGGTAAATATCCCGTTTTTAGTAAAAATTATGTTCAAAACCATGATAGTTTCAAAAGTAATTGTTAATGTAGTAGTAATATTTGAGAAGTAAGTAGCAGAGCTTTGCTTTGCAGAGCTTTTTGTGAAAGGGCTCGTTCGAGGAAGTAATCTTTGCTGTGGTCCGGTTTGAAGAGTAGGTAAAATTATAGGCACATGAGGCTTTTCACCCGTTATGTCTCAGGCAAGCGTCCATAGGTTACGGTAACCGCTTAGCAGGTGGGCTGTATGTTTGCCACTAATTTGTATAAAAAAGGAGGAAAAATTCAGGACAAAGACGTTGTATTTTCCTGTTACTTATTACCTTCAATAAAGGAGCGTGCATGAACTTTTTTAATATCATCTAAAAATACTTACGTTGAGTTTCAAGTAGGGATAATAAAAAATACAGTGTAAGTATTGTATTTTTTTCTAATGTTTCTTAAATTACAAACTTATCCGCGTAAATTCCCATTCGTCATGCACCAGTATCCAAAACTCAAAACGAGGCAAGAAGCTATGGCCTAACGTCTCATAACCTCAACATGGCACTTATGTATGTCTGTGCGTGGAACCGTCATGAAGCCACAGTGCACTGAATTGGAAACAGTACGTACGCTCGATACGAATCACCTAAGGGTTTATTGTATGTATGATTGTATTTGTATGTATTTATTTATTCCAATATTAACAAAGATATATTGTATGCGGAATGTTACATAAGGATTACATTATTACACATAGGTACACAAATCACTTAAAACTACACAATAAGAGAGACAGAACCAATAACGAAAAAAAACAATAGGTAATAATAATTATATAAGATGAAATGTCAGATGTTTATGAATGACCTGCGCTTCTATGCTGTGTTACGAATTCCTACGTTACACAGCATAGAACATGTCGAAACGGTGACGGGATCCTCCAGATTTCCATACAAAATTGTCGATACGAGTTTGATACCGTAACCAAATTGGTCATGTTTTAAACTTAGCTTGGAGCTTCAGGGTCGAAAGGTGCTTTATCTCTCGGAGAAAAAATAGACTTTAATCCTGATTTTCAAGGAAAATTGTTATTACAAAGCATACAAGGTTTTAAATTGGATGTTGAAATCAAATTGCCGACAGTTATTTGACGTACCAAAAAGAGGTTTGATATCAAACGAGATGACTGCTAAAAGATAAACCAGGCAGCAACCTAGATTGCAAGCTAGATCATAGAACGATTAGTCTAATTAACAACTGCCACTTTTAACACTGGTCTATTTTAGTCCCTTTCAGAGCCACCATACCTCAACCTAATCAGATTTCTGACCTAACGCAGTGTCACCAAAAAAGAACCGATTATGCGACGAAGATGAAGAACATCGCGATAAATCGGTAGAATCGCGGCTAAAATACCAGTTGCATTTCTACTTACGTCCATGACAAGTCAAAATACCCTGTTCAGGGGTCAACGATCGCTTCCATTTTGTTTTATTCAATCATTCAACCAACCCATAACATTCTCTGAATAACTTAGCTAATTTTGCTCAGAAGTCTGTTTTGTAATTCAATAAGGTTTTAAATGCCACTTAAATATTCATTCAACCGTGTCTCAGTAGTCACCTATGCGAATAGTATCAATTACAGACTCAGCAAGATTTTATAATAAATATCCTACGACGTAAAAAGTATGAGTACCTTGTACAGAACTCTAGCATCAAACTTCTATACTGAAATAATGTTAACTGTGATGGAACGTAACTCGGAACGATAGCCGAGCCAAGTTAATAATAATAAATGAGAGAAAAAACCGCTCTCGACTGAGGGGCTGCATCTTCCGTCGGTAATGTAAATAGAACGAGGCCGTCAAAACCACGAATGTGCTACCACGTATTCAACAGTTTTAAACCCCAATAACATAACAAATACAGCCTAAAACCTTGAAATTTTCAGATATTGTGTAGCAAATATTGACAGGCCAAAGTAAAACGACAAAAAACCCGGTCTTAATTGCTCGGAAATGGCTAAAAACCGACTTAATTAATGCTGTATGGCGAGCACATTCGCTGTGTTGCAATCGCATTGCGTGTCGCTCGGGCGTGCTCGGCCGTTTCCGCCGGCTGCTCGGCTAACGGCTCTTTTCCCGCGACTGCGTCGGCGCTGACTTTCGCTACAAAAATAAACGCTCCTTGGCAGAGAATCAAGGCGACAGGCGAGCCTTCGGATTATAAAACGATATTCAAGCAGTTTTATGGGCGGCCGTTTTGAAGCTGTGGTTAATGACCGGCTTTCTCTTCTCTCAAATGAATTTGAAATTACAGTTCATTTATCTGTTCAAAATAAGTTTCCATGCAAATAAGAACTGACGGAACGAGTTTCCTTAGAAACTGGCAAATGACCTTCAGATTTACTGCGATTACTTTTAGGTTGTTACGGCACTATTGATGTTAAGTGCGTACTGTTCAGTCTTTTACTTTAAATTTAAGTACCTATATAACTTAAATACTACAAAAAACTTTAGCAAGGTAAGCTTTAGCAACTTCGATCGATTGGCGTCGAAATAAGCGAAAAAATGATGTCATTTGAGATATTAGAATAAGTAGTAATCTTAGTTTACCTAAGACATTTCGTTTGTAATTTGGGTATATTTTGATAACCACTTATTGCATTTCCAAGACTCTGGGGTGTCTGCAAATACGATATTTAGGAAGCAGGACTAGAGTCTCTTAGAAGAGAAACGGGCATAGATTAAAAATCCTTCACAATAAAACTAGTTTTGTATCCATTTAGGGCCCGTATAGGTGTAGGTATGTGACCTTGAGTTTTCAGAAGTAGTCTTATAATAAAACACTCTTAATGCTTTGACAAGATTACTTAAATAAAAATAGATAAAATATAGCTTTGACACAATACAGATACATCATAGACAAGTATATATAAGAAGAAACCCCAATAAAGAACGATAAAACTAAAAAAAAGGTTGTGTATTTGGGTTTTGTCCCATTATAATTTTATTCTTTTTAGATACCTACAAATGTACTGAATACTTTTCCAAAAACCAAAAAAGCATACCACCGTATAGGCATAGATTTCAAAATTCGTCGATAGTTAGGTACCTACTTATATGATTTAATTTAGTGCTCATGTAGAGCACTAAATGGGTCAAACTCAATGTAACTACTGGTAATGACTCACAAAATATAATTCCAAATGAAAGAGAAGAAAGGAAATACATATGTATATCTATTGATCTCATTATCACAACTCAACATTTCGACAGAGGATGACAAAATACAAAACAAAAAGACACAAATAGCTTTAAACATTATAGATTAAAATGATGTGTTGCCCCTATCCGAGCTGATGCTGCACAAGACCTAGGAACGGTGCAGCGCTAGTTTTCAGATGGGGCCATCGTGATGACACGAAATGAAACAGACCGTTGCAAACGATCTATAGATAGATCGACTGATCCAAACGTCCGCAAATTGCTGACTGCATTACCATTTACAACGCCGAATGGCAATACTTTTGACCTAGATATAACCAGCGCTCTGGTCATGCGTCGCTTCTATCAGATGCCCTGAAAGAATTTTGAATAAGTGAAGATCATCTACGGACTTAGAGTATACATTCCAAAAGGCTTAAATAAGAGGATAATAGTAAGCTAGAGGACAAATAAGGTTAGTTCGTAGATTTCTACCAGAGATAATTAAATTACCCATAAGACCATGAACAATAAACTATCCATCGCTAGAAGCTTGATTCAATTACGTGGATTTAATTGGGGCACGCCTTAGAGATTATATCCCTGGTAGAATTAATTCGACAGTCATAAATTTATCTGGCTGTTTATTCAATAAATAAAGAAGAAAAAATCTTCAAATTATATTTCACGTCGCGATTTCACGATTTATCTTGAAAATATTTCATATGTAAATTCAGCACACTTATTCTTGAACCTTGTTTCAATAGTTTAATTTCAGGGTCTTAAAACCTTTGGCTGGGTGAACTAAGAAGGGCCTACTTAACATGAGTTTCAAGACATTCGTATTGTCTACGGAAGAGAAGACAAAAAATACCTTTGTTTCAATCATTTGATCATGTATTCACAAACGCAGTGTGTTCAACGAACTAATGATACAATTTAAACAGTTATAGTGACTTAAATAGGACACAAAGAATAATATAATCAACTCAGATAATGTCAGATAAATTCACGTCAGTTTCTCCCTTCTGTCAAACAAAGAAATAACTTATTCCTTCCTTCTCTTCCGTGAACAAAACCGTTGCTTTGGGGTGATCGATCATGCCACTGTTTTTTTTTATAAAGTACAAAAGATCATCTTCCTATTGTGTAATTGAATCGAAACATTTTAAGTGTACCAGCAACATGCAGTGCCTTCCGAATCGAACCCAGTTTTATTCATTTCATATCCAACCAATATGTAGGTTTAAATCTAATAAAAACTATGATCAGATACGTCAAAAGTGCATTGTTTAATACATTATGCAGACTAACATTCCTTCATTAGTTAATTTGTAGAACATTTTCTAAAAAGACGACCGTCTAAGTATTAAGTCAGATCATTTTAGAATGAGGTTCGGTCGCTGCGGCTACCGCTCTAGTAATCGGTGTAAATTAAGTTTTAAAGTGAGTTTTGGTATCGCACTGACTGAATAAATAATTTAATTTCATTGTCAGTTAATAAACGAAAGCTAACAAGGCCGGAAAAAATAACCCCATTTAAAAAAAATACCGTTCAATGACCGTTGAATTTACTCAATAAGCCCATTCAAAGCCCCTTCAAGTCTCAACTCAACTCTCACATAATCTCCGTACATAGTATAGTCGTATAGTTAACATGCTCGTCGCGTGAGACCGGACGATTTTATGAAAACATTCACGTTGCATGTGCGTCGCTCGGGGTTGCGTCGCGTCGCATCGCTAGCGTTAGATGGCGCTTCTAGTCGACTCGCGAAACTCGTGCTGTGTGATTTGGCAATTGGCAACATGGCTACATCCACGATGAATGATTTGAGCGCGTCGGTCGGTTTAGTGTCTGATGATCGAGTCAGTTCACTGAAAACATATGTTTGCTGTAGCAATTTTCGGGATTCGCGAAAATTTAATTTCAGAATTAAATTCTCTATTGATCTCTGGCGAAATAATTACAAAGTTTTGTAATAATGACATCATAATAGGTACCTAATCTTATTCGGTACATAACTAGGTTAGGAATTTGGGAATTAAATAGATTTGTTTTCTACTGAATTCTTGTTTATCAATCAATTGTGGTCATCATAAAAATAATAGCTGGCCGCCTGCAAATAGGGGATTTCGTACATAACACCAACTGCGTTTGAATAAAGAAAAGACGTAGTTGAACACAGACGATTCTCACATCCTTCAGTACAACGAAGCTGCCACGTTCTTAGTATTATTTTTACGCATTATGTACCACCTGTGTTAATATTATCCTACAAGTATTATAAATGCGAAAGTTTGTGAGGATGGATGTTTGTTACTCTGTCACGCGAAAACTACCGAACGGATTTTGATGCAACTTTACAGTAATATAGTTTTTACATCAGAATAATACATATGCTACTTTTTATCCGGATACCACGCGGGCGAAGCCGTGGGTAGAGGCTAGTACTTATATAATACTTGTTGATGCAACTCTGACTGCATTTTGTAATACCGTTATACCATACGTTTGTAACAAATTAATAAACTTTACTAGCACTATAATGTCTAGCCGTCTCATCGTGTTTCTCGTCTCTGCTTTAAATACTTACTTAAGTACAGAAACAAAGCCTTATTTCAGTGCAGTCACATTCCGAAATAAACTAAAAACCGCTGGGGCAAATCTTCTAACCAAATATAACCAACGAGTCAGGACACTTTAGCAATAATAGTATATATATATTGAGATTGATAGATAAAACGTAGACGATGATCCCCAATAAAACTAGCAAATGGCAACGGGGACGATTCATTTTGACTGCCTGACAGCAAAATACTAAAATGTTTCTTTATCAGCATAATTCATTTGAAAAATAAAAAATAAAACACCTGCTTTTTCATATTTATGACTAGTTTCTGCCAGCAGCTTCGCCCGCGTGGTATGTTAATAAAAGTAGCGTAACGTCTCCAGGCTTCAAACTATGTCCACCACTTTTGAGTGGATCGAACCAAGGATTACAATTTTCCATACAAAGTTTAGGACTCAATTGCACACCCCCAAAGAGTAGTTATGAAAAAAGAAAAAATACGTGTTTCATTCTTTATTTTAAAGTTTATTTTTACCGACATTTGAGCGAATCAAACCAAGGAATAAAATTTTCCATAGAAACTTTACCACCCTGCTTAATCCCCTTAGGGGTTGATTTCGAAAATAAAATGCCTATGTGTTATTCCAGAATCTAAACGATCTACATTCCAAATTTCATCAAAACCGGTTTAGTAGTTACGGAGATACGTGGTAACAAACATTCACACACACACACACAGACTTTCGTATTTATTATATTAGTAGGATAGGATATTAGTAGGATAGTATGATAGGATAACGTCTCCTTGTACCTTTGTTTTGATACCTACTATATCAATTGATGATGGTTGGAAGAATTTCTTTTTTATATACATTTGAGCTTGCTTAAATAAGATCTTGATTTTGATATTCATATCAATTGAATTGAAAGTGTTTTTAATCACATGTAATACAACATTATACTTGGTGGCCGTTCTTTGACAGTATAACGTAGCCTATATCTATTTTGGGATGTTAACGCGATAACGATACCTCATTCATTAAAATCCATCAAGGCGTCTACTAGGAGGTAATTAAGAATCCCAGACACATTTACATACTCGTGAATAACATCACCCTCCGCAGTCGGGTAAAAAGTGAAGTTGGGAAATGATTGCGCTATTGATGGTTGCATTAAAAACATAAAGCTGTAACCTTCTAATCAACCTTAAGTCGTAATTAGCGTTGAGTGGCGTTTTAGTATTCGACGGTTAGCAATATTATGGGCATAGCTAATTGAATGTCATTGTCTCGTTTCATTTCATTTTTTTCAGGTTGTAAGATGTAACGAGCGATATATAAAGAAAATCGTTTCATAAAAAAACAAGTTATCCTACTACTATTAAAAATGTGAAAGTTTGTGAGGATGGATGTTTGTTACACATCACGCAAAAAGTACTGAACGTATTTTGATGAAATTTTACAGATTTATAGCTTATACATCAGAATAACACATAGGCTACTTTTTATCCGGGTACTACGCGGGCGAAGCCGTGGGCAGAAGCTAGTAAATAATAAATAAATATAATTATGTTTTGCATAGGGGCTAGTAATGCCTCTGCGAGATTTGTTTCGTGAAACAGACAATTGAGTCCAACTGCTTGATGTAGTGAGATTTGTTTCGTGAAACAGACAATTGAGTCCAACTGCTTGATGTAGTGAGATTTGTTTCGTGAAACAGACAATTGAGATCAACTGCTTGATATAGTGAGATTTCGTGTAAGATTGGTATTATTGACCTTTTAAGGCATGGATGTTAAGATGTTGTAGACTTAAGCTGTAAGCTAGACTTCAGAAATTAGCTTTCTTCTCGGAATGTAAAGAAAGCGCAAGCCGGGGTTCTAGTTTTTGCGCTGCAAACGCCACCTGTGTAAAAAACTGTTCCGTTATTCATTGGCGGATCAACGCACAGCCTAAACCATAAGTCCTAGAAGCATGTAACTTGGAGGGTATATTCCCCTTATGGTGTAGGGGTGCAATAAGAAAGGAATTCGGAAAATTCTACCCCTAACAGGATGAAAAGGGCTGAAAACCATTGAATGAAAAATCGTATTCCTTGAACTTACAGTCTTGAATCTTCACGTAAGTATTTTTAAATCCAGTATTTTTAAATGATACTAATATAATTATCTCCCCAAACTACCCCTCTATGGGGTTGTAGAGGGTAAAAAATACAAAAGAACTGAATACGTATCAGAATATTTCTTAAAACCCTTAAGGGTGGGTGCAAGGCATGCAATTATTTTTGATGCACCTATCAATTATCCATCCTACGCGAGTAAAACCGCGGGCATCGGCTAGTTAGACATACCGTGTGATGGTTTGGAAGAGTTTGCAAAACGACGGTCTGACTGACACAGACACCACAAGGCAACTGTGCAATTTGAAACAACTCCTGGAATATCTTGATGCTAAGCGCAAGCAGAAAAAGACTTAGCCTACATACTACATACATCTCGGTATATTTACGCGTAGAACACTTCTGGCAAAGTAAATTGATCGTCCTGTGCTAGAATGTTCAAAACGAATTCGGTTTTGCGACTGACATTCGTTGATTTTTATTTTCTTACTAGTTTCTGCCCGCGGCTTCGCCCGCGTGGTATGTTAATAAAAGTAGCATATGACCGTCTCCAGGCTTCAAACTATGTCCACCAACTTTTGAGTGAATCGAACCAAGGATTACAATTTTCCATACAAAGTTTAGAACTCAATTGCACACCCCCAAAGGGTAGTTTCAAAAAAATAAAAAAAATATGTGTTTCGTTATTTATTTTAAAATTTATTTTTTGATTGAATCCAATTTAGTTTTGAGTGAATCCAACCAAAGAATATTCTTTTCCATAGACACTTTATTACCCTGTTTAACCCCCTTAGGGGTTGATTTTCGAAAATAAGATTAGCCTATATGTTATTCCAGAATCTAAACTATCTACATTCCAAATTTCATCATAACCGGTTTAGTAGTTACGGAGATACGTGGTAACAAACATTCACACACAGACTTTCGCATTTATTATATTAGTAGGATACTACTCAATTGTCAAACAAGCATAAGACCCGTCTAAGCGGGTCGGCTATTGCAGCTATGAAAGCTTGCAAGAACTACACTCGTGCTATGCCGACCCTGAGATATAACGAGTGAAAAGTCTCATATGCCATTCATTGGTACACATACCCTTCAAACGGGAACATAGAAATGCTAGCAGTACTACTTGGCCGCAGAAATAGGTAGTCATTTTATTCCAAAAACTATCGTGAACTTGACTATTCATATTGTAAAAACGGGAATTTTCACGTACTGCACTATCGGTGAAGGCACCGACTAATTTTCGACTAAGCGTCGCGCCGTGCACTACGCACGGCGCGACGCGGAAGGAGTAAGTCGCAACCACTCACCCTGATGAAGACTCTCAGAATGAGTCGAAACTTAGTCGGTGCCTTCACCGATAGTGCAGTACGTGAAAATTCCCGTTTTTACAATATGAATGGTGGTAGTAAGTACTACCACCCCCCCCCGGTCATGCTCATAAACAAGGATCTCTACTGCTTCTTAAATCCTACTAATATTATAAACGTGAAAGTTTGTGAGGATGTTTGTTACTCTTTCACGCAAAAACTACTGAACGAATGTTGATGAAACTTTACAGTAATATAGCTAATACATCAGAATAACACATATGCTACTTTTTATCCAAGTAGTACACGGGCGAAGCCGAGGGCAGAAGCTAGTAATAATAGAATAGGAAGGTCCGCCTATGGCAGACGTGGATCACATCGTATATTGAATGGCACTCTTGAGCCCAACTGTTCTTTCGGTCAGCTTTCTAGAACTCTGTTTCATAGTTTCAACTAGGTTTTATGATATTACAGAAAAGTGTTTGAGCACAATTTCACCTTTTTGAACCGACTTCCAAAAAGAAGAGGCTCAATTCGGCTGTATGATTTTTTTCGACGTGAAAAAAATCTGTGGCGCGGTGGGCGAAGGCTCGCCTGAGACGCAGAAGGTTGCGGGTTCGATTCCCGTTGCGGGATTAATATTTGTATCTGTAATTATTTGTCTCGGGTCTGGGTTTTTTCTTTGTATAATATGTATGTATTTACAAAAAAATGTATATAAGTAGTATATCAGTCATGTAGTTCCCATAATACAAGCTCTGCTTAGTTTGGGGCTAGATGTTAATGTGTGGAAATGTACTGCCATTTTTTTTATCATATGTCTTTGATACGTCATATCTTCGCCAATTTTTAACCGAATTGGATGATTATTTTATTGTTGTATAGAGAATGATCCTGAGGTGTTCCCATAAAAGTTTTATTCCTGAGGGATAACTGTTTCCCCGTGAAACTTAAAAAACATCATCATGGATCACAACTAGCCGAAACAATCTGTGGGCAATCTTTCTTTTGTTTTATATTTTAAAGAGTAAGCAAAATAACAAGGGCACGTGAGGATCTGATATAGTAGGTACCTGCTGGATAGAAACCGTAAACCTGATAACTAACAGACAGGCATATCATTTATTTGCCACCACATACACAATATAAAAAAACAATTTTGAAATGAAAATTAAATAAATACATAATCATCAGTTGCACAATAAAAACATAGGAACAATACGTTGAAAAAAGGAATTAACATTATGTAAAAAATAAATAAATAGGCCTTTTAAAGTGGCTTTACCTTAAATGTTCTGTGTAGGTAAATGCATTTTCATATTGAAATAGTTGTAGGCCACGTTAAACTGCAATTTAATCGTATCGAAGTGTAAAAGGTATGTTTGCGGTGTTCGTAAGTTACAGTTAGAATTCCGCATTTTGTAGGTTGCGCTCTCCGTGTTGCATTGCGCTAGAATGGCTCTTTTTACCCGCAGCCCAAGGAACCCGTATATGCTTTTGCCAGAAGATTTTGTTTGTCTGCCTGATGCCATCTCTGAACCGCATTTCAATCGAATAACATAAATAGAAACAGAACGAAGAACATGTATACAGTAGCGAATTGAAAGCTTTTTAAAGTTAAATAGAGAAGTCAGGATCTTCTACTGTAATGCGCTAATCACTGAATTTTATAAAAATAACATTAAATACTGCCTGCTCCGTTAAGAATCGGTTTACACTTATTTTCCTTGCAGGGAAAATACGTCAAAGTTCACCTCTCGTCAAGTTTCTGAAGATTTCCAGACTAAAAGCTACCATGAAGGATCCGGGCTCTGCCCTCTGACTGACCAGGACTGCTAGACAAATACCTCACGCTTACTTTTCCTTTCACGCTAACGCAAATTTGTTAAGGTAAAACTTGGCAGCTGTCACGTGGCATTCCCACAGCTAATGTTATTTCCATACAAATTAATCTTTCCGCAGGCGTTCACGACAACACAAAGATGTATTTGTCTGGACCCCAGAAGTGCGAATCGCCAGTTTAAAGTTTAAAACCACACGCTTCGACGATTTTTTTCAAATAAGTACCGAAGCAACTCATATTCAGATGTAGTCTAGATTTGGCCAACCTAAACAAATTTTCCAACTTTGCCTCAACATCTTAAAATGGATTGGAATGGTCTCAGAATTGTCCATAGCGTAATCGTTATTAACATATCAGCTAGGTTATGTAAAGTTTTGTGACCATGGAATGGTGTAGCATGTCTAGACAAATACCACTTTGAAAGATTGAATTGTATAGAAATGACTTTAGCTGTGGCACGTGACAGCTGCCAAGTTTTACCTTGACAAATTTGCGTTAGCGTGATAGGAAAAGTAATTGTGAGGTATTTGTCTAGACCCCAGGTATCCGACCATTGCCTTAGACAATGGTGGGACACTTCAGCGTCTAGTCATTCTAGACAGATTCGCTAGCGAAGCCTGTTATCAGACTTGCACACATATTTACCTACAAAGCAATCGCTATACTACAAGTATCATTACGTTCCATCAGATTTCATGTCGGCGCTGTGCAAATCATTCGTGTCGGGTCGCAGGACGCGGCCTGCTGACCCAGATACAGCCCGGCCTGAGATATCGCCTGAACTCACCTGTAGCACTGCTTTTAATGTTTGTTTATACATCATCATCAACAGCCTGTAGAAGTCCACTGCTGGACATTGACCGCTCCAATAGAGGGCGCCATGACAAAAGATCTTGGATCACCTCTATCCAAGGTCTTCCCGCAACCGTTAGATAGAATAACTAAATTAACTAACTTTAATTGCCACAACACCAAAGCAGAAAATACAGGTAAACTAGAAGTTTTTTTTTATTTATTCAACAAAATCACGTATGATTTTGTCTCGCTCTCAAGGACTTTTGACTTAAAGTAATGAATACATACAGCCAATTACGGATTTTTGTGTTAGCTAGTTCCTGGCTTCATCCACTGCTAAGTATAGACTTCTCTTTGTCTTCGCAACTCCTCACGGTCCTGTGCCAGCCTCAACCAGATTCGTCTCACAACGCTTGCGATGTCGGCCCATCTCGTCGTTGATATCCTAAAATGATACCAAACCACAATATTTTCAATTCCATGTCTTTGACCTTTGTTTGACTTCTGACCTCGACGTTGGCAACAAGCTTGATGCTGAGCATGGCACGCTGCATGGCTCAATAGCATGTAGCTCGCATAAATAAATCTATACCGACAACTGCTTTGGAAAAGGTTCTTGAACGCCGTCCAAGAACTTTACTATGCAGGATATGGAGGCCTTCTGGGAAAACGCTATTGTAAAGGTTGTTCGAAGTTCGTGAATGAAGTACTTTTTGGATGAGGCTTCAATGGTGGTTAGGGCGTCTGAAAATCTGATATTTCGTTAAGCAGTACCTGTACAAAGCAGCCATTAAAATATTATATAAGTTGACTTTGTTTCGACCTAGGGTCTGGTACCTCCCGTGCCTTGAGTTTTCTGTATTTTAAACGATTTTTCTCTTTTAAAAAATGTATACGAAGAATGTTATCAATGCTGTAAACCTTTGGCGCAAAAGTATGCATCATCTCTTTGAATCTGTTGCATTGTTTCTGAAGCTGTAAATTCCGTACGAACAAAGTTACAACAATTTCAATACGCTTTTGCGATAAAATTGCAAAATATAAAATTTACCTCTATACATCCAACTTTTCAAAGGTTGACCCAATACAAAATGTTTAAGATTTTAAAATTCGTGCTCCCGTTACATTGGTTAATTTCATTCCTTATTATATAATGTACACACAGAGAATAAAAAACTTACATATGTATAAGACACTAGCTGCGCCCCGCAGTTTCACCCGCGTAAGATTCGATTCCATCGGAATATCGGCGATCTATTTAAATTTTAGAACACATAAGCTGGTATTGTGACTTAACTATGATAGTATGATATATTCCCTCACGAACTTTTTTGTAGGTAATAATGAGTACTTTAATCATGTAGTACATCATTTTTATGTATCATCAATAGTTTTCTTAGCGCACGCCAAATAATGAATTTTATAGGCAAAATTTTGCTACTTTGAGTTACATTATTGCAATTTCCTTAAGGATCTCTATTTTTTTGAAAATAAATTATAGCCTATGTTACTTTCTGATAATTTAGCTTTCATTTCGTGAAAAAATGGTTAAAATCGGTCCATAAATGTGCAAAGGCGAGCTTTAACCTAACAAGAGGATAGGAACAGCTGATAAATAGTGGTAATATTTTAAACAGAAAACAGACACGTTCACCGTATTCCAACGACCCTGGATCGGAAGTCGAGGAACCGCGTACTAGGCTAACACGAGGGCTCGCTCATAGAGCTCAGGACGCACCCTGGAGAGACAGGATGCATCTTGTGTGTTACTAAAATTGCTCATTTTTCATTTCATATGGAATATCACGTTTCTCTTCACAGGCTGTCCAGATAAATACCACTTTCTGTTGACGTTTACGCCTGCGGAAAGATTGGATTGTATGAAAATGACATTAGCTGTGAAAATGTCACGTGACTTCTGCCAGGTTTTGCCTTGACAAATTTGTATTAGTGTAAGCGTGAGGTATTTGTCTTGGCCCCAGATACCGCAAAGCCTTAAGATGACAGTCTGAAATCAGTGCGCACTGTCAGTGAAGACATAATGTCATTAAAATGTCGTCGCTTTCAATTGGCCTCATGCATAAACTCAAGGTCGTATACGGCTATACAGATAGCTACGCTCAGATTTAGAGATATATTATGTGATATTATACTATAGCCTCTGGTCAAGGCTTCGTCCGCGTGGTACCCGGATAAAAAGTAGCCAATGTGTTATTCTGATGTATAAGCTGTATCACTGTAAAGTTTCATCAAAATCCGTTCAGTAGTTTTTGCGTGAAAGAGTAACAAATATCCATCCTCACAAACTTTCGCGTTTCGAATAGTAGGATTATCTATCTATTCTAATATTATAAAAAGGAAATATTTTTTTGTTTGTACCGAATAGGCTCCGAAATTACTATTAAATTATCAGGAAGTAATGTCATAGTAAGTCATAGGCTATAATTAATTTTCAAAAAAAATTAGAGAACATTGCAATAATGTAACCCAAAGTAGCAATATTTTGCCCATAAAATTAATTACTTGGTGTGCGCTGAGAAAGCTATTGATGCTAAATAAAAATTATGTACTGATTGAAGTACTCATTTATTACATACAAAAAAGTCCAGGAGGAAATATATCTAACTATCATAGTTAAGTCACAATAGCAGCTTTTGTGTTCTAAAATTTAATTAGATAGCCGGTAGAAACAAAAGTTGGTTACATACGTATCGTGGTATTAATTCTTATTCAAGTAAATAGTTTTATCATCAAGGTTATCTAGCAATAAAATACTTTACTGTTACTTTTTATCCCGATATTTCCACGGATTCAAAACTTAAGCCGAAACCGCGGGGCGCAGCTAGTATGTGATAAATCTAAAACAAAAAATCAAAGAATGAACAACGGACTTCTATGCTGATGATATTCACGTTTCTTATTTTCCCAATGAGCTCTACTGCTAGAAAATCGATAATACCTTTTTATTACGCCACAGACAACCTCTGTGGTGCAGTGGGCGAAGGTCCCCCTGAGACGCAGAAGGTTGCGAGTTCGATTCCCGCTGCGGGACAAATGTTTGTATGTCCTGCATTCATTTGTCTCGGGGTCTGGATGTTTTCTATGAATAATATGTATGTATTTACAAAAAAAACTTATATAAGTAGTATATCAGTCATGTAGTTCCCATAACACAAGCTTTGCTTACTTTGGGGCTAGATGATGCTGTGTGGAAATGTTCAGCATTATTTATTTGTTGTTCAGCATTTCTATTCTTAATGCAAACCCATGTGCAAATAGTTCCAGCGTTATTAACGCTTATTAATGTCAAGGTCTATGCGGCGTTCAATTGCGCTCCTAAAGAGGGGATAGTTGGAAATCTATTCATATAGGGCAATGGCAATCCTGATTTTTTAATGCTTGTATGTAAAACCCCAACATTGACGTAGTTAGATAGATAGATAAACTCTTTATTGCACACCAAAGCAAAATACAATAAGACACAGGAATTCACAATAATATAAAGTACAACGGGCGGTCTTATCGCTAAAAGCGATCTCTTCCAGGCAACAGGACAGGATAAAATAGAATCAAAAGACGGCGGTGTACGAGTACCTAAACCTACAACATATATATATATATATTATAATAAATACCTACAAAAATTACAAATATATATACATATCCTATATAATATACATACAAATAATAATAATGTAAGATAATAATATGTAATAATATATAAAACTATTTATTAGTAGAACTTATCTATGCTGTTATATATTTTGGTGTGCAATAAAGTATTTTTCATCTACAATTATGTATACAGCCACTCTCAAAGATACAGCTGAATATATACCTTGTATTGTATTGATAAAGTAAATAAATAAATAAATAATGCTGGACAATCCACACAGCATCATCTAGCCCCAAGCTAAGCAGAGCTTGTGTTATGGGTACTAGATGACTGATATACTTAATACAATACATTACATAGATAGATATTTTTTTTATTATACATAGAAAATACCCAGAACACCCGGAACAAATATTTGCAGATCGTACAAACATTTGTCCCAGGGCGGGAATCGAACCCGCAACCTCCCGTGTCGCAGGCGGACCTTCGCCCACCGCGCCACATCGGTCGTCAGAAACAAAGAAAAGTATATGAGTAGTATATTTTCAGTAATGTAGCAAATCAAGTGAATGGGGCACTTCACTCCTTCATGAGCAGCCGGCGATTGTCTGAGCGGCACGACTAGCCGTGCATAGAGGAGTTTTAGTGCCGACACTAATGTATGGAAGTGAAAGTTGGGTATGACAGAAGAAACATCAAAGTCGAGTGAATGCAGTGGAGGTGAGATATGTGGTGTAACTTTGAGTGATAGAATGAGGAACATCGTGTTAAGAGAGCAGTGTGGAGTGAATGAAGATGGAGTAAAGAGAGTTGAGAAAGGTATGTTGAGATGGGTTGGCATAATAATATAGAAAGGATGGACGAAAGTAAATTAACAAAACAAGTATACAAAGCGAGCATGAATGGTATAGTTGGTAGAGGAAGGCCTCGGCGAAAGTACTCTGTCCAAATTGGAGACATTCTAGAGAAAGACCAGGTCAGAAGTACACTAAACCGTCGAGCTTGTATGAAGAATTTTATGAGGGTGAATGAAGCGAAGGAGGTATGCCAGGATCGTAGCAAGTGGAAATCCTTGGTCTCTGCCTACCCCTCCGGGAAGCAGGCGTGACTTTATGTATGTATGTAGCTCCCATAACACAAGCTTTTCTTGCTTTGGAGCTAGATGATGTTGTGTAGAAAATGTGCAGTATTATTATTTAATTAGTTTATAATTTTCATTAAATCAACAAGTTAAATAAATAAATATTTTGTTTAGTACTAGATGACGACCGGGCTTTGCTCAGGAATCGAAACTACGCGACTACAAATCCTAGTAGGTACTTGAAATACTTCTGAGTATATTAACGTTTTAAGTGGGATATTTTAATACTCTTTTAAATTTCGAATCTGTCATTTTGTAATTTACTATGTTTTGCTCTAACTTCTGTTTCCCAAGGAAAGAAAGAAAGAAAGAAAATATTTTTATTCACCTTAAAAACTACTACTCAAAACTTAAGGTACCTACTTAATATTTCTATATACATTTTCTTAATTGTGTGCGTAGCAGAGTCAAGGGTGGGTCTATTATAAGAGTGGGGGTAAAATATATACTTGTCTATCAGAGGTAGAATTCTCCAATTTCAATCAGGCCATCCCTGAAACGTAATAAAAAAAAATCTTCTATGATTTTTGTTATTTAATATCAATCATCATAAGATCATTTGTGTTAAGTTTTAAGCAAGCGTTAGTATTCATTCAAGAAGAGACAGTTCAAAAGGTAGGATGACGAGCTAAAGAATATTGCAGGAAAATCATGGACAAGAAAAGCGAGAGATAGAGAGGAACGGAAGAGGTTGGAGGAGGCCTTTGCCAAAAAAGAGCAAACAGATAATGCCGATGTCATTTAAAATATTAAATATTGTATTTTAAGTATAATTTATCTGAACTAAAGGGCTTATATTATTGTTATTATTATAGTATTCATTTACTGCTTATCCTAGTAGTTTTTTTTTAATATGGAATATAAGCCAACTGCGTTGTTTTAAAATAAATAAAGGATGGGAACATATATTTTTAATACCTTCTCAAAACCTATCGATAAAACAATATTGCGATTAGTAACAGTCCATTTTACCGATTAAAGCACGTCTCAACAAAATACCTATACAAATAGGATAAAAAAGCCAAGACTCCTATATATAATTTTTGACATAGGTAGGTAGGTACATTCATATAAAAACCGTTTATGATGTCACCGTATACATTTACGGCGATCTTTGAAACTTTCGTGTTTATATTTTTAGTAGAATTGTATTTTATAGATATTTGTAAACTAGCTTCTGCCCACGGCTTCGCCCGCGTTGTACCCGGATAAAAAGTAGCCTATGTGTTATTCTGATGTATAAGCTATATTACTGTAAAGTTTCATCAAAATCCGTCCAGTAGTTTTTGCGTGAAAGAGGAACAGACATCCTTACAAACTTTCACGTTTATAATATTAGTAGGATTCCCATATTTTCAAGCTTAGTGTCTCCATGACGACCTCTGTGGCGCAGTAAGCGAAGGCCTGCCTGAGACGCGGAAGGTTGCGGGTTCGATTCCCGCCGCGGGACAATTGTTTGTATCTGCAAATATTTGTCTCGGGATCTGGGTGTTTTCTATGTATAATAAATATGTATTTACAAATAAAACTATATAAGTAATATATCAATCATGTAGTTCCCATAACACAAACTCTGTTTAGTTTGGGGCTAGATGATGCGGTGTGAAAATGTCCAGCATTATTATTATATTATACTAGCTTCTGCCCACGGGTTCTCCCGCGTGATACCGGAATAAAAAGTAGCCTTTGTGTTATTCTGATGTATAAGCTACATTACTGTAAAGATTCATCGAAATCCGTTAAGTAGTTTTTGCGTGAAAGAGTAACAAACATCCATCCTCACAAACTTTCGCGTTTGTAATAGTAATAGGATTATGTCTCCATGTACAGTTTCAAATAGCTAAGATCTGAATGAGATGAAGCGTTTAGTATTTCAAAGAAGCACAATAATTGATGACGGAAACCAATTGAGACGTTCAATAAGGTATCGGATTTCTTGAGACGCTGAATCGTTTGATTTCATGAGATTGCTGTTCCCTTGTTTGGTAGAATATGCTGCTCAATCATTAAGTTTAGAATTCGTTTTCGTAATAAACTGTTGGGTTGCAGACCACTAAATTTTCCTTTTACCGGATCATCTCCAGTTCATTCACTCAATACATTATGATTTTGTGCCTACGTGAGCGTGTTTTTTTATTTTTTGTGATTTGATTTGATGAAAAGAACGGATGACGTCAAACATTTACATAGACTAACTAGTGAAAACTATGGAAAATTGGGATTTATTTATTTATTTTATTTTATTCGGAAAACAAACAGTATTTATTACTAAATAGAACTATTAACCATTAAGAGGTTTTCGCATTTAAGAAACGAAATGAACTTATTTTAGATATTGTTTGAGTTAACTAAGTATTTACATAAATAAGTAGAAAAGTTTAGGTACAACTTTTCGAAAACACAATCTCTGAATACGAAAAACTAAACAGTTACTAAAGCGATTCAAACTAGTGATTAGAAAGGACGTGCTTGAAAACGGACGGATTTTATAATAAGTTGAAAGTTTAGGTACGATTTTTCGAAAAACTAATTGACTACGAAAAACTAAACAGTTACTAAACCGATTCAAACTAGTGATTAGAAAGGACGCGCTTGAAAACGCACTGATTTTATAGGTAATAAGTTGATGAATTTATGTACAATTTTTCGAAAAATAATCTGACTACGAAACACTTAACACTTACTAAACCGATTCAAACTAGTGATTTGTAAGACGCGCTTGAAAACGGACGGATTATATACCTATATTACCTATAATCGATCTGAATTCTAGCGTACAATTCTAAAACACATTATTCGTAGCTTAATACATTTTCTAATAAACATGAACAAGGGTTCATGAGTAATAGAAAATGTATTAAGCTGAACCGATTTGGAGTACCTGGAATCACGACTAGAGACCTTGAATCCAAGTTTAACGCGAGCGAAGCCGCTATTCAGCTTACAAAATTTAATTTTTAGTCAAATAACGTAATTTACTAGGTATGTCGTACTACTGTAGCTTGTAAGCAATAAACTGTTATTTATTTTATTTATTTATTTGTATACAAACAGTCATATACATAAAAATATACATTGCTTATTAATTAATGGTAACATTTACATTGCCCAAAAGGAATAATTCAATATTGAAGGTGCAATTTGAACGTTATCTAGGACTTACAGTGAACATATTATGTAAGTAGGTAAGGTATTACCTACTAACATAATATGATAATATTATGAATTACATAATAAAGGTGACCTACCTGATGGGATAACATTAATAAAAATATTGTGACCTTGATCTTTGTGAGCTAAGTTAATAGACAGGTATGTAAACATACCTGTCTATTAACTTAGTGTTATTCTCATTCGGTTCGAATTCCACAGAGAATGTAAACAAAGCGTTATATTCACACCGATACTGGACCTTCTTACTGTCACACGAAGGTATAATAACACAAACTAACTTTAAAAACAGAGGAATGAATACTCTTTATATATCTCTTTATAAACCTTCTCTTTGTCTCTGTGTTTTTGTTAAAAAATTAGGTAGATAAAAAATTTAAAAAAAATGCTGGACATTTTCACACAGCATCATCTAGCCCCAAAGTAAGCAGAGCTTATATTATGGGAACTACATGACAAATATACTACTTATATAATTTTTTTTTGTAAATACTTACATATTATACAAAGAAAACACCCAGACCCGAGACAAATGTATGCAGATCATACAAACATTTGTCCCGCGGACAGGGGCGGACTCAGGCGGACCTTCACCCACTGCGCCACAGAGGTTGTCTAATTATAGTGTCCCTATTTATAGTGTCTATTTTATTTATTGTGTACCTTTCTGTACTTTGTTGTTGTCAAATATTTGACAAAGTGATAAGTGATATATATCACTTTCTATTCTATTATATTCTTATATAAAGTACTTTTAGTAAGTTGTTGTTATGGCGTAGCTTGCCAGGTTTAGGTTGTATTTTTCAAACATAACTCTCACAAAAATTAGCACTTTAAAGCTTAATATTTCGCAAACTGATCCCTAAATCGAAAAATGCTTTTCACACATCTCCAATGTGTTTGAACGACCTTCCAATGACACCGCACACCATGGGAAAGAAAAGAAAAAAAAAACATCCCCATTTCACATTTAGGGGAGGTACACTAACTGCTTTCTAGTACTACGTGTCTCTGAGCTAAGCCGTGGACAGACATTAGACGGATAGACATGGCGAAACTATAAGGATACCTTGTTAACTACGAAAGGGTTTACCATTTTAGGGTTCAAAAATGGTTAACGCTGTAAATACTTTAAAAGACCCGTATAAAACCTATTATTATGGTCTTGGTTGAGCAAGAACTTTCTACCTTAGGAACTTTGGCTTGTAGGTGTGTGAATTATCTATCTTGATGAATGAGTTCACCTTGTTCGATAGTCACCAGGTGTAGGTCTGTCTCGTGTAGCAATGAGTTCACGTTGTTCGATAGTCACCAGATGTAGGTCTGTCTCGTGTACCAATGAGTTCACCTTGTTCAATAGTCACCAGGTGTAGGTCTGTCTCGTGTAGCAATGAGTTCACCTTGTTCGATAGTCACCAAATGTAGGTCTGTCTGGTGTAGGAATGAGTTCACTTTGTTCGATAATCACCAGGTGTAGGTTTGTCTCGTGAAGGAATTTGTTCACCTTGTTCGATAGTCACCAGGTGTAGGTCTGTCTTGTGTAGGAATGAGTTCACCTTGTTCGGTAGTCATCAGGTGTAGGTCTGTCTCGTGTAGGAATGAGTTCACCTTGTTCGATAGTCACCAGATGTAGGTCTGTCTCGTGTAGGAATGAGTTCACCTTGTTCGATAGTCACCAGATGTAGGTCTGTCTTGTGTAGGAATGAGTTCACCTTGTTCGATAGTCACCAGGTGTAGGTCTGTCTCAAGAAGGAATTTGTTCACCTTGTTCGATAGTCACCAGGTGTAGGTCTGTCTCGTGTAGGAATGAGTTCACCTTGTTCGATTGTCACCACCGAAAATGAACTAACGTATTCTCTAGTCGTACTCTCTACTTGTATTCTTAGACATTTTTCCAAAGATTCTTCCTTTGAAACTGTGTCTTGCGGTTCCCTGCAAAACTTACTCATACTTGGTATTTTTAAGTTGAACTTTTCGAGGATCCTTACAAAACTCGAATGAGAATGATTCGAGTTGGAGTGGAATATTTACGTCATTCCACGTCATTAATTCACGGGAATTTTTATATCAAGCCCGCAGAATACGTACCTAACAACTGAATTCTCTATATATAATAAAGTACTTACAGTAAGTGGTTGCGGCGTAGCTTACCTGGTCCAGGTTGTTTTTATCAAACTTTCGTAAACAGTAAACATAATATAAATTTTATACGACGTTGGCTCCATAAACTCTATTATCTTATCTATGGCTGGTAGTTTAATAGATTAGTGTGAATGTCTATCTTGATGAATGAGTTCACCTTCGATAGTCATCACTCTGAAGATGAACTAAGAATCATTAAACAACTAAAGCCGTGTCCGTTGCCTGATTCTTTTATGCTTGGTCACTAGCGACTAGTTAGAGAACGTCAAAGTTGACGAGAGCCCCGCGTTTTCCCACGCAATGTTTTGTGTTTTTTAAAACAAAACATTGCCAAAATGTAGGCGAGTTTGACTCGTTTACGAATAAATCCTCTGTGTTAGACATCCACGTTCGAAATTCAAAACAAATTTCCACCCTAAAAAGCTGCGCATTGCGGTCCCTTCAGCCGTTCTAACCTTGTAAGTATAGTGGGAAATGTTTTGTATTCAGATCGCATACTGCCTAGTTACCAAAATTGAGTAGGTAAGTAATACTTTAGATATAAGCGTCTCTACTTTTAAGAGCTCGTCATCCATCACCGATAGCCGCATTAAATGCCAATTATTTATGCTATTCGCTGCGTAAAGCAAAAACATAAGTATAATCTCTTTATGTGTTGGTCCAAAGGTCACCATCGTACGAAAAAACATCACCCACGCACTACCTAATCCGTAATTCCCAGTAAAATAGCCTACGTAAACTGAAGTACCTGTTGTCAAAATTACAAATTATGTTATGTTGTTTTTTTTTAATTTACAGCTTTGCAAGAAGGAGTAGAAAACATTTGGTCGCCATTTTCTTTCTGATAAATCATTTCTTTCATTCATTTGAATGTAGAATACTGATTTTAATTCCGTTTAAAGACCTTTTGCTAAATTCTAGGCAAAAAAAACAACGTGTGGTAACCGGCATGTCTTGATCCAAAAATTTTAAGGCATGTGACATCGGTTAGTGTTCCAGTAAGCCTTTCAAACGTCACGTGGAATGCTAACTACTATGCAAAATATGGAATTTGTGCCTATTAAAATGTTTGGTCGTGCCTCTGTCTACCATCTTCTTGGTATCCGCACAGATCTACGTACTGAGAATGGATCTGAGGACCTCATGGGGGTCAATAGCGTGTCTGTTTCTGTTTCATAAACAAGTAATGAAAAAATAATGTGTCCCATCTTATAGTTGTTTATAAACTGCCTATAACAATGTGTTGCATTACATCATAGACCACGTGCAATTAGGACATACCACGTACCCCACGGGGACCATTGCATAGCGCCTGCCACCCTAAGAAATAATGGTGAAAGTCTTATGTCCCTTTGATTTCACCGAAACACAGCAGCGGTAATATAAAATAGCATAGGCTTCCCTGGACAAGCTTTTTCACAAGGAGCTCTACTATGTTAACTAAACTTGGAGCAGAAATTGATCAAGTTTAGACTATGATACATAGGTACCTACATACCTTAAGCGTTACATAAGCGTCTACAAAGTACATAAGCCCCGATGACGTCAGTCTTTCAGCGCGACTGCGCAGAGATCGAATTCGACCCCATGCTAGGAACAATAAAATTGCATAAATAAATAAATGCCCTTGTTTTTTTAATATGATACCAGTTATTATCGTTATTAACATAGATTTAAAGTAGGTCCAACATATTTTGTAAACCGGTATAGTACGAGTTTTATAATATCTAGCATGAAATTATTTACTGAGCTTTTATTTGAGTCTATTTTTGCTCTTACACGCGATATCTTTACTGATTAATTTTCTTTATATACCAATTTATTCTTTTTAATTTATTGCAATTAAATAATATAGACATTCTAGAAAAAGGTCAGGTTAGAAGTACACTAAACCGTCGAGCTTGTATGAAAAATGTGATGAGGATGGATGAAGCGAAGGAGGTGTGCCAGGGTCGCAGCAAGTGGAAATCCTTGGTCTCTGCCTACCCCTCCGGGAAACAGGCGTGACTATGTGTATGTATGTAAATAATGTAAGTATCTACAGTACTTACTTATCTATCTAACTGTAAATTGGTTTTCAATCAATTCCTAGAAAGTACCAAGTTAATAATATCCTGCAAGACGTTTACGTCATATCCGTTATAGTATTTTTATCTGTCAAAATGTATCATCAATGTAAATACTCAACTAGAAAGGAAGTATGTAGGTAAGGTACATAAGTAAATACTCGGGGCACATAGAATGTAAGCGCGCATCGACCGAGGCCACAGATTAGCTTGTAGTACGCGATGTTGCGCGCGCACGCCAGTGACGCGTCCCGCGCTGACGTAAACGGTAAAACGGTCGCTATTCCAACACATAATTACCACAATCACACAACTTTACAAGCTTACTAGCGCAAATACTTTCAAATTGAAGTGTATATTATCAGTCAAACGTTTTTTTTACTGAAAGAACATCACGACGACGTAGTCGATGAAGATTTTAATCAATTGTGTAAGGTTACATGCCGTACCAATCTGAAGTTAGCGATATTTCACGGACGGAACAGAGCCACAAGCGCACAACTTCACAAGGTCACATTCTGACAAGCGTCAACAATCTGTTTGACTACGTGTTTTTTTTTTTGCATACCTATTGCAAGTTTGAACCCAACAAAATGTATTTCAAGTTTTATGAAGTCTAAAGTGATATTGCTGTCTTGTCCTTGAAAAACTTGAACAGCTTATCCAACAAACACTTCAACGGATTGATTGGCAATTATTTTCGCCAAAGCTTTTTTAATACGAAAAAAAATGTCTTATCAAACCAGCTCAATATAAATTCTTCAATATTGCGGGAATCGAGTGTTCGGACAAAATGGAGAAGAAGGTAGGAAGAATAATAATCTTACGTGAAATTTGCGAATTGAAGGACACTCTTTTCGGACCATTCAGCTCAGACAGAACTATGCAGATGAAATCCAAGCTTTGGACCGATATTGTGGAGAAGGCGAAATCGCTCGGCCTAGTGGCCGCTTGCAAGGATTATAGATATATGCGAGACGTCTACTGGCAGAATATAAAAAGGCATTCGTTGAGTAAGAGGGAAAAAGAGCATATTCACGGCAAAGAATTTGAAAGGACTCCAATAGATGACTTGGTTTTTGAAATTATTGATAATACATCATCTCTTCATCAACAGAAAAGCTTAAAACTTAATCAGAAGTCACTCCCCACCTCAGCCAAGCCCACACACCGTCACTCTGTTATGTTGAAGACGGATCAGCTAGACTTTGAGCTAATTAATGAAGATGAGTATGAAGAGATGGCAAATATCACGATTGATGAGACTGCTGAGGTCACTATTGAAAAAATTGATCAATTTGACGACGAAAATCAAGCAGAATATGATACACGAATAAAAGATGAGCTAATTCATAAAGAAGAAGGGGAGTCGATTGAGCGGTCCGGCAGCAACGATCCTAAGAGTATAATTTACGAGTCCCGCAGGTCAAAGCAAAAGATTGCCGAGGGGATATTGAAGAAGAGGAAATTTCAGCTCGAGATTGACTACTTAGAGTTGCAAAACTACAAAACAAAGCTAGAGGTTCTTAGCTTGGAGAGCAAACTGGGTATCAGGCATTCTAAGTTTACGAAGAGCATCGCTAAGAGAAGGAAAAATAAAATGGCTTCCGAAAACGAGAATGACATACAAGATGATAGCTCTGATTGTTACAGCGATTAGTTTATTAGCCTAGTAATAAGTTAATTAATAAAACAAGTGCATTCTTACTAATGATGTGATTTTAAACTAATAAATGATTAAATAAATAATGCAGGACATTTTCATACAGTATCATCTAGCTCCAAACTTTTTTGTAAATACATACGAGTACATATTATGCATAAAAAAAACCCAGACCAGAGACAAATATTTGCAGATACAAACATTTGTCCCGCGGCGGGAATCGAACCCGCAACCTTTTGCGTCTCAGGCGAGGCTTCGCGCACTGCGCCACAGAGGTCGTCATGTTAGGATTAGAATCCTAACATGATAAATAATTATAATAATAATAATAATTTAAGGTTTACTCGTACCCCGCCATCTTTTGATGGCATTTCATCCTGTCCATCCAAAGGGTGTCTGGAAGAGATCGCTTTTTAAGACCGCCCATTGTACCGTTATCATGTTATATTATGTTTATGTTTGTGTTTATATCTTAAGGTGTACAATAAAGTATTTTCATTCATTCATTCTATGTTTTTGGCCCTATCATAAAAGACGAGCTTCATGTAAAAATCGTGTTTGGTGAATCAAACACGATTTTTATACGAATCCAGCTAAGGTTATTCTTAGTTAAGTTTGATTAACTAATTCGGGCTGAAACTATCATGCGGCGTGTAGAAATAGAGACTGAACATACATTAGCGGGTCTTGTGGGAATCGAACCCGCTGTTAGCTGCCATGTTAGGTATCCAGTCTTCGTTTTTCAGTGAACTTAGATAACGTCATCCTTGAATTATTAAAGACTAGCTTCTGCCCACGGCTTCGCCCGCGTGGTACCCAGATAAAAAGTAGCCTATGTGTTATTCTGATGCATAAGCTATATTTCTGTAAAGTTTCATCAAAATCCGTTCAGTAGTTTTTGCGTGAAAGAGGAACAAACATCCTCACAAACTTTCACGTTTTTATTATTAGTAGGATAGGACAATGTTATTTAAAAGTTATTTTTTCAGGAAAACAAACCAAAAATTTAACAGAATGTTAATTAAAAAAAAAAAATACGTTTATTTATCTTGACAAGTTTGAAACAAAAAGTGCAAATGAGACGTTCCTACTTATTTACAGCAGATTCTTAAAAACAAGAAATACGTTATCTACTAATAAACCCAACTTATTTAGGAAGCCACATATTTACAAACAAAAACATAAAAAACACGCATATCGCAAACTTTTATTTATATAACTTAATTGGCAAAAAACATACGGCCCGCCTTTTGGTAAGCAGTTACCGTAATCTATGGACACTTCCACACCAGAGATATCGCTTGCGCGATGCCGACCCTGAGACAACACATAAATATAGCTAATAAATGAGATAAGTAACAAACGAAGTAGGTATCTTTTTTCGTACCGGCTGAACCGATATCGATGAAATTTCGTATAGCTCTCCGCCTGGAATAGCACATGGGTACCTACCTGCACATAATCTGTGCAGGTACCATGCGAGCAAAGCTGTGGGCAGTAACATGTTACTAGGGAGCGCTGTTTTATATGATAGACGTAGATTGTAAGTAGTCTTGTAAAAAAACTTGTTCGATACTAAAATGCATGATATACATACATACATGCATATAATCACGCCTGTTTCCCGGAGGGGTAAGCAGAGACCATGGATTTCCACTTGCTACGATCCTGGCATACCTCTTTCGCTTCATTCATCCTCATCAAATTCTTCATACAAGCTCGGCGGTTTAGTGTACTTCTGACCTGGTCTTTCTCTAGAATGTCTCCAATTTGGTCAGAGTACGTTCGCCGAAGCCTTCCTCTACCAACTATTTCATTCACGCTCGTCTTATATACTTGTTTTGTTAATCTTCTTTCGTCCATCCTTTCTATATGCCCAAACCATCTCAACATACCTTTCTCAACTCTCGTTACTGCATCTTCATTTACTCCACACTGCTCTCTTAACACGATATTCCTCATTCTATCACTCAAAGTTATACCACAAATACTTCTCAAAGCTCTCATCTCCACTGCATTCACTCGACTTTGATGTTTCTTCTGCCATACCCAATTTTCACTTCCATATATTATCGGCACTAACACTTTTCTATGCACGGCTAGTCGTGCCGTCTCAGACGATTCCCGGCTCCTCATGAAGGAGTGAAGTGCCCCATTCACTTGATTTCCAGCATTCGCTTTCCTTTCAATATCTTCCTCATGCATCCCATCCCTAGTAAACAAATATGCATGATATAAATATTATAATAGTCATAAATTGTAATTATAAATTATGTGAAAGAAGATTTTCAGTTATTTTTTAACTCTATCTGAATTTGAATAAAATCTAAATGTGCAATCTAGAAAGAACATAATAAAATAAACCCCATTTATTAACGATGCGATATATCGTTCGTTTCGATCGTTGATCGTTGACCTTCGTTGCTCGTAGCACTTCGTAGCCGCTCCGGTGCTACGAACATTTATGTACATTATTTTTATTTACATTTTATATATTTTATACATTTATTTTGAAATTTCATAATTAGAATACCATAAAATTAGACCAATTAAACATATTTTTACGCAAGCTCAAACATTGTTTCATGATTGTAAAAAACGGTAGATATTTTTTTTGTGAAATTCTAACAAATTCTTAACCCAATTAATACTTAAAGCAAATGTAAGGCATAACATAAAAAAATGGTTACTAAACCCGCTTATCTAGAAATACAAGGACGTATCACGTTTTTTGATAAATATTCAGTAATTACCTGAAAATTTATTAAAAAACGTTTACAATGTCCTTGTCTTTTCGACCTGGCCTTAAAAATTTAAAACCGATAAAAAAGTACTGATGAGTCGATGTTACCTAGAGAGAGACTAGATAGATAGATACTCGTAGATAAACTCTTTATTGTGCATAATACAAATTTACAGTATAAACACAGAAACATAATAAAATAACAACAAAAAAAGAAATGCAAAATGGGCGGCCTTATCGCTGACAGCGATTTCCTCTAGACAACCTTAGGATGTTTGTAAAATCATTAGTGGCAGACAGTTTGTTAAACCAACCAACTTTATAAAGGCTTATTGATTGGTACTAAGTTTGCTTTCGAACAGATATTAATATGTAAGAAATGGGTTTACAAACTAAACTAACGACTTATAAAATAAAACGGAATAATAAAAAAAATACAGTCGAATTGAGAACCTCCTCCTTTTTTTGAAGTCGGTTAAAACCTATTGTGTTATGATACTGGTATGGGATAAAGCCAAAGAATTGATCATAATTGATGACCAATTGAGAATTGCGTATGAGTTCTATGTATTTGACAATTTCATTTATTTCAAAATAATTTTAATTCTAATAGTAATTTATTTTTTTATGTTGTTAATATGTTTATTTAATTGTTTTTTTTTTGTAAATAATTACTGTGATTGGGTCTGTCCGGTTCTAGTTAAATAAATAAATAAATGACCTGGTACAAAAGTACTGTTCATATGGGTAAATCATGGGCAAAGTCGAAGGCACCATGCTAGTTTACATGAATAGAAACATAGATTACTCATTATTGCATACACCATCCAGACCAAACACTTTACATAAAATCTAATGAACTAAATTGTGGTGAGAAAATGGGCGGCCTTATCGCTGAGAGCGATCTCTTACACGAAACCTTTGGATGGACTTAATTGAAAAGATTGTGAAGAGAAGTGGTTTTAACGGCAATAAAAAAAATTTGCCCTGTAATAAAAATATTGATATATATATATATATATATATATATATATATATATATATATATCAAAATAATGATTAATTACCTATTCATATGTATATTATCTAGTATGTATTTTATATATATATGCCTCTGATGCTCTCGCGGCAGATGCGGGCATAATTTGACCCTATATATACCATGCTTCACGAAAATACATTATCTTTATATGATGTTCAAGTTATATTACATAAACGTTTAAATACTACTTATATTATAAATGCGAAAGTTTGTGAGGATGGATGTTTGTTACTCTTTCACGCAAAAACGATTGAACGAATTTTGATGAAACTTTACAGTAATATAGCTTATACATCAGAATATTTTATCCGGGTACCACACAGGCGAAGCCGTGGGCAGAAGCTAGTAATTCATGATGGACATCTTCAGATTCGTACCCAACGCGTAGATCTTTGAGGATACCAAGTAGGAGGTAGTTAGAGGCACGTCCAAATATTACATTCGGCACATGCCTGCGTTTTCCAAGTAGTTAGCGTTCCACGTGACAAGTTGCAAGACCATCGCCGCTTATTGGAACACTACCCGATGGCATATGCCTTCGAATTTATTGTTCTAAGACATGCCGGTTTCCACACGATATTTTCCTTCACCGTTTTGAGCACATACATTTTTCGAGTCGAAAAATATATTGGCGCACGACCTGGTTCGAACCTAAGTCGGGGTACCGCCCACTAGGCCGACACGGCTCTCTTTCTAAACGATTAGTAATCACAAAAGATGCAAATTACCTCACCAATAATTCCTTCACGATCCTTACGATGAATTCCCAGTGAGTCACACTGCCTTTGAAATGCACAGTTCCAAGAAACGGACTCATATGAATCAGTTCCTCTTATGCAACATAATGAGGACGCTTTTATTGTGAACCAAAAGAGGCTGGATCAATTTTTAATTGACATCGTTATTGTGTGATGAAATGAAATGAAAAACGTTTATTTAGTCCCCAAAGTGGTCGAGGTGGACCCCCAGAGGTCCACGGGAGACTCGACGGGGGTCTACGTTGGCGTGACAAAAAAATGGGGGTTTACAATTCGTAAATTCGGTCCACGAAAATTTATCTGCTTTCAATAGTGAAGAACTAAAATGTTGGCTTGACTTTCACGCTCACAGCACAATCAATTAATTGATTAACCAATCAATTCTCACTTATTTCATTTAGAAAACTCCCCATTCGTGGTTGGAACGCAAATTTCCATAGTTTGGTCTAATCTTCACATTTTTTGTCGAGTTTTGGGAATATGGTAGAAATGTAGCAAAAGTAGCCATCGGAACCAGCTAAATTTTGAAAGTGGTCTATGAGAAAAAAAGTCTAGGAACCTCTGTTTTAGGGTAACAAGGAAAAACAAACTTTCGCTATGGTGGGACAGTTAAAAAAAAACGAAAATAAGAACTTAGCCTACTGTTGCCACTTGAAGACTCCATAAAGTACTCGTAACAAACTTATAACAAACTCTCAAGATACATAAATTGACGTAATTAAAAAGAAACTGTATAAAGCTAATAAGCTTTTTTATCTAGAATATTTAAGAACGAACTATGCATGCAATTCATTTATCCCACGAGCCTGTAAGTTACACAATGAACAGTTTTCTGAGTGTTAAATTTTTTCACTGTCAGCTTATGTGTTTTAAAAACAAGTGTCTCTCATGTAACAAGCTGTTGAATAGCTGTGCAGGTAACTCAGTATGTACCTATTTATATAGGGTTACTATTAACGGTAGCTTAATTGGTGTAAGAATCATTCGTTTTTACCATTTATCTTGATATTGTAAACCGTTTGTGTCTAGATAAAAATAAAAAGGCATATTATAAAATATCGGAATGTGATGATAATAAATGTGGGGATTTGCTCCAAACTGATGAAAAATGTAGTGTCATTCAAAGTGATATTTGTGATTTTAATGAATAAATGATTTTTGTCTTTTACTTGAAGTACAATGAAACAGAAATACCCCAAGCACCTTCCTGGTGGTCTAGACGCTTACTTTTCCTTTCACGCTAACGCAAATTTGTCAAGGTAAAACTTGACGTGATATTTCCACAGCTAATGTCATTCCCATACAATTCAATCTTTCCGCAGGCGTTAACGCCAACAAAAAGTGCTATTTGTCTAGAGCCTCTGATCCATCTATAATCCATCGGTTTATAAAAACCGACTTCAAAAAAAGGAAAAGGTTAGCTAAATAACGGACTTACTTCCTAAAATCTGAAATAACAAAGTACGTAATTTACTAGTGTTAATTGGTCTACGCATTTTTTTGGCAAAATTTATGTTGGGTTTTATTCGAATAGTATTTTCTTTGCTGATCATTGGCGTTTAAAACATATAAGAACTTCTTTTAAATCTTAAATAAAAAAACATTGAATTTGTGCTGAAATTGTGTTTCATAGAGTTCGACATAGTTAGATTGAAAGTCTCATAGTAAAACGCTATGGAGAACTTATTTTGAAAATGGATCTGAAAGCGACCTAAACTCCTGCACCAGTGTTTATGGGATCGTTGGTTGTATTGGTCGGTGCGTTTGTGAACAAGTTTTTTTTTAAAGTTAGTATTGCTGCGGTATGTCTATAATTTTTACTGTAATAGGTACATAGTTTATTTTATTATATCTCAATCGAAGTGAAAAGTCATGTGTTTACGAGACTAAAAGTATTTCATACTCGATTATAGATCCTACTTCCTACTAATATTATAAACGTGAAAGTTTGTGGATGTTTGTTACTCTTTCACGCAAAAACTACTGGACGGATTTTGATGAAATTTTACAGTAATATAGCTTATACATCAGAATAACACATGGGCTACTTTTTATCCGGGTAAGACGCGGGCGTAGCCGTGGGCAGAAGATAGTATATTATAAACGCGAGAGTTTGTGAGGATGGATGTTTATTACTCTTTCACGCAAAACTACTTAACGGATTTTGAGGAAACTTTACAGTAATATAGCTTATACATCAGAATAACAAGGCTACTTTTTATCCGGCTACAGCTTCTGCCCACGGCTTCGCTTCGCGTGCCGTGGCAGCCGGGGCAGAAGCTAGTATATTATAGAGGCTATAGAGCCTCTCTCGCTGTTTTTAGTCCCTTGTTGAACAATCTACTAGTGTATGTTGCCTGAAATAAACGTTATATCATATTATTGTAGGCCTCCCCAAAGAGTGACATGACGAACGATCTTAGTCCACTTCCATCCACTGACTTCCCGCAACTTTTGATATGTCATCGGCACCTACATATTACACGTGTGTTGTTCGTCGTTCCACTAGTCTATCATCATAATTATGTTATAAATACTCCACAGATATCAATTAATTTGCACATAGTTTATCAAAACAACGGAATTTCTGTGAAAAGGTATGAGAAAACAGAGTTTTATAGATATAGAAATTATTTTATCAAAGTATGGCATCATGTCACATTTATGCCAACATTCAAAATCCAATTGGCAAGCTTCGCACAAAGCGAAGGTTACAATTTACAAAATGGCGCGGCGCGGCGTGGCGGTACGGTGCTCGACCTCGCTGCACGCGTTTCCCGGAAATGGCGGAGTCGCCATCTTGTCGACGCGGCGCGCGCGCATGCTCCTGAGTGAGCGATAGGGTGACCAATTTTAATTATAATGGCATGCGGTTTGTAAAGGGGTAAGTATAAGGTTTTATTGCCATGACACTGCTATTTCTATTCGAGTAGGTTGGTTGTTGGATACCTAATGTTTAAAATAAATTTGTTCACATGTTTTCTGGGGTTTAATTATTTTTAGGCATGCGAAGCAAAATTTAGATATTCAGATATGCATTATTTGTAATCATAAATAACGCCATTCAAATACACACAGCTGTATGGTGAGTTAAAATGTAATTTTCGTAAGAAAATACCTACCTAACTTATTCACTGTGATTCTGTCTTGCATGATGATGGGCTTCTAGGAACGAATATAGGTTAGTAGGTTACGTAAATAAGTTTGGTAAAAATCCAGGTTTTAGTGAAAATTATGTTCATATCAATCATAATTACTTTCAAAAATTATACATACTACGTTTCTCACTGGTTACTTGGACACACAAGGGAAATCTCAAGATTTGCATGAATGCAAAAAACATCAACCTCGGCGGGACTTGAACTCCGTGCATCGTGTATGTGTTGGTAACCCCCGCGTACGAAGAAGGTCCAAGTAGCGCCGAGGTTGGCAGGACCTCGTTTAGTGTTGGTATATTATAAAAATATATATTTCACCTCTTTATATCGATGTATTTTTACTCTTACCATCGAACCCCCAGCGCTTCGAGCCAAAACATCCTATTTATTTCAACCAGGCTGGTAACGATCTCGTGGCTTAGTTGGTATAGACCCCGCGTTCCAAACAAGGTTGAGTTGAATTTTTGTGATACGAGTATAATAAAATGTTGTGCCTTAAGTGTGAGACAACAAAAAAACAAATAACAACTGAATAAACAAATCAATTGTACTTGTAACTTAACTAAATGTAACTTTGGTTTCTAAACAGGTTTTGATAACTGCAAAGTTTTCCCTATAGGTTTAGCTTCGGCGACTCTTGCTGAAAAATCCCGAGATTTTCGTTCAGTCTCGTTATTTTTTTTTATGGACCTTATTTCTCATGAATTGTTCGGGGTCCAGGATATCCTAACAATATGGTCACAGTACCGGCAGTAGGGTCGCCACTCGTTGGTACTATTTACGTAACGCCTGTAATCAATTAGCTGATAGTGTCGTTGGAATATAAACAATTACCATATCGTCTGTGTTACAAAATATTACAATTAAACGAAACATAACAATAACAAACACACTCACTACTTTATTCCCAATGATGTACTTCCTTAGATGACATTACCAATGAGATACAATGAATACTTTAAGGATACAATGTAGGGGGTCAGAAGCACCTTCAAACAATACTTTTGGCACATGCCCGCGTTTTGTAAGTGGTTAGCATTCCACGTGACAAATTGCAAGCCCTGGGGTCTAGACAAATACCACTTTCTGTTGTCTCTAACGCCTGCGGAAAGATTATTTTTTATGGAAATGACAGCTGACAGCCGTCAAGTTTTACCTTGACAAATTTGCGTTAGCGTGAAAGGAATAGTAAGCGTGAGGTATTTGTCTAGCCCCCAGCTCCAGCTCCTTGGAACGCTAACGCTTATTGCCTTCGAATTTATGGTTCTTGGACATACCGGTTTCCTCACGATTTATTTATTATTTATTTACTTATTTTAGAGCAATAGGTAAGCTTTCAGTTTAAGTAATAATTGTGAAACTTTAGTTATTAGTTGTTAATAATCTCCGTGAAGGCTGAAACGATTTTAATGGAATTTGAAGTCTAGTCTCTCAGAAGTAAAGATTGGGCATGGGCTTTCATCCTACTATTATTATAAACGTGAAAGTTTGTGAGGATGATGTTTGTTACTCAATCACGTAAAAACTACTGAACGGATTTTGATGAAACGTTAAAGTAATACAGCTTATATATCAGAATAACACATAGGCTACTTTTTATCCGGGTACCACGCAGGCGAACCCGTGGGCAGAAGCTAGTTATTATATAAGACGATGTTTTCCTTTCCATAAACTTAATAAACTTGAATTAGATATGTTATCAATATATATACATAACGAAAACATATGCTCACGATTTAATCTCCAAGATGAACATCCTCTGATCTTTAGTCAGTATTCAGATAAATAAAATAAATAATGCTGAACAGTTTCACACAGCATCACCTAGCCCCAAACTAAGCAGTCTGTAGAAAAATAGATAAACTCTTTATTGCACACCAAAGCAAAATACGAAACACAGGAATTCATAAACATAAAAGGTACAATGGGCGGTCTTATCGCCAAAAGCTTCCAGACAACCTTTGGATGGACAGGATAAAATGGAATCAAAAGACGGTGCAAGAGTAAACCTATAATAAAATATCATATTAATAATACATATCCTATATAATATAAATACAAATAATAATAATGTTAGATTATAAGTATGTAATAATATGAACAATTATTAACTAGCAGCTCTGTGACATGGAAAGGAAATGATTGTATACCATATCTTTAAAAATAGCGAGTAATTTCATTATGGGAACTAAATGACTGATAAACTACTTATATAATATTTTTTTGTAAATACAAACATATTATACATAGAGCATAGATAGATAGAAATATCATTTAGGTTAGTATAATCATTTAAGTACTACTTTCTGCCCGCGGCTTCGCCCGCGTGGTATGTTAATGAAAGTAACGTATGACCGTCTCCAGGCTTCAATCTATGTCCACCAACTTTTGACTGAATTGAACCAATGATTACAACTTTCCATACAAAGTAAAGAACTCAATTGCACACCCCCAAAAGGTAGTTTTGAAAAAATAAAAAATACGTGTTTCTTTATTTATTTTAAAGTTTATTTGTATCGAGTTTTCAGCGAATCAAACCAAGGAATATTTTTTCCCATAGAAACTTTACCACGCTGTTTAACCCCCTTAGGGGTTGATTTTCAAAATAAAATTATGTGTTATTCCAGAATCTAAACTATCTACATTCCAAATTTCATCAAAACCGGTTTAGTAGTTACGGAGATACGTGGTAACAAACATTCACACACACAGACTTTCGCATTTATTATATTAGTAGGATTTTATGTAAGTACACTCGCTTGCGTTAAATACGCGTTTGGCTTAGTACGCGTGGTACCCGGATAAAAGCAGCCAATGAATAGTAGCATTCGTAAGAAACGAATTCGCTCGACCTTTTCGTCGACTGAAGTTGCAAAATTGGTCTCCACGAAAAGCCTCTTTAATATATGTATAGTTTTTTATGGAAGTCGATTGATCTGTAACCGGCCTCCCGCGATACAGGCTCGACCTAGTGCGGGGACCAACAGCAACTGTATTTTAATTCTATATTTTTGGTAAAATAAATATATTAGTATTTGTATAGCCTATGTCCACCCTGAAAGTTCACGCAAAGTATTGGAGAAATAATTTTAGAAATCGTCATCTAAGTACTCACTCCTTTCTTAATCATGTCATTCTTCACACAATCCAATGTACCTCTATAAGTATTTGTATAGCCTATGTCCACCCTGAAAGTTCACGCAAAGTATTGGAGAAATAATTTTAGAAATCGTCATCTAAGTACTCACTCCTTTCTTAATCATGTCATTCTTCACACAATCCAATGTATAAGTATTTGTATAGCCTATGTCCACCCTTAAAGTTCATGCAAAGTATTGGAGAAGTAATTTTAGAAATCGTCATCTAAGTACTCACTCCTTTCTTAATCATGTCATTCTTCACACAATCCAATGTATAAGTATTTGTATAGCCTATGTCCACCCTGAAAGTTCACGCAAAGTATTGAAGAAATAATTTTAGAAATCGTCATCTAAATACTCACTCCTTTCTTAATCATGTCATTCTTCACACAATCCAATGTATAAGTATTTGTATAGTCTATGTCCACCCTGAAAGTTCACGCAAAGTATTGAAGAAATAATTTTAGAAATCGTCATCTAAATACTCACTCTTTTCTTAATCATGTCATTCTTCACACAATCCAATGTATAAGTATTTGTATAGCCTATGTCCACCCTGAAAGTTCACGCAAAGTATTGGAGAAATAATTTTAGAAATCGTCATCTAAGTACTCACTCCTTTCTTAATCATGTCATTCTTCACACAATCCAATGTATAAGTATTTGTATAGCCTATGTCCACCCTGAAAGTTCACGCAAAGTATTGAAGAAATAATTTTAGAAATCGTCATCTAAATACTCACTCCTTTCTTAATCATGTCATTCTTCACACAATCCAACCTTTTTTTTTTTCATCTTTTTAAATGTTACTTTTGGATATCCTAAAAAAGATAGATTAAGTATTTTTGCATCCCGGATATTAGGGAATGCGAGCTCTCTGAAATGTTATGAATAATTTTGTACTACCGCATTCATGCAAGTAAATTATTTATGAATTTGTTTGCAACTACTTAATAATGAAAAGTACATCATTATGGTTATGCATACATTATTTTAGTAGTAGATAGATAATGTAAGTAAATATATTATACCTAGGTAACTACGTAGACTGAGGATAAGTTGGGATATTCCACTGCGCACGTTAAAGTGATGACGGAGCAGTTGTTTTTTTTTTACGATGGGAAAAATGCCTTTACGCATGTCCTCCGGCCAAAGTTGGGAGAGCCGGACGCCCCTCTTTTCGAAGGAAGCACAGCCTTCCGTTTTTCCATGCCTTGGGAAACCGTCCTGACTCAAGACATGAGTCGAACAACGTCAGGAGACGGCTTCCTAGTTGGTTTAAGGCAAGCACTAAGACCCGGCCGGGCACACCGTCAGGGCCCGGCGCCGTTCTCTTAGCCCGAAGACGCAGGACCGCAGCCCGAAGTTCCTCTTCAGATATCGAAGGAATCTTATCAGCAGAGGGGCCTTCAGGAAGAGGATCAGGAGGTGCCATACGAGGTGGATCGTACGGCGGGCAGTCTGGGAAAAGTCCCGTTACTACCTCAGCAAGGAGATGGGGCTGAAACGATTCGGTTGGAGGGGCTCGATTGCATAATTTCTTCAGCACCGTGCGATAGGGGCGTCCCCATGGGTCTCTGTTAAGGGCCTCTATAAACGACGGAGCAGTTGGCCTAGTCCAACAGATCTGCTAGTGAAGCAATGTGCCTCCAAGTTACTATTTAGAATGTTACTAGCCTCTGCCCACGGCTACGCCCGCGTGGTACCCGGATAAAAGTAGCCTATGTGTTATTCTGATGTATAAGCTGTATTAGTGTAAAGTTTCATCAAAATCCGTTCAGTAGTTTTTGCGTGAAAGAGTAACACACATCGATCCTCACAAACTTTGCGTTTATAATATTACTAGCTTCTGCCCACGGCTTAGCCCGCGTTGTATCCGGATAAAAGTAGCCTATGTGTTATTCTGATGTATAAGCTGTATTAGTGTAAAGTTTCATCAAAATCCGTTCAGTAGTTTTTGCGTGAAAGAGTAACAAACATCCAGCCTCACTACACACAGCTATCAGTAAAAGAGAGCGATAGTTTAAATTTAGTTTAGTTTGTATACTACAGAATCGAGGCCACTATCTACATGTTCTTTCGTTGTTGATTTCGCTTGCTTTCACGTTTTTAGCGACCACTCTGAATAGTCTGTGACTTGTATAATACACAATTCACTTGAGAATACCTCTATTTCCGTTTGTTCAGGTATTCAAATACAAAAGTATCGCCATAAGACCGCCCATTCTACCTTGTTTGTTTATGAATTCCTGTGTTTAAGTATTTCTATTTGGTGTGCAAGAATGAGTTAATCTATCTAACAGATTCATTGTTGCATTTTTTAAGCTAAAATTAAAATAGTAGTGTTGTTAAGGTGCTGCGAAGGATCTCATCTGATATTATTTTCGATAAAAGTCATCCTACTAATATTATAAACGCGAAAGTATGTGAGAATGGATGTTTGTTACTCATTCACGCTAAAATGCCCTGCATTATTTATTTATTTATATAGCTTATACATCAGAATAACCCATAGGCTAGTTTTAATTGAGGTACTACGCGGGCGAAGCCGTGGGCAGAAGCTTGTATACATTTATTAATAGATTTCTGCTCAGCTTTACTTCTAAGTATTTTCAGTATTTATTGTTTAACCGTCCCGTCATCCTATAAATAGTATATCAGTCACTTAGTTCCCATAATACAAGCTCTGCTTAATTTGGGACTAGATGACGCTGTCTGAAAAAGGTAATTGGAATCGAGGTAATCTGCCTTCAAATTTTTTCTACTACGGCATGCATGTTTCCTAATTTTTTTATGTAATGCCAAAGATATGAGTTTCCTTCATTCATTCATATAAATAAGTCTAATACTGCTACGGAGGATTCCAAAGCGACCGTACGGTGTCTGATGTTTCAATTTATGATCCTTGTCTTTTCAATGAATAAAATCCTATTGACTTGACTTGGCTCGACTGGAAGGGGAGTGGAACATAAAAAAAAGGCAGATTACCTGTACTCGAACAATAACGACAGATGTACGGACCTGCTATTATTACCTTCCTACCTGTCTTTGTTACCTGGGCCACAGTGTCAAAAATAGTTGCGTGCTTGGCTGTCCGTAATGTCACTATGAAATTATTTCCTACTAGCTGCGCCCTGCGGTTTCACGGAAAAATAATGAATTAAAAGTATTTTGTTGCTACATAAATATACTCTTGATTATAAAACTATTTATTTGAATAAGAATTAATATTTCGATATGAATGTAACCAACTTTTGTTACCAGCGGCGGCGATCTAATTAAATTTTAGAACACAAAAGCTGCTATTGTGACTTAACTATGATAGATTTGAAGACCGATGTGGCGCGGTGGGCGAAGGTCCGCCTGCGACACAGGAGGTTGCGGGTTCGATTCCGTACTAACATTTGTACTATTTTAACAAATGTTAGTACGATCTGCAAATATTTGTTCCGGGTGTTCTGGGTATTTTCTATGTATAATAAAAAAATATCTATCTATGTAATGTATTGTATTAAGTATATCAGTCATCTAGTACCCATAACACAAGCTCTGCTTAGCTTGGGGCTAGATGATGCTGTGTGGATTGTCCAGCATTATTTAGCATTATTTAGCATTTAGCATTATTTAGTTAGATATATTCCCTTGAGGACGTTTTAATAGGTAAGTAATAATAAATAAATCATTATTTACTGGACATATTCACACAGCATCATCTAGCCACAAAGTAAGCAGAGCTTGTGTTATGGGAACTACATGATTGGTATACTACTTATATACATTTTTTTTGTAAATACATACATATTATACATAGAAAACACCCAGATAATGAGTACCTACTTTAATTATGTTGTACATAATTTTAATGTGTTTTGTGGGCTACTTTTCTTTTGATTTTTATTCGAAAGAGTAAGCAAAGTAACGTGGGTACGAGAGGATCTGATGCTATTAGAGTACCTGCAGGATAGAAACCGTAAACTAGAGACTGCAAGCGTACCTATCGCGAATATTGCAATTTAATATTATCAACCGACTTCAAAATAGGAGTTGAACAATTAGTCTGTATGTTTTTTGTGTCTGAATTAGTCTGTATTTTTTTTTGTGTGTGTTGTTTATGTGTCGCGTAACAACGTGATATCTTCGAACCGATTTTATTCAGATATGCATTTATTAAATCTCGAGTTACTGTCTTCTGAGAAATATAACCTGGGAGTTTTCAAATCCAAAGTAAAAAGCTCCTTTCTTGATATGAGTGCTCCGCCGCAGACTACAGCATTGCTTAATATGAGCCAAACTGAGGTCAGTTGCGAATAATTAGTCTGCAGGGATGGCAATCACGAACGATTTCGTTTCTAACGTTTCTAAATAATAATCATTTATAACAGAAAAAAACAAAGCCTGTGGTTGTCTAAACAGTTACCACTTTCTGTTGGCGTTAACGTCTGCGGAAAGAATGAATTGTACGGTACATTCGCTGTGGAAATGTCACGTGACTACTGTCAAATTTTTGCGTTAGCGTGAAAGGAAAATTAAGCGTGAGGTATTTGTCTAGACCCCTGCTTTTCACCACAACGCGAACTATCTGAAATAAAAAATATAATGATTGGACACATCTTTAATCAGTGAGTGATACTAAATGATAATCAAAATCAACTTTTTTTATTTCGGTGTAAGTAGTAGATCACTAGTATTTTGGGAACGCTTCTATCTGGTAGTGATCTGGATCAGTTGAGCTATCTATAGATCGTTTGCTACGGTCTTTAGATGGCTAGCTGTTTCATCTGTATTTTTGTATATACCTACTTGTTCAAGTACATTATATGATTTAAAAAAAAGTAGATCACTTGTTTTTAATTGAACACTTGATAAATAAGTATCCTACGTTGACTACTGAACCTCGAGTCTGGAATTATTGCCAGCTGTGGCAATTTGCTAGACTAGGGGCCTAACCATCAAGTGATATTACAACTCAATTCCGGCAAAGGTGTTAAATTGCGCTAATAAGCGGGATTTGGCATCTTTGCCTGAAATGGATTGCAAAAAGACTTGATGGTTAGGCCCCTAGATCTATTCTCGCCGGCATTTGTTTTCTAAATTGTGTTTTCTTTCAAACCGTAGGAACAAATGTATACCGTATACATAGGTATTGAGATTTAGGTGGGGTGATCTTTGATGACATTGCGACGGTCATCAAACAATATTAAGCAACCGACACGATATGATTGGAGAAGAATACATAAGCATATTTTTAAACAAATGGAAGTTACAATACTGGCTTGGTATCCGCAAAGTAACGTCTTAATTAGACTTTTTAAAAATTTGGCGTTTCGTGTTTGTTGTAATTATGTCTCATAATTTACTGTCTATTTTGCCACCTGTTTTTTTTTGTCGTAAAAAAGCATTTCTGTTTATAATGTTCCAGAAGAATTTAAAGTTTGTTTGTTACAGAATAATAAAAGTTATGTGTGTATTTGTTTTATAAACAGATACACAATATATTATTTAAATTCATATGTTTTTTAAACTACAGTTTACTTACAAGTTTTAAAACAATACAGTTTTTTAAATATAGACGAAATATATTTTACGAAATCGAAAGTAAACCCTCAAATACGAGAAAATGTTAACTATCAGTAGAATTGTAACAGAACAAGGACTATGGACTATAACTATCTTTGTCAAATAAAAAAAACCGGTTTCCAGCTCGTCTTAAGTAGTATATCTTTGACCGTTTAGTAAAATTAATCAATGTATTTATCTACATACACTTTAAAACCCACGGCTGTTTTCTTTAAGGGTACGGAGTGACCATACAATTCCCTATTTGCAGTCAACCCTGACTGTTGAACCGTCAGGAATGTGTACTAATTATTATTTATTAAGAACGCCTTTAATTGAATTAATTAGAATTAGTCAGGTACGAATTAATGACAACAATAAGCCTACTTATTAACCCAAAACTCTAAATATCTGAAATAAAATAATTAAACGCTTCTTTATACTAATCATCATCATCATCAATCCACTGCTGGGCATAGGCCTCTCCCAATACGCACCACTGAACCCAGTGTTCGGCTCTTCTCATCCACTTTCTGTCTACCGCCTTTCTTAAGTCATCGCTCCACTTAGCCGGGTGGCGCCCCACACTACGTTAACAAAGACGCGGTCTCCACTCAAGAAATCGTTTACTCCAACGGTTGTCGGTTCTTCGGCATATATGACCAGCCCATTGCCACTTCAGCTTGCTAATCCTTTGAGCTATGTCGATGACTTTCGTTCTCTGTCGGATAATCTCGTTACCGATTTAATCCTTCAAAGCAAACCCCGAGCATAGCCCGTTCCATAGCTCGCTCTACTGTGAGTTATGTAGTTATAAATTATGATACAAATCGATTGCAAAAAACGAATTTCAGTCGGATTAAGCCGTTTCAGAGATAAACATCATCTAGCCCCAAACTAAGCAGAACTTGATTATGGGAACTACATGTCTGATATACTACCAATATGTTTTTGTAAAAACATACATATTGTACATGAAAAATCACCCAGACCCGAGACGAATATTTGCAGATCTTACAAACATTTGTCCCGTGGCAGGAATCGAACCCGTAACCTTCTGCGTCTCAGGCAGACCTTCGCCCACTGCGCCACAGAGGTCGTCAATAAATGGTAACAAACAAACATACAAGCAAAAAAACTACATATGACAAACGCATAATATACAGATTACGTCGCGGGTATAAATGGCTTCGAATCTTGTCTCTGAAATTAATTTATCTCTGTAAAGCAAAATCATCAATATTCTGTACAGAACCTGTCAAGATACGGATCCGCTTGGTCCTTCAACCTTCGTAATAAACTCGCAGGTATATGATAAACCGGTTTGGGAGCGAAAATTGCCGGCGCGTAGACGGATATAATACTTACTTACTAGCGATCTGCCCCGGCCTCGTTTATAAACATCGGAAAACAATGTTTTGGTGAAAACCGAATAATTTTAGTTAGTTCAATTCAATTCAGTAACTTTATTTCAGACACATATTACACAACATTAAACAGAGTGTCTCTGCTGAGTTTATAACATGTCGAAACGTCGACCGTATCGATAAGATTTCCATACAAAAATTGACAAAACGGTCAATGTTTCGACAAGTTTTGGCCGTATTTGCAACCCAGCATAGATCCTCACATATAAAATATAATATTGTTTATATTAACGAGAAGACTAATGAATAAAAAAACAGAATTATATGTAGTGCTCGACGCGACGCGGAGGGAGAACGTTGCGAACACTCACCCTGATGAAGACACTCGGAATGAGTCGAAACTTAGTCGGTGCCTTCACCGATAGTGCGGTACGTGAAAATTCCCATTTTTACAATATAAATAGTCAAGTTCACGATAGTTTTTGTTATAGAATTATTCAATTTAAACTATAGTCTAGGTAAAAGTCACATTAGCTCTCTCGTCCAGCGCTCCATGAAGGCACAGACGGTGTCTAGCCTGACTATGAGTTACAGTTGGAAAGTTAAAGGACATATTTAAATGTAAAATAATTTACTTTAAAAAAATAAATTATTTAAGTAAAGTACTGATCTTGCATAATTTCCATCCACCTACTTTCCGCAACCTTTTAAAACTAGTCTAAGTAAAAGGTACATAGCTCTCTCGTCCAGCGCTCCATGAAGATACAGACGGTGTCTAGCCTTACTATGAGTTACAGTTGCAAAGTAAATGGAATTAAATATAAAATAATTTATTGGTCAACTAAAAAGTAAACAGTACTTTTTAGTTGAACAATAAATTATTTAAGTAAAGTACTGATCTTGCATAATTTCCATCCACCTAATTTCCGCATACTTCAAGATATCATCAGTCTATAGGGGGGCCTTCCTATTTCCTACACTTCACTGTCCGCTTCGTGGTCGTCATTCGAGAATCTTTATAGCTCTAGCGGGTTTGTAGGTCCTTCGAGCTGCGACTATATACACCTACATAGGCGAACTTAATACTGGACAGCATTCTCTTCCAGCTTACCTATATATAATGTGACACAACGTTGACTCTAATTCAAACCATGACTACGACTGAGCGCCATTTTCATTAGTTACTCCATATATCTATGTTGTTTGACGACATAGTGAGCGAAAGCCTGCCTGAGACGCAGAAAGTTGCATGTTCGATTCCCACTGCGGGACAAATGTTTGTATGATTAGCAAATGTTTGTCTCGGGTCTGGGTGTTTTCTATGTATTTACAAAAAAAAAAGTATATTAGTCGTATATCAGTCATGTAGTTCCCATTATACAAGCTCGGCTTAGTTTAGAGCTAGATGCTGTGTGAAAAATAACCAGCATTATTATTATCCAAGAGCAATTGCTATGACGTTGTAAAACGCCGACTTGACGCAATGATAAATTGGAGATGTGTGATAAATTGGCTTGAATCATAAAGAACACATGGAAAGTCATGGTTGAAATCCAGCACCGTCAGGCGCTGAAAGTCATCTGGCATCCGAGAACACAACTGTGCAGAAAAGAAGAAGCTGGTGTTTGTTTCCGTACAAAATGTAGCATGCAAAGAAGCAATGGCTATAGTTGCAAAATTGACATATGTAGTTAAATAAATAAATAAATAAACATGTGTTTTTTATCAAAATCTTTTGACTGTATAAACCTTACAATAAAATAAACCTGACCAAACTCTTAATAATCTTATAAAAATAAGCAAAAATATTGATCTTAATTGAGGTTAGCTTAATAGGGCAAATTCATAGACTAACTAACTTTCTAGGGCTAACTAGATTCATTTCTAGCTTGCCTAGTCGTTTCACGACTTGCCCTCTGCAGCATTCCTGGCTAGAACACAGTTTTGAACACCTGATAGAGAGCGGTTACAATCGCCTGTCCACACCTTGGTGCTTTATTGTTTTTTTTAAAAGCGTACTGGTCGGTTTATGTAGCCTGAAAAATCACAAAAGTACGTCTCTACTAAATATGAACTAACTCAATTGGATATACTAAGCTCAATTTTCTTTGCCCGCAGAGTGAAAAATGGCTCGCGTACGAGCATCTCAAGGAGGAAATCATGGAGAAGATGCGGAAACTAGAAGAGGAACGACACACGGTGGACCTCTGGAGCAGCGGCGGTCAGGAGTGGGGGAAGAAGAGAAGGAAACGACAGGTAACATTTGTATTTAGACTATTTTATTTATAACCCATAAGCCTAGAGTTAGTTGAGTTCGCGATGACAGGCGAAAATCTGAACAACATGCGAACCTCCTATTGTATTGAATTCTCCTCTTGCCACGACCTGTCTTCTTCTTTTTCTGTTGTTTCTCATCCTTCGGGGTCTGTTCCTTGACCTTACCAGCATAAGACATCGCTGGCAGCCAGTATGGCGCCGCCGCGATACTGGCTGGCTTGCTTACTGGCTCCACTCAAACCGCCGAAACCATGCCATCACGCTCTGGCAATAAGTAAAAAAACACAACAGTACCGTTTATGTACAAACCTTGCAGGTGGTGATTACGGACGCGATTATTTCATACGCGAGATTAGCTAGGATGTGCTTTCGGGTTATATCCAAGATATTAATAACAGGATGTCCCAGGACATATCCTGGGACATCCTGTTATTAATATCTTGGTATTTGCGAGATGGTGCTCAGCAACTTGTTGTCGGTAGGTCACGGTGCAGCCTCCGTACGTGGTATACATGCTGCCGGATGCCGACATCATGGAAGACTGGAGGCTGGTGAGGAAGCTGCTGGAAAGAGACTGAGGCTAACTCCAGAACCCATTGCAAAGGGCACGTATCGTGAAAGCATCATGACTCACTTTTACATGCAAACGTACTTCTGTCAAGGTTTTCATTCATGATCACGGGGTGAATGCTGTGCCGAAACGTCGGGAAACAATATAACTCACAGGTAAATATACCGTTTTAAGCGAAAATTATGTACTCCATGCCTAAAAGCAGGAGTTTTTACATTTTTATTGTTACCAAAATCTATATGCATATTCTTAACTTCCGCCAAAATAGAATTATGCTGTAATAAACTAATTTCAATTTAAAAATAGTTTAGTCATCAAAACATAGATTTTATTCGTCTATGATTTTGACGAACTTAGTGTATTTTAATGTATTAAATAGTTCATTTGTAAAGCTACAATCAAAATTAGCGTTCTTAGAATAAAGTTCGTTTGTATGAAAATTGAGTCATGATGAGCAACAGTATACGCCTGTGGCGAAAAATTGTGAAATATTTTCCGTCGACTTCTTAAATTCAGGTTGTTGTTCGTAATAAAACTCTAACTTTTGAATGGAATTGTTAGAGGGCCTTTAGACGGACGACTCCACAACCACGCCACAGCCACATGATGGCAACAAAAAGTCGTTCATGCGAACCACCCGTGCAGTCGCTGCAAGCAACTATCGCCAACATTTTTTTCTTTACATAACTAAAGTGGCATTCAAGCATATGGCCCATCTGTGGGTAAGCGGCTTCCGTAACCTATAGACGCTGGCAACACCAGAGGTTTAACTGACGCGTTACAGATACTTTTGTAAAAAGTATCATGTGTCTGTAATTTCACCGGCACCCATGCCCTTCAAACCGGAACACAGCAATGCAAGTATCGCTGCATCACGCGCGCATACTCTACCGCATGCCGCTTCTTCGTCAGCCGGTTCAGCTGTGTGCAGCTGGAAAATCGCAACTATATCCTGTTCGTGATAGTTGCGATAGCGCAACATCAGGCAGCTGTGGTCGGGCAGTGGTCGGTGGACACACGACCGCTGCCCGGCGTCATTTTTGCAGCTGTGGTGTGATTTTGGTCCAACCCGTCTGAAGACACCCTTAGAATACTTCGCTTCTAGTGGAGTAGAGACAAATTCTCTATGTATCACGTATGTTTCTTACCTAAAGTTAAGTTGGTATTTTTTTGATTTAAATTCAAGCCCTGTTATGAGATACCAAAAAATACATGCAAATCCCATTTCTTGTTACGTGCCAGGGTAGATTTTAGCTTTAAAATAGACTAAAATGGAGCGGTTACCTATTAACTACGTTGTATATTATTTATTACTGTATTAATATTACTGAGGCTTCTTTCATTCCCAACAAATATATAAAGATTTTGGTAGCCTGTCCTGTGTTTGACTGATTGTTTGAATATAATTTTTACTAAAAAACGGGATATTTACCATGATTTGTGAGTTTGAATGTTTCCCGATATTATGGCACAGTTGCATGTACCATGATCACGGGAGGAACTGAAGTCTTTGTGGGTTTTGAATGTTAGTGGCAGACAAATCGATCTACCCTTTTTCTGAGTATTTTATTGCGAAAAATACCACTACCACCAGTTCCACTGACACATTCGAGTGCGCAGCTGCATGTTTGATAAACATCCCGTTTTTTAATATAAATTATGTTCGAAACCATGATAGTTTCAAAAGATTGTTTGAATGGTCATAAATCACCTGCTATTGCCCCGGGTTCGCGGAGTACACTATCGATTCCTGTAATAAAATAAGCTACTAAGTATATATATATTTTTTGTGTATTAAATTTTTTCCAAAATCTTTGAATGCATTTTTAATTTCCATCAAAATCGGTGAGTCCTTTTATCATTTTTTGATATCTCAACTATTTAGGATTTCTTCTCACAATCTCAAAGAAATACCCTGTATAGAGGTATATGTATAGGCTAGACTTTCGTTTGGTCTGACTGTCAACTCTTTCCGCCGTCAAACAACATTGGGAGCTCATTTTTTTCTGGCTATCAATTGCTAGCCGGATGGATATATAAGTAGATTTTAGGCGTGCTGGTTGAGGCATATTGAAAATCCTCATATATTCCGGTAGGTATATTGAAAAATATACATTGGCACCAGTTTTATCCTACGGTCAAAGTCAATAGGTTTTTATTCATTGAAATCACAAGGCTCATATAGAAACGACGACTTAAAAACTACGTGAATATAAGTAGATTTAAGGCGTGCAGGTTAAGGCATATTGAAAATCCACATATATTCCGGTAGGTATATTGAAAAATATACATTGGCACCAGTTTTATCCTACGGTCAAAGTCAATAGGTTTTTATTCATTGAAATCACAAGGCTCATATAGAAACGACGACTTAAAAACTACGTGAATATAAGTAGATTTAAGGCGTGCAGGTTAAGGCATATTGAAAATCCACATATATTCCGGTAGGTATATTGAAAAATATACATTGGCACCAGTTTTATCCTAGGGTCAAAGTCAATAGGTTTTTATTCATTGAAATCACAAGGAACAACTTAAAAACTACGTGAATAAAAAAAATAACGCCGATTCCTCGCGCGACCAAACCTAAAAGAATCAGGCAACAAACTCTGCTTGGTTATATTTTTGATGATCCTTCATTCAGCTTTAGTGTGGGTCTTGCTAGATGGAGCATCAGACCCTACAGAGCTTAGATCTCTCTTTGTAATACCATTCGACTTCTAGTGCCAGTCTAAACACGTATCATAACGTACCACTTAATATTTGTCAATGATATCAGAGATTACTAAACTGTTGGTAATTATTGTATACCTGAAAGAGAAAAGAAGGTTTGGTCGTTCGTTCATACGAATTATGTGGTCAGCTCTGGAACCTGCATGACGTGACCAAAATGTTCGACTAGCCAGTAAGCCGACCCACCGCGTCGCATCGTGTATAACCTTCCTCAAGAATTGGGCTATCAAATGCAAAAAGATTTTTTCAAATCCGTCTGGTAGTTCCAGAGAAAAGCGCGTTCAAAAAAAAAGCAAACCAACTCTTCAGATTTATTATAGTATAGATAGATTGGCTTCGTAGCGGGTTTCCTGGTTGGGAGATTTCTTGAGAACATTATAAAAGTTAACTATACAAAAATGTTAACTATAACCAAATGATACTTGCATAAATAACGAATAAATATAATATGTATTTACAAAAAAAAAAAAAAGTAGTATATCAGTCACGTAGTTCCTATAATCACATATATTATATAATACAAGCTCTGCTTAGTTTGGGGCTAGATGATGCTGTGTGAAAATGTCCTGCATTATTTATTTAATACATGCAATCTAGCTTATTATTATTTCTATTTATTTATTTCAAATCTCAGGCTTATGCTTGGGGTTTTTACAGGCATTAGTGAAGCTAAAGCTAACACTAAGATACTACATTATCATATAAAAAACGTAATCTTGCGGATGGCGTCTGTTGTAAACAATTGGAAATATGAGTGATAAACTAGGCTATTGCAGTAGAATATGCTTATAAAAACTATTTAACTATTTGGGTAAAAACAATTTCGAGAAGGAGGACAAGAGGAGGATCCAGCTAGGCTGGGCATCGTTTGGAAAACTACGTGGAGTCTTCTCGTCATCCCTACCGCCATGCTTGAAAACGAAAGTTTTCAATCAGTGCGTCCTACCCGTCATGACCTACGGAGCTGAGACGTGAACACTCACGATAGGGCTGTTCCACCAGTTCAAAGTCGCTCAGCGAGCTATGGAAAGAGCTATGCTCTCTCTGAAGGATAAGATTCGTAACGAATACATCCGTCAGAGAACCAAAGTTATCGATATAGCTCAACGAATTAGCAAGCTGAAGTGGCAGTGGGCCGGTCATATCTCGCGAAGAACGGATAACCGCTGGGGTAAACGTGTTCTTGAGTGGAGACCGCGACTCGGCAAACGTAGTGTAGGACGCCCTCCGGCCAGGTGGGATGACGATCTGCGAAAGACTGCAGGCAGCTGCTGGATGCGGCATGCTGAAGACAGGGCGCTATTGCGCTCATTAGGGGAGGATGTCCAGCAGTGGACTTATATATGTTGATTATGATGATGATGATGCTTATAGAATGGTTGCTGGGCTATATAAGATGAAACGGCACCTCCCAATTCTTACTGAAATTTAGGTTAAATATTATTATTATTATATGAATACTAAGCGCATGGAGAAGGAAAATGTAAAACTGATAATTATTTTTATGGCCAATGTGCGTATGATATTGTATTGAAACTAAACGGTATAAGTAATTCAGTAATGTTCAGCCCCAAGCTACTGTATATTTTCCTTGATTACTGTGGCCTTCAACTGCGCTTCTGACACATAACACATTCTGATAATCATCGCACTTCGATGAATGCAATAAAATATTCAGGGAGATACGAAAATACTTTCGCTAGAAAACCTGAAAAGAGTGAACGGTTTTTACTATATACAGTTGGTTATTTGATTATAAAATTGACCCACACGTCAAGACCCATACATAATTCAGCATTTATAATATATGTATGTATCTAAGTATATATTTGTATGTATAAATTATTTTCATTTATATATGTAGTTAAGTTTATTTTAAATAGCTATTTATTTAATTTTATAAAATGTTCTCTTACTTTGGTAATTTGCTAACCATTGTGCTCTTCATAACACACTGAATGAAAATGTTAAATAGTATTAAGTTTGCCTATATACTTGTTGTATCACGTGCAATGAAGCATTTTCTATCAATAAGGAATATATCAAGTTTTTTTTGGAATATTATAAATTCTTATACATATCTTAACTTTTATGAAGCTGCTTCATTTAACAATTGATGTAATGCATTTCGACCTGTCAACATTAACATAAAATACCACTTACATTTTGTGGTAACATTTTCAACAACTTTCCAAAATTAGTATTTGCCTTTTTTTATCAGTTTACCAGCGTCCACGTGACTGTGTTCCCAAGGTTTTGCTTTATTTCATTACCCAAAAAAACATGTTTTACTCGTTATGACGCGTGGAATTCATGGAAATCACAAGGATCATATTATAGAAACGTCAACTTGTAAACGAAGTAAACATAAAATTATAATTTTTATGCCGATTCCTCGCGCGCGGTCAAGGATTTACAGAATATCCTTTCTATCACTATTAAATACTTTTTTAAAAGTAAAATTAGAATCTACTATCTATGATGTTTGTTGGAGAAATTTTGCTTTGTCCTGTTGTATGAGATTACATTTTATCAAATTTGGCTAACTTCTACTGCTCAATTTTTTTCATCCGGTACAATAACATGATCCTTATAAGGGACTGAGTCGATTGGCATTAATTTTTTTTCCAATTTGATTCATTTAAGGCGCTACTCAAGCTTGACCAAAAATGTTTAATGCCAAAATGTTTTCTCCAAAAAGGAGCTGATGTTTCAAAATAATACTGCACCTGTATCTCCTCTGGTTATAGGTGCCCACGTACTGTCCCAGTTAAAAAAAAAACACTTTAGAAGAATCAGGCAACAACCTCGGCATTGTTTTTTGACGATCCTCCATTCAGCTATAGTGTTGTGTCAATCAAACAAGATAAACTCGTTCATTGAAAAAGAAGATGAGTTTGCCTCGTGACTTTAACGCCAACAGAAAGTGGTATTTGTCTTGACACCCAGCATTATATATTTATTTTATTTACTTGCCAACTTGGCCGCAGTGTAAAAGCAGCATAATTGTACGTTTGGTTTTCTCTATACCGGGTTTAAAACATGTCGAAACTAATGTGTCCGTACAAAAATTTACGATACGGTGACCGAACTTTCATGTTTTAAACTCATACGGATGTTTATCAATAGAGGAGTTTTTAAACATAAAACATTAAGCAATAAATTATACCACCTGAGTAGGTTATTTAGCTCATAAAAACCAGCCTTTATAGTCTAACTTTTACCGAGTCGATAAAGTTAAGGAGTGATGTATGCATCACTCCTGCATGAGATAGATAGAATTTTCTATCTATCCATCAGATCTGCGTACTGAGTATGGATCTGAGGCTCTCCATCATGGGGATTACAGTCGTGACGTATTTGTTTTTTTTTTAGAAAAGAGTTTTCTAGCTGATATAGTTAACGAGTGATCATGAATATAATATGAGCGTGATAATATAGGTACCTAACTAAGCTAAAGTAAAAAAATGTCCAGCATTATTTATTTTATTTTATTATATACTAGCTTCTGTCCACGGCTTCGCCCGCGCGGTACCTGGATAAAAAGTAGCCTGTGTGTTATTCTGATGTATAAGCTATATTACTGTAAAGTTTCATCAATATCCGTTCAGTAGTTTTTGAGTGAAAGAGTAACAAACATCCATCCTCACAAACTTTTGCGTTTATAATAGTAGGACTCCAGTCAACCTGTGACCACGGCTGTTGTAACACTGTCGAAACGTCGGGAAAATAATAAATAGTTATATAATAGTTCATAAAAACGAGATAAAGGCCCGTATAACATTTATATCATTATGTTTACTTTATAAAAAGGCACACTATAAAATATCTGATATTTCGATTAAAAAAACATTTGAGATTGAAAATGCTCCAACTCGAACCTATTGTTTTGTAAAAGAATAAGCCTTGTTTTCTTGCCCTTCTTTCCTGGCTTGATCACGGAGGAACAGGCAGTACATAAAAAACGACGTTTCAAAGTGATCCTTGTGATTTTATTGAATAAATGAATTTTGACTTGACTTTGACTGATCGCGAAAGTTTGAAAAATATGAAATAATGATGTTGGTTGCTGAAATTAAAATGTACAAAAACAAAACTTTATTTTTAAACAAAAAACAATGTGCTCACGATTATATTTCCCATCATGGACTTTCTCAGATACATGCTCAGTGATAAGCGGGACGATCTCACTAATTTCCCATGGCTGGTATCATCGGATAGGATGAATCGTATCACGCTAATCTGTAAGCTGGATGAGCCATAGATGGACAATGGGAATGAACAAAATTGGTTTCATATTGGACGTTCCGTTTTTTGGATGGATGGGCCATTAAAATAAGGAACTAGTGTCAAAATTGATTGCCATCTTGATAGCCATGAGCTAGTGTGATCGCCCCGAAGATCTTTGATCCAAGTAGGAGTTGTAAATCAGAGGCATGGCCAAACATTAACTTGGCACATGCCCACGTTTTGAATAGAAGCACTCCGCGTGATTGGCTGCAAGCCTATCGCACTATATATAAAAACACTATATTTTTCATTTCATTTCATTTGTTCTTTCACAATTGTAACAATCGTATTCGAAATTACTTAATTTTATAAAGTTAAAATAGTACTAAAATGACAATAGGCAAAAATAAAAAATAAAATTATCATCAAAATTCCTTAGTCAAAATCCACAGATGTTAAAAATTATTTAATGGTATAGAAACACTTTTCCAACAATAGCTTTGTAAGTTTTGATTTAAATATGTGAGGACTATCAATTACCATTTCATGTCAGTAGGCAATGAGTTAACAGTTTTGCACATGCGCAAAAAGTTAACTTAACCTAAAAAGTTAAAGTTAACCCTAAAATCTAGGGCATCTATTCCCATTCCCTTTTGAGGTACGGCACCCTAAAAAGTATGACAACGAAGATAATTAAAAGATTTCAAGTCTTGTAATCAAAGACTTAGGTAGGTACTATTATCACAAGCAAGATTAGTAATATCGATAAGATAAAATTGAGGAATTTGAAGCTGATTATATTAAGGTACGTTATGTTTTTTAATGTAGTTTTCTATTTACTGTACCTACTCAGAGAATTCTTGATGGGAGACGCCACTGACTCCTGAAATACTGCTTTTACTAGTTCGGAAGCCTATGGATTATTTTACTAGTTCGGAATTTACAATCTGCAACATTTGAATATCAAATCAAAATCGAAAGTTTTTTATTTCGGACATTAACACAATCCATTTTGTTAATAGATACTTAAGGATCCGGCGTACAGCGCTCATGACTTAAATTCGAAGCGCGAATCTCTTTTTGACTGATGCAGGCCCGCCCGTGCTTGCGCGATAGCAATATTAGCCGTTCAGAATTTGTTATAAATTTGGTGATGTTCCGTAAAACCAAAAAAGATGAATGAAAACTTGTTGTATTTTTCACATTGTGTTGTATCTAACCAAACGATACGTAAGGTATTGTTGTTTTTAATACGAATGGTGGAAATAAGCTCTGATTACAAATGACTATGGTATTACGTTTGTATGGGCAATTCATCGAACGCAGGCCTCTTAAGATTGCTTGTTAGAAAATTCTGCAAGAGGTAGGTACATAGAGACATTTTAATAATATAATAATAATTTATTTATTTATTCATATAACTTGATCCATAATTTGTTATTTGTTTCATAATTTTGCAACAAGAAATGATGAAACAATAAAATTATTTTGATTTTACTGATTGACCACTTTCAGCACAAAATTTCAAATTATGTCAAATAAATACTTACATAATAATAATGCTGAACATTTTTCACACAGCAACATCTAGCCCCAACTACTTGTACTATAATATCTGTGTCCAAACTAAGCAGAGCTTGTATTATGGGAACTACATGACTGATATACTACTTATGTACTTTTTATTATGCACAGAAAACATCCAGACCGGAGACAAATATTTGCAGATCATACAAAAATTTGTTTCGCGGCTGGAATCGAACCCGCAACCTGCTGCGTCTCAGGCGGGCCTTCGCCCACTGCGCCACAGACTTTACTATCAGAGACTAATTTGTCTAACTAAGCTAAGGTATTAAATTGTACACTTTTGCTCAACTCATCACTTGATATTTATTTCGAAATAATAGAAAGCTATTTGACTCAGGCGTGACTTTGTGGAAATCGATTCTTAGATATTCAAGAGAAAGAAACATTTCAGGTATTAATAATGTATATGTATTGCTTATTAAACATAACTGAAGCAAATATTATGATATTTAAAAAGTAGCCTTTGTGTCAAGGTCGATATATTTATATTATTCCATAATTCAGTATCGGTAAAAAACCTCCATTATTTAGTACCTTTTTATAAGATAACATTAGGCCCAACTGACTAACTAACTACATTAAAGGTAATCCCCATGTTATCCTAAATCGTTTAAGGTGGGGTGGGCCGAAAAGTATGATTTTTCATCACCTATTTATTACTGTGTGACGTAATAATAAAACAATATTAAATAATAAATAAATAAATAATGCAGGACATTTTCACACAGCGTCATCAAGCCCCAAACTAAGCAAAGCTTGTATTATGGGAACTACATGACTGATATACCACTTATATACATTTTTTTTGTAAATACATACATATTATACATAGAAAAAACCCAGACCCGAGACTAATATTTGCAGATACAAACAATTGTCCCGGGCGGGAATCGAACCCGCAACTTTCTGCGTTAAATAAATAACACAAGAGTGTGATTTTCGAGAAGAATAAATAGCATAATGTGAGTTTCAATACTAGCTTGTTATCCTCAAACAGAATAATATCACAAAGTACCCTCTGTAAAAATGGAAAAAGCTTTTCATAATCCCGAAATACGTTTTACAAAATATAATTTTAGCCAGATCTGATTAATTTGTGACAGTAGGAAAAACATAAGTATCTTATAATTAATAAAATTACCTACCAAGAATCTTGTAACATTTTGCAAAATTTTCTCGAAAAATATAATTATATTGGTAATTTTAGTGGATAAAAGTCTCATATTTACCAACATAATTTAGAAAACTTACACGGTACCTGTATGTTATAAAGATATTTCAGTTCTTTTGAATTTTATTTACAACAACTTAATTACCAGAAAACGTGAACTAATCTAAACAAAAAGAGCAGAATTTTGTCCATGCGGCAAGGTGCCAAGAGGCGACAATGACCATACCGCCTCGTCTTCCGTAACTTAATTTTCATTCGTGCGCCGCTGATGATACATCGGCGTCAACCAAAAGGGGTGTTTTTTTTAACTTTTGGAGCTTGGTCCCCATGGTCAAAGCGACTCCACCTTTTTAAGAATGGAACTCACTACCATCATCTGTTTTTTTTTGTGTCTGTTCACCGCTACCTATATGCCTGAACTACATAGTTATTGGTTTAGCTAGGTAGGAGCTAAGGATAGGGTATTCGAGGTACGTGTAAATGCAAACGAGGCCTGTCCAGCGCTTTAATTGATCGCCAGTTGAAGACTGGTCGCACCCATGAATGAGAATAGTTTTAATATTTAGACTTACACTACTTAATCTATGGTGCGATGTGGGAGCGTAACCATATTTTTTTTTTATATATAATCTGGTCTATCTTCAAGGTAAGAGTGAATAAGGTATCTTCTAAAGGATAAGAAGATACCTTATTGACACTTACCTTGAAGAGACTCCATCGGCCATATTATCACTTTACCTTCAGATGAGATTATGATGAAATGATGGTCTAATATTAGCTTTTTAAAACGTAACTGGCGAGGAATCCATATTTGCGCCGCTTGGCAATTTCAGCTGCTTCCGCCGCGGTTGCAGCCCTTTTTATAGTTTCACAACCCCTCGCATCTCAATGAAATGTGCCAATATGTATACACACGGGATGCCACGTGTGTCGACATATTGGACCCGTCCCCGCTCTCAGGGAACCAGTTTAAATATGCCCTTAACAATATCCTCATTGAATAGGCATACTATTTATTCCATTGACGAATATTATCTTGAAGGATATTATTTATTTAATACTTTAATTCAATTAGCATGTAATTTAATAATCTCCTTTTTTAATCTTCTTTGAAATTTTTAATCATTATTTTTTGTAATTTTAATTTAAGTCTCAATGTTTTCTTTCTTTCGCCATAGATTTTAATTGTTTGTATACTCTTTGGTAGAAACTAGCTGGACTACTATCAACATGGCAATACCTTATAATTACCTAGTTTTCACAGACAATAAAATATTTCATTTTATTTCATGCTGTTGGGCCTCTTGCCGTCATCACTCGCTAAGCCCGCTGGTTCCGGCACAATGGACACGTTGATTATGGTAAGAGTCCGCTTATAATGTTATCTAGGAATTTGTGGCGGAAGAATTTGCAGAATCTGTTGTTTTATATTTTGGAACAATAAAACAACAGAGCGGGAAAAAGCCATTGTTTTTATTTTTCTCGCATTTTTTTAAGCGCCACGGTCTTGCGTATGCTGATATAGGTAAGCTTTGATTCAATGACCTTGATTCGATTTATTTTAGTTGGCACCTGTCAGCACCTTTATTAAAACGATGCGTAAGAGACTCATTGTCTGACAACCAACGCACGCACAGTGGGCGGTCTTATCGCTAATATCGATCTCTTCCAAAAAACGATGCGAATGATAAAGGACGGTGGTGTATAGTCAATAAAAATGCCCCCTTGTATGGGAAAACTCAACGCTGACAAATTGGGCTATTCCCGTTGCCCCCCGATCTACGAACCCATCATCCGTAATTTAAATTTCAAAATTTTTGTAACAAAACTGCCGACAAAACATCCCTAAAGATATACAAATCAATTGCAAAAAACCGCATCACAATAGGGATGGTATCAACCACATTTTCCAAGGAGTTTGGCTTGGCCTAGCCTTAGGACTTTCTGCTCACACAAATCAAATCACATTGCAACAATGAGGGGTTATTAATACATACAACTATGTGCACGTAGGTTTATACAAAAAATACAGATTAAATAGCTATCTAAAGACCGTTACAAACTATCTACGGATAGGTCAACTGATCACTACCAGACGGAAGCATCCTCAAATGATGGCAGCATTGCCACGATGAGGTTTACAGGACTCTTATTTAAAAAAAACTTATAGGGTAATTAATAATAATAATAATTTTCACACAACATCATCTGGCCCCAAAGTAAGCAGAGCTTGTGTTATGGGAACTAAATGACTGATATACTACTTATATACATATTTTTTTGGTAAATACATAATATACATAGAAAACACCCAGATCCCGAGACAAATATTTGCAGATACAAACATTTGTTCCGCGGCGGGAATCGAACCCGCAAACTCCTGCGTCTTAGGCGGGCCTTAGCCCACTGCTGATACAATTCGTAATTCCATGACTGAGTCGAAGTTTTAAGCCAAGTACTTAGATGGTTTTAGTTGATTATTTTAATTATTAAAAATAAATAATTTATTTACTAGTGCAGTAGGTATACAGTTAAAAAACGTTATTATTTACAAAAGTCAACTCGGCCGCAAAGAAAATTAGACGTTCCTTTTCCGTTCACAGATATATCAAAGACTATTAACTAAACTATACAAATACAATAAACAAAATCTTAAAACACCTGATTTAAATAGTAAATTGGGCGGTCGAAGCGAACTCGGTAAAGCCCGTGGTTAGAAACTATTCAGTGCTTTGAAGCACTGAATAGTTTCTAACCACGGGCTTTATAAACAAAAAAAAGCTTTATCAAACTTTTAGCTTTGCGTTTAGTATAAACGCAAAGCTAAAAGTTTAAAGATATATTTTTTCCATTTTTACCCGCAACCGATATTTGCTGACAGAAGTTATTTAATTTTATTGTTAGTTTGTATTTATGTATGTTTAAATTCATCTCCGAAAAGGCTTGTGTTTTTCTTTTGAATCGATATTATGAACATAATATCAATTCGACCTGAATCGATATAATGTTCGTTGTGCGTTGTGTAATGTTAAAATTGAATGCTATAGTACCTCTATAATAGCCGACAGTCTATGTGACATTTCAAAAAGAGGTTTGACTACAAATAACTGCTAAAAGATAAACCAGGCGGTCACCTAGTTTATTTCTATCATAACTCAACCTCTTTTTGAGGACCTACTTTGTTTAGTAGCCAATCAAAATTATGTTTTTCTTTTTTATTTTGGTTTAGAAGTGTTTTTTAAATTAAACGGTCATCCCGCGGTTTTATTTTATTTTTAAATTGTCGACCGTAGTGGCTTTGCAATAATACTTTTTTTTCGATAAGGTATATTTAAACCATGGTTTAGTGGATCTGACAGAACTTGAGTTCAACTCCAGTTTAGACCACGTTTCGTAATGAGACCGAAATTGTTTAGTCTGAATTTTCCATTGCTTATATATAATAATAACTTATATTAATCATCATTAAAACATCTTCGTTCTAATATACAAAGTGTGGCAAGATAATGAGACTTGTAAGGAAAGTTGCTTCTTTTCTAACTGAACGTTTTGTTACTAGAAAACATTGCCATAATTAAGAGTTTAATAAAAATGAAAAGGAACTTAATTTTTGTATGTTTCAGCCGTAAAACGTAATTTCTCGGTTTCAAAACCGAGAAATTATGTTTTACGGAATTTTTTCTTCAAAATAACCTAATCCAATCCGATATTATGAACATAATATCAATTCGACCTGAATCGATATAATGTTCGTTGTGCGTTGTGTAATGTTAAAATTGAATGCTATAGTACCTCTATAATAGCCGACAGTCTATGTGACATTTCAAAAAGAGGTTTGACTACAAATAACTGCTAAAAGATAAACCAGGCGGTCACCTAGTTTATTTCTATCATAACTCAACCTCTTTTTGAGGACCTACTTTGTTTAGTAGCCAATCAAAATTATGTTTTTCTTTTTTATTTTGGTTTAGAAGTGTTTTTTAAATTAAACGGTCATCCCGCGGTTTTATTTTATTTTTAAATTGTCGACCGTAGTGGCTTTGCAATAATACTTTTTTTTCGATAAGGTATATTTAAACCATGGTTTAGTGGATCTGACAGAACTTGAGTTCAACTCCAGTTTAGACCACGTTTCGTAATGAGACCGAAATTGTTTAGTCTGAATTTTCCATTGCTTATATATAATAATAACTTATATTAATCATCATTAAAACATCTTCGTTCTAATATACAGAGTGTGGCAAGATAATGAGACTTGTAAGGAAAGTTGCTTCTTTTCTAACTGAACGTTTTGTTACTAGAAAACATTGCCATAATTAAGAGTTTAATAAAAATGAAAAGGAACTTAATTTTTGTATGTTTCAGCCGTAAAACGTAATTTCTCGGTTTCAAAACCGAGAAATTATGTTTTACGGAATTTTTTCTTCAAAATAACCTAATCCAATCAAATCAATGTATTTCTAGCCAAACTGTTCCAGTAAAGTATTTATTTTCATAAAAAATCATCTGTTTTTTTCCTTAAGAACAAAACTTTTTAACTACAAAAGAAAAGGTCGGTAATTACTTCTCAAGAAAATGTGTTTCCCTATGTGTAGGTATGTAGGCAAGATACGAAAACGGGGTTGTTGTATCAAACCCGTTTTCGTATCTTGCATGGGTTTTGATGCTAAACAAAATGCCACCTATGCAGCTATGTGGACTGCAGTCTTCAAACGTAAGTATCGAAGTACATTTTTTTTTTCTGACCGTTGATCATATTATCACTCACGCCAAAAAGATCACTGATGACTCTGAAATCACGTTTTCAGTATCATCATCAGCCCACATCAGTCCAGTGCTGGACATAGGACGTTTTAATATAAAAAGGCGTATTTTTAAATTTCTCACAAATGCGTTCCATTACATGCAGATACTACAAATGCATGGATTTTTTTTCAGGAAACAATAATCAACGTCTTCAATTAACGAAATATTGAGGAAAAAAATAATATATAATTTGATCCATTTATTCACCCTTAGGAGTAAGATTTTCCATAAAATTTATATGAGACCAACCTTGAAGTTAAATATTTAAAATCGGTTCATAAATATGGCGGAAATATTACGTAACATACACAAAAAAACTGACTGACGCATTGACAACCTCTTTTTAAGTCGGTTTAAAATACAGAAACAAAGTCCGGTTTTCACTTCGTTTTCGTAAAACGCACCTAACGTGTTTGTAATGTCAGTAGAATGTGAATGTCAAATTGTCTTATGTAGTAATTTCAATTAACCCCAGCAGTGAGGACTTCCTTATTTTATTTTTTTTTGCCATTTCTTGGTAGGTTAAAGGTATCGTGATTTTTTTTTGTCATTCGTTAGGTATCATTTGGAGTAAATTATTTCATCAAATACTTTGATGTATCTGAATGAATAGTTTTGGAGTCGAACCCAATAATTATTAATGTCATATATTTTATTTTGTGTTTAAACTTACGAAATCAAAATTTGTACAAGATGACTTATCTTAACTTATCCTAGATCTCGTTAACAATACTAATTATGAATTTATATAATATATAAATTTGATGCATTTATAAGTATATTTTGCATACAACGTGGAACAAATCAGACTTTTATAGATTTGAAGGATTCCATCTATCAGCACAAGGCGCTGAATACTAAAAGACTCAAAAATTATATGATTTATTGATTGTAATTCTTCGTGGTAACTGCCGCTACGTACACCTCAATGCTATTGCTCCACTGCATGCACGGCCCCCGTCCAAAGATCCTGGCGGCCTCTGCCTCGTGAAATCTTAATCTAAGGAAATTAGCGCCACTGTGAGTCTAACACAACAGCCATACACAGATGGACCACCTGAAGCAACATCTGGAAGGCATCTGGGCAACTCTCCGTGACCTGGAAGTTTTTTTTGCCTTCAGAGATGAAGCTAGGGCAAATAGTGTCAACTAGAGGTCCTTACCCGCAGCTCGAAAAATAAAAGAAGCAGCAACGACGCGTTTGATTGATTTTATTAAATACTTAATTTATTGAGAACATCATCATAGGCCAGGCGTGAGAATTTAAGTCACAGAGCTTACAAAAATACGAACATTGGAAAATTACTAAGTATTTTGGTAATATTTAGATACAAAAAAAATTTTTACCGATTACGTGCCGAATCACAACATTACTAAAATTACTTTATTCTTCAACAACATGAACGTAACTTGTTGATCTTGTTTTAGTTCGTAATAATTGACACAGCTAGCTATCTAACGACCGTAGATAATTTGGGTCAAATTATCAAGATCACTGCCAGACGGAAGAGTTCCCAAAATGCTGGCTACATTGCCACGCTGAATTACAATGCTAATGCAATATAATAAGTTAGATAGATAGATAAACTCTTTATTGTGCATAACGCCAATTTACAATATAAACACAGAAACATAGTAAAAAGAAAAAAGAAAAAGAAAAATGTACAATGGGCGGTCTTATCGCTGAAAGCGATTTCTTCCAGACAACCTTAGGAAGGAGAGAACTATTTAAAAGAATGAAGGTGCTATTGCCTGAATAAAAGTGTGAAAAATAAATAAAAAATACAAATTAAACATTAATTTTGATATAATACCTAATACCCATATCTAAATATATATAAACACCCACGTCATAAATATATACATATTACATACACAAACTCACATATTTGAACTTATATATCAAATCAAATTGAATATAGTAAAAAAAAAACGTAAAACATACCACACAAAAACTCAAGAACATGACGAAGACTGCTGTAAGTAAAATAGTTTGACACGATCTTTAAATGAATGCAGTGATGGAGCATGCCTGAATGTTAGTACGAATAAAAAAATGCAGTACTTTTAGAACTGTTCTTTAGAACTAAGGACTTACGTAATATGAATGATGGGAGTTACCCTCTTAAACACGTCATATACCCCACACCGTCCTACCTTCTTTCTCCGCAGTCAAGTAGACTTATTTACTACCCACAAAACTATTTTTAGAAAATATCTATCATTAATGGGCATAGTGAACTTTATAGATTCTTAATTCCTTACATATTTTTTTTTATTAATATTTGTATTAGGAATTAACGTAACATTCTACTTAGAGAAACTGTAATTGGCTGTAACTTCAAAAGCATAGTGGCAACAATTTATCTGTATTTATGCGGTTGGCCTTTTCAGTAAATAAAATACTTAAGATTATTTATATAGGTATATGTATTCATGTATGTATGTATGTATAAGTATATGTTTTATCTAATTATTCATCACTATGTATGTTTGTATTGTCTATACACCACCGTCCTGTATCGTTCACGTAAATTCCTGTCCATCCAAAGGTTGTCTGGAAGAGATCGCTTTAAGTGATAAGAACGCCCATTGTACTCCCGCGATTAGCTTGTAATTTGCTCCGTTTGAATTTGTAAGCAACATAATATTAAGTGGTGTACAATAAAGAGTTATCTATCTTTCTATCTTAAAATATTGTCGATTCCAACCGCTGAAGAAGTGACCTGGTTATGGAGTTTTTTGTGCATGATTACGTTTTTGTACAAGTGCATGATATGAGAATAACACCTGTGCAGTATTCGAAGTCGAAAGGTACCACTTTTTGTTGGCGTGAACGCCACATTAGCTGTGGAAATGTCACGTGACTACTGCAAAATTTTTGACAAATGCATTAGCGTGAGAAATGAAAACTAAGCGTGTGGTATTTGTCTAGACCCCAGAGGGTCTTGCCAAGTTTTTTCCTTGACCAATTTTGCGTGATAGGAAAACTAAGCATAAGGTATTTGTCTAGACACAGGATACAAAGACTTGTCCACGTCTCATGTATGCGGTAAATTTAATCATCATCATTAGATCTCATCATCTTTCACAATACCGGAAGTTCAAGGTGTACGGAGATCGTCGCTCTACATTTCTACACACGATGTGCGTAGGATGAAACAAGTTTTCCTAGAAAAAAATATATGAACATTTATTATTTTTGTTAAATAAAAAAAAACACGCACACGACTTTATTCCCTCCATGACTTTATCCACGACTATATGATTTTTAGATTCTGCCCTAATAAGTTTAAGTGTTTTCTTTAATGTTCATAATCATTTACTGCTTTACCTCTTATTGGTTAGAATAATAACCAATTCGGGAAAACTTTTTATTATATCCTACTAATATTATAAGTTTGTGAGAAAGGATATTTGTTATTCTTTCACGCAAAAAGTAATGAACGGATATTGATGAAACTTAACAGTAATATAGCTTATACATCAGAATAACACATAGGCTACTTTTTATCCAGGTACTACGCGAACGTAGCCGTAGGCGGAAGCTAGTAAGTATTATAAACGTGAAAGTTTGTGAGTATGTTTGTTCCGCTTTCACGCAAAAACTATTGAACGTAAATTGATGAAACTTGACGGTAATATAGCTTATACATCAGAATAACGCATAGGCTGCTTTTTAACCGGGTACTACGCGAGCGAAGCCGTGGGCGGAAGCTAAGGTTGAGATGTATGCCTTTTTTTAAATTCTCAAATTGGTGTGTAAGACCTATAAGTATTTTAATAAATGGAAAAATTACAAAGTGCAATTTAAAATTCAGTATCAGTCCTGAATAACTGCACGGAAGAAGGCACGCGAGCCCTACTCGCGCTTAACTGGCTGTACCTTGTTAAGTTTACCAAGATATTCGAGAAAATACTCTCTATGTACCTGACAAGGAAGAGATACCGATGTTCCACGTAGAAAAGACATCAACGCGCAATGTAGATTTCACACTACATCATCCATTCGCAGCAAGGGCGGATCTAAGGCGGGGGCACTGGGGCACGGTTCTCTCTATCAAATAAATCGTTTCAAATAAAAAATCGAAATGGACTGGCCTTAATGCATTGCTTTAATGATGAACGCTGAAGAAGTATTGTAAACTTTGATTATAAGTTTTTTTATGCATAGTTATTGTATGTTATTGATAAAGAATTAATGTCAAAGATGTAGTAACAATATTAGGGGGGACACTCCTTACCTTTCTAGGCCTTGTGGCCCTCCTAGAAATAAATCCTGGATTCGTCCTTGATTGTCAGTGACAGCGTTAGTCAACAGATTTCTATAAAATACAGAAAAGCTAAGGCATGGCGTGGCGGAAGTCACAGATAGTAGCTAACTAGCTATGTAAGAGGTAATGGTTCGATTCCCGCTGCGGGACAAATGTTTGCATTTTCTGCCGATGTTTGTTTCGGGTCTGGATGTTGTGGAACCACGGTACTCTTAGCTCCTGATACCGACGACACAGGGAATCTTAGTATGTCGTCAGGACTATTTTTTTTTTATTTTTTTTTTAATGCTGGACATTTTCACACAGCATCATCTAGCCCCAAAGTAAGCAGAGCTTGTGTTATGGGAACTACATGACTGATATACTACTTATATACATTTTTTTGTTAATTCATACGTATTATTCATAGAAAACACCCAGACCTGAGACAAATATTTGCAGATAATACAAACATTTGTCCCGCGGCGGGAATTGAACCCGCAACCTTCTGCGTCTCAGGCGGACCTTCGCCCTCTGCGCTACAGAGGTCGTCGAAACTATGCACGCGTCTGCTGGGTGTTTTACTTTTTCTTAACTTTGACAACAACTTGAAAACATTTTCTATATGATCACCACCCCGCTATCGGGCCCTTAATGCTCTGTGGCAAAAAAATGTTGCTTGATTTGTTTTCATCCTCTGTTTTTCTGAAAGACTCGTCTAATGTCAGCTGTCATTTGATGATTTAAATTCCTGCTAGTCTGCTAGCCTGTATCCTATCGGATTGTAATTGTTTTTTGCAATCGATTTGTAAGACTTCAAGGATGAACAGAGATTCTATCGCCACAACTCGTTAGGGTGCGCTGCAAAAGACGACGGAAAGCCGTCGAAGGCTTAAAAATTTCACAAAAATAACACCGACGACCTCTGAGACGCAGAAAGTTGCGGGTTCCGCGCCGCGGACAAATGTTTGTATGATTTGTAAAAAATTGTCTCAGGTTTGGGTGTTTCTATGTATATTATGTATTTATTTACAAAAAATATTTATATAAGTATCAGTCATGTAGTAACACAAGCTCTGCTTACTTTGGGGATAAATGATGCTGTGTGAAAAATGTCCAGCAAAAAAACGATCTATGGATTAATACGATATGCTATGGATCAATTTTGGGTCTGAAATAAATGATTTTTATTTTATTTGAAACGGTGAAAGAAAATATCGAGAGGAAAATGGCATGCCTTAGAAGCAAAAAGTTGAAGGCATGTGTCATGAAATAGATACCTAATAAGCGGATAAGCGGTGATGGAGTTACAAATGAGATGGAGTTGGCGTCGTGTGCCTAATATAGTGTTTGGACGTGCCGCTGGCCATTTCCTAGTATCATTATGTACTTGCCAATCCTACTAATATTGTAAATGCGAAAGTTTGGATGATTTTTGCTTGGGATTTCCGTAACAGCTGAACCGATTTCCGGATGAGGTTTAGGACTTAGGCTATTTTTCCGGGTACGACGACGTTATGACGTATATAGTATGTAAATATGTAGGTATATTGTATATTATATATTATGTGTATTATAATATATTCATAATATGTGGTAAGTACACCAATTAAACCCCTTTTAAACTTTCTTACAGTCCGTTTTGTCTGGTAGAGATCGCTATTTAGCGATAAGACCGCCCATTGTACAACGTTGTTAAAGTTGTTAAAGTTGTACTTAACTAAGCTGATATGTTATTTGGTGTATTTTCTATCTTCTATCTATCTATCTACCATGCAGGGCATGGGCAGGGCAATGGCTACAGTCTACTTTCGATATTTTTAGAGGTTAAAAAATATTATTTATTTAAAACTAGCTTCTGCCCACGGCTTCGTCTATGTGGTACCCGAATAAAAAGTAACCTATGTGCTTAAGAATGGGCGGACCACGTCAGCCGCACCAAGGACAGAGGCCTAACTGTCATTTTGTATAGTGATTTAATTGCCTGAATTGGCCTCGATTCTGTAGTACATTAACTTAACTTAATTTTAATTGTCGCTCTCTTACTGATAGTGCAAACAAGAAAGAGATACCTAGCTACAATTTTAGTGCTGTCAAATTAGTCAGATTTAAGTTTTCCATACAAATTTAGTCGTCATTTCAAAACATGCTGACTATAAACACAAAGAAAAGCGGCACGTAAACTGATTTGACAGCACTATAATTGTAGCTATCTCTTTCTTGCTTGCACTATCAGTAAAAGAGAGCGACAGTTTAAATTTAGTTTAGTTAGTGAACTACAGAATCGAGGCCATTACAGGTATACCCTCAATTTGCAGTTATACCCTCACGATTGTAATCCTCCATGATGGAGAACCTCAGATCCATACTCAGTAGTCAAATCTCTGAGGATATCAGGTAGTGGAGTCTGAGACGCGTCCAAACATTACCTGTATTCTGCATGACAGGTTGCAAACCTTGAGAAAGCTATGGATTTATCATACGCTATTTTTAAATCGTCAATCACAAAGCGGGATTTGTCATTTTTGTTTGATTGTTGAATGATCCTACTGTGTGGATAGATAGTTAATTCTAATAATATTATTAACTAGCCTCTGCCCACGGCTTCGCCCGTGTGGTACTCGAATAAAAGTGATATATGTGTTATTCAGATGTATAAACTATGTTACATACTGTAAAGTTTCATCAAAATCCGTTTAGTAGTTTTTGCGTGAGAGTAACGAACATCGAAGAGTGTGAGGATGGATGTTTGTTACTAAAGCTAGTAGATAATATAAGATACAAAAAAATATACGTAATAAAGTACATTATTATTTCTTATGCACTAGAAAATTAGAAACGAAAAATTGATAAATAATTGAAGAGTAAAAAGAGTACCTAAACGAGTAAAAAATTGTACCTCGGACGGATGGAAGGATGATTCGGGGTAGAGATTTTTAGCGATAAGCCAAAATTATACTACATTGGCAGTAATATATTGAAGATAATAAGTACCTAGTTAGGTACCTTCCTATTTACCCACGACAAAGGGAATCTTGGGGTCAGGACTATGTAGGTATGTGTCTATTTATTTATTATTTTTTAGTATATAGGTAGGCTAGGGTAGGTTCATAGGTATTTGAAATTATTACGTAGGTTGGTGTGCACTAATTTATATGTAGATACTACCTATCCTTAAGATTTCCACCCGTCCCGCTTAGCACAAAGCTAAGAAAAAAAATCTGGCCACACTGGTCCCATCCCTGCATCCCTTACTTCAGTTTGTAAATTACCTTGTACCTATAGCTATAGGTACCTACTGCAGAGTTAAACTTATATAGGTACCAAGGTAAGAAATATAGATAACTCTAACTCTTTGTTGCAGGTAGTACCTACTATAAGTACTTGAAAAAACACCCAACAGACCTACGTAGCTAGGTTTACGTAGCCCTGACCCCGCACAAGGATTCCCTGTGTCGTAGGTATCAGGAATTTCTTGTACCATGATACCACAACACACAAAAATAGGTATCTGTAGAACCTGCGTCTGTCTCGCAACGGGAATCGAATCCGCACCTCTTGCGTCTACGCCGGCAACTCGACCGCCGCGCCAATGAGATTGTCAAAATCATTTAAAAAATACAAAATCATTCGACGGCCTAATTCTATCAGGCAAAATTTAGATAGATAGATAAATCATTAATTTGCAACTACTTATTAATTAAAAAAAATACTTCTGCTGATGTGACAAGTAGCCACAAACTTGAAATTAAAAAAAAATGTGAAGAGGTGGTGTAATTGCAATAAAATAGGTACCTATGTATAGGTCCTTCCATAATACTATTTATATAAATATACTTAGTACCTACCTAGTTACCTACATTATGTATAACTTATTTAATTCCAACCTAGCCCATCAACGTAAGGTAACCTATTAAATTGATTTCATTCAACTAATCAACGTAAAATGTACACGTGTCATGTCCACTGAAAGCGCCTGACCTTGAGTGAACATCATACTAACTAGGTACCTAGCTACCTACCTAGGCCATACTTCATAATACATAGTTACGTAATTCCTCCGTAAACGCCAACTATCGAACATTGATTAGCTCACTAGAGCTAAAACGATAACTTTAAAGTTTCAACGAAACGTAAATGCTAATAGGTAAAATACAGCTATCAATTTAACACTGCGGTCACAAAACAATTTTGTAACACGTAAGTTGGTAACAATAACTATAAAATACCTAACCTAATATTTATAAAAATATCGCTAACGTCATGAAAATTGTCACGCGTATAATAATAAACGCTCTTCAAAAACGATCAGAAAAGTTGTCTTGAACAAAGACAAAGTAGGATCGGGTCGAAAATATAAAATGGTGAAGAGGCCCAGAGTAGAGGCCCACATCCACGACTCGGGCGGATGTCGTATAGCTACACATGGTAGGTAGATAAAACCTTCCGCCGCGGACAGCGCCCCTGGCGGCGGCTGAACAAATCAAACTTCATGCTCATGCTTACACCCCGCCACACAGCTTTCGATTGCCGTTTAGCCATATTTTATTTTTTTGTTTTTTTAATTTAGAACGTTTTTTTGGTTGTATTGTTGCCATGTACATTTATTTATTTAAGATTTGTTTGTATTGTTGCCATATACATTTATTTAGTCTTTAATTACTATAAATAATTGTTAAATGTTGCTGAAAACAATATGCATGTCTTTTTAGCTAGGAAATAAATGCATGACGTTATGAGACCTAGCGAGCAAAGCGAATAGAGCTAATAAATTAATAATTAAAAACAATAAATATCTAACACGCACATACTTATGATCATCTCGCATGATACCAGCGAGAAAAACAATCAAACAGTGATATTAAGAAACTTTTTTAAATGTTTTAGCAGGCAGCTTAGTCTCCCCCATTAGCGGCGTTAACGCTGGCGTTTTAACGTTTGTACACGTTTTCACATATCAACGCAGCTTTGTGGGGAACCGTTAAACTTTTAGACTTTCATAATAATTAAGAAAAGAGTACGAACTCTAGATGAAATATAGCCAGCAGATGCGATCGTTAGTAATGTTCTGTTATGTTCCTGTAAATAAGTTACGTAGAAACCTAAAAATCTTATCTGTGTATCTAAAAGAACGTCCTGATTAATTGACTGAGAGATCAACATAGACCCTTAACCGTACATCCTTAACAAGGTATGATAAGGTCTCTTTGGTATTTAGGGGTACATTAAGAAAGTGTTTCCCGTAATTACACCCCTTTGTTGTTAAATAAAACAATAATTTCGTAAAAAATAAAGGAAACCGATTTATTTTAAACTAAAATCAAATCATTTGTTTCCCTAAAAGCCTTCGGAGAGCGCCCATTCTCGTAAATCATGAACATAATCTCCTTTTGTTTCTATGAATCTTGCTACTTCGTGCACTCTGGTTTCTATATATCTAGCGTTTTTCTTCTTCAGATAAGCTTTGATCTCATCGTTCATCAGCCAAATATCTCCTTCTATTTTTCTGATTATTGATATTTTGCGAGTTCCACGAAATGTAATTTGTAAATATATCGGCAACTCATGATTCTTGGTCCTTTGAATAAAATATGGGTTATTAACAGCTTCTTCTTTAGGAGGCACCCAGCCTGAAGGATAGCTTTCCTTTGGTGTAACTTTTGGAATTGTCTCAAAAGGCAGTAGCCTTTCTACATATTTCCATTCGTCCGGATTTTTTACAACATCAAAATTATATTGCTCCTTTATCTTCCAAGCAAATGGCGAATGAGCATAGTTTGAGTATTGTCTGACAGTCTGAAACAAGCAAAGTACCAATTAGGTGTTGACATTATTCACAATAATAAACACCTTATAGTCACCCACACTATGATGCAATTCACACAATTAAAAAAATTCGTTAGTCGCAATTTTTTTAATTTTTTTTCTAAAGTAATACCTACTATAAATTAATATAAATTTGAAATTGATTCCACTGAATTAAATATTAAACTAATTCAATCTAGAACATCTGCCCTAAATTTAGATTTCCAATTAAAACAAAAAAATAGTGACAAATAACCTACAACAAAAACATGGAAAAATACTTTTATAAACGAAACTTGTGCGGAGGGGTGTACAGCCATCGCTCTGTCACATGTTGCGGACAAAGCAACATTTCTACTTGAAACAGGGAAAATACAAAGAAATAATTACCGATTGTGATCCCGGGATAAGTTTTGTTCCCGAATCAATCGCGTTGTTCAGGATTTGGCCACTTTTTCCAGCAAAAAGCCGCAAAAACGCGCACTGTGATCGCAACACCGTCGCCATTTTGAATAGCGAATAGAATAGAGCGAATTGCTACAAGAGCAATAAGAACTATATTATTCGTTTCGAAGGAAACATTATGGCGGACGCCTGCATACATTCGGGCTTTTCAAAAATCGTTTTCTAACTTTATTTGCGTGTTATTATTGAACTTTTTCGCATATTATGGTGCATTGTGTATCTGAATAGCTGTTTATTGTGGTTTTTGGAGGTTCCATTGGATAAATTGTGAGTATTTTGTGAGGACATATCGGAGGTGCGCCACGGCTAGGGAAATGATTTGGTGCTTTCGTTCGGTCGACGCACACGCACTCGCTCAGCTGGTAGGTGGCGTTAGGTGTCACTCGACCTCATAATATCAAAACATCGAGTTTTTCATGAGTTTTCCGGCGCGATTTTCTATTCACTGTGCAACGTAAACAAATCATTTGTTTCGTTTTTAGTTAAACTACCGTTTTAGGAAGCTATTTAACTCAAATTTATCATGAATACTAAGTAAAATAGAGCGTAAATATTGCGCGAACTTGTTGATTCCACGATGCTCCTTTTTGTTTATCACGATTTTTAGACTTGATTTTACGTTAATTATGTTGATTTGAGCACTAATCAACTTCTTATTATGCTTTAATAGTGCCTTCTCTTTGTTTTTATGTTAAACATTATTATTATAAAGTGGTAATTTCCAAGTTATTTAGGTAAATGAGAGCAACAGGTAGATATCTTATTTAGATAGTAGATGTCGAGTTGGTTTAGTGTCTAATGGGCTGTTATTGTTTTCCAGGTCCAGATGGCTTATTACTGCGGCGTTTGTCGGTTTACAGTAGTGCCCAAACAAACACTAAAGAACCATTGATACAAAATCTCAAAAGACAAATAATCAGTTCTGAAAACTTACTCAGGGTCCTATCTTAGATTAATCTGTAAAAGAATTTATCTATTTAGCTTATATCAAGCTGAAAAATCTAAACTTTCTTAAGAATTTTCATTAGTCAAGAACCGCGGAAAGAAAGCTACAAGTCCTTACCTAATGTCGAATAAACGGGGTCATCTCCCACCACACATTCCATCATGAAAACTAAACAAATCAAGGAGGAGCAGGACAAAAACACAGATGAAGAAACAGTCATAGAACCCAAGACTCGAGCTCGCAAGAAAGCTTCGGACATCATCAACGACGAAAAAAACAAACCCAGCCAAGATGAGCCTAAAACGTCCAAAGACACTAAGAGAACTCAGGCCAAACCTAGAGCAATAGTAAAGAAACGTCCACTGGGTATACGAAAAGCACTTAGAAGTAAGAAAGGTGTTGCAGTCAAGGAAAAGGTTGTTAAAAATGTCATAAAATCCAAACGAGGCAGGAAGCCAGCAGTGAAAACTGAACCTGAAATCACACAGGATAAGGAGACTACCCTGCTGATTTCTGCTGCAGAAATTAAAAAGGAACCCATCGAAGAAACTTCACCCAACTCCAGATCTTCCAGTCCAAAAACTGCTGGAAGGAGAGTCAGAGTCAGCTCAGACATGGCCATGATGAAAACCATGCTCAGTGATACACCCAGTACCCTGGTGCTGGGTCCCAGGACTAGTCCATACTCCATGCGCTCAGAGAGGAGTAACAGTCCATCTCAATTTGAAGCCAAAAACCTCCGTACTGGGAAGCCAAGGAAAGTCAAAAACCTACTCAGCGAGGTTGTCATCAAAGAACAGAAGAAGAGGCGCAGGCTGCTTTCGGATTCAAAGAATCCTGATGCATCCGAGGTGGAGCAAGACTGCAAGAAATTGAAGAGAGGACGCTCCTGTTCCCGGGACGGCAGTGAGATCTCCAAGTGCTCAGACAACACTGAGTCAGACCTGAGCATGAGTGAAACATTCAATGACTCGGACTCCAAGGAGACAAACAAAAAACTAGATAAATCTAAGACTGACCTAGATGTAGATATTGAAAATAGTATTCAGATCCCTACTATTGAAAAAGTGCCTTCTCTTAATACTGACTCAAAATCAGCAGAAACTACGCTTGAACCAGAGACCAGCATTGTAAATGAAACGAAAAAGAAATCGAGCTTACAAAGAAGTACTTCACTGGACTCCGACAACAATAATAGTAATAGGTTAAAGTTGGATGCTTTAAATTCATCAGATGTTGAAGATAAACTATTGATGAAGACTGAAAACGATAAGCTTTTTGCAGCTCGTAGTAATATATTGACTAGTATGTCCAGGACGTTTAATTCAAAGGAGATGTCCAAGAACATTCGTAGGGCGCGACGCGGCAGGAAGGCGGCTGCGGAGGCGCGGCGCCCTATCCGCCCGCCCGCGCCCAAAGCCCCCGTGACAAGCACCATCACGGAGCCTCTAGACGACAAGCATGAAACCATTGAAACACTCTCTAAAGACATTGATGATCTCATCAAGAATCTGGACCAAAACATTGACGGGGACCATGAGATGACCACGGAAGCGACTACGAGTACCCCTGAAACCGTACCTTTACAGTCAGAGGCTAAGCCGGTAGCCAAGTTCTATGGCCTGACCAAGCCGCTAAATAGCGTCGACGACAATAGCATAGCGGCCCCGGAAACACCTGTCAAGGATAAAGAGGCTATTACCACAGTATCTAATGAAAATACTCCTTCCAAATTAGACGATAGTGAAAATATCAGACTGCATTATGAAGAAGACTCGGTCGAGAAGTCAGACGGCGCAAGGAGCGAGATCACGTACAAGTGTAACACTGTAGCCAGCATTGACAAGCTCATGGACAGACTGAAGGAGTTCGAAGAGTTCGATAAGAGAAGGCAAAGACAGGAATCTGAATCGAAACCCAGCGACAGCAAACCCGTGATGGTGACCAGCGACGTGGTACTCATTCATAAATCCGGCGCGGAGTTCAAGCCTCTAGACATGCAATCTGTCCGCTCGCCAGAGAGAACTATCGAGAAGGAAAACGTGCTCAGCTGCTTCGAAAACAACTCTGCAATATCGATCGTGAAACGGGATCAAGTCAGAAGGTCTGTTGACATAGATCTACCCAACTCCGTGACACTAATCAAGAGGAATAGCGTGAGTGCGCGTAAAGAGTCTACAAGCTCTAACCACTCACGAGAGTCTGACGCTATCAGCATTTTTGAAAAGTCGCTAGGGAAAGACGTGACGTTAACTGAAATAAGGAAGTCGGTGGATAAAAGTGGCACGTCGTCTCAGATGGATCTTCACCAGTTTGCTTCTCTGCATCCTGCTAACTCAAGCCAGACGGTAGCCGGCGTTATGTTGGACTCCAGCCAGATATCCATCACTCCTAGAGTCGCCGAACCCAAGATCGCCGCCGGCGATGTCCAGCTAATCGCTAAACGGAAATCTAGAGACGAATCATTGTCACGGAAATCGTCTGAATCCACAAATGAGGACGATAAAACGGCTGCTAAAGAGAAGATGAAATCGCCGCCGCATCAGTCACCAGCTGTCTCCATCACACCAGCTCCTGTGGCCATAAAGTCTCCAGAAGCTGTTCCTATCGAGGCAGAGGCACCACCACCACCACCACCACCACCAAGTGAAAACACCAAACCTAATCCTGATGAAATACCCATTACTGCCGAAACACTCATAGTTAAAGATAAGCCTGAAACAATAGCAGAAGAAATAGTGCAAGAAATAACCAAAGTGGACGAGGTCCCTCCAGAAACGAAGGCCCCAACTCCTGATCCTGAAAAAGAGGTTGAACCCGAAAAGATGGAAGTTGAAGAAAAACTGATTATGGAAGAGACTATAGAAGAAAAACCTGTAGCTCCCGTAGAGCCAATTAAAGAAGATAAGAAGCAAGCTGAAGATATCAAACCTGTGAAGAAATCTTTACGGAATTCAATCGAATCCCTGCCAGGACCCAGCAACGCTTTCAACGAAACGCCTGAGAGCCAGAAGCGCAAAGAAAATGTGCTACGGACACTGGGTCTGCTAACCCACAAGGCGGCCAAGGAAGCGAAGATTGAAAAGGCAAAAGAGAAAGAACGGATTATCAGTGAAAGGATGTCGAATAAAGGCAAAGCGTCAAAGTCATCCGGCGACTACACAGGGACGCTTAAGACTGTGATAAAGCTGAACCGCGGAGGGGAGAAAAAAAAGCACAGGAGTTCGTTGAAGATGACGTTTCAGAAGAGCAAGTACCGCAGCGGGAAACCGGCGCTGGAGATGGGCGAGGCTGCGGCTGAGGACAGCACCTTCTACACCATCGAGCGGCGGGAGGTGAGTTCTCTTCTCTTCTTTATAAGGAAAAACTTTATCTTTCTTACTTACTTATCTTACTTTCTTACTTGTTGGAAAAACAGCCAAAGTCAAAGTTCATTAAAATCACAAGGATCACTTTGAAACATCATTTTACATACTGCCTGTTCCTCCGCGACTAAGCCAGAAAAGAAAGGCAAGAAACAAGGTTATTCTTTACTAGCTGAGCCACGGCTGCCCCCAATCCCACTGCTTCGCATCGCCCGCGCTATTACTTATTTTTCTCGGCTCCTAAGGGTTTTGTATCGTGATATTAAATAGCCTATAACCTTCCTCATGAATTAGGCTTCAAATGCAAATATATTTTTTTTAATCCGACTAGGTATTTCCTGAGATTAGATAATTTTTCTATGACACCCTTTGTTAGGTCTTACAGGTTCTGTCTTAGGTCCTTACAGGGCAACCATAAGCCTTGTGACAGTCTCGTGTCTACGCACAAGGTCTGTGCGTCTTGCGAAGGCTAGAACCTACCTATTTATGACTTTTTTCGTATAAGAACTATATGATGTACTTTGAAAAATATGTTTCTTCTAATGTTCCTGGATCTAAAATATCGAAGGCTCGTATTTCCTTGTGAGCTTATTATTATTTGATGATGATTATTTTGGCTGAAAAGTAAAGATTCAGTATCAGGAAACTGTTTATTGTTGTACAGATGGTGTACCTATAAAATACGTAGTAAAAAGTTTTTATACTGATTTTTTTAAAGAAAATGCACATTAGAGAAATAAAAATCCGTTATACTTTTGTGTGGCCTATTACTTGTATTGTAGAGTCCTTAAAAATTTGCTTAGTAGACGTAGCTAGGACCTCAAGAAATATCTTGAAGACGATATATAAATAGGAATCAGTGAAACACACTACCGCCCCACTTTTCATTACACAAAGGTTAGCTGGAAGAAAATGCTAATTAGCATTAAGTTCGCCTATGAACTTTTTTTATCTTGTGCATTAAAGCATTTTCTATATACGCAACTAGCCGATGCCCGCGGTTTTACTCGCGTGGGATAGGTAATTGATAGGTGCACCAAAAATCAAGTTTGAGGTATACGATTTTTCATACTAAAGTTTTCAGCCCTTTTCACGCCCTTAGGGGTTGAATTTTACAAATTCCTTTCTTAGTGCACCCCTACAACATAAGAGTAATATACCCTCCAAGTTTCATGCTTCTAGGACTTATGGTTTAGGCTGTGCGTTGATCCGCCAATCAGTAACGGAACAGTTTTATATATATTGATGATAGCGTAATATTATTCAATCCAAGATGATATAGCGTAGCTCCTTAGCACATTTTCATCACGGAATAAAATAAGGGCCCTCCTTGACTAAAGGGGTAATTTATAAGAAAGATGCCAATATTATTTTATTATTTGGCATCATGCCGATAACAGAGCAGTTGTTTACTAAAACCTGGTAGATTTGGGGAAGGTTTGTTTTTCTTTGCCTTGTTTCACGGAAATCGATACAGTCGTTTCCGAAAACTAAGCAAGACGTGACAATCGCACGCTTTGTTAGGATCCCGTATATGCAGGCCTCAAAACTAAGCAGGACGTGTCAATCGCACGCTTTGTTAGGGTCCCGCATATGTAGGCCTCATCTTATCTCCCAAAACAATTTAATACCGTCGAACCAATTTTTGTTGGGTGTTCTTCTTTTGCTCTCACACTATATTTGTTGTATACTTACAGTATAGGACGAAAGGATAGACAGTTATAGGGGTAGACATGAAACTTTAGCTTATTTAAAATCGAATATTTCCTAGATGATCTAAGACACCTTTATTCTATTTTAGGGCCCATATTTCAACAAGAAAAAACGGAAACATAATAGGATCACTTTGTTGTGCGCCTGTCTGTCTGTAAGACCCATTTTAGCAGGATTGCTAAAATGGGTCACAAAAGATACCCACATGAAATTCGTACCAACTAAAAAATAAGCTTTAATTTTTGAATGGAAATGGCAAAAATTAAAAATATCTAAAGTAGTCAGTAACCTCACGATAATGAAATTTGGAACTCTAAGAGCATTTAGGACACAAGGAAAATCCATGAGATTAAGGATATTTGGTCTAATTAAGGCTTTTTTCACTAAAATTGGATGTTGAAGTTAGTAGGAGAAAGTGTCTGAAACTCGAGAAGGGCTCTAACAATCACGAAATATTTTATAGTACGGATCCCTCAGCGCACGAGTTTCACTCGCACTTGTCCGCTTTTATTATTTTTTTGAATTTCGTTCTTTGTTTATGAGAACCCAAGAATTCCGTTCTTTGTTTATGAGAACGCAAAAATATTCCCAATTTATACAGTAATTCCATTTTGATAGGTAGGTATGAGTTTCGGTACAGGTACATGAGATACATAAAAATAAAGATAGAAAAAAGTCACTCGTTATTTCTCAAGTCCACAGGTTACTGTAACCGCTTACCAAAAGATTATTTATTGCCACTCTAGATAAAAAAAGTGTGTCAACGAAAAATATATTCTAACGACTAACCTCTTGTCCACAGATCGCAGCGGCCACATCAGCAGACGGTGGGCAAAGAAAATCTCATTACAGTAATCGGCTTAACAACCATGGTGTGTGGTAATTCACCCGCCCTAACCCTTAGTTACGTGCAAACACAATCTTATCGAAAATTGACCAGCCGTTATTATAAAAACTTAACGTAATCAAGGTGTATGTGTCCTTTACTATAGATTCGGAATTCTTACTATTGTTGTCCTTTTCTTTAAAGGTAAGACAGAAAAGGACAATCATAGTTTATAAAGTTACTTGTGGGCTTTCAAAGCAAAGCAAGTTGTTCGTAAGTTACTTAACGAACATAGCAAAATTATGATAGATTACTGGCTAGCTAATTTTTTAATCAGGAAAATTTTCATTTATGTCCATAAGTCTATGATGATTCATAATTTATTAAAGCAATTAATTAATTTTCCTCGTCAAAAGTGTTTGCACGTAGCTATTTTATATCAGGATTATCAAAGCACTTTTGATCATTGTTAAAACTTCTTACAATTTGATTGGGATTAACACGCTCACTTCTGTATACTCCATGATGGACACTGGGTATGTATCAGAATACACACCCAGCGCTTTGAGTATACCAAGTAGGGGTAGGCAGTTTCATTGGAATCTTAAACTTCGATAATCCTGAAAATGTTGTAAGCTATCTTAACCTAGGACGGTTTAATCACTGGACACGCAATTTCTGTGAATTTCAATATCCAGTAAGCCACAGAATATTGTGATATTTTACATGTTTACTTTAGACCGTAACTTCGTAAGCTACTATTATTTTGTTTATTTTTTCTCAACAGTCCAACCATTATCTGTACATGCATATTTAGATATGTATTATCTAGTTTGGTTTTGTGAGAGTCCGTAGCGAATTCCCGTGACAGACTATAAAGTCCTAGTGTGGGGAACAGCATAATCTATGGTACTGTTTCAAGCTCTGCTTACTTTGGGGCTAGATGATGCTGTGTGGAAAATGTCCAGCATTATTTATTTCATTTCATCTTAAAATCAACCTTAGCGGAGATGGAACCCGCCACCTCCCGCTTGATACTTGTAGCCACACAGCTACGAGGCCTTGTTGAAATTCTTGGGATATTATAAAATCTTTAGATTTCCTTTAAGTGTAGCTTAACATTTTAAAATACCAAAAACAGCATTATGATATCAGAGATGATCATTTTATTTCACTTAAAATCGTATCTAAGAGCCTACTTCTTGAAAGGGGAGGGAAAGGCCCGATCCAATCATAATAAATTGCCGTCCAGTGGTTAAATCGCCTTGAACCATAACTAAAAGCTCTCGGGTCTTGTGAACATAATGGTGTCATTAAAATGTGGTTTAAACGGTGAAAGTAGAATTAAAATATCCAAACAGTAGGTGGCAGTTCACAAATACAACTCAAAACAAATAATTTTACAAGAAAATGTATATCCTACTATTATTATAAACGCGAAAGTTTCTGAGGATGTTTGTTACTCTTTCACGCAAAAACTACTGAACGGATTTTGATGAAACTTTACAGTAATATAGCTTATACATCAGAATAGCACATAGGCTTTTTACGCGGGTACCACGCGGGCGAAGCCCTGGGCAGAAGCTAGTAAGCTAAAATGTATATAAGTAGTATATCAGTCAGTGTAGTTCCCATAACACAAGCTCCGCTTGCTTTGGGGCTAGATGATGCTGTGTGAAAAATGTCCAGCATTATTTATTTATTTAAATGACAGGATATGCATTATAATTTATTACTGACAGCATGACTAATTCTAAACTTTTAACTGTGCGGAATATGAAATAACCCACGAAAGCTCTCCCGAGCTTTTTGTTCTCACGCCAAATGTCCACAGATACGGAACCAATCGCAGAACCGACTGAACCCAAAGAGACCCTGAATCTGGTGATCCCTGAGAAGGCGTCTTCGTTCAGCATCCACCCTGGGAGGCTGTGTATGGACCAGTGCTTCTACTGCGGGGGGAAGTTCGGCCTGTTCGATACACCGTGTCATATCGCGCAGATCAAGAGCTCGGAACGGCAGAAGAAGGTTTTAGACAGTAAGTTCTTCACTGAACAAATATTCGACCGCGTTTTATATAAAATGTTTATTTTGCTTTTTTTATCTGTCTTTTTTATTAAACATTTTTTTTTATAAATATAGAATGCGGCTTTTAAAAAAAAAACACGCACAGACAGACGCATATTTTTTTTATCTCATTTAATATATTTTACTACTGTATTGTTTATAGGTATACATTATATCACATTATATTATTTATTAAATATCTATTATATTACCTACTGCAAATTATTATTTTTATTGCAGTTAACCACCTCTCTTCACATTCTTTTAAATCAAGTCCATCCAAAGGTTGCCTGGAAGAGATCGCTCTCAGCGATAAGGCCCATTGTATCACCACAACCTAGTTTTAAGATCCTTTGTAAAGTGTTTTTTATCCTGGTGTATGCAATAAAGAGTTATCTATCTATCTATCTATATTTTTGTCATACTCAATCTGGGGTTCCGCTTTACAGGCTAGTGCAGGGCTTTCTTTCTAACTAGTAATTTAGATACACAATACACAAAATAATATGTGACAACCTCTGTAGCGCAGTGGACGAAGGTCCGCCTGAGACGCAGCAGGTTGCGGGTTCGATTCCCGCTGCGGGACAAATTTTTGTATGATCCGCATTCATTTGTATCGGGTGTGGGTGTTTTCTATGTATAATATGTATGTATTTACAAAAAAAATGTATATAAGTAGTATATCAGTCATGTAGTTCCCATAAAACAAGCTCTGCTTACTTTGGGGCTAGATGATGCTGTGTGAAAAATATCCAGACTTATTGTCAGTTTATTGAAGTATATAAAGTATATATTTGTGTATAGATGAGGAGAAGCTGACCATAGACAGTTGTCTGTGCGACGCGTGTTACCGTCACGTGGACCGTCGCGCCAACTGCCCCTCGTACAGGAAGCGCCCTCTGCCGAAACACAGCGACATACCCGCGCCGAGATCACCACCTGCACCGTGAGTATAACTCATTCATCTCATTTATTCATTGCTTTTCATGCAGATACATAGTTTGAGCAATGTCATGAGGAGGGAAGAATGTTCTATTACGAGAAGAATGTTAAATATGAATGTGGATGGCAATAAAAGCAGAGGTAGGCCAAAGAAAAGATGGATGGATTGTGTGAAGGATGACATGGTTAAGAGTACTGAGATGACGGCTGATAGAGGAGAGTGGAAGAAGAAAACATGTTGTGCCGACCCCACATAATGTGACTCTCTCAAACTATAATGACATAGTTTGAGAGTTCCTCATAGACCAATCAGTATGCACAACTGGTTGTGTCATCGGAACACCTGCCCAAATATTAGTTCCATTTGGCACAACTGAAAAATGATTCCTGGGTAGATCTGGCTCGGATAGGTTAGGTTGTTAGATTTTTTTAAGAAAGGGTATAAACTGGATATCTGTCAAAAGCTCGATATATACAGTAAATTGCCATAAGAAATCACACGGCTTCCGCTTAACTAATTTAAAACTAAATTAAAGGAATTCCTTGAATGTCACCTCACCCTTTTTATCATATTAACGAATACATGAGTTGTTCATTTTCTGATTTGCATGCATAGTGGAGATATCTAGATTAAGAACTTATGTACATTTTGACATTTCTAGATTAAGAACATGATTATGTATATATGCCAATGTTATGTAACTATAACGAAATGGTTAAATAAATAAATATCAAATCAAAGGGGATGTCATGGAACATTTCTATGTGAGGAACAGATATCCTACTAATATTATAAACGTGAAAGTTTGTACGGATTTTAATGAAACTTTACAGTAATATAGCTTATACATCAGAATAACACAGGCTACTTTTTTTCTGGGTACCATGCGGGCGAAGTCGTGGGCAGAAGCTAGTAGTTTCAAAGTTTCATTTATATCAACTGTTGGGACGTCTTTGAACACTTAGTTTTGTCAAGTTTTACAAGTTAAAAATTGTATAATAATTAATATCCAATACCTTAAAATAATGATAAAATAAGAAATCAAAATAAGAAATTACCGATCAATTATATAGTTGTATAGGTCTTAAGTAATATATCAAATAGGCAGGTAGGTACATGAGCTCTATAAGAAAGAAAGAAAGAAAGAAAGAAAATACATTGATTTGACACACACACAATACAAAGAGGATACAGGCAGAAGGTACATAAGGGCGCTGCAACGTGGGTTCATTTGTTACAAAATAATGTAATTTATTTCTAGATGTCCTGGTTACAAAACATAATCAAATTAAATAACATTAATGAAGATTAATGTGAAAAATAATCTTATTATTTACTATTTATTTCTTTGGCGGCTATTCATTTTATATATTATCTAAACCTTGTCTGGAGTTGCCGGTTCCTGCGGGACAAATGTCAGACCCGAAACAATAAACACCCAGAACCGAATATATGCAGAACGTGGTAACATATTTCCCGTTGCGGAAATTGAATCCGCACCTCTAGCGTCGCAGCTACTCGTCCGCACCATCGAGGTCAATATACCGACGCTGTTTGTTAATAAAGTTTTATGTATTTCACGGAACCCTGACTGCGCGAGCCTAACTCGCACTTGACCGGATTTTCGGCGTAGCGGTGCTACGCCGGCAGTGGCGTAGCAGTTATAAACTGCCTTGGTTTTACTCAACTTCGCAATGTAAATGAGGGCTATGTGTTTATTTAGCACATTGCCTTATCTGTGTAGTTCGAATAATGCGCGTCGATTTTTACTTTCATCCCCAAAAGGTAAATAAATGAAGAATATACACAACAACAAAGCACATATAGGATAGGTACAAAATAAATAAAATATACTATTTATAAATAGGTAACAATAAAACACAGAGATAAAGAGAAAGATTTGTGTGTTCTGTCTTAGCTCAGTGCTTTTTTGAATTTATATCTTACTAGCTTCTGCCCACGGCTTCGCCCGCATGGTACCCGGATAAAGAGTAGCCTATGTGTTATTCTGATGTATAAGCTATATTACTGTAAAGTTTCATCAAAATCCGTTCAGTAGTTTTTGCGTGAAAAAGTAACAAACATCCATCCTCACAAAATTTCGTATTGCTTTCGTATTTGCTAACATAGACTATTTTTTTATCCTGGTACCACGCGGGCGAAGCCGTGGGCATAAGTTAGGCAGCTAGTTTATTAATTAATAAATAATGACCTTTGCTTAGAGCAGTGGGACATTGAGTACTGAAAATAATAAATATATGTAATTTTCTCAAAGAGGTAGATGAAAATTAGAGCTTAGCACTCGGCTGCAAAATATTTTTATACTTTGGCTAAGTACTTTGTATCCCTCGCTGCGTTCAGGATCCAAAATAGTCCCCTCGCCGTAAACATATTACTTTTTTCCGTTTTGGTACAAATATATTATTCCTAAACACTAAAAATGTTCTAAAGTTGCAATGTTGTTCGCAGTTCAACGGACAAGCCCTCCAGCCCTCCGGCGGAGGAGGAGAGCGAGTCGGACGGGACGGGCCGGGGCGAGGGCGCGGGCGCGGGGGCGGGGGCGGGGGCGGGGCGCGTCGCGCTGTGCCACACGGAGGCCTGCGCCGCCGCCGCCGACTACTCCATCCGCAGGAAGTGGCTCATCAAGATGAGGAGCTCCGTCAACAAAGTGGTGAGTCTCACCGGTGCCGGTGGCAGGGACGGGCCGGGGCGAGGGCGCGGGGGCGGGGGCGGGGTAACGCATTTATAGTACTGCTGTGAATAAATAAATAAACAAATACCGCTAGTTAGCTCATGTATGTAGTTAGTGTTAATTTAAAGACTAACAGTTATAATGTAATTGTCTCCAGCTGAAGTTGAAAGGCGACTACCCGGGCCTGCACACGATCCCGCTGTGCGCTGCGCACCACCGCGCCGTGTCTCCGCTGATGGCGTGTCTGCTCTGCCGGCGACGCCTCACCAAACATCACAATATACATTTCATACACCACGTAAGTATATCTTCCACCGAGCTGATCCATCTGATCCACTTACTCGGACTCCTAGGACCGTAGTAGTCAAGAACCGATCATTCTGATCCACTTGTTCGGACTCCTAGGACTGTATTAGTCAAGAGCTGATCAGTCTGATCCACTTGCTCGGACTCCTAGGACTGTAGAAGTCAAAAGCTGATCGATCTGATCCACTTGCTCGGACTCCTAAGACCATAGTAGTCAAGAACTGATCCATCTGATCCACTTGCTTACTCCTAGGACCGACAATTGTCGTCTCGATATTGAATATTTTCTATCGTTAGGGCTACACGGAGCTGAATCCTCTACTGAGAGCCGCGAACCTTCCGGTTCAGTTCGAGGAGCGACCGGTGCTCTGCAAGGGATGCCGGTACTACTGCTCGCTGCTGCAAAGGCCGGGGCACAACGATGGATACGCTAATGGGTATCGACGCAAGTGAGTACTAGCACTATTATATTTATACTTTCACTGAAAGATAGATAATCATTTTTGATCGATTCCCGCCGCGGGACATGGTTTGGGTGTTTTCTATGTATAATTTGTAGGTAAATATTTAAGTAGTATTATATCAATCATGTATTTCCATCGAGCAGTTAACCCCGAGAGGCGTCATATTGAACCACACTGTTCTGTCAACACATCAGTCTTTTAGGCGTCATATTGAACCACACTTTTCTGTCAGCACATCAATCTTTTAGGCATCATATTGAACCACACTGTTCTGTCAGCACATCAATATTTAGGCGTCATATTGAACCACACTGTTCTGTCAGCACATCAATATTTAGGCGTCATATTGAACCACACTGCTCTGTCAGCACATCAAGCTTTTAGTCGTCATATTGAACCACACTGTTCTGTCAACACATCGATCTTTTAGGCGTCATATTGAACCACACTGCTCTGTCAGCACATCAATCTTTTAGGCGTCATATTGAACCACACTTTTCTATCAGCACATTAATATTTAGGCGTCATATTGACCCACACTGTTCTGTCAGCACATCAATCTTTTAGGCGTCATATTGAACCATACTTTTCTGTCAACACATCAATTTTTTAGGCGTCATATTGATCCACACTGCGTTGGCAAACGCGGACATTGTCATTGCGAAATCAGAGGCGTGGCGGGACTCGCACGACAGTTGACAGAATTGTTTCCTAACAAATTATCAAACATTGCGTCTCTTGAGGCTGTCTACTCTATGTGAAGTTCCTATAACACAAGATTTTGATTATTTTGAAAAATAATACGCACGAAAGTTTTTGTTCAGATTCATTTCTCTGTTTAAGCCCCACTCTTCAGTCAGGTCAGCTGGAAGAAAATGCTGATTAGCGTTAAGCTCGACTGTGCAATAAATCATTTCACTTTAACATTTTAAATTCACGTAGTTTTTAAGCTGACGTTTCTATATGATCCTTGTGATCAATAAAAACCTTTTGACTTGACATCTGAGGCATTCATGATACATTGCCTGCTCTGTAGGCCTCTTTTCATTACTTGAATAATCCAAGAACTCCCTTTTCAAATTTGCTCTTCCCTTTTCAGATTATTACAAATATACAACATAGAAGTCCCACCGGAACCGGAAGGCGTGTTCAGCGATATGTTATCCTTCGACGACCCCACCAAGCTGAAGAAGAAGCAACGCAACAAGTCCAAACAGCGGAAGTCCATGGAACCTGACATGAGCAGCGAAAACTCAAGCGAAAAGACCAGCGAGAGCACCCCGGAGAAAGACCAAGCGGAGAAACCAATCGAAGAAGACATAGAAAGTCTTATATCCTCAAATAAGATCCTAGTTCCGGGAGCAGTCAAAATTGATGTGCATCCAAGCGATGGATCTGATGAGAATTCTGAAGAACTGCCCGCGTTGCTCAGCAAGCAAACAGAACTACAATACTTACTGCAGAAACAAAACAACCCCGCACAGTTCTTACAGGGACAACCGAACCTAACTCAAAAGCAGAGAAACATACTGAAACTGCAAACTGTGTCCGGCATACAAAAACCCGCTCAACAGCACAGGATATGCGAGAAGAACGCCAAAAAACTGCATAAACTGGGACAGCTTATATTGAACAAAGAAAAAATCATGCGCAGCGATGAAATGGAGATCTTCGAGGAGAAATCCAAAGATGGCGTTCCTGTTCTCAAGAATATTACACTGAACGATGAATGCACGATCGAGTCGATACCTACCAAGCGCACTCCAGATATAAACACGCTCAAAAACAAATGGCAAATGTCGGAAAGCTTCACCCAAGTCAAGAAAAACTTGAGTGAGCTATCTAAGAAGTTGACAGTTGAGAAGGATCCCAAGAAAACTGACGTGAAATACTCGAACCCTGTCAAAAGGCTGGAGACGAATCCATCTATTTCCGTCCGGGAACTATTCCCGGGTGAGGAGGAAATGAACTTGCAGTGCAGCATTGAATTCAACAACGTCAAAGGCGTGACGCCGGAGGGCTGGGAGAAATGTAACACAACCATACAATACGACACGGAGACCAAAAGACTTTGGAACGAGTTACAGAGACCATACGGCAACCAATCCAGTTTCTTACGACATCTCGTGCTACTAGAAAAGTATTTCAGATCGGGCGATTTGATGTTATCACATAACGCGTCCCCGCCGGCCGCGAACTACAGCGATTCCGTACAAAGTAGATTACGCGCTTACGATAATATCGTGAACGATACACCGAGACGCGCCGAGCCGGCTATCAGTCTCATAGAGTACCGTAAGAAGCCTTCCATCAACGGCAAGAGCTTGCTCAAGTCCAATCAGATGGAGGACAAGGAAACGAAGAAGTTCATGCCTCCGCCGTCGGGTGCGCCTAAACTTAAAAGCAAAGATAAGTCTAAGAAACAACTGCCGCCGGAACTGATAGCCATCAACACTCCGAACGCTCAAGGAAGGAAGGCCATACAGAATGTATTGCACAACATCCAGCAGTTGGTGAAAGGGGTTTCAGCGTCTGATCCTACGGAGGTGGCCACGTCTCCGCTACCGGCCGGTTTGGTACCGGTGTTACCGGTGCCGGTGTCGGCGCCGAAGCTCGCGACACCAACGATGCCGAAGCCCGACCCCGCTCCGGCTAAAGAGAAGACTCCGAAAAAATCGGACACTCCGAAGAAGTCGAAGAATAGCAGTAAGCCATGGAGACCCACGCTCATGCCTATTACGCCTGTAAGTATGACTTTAATGATCAGCATAATATGTGCTGAATTAGTGATCTTAAACGGTGATGGAAAACACCGTACGGATATCGGCATGTCCTCATACAAAATTTCAAAGTTCTTTTTACCATTCATCTTTAGCCGTTTACCAAAATCAGATTGCCTAAAGTTAACGTTAATTCATCAAAGAAATAATCGGAGTCACGACGAAAGAGCTAATGTTTTTTGTGGTTGTTGCAATGTAGTGTACTAGCTTCTGCCCACGGCTTTGCCCGCGTGATACCCGGAGAAAAAGTAGCCTATGTGTTATTCTGATGTATAAGCTATATTACTGTAAAGTTTAATTATATCAGTCATGTAGTTCCCGTCATACAAACTCTGCTTAGTTTGGGGCTAGATGATGCTGTGTGAAAAATTTCCATCACCTTTTTTTTTAGAAATACAAAGTTTGTGTGCCTAAAATTTTTAAATATTTTTCTTTTACATAATATTCTGTTTTGCTGATCAACTTTCTATGTTTCCAGGAAAACCTGTCCAAAATAGCGCGCGAGCCGACACAGCTCGCGGTCGACGGCCGCTCCCTCCCCAGCCTCGTCCAAGTCATGTCATCCGGCAAGCGTTACCACATCACACTGCAAGACTACAACAAGATGTGCCACATGCGCCGCGAGAAACTGCAGCAGCTGCAAGGCGGGGAGAAGAAACAAGCGACCCTAGACGAAAGCGCCGTGGTCACAGAGCTACAACCGAGCACTATGCTAGGCAATGGCGGCTCTGTCACTCAGATTACTAGCGAAGAGAAGAGGGAAGATTATAGTGGATCGAACGCGGCCACGATACTCAAAAACGTCGGACTTAGGAATATCACAATAGCGCCGATACCAGCGAAAACTTCCACAATAACCTCCCCAACGCCGACCGTGTCATCGCCGTCTCTGATTATGACGTCCACTCCGATCAAAATACCGCAGCTAGGATCGTCCGTGTCGATCACGAGCGAGACGGTCCTCACCCCGAACCTACCCCTTATGACCAGTACAATGATCATGCCTAAGATACCCAAATCACTGACCGTCATACCGCAGACTGTAATGGCGAGTTTGCCTCAGAATATAGTCATGACGACCCCGCAGGTGCTTCAGTCGGATGGAACGCGGCCATAACGAAACATATACGTGGTTTTAAGACCACTGTGAATTGTGAAAGCACACCAACTAACTGTAAAGTGTTGTGTGAACTTAATTTATTAATAGTGAGATACTGATTAGTGAAGGGATGTGATCACCGGTTGAGCCTTAATAATTATACTGTGTACATATAGAATAGATGGACCCGAGCTGTGAATGGGCGTAGGAATGTTCAGTTATTTGTGCAAATGATATGATGGTTAGCTTAAAAGGTTCCTTTGCCTTGTCTGATTGTATATTTTACTGGTTTGTTTGCGACATATCAGTGGGATAGACAAGTGGGTTGGATTATTTATGTGTTTAGTGGTAGATGGAGGCCTGACTACATTCATATAAGGTTAATAATTAAATGCCCCAATTCTAAATTCTCTAGTCGGGTTTGTGTTGCATTTATAATTTATTTAAATCTCATCATTTCACAGCAAAAGAGAGATCTCTCGTATCGTTTGCGCTAAATAACTGCTATTATATCGAACTTTTTTAGCTTAATACATGTGAATATCACACGCATATTTTTTCCATTGTTAAATATGTGTGATTAAAACATAAAAATTATAAAAAAAATCTTGGCAAGATGTAGTTTGCTGATGAAAATAAATTTAGATATGTTTTTCAAATCGTTTTTAATCATGAATTAAAATGCCTATATAAATAATGTTTTGCTTATTACATCGTACATAATAATAGGAAGGTAAAGTAGAATACAGAATAGGTATAAGTTGGGTTCATGCAAATGATCTTTCTCGCTCTAAAAGCGAGACGACAATTGATGCTTCCTGAATTTACTTACAGAGTAAACATAGTTAATTATTGTAATCTAAATATCCCCCCCGTTAGTTTTAAATCCACGTTGCGTCTGTGGCGTTTTCACAATGATCGACACGCTATAACTGATGGCACAATCTTAGATGGATGGGTTTTCGTAAAGTCGTGTCGGTTTCTGATGAAACAGCAAAAGCTTATTCTCCCATAGAACACTAAAGTTATACTTTCATTATTAATAACTGTGTAGAACTAAATGACTAAATTGGTCCAAAAAATTTGTGTAAAATGACTTAACATAATATATGAAATTAAACTATTTACATACAAGTTATTTGTACAGTCGGCTAATTAATGTTACAGTGAGTAACTAGCAATAAGGAACCGCTTGTAGGTACTTTAGAGTACAGTCAGCTCAATATTGACGAGAAAGTAATATTTTTGACAAATCTGCCAACATGCAGGCCTGGTATTTTTGTAAAAAGCAATGTTAGTAAATGTAGAATAATTTAGTATCAGTGTAAATATCAACAGTATACAATTATTTGAAATAGTACACACCTCAAAATTTAAATTACGGTGATGTTTGTGCCTGACAGAATATAAAAAACATGAAATGAGAAATGCACTGTACATAAGAACAACAGCATAGAACGCTGGTGATTTTTTTATAAATGTCTTAAATGCTCATCGTTGAAAATTTACTTAGTACTTATAAACTTTGCTTCCTATGAGAAAGGGAAAACATGTGATCATAAACTATAGGTGATTATATAGGTACCTACCTAAATAAATATTTTGAAAACTTATCGCTATTGGCATTGTTATTTGATACTGACCTGAAGAAACAAAACAACTAAATATAATAAATTAAAAATAATATAATAAATTCTAACATAAGTATGAAAATCTTTCGTAAAATATTGGTTTGCAAAATGACAAAGTTTATAAGTATTAGGAATGTTATATATTATAATATTGTTGAAATGTAAGTATTTTATTTGGTCCATTATTATAGGATTGGTCCAATGTTACAGTTACAGTTGATATTTGTGCAGAAATATTTCTGTTTTTCGTTTGTTAGGCGATGTTTGCTCTGCTATATCATATTTAGGAGCTTATAACAAGTATAGTATAAAAAAATATAGTACCAATAGATACTATATTTTTTTTATAAATATAGTACCAATAGGTACTATATTTTTTTTAGTTTTCGAGTATGATTACATAATTCAAAGTACAGACTTAAATACAGTCGGCCCAAAAATTTAATCACTTTATTGGATATTAGGGTATTAAGGCTATTAATTTTGCTCGAAACTAGGACGCTACATTGTACCTTTCAATTATGTAATCATACTCGACAATAGGTACAATATTTTTTTTTACCCGGCACCTTGCTGACAAATACCTTCCGTTCCAGATTAAAATAAAATATTTCTTACAAAACTGAAAAAAACTGTTATTTCAGTGTCAATTTGAGTGCTGTCAAGTTCAACCAAGCTTTAGAAAAGCAACAATAACGTTACTAAAATTGAAATTATAGTTAAATTATGATTAAGTATCATTATAACTATACCAATATATATTTTGACGTTACATAGTAATTGCTCAGATATAGAACAGCGCAGTTAAGACAAACATCGCCTGACTGAGGCACATATGAATGTTACGACTATAGTAGTATAGTATTTGGAAGTCCCACCATCAATGTCTTTTATTTCGGATTCGTGAGATCTGAACAAATGTGAGTGATCTCATGTTAAATTACTGGCGTCAAATAGCCCGGATGAATCTTCCAAAGATAGTTAATTTACATTATTTTAGTTATGTAGACGGAATGTTCGTCTAATTATAAAGTTGTCTAATAAATAAACATATCCTTATCTGCGGTGATTTTTTATTTTTTTAATATGCAGATTTGCAAGCTGTATGCTCAAACAAGGCAGTCCTCATAGCGCTTGCCATTTTGGAATACGTTTTCGTGTAAAAAATTCACATTATGTATTTAAGTCCACGGGGTACATAACGCTACTATTACCCAAGACACCATTGCGTAGAAAAGGAACAAAAAGAATGTTATTTTTAGTATTAGGTACCTACCTACTAACGAAAAAATAATATATTATTTGGTAGTAGATACCTATCTAATAACAGTGTAAAAGTTTATACTTCGAAAGTTTTAAAAACTGCGTAGCAATTTTATTCCATAAACTATCGTGAACTTGACTATTCATATTGTAAAAACGGGAGTCTTCATCAGGGTGAGTGATCGCGGCTTTCTCCCTCCCCGTCGCGTCGTGGACTACACGTCGTCGTGTCGCGGGTAGTGCACGACGCGACTCTCGGAATGAGTCGAAACTTAGTCGGTGCCTTCACCGATAGTGCAATACGTGAAAACTTCCGTTTTTACAATATGAATAACTGCGTAGCAATGCCAACGCCCTATTCCAGCCGCCACTATCAAAGGAGAGTTTAGGATAGTGATAGTGGATCAAGGATAATGTTTTGATTCAACTCTTACGCAATGGGCTCATGGATAATGAACGTCCAGCTTTACATGTCAAACCAATCAATGCCAAGCTTAAGCCAATATATCCATTTAACATTTTTGATTAACTTTAATAGAATGCTCGACATTTTAAGGCATGGTTTCGTTGACGTTGGCTCCATCCCTTTTCTTGTGTTTTGAAGCTCCCTTAGTACGTTTCCACTTCATCCGCCTGTTTTGGAACCACACCTTTACCTATGGACAAGGTAGCAGTTTTCTTAATAATAAATAAATATTTCTGGAAATTTTTCACACAGCATCATATAGCCCCAAACTAAGCAGAGCTTGTATTATGGGAACTACATGATTGATATACTACTTAGATACTTTTTTTTTGTAAATACATATATATTATACATAGAATAATCTAAATAAATCTAACACTCAGTTCAGTATGATTTTATCTGTTTAACAGTACCATTATTATACAAAGAAAGCAAATCTCAAGATTTTTGAAACGAATTATTGATCTTTTTCTAGAGAGGCGCTGTTATAGTTTTTTTTTCGAAAAAAAAAACCTTTTTTGTAGTTAAATAGATGAGCTTTCTTCTTGTAACACCTGCTTTTTTCACTTGTGCGATTGATGACTGAGAGAAAGGCTCAGTAAAATTTTACCCTGTCTCTCAGTAATGATTTTAGGTACCTGTCTTTCAGTGTAGTTACTTGTATCTCAGTATGATGTTATTTGTCTTTCAGTGCGACGTTATCTGTCTCTCAATGTAGTTACCTGTCTCTCAATGTAGTTACCTGTCTCTCAATGTAGTTACCTGTCTCTCAATGTAGTTGCCTGTCTGTCAGTGTAGTTACCTGTCTCTCAGTGAGATGCAGTGCCACGGCCATCTCGTATCTCCTGAGGCGCGTGAGATAGTTAGCTCGCGAGAACTCCGCTTCCAAGCTTCGAACCTGCGCCTTCGTGAATGCGGTGCGCTCTTTGCGACCACCGGACAAGCGAGCATCTGCACAAAGTAATATTTCTAGTAAAATGTGTTCTGTTTTCTATGTAGGTATAAATGTTAGGATATTTCTAATAAATAATAGTATTGAGGTAGTATATCAGTCATGTAGTTCCCTTAATACAAGCTCTGCTTAGTTTTGGGCTAAATGATGATCTGTGAAAAATGTCCACCATACATGTATTTATGTATGTCACTACCAGTGGTGTCCAGGATTTTGGTTTTGGGGGGCTTGACCCAGCTGAGGGTAGGCTTTATAGCATACGGCCCACCTGATTAAAAGCGGTTACCTTCGCTTATTGGGCTATTGACTCAACTTTTTTTTTAAAGAATCATTCGATAACCGTTTTACTACGTAAACCTTACGTAGTAAAACGGTTATCGAATGATTTTGATAGTCATGTCCTACGAGCTTTAGTAACCTACTATTCATATTTGATGGCTACGAGGGTCAAGTTTATCTTATCTATGATAGCCGCGGTTCTTGTCAGATAAACTGCAGATTCGTAGTTTCTTCAATAAGCAAGTCTAGCAGTGTTTTATTGCGCTTTTACACAGGAAATTTCTGCCAATAACTAGCAGATGTACGATGGCGCCGGCGCTTATTTGTTTACAGTGCCTAGGTTTTATCGAGGACCTGGGCATGCGTCCTGTATTATTGCCACAGGTGGGCTTTATGGCTTCGTCTGTTTACTTAAGTTTACTGACATTTTCATTATATATTGTTTAAGGAACATACAAAGAATAAAGACAATCCTTCTAATATTGTAAACGCGAAAGTTTGTGAGGATGGGTGTTCGTTATTCTTTCACGCTAAAACTACTTAACGGATTTTTAGAAACTTTACAGTAATATAGCTTATACATCAGAATAACACAGGCTACTTTTTATCCGGGTATCACGCGGGCGAAGCCGTGGGCAGAAGTACTTATATAATATAGGTGTTGACAAAAGCGAGCTTAATCCTAATAAGAAGTTAAGTATATTGTTATTTTCATATAGTATCTACACTAGATATCTACTGCCCACGGTCTCGCCCGCGGGGTACCCGGATAAAAAGTACCTTGTAGGGACCGCGTTCGTTAGAAACATTCGTTCAATCGTTTTTTTGTCGACTTCCAAATTTGGTTTTTAGAAAAAAGCCATTTTATTTTAACCTTATTTTAAATCAAATGAGAAATATCGGAGTGTGGGTAAACTCCGTAGACCCTCCGTCTCCGTGGGGATAGACTAAGCTATCGAATAAACATACCTACTTATTAGTATACTTAGACATAGAGAACTAGAGAATACTTAGGTACAGAAAAAAAACTTGCAATTTACAAAGGCGCGCTTAACTTAAACAAGAGTTTTCAAATCTTTAAGAATATAAGGAATTTTGGTAGATATCCCGGTATTACTGGTTACCAGTAGGTAGGTAAAACTGGCGTGTTCCAACTAGCCTGACAACCGTGACTTTCTCTGTTTAATACTACGATAATTAAAAAGTACCTAGGTACCTATTATATGTTCCAAATTGTAAGTGCTTTACAAAATATTAATTTTGTCTCAATAGATCTCGAGGTATTCCTTCATACTTCGATTTAATAGGTACCTATTGTTTATACCACATAAGGTAGGAATTATTGCTATAGGACGGTTAACTGTAAATAATCTTGAAAAAGTAACAATTTGTACGACCTCTGCGGTGCAGTAGGCGCAGGCCCACCTGAGACGGAGTAGGTTACGGATTCGATTCCTACCGCGGGACAAATGTTTGTATGATCGGAAAATATTTGTGCACGGTTCTGTATTTAGAAATAAAAATATACCTAGTTATATAAGTAGTTTATCATTCATTTAGTTCCCATAATCCAAGCTCTGCTTAGTTTGGGGCTAAATGATGCCGACTGAATAAAAAAAAGTGGGTAAGTAGGCGTAGAAGTAACTTCAGGAGGCAAATAATTTCCTTTGAGAAGGTTTAATTTCTAATTGTTTTTGGAAAATCGTTCGGGCTTCTTCGGACCAACGCAAGAACTACCTAGTAGACCTAGATACCTACTTAGTGGTCACTTACCTTCTTCACTGAAGCTCGTAGCCGTTTCTTCCTTCACAAGCTGTTCGTTCCACTCCTCCCTAGTCTCCTGGGAGTCCTGGATCCAGGGCCAGCAGCTCCAGCACTCCTGGGGTTCTGGTGCTGGCGCGAACTGCTCCTCGTAGAAGCATAGGTCTTCCGGTTGGAAGGCGAAACTCGTCCTGATAAACTCCATCGTTTTTGTTGTTACAGAGATTTTTGTAATACGTAAACTAAAAAAAATATTTTTGAGTTTTTAATCTTGATAATGCCGTGTAAAAGGTTTTTTTTTTATACTATGTGACATTTAAGAATAAAACAATTGTACATCGAAATCGGTTACAAAATTAAGCTTGGTCCAAGCGTCCGCATTTCTACATTTTCAGCGATGGAATACATCAGCTGAAAGTTTAGAATAATCGTGCGCACGCGCTGTTGTGGGCGGAGCCTAGGAGGGCGGGGAGAACATGGAGATCTGTGAAAAGTAAAATATAAATTAATATTTTTCTTTATCTGTTTGAATAATTATGTAGGTGCCAGAATTGTTCAAGCTATTTGGTCGTGATTTGAACCGAGTTTACAACCTCATATTTTTTTGATAGAAAACTGGCTGAAGTTTTTCATCTTTATTGGCGATTAGACAATACCCAAAATTGCTAGAATTAAAGTTGAACAACATAGGCCAAGAATAACACCTGTTCTGTTTAAAAGAACCTAAAAGATAATATTTTAACCTAGTTTGGTTTTAAAAAAACAATATTGACAATAATTACTATGATTGAGATGCTCAGACTTGGTATCTTCACAGATCTGTATACTAAGGTAAAGTGTAGGGGGTTGGTAGAGACACGACCAATGAGTCTCTGATTACATGATACAATTTAGGTACCTAAGCAATATCAAGTTTTATAATACCTATCAAAATTCATATGATTAGTAGTTCGTGTAATAAAAGCATTTATTTCACTTAAACCTTACCTTAGTTCAATATTTCTGACTGTTCAGTAATAAATATTCCAATATTTAAAAATAGATACTTACTTTCAGGTATATTATGAAACGCGGGTTTTATTTCAAATATAGTAGTTGTAGGTACATTTTGTACCTTCTGCTATGAACTGCTGCTTCTCTTTGTTATACAATGAACATAACGGCACAATCCTAGGCAACCAAAGAATAGCAGAAGGTACAAAAATAAAGCACATTAGGCATATTACCTAATATGCCTTTGGTTTGCCATTGGTTTCCAGTAGTTGTAGGTAGGTACATTTTTGTACCTTCTGCTATGAACTGCTGCTTCTGTTCGTTCCTACGGATATTACGACACAATAATAGGCAGCCAAAGAATAGCAGAAGGTACAAAAATAAAGCATATTATTCATATTACCTAATATGCCTTTAGTTTGCCATCGTTTCCATAAAAAAAAATAAGTACCTGTATAGCACTTTAGTCCTGGCAATTTTAGACATAAGCCTTGATCCTAAGGCAAAAGCCTTGGATATATACAACGCATAGAAAATATAGAGCTCAAAAAAAACTCAAATATAGATTAACATTCTAAAAGCACCTTTATACATTTACCTGCAACTTTTTGGTAGGTACATTCACCTGCAAATCTATTCACCCTAGTCGGTCTGAAAAAACACGACTAGACTTGGGCAAGCTACGTCATGATGGCAAGCCAGAACTTCGCTGATAGATTAGCACGTGGAGTGTATATTATACCTACTGTAAAAAAACCGGACAAGTGAAAGTCTGAATTACGCACTAAGGCTTCCGTACAAGCTTGTATGTTTCCCAAAATAATTAACAATGCTCAAGTTTATATACTATGAAAGCACCAAACATTGCTCTATCGAAAAGATAAGTATTGAAAGACAAAATAACTTTGTAGTTGAAAAATAATTAAAATATTTAAAAAATATATATAAAAATATACATTGATATAAGTCACGGTCAATTCTTCAACTGTAAATGTAAGTTTGTAATTGCAAACAAATATTTTTCATATGTTAAAACTAAAATTACCTCACGATTTTCGGACTTTTTCCTTTACCTGTGCTGTGGTACCTTGCTCCTTGCAAAATTTCATGATTCTAAGTCAACGGGAAAAGTATCCTCTAGGTTTCGATTTATATGCGAGTATTAAAATATGTCGCATAAATAGCCGTATTTGTTTATTGCTTGATTTTTTTGGAGCTCCATGGGGCCATATACCTACGTATTTGATATTAATTTCAACATGATACCTCAACGCCTTCCTGAGAAAAACGGCCTTGACAGACAGACGGACAACAAGTGATCCTATAAGGGTTCCGTATTTTCCTTTTGAGGTACGGAACCCTAAAAAAAACTAGAACTGATACGACACGGCTGTCTGTAATCTCCGACTAGCTTGCTAGCCCAATCAATCAGTCAATTACAAAATGAAATGATTTAAGTGTGAACAAGCCATTCGACTTGTTGAAAGGCGGTAGTTAAGTAGCCCCTAAGTAGGGACTCTTGGGGCAAATCCCTAGAGGCCGGCCGTCTGACTTCTGATCCCAGTTTCCCACGACTAAACTATCGGCTATTTGGTGCAGTGTGAAAGATTTATGGGTAGAATAATAGAAGTTACCCTCTATTGCGGGGGAACATAAATAAAGGTAAACGAACGTGGGAGCTTTTCAGGAAGAGAATTCCTACTAAGTAGCCAAAATTATACTTACCTTACGTGACGTGTTGTGTGTTGGCATGGTGGGCGGTTCACCGACTTCCGATCCGGAGATCATCAAACCTGGTCATGCAGACGTGCTCAAAACGGTGAAGGAAAACATAAGGAAACCGGCATGCCAGAACCAACATAAGAACCAAAAAGTCGAAGGTTTGTGCCACAGTTAATGTTCCAATAAGCGGTGATGGGCCTGTCTCGTGGAATGCTATCTACTTGCAAAACGCGGCCATTTGCCCAATGTAATTATGTACAGGTGTATTGTTTGGACGTTCCTCAGACTATCCCCTGCTCCGTATCCTCAAAGATCTACTCACTAAATATGTGAGTCATCTATGTGTCCATACCATCATGGGGAATACAGTCGTGAGAGTGTTATTTTGTTTTAATAATAATAGTAATAATAATATTAATTAAAAATAAACGAAATAACCAGAATGTGGAGGCTAGAGAAGGTATCCATCATCCCAATAGTGATTTCTTCAACAGGAGTTATTCCAAAACAACTTTTCCAGTATTGTATTGTATTGTATTGTATTCATTTATTCATCCATAGACATAATTGCAATGCACTTAGATATGTCAAATTACAAAGAAACTTCTTTTCTAAATATGTTTATAAACCATAAATTTATATTCATATAAAATAATTAAAAATAAAATCAGCATTACGCATTGTCATATTGTATACCTAAAATGAAAATTTACAATTCTCTTAGTTATGAAATAAATTAAAAATAAAGTTAGTTATAGTATAACTATAAAATAAACTGATACATATTCATTCATTGAAATTATATTCAATCATTTTATTATCCGCAAAAGCTTCATCAATACTGTAGTAACTTTTAACTATTAATTGGTCTCTCAAGCAGGATTTAAAGTTGGAGTCAGTTATGTTCTTTATCTCTACAGGTATTTGATTATATAACTTTATTCCAGTACAGTAAAAGTTTTTGATACTTTTGCAAGCTTTGTCATAGGGACAACTAAACGATCCTTATTTCTAGTGTTGACATTGTGTGTATCTCTCTTAGTCTTAATCTTACTTAAGTTTTCTCTTACATAAACTAAATTTTGAAAGATGTATTCACTAATCATCGTCATTATACCGAGTTCCTTGAATTTTTGCCTACAGGAGTCCATTTGATTTAAACCTAATATATAACGGACTGCTCGTTTTTGCAGAATAAATACTCTGTTTGCATCAGAAGCAGTGCCCCAAAATAATGTTCCATAAGTCATTATGGAGTGAAAATATGCAAAATATACATCTCTGGCAGCCTTTTTCCCTCCTAGAACTTAATTTTTTTTTATAGCATATGTTGCAGAGCACAACTTTTTTGTGACTTCATCTAAGTGGATAGTCCATGTCAGCTTACTATCTAATCGTACGCCAAGAAATTTCACATTGTTCGTCAGGGAAATATTAAAATCCTTCAAAATCTCTTGCACACATTCTGGTTTTATTTGATCTGCTCTGGAACCTAGAACAAATTCTATAACATTCGTTTTGTCAACATTGAGTAACATGTTATTAACTGAGAACTTAATAGTGCTGTCAAGTTAGTCAGATTTAAGTTTTCCATACAAATTTAGTCGTGATATCAAAACATGCTGTCTATAAACACGAAGAAAAGCGGCACGTAAACTGATTTGACAGCAGCACACGGTACTAAAATTGTAGCTGTCTCTTCTTGCGTACTATCAGTAAAAGAGAGCGACAGTTTAAATTTAGTTTAGTCAGTGTACTACAGAATCGAGGCCATTGCCTTGGTTCTCTTGTAAACTTGTTCGACTCTACTTGGTATCTACTGAATAACTTGACTTGTTAACCTTAAACTGAACTTTATTATGTAAGTTACATATACGGTTAATTTTCGATCATTTGCGTTCTTCGACGAACAATTCCAATTTTCACACTAGTCTTTACTTACCTAACTTATGCATGTTGTAAAACTGATCATGGCTGTAGTACTGGTATTTATTTCATGGCAATCCATGTTTCGCAGAATAAATGATTATGATTAGGTATAGGACTATTCTTCGTACCTAGATAGGTACCTTAGGTACCCAGAAGCGGATCAAACGGACGAGATAATAATCATACTTAAAGATTATCAATGAATCAATACAGTTCTGTGATGTTCTGCCGCCGCCGGCTGGTTATACGCATCGATTGCCACTTCCCAGCACTGGACGATACACTACATTCGTTTTAGCTCATAAGCATGATTAATAAGCTACGTAACTAATTATATATCATCATCAACAGCTTCTAGAAGTAAAGCGCTATGACCTGCCCATTGCCAATTCTAAGAGCTATGCCGGTGATTTGTTTTAATATGGATTTCCTCGTTTCAGATTTTAGAAGTTGGATTGAAAGACTTTGAATCCGACCTTTGTACATGTCCTATATGTAAGCTTTTTTGTCTGTGTTATCTGTGTGTACAATAAAGAAACACGAACTTATCTTTGTAGTTGAAAAAAAATCGCTAATACTTCGATATGTGTATCGAAATATAAGCGATTCTTTCTTCTCCAACTGCAAATTTAATTAAGAAATCGCAAAAAAAAAATTACTATACTACAAATACGATTTTTTTTTCCTTTTGAGGTACGGAACTTTAAAAACAGAAAAACAAACTATTCAGGATTATTATTAGTATAGATAGATTTCTCGTAATACTCTCAGTAAGATTAATTTGTCTTTGTCTAACCTTAATGCAGATTTACGAGAAGATGATGAGTATCTTTAGGTGATTTGCTAAATGTAGATAGTACCTACCTTAGAAACGAATACTCGTCTGCGCGAAACTCTTACTCGAAAGCTCAGGCAGATTTGTCTTTAGTGATTGATTTCTTGAATAAGTATCTGTAAGATTCGCTTTCTCTAAGCTTAGTGCAGATGTTCGTGTAAATATTAGTAATTATAATATCCCAAAAAATCGATTTCAGCAAGACTCCAGCAACTTCCCGCGTACCTACCAACGCGGGGGCTATACCAACAAAGCGAAGATATTGATCGAAATTTTTGGGATGTATTGGCTCGAAGCGTCGAAGCTTACAGGTAAACTTTACAGCTATCCAAGCCTGGGCGTTTAGACATTACCACCATCTATTGGCGTTAACTCCTGCGGAAAGATTGAATTGTAAGGAAATATTGGTCTTGAAACGCCACGTGACTACTGCCAAGCTTTCCCTAGTTTAATTTCCGTTAGCGTGAAAGGAAAACTAAGCGTGAGGTGATTGTCTAAACTCCACTTCAATTGCTAAGTTGCATCTAGTACAATTGACGAGAGGTTCCGCTTTACTTATGGTACTATTATTAGTAGGTACTTACTACTGTAAGATGTTAAAAATGCATCGTTTACATTTCACAGTCACCAAAAAGATAAAAACTCTGTCGCGTGCGCACCCTCCAAGGTTAGTTGTTATGGCAGCTGCGGTTCGTCTTTATGTGATGATCTATATAGTGCGTTTATCCCACATTTTTTATAATTCATTCGTCAATTCGGCCTGAGGCAGTCGACCCTATCAGGACGATTTGAAGAATGACATAAATACCTAATAAGTACGTCTAGGTATTTAGTTTAATAATTCGACATTTTAACGGAAAGATCGTTCGTTCGATGAGTCGTTTTAGTGAGTTTAAAGTTAAACAATAGTGGTTGGTTGAACCAAACAATAATACCAATTTTGTTGATTGACAACAATACCTAATAACGTCTATTTCGTTTATTAATTTTATATTTTAAACTCATTAAAACGACGACCGTATATAATTTTATATACGAGTACGTTCGTCGTTTTAATGAGTTTACAGTTCAAAAATAGTGGTTTTATGTAAAGTACAAACGCTTTCATATATAGTAAGACAAAATATTATCAACATAGGTAGGTAATATAGATAGGTAGGTACCCCTAATCGGCGACAAAATAGCAAGTCTTTTCGCCATTGTTTTAAAGAGGTATCTAATTTTAATGAGTCGTCATCATCAAAAATAAGTTATTTGGTAGATAGGTATGTATTTTTCAGTAACTACCGACTAGCTAGAACCTTTAGGGTTGTCGCGCGTTCAGTACGGAGCTAGCTGTTTAAGTAAATAGCTAGATAGGTACATGCATCTTCCTTTAACGGTACCTAGGTATACTAAAACCGAGCGGAATCGTAAAATAATGCTGGACATTTTCACACAGCATCATCTAGCCCCAAACTAAGCAGAGCTGGTATTATGGCTTGTATCAGAGCTTGTAGCAGAGCTTGTACTTAGAAGACTACGACGCCTAATGCGTTTACTTTTCGCAATTATTCGCATGTCGGTACCTGATATTAGGTACTTTTGTATAGTCAATGTCAATGTATCCCGAAAACTTCGGGGAGTGAAAGTACCCATCAATATGGATAACTTTTACTATGGAACCAACACTGTGAACACGCAAAAAAAAACAGCTGTTCCATACATTTCAGCCAAGTACGCATTGAACTTTAGTATGGAACAACTAATTTTTTATTCGCGTTCACAGTGTTGGTTCCATAGTAAAAGTTATCCATATTGATGGGTACTTTCACTCCCCGAAGTTTTCGGGAGTAGTCTTATTACACCCGGTATATTGATTACCAAATTGTTCGTAGATATGTTATATCTCTGCGTTATCTAGTACCTACCTAAACATCAACGAAGCAACAAAAGCGCCAAGGATAAGTGTGTAACGAAATAGATAGGTACCTATGAGGTTTACGGCAATAGACGTCTAGACGATTTCCAGTCCTTATTCTGTAATGATACCTACTGTGATTAATTCAGGTATACCTTCCTATGGTAGGTATAAGCACGGACTTATAAAAATAAACGCATAATTTGTTTCTCGGGAACAAAGTGGCTGTTGCGTTTGTTTATACCAGCCCTACATCCAAATCTTGCACTGATGAGTTTACCAGTTAAACTCATAACCCGATTATTTATCGTCGCTCACATCATAATGCGACTAACTTTCTGACGGTCCATGTTTCGGCTATTTTTGATGTAAGAATGATAGAGTCATTACGAAATTAAATTAACAATAAAAATGAGCTCAACAAAAATAAAACCATGTTTTAGCATACAAAGATTTATTGTAAAATCAAGTGTCGTGATAACTCAGTCCAATAAATTTACAATGATCACAAATACAAAAGCCTTAGCTGCTTTTTCGTACGACTAGCTTTTACGTAGTTAACATTATTAAATCTACTATCAAGTACGTAGGTTTAGTACATTTTAAAATGAAAATGTGGCCATGATCTACTTCACGCTGTTCAACGTCGATTTGAAACTATTTTCAAAAGCTCTGTACCAAGCTCATGATAAAGATCTTCGTTAGCATTATTATCTGTGGTCGGACGGTAGGCCAGTGGGTAAATGCCGTATTTTCATTTCAAATTGTTTTGCCGTACATTCTAAAAGCTAAGTCTAAGAGCTTTCTAACAAAAACAAAAGGCGTTTTATTTATTTATAATTAGGTTTAAGGAATAAGCACATTATGCTTAAAGCAAATGTTAGATTTAATAAGGATGATTTCAAATAAGTATCAACTCGCATTTCATTAGTAGTAAATATGCCGTAATTTTCGCATTAATAAACTCTAATGTCAAAATTATATATTTATCATGTCTCAGCTAGGAATAACTCTTTAGTTATTCCGAACCTTTAACCTTTTTCTTAAAAAAAAGCACAATTTACATTTTTAAACATAACAATAAAAAATCTCGTAAAATAAATAGGTAGTACAGTAGTATGTACTTCGAAAAATCTCTTTTGCTTTATGACTTCTTGATAAAATGTTAAAAGTAGGTATATTTTCTATGGATATACTAATTATTTTCATGTGCACTAACTTACTTAGTTTAAGCTGTTGCTTAGTTAAAGATGGTTAAGTAGATACTTTATCGATCAATTTAATTATAGGTACCTACATGCACCTCTTTGTATTTGTGGATATTATCTATCAGCAGGTAACAGGCTGATAAAATTCAAAAGTTAGAGTTTAAAATACGTACCTTTATTTTTTTGATACATAATTATTTTTATATCATGAATAGATCTTCGTTTGACCATAATTCTACCTGATGATAAGTGATGATATGGCCGGCGATGGAGCATGAAGGTCAAGAAGAAACCTATTCATTTTTACCTTGAAAAGACCCAGTTTGTATTTTTCAGAAAAGTACCTACCTAAAAGTACCTACGTATCTAATAAAATTTGGAACACACCATTGTCTGTCTTTCCTGAAAAATACAAACTGGGCATTGTTCTACGAGTATAGTGCATAATCAGATCAGGCGCAGGTATTTTCAGCGCGTAAAAATTCATTTTCGCTCCGTATCTATGAATGAAAAAGGTGCGCGTTGGATTGGTACCTACAAACAGCGATACAAACAATAAAAACGTGCTGATTTAAACCTTTGGTTTGGTTTGTAAGGGCTCGACTTCACGAGCGAAACGCCAGTATTCTGACAAGTGTAAGGGTGGTGTACATGATCAGAAGCCTGGCTTGAAGGGCTGATGGCTACCGAGGCTGTGGCTCCGAGTTACTGAGCGCGGACAGAGAGCTTGCGCGCTTCATGCTGTGGAAAAAAACAATAGTTTATTACTATGTCATAAACTACAGGTAGCACTTTTCCATGTTCAACATCTCTAAATTACAAAAACTCACTAACAAAAACCCTTAACGATTTCCTTAAAATAAAAATGGTGTCCGCCATCTTAGATTTTAAACAAGATGGCAAAACTGTGAAAAGGAGCGGGAAAATCCTTTACGGTTAACCCACACCGCACGGGCCAAATCAGTGGCGGATTAATGGGGATTCTATATTGTAATAAAACTAAACGGTAACATAATCACAAAATAAAACTTTTTCTTACTTACCATTGAATCGTCACTCATAAAGTTATCTACCTATGCACTCTACAGTAAAATTATGATGCGATACAAATGCATCAGAACAACAAATTACTATTTTATTCCAAAAACTATCGTGTTTTGATCATTCATATTGTAAAACGGGAATAGTCGGTGCCCACACCGATAGCACGGTACGTGAAAATTCCCGTTATACAATATCAATAAATTGTTAAGCTAACAAGTTGCAACTAAAAATCCTTCAGAAAAGCAAGCACACCATACTTCGCTGCAAAATACATTGCGAATGCTTCAAAACGTTTAGAAATTGATGGACCTAGCCAGGGTTAAGAACCTATTATCATCATCAGTTTGGTCAAATAAAAACGATAACGTTCCCGGTCTTCAAACCCGGACAATATTTTTGGTAAAACAATTGAACAATATTCTACTGCATTGTTTTTTCTTAGGTATCTACCAAATTCTTTAACAAACTGTAATTATTATTTCATGGATCTTGTGATACTGAGACTGGATGAGGACTGTTGGTAACCCTACATCAATGGAGTAGGTAAGTACCTACCATTATGATTTTTTCTAATGTGGCATTATTTTTTTAAAATTTCCTTACTCTGACATCCACCAATATAACTAGAGCCGTTGAAACCACCGCAATTACCTACCATGTCCAGCTGGTTCACAACCACCAGATTCCTTCCCATTATTTTCCACATTTTCATTTTTCTGGCTCTATTAATACCCCCCATCTCTCAACCCACAGAGGTAGAGCTAATTTAAATCATCATTAAAACTAACAAAAAAAATCGAAAAATGTTACATGATCTGTCAAACTGAATAAAAAAAACTACCACAGATAAAAAAAAACTCCCAATATCTTTGTCATACCAACCGTCCAATTCCACTAATACGAAAAAACCACTGATAAAAGCTTTGCAAAGTTTGCAAGCTGCTATATTCAGTCCAACTCTACGTTTGCTATTGCCTGGCTAAGTCCACAATTACCTGTCAGGGTCAGTGTAGTCTAGGTCAGGCAGATGCGCCGAGTGGCGCGCCGCGAACCGACTGAGCAGTCGCGCGGACGAACGCCTCAGCGAATCGCGAAGTTTAGAGAAACTGCCGCTGCGCTGCACCGCTACCTGCCCCGTGTTATGCAATTTATAACCTGGCTGAATGCTTCACTATACCTTTGCTTTGCTATTAGCCAAAGAGTTTAACGAAAATGAGTCTGACTAAAAAGTTCAGAAGATTTTGACTAAAATGTTAAGATTACGGATGAAAGAATACGGTTACTCTCGGAGATATGATGAGAAGGGGGGTGCAGGGGGGTTGAGGGGTAAACATCTTAAGGTCTTTTTCGGGTGCAGTCTGAACAGGAATAATAAAAAAATAAAATTTCTAAAAAATCTCCGATTGGGGACGGATCGTAATTTTCTACTGATGTCTTTAGTTAAAGATTCCTAAATGATAATTAAAAATGGGCAGGTATAATTTTAGTTTCTAACAAATTGCCTAATGAAAGGAAAGCATATTATTATGACGATGAAAATGTTTCTAAAGTTTGTGATAATTTTACACAACATTCAGAAGTGGGATGAGATGGTATCGTGTATCTAATAGACATCTAACAGCGAAAGCCGTAACGTATCTCCAACTGGCATGCCAATGTTTCCCATCATCGGAAAAGTACATTTTGTGGGCTATAAATTGCATAACACCGTAGACTCACCGTTTAAAAAAAAAACAAATAAAACAAAAGAGCTAATGTTACATAAATATTTATTTTTTAACAATTTTAAAAGTATACTCCGACAATACTATATCGAGACGGTAAAAAATATTAATTACTTCAATATTGTGACAGAAAAATGTAGTGAATTTAAAAATGGGAGATTCTTTAAAATGTTATCTGCAGGTATTTATCAATGCATTTGTATCTCGTAAAATAAATTATAATGTACATAAGAGTAAAAAACTCGCATAAACAAGCAGCACCCACATACATATTTAAAAACTCAATGTATATAAAAATACTATGCTATCACCTATACTCTCACATAAAGCTTAGACCGATAACACTGGAATGAAAGTTTTATATGCGTAATTACTGACAACATGACGAAAATATAAATATTTAACTCGACTTGATAAAAACAGATAAACCATTGACGTTCACAAATAAAATCCACTCATCATGCATTCTTATGATAAAGAATACAATTAAAAAAATAATATCAGCAAATTAAAATTGAATAATGTAAGCAAATAAAATCGTTGTCTATTTATCATGCGTGATTCAAAATATGCAATAATTATATACCCAAAATCCACATTAATAAATGCAATTCAATAGATTTCATATGCAATTTATACATCCAATACATGATTTGAAAACTTATGAAGTAAAGTATTTTTTGGATGTACAAAGTGCACTAATTAATAATAATATGACTATAAATCGTCATCTATTTAAAATCTTATAATCTCGCCGTCATAGATTTTCATATAATAAATGTATTTATTCTTTGTTACTTTTAGGGACGGCTTACATAATGCTTCGATAATCTCTATCACACTTTAATTTGTATTTTTTTAGATTTTTCTTTCGTTACTTATAATAAAATTAGCCCTATCAGCATGCTAATAATAAATACTAAGCTATTATTAAATTCAGCCATCTTGATTTCTGCGATTAATACAAAATCCAAAATGGCGACGAACAATTAAGTGTGGAACGTACATGATCCTTTTACAACAAAATGAGCGATTAGGTCTTATGGAAACAAGAAGCACCAAATTATAATAACAAGATTTTTGAACACAAAGTTTGCATTAAAACAAAATCAGTTCCACTGCAATTTTGGACATGATTGGAAGGCGATTTTACTTATATGTCCATCTGCACCAAACCCAATGCAGTTTATACAGGATGTCCTAGAACTAGTACGCTATCCCTGGTGAGCGATTCTCGACACTTATGAGAACAAAATAATCTAAGAATTAGATGTATTTCACTGAAAAAAAAGGTACTAAAAATCTGTTGTTTTCTGTAAAAAAAAGTAATAAATGAGTTTATGGTAACGATGACATATATCTTGTTCGATTACAAGATGAAGTGAAAAGTAGTCTTAGTATTGACACACCAAAATACAGCTGAAAAAGGATGTTTCAAACAATTTCAACTTATTTTCAGGAAAAATCGTTAACTGGGTGATTCCGACCATGAAGAGATACTAGTTCCGGGACACCGTTAGAGTCCATAAAAATACTTGTCACGAATACCCCAAGACCAAGACGAGAAAGGAGCACGTACGTTTTAAGCGAGTGAGTACTTAATAATAATCCTAAGCTATGTAAGGCTAGTGTACACTACTGGTGCGGCGCGCTCGCTGTGTTGATTCCTAGGGCATTGAACAGCTTAGACTTTAGATTCAGACGCGGTTCACTCGTTGGGTTCGCGCCCTAGAAATGAACGGAAAACAAAATAAAAGTAAACGCAAAATAAACGGTGGAAGCGTGGTATATGATAAAAGCACGTATGTACAAAATAATGCTTGGTTGAATAAATAAATAATGCTGGACAATCCACACAGCATCATCTAGATGACTGATATACTTAATACAATACATTACATAGATAGATATTTTTTATTATACATAGAAAATACCCAGAACACCCGGAACAAATATTTGCAGATCGTACAAACATTTGTCCCAGGGCGGGAATCGAATAATGTGTTTTAGTGAAGTGTTATGTGCAAGTTATGATAATGAATCAATATATAACGTAATACAAATAATAGTTAAAAATATTACAATGATGTATGATATAATTAAATGAAAATTAGTCAGGCGTACACAAAATAATATTGCTACACTGCCACACGGGAAATATTTTAAATGACGAAAAACCAAAATAACATGACAAATTCTTTCTTATTTGTTATGTAAAATTCAGAATAATAATGGAACGTACGTCGAATCAAAATGAGTTAAATGAGTGCCCATGAACCCCAAAACAGCTCGAGGCTAGAGCTCTGCTTACCCCGAATCTTATTCCTATAGCGTGAAGCTGGTGCAAGAAATCACGTGCCAATTAGTTAATGAAAATTATGAAACTATTTTCTAAATTGTGAACTTGAGAATGAACAAGACAAGAGAAAGCACCCCACAAACGACAAAACACCAAAATGTCAACAAACATACAAACACTCAAGACAATAACCTAATACTAATAATAAACTTGGCGTAACATCAAAATCACTCAAAGTCGAAGTCAATAGGTTTTTATACATTGAAATGAAGGAAGGTATATAATGCCGGAAGGGGTCATTGACACCGATTTTATGGATTTCCATGTTTTTCATTCATGAAATGACCATCAAAGTTTCCAGACTTCCTGCTCTTAGCACATCATTAAAATCAACTAAGCAGCTGTTTAGTTGACTTTGAGTGTGACGTTACAAGAGGTCATTGTCAGCTTAAAAACTACGTGATTTTATAATTTGTGAATTAACGCAAATTCAAGCGTTAATTCACAAATTATAAAATCCAGCGCGGACTAAACCTAGATTCAGGCAACAAAACTCTTTTTGTTTTTTATATGATCCTTCATTCAGCTATAGTGTGGCGCCAATCGAATAAAGTGAACTCATTTATTGAAAAAGATTATGTAACTATTCCAAGTTTAAGCCGAGGTTATAAGTGAAAGGATATTAGGCTCACCAACACATAAACGGCTATTTAGCAGTCAACTTTTCTCGACAATGTTATCAAGATCGATGGTAAAAGTTACAGTCGGTTTATTGGTGGTGAGTTTTAACGGACAATGACAAGCGAGGCGGTGAAATGGCTCAGTTACTAAATTTAAATATTACGTTTTATTAGGGAATAACCAAAAAGTTACATAATTTACTTATAAATTACTGTATATTTCGTTATTATACAAGCAATCTCACTCAAATTATAACAAAAAAAAACACAAAACAAGACAAAAACCAAGCGGTTGCCTTATGGTTGCCGTCAGATTTGTTGGCTGTTCGTTAATATCTTCAAGCAATCTCACGCAAATGACATAACCACATGACAAGACAAAAAATGTCAAATAAGCGGTTGTTTCGCCCTTTTCTGGTTGCCGTCAGATTTATTGGCTGTTCATTAATATCTTCAAGCCATCTCACACTAATGACAAAGCCAAAACAAAATGCGTCAAATAACCAATGCACGGTTGCCTCAAAACTTGGTTGTCGTTACATGTATTGGTTGTTCGTTAGTAACTTCAAGCAACCTCACATAAATGACAAAAACCAAAAGACAAGACAGAATGCGTCAAATAACCACGGTTGCCTCAAAACTTGGTTGTCGTTACATGTATTGGTTGTTCGTTATTTACTTCAAGCCACCTCACATAAATGAAAAAAACCAAAAGACAAGACAGAATGCATCAAATAACCACCAAGCGGTTGCCTCAACACTTTAATGGTTGCCGTCAGATTTATTGGTTGACTTGTGGTCGGTTGCTGACCTCGTCGGGTTCCGGGTGGTGTATGGGTTCCATGGCGTCGCGGCTGCCTTGCCGCGCCTGGCGTGCCCGCGATTGTTTCACAATGTCCAATGCCTAATGGTCAATAAAATTTTGTACGGACAATTTCCAGACGTTCAAAACTGAACTATCGTTAAAAAACGTTTCTGACAACCACCGTGCCACAATGGGACCGCCGGCAAAGACCTCAGTGGCGCGGTGGGCGACTAGCCTGAGACGCTAGAGATGCGAGTTCGATTCCCGCTGCGAACAAATATTTGCATGTTCAGCCCCCTTAGGCAAAAAATAAGATTGGATAGTATTGAAATGACATTAGCTGTTTAGGTATCGAGGACTTCTGCCTAGTATTTCCTTTACGAATTTGCGTTAGCGGGAAAGGAAAACTAAGCGTCAGCTATTTGTCTAGAGACCCTGGAGATGTTTCTGACACCTACGACACAGGAAATCCCATATTTTCAGGGCGTAGTTACAATCGTACTTGCATTCTTTTTTTAATGTATATGTATGTCTGTTGGCTGTCATTATTTAAAACTAGCTTCTGCTTACGCTTCGCCCGCGTGGTACCCGGATAAAAAGAAGCATATGTGTTATTTTGATGTACAAGCTATATTACTGTTAAGTTTCATCAAAATCCATTCAGTAGTTTTTACGTGAAAGAGTAACAAACATCTATCCATCCTCACAAACTTTCACGTTTATAGTAGAAATAGGATTAGTTGATTGTCGTAACTTCAGGAGTTCAATCTTGTATCTGCGTTGTTAGATCGGTGACGGTTATGGTCGCACCGGAAAAGCCTTGTGACCGATTGTTAAAGAAACAGTACTAAACTAGGCTTCATTGCACCTTAAATGCAAATCTAAACCGTGTAGAGGAATGACAGGTATTTGGTTTTGGAAACCAAATTGATTGACTAGTGTCAATACGAGTCTAAGGCCTGAATTCATAGTCGGGGGTTGAACAGTCCCCCAAAATCCACCATTCAGCATTCGCCTTATGGCTGGGTGCATAAAGGTTGAATTCGCACTTGAATTTTTACTTAGCGCCTGAACAGTCCCCTAGGGGAGCCCCTAATCGAGTATGAATTCGAGCCTAAAAGACATTTTTTTTTTACACCTAAAGTGGCAAACAATCATACGTCCCACCTGTTGGTAAGTGGTTACCGTGGTAACGATTGCCACAGCAGAAGTATCATTCTTTTTACAGACTGAGGGTAGTTTTCTGCAAGGTAAATTCTAACATCAGATTCACCGTGAGATTTGATTTTGAAACTGTTTTCTGGTATTCATGGACAATCCAGTATATAAATTGTATTTTTTTATATAAACTGTGTATGTACTTATTTAGCCTAGTGACTTACTTGCTGGACGTGCTGACAGCGTGCAAAATCAATGTTCCAATGTTATTTGTGCATAATAGATAAACTAGTAGATTTGAGAATACATAATCAGCAAATACTTGACAGTTATAAATAATTAAAGTATATAACAAATACATAATTATGTAGGTTATGTGTAACGTGTATTAGTGTGATAAAATAATATATATTGAAAAGCTGCAGATTTAATTGTGAATTCATATAGTAAAGCAATGTTACGAAAAAGTATTTGCAACTGGCCATCTTCTGAAATCCCATTACAAGTACAGATAAAAGGTACAAAGCATACTTCAATAACTCATAAAAAATATCTGAAGTACGTCCAAAAAATTTACCCTCTAGAAATATATTAAATCCATACATTAAAATCACAAATTCGCCGAGTTTGATGCAAATTTCATTGTACATTCTAGGGTTTGAAATAAAAAAAAATAAAAAAAATCCCCGGTACTCTATCAATATTATCAGAATTCCAGGTCTAAAAGCATTAGCATCGAAGACAGCGATTTTGTATACTAAAGAGAAGACGAAGAACAATTTCTGCCCCTTTCATTCGTCTGACGGAAAGAGAGACGGAAAGACATTAATATGTTCTCTTCTGTAGACAAAACGATTGCCTTTGTGCCGATGCTGACCCTGCAGGTCCAATAGGTACTTTTGTGCAACCAAGAATAAATAAAGCAGAGAAAAAGTGTACGCTACGGCTCAGTTTGCCTTAAATGCCCCGCCCATCCGCTACGAAGAGCGCTAGTCGAAAATCAAAGGGACATATAGGCGGTTGAAGAGAACCGATGTCCCGGATATACAGGGTGTCCCGGAATGTGTATATAATGCCGGAAGGAGGCCATTGACATCGTGGTGGGGAACATTATTTGTTCTACGACTTTTTGGATTTCCATGTTTTTCATTCATGAAATGACCATCAAAGTTTCCATACTACCTGCTCTTAGCACATCCCTAAAATCAACTAAACAGCTGTTTGGGAGACCGTATTGTACGTCCATGCAAAGCACAACCATGGAATGCACACCCCTGGAAAGTACAGCCAGTATTACAAACCATTTGGTTTGAATTATCTGGGTGTGCTTTCCATGGTCGTACAATATGCTCCGTACAAACTAAACACATGACGGTATTGCACACCCCTGGAATGTACACCCCGGATTACAAACCAATATTCTCGACGCTCATTGGTCGCGAGTTCGTCATATCCGTGAGCTCTCATTGGTCGATGCGAATAAGTCGCATGACGAGAACGAGCCTCGTTTGCACTGAGCAAGTTTTAATATGTTCAACTAAAAGTTGCCATTGATAAATAATGTAAACAATAAGTTAATGTTGGCCTGAGAAATCCTTCCTAAGCAAATCCGTCTTGAATTGTTTAGGTTATTAGGTTTTTTTTTATTACCACTCAGAAAAGGAGGATTGCTATCCGAACTTTATCCAACAAACTTGGGTTCAAATAAATAAAACCAACCGGTTAGTTCATCTGCAAAAACCAGACATAAATAACTAATCTACTTACTACATCTACATTAATTTACTAATAGCGTAAAATAATATGGCAACACAGCACTTGCCCCTTGATAGCACTCGCACATGAAAACAGAGCATGAAATTGGTTCGTATTCCATGGCTGTACATTCCAGGGTTGTACAAAATTGGCCGTACAAGGTCAACACGTGTAGGGAATGCACGCCCAGGAATGTACGCCCAGTATTACAAACCAAGTATTTGAAACCAATGGTTTGTAATACTGGCTGTACTTTCCAGGGGTGTACTTTCCATGGTTGTGCATTACATGGACGTACAATACAGGGACTCAGCTGTTTAGTTGACTTTTGAATGTGACGTGACAATGACCTCTTGTGACGTCACACTGTGTCAATGACCTCGTTCCGGCATTATATACACATTCCGGGACACCCTGTATAATAGAATAGAATGTTTTTTTTCATAGTATAGCAACCATGATAAATTGATTAGTGACAAGTATCAACTTTGTGAAAGACTGGTGTCTGAATTAGGTTCATAGGAACCTGTATTAAACTTTCTTTTTTTGTAAACTTTCTTACAGTCCGTTCCATACAAAGGTTGTCTGGTAGAGACCGCTATTTAGCGACAAGACTGCCCATTGTACAATGTTAAAGTACTTAACTAAGCTGATGTGTTATTTGATGTACTATAAAGTATTTTCTTATCTATCTATACCCCACTGCGCGAGAACTTACAGGTCCTTGTTCCTGTATTGCATATGTGGTAAGATATTCTGCATAACTAGAGGGAAGAATAACTATGGATCCCAAGCGCTAAGTATCCCTCAACCCATCCGCGTATAGTACATCATCAGATCGCAGATTTCAAGGAAATATACCAGCAAAGTTTAATATAAGTTAGTTTACCTCCTTCCGGCTGCGAAGCGCGCAGTCCTCCAAGGTCTCAGCGGCCTCGTACTTGCCCTGACGCCGGTAGAGGGCGCCCAGGTTCTTGAGGGTGGTCGTTACAGTCGGGGAGTCCACCTGAAATATCATATAGAATAGAATAAACGTTTATTTAGATATATGCCTCGGCGCTCCGACCCGAAACAAAATTCGACCAGTCTGGTAACGCATCCCAAGAATTTCGACCAGGCTGGTGGTAACGATCGAGTGGCTTAGCTGGTACAGCCGCCGTATACCAAACGGGAGCTTGCAAGTTCGAGTTAAGCCGAGTTTGAATTTTTTAATTATAAAAATATTATAATATGAGGACTCTTTTTAATTGTGTAAAGGAATTCGAAATACAAATGGTAGAAATACAATGGGCAAGAGACGTAAGAAAATTACAATTACTAGCTACTGTCCACGGCTTAGCCTACGTGGCATTTTTGTACGATGATAAAAAGTTTTCAAGAAGATAGGCCTTTTGGTACGATGATGATGTAAAATGCTCAACAAGAAATGCGTTAATGAGGGCGGACCTTTTGGTACAATGATGATAAAAAATGCTCAACAAGAAATGCGCCAATGAGGGCGGGCCTTTTAGTACAATGATGATGAAAAATGTTCAACAAGAAATGCACGAATAAGGGCGGGTCTTTTGGTACAATGATGATGAAAAATTCCCAGCAAGAAATGCACGAATAAGGGCGGGTCTTTTGGTACAATGATGATGAAAAGTGCTAAATAAGAAATTGCACTAACAGCACCCACCTTGGCCGCCTTGTGCCAGCCGCCGTATTCGCCGTACGGCGCGTTCTCCTTCTGTAGATGCTTGTTCTCCTCGCGCTCCTCTGCCACTTGCCAGATCGGTTTGTTGTCGCCTGTACAGAGAACAATGCTATTATTTATATAACCAATCAAACAAGAAAGCGAGGTCAGAAAGCTGGAAGGAATAATGGTGCGATCGAAAAACAGTTTTTGTCAATTTTGAAGATATCTTTCCGTAGAATATAGATTAACCAGAAAGCGCGTCGCGCGTGCCATTAACGAGTTCAATTTGAACTCTTAACCGCTTAGCATGAAGACCCAAGACAGCGGTTTTGTCTACCGCCGAAAAGACAAAAAATATTTTGTCCCTCTCTTTTGTTTGTCAGAATAGGCAACAGAAATATTTTTTGTCTTCTCTTTCGTCGACATAACTTTGTTGAGTGCTCATGCTAAGCGGGCTGGATATTAATCAGTCTTCGACGACCTCTGTGACGCAGTGGGCGAAAGCTCGCTTGAGACGCAAAGCTTGCAGGTTTGATTCCCACCACGGGACAAATGTCTGTATGATGAGTATTTTCAACTTGTATTTTTAGTAACAAAAAAAGTATACAAGTAGTATATCAATCATTTAGTTCTCATAATACAAGCTCTGCTTAGTTTGGGGCTAGATGATGCTGTGTGGAAAATGTCCAGCATTATTTATTTATTTAGTCTGTATCTATCGAAATTCAAAAATAATGTCATCAAGTTATTGTTTAATAATAAGAAAGTATGATTTGTAGATACTAACTAAGTAATTAGGAATCTATTGTTTGCTTATCCCAAGTTTTAATCTGATCTATATTGTTTTTATTTTTCTTGTCACGTGTAGGTACTTAACATTGTGTCTTGCCTGATCATGCCATGTAAACATGTTTCTGGGAACTGAACTAGATCTGAACTCGATATTATGTAAATTGTACTGTTTTTTTTACTGTACTGCTATAACTGTTCTTTTCCTGTTTTGTTAACTGAATTAAAAAAAAAAAAAAAAAAAAAGTTGGATCATTCGCAAGGTATCAAGTTTTTACGGATACGAAGTATGGAGGCGCGGGTATTGTAATGTTTTAACTACACTTCGCCTCTTACTTTTTGTATGGCGGTTTCTGGTAAATCTATATCTAATGTATTTCGCTTATTTTTAGTAAAAATGAAGTGAAAGTGAAAGAGGCGAAAAGAAATATTGTGCAGTCGAAAAACAATCACAGTTTTCGTCACGCATCTGTAAAGGTTTGATGGATCATAATGAGGTATCGTAAGACGCGCCATGATCATGAGACAACTTGGTCAGAAAGTGTCATATAAACAAATATGGCATCCGCCATCCGCCATATTTGTTTTGTTGTCGAATGTTTTTCTTTCAAAGAGATGATAATCAGAGTTTAGTAGTTCGGTAGCGCCATAATAATTAAGCAATTCTATAACACACCCATCACCAAAACATAGCAATTAATCTTAATTGCGCCAACCAAGATTAGCGATTGAACTCTAGGAAAACTACTCTAAATATGTCGCAGCATAATAAGCTCGAATTAACAACGCTAACCCAGATCGACGCAATTGGGCCTCCTGATTATAGAATACAAAATATTTTGTGACACAAGTCGGGAAGGTGTGACACATTCGGCAAAAAAATACGCAATAATTTGTAATTAAAAAAAAATACATTTCTTATAAACTGAAAAAATGATCGTTTTGCCTTTCCTACCTGTGCCACGCGAAATCCAAACTTGTGTCACTTACCTAAGTCGCATTATTGTATAAAAACGCCCCTGATCGCACCAACTGTGTTAGGACTCCGAAACTTATAATAAACAAACATCAGAAATACTAAGATTTGACTAAAAAAATAATAAACCAAAACTAATTTACAGCAAGGTTTAATAAATTGAGTTTCAACATACATAAATAAAATTCACAACATTTCATAAATTGCTTATTATAAATTGTACTGTACATTGTATAACATTTTATAGATTTTACAGTATTTTAATATAATAATAATATATAATATATGAGGAACTCTGTTTTTCTAGTTACTGTTGGTTTTAAAAGACAAGAAATACATACAAATCACAAAATGATATCCATAGTAAGCAAATCTTTGTATATTGGGTTTTATAATTTTTTAGTTATTCATTTTAAAATAGTCTCATCTTCAGAATAACCAACAGTCATAGAAATCAATCTAATTTCTATACACTAATAACTACTTAGTTAGTTTTTACTATAGCATAGTTCTGTATAATTATAGTAGAAAATCAGTTTCAGGGATGAAAATCAGTGTTTTTGCTTCTAAAGCAAAATATCACGCTGAGCCAAGGCCTTTTTGACGTACTGCAACGCACATAGACATTATACCTAGATTTTAATTATATTATTGAAAATAGTTAACTGTATTTAATTAACTGTGTTTATTTTTACTACTGTATAATTGTTGTATTTTGTATGTGTGTGTCTGAAGTTCAAATAAAGTCTTTTATCTATCTATCTATCTATCTATTACAAGTGTTACCATGTACAAACCACAGAAGAGAAGGGACTCTTTTAATACAGGTTTACTTAAACTTCAATAAAGAGATCCCAACCCATTTTATGTTACGTAATTCGTAATTTTGAATAAAATATTTTAGATTTGATTTTTGACTTTATCGGGCAGATCATTGGCAACGATCTTAGATTAGTACAATCGTGCAATTCTCTTTTACATAGAAAAGGTGATTGAGATTGCATTTATGAAAATGTTCCTTGCTTTTATGAATCTTTGCAATTCATAGGCAAGTTTAGACAATTTATACTGAGAAGACTTGAAAGGAATTATGTCAAGATAGACCTCTCTGGCCATCCTGAGACGCAGAAGGTTGCGCGTTCGATTCCCGCCGCGGAACAAATGTATGTATGATCTGCAAATATTTGTCTCGAGTCTTGAGTTTTTTTTTAAATATGTATGTATTATCAAAAAATATATATAAGTAGTAAATCAGTCATATAGTTCCCATAATACAAGCTCTGCTTACTTTGGGGCTAGATAATGATGTATGAAAAATGTCCAGCATTATTTATTTATTTATGTGCAGCTAAAAAATAATAAGTCCATAATTGGACTTATTCACGTTCATCATTAATTTGAGGTAAAAATCCTTCTAAAAATCTGAAATGCTGTTAAATTTATAAAGTGTCATCTAGCCCCAAACTAAGCAGAGCTCATGGCATGGAAAATACATGACTTATACTTTTTTTGTAAATACATACATATTATACATAGAAAACACCCAGACCCGAGACAAATACTTGCAGAACATACAAACATTTGATCCGCAACGGAAATAGAACCCACAACCTCCTGCGTCTCAGGCGGACCTTCGCCCACTGCGCCACAGAGGTCGAATAATGTTTAATTCGTTCAGATACTTTAAACTGAAATCATTTTAATTTTTTATCACATATTCATAAAATCATCAAAGTTGCCTCGAAATTAACAAACTAAACTAACTAACTGTACATAATCATATTATTAATAATCACCTAACAGTCACATACATAGTTCCCACACTAGGATTCCCTGTGTCGTGAGTATCAGGAACTACGAGTACCGTGGTACCACAACACCCATACCCGATACAAATTTCTGCAGAATATGCAAACATTTGTGCCACAGCTGGAATTAAACCCATACTTCATGCATCTCAGCCTATCAACCGCCGCGCCACCAAGATTGTTATATGCTATGTATTTCTATACATTTCAGTTGCTTGACATATCTGGATTTAACAGTTTTCTGTTTTGATCGCTTAAGTTTTCGCTTTATTCGCTTAAAGCGAAAACTTAAGCGAGCGTTCACCGTTTTTTAAGCACTAAAACCTAGTTAATCCACTACATTATGTATCTACGTTCGAAGCAAATCAATTCGACACAAAATCAAATGCAACAAGAGATCTAAAAGATAATAAATAAACATAGCATTTTTTATAATTTCTAAATATTAATTCATATTTGGGTAACTGATTAAAACTGTAAAAATATTTTAATCTATTTGGCTAATCATATATTATACTGATTTAATAATATACAAACAAAACGTATTTTGTCAAGCCTGTCTATAATATAATAATATTCATTATATCAATAGATTTGGAAGAATATCATAGCCGGTTGGACCATACTTAAATAAATTATTAACTTATGTAAAATAATAACTAATTACAAACTAGAGTCATGCATTCTAAAATATTACAAAAATAACAATCACTAAAATCTCACTAATATTTTACTAACATGCAATATTTTTGTATTTTGTATAAAACTTTTCTACTGCAACTATAATTTACAATAAATAATTATTACAAACTAATCATAAGAAAAATATACTTTAAGTGTTTAACATTTTAAGAGGCACTTCATATTAACCCTGCATAAAGATTTCTGTAAAATTTAATAGCCACTTTGTGCTTTATTTCTTTTAAAATCATAACAAAATAAAATTTGAACTATAATTTTAAAATTTAAATCGGTTGTATTAAATTTGAATTCCGAGTAGGTATGCCTTATCAAAGAATAGAAAGTCGAAAGAGTTTTCATTTAATGTCTTAAGTCATGCGTTACCCAGATATTTAACATCTCAAAATGAAAAATCCCTGCGAACATTCTCAAATCTTCTCGAAAGAATTGTCTTCACGGAACAGTCCTTCAAAAAATCCAGTACCAACAGGAATGTGGCGATAGAAATATTTCTTATTGCGACATATATTTTTTACACATATGGTGCGGGGGGCGTTCGTTATTTTTTAGGCTTATTATTTAGTGATGTTATATACTCTGAAACGGTAAACAAAAAAACGATGTAAAAAGCTTTACAGATAAGAACTAAAATAGAAGCAGAATAAAATCCAAAATTAGGTCTTAATTCGTTAGCTTTTTATCAAGGACTTGGAATATATTTAGTAAAAAAAAACTCGATCTATCCTCATAGGGGGGTGGTTAATACGAAGATAACCTTTCTATTCAAAATTGATTTCGAGTTACTCTTAAAAATTTACAATCAGAACCGAGAGCGACCCGTGGTACACCTGCCATGTTCAACTGGTTGTAACACGGAAAAGTAAAATTACCCATTCTCCAATAACCATCGCAAGACAAGGTATTATTAATACATTCCCAGCCATTCCTGCAATCTCATAAAATCCTCCAAAGGTTGTCTGGAAAATATCGCTTGTAAGCGATAAGCCAAATGTACTTTATGTTTTGTTACGTAAGTTTTATTTAATTCTCTAGTGGTGTACAATGAAGTATTTTCAATTATTCTTTCATTACCTGAGTTAAAGTATTTACTTAACCCGAAGTTATGTCATTTTGGTAATATAAGGGGGGGTTAATTATATTTACATTCTGGTCAGCGGCCGCGGAAGTGGGGGGGCAGAGGGGGCCGAATGCCCTTCTAAAATCACATAGGTACCCGCCTACCAAGCCAGGGCTGGGATTGAAGGGGTGCCCAAAGAAATTCCCCCCCCCCCCCCCCCCCCCCACCCCTCCGTCACGGAGTACTTCCGCGATCCCGGATTCTGTTTAGGGTTAGTATTGTCATTTTTGTATTTCTAAATACTATTATGAACATGGGACTTACCATCGATAGTTCCGAATTCCCGCTCGTGAGCTCTGGTCAGCACCTGTTTGTACAGCGTCTCGGCTTCCTTGTATTTGCCCTGTAAAGAAACCAAAAATTAGCTTCATGAATCAAGATAAATAAATGAACATAGTTCTGACCTCACACTAGGATTCCCTGTATCATGTATATCAGAAACTACGAGTCCCGTTGTAAATTTGATCTCTGTTGAAATGTCTAGCATTATTTATTACTAGCCTCTGCCTACGGCTTCGCCCGCGTGGTACCCAGATAAAAAGTAGCCTGTGTTATTCTGATGTATAAGCTATATTACTGTAAAGTTTTATCAAAATCCGTTGAGTACTTTTTGCGTGAAAGAGTAACAAACATCCATCCTCACAAACTTTCGCGTTTATAATATTATAGTAGGACTAGCCTCTGCCCACGGCTTCGCCCGCATGGTACCCAGATAAAAAGTAGCCTTTGTGTTATTCTAATGTATAAACTACATAACTAAAGTTTTCTTGAAAGATTAACAAACATCCATCCTCACAAACTTTCGCGTTTATAATAGTAGTAGGATTATTTTCTTTATTTAATATCACGCTACGACCCTTAACAGCCGAGCAAAACAAGTAATAGCTCGGGCGATGCGACACGGTGGGTCGGGGGCCGAGGGCGGGGGTGGCACAGCTAGTATATAATACCTGTTTGAGATAGCAGGAGGCGAGGTTGTTTTTAGTCTTGGCCACGTTGGGGTCGTCGGGGCCCAGTTTGCTCTCATAGATTTCCAGCGCGCGCTGGTAGTACTGTTCCACTTCCTCGTATTTGTTCTGCAAACAAAATAAACAGTTAGGCTCATGTAAGAACTAATAAACTGACTCTGGAACGAGGTTCACAAAAATATTAATTTGTTTAAGAAAAAAAGCGATAATCACAATGTTAATACTAGAAATAAACCCAAACTTGCTGTTGCCACTTGTAGACTCCATAAAGTTAGTAAATCGTTTAAAGGGCACGGTGTACGCTTTTATAACAAACTCCCAAGAGATATACAAAAATTATCAATTAACAAATTTAAAAAATGTAATTAAACAAAAACTTTATAAAAAGGCATACTATAAAATATCTGATTATTTTTACAAAAACTCTTTGAGATTGAAAATGCCTAACTCGAACTTATTGTTTTGTAAAAGGATCATTAAAAAGAATAACCAGCCTTGTTTTCTTGCCCTTCTTTCTTGGCTTGGTCGCCGAGGAACAGGCAGTAAAAACGTTTCAAAGTGATCCTTGTGATTTTATTGAATCAGTGAATTTTGACTTTGACTTTGGTAACAACATCTCTATAGGTGACCTGGTTCTGGCAGAGCAACGCGAGGTTGTTGAGCTGCTTGGCGACGTCGGGGTGGTCGCGCCCGAGCACCGCCTCGCGGATGCAGAGCGCCCGCTTGCACAGCGGCTCCGCCTCGCGGTACTTCCCTGGAACAAACAATTTCAACGATTTCAATAAGGCCTATATCTAAATCATTAGTTCCCAAAGTGGTCCAGTTGGACCCCCAGGGATCCACGGGAGACTAGACGGGGGTCTACGTTGGCGTGACAAAAAAATGAGAATTTATGAATTGTAAACCCCCATTTTTTTGTCACGCCAACGTAGACCCCCGTCGAGTCTCCCGTGGACCACTGGTGGCCCACCTGGGACCACTTTGGGAAACAATGATCTAAATGATCGTTAAAATTTTTCAAAAACAGCTAGCTAAATAATATAAACAATTCTCTTTTATTCTTTTATTTATATATTCTACTAATTTATAGTTTAGAAAGGCACTTCAAATACTACACTACAATACTTAGGTACCTATATAATATTAGTCTAATTTAAGAATAGTCTAATCTAATTTAAGGCGCTGAGGATCGGAAAACAGAATTTCTTGTCCGATACTCAGAGTTCTAAACGCTAACTTTATGTCTACATAATGGCAACTGAACTAGACAACCTAATCTATTTTATAAGATTTCGATAAGATATAAATGTTATATATAACCTATGTGCTTTTGACAAATAAACATTATTATTATTTAGTGAGACATAAAATAAATCAAATAAATCGATTTTTTAATTTATTTTGAGCTACGCTATTTTTTTTTCAAATTAGCAAGGTTTCTGGGTGCAAATAAAAAAACCAGAAGTAACTGACGTACTCCATCATTAGATTCGTATTATTCGCTGTGCATTTACACGTGTCAATAATGTACAACGAGAAGAATGTTAAATATCAATGTGCATGGAAATAAAAGCAGAGGTAGGCCAAAGAAAAGATGGATGGATTGTGTGAAGAATGACATGGTTAAGAAAGAAGTGTACAATGCGTATTGTACACCAAATTTGTAACTTAAGGGGATCAAAATTTTTTTTTGAACACCAAAAATTAATATAAAGATAAAACATTAAAAATCATCATCTTCTCGTCCTTATACCACATTTCGTGGGTCGGCACAACAAGTTTTCTTCTTCCACTCTCCTCTATCAGCCGTCATATCAGTACTCACTCCTTTCTTAACCATGTCATCCTTCACACAATCCATCCATCTTTTCTTTGGCCTACCTCTGCTTTTATTTCCGTACACATTGATATTTAACATTCTTCTCGTAATATGACATAAAACATTAAAAATAAATATAGTTTATTTAAAAAAGTGATCATTTGAAATTGATCAATTAGATTCATAAAGATCATATTGTCCCTTTCAATAAAACCAATGTAACGTGAAAACGAAGGTGCGATGGTCGGAGCCAACGTGCTACGGAACTTAACACAGCAATACGTTAATACAGAAATATATATTGTGATACAATGCTGTACATTTTTCACACAGCATCATCTAGCCCCAAACTAAGCTTTTATTATGGGAACTACATGACTGTTATACTACTTATATGCTTTTTTTTGTAAATACATACATACATATGTTACTTAAAAAACACCCAGACCCGAGACAAATGTTTGTCTCGGGAATCAGATCAGGTTAATCAGAGAATAGAAACACGGTCTCCTCACGTGGAGGGTATCGGTGTGTCCTCACCTCGTTTCCCGTACAGCACAGCGAGGTTGTTGAGCGTGGCGGCGACGGCGGGGTGGTTCTCGCCGAGTGTCTTCTCGCGGATGGAGAGAGCGTCGTTCAGCAAGTTGGCAGCCTCCTTATATTTGTTCTGGTCTCTGATCAATTACAAACATAAGATAATGAAAAAGAACTAATATTTATTGCTTGAACTTATGACTAACTAGCTTCCTACAGCTTCGCCCGCGTGTTCCCGGATAAAAAGTAGCCTATGTGTTATTCTGATGTATAAGCTATATTACTGTAAAGTTTCATCAAAATCCGTTCAGTAGTTCTTGCGTGAAAGAGTAACAAACATCCATCCTCACGAACTTTCACGTTCATAATAGTAGTAGAATAGGATTATAAAAATAATCGTATTGCAATCTTTTCATTGTTTGCGAAGTTACTTGTCATACATACAGATACAAAAACACAAAACTTCACATATTTTGTATTTGTATAGTGTTTCAATAGATGCTGCGTATCGCAGTTGCTGCCCCGCACGCACACCGGCGTCACGGAAGACCAGCGTTTTAGTGGCACAAAGTGCTTCTATAACATAGTGCTGAGTGGCGGCCGTTTTTGTTGTCAATCTCATTTACTTAATAACTCGTATGTGTAGCTTTATGTGACACAAAATAAAATATTTTTATCTTTATCTTATCATATAAATAACACACACTTACATAAACACACAAATGCATACCGTACACACCGAAACATACGCAGGCTGCAAACCTTGCGCCGGTGTTTAAAATATGACCAAGTACCCTTTAAATGTTAAGTTAGATATGCGTTGTTTGACAGTCAGGCACGCAACGATTTTATTTATATCATGTCTCCGTTGTAACGCAGTCGAAATGTAGGGAAAATAATAAAAAGGGTAAACGCGATAAAGAAACTTATGATTATAATTTTTTTGAGAGAGACTGAATAAACTGACCTGTATACTAAAGCGAGTATGTTGAGCATAGTCGCGACATCGGGGTGATCGTGCCCGGATGTCTTCTCGAGGTCCTCCAGCGCCTGCTTGCAGAGCGGCACCGCGACCTCGTAGCGTCCCTGCGACGCGTACTGTATCACCAGGTTGTGCAGCGTGCGCAGCCGCGCCGGGATCTCGTAGCCCGCGTTCACTTGCTGCGCGAAATGCAGCGGCGGAGTCGGGGACATCGCTGGAACAACGAAAATAACACACGTTTCAAGATTACTTGTATGTTTCAAGATAACTTTTGCAACATTTTATAACCCTAGATGTTTTTTCTGTTTATTTTGCTGCGCGAAATGCAGCGGCGGTGTAGGGGACATGGCTGGAACAACACACGTTCTATTACAAGTTTCATGTTCAAGTATGTTTTTACTAAATTTTAAAACCCTGGACATATTTTTTCCGTTCACTTGCTGCGCGAAATGCAGCGACGGCTGGCTGCAAGAACACACGTTTCGAGATAAGTTTCATTTACAAGTTTTACAAAATTTTAAAACTCCTGATGTTTATTTTCACCAATGATTGCAGCTCCCCGTTATAGAACAACTATGAGTCCGAACAACTATGGCGGTAAAGGAAGTACATTTACATACATATGGCAAACGCATATAGCGGCTCCTTAAGTTGCGGGTAAAAGTAAAAAAATTAAACACCCAACTGTGACGTATAGTCCTGATCCTGACCTCACACTAGGATTCCCTGTATCTTAGGTATCAGGATTTAAGAAGATGATGCTGGCCCCTTAGACAACAAACCCCTTTCTGTTGGCGTTAACGCCTGCGGAAAGGTAATTTACTTGTGAGATGTCACGTGACTGCTGCCAAGATTTTCGTTGACAAATTTGCGTTAGCGTGCAAGGAAAACTAAGCGTGAGGTATTTGTCTAGCCGTCCAGGGTGTCTAGACAAATATCACTTTCTGTTGCCGTTAACGCTCGCGAAAAAATTGAATTGTATGGAAATTACATTAGCTGTGGAAATATCGCGTGACTACTTTCAAGTTAGTCCTTGTCAAATTTGCGTTAGCGTGAAAGGAAAACTAAGCGTGAGGTATTTGACACATACCACTTTCTGTTGACGTTAACGCCTGCGGAAAGATGAAATTATATGGAAATGACATAAGCTATGAAAATAACACGTGACTGTGGCCAGATTTTCCTTGTCAAATCTGCGTTAATGTGAAAGGAGAACTAAGCGTGAGGTAGGTGTCTAGACAAATATCACTTCCTGTTGACGTTAACGCCTGCGGAAAGATTAAACTAAATGGAAATGACATTAGCTGTGAAAATGACACGTAACTACTGCCAAGTTCTTCCTTGACAAATTTGCGTTAGCGTCAAAGGAAAACTAAGCGTGAGGTATTTGTCTGTAGGTCTAGACAACGCGCAGTGGTCACTCACATTTGCTATTCCTGTTGTCTTCCTGATCGTCGTCCGGGAACAGGTCTACCATGGGATCGTCGCGTTTCTTCTCAGTCTGTCCGCTGCGGTTGGAGTCCTGCTCCTCATTTATATCGCTATCGTATTTTCTGTAACAAAAACATAACACCGATTAACATACGACGTTAATAAAGGTAAAACATGAATTTTAATAAATTGAATATAACCTGCGCAAAATTTTATGTAATCATTTAGCAAATAAAAAAATCTCATTTAAAGATTCCATTTTTAAAACAAAATCTGTCTGTCTTGGGCTGTCATTTTTCACTGTAATATTATAAACGCCAGTTGAAAATAAGTCGAATCCCCAAAGGGTCAAAAAAAAACGTTGAATCAATGCAACGAATAGTTACGTATATAAAATGTCTGCATTTCAACATGTTGCCAGTTGAGAGCTTGCAAAACTTTCAACAAAATCAAACTTTTGACCATTTGCAACTTAAAGCATCTATCTACATAACATAGGCGGATCGAAGAGGCATTAAATTAAGTTATGAAGTCTTAATACTAGTTTTCTTTTTCCAGCTGAGCTGCTCTACTTTAAAATCATGCCTCTGGCCCTAGCAGTACTCGCAGTTCCAACTGTGCTGGAAACATCTACAATAGCTCGAAAACTCTCGTAGAGACAAAAAAGTCATGTCATGTCCATGAACATGGAGAAAAAAAGTTTTTTCTCCATGTTCAGCAGGGACCGCGGAACTACTCCGTGACGGAAGGGGCAAATTTCTTTGGTCACCCCTTTAATCTCCAGCCCTGGCTTGGTAGGCAGGTACCGATGTGATTTTAGGGGGGCATATGGCCCCCTCTGCCCTCTACTTCCGCGGCCGCTGATGTTCAGTTCGTTGACTCTCTTTTCTGTCAATAACTATCCTACAACCTCATCCGTATGCAGAAGTTGCAGGTCTAACCGTAGTTCTTGGAGCTGGAAACGTCTACTCACCGAATAGAGGCCATGAAATCCAGGTGTTTGTTCTCCTCCTCCAGCTGCGCGACTCTCTGCTCAGAGGCCTGCAGGTGTTGCTGTGCGGCCGCCAGCTCGTCTCTCAGCCAGGCGTTCTCCTGGCAAAGCCGACGCACCTGGGTGCGGAGCTTCTGCTTCTCAGCCTCCACGGATTGCAGGTGGGAAGCCAGGGCCATCATGACCTGGAAAATAAGAGGGGTTCGGTGATTGAACGTAAGAGGTGAGACTGCAGTCCGATCATACCATTTTACTTTTCTCCTGATAGTTTCGTTGAACGATTTGAGATGCAGGACGGGAACGACCGTGATCGCAGCGGACGGTGCTCATGAGGAAGGACAAAGGAAATCTCAGCAGAGCTTATGTGAACACTAACCGGAAGCACATACCCTCGAATTTTCGGTTCTAGGGCATGCCTGTTTTTTTTACGATTTCTTTCAAGTTTTCAGCATTTGTATTATTGCGCACGTTATATTTAACAAAAATCTAACGGGTTCGAACCCACGGTCTCACATACGCTCCTTGTATAAATACTGCCATTGGAATTACATGCCTAGGATAATCGAGTTTTTCATGATGTTGGATGAATTACCCTGCGCTACTAACAAACAAACTCGTAATAAAAGTAAAAACTTTAACGAAAACTTTTCACTTAAAATTTTATTTCACCCTGTCATTAAATAGACAGCTATTCCAAACACTGTTTACATCCAAGCCCCTAAACTACATATCATAATGTGCGCTACCGGCTAAACTAGAGTAAAGGTTTCCTAATATAGCGGTTCCCGTCATACGACGACCGTCCAGCGGAGCGGACATACAGATTACCATATAATACTTCCAATGACATAAAAGGTTACCGTTAATGGTTTTTATGTTAATTCAGTTCTTATAATCGATTTGTATGTCTTCAAAGATGTTTATTAATAGGGTTATCGCTGCAAGTCCTAGAGGATGCTGCAATAGATGATGAAAAACATATAGTAGGTTCTTAAATTAACTGAGATGCTAGTTTTCCCCAATTTCCCCAATGCTAAAATCTTTGTTTTTTCTTTTAATTGTTCCACTGTAAACTAAAACTGCTAATTTGACTCGAATAATACGCCGTTCTCGCTCCGTGAAATGACTATTCCGTCCGTAAGATGGCTGCCGCTGCTCTCTAGCAAATGCCGCGCTAAAGCCTCCCCTACACGTCTCCAACACACGCCGATGCACAAAGAATCCGCACCCTTTTGTGTGTAAGACAAACATTCTCACGTTCATCAGTTCACGTTCTCGAGTCAAGCACATGTCCTGCGTGTGTGGTGTGAGGAATTTAAGCAATTTAAGGCTGAATTCATTGTACGGTTTTCAACAAAGCTATCAGAATAGTAACATGTTGAAAATACGGACGCAAAATAAAATACGACCTACAAACTTACGAAGCGCTCTGCTATAAGAAGAATAGTTTCAGACCGCTACGTGATGTGATTTACTAGTAGGTTCCTAACTCTCGGTTCTTTTTAACGTCGCTGACGTCACTGTACGTACTTCGTACTTTTTTAAAATTAAAATGATTAGTTAGTTACTACAAACTCAAAACTCTCGACTATCATTTTACCATCACAGAACTGACAATCGCTGGAGAATCGAATGGCGATCGTGAACCGGGTGACGCTGTGTAGAAAACCTCCGGCAGATGGAACCAGCGTGAAGGTTAAAAGGAAGTCGGGGGATGGTTGCCTGATTCTTTTAGGCTTGGTCGCGATGAATCGACGTCATAAATAAATAATGACGTGTTCAGGGTTTTTGGATTTTCATTTTAAAGGTGGTGAAAGTGTGCATGAGAGTATGGTTTTTTTAACCACGCGTACAAAGCCGCTCGCAACAGCTAGCTAAATGATATATGCACTCAGATCTGTCAGTCTGTCATAGCGGTAGTTCGCGAGAGAAACTGCTGGAACAAGCCAGGATCTAATATCTAAAAAACTAACAAGATAATTTTTACAGAACTCAAAAACCTCTAGCTTGTATTTTCATCATCGATCGCAACGCCACCTAGTGACTTGTGGAGACAAGCATTATTCAAATTCAAGAGTCTAAGGCCCGAATTCATAGTCAATTAGGGGCTCCCCTAGGAGACTATTCAGGCGCTATGTGAAAATTCAAGCGCGAATTCAAACTTTATGCATCCAGCCATAAGGCGAATGCGGAATGATGGATTTTGGGGGACTGTTTAACCCCCCGACTATGAATTCAGGCTTAAGAGTCACATCCTTAATCCCTACATCACTATCAAAACGATGATCTCCAAACGGCTGTATTTGAATCATAGCTAAGAACACTCTCAATCAAGTAAATTTCAAACAAAAAATCGGTTCATCCGTTTAAGAGTTACGATGCCACAGAAAGACACACGTTTAACGTTTGCGCTGGGGTTTAAAAAGCAATTAAGCTTATTACTTTAAATTTCATTCACTCGTGTTTTTATTAACGAACGAAAAATGAGTGCTTTACTCAGCTTATTCATTATGCGAAGGCTCCACTCTTGGACCGCTAACGTCGACAACCTCACATAAAAGGAGTGAAGAGGCCTTACGGAACAACTGAACCCCAAGAGGATACGGAACCCCGCACGGCTTAGTCAGAGACGCACTTTAGTTGTCCCTCGTGTCACCTAACTCTATGAGTAAGTTTAGGCGGAGAAAGTTTCGCTTTAATGTGTGTGTGATGTTAGATTAGTTTGCGAAAGTTTAATTTTATAATAGCCCACGCAGATCTTCTTTAACTTCTCGTAGTTAGAACATTATGGGGTCGAGTTATTATATCTTATCGTTTATGTCAAGAAACTGGCTTTTTTGTTTGTACAAAAATCTCGAGAACGACGCAGAGGATTTTCACGATCAGGATGGGGAGTTTTGGAGTAAAGCACCTATCCTAAGCGCTCTAGGCAGGTTTTGTAAATGTATACTAATCTATCTAGATAGCTTTTGTATGTAGAGATGTATCTAACTATCCCAATTCTCGAGCTTGAACGTCTTCTATTTATAAACTAACTTAGAATATTATATTTACAAAGCGCAGGGTAAATCAATATGAACCGTGATGCCCTATCTTGCCTCCTATATTGCCTTATCAGTGTGAACTATGTCCGAACGTTATTTCCTATCTCATGTGTAGACTTGGTCCTAGGACAAGTCTATTATCTCGTATCTCATGCATACGCTTCACACTCGCCCATAGGGCATGTACAGTTGAAGATCTCAACGAACGTATTCAGACAACGGAAACGTATTCACTCTATATAAATGAGAATAAAATGCTGTTCGTTGGTAAATTCATCACTTGAGAACGGCTGGACGGATTTGGGCAATTTTTTGTTGATAATGTTCTTAATATACGAGTTAGGTTTTTATGGAAAGAAAATTAGGAAAAATTGCCCGGAGTATGTTAAAAAACGTTTCTTGGTTGTCGAACGCAGTGCAGTTACTTCCTCTATAGTTGTCGAGTTGACGTTTCGTATATGTCACATTCAAGAACAGAACAATGTCTCTCGGATCAGCTAGAAGAAATATAAATGACACCATAGCCGATAGTTAAGCTATGACAAATCTAAATGGCTTGGTAAGAAATGATCCAAAATTAATGTGGACGTCGCAGGTTTATTTCGTGGAAAAAAGCCTTTTTTCATTTGCGAAGCATCTCCTTTCACACTTCCCAAGCCAAGTAAAGAAGGTGTGACCTAAATGGCGCCCAGATGAGTCCTTTAAGACATTGAGCGAATGTAGGACAGCCTTCAGGCGTTTAACTAAAATAGCCTAGTATGCGCGCTAGCTCATTAAGCTACGAGTCGAGTATGTTTTATGACGGCTTTATAGCGAGATACTGCGGAGAATGTTAACATTCTGCATTATCTCGATTCAACATGGTTCCGCTGAAAGATAACTCCTAACATAAGCTCATGAACGTCGTTTATGCAAGTTTCATGTCAGTATTATCAAAACATAGAGAAAAAAAACACAAATAGTTGCCGAACTTGGTGTTGGTTTTTTACCTATTTTCTAACCCTCATTTATATTCCTTAACGTTAAGAGTAAGATAACTGTACCCCTTTTCCTCCTAACATCAGCAGAAGTCCAGATAATTATAAAAGTGTTTTAGTAAGTCATAAGGAATATGAGGGATATGCCCGTCTGCGCTAAACTGAGAAAAATATTTAGTCGTGTCTATATAGAATTTGTTCTTATTGCCAGTCGTCTTAAGGAAAGATTTAGGAAATGACATTTGCTGCGGAAATGTCACGTGACATTTTTAAACAATTTTATCTTTCCGCAGGCGTTAACGTCAACAGAAAGTGGTATCTGTCTAGCCCCCAGGTCTGCGGCGCTTTATGCTGAGTCCCATCACAATTTGTGGCTACTTACCTCATCAGCAGTCCAACCATCTTAGTTATCTATCTATCTATCTATCCACGAGAAATTCAAGAAGAAGTAAGCTTAGTTCAGGCGGACATTAGTCTTCTTTGCTTACCTGTGCTTCCCCGAGACCAAGCTCAATCGCGTCAATGCTCTTCTTGACGAGAGACGTCTTCTCCTGTTCGTGATCGGTGTTGGCGGCCAGGCCCGCCAGCAGCTGCGTGTGCTCCGCCCGCAGCGCCTCGAGCCCGGCGGCGACGGTGCGCGCGCCAGCCACCATTTCCTCCTGCGTCATCGCCGTCATCCTACCAAGGGATTCGATCTTCTTTCTGTGGACAAAATTGAGTTAGGATAAGGATAGATCAGAGACATGTTGAAAGCAAGAATGTAAACAGACGCTTGTTCTGCTCCAGGCCTTAAAGTTCATTAGTTCTACCTTTGTGTGAAAGTCAAAGCCAAAATTAATTAATGTATTAAAATCACAAGGATCACTTGACACTCAATTCGATTTCAACCCAATCCAGTTTTTGTTCTTTAAAAAAAATCTATCCTGTGACATTTTAATCGCAAAATCTTCTACAATCTCGAATGTCAACGTTACTTTTAGAAGTACTAAATTGTAAGAATTCGATCCTAATCCTGATTTACGATTAGAATGTGTTAAGGATAGGGCTGCTGTTCCTACACGACCAAACTAGGAAAGAGTGGCTCAAAAGAAACAAAGCTGGTTATTATTTTAATGATCTTTTTCCAACTAACTATTCCATTACGTTACTTACCAAATTATGGATCAAGTTATCTGATTGAATAAATAAATTATTATTAACAAAACAATAGGCTAATAAAGAAAATAAGTTAAGTCTAAATCGTAACATGTGTGATAAGCACGAACTCAAATGATATTTAATAAAATGGACCTTTGCATGTACGAAATATGATTTAGGCGATTTCATTAGAAATTAGCTTGACAATCAACAGTCTGTAGAATACTACTTAGACACAGATTTCCCCCACAGAGTATAAAAAAACAACAATCATGGGCTACCTCCATCCACCGTGAAGTTATGTAAGATAATTTTAAATACATATAAAAACACCCGTAGCACCACCTTGTCACTTCAAATCTTATCATACAAATTCATAACAAATAAGACATGAAATGCCAAGAAACCGTGTCCTCATGTACACGAAAAAAAAAACAAAAGTAAAATAGTCCACAAAAACTGTTTCTGGTAGTCGTGATTCCATAAGATGATGGTGATTTTTGTAGCAATCCCTCGCAACGCTCCCTTGTAACGCCATCTAGTGACTTGCAACAACGAAATCTATATCTTGAAGTCATACAAAATGATTGTATTACTTACAAAAAACCGTATTAAAATCGGATAAGCCGTTTTGGAGAAAATTGGTGACAAACAAACACTTTCTCATCTAAACGTAAATACGGGCAAAGTCACAAGTAAAAAAATAATTTGGCGGTACATGACAATCTCAGATAATAACATGGACCAACATGAACAATGCGCTCAAATGCGTTGCATTAATTCAATTCCATTGTATTTTCACAGAACCCTATTAAATAATTATTGATCGAAATTGCCAATTTACTACCCAAAGAGGACATTGTTTATCATCATACAATGACATTTGCGAACGATTCAGCTGATTCAGACAGGCTGTTGTTATGTCTGATTCATTCAATCACCCTCTGTTTCATAATCACTCGCTAACTTAACCGCCACTTAACTCTAACCCTGTCCTTTTCAAACATTAAACAAAGGATGTTTATTTATTTAGACACACATTACACGTTACAAACATTAGAATACAGTTTTGATTTGGTTCGGAACATAACTTATGTGCGCACAGCAAAACAATATAATCAGTAAGTGTTGAGCAGACGAATAGCAACTGTGGAGCAAACATATTTGAGGACCAGATTTATAATAAAAATAAGTAAATAAAAAACAAAGTAAATGAAGTAAAGTACCTACCTACTAAGGTACATAAGACAAAGACAGTATTAAAAAAACAACTTTCATTAGATAGAGGTGGACCACTTTTAACACGTTACTAGAGTTAGCGAGTGATTATGAAACAGAACCCAATCCAATTAGTCCTAATTTGACTCTATATTCATGAGGTGTAGACACTAATCCTCTCATTCATAATCACTCACAACTTAATTCGAACTGACGAGCTAACCTATTAATATACCAAATGTACCAATTTAACCAATAAAATTTGAAGACATGTAATAGAAGTACACAGCTGGACATGGGTCTCTCCCCAAAAGTGTCATGACGAAAAAAAACATCAGAATATCATATAAAAGCATTATTTTTAATATGTTTTACCATGCCAGTAAACTATTATAACATTACTAGCTTCTGCCCACGGCTTCGCCCGCGTGGTACCCGGATAAAAAGTAGCCTATGTGTTATTCTGATGTATGAGCTATATTACTGTAAAGTTTCATTAAAATCCGAACGAATCCGAACTTTCACGCAAGTTTTTGCGTGAAAGAGTAACAAACATCCATCCTCACAAACTTTCGCGTTTATAATATTAGCAGGATGCCTTAGAAGAAAGACAAATTCAGAGATCGTGAAACAGTTATATGATTTTGAGACAATGCCCACGATTCCATGTCATGTTATGGCGAACAGTATACTGATTGTAGTAGGCACTCGTGAGTATAATGCTTATTGGCAGCGATAATACAAGCTCACTTCCTAGATGACGATTACAATTGATTAGATGAAAGAACAATATTTCAACAGACATAACATCGACATCAGATGGACGTATGAAAGACAGATTTATGTATTGAATGAAGAAAATTTCATTGTATTCGATGAACCAAAGACTGGGTTGAATAGAAAAGAAAGTTAAGTTGCAGAAATAACGTTTAATTAAAAGAGACTGAAAGGTCTGAGGTCAGACCATTATTAACTCAGCAGCGAGTTTATTCAACAATATCGTACGTAAAAGCTTTTAATGCGCTCAACTCGACACAATCAAATCTTGAAACTTGAAAAGTGAAAGAATGGTTTTCATTTTTATTTTGTGCAAAAATGGGCTAGGGAATTAATAAATAGATGTAATTTTTTTAAATTTGAGCCTCTCTTACCGTGTTTGCATATGCGTTTTTTGCGTTCGAATATTGATAATTAGTACTTACTAATCTGTGGCAGAATACCCATACTTATTCAGATACCTGAAGTTTATTTACATTATGATGCAGAGACTTATAGCGATTGCAAAAAATACGCATTACGATAAGCCGTTTCGGAAATAAACCTCTTAAACGCTCATACTCTTACGCTGTCTCCTGTCGTCGAGGGAAATAAATGCATCAAACCACATACATCGCATCAGAGCGACATCACACATGGACACTGACGAGGCAAAGCCTTAAACCAAAGCTGGTCAGCATCATACCTGGTGAAGGTTTTTGTAGTTGAGACAGGTGTAGGCATGGAACACGAATCGTTGAGAAAGTGACACTGATGCCATCGATATTTGAAAAAAGGGGATCGTGAGAAGCTACTAACAAGTATATGTTTAATTGAAAGAATGATGATGAACCTCAAATCAAGATAACACTGCATTAGTACCGATTGTCGGGGCATTCTTTGAGTGACGATATATTCAGGAGTTGGCTTTTACATATATACTGATGATGATGTTGTTACAATATGTAAGTAGATCCAATAAAATAGCACAACAATACATTTGGCAGTCGTCAAGTGTACCGGGGATTCATGACCGGAAGGAAATGGCGCACCCAATCAAAACTCGGTTCAGCGGCATAGTGCACAAGTGACAGTTGCGTAAGGAAGGGGTGCGCTGATATGGGACGGAGTGGTGCCGTGAGAAAGCATAAATCCTGGGCAGCTGTGCGAAATTGAACAGTATGTCGAAGCTGTTAATGATGAGTTCGGTGTGAAGTGGTGCAGATAATTGTGATTCAGGAAGCAATCGCAATAACTCTGATATCCTGGCCCCTTAGACAACAATCACTTTCTGTTGGCGTTAACGCCTGCAGAAAGATTGAATTGTATGGAAATTACATTAGCTGTTGAGGTTTCACGTGACTGCTGCCAAGTTTTTCCTGGACAAATTTTCGTTAAAGTAAGTGTGAGGTATTTGTCTAGGAGCCTTGGACAGTGCAATTTGCAAGTAACAAAACAAATAAATAAACTCCCAACAGACAGTACATAATCCTGACCACACTAGGATTCCCTGTGTCATGGGTATCGGGAACTACGAGAACCGAGGTGCCACAGCACGCAGGCCCAGAACAAACATGCAAATAATTGTCCCTTCTTTGTAAATGGCAATTTGACAGAACCGGGTCTCCGTTTCTTGAGAGTTCTTCGCACAAAGTTGGAACAGTGTCTTGTAAATCGGTACTTAAATTTCGATTCACAGAATTAAACTTTTGTTTTATCGGTATAATAATTTTAGTCACGAACTGAACTAACGAAGCTAATGAGTTATTAATAAACAAGAAGATATAACTTGATAAATTGAATACACGCAGTATAAAAAACCTATTGTAAATCGAGAAACCTTATCAATCCTACAAAGTAAGTTAGGAGCATTTCCTATATTATGAAACAAAATATTTGGGCAAGGTTTAGGCAAAACTAATGGGATAACAATAGATTATCCCATACTTTAAGTTAACTTGATTAGAAAGTTTTCCGCGTTAATATTTGTGTTAATTCGATTAGTTTTACTCCCTCGTGGATACATTACTACGAACATTAGCAGAACTATCCTAAATAGAAAAGATAACGAAGATATTTCCATTAATAATAAATAATTTCCCCAAATATATGATAAACAAGTATCGTACCTATAAATTTTCGATCAAACACAACATGTTTATATCAGCACGCTTAAAATAAATTAATTATATTAACGCTATTTCATACGTGCGATATAGTATTAAAGTTTAAAATAGCACGCATACTGATTCAATCATAAAAGGACTTCCTTTGCGAAATAATTTTAGCGGTCATCATTAGAATTCTATTCGCTACTCATAACTGTTGTATTGCAATGAAAAAATAACAGTGCCCATACATATCATGCACCATGAAACAATGTCAATGGGGCATTCCACTATGCGTCATGAAAAACAGTCTAAGATTACGATAGTCAATCAAATTAAATCAGGAATAGTATTACAGGAAGACACGGTATTTCAACGTGTTAGTAGAATACAAATAAGTAATGATCGTGCAAATCAATAGTACCAATGTAGAGGTTACTACTATTGACAGCTCAACGACCTTGACAATATTGCCAAATAAGGTGTGAATTAAATTTCATAGCACGTCGGCTTTGTTTACAACACAAAACCCGAGTAAAATTACTCAAAATGTGATAAGCCTGCAATAAATTCGCATGCGTTACAAAACGTCTTATATTTAGATCTACATGGAGAGCATGTGAGAGCATTTTGCATTCGGATAAGACACAGAAAATTCAATGAATCGTAAATTCAATGACATCGTGAAAGGCCAAGGTCTAAATAAGCATTCCTTCCACTGAGGGGACAAAAACAACCTTAGAAAATAAAATACTTAAAATAAACGGCCAACGATATGCAGAAAGAGAAAAAGGGAGAAAGAAGTCTACTGCAATGAAAGTAAACAACGTAAAGTTGTTCTTGAAATTGAAAGGACAATTACTTGTGTGAATGAGAATCGAATGCTAACGATGTCGCAGTGCGGTGAAACACAATGCAAAACAAGGAATACAATTACCCTCGCGATTACCCTCATTGATCGGAGGATAGCAAACCAAAAAGCAAATCTTTCTTTTGAAATGATCTGTACACCAAGGAAACAAATCGAAGAAAAGATCGAACCTTGTAAAACCCCCTGATTCTTTATGCCTTTACTTTAGGGTAAAGCACTGTAAATTAATATTTGTCAAAAATGTTAGTATTAGTTTGTCTAATCTACGCAGCAGGTGGTAAACTCGTTCTTGATACATACGGTTATCTAATGAGATCCTCAACATTTATGCCTTGTGCAAGCAACTCGGTCACAATATTTGTTGCGTAAACTTGCGTGTGGCAATGATACATATGGAAAATATTTACTACAAACAACAAAGATACTTATAAATAAAGAAAAGTAAAGTAGGATACAGTGCACACGTGTTGATTAGAACGAGTAACATATGTAGAAAAATACGCACAATCCATCTTTCTTTGACGATAGTCTACGAGCTCGAGTTTAGAGCTAAACTCAGGAGCCGTGAGAAATAGAGAATTAAATAATTGATTATTCAAAAAACAACAAAATACCTTCTTAGACCAACTCGTTTTGTCTGTCCAGATAACTTTAATTATAATAATTTTACTTCCACTACCGTTGTAAATTACACTTTCTTTGAGTTATTTCCAAATAAAAGTAATGTTGTTAACAAATAATGTTTACGAAAGTAAACATTGAAAAAACATTTCACGTGTACCCCACAGTTCAAATTCCTTTATTTTATCCAATTTCGGGTCTGAGAGGCAAGGGTGTATAACCTTGCAGAAATTTATCCACCCCTAGGAGGGTGAGTCGGACGTGGGACGCATAAAATCTCCGTTACCATAGCAACCAAGGCCGACACGACAATCCTCCTGCAAAACCATGATATGCTCAAACAGAGTTTTAAGATTTCATAGACGCCACAACACAATGGCAAGTCTAGGATGGATTAGGGACGATATTTCAAAGTCCAACAGATCGCCATAGTTAGTTTAGAATCAAACTCCATCAAGCAGGCGTTGCTACACTGCTAAAAAACGATTCAATATTCGTGACTAAGTGATTGCGACAATACACGCACAACCAATTTTTTAAGTCACAGAGACCTAAAATTATGAAGTTATATTATTTTTTTGGACTGGAAAGGATGAATTTCCGAAAATCTACTTTGAGAATGCATTAGAAATATGAAGTTTGTCATAAAAATAACTACTCACGAAATCACTGGCGTTCTATTAGTAGCTACATCAAACAAGACAACCAAAAGGGGACTTTGTTTTAACGCAATATGATTTTATGGGAGCTTCTTTATTGAGCTACTACATCATTGACTAACTGATAGATTCACTAGAAAATAGTGCGCGATTCGCTCGCAAGTGATTTTAAACCGCATCAATGTAATGTGTACCTGATCGGTTTTGAGATGTGGGACAAACATTATTACTATTTGCAAACGATTAAGTGTTGTAGTAATAACCACAAAGATTCAACCGACACAAAGATGACCATTGCAGAAAATTAAGTAGATTTAAATTCAAAATCATAAGACTAAACCGCTTAAGTTTTTGTTTGAACAGGTGTGGTACTTGTTCAAACAAAAACTTTTGCGGTCCAACATGAGGAACACAACCGTAAAATAGTTGGTATTTTTAATTTAAAAATTCAGTGGCTGTAAATTCTGCAGCGCAATAAAATGGTACGAGCTGCAGGGGATTAGAGGAACAGGGGTGTTTCAGACTGAGGCCATATAAAAAGGTTTTCCTTGGAAAGTTGCAAGACTGTATTTTGATATTGAAATAGACAACAGCAAATCTGTTTTTGAAAATATCGGTAAAATAGGAGCTTTTAAAACTAAATGCTTCCATTTACAAATTACAATGAAAACATTAACGTCTCTTTTAGCTTTAGGTGAACAATTATAATCCTACGGATTTTATGGAAATGACATTCATTCTGCCGCCATTGTGCTGTTAATAGATATATATATCATACAAGATTGCAAAGTAAACTTTGCCCTTTTGTTTGGGTCCTCTACTGGAAAAATCTGCGGGGCGTAAGCGGCGAAACATTTCCTTTGAAGAGACCCTTTTCAAACGAGTGGCTGGATTAGGATCACTCGTGTGTACAGTTGAATAGGCTTAATAAGCTTTATCTACTGATATCAAGTTATATATGAAAGTAAATAATAAAGCAGAATAATCTTATCTTACAAACAGGGGTTGACAATATCATTTAAGGAGCGAGAAATCAGTAAGACTACTAGAGAAGAGCACGAACACTAATACATCCAATACATGGTCCGCGTCTGAACATCACATTGAAAGAGCCAATGAGTCAGAAAACAAAGGGCCTAATGCAATTACACCACGCGTAAAGGACAAAGCCTGGACAAATCGATATGTCTAGACATATAGCGGCACAGGAGCAACGTTTGCATTAAAAATTGAACACATCCATTGGGCTAACTTTAATGCCCCAAAACGTGCAGCAGTTGGTATTATAGTTGTGCAGCTACTTTTTAGTTATTATTGCATTTAGAGTCGTGGATCAAATAAAAATAGTATCAAGGACACCAGTTGGGATAGTAGGATATATTAAACTCGGGTCATAGAATTTCTGCTATGTAGATTTCCCCAGTGGCACAGCCTAGAACAAAATCTTGACGGAACTTTATTCCATAGTCAATAATGACTATATTGACGTAATAGCTAGATATAGATATTATGTCAATATAATTATATACATTCATCTCTCTGGTTTTATCCGAATAACAGAATATACGAAAAATATGAACTTTTATTCGTTTTTTCCTAAACTAATTAAGAGAATAAATCTGAAACTGAACGAGGGATTTTTGAAAAGGTGTAGGCGTTATTTCACTGATTAAAGTACATTAAAGAGTAGCTACGGAGATGAAATATATTGAATGTTAAGGTCGGGTAAGGGTTCTATGGTAGCAGTACAAATGGTGCGTGAGCCTGAAGTTCAAGGACAGGCTTTTCATTTCAAAAGTGCTTTTAAACACCGTCAATACTTGAACCTGGGAAAAGTTGCGTAGAAAATATAGTAGTGAAACAAATTCCATAGTTGAGATGAGAGCACTTTAAAATATGAAAACAAAGCAAGGTCGTTCATGAATGTGAACAGGGCATAGACTAATACCTCACGCTTACTTTTCCTTTCACGCTAACGCAAATTTATCAAGGTAAAACTTGGCAGCTGTTACGTGACATTTCCACAGCTAATGTCATCCAAACAATTCAATCTTTCCGAAGGCATTATAGGCGTATTTGTCTAGACCCCCCTGGACGGTATTCTTTAAAATCCGGTATTTCCTAAATGTTTCAATCAAGGTTATATTGAAACATTAAATACTCCTGTATATCAAAGAAGATTTATTACTACGGAAAGGTCATTTACATGTGAATGTATATACTACATATTATGAAGATAGATCTTCTACGATACCATTAATTGGCATACATTTTTTCCTTCACTAACAAAAATAGGATTTTTTGTTGATATATAAAATTCAATACACGACTGCCACTTCAGTCAATTAAAGCAATGGGTTGGTGTAAATGGAATTTTACACACAACACTTAACACGTAAATAAAAATATTTTATGAAAATCATCCTAAAATATTTTTGCTGTACACATGTTGACACTGAGCAATTTCATGACACCGATTTATCTAGACCGAACTGAAACGTTCGATCTTAACGATATTGTCACTAATAGCAAACTATTACACATAATAGCAGGCCATTACAGAAACAGTACAAAAGCAGTGATGCTTAGCCTCATTCGTGCAGGTTAGTTGCACATCCCCTTGTGAATGTATGTAGCACAAGTGGTACTGGAATTAAACTAACAAAGTGTGCTTGAGCTGGCTGAATTTTCAAAGTGCCAGTATTCTTACATTGTTAATATGAACCACGCAACTACTTAACTAGATGAGCAAATCAATAATAGGAAAAAGGATGCAATGCTTTCATATTTCAAATTTTCTTTACATTTTGTTTTTTAACTGTAACGAATTTCTGTAAGATTAGGATGTACGCCTATCTAATGATCTAAAATAATATATATTTTTTAACTGTCTTAACCCGGCCCATGTCATTGTTGCCAGTGCTCGTGGGACGAATTAAGGATTTATTTGGAAAAAATCGAGCATTTCGCTGGTATACAAAAATGTTACAGATTTTTATATTATGAAAATGTATTTTTTTATCATTATACATCTATTAGTCCGTAGAGCAGCTAGAAGATGAAGTTAGTATGAAAAAAAAATTCAGCGCCAGTCGCGGAGCATGCCACTAGCACAAGATTTTTCATTCATTAATAATCAACCCAAGCTGTTATACTTTTATAAATATTTTTTATGGGTGAGTTTACTTTTGTTTTTATTCGAAAAAGTAAGAAAAATAACGTGAGCAAGTGAGGATTTGATGATAGTAGAGTACCTGCAGGATAGAAACCGTAAACTAGGGATTACAAGCGTATCGCGATTTAATTGTTATCAACGATTTCAAAAAAGGAGTTTCAGAATTCGATTTTTTTTGTGTATGTTACGCTTTATCTCCGCCAATTGTGAACCGATTTCAATGGGTCTTTTTTTAATGGGTAGTTTAGGTATGCTTCATGGGTGGTCCCATAAAAAAATATGAAAAAATCCTCCTAAGGGTGAAAAAATGGGTTGAGCATATTGGAATTTTTATCATTTTCCCGTTATATGAAGTCGATTTTTTGACATTTAATGTCTTATCTATTATGACAAAAGCGGATATGAAACTGCATTACTTACCACCAAACTCAACATTTAATTACGATTAGAAAATTACAACATAACGACAATTTCATAGGTAACGAACCAACTAACACATTGTATATAGAAATCTTTTTCCAACTCTGCTTGAATCTTGAACAGCGTTTCAGTATTTGACCGTTAGTGCATTTGTTTCACTTTCTAAATTTTAAATTACATACAAATGCATCTTATTATAAAGTTTATAAGATACTTTAATTTCACTTGTATGGTTTCACTTTAGCTTACATAACTTCTCATCAAAGCTACGAATAATAATGTCCATTAAAAATAAGACAAAGACTGAAAAAGTGGTTTTAAGAATAAAAAGTATATAAGTATTATTTTTATAAAGGTGTTCGGTACCTACATTAACATAATGCTTATTTACTCATTGCCAAACAAGATAAACCATTATCATACTAATTAAAAGCCTTTTATTAAGGTTCGTGAACTTTGTTAATGAATTTTAAGCAAAAACGAATGATGAATGATTACTATGAAACCTATATTTAAGGTCAGGAGAATATAATAACTGTCAAAATATGTTATGGATAGTAAAATAGTGGTTTAATAATGAGCAAGATTCGAACTAACTTCTACGATGTTTAATCAAGAAGCCTGCTTGCTCCTCCTTTAAATCTTAAGGCATGCCAAACTAAGAGGGGTTCGCTGAACCATAAATTAGTCTGAGTCTAGCGTTCGTTACATTAGGCGTCTGTTTGGCGACTGAATTACTAAGTACTCGTACACTGCTCTTTCTCTTCAATATCAGGCATCAGGTGAATCAGTAGAACACTTTTAAAAGCATTAAGAGTGTGTCAGACTGGAGACAACTTTGACATCAGGTTTTATAGTACAGAGCGACTCAGTATATTTTCTCCGTCAGCCCAACGTAACGAACGACCGACCCTCAATGACTCATTCATCACAGACTCATCATCATAAAATCTGACGATAGTAGGGACGTGACCCTCATCGACATTAATTAGCAAGCGAAGTGGTCGTTTCCGATTAATTACCTTCCTGACAGTAGTGGGTTGGTCAATGTTGGATTGTAATTGACAATGTAAGTGCATTTTCGCAATTTGCTGCAAAACTGATGAAATGTAATCAGACTCTTGAGGTTATTTTTTTAAACCATTTTTGAAAATTACTGATGACAATTCTAACAGATAGAATTTAGATTTAGTTGGTTTACCAATGACTAATTTGATCTGAAGGTAAGGTACTAAGATATTGGTTCGAGAACTTAAGATAAGAAAAACTAGTTATCAAATTAAAATGAGATATAAACAACATCATAAAGCTATGAAGTTGGAACGCGTTCCTTACAGCTACTTCAACGAATTAGTAAATAATTCAGGAACCGTGTAGTTAAGTAAAATTTATTTATTTGTTACAAACGTTTGTTGCTGAAAAGGTCAAATAAATTACCAATTATGAAATATTGTATCATAATTTTACTGACACACTTCATTAAGATGCTATCGACCGATAACAACTTTAGAAAAATAAAAACGAAAACATACTCACATTCTGTAGGCGTTAAGGGTCTTCGACATTATACAACTGGTAGTCTACTAACAAGCACACTTCACTGCACTAGAATGACGTGAATGACGTCATTATCACAAAAGAATTACTAGCACTGTATAAAGAGTATACAAAAATACTAAGCCACTATAACTATATCATATAATACTGTCCACTGAAAAGGTTAAAATTTATGTTGATCACTAAGCTGCGGCCTTGGAAGGACTATAAGCTATCGTCGATGAAGCCTAAGATAACATAGCTAAAATAGACACAACATAAGCTTTTGCATTTGACGTCAAAGAAGTTTTGATAATTTGGGACCAGATTTATAAAAACTTTCGGTCATTTTATTTATCTTCCCGGGGCACGGGTCATCCACGTGTATTTTGGCACAGATGCTAACGGAAAATAAAATCTTGCCAATTGTTGCACAATTCCCGAACGCTTGAAACGGCAATATACAGAACGCGGTATACAGAACGAGACGGATACATAAACTTACGATCGAAATAGATCAACTCCTACGCATCCCGGCGGTTGGTTTGCCTGTGTCGTTGATCCCTTTGGATCATTCGCCAGAATTATTGTTTGTTTTGGTATATATACTATAATCTACTGTTTAGTAAATAACGTAACATGTGAAAGAGCGTATTGACAAACAATTCAGATAAATATTATTACGAAACTACGCTACAAATTTAAAAGGCGATGTTACTAAGCCAAATGCCAAATACTTTGAAAAGTATGTAATTATCGTAAGCAGATTTTCAACGCCTACGTTTTAAATAATGAGCAACTGTCTTGTCTATTAAATTATGGATAGTGAATTCTCGGAAGAAATAGATTTTAGAACAAAATTTATGATACATACAAGTAAAAAGCTATTCTAATTATAACAGCTAAGATAAGATTCATTCAAAATAAAACTAAAACTTTAAATGAATTCTGGCTATTGATAGTAATAATATAATTCAATAATACAGTACAGCGCATGCTGAAGAATTCACAAAAGACGGACGATGCATGACTAGATGAAAAGCGATAATTGTGGTTGTAACAAACACATTACTAACCAAAGACAAATGAAGAACAAACATCACACGGAAACAATATCTCTTGAAACATTCAGCGAATAGTCGATCGAGACGAGACTACAATCAAACGCTCGGACAAAGAACAGAGATGTCATATCATCAATGATATATTCAAAAAGAGATAGTCTTGACTCCCGGGTTATAAGCTGTTTGATACCAAGCATGTTAAGATTTCCTAGCTCAAAGTGAGTGTCTTGCGGTACTCCTGGGAAATCTCAAGCAATGCAAAGGAGCTTTACATAAAGCGTTCGATAAAGGAATCTCTTTTGCAAGTTGAAGTCAAATAAGCTGTACGAACCATTTCTTTGAATAATGTATGGTGCAGACCGATAAGTATTGTTAATACGTTCCATTGTAATAGCTATTAAGACTTGGTAATTTACATGCATGATTTTATTTTGGTGATTGTGAGAACATTTTTAAAATATTTCAATCTCTGAAATCCTTATCTTAAAAAAAAAAACAATTGTATGTATGAAAATTGAGATTTCGGTTTCACTTGCTTTAACCAAAACTTGCCTTTCCATTTCTGTCATAAAATATTAATTACTTAGATAAATTAATTGTGTTGTTGATTTACTGCTTATATAAAATGAACTCTGTTCAATATTCTATAATAAGCATTCTTTTCAGCCGAACCGAATATAATATTTCAGTGCATTGATATCTTAGACAATGGATGATGCCAAAAGAAATTGGCATCAGCTAACACAGATTATAAATATTTTAATGCGAACCAAACCAGGTCAAACTTTTACAAAACGTTCAATACTATTATCGAATGTGTTTATAGTCCGTAACGACTGTAAAATAGGTCACAACTGGAACTGCAAAATTATAGTGTGTTTAGTTCTCTTTGTACACTAGCAAATCTATAGATACATTTACAGGCATAAATTAGAGCACAAGGATTTAAAACTAAATACAAATCTTATGATATGGTGATTAGTTTAAAGAAAATACTTTAGTAAGCAGATTTAACAAAACAAAACGAAAATAGTTAGTTGACAATAAAATTATACAATTCTGATAACAATACCCAGGAAATTATAAAACAACGGAGTGCTTATAAGTTCAATAGAATTTTCTCTTCGCAGAGAAAATTATTTATTCTTGAATAAGAACAGTGCGCTAGAACAGACACACCAAAATGCATTTGTACAGTCTTTGATTACTTGCGCTGCGTGCAATATTTCTTTGCAATATTTGCAGTCAACATAAATTTAATGAATTGGTAGCTGGACGCATTAAATAATCGATAGTAAAATATAAAACTAAAATTTTCAAAAAAAAACTGTCAATAAACTTAGTGATGCATGTAGGTTAATTTTTACAAAATCTAAAAACAATATTACTGACTTTTGTTAATATAAGTTGTATTGACAAAAGTCGAGGGCTTTTGTTAATCTAAACTATCTAAGAAGTTACACAAAACGACTGAAAAACACATTACAAACCGTTAAGCAGTTTCGGAGAAAAATTAAAAAAAAAATAAACGCCTATCTACCTACTTACTTTGCGTTACGGATAAAAACATACCTACTTCTGTTTTTAAATTTAACGGAGGGGGCTTAAACCCCGTATCGAATGTAGTAATTCGATATAGTGTGATATCTTGATATATTTCACGTATACTTGATAAAGGCAGACGTACAAAGTAAAATAAACAAAAACATTAAATTTGAATAGAGTTGAAAATTTAACGCGGACACGTAATCGATAAAATATACAAGACCTCGTTTACTAACACGCGATTACGTTAAATTTTTCTATACAACTATAGCATATACATACGACCGATAAGCAGAAATAAATAGTGTGCACTAGAAAATTTCAACGGACGAAAGCATAATCCTAGACTTTAAAGATGTTTTATAACATACAAACACTGTCACTTCATAAAACCATACGGTACTCGGGACGGGTCAAAAGGGCGCGTAATATTTTCAAATATGTTATTTGCCGGTTCGCGGTAAAAACGAGTGATCCGTCCGGTCGCTTCGGGATCTAAATGCGTACTAAAGTGAATCGACTCGCGCCCACGAACTCACCGGTGGCCTAGTGTGGCGCACGCAGCAAGCGCCACTCGATTAGCATTATCGAGTCGATAGTTAAAAAAACTAAACCAACAAGTGAATTGACACTATCGCTGATGGAGATAATTTTATATCCAATCTATTTCTGGAACTCAATCAAATTCACCATTACTTTTTACTAAGACACGATAAAAAGCAACTAATCAGTGGATTTATTGAGATGGACTTTCTCATTTTGCCGTTATTCATGGTTACGTCATATGTAATGTTGTTAATCTAACATGAGGTATCTGTAATGAAGTCGACCTATATCATGAGCAACTGCTACGTGCATTGCCTGTTTACGAATCAGTAATTGAGTTTTAACTTCATCCACAGAATCGTGTCATCTTCACTCACTCCGAAGCCTAAACAAAATCATTTATCAATTCTATATCATCTTCACGAACGAGTTTCATCACAAAATACCATCAAAACAATATCATCGTTTAGTCGTTTCACCACCCTAGTTTGCCAATTACGTTACCCACCCCAACCCCTCACACACACGCAGATTGTGCAACACGTCGGACGCACACCTACAAGCGCAATGCAGGGGTGGCCATGCATCGTGATGAGTTGAAATGATATGAGAATTTTTAGGGGACGCTTAAATCGATATTTCATCTCAATTATTTAATTTTTTTGATGCATGTTAACTTTCCAAAAGTGACCGTCGGTAAACATCGCAAATGACCGACATATATTATAAACATTTTAATCACAACCCAATATGCTAGCAACCGGACATCCAGATTGCGAAAACAAGACGATAACGCTGAACATGCTAACAATACAAATGATGGTAGTTTCCTGATAGATAACAAATTTCATCGAGAGTCCCGCCGTCGGGAGAGAGATAATAAGGATGCTGAGGGTGAGGTACAAAAGCCTAGGTATAACCTAAGACCCAAGTGAAAACGTTACATAGAGTACAAGGTCAAATTAATCGATAGGGCAAGAGAGCTAGCTAACGCCAATAACACTTCTAGCAAAATAAACCATTTCAGCTTAAAGTTCTGAGTTCTGTGAAAGCTGGATTTTGTGTGATTTTGGATTTTGTGTGTGAGCTCTTGGAGTTTTTATTGTGCTTCTAGCTTCGGTCTCTAGCTTCGCTCGCGTTGTACCCGCGTAAAGTACAAAGCTTTCTGTTATTTAAAAGCTAGCCAAATTAGCAATTTCACGTTTTAGACGTAAACATTAGAATTTTCCTTCTAATATCTATTTCAAAAGTAGCATTCCTTAACCAAAGGTTTTGCAGGATGAATACAGATAAACTGACAATCCAGTTCGTTTTTTAAATGCTTATTTCCCTGGTGCAGTAAAAGTTTCTGCTCATACTCAAACACGGAGTTATTTGAAATTCAGCAGCGTTTTCTCGGGATTTAATTTTCCAGCTTTTCGCGTCCCAGCTTACGTAAGACTGCGGAGACTTTCTTTAAGGAGTAACTAAAATATAAGTATTTCCACGACAATAAATGGTTTGGTAAAGTTCTTGATATTAATATTAACAACGTTCGAGTCCTGGAATAGGTAAAAAATGGCCGAGATAATGCGACTTACATTACGTTAATTCGAGACTGCTATTAACCAATATGAACCCAGAATTTATGAAACTCGCACAATTTTGTCAAGGTAAATACCATAATAATGCCATCAGGATTATCTAGGATACGAAACAAAATTGACCTTGACCCCATGAAAGAATTGAAATCTCTGAGGTCAGAATTCTGCCTACTGATAACGCTAACTCAGACCATGATAAACGGCTTTTGATAAAACAAATGTGATAACGAAATGCTTAGGTATCCATTATGATAATGTTTCTAGGTGACATTCGTCTAATGCTAATTGTTATTGATTGACTGCCGCGAATTAGCTTAGCTAGGTTTTGTCGTCATAGTAATGAAGAAGACATATTACAGCTATAATTCTAGCAGCATAAACAGAGCTGGTTTGACAAAGCTTTATAGTCCAACTTCCGGTTTTTCACTAGCGTATATTTTTTTTAATATCATCCAGTGACTAAATATCAGCAAAATCGCACAGTCGACAATTTCTAAAGTTCGTAATTTTTAAAGTTTATGGAAGACAATTATGGGTGTCCCCTACCACTCGTATTGAGATCACTCCGTGACTATCTGACACTAAACGCTTTACTCTAAGCAAGTCCACTGACCCTGATAAATAAATAACGTCTTATGAAAACGAAATTAAAACCGATATTTCGTTTGTATTTTATTGTTATTCTGCGCCTAATGGAACGTAACTGCATTTCAGAGTAATCTTTTCGTCAGTGATTTCAAGACTAGCGGTGATAATCATAAATCGAAAATTCAGTCTTTGAATTTTAGAAAGAAGAAATGATCTTATGGTCTTCATTGTTCATCGAACCCGATCAGTGGTTTCGCTAAACTGTTATTGAAATTAATTTGAATTTGCATTTACAAAGTCACGTCATGGTCACCCTTTGCTACATATGATACAAAGTTTGGAGCAGGTTCGTGCAGCAAACCTAATTCCGGTAGTTCCATGTACAAAATTGACTCGACAAAGTTATACATAAGCCTTTCTATCTATGTCAATTATCTTGTAACGTGGAACACACGTAGAATCTCAGATCGCTAGAATTTTGCAAAAATTATAAAATACGCAACGTAATGCATTTTAGACCTATGGCTGTTTTGTTACTTCTTTGTTTTTTTTGAAAGTTTTAAGGTTTGAAAATCAAAATTTTTCGAGCGAGTTTGGAAGCAAGTTCACCAGTTTTTAATCGATCGAAAATTTAAGGATAAAATTATATGCGTCAAAATTCAAATCGCAGCGAAATGTTTAGTAAAGTTTTTCATTTCACAACGAATTCTTCACTAGACGTGAGAAATTATAGCCATTTTGCCAAACCTTATCAAAAATCGCGAAACGAAAATTTATTCAAATTAAATAACAAAGCATTGATTTGGAGATTTTCACTCACAAACAATGAACTTTCTCTTTTGATCCCGAATGTTGATGCTGTAAGAACTTACATAAGGAGGCTGGGGAACGAAACCTTACAAAATTAGAAAAACCTATTGAAATTGGTTCAATTAAAGAAAATAACTTTAAATAGCAATCCTTGTGAATGTAACTGATGTTGTGTTACGTTTTAAAGGAGCGAAAACACGGGCAGTAGCTACTAGTAATATAATTTTACACGTTAAACATGATACATAGGTAAGGTATTGATTTCAAGAACTTATGTTAGCCGTCACATAGATAATGATTGGAAATATGCAATACAACAAGCTACCAAGAAGTAACACCACTATACTTCCGATAGAAAGTTAGGGTTAGGGTGGAAAAGTTTACCGCGGAAGAATGCGCAAGCGTACCCAGTCTTGGCTGACAAGGCATCTTGAAGAAACATAGTGATAATTTTAGGCAGTAGGAGTCCGGCATAACAGAATGCCTCCGCAACGAAAGGGTATCCATAATTGATTTCTTCACCTAAAAAAAGGCATAGTTTTCACGATTATGAAACCATAACGGCACTAGACATGTGTGCCTACGCTAGATCGTTCATTTACCATGTAACCGGGTTTTTCTTTGTCATCCAGGTAGAGGGAAAGTAGCTCTGGAAGAGAACCTGGTAACCGATGATGAAAGGATTCGATGCGCTTCATAAAGGCTATTTTCATCAAAGAGCTGATCAATAATGTATTACTTAGGTACTAATAATACCAGTTGTAGATGCAGTATCGACCATGTTAAATATACCATAGTGGACATTGACGATATTAATATAGGTACAAATAATATCTAAGGGTGTAAAGAGGTAAGTCTGTGGGAAAATAAACCTGTCCACAGCGATACTCGTACACTTAAACCACGTAGCTGCTCTTCAATTACATTCTTGTTTTATTCTTTTCTGAAAACGTGTCTATAACGCTGAAGTCCAGTGACGATGGCCGAGACTCCGGTTTTTACTCGTCCTAACCTAGCTATTATAATTAGCAGTATATACTATCTTAAAGAATTTAATTTAAGAAAGGAGCGAGTACTGAGATGACGACTGATAGAGGAGAGTGGAAGAAGAAAACATGTTGTGCCGACCCCACGTAATGTGGGATAAGGACAAGAAGATGATGATACATTTTAAAGAACTGGTGATAAAATTATGAGGATGCTCAATAATCAAGGAGGGAGATGTTCCCCCCACACACACATAACTGAAAGCCTTATTACCGTACAAAAAAGCTAAAACATAAGTAGGAAAGGAGGTAGATGAACTTAAAGCCGAAGGCCATTCGGACTGTGTACGTAATACGACTTCTAATTTACTGTATTTTAGTAATTGGGGTGGAAAATACAGTGAGTTACATATAATACAATCAACACTAGAATTCCGCAACAAATACTTTCCTCGGCGTACCGACCGGCACTCGGTAGTTCTTAAATATTTTCTCGACTGCACGTTCCGCGAGAGCGATCGATCGAGTGACTCATGTAGCCAGAAGCGGTCATGGTCATTGTCTTTTTGGATTCTGATTTATTTATTTACACAAACAGATATGCGGCAGACAGAACGACGCTGCCGGTGCAATACAGAAATACTTCGGATATAATTTGAATCTAAACGAAATAGTTCCATTTGTGCATTTAATATATGTAATTCCAAAAGAGAGAATACAATCATGATAAAACTATTGCAAAACTGATAATGATAAAGCGAGGAAGGACGCGCGCTACATTTTTAACAAAATTTTTGAAAAAAATAAACAAAAGGAAAGAAGCAGCAGCACAACAATCGTCGAATCGAAACATCGACGTAAGGTTGATTTTCAATCATAAATATAATGTTCAAAGTCCGGTATCATGCAAGCTGTAAGTGCACATTCACTTTAGAAAAGGCCAAAGAAAGATATCAACGAAATTAACTATCATTATCGAAGAAATAATGAAAAGCTCGGTGAGCCATCTGCTGAATAAGATGAAGAACATAATAACTTTACTACGGGTAAATTCGTTATGAAAGGTGTAATTATTACGAATGAACTCTATATAATTATAAAGATGAAAGAATTTAGATTTACGACGCTTTCGTACGAATGAATGATTTATGATTACTTTTACTTGAACTTCGATAATCAAGATGTTTAATCAAACTTGGGAACGACGTTTTACTTATTTACTTTCTATATACTCTGCTGATCAACACATCTAAAATTAGCAGCGATGGGCTTGCAACGTGCATGCTGTTTTTTTTGTAATTTTTCTTGACATTCTTTTCCATCAAAGACCAAGACATGATATTTTTAAAGACAGGCATTGATAGTATATGAACGCAACAAAATCTAGATATTTCCACAATTAACAGGTTGGTTTAATAAGCAAGCAATTCGAAAAAGTGAACTAATTGAATTAGAAGTAAGGCGGTGAAATTGGTGCTGGGGGAATCAGCCTTTCTATTTCATGAGGCAATTACTTTCCCTTTTTTAATATCATCTAACCATTCTTTGTTCCGCTTTATCAAATCAAAATCGAATCTAAACTTAGTTTTAGATAAATTATATCTAACAATAAATTAATTGGTATTTCAATTTCACTTTACAATTTATTGTTCAGATATAAAGATAATTAAAAGGAGTGGTCTTAACGTGGATTTTTGTTTAAACCTTGTGGGAGGTTTATTATACTTAAGTAATATTTTGATGAACAATCGTAGCGAAGGAAGTGAGATGATTCGTGCCTACCCCTTGGAATGGTTTCAATTAAGAAGACTCTAAGATCATATTATTGGAGAAGACAGCCACCAACAAGGCATACATGTATAAGTACCTATACATATATTATATTTGTATTGTGCCTTTACAGAGTACTATTTTTTCCGAAGATATAAGTCTATCTTTTGTGCCGAAGATAAGCAATAAGTATGTTATAATTTGGAATCAAAAGAGACTAGAACGCATAGATCATGAGATCCCAGAATCTATTACAAAAGTCTACTTACTGATTCATGAAACATAACGCAGTCAACACAAAAGCCACTGGACTAAAGGCACTGGAGGCATTCCGGATGTTAAGGACACGGTAGAATCGAAATAGAAAACAGTGGAATCTGAGTATCTCAGGCGACAAAAACTCGTATGGTAGAGTATGTCAAACTAGTTTATTTGCTGTCGTACGATCGAAAACAGTGACAGTAGAAGTGGGTCCATGCTCTGTGAAAATAAAGCTAAAACAATAGAGCAAGCGGCCAGTGCTGAGGACATTATAAATAAAAAATGACTCGTCCCATACCGATCGCAAATAGCTCGACCGGTCCATTGGGCTCGACAATTTAATAGGTACACTAGGTACAGTCGGCTTTAAAAAAACCAAGAAAGTTAATCTTAAAATAATACCAGAAAGCTGTAGTCAGAAATTTAAAACATTGCAGAAACTGGAAAGGTTTAAAAATTGTTAAGATGCCAACCAAGCAATTATTTTAAAAAATCCTTACCCAGTAAAACTAAGCTGTGCACAAGCTGAAGTTTTCCTAAATATATTAAGCCCAATTCAAACAGACCAGACCTACCAGAAGTTACCTACTGCATTTACTAAACCCTTAACTTATTGGAGTTGACTGTACCTAATGCTGCTATAAATGACTGTGATATAAAACTTGAAATTGAGAAGAATATGCAACAGACAAGGATCAGAAGGGCTGAATATGTTTCAAACTTGTTTCAAGACACGCAAGTACAAGATTATAACAACTAGCATTAGTCCACGGCTTCGTTTGCGCAATTTCCGTATTAAAACAAGATTTATTTAAAGTACTTTTATACCTTGTACTTTTTTCGTTCGTTTCGCCATTCACCTATTTAGCAAAACCGAGCTGTTTTACAAAACATCGGATTTCATAACAGGGTTTCCAACATGTAGAAGCTCTTAAGTCATCAGTGGCTCAGGTGCATTCCTGCTCCTGATTAGTCACGTCACGCGCGGATGGATAGCATCGGGCAGGTGCGGATCATATGTCCTTTGGAATCGATTAGTTGGTACCAGGTACATACCCAATAAACAATGCGCTTTCAGGAATGTTGAAACAGCAGTAATACTTTGGAGACTGATGATCATGTAAACGCTTTTTTTACTTCTAAAGTGACAAACAAGCATATGGCCCATCGGTTGGTAAGAGGTTATCGTAACCTATGGACGCTCGCAACACCAAAGTTATCACTCGCGCGTTGCCGACTTTGAGACATAACAGGTGAAACGTGTTATGTCAAAGTCTAACCCTTAAACCGGACGCAAACATTACTGTTTGGCGGCAAAAATTGGTATGGTGGTGATAGCCGGACGAGTTCCTTCTTTCATAAGAAGTAGTCTTTTTCTCAGCTAGGTACTAAGTACTGATGGTCTCTACAGGTCTGGGATATTGTGGTACCCAGTAGTTCGCCATACCAGGATTAGGACTATGTGTGCGATTACTTTATGCTATTTATTTAACGTCCAAACTTTTGCATTTATAATATACGTAGGATACATAAATAATTTAACCTTTTTTTAACATTAAGTTGACTTGGGACTCAAGGTGTGGCATTTTGCAATTTTTGACAAAGGCTAATCGGTCAATAAAAACGGAAGTAAATGCCGGTATCGGTTTTAAGACCTGATGGTCAGGGTCAAGTCAGATGTCAGGGCGAGACTAGGTACTTGACGATTTTTCTGCCATTCTTTAGTCATACGATACATTCAGTGAGGTTTACGGTTGGACTACAACCGGGCGTATGTGTCCAATCCAAGCTTACGGTTTTAGGGACAAACTTCATTGGTTTCTCAGTATTTCTCAAAGTCAATAGGTATAATTTTATTGTTCTCAATGGCTTCAAGGCTTAATCTGGAGGAAATAGCGTAAATTCACTTAGTTAATTATTATTCTAAATGACAGAATTGAAAATACGAGTACTGTTTCTTGTTTTTTTTTTACATCATCATCACCGCCCACGACTCGCTGGAAACAAACCGTTCGAAAGTGATCTGGCTAATTGGAATCCTACTATTATTATAAACGTGAAAGTTTGTGAGGATGGATGTTTGTTACTCTTTCACGCAAAAACTACTGAACGGATTTTGATGAAACTTTACAGTAATATAGCTTATACATCAAAATAACACATAGGCTACTTTTTATCCGGGTACCACGCGAGCGAAGCCGTGGGCAGAAGCTAGTTGTAAATAATTCTAATTGATACTTGTGAAACCAAAGAATCACTTGTAGCTTGCCACATTAGCTATGCGTCAAGAACTGAGCGCTGCCGTAGTTCGAAGTCGGTACATTCTAAATCAATCTAAATACAACACTAGAGTTGGTCACCTATGAACGATTTTATACAAACTGCCGACCATGATGGCCTCGATGCGATGGCACGGCAGGCGAGTAGCCGGCTGCGGGTTCGATGTTTGCATGTTTTGCAGATATATGTTCCGGGTCTGGGTGTGGTGGTGCCACGGTACTCGTAATTCCTAATAGCCACAACACAGGGGAATCCTAGTTTGGGGTCCAAGCAGAACTATGTATGTATCTGTTAGGGTGTTTATCTAACAAACTTATAAATAAACAAATAATGTTCATATTGTAGAAACGGGAATTTTCACGTACTGCACTATCGGTGTATCGGTTTAAATAGATAATGTGAAAAAGGCCAAACAACACAAGCGCAGTATCACTTTTGGAGTAATTTCTTGGTCCTAAAGTCGACACCATTAGGTTGAATTCCTCAGGACTAAACTAAGAATTTCTATGACAAAAAAAGTAGTCAACAATGGATGGTATGAGTAATACATAGAATTGCATGTTCTGATCGAATGGGAAAATATTGGCTTAGTTCCAGATATTATGTATTCTAGTATTTTTGTTGTGGTAAACTGACAAGCGGGTTTGTTTCACTGGATTAGTAATTATTTTGTATTATTTTATTTTGATCTTAAAGTTTTATCTGCAATCTTTTTGTTACTTAGTAAACAATGAAGAGGTACCATCAGAGGCATTACCGATATGTTGCTTATAATTATAAATGTAATCTCAATACTTATAAATTGTGTAGGTTTTCACTCAATGCATGCATTAATTTGCTTGAAATCTCGCATTGATTCATATTTCCAATGTGGTATAGTTGTGATACTATAGCGAGGCAACTTTTACGCCAACTACTTCCAATATTAAAGTAGTATTTTATCAGGATAGTTAAGCAATGAAATACTATAAAAAAAATACTTTAGAAACCATACAAACACACACTATGAAATCACATTTTTTTTCTTAGTTTTGTCTGCGATTAGTTCTATGACATCACCTAGTATCATAATTTTTGTAAAATCATCTTGTAAGTCAAAAAATTTTGTTGATTCTCCCAATTTTTGTAACCGATCATTCTTAGTAATCACATATCTCCAAAAGTTTATGACACTTCATGATACGAACATTGGCAGAATTGTGACAAATAGTTACAAAAGCCATAATCAAGAAGTGAGTGACATCACCTAATATTGTAAATAAATAAATATAAATAATGCTGGACAATCCACATAGCATCATCTAGCCCCAAGCTAAGCAGAGCTTGTGTTATGGGTACTAGGTGACTGATATTCTTAATACAATAAATTACATAGATAATATTTTTTTATTATACATAGAAAATACCCAGAACACCCGGAACAAATATTTGCAGATTGTACAAACATTTGTCCCAGGGCGGGAATCGAACCCGCAACCACCTGTGTCGCAGGCACTTAAATAAGTTGTCATCAAATACAATAATGTCAAGATTAGATTCAGATCTTGTCGAGTTTTTACAATTTGACATTGAAAGAGGTTGGATGGAGTTGACCTAGCATTGAACAGCAATGGCAGTCATGTTTGTTTTAATAAATTGAATGTTTTTTTGCACATTTCAATGTAAGTTTTGTTAAATTTTGTATGCAGTTAGTTAGTAGGTGCCTACAGGATTGGTTGTGCGCGAGGAATAGGCGTAAATGCACATATTTTTTAAGTTGAGGTTTCTATATGATCTTTGTGATTTCAATTAATAAAAATTGGACTAAATTTCAATGTAAATTTTGATGAATTTTGTAACGCAGTTAGTTAGTAGGTACACATTGAAGTAGGTACCTACAGGCTTGGTTGTGTGTGAGGAATAGGCGTAAATGCACATAGTTTTTATGTTGATGTTTCTATATGATCTTTGTTATTTCAATGATTCAAAATTGGACTTGACTTTGGCTAAATTAGGATTTGATTTGGTTCTAACAAGTCTATATTGAGACTAACAAGTATGCAATACATAGCCATGTGCTAAGTTATCACCTCTGACTACTCCTACTTGGCATCTTCTTAGATCTGCATAGTGACTGAGGAATGGATCTGTTGCTGCATCATGGTGAATAGTCACACTTAAGTTTTGGTGTTGTTGATGCAGACTGGAGGTGTGTGATTGATTGTAAGTCTTATTCTGGTTTTGTATTTTGTATATCTTAGCAGGTGCTCCGATAAGTTGGAAGCAATATTGTTAATGAGACAAATGACTTACATACAAATAAGATACAATGGATTCACTCAAATCCATTATGCACATAAAATACATGTAAAAAGTGAACATCTGAAAGTGATATTTTTTCATTTTTTTACTTTTAGTACATTTTTTATGAGGCTTCAGATAACCATGTATGAATGTGAGTTTTAAATTAGTGTATTCCCTTGGTAACCGCTCAACATAAAAAGCCTGTAGAAGTCCACTGCTGGATATGGGCCTCCCCAAAGAATTCCATGATGAGCAATCTTGGGCCACCTCCATCCACTGACTTCCTTATCAATGTCATTGGTCCATAGGCATAGAATAAGATTTTATTTGGATAATGGATCCTACCGCACTGAGATGACCTTGTAGACCATACATATACTACAAAGATGGCATGAAAAGGCATTTTTTTTTACATTGAGCTAATAACTTGGGAAACTTGTAGTGGAGATTAGTCTTTTTTCATAGCCGCTTTACAACTACTACTACAACGAGGATTAAACTCTTAGGCAAATGATTAGACCTGTTTAGCTCGATTAGTCATCAACTTTGCAAGTGGAAGGTAGGTTTCAGATACAATTATTGCAAGTTGTTTCCTATCCGCAAACCGTCATTTAAATTGACATTAATCGACATCTTAAACGAGACGATGATACAGGACTCTAAAATCGTAAAATAAGTACATTATAACGCAGAAAAAATAAAAAAAGGTTTTAGAATCCGTCTACCAAGCGGAAAATGGCGTTACAATTTCACGGTGTTTTTCCCTTTTGTAATGCAGTAAACAGAACAAATTAATGTAAATCAACTTCGCAGTTAAAGCATCATCATCTGCAAATGAAAATACATAGGAAAAACTAATGAAAAAGCCAAAAATAACTCACCTTTCTAAATAAATTTACAGCAACACAGCACCAAAAAACAACTTCACTACAATTCAATGCAAATTGCAACCAACCAAACAAAACCAATCAAAACTGACTACTGACTGACACTTCAGTCAGGCTTCACGACATGCGTCACTTTAAAACCTTGCAAGGCAGTGTTAGTATTACTGTGGATGCGGTGCATTGAGCCTCTGCCTCGTGAAATCCTGGGCGCAATAAATTCCTCGTAGAAAACTTACCTACACCATTATGAGTCCAACACAATTGCTACACACATCTGGTGGTCCATCTGGACCACCTGAAGCCAGGAGGCTATCTGGCCATTCCCCGTGACTCTTAGGCCTAACGGCTAACGCAAATTTCCACAGCTAATTTCATTTTCATACAATTCAATCTTCGACAGGCGTTAACGCCAACAGAAAGTGGTATTTGTCTGGAAGATTTAGAGTCCAGAAAAGAGTCTAGAGTAAAGAGTAAGGCCCTTACCCGCAACTCCAAGAAAAAAATAAGCAGCAGACGACCCGATCGATTCATTACAAGCAGGGTACATACATATCACAGAACTGGCTAGATGCGTTAGCATCCTAGTTAGGAGTTAGTGCTTACTGGGAATGCTAACGCATCAGGGTTTTGAGGGATGCAAATGGATTAAATTGATTACTTGTTTGGTGTATGTTCTAACTTTAGCCCAACAAACACCATGTGTATTTTATTACTGACGTGATTTTTTAGGGAATCTCTTGATTATTCTTGCATTTAAGATGTAGGTATAAAGTTAGCCTAGTTACCTCAGCGCAGCAGAGTCTGAAATCTTTGCAAACTACTTTCTTTTTGACAGTGCTCTATAATAGCAGGAAGCATATTAATAACTACTTGAAACCACAGATAAATAGTATGTACTACTAGAGAGTAGGAGCACGGGGTTGCAATTTGCAAAGTATATACGTATAATATCTATATAATCGTCATCGTCATGTCATTGACATTGCTGTCAGCTTACGCTAGCAGTCAATGTCAATGACATGACAATATCGTCCAAGTTTCAATTAAAAAAAAAGTCCATTGTCAAAAAAAAACAGTGAAATTCATGACAAATTTTAATAGTTTTCGGCTGTGAGCAATTAATTGGGTTGAGTGAAAATTTTCAGGTTTCTTTTTATCTACTAGAAAATTAAATAACCGCTTTGTGGGAGTCTGTCATCTAACATAAATGAATTTTGTCATCTTGTTTGTGTTGATTGCCGTGAAATCCTGTGCTTGCATAAAGTCTAAGCATACAATACATATTATCGTATCTAATGTTCTCGATGAATAATCTCTTAACATTATTGAATAATGCTTAGTCTTACTTTAGGTATTGGGGTGTATATTCTGGGTATCTTATGGGGTACAACGTTTCTCCTGTGTTGGGTCACCATACGCACTAAGCATAACATTGGCAAAATTGCTATTTTAGTATCCAGCATAATTACCTTGTTGGTTCTGACCTTGCCAAAAATTGAAATCCAGTTGGTTGCCAGCCATTTATTGTATGATAAATATCTTGTTATTCGCTACTGCACAGTCTCTTTTCTACTATTGAGTGCTATCTTTGGCTCTGCCTGTGTATACTACCACTGTGTTGAACCAAGAGACATACTCAAAGTACGGAGTTTTGGTAGCTAAATACTGTTACATATTCACTGGTAAGTTCTGAAGATGGAACATAATACATGACTAGATAGCAGTAGATACCTATTACACAAGGTTATGTTTTTTAATGTCTTCAAACAGTTACTATAAAGCAAAAAGAAGCAGGGTTCATACTACCCTCGTTATAAGATCTGAGACAGGCTGCTCATAGACACACACAGAGAAACTGTGTAATGAGCTGCCTTCTAGGGTGTTTCCATTGAACAGCCAATTTTTTGTATGCCTGCATAAAATAAAAATTAAAAAAGTCCTTCAGACTAGCAATTCCCCAGGTTCTCCCCATCTAATTCTAAGCTATAAGTTAAACCTAAAGTTTTTACAAGCCATTGAATGCTTTCAACGCAACTAATTTCAAGCCTCATAGACACAATAACATGTCATCATTACATAGTCACATAATAAGCCATGTTCTAACATAATTCTACCTTACCCATAATTGCTTCATAACTTTAATTGACTTGAGAAAAAAGTCCACATTAATTTTTTGCTTAGTTTAAGAAAAGGACAGTACTAGATTTATCGAGTTGATAAAGTTATGGAGTGATTATGAATAAAAGGGCTACAGAATAGTGCATGTAGATCTTAATTACATGTTGGCCTTAATTTCATTCAGTAATTAAGAATTATGAGTTGTAAATGGGCATGTTATAAGAACATTTATCAGCTTATCATACCATTAAGATATCTGTGTGTAATTTTAGACAGTAGGCCTTTTATCTTAGGCAAGGCAGAGCTAGACTTTATCACACATGTATGCTTGCTTACAGCTTAGTAGGTACTTAATTATTAGAAAAAAAACAAATGCAATCATGACTGTATATCTCATGATGAACATTCTAAGATAGATTTTAGATACCAAGTAGTATACCCATTTATTCATCGGAAATTCTTCTAAGAGCCTAGCTAACTATTTTAATTTTATTTATAATCTGTTTTTCTTACTCATTTGCTACTAAATATTATTTTAACTGCCATGCCATACCATACCATACTATTCAACATAAGTGTCTAATGTAAAGTTAACTAATATTACCCGATGGTTGGATACAATAAATTTAAATTACAAAGAATTTGTTTATTAAGAGTAAAATACACATGCAAAAAAAAAACAGAAAAAGTGTTTTAGTGAACCACTCAGAAATGTGTATTGGTTTCGTGATCTTTGTTCTTTTATTTTCAGTGAAAATGTCTAATGCTATTTGTCAAAGTCTTCGATCTCCGATCAGGAACATAGCACGACTCAGGAAAGCCAAAGCAATATCCACCTCCATAGTACACAATGAAACCATACTAGTCAAGAATAATGAAGAATTTGTTAATAAAGTAAGTTTTATTCTATCCCCAATTCAGAAATGGAAGAAAATTAAACATTAAAAATCTTGTTTGACATCCATAGTATGGTGCAGGCAAAGCCTAGGGCAGAAGCTGGTATGGAATACCAGCTTATTTTTTAATAAGGTTTTTTTTAACAAAGGAAACTCTACACATTAATCCTTGAAGTGCACTTGTTCTATGAACAAAAAGAGATACACTGCTGGATATATAGGCCTCTGCTCACTATCACTTTTATTATTGGATTATCGGTACATATAAAATAGGGAATAAAAGTTCTCGAATGGCAAACACCATATGACAACCTCTGTGGTGCAGATGACCTCTGTGGCGCAGTGGGCGAAGGCCCGCCTGAGATGCAGAAGGTTGCGGGTTCTATTCCCGCCACAGGACAAATGTTTGTATCTGCAATTATTTGTCAATCAAATCAAATCATTTATTTGCAAGAATACATATTTTATAATTAAGGTCTTAAATAATATAATGATTGCAAACATACTCAGCCTGCATGCAGGCATGCAAATATTAAAAATGTCATGCTAATTTATTTATATTATTATAAGTAACATATTCATCTAGGCTATAAAAACAATTACACATTAACCATTTACTTAAATTTCTCTTAAATATAATTCCATCTAATGCTTTAAGTTCTTCAGGTAATTTATTATAAATTGTTAGACACATATTATAAACATTTTTTTTATAGATATCTTTAGAGCAAAAAGGTTGATACATTGTCTCGGGTCTGGGTGTTTTCTATGTATAATATGTATGTATTTACAAAAAAATATATAAGTAGTATATCAGTCATGTAGTTCCCATAATACAAGCTACGCTTAGTTTGGGGCTAGATGATGCTGTGTGAAAACGTCCAGCATTATTATTATTATATGAACCTATGGCATCACTTTAAAATGTTAATTTCATTTAGTTATTAAGTTGAAGTTTCTATATAATCCTTTATTCTTTATTGTACACACAGGGAATACAGACAAAAAACTTTTAGGACATGTACAAAGGCGAGCTTAACCCTAACAAGAGTGTTCTTCCAGCAAACCTCTGAGGATAGAATACATTCTTATAACCCTTGTTATTTTCAATTAATAAAAACCTATTGACTTTAACTAATGATTCCAGGTGATGAACAGTGATAAGCCAGTTATAGTCAACTTCCATGCGGATTGGTGTGAGCCGTGCAAGATCCTGACTCCGAAGCTGAAGGAGTTGATAGAGCCACTGGACAACCTGGACTTGGCTGTGGTCGATGTGGAGGACAATGCAGATTTAGTGCACACTTTTGAGGTAAGGACTTGCATAGGACTAGATAGTGTTTTTTTTCTTGTTGATTTTGAAATGACACTTATCAAAAAAAGACAAAGCTGTGTTTAGTAAATCAACTGTTTAAAATCAGAACATAAACCAGACCCAGCACCTTAAAGGTCCCGCTTCGGGAATCAAACTTCCAACTCTTGTGTGCTACTACTCGCCCGCCGTGCTACCTAGCTCATCAAGAACTGTATATTCTTCTAGAGGACAAAATTTATTGATGATCTAAAACCCGACGTTTGTATGTGATCCTTTTTATTCTAATTAATAAAATCATGTTTTTTACTTTTGTCTTCCAGGTCAAAGCAGTTCCAGCGGTAATAGCGATCAAGAACGGTCTAATAGTGGATAAATTTATAGGCCTTGTGGATGCTGATATGATAACAGGTCTCATAGACCGGATGGCGGGAAAGAAAAAAACTGACTCATAGTTAATTAGTGATAAGTAGGGTTTCTGAGTGGAATATTGGCAAGCAAGATACATCTTATGGGCTTGAAACCTGTCACGTGTAAAACTAACTGCTTGCTAAATACGGACATGTGCCAAATATAATGTTTGGACGTGCCTCTGATACAATCTTTGAGTAAACCAAGTAGGGGTACCTAATTCTGGGTATATCTGGTAAGAGACGCCAATAATCCACTCTCACTGTAAATACGTAAACCACAGACTATGAATGTACATTTTAGTAAATTTATTTTATGCCATATTTTTTGGAAAAATTGTTTATGTGTAGTTTGGCAAAAAAAGATTTGAAACATACAAATGTTCCTACTTATGAATGAATGATTTGATTAGAAGAAAGTGGCGCCATCTATTTTTTCTGCTCTTTTTAGTCATGCTGTGTTAGTTTTAGATGGGAAAATATTAATGTTAAGTAATATAATAGAAGGTGGTTTTTGAAAACCTTGTCTAGATCCTGTTATGTATTTTTAATAGATAATTTCCAATATCTATTTCAATTTGGGTACAATCAATGTACTACATAATGTCTATTTCCATCAAACAATAAATTTATTAGTTATATAAATCTTATGCATATCAGAATCACAGTTTTCTTTGAAAAACAGGCTTAATTTTATTAATTATTTTGCTTAGTATTTTTCTTACTATGTATACATCATAGTAAGAAAAATATTCTATATGTTCAAAAAACTCTTAAAATTTTCTTAGATTTAGTTAGCTAAGTGGTTTGGTGCAAACAAGAATTTTTTAGTAAAAACTTGAAACTTGTAGAATTTATAATAGATAATCTCAACTTGCTTATTATTGTTTGTCTAAATTTTTCTATGTTTATACATACTTATATCAATTTAAAAAAAGACTACAAAAATACCATTGTATTTTCCAGCGTGAAATGTTTGCAGGTTCTGCAGATATGTTCCTGGTTATGGTACCATAGTACTCGTAGTTTAGGACACCAATGACACAGGGAATCCTATTTATTCCAAGTTGGTTCGCTGTTACCAGGATTATTAGTAACAACCAACTATACATTCACATGAACTACGCGAAGTCGCGGGCGAAAGCTAGTTAATATTAGTAGGATAGAACATAATTTAATAAGGTTGCATATTGTAAAGTAATTTGTATAAAAGAGCTTCTTTATTATTGTGTTGTGTAGATTAAAGGTGCTTTGACTTATTCCATCCTACCCTCATTTAAGAATTTTTAAAGTGGTAATTACGAAATTTTACCTTAATTGTTTATTTTGAACTATGTACGATACGTTGTGTAGCTAGAATCATAAGTAAAAGTAATAAATATCGCCCTAAGAGACGGGAACAATGTATAACTTGAAACTCATGGTAATGAACATAATTTTTAATAAAAACAGGATATTTACCATGTTTCCCGATATTTCGTCACAGTTGTATGTACATCACGAGAGGAACTGGAGTCAGGTGTTATGGCAGACGAATCGATCTACCCTCTTCAGAAAAATTTAAGCCTGAATTCATAGTCGGGGATTGAGCAGTCCCCCAAAATCCATCATTCAGCATTTGTCTTATGTCTGGGTGCATAAAGGTTAAATTCGCACTTGAATTTTTACTTAGCGCCTGAACAGTCCCCTGAGGGAGCCCCTATTTGACTATGAATTCGGGCCTAAATCTCACGAATCATGGTAAATGTTCCGTTTTAGTATAAATTATGAAAGCTATGTAATTTTGTAGTTGTAGAAAAGTTATTAGAACCATAGGTGGAAAAACATTTAAAAAAACTACTGATTACCTACCACTATTCGTCGATTTGCTGATGTTTCAAATCAAATTTTAGAAGCTTCTAATGAAAAACACCCGCAACCGAAACTTCAGCAAATAGTCTGGAATTAAAAACTGGCTTAGCGTAGTGTGTAGTTTTCGAGCTTAGACTAGAATCTTATTCGACCATAATTGGGTCCATTTTACCCGTAGTCTTACACCCGGTTTAGGTAAATTAACTAGGTAGCTAGATTTACCTAGGTTATTACCGAAATCCCCACTAGTTTCGCCCCTCCACATTGCTTGATTAAAATCTCCCGAAATTCGCCACGTACCAATTCCTGGGTACAGACAGATTCAGTGGGGACTACACAGGGATTTCTGGATTCACTCAGTTTACAGTTACTGTCATATTTCTTTAGAATTGCGAGGTTCTATCAGTTCTTTGTTAGTGGAAGTTTTCCCATTTTCAACGTCCGAATTAGGACGTTGAAAATGGATTGACTCAGCGGAAAAGATAATTGCGTTTTGTTACCATAGAAGAAATAACTACTACGTTTATTTGTCACAGTGAACAAAATGGTTACTTGGTTACTTCCGGTGTCTCTTGATCTTCTGGCAATCGGAAAAATTCTATTGAAGCACACTTAACGCTGCAGATCAGTTTAGGTTAGACGATAACTTTGTACATTAATTTAATACGAATTATAGTAATCATTTCAAAATTTATATATTTTTCTGAAAACACTGAATCATTCTTTTAATTATGTACCATAGAAATATAATAGGTAGGTATACTTTTTATATTAGAGATAAAAAAGAGAACGTTATTTCAGTTTTCTCTGTAAAATTCAATTAAATTATTATTATGTACTTTTCTCTAACAAAATTAACAAGTTTTATCTAAAGTTAACTATGTAATCTTGAGATCAGTCATATGCAGATGTGTTAAATAGTGTGACATGACAAGAAAATAAATTCCTCCCGAGTAATACTGTGACGCTATGAATATATGGAGCATGTTCTACTAAGAACAAAATCTTTAAATAAATGGAAAAATATATGGAGAGCACGGTGAGAGGTGTGTCCATCATTTGCAAGATTTCGGGATAAGATTTTGTTCTTTTGTTGAAACAACTAGGTATAATAGAAACCAGTAGATAGGAGTAGGTATTTTAATGTAGGTATATTTATAGGTAAAAAATTAGAATAAAACAATAAAATCTCCATGTACCATTTTAATCGTGGATTAATTCTGATATTCATAATTTAACACAACTTCAACATTTTAACGGCGGTAAAAGTTAACTGCAACTCTGCCTTGCACGAAACGCAGTAGGTCTCCTTAATTTAAGCTGCCGCAACTAGTATACTAGGCCAGTTCAACGTTCATTGAAATATTGAACCAAGACAATGAATCAACTTTATTTCCTGAATTACATTGACTCGACTAAGGTGTTGTGGTACCATTTAATTTCACAATTACCTATAGTTTGGAATTTGGAATATATATTTCTAGTTGAAATATAGATAGTACCTATTTGGTCGTGGACGGATTGTGTCTCCTTTAATATTTCTACAATTTCATACCAACGAGAGAATATCATGATACGATCTAGTAGTTTATAGCCTCTTATAAAATCTATCAAAAGTTAAGCAAATCTTAAAGTATCGATCTTTTTATAACTGGATAATGACGAACAGTGACAGGTTTTAAGTAATGCTTAAACTTAAATAGCCTTTATAAGATGACCTTACTAAAGTATGGGAAAAGGTAGAGTAAATACATTATACCTACAATTCCTTACTAGTCTTGGTGTTGACAGAGAAGAAAAGATCAGATACTAATGTTTAAAAACATCAAACAAGATTGAAAAAAAAGACAGCATACGACAAAAACCGCCCATCGATTGTCAAGTAGGTACACTGAAATGCCTCTTAAGCAATCACGGCATATGAACTTTCACAGAGTTGGAAAGTTCGCTAAGGGTCAAACTAACGCGGTGGCGAAAAGGGAAACGATTGACAAAGGACGTCTCGCCTTATACGCGTGTAAAACTCTGATTGCTGCTTGTAAAGGCCCAGCCTAACGCGGTGGCGGTGGCGATAGATACATTAACGCGCACTTTGACAACCAATTTTAATTCGCCACGCGTCAGTTTGACGGGCTCCAAGGGCTCATTCGAATATATTCAAGAACATTCATATATCTTAACAATATGTACGTATAATATTTTAACGGTTAGATACGCTCACGATTATAAAATCAGTCTAAAATATATTAAGGCAACTTCAGAATAATACATTTTGTCGGACCGTCAGCGTTTTCACATTATCATTTGAATTACAAGAATTCTTTTGTTGCCCTCGCGAAAGCGAAAAAAGACACGAAAGCTTTTTTTATTTCCAAATGTTTGATTATATTTATTCAAAACGAATTCTCAAATAGACAAACGATGCCATAAGTACCTACTCGTACTTACACGAGGTACTTACTTAGTTTATTATAGTTTCGCGTCTTTGATTCGACTTTCATATATTACGTTTGAGAAGCAAATATTTCCATATATTTTTGTAGTACATTATATCAGGAAAACGCAACGGTCCTTTGACACACAGTGTCATCTAGCGCAGAGTGCAAAAAGCCTCCTAACTATGTACCATTTTCCAAAGTTAAAAAAAAAAACACTAGCGATTTTGATCCCAGATGAAGATCCTCAGATCCATACTCAGTACGCGTATATTTGATGATATCAAGTAGGGGGTGGTCAGCGCCACGGCCAAACATTACTTAATTTCTTAATTAAAGATTAAGTGAATCAGTAAATAAGAATCAAATGGAGCCGGAATGAATGGCGTTATAAAAAGAAAATATATACACAAAAGTGAATAAAGAAGGTTTAGAAGGTAGATTAAGTCCATAATTTTATTATCATATAGTAATTTAATTATCATATAGTAATTTTATTACCATATAGTATGAAGTATTGTTGCAAAATAAACCACAATCATATTCTTTTTATGTTCCGTTAAAGCACAATAAGTAACAATGTTGTAGAGGTACTCAATGATGGTAAAACGTTCAGTTTTCGTAGTGTTTATATTAATTATTTTGGAAAATGGTCAACAAGTTAACGAGACTGCATAGAATTTGAAAATATCATGTAATGATTAGGGGAACAGTTTAATATTAGTTTTTTTTGAGGCGCTCGTTTAAGTTTCTTTCTGTTTTCCGAACACATTCATTCATTTATAAACCAAAAAATATCGATTCGAAATTTTGAAAAGACAAGAAAGGTTTGTTGAAAAAATCTGTTAATCGGTTCTCGGAACGGCGGCCATGAACCGGACCATTTAGTGCAATAAGGCCCCCCGATAGAGGATTGTTTCGGTTGAAGACCGTTCGTCGTAGCACTCTTGGAGAAGAATCCCAGCGGTGGACTTCTGCATGCCAATAACGATTCTCGAAATAGCAAAAAGACGTAAAGTGGTTATTTTAGTTTTATTTTAGACGGTTGTTATTTTCACTTTTATGAGCGTTCGAGAAACTACGTAGTACAGTCGCCTGCACCAATAAGTGCCTAACATTACATAGGTACTTAATAATTTTTCAATTATGTCACAGAAACAAATAAATACGCTACGATGCTCAGTGCGTAGATCTTTGAAGATATTATGTAGGGGATAACTAGAGGCACGTGCCACGTGCAACCCTAACTATTTGCCAAACGCAAATAGTAGTCCCTTACTATATACCCGCGTTTCGTTAATAGTTAGGGTTGCGTGACAGATTGCAAGCCCATTTCTACTATGTTTTCCTTCACCGTTTTCTTAAAGACATTAAAACCCAATCGTAGGAAATCATCTACTTGTGCCATTAACTATCCGTACATTATCCGTACATTATGTACAGTTACCTATACTATTTCCATATTGATGTATAGGACGCAACGGTAAATATTATTTTTTAGTGATATTTACCTTACATAACTGTGACATTATTAAAAAATTATGGAGTGCAGGCGATTATACCGATATAATAATAAAATTGGTGTACAATAGAATACTTTTTGATTCCGAACGCACGTAAGGGACTTGCAGTAATTTGAAAAGCCAACCAATAAGCTATTTTGCTCACGTTAACTTTTAGATAAACTTTGTTCCCCATTAAATTCGTAAAACACAACATTCTATAAGAATTTGTCAATTTACAATAATAAACAGTACATAGAATAATACATCACATGTACATAACTAACAACAGTAACGAATAAATATAGTACACACTAGCAGGCATGAATAACTGAAATTTTGCGAAATTATAGTTAAGTACAATCACCAACAAAGTAGGTTTCCAATTCAGTAAATTCAGAAACGTTTTATTTTTGTAACGAAAAAAATGTCGAACACATCATTTTGAAAGACGAAATCTATTGTTACAATTTCCTTGTCAAACCCGATAAAGTTCTCTATTTTCATAAGAAAGAAACACATAGCATATAATTTTGACCAACTTTATCTAGCTAGCGACAACCTAGCTTCATATATTAAATTTTCATAAATAATTTATATATACACAAAAATTTGGCGCCAGAAAGACTAATGTTTGTTTGGGAGCGATTTTATAAAAAAAATATTAGACAAAAAATAACAAAAATAAAAAAAAGTTTTACAAGGATTGTTCGTAATGTTTTAAGAATAGTGTGATTCTCAAAGCTTTATGAACAGCCCTTCTTACTCCTTAGAAATTAAAGTGCATAGGTTTACAAAGATAATTATAATGATATACAATTTTTTTATGATAAATTTATACACTATTTACATGTTTATATACAAAATTTACTACACACAGAGAAAGAAGAACCCACATTCTTTGTCTAGTATTTACGTTTTACAAATTAATGTATAATTTATACCCTCTTAATAGAATTCCTGATAATGTCTAAATGGTATAAAACATTAAGAGACAAGCATTTTAACAAGATCAAATTATTTATTTACAAGTGATTCACAGCATATCAACTTAACACTACGTTTTATTTAAGGAAATTGTATTTAAAGTATTTTTTTTACATTAAACGACCTTTAGTATTCTCATTGTTGATTTTTTGACACTTCATGTATCATTGCCACTCTCCGGTTCAAAACATATTTAACGATACCCCATTCATCGAGCCCCATTAAGCTGTTTGGGTGATACAAATAAAAAAAATATCGTCATATATATTGACATTTATATGTATACGTGATAAATATTACGACAGTAACGAGAAAGTTATAAATAACAATAGAATCCATTTCATTCATATTGTAAACATGGCATATTTCACGGATTGTACAATCGATTGTGCACCGACTTGTTTCGACTCTCTCCGAGATACCTCATCAGTTTGAGTAATCGCGACGCACTCACGTTGATAGTTTTGATTCGCGAGTCTCTATTTTTATAATATTTTTTTAGGGAATCAATTGATTGATTCAAGGGCCTCTGGTGCTTTCATCTTAGTAGACTTTTTGTATCAACCATTTTAATTATACTTTTTTTCACATTTCAAAAGATTACTATATCCTATATTAATCCAGTCACCATAACATTTTTATCTAGGCAATAAGATACCTAAGTTGTTAACAATTCTTTATATATAGTGTGCTTCAGTAGTATACAATTAAGCTATAATACATTAATGAACACAGATTCTTCAGTTATAACTTCGTGCAAAACTAACAAAAATATGGATCAAGTTATCTGAGTAAATTATATTTAATATTGAATTCCCTAACATTAGATAGGTATGACAATACCTATCTAGTCCGGTCCAGGGAGCTAGCCTGGCTTGCCACAGATAAATAATATCGATCCTCACTGCAATATTTTATACTTATACTAGGATTATGTACTACAAGCTCTGCAATAGATATAATTGTCTAAACACCATTAAACTGGTTGAGACATGCATTTTTGACCACTGAGCATTCACAAAGGAACTAAAAAAAAAATCACAAACTTTCGACCATTCCGCACAAGTACCGTAAATGTTTCATATTGATTCTGACCAGTTGACCTATCTACAGATCGTTTGCGACGGTCTTCAGATGGGTAGCTGTTACATCTGCATTTTTTTGTATATAACCTATCAGTATAGGTATGTTTAGTTCGTCTTTCTTACAGCAACAATATCAGTATTGAACGAATATACACCTTACCGCTATAGGAATAACGCTCAGGCACGCGCCACCGGAAATGGAAGCTAGAAACGAAAGCTGATTCTTCTGCTACGATGATAAGGTTCTCTTTCTATTGCCACCATCTGGGAGACATCGCGCGCCTGCAAAAAACATAAACACCAATGAAAAAAAACATACCTTTTAATTCACTGCCATCCTCAGATCCGGCTCAATACGCACATCCGTAAGGATACCAACGAAGGGTGGGTCAGAGGCAAATCCACAAACATTGTATTTGACACTGCACACGTTTCGCAACAATGAATAATTATTTATTAAGTTAATATATTTTTTATCGTTTCGAAATCCTATGGTGCAAGTTTGTGGTGCACTTAGGATACACCTAGTTTCATAAGGATGGCTTTTCCTTACCAATTAACCGCAGACGTGGGTCGAAGTGTGAGTTAGAAAAGATGGTCATGTCGACGTGCGACCGCAGACGCGGGTCTAAGTGCAAGCTACAAGGAGCATACACCTAGCTACATAAGGGCGGTTATGCCTTACCAGTGCTGTTGTCATACTTAGTAGACGAGATCTGAAGCAGCTGGATGGTCTCGTCAACGTGCGACCACAGACGCGGGTCTAAGTGCAAGCTACAAGGAGCATACACCTAGCTACATAAGGGCGGTTATGCCTTACCAGTGCTGTTGTCATACTTAGTAGACGAGATCTGAAGCAGCTGGACGGTCTCGTCGACGTGCGACCACAGACGCGGGTCTAAGTGCAAGCTACAAGGAGCATACAACTAGCTAAATAAGGGCGGGTTTGCCTTACCAGTGCTGTTGTCATACTTAGTAGACGAGATCTGAAGCAGCTGGATGGTCTCGTCGACGTACGACCACAGACGCGGGTCTAAGTGCAAGCTACAAGGAGCATACAACTAGCTAAATAAGGGCGAGTTTGCCTTACCAGTGCTGTTGTCATACTTAGTAGACGAGATCTGAAGCAGCTGGATGGTCTCGTCGACGTGCGACCACAGACCCGGGTCTAAGTGCAAGCTACAAGGAGCATACAACTAGCTAAATAAGGGCGGGTTTGCCTTATCAGTGCTGTTGTCATACTTAGTAGACGAGATCTGAAGCAGCTGGATGGTCTCGTCGACGTGCGACCACAGACCCGGGTCTAAGTGCAAGCTACAAGGAGCATACAACTAGCTAAATAAGGGCGGGTTTGCCTTATCAGTGCTGTTGTCATACTTAGTAGACGCGATCTGAAGCAGCTGGATGGTCTCATCGACGTGGACCACAGACGCGGGTCTAAGTGCAAGCTACAAGGAGCATACACCTAGCTACATAAGGATGGTTATGCCTTACCAGTGCTGTTGTCATACTTCATCGCCGAGATCGTGCACGGCGTGCTCGGCGACCGGCACGAACTTATCGTCGATCTGCAGCAGCAGAATGGTCTTGTCGACGTGCGACCGCAGACGCGGGTCGAAGTGGTTCGGCGTCCATTTGTGCACCACCTGGGGAACGCAGAAAGTATAGATGACCTCTGTGGTGCAGTGGGCGAAGGCCCGCCTGAGACGCAAAAGGTTGCGGGTTCGATTCCTGCCGCGGGATAAATGTTTGTATGTTCTGCAAATATTTATCTCGGGACTGGGTTTTTTCTATGTATAATGTTTATGTATGCACTCGCAGCTCAGCGTGGCATACTCACCAATCCATCCATCCCGGCCATGGGGACCCAGTTCCCCCACACGTTCCGTCCCCCTCTTTCCCGTTGGTACTCCGAGGGCCATTGCACATCTATCCTCCTTCCTAAGTTGATGCAGTCGTATACGCCCAATGGTTCCACAATCACCACCTGTTCATAAAACACCAATATGTATATATACACATATACTAGCTTCTGCAAAGGGCTTCGCCCGCGCTGTATCCGGATAGAAAGTAGTCTATGTGTTATTCTAATGTATGAGCTATATTACTGTAAAGTTTCATTAAATCCGTTCAGTAGTTTTTGTGTGAAAGAGTAACAAACATCCATTCTTACAAACTTTCACGTTTATAATAGTAGTAGAATAGGCTACTTTTTATCCGGGTACTACGCGGGCGAAGCCGTGGGCAGAAGCTAGTAATTAATATATTGCTTAGTTTTGGGGCTAGATGATGCTGTGTGAAAAATGTTAACAGCATATATTTTTATTAGTAAAACACGTACCTTCGTCCCAACTTGCACGTTAATCTTCATCTCGCTCCTGCCCGAATCGGACCGTTTGATTTTCATCTTTATCTCCTTCCCTTTATGGTCCTTCTTGAGTATGCTCTCCTTGTGGCTGAGGTCGGAGTAGTGCGTCTCCTTTGTCGGCACCGTCTCCGGTTTCTCTATGTACCGTCCGGTCAGTTCTCGGTACGACTCCCGCTCGTGCCGTATTTCCTTGCTCAGTTTCGATAGATCTTTGGATGTGCCTTCGCTTGTGTAGTATCTACAATTTTTCAGATGCAATTAAGGTTTGACTTCATAAGGTCAAATATAACTGATTACATTGATTACAGATGACAGATTCCTATGATCAAAAAGCTTTGATTGGGATCTAACCATTCCTTATTGTGATGGTGAACTCGGATCTAAGTATTTGAAGTATCGATAGACCTTTGGATGTGCCTTCATTTGTATAGTATCTACAATTTTCAAATGCGATTAAGGCTTGACTTCACACGGTCAAATATAACTGATTACATTGATTACAGATGACAGATTGCTATGATCAAAAAGCTATGATTGGGTTGTAACCACCCGTTATAGTGCTGGTGAAATCGAGCCAAAGTATTTGAAGTTTTGATAGACCTTTGGATATGCCTTCATTTGTATAGTATCTACCAATTTTCAAACGCGATTAAGGCTTGACTTCACACGGTCAAATATAACTGATTACATTGATTACAGATGACAGATTGCTATGAATAAAAAGCTTTGATTGGGATCTAACCGTCCGTTATTGTGATGGTGAACTCGGATCTAAGTTTTTGAAGTTTCGAGTTTCGTAAGTGCCTTCACTTACACACAAGTGAAGAACTTCCTTTATGAAGTAAGTGGAGACTTGCCTTTATTTTTATAAATAAGTAAAGTAAATGTTATGATTATTGTGTTATAACTGTTGGTGTAAAGGCTACCTGAGGTAGTGTAATGGTTGCCTGTTGTGGTGTAATGGTCGCCAGCAGTGGTTTAATGGTTACTGTATTGGTGTAATAGTTACCTGTGGTGGTGTAATGGCTACCTGAGGTAGTGTAATGGTTGCCTGTTGTAGTGTAATGGTCGCCAGCAGTGGCTTAATGGTTACTGTATTGGTGTAATAGTTACCTGGGGTGGTGTAATGGCTACCTGAGGTAGTGTAATGGTTGCCTGTTGTGGTGTAATGGTCGCCAGCAGTGGTTTAATGGTTACTGTATTGGTGTAATAGTTACCTGGGGTGGTGTAATGGCTACCTGAGGTAGTGTAATGGTTGCCTGTTGTGGTGTAATGGTCGCCAGCAGTGGTGTAATGGGTACTGTATTGGTGTAATAGTTACCTGGGGTGGTGTAACTCCTACCCGAGGTAGTGTAATGGTTGCCTGTTGTGGTGTAATGATCGCCAGCAGTGGTGTAATGGGTACTGTATTGGTGTAATAGTTACCTGGGGTGGTGTAACTCCTACCTGAGGTAGTGTAATGGTTGCCTGTTGTGGTGTAATGGTCGCCAGCAGTGGTGTAATGGGTACTGTATTGGTGTAATAGTTACCTGGGGTGGTGTAACTCCTACCTGAGGTAGTGTAATGGTTGCATGTTGTGGTGTAATGATCGCCAGCAGTGGTGTAATGGGTACTGTATTGGTGTAATAGTTACCTGTGGTGGTGTAACTCCTACCTGAGGTAGTGTAATGGTTGCCTGTTGTGGTGTAATGATCGCCAGCAGTGGTGTAATGGGTACTGTATTGGTGTAATAGTTACCTGTGGTGGTGTAACTCCTACCTGAAGTCGTGTAATGGTTGTCTGTGGTGGTGTTCTGATAACTGGGTTGATGTTATGGTTACTTGTGCTGTTGTAATAGTTACCTTTCGTGGTGTAATGGCTACCTGAGGTAGTGTAATGGTTGCCTGTTGTGGTGAAATGGTCGCCAGCAGTGTTGTAATGGTTACTGTATTGGTGTAATAGTTACCTGTGGTGGTGTAACTCCTACCTGAGTTCGTGTAATGGTTGTCTGTGGTGGTTTTCTGATAACTGTGTTGATGTTATGGTTACTTGTGGTGTTGTAATAGTTACCTTTCGTGGTGTAATGGCTACCTGAGGTAGTGTAATGGTTGCCTGTTGTGGTGTAATGGTCGCCAGCAGTGGTGTAAAGTTTACTGTATTGGTGTAATAGTTACCTGTGGTGGTGTAACTCCTACCTGAGGTCGTGTAATGGTTTTCTGTGGTGGTGTTCTAATAACTGGGTTGATGTTATGGTTACTTGTGGTATTGTAATGGTAACCAGTGCTGGTGTAATGATTTCAATGTTAGTGTAATGGTTGCCAATGGTAGTGTAATGATTACCTGTGATGGTGTAATGGCTCATTGCTCGCCGCTCGATTGGCTATTATTCTGCAATCCGGCAATGAGACGTCCACCCCTTGAGCAACGTCTTCAAGAGATGAGGAACCCGATCCTCCGCCGCTGACCATCGATACCTGATAACAAAATAACCGATTTTAATGCTGAACTAAAGTGTTGCTTTTAAATGGTATGCAAAATTAATAAAAAAAATAAGTTAAAACCCCCGACGTGTATTTTCATCATCGATTGCAAGGCTTCCAAGTCACTGGTCACGATAAAATCTATCTAACAACCATCCTTGAAGACATAAAAATCATTTGCAATCCGGTATGCCGATTCTTCAAGATTGTATAATCGGTTCGGCAGTAATCGCCGCACGGACAAACTTTTTCTTTATTTGCCTATTTGAATTAGGATCTCTTTCATCGAGCTTCGTGGCAAATAGTTTACGTTTAAATGGCTGATTGCAGACGCCATTAAATTTTCGAACATGCAGTAAAAAAAAATGTCGATAAAGAAAAAGGTCGTCTCGATCTTATTATTTTTTTGATTGTAAATACATAAATAAAAAAGAAGTCCGAAGGTTCCGAAAGTGAAATGGATATTGACTGCACTTCACCAGATCTAAAGTCGGAAATAAAACCTATTTCCAGCGAAGTCAAAAGAAAAAAAGCACCTTATATGCCTCGGCGGAAATGACAATTGCCTGTCTTGTAAACTGATACTCGAAGTCGAATTCAATAGGTTTTAATTTATTGAAATCACAAGAATCATATAGAAACGTCAACTTAAAAACTACGTAAATTTAAAATTTGAAAGTGAATTAACGCGGATTCCTCGCGCGCGACCAAACCTAGAAGAATCAGGCAACAAATTTGCTTGGTTATTTTTTTGATGATCCTTCATTCAGCGTCAGTGCGGTGCCAATCGAACGACCTGCAATGACCTATTTCGCGGCCCCTGGATTAAAGTCAAAGTCAAAGTCAAAATTCATTTATTCAATAAAATCACAAGGACCACTTTGAAACGTCGGTTTTTATCTAGGTGCCTGTTCCTCCGCGACCAAGCCAGGAAAGAAAGGCAAGAAAACAAGGCTGGTTATTCTTTTTAATGATCCTTTTACAAAACAATAGGTTCGAGTTTTTTCCGAGAGTTTTTGTCATCTAAATAATCAGATATTTTATAGTATGCCTTTTTAAAAAGCTTTTGTTTAATTACGTTTTTAAATTTGTTAATTGATAATTTTTGTATATCTCTTGGGAGTTTGTTATAAAAGCGTACACCGTGCCCTTTAAACGATTTACCAACTTTATGGAGTCTACAAGTGGCAACAGCGAGTTTATCTTTATTTCTAGTATTAACATTGTGATTATCGCTTTTTTTCTTAAACAAATTAATATTTTTGTGAACATACATCAGATTTTCATAAATGTATTGACAATGGAATGTCATTATATTTATTTCTTTAAACTTTTCGCGAAGTGATTCTCTGGGGCCCATATTATAAATTGCTCGAACAGCCCTCTTCTGCAGCACAAAAATGGTATTGATATCAGCAGCACTCCCCCACAGCAGTATACTGTACGACATAATGCTGTGGAAGTAGCTGAAGTAAACTAGTCTAGCTGTGTCAACTAGCTGTGTTATTATCTAGGGTGATACCTAAGAATACGGTGGTGTCCACAAGAGCCAACTGTTCATCTTTGATTTTGATATTTGCTTTAACTTGTGTAACATTGGGTAGTATAAATCTAATACACTTTGTTTTATTTTCATTAAGTAGGAGATTGTTAACGTTGAACCATTTTACAACCTTAGAGATTGCATTGTTTACATTGTCAAAATTGGTTTGTCGTCGCTTTAATTTAAATAAAAGTGACGTGTCATCTGCAAACAATACAACCTCATGATCGTCCCTTACAAGGTGGGGTAGATCATTAATGTATACTAAGAACAAAAATGGACCAAGAATTGATCCCTGCGGTACACCGATGGTAACCAGAGACCCCGGAGACCGTTTTCCATTCACGTCAACTCTTTGTACTCTGTCACTTAAATAGGAAGTGAGAAAGTCTAGAGCAACGCCCCTAATACCATAATGGTGTAGTTTCCTGATCAATGTGTCATGGTCTACGCAATCAAATGCCTTTGACAAATCACAAAAAACGCCTAAAGCGTCATGAGATTCCTCCCAGGCATCAAATATGTGCGATATTAACTCAATACCAGCATCAGTGGTTGAGCGACCCTTACTAAATCCGAATTGCTTATTATGCAGTAAGTTATTTAATTTAAAATGTCTTTGCAATTGATTTAAAATCAGTTTTTCAAAAATTTTACTAAATGTAGGAAGTACTGATATAGGTCTAAAATTACTAGGGTCAGAACATGTACCCGATTTGAAAAGTGGAGTTATTTTACTGTGTTTCATTAAATCAGGGAACACACCACAGTCAATACACTCGTTGAATATTAAAGCTAGTTCGGGCGCAATAATGCCAATCAATGATTTCACAACGCAAACAGAGATGCCCCAGAGGTCCGTGGTTTTTTTAACATTTATGAGTTTGAAAGCTTTTATGATGTCATCACTATTTACATGATCAAATTTGAATTGTATTTTACATTCTGTTAAGTTTTCTTTTAACAATGACTCTGCTTCTATGGGAGAGGAGTTTAAGGATTTTGTGGTAGAGACTGGAATGTCGGTAAAAAAGTTTTCGAACGCATTAGCTACATCACTATCCTGATTGACGGTGGCATTGTCAATTTTCAAATTAAACTTATTGTTCTTAGTTGTGACTCTTCCAGTCTCACTGTTGATTACTTTCCAAGTGGCTTTTACTTTATCTTGGCTATTTTTAATTTTTGAATTCAAATGACGAGCTTTTGCTTCACGGCAAACATTTTTAAAAATTTTAGAATACTTTTTGACTTGTTCTTTAAACTCCTCATTAAAATTATATTGTTTTTCAGCATAAAGATCATACAATTTCTTCCTGCTTTTATGTATTCCCGCTGTTGCCCAGTCACTGAACTTTTTACCGTCAGAGACCATGATCGATTTCGATGTAAAAATTGAATTGAACACATCACTAAATTTCTTAAAAAATGTGTTGTATAAATTATTTGGATTATTTGGAAAATTACCATATAAACATGGAAATACAGAAGTTAAATTCAATTTTAGTTTGTCCAATCGATCTTTGGTCATAGGTATACAAGTAATATTTCTTTTTTCAAGTTTTTTTGTTTGAACCTCTATTTTAATTATTTGACCAAGATGATCCGACTTAATATTACTAATTAAACTCTTATTTAAAATTTTAATGTTGGCAAAGATATTGTCTATACATGTGGCCGAAGTATCGGTTATTCGAGTAGGCTCCATAAATTGAGGTTTTAAATCAAATGATTGAAATAAACTAATTATTCTAGTATTTAAGGAGTTAATTTCTAGTAAATTAACATTAAAATCTCCGCACGTAATAATATATTTATTTGATTTAGATAATTTAAACAACATTTCTTCCATAACTTTTTCAAAAATGTCAAATGAGGCAGATGGTGGGCTGTAAACGCTTATAACTATGAATTGCTCCAACTCTATGCAAGCAACTTCAATGTGTCTTTCTACAGAGAGGTGGACTATATCTAAACGTTCTCTAAATTTTATCTGTTTATTAAGTAGGATTAATGAGCCACCACGTATAGCATGTAATCTGCAGAAAGAACTACCAACTTGGTGATTACTGAAACTGAACATGACCTCATGGCTTCGCAGCCAATGTTCTGTAATGCAAATAATGTCAATGTCATTTGAGTTCATGTACAGTTCTAGTTCTAATTCTTTACAACGAATTCCTTCAATATTTTGGTGCATCAAGTTGGTATATTTCACATTTTTATTATTTAACAACTGTTTGTTATGTTTATTTTAAAAAAAAATATTATTTGACTTTTTAGTGCTAGAGATTTCCTCTATTGTCGTGTCTGGTAATTTAAATGACATGGAATAATTTCCAATGTCTGGTTTTCAATTTTAGGACAATGCTCAAAAAAAGCATTTTGGTTAGCCAAGTTTTTGGCTGTTATACTAAAATAATAAGATAGCGAAACAGCTATCTGTCGTTTGTAAAAGTTAGAAAGGTAGTATCTACCTTTGGTCAAATAATATGTTTTACTAACAACACTGTTAGAATCAATTAAATGAATTAATTTATTATTGCATGATATTGTATGCAGAGTCATATTTAACTTATATCTAAGATCATTTTCTGCTTGTGGCAAGCTGTTGCTATAAGGGAATGTGAACATTACAATTTTATTAATTTGTAGTGAACACAGAGTATCAAAGTATTTTATAAGTTCTGATTTGTTCACATTACCCCTATTTCCAAGCCAAATAATCAGTTTTGATTCACTGTCAAATTCATACTTTGAAATTATTGGCATAATTTCATGAAGGCTAGAATTAGGTACACAATGATTTATGACTGAATGTCCCAATTTCATAGTCAATAACTGGCCCATGTTTTTTCCAATTTCATCGCTGAACATAATAGTTTTATAAGCAATTCTATTCAAAGTTTCAGAAGTTTTGGCACTGACATACAGCTGGGAAGCGGATGAGGCAGGATACACTGGTTCTGGAATGTCAGAGCGCTGGCAATCACATTAATGTACTGAACGGGTCGATCGCCGCGCTTATATATTCCGTTGTAAATACGGACGCGTATGTTCTATCAATTTCCAGTAGGAGACGTAACCTGCACGCTCGCACCACCTCGTTCCGCCTCAAACATTCGAGAAACTTCGTCTTTTCCTAGCGCGGTTCGTGCCAGACGATAATAGATGGCGGTAGAACAAGTAGCGCGTCCGTTTGATAAGAGATGGCGCTAGCGTACCGTAGTTAGGTAGCCACTCACGTCAAAGTACTATTTGAGTTTGTCTGCATCTATCCAGCCACAGCCCATACAAGAACGTACCTTGGCACTAGCGGTCCGCCGCGGCTGGTCGCGCCACGCACATTCCCAGGCACTGCTCGCTGAGCCCTGGAACAATAACCAATCACTCATACACATTTATTCAACTTTACAATACATTTGGTTTTGTCAAATCAGAATAACGAAACTAAGCAGAGCTTGTATTATGGGAACTACATGACTGATATACTACTTATATAAATTTTTTCATGTAAATATATACACATTATACATAGAAAACGAATCCGCAACCTTCTGCGTATCAGGCGGGTTTTCGCCCACTGCATCATATGATGGTATCAGGTTTAAATCATAGCCATATCTGGCTGACATGTCATGAATCACTGTCAAACTTCTGACGTATTTTCGACAGACGACATCCGTGGCGTGACGCAGGAGCAACCAGCTGCGATGCAAGAGTTGCAGGTTCGATTGCTTATTTCCGGAGCCGGAAGGACGCCACCTGACTCAAGGACAGTACAAACCTGTCCGTCGTCCGGGTGTTCGTGGGGCTGGGTGTTGGGAGCGAGGTGCTGGTGCGTGTGCGGCACGTGCTCGTGCCTGGCGCACGCGTCCGCCGCGATCAGACGGAAGGACGCCACCTGACGCTCCCGGCGCACGCGAACGCGGGACCCACTCTGCGAACGGACATACTCAATTTTTTTTTTAATAGGTACAACTAAACTGATGATGGGTAAGTGAGATGACGGCGGTGATGGCTCGGTCTCTCTCCTCGCTGGGCTGTGTCTCACCTGCCTCGCGGGTTCCTTCCCCGCGGTGCGCGCGCGCATGTTCCTCTCGCGCCTCGCCCCGGCCCCCGCGCCGCTCCCGAGCCCTCCGGAACAGATAGCGGCGGTGATGGCTCGGTCCCTCTCCTCACTCCGCTGTCGGATCTGCGCCTCGGAACTGAACACCACGCCGCCGTACGCTGATGGTGGAACTAAAGAACAAAAAAAACGGACTCTCATTAAAACGCTAACCTTATGTTTCATAATTACTCGCTAACTTATCAGCATGCTAAAAGTTGTCTGCCTCTATCCTTTGTTTCGTGTTAGAAAAGGACAGGGTAAGATTTAGCGACTTGTTGAGTTAGCGAGTGATTATGAAACAGAGAGATACACTTACGTCTTTAGGGCAGATAACGCATCGGCGATGCCTCGGAGATTTCAAAAGGGAAGCCGGACGGTAACCGCTTTAAATGTAGGCCGCATGTGATAGACGCGTGTCACTTACAAAATTTATATGTGTTTGTATTGTATACTAGCCTCTGTCCACGGCTTCGCCCGCTCGGATGCAAAGTAGCCTATGTGTTACTCTGATGTATAAGCTATATTTCTGTAAAGTTTCCTCAAAATCCTTTCAGTAGTTTTTGCATTAAAGAGTAACAAACATCCTCACAAACTTTCACGTTTATAATATTAGTAGGATAGGATAGGATCGCTTCCTTCCATTTTCTTTATGTATTAATGATGTTGAATGTTGCGTCCAATAGTAAGAGATATAGTTGATCAGTGTTGCTTACTCTGCGTGTTTTCGTCTTGCGTCCGTTCGTGCGAGTGTTCCCGCAGCAGGCCGGCGAGCGAGGCTAAGGTCGACGAGGTCGGCTTCCCCGCGCTGGCCAAGCTGCCACGAGTCCCAGCTGAAACGAAACATCCGAATTAACGTACGTCACGATGGTCCTATCCGAAAATCAGCGCTACACCTTTCCTAGGGTTGGTGCAGCATATGCTGAGATAGGGACTTTTTGACCCCTCACACACATCTTTTTTTAAGACATCTTTTCACAAGATAAGATAATACTTTACTCATTTACTCACGTCACCAATACATGAAATTCCACAACAGTTTTGGTACTTTAGCAATAATTTTCATGGTTGCAGGTTGGTTGAAGCAAAAGAGTGATGGGAGGATCAGTGGTATCTGCCCACTTTAATTTTATTATTTGTTGTACATAGAAAATACAGACAAAACTTACATATAAGACATATACAAAGTGTGTGTGCACTCACCTAAGGAGCTCCTGGACAGGTGCAGGTTGTGCCTCGGCGTCTGGCTCCTCACTGCGCCTGCCTCGGCGGCCGCTGCGTCGCAGGCGCCGGTGCCCGCGCCGCCGCTAGAGCAGCCCTCACCGCAGCGACGACGGATCCTAAGTCAAAGTCAAAGTTCCGGAGTTTATTCGCTTGCTTAGTAGGTCTGTTAGTATTTATCCCCGAGACACTTTATCGGATTGTAATGTGATTTTTTCGCAATCGGTTTGCAAGTTTTCAGAGATGGTTTTTTAGATAGATTTTATGTAAGGAGCGCTGCAATTTATGGACAAACCACCGATGTTGGTTTTCAAATTTTGAAAATTTCATCTTTATTTAAATATAAGTTGAAAGTTAGAAATGTTTGTTTTCTGTATCTATCTGCGTGTTTATTCACCCTATCATGGATACCGTAGACAACCACCAGACTCGAAACAAATATCAGCAGAACATTGCTAACATTTGTCTCGCTGCGGTAATCGAACCCGCTGTTGGATGTTAAATAATAATAAATAGTTAATAGTGAACATTTTTCACACTGCATCATCCCATTAGCCTACTACAAATGCGAAGGTTTGTGAGGATGGATGTTTGTTACTCTTTCACACAAAAACTACTGAACGGATTTTTGATGAAACTTTACAGTAATATAGCTTATACATCAGAATAACACATAGGTTACTTTTTATCCGGGTACCACGTGGGCGAAGCCGTGGGCAGGGGCTAGTAAAAATAAATATTTTTTTTGCGGACTACTTTATATTGGTCCATATTGGTTAGTAAGAAGAGAAACAAAATAATTAGGTTCTATGTTAGCAGACAAAAAAGAAAAAAAAAGGAAAAGAGTGCTGGGTATTATAGATGTATAGAAGATGTTACCGTCTCCACAGGCTGGCCAGCTTGTCGCGTATGACGGTGACCGTCACGGCGGAGCCGAGCAGCCGGCACAGCGGCGGCGATGTGTCCGCGTACGAGGTGGTCAGCGGCGACACGTAGATAGGATAGCCGATCGGCTGGTCGCAGGACGAGTTTATTATGTTGCGGAGCGCCTGCAGACAGAACACATGCTATTCATTCATTTATTTAGACGCACATTACACGTTACAAACACAAAATAAATCACATAATACATAACTAAAAAAACAGTGATTATCTATTTAGTTCTCAGAATTTGTTTTTTTTTTAAATCTTCAATCGGCTCTTCAGCCGTAATCAGATATTATCTGGGATGAGTTATGTTTGGTTACCACACCCCCCGGTAACCCTCGATATAATGTGTGAAACAATCAATCCGTGATCATCACATGCAAGGTTTGTGTATGTGAATATGTTTGAGTGAATTACGTGTACGTGTACTTTACCGTGTTGCCTAAAATAAATGATTTGTTATTATATAATATATAACATATTATGTTCGGTTGCGTCACAACTCTGCTCGCGCGATCTAGACACTTCGATGGCCATTGTGTATTGTATGTGGTAGCTTTTTGTATATAAGTAATTCATTGCTCTTTGTTAATGCTATTTACTTTTATTCTTATATTCGAGTACACACAAATGAACACTTACAAAAAGGTAGAACTAAATGACATGTACAAAGGTGAGCTTAACCCTAAAAAGAGTTTTCTTCCATCAACCCTTGAGCTAGAGAGAGGTATTTTTTTTTAAATTTATTTATCAAACTAAAAAACTTAACAAAATTATTATTATCAATAATAGCAACATAAAAACCGCGAAGGTTTGTAGAGAATTAAATTGAAAAAAAATATTGCTGGTCATTTTTCACACAACATCATCTAGCAGAAACTAAGCAGAACTTGTATTATGGGAACTACACGACTGATATACTACTTATATACTTTTTTTTGTAAATACATACATATTATACACAGAAAATTATGGATTATATTTATTCATACAACTATGTGTAAGTAGGTATATACAAAAAATACAGATGAAACAGCTAGCTAAAGAGCGATGCAAACGATTTGTTATGGATTATATTAACTTTATAATATTAAATTTTTATTATAATCATGGATAATTAATTTGTAGAATTATGGAGATAGATTTAATAATGTGGCGAGAGATGTTGCTACAGAGTAGATAGATATATAGATAGATAAATAATTTATTTGCAACTACTTATTAATTAAGTACATAACTTAGATGATTGGACTGCTGATGTGATAAGTAGCCACAAATTGTGATGGGACTCAGCATAAAGCGCCGCAGACCTGGTGAAGGTAAGTAGCGCGCTGATCTTCCGTCCTGTCCCAATATCAGTAGCAGATAGCTTCGATATAAAACTAACAGTTTCTTATCCAGGTATTGGTGTTCCTACCTGTTTAGCGTTCTGTATGGAGCCGCGCTCCGGGTTCCGGTTCCTCAGGTAGACCAGCTCCTGCTGCTGCCCGGCCCACAGCCCGCGCACGCACTCGCGGTTCAGCTTTATCACGCGGAACCCTAAGTGCCGCTTGTTCAGCATTATTATCTTATAATCGTCGTTGCCTTCGTCCATCACGTGCCTGTTAAGTTAAAAAAGATTGTATTGAAAACAAACAAAAAAACACGATACATACTTTTGAATGACTGCCCAAAGAAAAGAGGTTAAGTTATGACTGAAATAAACTAGGTAACCGCCTGGTTTATCTTTTAGCAGTTATTGTGGACAAAGCTCTTTTTGAAATGTCAAATAGACTGCCGTCAATTATATTATAACGTTCAATTTTAAACCTCGTTTCTTTTGCACAACAATTTGTCTTGAAAATCAGGAATCAAAAGTTTGATTTACCACTGATTTAAACCACCTTTCGTAATAAAACTCAAAATCGACCTGTTTGTCCGCTATTATCTGACCTTAAGGCGAGTAGATGAGGTGCCCCGCGCAGCACGTTGTACCGCCAGGCGGGCGCGGCCTCGTGGCAGATGACCAGCCGCGCCGCGTGCGAGCTGATGGCCGCGTGCAGCGCCGTGCTGCTGCAGTACTCCTCAGGGAACATGAAGTGATCCTGGACAACAACAGACTACGATTCAGGATAGTGTTGGGGGGGGGGGGGGGGGGGGGGGGGTTCAGTTGTTGTTTTTATAACTAGATGGCGTTATTGAATGTGATCAAAATTGGATCAAAGTTGCAAAATTGGTCTCCACGAAAAGCCCTTTAATTTTCATCAGGTAATATATATCCACACTGAAGTCCCATTCTAAATATGAGTAAAATATTTTTTGAAATCGGATGAGTATTTTCGTAGATTGCCTCTTAACCTCTTTTTAATATTAATGTAGACGGCGTAACATGTTGATTTGCACCTACCTGATGCAGTTTGAGTGCCATCCTGACGGCGGGCGCCAGTACGGCGTGCAGGAGCGACATGTCCGTGAAGACCCACTCGTCGCGAGCGCACGTGATCCGGAAATCCCCCTTGAACAGCGAGTGTAGACCGTAGAGGAAGAATTCCACGCTACAATCAAATTAAACATTTTTACCCTGAATCTAAAGCAACTTTAGCAATATTGCAACAGCACAGCCTGAACATTTTTACGAGGTTTTTTCTGAATAAGTTTTTTTTACTACTTTCGTTCGTTCATCATAATTACGAGCTGGGGGGGTATGGTCAACGCTGATTTCGGAGTTTTTAGTCACCTATCGGGGTCATCCATCTAAATGGCTTGTTTTTTTCCTTAATCTATTCTGTTCTGTCCCACTGCTGGGTATAGGTATCCCCCAAAGAGTGCCATGACGATTGATCTTGGGTCAACTCCATCCACAGACTTTCCGCAACCTTTACGAGTATATAGTTTGTTTAGTTAGTTGGTAATACCTACCTTGAGGCGGAGACATGCTGCGCGGCCGCTAGCGCCCGGCGTCCCACCAGACTCAGAGCGAAGCAGAGCGACGACAGCGCCGAGTCCTTCCCGGCGCGGCGTCGCCATCCCGCGCCGCGTCTCACGCTGCAGTGCACTATCCACTCCTGGTAAACCGCGCAGAAACGACTCCTAGAACAACATAAATATCACATCTTCAGATCTATACTCAGGACGCAGATCTATGATGATACCAAGTAGAAGTTAGTAGGAGGCATATCCATAGATCAAATTTTGCATAGAGCATTCCGACGTGACAGGTGGCAAGCCCATCGCCCCTTTATTGGAACACTAACCATGCCATTGAACTTTTTGGTTCCACGCAAAGGTTTTCCTTCACCCTTTTGAATACCAAGATATGGTCTGGCAGGTGAAATTTCAAACTGAACAATAGAAAAGTAAACATTGAAAATTCTTCATAAGTGAGCGACTAACATAGTGTGACGTGCACGGCTAGCTAACTACGGTACGCTAGCGCCATCTTTTAGCGAATAGACGCATTATTTGTTCTACCGAAATCTAGTACCACTAACCGCGACAGTAAAAGACACTAATGAGTAGAAAGAGATAGAACGCTGTCTCGAATATTCGAGACAGCATGCGGGAAACGCCTTGCTCGTACGAGTTATTTCTAGAAAGTTGAGGCCTCGTTTTGCCAGAATAGTTAGGAGCTCGCAGTTTGGAAACAATATCCAATAACTAGTGATGTGTATATTGTGCGATAGTGTCGTAGTTATGTATAGTGTTTTAGTGCTTTATTTTATCACGAACCTTAGCTCAATATAGTAACAATAGCAAGTTTCGTACCTAGTGATCCCGGAAGCTCTGAAGTCATAGTCTTCGTCCAGGTTCACGTTGAATATTGGGTCCAGGTCTACGAAGTTCCGTTCGTTCATCGGCTTCAGCGCCTCAGCCAGCACCGGCGAGGCAAGCCACTCTTCCAACTTGCTCGACTGAATCGTGTAGTAGATTATACTCTGAAACAATACGAGAAAGGACAAGTATAGGACAGGTCAGGAGTTATTGAATATTGAATTACTTATATTCTGAATAAGAGGGGGAATCCCTTGTAACAAGTATAGGACAGGTCAGGAGTTATTGAATTACTTATATTCTGAATAAGAGGGGGAATCCCTTGTAGGGGGTTGGCTACATGTGTAGAATGTGTCTCACCTTGACGTAGTATGTGAGCAGCACCTTCCTGAAGTCGAAGGCCTGCAGCATGGAGAGTGCGCTGTTGTCGGTGACGCTGTATCCCTCCAGCACGTACCGCGTGGAGGTGAGCTGCCAGGCGAGCCAGCGCAGCGCCCAGGCCGCGCCCGGCGCCAGCACGCGCCCCGACCACCAGCCGCACCACCACCGCCCCGCGCACACGCCCTCTGCACCAACCGACAACCACCCACTCAACTCTCAGCAACGAGTACTACAGCTCCTTGTGGAACTCATGGACTTATTTAGAGGTACGCTTCATCAAACGAAAAAAAATAGATTGAAATTTGTACAAAAAGTTCTTATTAAAAACTGGCCACATATACCTCAATATTCAATTTGAAAAAAGAATTACTTCAATAGTCTTTTGTTTCAGGGTTTTATTTGTTATTTTCCCTAGTGTATTGGAATAATTTTGCCGTCTTATGCGTATTCATTTCATAAAATTCTGTCTTTTTTCCATTTATTTTCACAAAAACGTATCGCAATAGTGGTGCTTACACATCAATGAATACCTAAAGGGACAATGCCGGATCTTAGCGTAGCTCAGGTTTCCAAAGCTGTAACTTTATTTGAAAATGGTCACAGTCATAAAGAAATGGCTCAGACATTGCGAGTTTCCAAATCCGTCATCTTTCGAATTGTTAGACGTTATCGGCAGGTTGGAGAGTACACGAGACGTGCAGGGCAAGGTCGAAAGAGATTTCAACTCTTTCTGCTCGCCTAGTCCTTTCCGCTCGAATATTTTTTTTTTGGGGGAAATACAAGTATGCAGTATACTCTTGCGAGTTAAACGATGTCCTTAACGGGTCCGCTCCGCTCGCAGTGGAAACCTTAGGCCCATCGCCAAGTTAAACTCTTGGACGATGCTTCTGATTCTTTAGGTAGATTCCTACAGCGTAGAATCGTGCAGCAGCAAGGACCTACAGCTGATTTTTCAAGTAAATAAATAAGTAGACGGTATCTACGAAAATATGTACTGGCAGTCCGAAATCACCCCCAATTCCTTTATTAAGGACGAGGGTCGATTTCTTTAGGTAGGTACTAGAAAGTCGCGTGAAACTTTCGTCTTCGAGGGCACATCTCTATTATCTCTATCTCTATACTCTTATAGAGCAACTCATCGAGAGAAACAAAGAGGAGAAAAAAATATGTTCTTACCGCTGCTTTCTTCTGGTCCTTCGGATATAGCCTCCACTTCGCGCTGCTGGCAGTAAGTACCGCGGAACTCTAAACCACGCAGCTGAAAAGAAACCAATCCGTTTCCCATCTCCACGATATGGACGAGGCAGTTTAGATAGTCCGAAGCCAGTACTGCAAATATTAAAAAAAAAGTATTACACTACCAAATAAGTTTTTTTTTCACTTAACGGACACATAGATAGATATATAGATACGGTTTACGGTTTAAGATCATTTATTTCTCAAAAAGATTTACAATATAATCGATTTCTCAGTAAGAAATCACAATTCTACTACTATTATAAATGCGAAAGTTTGTGAGGATGAATGTTTGTTACTCTTTCACACAAAAACAACTGAACGGATTTTGATGAAACTTTACAGTAACATAGCTTATACATCAGAATAACACATAGGCTACTTTGTATTCAGGTACCACGCGGGCGAAGCCGTGGGCAGAAGCTAGTATGTATTTACAAAAAAAACGTACATAAGTAGTATATCAGTCATGTAGTTCCCATAATACAAGCTCTGCTTAGTTTGGGGCTAGGTGATGCTGTGCGAAAAATGTCCAGCATTATTTGTTTATTATTTAAATATCTAATGGAGCATGCAAACATTAGCCCCGCAGCAGGAATCGAAACCGCACCTCTTACGCCACAGCAGGCTACTCGCCCACAAGCTATGTAGTTGCGTATTGGGTGTTAATTGTCTTAATTTTATTGTATTCTACCCACTTTATGAATATGTTTGTCTATCAGTATTTATTACTTAAGAAAGACTATTTATACCTAGAGGTATAGGGTTTGTTTATGTTAAAAATAGAATAATAATGTATATTGTTTGTGTATGTCTGAAGTAACAAATATTTTTTTATCTATCTATCTATTCTGAAGATGTTTACCGAAGCAATCGCCTTGTTGCACCGCGCCCCACCTTCCCATCATCAGATCAATCTATCTATCTATTCTGAAGATGTTTACCGAAGCAATCGCCTTGTTGCACCGCGCCCCACCTTCCCATCATCAGATCAATCTATCTATCTATTCTGAAGATGTTTACCGAAGCAATCGCCTTGTTGCACCGCGCCCCACCTTCCCATCATCAGATCAATCTATCTATCTATTCTGAAGATGTTTACCGAAGCAATCGCCTTGTTGCACCGCGCCCCACCTTCCCATCATCAGATCAATCTATCTATCTATTCTGAAGATGTTTACCGAAGCAATCGCCTTGTTGCACCGCGCCCCACCTTCCCATCATCAGATCAATCTATTCTGAAGATGTTTACCGAAGCAATCGCCTTGTTGCACCGCGCCCCACCTTCCCATCATCAGATCAATCTATCTATCTATCTATTCTGAAGATGTTTACCGAAGCAATCGCCTTGTTGCACCGCGCCCCACCTTCCCATCATCAGATCACCGCAGAGGTAGTGCTGCAGAGAACGGGTCAGGTGCTCGTAGAAAATGGAGTTCAGGTTGTTATCATCTGAGAATAAGTAAGAAATGAACCGTATTACATTTAAATCAAGGTACGATTCGGGAAACGACCAGATGGCCTACCACGAACCGTATATCCAAAGTTTCGGCGGAAACTACGTGCTTTGCCTCGTGGCTTAGTCGCGGAGGAACATGCACCTAGATAAAACCGACGTTTCAAAGTGGTCCTTGTGATTTTATTGAATAAATTAATTTTGACTTTGACTATGAATAAATGATATGATATGAACAGTTCGCTACCGTCTCAGAGGGCCTTCCACGAACCGTATATCCAAAGTTTCGGCGGAAACTACGTGCTTTGCTTCGTGGCTTGGTCGCGGAGGAACAGGCACCTAGATAAAACCGACGTTTCAAAGTGGTCCTTGTGATTTTATTGAATAAATGAATTTTGACTTTGACTATGAATAAATGATATGATATGAACAGTTCGCTACCGTCTCAGAGGGCCTTCCACGAACCGTATATCCAAAGTTTCGGCGGAAACTTCGTGAGGTTAAAATCACGAAAGAAACGTTGTCAACGTGACATTAGTTCGTTCGATAGGATCACTCGATGCTATTAGCGGCCGCGGAAGTGGGGGGCAGAGGGGACCAAGTGCCCCCCCTAGAATCACATAGGTACCCGCCTACCAAGCCAAAGCTGGAGATTGAAGGGGTGACCAAAGAAATTTGCCAAAACCAGTAGGTCGCTGCCGCAGCCTTCGGTTTTTTTTATTATACAACTAAAGTATACCATGCTTGTATGTACCTACATTATTTTTTACCACACAGCACACACTGTAACCCATGTTTCACAAATAAACAAATATGAATCTAATTCTGTTACTTACCAGCTCGTATTCCGTTCCAATTGGGACGATAACCTTAAATTGCTCTGATCGACTCTTTACGTGGATAAAACTGTTAGAACAGTTTTGCCTTCGAAACATAATGTTGCTCGCTTAAATAACTGTAATGCAATAATGCTTACCAGCTCCTAGATTCCGTTCCAATTGGGACGATAGCCTTATATTGCTCTGATCGACTCTTTACGTGGATAAAACTGTTAGAACAGTTTTGCCGTCGAAACAAATTGTTGCTCGCTTAAATAACTGTAATGCAATAATGCTTACCAGCTCCTAGATTCCGTTCCAATTGGGACGATAGCCTTGTATTGCTCTTGATCGACTCTTTACATGAATAAGACTATTAGAACAGTTTTGAGTCGAAACATAATGTTGCTCGCTTAAATAACTGTAACTGTGCTTACCAGCTCCTAGATTCCGTTCCAATTGGGACGATAGCCTTATATTGCTCTAATCGACTCTTTACATGGATAAGACTATTAGAACAGTTTTGCCGTCGAAACATAATGTTGCTCGCTCAAATAACTGTAATGCAATAACGCTTACCAGCTCCTAGATTCCGTTCCAATTGGGACGATAGCCTTAAATAGCTCTGATCGACTCTTTACGTGGATAAAACTGTTAGAACAGTTTTGCCGTCGAAACATAATGTTGCTCGCTTAAATAACTGTAATGCAATAATGCTTACCAGCTCCTAGATTCCGTTCCAATTGGGACGATAGCCTTGTATTGCTCTGATCGACTCTTTTAGTGTTGTAATCGCGCTCCCAGAACTTGACGGGACGCACGTACGACGTCATAAATATTGCGCTACCTATAATGAAAAACATCACCAAATGTAGACAAGTGAAAAGAGAACTAATTTCAGTTAAATAGAGAAGGAAAACTTCGTAAGGAAACTGGCATTCGAAGCTGTGTGTGTTTTGTTTGTGTTCCAATAGGGTTATCCACAAATCCCCCTAAGGGGGGGAAACTAGAATCTAAAAATGTTTCTTCCACTTTTCCCCCTTAAAAGTCCACCTTAGGGATAGATCTATAGATAGATCCACACCTTTTTTTAGATAAAGAGGTATCTAAAAAAAGAAGTCTAGAATTCACCCTTGGAAATCTCCCTTAAGGGGGAAAACTGGAATTGAAAAAAATAATGTCCAGTGATCCCCCACGTTTATAAGTGGCGGTGAGCTTGCAACCTGTCACGTGGAATAAAAAATAAAAAACATTATAGTTATCTGGAAGATAATTGTTTTGTAGCATTAAATTCGCGAACAACTGTTATGTGCGAAGTGCGAATAAAGCATAATTTTCTTAGTATTGTTATTTTCCTAGTTTGGTATCATTTTAGAATATAACGAGTGTACCACGAAATTTACTATTCTCTTGCTGACATGACGTTATGCTGACCGTTTCAAAGGTCGTACGTGGTGTAACGATAAAGTAACAGGTCCAATTCGGTACAATGTTAAGATATTTTGAAAAAAAGGGCACTATAATCGATACTAAAGCCAAAAATGTATATTTTTTTCCAATTTTGTCTGTCTGTCTGTCAGTATCATGGCCACGCATCACGCGAAAAGGCACCGGTTAACAGACTAAATTCCAAAGACTCGCACAAATCAATTTGCTTCAACATTTATTGTGCGAACCGCGAAGCAACTCTGTAATTGAGTTGTATTTGACCAAACTGTGGTCAAATAAAATAAATAAACAAATAATGCTGGACAATCCACACAGCATCATCTAGCCCCAAGCTAAGCAGAGCTTGTGTTATGGGTACTAGATGACTGATATACTTAATACAATACATTACATAGATATATATTTTTTTATTATACATAGAAAATACCCAGAACACCCGGAACAAATAGTTGCAGATCGTACAAACATTTGTCCCAGGGCGGGAATCGAACCCGCAACCTCCTGTGTCGCAGGCGGACCTTCGCGAACGAAGTCGCGGTAATATCCTAAAATAATGATATCTATGTATATTTCTGTCGGTATACCTAAAGCCGGCGTGAGGGGGGACGACAGCAAGGCGGACATGGCCGCCTGCAGGAACAACATGGCGGAGTGCGGCACAGAGAACGGCTGCGCGAACGCATGGAACGCGCTGCCCCACGTGATCTGCCACGGCGCTATGTACGTCACCACGAACTGTATCTGAAACAAAAACAAACATTATATAATAATTAATATTAATAATAAAATTAGTTTTATTTCATTTATAATAATATTCACACATATCCTTATTTACCAACTAAATTACGAAAACAACTCAATACAATATTAAATGTAGGTAGTTACCCTACCGGCAAACAGGTTAACTAGCACCCACACTCAGGGACCGCGGAAGTACTCCGTGACGAGGGAGGGAGGCAAATTTATTTGGCCACCCCTTCAATCTCCAGCACTGGTTTGGTAGGCGGGTACCTATATGATTTTAGGGGGGGCATTTGGCCCCCTCTGCCCCACACTTCCGCGGCCGCTGCCCACTCTAAAATTCCCTGCGTTGTGGGTGGCTAGTCTCTTCCAACGGTTTAAGGCATTGAATGTCAAGATAGGTAGCTAGGTACAAAGTTGAATTACTAATAAACTCAGGTAGGTATGTTTACTCCTGGTACATCGGATGAGGACCAGGACAAACAAACAGTAGGTAGATACCTACCCAAGTACTCGTAAGGCTCTATAGTAACGCGCTTTCATCACACAGTTAAAACGTACTTATGTTACCCACTGCTATAATTTAATACCTACCCACGTCATAAACTAGACATATGTACCTATTGAGTAGGTAGGTAGGTATTAAGTAGGTACCATTCTGTCATATCTTATGACATTTGTCAAAATCAATGTCAAAACCTTCCACGTTTTTCATAGTGGGTTAGAGGTTATGAAAAAGGCATTGTATTTGGTACGAGCAATAAGTGATTTGGTATAAAACGTTAAACTGGAGTATTCATTAATTGTTACCAAATAGATCGTCTATTTGGTAACTATTCTAATTCGGATAGGCACCACCTAGTAACTACACCTAATCCCTAGACTATTTTTTTAGATTCCAGTTTTCTCCCCTAAGTCAAAGTCAAAGTCAAAGTCAATAGGTTTTTATTCATTGAAATCACAAGGATCATATAGAAACGTCAACTTAAAAACTACGTGAATTTAAAATTCGAAAGTGAATTTACACCGGTTCCTCGCGCGCGACCAAGCATAGAAGAATCAGGCAACAAACTCTTCTTGGTTATTTTTTTGATGATTCTTCATTCAGCTTTAGGGTGGTGCCAATCCTAAGGGGGATTTTCAGGGGGAATTTGTGGAATAACCCATTAATGAGCATATTATTATCTACAGTATCTACACTAATATTCGAAGAACTCTGTGGCGCAGTGGGCGAAAGCCCGCCTGAGACGCATAAGGTTACGGGTTCGATTCCCGCCGCGGGACAAATGTTTGTATTATCTGCATATATGTGTCTCGGAGTCTCAGTGTTTTTTATGTAAAATATGTATGTATTTACACAAATATAGTATATAAGTGTGTGGTACTCACAGCTGCGTCTCAGACGGCCCTTTGCCCACTTCGCCACAGTGTGGTATGTATGTCTGTTGGTAGTTTATTTATTTATAAAAAAAAACATACCTTCAACAGAAACTCGTAGACTTTACTAAATATGATGGCAGTGATGAAGTAGTCAACTAGAAACGTTTCTGATATCTTCTGACTGCTCAGATCCCTTTGGAAGAGCAGGACGGCGAATACTATTATCAAGTATTGAGAGTCCGGCTCGGAGTAGGCGTGTCTAAGACCTAAAAAAAATATACATTGTAAGAGCGAGTTCTCCACTGACCAAACGGTATGCACAACTAGTTGTGCCATCCCAAATATTAGTTCAACTCCAAAATAGGACAACCTGGCAAGAGATGGAGGAGGCCTTTGGATAACCCCTGATAATGTAGAAAATGGAAAACAATGATGACATTTATATATGACAAACTAAAAACTACTCGAATATAAATATAAAAGATATGACATGACATCAGATAAACTTTAATACCTTTTTCATCTAGATAAAATAAATGACATGCAATATTATATTTTTTTTATTTATTAATATTATTTTATTACAAGTATCCTGAAATTATTATAATCATTCTTACTTTAAATCATATATAATATAATCATATTATAAGTGTGCCAATGTAAACCATTTTTTGAAGACACATGTTTTATTATTATCAAGTATCTACCAAGAGAATTGAGAATAAACTATCATTAATAAAAAAATGATCTCACATTTGAGTGCGCATACGCATATAATAAGCGCACCAACTGCGTCTCCGTACTTGGCAGCTATGGCGGGCGCGTCCTGCGTAGTGGCCGCTATGACCACCGCCGGGAAGAGAACATTGCGCTCCAGAAAGCAGAGGTATACGAAGATCTAGAAATAATATAGAATTTTATGATTTTGCAAGTGAGCGAAGCGAGTCGACTATCTCTCATTGTTTTTTTTTTAATATATGATCTGCAAATACTTGTATCGGGTAAATACTTGTACCTTCTGCCCACATCTTCGCCCGCGTGGTACCAGGATAAAAAGTAGCCTATGCGTTATTCTTATGTATAAGCTATATAACTGTGGTTTCATCATAATCCGTTCAGTCGTTTTAGCGTGGAAGAGCCTGTAATTTCACCGGCATTCATACCCTCCAAACTGGAACATCAATGCGAATATTACTGCTTGGAGGCAGTAATTAGTTGTGATAGTGTACCTTCTCGACGAGCATGGTCCGCTGCGGCTCGGTGACCTCAAACATGGCGTGTTCGTGGGCCCTCAGGACCGGTCCTGCCAGGCACAGCCAGGGCTGCTGCTTGCGCAGCTGCGGCGCCAGATAGTGCAGCGCCCAGCCCAGGATACCCGCTATTATCCATAACACCTAGAGACGAATTAAATTGACATTATCATAATCGCACGGCTTTCTCTTAAAATTCAAATAAAATAATTAATAAAGGAATAGCTTTCTTATTCCAAAAACTATCGTGAACTTGACTATTCATATTGTAAAAACGGGAATTTTTCACGTATTGTACTATCGGTGAAGGCACCGACTAAGTTTTGACTCATTCCGAGAGTCTTCATCACGGTGAGTGATCGCGATGCGGAGGGTGAAAATTCACGTTTTTACAATATGAATGGTTTTCTTTAAATTTTAAAGAAATTCTTGGAATGCAACCCTTTTTACCATATTAATAAATTCATTGTTGTGTATTTTCTGATTTGCATGTATAGAAGATAACATGTAGAGTAAGAATTTATGTACACTTTGATATGCCAATGTTATGTAACTATAACGAAATGGTTAAATAAATAAACATCAATATCACAAAAACAGATAATCATTCGAACCCATTATGTATATTATTAAATACTTGTACGTTTTTTTATTATATTGTAAATTATTTTTAATAAAGTTCATCCAGAGGTTTTGCCAGCTGCAGGATTTAGCTAAAGCGTTTGTTCATCTCCAGAATTCCCTACACCGTAAATTTCATAAAAACCTTGAGAACTATTCTCGAGATGTTTTCATACAAATAAATAATATATTGCTTGTTGCAAAAATAGTGGGATTCAGAAACTCACCGTATTCAGCTGCGGGCGTAGCGTCGTGAACACAGTCGTGCAATGCAGCCCAAACACAAGCAAACTAAGGAACGTGCACACAATAACATCATTCTTGAGTCTCGCGTTCACAGTAGCTTGCAACTTCTTCGGTAAAGGATCTTCCATGTCCTCCTCCGTCGTTTCAGCTGCTTCCTGTTTATCTTTGGAGTCTTTGGACTTGTCTTCAGCTTCTGCACTTTGCTCCGCTTTCAGAGATGTCGTGGAGTTCATTGTATCACCACCTCTTGGGTCCATCTTCAAGGAACTGACGCTAGATGTTTGTGAACGCTTTTGCGTTTTGGCTATATTCGTTTCGGAGCTAAAGTTGATTTTTGACGCGGAGCTGCCTATAGAGTTCTGCTTAGAAATGTTACTTTCTGAATGCTGCTTTTTCTCATCTGTGAGAATGTTAGGGTCCGTTTTATCTAGTTCTGGGTTGCATTCGGGAGTGTGCATCGCGTATAGTTCAGGCGGCAACAGATGCTTCTTTATTAGATTCCATATCAGTGTATAGTCGCTAGCTGATCTGCTCAAGTGATAGGCGATCGGTACAAGAAGGCCGCAGAAAATTGAGAAGAGAATGTTATGTTTTTGATGTTGCGATTTCTTTCCTTCAACCAAGCCGCTGTAAGCGAATCCGTATAACACTCCAATAGCAGCTACTGATCGAACTATACAAAACACAGCCGCGCTTAGACTACTAGTAGCGTTTCCCCCGAAAACATGCATATCTATCTGCTCAAGAAAATACATGAGGAATGTATTTACTTGAGGGAAAAGACCCAAACTGAATGCCAACGGAAAAAACAGCAAAAACTTAGTCAGGATCTCTTGAATTATGAATAGAAAATCTCTTTCATTCATTGCGAACCCATAGATCGTCAATGGTAGTTCGTTACTCCTTCTATTCCTTACATGTATTTCCTCAGCGGGTGCTGTCTGTTCTAGGAAACTATGAACTCCACATAGCAAGGCGGTGCATATGCAGAAGTATACGGGCCGCGAAAACACGACCATTTTGTTAAACCCGTGGACGGGGGACGCTGAATCCGGTTGTACGCTCTTGATCAGGGAGTATTGACTGCCGGCCATGATGAAACAAAACCAAAAAGCGTACACATCTTTGTAGAAACCTAGGTTTAGAACCATTGAGCCGAAAATAGCTACCATTATAGCCAAGATGATAGCGATAAAGGTGTCTCTATAGCTCAGATTTCTGTCAAACAAAGCCATGAGTTGTAATCGATCCATCTCTACTTTGTATTTGAATAGTTTGCAGTTCACGACGTAGAAGCTCTTTGGTTTCGGCTGGTTCTGTTTTTGAATTTCATCCATCAGTTTAGAAAACTTGCTTCGTATGTTGTTTTCAACGCTTTCCTCACCTATCGAAGGCATTAGACTAGGCACGTTCACTGACGTATTCTCAGCTTGCTGTATCGCTTGTTGCTGTGCTCTCTGCTGGCTCATCAAGAAGTTGATATGCATACTTGGTAACCCCATTCTAGATTGCCGTTCAGCTTCAATCTGCTCCAGTAAACTGTCAGTCACGTAAGCCACGGGAGATCTCGGCTGGTCCGTGTAAATACCGGTGCCAGTTCCGCCGTCGAAGACGTAGAATCTTTTGTTAGGGATGTTGGTTGTGATAGGAATTATGGACGCGACGTTATTGTTGCTCGCTATTAGAGGATTGTTGCTGCCTTGGTTTGAGGAGCTTTGGTCGACGCTATCTGCGCGTTTTGGCTTCGGTATACTTTCGCTGTTCCCCGCTTCGGATTCAAGAGAACCACAGCTGCCTTCACCGGCGGTTTCTTGCGAGTTATCCTGGTTGCTGTTATCGATGGGTTTGACTCTGTTTATTCGCATACCGTCTTCTTTCTCTGGTAGTGGGATAGGCTGCGCTTGAGGACGTCCTGAGATATTCTTGTCGAAGGTGTATGACATCCAGTTGCCGTATTCGTCCATGAAGCAGTGTATCGCTCCGTCAGTGGTGTCTTCGTGCGAGGTCGCGAAATGCGCTCGGGCGGAGTTGTTTTGGACGTTTTCGTTGTTGGGAAGCCGGTCTTTCTTCTCGGCGTTTTGTGATTGTGGATTGTTCCGTTGTCTGGTTGAGCGTTTGATTTTCCGAACCCTGTTCCTGTGGTTCCTATCCATCAGGGGTCGGAGTCTCGGTGGCTCCTCTGTGGTTTGTGCCGCCGGTTCCGGTGAACCATCTTCATTGGTATTGGCGGCCGCGTTGGCAGCACAGCAGGGCCCAAATTCAACTCTTGAGTTTAGGAATGCCGCTAGCAAAGGCATTGAAGTTGGTAGAAGTGTGTTTGCGGAGTTTTGTGCCACTTCTTCGATGGACCGTTTCCTAGTTTTGTGTATGTTTTCTCGTTCGCCTCGCAGGCTCTGTCTGTGACTGCGGGAACGTTCCTCGCCTCTGTGCCCTTGAGGCATGACCACAGTATTCGCGTTCGTCGCGGCAAATAAGCATTCCAAGCCTTGTACCAAAGCAGCCTGAGCTTCCACCGCATCCATGAGAATTCGCTCTTCGTTCTGATTCTCATCTTTCTCCTTCTTAGAATCTCTCTTCTTGTTCTCCTTCTGCGATGAAGCTCGCGAACGCGCTAAGTTTTTTATTTGCTTTGGTATGGCTCCTAAGTTTTTTGGAACGTTTGAAGAGGACTCGCCTAACGCGCTGGCAAGCTTTTGGCATACTTCTTCTGGTAAAGCGCAGGCCTCTTCCTCTTTGCCACTGGAAGAGTCTTGCGGCTTTTCGAAAAGCCATTCTAAACTATAAATACTCCTTTCATCTAAGCTTTTGGTATCATCCGGCGGCGTTTCTTCAGCTTCATGTATGACTTTATCAATGTCATCTTTATGTTCCTCTTCAGGTGGTTTCTCAGCGTTAATGTCGCTATTACTGCTAGTGTTATAAATATCGTGGTCCCAGAGTTTCTTTTCTACGACTTTATCGTCAGTTTTCTTATCGCTATCTGGGTTTTCATTGGATTCTAAGCTAGATTTCTCTATGAGTAGATCTTTGGAGCTCGCGCTGACTTTATCGCAGTAATCTGCTACTAAGGTGGCGTTATTATTTTTACATTCGCAAGCTGTGACTTGACGCTCGAGTTTCACGTCACACTGCTCGGGTTTCGCCTTTTTCAGTCTTACAGCTTTGCTTTTTTCGTGGGGATTGAGATTAGATCTATCTAGATTGAATCTAGGGTTGGGACGACGCTCGTAATGCTGTACCCTGAATTCACGAGTGTTTGTTCCTCTTATCACGCGCACTTCTGTCGGTCTATCTAACAACGGTGACCTTGACCCATTGTTCTCATAATCGCTGTCACTTGAACGTAAAGCAGGAGACTGTTCCGCATCCCAATCGAACCCTCTGAACTGCTTTTCATCTTCATAATCACTATAACTTTCACCGCTTGAGTCTAAGTCCGTTTCTTTTTGTGACGTTTGCATCTCATCCGAAATCTCGGCGATAGGATAAACTATCTCCGAGCCGTAAGTAAGGTACGGATAGCTACACCCTTCACCCGATTCGTTCTTAGGGTAAAGGTTTAAGTGTGGACCTCGGGTAAGACTTTTGCTGGGTGGGGGGATCACAGCACTTTTAGGGTTTTTCAGCGTTTGTCCACCGATGGTCTCAGCGCTGTTAGGATGGGGGCATAAATTCGATACACTAGGAGGTGGGCAGCCTATTTCTAACGCTGCACTTTTGATTCGTCTCACTCCCTGACTTTTACTCTTAGTTTTATCGGCTTCTCCGGACGGCGCTTCGGCATCGACCATCATATACTCTCCCAACTCTACACTAGCAAAGAACCCTGTATCCGCATTGTTGGAATGCCTCCTCATATGCGAGACGAGCTGCGCTGTTGAGTTTAGTAGCGGTAACTGTATTGTCGACATAGTCGAGTTGGAATTTCTTCTAATATTCGACGGGTGGGCGGTCGCGAGCGCGGTGGCAGACTTCGTACAACTCTCTTCAGGATAGTTGTTGTACCTACGCCTATGAGCTAGCCTTTTCTTCGGTGATGGCGGACCTACACTCGGTTCCGAATTGTCTCTAGAATCAGAGCTGAGCTGTCTTGCAAACTTGGACTGGTAAGGTTCGCCGGCCGCTTCATTGGCGTCTAGGTATAGCCACTCCTTGAAAAAGTCTCGATTGCTGGACCCACGTCTGTGCGGGCACTCGTGGTATCGCCTACTGACTTTCGCGAACGGTCCTTCATCTACCAACATGTGAACGGGCAAGTTATTATCAACTCGTGGGCTTCTGGAGGCTTCTACTATAAGCTCGTCTATTCTCGTGCCGTGAGTACGTCGTTTGGAGGTGCGTTCCCGCCTGTGGCTGGATTTGGACCTGCTTCTGGCTGGACGGTATTTGGCAGGGTCCGGCGCGTCAGCGCTTTCTACTGTGCATAAGTCGTATTTGGAAGCAGCTTCCTCTGGCTTCTTCGCGGACACGGCACTATCTTCTATGCTGGATTCTGAGCTGTTTTTACGGTGGACGTCGACTTTCAGATCTGGAACAGATGTTATTTATATATATTATGATAACAATAAATATATAATAGAATGGTCATTTATGAGAGACAATCTGGCATTTAGCTCCTTAACCCTATTCTCGGAAGAACAGAGGAATAGACACTCACTAAATCACTTTAGGAGGCAATGACCGATACTTTGGTAATGGGGAAATCTCAGATATTATGATCATCATTATATCTGATTCATTATATTGATCCTATTACTTAGATGAAATTGCTAAAACAGTGGTCTGCCTTACCTATAGTGCTGTTATTCGGTTTATGGTACTCCAGTGACGTGATAGACTCGTTGTCAGAGCCGGCCGCAGCCTGCCCACCAAGACGAAGCATTTGCATTTCCACCCCTTCTTCTGGGCTGAGAAAATATAAGTTAATATATAAGAGTCGGGCACCAGTCTTACGACAATCGAGCGTGGTCACGGACGGTGCTTGTCCTCACAAACACCTCTTAACGGTCAACGAAACGTCAGCAGGATAATAGTAATGTAAATGGTATAGTCGTAATAACATCCTAAAACACAATCATTTTAGTGCTAATAAATTAGTAAAATGCAAAAAAATGTTATTCTTAAAAATATATTGATGTGAAAGGAGTAAAGGTCCCGTCAAACTGACGCAGTGGCGGTAAAATAAAGTGAAATGGTTGTCAAGTGGATCGCCATCGCCAGCGCGTCAGTTTGACCAGGGGGGCTAGACAAATACCACTTTCTGTTGACGTTAAAGCCTGCGGAAACATTGAATTGTATGGGAGTGAAAAATTTGCATTAGCGTGAAAGGAAAAGTAAGCGTGAGGTATTCGTCTAGCCCCCTGGCCCTTAGACCAGAATAAAAATCTGTGATCACATTTAACAGTTTTATTAGCAGGTCACTTTACATTTTAAGATATTATTGTAGTTATTTGCCTCATGAAAGCAACCGGCGTGGCATAGCAATAAGTTACAAATCTTAATGAGTCCCAATCCCTTTGAACTTTCTAGGTAAAAGTATAAACATTGAAGTAAGTGATCATAACATAGTTTAATAAGTAGTTAGCTACATATTAAAATTGTACCTACACTGCACTGTTTAAAATGATATAATGTAACTGTTTTAATATAGATATCAGTAGATAGATTAGTCATTGCATTGTTTTCAGATAACATTAAATTAGCTTAGTTACTGTCTTTCAATAATTTTATGTTTTTGTGTGCCAGTTAATCCCCTGATGAGTGCAACATGGCTTAAATCTTGTATTGATAATCTTGCGGAGTTGAGCTGTACCAATTAAGTTAAAATCTTATTGAAGGTAAACTAGGTACTTACTGAGAGTTCTCGTTACCCGTAACAGGGTCTGTGGTTGGGTGAATGACTATACACTCCTTGGTATCATATATGTGGTGCAGGCCATGGTTTATAACCTTCAGACTGGTGAACACAATTGCTACGAGTATGCAGTAGATTATCCAGCCAAGACTCGCTGGTGGGAAGTACTAAAGAGACAAAAACATAATCATTGAATAAGTCATAAGCCTCAGAGTATGACATCACTATAACTTAAGTAGTAGAGCTTTTTATGAAAAAGCTTGTCCGGGGAAGTATTACATCCATACCTATGTCTACTGCCTAATGCTTGGCAGTAGACATAGGTCCATACCTATGTCTACTGCCAAGCATTAGGCACTCAGAGTATGACATCACTATAACTTAAGTAGTAGAGCTTTTTATGAAAAAGCTTGTCCGGGGAAGTACTACATCCATACCTATGTCTACTGCCTAATGCTTGGCAGTAGACATAGGTATGGAGGTAGTGCTCACATTGCCATGTACTAGTTTGGAGGGAATAGAAGCTTGCACTTCTTTTGAATTGTACTGGTAGCAGAATTTTTATATCTTTAGATCACTTTTAAATGCTTACCAATCACAAATCCAAATGGGTACCTGATGGAATATCACTTACTCTTACAACAGAAAATAAAAATAAATTGTTTTTTTTATTTAGCAATGTTGTTATGACCCTTTGGAGTGTTATCAAACCCATAGTTTGTGCAATATTGTGATAATTCCATCAACTTAGACTGGATAAGAAAAAACAATGAATAGAAACAGCAACCAGTTTTGTTATTTTACAAAACAAAACATAATATAGTTATTTACCACAAAGTAGATTACAAATTTGACATTGTGGTGGACTCTGGACAAGGGTTATAAAATAGTAAACTGCTTTAAAATAAAGAATTATAAATTATTTGCCACAAAACTTGGATTTAAAGATTCAGATACTCCTTACAGTATTCTCACAGCATAAGGCTTGATCAGTTGAAAATACTTTTTAGAAACATTCCATTCAGAATTGGGTCAAACAATATAATGTGGAACCTTATCCTATCATGATATCTCACAGCAAAGTCAAAAGAATCAAATATCCTTTAAAAGGTCAATGACACAATGACTCAAATCATTTTCTAATCAAAACAATGCCCCTACATAGGTACATCTTGACCTGATTAAATGTATTTGCAATATAACCTTGTTTTTGCTGCTACAAAGCTATAAATATTTTAATGTACTCACCAAGTACACAGAGAACGGTAAACATAGCAGGAACAGCCACACATACAGGTGTAAAGTGTTGCAAAACAGATCTTGATGAGGATCATAGAACCAACCACCAGTCAGGGAAGCCCAAACACCCTGGCGCAGAATCTCCAAAGTCTGCGAACCCATCTTACACGTTATGTCCACATTTCCGTGCGCAGCACATCCACCCACACGGCACCGTCAAACAATCATAAAATCACTTTTTCACAACAGCAAATTACTGCCATTTTGGTTGACACTGTGCGAGCCAATATAGCCTCTATGGACGCAGCTTGTTCCACAATTTCACCACTACCATAACATTAAACATCAATTATACAGTTGTAGACCACTTTTCCAACTAAATAAAGAAGCTATTTAGGTACAGAATAAATACATAGCAATGGTCTATACACGGAAATTAACATCAAAAGCATCACGTCGTTTAAACATTTCTTCGATCTTCTCTTGATCTTTTTTGTTGACCGCTTGCTACTCTGTAGTGTCTACCTGAACATGACATAACATCAATAAAAGACAGTGTGTTGGCATTGACAACACGATGCCAATAGACAGCTGAAAGAAGAGGTTACCATGACAATGTTTACTAGTGATGCACATTCAGGCGTAACTCCGATTTAGATATCCGGTGAAATAATTTTCCATCAAGACTGAGTGACATTACAAACTACACAACTAATTATTCATACGTAGGTACATACCTACAATGTAAATGTTTACCTTATGGGCAGGGCAGTCTAACTGCCCGATCCGTCCCCGCTCCGCTCAGTCAGACAAATTAATTGATAGTGACAGTCGTATTAGAAGTAAAACTTTGATCGTATTCTATATTGTTATTCAGTTCTGTGATAGTTGATATTCATTAACAAAACATGTCTGAAATCGAAAATCTATTCAAACAAGCTGCCATGCAAGTTGGTGCTGGTGGAAGTGCAGGGTTCGTTGAAGTTTGCATCATGCATCCACTTGATCTAGTGAAGACCAGACTACAAATACAGTCTAAAATAAGTGTCACAAAAAGTTCTGATCCAAATTATTATAATGGTATAATAGATTGTATGAAAAAGATGTATAAGTACGAAGGTTTGACTTCTTTTTGGAAGGGAATCTTACCTCCTATACTTGCTGAAACACCAAAACGAGCAGTAAAGTTTGCTACTTTTGAGCAATACAAAAAAATATTCATGTTTGGATCTAGTTCACCAACTCCATTGGTAAGTTTTGTATTATACTCATTAAGAAGAACATAGGTACCATAAAATCAGATTTGGTAGGTACCTAAATAAGTCGATAAGCATATGGTTAGGTAACTACCTACTTTTATTTTTATTTATTTAGAAATATCCTTTTTTGATGTACCGAATCAGTCGTTTTATAGGACGGTGGTTGCAATCACACGTAATCCATTCCAGCAAGGTAGGCGCAAATACTACTAGAGGTACACTATGCATAAGTAGTTGTTATTCAATGGTATTTCAATAAATACGAATCCTAGCCTATCTGTGACATCAGGAATAACAATTAAAATAAAACGGAATTAATCGATTTATACCCAGTTTTTTATTTACGATGCATTACAATCGCAAAAGCTTAAAACATGATTGAATAATTACAAACCTATACCAAATAATGATATCGATTAACAATAAAAATTATAGGTGTCAAATATAATTATGGTTGAGAAAATATTGTATAAAATTTCCAACATAATTCCTATAGCTACTGATAAGGCTATGATAAGGAAATAAGATATCAACTTGTGTGTTTACATTGCATGAAAACAATGCTATATTTGTGTTTGATATATTAATATTACAAAATAGATAGGTCTACCTATCTTTTATTCTGGTATTTAATCTTTGACCTACTGCTGAATGTCGTTTCTATTGTTTTACAGACATTTTCTTTAGCTGGTTTAGGTGCTGGCATCACAGAAGCAATTTTAGTTAATCCTTTTGAAGTAGTCAAAGTGACTCTCCAATCTAATAAGGCAAAATCAGCCCAGTTGCCGAGCACATGGTCTGTTACGAGACAAATAGTTCGAGCGCATGGCCTTGGCTCAAGAGGATTAAACAAGGGCCTAACCGCCACAATAGCAAGGAACGGCATTTTCAATATGGTCTACTTTGGATTTTATCACAGTGTTAAGGGCTACGTTCCTGAATATGAGGTAAGACAATTGTAGACAAAACATATATTCAATCTTGAATATACCAAATTACTTAAGTCTGACCTTGATACAAATTTACTAAGTAGCCTACACTTTTAAGCTAAAAGACAAATAACTAGCTTATTGTACAGTAGGAACATATTATATCTTAAATACTTACTATTACATGATTGTTTGTTAAAAAACATAGCTGGTATCTAATGCAAGCAAGAGCATTTAGTGATACTACGCAATATTTATTTTAGGATCCTCTTTTGGAATTCGGACGGAAAATTGCTATTGGATTTACCTCAGGAGTTCTAGGCTCTTGTGTAAACATTCCTTTTGATGTCGCCAAAAGTCGAATTCAAGGACCACAACCGATTCCTGGCATTGTAAAGTATAGCTCTACCACAGGAGCATTATTTTTGGTGTACAGAGAAGAAGGGTGAGTTATTTTATTACAAAATGTAGGTAGGTACCTAGAATTAGATAGATAAAGTACGATTGCTAGTTAAATTATTATTAAAAGAATTGAAATGTACCTACCTCGTTGTTTGCAAAACTTCTTGCGAAAATGCTAAATTTTCTGCAAATTGAGGTCATCGATTTCAGTCCCGGCATCGTGCCAAGTGAATCAAGTAATGCGCACATTTTACATTTAATTTTAGCTCCGTTTCCAATGTGCATATTGTTTCTTTGTATTTTGCTTATAAGTACTAAAAACGCGGTCAAACTAGGAACAAAATGTACGTTTTAAAAAAAAATCAAGTAAAGTACCTACATTAAATGGGAATTATTTCTTGTTACTTAGTTACTTCTTTTTTCCTTCTACTTCTTTAAGAATGTGTTGGTTTTAATAAATATTGATCATCTATTAAACTATTATTGTACAAAGTGCAATTATAATTTGAACGTTGTTTGTGTTTTTACCAAAAAAAATGCGTTTAATATATCTGGACAAAATCACAACATCAGTTTAAGTTGCTAAGTTACTAGGCATAACACAGTGGTCTCGATTCTGTAGTACACTAAATCAGTTTACGTGCCGCTATTCTTCGTGTTTTTAGTCAGCATGTTTTGATATTATGACTAAATTTGTATGGATAAGTTAAATCTGACTAACTTGACAGCACTAAAATTGTAGCTATCTCTTTCTTGCTTGCACTATCAGCAAAAGAGAGCGACAGTTTACATTTAGTTTAGTTAGTGTACTACAGAATCGAGGCCATAGCCTAGTAATCTGCTATGAGTGCATAAAAGCTGGCCTCACCAGGTTCAAATAAATTATTTAAACGCTATGCCAGGTATTTTTAAATCACACTGTGTAATAGTCAGTCCTTTGCTACGTTAATTATCGTTTTAATTGTAACTTCAATCAATAGCTTACTTATTAACTAGTAGGACATAACGATACCTACCTAAAATAAATCTATAATTAGATTATAAAGTAAGAAAAGTAGGTGATCTGTGCAATTTTTCATAACTCTTATTAAAAGGCACTTATATCAGCATTTATTAATTACATAACGTAATTAGCTAATTAGATAAAACAGTGATAATCAGTGTTCTATTTTGTTTTCAGGTTCCGAGCACTGTACAAAGGACTCTTACCCAAAGTTTTACGCTTGGGCCCTGGAGGAGCTATAATGCTCGTGGTATATGATTACGTATATAATTTCTTGGAAAATAAATTTCGGAAATGAAAAATATATTTTCAAGAATAATAATTAATCCTTTTCTCTTGGAAGGGACAGCACAAGACAGACAATTGGTACATTATTCATTCATAAGTATCAAATAAAAAACTAATGGTATAATGGGTGATAACCATTAAAAATGGTTTCACTAGCTTATGCCATACCTGAATTGTGACTTTTTCTAATTTGTATATTACAATGTACCTTGAATAAATAATGCAGGTAGGTAAAAATATTTAGCAAGAAAAGTTTAACTTTTCTTAAAAATAGTTTAATAGGTAACTGCATTGCCACCTAATCTACACTATGTTGAAATTAAATGCAAGTTACTTACTTAAATGTATTTATGCAAAGCATTTAAAATGTTAAAGCAGAGTATATTGATAAATAGATATGTAAGTAAATCTCTGAATAAACGATTATGAGAAAATGTTGTTTTAGTGTCATATTTTTAATATTTCAGCTGGACCCTCTATTCTGTGGCCTATTGATAGGAAAAAAGTGCATGTAAAAATAATTTGACTTGTCAAACGTTCGTCACTTTCAGTGTCGACGACTTCTTCTTTGACTTTCAGTTAAATGATAGGCTGAAGATTTACAAGTCAAAATCTTACTTACAAGTTATTCAATACAGTAGGTAAGTAGTACGTAGTTAATACGTTCTCCATCCAGCAGTTAGTCTTTAACCGATTGCTCGACTAGAGCGAACTCGAATGTAGTTCAGTTACTCGCATTAACTTGCAAAATCTCAACTAGTAATCGACCAGACTAGTAATCGTTTTTTTCAAGTTTTCGGTTTTGCTACAACCCTATAAACGTCAAATCAACGTTTTTTTACGCTATATTCTATCACTTACTAGCTATTTCGATGCCAAGACGTATTCTATCCACAGACTTACTAGAGATACTATATTCCATCTCAAGGTTGTACAAAATAAACTCCATACGATTTCATGCTCTCTAACTTATTATGAATGAATTTTTTTGCGGTGTTTTTTATTCGCAAAAACTTGGTAGAATTTACTAAACAGGAACTAATAATTCTATAATATGAGATACGCAGAGTTTGACAGAGGCTAGACATAGCACCAATATTTTATGATTTTCACGTATTTTTTTGTTTTTATAAATATTGTGGAACATTCAGCGAGCCATGCTCGGCATTATACTTCTCGAACGAGTTTACACACTGAAACCCGACGTCTCGTTGGATAAAGGTGACAGTGACAGTACCTCAAATGGAGTTGGTACAGATTTTTTTTGCCTTGGACCTTACGGTACTTGCAACGTCGCGTCGCGTCGCTCGCGTCAGTACCATTTATCGCTCCAGTTTTGCCAGAATAGTTACAAAAGCCATAATCAAGAAGTGAAGTGAGTTGAAACAATTTTTTTTTGAATGAAAAGTCATCAGTGGTTGACTAGAACACGACCTGACTAGACGTGGTGATGGTCAGTGGAGTAAATCCTTGACGAGAACAGACTGAAGAAGTCCCTACAGTGCGGTGGGTCAACGAGAAAAAAAGTCGCAGGGTATACATACCCCCGCACCCACAAGACAGAGGAGGCTGGCAAAAGCGAAAGAAGGCCTATATCCAGCAGTGGTTGATGCCGGATTAAATGATGATGATCATGATCATATCAACCCTAAATCGTTTTGTCAAATTAACATTCGCAAATATATTTTTTAACTTTATTTGCTGCTTATTTTTGATTATTCACTGTGAATGTGATGTTCTAATCGACTACTAGAAAAATATAAAAAAAATATGTCTGATTCTGAACTTCAATTATAGATGAAGCAGCATTATTTTCTTGCCTTTCTTTCCTGGCTTGGTCGCGCGAACTGGCAGTAGATAAAATTGATGTTTCAAAGACTATGTTATCCTTGTAATTTTAATAAATAAATGAATTTCGACTTTGACTTTGAAAGTCAACCAGTTACCTACCGGTTTTTCAGTGTCCATCACAGACTACTATATGTACCAATAGTATTGGATTTTAAGATTGATACATTATTATGTAATGCCCATGTTAAAAATTTTGGAAAGAAGGGTTAGGTGAGGCGAGAGATTACAGTTTTTAAAATCTTATGTTGAAATAACCACGGCCCTAATTTCTTACAGGAAATAATAAATAAATATAGCCACTACGTTATGTTTTGACTTTTGGTTGGTGCTATTATATGAAAGTGAAATGCTACCAATATAAATTATTAAAATGTTTTTTGAATTAAAAAGTTGCAGTTATATGCATTTGCCTAATTTCTGCATGCTGCGGTGCGGTGCGTACGGACTGAACTAATTTGTATTAAAACCGTGTCATATCTGTGTATGTTTGTAAATAAAGAAAACGTGTGGTACTAAGTAGTACACTTGTAACACTTGTAAGTAGTTATATCAATTAGTAGGTAGATGAGGAGATTGTCCTTCAGAGTGCATAACTTATTTTTTTGGCCTTCATTTATTTCTTGATTTTAGTTGAATGTGTGAGTTCAGTATCTACCTACATTTGTTCCAAACCTACCACCCATATTATTACGTACTATTCTTGCTATTGTTTTGATGCTTAAATCGTATCCGTGTTTTTTTATGTTTATGAAGTCTGTTTTTGTGAACTATTAGGGGACCCTGTTTATTGTACCTCGTGGCAAATTAATGAAAGAATGGAAATACTTTATTACACACCACAAGATAACAAAATAAACAAAAACCGAATATAACTAAAAGTACAATGGGCATTGTAAAGGCCTTCTCCAGCATATCCATGTTTTAATTAATAAATACCTACAAACTTCATTTTCAGTAAGCTTCACTTTATTTTATTGTTTTTCAGATCAAGATGGACCATCTTCAATCACACATACCACACCTGGTTCAAGTCTATCAGCCACCAATATCAAACTCCAAAATGCAGAACCCTCAAATAATCCACTTCACGCACCCATCACTACAAACACAAGGGAAAGTTACTTACCAACAGACCATTACATCCGATATACATATCCCTGTGTCCTCGATACAAGATGAGATGATATCTCAGAACCAAATAGTTATGTCCTGCCAGCAAACTCATCTCCAATCCATACAGGTAGCTACTCAACTTAACCATAGACTGCAGAATGTTGATGGCAACAGACAGCAACCGCAGACCTGAGAAAGTCATTCGTTAAGTTACAACCTCCGCACATGACGAGTTGAGATTCAATCGGAGATTTATTCCCCTGTGGGACAAATGTTAGCATTTTCTGCAAATATTTGTTATCTCGGTGTTGTGGTAACTACTACTGGTGATAATCCCTACGCTATTGGGAATCCTAGTGTAGGGTTGGGAGCAGTTTATTATAGCTGCATTGTCCCCTGTCTTCAGTCTGCAGCTGTGTTCTGCACCATGCCTTTATTCGATCTGCAGTATGCAGTCCTCTACTGATTCAATTAACAATTGTCATATTATTTTATTACAGCCTCTACAGGGTCAAGTTATACAGGGTACGGACCTTACTCATCAACTTCAGATCACATCTCACATGCTGTTGCCACCTGTGCCTGTCTTCAAGCAGCAGATCCTGATGAACGAGGTCCAACAATACTATGGATATGATTATGGGAAGCAGTGTGTAGTGGGTAAAGTGGAGGCACAGCCGCAGATTTCACATGAGAATCCAGAGTAAGTGTCTTTTATAATTTTGTACGGCTGATTAAGAGGTGGTTGTATGACCTAAGACTGGTCCCTGACACACTATGGACAAGAGCTGCATGAGAGAGAGGGAAATGGAAAGAACTGGAGAAAGCCTTTGTGTTAAAAGGGTGCGCTGTAAAAGCAGTAGAGAAAGCTTCGAGGTTAAATTAGATTTCTTAATTCAACTGATATTATAAATGTGAAAGTTTGTGAGGATGGATAATAAATAATGCTGTACATTTTTCACACAGCATCATCTAGCCCCAAACTAAGCAGAGCTTGTATTATGGGAACAACATGACTGATATATTAATTATATACTTTTTTTTTTATAAATACATACATAGAAAACACCCAGACCCTAGACAAATATTTGTAGATCATACAAACATTTGTCCCGCGGCGGGAATCGAACCCGCAACCTTCCGCGTCTCAGGCGGGCCTTCGCCCACTGCGCCACAGAGGTTGTCAAACGTAAGAGTACCTAACAAACATCAATGGATGTTTGTTTGTTACTCTTTCACGCAAATACTACTGAACGGATTTTGATGAAACTTTACAGTAATATAGCTTTATACATCAGAATAATACATAGGCTACTTTATATGCAGGTACCACGGGGGCGAAGCTGGTCTTAACTTAATTAATTAACCAATTCTAGAATCGCACCTTCCACTTCGAGAGTGGAGGCACGTTTTTCAAAAAACAATGATGATGGAGTCGAAAGGTGTTTCGAACTCTCTCAATGGATAGTAAATGGAATGGAGAGTAGAGCACTGTTAAGTAGAGACGCCAAAACGCATCGATATCGCGTTCTAGGGTTGCAGACAAAATTAGCAGCGCCATCTAGTTTGAAATATATCAAACTTTACTGTACTCTTTGGTCGTCTTGCTATGGCAATATCATACTTATTGCTTTATTTAGATCCCCTTGGGGCGCGTACTATTCGTTTATAATATTAATTCATTATATAAAGCAATGTATCGTATACAGCAGGCGCGGTCATCATTATGTGGACTTAAATGGTAATAAATATGAGGCATATTGGATCCTTATATATTTTCTTTTTGTAACTCCAGTGTTTACACAATACATGTCAGTAAATAATAAACAAAATATCCACAGAACAGACAAACATTTATTTATGTATTGCAATGATTACTTACCAACAGTAAAAGCCCCATCAATAGTAAAGAAAAAATATGTAGGTATACACTGCAGGTATGGTCTAGATACGATTAGATAAACCTAAGATAATTTCAGGCTAGTGAAGTCATCTTCATCGATGTAGAAGGTCTGCTCGACAAGATAGATAGATGGATAAACTCTTTATTGTGCATAACACCAATTTACATAAACACAGATACATAGTAAAAAAAAAGAACAAAAAAAAAAAAAATGCTCAGTGGGCGGTCTTATCGCTGTAATCGATTTCTTCCAGACAACCTTAGGATGGAGAGAACTAGCCACAGCTCTGGTATCCATTTTTGGAATCAGATTGTACACTGCCAGACCCATGACGACCGACGTGGCGCGGTGGGCGAAGGTCCGCCTGCGACACAGGAGGTTGCGGGTTCGATTCCCGCCCTGGGACAAATGTTTGTACGATCTGCAAATATTTGTTCTGTGTGTTCTGGGTATTTTCTATGAATAATAAAAAAAAAATTATCTATGAAATGTATTGTATTAAGTATATCAGTCATCTAGTACCCATAACACAAGCTCTGCTTAGCTTGGGGCTAGATGATGCTGTGTGGATTGTCCAGCATTATTTATTTATTTATGACATGGTGTCCGTTTGTTGGACTTAGCCAAGACAGTGGGACCGCCGACTTGGGACGGTTATGATTTTCGCTCGTATATATGTCTGCGAGTCTGTGGGATTCTTTATAACCCTGTAGCACCCTAACGGCTGGATGGATTTTGATGAATGAGGAATCGTTAGACGCGTTACCAACCCTAAGACAACGGAGTACATTCTATAAAACGGTTGATGGGTCAATCCGAATAAAATTAAGATTTATTTTTATTAAATTTCAGACGCAAAACAGAAATCCAACTGCAACCGGCGCCAACCGAAACAATTCCCAAGAAAAAGAGAACCAGAAGCATATCACCTAAACCCAGCACTTGGGCCAGCAACGTTAGGAAACTAAAGCATCAGAGAGGGGAAGCGTACATCAGTCGCAGAGGCAAATTCGTACCCGAAAGACAAATCAGAAATACGAAAGACTGCTTACAAAACTGCAAATATAAGTGTAACGAACGTATATCAGATGCGGACCGGGTATTGATATTCAAATCGTTTTATTCACTGAGCACAAACGAGAAAAGACATTTCCTACTCAACAGCACTGAGCGGCATGATGTGAAACGAGGCAAAACTGACGCGAAACGAAAACATTCCTTCAAGTACACTTTCATTGTGAGATCTGAACGGTATACGGTGTGCAAAAACTTCTTTTTAGGCACCCTTGCTATATCCCAGAAACCCGTTTACAATGTTCATAGTGGGAAGTCTGAAACTAACATTCCTAAGCCGGATGGTAGAGGGCTGTCTGAAAATAGCACCCATGCTCTACCAAACGAAGTTAAAGATAGAGTTAGAAATCATATATTATCATTTAAAACTGCAGATTCTAAACCTGTGAAGCAATTTTCAAAGCAGAAACAGTATTTGCAGACGAATACAAGTATAAAACGTATGTATACTATGTATTTCAGTCAGTGTAGCAAAGAAGGAATAGTGCCTGTCAAAGAGTCTATGTATCGGAAGATTTTTAAGAGAGAGTTTAACTTACACTTTACTAAAGTCAAAAAGGACGAACCGTTGTGTTGCAAGTGCAAAGGAAGTGTAAAGAAAAAGTGAAGGGTTTGTAACAACATCTGAAAAGTGTTGAGAAAATGGAATGATTGCCTCTGCCTACCCTTACAGAAATCTGGCGCGGCGTGGGTAGGTACGAGAAGAAAATTAACTATTTGGCCCAAGAATCAAATATGATACAAATTGGGTATTTAGATAGGTATTCAAAGAAATTTATCTGATGTGTTTTAGGAGAGAGAAAAGAGAGATTTGTGAAACTTAAGCAATATGATTTTGACTCCTATGACTATAATAATTGCGATTTGTAATTTTTTTAAGCAATAACTTAATTATGATAAGATTAAACCTATAATAAATTACTTTCATATATATTTTACTTTAATTTCATATAAATTTTAATGAGAATCGTATTAGGTATTGGAAATGATATTAGTACGCAACAACGCTTTCTAGAATACAGATTGTATTTTTTTTCCGTCTATGGTAGGCTATAGCCGTAGGACCATACTGTCTCGTCTTCCGTAACTTTCTTTTCATTCGTACGAACGTAAGTCTTGAGTAGATTCCCGCCGTGACTATTTCACAGATAATATATGCCAATGTTATTCTGTCAAACTCCAAGAAGGTTGGATACTCAGATATATATGTGCTATAGAGTTATACCCGCGTCATAAAAGGAAGTATTTGGGCTACTATGTAGAGGCATTTTATTTGTAGGGACATTATTAAATGGCTAGGTAGAATTGTCATAACAAAATAATACGTAGCGCATAACAAAATAAAAAACGTATATTATACTCATAGTTTGTTGTTTATTCAATATAATTTGTATAAAACAAACATATAAACAAATTATGGAGGAAATGATGATGGTAACAGCATTAAAATTGCGAATCACCACTTGAAAAAACTTTGGGTCAAAATTACATTATAAAAAAACGGCCTTAATCTATGTGCTAAAAACTGACCGGAATTTCAGTAAAAACAATCACCAAATCTTAATAAATACCATTCCTGGAATATCGTAGCATGTTGCTTTATGAACTTAAGTGAAACTTACTTGGTTCTGAAAAATCACAGCATATTTTATGAATATAAATTACTTGATCCTGGCCTGTATCAGAACACAGACGAGAGTTTCTTCATCGCCATTCTTCAGCTCCCACTTGACATCTACTTTCAATTGTGGATAAGTCTTCAGCACTGGCATAGTGGTTATGTAGCTCACCTTCTCTCCCATCTGAAATTAAAAGTTCTTTTTAAAAAGCTCTGTCAGCTGCCAGTTAAAACCTGCCCAAACACAGTCAGTCTACTGTTCCATCGAGGAGATCTATCAACTTTGCGTCTCCATCATCAGATCAGCTTGCGGTCACAATTATACCTATTGCATTGCCATATAATATAATTAAACAGCCAACAGTCATACATATACCTGACCAAGTACCGTGCTAACATAACAACCACACCCAGAACAAATATCTGCAGAACATTTGTCCAGCAGCGGAATCGAACTTGCTGCTCTTGCATCACAGCTGGCTACTCGGCCGCTCGTTTGTCTATAACATTGTGTAATGATAATGCAATAACCTATAACGAATGCCAAGGCGTTAAAATCGTCAACACTTTGTGGCAGTTAAAGGAGCTTTTAATGAATTTATGGTCTCTTAATATGCCGTGTAGGAGCACTAAGTTCTTTCTGCTTCTGCGCTCTCACTCATCTAGCCTCTTCAGCTCTGCAATCAAATGGATCTAAAAGCAGTAGAGCTCTTTCATAAGGAGCTCTACCATACCTATTACTCCTGCCAAGCAGTACCTAACGCTCGCATTCTTGTGCTCCGGTTTGAAGAGTATGGGTGCCGGTGAAATTACAGGTATATGAGACTTCACCCGTTATGTCTCAGGGTCGGCAACACGCGATTGATACCTAAAGGATGCTAATTAAACAGACTTCTTTTTAATAGCATTATTTGCCTGTAAAATCTACATTGCCTTCTAAATTACTAAGTCAGACAATAAACGAGCGTCTGAATGATATTATCTTAGCCACTAGTTATCTGCTATGTAAGCCACTCTAAATACAACTCAGCATGGTGGTTATTTTTTAGCATCTAAATTTGCAACATGCATTCAAGCAGAAAACTTCTAAAATATACCTCTATATGACTAACCGGTCGGTTTTATTTATTTTGAACACAAGTTTATTGGGTAAAGTTCGTATAGCAATCCTTCTTTTCTGAGTGGTAATAAAAAAAAACCTAATAACCTAACCTATCCAAGATGGAGATAATTGATCTTTACGTGACGCTTTCTATAGAATATTTAGTTGGCGTTGTAAAACAGATGAATTAGTTTATTAGAGGCTATCTCATTTTCCCGTTGCTTAGTTATAAAATGAGAAGTTTGATCACGTGGCCAATAAAATGTGTGGCTTGACTAATAATTTCTCGATAAAAAATACTTTGGGTACTTTACGTAGGTACATAGTTTGCATATTATTTCAATGAGCTTGCCGTTCCTGTTTCCAACGATATCGGATGATCATAGTTCATTAATAGTTTAATTTCGCTATCAATGCTTAGATTCCTATAAGTTTTTAATTGCTCTCATCTTCAAAGTAGCTAAAATTGATACCACTACCAGCACAATGGGTTTCTCCATATCAATGCAGAAAGTAATGAAATAGGTAGGTAATAACCTAGATACTATAAATGGATCGAATGAAATCAATTATAAGTCTTAACGTTTATTGCTTTCATCGTTTAAGAACGGTGGATAGTTTTTGGAATAAAACCTTTCCAGGTTTTATTCCAAAAACTATCGTGAACTTGACTATTCATATTGTAAAAACGGGAATTTTCACGTATGTACCGCACTATCGGTGAAGGCACCGACTAAGACGAAGAGTCGCGTCGTGCGACGCGGAGGGAGAAAGTCGAGATCACTCACCCTGATGAAGACTCTCGTAATGAGTCGAAACTTAGTCGGTGCCTTCACCGATAGTGCGGTACGTGAAAATTCCTGTTTTTACAATATGAATAGTTGGAATGGTATCTAGTATCTAGGTATCTACGCCGTAGGTAATCTTTACGGGAGAACTTTGGTTGGTGGAAGTTTTTTCCTGCTATAGGGTTTTTTTTTCCAACCATAGGAATGGTACCGAACCATTTTTCGTCCCCGAAAACGCACTGTACCTAGTTCGAGCCGTTCTTGTTTTTTTGGACAAGAAAAATAACGTTGCTCGTTTCAATTCTCAACGGATTAACAGTTTACCTTCAGTGGACATGTGATGTGGTTGTCCCTGCAAGCGTCAGGGTTAGCCAACGGGAAGGGCACTGGAAGGTTCATGATGACGCCGTGAACTTCTGTTGTGATTGTGTTCACCTCTACAGCTGTGAACAAACATGTAATTATTTTTTAGTAGTACCGTGACAGCCGACGTCAGGATATAGTATAACCCCCTCATTCATAATGCCTCTAGCCCTGTCCTTTTCTTACACTAAACAAAGGATAGAGGCAGGCAACTTTTATTATTTTCGCGACGTTTCGACTGTTTTACAACAGCCGTGGTCACGGGATCATTGAAGTATATGGAGGTATTGTCTAAATAATAGCAGTAGCCGCAACTACCCTCTTTTCATCTTCGGAATCAGAAAAGTCCATGTTTACATTACGGCTTATGTACTACACTAACCGTAAAGTAAAGTAAAGTAAAGTAAAGTAAAGTAAATCTTTATTGCAACAACTGTGTATAAAGGTGGTATTGTTTTTTTAGTTTCAACAGCTTGCCCGTTTCGGACATACAATATTGGTCTTAAGTTAAGTTACACTAAGGTTGGAATAACTACCTAACTAAATCATTCCTACTCTTTTAACTGTTTAATATACAATTATATATACCTAATTTAAAACATGTTAAGTCGTATCTCACACTGTACAATCGAATCGCGATGCGAACACCTTTTGATCACGGGATTCCAGGACACAGAGTCGAGAGTCGTCTTAACGATTAATATGTGCGTTTTTTTTATTTCAATCGTTTCACGAACCATTTTCTTATAATATTTGCGTTCACTAGATAGCACCTTAGGATCATGAAGCTCGATCCAGTGGTTTAGTCACTAGGTGTTCCGCGATGGCCGAGTTGTTGATCTGGCGATGTTTGACAGCTGCAATATGCTCTTTGAACCTTTCAGATTGAGAATCTCTTAAAGATGTTACCAATCTTATCCGTCACCCCCTTCAAATACGACAGGAACGTAGGCTGTCTACTAACTTTTACGCACTTTCACGCTGCTAATGTTAGTGAGTGATTAGTGACCTATTTCTATGTGTAAAAGAGTGTTTTCTATGCATATTATTCTATAATACATATAGAAATAGTATATCAGTCATGAAGTTCCCATAACACAAGCTCAGCTTACTTATGTGCTAGATCATGCTGTGCGAAAAAGCCCAGCGTTATTTATTAATATCTAATACCGAAGCGAAGCAGTAGTTTCCATCAAAGTACCTACATTGATTAGGTAGGTATTCATGTTATCTTGTTGACCAATGAACGAGTAGTTCAAAGTGCAACACTGACACATGAATCAAACATCGATTGGACCTAACAATGACCAGTTATCCAACTTATCTATCTTGTTTCGTCTTTGAATGAAGACAAAGACAATAACTTGTTTATAATGCATTTTGCAGGAAATATGTGCTTATGCACACCACGTTACGACGCCACGTGATAAATTGATGGTACACACTAACATCTCTTAGTAACTTGTGGAGATAAGACATACCCCAGAACCATCCTAGAAGACATACTAATCGATTGAACGAAGTACTCAAATTCAAGAAGGAATTTAGAGTCACGGCCCTTCATCATCAACTGTAGTTGAGAGAGCTGTAGTTCTTTAAACGACTGAACAGAATACCTAAGAACACTCCCGATCAAGTCACCTTTCAAACAAAAAAACTTAATTGAAATCGGTTTATGCATTAGGGAGTAACAATACCACACACAAATGCACAGATACACACACCCCTCTGTTTGCGTCGGGGGTTAAAAAGGCTAAGCGTGAAGAAGTGGTATGGAAGCCGATGGCCCTGAAAAGGACACTGTGGCCAATGTAGTAAGAACTAGTGTGGAGAAAGGATTCAATGTACATGCTTGTTATATAGAGGTAACTCCCACGTAAGTTCTTATATAAGAACGTGGACAGCCGTTGTCGACGATTCTGAATATTCTCATCGTGATTTCAACATGGAACCTCCAAAAAACAAACACGCTCACAACTGTAATTTCCATGATAGAGATCCTCAGATCTCATACTCAAACTCAGATAGGTGTAGTCACAGAAACGTCCAAACATTTGGCAAATATCCGCGTTTTATATTTCTGTTAGCATTCCACGTGACAGGTTGCTAGCACGTCGTCGCTTATTTGTATATTAACCGATGTAGGGCTCAAGTCTATGCTAGGTTATCTTTCGAAGCCTAGGCCTCCAAGTCTTCCGACATAACTGTTGTCGGACTGTTAATCCAAGTTACAGTCTACCATGCAAGTGTCGAACACAAGACCTCGGGTCTAGACAAATACCTCACGCTTAATTTCCTTTCACGCTCACGTAAATTCGTCAAGGTAAAACTTGGCAGCTGTCACGTGACATTTCCACAGCTAATGTCATTTCCATACAAATTAAACTTTCCGCAGGCGTTAACGACAACAAAAAGTGGTATTTGTCTAGACCCCTGGGGGTCTACACAAATAATACCTCACGCTTGGTTTTCCTTTCACGTTAATGCAAATTCGTCAAGGAAAAACATGGCAGTTGTTACGTGACATTTCAACTGCTAATTTCATTTCAAATTCAATCTTTTCGAAGCCGTTAGCGCCAATGGAAAGTGGTATTTGTCTAGACCCCAGCTGATGATTGGATACTAACATGGTGTGAAGTCTATGCTGATGGTGGCATTCGTGTTCCTCTTGAGGATGCATTCCCTCGCGTCTTCGGCGCATCCGTTCACACCTACCATCTGAATGGTGGCAAGTTTTGAACCTGAAACCGTAAGAATCGAAATCAATAAAATGTACGGTACCTTATAACAAATCATTCGTTCAATTGTTTTATTTTTATTTTTTTGTGTCGCTGCAATTCAAAATGTTAGCATGTTCTGCAGATATTTGTTGTGTTACCACGATACTCGTAGTTCCTGATACCCAAAATACAGGAAATCCTGTTAAGTGTTTATTTTAATAACCTTTAAAATGAAATTCAAAAATCACTCAGATTTTTTAATTTCACCGATGATCTAAAAAATCACTGACGGGTAACAAAAGTAAATATAATAATATCAGGTATTTATGTAATCATCTATTTTCAGAAGTTGCATTTACGCAAGTCATACCAATATTTTCCCTTCAAGGCAGAGGAGGATTTTGATGATAAAGATAATACAATTTTAGGTTGTATCGCACACCGTTAAAAGGTTGATAGGTATCTAAACTAGGCAGCTAGGTAAGCACCTACTTTATGAGATATCTAGGTAAATACATAATGATTCCTAAATGGCTACCTAAATCATTATTTATCAATCAAAAAACAATGAGTATTTTTGACATAATTACCTATCTACATGGCATGGAAATGAGCAATTTAGTCATTGATGATTGCGTATACTTATACCTACCTCTGGTCTCTGGTCAGCATGACCTGCGGGGCGATCACACTAAATTCCCATGGCTGGTATCATCGGATGGGATGAATCGTATTACGCTAATTTGTAAGCTGGATGAGCCATAGATGGACAATGCGAATGAACAAAATTGGTTTCATATTGGACGTTCCGTTTTTTTGATGGATGGGCCATTAAAATAAGGAACTAGTGTCAAAATTTGCCATCTCGATAGCCATGAGTTAGTGTGATCGCCCCGCAGAACGGTGAGCCTGACCACCAATCTGGGTAACTACAGATTCTCGTGCCAATAGACATAAGTACCCAAAAATGTCGATAGGGAATTATTATTATAGGGAATTTAGCGAACAATAATATAAGCTTGTGGCAATAATGTATTTTCATTAATGAATTAATGAAAATACATTATAGTATACGCCACAAGATAACATTAAATTACGAAAAAACTTACAAAGTACAATGGACGGTCTTATCGCTTAGCACGATTACAGACAACCTTGACCTCTACCAAATGAGATGGCAGATCTCTACCAAATATAAGTTTCCCACATAAATTACCACTCCATCGTACCTAACTAATATTGTCTATTTATAAAAATTAACGCTAGACTATAAGGACCTATACTTCCTACTCCGTCAAGGCATTATGTATACCTAATGCCTTGTTCATTCGTTCGTTATCGTATTACAATATCTGTGTCCTTGTCATTTAAATAAAACTGTATTGGCATTTTATGTTCGAAAATGCGTTATTAGCTTATTCGGGGATGCTGATTATGATACGAGTATATCCATTTCGAAATCAAATATGGCGCATATTTGATTTTGTTTTTATTTTGCTACGGGTATCGTTTTTTACTAATTTAGAGATGCTGATTATGAAAAATGAGGTCCATTTCAAAATCAAAGATGGCGCATGAAATTTTTTGTTTTTATTTTGGGTATAGTTTTTTACTAATTTGAGGATGCTGATTATTCAAAATGAGGTCGATTTCAAAATCAAAGATGTCGCATCCAATTTTTTGTTTTTATTCTGGGTATATTTTTTTACTAATTTGCGGATGCTGACTATGGAAATGAAAATAACACTACACTTAGATAACACATTATGACTCATACATAATATATATAGATACAACATAATTCTTCAAACATACACAACATTACGGAACCCAAAATTAAAAAATAAATAAAATATAAAAAAGATCTGACTATTCATATCGTAAAAACGGGAATTTTCACGTACTACACTATCGGTGAAGGCACCCACCGATAGTGCAGTACGTGAAAATTCCCGTAAAGTCAAGTTCACGATAGTTTTTGGAAGATCTGATTATTTTGCTTGTATTATGTTACGTTAGAGTGATCGAAACAAAACACTGCACTACTATATAGTGCAGTGTTATCTCGGCAATGTGCGAGGAGGACAAGCACTGCTCGTCGAGATACCTACAGTTTTTTAACTAGTTCGGCGGGTAGGGCGAATCCTATTCGACCTCAAAATAACCTTTTATAACCTACCTATGTAAATAGTTAGTTCCTACCAACTACATTTTTAGCAATTTGTACCTAAGTTTATGTTATAAGCTATAGGTACCTAGAATAATATAACAGATGGTTTAGTTTTTTTAGGTACCTACCTATAGTTTTTAGTTATTATTCGTATGTTGTCTGTACAATCATGTTTCTTAAAATAAAAATATTTTATTTGATTTTGATTTGAAAAATTAGATCCATTTCAAAATCAAAGATGGAGCTTTTTTTTTTTTTCGTGCGTTTATTGTTCGTTAGTTGTACCTTTATGGAGTACGGCTAGCGTGTTTGATGATTCGATGTACCTACTGTCTCCGAAAATAGAGTTTTCCCTAAAGATAAGGCATTTTTTTGAACAGGCGACCTCAGAGGTGCGCAGGGCTAGTAGCATGTTTGTGGTACGACACGGGATCCTAGTGTGGGGTCAGGACTAAGTATGCTGCTTATTTTTGTCAATTATTGCTGTAGCCTGTCATCTCAAGAACAATTTTCTTAAGTAAACAATTAGGATTTTCTTCATTGAATTTTATATTTTCGCCTTGAATAAATTAAGACATGCAAGACATTTTATTTAAGGTAATTAGGATGCTTGAAAACTTGACACATTCAGTGTAATTTCCACAGTAATGAATTAATATAGTCGTTGCTCATTAAAACGTTAACTAATAAAATTAGCCAGTTCAGTGATCTCTACGATAAAGGTTAAAGTGGGTACTTGATAGGTAGGTATACTCAGTTAATACCAGCTCTAGGTACACTTCTGCCTATAGTGATTTTATGTTATAAATACACTAACTTCTCCCCACGGCTTCGCCCACGTGGTACCCGGATAAAAGTAGCGTATGTGTTATTCTGATGTATAAGCTATATTACTGTAAAGTTTCATCAAAATCCGTTTAGTAGTTTTTGCGTGAAAGAGTAACAAACATCCATCCTCACAAACTTTCACGTTTATAATATTATTAGTAGGATTGACAAAAAACCATCTATTGGTTTTAACCATCTATTACTTTTGCCTCCTTAATTTTCAAACTTTGCTAGTGAGAATATTAGGTAGTCAGAGGCACGCCTAAACATTTTTTATGGCACATGCCTATGTTTATTATTATACCTACCTAAGTTTTGCGCTAATTCTGTCATTGATATAGTAAGTGTATTTTGTATTTTATTTATTTATTTACTTTAATTAAAACGGCCAATTCCAATAACAATTAAAAAAATAATTTAAAAAATATATAAATTCAAATAATTTTAATACGATACAGTCAAAATAATACACTCAATGAAATAAAAAAGCCAAAGTATAATTAGTTTGACCCTACACTCAAAAGTCATGAAAATTCAATTTACCTTGTAACGTATATAATGAGGTTTCCTGTTACAAGACCGTTAGGGATTTGATATATAGGTACGTAGGTAGGTAATACGAGTAAGTAGGTACGTAATCCCATCGTGTGACATGGCGTCTTTACCGCGTTACCTTTTAGTAACAATATATTGAAAATTACAAGCTTGTGATTGTAGTTGGGAGGTTTATTAGTACCAATACTTGTATAGTATTATAATATGCGGACCATTACATTACTGAGGTTGTTTGGAAGATATCACTTTTAGCGATGTAGTCACCCATTTGTATATGTAGGTAGGTAGGAAAAGATCTTGAGTTTTAAGAAGTACCTACCTATATAGGTAGGTACTCGTGCAGGTACCTAGAACTAACTTAAACATTCATAATTTGTAAGGCCAACCATTCAAAGAGTTATTCTTGAGAATCTTTAGTTAAATATTACCTACCTACTTTCAACATACCTACTTGTATGCAGGGAATAATTGTAATTCAACTCGATTGATTAACAACTTGTACCTATTGAGTATTGACTCGAGTATGTTCGTACTTAATTTAAAAAAAAGGTAATAAACATTACATAAATAAAGGTAATTTAAACTAATGATAAAGCTGAAAAGTTCGTATGTTATTCCGAACGCGCTTATCTCTGGAAGGAACTAGCAGTCGCATTTGAAAAATCATTTTAGACGCGCTGGGTTGGGGGCCGTGGGCGGCTGAGGCACAGTCAGTAATTAATTTGCTAACATATCTAAATCGAACATAATGAATGTGCCGCGTTTATGCATATCATTGTTGATTCACAATAATGTATGATATTATTTTACTCATGTAATAGACACTCCTATTTAATAACACAAAAAAAGAAACAATTAATAAGCTCATACCACAATCCGTGTAGAACTTGGCTTGCGCACTGGCCAGGAGCACTGCGACCGTTAGATGAAACAACATCTTCCAAATTTGAAATTTAAAAGTCGAATTCTTTGTATTATCGCGCGCTAGCGTGTAACCTACTCGCGCGGTTGTGTCAGACTGCCCAATGACCAGTGATCAGCGGATGGACTATTGTGGTCCGACCTTTATTGTGTTAAATGCGCCAGCGCCGTCAAAGATCAACAGAGGTCAGTTTAGAATGTGTCATCGATAAGGTTTTGCTTTCTTTGCACAAAGATAAGGAATGGTAATGGTCAGCTGCTGCCTTAAGATAAGATAATAATTTATTTCAGATAACTTGATCAAGATAAACTTTACTTGATAAAGGAGTTGTATACTAAGTTAGACTTTTTGCTTACTTAGTGAGTATTGGACCATTTGGGTTTGAGCAGTATAAATTCATTGCATGATGTGGGTTTATATTGACGTAAAATTTCAAAACAGAACCTCTTTTATATCTAACTATCTGAAAACAGGTATATTCTTGCTTGTTCATAATTTAAAACACGCGCTCTATTTTGCATCGTCTATAGCAGCGCCGTCTAGTTGCATAAGATAAAACCTACATAAGAACTTAGCTTGAAGTCAACTCCAAAAAACAACATTTAAATCGGATAAGCTGTTTCGAAGGTCATAGAGAATGTAGAGAAACATACAAACAAATGAAAAACAACCTTTTTTTGATAACGCATAATATTACCGAGCTCTTTATTAAAAATTAAAAATGAATCGTCCCACTTTTTTGTCCAATAAGGATAGGTAATTGTTAAATACATAGTTAAGATAAGATACACAGCGTGTGTAATTTTTAGTTTAGACTACTACTTGCATTTATACCTTCCTCCTATGATTAAGTCCGTGTTCGCGTTGCATAAATGACCGCCGTAAAAAACAAGGTTTTTAAATGACAATGTCATTTGAAGTGCCCTTTCTGTAACATTCGCATACTCTTTGGCAATCACCGGAAGAGCATCGCTCGACTCGTGCGCATGTTTCAGGAAAACGTACATTATTATGTACCAATGCGAATGCTGTACACAGTTTTACACAGCTTTGATACTCGCCCAAATTCACAATAATAGGTTGGTTACCTACTTACCAAATAGTGATAATAATTATTTTTAATACTAATCAATGAAGATGCAGAGGACTCTGATGAATTGTAGATAAATAAATAATGCTGGAAATTTTTCACACGGCATCTAGCCCCAAAGTAAGCAAAGTATATATATACTTTAATATATTATTTTTTAAATACATACATATTGTGATCTATGCACAATATGTATGTATTTAACAGTAGCGAGACAAATATTTGCAGATCATACAAACATTTGTCCCGCAGCGAACACGCAACCTTCTGCGTCTCAGGCGGGCTTTCGCTCACTGCGCCACAGAGGAAGATACTATCTGTGGTTGCAAACTTCAAATGGTAGATATCTACCACGGAGTTGGAAATACCGTAGATAGGTAGGTAAATATAATGAAAACGTCAGGTATGTACAGTCAGCTTCAACTATTTGTTACCATCTGTTGGTTGGGGTTTAAAGAATGAGTTCACTTTATTCCGAGAAATAAACTTCGCGTTCCCGTTGTCTCCCGATCTTCGGCCCATCGGCCCATCAAAATAACTCTAATTTTAGTTATATGTGTGTACATCCTTATAAACACGATAGTTTGTGAGGATGGATGTTTGTTACTCTTTCACACAAAAACTACTGAACGGATTTTCATGAAACTTTACAGTAATATAGTTTATACATCCGAATAACACATAGGCTACTTTTTATCCGGGTACCACGCGGGCGAAGCCGTGGGCAGGTTTGCTGGAAGATAAATCTTGCTAGACCTTTGGGCAAGTCCCGCAATGCAAGTTTTTGTCTGTATTCTTTGTGTAGGTACAATAAATATGTAATATGAATAAATAGACTTGTCAAGGCCGTGGTATAATGTTGCCATTTACATACCATTAAATGGCAACATTATTAGTCATTTAGGTGTTTTCCTTTATAGTTTAAGTAAACAAGAAGTAGGTTTTTAGTTTCATTTACCTATTTTCATTTTATCTACCTTGTGTTTGTTAGGTAGGAAGATACTTACATGTTATTCAACCAATTTTACATATTTTTTTGTGATTAATCTTGTAATGATAGTTTAGCTATACAATATGTTCTACTTAATAAAGGTAGGTACCTACCTACAGACTTAATAAATAAATAAATAATACAAGACCTTTTTCACACAGCATCATCTAGCCCCAAACTAAGCAGAGCTTGTGTTATGGGAACTATATGACTGATATAATACTTATACGTATACATTTTTTTTTGTAAATTCATACATAAATTTCATAGAAATACCCAGACCCGAGACAAATTACAGATGATACAAATATTTGTTCTGCGGCGGGAATCGAACCCGCAACCTTCTGCGTCTCAGGCGGGCCTTCGCCCACTGAGCTACAGTGGTCGTCAAGGGTAGATACCTACTTAGGTAGGTACCTCCTTCTTTTTAATGTCCTTGAAGAAAAAAAAAGCTTTAGTAAGCGGCCTAATGGCATCTGCAACACTGGGCATTGGACTCGTTTCGTTCCATAAAGATAAATTGAAAATTCTTTTAATATGTACTTCTATATAAATATTATAAATATTCTTGTAAACTATAAAAACCAACAGACACATACTAGGATTTCATGTGTCGTGGTCATCAGCAACTATGAGTACAAGGGTGTCTAGACAAATACCACATTCTGTTGGCGTCAACGCCTGCGGAAAGATTGAATTGTATGGGAATGACATTAGCTTTGGAAATGTCATGTGACAGCTGGCAAGTTCTACCTTGACAAATTTGCGTTAGCGTAAAAGGAAAATTAAGCGTGAGGTAGACTAGAACCCCTGGTGGACTAGACAAATACCACTTTCTGTTGACGTTAACGCCTGCGGAAAGATAAAATTGTATGGAAATGTCACGTGACATTTGCGGAAATTGTGAGCAATTTTTTTAAAATTGTGTGGAAATGACATTTGCTGCGGAGCAAATGTCATTTCCACACAATTTTATCTTTCCGCAGGCGTTAACGTCAACAGAAAGTGGTATTTGTCTAGCCTCCCTGTACCTACTCGTTGTTATGTGCCGTTAATTTGATAATCTTTGTAAATACTTACTTAAGGCATTAGCAATACATTTATCCATCAACAGTGTACAAGGGGGTATAATATAAAAATACAGATGAAACAACTAGCTATCTTAAGATCGTTGCAAACGATCTATATATAGCTCAATGCTTCCGTCTGTTAGTCCAGATCACTAGCAGACGGAAGCGTTCCCAAAATATTGGCCGTTTTGCCACGCTGAATGGCAATGCTAAGCGTTGACCCAGATAAGAGCCAGCTCTCTGGTCACGCGTCGCATCGTCACCCTGAAAGAATTTTGAAAACGCAAAGGGCCCGATTCCTCATGGACCCAGAGTCCTAATCCCAAAAGGCTCAAATAAACTCTGTCGAGACTTCTATATTAGCGGCTCTATATTTCTGTATTTTTTGTATATACCTACTTGTAAATAGTTGTAAGTATAATAAATGTATAATATTTTAGTAAAAAAAAAACCAATTATCTTGACATTATGAATAAGCCTCTACATAATCGCTCATTCATACCCGTACGTTGAAGAATTCTGTATATGTATGTGGTACCACGTATTCCCTGATACCTACCCACAACAAAGGGAACCTTAAAGTGTAGAAAGAACTATGCAAGTGTCTGTTAGGATATAAAAAAAATAAAGACGCTTTAATGATCTATATCTAGTACCGGACGTCCTCTTAAACCGGATTAAAGTAATCTTCTTGGCGCCAGATATAATCTTAACTGTTAATAAAGTTTACTCTGTTATATCAAATTCGTCGAAACCTGGGAAACGTGGGACGAAAGACTTACCCTCGTATTCTACTCGAGATTTACTGGCTTGTTGACGTTTCGGACACAATATTTTCGGACACTTTGTCCGAACTGACACTTTTAATTTTAATTAATTATTTACCGACGTTTCGGACACGACGTACAATTAGTTAAAAAAGTTTTAAATAATTCAAATCGTGTAATGTTGTATAAAATCAACATCTTATAAATATTGCTTTTAAATCTACCATAATCATGAATTATACCAAAGTAAAAATATAACTCAAGAACAGTCACATTGATTGATATACCATTATCGATTAAAAAAAAAACGTTTTTTCTCTTAGAATGTAGGTACAATACAAATCACAGATAACATCGACTCGATACAACCTAACTTTGGTGTTTTGGTATTTTTTGCCTACAAAATGTCTTCTACTCGACAGATTCCGATCAGATTCAGGAGAATTCGAGGAATCTCTTAGGAATAAATAAATAATAAATAAATAAATAATGCTGGACAATCCACACAGCATCATCTAGCCCCAAGCTAAGCAGAGCTTGTGTTATGGGTACTAGATGACTGATATACTTAATACAATACATAACATAGATAAATATTTTTTTATTATGCATAGAAAATACCCAGAACACCCAGAACAAATATTTGCAGATCGTACAAACATTTGTCCCAGGGCGGGAATCGAACCCGCAACCTCCTGTGTCGCAGGCGGACCTTCGCCCACCGCACCACGTCGGTCGTCGTATAGGAATAGATTCGATAGATTTCGACACGATGGCGTGTGGGCCGAGGGCTAGTAAATCAATAAAACGTATTTCACAATATAAGAACCAACAAACAAATCAAAATACTTAAAATACTTAGTACATAAAACAAGCAATTATGTACTCAAATAATACTTGACATAATAAAAAATACATTAGATCATCATAAATAAAATATAAAAAAATCGAATAGACTCATCGAATTCCGTCAAACAAACCGTTTGTATTCAACAAAAAAATCCATTTGAATTTTTCCATAAAATCATAATAATAATAATAATAATGCTGGACATTTTCACACAGCATCATCTAGCCCCAAACTAAGCAGAGCTTGTATTATGGGTACTACATGACTGATATACATTTTTGTATGTGTATACAATATTATCAATAGAATACACCCAGAACCGAGACAAATATTTGCTACAAGCAAATATTTATATAGACATTTGTTTCAAGTATCATGCGGGCCTTTGCCCAATGAGCCACAAAGATCGTCATTTAAAAAAAATGTGGGCTCTCATCGCGAAAGCAGTGCTTTTAGTTAGTCCAATAAAGCGCAGTACTTTTCACGTGGAATGGAAACGTGGGCATGTCCCAAATACAATATTTCAACATACTCACGGATCAGGTAACCAAGTTTGGGGACTAAGGGGGTAGTCACGTCTAAACATTATAAGTAACTAAAATTATTCCAAAAACTATCGTGAACTTGACTATTCATATTGTAAAAACGGGAATTTTCACGTACTGCACTATCGGTGAAGGCACGACGCGGAAGGAGAAAGTCGCAACCACTCACCCTGATGAAGACTCTCGGAATGAGTCGAAACTTAGTCGGTGCCTTCACCGATAGTGCAGTACGTGAAAATTCCCGTTTTTACAATATGAACTAAAATTATACTTACCTATGCTTGAACCACAGATTATAATACAAGTTGAACTAAAAAAAATATTTTCAGCCTTAGGCCACGTTGAGCACTCAACTCCCAGTTGCGCGCCCCGGTGGAGTTTGTGTCATAGCGGTCCATAAATGTATAACCTAACATCTCCCCATTCAAAAGAGGGCATTTTTCTTACGACCGCAAACCAAGTCTTCATAAAACTTACAAGGGTCTTACGAGTAATCATCCAAATAGCCTGTCTTGCACATTGCCCTAAGAAAACAGTGACCGCCTTTACAACCGTGTGGGCAGGTGGGCATGATAAACCTCTATTTTAGGCCAATATTGACAGCATACTTTAGGGAAATCATGGACATTTCAGCGCCTACTACTATTAACGCGAAAGTTTGTGAGCACACATAGACTTTTTCCTAGATTTTAATTGTATTATTGATACCTAATAGTTAACTGTACTTTATTATTGTTTGTTTTTACTGGTGTCCTGTATAATTATTGTAATTTGTATGTGTGTGTCTGAAGTTGCAAATAAATTATTTTATCTATCTATCTATCAGCTTGGATGTTTGTTACTCTTTCACGCAAAAACTACTGGCGAAGCCGTGGGCAGCAGCTAATGTATTATAAACGCGAAAGTTTGTGAGGATCGATGTCGGCTTCGCCTGCGTTGTACCCGGTTAAAATGTAGCCTATGTGTTATTCTGATGTATAAGCTATATTATTGTAATGTTTTTGCGTGAAAGAGTAACTGAAAGTAGGATTTATAATATAGCTCAACGAAACGATAACCGTGGTAAAGGTTATCAACCACCAAGCTTCCAAGACTAAAGTAGAATATGGGCACACTATTTCCTTCTTGACGTATGCGTATTTATAAGTATAAATAATGTCCGAGGTTCACTCTACTGCTAATAAAAGCTCTTGTTTGACCACCTTAGATTAGAGCACTGTTTCTCAAAGTGGGCGATAACGCCCCCTTGTGGGCGCTCGAGACCTTCAGGGGGGCGGTAGAAGGCTCTAGAAGATATTGGGGGCACTAAGGCGGTCTAGAGGGGAAAGCATAGGTTGTTTCGTTTAAAAACTTTGAAGGGCGCTAGGATTTTTTTATTCTTAAAGTGGGCGGTGGTATAAATAAGTTTGAGAACCTGTTGATTAGAGCATTGTATTTTTCATCATGAATAGATAAATTGCGTGGTGGTGGAAATGCAAGGATAATATTTTCTCTACTTATGGGCCGGAAAACTTGTAGAAAAATACCTGCCAGGTTCAATGCCCTCGCGACAGAAATGATCGATACATTTTGTGTTATTTAATTTATTAAGGTCGCCCACTGCATACAGAGGTCGTCCTGTCAATTTGATATCATGGAAGTGATCTGATGATGGAGCCAGGAGGTGGATAGTGAAACTCTACAGTGACTACTAGTAAACCCCTAGAGTTTGGGCTCATATGATTCGTTTTTCAAGTCCAATAGATTGGGTTTGGTAACGAGGGTCTGATGATGGAGTCAGGGAGTGCATAGTGGAATTCTTTTTTAAATTTTTTAACCCAGTTTTTTAGTTTTTTTAAACTACACATTTTGAAGTGATCGAGTTGATCGAGTTCAGTTTGAATGCTGGAGCTGAAGATGATGTTGCGAAGTCGTATTTTGGTAGGTCCATTATTTTCAACGCTTGCCCCTTCAGACGATCGTTGGTGTTAGAGATCGTAAATTTCGGCGTTTCAAGATAGCATTTTTGAGGAATTATAGCAAGGAAACTTCCTTGAAGTGTCTTGTAAAGATCTTGACCACAGGAGAGATGAACTTTCGTAGCGATTGGGAAACTGATGCTGTAGTGTTTCTCGTCGAGTTCTTCGTAAGCTGGTTTTTCTAAAGTAACGGTGGTAGGGCTGCACATCTTGCTTCGCTGTTGTGTAGAGATGAGATGCTGGATACAGTCATCTGATGATCGGCTCTGCAGGCTCCTTTTTTCCTCACAAAGGTACCATTTACTGGTCTTCGGGCATTCAGCCTCTATGTAATTGAAATCTTTCTCATGGATAGCTAGGTATGGGAAAGGAGGAGTAAGGATCTCATGGTTTTTATTAGGAATGATAGATAATTTATACATATCATAAGTGGCTGAGAGCACGATCGGGAATTTATAAACTATAACTATTTCGTTACTTACATAATAAGAGCCTAATCTAATTATATCGAAATATTCTCTAATATCTAAATCTACCACTTTCTGACTGCCATATAGTACGTTCAATTTACGAATAATATCGCGAATTGCATACAAATTTAAGACCGAATGATGCATAGCGGAAGCTTTGATAAAAGCAAGGACATTCTGTAATTTAAGTAGTTCCTGAGATATAGAATCTACGTTATCTGTAAGGACAATAAGGACTTGAGCTAGGTGTGCATACTTGACTAGGTCATAGTCCCTGGAAGCTTCAGCCTGTTCAACTTTATTTACTAAAATCTGGATCTTATTCTGATTATCTACAATACTGTCTAAAATCTTTGAATATTGCGAACTCCAATTTTGAGCTAAACTAACGTGATTGTTAAATTCGGTTACCAATTTATTTTCGTTATTCTCTAAAGTTTTGATAGCTTGATTATAGTGCAATGCGTCTGTATAATCAAGGTTCCCTGTAATACTTTTAACTACCGATCCGAGACCATCTACGAGTCCTCTTTTTACACGATTTATCTCAAAGGTCTGTAACTGATCTAAAACACTCGCAAGTTTACTTTTAAGATAGAGTATATGAGGCTCGAATAAGGAGTTAGTTTTATTATGTAGCTGAGGGCTAATATTGTCTATCTGATTATCGATTGAATTAATTTTATTTCTTAATTTTTGAAGGTCCACGTATTGCAGAAAGGAATGGTAGTGCGAAACGATTTTAGTTGAACCTAACTTGAAAGGTAAAATACCAGGTTCATCATCGAGACTTTCAAGTCTTATCTCCTGCATTAGGGCTGGTGCCAGGAGCAGGTGAATAATCAGGAGCGTCCTGTAACAATCGGGCGTTTTTAAGGCAGACGCTTTAGCCTAGACTTGGCAACAGGACCTCGCTTTTTCTTAGTATAAATATGAATAGGGAGGTCTGCCATTACGATGTCATGAGTGTAACGAGGGGCTGATTTCTGTCTGGAAGCGAACGGATTTTTCACGAAAATCTGTTGTTCGGGAGAATATTCAGCCTCCGGTTCCCGTTCCCTGTTTCGGTTATCTGTGAGGTCTTTGCGAGTCGTACTACACATGTCATGAATCGCGTTGTAGGCTTTGGTCATCTTGTCTTTATGATTAGTCATGTACTGTTGGAGCAAATGAGCTGAAAGGTCTACGTCAAAAGGATCGCGAGGATCATAGTGTCCTGTGATTACCTCTATCGGCTTGCACTTGGTAAAACTGTGAATACTACTATTGTAAGCCAATAGGGCGTAGGGCATTAAATTGATTACAGATTCAGATTTCTGACTTAATTTAAGAATACGGAGATGTTCAAGTATTGTCGAGTGAAATCTCTCAACTATGCCGTTCTCATTTGGCGTATGAGGAGCAACTCTGTGATGCTGGATCTTATGCATCCTAACAAATTCCGCAACAAGCTGATTAGTAAATTCGGTTCCGTTGTCGGTCACAATGGTGATGGGTAGTCCATGATGAGTGCAAAAGTTCAATAAGGCTTGCACTACACTAACAGCTGTGCCATCTCTCAAATAATAGGCCTGTGCATATTTAGAGAATGCATCCACGATGGTTAAGAATTTCTCACTTTGAATTGTCAAAAGATCTAAATGGACCAATTCAAGAGGCTTACTAGCGGGTGGAACTATCTTGAACTGTTGCTTTATCGGGCTGCGATCATATTTTGCTTGACCACAGATTGTGCATTCATTTATAAACTTAGTGATTTGCTCCCTCATTTTAGGCCAGTAATACTTATGAGATAACGCTAAATAGCACTCATTGATGCCGCGATGATTGGTCTTACCATCGTGGTATTTGTTAATAATTTCTTGCTGTCTTAAGTACTCTTTAACGTTCTCTAATTCCGTCTTAGTTAAAGTTAAATTCATAGCGGAATTCTTAAACGTTTTCTGAATCGTAGGTATAATGGTATACATAGCTAAATAAGGGTTTATTAATAGTCCGGTTTTTATTTTAGGATGGACGTACTCTTTGATTGCGTTTATAACATCTTCCTCCATATTGGATTCAGATATTTGGACTGATATTCGCGTATGCGTCTCAAAGGGCTTGGTGACTACCGGCTTTCCTTTAATATCACCTACTACGTTAAGGATTAACTGTTTCGTGAATCTGTTCAAAGGGTCATCTGAGATTGGGACCTCCAAGATGGGATTTTCGTTGTTCGTGTGAACAGTGGCGGTTCTTGAACCAGCCGCAGTTTCTGTAGCTGTTATAGTTCTAGATTCATCTAACGCGTGGTCAGTTTCGGATGGATTAACAACGATCGACATAAGCTCTTCATTGTTAAGCTCGATGCGCGACAGGGCATCAGCATTTGTATTGCCTTTGCCATCAATGTGTTCGACTCTATAGTCATACTCGCTAAGTTTCAAACGCCATCTTGTAAGTCGTGAGCTAGGGTCTTTAAGATTTACTACCCATTGCAAGGGCCTATGATCTGTAAGGATTAGGAATTTTCGACCATAGAGGTACGGTCGGAAGTACTTAGTTGCCCAAACAATAGCTAGAAGCTCTTTCTCGATAGTACTATAATTTAGTTCACTAGAATTAAGAGTTCGTGATGCGTACGCGATCGGTTTGTTTGAACTTTTGGTACCTTGAGATAAAACGGCACCGATAGCTACATTCGAGGCATCAGTTGTTAAGATGAAACTTCGTGTGAAATCTGGGTATTGCAAGATCGGGTCGTTGGTTAATAATGTCTTACAATGTTCGAAACAGTTGGTGTACTTTTGATCTAGTTTGATCTTAGATCCTTTTTTCAAGCATTGAGTTAGTGGTTTGGTAATACGTGCAAAATCTGGAATAAATTTCCTGTAATATCCGAGCAACCCGAGAAAACGTTTGATTTCAGTAGGAGTCTTTGGGATGGGATAGTTTTCTATGGCTTTAATTTTGTTAGGGTTAGGTTTAACACCCTCTTTGCATATTATATGCCCAAGAAACTCCGTTTCCAGCTTCAAAAATTCGGATTTGTCCATTTGAATTTTGAAGTTTGACTCTCTTAATCTGTTAAAGACTTTGTCTAAGTTAACAATGTGCTCCTGAAGGGAGGTACTGAAAATAATGATGTCATCAAGATAAACTAGGCAGATTTCATTCTGGAGACCTCTCAGGACATTGTCCATCACTCGTTGGAAGGTTGATGGAGAGTTCTTAAGGCCCATAGGCATCCTTAAAAATTCATAGTGCCCATTTTCTACATTAAAAGCTGTTTTATGAACATCCGAGGGATCCATCTCTACTTGGTAAAATCCACTGGCCAAATCAAGAGTAGTGAAATATTGGCATTTACCTAGTTTGTCTAGTACGTCTGTTATACTAGGAATTGGATATTTATCATCAATCGTTTTCTCGTTAACTTTTCTAAAATCCACGACAAGACGCCACTTAACTTTGCCGGAAGCATCAGCCTTTTTGGGTACAATCCAAATAGGAGAGCTCCATGCAGACTCTGAAGGTCTTATTATATTTTGATCGAGCATCTTAGTTATCTGCTCTCTGACCTCTTGTCTGTGAATGTAAGGATAGCGATAACTCTTAGTATGTACTGGAATTTCGTCAGTGGTCCTAATTTTATGTTTGATCTGGTTGGTGAATGTAAGTGGTTCACCCTCAAGATAAAACACATCCGCGTAATTAGCACATAAGCGCCGTAAATTCGCAAGTTCTTCTTGATTAAGATGATCGGTTCGGAGACGCGATAAAACATCTTTCGCGCGGTCTGATAAAACTTCAGTACTGTCACATTCGATATTAAATATTTCAGCTTTAACAGGACGATCCATAGAAAAAATTACATCATTAGATGTTGGATTAGTGATTTCTACCCAGCCTCGATTGTTTTGGACCGTCGTTATACAGTCTGAAATAAGGCAGTTACAAATCGTCTGGTTCTCTACAAAAACTTCGCCGTCTTGTGAGTTCACGGGCAATCTAACTACCTTCGAAGAATTTGCTGGAATAATTTCCTCATATAAATTGACGTTTCTGGAATCGTACATTTGAATGGGGATCTGCGTATTACGAGTTACTAGTAATTTATTTTTCAGATCGATGTTAGAGTCCCATAAGTCAAGTAAGTCAAAGCCTATAAGTCCGTCGAAATAATTATGGAATTTATAAACATATAAAGTCATGTCATGTGGGTCATTAAATTCCGGGAAAGAAGGCAACGTTATTGCCTTCTTTCCCGGAATTTAATGACCCATTAAATTCCGGGTTAAATAGTCATTTTTACTGGTCGCATGCACATTTGTCACTTCGAAAGGGTCATAATTCAAAGGAATGTGCCTGAAATATTTTCCTACGGCATTAGGGCTGATAAAGGACTGATTAGCTCCTGTATCGATAAGAAATTTCAGAGGTGGATTTGTGGTCTGAACGTAGCCTAGTTGCCTTTGTACCTATATGCAAGTTGACCTCTATTTTGGCTTTTCTGATTTCGAATCCTGCTGAAAATTTTCATCATGAGTCTGGCTTACTTCCTCTACTACTGGTGGCTCGGGGTAGGAGTACTGATGATAGTTGTAATGATCAGGTTCGTATGAATCGTAATAGTCCTGATAGTATTCGGGATAGTCATAGTCCTCAGTATAATAATTATCGTATCCGTCAAACTCGTTGAAATTTACTTCTCGTGTCTTAAAGTAATTACTAGGGGGTGGATTCCCGTGTTTTCGCCAGTCGTGTCCCGTAGGGGGTAACCTCTTCTCGACAAAGTGGCTAACACCACTCATGGGAGTAGGTCGCGGAAGCGGAGCATTGCCGAAATTTTTATTGCCAAAATTAAATGATTGCTGTGGTCTAAAAGGCATCCTAAATGCGTTATTTTGGGGATTATAATTCTGTGGAGGGGCGCGGAACATTTGCTGTGTGCGAGAAGGACCCTGCAGTGGTTGGAATTGAGGCGTGGGGTTAGGCCTCCAGCCTTGGTAAGAAGGATTCTGCCTTGATGGACAAGGCATGTTAAAGATTGGTTTCATTGGTCCAATTCCAAGTCCGTTAGTCTGTCTTGGGGCAAAGTTGTTGAGGGGCAGATTAAATTTAGGCATGTTTGAAATTGGCTGCTGCCATTCCTTTCTATTGGGTGCACCACCACTACGTTCCTGCATGTATAGCGTGTTTAGCTCTTCCTGGACAAATTCCAGGGCCTTCTCCATGGACTCAGGGCGCATACAGCGTATCCTGGATCCTAGAGGGTCTTTGAGACCTCGTAAGTACGCCTGAAGGGTCAATTTTTGGTACAGCGCGCGTTTTGCTTCTACAGTGGTTGGGACTGACTCATGAAGTGAGACATACGTCATTATGGTGCTAAATAAATTTTGGCACCGTTCGTAAAATTCCAGCGGAGTACTTGACCCTTGGGTCTCTAAGGATAGATCACTATAAAGAGCGGTCTCGTCACGATGGTCTGCGAAATTATTAATTAACGCGTTCCTAATACCCTGCCAATTATCAGGTATCCCACTTGAATTAATCAACCTAGCCGCGGACCCCGATACTTTATTTAAAATCCCATTTATAAGGGCAAGATTCGTAAGTTCATTACCCGGCCCTGTCTTAAAATGAGATAGGACAAGTTGATCACAAAGATTAATAAATCTTGTGAGAATATGCGGATTGCCATCAAAATCCGGCACGAGTCTAAGGGACTTGTAGATTGTATCCATTGGGTTGGGTTCGTGAGACATGGCTTCCTCTAAATTTCTATTCTCGTCTATAACACTAAGCCTATTACTAGAAAATCTACTGCTACTGCCTAACCTAATAATCCGCGATTCTCTTGGTTGAAAAATCTTGGCTGTTTAAACTAACACACAAAAGATACACATAAAATACACAAAAGAAAGGATTAGAATAAGGAATAAGTAAGGATTTGAAAGATTCAAAGACTTACAGCATTTCTCGTGGTCTGGTACCTTTGTGGAATCGATTTCTGGATTCACTCCTGGAGAACAGCACTAGTAGGTTCTTTTTACTTTTAAGAAGTAAAAGTATCCGTGAGACTGCGCCAAATACGTAGGCCGCTCTCAAGGGTTTCTTTTAAAAAATGTTTTTTATTTTAATCTAAATTTAATTCAAAAAAATATCAAAATTACAATTAATTATTTCACTTGAAACTCGTTCGAAGTTTGAACAAAGAATGTGAACATAAAACTACATAATTCCCACGAAGCGTGTGATTGACGTCAGCCGGGCACGTTCCCGCTGATGCGGCATTCTAGTTAGCTACATGTTTATTGAGGTCGGTGCAAGCGCAGCGATCTTCATAGGTTAGCTTTGCGTAACACAATAGAGTTACTGTTTGTTCCCGTACTAGGTCGAGCCTGTATAGCGGGAGACCGGTTAAAGATACATCGATTTCCATAAAAAAACAAAAAAACACAAACACGGCAAAACACAAAATAGAGATAAAAAAACATTAAAGATAAAACTGAAACTGACGTCTTAAATAACAGATATTATGGGCCTTGCACACTTTCGCAGGAATTTTGTGTAAAATTCCTATTGACTTTGATATAAATCTCTCCCATGGTGCGCTACTGTGCCTGGTCATCGGATTTCGACATCCAGTTGCTGGCAGCCACCCTGCACAAGTCATCGTTCTATCTGGCGGAGGGTGTCCTACACTACGTCTGCCTAGGCGAGGTCTCCACTCAAGAACCTGTTTACTCCAAATGGTGCCTCTGAGCTACGTCGATGATCTTGGTTCTTTCCCAAATCACCTCGTTTCAGATCCTGTACCTATGAGAAATACGAGAGATGAGAGCATATCTCTCTCCATAGCTCTCTAAGCGACTTTTAGTTTGTGAACCTGTCCTGCCGAGAGCTGAAACGTGGACAAAAATTCAGCTACATAAGTCATAACTGATAGGACATCGCGGGAGGAGCTTAGAGACTTTATGACGTTTCCCAAATGCCCCAAATGACAACCTCTGTGGCGCGGGGGGCGAAGGTCCGCCTGAGACGCAGAAGGTTGCGGGTTCGATTCCCGCTGCGGGCCAAATGTTTGTATGATCTGCATTCATTTGTCTCGGGTCTGGGTGTTTCCTATGTATAATATGTATGTATTTACAAAAAAAATGTATATAATTAGTATATCAGTCATGTAGTTCCCATAACACAAGCTCTGCTTACTTTGGGGCTAGATGATGCTGTGTGAAAATGTCCAGCATTATTTATTTATATTTATTTAAATGCTACCCAGCCCAGCTGAGTTCTTCAGCTCAATTCCATTTCGAAGTTATTTTTTTCTGAGGATCTCTTCAAGATAAACATACTTCTATACAACTTCGAGATGAACAGGAACCTGCGAATGTTTCGGTTCTACCTCTAAAATGAGAACGGCAACGAAATGGAACACTCTACCATCGTCTGTCTTTTCTAAAAAATATAACCTGGTTCTCTTAAAGGTAAGATTGAATATGTATCTTCTAGACATTTATGCTTCATCGTCGGCCATATTATCATTTACCATCAGGTTAGTTTATGGCTAAATGAAGGTATAAGTATTCTTGATAAAACAGGGTACCTTCAAAAAGTAAGCAGTATTACTTCTATACAAACATGAGAAACAGGCGCTGGCACCAATTGGCATCAATTCGTCGAATAGTCGATTGACATCGCATCCTCATTGTGATCTTATCAACCCAATCATTCTATTGGCCTTAAATTGTTCGGCTGTTTCGGAACTTGGAGTGATGGGGACCATGAACATCGAACAAAAATTGCAACGGTTCATGTAGGTACCTACAATGAAACGACACTTCCACGACAAAACTCATTTTTGAAATGAACGCGAGTTTTCTAGAGTCCATAGTTGCTAATTTATGTAACAAAAAATGGAGGTAAAACCATATAAAATATACATATGAATAATTTCCTTAACCTACGGTAACTGTTTACCTACAATTTTACTGGGATAAAATACAAGGACACTGTCAGAAATAGGTATTCAGTAACTATCTTCATAGTTCCAAGTAAACCCCTAAAATACTACATTTTGCATAATTATTACCAAAAAATAATTATTTGGCCATTAAATTATGCAAACGACTACATTTTGCATAATTTCATTTTCATTATTATTAACCGCATGAAAAACTGCTCTACCGAGTCTTCTTGATCGTATCATCGAGCAATAATAATTTTCATATAGATACATGAATAGTCACGCCCGTTTCCCGGAGGGGTAGGCAGATACCAAGGATTTCCACTTGCTATGATCCTGGCATACTTCTTTCGCTTCATTCATCCTCATCAAATTCTTCATACAAGCTCTCTAGAATATCTCCAATTTGGTCAGACTACGTTCGCCGAGGCCTTTCTCTTCCAACTACCCCATTCACATAAATGATTACATAGATACATAGACTCAGTTATTATGTATCATGATACCTGAATGACCTGAAAATTACTAAGTATTTTAGTTGTTGGGTTTGTAAGTAGACATATGAGTACATCTACATAGATTAGAAAGAGTTGCAAACGGTTTACAAAAAAGATATGTTTTGAGCTCATAGAACTCGAATGTACTCGCTGGTGCATTCGAGTGGGAAATCCAGTTCATTCCCGTAAGGTACCCGTGGATTCGAACCCACAACCTTTGCAACAGAAATCAGGATGTCTTTTAATGAGCTACCGCGGATTTTCTTATGATATCTGTACTTAGGGGTTAGGCTAATACCAAGGTTTTCCAGTCAACTCTTTTGTTTACGCAAGTTCCTCAGGTAGATATTATAGGCATTCTGTATTCCCATATGCTTTATACGCCGCATGATTGGACCTGTATGGACGATACAGAGTGTAATAAGACTACTTCGTAAAACTTAAAAGTCCGATCAGAAAAGTCATCATTACCTACTCATATTACTACATTTTTGAATGAATGTAAAGTGAAGCACGACTTCCTAATTATTCTCATCCGTTCAATAATTATGAGTGAACATTGACAGTCCTTTGTTATCTTTAATAATAATAATAACGTTTTTTTATTCAGACAATATGATCCAAGGGTTAGTACTTAATAACTAACACAGATTTCGTCCTCTGGGAGAGCTTTCCCACGAGAGTACATGCGTAATCAATGCAATTCAATGCGTCGAATTAGAAAATAGTGCTGTTTTGAAAAGCAGATAGCCGTTACGTCAAATAGTTAATTATCAATTTTTAAGTATGATTTTCATGTATGAGTATTTAAGTATCTAAAAACTGTAGGAAGGATATGAGTAAACATTGATAGTATTTTGTTATCTCAATGACATTCCGACTGAACGTCATATTATGCGTCGGATTTGAAAATAGTGCTGTTTAGTAAAGCGGATAGCCGTTACGTAAAAGAGATAATTATACGTTTTGACTGCGACAACTACACTAGAGCATCGTGTATTAGTAATCAGGTACCTACCAACTGTAGGAAGGTTATAAGTAAACATTGATAGCCCTTTGTTATCTCAATGACATTCCGACTGAACGTCAATGCGTCGAATTAGAAAATAGTTCTGTTTTGAAAAGCAGATAGCCGTTACGTAAAATAGTTAATTATCAATTTTGCCTGCGGCAACTACGCTAGGGCATCATGTATGAGTATTTAAGTATTTAAAAACTGTAGGAAGGATATGAGTAAACATTGATAGCCTTTTTATCTCAATGACATTCCGAATGAACGTTATATTATGCGTCGAATTTGAAAATAGTGCTGTTTTGTAAAGCGGATAGCCGTTACGTAAAATAACTAAGTATCTAACAACTGTAGGAAGGTACTTCCTTTAGGTTTCGGGAGTAGTCTTACAACACCCTGTCCGTGTACGGTGACCTACCATACGTAGCGCCAAACAGGATGTTTTTGAGGAAACAGCATATTAACCTGATGGAAGGAAAGTTCCCATGTCCAATCAATAATTTAAGGTTTGTCCGTTTGTCACGGACAATGTGTGATTTTATCAGCGCATTAAAAAATATCTAATTATTTAAATATCTGATAAAATTGTGTGATTTTATCAGATAATTGTTTATTGGACAGTTAATTCTGCTCACGGCTTCGCCCGAGCTATTTGCTATACCTTAGCCTAACTTATTGTAAATAAATAGTACTTTTTCCGTGTCAGTTATTTGCTCTACAAAAACAATTATTATTACCTACTTACTAATTACCTATCTCTCGTTTAATATTGTTATATGTCGTGTTATTGATTGATCTGATACATTTAGGTATGTTTTATGTGTGAAATAACTGTGTATTCTAATGTTCTTGTCTGAAATGTGTTCCTATCTATATATGTGGCGACTTAGGTATGTAAACAATATGTTATGCTACATGTTTTCTTGATAAATAACTAATTTTAAACATGCCAAGAACCATATATATTTAGTGCATATATGGTTCTTGGTTCGGTTCAGCATTACGCAGATAAGCAATAAATATCCATTTATATTTGTTGCTTATCTACTGTCGCATTTATTGAATGAGGAAGCGAAGCAAGAAAATATTTAATGGAACGTTTGTAGGAATGTTTTTTGTCCGATGAAAACTAGCGAACCAATTATTCCATCTTGATGAAATTTGGTAGGTAGATAGGTTATACTATTTATAGTTTTGGGGGTTGAATATGAGCTTAAACTGTAAAGGGGTTATTGAACAATGGCGTCCTCTACCCTATAGTTCAGATACTTCGCGAGATATCAGTTCGTGGCGAATTACTAATATTTGTAGGACAAAAAAAAGTTTAAAACAAATACGCGAGTCTTTTTTTTCTTAGGCCCTAAACTGAGGCTAAATTTAAGCTTGGTAGATTCCGAAACAAATGAAAAATATAAGTAGGTAAATGCTTTTTATTTTATTTATCGAAATAAAAATTCTTAACAAAAAAATATTCTGATCAATAATAGCACCTAAAAACCGCTAAGGTTTAGTTGATCCTATTTGTGAGTCTGCATTGTTGCTTAGTTAACAATAGTAGGTAGTAAAAAATAACATAGGTAGTCCATCTACTAAAATTTGGAAAGAACTAGGTAAGTGCATTCATTGGTAGGTACTTTTCTAGATTAGCTATAAAATAGGATTTGAGTTTAAATTTAATATTTTTTGGAGTAATAATATCAAGTAAATCAGTAGGTAGTCCATTTATTAGCCGGGGAATCAAGTAGCTAGCTGTCCTCTCGCCGTATGCCTTAAGAAGGTTCTTTCATTAAATAAAACAATGTAGCATTTAACGATATATTTATTATATATTTTCGTAAAATTATATGATAGATACATATAATCAAAAGAATAGAAGGCCCTGCCTCATTGGATAATTTTATTATTTCTATTTTCTGCGGAAGGCAGTTTTTTTTAAAGGTTTTTCGCCAATGAGGAAATGCACTTAAGTTATTAACATAAAAATATTGTAGTTATTTATAGTACCTAAAACATTAATTATTATGATATTAGATAAATGTTATATCTGGTGCCGATACATTTTTAATATTTTTGACACTTGCTTCTGTCCTGAAAGTAGATTTGTTTAAATGAGAACGAACAATTTATTTATCTACTTATTTAGATATATATTATATATTATCTATGTAACCTATTAAATATTTATTGTAAATTAATGTTATTAAGTAAATAATTGATTTCGAAGCTTTGGCAAGGTGAAGACATCACCTTAAATAATTATGGGATCTTAAATTACATGGGATCTTCTTTGCTGTCGTTATTTTGGCATTTTTTGTCTCTATTGGGAGAGTGGAGCCCTATGTATGGTTATGTAGGTTATTTTGTATGGAACCCTCTAGACAAATACCTCCGCTTAGTTTTTCTTTCATTAGCTGTGGAAAATTTCAAGTGACAGCTGCCAAGTTTTACCATGACAAATTTGCGTTAGCGTGAAAAGAAAAGTAAGCGTTAGGTATTTGTCTAGACCCCTGATCACACTTTTATGATAGGTAATTTATAAAATAAAATGTTCCATTTTATAAACTTGGTACGAAGTAGTACGAACCCATAAAAGCACAGACAAAGATCTAAAATTCTTTGTTGCACATAACAGTGGTATAGGCGAACTTAATGCTAAAAGTATTCTCTTCCAGATTATCTTAATAATCTAAATATGTTTATGTACTCACTAATATACTTATGATCGTTACTTTAATGTCAGTTTCAAAATCAATTAGTAACTACTCAAATTAAATATTTTCTATATTTATTTCAGTTGAAATAGAGACAAGTAGTTAAGTAAAATAATGTTTTCTTACAAGAAAAATCTTACAATAATTATATTTTCTTATTTTATTTGAGAATCGCATGTTCACTAACATCACTTTTGTAAGAGTATAAGAAGCTTTTTGCCTTTTGAATTCAAGCTATCAAAAAAATATTAACTTTTCAAAACATTTTTGCTGTTTTTTCATACGTATATCGTCATTTATTCAGTATTTTGACAAGAAAAAGGAACAAATCCATGATCCTCCTTTTAACATGGAATTAATATGGAATATTTCTCTTTAAGTACTACTAAACATTATTTCTACTTTTCCAGGAAGCTAGCATACGTTATTATTTCAAATAACATACTGAGGCCCATTTGTGCGACCCAAGAATAGCATTTTAACCAAGAGTTACGATCTAGATCGCGCAGTACATGGCAATGCATTGACATTTTATTAACCTTGGATCGCGCAAGTGGAACAAAGTACATAACCGGTTAGTCTAAAATATCAGTAAATTATTTTGTTATGTATCTATCTACCTAATGGCCAAATACTGAAACGATACTAAGAATCAAGAAGAGAACATTCGTAGTGTTTTGGAAGCTTGACTAGGGACAATACAATTCATTTTTACAAATCACAATATTCTTGTAGAGCCAATATAATGTCCGACAGAGTTAGGTCCTCATCGAAGACAACATTGAGATCACGCAAAGCTGGTGAATCAATACGATGGATGTTAGGATTGTAAGTCGGCAGTTTATGGGTATGTTGCTTAAGACTGCGTTGGTAAGAATGCGCGTGTCGTGGCATGTTGTATGTAGGATCTACATTCCGTTGGTTCCTTGAGTAGCGTCGAGGAAACTGGTACGTATGATAAGGCTGTGGGTATGTGTCAGTGTATCGCGGTTCAGTGTTTCGGTACGCTCTTGCGTGTGGGTGGTAGGTGGGTCTATCGGCCGAGTCCGGTCCACAGCAAGCCAGGGTCGTGGTGATTGGCCTTCGGGTATACCCCATCGGCCTCCACGTACGATCTGCGGTTGTAAGATCTACGTACAACGATATTTTAGACAGTTTTTTTTATAATCTCAGTTTTGGCTGTAGTAAGGAGAAGTAGAGATAAAGGATAGATAAAAAGAAACGAAATGAAAGTCTACTTTTCACATCAATAGCTAGAAGAAGTCCACTGTTGGTCAAAGAAAGCGCTGTACGCGCGAGCGATACCTCTAGTGTTACAAGCGTTCATTGGTTACGGTAACCACTTACCAAAAGGTAAGCTGCTAATTTAGCTGCGTATGCTTGTTTGCCACATTAGTCTATACTAATATTATAATGAGGAAAGATTTTTTTGTTTGTTTGTTTGTATCGAGTAGGCTCCGAAACTACTGGACCGATTTTAACCATTTTTTCACCAAATGAAAGCTAAATTATCAGGAAATAACATAGGCTATAATTTATTTAAAAATAATGTAATCCAAAATAGCAAAATGTTGCCTATAAAATTCATTATTTGGCGTGCGCTGAGAAAACTATTAATGATACATACAAATGATGTACTACATGATTAAAGTACTCATTATTACTTACAAAAAAGTCCGCGAGTGAATATATCTTACTATCATAGTTAAGTCACAATAGCAGCTTTTGTGTTCTAAAATTAAATTAGATCCGATCCGCTGATATTCTCACGGAATCGAAACTTACGCGGGTGAAACCACGGGCGCAGCTAGTTTTATATAAAAAAGTCACGTTATTATGCCTTGTTCCACACGCGTTTCAGGGTTAACAAATTAACACAGAGTTAATTAACTAAACAGTCGAAATTTAAATGTTCCATTTGCTGGATTCAATCATAACCTGGGGTTAAAATTCTAAATCTAGTTCACGCAAGTGGGAACAACTGAAGTTTATTTTCGGTTATATAAAACTTTGTCATGTACCTATTCCTAGATCTATTGCAACGCCCTCTAACGACGAGTGGCGATACAACATTCATAACCGCAGTTACCAACAAATTACCTGTTACTCCAAACAAGAGCTGACAAAAATTATAGAAACGAGTAATAGTGAAATAAAGTAATAGAGAACAAGAGTAATAGAGAAATAGAGTAACAGATAAAATATATATTATAATGAAACATTCCCACCTGATGGCATTGCCGGATGGTCTCAGAGGTCGCAGGGCATGAATTCTCCGCATACCGGTGCCGCCACCGCCACCTAGCGAACGAAATGGCGAACTAGTTAACTATTATATTATATGCTTAGAATTACCGCTTTTGGGTTAGTGTACATATTTTAGGACACAATAACGTAAGAGGCAAATGTATGTAGTGTAAATGTATGTAAATGGACTCCCTTTTGTACATTCGGACTCGAAGTTGGTCCATTATGCGTGGATAACGTACCGGAAAGCATTCTCACAAGGACTAAACATAAAACGAGGCAGAGTACTGTAATAAGCATCCTTATACATAACCATATGACAATGTTCGATCTTCCTACTTCCTTCCAAGAAGGAAATTTAAACTATCCTTAAACGAGTCCAATTGTCAATCTGCGGTCGTACACATCAATGGTAACGTAAAAGGTCGATCTCAGGAATTTATCACACGATTTAACGGAACGTTCTGCTTTATAAATAGTTGTGACGCACGTACAGCTCGAAACCTCTTTGGAACAGCGGGTATTAATATCAACCAGAGTGCATCGGCATGTGGCAGGCAGTCCAAGCACAGATTAAAAATGTTTTGCTCCTACAGTGTCCAAGATCACTATTATCCAACCTAATTGGAGTCTGACATAGTGGTGGGTCCTCAGCACGTGTGGCACCAATTTTGTAGCTACATACTTTCTCGAAACGAGGCCCTCACTCTTTTCGTTTGGACGAGCTAGCACACCTGCACACCAACACACTTGCACAATCGTGCTATGCGCTAGGCGCGAAGCGCGAGCCGAGCCGCGAGGAAAGATCGTGTTGGCTTGCACAATTTCACTCCATTACCACACGACACAACACACACAGTGCACACTGTGTTCCCAAAACTGCCTCATTCAATTACGTTCAGAAACTGCCTCGCTGCCTCGCCTCAATTGTGGTACCACAATGTGCTGGCTCAGTTGTAAAACTGAGCCCCTCGCACGATCCTCGTTTTCAAACAGTGTGCTATGACTAGTCTGACAGAATTACATTGGCATGTAGAATAGTCATAATGCTCGCAGGATCCTGTGGTGATATCACATACTACTAGGATGCTAACGGTGATAATTATATTATCTGTGAAATGGCCTTGCAGGGCGGGAATCTTTTAAATATTGTTTATAAGAGAATTACAATAGAAAATTAAGTAAAATTTGAGTTTTATTGAATCCGAATTCTAGAAAGCGTTAATGCGTTATATACCTAGTCTTAAGCATTCTTCCACTTTTGAAGAGGTCACTTTCTTAACAAACTATTTCTCGACACTTTCGAATTTTTCATAACACTCACGGTTATTCTGTGGTCAGCAGAGAATGTTACCCTAAATACTCATCTACCGATATAGGAGGAACGTGACTTTGTTCGAGTTGAGTTTTTAATCCGCGCTGCAGCCTCAGGATGGAATTTTGTCGAATCCTTTCTTATTGCTTTCCTTTCTCATACACTAAGTAAAATGAACAAACCAACACATTGAGGGCACATGTTGCAAATACATTTTCCTGCTTGTAAAATCCTCTAGAAAATGTAGACTCAAATGAACCAGTGGTTTTCACGACTTTGAACAATTTTCAAATAGATAAAACTGTGTCATTAGTAGTATCATTTTGTCAGAGGAGTCATTTGTTAATATCATCCAGAACGACTTAATCACGACTGGATCTTACCTAAATCATGAATTAGAAATAACTGACGGTACCTATAGGTACAATATTTTCTGTAGGTAATCTAAATTTTCATGCTCTATAAAATCCGATGTGCCATAGCTACAGCCGAGAACTTTAGTATAACGTACACATACAACATCAATGTAGACTGAAATAAAACTTTACACCTAGCTCATTCAAAGCCTCAACTAAAATAAACTTGTCCCAGTGCCCATAAAACATTTTTAAACCAACGTATGATAAAAGTTGCTGGTACAATTTTATCTGTTGGTACTTATTAATGCTATAACAGCAAAACTTTATTACTAGTACTACCCACTAGGCATGCACCTGTGTCCAGCCAGCTCCAGCTCGACAGACAGGCATGACTAATTAAACTTCCATGTCGATTCCAAGGGTATTGTTGTTATAGGTCTAACTAATCTAAAGTCGCGAGGGTAAAGTTTGAAAAGGTTTCTTCCCAAGGATCGCTGAAAGTCAGAAAGAAACAAGCCTTTTTATGTTGATTCTGAAAAACAATAATTTGAACGTAATTTGATTCCCTAGAATATTCTGAATAATAAATGGGAATGTCTTCATCCCAAGGAAATATAAGTTAAAATAAAATTCACTAGGGACTTGTGCTTTTTCTTAACATTTAAAATTATTAAGGTACTTGAAGGGGAGATTCCATGCAGCGGAAACCTGCCTCTATCTATGGTCCCATGACACAGGAAAACTAATTGAACTTCGAGTTTATTTTCCGAGTACCTAGTATATGGTAGCTACCGGTAATCTCATGGGTACGTCACCATACCTACCTTCATATGGAATAGAGCATACCTAGACCAAATGTAAATCTAACTTCGATTTTTCGTAGGCTTTGTGGTTATACGAGGGATACTAGTGCCTTGATTTTATTAGTTAAAGTTCTTCTCCGCTATTTCTAGGAGTCGGGTTGTTGCCACTTGTAGATCCCATAATGTTAGTAAATCGTTTAAAGGGCAAGGTGTGCTTTATAACAAACTCCCAAGAGATATACAAAAATTATCAATTTAAATATTTTAAAATTGTAATTAAACAAAAATGTCCTCGAACCTGTAGTACACTAATTAAATTAAATTTAAACTGTTGCTCTCTTTTACTGATAGTGTACGTAAGAAAGAGATGGCAAGAATTTTACTACTGTGTGCTGCTGACAAATCAGTTTACGTGCCGCTTTTCTTCGTGTTTATAGTCAGCATGTTTTTAATCACGACTAAACTTGTATGAAAAACCTAAATCTGATTAATATGACAGCACTAAAATCGTAGCTATTTCCTTCTTGCTTGCACTATCAGTAAAAGAGAGCGACATTTTATATTTAGTTTAGTTAGTGTACTACAGAATCGAGGCCAATATCTGATTATTTAGATGACAAAAACTCTTGGGATTGAAAATGCTCTTACTCGATTAAAAATTGAGGTAGTAAAAGGATCATTTAATAGAATAACCAGTCTTGTTTTCTTGTCTTTCTTTCCTGGCTTGGTCGCGGAAGAACACAGTAGAATATCGGACGTTTCGAAGTGATCGTTGTGATTTTAATGAATAAACGAATCTTGACTCTATTGGGCTTATTAGGTCAGATGCGAAGGAATGCACATAACATCCCAATGCGGGACATCGATGCAAATCTCATTTAGTCCACTTCGAATGAGAATAAGGCTGTATGGATATATGTACATATACATTTAATAGATAAATGTATAAAACCAGGTAAAATTTTTGAACTACTGACACTTATTTATACAACAATCAAACTAATGTCTCGATAACACATTCATCAAAATCGGTATTCTATCGCAAAAAAAAACATATCTTCAATAGAAAACCTAAATTGAGAAATTGTATAAGTGGATCGACAGTCGACTGACGGTATTTATCGAGACTCGGATGTGGAAGGATTACGAGAATTGTGTGTGCCTTAGATCTGAAGATAGGTAATACAAGATAGACTGTAAAATACAAAATAAACAAAGCTAGTACAGTGAATATTATGATCTATAACAACCAGTCTTATTTCTTGTCTATATTAAGCAGAGCCGACTCTTTTCTCGTCGCGATTAATCTAGATTTAGCGAATCTAGTCCAGCCGTCTGTCTAAACTTGTTTAATTTGCGGCTGGAAAGCTTTGCTATGGTTTCTATTAGAAAAAATATGTATATTGATACTCATGAGATAATCTCACTCGAACAGTTTTTGCGATGAAACTATTTCGATTTCTTTATATGTTTCAGCCAAACTGTGTAAAATATTCGTCTATAATTAGAATTATGAGTAAACTAAGATATTATATTAAATCCTAAACTAGCAACCGTAAGCAATCATTCTTATAAAGGATGATGTTCCTAAACAAATAGACAAAACAAGTTGGAAACAGTCGGGTTTTCTTAAAATACCGTAGATACTCATAACCTAGTTGCATGGCCTTATATATTTATACCAATAGAAGAGAAGTGGGGTCGTAATAGTTTTAGAATAATATTGGTAACGTTATAGTTTTTTATATTTAAAAGTAGTTCTTTTATAAACTGACAATTTAGCACGAGCTCAATACCAATTGGGTCCATATAGCCTAACTGACTGACTGACAATGAACGTACAGCCTAAACTGTATACCCCATAGAAAGTAGCGGGAGATAAGATATAAGAAAATACTTTATTGCACACCAAATAACACATCAGCTTAGCTAAGTACTACAAACGTTGACAATATTGTACAATGGGCGGTCTTATCGATAAGTTTGAAAAGATAAATTTAACGCAGATGATATCACGAGGCTTTTTACACTTTTTTGTATTAGTGGGTATACTTATATGGTAACTTATAGATAAATGGTAAGGACTTATAGGTATTTATTTTATTTTATTTTTACTTTAGGTTTAAAGATTATTCTCAAAAAAGACAAATTGCAGTCACTTACAGTAGAAGAATTTTAAACAATTATGCAGACTTAAGCCGAGCTGCTAAAAGTTGCTTAAAGTTTATCCAACTTAAATGGCGAACAAGCATACTGCTAAACTTTTGATAAGCGGTTACCGTAACCTATGGACGCTTTCAATACCAGAGGCTTCACTCGCGCGTCGCTAACCCTGAGACAAAATGAGTGAAAATTCTCATGTGGCTTTTATTTCACCGGCACCCTTCAGTCCGAAACTCAGCAATTATTTCCCCAGACGAGCGCTTCACAAAATGTGATTCGATTTGAGGTATAATTTGGTCGTTCTAAACCGGGTAATTAAGTACCTAGGTATCATGATTGGCACTCATCAAGCACCCAAAACCGCTTCAACTTTATCATAAGTATAGATAGATAACATAAGGGTTATATGGAGGGAGCCGCCTCATATTTTGCGAACGAGAATCTTAGTATTATATTTCAACTTACCACTGGAAGGAGCTTGCACGACCGTAGGTGGTTCTTGGAAGAGAGTGGACCGCTGCGCCGGTGACAATGACGCGAGGGTCTCCAGGTTATCACGGAGGGAGTCGAAGAATGAGCCCACATCACTTAGGACTCCTACAAAATAAAGGAGGCACATAGTTAAGCTGGGAAACATTGTTGATATGTGACCTGACTGAGGCGGTAAGTTCCTATCACTGCCATCATCGCTTATCACTTTCGTGTCTAAAATCGTAGCAAATCATGACGTGACTCTTAAAAAGTGTGAAATGCAGTTTTTTTGCAATCAATTGAATACTAAACACGCATTTTACTCCATACATTAATACCACTCTAGGGTACTTTAAATCCTATTGTAACTTTCTATTATGTACCTGTTTTTTTAAATAGATACTTAAGGTACTTAAAATATTTTTTGTTTGGCTCTTTACTTTTCGGAGGAGGGCGCTAATATTCGCGACACAGTTTTCAAACTTCTACGGATATTACCGTTCTTTCAAGTTTTTGTATGTTGTTTTTAACCCAAATAAATATATTTTGTTTTTTATTTTATTTTTGAATTTAGAAAATAAGGATAGAAAGATGGGTAGATAGAAAATGCTAGATAAAACAAGTATATAGGCGAACTTAATGCTAATTAGGATTTTCTTCCAGCTAACCTTTGTGTAATGAAGAGTGGGGCGGTAGTGCGTTTGGCTGATTACCAAAATAAGAGAACAATTTATAAAATAAAATAACTAGCTTCTTAAAATACAAGTAAACTACATACAAAAACGAAAAATATTTCATACTTAAATACATATATACATCCAAATATATATTTAGATACATACAAATATAATATGAATGCTCGATTTTGTTGACTATTTTGTAGAGAGATTAAATTTTGAAATTGAAGGATGTATTTCGCAGGATGGTTCTAAGATTTGATCTGTAGGAGGCGCTGCAATAGATGATGAAAACTAAGACGAGGGCTGTAAATTTTGCAAAAAAATCTTTACTTGGCGGGTATACCCGAATGAAAACATGTATTGAAAAAGGCAGTTGAAGAGTTAAATTTTCGTAGGTATAATATAGCATACGAGCGTCTACTTCACCGACGAACTACGATCTTTGAACGTTTTCCTACCCAAAGAAATGCCTGGGGCGTTTATTTCCTAGTTGTTACTATAACTTAAGTAATAAAATACGTTGGAAAACCAATTTACAAGTATCGGCACATTTCGTAACATTTCTTGACAGTTTTTTATTTTTACATGCTTGATTTATGAGCAAAAAACGTTGTGATTAAAGAGGCATTAATTTTGTTGAGTACTCTAGACCAGTTCTACTGCATTTTTTGCAAAGGTCATCCATTTTAAAAATGCAGTATAACTTGGCTTGAAGATCGTTCTTCAAATAACAAACAAGAGTCAAGATCGAAGAACCCGAAACATTCTATGGCAAATATCTAGGTTGGAGTGTATGTAGCTTCAATGGTCTGTAAGTGTCTATTAAGTATCAGCAAACACGATAAATCTACAAGTAACGCAGAATTTATCCCGAACAGTAAATAACTGTTGGATTCGTTCATTCTGTAATCGTACCGAAATATATATAGTCAATGTATCATTCATTCACTTTCAAAGTACAGTAAGGTAGGTTTAATCCTACTATCCTATCCTAATATTATAAACGTGAAAGTTTGTGAGGATGGATGTTTGTTACTCTTTCACGCAAAAACTACTGAACGGATTTTAATGGATCTTTACAGTAACATAGCTTATACATCAGAATTACACATAGGCTTTTTATCCGGGTACCACGCGGGCGAAGCCGTGGGCAAAAGCAAGTATGAATATAAGCCAATAGCTTGTGTAAATTATATACATAATTTCGACTTATTTTTCTGTTAAATGAGATATAAGAAGTGAATTCATCTTTTGGTTTTCAATTATTTTCCCGGCCCATGACAAATTCCCCTAATAAATAATCTTGTAGGGGCTTCATATTTAAGAGTTTAAGATGAAATATCCAATACAAATAGCTTTCAATTTTCAATATGTTTTCTCGAGGGTTGGAAGCTCTTGATATAATTTGATGCTAAATTTACTTTTCTGCTTTGGGTTGGTATGCCAAATTATTCGTACCTTACGTGGTGGATTTGAATCGTTAATAAAAACATGTCAACAACGTTCAAGTAGGTTCCTAATTATTTATGTGAAGCACATATATTTTGCTTTCGTTTTATAAACCTCAATTTTTGTCGGAAACATTCTCAAGTTAATAGGCATGTATGTTAGCGGGAATGCTGTTATTTTGTGTTTTGTTTATTGTTGTCTTTGTGTACAAAAGAACGGTGTTTTGACAACCTATGTGGCACAGTGACCGAAGGCCCGCCTGAGATGTAGAAGGTAGTTCGATCCCCGCCGCGGGACAAATGTTTGTATGGTCTGCAAGTATTTGTCTCGGGTCTGGGTGTTTACCATGTATAATATGTAGTTCCCATAATGCAAGCTCTCCTTAGTTTGGGGCTCAATGGTGCTGTGTAAAAATACATACATAAACTCACGCCTGTTTCCCGGAGGGGTAGGCAGAGACTACGGAATTCCACTTGCTACGATCCTGACATACCTCTTTTGCTTCATTCACTCTCATTACATTCTTCATACATGCTCGCCGGTTTTGGGTACTCTTGACCTGACCTTTCTCCAGAACGTCTCCAATCTGGTCAGAGTACGTTCGCCGGGGTCTACCCTTTCCAATTATCCCATTCACGCTTCCCTTATGTTTCGTCAATCTCCTTTCGTCCATCCTTTCTACATGCCCAAACCACCTTAGCATACCTTTCTCTATTCTTGTCACTATATCTTCTTTCACTCCACAACGCTCTCTTATCATAGTCTTCCTCACTCTATCTCTCAAAGTCAAACCACTCATACTTCTCAAAGGTCTCATTTCAACTGCATTTATTCTACTTTCGTGTTTCTTCTGCCATAAAGTTGGGTTCTGGGTATGAAAGTTGGGTTCCACTCCCATACATAAGTGTCGGCACTACTACTCCTCTATGTACAGCCAGTTGAACCTTCTTGGACACATTGCGGCTGCTTATAAAGGAATGTATGCCTCATTCACTTGATTACCAAATTTAACTCTCCTTTCAATATCATCTTCATGTTTTCCATCTCTCGTAAACATCGTCCCCATATACACAAACTCTTTCACTTGCTCCACTCTTTCTCCACCAATCAGAATATTACATGCGGTCATACATTCATTCTTTTCATCTTAAAAGTGTCATGCATTATAGTTACCATCTCCTGCAACTCATCCGCCGACGACGTAAGTGTTACCTGATCATCAGCGTAGAGAAGACGTTTGATAAGTAACTCATTCATTCTTAACCCACACTCACGATCTTTCAACTCTTGCAAACAACTGTCCATGAATAGGTTAAACAGCCACGGTGACGCTACACATCCCTGTCTAACACCCTTTTCGATATTAAACCATTCAGTATATGACCCATGTATCCTCACGCAAGCACTGGAATCCTCGTAGAGAGATTTTAAAGGTCGAATAAGGTTGCTGCTTACTCCATACATAGACAGTACCGACCACAGTTCATTCCTCCTCACTTGTGTGAAAAATGTCCAGCATTATTTATTTTTTAATTAGTTTATGTAGTCACTTCGTGTTATTTTTATTACTATCAAACAAATGTGTTCTTGTTTTAAAATGTAACCGTCTTATTCATAATCACTCACTAATTTTAGCAACGTGATAAAAGTTGTCTGTCTCTATCCTTTGAATGTCAGAAAAGGCCAGGGTAAGAGTTATCGACCTGCTAAGGTTAAGTTAGGTTTTAGTTAATCGTACTAATATTATAAACGTGAAAGTTTGTGAGGATGTTTGTTACTCTTTCACGCAAAAACTACTGAACGGATTTCGATGAAACTTTTCAGTAATATAGCTTATACATCAGAATAGCAGATACATAGACTAATTTTTATCCGGGTACCACGCGGGCGAAACCGTGGGCAGAAGCTAGTATGTACATAATTGTTTGTCTGTAAATGTAGCTTTTTGGATTATCTGTCATGTTAAATTTAGTTAAATAAAGATTAGGCACACACAAAGTTTGCAATACCTATAATAATGTAGCATGAAGTTAGTAGGTATAAATGATCATAAAGAGAGAAAAAATACACGTATCACATATAAAAACAATCAAGCGAAACTACCAAGCAAAATAGAAGCTTGACGCACAGAAAGAAGTGAAAACGGATGGTGATGGAGACTGCACGATGCTGAATGGCTGCGACCCATATGGCATATAGTTTGTGGCTGACTGTCGTCGGCCCAGCTGACTTTGAGCTGCAAAATAGATGCAAATTCAAGTTCAGTGACGTCGAGTGAGCAGCCGCTGAAATCAGCCCCTGAAAGAAGCTTTGAAACGTCGCAAACTGCGTACAGTACGCTTCGAATGAACGCTCCATCTAAAATAAATGGGAGGTAAACAATCAGCCGAAAACTATTTGCCTCAGAACTATGGGTCAAACACAGATACACGTAATGTTGTGTGTGCGGCATTGCTTACCGACGCCGATATGTGGCGTGACTGCCTTACCGAGCGCCGGCGCCGGCTGACGTCGTCTTCGCCCGGAGTTCAGTGCCGTGCCCACGGCTGACCGCTTGTTCGAGTTCATCCTGGCAATAAACAAACATAACGCGGGAATAACAATATTCGAGCTCTATCCTATGAGGGGAATGCTCTGAGGAACTATTCGACCTTATTCCCGCAACAATCGCATGCAGTCAAAGTCAATAGTTTTTTTTAAATTGGTATCACAAGGATCATATTGAAACGTCAACTTATAAAGTCCTCTTCTTCGCGTCGTATTTCTTAATACTGAGGGTTGTGATACGTCTCTCGGTAGAATTTGTCTTGGATGATGGTGCGCTATCGAGATCTATTGCTGACAGGCAATCAGGCAACAAACTTTGCTTGTTTATTTCTTGTTGAGCAATGCGAGCCCATTTGAGTTAGTCAAAAAATTAATAAAGTCTAAAAAGTATTAACCAAAGTTCTTAAGACAACAAACTATACGCTTTATAATAAAAATGCTTAACATATTGCTTAAAATATGTTACTGATCGAGATTATCATGGCATCTCTTGGAACGGAACAGGAGCTCGTCAACTGCCTTGCTCATGCTACTAGCTTTACGAGATCCTTTCATCCATGTGCGTTGAAGTAATGAAGGAGCTTCCGTTGAACAACAACAGGATACCCTTTAAACATGTAAAAACAGTCCCTCAGGATCAAGGCAACAGCCATAAGCAACACCAGATACACAGACCTGGTATTATCTATGGCAATAAGTGGCGGAAATTGCTTTTCATCAATTGATGCATCTGCTTGCTTAATATGACAAAAAAAAACTACAAAGGCTTAAATTAATGTTGTCAGCTCCTGACTCATGGTCAGGAGCTGCTAAAAACATTAAAATAAACACTACAAGAAGAAAATATTGGTCAATTTTTTATTTGATTAGTGACAGAACACTTTGGTAATGTTAGCACAAAGGTACACCACCAAAAGGCCACCATGACATAAAAATAGGGTCTTACCTAAAAATAGTTTTAAACAGTTGTTCAGATAAACATTGTTTTGTTCTCAATTTGTTTTCAACAGAATTACAAATTAATCATATCAGTATCAGAAAGAGACTGACGGAGTGTTTAATTAATCAACTATTAAATTCAGTCAATCTTCAATCTTTATATGTAAGGCCCGAAGTCTGGTATCGATCTTAAATTTTACCGGCATCACTAGGTTTACTCCTAATTTGCTCTAACAAATCGTCCATAATAACATAGCTAACTCACCTTAACTCATCATCCGTATCATCCCTTGTATCAATATCCTCTTGATCAATACTTCCGGTGTCCATGTCGGCTCGAGGTTCATGATTCCAGTCGTTGTAGGATTCATGGCGCCAGGGTTTGGCAGCCAGCATCCGGAGTAAGTCCAGGCTCTGGTCTCGATAGTCTCGCTGAGCATTGGTGTCGAGAACACCTGGGGGTAGAAAGATCGTACCATAATCAGCTGTTAGCTAGGTGCTATGTATTGGATATAAGGGTACGCTTTATTTAAGGACTAAGAATAGAAATAATATAACAGAAAAATAGAATAGAGAGTGGTATATTTGAAACAACAAAATACAGAAAGGACAGTACAAATAAATAAAGTAGACAACGGCCTCGATTCTATAGTACACTAACTAAACTTAATTTAAACTGTCGCTCTCTTTTAATTTTTACGAAAACACAGTGACACAGAGGAAGATTTTTTCAAACAGTTACACAGATAAAACATTTGATCGTTGAGTTTGTTGTTTCGAAGCTAAATTGGAAGCCCTTTCTCATGAGGTTCACCGTCGAACGCGTACGCTAGTGGTGGTGAAAGAGAGCTTCTTATTCATATTGTAAAAACGGGAATTTTCACGTACTGCACTATCGATGAAGGCACCGACTAAGTTTCGACTCATTCCGAGAGTCTTCATCAAGGTGAGTGAACGCGACTTGCTCCCTCCGCGTATCGCCGTGTACGACTATATGAATAGTCAAGTATTTTGGAATAAGAGAGCTTCTTAATTTGCTTCGAAACGTGTATCAAATTGAAGATTTAAGACATTAAATATTTAAAAACCTACTTCCTCACGAGCTTACGTGCAATTTGACGGGCCCCTAACGCGAATTATGATAACCACTTGATACCCTTTGATCGCCACCACCACCGCCACCGCCCACCACCGCATCAGTTATACCGGACACTAACGCGAACTTTGATAACTACTTGACACATATTTCCTTTGATCGCCACCGCCACCGCCACCGCATCAGTTTGTGCGGACCCTATCGCGAACTTTGACAGCCACTTAAACTAGATAACTATTTCCCTTACCACTGCCACCGCGTCAGTATGACCGGGCCTCCACTCTTTTAAAAGTGGTGAAAATTCGGAAAATTGTAGCATGATTTCATAATTCCGATAATTATGAAAGCATTTTCGCCTTCTGGGAATAAAGGCGTGTAAAAAGCCGTGTTACACCAGATTACGAAAGTCATTTAAGCTAATGGTCCTCTGCTTAAATACAGGTTAAATTTATTTAAGGATGGTGCTTGTCGTTGTTTAATAATAGGGGTTGTTGGTACTCTAATCTACAGAGGGGTTGTGTAGGTTAGGTGGAGCACATAACATTGCTCTGGATTTTGTACCTGTTAAAATCGCCTTTTACTTACTCTTATAAAAAAATAGGTAAATGATTAAATATTGCTTTTTGGACTTGGTGTCTGGTACGTTTTTCAGTGTAATAAGCAGAATTTACAAAAGTGTAAAAAAAAAACAATAGTAACAACAAAAGTTGATACTATTGTATGTATATTGATTCCTTTCAGGATAGTAAACTATACATTCTGGGGCACCCGGACTCAGTCCTATTTTTTAGGCGTGATTATGATAATGGACATCATAACAAAAATATCTTGCAAAATATCACAAACATCCATTATTGAACCTTGATGACCTGGTAACTGCTAATGATAATGGGTTATCTAATAATTTATATACTGATGAACATAAATCTTACTTAATTATAAACGCGAAAGTTTGTGAGGATGGATGTTTGTTACTCTTTCATGCAAAAACTACTGAACGGATTTTGATGAAAGTTTACAGTAATATAACTTATACATTAATAAAATATAGGCTTATTTTTACTTCTTAAACTACTTCTTACTTCTCTGGTACTACGCGGGCGAAGCTGTGGGCAGAATCTATTATATTATATTTACAATAATAACGTCATTATAATTATCAGCACTTGGTTGACTAAAATGTTCTAGGACACTGGTTTGCTGTGACGTTTATCGTTCAAAGTCAACATTCATTTATTCATTAAAATCCCAAGGATCACTTTGAAGCGTCGATTTTATCTGCTGCCTGTTCCTCCGAGATCAAGCCAGGAAATAAAGGCAAGAAACAAGGCTGGTTATTCTTTTTAAATAGGTATCCGTTTTGATTATCCATCGTTCATTTTCAATGCCTTGTTCAATTTTCAAGTTCTATTTCCTTGTACGCAACCGCATGCAGTCGGTGTCCATATGCTTTGAGATTGAACTTGGATTTCAAAGTGATCCTTGTGATTTTATGATGAAAATGAATGAATTTTGACTTTTGCCAGTAGGAATAGGTACGTAAATTCGTAAAAAATATCTCAAAAATTCTCCTTCATAGGTACGTAAATTAAAATGAAGGAGCGGTGTTGAAAACAATTACTTCTAATTACCATTGCAGGGTTGGCTGAGCTGTATTTACCAAGTTTTCCATGATGGAAAATAAATTAATAAGGAAGGTTTAACGTTTAATGAGCGTCAAATTTGGGGTTTCTACGATTAAATAAGACGAAATTAAATTTTTGTAGATAGGCAATAAAATTTACTGCCGGCCCAGTCGGTAAACGAAAAAGAGGTAGACCACTGGAAAGATGGGAAGACGAAATTAAAGAAATAACTGGGAATTACTGGACTGCAATAGCTACCAATAGACAGATATGGCAAAATCTGGAGGAGGCCTTTACTCAAAGCAAGGTCCCTGAATTTAAAAAATGAAAAAAAAAATATATGGTATTTATAAGAAATAATTATAATTTAAAATGCATCTAAAGTGTGATAAACGTGTGATATAATAATTGAATAAGTTTAAAAATGAAATTGGTAATTTAAATATATATATATGTGCTAATGTTAAGATTGTAAAATTCGGAGGATGAACAAAAGGCTTATTATTATTATAGATAGGCAATGAAATTTACTACGTCGCCGTTAATTGCCGGTACAAAAAATGCCGACAGGTTTCTATGAAACATTTTTCTGAGATGAACTTAGAAAAATAGCTGATATATTGTTACTTTTACTTGTAGTAAATCCGTCAGTGTCTCAGCTGATGACACAGCAGGCGATGTATTTGTACCATTGTCTTCCCTATCATCAATCCAACACCAGAGCGACGTGAACAATAAAACATAGAATGCTTGAGGGGGCGGGATGCATCCTGTCGTTATGCGAATAAAAAATCGAGACCGCTCACTTCTTTGCAAATAAAATGTGTTAGATGGGTCAACTTGTACCTTAGAATGACCTATAATTTTAGTACCTACGCCTAAGTAAACTTTTTTCACATTGTAATGTCTTTTGTGAATAAAAATAATAAACTAAAAAAAATGAGTTCGTTTGAAGTTCGTTCGCTCCATGCGGCCGCTCAAAGTATTCACAAGAATTAGAACTGAGAAAAAGTACTTTAGTTTCATTTTTAGTTTATTAATTAATTTACTGTTACCTAAAGTAAAATTAAATTAATAAAGGCAGATATTGTGGCATTTTACCTAAAGTAAGAATTAGAACTGAGAAAAAGTACTTTAGTTTCATCTTTAGTTTATTAATTAATTTACTGTTACCTAAAGTAAAAGTAAATTGATGAAGGCACATATTGCGGCAAAGTTGCATGCACCGTTGAGCAAAAGAGGAATTGATGGCATTGCGGGTAAATGTTATTGGCAGACGAGTCAAAATATTTTTACAACCATAACAGTTTTCTAAAGTTATTCCACCAAAATTCTTAAGCGGGTCTTATTACCACCGAAATTTTCGGATGTAAGACAATCTAGCCATCGTATTTCATTGTGCACCAGATACCCGAGCGTGACGAACCGTGACCCTATTAGGCGTGAATGATCATCCGTCAACTTTAACTCCGATGACAAAGTAACAATAGACGAACAGGAAGCAATTGGCAAATTCTCAGATGCCGGTGGTAAGATATTAGGTGGTAATTCTGTTTGCTGAGGTATGAACAGTGATTTCGATCCTCACGTGTCTAGGTGAGCGAACTCACGCTTTTCAGAGACATAGCCTACTGGTATCTAAGATTTTCTGATATTCAAAACAAAAGGATTTGAAACTTTGATCATTTAGTTTTATGAACAATTTACTTCATACAAATATACTTAATTTTAAATATTTGCATGCCTAATGTTAAGGTAGAACATAATTGAAACATTTTATATATTTCAGACCTACAACTGTAACCTACATTATGTTGTAGCAAATAAATTAATCTTTATCTTTAAACGGTCCAAAACTTACCCAAGATTAGCGGAAAGACAATACATTTATTTGACACACAAATTTTACAGAGAGGATATAGGTAGGAAGGAACATAAATCTATACATATATCGGCCCTATCGTAATAGGTAGATACCGTGGTGGGCTGAAGACACAAAATTACCTAGGAAATTATTCCTTTCCGCAACGCGTGGGCCAAACAGGTCCTGTCTCAGAATATTACGTATGCAACTCAACATCAACAGGATGTAAAGCTACGCTTGTTTTCAGACAGTGGACAGACAGACAGGCAGATTAGTAGGTATGCCAAAACTAATATTACGTACCAAATGAGTACAATAACAGGTTCTTCAAAAAAGGTTTTTTTTAAAGGGTCGATAACGCGCGTCCATAGTCTACGGTAACCACTCACCGACGGGTGAGTCGTATGATATTAATTAATTGGTAAAAAAGTATATGAAGTCAAGCCAAATGATACAATCTGTCGATAGATTTTCTCCTTAATCGATCAAAATTGTTCTACTACTTAATGAAAATATTGCTTTTAAAAAGATAAAGTAAATAAGGCGGTGACTTGCTCTCTACTTGAACTATCTTAAGAGAAAACAATCTTCTTTTCCTAGTTAAATATTATGTATGTAGATAGTGTAATTGTTTTTTTCTGTTATTAAAGTAGCTGTATTAATATATTGTACTAGCTTATACTAACTTCGCCCGCGTGGTACCCGGATAAAAAGTAGCCTATGAGTTATTCTTTTTTTTTTGGTTTAATATTATTTATTCACAAAAGACATTACAATATCACTTGCTTGTGAAAAAAGTTTACATAGGAGTAGGTACTAAAAGTATAGGTCATTCTAATGTACAAGTTGACCTATCTTAAACATTTTATATTGAGCTAGTTATTCTGATGTATAAACTATATTACTGCAAAGTTTCATCAATATCCGTTTAGTAGTTTTTGCGTGAAAGAGTAACAAACATCCATCCTCACAAACTTTCGCGTTTATAATATAAGTAGGATATTTTTTTATTCAACGCGTGTCGAATTTAATTCAGTACTCACTTTTCTTTGTTATAAGTTTATCTAAAACACTATTCACATTTTGCTAGATTAATTACGTACCCCCTAGCACTGTGTAAAGCACACTGCCTTCCCTATAATTACTACGTCACAGCCAACAAGCCATAAAGTGCACGTATACATCCTCGATCAGCACAAAGCTTTTCCCTTTGAACGTTGAAGACTCTAAAGCTTCCGTGGTAATTTATCTGTCTTGGTTTTAATAGACAATAGTTAATGAGAACAGAATGGGCTTTTATTATTGCCTAGACTAGGAGATGAAACAAACCCACTCAGTTGTCAAGAAATCCCACACAGCAGAGGCCTAACTATGAAGTCTTATAGCGATTCAATTCAGGCAAAGATGTCACTTTCCGCTTTGCGATTCAGGACGCTATGGCGTAGCTAAAGATTTGTCATTCGCAAAGCGGGATTTGACATCTTTGCCTGAATTGAATCGCTATAAGACTTCATGGTTAGGCCCCAGATCTTTTTTATTAAGTAGTTGTAGTTCAGTAAGTATTCATTACTATCTCAGGCACCAATCTCATAAAAAACAGGTTAATAAAGTGGGTTACTATACGGTTAGTTAAGGACCTTATAAATTAAGAAATTATTGTGTTGAGAAAATAAACATTTATAATATTTTTTTTTAGTAGCTTAGTACAAATAACGAGTGGCATTTCAGATGTTTCAACTAAGTACCTAAATACCTAGGTAAAGGTTGTCTGACATAGATTTTAATATTTTCATTGGCGTGCAATAAAGAGTTTTGTCTATATATCTAGAAGTGTATTTTTTCTATGTTACGGGTCACATCCATCTCTTCCGTAAGTTATATTCTTGGTAACATGAATTCAACTTACTTCAAATTATTTGTGCTTGCTTGGTATACCTAATTATAAATAAATAAAATAGATAATTAATGCTGGACATATTTTACACAGCATCATCTAGCAAACTAAGCAGAGCTTGTATTATGGAAATTACATGACTGATATACCACTTATATACTTTTTTGTAAATACATACATTATTATACATAGAAAGCACCCAGACCCGAGACAATTATTTGCAGATTCTACATTTATTCGTCCCACTACGGGAATTGAACCCGCAACTTTCTGTGCCTCAGGCGGGCCTTCGCCCACTGCAATAATTATCCTTACTAGCTAGCTTAGTGACCTACATAAGATACCTCCTACACATAAATAGATATTACATATCCTACTTATTATTATAAACGCGAAAGTTTTTGAGGATGGATGTTTGTTACTCTTTCACGCAAAAACTACTGAACGGATTTTGATGAAACTTTACAGTAATATAGCTTATACATCAGAATAACACATAGGCTTCTTTTTATCCGGTACCACGCGGACGAAGCCGTAGGAAGAAGACAGTATTAAATAATATCTTATCTAACAGGTCAATGCATAATAATACAAATGCATTGAAACTGGATAATGCAAACCTGAAAAGTAATTTCCAATTCAAACACATCTCAGTTTTGTTGAAAATCCATCTCTCACTTCACATGAAATGGAATTTAAAGCCATATACATACAGTCAACTCAACATGGCTTATCCATTCAAAGGAGGGATTCTAACTGCACATCACCTGAGATTCATACTCATCCTTACTATGCCAGTGACGTGGCTTAGATGGACTGTGTGACTTCAGGAGAGATAGAGATATCAAAATATGAAGTGCCTTCTCTGCCACCTGAAGAGTATAGAATAGTAGCTACGGGATAAATGTTCGTATATGCAAATATTTGTCTCGGGTCTATGTGTTTTCTATGTGTAATATGTACTTCGAAAAAAAAGTATTTAAGTAGTATATCAGTTGTGTACCAACATCCAGCATCATCATCCAGCAATGGATAGCCCCTCATAATAACGAAAATTAAAAACAATAATAGATATGACATGACATTAATATAATTGTATATAATTATGAAAAATGAAATGAAATCAGATGAATTCTAATAAATTTTTAATCTAGATAAAATTAATGACATGCAATATTATTAGTTTTGGTTTATTTAATAATATTATTTTATGATTAGTGTATTTAAAAAAAAAACTTACTTTAACATAGGTATATTTTGCTGTAATATAATAATATAATGCTAATGAAATTATTATTTTTAGGGGAAATAAAGGCTCTTTTTATTTTATTTAATCAGTTGTGTACTGCTCTGCTTAGTTTGTTGCTAGATGATGCTGTATGAAAACGTCCAGCATTATTTATTTATTATCTGTGCCTGAACCATCAATTTCCGATAGTGACTTTGATGGAGTCTAATTGTACGTTGTAATACTGGTAAAATATTAACTACTATGGTATAATAAATGATTTGGGTCACCAATTTGAGTAGTTATGTTATTCAAATCCAGCCGCCACCGCTTTCTATACAAAACACTGCCCATCTACACACCTATCATACCAATATACGGATATTCCTGCTTGAATATTAATATCCTTTTGTCTTGTCCTGTATAGTAAGACTTGCAAGTTTGCGAGTTGTATCACTAAAGGTGCCCGTTTCAAAATGGTACGTATGGCGAAGAATTCCTTTGTTAAAGATACAGTATGACATTCAAGATGTAGCTGTTTCTTAACAAAAGGAAATGTAAATAAAAACACGCACCTTGTGTCTGCAAAAATAGTCCGTAATTTAACCTTAATATCTGGATGAGATGTTACTTACTATAAGTGATTTGAGAAATTATAAAAGGCATAAAATCTAGCTCAATTAGTTTACAATTGTAATAAATGTAGAGGTCTTTTTGAGGCCAAGAGGGTGCGAAATACCCTTAACCAGTCGCATCTAGAGTTTCTACTTAGGTTTTTTATGCCGGTTTGCTATGAAACTCTTTTGTATTTTTTCCCATCCATTCAAAAAGTAGATGAGTAGGTAGCTAGGTACTGTTAGTTTCATGTACCAGTGTTGGTCAAAAATATACCTTTAATATGTTGGTATTTCAGTTTGTGTTTAGTGAATTAATTTGAAGAATATATTTTTATATATTCATTAATAATGCATAATAAAGTATCATAAAAGTAAGTAGTGAGCGAGGAATTTGCGTAAATTCACTTTATCATTTAAATTAGCGTAATTATCGATCTTTATCCTAGAGCCGTACCCCAATGTACAGGTTTATCCCGTGAATGAAAATTTTCAATTTTCAATTTTTTACACAAAGCTCAACTCGTTTTGGAATGCAACTCATATCCACATTTAGTCTTATTTATCAGCCTTCATTAATGATGAAACAGTTTTATTGTTAGAAACATATTCAAAATAGGGCGAAACATATTATGCGAAAGAGACCACACTGACTAACTGACTTTTGTGCCATCTACCAAATTGGTTAAACGAATATTTTTTTAATGTAGTTACTTATGTACTTCTTTTATTTATTTTGAATTTATGACAGGCTTTTTTGTGCTAGTTAGTCGGAAAAGCAATTAAGAATGAAAAACATTTAAAATAACTTTTGAATCACCATAAAAATAAATAAATAAATAATGCTGGACATTTTTCACACAGCATCATCTAAGGCCCAAACTCCAAACTAAGCAAAGCTTGTATTATGGGAACTAAATGACTGTTAAACTAGTTATATACGTTGTTTTTTTGTAAATACATACATATCATGTATAGAAAACACACAGACTCGAGACAAATTTTTGCAGGTAATACAAACATTTTTCCCGCGGCGGGAATCGAACCCGCAAGCTTCTGCGTCTCAGGCGCGCCTTCACCCACTGCACCACAGAGGTCGTCATAATTTCCTATCAACCAGTCTAAACAGTGTTTGTAGCCTATTTTGGAAATGATCATATTTTTACGGCCAAACTAGTCTACGCCATTTTGATACCTGAATAGGTTAAGAGCGACCTTAACGAAATTCTCAAAGGCTCATTTATGTGTTTAGATGTCAATCTTGGACGTTTAACAGTGTCAATCAATATCCTTTGTGTCATCAAGCGGAGAGGCAACTTTCGTCGACATAATAAAGGTTTATCATATATTATAGGTTTATCGGTCATAAAAGGCATAATGTTGGTTATAAAGAGAACATTTTTTGATTAGCATGCGTTTGTCAAAGTTTTTTCTGTCAATAGTCCAATTTATAACCGCGGGATAAGTTTCGATCCCGTGGGAATATCGGTGATCTAATTAAATTGTAGAACACAAAAGCTGCTATTGTGACTTAACTATGATAGTAAGATATATTCCCTCGCGGACTTTTTTGTAGGTAATAATGAGTACTTTAATCATGTAGTATATCATTTTTATGTATCATCAATTGTTTTCTCAGGGCACGCCAAATAATAAATTTTTTAGGCAAATTTTGCTACTTTGGGTTACATTATTGCAATTTTCTTAAGGATTTCTATTTAAAAAAATAAAAAATTATAGCCTATGTGCCTTCTTAATAATTTAACTTTCATTTGGTGAAAAAATTGTTAAAATCGGTCCAGTATTTTCGGAGCCTATTCGATACAAACAAACAAACAAAAAATCTTTCCTCTTTATAATATCAGTATAGATAGGGCATTTCCCTTCCAGTGAAATTTTAATATCTTTTTGAATTAAAACATAAATGAACCTCTTAAAAAAATATTAAGGCGTCTACTTTCAGCTCTTTGTGCACTCAAAGTCTGCCTTAAACTCTGTTATTCACCGTAAGTTCATTTATTAGAGCAACTTAGTTATGAATGAAAACAGGAAGCAGGGAAGCCACAAGCTTCCATGTAGAAATCCGATAATACTAACTGGGTCGGCTCATACAAAGCAGACATTGCGTTTAAACATGGGACGTGGAGTGTCGAGACGAATGCGAACGCGCATGTGTAAACCGGTATCAAAGATCAAACTTATTTTACTTTTCTACTAGCGACATCGCTAAGCGCTTTAAATAGAATGTAACTTTGTCTTACCGCTCAGGGCTTCAATACCTTAATCTTGCTTGCAAATAATTTAATCAAATCTAATACCTTTAAAGCTTTTCTAGGCTTGTCGTGTCATAAAAGACACGCAGACTTTTGAGATTAGGTACCATCTGAATACGTAATCAGCGGATCTTCTTGTATCCAGGATTACAGAATAATTCTGATTTCTTGAGAATTTAGTTTCTGTGAAAGTGTAAGCATGTCTTGAACTAAATAAGTCTCATATCGCAAATAGACTTTGCACATTGAGGAGAATTAGTTGGTTATTTGAAATACGAAAGACAAAAATTTCGTTTTGATAATGGTAAGAGGATCATGACAATAGCGTAGAAAGTGTAATAATGGTCGAAGGAACTCTTCTGGAACTTCTCAAACACAAGTTTGGCACATATTCCTTGTGTTGAATATGTGCATTGGGATGAAATTAAAAGAAGATTCAAAATTACATGGAACAAGTTTTGGGCCTATAAATAAATACTGAAGGCCTTTAATTTTAAACAAAAAAATATTGGACTCTTCCTTGCTTTCTTGCCTTTGGTACGGTAGACAAGAATCTTCAACAAATTCACTACTAATAAGATCCAAACAACTCAATGAGATGGAGAAAAGCATTTTTAACATAAAAATAAAACAGACAAAAGTTATTGATGCTATGTAGACTATCAGTACCTTTAGTCTTTTTTTGAAAAGACATTTTCATTGTCAATGCTAGAATGGAAATGGGCAGGTCATGTAGTAAAAATGAGCAATAACAAATGGACAAGCATAGAAACAAGTTGGCGCGGCCCAGCCGGTAAACGGAAAAGATACAGACCACTGGAAAAATGGGAAGACGAAATGAAAGAAACAACAGGGAATGTCTGGACAAAAATAGCTACAAATAGAGAGATATGGCAAAATCTAGAGCAGGCTTTACTCGAAGCGAGATCCCTAAAATAAAAAAATATTAAAAATATCAAGCAAACATTAATATTATGATAAGCAATAATTATTATTTAATATGCATCCAAGAGATGTCTCCTATCCCTTAAAAATAAGTTTTTTGTGAATCAAAAAAAACCTAAACCCTAGACTCGGAGATACTGAAAAATAAGTAAATTTATAAATAATAACTACATATATATGAATATTTTCAAATAAAGTGGTTTTTACATGAGTTTGTGTTTTTTTACAAATTTTTCATGGTCTTCATCATCCAGGTATATTATATAGGGCTCTAAAAAGAGCATTTGTTGGCAACAACTGGCGGAACTCAAGTGATTTCGAACTCTTTTAGTAAAAGAAAACTACTAAGAAACGCTTCATTGATAAAATGTAATTGATTTGATAATAAAATGTAATCGAATGCAGACTTTAAAAGTGCTGACATTTTATTAAAAGTGTTGACATTTATAGCGAAAAAGCCACGTCTTTATAAAAGTGCGTATTATTAACGTAGGAGGACTACAAGAATAAGATACCATGCAAAAAAAGATGATTAGCAATCAGTCGAAAAAATGTTTTTGAAAAATATATATGACTAGCTGCGCCCTGCGGTTTCACCAGCGTAAGTTTCGTTTTTGTACTCGTGATAACTTCGAAATTAAATGTCCGATTCGAGTGAATTTAAAAGTATTTTACTGCTACATAAATACCCTTGCTGATAAAACTATTTATATGAATAACAATTAATACTACGATGCGAATGTAACCAACTTCTGTTTCTGCCCGCGATCTAATTAAATGTTTGAACACAAAAGCTGCTATTGTGACTTAAATATGATAGTTATATATTATATATCCTTCAAGATTTTTTTTTTGTAATAATGGGTAGTTTAATAATGTAGTACATCATTTTTATGTATCATCAATAGTTTTCTCAGCGCACGCCAAATAATGAATTTTATAGGCAAAATTTTGCTACTTTGGGTTACATTATTGCTATTTTCTTGAGGATCTCTATTTTTTTGTAAATAACTTATAGCCTATGTTACTTCCTAGTAATTTAGCTTTTTATTGGTGAAAAAATGGTTAAAATCGGTTAGTAGTTTCGGAGCCTATATTCGGTACAAACAAACAAACAAAAAATCTTACCTCATTATAATATTAGTATAGAATTATAGATTTCCAGGCTTTGTATACATGGTGTTGAGGATAGTAGATTGCTAGGTAGATAGCCTCTTCAATTAAACTCCTTTATTTATGAGGATGTTTCCTTTAATGAGCTGAACTACAATAATAAGCCTTTAGGTGGCTGTAAGAATAATATAATAAATTCGACACGTCAGTCGCTGTGTGATGGACGGCCAAGTGAGGGTTCCTCCGGGCGCGGGGTCGCGGGAGGGATAGCTGAACCGGTTTCCTCGTGAGTAGGTCGCCTCGGTTAGTATTTGTTTTACTAAACACATGATGTAATAGGTAGTATGATTCCAAAGAAGTTTCCTAGAGTCATAATAATTCCTACCTATCACATTTCATCCATTTTATAGGATTGTTTTGGTGGTACAATTGGCAAATACCCAATTTGGCTGAAACTAATAAGACACGGATAACGCCCACGGCGAAGGCCCTACGGCTATGTCACGTAGACCCCACGTTTACGACATTTAGGCCAAATTCATAGTCAAATAGGGTCTCTCCTTGGGGACTGTTCAGGCGCTAAGTAAAAATGCGAATTTCACCTTTAAGGCAAATGCTGAATGATGGATTTAGGGGGACTGTTTAAACTCCGATTATGAATTCAGGCTTTAGTGTCTATAGTCCGATGATCTGACCGATGAAACGTTTTTGTCTGAGTAGTTGGATGCTACCTCTATAGACGATATAATAATGTTTTAGAACTTATCTCGAAGCAATTTTGTCACGAAAGAGCGAGATAGGTATATCCCTACAAATTTAAAAACGTAATTAAACAAAAACTTTATACTATATTTTATAACATACTATAAAATATCTGATTATTTAGATGGCAAAAACTCATGGAATTGAAAATGCTTCAACTAGAACCTATTGTTTTGTAAAAGGATCATTAAAAATAATAACCAGTCTTGTTTTCTTGCCTTTCTTTCCTGGCTTGGTCGCGGAGGAACAAGCAGTAGATAAAAACTGACGTTTCAAAGTGATCCCTGTAATTTTATTGAATAAATGAATTTTGTCTTTGTCTTTGACTTTTTCATAGGTTTCTTTAAAATACTTTGGGTAATATCTGAAAACCATGTTTACAAAAAATACGTAGTTTTTTTTTAAAAACAAACATGCTCATGATTGTATTTCCCATGGTGTCAAAGTCAAAATATTTTTTTGACAATCACCATCAAAACCATGAGGTCAAAGGTTTTTATCTCCAGGATCAGATAGACAGAGATCATCAGATGAATACTCAGTCCGTAGATCTTTGAGGATACCAAGAAGGATAGTCAGAGTCACGTCCGAACATGACATTTGGCGAATGCCCGCCTTTTTGAAAGCTAGCATACCATGTGAAAGTTGCAAGCCTATAACTGTTTATTGGAACACAAACTGATGGCACATACTTCGAATTTTTCATTCTAACTAGGGTATGGTGGTTTCCTCGTGATGTTTTCCTTCTCGTTTTAAGCACGGGTTAAGTGCACACACATTTTTGTTTTTTTGCTTGTATTTGTTTGTTTGTTTTCCTTGTCTAAGCGTTTTATAACTTAGATGAATATTTCGGAGAAAATTAATTAGGTAGTACTGTAGATAATTTTGTTATATTTTTCTATATTAATTCTATAAGGTTGCGGGTTCGATTCCCGCTGCGGGACAAATGTTTGTATGATTAGCAAATGTTTGTCTCGGCTCTGGGTGTTTTCTATGTATAATATGTATGTATTTATAAAAAAAAATGTATATAAGTAGTATATCAGTCATGTAGTTCCCATAATACAAGCTCTGCTTAGTTTGGGGCTAAATGATGCCGTGTGAAATATGTCCAGCATTATTTTTTTATTTATTTATAGGTACCTAAATATTCTACGTCCGTAATAGGATAGGTAGCTGTTGCTACGTTTATCATACATTTGTATCTACCATCTTGATTACACAGTTGCATATATATGCTGATTCTAATTCCTTTCATCGAGTAGCTCACAAAATGTCTATTGAGCCTGTTGTCAAACACAGGGACAGCAGAGATTCGCCAGTATCCGTTGTTGTGCGAGTAGACGATATTCTTCGGAGCTTCTCTCTTAAATGACCAAGCATAGTTAAGGTTTCGAAAATAGGCCCTCGCTAGGCTATTCCCCGCAGCTTCGTAATGTCTATAATGTCAGTTTTTTTTAATGTCTGTGTTAATCTTCACTTAAAATATCCCAATTTATGCTTGAGTGAATTGAGATTAAATTGAATATCCAGACGTTTCCTTCGCATCCTCCGTGTATCATTGACACGGGGCTTTAAAATTAGGTTTCCTAAACTATTTTTGGTTTGAATTCCTCATCCAAAAATATGGTATACTTAAGCGAGTATAGCATTTGGTAGAGAAACCAAAAAGAAGTTGGTTCGATTACTTTCCCATAATAACTTCAGGATATATAGGGCAGCTTCGGGACGAGTCTTGACGCGACTTGGGCAGTTTATTTCATTCACGGTATTATTAAGCGCCAAAATCCTCGCGTATTGAAATACAAATCTTATTGGATATCAATGGTGCCGGTAAGTTTTTAGGGACATGAGATTTTTCAACTTTTACAATTCATTCTGTGATACAAACTAAGTTGAAAAGTAAGGAATACACATATTTCTTTATAGCATGTAACTGTGCAGAAATTCGGAAAACAATAAAACTTACAAATTATGGCTCTCGTTTTTAGTGGAAATTAAGTAACATCAATCAAAAACAATCATCCGAGATGTACGGCACAACATTAATATAGAAACAGAATCGTCACACGTCCATTGTTCTTGATAAGACGCACTTATACGCGATAAAAGAAGTGGATGTATGTAATCACGAGATCCTTTTGTACCTAGATAATGCTGGATTTAATGAAGTACGAGCGAAGTCAAATTAAATGCGACGAAATTCTTTCCCGCCCCGTGTCACGTGGAATGCTAGATTGCTAATCTTATCCTATCCTACTAACTTATCTTACTAATATTATAAACGCCAAAGTTTGTGAGGATGTTTGTTTGTTACTCCTTCACGCAAAAACTACTGAACGGATTTCGATGAATCTTTACAGTAATATAGCATATACATCAAAATAACACATAGGCTATTCTAGTGTTACAAGAAATCCCGCAACAGTTTTTTCCACTTCGTACGTGAATTTTATGAAACATAATATGACCGAACTCAATAACGAACCCGAATCTTCATTAGCCATTTTCTACCACCACCTCATCCGACTTTTTCTAACAATACTAGCTTCTGCCCACGGCTTCGCTAACGTGGTACCACTAACGGATAAAAAGTAGCCTATGTGTTATTCTGATGCTTAAGCTATATTACTGTAAAGTTTTATCAAAATCCGTTCAGTAGTTTTTGTGTGAAAGAGTAACAAACATCCATCCTCACAAACTTTCGCGTAATAATACTTAGTAGTAAAATTACTGCATACATTTATAAATGCTTAATGACGAGTTACCTTATTTATAACAAGGAGATACCGTATATAAAACAAAAAAAAACACGCTCTGTACATGAGCGTGTTTTTTTTAGTTCCCCATAGTGGACACTCTCTGTAGCGTAGTGAGCAAAGCCCCACTTGAGATGCAAAGGTTTACGGGTTCGATTTCCGACGAAGGACAAATGTTTTTATGATTTGCAAATAATTCTCTCGGATCTGGGTGTTTTCTATGAATAATATGTATATATTTACCAAAAAAAATATGTATGTAAGCAGTACCTATATCAATCATTTAGTTCCCATAACACAAGCTCTGCTTACTTTGGAGCTAGATGATGCTGTGTAAAAATATCTAGCATTATTTATTTATTTTTCCACAGGACATGTACCAAATGCACTATTTGGACGTGCCTCTGACTACTCCCTACCTTGTAACCTCACTGATCTACACACTGAGTATATAACTGAAGTGAGGAATAAAACTGTGTAATTTTATAAATAGGTAACAAATTGCTGACCGATCTCAATAAACGAGGTTTATGTGTGACCTCACTATATGTAGTTATTTATTCTTAAGAATATAACTTTGTCAGTAAAAGCTCACTCAACCTGTTGCTCACATGTGTGTGAATAACTTTGGAAAGTTCTAAGTAAAACTGAAACAAAGTATTTGTTTGGGCTCCAACCTGTTGATCCTGAAGTTCTTGGTAAAAAGGTTATACGCGATTCTGAATGAACGAATGACGAATTAAGTGTTATATACCAACAATAATTTCCGTTTAAAAAAACACGAAACAAGTTTTTTGTAATTCTTATCAAGATTTTGAAGATCTAAAGAAAAAAAGGGGAAAAATACAATTATTTGACAGTTTGAAGTTCTTTAAATGTATCAGATATGGTGACGTCAAGAAAATTTTTTCAACACAAAGTAAGCTGTAGGTATCGTTGGATTCAACCTAAAATTATTAAGTGTCAAGATTTTTATTTGCTTATAAGAGTACAGAGTTTGTGTACTTTATGACTTAAATTCACCCTTTGCATTACCGGTATTGCAAATGTTTGATTATGCAAGTTACTAAAATCTCAAAAATAAACTTCAAGCATTTTCAGCATAAACTGAAGTCTATCTAAGTCACGGATTTTTCATAAAATGGATGTTATTGCACCACGTAGATATGTAGTTTTACATTTTGATGGCCGCAAAAATGTCTATAAGTAATTTCTACTTAACACAGACGACCGTTGTGGCGCACTGAGCGAAGGCCCGCCTGAGACGCAGAACGTTGCGGGTTCGATTCCCGTGTTTCTTGGGGTGTTTCTATGTATTATGTGTATGTATTTACAAAAAATATATAAGTAGTTCATCAGTCATTAGTGCCATAACACAAGCTCTGCTTAGTTTAAGGCTAGATGATGCTGTGTGAAATGTCCAGAATTTTGACTATTTTTTTACTTTTAGTCCTTTTACGTTAAAAAAAACTTTTTTGTCTCTCGTTTGACCTCCACGATCTGGATATCAGTATCTAATGAGTATAACAGGCTGATACTCTGACATTTGGATACCTACAGCTTGGACTCATAACACTTAAAATCCTATTCATAACAAAATATAAATACTATTTACATAGTTAAATATTTTGTTTTCTGTTTTCAAAGTAGTTATAGTACAAGCAATAAATAAACCTCGTATAAAAAACTTTAATAAAATAACAAGTATCTTAAAAGCTTAGCATATCACACATTAAAATAATCCGATAATGATCACGCAAGAAATAATTTAACTGGTCTGTGGAATCATATGTCTGTGGAAATATTAAGAATCAGATCATGTAATTACACTAGCAAAATCACTATGGAAACGCAACTATGACATTCATTTGACTGTCTCGTTAATGTATAAATCGTCTAAAACTAAAAATCTGTCCGCTTGGAACATAATGGCTTTTGGGAGAAAACTGTTTGTTTAAATTGTGCAATTAAAACTCGTCTGTTTTTCAGATTTTTCAGCTCAAGGTAATTCCAACATAACTTAGGTATTTCTTACTTCTGTTAGTGGTTTTAGAAAGGTTACTTCATAGTTAGTCAATTTTGAAGTGAACACAGTTATATATAGGTATTTAAAAAGTGCATTAATTTAATGAAACCGCCCAACAAAGCCGTCGAAAAGTATTGTCACGAACCTGCCTGTATAATGAAGCTATATATAAATATGAAAGTGTTCAATTCATTACACTAATTTAAGTGTCAGCTGTACTAATAGGTAAAGCCATTAATTTGGTGACCGGTACTTGTGTGGTTAAGGGGTTATTTTCATGTTTACGACCTCCTCTAATCGATTATCTTAATTATATTGATAGTTAATTGACCAATTTATAATTAATTTATCTACATCACTTACCCTTGTTTCTTCTAGGAGCCGTCACACTTGTAAACAAAATATTAAACTTTGTATGTAAGTAAATTTTTACTGGTTAGCTTATTTTTATAAACTATGTCACCGGATGTGGCCATCATAATAGGCCTTGCTGGGTCGCAGTGACAAAAAACTATAAAAAAAATTTTTCGATAAAAATCATTATTTAAAACTATGAAAAAAAGCGGTTCCTAAATAAACATGTTCTAAAATTCAAATAAATTTTGAAAAATGGAATGTAATCTTTTTAAACTGACCGGCTAGGAGCAGGGCGAGCACCGCGAACGTGCAGGCTGCGTTGAGTTTCATTGCTGCGTACTGAATGCCGCGTGAGGTGTGTGTGCCCGCCTTATAAGTTAGGGGTGAACCGCCCCTGTGCCGGCGTAGAACGTAGCGCGGCACGGTTCAGATGAATTTCAATACCAATATGGAGTTTTCGCTATAGTTTGCATAATAAATGTAAGTACTAAATGAAATAAACATTTGTTTGTTAAGTTAGGTTAGTTAGGTTTTACCATCATTGTCATCAATTAAAATAACTAAAAATGTCCTTAACTTGCAGAAAAAAATGGATTTATTTAACAAAAGCTAGTAAGAAGTACGAGGAATATAGGAATATAGTAAGCAACTAATGTGTATCAAAAAGGAATTTTCATTTGATTAAAAATTATGAATAACTAGCTTCTGCCCACGGCTTCGTCCGCGTGGTACCCGGATAAAAAGTAGCCTATGTGTTATTCTGATGTATAAGCTATGTTACTGTAAAGTGTTATCAAAATCGGTTCAGTAGTTTTTACGTGAAAGAGTAACAAACATCCGTCCTTACAAACTTTCGCGTTTATAGTAGTAGGATAAACTGCTTTGATTTTAAATTTCTACGCATTTTGTTACGTACTAAGTTAACGGAAACCAATCGCCCACTATTGCCACATTGCGTAGAGACAACAAAAAGCAAGTGATTTTTATTTATGACTTTTATTGTATTTTTTTATTTTTTCACGATATATCACAAACCAGCGTTCGATTTAATAGGATATTGCATTTTTTTCCTATCGTTACCGCAATTTATAGATTTTTGTAGAGGAAATGAATAACTGCCTTCGAAAGGATGTTCCATTATTTATAACACTATTTTTTTCACCTTGAATTAGTTGATATTTGTTGAGCAAAATACTACACGTTATTATTGAACATTTCCTTGAAAACAAAGTTATGTTTGAATTCTGGATGGTTTTTTAATGGCTTTTGTATGAGTCTAGTATACCGTATTTTTAAAATGCTAAGAGTTATGAGGGATACGTTGACATGAAATAAACTCAAATTCCTAAAAATAAAATACTGTAACTTTTATTCAGAATTGGGGATGTTATAGAATGACCAGAACTGGTCAATTGGAATCGATTGAAAATCACGGCCTGATCGCGTTCAAGTATTTAGGACTATGTCTTAACACACCCTGTATTAAAGAGTTTATTCTTGGTATTCTTATTAAAATTAACCTCAAATGTATTTTAATATTGATGTAAATGTCAGCTTTCAAAACAAATTATAAAAATGTCAGGATTCAAAGTGAAATGTCTTGTTTATATTTACAGACAATCATACCCACGGCTGTATACCCCATGATAGACATACTCGGATACATCCGGGTTTTTATATTTCGTCATATGATGACGATTGTTACATAAGCGGGGTGACCAAAACAAAACTAGTGACGACGTGACGAAAAGACTTCAAAGTAGGTACAAATTCTGCTACGAAAATGCTACGCCAACGCTACGGATTCGCTACGCGCTACGCTTCGGCATACTATAAAATTCATTTCAGAATAGCCTAGTGAAAAATGAGGACAAAATTACGACCTCGGTAGCGCAGTGGCCGAGTAGCCAGCTATGCACGCAAGAGGTACGGGTTTTATTTCCGCTGCGAGACAAATGTTTGCATGTTTTTAATGAATGAATAAATAAAAAATATTTTGCAGATATTTGTTCCGGCTCTTGATGCTGTGGTACCATTGTACTCGTAGTTCTTGATACCCACGACACAGGAAATCCTAGTGTGAGATCAGGACAATGTCAAAAATTTTGTTTTTATCAATCTGTTGAGTGATAAAAACAAAAGTTTTAGATCATTTAGCTATCATTGGTTTCGTAAATGATCCGCCTCCAGATTTTAGCCACTTAGACAAAGAGCAACAGAAGCGAAGACATGCGAAAGCGCTAAACGATAGCTTTTTAATGATCGAATAAAGGCTAAAAGGGTTTTTAAAGCACATTTTCCGCTAAGCAGTATGACGGAAATAATATCAGGAACCAAAGTATTTGAGGGGTTTATTTAATAAAAAAACAGAATAATTAATAGTTAGAGTTGATGTCTTGACGACCTCTGTGTCGCAGTGGGCGAAGGCCCGCCTGAGACGCAGAAGGTTGCGGGTTTAATTCCTGCCACGGGACAAATGTTTGTATCTGCAAATATTTGTCTCGGGTCTGGGTGTTTTCTATGTATAATATGTATGTATTTACAAAAAAAAAGTATATAAGTAGTATATCAGTCATGTAGTTCCCATAATACAAGCTCTGCTTAGTTTGGGGCTAGATGATGCTGTGTGAAAATGTCCAGCATTACTTATTTATTTATGTCTGACCGGGTGTAAAACAGAAGGTAAAAGCACAATGATGGAACTTTTTATTATTCAACTAAGTGGCAGTCTAAACTTTCGTAGGAACGACCATCTTGTAAAAAGGTCTACTAGTAAAACGCATTCTTTGTTAATGAATTGGAAAACTAAACGCTAAAACACCTTAAGCCTACTTTTAACAGTTTCCTTTATGTATTGTAAATTGTCGTTTTTTTAGAAATAGTTTTCAAATTGGTAGCCTCTTCTAGATTGTTTTCTGTCTATACATAAATGTGCCGTCGAGCGCATTTCGGCGCTTTTCATCGGTTGGCACTTGTCTAAAAAGGTCGTTAATCTAACAGGGTTGACGTTGAAGAATCTATCAAAGAGTTTGTCATCGTGACGCTGGGATCAAGCTTCAGAAAGGGTGCAAAATAAATAATAGATAAGTACGTACAAGGCTGTGTGCTCAGACGTGGGACTTATTTGATTAAATATTTTTCATAATACTTGTAAAAACGATGCCTGACAAGATTGCTTTCATCGATAAGGCCACCCATTTTTCCGCTGATTTCAAAAAACATGCTCACAACTGCAATCCCGTGTTGGACGTGCTCTGATCTCTTTTCGGTACGTAGATCCGTGAGGATGCCAAGCAGGGGAAGTCAGAGGCACGTCCAAACATGTCCTTAAATGGATACACCTTAGTATGGTAAGAACATAATATATAGAAGTAATTTTTGGCTTCCTCGCTAAGCTAAGTTGATATTATGTAGGTATAATGATAATTTGATAATATATTTGGCACGTGCCTATTTTATGCACAGAGTCAGCATTGTACTGATTATTATTATTATTTATTTATCTCAGGCTTATACTTGGAGCCTTTATAGGTAGGCATTAGTGGAGCCGAAGCTAACACTAAGAGGCCTTTTTGTACAATACAATATATAAAAAACGGTTTTTCGTGGATGGTGAATGATGAAACTGGATTATTGCAGGAGTAAATGCTTAAGGAATGGTTGCTGGGCTATGTAGGATGAAACGGCACCTGCCAATTCTGACTCAAGTTCAAATCAAAGGCAGGTGATGACTTGCCGTCCACTAAACGGGCCCCATAAGTGCCGCCAACGATAGGCAGCGTAGAGGCAACGTTGGTGTGAACGGCTAAAGGGTGTCGAGAGGTGTGCTGCAGTTTCACCAAACGCTACTCCCGGCTTTATGCCTTTAACACTTCCACCATTGGAGCATAGGTTCCGCTCTTGCGCCTCCACCTCCAACCGGCCGGCTAAGGCAAGCCGAGGGTCAGGGGTCTCTGTCGACCCCAGGGAGTAACAGGGCTCCGCGGTGTCGCCACGCACCGAACGCTCGCCACAAGCGCGCCCTGCGGGATTATTATTATTATTTATTATTATTAATCTCTGGATACCAACGCGACCCTACTAAAAAATCAAAGTATTATTCTTTTCATTCTTCCATTATAAATGCAAAAGTTTGTGAAGATAAATAATAAATAATGCTGGACATTTTCACACAGCATCATCCAGCCTCAAACTAAGCAAAGCTTGTATTATGGGAACTACATGACTGATATACTACTTATATATATTTTTTTTTGTAAATACATACATATTATACATAGAAAAAACCCAGACCCGAGACAAATATTTGCAGATACAAACATTTGTCCCGCGGCGGGAATCGAACCCGCAACCTTCTGCGTCTCAGGCGAGCCTTCGCCCACTGCGCCACAGAGGTCGTCGTCGTAGTGTTTGTTACTCTTTCACGCAAAAACTACTGAACGGATTTTGATGAAACTTTACAGAATTATAGCTTATACATCAGAATAACACATAGGCTACTTTTTATCTGGTTACCACGCAGGCAAAGCCGTGGGCAGAAGCTTGTTATAACATAAAAGTAAATTATCATCATCAAGAGCCTGTACATACTCCTGGATCTCTCCGAAAGAGTACCACGATGAATATAATCTTGAGCCGTCTCCATTTACTGACTTCCCGCAACTTTTGAGATCCATAGGGTGGATCAACCGATCCATGATCACCATTCGAGAAACTAAGATAAGGCCCTTCTGCCCTACAATTCCATGTATCTTCAACAAGTGACATTCCTTGTCTTTTCAAGCATACATTTCTTTTATACCTATCCATTCCGACCCCGTCAGTATCTAGTCTTACATACGTTCAGATGAATGACAGTAATCTTAAAACCTCGTGTTCACAGATAAGTTTTAAAAGACATAAGACCTCAACAAAGTTCTTAAGCCCGATTTACATTGGCCAAGTGTTTGAAGTTGCTAAGTACAGTAAGTAAGGACAGTGGTATGAACAGACCGGACAGTGGCTTGTCAACTTGACGTGCAAACTGCCTTGCGAGAGTCTCCAAATCCTACTACTATTATAAACGCGAAAGTTTGTGAGGATGGATGTTTATTACTTTTTCACGCAAAAACTACTGAACGGATTTTGATGAAACTTTACAGTAATATAGATACATTAGAATAACATAGGTTACTTTTATCCGGGTACCACGCGGGCGAAGCCGTAGGCAGAGGCTAGTTTTAATATGCTTTCTATTTTTTAGACAGTGTCACCCAACGCACGCCCCCTGATCCTCCCACTCGGTAAGTACTTGACTTGCCATTTGGCCTAGATGTAAATAATCAAATTCGTTTAGTGCATACTTACGCACACTTGTGTGGAGGATGGGCGCACAGACTTACGAAGAAATTCCACTTCGCCTGGACAAGTCTCTGTTTACACTTTAGTGTGTAGTGTGTGTTTAGTGTTTACACTAAAGTGTAAACAGAGACTTGTCCAGGCGCTAGCTACTCACCACTTTGCCAATGTAAATTGGGCTTTAGCTTGTCGCGTCGAGCGGTCTTACCTGATATGTCTAGGAGGAGCCTTAGATAAATTATAACGAATTGCCGTGTGTACTCAGGTAACTGGGTAGTGGGCACTTTATTTTCATTATCATATAGTATAATTAGTTCGTGGGGCAAGAAAATTGTAGTTTTTCTTATGTGTAGATAGACTCGATCCGTAGGTACCTACTTTTCGACTTATCTACCTCTATGATTTTATGTGAAAAATAATAAGATAATTATTTTTCTTGTAAATTAGTTAGTTTCCTGACTTTAGTAGGTAATAGGAAAATATCTTTTTACGTTATTTTATGTCCTCTTTCACTCGTCGGGGTCTACCACCATAATATGACTCGTCTATGTACCCGATAGGTTTTTTTTAAACACCCAGCGGGCAAAAACTTAGTCCTGACTCCATAACACCCAGACCGGGACAAATATCTGCAGGACATGCAAACATTTATCCCGCCGCGGGAATCGAACCCGCACATCTTGTATCACAGGTAGCTACTCGCCCGCAGCGCCATCAAAGTCGTCACATCACAGTTGAAGGGAATAGAAGGAAACGGAAGAGTTACATGGAACTAGGAAAAAAGTTACTCAAACAAATAATACTGTATTACGCATAATGGACCTCCTGAGATAGATATTCAGTGTGTAGATCTTTGACGCTACCAAGTAGGGGTAGTCAGAGGCACGTCCAACTATCACGATTGCGTCATGTCCGCGTTTTACAAGTAGTTAGCATTTCACGTGATCATGGTTTCTAGACAAATACAAATTTCTGTTGGCGTTAACGCCTGCAAACGAAATATTGAATTGTATGGAAATGACATTAGCTGTGGAAATGTCACGTGACTTCTGCCAAGTTCTCACTTGACAAATTTTCGTTAGGGTGAAAGAAAATCTAAGCGTGAGGTATTTGTCTAACCCCTTGTCACATTCCCATCGGCGCTCATTGGAACACTAATTGTTCCAATTTTTGGTCCAGGCCATGGGTTTCTAACAATGTTTTCTTATTTCCTTGTTTTTAAACTATAAAAAAAAACAAGAAAATAAGACCTTCACAGTTTGAGCACCAAAGAGATAATTGGAAACGGTTGGAAGAGGCCTTTATCCTATAAGATGGGCGGCCCCAAATAAAACAATAAAAGAATAATAATTATATAATAATTGTCAACTTTATACTTTTAAAGTTATGCATGTAAATAATTAAATTTAGTAATAATTAATACAATATTTAAAAAAAAAATATAATTGGGAAATAGAAAGGCTTAAATAAATAAATAAATAAAATTATCTCGAAAGGCGCACGACCGGGTTGCTTAATATGAAACATTGCCAATAAACAAAACTTTTATCCGGAACTTCCTGATTTCGTCATATTTTTTTTTACTTACTTACTTGCTGGGTTTCGCAATACCCAGAAATCAGGTATTGCAAGAAAGCTTTTGGGGTTGTGAAACGTTTTTTTCTTAAAAACTTTGAAAGGTTTCTTAAGAAAAAGCGCTCAAGTTCACAAGTAAAGCTTGTACAATTTTAATCATTCGTGTTTCGTAAAGCAACAAATTTTTATAATCCTACTAATATTATAAACCTGAAACTTTTTTGAGGATGGATGTTTGTTACTCTTTCACGCAAAAACTACTGAACGGATTTTGATGAAACTTTACAGTAATATAGTTTATACGTCAGAATAATCCACGCGGACGAAACCGTGGGCAGAAGTTAGTATACTATAAAGGCGATATTATACTTCTTCTTTGTCACATTCTTCATTACTGAAGGTCATACCCATCCTGGAAAGTTTTTGTTGACGAGAAGACGAGCTGTTTCCATGCCGCTCTATCTTCGGCTTGTGTCAAGGCGACGGCCACAAGGAGGCCAGGAGGCCACGATATTATACAGGAGAATAAAATATATTTTTTGTGAAAAATATCTTTATTACACTAATTCCTTACAGCTACGATGCTATGGCATCTTGGAGACAGGACAGGGTCAAAAAGCTTAACCAAATAAACTTTTTCGAAGTTACTCTCATACAAATACAATATTCTATCCAGTAAAATAAGGCTTTCCACAACCTGCGCCAAGCTTAGCTTAACCAAGTAAAATAAAACTAGTTTTTTCCAAAACACTTCTTCGTTTTCCACCAATTCCCTGAGGTAGCTCACAGGTAAGGTTTCGAAAATACCTAGTTTTAAAACAGCGTCGGCCATTTTGAAATATTGTTCGAAACAGTCGACTTTCGATGAAATTCTTTTAAGTTTCCCCGTCGCTAGAATGGACTCAGGAATGTGAGTTTTTATAATGACCTGTGAACAAAGATGTAGTTCGTTCAAATCCATTCTCTGTAGCATTATTTGGGAAGACTATCCAGTAATAAACTAAGATTAAACTGAAATGCCGCAAAGCAATGCTTTGTTCCAGTTTGAAGGATATGTTTCAGTGGAAATTACAAGCATATGAGGACCAGTTTCAGTTGACGATCTTTTTGGACTTTACGGCCAGATGCGAGTTCTATTCTCGCTGCGGGACAAATGATTGGATGTTCTGCAGATATTTGTTCCTGGGTGTTTTCTATGTATAATATGTATGCATTTACAAAAACATATGATATAAGTATATCAGTCATGTAGTTCCCCTAATATAAGCTCTGCTTGGTTCAGGGTTAGATGATGCTGTGTGAAAATGTCCAGCATTAAAAAAAATCTTAGTCTCGAAGAGCGAGATCCCTCTACCAGTCTGCTTAGCATCACAAACATTTGTCCCGTGGTGGGAATCGAAACCGTAACCTTCTGCGTCTCAGGCGGGCCTTCGCCTACTGCGCCACAAAGGTCGTCATAATAATGACTCCAGAAACTATGATAACAGTGGATTTCTACCAGCTGCTAACGTTGACATACCTCTAGCATGGCTCTGTAGACGAGGCTCCTGGACGGAAGTTTACATACCTCTAGCATGGCTCTGTAGACGAGGCTCCTGGACGGAAGTTTACATACCTCTAGCATGGCTCTGTAGACGAGGCTCCTGGACGGAAGTTTACATACCTCTAGCATGGCTCTGTAGACGAGGCTCCTGGACGGAAGTTTACATACCTCTAGCATGGCTCTGTAGACGAGCCTCCTGGACGGAAGTTTACATACCTCTAGCATGGCTCTGTAGACGAGCCTCCTGGACGGAAGTTTACATACCTCTAGCATGGCTCTGTAGACGAGCCTCCTGGGCGGAAGTTTACATACCTCTAGCATGGCTCTGTAGACGAGGCTCCTGGACGGAAGTTTACATACCTCTAGCATGGCTCTGTAGACGAGCCTCCTGGACGGAAGTTTACATACCTCTAGCATGGCTCTGTAGACGAGCCTCCTGGACGGAAGTTTACATACCTCTAGCATGGCTCTGTAGACGAGCCTCCTGGGCGGAAGTTTACATACCTCTAGCATGGCTCTGTAGACGAGGCTCCTGGGCGGAAGTTTACATACCTCTAGCATGGCTCTGTAGACGAGGCTCCTGGGCGGAAGTTTACATACCTCTAGCATGGCTCTGTAGACGAGCCTCCTGGGCGGAAGTTTACATACCTCTAGCATGGCTCTGTAGACGAGCCTCCTGGGCGGAAGTTTACATACCTCTAGCATGGCTCTGTAGACGAGCCTCCTGGGCGGAAGTTTACATACCTCTAGCATGGCTCTGTAGACGAGGCTCCTGGGCGGAAGTTTACATACCTCTAGCATGGCTCTGTAGACGAGGCTCCTGGGCGGAAGTTTACATACCTCTAGCATGGCTCTGTAGACGAGGCTCCTGGGCGGAAGTTTACATACCTCTAGCATGGCTCTGTAGACGAGGCTCCTGGGCGGAAGTTTACATACCTCTAGCATGGCTCTGTAGACGAGGCTCCTGGGCAGAAGCTTACATACTTCTAGCATGGCTCTGTAGACGAGGCTCCTGGGCGGAAGTTTACATACCTCTAGCATGGCTCTGTAGACGAGGCTCCTGGGCGTAAGTTTACATACCTCTAGCATGGCTCTGTAGACGAGGCTCCTGGGCGGAAGGTCGCGTTGCGCGACCATTCTTTCTATGGAGTGGTTTGCGAGCATACGCGCGTTCCTACCGAGCTCGTAACCTGCAATACAAATACCAACATTATATATACAGCACTAGCTGCACCCCGCGGTTTTATCCGCCTAAGTTTCGATTCCATGGGAATATCGGGATAAAAAGTAACAGTAAAGTATTTTACTGCTACATAAATAACCTTTATGATTTATTTAGATAAGAATTATTATTACGATACACATATAACCTACTGTCTTTCTGTCGCCTATCTAATTAAATTTTAGAACACAAAAGCTGCTATTGTGACTTAACTATGATAGTTCGATATATTCCCTCGAGACTTTTTGTAGGTAATAATTTAATCATGTAGTACATATATTTTTTATGTTTCATCAATAGCTTTCTCAGCACACGCCAAATAATTAATATTATAGGCAAATTTTCTACTTTGGGTTACATTATTGCAAGTTTTTTAAGGATCTCTATTTTTTTTAAATAAATTATAGCCTTTGATCCTTTCTGATAATTTTGCTGATTATTGTTGGAAAATGATTAAAATCTGTCCAGTAGTTTCGGAGCTTATTCGGTACAAACAAACAAAAAAATATTTCCTCTTTATAATATTAGTATAGATAATAGGTAAGGTTTACTTGTACACCACCGTCTTTTGATTCCATTTTATCCTGTCCATCAAAAGATGCTCTGGAAGATATCGCTTTTAGCGATAAGACAGCCCATTGTACCTTTTATGTTTAAGAATTCCTATGATTTTGTATTTTCTTTGATGCGCAGTAAGGGACCATCCATAAATTACGTCACACGTTAAAGGGGCGGGAGGGGGTCGACGAAGTGTGACAGGGGGGTGGGAGGGTTCCTAAATTTCGTGACGTCACATTTCCAAATCTACGTGTTAAAACACGAACTTTGCACTATTAACGAAATACTCAAAACATTTGCAACTCTATCCGTATAAACATAATATTCAAATTGTTTTGTCGGCCACTCGCTCTACTACGCGGCACGCACCGACGACCTAGCGCCCGCGCCCTATAAATTCCCACCAAACACACCGCGCCAGCTCCTAGCGGTGATTTCTTTTGACTTTCGCGGATTAAACGACCTTATAGTTCTGGTATTTTATGTTTTTAACTTACGAAACAAATTTAAAATGAACAAAAAGAGTGATTTAGATAATCTTTATCGTAAACTATATGAAGCTTACAGTGCAGCCTATGCTGATAAAAAAAAATGTACAAGAAGAAGTTAATAACTTATGGAAAACTAATTCCGAAACTGCTGTTTGAATTCAATAATTTCTAAATGTAAAATTGCAAAATATGTGACGTCACACTAGGGAGGGGGGGGGTCTCACAAATGTGACCAGCTGTGACAAGGACGGGGGAGGGGTCAAAAAATCACGAAATTCGTGTTACGTAATTTATGGATGGCCTCTAAAGAGTTATTTATATATCTTTATTTATTTATTTATTTGTTTATTGGTAATCAACAGCGTTTACTTATAATCTAGACAAAAACATTTGTATCAAGCATAAGGCTTAGGAGATTACAATATTGTTTGGTGATGTACTTAGAAGTAGGATTCTAAGGAACTAAGGTAAATTTAGAGGACAATTATGTTATAATATACCTTTCAAGTAAATAAAATGTTCATAACCATTAATAGCCATAAGTAGAATTGCGCAATTTTTTCGAGTGGAAAAATCCACAGAAACACGACGTGATCCAATCATCTTCGGAGAAAAAGTAGAAATAGAATAGAATAGAAAAATATTTAACTGCCTGATATTATGACGATACTATACTATACTTTACCTGAAAGGCACTGTGACATCGGAAACCCTCCATCACCCCCAGGCTCCTCGCTGAGGAGGTGGTAGCAGCACGGCACGTTGAACAAAGCTGCTGTGGAGTCATGTCTTTGGAACAGCCTCAGCGACACCGGCCCAAGGTCACCACATGTATGCAGACCTTGGGTACACAATGGTTACATAAAAAAAAAACTTTCTGGGTAAGGTAAGTTTATTGCGAACATCGAACAGTTAACCCCGAGAGGCGTCATATTGAACCACACTGTTCTATCAACACATCAGTCTTTTAGGACTGATGTTGGCAAACGCGGACGATCGTCACTTGCGTGCGTCTTGTTACTTTGTGTTTAAAAATACAGTGACCAAGTTTAAGAATACCCTACTACTCAATTAAATCATCATCATCATCAGCCTATGTAAGTCCACTGCTGGACATAGGCCTCCCCTAAACAGTGTGGTAGAAACACCCGATCTTCTAAGTACAAATCAGAGCACAGCAGGCGCGGCGGGACTCGCACGACAGTTGACAGAATGGTTTCCTAGCAAATTATCGAATACTAGCTGCGCCACGCGGTTTCACTCGCGTAAGGTTAGTTTCCGTGGGAATATCGGCGATCTAATTAAATTTTAGAACACAAAAGCTGCTATTGTGACTTAACTATGATAGTAAGATAATTATATTCCCCCGCAGACTTTTTTGTAGGTAATAATGAGTACTTTAATTATGTAGTACATCATTTTTATGTATCATCAATAGTTTTCTCAGCGCACGCCAAATAATAAATTTTATAGGCAATATTGTGCTACTTTGGGTTACATTATTGCAATTTTCTTAAGGATCTCTATTTTTTTAAAATAAATTATAGCCTATGTTACTTCCTGATAATTTAGCTTTCATTTGCTGAAAAAATGGTTAAAATCGGTCCAGTAGTTTCGGAGCCTATTCGATACAAACAAACAAAAAACTCTTTCCTCTTTATAATATTAGTATAGATTGCGTCTTTTGGGGAGACGCAATATATACTCATATTATCACGTGAGAGAAAAAAATGTATGGAGTATTTATTAAAAAGAAAAATTATCATATGTTTACCAGTCAGTAGAAGCCTCGTATCCGCATGGTCCGGGAACAGATCCCGCACCACGCCAGCCAAGTCAGAGTCGCGCGTGATAAACGCCTCTGCGAACCTAAGAAATAATGTGTGCATACAGAACTAGCTTCTGCCCACGGCTTCGCCCGCGTGGTACCCGGATATTTTAAACGTGAAAGTTTGTAAGGATGGATGTTTGTTACTCTTTCACGCAAAAACTACTGAACGGATTCTGATGTAACTTTACAGTAATATAGCTTATACATCAGAATAACACATAGGCTACTTTTTATACGGGTAACACGCGGGCGAAGCCGTGGGCAGAAGCTAGTAAAATAACATATAGCTAACTACTTGCAAAACGCATGTGAAATGTTTGTACATGCCTCTGGACTACCCCTTCTTGGTATCCTCAAAGATCTACACACTGAGTATATGAGGTCCATGGGGAAATAAAGTCATGAGCGTGTTTTTTTTTCAAATCCAACAACAATAAAACACTGAAGCTAAACATTAAAAAAAACTTTACAAGGCCTTAAGAAATAATGGTAAAGTAAATGCGGACAAAGCCGCGGGCATTCACTAATTCTAATTCTAAGTGGGGGAACCAAGGTCTGCACTGACGTCCCGCATTGGGGTGTATTGTGCATTATCCCCCTTCTAACCTGACCCCAACCAGCCCAACTCCTTGAAGTAACGGAGAAGGACTCTGGATTGATGACAGCAGTGTTCCAGTGTCCCTGACCTCTTGTCAGTTAATGGTGACGGATCGCATGAGTTCATAAGCTCTTGCAGTCCCGTCTTCGATCTGACTTCATTTGTGGCGGTGCAGTGTATTACCACATGCTCCACAGTCTCTTCAACCTGGAGGCAACCTCGACAGAGTCCACTATCCGTGGCCCCTGTCTTAAGGAGATGGTGATTCAGATCACAGTGTCCCGTGATGATGCCCACCATCATCCTCAGGTCGTCGCGTTTCATTTTTAGTAAGGTGTTCGTTATTTTACGATTTTTTACCGGTAGCAAAGTATTTGTATGTTTGCAGTCCGGTCGTTGATCCCATTTTTTCTGATGCTCCTTTTCGGAGTTAAGTTTCAGCCTGTTTTTTATTTCTGCCGTTGTAGGGCTAGGCTGATATCGTCTGGAGTTGGAATGAGTTTGGCTCCTTCCTTCGCCAAGGAGTCGGCTTTATAGTTATCTGGACAGCTGCCGTGTCCTCTTGTCCATCTTATTGTTACCGTGTGTTTTTCAGCTAATTTTTGGAGCGCATTGTGGCACTCTACTACGGCATTCACTAGTTGGAAATTTAAAATAAGGCATCGTCACACCTGTGAAGGTTTTTATCGGAGTGTTGAATACTCGACTCGGTGTTGCCATCTGTGCGTTTAGCGATCACGTGCCATTGTTTCTGTTGAAGATATTTTAGTATTTTCATTATAGCAAGCTTTGAAGGACCTAGATAGGTACGTTTTGTACTGAAATCCTGCTAATATTATAAATGCGAAAGTTTGTGAGGGCGGATGTTTGTTACTCTTTCACGCAAAAACTTCTGAACGGATTTTGATGAAACTTTACTGTAATATAGCTTATACATCAGAATAACACAGGCTACTTTTTATCCGGGTACCACGCAGACGAAGCCGTGGGCAGAGGCTAGTATATATACTATTATAGTCAGGCTTTGTCCTCGGGATTAGTATAAAACACTTGTAGTACCGCGTAGTGGTACGCCATTCACGCACTAATTTGAGGGTAGATAAATACAAAAATAAAAGAAAACTATTTTCTGACATCTCGTTTGTGGGTAATCTACCCGCTCGCATCATTCGCTTTTTAGTGCTCGCCACGAACGCACGTCTCGCGTCTTTATCTCTCTATCTCTCGTAGTAAAGTGTTAAAAGTTGTTAAATTATTATGCCTAAGCGCAAAAGTGAAAGTGCTGATTACGAAAAACTATTCAGAGAAGTTCAAAAGATTGGAGAAAAATGTGCGGCGACGTTGTCGTAGTCGGAGTTGATCGCTGGATGCTTATTGCTCGGAGAATGAAGGTCAGTCAACTATAATTTTGTTTTTACTATGCACATAACCGTTATTACCGAGTTGGTATTTTTGTTGTGTTGCGAAAGCATAATGCGTGCTTATCAGCAAAGAACCTAGGTACCTACCTATATACTATTCCTACGGGTTAACTGAGATATTAAGCCTTTTGAAGTTTATCGTAAGAATGTATACATTTATTGTTAAATATTGTATAATCATTCCTTGACGGATTTGCTTTCATATATGTGGTATTACTATCCTTTTCGTTTGGGTTTCGAACATTGTTCTGGTACTGTTTCTTATCTAGATTTCTAATAAAACTTAGTGTTGCGGCATAAATAGAAATGTACGTCAGTGAACCTATTTACGGTTACGGGTGTGACCGTAACTCCCTACCTACCGTGAGGTAGTACCTACCTAAGTAAAATAGTAATATAGGTAGGAATTAAAGATTGAGTTATTTCCACTGGGTTTGCGTACTTTTCTTTGGAATCGTACTACCCATTGAGTTAACTTTTATCTTGCAGGGCTTGCGTACTTTTCTTTGGAACTGTACCGCCCAATGTATTTTTGTACCTACCAGGGTTTGCGTATTTTTCTTTGGAAATGTACTGCCCGAAAAAATGATATTTACCTACCGGGGTTTGCGTACTTTTCTATGGAACTGTACTACCCCTAAAGTTAACTTTCTCCAACCAGGGTTTGCGTGCTTTTCTTTGGAACTGCGCTACCCTTAATGTTAGTTTGGCGAACAGTACTATGGGCTGTTTTATAACTAATAAAGGGAAATCGGTCGAGTTCAGAATATGATCATACAGCTGGCAGTGAAAGATGTAAGATTACTGAAACTGACGTACTTGATGGGAATTCTACTCCCAAACCTGACGCTCACGCTGAAAGCGATCCAGTACCTGCTACGGAACTTACCACAAATATTGCTGCGGAGACCATCGGTACCGCAGCCGCTGCTTCTGCCACCACTGCTACCGAAGCAGATCCGAGTGCTAGCGCAGTTCTCATTGAGGATGTTGGTTCTGGAGACGCGTCCGGGTCTTCTAAGGTAATACTAGCCAGTGAGATACTTGAAATATTAGGCGAGGATCCTACTATTTCTAATACTTATGGAGAATAAATTCACAGAGACTTAACAGTCCGGCTACAACATGCTGCCACACACGGGCTGACAAAAGAACTCCGAAAAGAGTTAAGTGAAAAGTACTTGTTACCAAGTAACTGTGCACTGGTAAATGCTTCTGCTCTAAATGCCGAAATCAAAGCGGGCATCTCAGATATGACAGCGAAACGTGATAAAAGCATCGATATTAGACAAAAACAGATAGCCACCGCCATATCATGCCTGGGTCAAGCCATAAATAAACTTATTTCAAATAGTTCAGCAGACTCAGCACTTGTAAAGATGCTTATAGATGCAGAGCGCATGCTATAATTGTCAGCATAGCGATTCAGCAATAAGAAGAAATTTCATTCCATCAACAATGAAGAAAGATATGAAAGACCAACTCCTATTAACAGGAGCTATTATCAGCTGTAACTATCTTCAAAGGTTTGCAAAAAAAAAAAAAAAAACTCTTGTTAGGGTTAAGCTCGCCTTTGTACATGTCCTATATCTAAGTTTTTTGTCTGTATTGTATGTATACAATAAAGAATAAAGAACTTCATAACACCAAGCCAGACAGTTTGTTGTTTGGTAATAACCTTTCAGAGACAACCAAGACTGCGAAAGCAATTAATAAATCTGGTGCTGAGCTAAAGGACACCTAAGTGACAGACAAATGCAAGTAACAAGAAGTTTCCGGCGACAGCAAGCACGTCTAAGAATTTAAACTGGAAGGGTGTCTACACAGCTTGGAACCATCCGAAGACGAAGGAGCCCCCTCCGAACATGAATCGGCAGTCAAACTCATCGAGACACTCGCAGCAACAGCGGACGCACTACCGCCGCTAGACCTGGTAAACTAGTATAGTTTCAGTTTAGTTCTTCCAGTATGGCAGATTGGCTTTATTTGATGACCAATGATGGTCATTAATAACCAATAATTATTTGGTACTTTCTTGCATTAAAGGTTCCCGTTTACCTGTCCAATAAGTCAATCATAGCCTCCAATTTCAAGAGAATATTCCAGAACAGAAATATATATATTTTTTCATTAAATCTATTGGCTGTCTGTTGTCTATTGGCGCTATTATTAAATGTCAGTAAACGGAAGGTCAATTCTTGTATAGTGTGTTTTTGTTTTTCAAAGCCAAATTGTAAATTTCGATTATTTTAAATCTTATTATTTCAAATTTATTTTAAATCTAAAGAACTTGAATAAGTTTATCACGACTGACCATTTCATAAATTATGAAACCAATAGTACGTTTGCTACGTTTAGCTGGACTTATTTCAACCAATTACTTGGATGATTATTGGCTAATGAGACAGTCTTACGAGGAATGTTTGTAAAATACAATAAAGACTAAAAAAGGACTTACTTAAGATTTCTCATAAATGAAGAAAATAACTTTTATCTTACCAAATAATATATGTACATTCTTAGGCTTCGTATTAGATTCTAATAAATTCCAGATCACGTTACCTGCCAAAAAGATTGACCGCATTACACAAGAAATTCAAAAATTCTCGACTCTTAACAGATGTAAACTTCATGAGTTTGCAAGATTCGTTGGACTATTAATTTCAATCTGTCCCGCAATAGAATACAGTTGGTTATATACGAAACTTTTTGAAAGGATTAAATACCTAAATTTAAAATCTAACCAAAATTATATACAAACAAACTTATGAATTTACCTATATCATTACAATCTGATCTAAAATGGTGGTATAGTGCAACGCATAGACCTTTCAGTAGGATCAGAAAGGATTCACATGAACTAGAAATATTCTCAGATGCCTCAACTACGGGGTGGGGGGCTGCATGTAGAGAAGAGAAGGCCAGCGGGTTGTGGACTGCTCACGAAAAAGTTCGCTTTTTTCGGTTTGAAAGTATTTGTAAAGAATCTCAGAAATAGTCAAATTTTACTTCGTGTTGACAACACGACAGCCATTTCTTGAATGGGAGGCATTCAGTTTCCACACTTGACAGACATAACTAAACAATTATGGCAATGGTGCTAGTTTCGTAAATCTTATATAACAGCAGATGCAGAATCCAGGCGTGTACACCCTAATATATAATGGGAGTTAGCTGAGCGGGTACACCCGTACTAGGAAATTGACACTGCATTTAGTACTTCTGAAGTAGATTTGTTTGCTAGCCGAATTAATAAAAGATGTGCTAGGTATGTTTCCTGGCATAAAGATACAGATGCAGTGACCATTATAGCATTTATGATTTCCTGGGCTGATTCTTATTTCTATGCGTTTCCCCCATTCTCTGTCATCTTAAAGATGTTAAGAATAATTATCACTGATAAAGCAAGGGGCATTGTTGTTGTACCCTTGTGGCCAACGCAACCTGGCATCTTCTTTTTAAAAGCCTTTTGATATCTGACCTTATCACGTTCAAGGCGAATACAAACCCTAATTTGTCCTTCCATTCCAGCAATCACAATATCCACACCTCCATTACCCTGGTAGCAGGGATCTTATGCGGACGGCGTGATTAAGGAGAAGTGTCCCTCCGTCAGCGATAAATGTCATGATGGTATCATTGTCTGACAGTTCGTTAAAACAATATGATGTTTATTTAAAGCGTTGGTTTCAATAGTGTAATAAAAATGATTATTATTAATTATTGTATAAAACAATGCGTCGGTCCCGAAAATCATATATTTTCTTAATTAACTTTTTGAAGAAGTATCCCAATATGTTACGCTTAATTCCTGTAGATCTGCGCTAGCCCTACTTAATTGGTTAGTAATCTTGCAGAAGATGACAGAATTAAAATATTTTATAGAGGACTGTTTCGTTTGCGACCTTCCTTGCCGAAATACTCTATAACATGGGATACATCAGTAGTTATAAATAATCTAACTGCACACAGGGTACAGGCCCTCTTAAAAATTAATATTAAAAATGTTGAGACGTTCAAAAAATTTAAATAAAGATTTCTGATTTTTTGTCTGCAGCCAGTTCTAGTGTTACCCTTTTTTGAGGAATGGCCAGAAATATGTCAAGGAAAGATCTTGCTAGCTTATATAGGCAAAATTAGCATTTTTTGGAATGACATTGAATCCCTCTTCATCAGTCTCAGAAAACCATAGCAATCTGTAGGTTCTCAGACTTTAAGTCGCTGGATAAAAGATATTTTACGTGGAAGTGGGATCGACGTCAGTATATTTTCAGCGCATAGCACAAGGCATGCAGCTACGTCTGCAGCCCATAAGTTAGGTATCAGTTTAGATCAAATCATAAGAACGGTGGAGCGGTTAATACATTCTATTGGTTCTATAATAGAACTACAAGTAATGTTAATGCTGATCAAGATGATTCAATTGCAAGAGCAATTGCCAACGGGTCTTAAGACTTGTTTATTCCTAATTTCTAATTATGTATTGTTAAATACGTTGATAAAATCGAAATCTTGGATATTAGGAAAATATTTCAATTGATCTCTAAAAGTCTACAAGTGTTTTATACTAATCCCGAGGACAAAGCCTGACTATAATTAATGATTAAACGAACTTACCTGTATGTGAAGTTCTATCATAATTATATGAAAGGCTTTGTCCGAAGGGATTAGGAACCCTCCCTCCCTGTTATCTCCACGAGATTCCCCAAGTGTTTTATAAAATATTTTCCTTGTAGGTATCTCTAAACTAAATGATGCGAGCGGGTAGATTACCCACAAACGAGATGTCAGAAAATAGTTTTCTTTTATTTTTGTATTTATCTACCCTCAAATTAGTGCGTGAATGGCGTACCACTACGCGGTACTACAAGTGTTTTATACTAATCCCTTCGGACAAAGCCTTTCATATAATTATGATAGAACTTCACATACAGGTAAGTTCGTTTAATCATTAATTATAAACGCGAAAGTTTGTGAGGATGGATGTTTGTTACTCTTTCACGCAAAAACTTCTGAACGGATTTTGATGAAACTTTACAGTAATATAGCTTATACATCAGAATATCACATAGGCTACTTTTTATCCGGGTACCACGCGGACGAAGCCGTAGGTAGAAGCTAGTACTTATATGTATTTAAGTTTTATGGTTTTAGGCCCTATATTTAGATGTGTATTTAACTGCGTTGCCTGAAATAAGGAATTATTATTTTAGCTCTCCATCTATGGATAGCTCGTTGTTATCTTGAGACCAATAAACGGTGTCCATATTATTGCACACCACATAACATGTTGCTTACAATTTCAAAACGAGCAAATGAAAACCTAATCCGGAGTACAATGGGCGCTCTTATCGCTTATAGCGATCCTTAATTCAATTCAATATATTTTATTCCATTAAGATACAATTATTGTACACTTGGAAAAGTCATTTTAACATTTTTAAGGTGGTAAGGTTATTATAATTTATAAAATACATTATAGGTACATAATACATTCTAGAGAAGAAAAAAAAACCAAACGAGTATGATTACATACAAAAGTCATCAGCTAAAGCTTCGTCAATGTCATAATATGATTTTGACATTAAAAAACACCTTATTTTAGAATTAAATTCGTTATGTATCCTTACCTTAATAATATTAACCCTTTTCTCGGCTGCCTGGACGGCTCGTCCGTTGCAGTCGACAGTGAGGCTGGGTATATTGTACCCGAGACACAACGCTACTTGTAAATGTCCGCGGCCGCCGCCCGCTTCAACGGAACATGTCGAAGATGTCGCCTCGAACAATGAGGCGACTAATTGTGACATTGTTTGTACCTAGAAGTTAAGATAGATAATTGACGAAGGCGTTACTTTTCAGGGATCTATTTGAAGTCAAGTCACAGTCAAAGTCAAAATGCATTTATTCAATAAAATCACAAGGACCACTTTGAAACGTCGGTTTTTATCTAGGTGCCTGTTCCTCCGCGACCAAGTCAGGAAAGAAAGGCAAGAAAACAAGGCTGGTTATTCTTTTTAATGATCCTTTTACAAAACAATAGGTTCGAGTTGGAGCATTTTCAATCCCAAGAGTTTTTGTCATCTAAATAATCAGATATTTTATAGTATGCCTTTTTATAAAGCTTTTGTTTAATTACGTTTTTAAATTTGTTAATTGATAATTTTTGTATATCTCTTGGGAGTTTGTTATAAAAGCGTACACCGTGCCCTTTAAACGATTTACTAACTTTATGGAGTCTACAAGTGGCAACAGCGAGTTTATCTTTATTTCTAGTATTAACATTGTGATTATCGCTTTTTTTCTTAAACAAATTAATATTTTTGTGAAATATTATATTCTAAGATATTGTTTTTTTTTATTCTCGTTGATTTGTTTACTATAATTAACACGGCCGAGGGCCAATTACATTAATTAAAGACTAAAATTATAACAAGTTTAAAATAAGTCAGAATGAATGAATGAATAAATGAAATGAATGAAATAAATGGAACGAATGAAACGAATGAAATTAATGAATGAACACACTTTATTGAAAAAACTAAAAATACAATGGGCGGACTAACAGTCAGATTAACTATCATGACAATTAATATAAGGAAGATCGATAATATAGAATGTCAATGGTAAAAAAGAAATATAAAAGTGATAACACAAATTAATGACGCTCACGGAAACACATGCATTCATTTCGATTTTTTGTCCACGTATCTGCGAACATGTCAATATCGGGTCTAGCAGAAAGAAGAGCGTTGAGCGCCGTGATGACCAGGCTCGTGCTACGGTACGCGATGCAGGCACGGCAGATGGCAAACAGCAGATGCCTCCGACTGCGGTAACAATTGTTCGGGACGTAAAGTCGGCACAGCTCGTTGCTAGTCTAAGGCGTCATTTGAAATTCGCAGTCAGTTGGTGGATAAGCGGGTGAGTTGAAGGGGTAGACGGCGACAAACTCATTAGTCGTACTACCCTCTAGTTATGAGGATATCCAAGACATCGGTCCTCTTGACCCGCTTTGTGTCGCTTGAATTTTTCGACTTGTGCTCTTGCTAGCGAATTGGCGCATGGCATTGTATTTGAGATGAGTTAAGTTTGATTTCTTCGTCCACGTAGGGGCTTGAAGTATTCATGGATTTCGTTTTTGTTGTGAAGATATTTATTACATAGAAATATTTAGTAATTCCGTTTAATTTATCTCTCCGTTGAGTACAACACAACTTAGAACTTCTAGATGACCCTAATTTTGTGTTAATTAGAAGTTTGCTTTTAAAAACTCCGTTATAGTAACTGCCTTGTAGCATATATCTAGGGTTGCCATCCGCCCGGCTTTCCCCGGGTTTGTCCTAGTTTAGAGGGTGACCGGGGAACGTCCGGGCGAGGTTTCATTTGTAGTCCGGGTTTTAGACAACCTGGAACATCTACCGAAAATACGCGGCCGAAATTATTTTTTATTTTACTGAGTAACTTTAAAGGAACACATATTACGTTGATATTCTGTCCTACGACATGAGTCGAGCAAGATAAGTCAATCTATATCGAGAGCAGACCTCGGCCACTTTCAATTAAATGTATGAAACAATCGCTTCCGTAATCACCACATGCAACATGTTAGTGTAACCAGTGAAATCGGGGTGATTTTTAGTCAGAACAGCGCGAAGGTTTGAGCGGAGGGTGTGATTGTACTATTATGTACTCTGTTTTTTTTTAAACTTTGCTTGGTTTTCAACCATGTCATTTCCATAGTATTTTTTGCTTTCCACATCAGGGGTCTAGACAAATACCACTTTCTGTTGACGTTAACGCCTGCGGAACTGAACTGAACTGATGAATTGTATGGGAATGACATAAGCTGCGGAAATGACTCGTGACAGCTGCCAAGTTTTACCTTGACAAATTTGCGATAGCGTGAAAGGAAAAGTAAGCGTGAGGTATTTCGTTAAGCTGGTATATGAACCGGTAGGGCATGTTAGCCGCGCCAGATGTCGGTGAAGCTGTGTCGAGCGTTTCAAATTCAATAAAACAAAATAATATGTAGATATCAGACGACAAAATAATGTCACAGTGTTTAACAGGACGTGTTTAAAGATATTTCAAGATAATGTTTCGCTATATCGCCAGTCTTTAATTGTGTTATTTCACCCCAACTTACTTCATAACTCTTTTTCTGTGTCATAAACTCGGTCACTAAAAACTCATGTTTGATAACACCTCCCCACAGCTTGATGCGATCTTGCAGTTGATCAGTGGACAAGCAGTATTGGTTGTTGACAGTTACATAGTGCGAACGGGCTGCTGATACCCACTTTGCTAGCTCTGATGTACCTGAATTTAGAAAAACATCAGAATATGATTTGGAAATATTTATACCTCTATATTAATCAAATACTTCCTCTTTTGTACCCATATTTATATTTTTTATTTGTTGGACAATCCCCCTTTACAGCAACAAATAATCTATTCTTAAGTAACCTAATTGTGTAAATATTCATAGGTATTTAAGTAAAATACTTGCCTGTTTCTAGAACCTTCCAAGTTCTACAATGTAAGTTTTCGACATAACCACGTAACAACGTACTATAGGTTTCCAAGGGTAAAAATAAATAAGTATGATTAAATATTTGTGTCAGATCTGGGTGTTATCTATGTATAATGTGTATTTACAAAAATGTATATAAGTAGTATATAGTCATGCAGTTCCCATAACACAAGCTTTGCTTAGTTACGGGCTAGATGATTCTGTGTGAAAAAGTCCAGCATTATTATTATATGTTAGAACCATTGTCTTGGGTGCAATGTGTTCAACCCAAGAAAATGGTTTTGTCAATTTAAGATAGGTATGAAAAGCAATATTTCTCTCTTTTTTATCTGACACAAAGGGAGAAAGATGAGTTATTTTTATTTTTTTCCCATAAAAAAAAAACAGTTTTCTTGGTGCTGATACTAAGCTTGTAGGAGAATAGTTAAGTATGCATTATTTTAAATCCCAAGCTGGTATTAACCTCCTAACTTAAATTTTAGTTTGATCAAGTTTAGTTCATTAATTAGTAATTCATGATAATAAATTATAAATGAATTTATCACTTACTTTTATCTGTAATTGAGTGACACTTCCAGAATTCCTCTACAGCATCATTCAGCTCAATTCCTTCTAAATAGCATCTCAAGGATTCAGGCAGTAGGTTCCAGTGGTTCCGAGTTATGAACTCCACCATGTGACAGTTTGCAAGTGGCAGCAGAGGTGTTAAGTACTTTGTGATTGAATTAATGTGGTTTTTGATGAGTGCTACAGTCGATACCATTCCTGGGTTAAAAATAATGGAAATAAGTTTATTTCTAAACTTGAAAAGGCGATTTTTAGATATTTCATATCCACCAGATATTATGAAGACATACATGACATGACATTATGAGCCATTACCTCTGTGGTGCAGTGGGCGAAAGCCTGAGATGCAGGAGGTTGAGGGTTAAATTACCAGCGCGGAACAATAAATTGTATGATTAGTGAATATTTGTCTCGGGTCTGGGTAGTTCTTATCAATTATTTACAAAAAATGCATATGGGTAGTATATCAGTCATGTAGTTCCCATAATTCTGCTTAGTTTGGGGCTTATAGAAATTTATAATAAATTTTACAGCCATAAACTTTAAATTTGGCTTGTCCAAGTGTAGTATTTGGGTGTGCCTCTTACCACCTGCTATTTGGTACTGCTCTGCATACTGCTGAGCATGGATCTGAGGAGGTTTGAAAAGGTAATACATACAGCTGTGGCAATTGTTGGTTAATTGACTTACCTTCAGAATGAGACGTTAGCATCGTAAGGGTTGGCAGAGGGTATTTTCAGCAGAGCACAGGTTTTCTTGTACTGAGATCTGATTGTCTCTGCTTGGCCAAGGATATCAGCCTCTTCGGAATTATCTCGAGGGAATGTATCAATCAGGTCCTTGACTTTTGACAGCTGAGTTAGGATTTTCTCAGAGTACTTTGTTTCCGCGTTCACATTCAAGTTAAGGTGATGAGTGACTATACCTAGGTAGTAACCTGGAAATTATATTGTTAAGAATTGTTATTGCATACTGGCCTCCATATAACAGAAATAACATACATTCAAATTTAATTATATCTAGTTTCTGCCCAAGGCTTCGCCCGCGTGGTACCCGGATAAAAAGTAACCGATGTAAAATAGCTCTTAACGTTAAGGCAGAGTTCTTAAGAAACATATTCACTCAACCTTTGTTTCATTTACAACTTACGTTACAAAATAAGTCTCCATGAAAAGCCTTTTTATTTTAACGGGATAATATACAGCCTATGTCCACCCTGAAGATCCATTCTAAATATTGGTGAAATATTTTTTGAAATCGGATGAGTAGTTTCGTAGATTTCCAAAATTACAAACTTACAACTTTGCCTCTCTAGCATATTATTGTAAAAGTGTAGATGTTACTTGCCAAGTTCCCTGCCTAATTCAGCACCGCGGTGGTACCCCAAATGGTAACCTTCAGGGTTTCCAGCATCAGTTCCGGATCGGAATCCTTCGCTGTAGCTTTGTTTGTGCTCTCTTTCTTCGCCGAGGACTATGTCGTCAAGCACGGCGTTATAGTCATCAGAAGCAGCCATTTGATTCATTCAATACACCGACTTGCTTTTTAAATTCGCGAAACGTTAAATAAAAATTCGCTGCATGTTATTGTTTTGATTTATTTAATTTTTGAGGTTAATTTTTAGTGTCATACGGCAGTCATATATGTCAACTGTCATATCAGTCGTGTGTCAAAAGAGTAGAAAAAACGTAACGCAAGGTTACGCCTTACATTACTAAATGAAACTCAATGCGAGCATGATCAGAATAGAAATTAATATCATTTTGAAGTCCTGAGTCATCGAGAGTTAAATGATTTAATTCAGGCTAACGTTACAAGCATCTTGAATGAATCGCAGCACTCACGATGTCAAAAACTTATAATGTCAATAGTCAATGTCAGGCAAAAGCAAGTCAGCTGATTTCCGGCAGCTGAATATTGACAAATCGTTGCAAAAGCCATAATCAAGAAGTGAAGTGAAATGAAATAGCTAAAAAACAAAACAAAATTCAGTAAAAAATTCACGTGGGGGTTACTTATGTACTGACCCAATAAATTAAAATATTGGAAAATTGCTTTTCTGAAACTGCAGGCAAAATAATTATAATTTAAAAATGAGCCTCTTGATTACAAACGAAGAAGTAAAAAAACACAACAACGCACAGAGTATTTGGATGGTTATCCACAACGAAGTGTATGATGTCACCAAGTTTTTAGAAGAGGTATGTAAGTAAACAACTCTATGCTCTTGATCCACATGAGAAATTTGTGTCTTATGGCAGCTGCCCGATAGGACGGTAGGTATGCATGCTGCAGGTCTGGTTGGGTTGGGATTAAGAAAGCTGTTGCATGACTATAGACAAAAAAAGGGCAGGGCTGGACTAACCCATTCTAACCATACCACTCCCAAAGTTAGGAATTGAATAGATAAATTAATAGTTAAATATTTTAGGTTATCTAAATATTAAAATATGTACTGGAGTTGGAAGCTAGTTTTGTAAGGTGCAGCTTAGTTTAAAAATTACCTACTAAAGCACGGGAATATTGTGTGTGTTTTGAATTAGTAAATTTTTCCTGAATTTTGCTGTAAATTCAGTCAGTCAGTAATACAGTCGGACAGTTTTAATACAGTTATTAAAATAATAAAAAACTTATAATTCGGCTGTAATTTGTCCCTGATTTGCTAAATTTACAATAGCTAACCTTGGACTAGTCTGAAATGGATCATATTCAAATTTCAATTTCACTTGACGCTGTACACTTACTGTTCAGTTAAATATCTTTTTAGTAAAAAATATTTTCAGCTTCAGCCACTAAATACTTAAAATACTTTAAATTATGGTTTTACAGCATCCAGGAGGAGAAGAATCTCTCATGGACTTTGCCGGAAGTGATGGCACTCAAGGCTTTGAGGATGTGGGACACAGTGACGATGCCAGGTAAAAATCCCTTTTTACTCAGTGTTAGGAGCAAAAGCTCCTGTTATCTATACAAATTATGTGTTTGCCATAATAGGGTTGCTTGTTTGTCTGTTACCATTTAATATTTAAATGGCTTTTTTAAATGTTATCAGATTTTAGGCATCTATTGTAAGGCTTTGAGCATAGCGGTTTTATTGCCATAAGTCAGTAGGGGGTCACTGCAATTGATGATGAATAACCACAGGAGGTTTTAAAATTTAACAAAAATTTAGTTTATGCAATTTCATTTTACCATAAGAATTTTTGGGATATTATAAATTCTTGTGATTTTCCTTAAGTGTGGGTTAACTTTTTAAAAACCAAATAACTAAAGTTAATACATACTTTTTGTTATTTCAGAGAGTTGATGATTAAATACAAAATTGGTAAACTACCACCAGGAGAACAGACAAGTCCGGTGGTTGCATCATGGTAAGTCATGTAAAGAAAATAAATAAATAATTCTGGACATTATCACACAGTATCATCTAGCTCCAATATAAGCAGAGCTTGTATTATGGGAACTACATGACTGATATACTACTTACATACATTTTTTAAATACTATTATTATACATCGAAAAAACCCAGACCCGAGACAAATATTTGCAGATCATACAAACATTTGTCCCGGGGCGGGAATCGAACCCGCAACCTTCTGCGTCTAAGGCGGGCCTTCGCCCACTGCGCCACAGGGGTTGCCTTCTCAAATCTTTATTAGATTTTTGGTGCCCGAAGTTGTCCATAAAAAATGGGTTAATGATCTTTTTATTTTTCAGTTGTAAATCTAAAAAGAAATCAAGGTTTATTTGTGATTTTATTATTTGTGGCTTAGCTTTAATTATTTATATTAGATTAATACAGATTTAATAATGGTCTGTGATAAATAAGTTATAAAGTATGTAGGTGTATACCTACATACTTTATAACTTATTTATAGGTCCCATTTGTGTATTATTTACAAATAGTAATGTTGCCATATTTAAGTTGTAAATATCATTTTGAAATATTTGGTTTATTCCGAGTCATAGTCAAGTATAAAAAAGCCACATAAAAAATTAAAATACAACAGTATTTTAATTTTTTATATGGCTTAGCCATAGCTTTAATTAAATTATTTTTGCATAAGTCAATTACTTATACAAAAATATTTTTTTATATAATTGTAGATCTCATAGTGGTTGTGTATGATTTAATTATATAATGTTTATAAGTGGACGATTTTGTCAACTGAACAGGAATCAGGTATGGAATTGAAATTATCGTTGTTAAGTATCATTTAGAATATTATTACGACTATACCACATATTTTACTGTTCTCCTGCTGACGTGTCGTTGACCGTTAGAGTTGTTTAGACTGTAATAATTAAAAAAAAAAAATTAAGTCAGGTATATCTTTCTCTTTTGACTGATGGAATGGAGAAACAGAATATTTTTTGTCTTATGATGCTCATGTTACTAAAGCCTTGTAGATACAACATGTAACTTAGAAAGTGGTGCTTATAGTTTAGACCGTAATAATATAAAAAAAATGGAGTTAGGTATATTTTTCTCTCTTGACTGATGGAATGGAGAAACAGAATATGTTTATGTCTTTCGGTTGCTCATGTTACAAAAGCCTGTAGATACAACATGTAACTTATAAAGTGGTGCTTATTGTTAAGACCGTAATAATATTCTAAAAAAAATGGAGTCAGGTATATCTTTCTCTTTTGACTGATGGAATGGAGAAACAGAATATATTTATGTCTTTCGGTTGCTCATGTTACAAAAGCCTGTAGATACAACATGTAACTTAGAAAGTGGTGCTTATTTATTTGTATATGTTATATCAGTAGTAGTAATATATTTAGTAACTGATGCTAATTGAAGAAGTAATCAAAATATATGTGTTTTCTAGTGCGCACGGATCCCAGACACGAAAAAATGATTGCCTTGTATGTATGGCGGCCAGCAGGCTAGTGTTTTATTTTTCATTTTTTAATAATAAAAAAACAGAACTTTTAAATTTAGATTAAGTATCTAATACGAATAGCTAAACAATCGTTTTGCTTATTAAGCTACGAAAGGCTCAGTACGATTTTTTCTAAAAAACTGGATTTTACCATGATTTGTGAGTTTGAATGTTTCCCGATATTTCGGCACAGTTGCATGTACCGTGATCACGGGAGGAACTGAAGCGGGTTTCGAATGTTAGTTGCAGACAAATCTATCTACCCTCTTTCTCACTCTTTTATTGCGAAAAATACCACTACCATTTTTAAAGCGTTTAGTGTAATGCTAACGGATGGCGCATGCATTAGATGTTTTGGTTATTGGGCATGCCAGTTTTCTCAAGATATTCATCGTTTCGTGCACATATGTATTGAAATGTGCACGCACATACAGAAGTAAGTAAGTTCTATGAGGCAATGCAACGGTTATAGGCAGTTGTTACCGCCTAACAGCAGACGGCGAGATGATCGGCTCTTTCTACACATGTTTTTTGTCCATCCAATCTAGAAAATATTTACGAGTAATTATTATGCAATTCTGTAGGTAATCATGGTACTTATATTAATGGAAAAGGATTTTAGTTTAAGCTAGCTTCTGCCCACGGCTTCGCCCGCTTGGTACCCGGATAAAAAGTAGCCTATGTGTTATTCTGATGTATAAGCTATATTACTGTAAAGTTTCATCCAAATCCGTTCAGTAGTTTTTGCGTGAAAGGGTAACAAACATCCATCCCCACAAACTTTCACGTTTATAATAGTAGGATAGTAGCATGTTTAAGTTGTTTCTGTTTCTCTCGCACTGCGCGTATTTGCGCATGGAGTGAGAGTGACTTATTTTCAATACACCTATCACTTTAAGTCTCACTAGGTACATATTGTTTTTTTTTTAACTCAGCTGTCCTGATGGCTTGCCAAAGAGTACGCCTAAAGACAAAACATGGCGAACATTTGACGGCTCACCTGACCGGTGTGTTCGATTTCTTCTAGTTTAGATTAGATTTACATTTATTTATTTAACAAACTGACCAGAAAGCTGGGTAATCGCATTAGCGTTGCCCTTCAGCGTGGCATAGTAGCAAGCATTTTAGGAACGCTTTCGTCTTATAGTGATATGGATCAGTTGACTTATCTATCTATATTGTCTACAACAGTCTTTAGATAGTTACATAGCTGTTTCATCAATATTTTTTGTTTATACCTTGTACATAGATCTATGAATAAATAGTAGGTACAATATTAAGTTAGTAGTATATCAAAACCTATGTTAGGTTTGTCTAGACACTAGGTTCTAGAAGTGTTATTGTATCCAATGGAAAAGTGCACAACAAAACATGGGTAAAAAGTAGACTTTGTGTACATTAGTTAGCTTATTTCCGTCTGTACTAAGTTGGTTAAGACTTGGGTATGTCTTAGTAATAGATTTATATGAAAAAAGTCTGACTTTGGTACTATGTTTTTATCATGAAGTCAATAGTACTCTTAACCGACGAACTTACTTATGAAGAATGTGATGAGGATGAATAAAGGATCGTAGCAAGTGGAAGCCCTCTGCCTACCCTTCCGGAAAACAGGCGTGGCTTTATGTATGTATGTTTGTCCAAAAACAAAACCGAGCGCATGGATGCAGAACTTCAATTTTAATTGTATGATAGTTTATATACAAAAAATAGTGTGAAAATTTATTTCATCCCGAGTTTCTTAACTGGGTTTACTGAGAACCCGCCCCGAGACCCTCTGGGAAAATGATGCGCAGAACAACCCTTTATTCATATTTGATCCTCCCAAATGAACAAAAACTGTATCCCCAAAAAATTTACCAATAATTGTGACTGTTCATATTGTAAAAACGGGAATTTTCACGTACTGCACTATCGGTGAAGGCACCGACTAAGTTTACGACAGTACACGGCGCGACGCGGAAGGAGAAAGTCGCAACCACTCACCCTGATGAAGACTCTCGGAATGAGTCGAAACTTAGTCGGTGCCTTCACCGATAGTGCAGTACGTGAAAATTCCCGTTTTTACAATATGAATAGTCAAGTTCACGATAGTTTTTGGAATAAAATTGTGACTGTATGAATAGCTGACTGTTTCTGAACGATGCGAATATTGATGTGTGAATCTAACTTGTCGCAATATCTACGTAAACTCTTTGCTAATTATGCTTAGTAGTTATTATTTATAACAAATTATTTTAAGTACCAGATCAAAATCACCGAAAACTGACAACAAAGCACCAGCCTCAGCCAGAACGGAAAGAAGAGTACAAACTATAGTGGTCCCACGAGAAAGGTTACTATTTTAACCTTTCTACTACTGGAAGACCGAGCTTTGCTCAGAAGGTGTTGGGTTAGAGGTAGCAGTACTATTATGATGATCATGAAGAAAATATCTCGAATCCCGTTTTTTGAATTGCAAAGCAGGATTTGACATTTCTTTGCCTGAATTTAATCACAATAAGACTTGATGGTTAGCAGGGACCGCGGAAGTAATCCGTTACGGGGGGGGCAAATTTCTTTGGTCACCCCTTCAATCTCCAGGCTTGGTAGGCGGGTACCTATGTGATTTTAGGGGGGGGGGCATTTGGCCTCCTTTGCCCCCCACTTCCGCGGTCGCTGGTGGTTAGACCCTGATCGCAGCTATCTGACTGCACGTCCTATTTACTAAGACCATTGAAGAACTTCCCCGTTATGTGTTTTTTTCCTGACCTAGCTAAATCAACAAAAAAAGCGGTAAATTTCATCAAAATCCGTTTTCAATATACCAGTACATATTTCTTTTATATTTATTTAGCACATGGTTTTTGTATTTAATTTTTTCTTTTTTTCTTTTCAAAGACGACCACGTGGACCGCCTTGTGGAAGGTATTAGTAGATTGTTGGCCAAGGGCTGTAAACAATCAATGACACCCGAGAATTTCCCCTTGAATCAAGCTCCCTAACCTGCTTCGTTCGCTTGTGTTTCAAAATCGGGTGTAATTGATCTTTTACAGCCTTTTAACAATCTATTTTGTTTATTTTAAGGCGACGGAGGTCGACACCTCCTTCTTCCTCGTGGTAGGTGTTGGTTTTGATTGAGTTTTTTAATTGTAAAATACATTTAATCCGAGTTCACTTGTCACAACGCATAGTTAAAAGTTAAAATGGGGTGAATAGGGATCCAGGGGTGAATAGAAACAACGTAAAAAGTGAGATTGGTAGTGAATTGATATAATATTAACAATATAATCATTGGTAGTGGTAGGGGAAGTTATTGGAGAAATTTCACTAATATATCAGGATTTATTTCTATTATTCGCCCCCATTTTAAACTAACTCAGATAACTGAACTCGAATTAAAAATCACAGTAGGTAATGACTTAATGATTAGATATAGTTTTTCGCCATTACCATGTACCATATACTTACTATTTTTAGTGCCTCATTGTAATGTTTTAAAAATATAATTAATGTGTCATATAAATGTAAAGTGCCTCTGAGACGATCAGCAAGCCGTTAAACAGCTTGACGAAAAAATAATGATGAATCACGAACTAATATTTGGAATCACAGCTGGAATCTCAATCTGCGTGATGGATAATTCCGAAACACTGATTTTGAATCAATGTATTCTGTCGAAATGTTTGCATGCCCTGGGGCCTAACCATGGAGTCTTATAGCGATTCAGTTTAGGCAAAAATTTCACTTTCCGCTTTGAGAATGATAAAGCTTTAACTACGTCATACCGTCATCAATCGCAAAGCGGAAAGTGACATCTTTGCCTAAACTGAATCGCAATAAGACTTCATAGTCAGGGACCAGCATATATCTGTTTCGGGTCTGGGTGTTGTGATTCCCACGACACATGGAATCCTATTGTGGGGTCCGGACATTGTACGAGTGTTTATTTATAACATGTGCCGTTTCATAGATTGTTTATATTCCGGATATGAATTCATAAATTTGCGATTGTTTGGGACCAGCCTTATCGTCTCGGGGTCTGCATAGCAGCATATTTACTTAATGTATGATAAATCTTAGAAAAGTAATTAATGTAAATATTAATAACGGGTTTGAAGCCAACTTTTGAGTAATTTAGAGTAAATAGTTTTTAAATATAAAGTAAGAGGCTAACCCTCTGTTTCATAATCACTCGTTAACATACCAAGTCGCTAACTCTAACTCTGTCCTTTTCTAACATTAAACAAAGGATAGAGGCAGACAACTTTTAGCACGCTGCTAGAGTTAGCGAGTGATTATGAAACAGAGAGTACCTAAGCCTCTTACTTTATATTTAAAAACTATTTATTTATAGTATTTACTAGCTTCTGCCCACGGCTTCGCCCGCGTGGTACCCGGATAAAAGTAGACTTTGTTTTATTCTGATGTACAAGCTATATAAGTTTCATAAAGACCCGCCAGTATCATCCATATCCATATAAATCCATCCTCACAAACTTTAGCGTTTAAATTAGTAGTAGGATTCTGTAAAAAAAATCAAATTAATTTAGTGTTTGTTCAGCAATACAAAAAATCTGAAGATACAAATAGTTTTTTTAAACATGATTTTTCTCTTTCTTTGCAGCTCCAAGTGGAAATGGGCCCTTCTCGCATTGGGTGCCGCTATTGTTATTGGTGTGGTGATGAAGAAGTATATGAGTTAACCACATAAGTAGGTGCTAACGAGTACGTAGGTATACAATAAATCTCAGAACTCAAACAATTTGCAGACGAGTTTTAAAAGAAGTTTTATGAAGTAAAATTGTATTTTTCTAACTTTCGCGATCAGTTAACGTATAAGTTTTTGCGGGTCTTTATCGCGTTTACCATTTTTCATTATTTTCCCGACGTTTCGACTATGTTGCAACAGCAGTGGTCACGGGATGACTGATTTTATTATAAAGTAAAATATCATGTAAAAGTGTTTAAAAAACGCTGTCTATTACTAAAATTGACAAAAGAAAAACTGAAAACATCAAAGAAGCTTCGACTGCAACTTGTCTGGAACCCATTTGGTTCCTTGTAAAATACTTAGGTATCTTTATTCCAAAAACTATCGTGAACTTGACTATTCATATTGTAAAAACGGGAACACGACCCATGTTATCGTAGTGCACGACGCGACGCGGAGGGAGAAAGTCGCGACCACTCACCCTGATGAGACTCTTGGAATGAGTCGAAACTTAGTCGGTGCCTTCACCGATGGTGCGTTACGTGTAAATTCCTGTTTTTACAATATGAATACTTAGGTATCAATGTTTCTCAATGCTGGCTAGGTGTAAGCCGTAATATACGTTTTCCACAAAATTTGTGTCTAGAATTTTATCACCATTTAAACATTGTTTTTTAACATTCCTAGGCCTTCCTAATCCCTTCTCGTAATTACATTCGTGTGTTAGTTTATTAAATAAACTATGATTAGATTTATTCGAAATATATGTGGTCTTATTACAATCAGATGCAATAATACGAATTTATAAAGAAAATGCATTTTTATTGTTATTTGTCAAAAATATTAGAGTTATTCATATCAAAATCTTAGTCATATTCAAAACCTTGCATTACAGTTCTTCTGTATATTATTTAGCTTATTTGATAGGTTACGTTATACATTATAAATGCATTTCTTCTTTATAATAATAATTATTGTATTAGGTACTTAATAGCAAATAATACTCATGGCGAATAGATGTGAGTCGCGTGCCCTACGTACAAAATACCTACTATTAGGTATATTTTGAATTGTCTTCTATACGTATTTATTCTTTACAAAATGTTATGTCGTGTCTGCTCAAGTTATTTATTTTTTATATTTTTAATGCGTGTTGTTAGATGAATATATATTTGCTAACCTATTATAATTAAATTATGTGGTAAATATAGGTTGTGTAATCTGAAACCTGTTTATATTTTTTTATCAAAGCCAAACCCAGCAGAATCCAAAACCTAAGATTACTATTCGTAACATTAAAAAGTTTTCTATATCAAAAACAATCAAACGCCCGATCAATTAATAGTGAACATCGGCGTCTGTCCGCCGCCGTTTCAGGGTCACGGCCGACGGATGTAGGAAGCCAGTAGCCCAGTACTGTATAGAGCGTGGGATCATCCACTCGGTTTCAAGCTGTGATATAATTACTGAACTCTAAATAAAAAGCTACGAAACTCGAAAAAAGAACGCAAAAACTCGCGCAGTGTATTTTGTTTCTGGATTCGATATTTAGGTATTTTTTTAGTAAAATTAAATAAAACGACTTGTGTGTAATTATTTGTGTTTTTTTAAATAGTAGCAGTCTTGAACTTAAAAAACCGGTTAAAGAATATGAACTCAAATTTTCATAATACTAATACCAAATGCTTTTAGAAGGTACCTATCTACGTACCTATGTACGAGTATAATTATGTGAAAAAAACAGCGTCAGTTTTTACAACCTACCTACCATTAAATAGTTGTTAACGAATATTCTCATCAAAATATGAGATGGGTTAACTCAAGGTGAACTCAAAATTGTTAGCTGAATTTAGCTGAATTGAGCTCGAGAATCGAGAGGACACTTTAAAATGTTTAAAATTAGACTATACGCATCAAATTGATGTGGGTTTAATTATAGCGTGTGTATATAGACTGAATGAATGAACGACATCCTATTTCTTGCAGAACACTTGAACAAATTGTCTAGCAACTAATCCGTGTTAAATAAATAGAAAACTTTTATGAACTATTGACCCGTACCTCAAACTAATATTAAGGTAAAAAATAAAGTTTAAAGCAAAAGTGTCAGTTTTGTGAAACTATTGGGCTTTTTTGTGTGAAGTGGTAAGATGATTTGTCGAAAATACCTTGTTTCGCGTTCTTTATGTGACCTGCTTTGCAAGTTATTTTGATGCTTTGGTCTACTTTGGCTCTTAAATGAAAAGGTAAGCGTATTTTGTATTTTTTGGTTCACGTTCAACAATTATCATGATAGTCATCCTAAGATCTATACTCCAATAGGCACGTAGATCCGCTAAGTTACCAAGTAAAGGTATTCAGAGGCACGTCCAAAAAATATAACCTACAAATAGCTGTAAGAATAAAGACTGGACCATGAACGGGTAGGTATTAAGTACTTACAGAATATTTGTTTTTTTTTTGCTATTTTTTTACATTGTACCTATGGACGTGGGTTTTCCAAGCTTAATAAAGCCCTACTCGTTTAAACCTAGCTTAATCAGTCATTTTAGTCAATAAGCCCCAGGTGTAGGTATAACCAATTCGTACCTCTGACTGTAAGTAGGTACTTAAGTAGGCATCACAATTTATTTTTACTTTGTGAACGTGTGAATCCTGCTAATAGTATAAACGCTACTCTTTCTCCGGGTACCACGCGGGTGAAGCCGTGGGCAAGAAGCGTTTATATAAATTATTCACACGTTCACGAAGTAAAATGAAATTTTGATGCCAATTGTGATGAAATTGTTATGTTCTTGTCCACGGCATCGCCCGCGTGGTACACGGATGAAAAGTAGCATATGTGTTATTCTGATGTATAAGCTATATGTATTATAATATCTGTGGCTATATTATTGTAAAGTTTCATCAAACATCCATCCTCTCAAACTTTCGCGTCTATAATATTAGTAGGATAGTGTTTTTTTCTAATAAATTAAATTAGAGTTACATAGATCACATAGAAACGTCAATTTTACCTACGGCCTGTTCCTCCGCGACCAAGCCAGGAAAGAAAAGCAAGAAACAGGGCTGGTTAGCGATTTATTTATTACAACTGCTCTATTATACATGTTGTTAAAACGGGAATTTTCACGTACCTTACTTACTATCGGCGAAGGTACCAACTAAGTTTCCAATCATAACATCGTTCTCATTCTCATTGCCTTCACCGATAGTATAGTACATGAAAATTCAATTTTTTACATTTTTTGTCTGCTGACCCTTCTACTTTATTGTTTCACTGTCTCATTTATTTGAATTTAAACAATATAAATTAGGAATAAGTAGGTGTGGATACAAGGGGTAACTTGAATCAAATGTTTTGGGTCGAACGGAGCAAAATACCTATTGGGTAGAAAAATCTTGGGTCGAACGGGGAAGCACTCGAATAATCAAATTCACGATAGCTTTTGGAATAATATTGCTATACTAAGTATATTCACAAATAAAACAATTCTTGATTCTAGTCAGCGCGTAATCAAAAATGCATTTCATGAAAATGAACGCATTAGAATAACTGGATGTGTCCATCCTGAACTCAAAACCTAAATACTGAAGCACTCATTTTACAATACTCATCTGGCATATGAATGTTCTTACACGCGTCGTAAGGAGCCTGTATATGCGTTTGCAGTAAGAGATGTTTGTTTGTATGTTAGTCTGTTACCATTATCTCCGAAAGGGCTTATCTTAAATACCGCTGATAATTAATATTCTTACCTACACAGTGGCTAGCATTAATGTTTTTTTATTTATGTATGTTATCGCTTGAAACTATACATTCTTATGGGCATTTTTCGTAGTTAATTAATGTATTTTTTGGAGGGCATGACATGTGAATAATCCTTTTTCGTCTTTCTAAAAGTAAGACAAACTTCTATAGTTAGCCATCGAATAGGTAGATACTGTTGTCGATATAGGCACTTCACAGTCAAGGATACGCAACTAGCTATTGAAAAACGATTACGGCTTCCCAACTAAGTATAAATAGCTTTTCAAGCTTGACTCACTATCTTTCAAGGAGTTTTATGTCACCCTTGAACCGCACTGTATTTCTAGACTAGTAGGTATCTGACTTACCGACCAATTGTTATCTTAGTTGTGTCATAAATCCCACTTCGAACGAAAGTCTATGATGTCGGAAACCAAGCGTTGACCCGATTGGCCAGGATAGAAAAATCCGAGTAGTGCGATAACATAATCTGAGTATTCGTGGAGGAAGTTCCTCTGAAAGGGTACGGTGCTTACGAGACCCAGCATGGTAGACCACCCAGGCTTTAGGTTGTGAGGACGTATCTCCTGCCGATGGCGAGCGGTGTGGTGATAGAAGCTGTAGGCATCATATCAAACACCAGCCTGCTTAGCATGAGCACCCAAGACAACGTTTTGTCTACAAAAGAGAAGACAAAAACTATTTCTGCCGCGTATTCTGTCAAACAAAAAAGAGGGACAAAATATATTTTGTCTTCACGGCTGTAGACAAACCCGTTGTTTAAGGTCTTCATGCTAAGCAGGCTGAACTACATACGCTACTGAAGGGTTGTAAAATTGGATAATTAAGTATTTTTAGATTCCAATTTTCGTACCTAAGGGGGGTATTTTCTAGGGGAGATTTATGGAATAACCCGAAATGATGATCCATTCACTAGTTACCTAAATAGTTTTTTTTTATCAACTTTGTAATGCTTATTGGATACTATTCTACTTTTACATATTTTTTCTCATAAATTTTGACATTTTGTATAATTATTGACATTTAATTTTATTTTGTATACATACCTACCTATTCACTTGTTTTATTATTTAAATGGTATGTGTGTAATTTTTAAAATAATACCTACCTGCAACGCCCTGACAGGGCCGATGTACCTACCAACCTACTTGGAGCTACACTAGACCTAAGCTTAACCATTGTATGTAGGACATTAAGCATTAATAAATGAAATTATGAAATTTCAGAAGCGAAGTGCCAATGCCGCTGATCAGGAAATGTGGGTGCCTGTCTCTGAAGGCAGGGTGCCTCATTCTCTGTGTCTTATCCACTGTAAGTATAGCCAGCATCATGAGCCGGAGGAGATCCAAGCTAAAGAGGCTTTTAATCTTGTGTACTCCATCTTGTATTTTGTTGTGGCGATATTACCAATCTAAGAACTATTACCAAACAAACCAGTTTTAAAAATATAAAAGTAAACATACATTTCTAAAAAATATACCTACTTAGATCAGCAAACAGAGAAACCTTCACACAATTTTTCAGGCGCTTGCAAATTGTCCATATATTCATGTTTTTATAGATAGGAAAAGTTAGAAGATCAATATTAAAGAAGGCTACGCTGAAATAAGTTCATAAATAGTCATTTGTATTCCGTAGAGCCTTCTTGTAGGCACGCCCTAATAAAGTGTTTTTATTATTTTGCACACAAATCACCGAAACGCGAACGCAAAATAAATCAGTTTTATTCACGCTATGTTTAAAAAATTGTGGTGAATTACTCAGCTGCGACGCAAGAGGTATGGGTTCGATTCTCGCTGCGGGACAATTGCTTTATAGATATTTGTTACGAGTCTGGGTGCTGTGGTTCCACGGTTCTCGTCATAAATAAAAAACTGCACTTATTTTAGGCAGAAACTGTTAATCTTTCTTTACCATATGACGACCTCTGTGGCGCAGTGGGCGAAGGCTCGCCTGAGACGCAGAAGGTTGCGGGTTCGATTCCCGCAGCGGGACAAATGTTTGTATCTGCAAATATTTGTCTCGGGTCTGGGTTTTTTATGTATAATATGTATGTATCTTCAAAAAAAAATATGTATATAAGTAGTATATCAGTCATGTAGTTCCCATAATACAAGCTCTGCTTAGTTTGGGGCTAGATGATGCTGTGTGAAATTGTCCTGCATTATTAATTTATTAATTTATTTATATGGTTAAGAGGCACTGCTGAACAATCTAAACTTTGAAAATTGTTTGCCCTGATTGACTGACTGACTAACAGATTGATCTTTCAACGAACACCCAAAACTACTTAGTCTCAAAAGCTGAAATTTGAAACATAGGTTTATTTTATAACGAAAAATCCGATAAGTTTTTTTTTTAAATATCAACTTTACGGAAGGGGGGATGGATGGGAGGGGTGATTTTTATGAATGTCTTTGTTCTTTGAAGTTAGAAACATGAACAATTGATTTACAGCTACTGAGCAAAAATAAATATTGACGTGTTTCATGATTTTTGGATTTTCAAATGGATTTTTTTTGGACGGATTGGATTTTTATATAGCGACGTCAGAGGTTGTGTTTATTTGTCTGTTACCATTTATCTTCGAACCCTTAGCCGACTGAGTCAAAGAGGTGCTCTTTGACTCAATCGGCTACTCGCCCGCAACACCACCGTGGTCGTCATCCGACTAAGTGTCTTCACCGATAGTACTGTACGTGAAAATTCCAGTTTTACAATATGTATGATGAAATTCACGATTGTTTTTGGTATAGAACTAACGAGAATATTAAACAGTTTGGGATTAGTTTAGGATCCAATGGAGATAAGAATAATGTGACTTAATTTACTTACCTACCCATTTGTAACACCAATTGTGACATATATACCATTTCATCAATACCCTTGTAACATTTGTAACCAAGTTTGTTAGAATAATACTTAAATAGATTTCATCAAACCTATTTCTGCAGTTCTGCAGCATTACTGTGTGCTCGTAGATTGGGTATGGGTGCCGGTGAAATAACGAGCACATGATACTTCATTCGTTATGTCTCAGGGTCGACAACATGCGAGTAATACCTCTGGTGTCAAAAGCGTCTATAGGTTACGGTAACCGCTTACCAACAGGTTGTTTGTTTGACACTTCTTTATTCTTTATTCGTTATTGTACACACAGATAATACAGACAAAAAGCTTACATATAGGACATGTACAAAGGCGAGCTTAACCCTAACAAGAGTTTTCTTCCACTTCTTCAGTTCTTTTTTACTTAAGTAAAAAATACCTTAACTTTGTAATCAAGTTTGTTGAAATAGTAATAAATGTTTCAGCTGGCATGCGTAGCCAATATAACAGCGGGTGCGTGGAACTTGCCTCGCCACCGGAGCAGAGAGCCCGAAGACAATCTCATTTCTCTGAGCATGGTGATGTTTTCCAGCCTGTCAGCTGTCAGCAACATTTTTGCGCTGTTCGGGATTTGGCTGGTAAGCAATCCAGTGAGATCCACTGGCGACTCGATGATTCGCGATTTTCCGCAATTAAATAGAATAGAATGAAATTAAATAGAATAAATAGTAATTTTTAACGAAGTTGGCACTTGTATACCTACAGGGTGTACCAGAATATGTATGATTCGGGATAACGTAATTCTGCGCAGACAGAAAATCTTGAAGAATAAAAACGAAATTTGAATACATTTAGGAAAGAAAATGGACTTTGTAAATAAGATATTGATTGATATCAGCTTATGTACGGGCATGGGCAACGTTCATAGCCCGATAAACTTAGGGTTTTTAAAATAAGTGGTTTTATTAGTAGATTAAACAGCTGGTTTTACCGAAAACAGTTGATTTGTAACCACAATTTTCACAATTTTCTTCAATGACAAGTTAATTTTTGCAATTTTTATTTTTCTACAATGACAATATCATTTTTGCAAATTTTGTAACCTGACGTATTTTCGATCTTCTATTGCAGCGCCCTCTAGTGAGATGCGGCGATAGACTTATTTAATAATGTAAGAACCATGAACTCATTCAAATCGAATGTAAAATCGCATTTTAAATGGAGAAGCCGCTTCGGAGATAAATGGTAACAGATTCAAACTTCTCACAGCATACGCATAAACCTTGCGTGACAATGTTCTTACTACCCTATTATGTGTACTTTTCGCAACTGTGGTATATTACATACATATTCTGAGACACCTTGTATACAAAAGTTTTAAGCATTTGTGTCTGTTGTGCTCCTCCAAAAACACCAAGGAGGCCTACGAAACTCCTATAACCTATAAAGTCTTCCACCACGTCTTAGCTCATACGGACTTGCACGATTACAGAAACATCCTGGTAGTCTGCGTCTCTCCCTGATGTCCAACTCTGTGTTCATCCTGTGTATATTTCTGGTGGCTGTGGTCACGTGCGTCTTCAGACTGAACCACTTCTTCGAGCAAGCCGTCAATGTGGCGTTGGTGATTTTGCTGCTATTGGCTGGAGCAGGTTTGTACACAATTACTTGGACATTGTAATTGGATAGTTCGTCTTAAAAAACCTTGTTCCGCGATTAATTTTACAGATAAACTACTGCTTACGGCTTTACCCATGTAGTATCCGGATAAAAGTAACGGCAGCGTTCGTAAGAAGTGAGTTCGCTCAACCGTTTTTTCGTCGACTTACGTTGCAAAATTAGTCTCCATGAAAATACCTTCAATTTTAACGGGATAATAAATAGTCTATAACCACCCTGAAAGACCCTTCGTATTATTAGTGAAATACATTTTTAAATCGAATGATAAGTTTCGACCATTACCCCCTACATCAAAACTTACAAACTTTACCTCTATAATATGAATATAGATAGAAAACAATTTAATAATAACGAATTCAAACAGAGAAAATTACAAGATAATCGCGGCAGTAAAACGGGCGGTATTATCCTAATAGCGATGTCTTTCAGACAACCTTTGGATGGACATGAATTGATGTGAACGATACAGGATCGTCCTTTATCGTTCACATCAATTCCGGTGCATAGCCAATAAAAGTAACTACATGCATAGCATAGCATAGCACATATAATTATACTAGCTTATGCCCACGGCTTCGCCCGCGTGGTACCCGGATAAAAAGTAACCTATGTGTTATCCTGATGTATAAGCTATATATTTTGATGATATTGTAAAGTATCATCAAAATCCATTCAGTAGTTTTTTTGGGTGAAACAGTAAAAAACATCGATCCTCACAAACTTTCGCGTTTATAATAATAGTAGGATGAAATAATATTATGTATGCGTGTGTAATTAGTAATTTTACCTTGAGCTGTTACGATGCATTATAAACACTATGGAAATGTGTTTATTTTAAATTTTATCATTTTGCGTTCATTTTTAAATCCTCTTATTATATTAAGAACCCTTGGGACTTTTATTGCAGCGCGGACAGTTCATAGTAAAAATTATATGTTATAGTACATATAGTAGTCTGTGGTTATAGCCGATCTGACCACGAATACCTAATGAGTGATGTATTTTCTCTTTCAGCCTACTCCATCTATTACTTGATGGTAGTAAACAGCTACTATAGAACTATGAAGATGGCATACGGGGAGAGTGCAATCCCTATTTGAAAATAAGCTGAAAATGGCAACACTGTGCCGGTTATACACGAGAATTCCAGCTCATTCAGACTGCCAAATCTAGGAAAGATTGCCAGGGTCAATAACTTATGATATCAGGTAGCGTAGTGCAGGAGTCATCGTACTATTATTTTATTTTAAGAATAATTATTGTATATACAAAAATATAGTTACCTACAAATAATATAAAAAATAGTGCCTTGCAGTTGGTAGATTTAAGGACAAACTAGTTGTTTATTGAATTTGCGAGCATAAATTACTAAGTATAGAAATCTTATTTGTTAATTTGTTTTTTTGTTGTGTTGGATTTTATACATTAGGTATTGTAACCGAATGCTTTATTCAGTAACTATTTAATACGGTACCTATGAGTAGATGGGCCTTATTATAAATACTTACCTACGAACTATGAGGGAATATAAATTATAATAAATCTACAAAGGTATATTTTCCACAGTTTTAATACAATTCCGAATTTACGCATTTATTTAACAAAGCGTATATAACGACCATAAACATCAAAATTTCTATAAAATTATATTTAATACACTTTTAAAATTAATAATTACAACATTTAAAGCATTTATAATTGATCGATAGTTTGACAGATAGAAAGTAGCAAATAAAAAAAATATTGAGATGCTAAATAAAACTGTTACATGTACAATAAGTAAAGGCCGACTCATGAGGCTTGAGGATCAATAAACATGAAATAAATTGTGAAATTTTCAACTACAAAAATAACGTTTCCTCAGTGCATATTCGTTATAAATACAACGAAAATACTGATATCTGATTGCCCTATTTATAAATAGGTAAGATCTTAAAATAGTAAAAAAACGCAATGTATATCGTAGCGATTATCTGTCACGCGGGTATTGAACGTGCACGCTCGAGTCAAAGAACGCGCGCGGTCAGTGCCCTCAGCCGCCGCCGTAATATTAGCAATACATTGCTGATTGGGAAATACTTATTTTTCTCGTATGTGAATCGGCACTCAGCTGTATGAAAAGCTGTGATAGCTATACCTACAGGTTCCTTTCATATTATTATTACACCTAGTACAATTTGATACGTCTTGAATAGGCCTTTACAGAAAATAGTTTCGTAATTAGGTACCCTAAAAATTTTGAATACATTCGTGACCAAGAGGAAATACACATAACAAGGTAGAAAAATTGATAAATAGTATATAGGTATAAGAAAAACCTTGGTTAAGACAAATAACTTACTTAAGAATTTATAAGTAAAAAGTATTTGCCTACTTATAATACGAGTATAACCATTATCTTCGCATATTATGTAAATTATACTGTCTTTGTTATTCTCATATTTAAAAAGTAAAATGCCAGTAAGATAGGAAGGTTTAACTGAAAAATGAAAGTAATTGAAAGTAAACTGAATCCTATTGTTATGTTGCAAATTTGAGGGGTTTGTCTTATTTTGAGACATACCAGTCCACTAGGTAGTAAGTGGTTACCGTTGTCACTTCAATTGAATCGCATTTTTTTCTGGTTGTCCCATTTATAGATGCTAATGGTAAAATCTATAAAAATCCAAATAGCTGTAACTGACAGTAAAAAACATTAAATAAAATTATTTTATTCATATGAATAAATAAAATAAACAATAGGTAACCAATTATTATTTAAGGTACAAAAATAATATAAAAACGCTTTAAACAACATTTATTTTGCAATTAGGTTATTTATATAGAGTTTTATGATAAATAATATTATTTTTGATTTCTTGCTGATACATTTTTTTCTATAGAAAGAATATTCTAATGCTAGTTAAAGCGAAGGACGAATTTATTGTCGATATTTGGTTTGGTTCTATAATAAATAACACACGTACATTATACATTTATCATGCATTACTAATGATTATAATTTAAACAACACTCTTCTATGATATTATTAAAGACGATATTAATTTGCACAAACTACAGTTAGATAATATATTTTTTAATAGTTAAGTTATGTCAACAAACTATGTATCTAATTACAATAAATTATAGTGATATCGCTATTTTAAGATACTGAAACTTAATAGCAAAAATGGACTCAATAAGTTATTTCTGAGGTATGAGAGATAATTTAAATTATCATGTACTTATTTAAAAGTTAATCAATCAATATAAAATATGATTGTGAGTGTATTAGGTATTTGATCCCTAAATATCATACACAAAATGTTGATAAGTTCATTAAATAATAGGTATAAAACGACCTGGTATATTAGGTAAATATATATATAAAAACAGTGGGTATATAAGTATAAGAAGGACTCTATATAAAAATAATTTAAGTAACCACCCTGAAATCTTTTATAAAATTGATTAATAAAAGTGTAGATTCTTAAAACGTTTCAGAACATAAGCAAGTTCATTATAAATATATATTAAAACATTAAGAATATTATTAACATTGATCAGTTTTCTTAGATATGAGATGAGGTACATAGTATATAGTAAGTAATTAAGTAATTACTTACTTTTAATAATAATAAAATAATTATAATCTTTAAATAACAATAATTGCAAAAAATACAATCGCATCACAATAGTTTACGCGCAAACAACTTACGTGAAGTAATTAAATAACCCTTATTCTAATAAATGGAAGACAAATCTCTAATATTAAAATGATTCCACATTACAAATTTCTATACAAATGCATTTAAAAAAAAAAGTAATGTGAAAATTACTGTTTCACAACCAGTTTATACACGAAAAAAATTCTCAAACGTAATAAAAGATAAAGGATAATATTTTAAGTGAGCTCCTGCTCTACAAAGAAGTTCTCTGTTTCGTTGAAAGTTGACCAAGAGCCCAAGTTATAAGCGTTATAAAAATGAGTAAATATTCTCCGAACAAACAAAACAAGTTTAAAAACCTGATTCTTTTTATACAATCCAATCTCTTCCATCTTCGCAAATGTTCATTCAACAATTGTCTTGAATCACCCATTTGGTCCACAATCTGACGTCTTCAACGTTCATTCTTTTAGGGCCATATCTAGTGATTGACATCAAAATGATGTCTAGATTGTAATTTGTAAAGATGACTTGCTTCCATATTACTCCTACAAACACGACACGAGCTTCTACTAACCACAAATACGACACGTCATGCTAAAACTGCTTAAATTTATAAAAAAAAAAACACGATAATTATATGAATTAAGTAGCTATCCGATAGATTAACTCCGTAAAAAAATCAATAAACCCATTGGCATTGGTTAATGAATCTCAATGTATGTTTTCATTCTTGTCTCCGCATAATACATTATCAAGTTGCGTAGGATATTGATACTGCCAGCTCCGAGACTTTTTAGGTTATAATAATTTACAAAATACCATCTTCGTTGATCGATATCATAAAGCTCCGGATGACGCAGATGTAGTAGACATTCTGAGCTGAAAAAAAGTTCTGGAATTAAAAAAAACCAACAAGAAACTCAACTGTAACGACTAATAGTAAATGGTCCAACCAACACTCCTTCTAAACATGCAATAGTGATAGAAGGAGTGTTGGTTGGACTATTAATTATTTAGTCGTTACAGTTGAGTTTCTATTTTAGAACATAATCAAAAATAAATCGACAACAAGATATAATAGAGCTGCTTGTCAAAGAGCTTTTCCGGGAAAGTACTATCACTATACCCATTTCTACCGCCAAGCAGTAATTCTCGCATTGCTGTGTTACGGTTCAAAGGGTGCCGGTGAAATTACACATGGGACTTTTCACCTGTTGTCTATGAAATTGCTTCGGATAAAATTGATCGTATCTAAACCGAATCGGGGGAGAACGGACCGGTTGAAAACGGGACTGGGGGACAACGGACCGAACCCGTTGTGTCTCAGGGTGGGCAACGCGCGAGTGGTGAAGCATAGGTTACTGTAACCGCTTGTAACAACAATTGAACCGTATACTTGATATAAACAGGTCCAGGTTATCGTGGAAAACCAACAGGTTGATTCGAGGAAGATTAAACCCTACTCCTGAACTATCCAAAATCGTAAACATACTTACCTGAATAGATTAATCAGACAATAGATAGACAATAGACAATAGATTAATTAATGACATGAAGCAGGATATAGACTCAAAATAAGTCGCCTCTACATGACTTTACGCGTGACTACGCGCGTAGACATTATGCTCGGGGAAAAGGGAAAATGAATTGTTAAAAGTTTGATCGTTTTGGTTATTTTCCCATTAGCAGATATTTACAACGCAGCTAATTACAAAATTGATTTTGCTATGAAGTTGGTACGTTTCGATGAAAAGAGAGTCAACATTACTTTACGTAGAGGAGACGCTACAGGTGTAGGAGAAGCTACAGGTGTAGATAATACTACGTGGAAAAGGGACGGTAAAAAGTTGGGTCGTTCAGGATACCGTCTCATCAACAGATATTTATATGGCCAGTATTCGCCAGTCTATCATCGAATAGGGTCACGAGTGGTCACGACGAAAAGCTAGTATACTTCAGCAAAGTTGACAACAAACAGTGATCGCAAAATTAATTTAAAAAATCTTATCATTATCACTGCTGGAGAGACAATCCTCTAAATTGACAAGAAAAACGGTCTAGCACCAAGCCCATCCGCTGTCTTTCAACGAACGAAGTGTGTAACCTACGCTGCGTTTTCCGGTTCGTGGTGGCGACTTGAGAACCTTTATTTGCCAGCGGTTGTTGGTTCTAAGAGTTATATAGGTTATGCTCGGGGAAAAGGGAAAATGAATTGTTAAAAGTTTGATCGTTTTGGTTATTTTCCCATTAGCAGATATTTACAACGCAGCTAATTACAAAATTGATTTTGCTATGAAGTTGGTACGTTTCGATGAAAAGAGAGTCAACATTACTTTACGTAGAGGAGACGCTACAGGTGTAGGAGAAGCTACAGGTGTAGATAATACTACGTGGAAAAGGGACGGTAAAAAGTTGGGTCGTTCAGGATACCGTCTCATCAACAGATATTTATATGGCCAGTATTCGCCAGTCTATCATCGAACAGGGTCACGGGTGGTCACGACGAAAAGCTAGTATACTTCAGCAAAGAGTGGTCGCAAAATTAATTTAAAAAATATTTTCATTATCACTGCTGGAGAGACAATCCTCTAAATTGACAAGAAAAACGGACTAGCACCAAGCCCATCCGCTGTCTTTCAACGAACGAAGGGTGGTAACCTACGCTGCGTTTTCCGGTTCGTGGTGGGAACTTGAGAACCTTTATTTGCCAGCGGTTGTTGGTTCTGCGAGTTATATAGGTCTGCTTATTATAATTTTGACCACCTATTTCTCTACCTACATTATGTTCTCCTACAGTTACATAGTTTGTTTGTTAATTGTATCACTTGGTTTTTGTTATTCTCTTTTATTTTTTTGGTAATTCTGCGTTAAGTAACCGGCCCCCTAATTAGCCTAACAGAATGGCTATTGGGAACAGCTCAGTTTGACAAGTTTAGCAATGTCCAAAAGTTTAACGAGACTTTACGGCACAAACATTGCCACTTTCTAGTTTTACAAGGCTCTATCTCTGATCTATAGGTTGACCTAATCTATAGATCGTTTGCCTGTCTTTAGATAGATAGATAAACTCTTTATTGCACACCAAAGCAAAATACAAAACACAGGAATTTATAAACATATAAGGTACAATGGCCGGTCTCATCGCTAAAAGCGATCTCTTACGGACAACCTTTGGATGTACAGGATAAAATGGAATCAAAAGACGGCAGTGTACAAGTAAACCTATAAAAAATATACATAATATTAATAATAAATACCTACATAAACAACATATATAATACATATCCTATATAATATAGGAGCTAGTTGTTTCATCTGTATTTTTGTATACACTTTATTCTTTCTGCTAATAAATGACAGGTTGAGAAGTGAAATGTCAACAGATATAATAATAATAATATTAAACACTCGACCGACACATACATAGGATTCCCACACTAGGATTCCCTGTGTCGTGGGTATCAGGAACTTTATCGTGGTACCACCACACCTAAACCCGGAACAAATATCTGCAGAGCATGCAAACATTTGCCTCGCAGCGGGAATCGACCTCTTGCACCGCAGCAGGCCAACCGCCGCGCCACTGAGGGCATCACAGAGAGTGTTAAGTGAAAAACTTACCGAGGAACAGCATTAGACTGATAACCAGACCAGCTCCCATATGGAACATCGTTTTTAGGAAGCTGATGATGAAGAGGACCAGGAACACGATCCAGAAGATGCAGTAGTTCTTGATGATGACGGATTTTGTCTGAAATTAAAGGTTATAATGTTTGGAACTTGCCACTGACTACTCTATACATGGTATACTCAGGAAGGTGCGTGCTCAGTAGGTATAAGATCTGAGAAAGTCCGTCCATAATGGCATCCATATCCTGTCCTAATGATCCTCTAAAGAAGAAGTAGAGATATATAAGTAAGATAAAAGATAATTTATGCAAACCTAATTTAGCTATATATTTTTCTACTCGAAAAACTGGTATACGCACGACACATGCTCAAAACGGTGAAGGAAAACATCGTGAGAAAACCGGCATAGCCCCAGAACCAGACCGAAAATTCGAAGGCATTTATCATCGGTTAGTGTTCCAATTAGCGGCGATTGGCTTGCAACCTATCACTTGAAATCCTACTATTAAAATGCGAAATTTTGTAAGGATGGATGTTTGTTACTCTTTCACGCAAGAACTACTGAACGGATTTTGATGAAACTTTACAGTAGTATAGCTTATACATCAGAATAACGCATAGGCTACTTTTTATCCGGGTACCACGCGGGCGAAGCCGTGGGCAGAAGCTAGTTACTCAATAAAAACTAAATACCTTACAAACTGCCCACACGAGGATCATGTCGAAGAGGAACTTGATGAAGAGTATAATGACGAGCAGTATCACCATGCCGTAGACCACGCTCGACATTCCTGCCTCCGCGTCTTCACGCTTCGCCTGCGCGGTGGCTCCGGCCTTCACGTCCACCGCCAGGGTTATCAGGATCAGACCCAGCAGAAACGTCAGAAGCTGGAATATAGGAGATTTCATTTCATTTGAAACGTGTAAGCAACATGTACCTACTTGGTAGGTACTTAGTGTAAATCTGACGACCTTTGTGGCGCAGTGGGTGATGGCGCGCCTGAGACGCAGAAGGTTGCGAGCTCGATTACCTCGGGACGAATGTTTGTATGACCTGCAAATATTTGTCTCGGGTCTAGGTGTTCTCTATTTATAATATGTGCGTATTTAAAAATACAAGCTCTGCTTACTTTGGGGCTAGATGATGCTGTGTGACAAATGTCCAGCATTTTGTTTTATATAATAAAGTTTTATCTATCTATACTTTGTATCTTCTAAGCTGAAGTTTTTTTTTATATTCACGCGCTAATCTCTGGATCTACAAGTCATATTTGAAAAAATCATATTTGAGGAAGGTAGATAGACTATTCAATACATACATATTTTGAATAGAACGCCCAGACCCTAGAAAAATATTTGCAGATCATACAAACATTTGTGCTGCAGCGGGAATCGAACCCGCAACCTACGCGTCTCAGGCGGGCCTGTGCCCACTGCACCACAGAGGTGGTCTAAGTGTGGGAGAAGAATACCTATATATTATCTCATTTAATGAAAGTACTTACGGAGTTTATGCATCCTAGAACGATGCATCCTGTCTTCAAGTGGAAAATAAAGCAGAATTTGTCCAGTACTGGAAGCTCCATTATTGCCTGGAATATAAAAGGGCATAAATGCGCATAGAGACAGAAAATTTAAAACTTTAGGTTCTCTATTAATCATAATAACTCACTAACTTTGACAGATCGATAACTCTAGCTCTATCCTTATCTAACACTAAACAAAGGATAGTGTCAGAGAACTTTTATCAAGCAGATAAAGTTATGGAGTGAATGTAGGTGATTCAATTAAACACGGCTTTTTAGTCAATGTCAGAAGAAAGTTGGGGGTGCGGGCAGAGTTAAATCAAGGCTTTTTGGAAAACTTTTGAATGTACAAATTGCGAAGCCGCGTCGTGTGTCTCGCAATCGGTTCGCGACTAAAAGGTACCCTAACGTAAAAAAATAAAAGTGAAAAGATCTTCGTTCACCCTCATAGTACATCTTTTTTATTAGATCATAAGTTTGCCAACAGATGGCGTTACAGGTATCGATAAGTTATTTTTAAAACTATTTAATCAGAACTTGGACACAAATGCAGATAACATAAGAAAAAAATTCTAGGACGGTGTCGCCTACAGTGAATAAGGATGTAGTTTATGGTTTAAAAAACCTTTGTAAGATTATTTTATTAATGTGTGTGTTAGTAGGCAGATGGGCAGATCTAGTTCTGCCCACGGCTTCGCCTGCGTGGTACCCGGATTAAAAGTAGCCTTTATGTTTTTTGTACACGACGCGACGCGGAGGAAGAAAGTCGCGATCACTCACCCTGATGAAGACTCTCGGAATAAGTCGAAACTTAGTCGGTGCCTTCACCGATAGTGCGGTACGTGAAAATTCCCGTTTTTACAATATGAATAGCCTATATGTGTTATTCTGATGTATAAGCTATACCTATTACCGTAAAGTTCGTTCATCAAAATCCGTTCAGGGGTCTAGACAAATACTACTTTCCGTTGGCGTTAACGTCTACGGAAAGATTTAATTGTATGGGAATGACATTAGCTGTGGAAATGTCGCGTGACAGCTGCCAAGTTTTTCCTTGACAAATTTGCGTTTGCGTGAAAGGAAAGTAAGGAAGGTATTTGTCTAGAACCCCATTAGTTTTTGCGTGAAAGAGTAACAAACATCCATCCTCACAAACTTTCGCGTTTATTATAGTAGTAGGATTATTTCACTCATTTACCTAGTTGTTATCTCAGGTCTGGCGGCTCAGGTCGCTCAGGTCTCAGACGGTGCTTAGCTAATCATACTATAGTTTTATTATCATGTTATAAAACTCTACTGATTTTAATATATTTTTTTTATTTCGACGTCCTAAAACATTAAACGTCCCAACACTAGTACCTACTGATCCGTAGGTGCCCAAAGTAGAATAAAATTTTAAATAATAAATGTTTCCACTTATGGCACCTGCGAGAAATATCGGTAGGTGCTGTATGTGGAATACCTCAGGTGCCATTAACTCAGGTGCCGTATAAGCGGGTGCCCAATGTGGAATACGTCATTAGTGAGGCCCTAACCAACGCTAAAAAGCATTATTGTATGAATTAAAAAACATAATATTGTAGTGTGGAGGCAAAAGATTGATACTATATAAAACAATAGGTAAAATTTTAAATAGGCTTATTATTATTTATATCATAGTAGTTTCTGACCACGTCTTCGCCCGCGCGGTACCCAGATAAAAAGTAGCCTATGTGTTATTCTGCTGTATAAGCTATATTACTGTAAGTAAAGTTTCATCAAAATCCGTTCAGTTCTTTTTGCGTGAAAGAGTAACAAACATCCATCCTCACAAACTTTCGCGTTTATAATAGTAGTAGGATTAGTAGATTCCTAAAAACTCGTATAATCTTGACAAAGTTCAATGTTTTGTTAATCAAGTGTTTTTAAAATACAAAAAATAAATGTTACACGCTTAGGACTGAATGTCAAATATAATGTTTAGCCATGCCTTTGACTAACCCCTACCTGGTCTTCTCAAAGATCTAACGCACTGAGTATCCATCTGAGGATGTCCATCTTAGTGTTGTATTTTGTGGTATGTAAGTACATCTGTTTGTCTTATATCGATAAAATAAAAAAGGTTTCACGGCTTCCGTAAGAAAATTAGATTTTATGATCAGGTGCCAAAACACTTTATGTCAATTGTGAAGCATAAAACGTCCAGGAATTCAAAATCTTAGGATCTACTACTCAAAACAGATAAAATATGGCAGCTATGAATTGTACAATCAATCAAATGCAATCCCAGCTTTACGCTTATATTGATTAGAAAGATATTGGCGATTATAGCACTACGTTTTTGTTTACTTACCTAAGTGAACATAAATCCTTGCTCACTATAACCCCACTAGCACTTACACGTTAAACAAAAGCATTATAAAAGCGCGTAACTTGTTACAGTAAGTCCCAGATGTGATTGCAGACAGGTTAAGGGGAGGATGCTCGATGAAACATGAATTAAGGTGGTTTTGCGATTAAATTCAACGAGTCATTGACAGACAATTTGAGAGTGAAGCTGTCTTAGAAACGCAAATGTAAGTTATAAAGTAAGTAATCAAGAAAAAAATGATTTTTGTTGAAATCATCTCATCGAGTGCTTCCCCGTTCGACCCAAGATTTTTCTACCCAATAGGTATTTTGCTCCGTTCGACCCAAAACATTTGATTCAAGTTACCCTTTGTACCCACACCTACTTATTCCTAATTTCTATTATTTAAATTCAAATAAATGACACAGTGAAACACTAAAGTAGAAGGGTCAGCAGACAAAAAAATGTAGATGCTTGTGGGTTGAACGGGGAAGCACTCATCTCATCAAGACCTATTTTTTTTAATACCATATTAGTAAATCCACTAGAAAAATGGATGCTCGTTAGAAATTCGATGACAATATAAGGAGTTTGCATGGAAAAATTAATACTAGTTCTTTTACCATCACTAGGCTCTTTTCAGGCCAACATTCTTCAACCCCCCTCTTAACACTAACAGAATAGCAATGGTTAACGATGTATTTTGATAAGCATAGCAATACGTATTACAATATCTATGGCAATACAAAACTTCTAAAACTTGAAAATTTGACAGTTCTCGACCAACAACAATTTAACCACATTTTTCGAAACGCGCCAAAATACTCAAACCTTTTAAAATTTTCAAAAGTTTTTAGTGCCAATGGCGCCTTATCATACCTCGTGTGTTCATAAGTCTTGAGACACAGTAAAACTAAAATATTTTTGGAGCTAAGTTGAGTATTCATTTATTGGATATTAAAATTAAAACTACTACATCTAGATCTGTATTTAAAAATAAATCATTCAAAATGGCCGCCTTTGCATTCAATGCAGGCCTTCAAACGCGTGCGCCATTCATCTATGGCGGCACGAATCTTTTCAATGGGAATCCGTTTCGATTCTTTAATAAGGGCTCGCTTGAGAGAATCCAGGTTTGGGTGAGACTTTCTGCATGCCCTCAGCTCCAATTCCGTCCATAAAGAATAATCCAAAGGATTCAAGTCAGGGCTTGACGAGGGCCAATCTTCGCTCCGAATGAAGCCTGGCAAATTGGCCTCCAGCCACCGTTGGGTAGTCTTAGCTTTATGGGAGGGAGCAGAGTCCTGTTGGAAAACCCAGTATTTTCCAGCGAATAGCGTATCATTTAATGGTTTAACCACCGCTTCCAATATGTCGGTTTGGTAATTTTGTGCCTTCACCTTGACGCCTTGCTGGCAAAAATGAAGCGAAGTGACCCCCTCGTAGGAAACACCCCACCAAACCATCACACTTGCTGGATGATGAGTGCGCTGGACATTGCGTACAGATGGCTGGACGTCCTTTGAACTTCTGGCGTAAACCTTATTGTTCTGCCGGTTAAACTTTTCTTCCACCGTGAAGATCTTTTCATCGGTAAACAGGATATTTTTTGGATCGTGTCTCTTCAATAGGTTCCGACATCGTTCCAGTCGCAATTTACGAAGACGCTCGTTTAAATAATGCACTTTCCTTCGACTGTAGGCCTTTAGTTTAAGATCATATTTAAGTATCCTGTTCACCGATATTCGAGAAATGTTGGTCTGCAGAGCTAATTTCTTTTGAGTCCGGCAAGGGTTGCGACGAATTCGCTCTCTGATTACTTTGATGTTGGCGGGCGTCCTTACAGACCGCGGGCGGCCACATCTTCCACGGTCTTCTAAAGAGCCGGTCTCCTTGTACCTCTTTATGGTATAATACACAAAGTTCCGACTACATCCCAAACTTTGGATTTCACTAAAAACTTGCATTGGTTTTTTTCCTGCTTGAAACAGTGAAATTACAGTCGCACGCAAATCTTTTGTTGGCGCCATTTTCACGGAGAATGAAACAAATATTCAAATGTATATTTTTTCTGATTCAAAACATTCGAAATTTAAAATTTTAAAAGTTTAAAAAAGGTTGCATGAATTACTTTCTTTTTAAATTAATTAAATAAGTTTGTCTCAAAACTTATGAACACACGAGGTAGATAGCCATTTTACTTATATAATTATGAGAATGGTCAGGTCAATTACCAAAAACAGACTGATGAGGCACGATGAACGAACGAACGAACGAACACTGAAAATAAAGAAAGACTTCTCCTTAACAGGGAGGCTGCACCGCACATGCGTAGAAGTGACCTAAGCCGATCAATAGCCATTCTGATGTCATTCGTGAAGACTCTTACGATGTGAAAACTTATCATTTTGAATTGATTACCATGTAATCAATTTATATCCTACTACTATCATAAACGCTAAGTTTGTGAGGATGGATGTTTGTTACTCAATCACGCAAAAACTACTTAACGGGTTTTGATGAAACTTTATAGTATTATAGCTTATACATCAGCATAACAGATATACTACTTTTTATCCGGGTACCACGCGGGCAAAGCCATGGACAGAGGCTAGTTAGATATATGGCTAAGCGATACGAAATGGTTTCCATGCGTTACAAAAATATTGGTCTCCAAACACACATCTCTATGATTTTCTCACTAATACTATAATATAATGCCGGTAATACGATATCAAACTGACTTCATATAACGAGAAGTAGATAAAAAGTCCAATAACGAGTTTCATACTTTAGATTTTCACCCTTGGCGTGGTATTTTTATACCTTTGAGGTATACCGTACTTTTCTTTTATGATCGAAAATCGGTTCATTATTGTTAATAATATGACGAAACCTTCCATAGAACGATCCGATCCATTTCATTTTCAGTCAGTAATTATTTGTATCTATCTAGCCCGTTTCGCTCTACCAAAATGTTCTAGACAGATAACTATGACGTAAATCTTGATAAGTAATATTAAATTAGTGGGAACAATGCGCTGGCGTAAGATACTCGTGTGTTGTGTGCTACTTGTCACAGTGCGATGTTCATTACCGAAAGGTTTGTTGGTTTTTGTATAACCAGTGTAAATAAATAAAGCATCCGTATAGGTTTTATCAATAATTTTGACATCGTTGAAAAAAATAGCATTTTTCTTCTTCTATTGGAGGGCAGGTTTAGAGAATCTGACATCCTAACACCTACACAAAAAATAGATTATCTCACATACAACTCCTTTGCATAGTTTGTAGCCAAGGTTTGTGACCAATTTACGCTGCCGCGTCTTACATTATTTTCCTATAAAGAGTTTCTATAATTTTCATTCGGAGGCAAACAGGCATAAGATCGGCATACCCTTCAAAATGGGACAGAGCAATGCAAGCATTATTGCTTGATGACAGAAATAAATACAGTCGTAGAACTTCCCCGGAAGAATTCTTTGACAAAGGAACTCTAATACTACTAAAAAGATTACCTTCAAAACATTTTGAGATACCAACATTTATGCATACATATCATGATATATTTTTTCAACAGACCAAGCATACTGGAAAAGCCTGGCACAGAATGAGCTGGCAGAAGCACTAAAAGTGCAATGGAATATGAACACAGCAAAAAACGTCATCCTCTTTATTGGTGATGGTATGGGACCTAATACCGTTACAGCTACTAGGATCTACAAGGGTGGGGAGGGGCACAAGCTGGCGTTTGAGAGGTTCCCTCATGTTGGTTTGTTGAAGGTAGGTTGTATTGCACTTTCTTGAGGATTGCCAAGTACTATTCTACTAAAATCGTCACTCAGTTACAAGTATTAAGTCCCGTATTCCAGAATGACACTCAAGCATAGATCAAGACTTAAGAGTAGGTATATTTACGTTCTTAATTATAAATTTAACGTGCTTGTAATTTTACTGGTTACCCTTCTATCAGTAAAACAGCAATTTAATCCAAAAACTATCGTGAACTTGACTATTCATATTGTAAAAACGGGAATTTTCATGTACTGCACTAACGGTGAAAGCACCGACTAAGTTTCGACTCATTCTGAGAGTCTTCATTAGGGTGAGTGGTCGCGACTTTCTCCTTCCGCACGAGTGCACGGCGCGACACGGAAGGAGAAAGGAGAATGTTGTGAAAATTCCCGTTTTTACAATATGAATAGCAATTTAATCGCTTATACTAAATTAATAGGTACCGATTGCTGTTTTCCAGTCAGAAAACATTACTACTTGGTGGCAGGAATAAATATCGTAACGCCTTACAGGGGTGACCTACTTGAAAAGACAAATTATTATGTATGCTATAAAATTTTCAGACTTATTCAGCTGACAAAATGGTGCCAGATTCCTCATGTACCGCCACGGCACTCCTTTGCGGCTCAAAGACCAACCAGGAGGTCTTGGGAGTTGACGCCTCCGTGAAGGTTCAGGACTGTGCGGCGTCTTTGAAGCCTGAAGCTAGGCTGAACTCCCTCGCTGCTGATGCTTTGAAAGCTGGAAAGAGTGCCGGTATCTCTTAATTTTGTGTATACTAGTCTTAGTACTAATCTGTGGCGAAAGACGCATATATGTGAACGGCACGCTCGTCATAAGCCTTGCTACTCGCGAGACTGACTAAAGAATTCGCGATGACGAGTGCCAGTGCCGAGACGAATGCAAAAGCGCAAGTGTAAACCCGTTATAATTACTGGCCACTACAGGTTGCCACCATCTGGATAATTTTCGGAGTAACCTGAACTGTCAAATTTCCTAACATGTACCTACTTAGATGGATATAGAAAGCCCTAAGGGCGTAGTCGATATTGCAACACAATAACGCTTTGATACTCCCATCCGGAATAAGATTTTAGAACCAGATAATGCTAACCTGTAACTTATTGAAAGTTAATTCCAGAACCTTTTCTGTACCGATAGGTTTAGTAACAACAATGCGAGTGACTCATGCCACGCCAGCTCCTATGTACGCACACACCCCTGACAGGAGATGGGAGTGTGAAGCGAACATGCCAGCCGGGAGTGAGCAGTGCAAGGACATCGCCAGGCAGCTGGTCGAAGACTGGCCTGGGAAGGACTTGCAGGTCATTAGATAAACTGGTGAAGAGAAGTAGAATGGGTGTAAGAACATACTGTACATAGGTATATATTCCTGGTTGTGGTGCTCGTAGTTTCTGATAACCATGATAAAGAGAATATTCGGGTCAAGCTCTTTAAGAATGTTTATGTCGACTATTGCTAGTTTAGACTATGTTGAGAACGATAGAGAGATATTAAGTAATATATGCCAAAGCACATCTAAGGATAGAATGGATTTAAAGATTCATTCAATCTCTCCCCAATAAAAGTCGACACAGGGCATACGCGTATCTCGTATTTGCATTTATATAATTTCACCAAGCAGCCTAGGATCCCTAACCAAACAGCACTTCCTTCAGAGGAGAGCATTAATAACTATTGCTCCTGGTCTGATGATCATGCCAAGTGATATGTTAGAAGCCTGACTTCTTCACGAAAGAAACAAGGTTTAGTGGAGGAGATCTATCTCCATTTAACTTTGCTTCATTCGTATATAGGTACGTATACCTACTAAATAAATTAGTCTTGATGAGCCAGCTCTTTCTGTTTTATTCCAGGTGATCCTCGGAGGCGGCATGCAGATGATGGTTTCCAACTCCTCGGGGTCCTCTTCAGACCCTCTCGACACCTGGTCCTGCAGGCGAGAAGATGGCAGAAACCTAATCAACTCGTACATCCAAGACAAGCAGACCCGCGGTCTGAAGTACAGCTATGTCAGGAACAATCAGGAACTCCGAGACTTGAATATTAATGATACAGATTTTTTGTTTGGTGAGTGAACATAATTATTAGACACTACGAGATGCTCACTGAATTCTTTTGTCCCACTGGTTATCAGTATCACAAACGAAAAAGATCTCCTCATGGACACTTACTTATCATTTTAGGTATCTTCGCCAACGGTCACTTGATGTACGAATTCGAGAGAGACGATGGTCCAAACGGCATGCCCTCAATCGTCGACATGACAGAAGCTGCCATCAAAGTGTTGCAAAAGAATAGTGATGGTTTCTTTCTCATGGTAAATGTTATGTATTCTGAATTTGGCATCATTAAAAATACTACTTTTGATTGGAGATGAGTTGGTACCACGCTGGCCTATAACAAGATATAATTTAATAACAACAAGTTTGTAGAACAAACTTTCCTCAAGAACAAGGTTTCCTAACGATGTTTTCCATAACATTTTTTCACTGGAAAAGTAATTGGTGCACCCACTACTTCATGTATCCTTTTAGTATCTATGTATAAATGGATTTGGCTTGTCAAGGTTGAAGGCGGTAACGTAGATATGGCGCACCATCGAGGCAGGGCCAAGACTGCTATCAATGAGTCGTCTGCGTTTGACGACGCCGTCCAGCGAGCCCTCGCTATGACAGACGAGCGAGATACTCTGCTCATTGTCACCGCTGACCACACGCATACACTATCCATCAATGGGTACCAAGACCGAGGAGCGAACTTGTTCGGTGAGTTGAGTATCAAAAGCTTTGGCTACGAGACTTCACATAATCCTAACCTGTGGGATCGGTGTCGGGATTACGACGCATCGACTATCGTTAGTAGTGTGTCAAGTTACACAACTGCAGTTGTGTTTTTTAGTGCCAACTTGTGATGATGATTGGACGTGACATTTTAAAAAGTGCGAGTTGGCCCGGAGTTATTTTTTTTAGTGGGATACTGCCAGATATAATTTCAGATTTGTAGTCAGTGGGCTCAAGCTTACTAAAATCGTATCTAAAAGAGGAACTACCTAATTAAGCTTCTCTGACATTCCAGGCATAGCCCAAGAGTCACGCTGGGACAGCACCAACTACACAACTCTTTCCTACAGCACAGGGGGACCTGGTTCCATGCATTACTACGCGGAGACCGAATCTGATGGCAAGGTGGAGGTGAAGAGACGAGACCCCAGCCTTGAAGACACTGATGACTTCTACTACGAGCAGGTAGCTGGGATCAGAACGAATGAGAATACGCACGGAGGGGGGGATGTCACGGTTTACGCTCAAGGTGAGTATTTTAAAATATTTTCCTATATAGAAACCTGAACATAAAACTACTTGAATAAAAAAAACAAGTGGATTTGCGCTTATTCCTCGTGCGCGACCAAGCCTAGAAGAATCAGGCTAAAAAACACTGTTTGATTCTAAATAATTCCGATAATTTTTCAAATTTCTGTAAAATTAGGGTCAAAAAAGTCCTGTTGGTTAAAAAACTGACACTAAATCATCAACCATTTTGTAAAACGTATCAGTTTTATTTTAACTTTTAACATGATTTAACATATGTAGGTACTTGCAGGTTATTTTAAACTGTAATATTACTTGGCTATGCTTTTAATTTTTCTTCACTACCTATGCTTATTTGCAGGATCTAGTGCTTTGATGTTTTATTGATTCTTACTATCTGTATATACTTACTTTTTACCTAGATTCACAAACAATACAAATGTAGGGAGAACACGGTTAGTGGTGTGTCCTCCATTAGAAAAGGGGATCTTCCGTCGGGCTGATCCATCTGATCCACTTGCCCGGAGTCCTAGGACCGACAGCTGTTTGTCGGAACTTTTATATATTATGTTCAAGTTGAGTGAAAACTTTGCTTGCGCGATCTAGACGCTCCGATGAAATGCCATCTGTGTATTGACTCTTAGTTGATATGATGTGATGTAACGTAGCTCAGTCATGTAGCGAGAGATGTCGCTACAAATGTATGATTTACGTTTACTAGTTCGTTCTTATTCCAGGTCCGTACTCCCACCTGTTCCATAGCATCCACGAGCAGCACTATGTGTATCATGCCATCTCGTTCGCGGCTAAACTAGGCGAGTACGCACAATCATCGAACGCACATCCTTTTTACACTACCAGTTACATGTTACTTATCTGCCTTATCTTGCTGCTGATAAGTTTTCAAAGACATCAGTAGAACTAATGAGGTAATGAGTTTAATCTATACTAATAAAGTAAAGGGTTATTGTTGTTTCGTACACTAAGACAATTATATGTATGTATGCCTGCCAAAACTTATAATCCGCTCTTTTACATAACGGCTAGCTGCTTCACAAAACGGTAATCCGGCGTATTGTCGCCAAGCCGGATCGTAATTCACATTGTTCGAGCGTTTCGCGTTTTCCAATGCGGCTTACAACGTATAGCCATTTTACAAATTGGAGCGTTGTTTGTAATCTAAGAACTTAACCTATCTTCTGTTACAGTATGACTAAAGCATTGGCAGCCTTTTTGTTAAAAGTATCGTAATGACATTCCGGCTGGACTTCAAAACGCCAAATGCACTGTTTTGTAAAGTGGCTAGCTGTTATGTAAAAGAGCGAATTATACGTTTTGACTACGACATATGCAATAGCATTAATTATTCATTTTTGGTAACTTACTCCATACTTTGATAAACAAAATGTAATCATACTAGTCCTGTAAGTTACTAGGGTACACAAAAATTGCCGTGTGATCTAGGCCCGAATTCGTAGTCAAATAGGGGCTCCCCTAGGGGACTGTTCAGGCGCTAAGTAAAAATTCAAGTACGAATTTAACCTTTATCCACCCAGCCATAAGGCAAATGCTGAATGATGGATTTTGGGGGACTGTTCAACCCAAGATTATGAATTCAGGCTTTAAATAGGCGAGGTAAATAAAACTACAGACAGAACAAAAAAAGATATCTATAATTTCAATGTGCACTCCCAATATTGCGCTGACTAATCAGTAGTCCATGCCGTTCTTTAGAGGGAGTATGTAGTCCTGTCAGTATTTACTCATCCGTCATGGATTCATACTGGCTTCTTACGACACAAAACGCGACAGCAGCTACACCTGAAACAACAGTGAATAGATAAAACGCAAGTAAGATAATTAAGAGTCCATTAGAAGCACCTTTTGGAAAAGTATATAAATAAATATTTCACCACTAGAATAAGCCTTCAGGGTAGACATGGACTGCATTATTATCCCGTTAAGATAAAAGGGCTCTACGTGAAGATTTTGCAACGAACTCGTATTTTATTCCAAAAACTATCGTGAACTTGACTATTCATATTGTAAAAACGGGAATTTTTACAATATGAATAGTGCACGGCGCGACGCGGAAGGAGAAAGTCGCAACCACTCACCCTGATGAAGACTCTCGGAATGAGTCGAAACTTAGTCGGTGCCTTCACCGATAGTGCAGTATGGAAAGTTCCCGTTTTTACAATATGAGTACTCGTATTTAGTCGAAAAAACCGCTCGAGCAAATAAAAAGATAAAAAAGTACTTACCGTCGCCTAATAAATACACAATATTAATCCAGTGTTGTTTAGCTAAGACATAGATAACCAAGATTAAAAAAGGAATGGTGTGTACAATCAGGTAAATCCAACTGTATATCTGGAAAGGGTTCAAGTATTCCGCTTCGTCCTGAAAAAATAACGAGGTGCCTGAGACGCAGAAGGTTGCTGGTTCGATTCCCGCTGCGGGACAAATGTTTGTATAATCTGCATTCATTTGTTTCGTGACTGGGTGTTTTCTATGTATAACATGTATGAATTTACAAAAAAAAAAGTATATAAGTAGTATATCAGTCATGCAGTTCCCATAACACAAGCTCTGCTTACTTTGGGGCTAGATGATGCTGTGTGAAAATGTCCAGCATTATTTATTTATTTTTATTAATTTTATTAGAGTAGTAATAAAACTAAGTACATACTCGTAATACCTAATATTCGAGGTGCTTTAATATTTTGTTAGAGTTATAACAAAACTAAGTAATATTAGTAACTAGTTTCTGCCCGCGGCTTCGCCAGCGTAGTATGTTAATAGAAGTAGCGTATGACCGTCTCCAGGCTTCAAACTTATATCCACCAATTTTTGAGTGAATCGAACCAAGGATTAAAAATTTCCATACAAAGTTTAGAGCTCAACTGCACACCCCAAAGGGTAGCTATGAAAAAAATAAAAAAAATACGTGTATCATTATTCATTTCAAAGTTTATTATGTACCGAGTTTTAAGCGAATCAAACCAAGGAATACAATTTTCTATAGAAAGCTTACCACCTTGTTTAACCCCCTTAGGAGTTTTTATTTTCGAAAACAAGATAAGCTTATGTGTTATTCCAGAATCTAAACTATCTGCATTCAAAATTTCACTCAAAAACCGGTTTAGTAGTTCCGGAGATACGTGGTAACAAACATTCACACACACAGACTTTCGCATTTATTATATTAGTAGGATTAAGTAATATTTAGTTCATCACAAATTGAGATGTTGTAATGTGTATAGTCAAAACAAGCAAAATTCGGTTGTAAGGTACTTTGCCCTAAGATGGCCTTGTACATAAGATAGCCCACTTTAAATAAAATGTATTTCCACTGATTCAAAACCATCAAAATTTCGCGGAAATGTGTGAACGCATCCATAAATAAAATGGCAATTCCAAACGAACGGAAGCAAGCCGCCATTTTGACAGCAGACCATTTTGAGTTTGTTAGTGACGCCGTGTCAGTTTGACGAGTTATAATCTCGCTTCGGTAAATATATTTTTATTTTGGCGTTTTAAGTATTTATTCGTTTGTTTTAACTAGTGGACCTTGAAGAATAAACTTTTGTGCATTTAATTCAACGTAAAGTGTCCTTGCTTTACCTATTCATTGTGAATTTTTTGCTGTTTTAACCATTACCAAAAATGATCCTATGATGGACCACTCCATAAATGGCCCGGGAAATTTATATTATTATGAATTATATTCTTTTGTACTATCTATTAGGAAAAAAAGAAAGGTTTAAAAAGCAAGTAATTTTAATGTGAAACACTATATTAAAACAATATTGCAACCAAAACATGATGGAATTTTATATAATATATAAATATTTTGGTTTTACGGCTATTTTTAGTTTTAATAGATATAAGATGGCCCATGACAAAAAAAAAGTAGATTCAGAACAAGATATTGTTTAATGAAAAACACAAGCAAACCTGACATTCACGTTATTTTTTAAATTTAATATTGCGGGCCATCTTAGACCACTATGTCTATAAGGTGGCCCACAATCGATGATTTTCAAAAATGATTTTTTACAGCGAAATTGTAAAAAGTGGTGAATTTTCAGAATATGGCTTTGGCATATAAAAAACCTACGTCCTACTTACGATTATATCAGTAAATAACCTATTTTCACCAGTTTATAGCTATATGCCAAAATGTGGGCCATCTTAGGGAACGGTACCTTAGTTGGAGTTTTAATAGTACATTATTGCAGAGGCCGTGAAATAGAGCCGAGTATACGAGACAGGCAATTGCCATTTCCGCCAAGGCATTCGTGCTTTCTCAAAAAAATGCAAGGAAAAAAATTATTGTTTCACTTCGTTAATTTGGCTTCCGACTTTAGATCTGTTGAAGAACAGTCATGGATACTGACTGTTTCACTTTGGGAACCTTCGTAACTTAATTTTATTTAGGTCCTATGTATTTATTATCAAAATAACAGAATCGAGACGACATTTTTCTTTACCGCCAATTTTTTTGATGTATATCAGGTAGGGTGTCATATAAGAGAAGTTTGATCACACACTTTGCTTCACTCGCTCAACCGACTTCAAAAAAGGAGATTCTCAACAAGGAACCCTTATATAATTTCACCATGTCCACTACAATACTCGTGGCCCGACACGCACCTGGCTGGTTTTTATTGGTCAGTTCACTAGCGCGCATTTAATTGTGACCATCGCAACTCACGGATATGGGTCCGTATTTATTGCCTTATTCGTATTTTTTTGGATCTAGATTGGACTTTATACTACCTTCAGGTGGCCTTTAAACCCCCCACACTAGAGCTGGCTATACTAATAGCAACTTTCATAAGGATTTTTGTATGGATTTTGATAGTTACCTTCATTAAACCGACCAACATAATGATGGAGACGAGGATGTATACAGACGATGCTGCGATACAAATGGCGCTTGTAATTATGACCAGGGTACGATATTCTTTAAATATTATTTCCTTAGGATCGCTCGAATCATTAGACCTTATAGCCATTCTTAACGTAAAGGAAAATTCCATGACTTTCAAAGAATAGTAGATCTGAAAACAGGTATAAGTTTTTACTATGAATCGTTTTTTATAAAGAGAGCATTTTTAGGGTGTATTCGTGAGGCGTAAGCAATTTGTAAGTTTAAACGCCAATGGACATTCTATTATAGGTCGCAGAATCGACAAACGCTGAAGAAGGTTCTCGAATAGCGACCATGAACCGGACAACGCAGTGTAGGAAGGTCCATCGTATGGATCGATGAAGATCATAAAGATCAAGTCGGTGAATGGACGTGGCTAAGATGGAATTTTACAAGCTGTTGATGATGATGATAAACATCATCAAGCATTATGACTAAGGCTTTACAATGCTTCGGTAGGCTTAGCATTTTAAATACTAGACGCGTCGGATAAATGCAAAACTCCCATACAACGTGCAAAGACTTTGCAGGTGTGAGTAAGACTGCTAGGCATTATCAAGTCTTTATCGCATCTACGGTGAGACGAGAAAAGAGCTGGGATCCACGATAGCGGTTAAGGTAGCGGAGATTCGAGCGGCCCCGATGAAATGCTGCTGGGTGAGCCTGCAGGTCCAGGAAGCTGACTGTCCAGGTGGCTGAGATGGATCTGCGGAGGCTGGTACTGGCTGTTTGATGGGATAGAGAGACGAAGGAAGTAGAAACTGATGATGGCTGATGAAGGTCACTGCAGAAGAAGTCTCTGAGGGTATGAAAAAGTTGGCTTGGCTTACGTCAGTACCTAGTCCGTCGCATAGGACATATCGTAGCACAGCAGACTTGACTAGTGCTAGAGAGACCAAGAACCTAGAGACACTGCTAAATTTAACTTCACTTAAATAGTGTTACCTACCACGGATAAGTATCCGACGAGGTAACATGCAGTCTGCAATGAAAAGCAGAAGCAAATCTTATCATCCTTCTTATAAAGATACATTTTGCGTAACATTGTTGATGTATGGTTTTATTATGCTTCTGAAATATAAGTTTGTATAAACTAAGTTAATAACTCCAAAATTCAACTTATTTTTGAAAACAAACATGTTATATTACTTGTCTTACCTCTGTCAATAGTTAAAATATCCGCATGCCACGCTATGGTAACGCAGGAACTTCTTGTGGGAACGCGTAGACCATGAAGGTTCTCAGCAAAGAGGTCAATTACGAAACTTCAAAATTGCCAATCGAACATGTACCCTATTGTAATGCATATACTCTGTTTTAAAGATGAATTTCCCACAAATATTACACAGTGCATGTCTAATTTAGAGTGGTACCGTGTGTCACCAGCCTTATTCATCATATATCATTCAGCTTACACTGACAATAAAATTATTGTCTGTCATTGGTTGTCATTTAAACAAATTGTTGACATTATTTTCTTCGCTAAATTCATAATTCTGTGTCTTTTGACCAACACCATTTAATTATGCTTGCTTTATTTGAACAAGACGCAAATGTTGAACGAAGGCGTATCTTTACTATACAGGGCGTCCCAAGACTATGCCACATGAAGGGAAAGTACCTTAAATATTGTAGATAGGATATTTAGCTGAAAGAAGACTTTATTTTATTTTTAAAAGTTAGAACCTTTCTTTTGAGATACTATGTTACTAAAGAGGATTTTTTTTGTCTATGCTTTCGATTGCCATCATAAAAATACGTGGTGTTTTTTTCACATTTGAGTCGGTTCGATTCCCAGACGAAGCAAGTAATTTTTAGAAAATCTTTGAATGCAGTATTACTAATTTTTTAAAATAAAATGAAGTCATCTTTCAGCAAAATATCCTATCTACAATATTTAAGGTACTTTCCCTTCATGTCGCATAGTTTTGGGACGCTCTGTATAGAGGAACCAACCACTACAATAGACCATCGACTACCTACCTGGTATTATTCCTATAAATTTATTCTCATAATTACTAACAGAAATAGAATTAAAGCTAAGTGGAACAGTCTATAGAAGATTAGAAGGAACTAGAGGACCAGTCGGCTATGGGGTGGTAACTGTTTAGTTATATTTACGATCCTACATAAATATAGGCCTCGATTCTGTAGTACACTAACTAAACTAAATTTAAACTATCACTCTCTTTAACTGATAGTCCAAGCAAGAAAGAGATAGCTACAATTTTAGTGCTGTCAAATTAGTCAGATTTAAGTTTTCCATACAAATTTAGTCGAGATATCAAAACATGCTGACTATAAACACGAAGAAAAGCGGCACGTAAACTGATTTGATAGCAGCACACAGCATCCATATCGGGGAAATCCGTAGTCTCTGCCTACCCCTCCGCGAAACAGGCGTGAGTTTATGTATGTAGGATGATATATCCAAGCATCCCTAGTAAGTTTGTAGGTACTTATTACCTAAAGCTATATTAAATAATTATTATCTCCATAAATCCAAGCATCCCTAGTCAGATGCGTTAGCATATTATTACTTTCAATTCACCAAAGAGAACAGAATCAACAAAGATCTTGAACGCCGCGTGCCGTTACGATCACTTAGAGCTTACAGAAGGAATTTTTGGTTTCCAATCTCTTTGTAGCTCAAATCATAGGTGCCTTGTTAATCTTTTTTGTTGATCGCCACCGCCCGCGCCGCGACCACCACCACTGCGTCAATTTGATTGGGCCGATAACAGTTGGAGAAGAAAGGTTTTCGAATGACTATCACAAACAGGACTTAGCGTTGTTACTATTCTATGAACAGAACCACACAATGAAGGAAGGCCCCCATATCTTAAAGGTTGCAGGAAGTCCATGGAGGTGGCTCAAGATCGTGCGTCATGGCCTCTGTCTACCTGTAAAATTTTGGAAAACGACTCAATGTGTAAATTATTTATATCTCACTTCACTAAACCTAGTGGTTTTATTTTTTTCTATGTACTTCACTAAGTATTAGTTTAAGCGAAATGTTACTTGTATGGAATAAACTCAGAAAAACATTTAATAAGTGATACCAGTGTCAGAATCTAATGTTGACGTGTTCCTGCTCTTGTTGGTGATTATTAGGGCAAATCCAACGCAAATAAAACTACAAACATAATAAAATCAAAGGATATATTGTCATCGTGCAACAGAAGAGCCTAATAATAGACCCCAGAATCCTCTTGATCTTTGATCAGGGCTCGCCATGAGAAGGTATTGGCTTCTTACGACAAGAAGTAAGTAGATTGACAGTACTGAAACAATCATAATATACCTAATAGCAGAAAGGAAAATAAAACGAGGTAGCCTAGAATTTTGCTGAACTGACGCCTTTTTGACGTTGAATCGTCTATCTTGGTTGATGGATCAGCAAGGTATTTACGTGGGGCATTTCTGTTTCAGTTAATAAAACGACGTACGTAGCCTAGCATTTTGTTTAGCTGACGCCTTTTTGACGTTGAACCGTCTATCTTGGTTGATGGTTGATCAGCAAGGTATTTACGTGGGGCATTTCTGTTTCAGTTAGGTAAACGACGTAAGTAGCCTAGCATTTTGTTGAGCTGACGCCTTTTTGACGTTGAACCGTCTATCTAGGTTGATGGACCAGCAAGGTACTTACGTAGGGCATTTCTGTTTCAGTTAATGAAACGACGTAAGTAGCTTAGCATTTTGCTGATCTGGCACCTTTTTGACGTTGAACCATCTATCTAGGTTGATGGATCAGCAAGTTACCTATGTGGGGCATTTCTGTTTCAGTTAATGAAACGACGTAAGTAGCTTAGCATTTTGCTGATCTGGCACCTTTTTGACGTTGAACCATCTATCTAGGTTGATGGATCAGCAAGTTACCTATGTGGGGCATTTCTGTTTAAGTCATTCTTATTTGAGGCTTATTCTGATTAATATTTGATATTTTTGTTTCTTAACTGTCACACCATAATACACTACTTGCAAATTTGCTGTTTTTTTTAGTCGAAATGAAATTAGATACCTTTTGAGATATCACGTAACTGCTGCCATGTTTTTCCTTTACATTTGAAAATGTGTTTGCAACTGCGTTAGCGTCAAAATATAACAAAGCGTGAGGTGTTTGTCTAGACTAACAGATTTATAATGTAGTTTTGTTTCAACTTATTTGACCAAATGTAACATCAAGTTCCTACGATAAATAATTGAGTATGAATCTGTACTCAATTGACAATCCTTATGAAGTTATTATTAATTGAGTACATACGCAATTAATGTTATTGATTGTTAATACTCACTGGTCAAAGATAAGAACAATATAATCATCATCCATTCAAAAATGTAGGAGATTATGATTCTAAGCGGTATTTCCATCACCAAGTTAACCACGGAGAATATCAAATAGTGTTTCACGTATTTCGGCTTGTCCTGAAACAATTATAACAATAAGAACTATAATTAGTTAATTAGCTGAATTTTAGACAGAATTAACATGTACTGTTTCATCCTACATAGCCCAACAACCATTCCTTATGTATCCTATACTCCTGCAATAGCCCATATTTCTAATAGTTTTTATCAGTGACCAGCCATACAAGATTACCTATTATATAATTTATAATTATACAAAAAGGTCTCTTTGTGTTAGCGTAGAGGAATCGGCGTAAATTCACTTTCAAATTTGAAATTCACGTAATTTTTAAGTTGACGTTTCTATATGATCCTTGTGATTTCGATGAATAAAAACCTTTGACTTTGACTTTGAGCTTCCGACTCCATTAATGCTAGTAAAGGTTCCAGGGATAAGCCTGAGATAAAAAATGAATAAAATGGAATAATAATAATAAAATTCATTTATCCTTAGTAGGATAAATCCATCCATCTATCCTCACAAACTTCGCGTTTATGATATTAGTATATCATAAACGCGAAGTTTGTGAGGATGGATGTTTGTTATTCTTTTACGCAAAAACTACTGAGTGGATTTTGATGACACTTTACAGTAATATAGCTTATACATCAAAATAACACAGGCTACTTTTTAACCGGTTACCACGTGAGCGAAGCCGTGGGCAGAAGCTAGTAGGCTTCGCCCGCGTGGTATGTTAATAAAAGTAGCGTATGGCCGTCTCCAAGCTTCAAACTATGTCCACCAACTTTTGAGTGAATCGAACCAAGGATTATAATTTTCCACTCCAAAGTTAAGAACTCAATTGCACACCCCCAAAGGGTAGTTTTGAAAAAAAAATAAAAAATACGTGTTTCATTATTTATTTTAAAGTTTATTTGTACCGAGTTTTGAGCGAATCAAATAAAGGAATACATTTTTCCATAGAAACTTTACCACCCTGTTTAACCCCCTTAGGGATTGATTTTCGAAAATAAGATTAGCCTATGTGTTATTCCAGAATCTAAACTATCTACCTATATTCCAAATTTCATCAAAACGAGTTTAGTAGTTACGGAGATACGTGGTAACAAACATTCACACATACAGAGTTTTTCACATTTATTATATTAGTAGGAAGTAGGATAGTAGGATTGTCTTACCCGATGCAAACCGATCAGCAGGAAAATAACGAAAGCGATGCATAAGACCATTAATATTATACTATAGACACCCGCAACAATGATCAATGTACTGTGATCCTTGTAAACCTGTTGCGGATTCTCCGATACCGTGGCCTTAACAGCATTTTTGGTCAATAAAATGGCATCGACTAAGCCATAAACTTGGGCGATCTGAGAACAAAAGATTTTTTTTATACAATTAAAGTGACAGAGAAGCCACCCGTTGGTAAACGGATACCGTACAGATTCTCGAATGGCGACCACAAACCGAAAGCCTTTTATCATCAGATCGATGGATTACATCTAGATTAATGGTCTTACAAATTTTAAGTAGCCGATGAGGTAGCATCCAATCTTCAGCTCTATGCAGCAACAACATTTTTTGACTACGCAGCAATCGTTTGTAGCTGGTGCAACCGCCTGTGACGTAACCTCTTCTGGTGGCGCCATTCTAAATACCTCTCAAAGTATACTGAAAATGAAGGTCCACACGTTACTTGGAGTGGTGTGATCAACCATACTGATAATTCGAGTGTAGGTAACAGTTGGATGACCAAAAGTGATATGCTCTGTAGTAGGCGGTAGTTACTTTGATGTATTGGATTTATGCTTTCTTTTTTGGTATCCTTATAATTTAAGTAAAACTGTTGACTTTTTGCCTAGTATTCTGTGGTTAAATTACAGATCACAGACTGACTCTCTAGTTACAGATTTAAGAAAATCTGACAACCATCGACATTAAACGTTGTGGTTCTTCCTCTAGGATGGACATAATCCACGAAACCACAATACTATATGCGAAAAGCGTAGTCTATGTTCCACTACATCTTTGTTACAATCCTACTACTATTATAAAAGCGAAAGTTTGTGAGGATGGATGTTTGTTACTCTTTCACGCAAAAAACTACTGAACGGATTTTGATGAAACTTAAACTAATATAGCTTATAAATCTGATAACATATAGGCTACTTTTTATCCCGGTACCACGCGGGAGAAACCGTGGACAGAGGCTAGTCTGTACAAACTTATACAGCGTAGTTTCGTACCACAGAGTAAATAGCCACAACGTTTTTCCGTACTTCTAGATCCTGCACGTAAACATAATGATAAGAAATCGCGTCTATTCCCACCTGTTCTGTTGAGTAGTTCTGTCGGTAGAACTATTGGGATTTGTTTTCCCATTAGTTCTATTCACAGAACAAATGGAAAATGAATTCCCAGTTGTTCTGTTCACGAATCTTGTAATTCAAAAGTACTTCTTCACTATGCAGTTTGCAATTATTACCAAGTACGGGCCACTTGAGGTATCTATTCTTAATTTATGATTACTGATGACAACATCATGAAATTCGTGTTTCAAGGGTTTCAAGAGTGCAGTGGACAATACTAATTCTAATTTAAATATAATCAGTTAATGATCGAGTTTAATGTGTAAGTTTAATATAATAAGTCGTGGCCGCGGTCGCGTGTTGCTCGAAAATGGTTTCGAATATTACCGGCTCTCTAAATATCAAAATTTTCAAACGAAATGGAGATGTGCCATGTACAAGAAAACCAAATGCAGTGGATCAGTTACCACTTCCGAAGTAATTACTTTTTTAATAAGTCATGGTATGCGTCTATTCCCACCTGTGGACCAAACTTCACATACATTTTTTTATACTCACTGTATTTTTAATTTGTATTCTAGGATGAAAAGAAAATAGGTAAACATGTCGATCATGACACTACCTGTATTCCAGACACAAGCAAAGAAGTCATGTCCGTTATAATCCACAATAGTGTTGATGAAATGATGATAGGCAGTGTACAAAAAAACAGTGGCTACTTTAAAAGGCACGGGAATAGATCATCAAAGAGTTGCCCAGCTTCGATCAAATTAAGTTGTCGATTTACAGAAGGAGAAATAAATTAAATACATTTCAGATATAAGCTACCTAAATGACACTGTAAATGTTAGAAATACCTGTGCCGTTTTCCAAATTCATGTTGGCAATTCATATTGTAAAAACGGGAATTTTCACGTACTGCACTATCGGTGAAGGTACCGACTAAGTTTCGACTCATTCCGAGAGTCTTCATCAGGGTGAGTGGTTGCGACTTTCTCCTTCCGCGTCGCGCCGTGCACTACGTTTACAACGATGTTGGCAGTTTACAACGATGAGAGCGAAGGCGTCCGTATTTTATTTTTTTGCACTATAGGAAGCAGGCTCTCTTACGCAAAAAACAATCTTCTTTGCAGACGGCACTTTCAAAATTTGTCCGGTACCTTTCACAGAGGTTTACACCATTCATGCAGATCTCGGAAGCCCTGAAGATACTTTCAGTTTGATGCCCCTAATATATGAAAATCTTAATCACAAAAAAGCACACTGTTCAGTCTAATAAAAACACAGATTACAGATTGGAATCCTTCCATTTTCATTACTGATTTCGAGGAAGCCGCCATTCAAGCCATTGCTGATGTTTTCCCAAATGCCGAGCATCAGGGATGTTACTATCATTTCTCAAATAAACTGTGGAGAAAATCAAAGCAATTGGTCATTCCGAACGTTATTAAATATTTGTTCCCCTAATTAAAGTAAATTGTTTATTTTCTATCGACAGAACTACGTAGCAGAACAGGTGGGAATAGTTGAGATTGAAGCCAGGTATAAACCATAGTCTTATAAGTCACAGAACTACAGGGATTTTTTTTTCACATTAGTTCTGCCGAAAGAAATACTCAACAGAACAGGTGGGAATAGACGAGAAATCGCTGTAAACCAAGGAGGCCTTAGGCACGAAACCTATAATCTTTTGCACGGTAATAAGGGGGATTTTTCAATTCAATTTCTCACGACATTATTTCCATGGACAAACAATCGTTAGAAATATCCTGGAACTAAAAGACTAATGTCTACAATTAGTCTTCTTAAAGGCTTCTATCACCTTTATCAGATTCAACTTTAAGTTGGGCTAAAATAACAAAGTGATGGATTAGAGTATCTAGGACAGGAGAAAGTATGTGAGCAATAGAACCCTCATCTAGACCACTTTCACACAGAAACTACTGAACGGATTTTGATGAAACTTTACAGTAATATAGCTTATACATCAGAACAACACATAGGCTACTTTTTATCCGGGTACCACGCGGGTGAAGCCGTAGGCAGAGGCTAGTATGTACATATATAAATAAGCGTATCATACCGTCAGTTAGTGTCCCGTCCAGAACGTAGCATAGGGCGGGTAACATTTCAAACTAAATTGAGGACCTCTATGGTGTAGAGGACGGGTAGCCGGCTGCGACGCATGAGGTGCGTGTTCGATTCCCGCTGCGGGACAAATTTTTGCATGTGCTGCAGATATTTGCTCCTGGTCTGGGTGATGTGGTACCACGGTACTCGTAATTCCTGATACCCACGACACAGAGAATCCTAGGGCCGAATTCATAGTCAAATAGGGGATCCACCAGGGGACTGTTCAGGCGCTAAGTAAAAATTCACGTGCTAATTTTACCTTTATGCAACCAGCCATAAGGCAAATGCTGAATGATGGATTTTGAGGAATTGTTCAACCCCTGACTATGAATTCAGGCTCTAGTGTGGTGTCAGGGCTAGGTAATTATGTATGTCTCTATTGGGCGTTTATATTATTTATTAATCAATAAATGTAAGTACATAATTACATTTTACAACCTTCGAAATTTAGCTTAGGAATAGACCGCAAACTCCTCCTGGTCTTTCCTCAGGGCTTGTCATGACAAAGTATTGGCTTCTTACAACAAAAAAGAAGTAAATTACCAGAACTGAAACAATCAATACCTAATTATAGTAAAATGAAGGTAATTTGATTAAAGTGTTATCCCACATTTTTGGAAAATATCAAGATTGTATAATCCCTAACATTATCAACGCAGACGGGACGCGAACCCACGACAACCCCCTTAGTTGATATCACATCCTGGGGGGCTAGACAAATACCACTTTCTGTTGAAGTTAACGCCTGCGGAAAGATAGAATTGTATGGAAATGTCACGTGACATTTTCGCAGCAAATGTCATTTGCTGCTTCATCTTTCCGCCGGCGTTAACGTCAACAGAAAGTGGTAATTGCTAGCCCCTAATCAAAAAAAAATTGACGTAAGCGCTGCGTAGGTTCGATTCCGTACGTTGCAATTCATTAGTAGCTCGGGCCTAGTATATGAACAAACAGTATATAAATTACTTTACAAAACCATGTAACGTTTAGTCTACCAGTATTCCTTCACTGACTAGTCCGCCTCCAAGCAGTAAAAATTGACAGAAATTGGCCAGTGAAATTACAGGGTCATGTAACTTTCCACCCATTATGTCTCAGATTATGCTAGTAATCTGGTAGTATCTATACAAAAAAAATAAGAAAGTATATAGATACTTTTCAGGGGACCTATCTTACATAAGAGACGAGTGTGTTAAGTACGCAGGTACGTAGAAAGTAAGTACTTATCAGGGAACCTAACTTACTATGAGACAAGTGTGTTAAGTACGCAGATACGCACTTACAGTTGACGTGTGAGATGTAAAATGAAGAATACTCTTTCCGAAGAAATATGTTAACGTAAACTATTGTTAGCGGGATGATAAACACTAGTTGAACCACCGTGAACATCAAATAGTACATAACGTAATCCGGCTCGTCCTGAAAAGTAGATATATATTAACAAGGGAGATGGTATTTTTTTTCTGTGTAAGATGACATGAAATACCCGTTATATTTCTACTAGCTTCTGCCCATGGTGTCGCTCGCGTGGTACCAGGTTAAAAAGTAGCCTGTGTGTTATTCTGATGTATAAGCTATATTACTGTAAAGTTTAATAAAACCCGTGGGCACGCGGGCGAAGCCGTGGGCAGATGCTAGTAATATAAACGCGAAAGTTTGTGAGGATGGATGTTTGTTCCTCTTTCACGCAAAAACTACTGAACGGATTTTGAAGATACTTTACAGTTATATAGCTTATACATCAGAATAACACATAGGCTACTTTTTATCCGGATACCTTGCGGGCGAAGCCGCGGGCAGAAGCTAGTATAGTAATAAGTCTTATGAGTTGTATTGTGTTATTGTTTAGACTATTTACTTAATTTTTGTAAGACTTTCATTCAGACTTTCGTTACCTGGTGCAATCCAATTAGCAGAAAAATAACGAAGACGACGTTTAGAAGTGCTATTAATATAGAAATGCTGGTACCCACGATGATGATGGTAGTGCCGCCATTATTGTAAAACAATTTGACGTAATCTATTACACAACAAACGTTGTAGATCTGAAAACAGGTAAGCGGTATATTTCCAAAAAAAAAATGTATGTAGATAGTAAATCAATCAGTTTTATTTAATTGTGTTTTATTTTATTATTGTGAAAAATGTCCAGCAATATTTATTTAATATTATATTTATATATATATTTAATATTTATTTAATAAATAAATAAAACTGGTAATTTTTCGCACAGCATCATCTAGCCCCAAACTAAGCAGAACTTGTATTATGGGAACTACGTGACTGATATACTACTTATATATATTTTTGTAAATACATACATATTATAACATAGAAAATACCCAGACCCGAGACAAATATTTGTAGATCTTACAAACATTTCTCCCGCGGCGGGATTCGAACCCGCAACCATCTTCGTTATTATTATTTAGTATTTATTTATTGATAAGTACTCAATATTGATTGGTCGTTAGTAGTTCCTGATAGCCAGGACACAGAGAATCCTAGTGTGGGTCAGGAGTATGTATATAAGTTACGTGTTGCATGTTTATTTATTACTATTTAAATAAACATGCAACACATTTATATATTTTTTTAGTTTATTGTGCCACCGGCCATCCTCGGCCTCGACCCACCGCGTCGCATCGCTGCCCGCGCTTTAACTTATTTTGCTAAACTCCTAAGAGTCGTAACATGATGTTAAATAGCCTGTAACCTTTTTCAAGAATTGGGCTATCAAATGCAAAAGCTCCAAGGATTAGCGCTATCAAACAAAAATACAAAACACAAACAGTTGGAATAACTAATTGTTCCGTGAATGTGATTCCTTAGTACACCAATACAACATCCGGGACGTGATAGGCCTGCAGTTTAATTGTTAAAATGTAGTCTTTGTCTTTGGTTTTCCTGTGACTGTAGCTTCCGCTCTCTATAATGTAACTGATTGTCTCTGTCTGTTGGTTTTTACAAGATCCCCTTGTTGCAATGTTGTCATCATAAGTTACGCGCATATTTTCTCGAGTCCCTAATTATAACAGTGTAGGGTTACGCTCCCACATCACACCATAGATTAAGTACTAAGTGTAATATTAAACTATTCTCATATTGTAAAAACGGGAATTTTCACGTACTGCACTATCGGTGAAGGCACCGACTAAGTTAAAAAAAATCCCATTTTTACAATATTAATAGTCAAGTTCACGATAGTTTTTGGAATAAACTATTCTCATTCATAAGTGCGACCAGTCTTCAACTGGCGCTCAATTAAAGTGCTCGTACTGTATCGGCCTCGAATACCTCTATTCTTAACTCCTACTTAGCTAAAACCAATAACTAGGCAGTTCAGGTACATAGGTAGCGGTGAAAAAACTCAAAAACAGCAATCTACATGAATATCAAATATATTTCTTCGCTACCCAATAATATATAATATATATATTGTGATACGTGCACCTGTATTTAATTTCATCATCCAGAGCCAGACCATCCACTTCCACGCACGTTGAGAATACTCTGCTCAACACAAACTCCTCAGCTTTATTATTTGTACCCTAGTATAGATTTATTTGTTATTTCCGTGAGCATTATTGACTGTGCGTTTAGTTAATTCCTGTTCCTGTTTGAATCGATGCTGATGCTAGACCAGTAGGTGTACGACTCTCTTTAAATAATTGTAAGATCCGCTGGATGCAATCTGTCCGATGCGTACCATGCGGACCTATGGCCGCTTACCGTAAAATTTCTAGCTCCAGTTTTCACCTCGAAAAACTTGGTATAAATGACGAATATAATACCAAAGTAACACTGCTGAATTATTCAGTCTTACCATTTCTAGGTATCCGATGATAAAGCAACCAATCTTAAGTTTTATACAACAGCAGCATTTATGAAAAACACAACAGCCGGTTCGTGTCGGTTCCACTGCATCTGGAGATGACATTGTTCTGCTGATATTTATGCTAATAAGTTTACGTCTGCGAGCTACGTCGAGTGATTGATCAGTTGATCACTGATTGTTTTAGGCCGGTCTAACTTTACTTCATATTGTAATCTTTATTGGGTTATTTATTTCATGTACCCATTATAGGCCGAAACGTAGTGGTTATTTCCTCTATGGGCCGAATTAGTTCCTCTATGATGTAAACAGACTTACAAGGGATGCTGGATGTGAACATCAGTCATAGACTTAGGTACTAGGTATGCTAAGACATCACAAACTAGATGCCAAGTCTGTGCTTACTATGTAGGATGCTTAGGTAGGTACGCATAGATAAAACACTACCGAAGAGAAAAATAAGTAAACCAAATGAACACTATTATAGATCACAACACTAAGCCATAGAGGAACTAACCACTACATTTAACATAGACTATAATTATATTAATAACAGTCATTGTCATTCATGATTATTTTCATAAACGTTGGGATTCCTTTGATTACCCTGGTACATATAGTAGTCTGTGCCTTTGATCACCTAAGTAATAAGGAGGCGGCAGTGGCGGTCAATATTTTCATGCGAACTGACAAACATTTGTCAGTTCGCGTGAACCCCCACCGCGTCAGTTTAACCGTACCTATCTATAGTTGTTTTACATTTTGTAAGGGAAATTTGTGTTTCTACTGTGTTCGGCTAGGGGCGATTACACTATCATCGGATGGGATGAATCTTATCACGCTAAATTATAGACTGGATGGGCCATAGATGGACAATGCGAATTAATGAAATTGGTTTCCCTTTGGACGTTCCGTTTTTTGGACGGATGGGTCATTCAAATGGGGAACTAGTGTCAAAATTGGTTGCTATCTCGCTAGCCATGAGTTGTGTGATCGCCCGCTGATCCAAGTTTGTGAACATTACTTTGGTGTCACAGATAATATATCACCACAGATCCCGCGAGCATTATTATCATTATATATACCTTTCTGATAAACGGTCATGTTTTGAAATCGATGAATCCAAGCTGCCATTAAAAAGTTAGTTATCATTGTTTAAATAATATACCTATTTTTTTCTTTTTTATAATTATATTTTTCTTATATTATAACTTATAAAAAAAGTAGGTTAATGCTAATTTATAACAAAAACTATACCTTAAATAAGAAAAACAGCTGTCTATTATTGTTATTTCGTAATCATAAGCACAAATAACACAATGTAGGATTATAGACATTATAAATATAAGCAGGTAGGTATTTGTACATAATTTAACGCTGCCTTATAACTGGTAGGTATTAAATACATTTCTATCGGTACCAACTCTATCCAAAAAACCGTAGAAAACAATAATAATTAATGAGTATAGAAGGTATATTTATAAGGAAATATCTTAACATAGGAAGTTACATAGTATTTTTTTGTACGATGCTATATATTAAAAAAAACAGTATTTATTGAAAATACAACAAACCTAGTAATACATGTAAGTTATGTTCTTATTCTTGACACTTTATAAAAAACATATGGACAACATTAGTACCCAAACTAGCGTAGTCTGTGGTATGGCGTACTAATACCCTCCGCCTGGCAAAGTAGTGGAAAGGCTGTAAATAAGATACGATCATGTATAGGTATATACCTAAGTAACAAATATTATTTTCTGTCAAAATGCAACATTCGTACCTATCAAAATATTTAATATGTAACATAACTATAAAAATAACCATATGGCAACATTACCTACTTTTAGACGAGAAAAAATATTTAATAATGTGATTTTAATACTCATATTGGTGTGAAAAAAAAACACAGGTCTATCGAATTAAAATACGTAGGTACTTCGGTTTTGCACGATTAAAGTTTACCCTCAAAATACAATGGGTTTTTTAATGTGTTACATCTTCATTACGATAAAGATCCGTACAACTTTTAGTGATCGTGAAAATTTGAAAATAGTAATAGGCTATTTTTATTCGGTGGACCCAAAAAAAGCGATTATTTTCCTATAGAACATGTGTAGACTACAACTAATGACATCTAGGTAGGTACTTTAATGTGCTGTTACTCTAATTTTAAATGTTACACACTGTCATGTGGAATGATCATTGTTTTCTACGTGATAGCACACAAAAGAGCAACATTTTTCGTCCATTCGCTCATGCAACACGTTTACTTAGACTATGACCCTCTTTTTCATAATCACTCACTAACTTTAGCAGCGTGCTAATTGTTGTCCGCGTCTATCCTTTATTTAGTACTAGCCTCTGCCCACGACTTCGCTCGCGTAGTACCCGGATAAAAAGTTGCCTATGTTATTCTGATGTATCCTACTAATATTATAAACTTGCAAGTTTGTGAGGATGGATGTTTGTTACTCTTTCACGCAAAAACTACTGGACGTATTTTGATGAAACTTTACAGTATCTGATGTATAATAGCTTATACATCAGAATAACACATAGGTTATTTTTGTCCGGGTACCACGCGGGCGAAGCCGTGGGCAGAAGCTAGTAAGCTATATTACTGTAAAGTTTCGTCACAATTAGTAGTTCAGTAGTTTTGGCGAACGGATTGTGACGAAACTTTGAATGGATGTTTGTGAAAATGAGTCACAAACATCCATCCTCACAAACTTTCGCGTTTATAATAGTAGTAGGATTATAAAAGGACAGAGTTAGAGGAAAAAAACCTTCTTAAGTTAGTGAATGATTATGAATAAGAGGTAGGTATGACGTTTGGTAAAATTACTAAAAAATATAGAAATAATTACGAGTAAAGCACACATAGAAAAATGACAAAAAGCAATAGATTAGATTTAATGGAGTCTTCAGGCGGCGCTGTAGATGGCCGGTCCTCGTGCGGGGCTCCTCATGGCAAAGTACTGGCTCCTTATGACAAGGATGAAGTAAATTGACAGAACTGAAACAATGGACATAATTCAGTGATTATTGATAGAGTGGTTGAAATGTGCGAAGGTCTTCGAGTATACTTGGGCAATCCGGCGTTTGTAGTCCTGACCTGACACTACAATTATCTGTGGCGTATGTATCAGGATCTATGAGTATCGTGGAACCACACGTACCTACGTTTGTTTTTCCGTCGATAAATTCTGAACCGTTTATTCAATCTTAATGAAACTTGGTCAAAGGTTGTTTGGAAGAAGTCTAAAGTGATAAGACCGAACATTGCATTTCTTTTGTTATTTTATAAGTTTAATGATATTCATGCTTCTGTGGCGAAGCTAATTAATTTTATTGATTGGGTAAAAACTCATCGAAACTTATTGAACCTGATATATACAGGGTGTCTCAGAACATGTAAACTAACCCGAAAGGTCACCTATGTTATATTTAGTACCTATATTAAAACATATTATACTAAATATTATATTCTCTTCGGGTATGAAACTGCATAAGTTTTTCTATAAAATAAATCTCATTCCCAAAATCTTATAGTCACGAAAATAACTAGAAATTGTTTGAATATATATAATTTAATTCTGAATTCCCCATACAATTCAGCATAACATTATTATATCTAAGAAGTATTTAGGTTAAAGGTCTAATACTATGTATATTAAGCAGTTAGTATATCAGTCATGTAGTTCCCATAGCACAAGCTCTGCTTACTTTGGGACTAGATGATGCTGTGTGTAAATGCCCAGCATTACTTATTTATTTATCATAGATAGTCATTCTTACTGATGTTGAGGATATTCTGAATGATGCTGCCGCTGGTGGGTTTGCCTGTCGATACAATCACGATCAATGCCAGGATCGATAGCACCACGAATATGCAGGCGTAGATCAGGTAAGCCTTAACGTGGCCTGGCTTGTTCTGAAAGATAAAGATTAAACTGGTGAGTTTTTTTTTGTACATATTTTATTATCGCTACTTAGGTAAGTAATAAATAGCATAATTCTAATAAATCAGCACCATAGGTTTTGCTCTGTTCACACTAGGACTTTACAGTCTGTATGGCAGGGACAGGGATTGATTATAATAATATATATAATAATATAACACCCAAAAGAGACATAACTCTTAAAACTAGGTCCCGGAACAAATATCTGCAGAGCATGCAAACTCTATGTTCGGTTTCCCCAAACAAGTGTATGGTCTGGGTGTTTTCTACGTATGATTATGTATCTATAAAAAAAGTATATTAATTAGTCACGAAGTTCCCATACCACAAGCTCTGATTGGTTTGGGGCTAGATGATGCTGTGTCAAAAATGATTAGCATTATTTTTTACTAGCTTCTGCCTACGGCTTTGCCCGCGTGGTACCCGGATAAAAAGTAGCCTGTAAATGTGTTATTCTGATGTAAGCTTTATTACTGTAAAGTTTCATCAAAATCCGTTCAGTAGTTTTTGCGTGAAAGAGTAACAAACATCCATCTTCACAAAGTTTCGCGTTTATAATAGGAAAATATATTTTTTTATAATATTTAGTAGTAGGATAAGTAAGATTATGAATAAGTTAAGTTTACCTTATGTAAGCCGATCAGCAGTACAATGATGAAAGTGAGGAGAATGATCACGACGAGGAGTATTAAACCAGATAAGATCATGATCATCAGCCCAGCTGATTTAGAGTCCAGGTCCTCCGAGTCAGCCGCCATCACAACTCCACCGAAGGATATGCCGATGATGCTCATTATGGCCAGGCCGATGTACCCAATCTGGAAAACAAAGGGGTTTTAACCGATTTAAAAAAAAAATAAGGAATTATTATCATTTTAAGAAGTATTTTTATTGTTTTATGTGCCACTCATCTTATGGGCAAAGGCCTCCTCCAACCGTTTCCAAAATTCGCTTTGCTGAGCTAGGCGAGTCTACACCTAACTCAGAGACTCACCTAACTAAACTAATTTCTCGCTGCAGGCGGAGTCATACTAAATTATCGTTTTATAATACCAAGTGCTGTAAAATTTAACGGTGATATTTATTTATTTATTTAAGCATACATTCCACGTCACAAATATATTAAAAAATACAATATCTAAAATACAGTTTTGATCTGGTTAGGAACATAACTTATGTGCGCACTCCGAAACAATATAATGAGTAGGTAACAGTGTTGAGCAAACAAACAACTGTGGAGTATGTTTGAGAAACATATTTATAAAAAAATAATGAATAAAAACGATATAAATGAAGTAACTTAAGACAAAAACAATTATAAGAAAACTAGAAATTACAATAATCTATCTACTATCTACCTATAATCATACATCAGGGCTTAAGACGCCACTATGTATGAGCGTCAAATCCCCCGTGATAGAACTAGATGTCGCCACTAGTAGATTATATTGCGTTATCGAAGCGTTTTGCCCAGTCCCTTATGTATTATAATATCTGTGTTATTATGTAGACTGCCTGAACAATCCAGCTCAGTTAACAAACAGTGGCAGAGAAAATGGCTACACATGAATCATAAAAATATTTTATTCAAACAGTAGCAGGGAAAATGGCTACACATGCATCATAAAAATATTTTATTTACCGGCAACGCAAGGAACAGATAAATGCACTTGGGGTAAAAAGTTATTTGGAACTTTGATTGCTAGTTTGTCCGGCACCATTTTTCTATCAAAACTAATTAAAATAACTTACCAAGGACAGGTAGGCGATGATAAAGCATCCTGTCTTCAAATCTATGCAGAAGCAGCATTTGTCGAACACGAACGCTCCCATGTTGATTCTGAAAATAGGTACACAAATTTATTATTGAGTGAAGAATAATACGTACAAACAAAATACAGGTGAGGTTTCCGTGAGGGACCGTGAGGGAAATATCTAATATCTACTTAGTTAGGTTCGCAAAAAAGTCACACTGAAATCTGAGTACCCGTTGTTCATCCTACGCATTTCAATCTCAAAGTTTACCTCTGGCAAACTGAGTTATCCCTCTGGTGTTGAAAGCGTCCATAAGTTACGGTAATCGCTTACCAATAGGTGGGTTACCAATAGACGCTAGTACTTAAATAAAAGTTTAAGTTCTAGCGTCAGTAGTCAGAAGTACCCAAGATCCGGTCCATCCTATGATGGTTCTTGGAGTCTGAACTCAAGTCAGAGGTCGTAAACTGAATATTTTGAGCTCCAATCAAAGTTTCTAGTAGCAAAAATGCTCAGGGTCCCTTCAAACAAGTTTCAAGATGATTCTGAAAATGGCAGCACCAATTTTCCCCGAACATAGCTAATTAGTAATAATCATCTTGCAAACTCTTTCACACAGAAATAATACAGAAAAACAGGAATAGTAAACACACTATGACCTCAAAATTAAAGCACCCTAAACTCAAGTCAGAGGTCGTAAATTGAATATTTTGAGCTCTAATCAAAGTTTCTATCAGCAAATATGCTCAGGGTCCCTTCAAACAAGTTTCAAGATGATTCTGAAAATGGCTGCACCTATTTTCCCCGAACATAACTAATAAGTAATAATTATCTTGCAAACTCTTTCACACAGAAAGACTACAGAAAAACAGAAATAGTAAACACACTATGACCTCAAAATTAAAGCACCCTAAACTCAAGTCAGAGGTCGTAAATTGAATATTTTGAGCTCTAATCAAAGTTTCTATCAGCAAATATGCTCAGGGTCCCTTCAAACAAGTTTCAAGATGATTCTGAAAATGGCTGCACCTATTTTCCCCGAACATAACTAATAAGTAATAATTATCTTGCAAACTCTTTCACACAGAAAGACTACAGAAAAACAGAAATAGTAAACACACTATGACCTCCAAATTAAAGCACCCGTCTTTCCTTTGTTGGTCGTGTTAATATCAGCTGTGCTTACTACCAGTAGTTACCCGGGCAATAATATATTCTCATATTAAAAATATTAATAATTTACTTTCTCTCACAAAGGTTTATTAGACCAGGTATAGGTCCTTAACTATTTGAAATGAAAACTAATAAAAAGAAAGCCTGTTTTTTGAGAGACTGGTGCCTGAGATAGGTTTTAGGTAAACCTGTAATTACACTGACAGGCTGACAGGCCTAGTAGTAAGATGGTATATTTTTTACCCGCTGTGGATACCTAGGTACCAGTATTCATACGGACAATAAACAATTATACTTTTCCGATACTAGTTAAGATAGGACGGGCCCAAAGTAAGTGATGCTATCCGTGAAAACTATCAAAAATAAATAACCTCAAACTAAGCAGAGCTTGTGTTATGGGAACTACATGACTGGTATTATACTACCTACTTATATATTTTTTGTAAATACATACATTATTATGCATAGAAAATACTCTGATATAAAATGAATGGAAATACTTTATTGTACATCTTAAGATATAAACAAAATAAACATTAACACGGTCATTATAAAAATACCTATAGTAGTATACGGTTTGTTTGTGTAAGTTCTGAGATTGTTGCTGATTGAGATTGTTTGCGTAAATTCTGTTACCAATGGTTATTTTTTTTTATGTAGTTAATTTATTGTAAGTAAGTACTTACTTACAATAACTATTTATTGTACGACATAATATTTAGAACCTTCTTTGGGAGAAGCCAATGGTTCTTGAAATATAGTTTCTACTAGTTCAGGAGCCTATGGATTCATATACAATTTGTAACATTTTATTATGATAAAGTTACAATGGGCGGTCTTATCACTTAAAAGCAATAACCAACCTTTGGATGGAGAGGATTATATATGATTTTAAAGTGGCCGGGGGTTTACTTTATAATTTCTGTAAACTACCTTAAATGATAATAAAGAAATAGATATTGACATTTAGACTAATTGGACATATCTAAGTGGATATGACCATAAAGTAGGTAAATGTGGGAGACCATAAACGTGTCTATCCAACACAATGAATGAGGTATCTACCTAATTCAATTCTAATTCAAGGCCACCCATAAAAGTGACAAAAGCGTCACAGAGCCATTTTTGGAGTTCCGCAATGCTAGAGCAAACGTTCCAAATGTTTTTAAATCGTTAAATGATCAGTATGACTTTAAACTATCAGATCTCTAAATATGCGACTTTGTGCTAAAAAATATAAATTGTTTAAATAATTGGTCCACAACAAATGATATAATTTATAATTTTGAAAATTCTCTTTCCAAGAAGTCAAAAATTTATTCATCAATCTTTAGAATATCTCAGAAAGCAAACCTACACTTGACACATGAAAATTTGCGTGTATCTTCCAAAAACAAAATTTATAACGAGAGTTGAGAAAGATATGTTGAGATGGTTCGGGCATATAGAAAGGACGGGATGAAAGAAGATTAACAAAACAAGTATACAAGGCGAGCGTGAATGGGATAATTGGAAGAGGAAGGCCTCGGCGAACATACGCTGACCAAATTAGAGACATTCTAGAAAAAGGCCAGGTCAGACGTACACTAAACCGCCGAGCTTGATGAGGATGAATGAAGCGAAAGAAGTATGCCAGGATCGTAGCAGGTGGAAATCCTTGGTCTCTGCCTACCTCTTTGGGAAACAGGCGTGACTATTATGTATGTATGTTGTTTCAGTAATTCAGAGTTCCTTCAATATACGGATACGGAAAAACTAATCAATATATTTTGTAAATCTCTGACGATGCATCATCTGCTTATGAAGTGGAGAAATGATCAAAGGAGGAAAATTATCACTTTTTCAATGGATCACGGAAAAACATTCGCGATTGGACTTGCTTTGATTAGTATTGTAATCAAAGTCGAAGTCAAGTCAAAATTCATTTATTGAATAAACCACAATGATCACTTTGAAACGTAGATTGTTTTTACTGCCTGTTCCTCCGCGACTAAGCTAGTAAAGAAAGGCAAGGAAACAAGGCTGTTTTTAATGATCCTTGTACATAACAATTTTGGGGCATTTTTAATCCCAATAGTTTTTATCATCTAAAGTCTTGTTTAATTACGTTTTTAAATTTTGTATATATTTTGGGAGTTTGTTATAAAAGCGTACACCTTGCTCTTTAAACGATTTACTAACTTAATGGAGTCTACAAGTGGCAACAGCGAGTTTATCTTTATTTCTAGTATTAACAGTGTGATTATCGCTTTTTTTCTTAAACAAATTAATATTTTTGTGAACATACATCAAATTATTGTTGACAGTATATACATGTTTATATATATTTTTAACTTTTATTTATATCTTTTTTTGTTTGGCAAATCTACCAAGGGCTGAAAAGACCCTGACGGGAGCAGCTGTTTTAAAAATACCGTCATGAGCATTCCACTAGTTTAAAATAATCAGGTGTTTTTTTTTTAAACATTGTAGTTGACCGACCTTTTTAATCTATTGGTAAGTAGGTGTCTAAATCATGTATTAGCTGATATAGGTATTTACTACAAACAGAACATTGCGTGATCTCATTTTGGGGGGTGATCTGGTAATACCAATAGATAACCAATTAGGTACCTACCTACTTTATTCCTACACTATACGAATATTATAAAGAGTTTGTTAGTTTGGATGTAGGAGGTAATCCAAAAAACTACTCATCTTCTAGGTACCTACTCGGTTACTATGTAGGTACTCATCTAATTTCAAATATTCTTTCACTAATATTTATAATGGACATGGGTGAATAAGGGCATATTTTGTTAAAATAAAAGAACTTATCGTGGAGACCAATTTCGCAACGCAAGTCGTCGAAAAAAACGGTCGAGCGAAAGCGTTTTCTACAAACGTTGTTGCCAAGAGCTACTGTTCATCGACTAATTTTTATCCGTTACCCATGCGGGCGAAGCCGTGGGCAGTAGCTTATAATAAAATAAAATCGTTCGGAGCCATTAGTAAAAATATCGGCGCAGAGTGTTCCGAGTTCAAACAATGAAGATACTCGGTTACGTCATTGTACGAGTAGGTATGTCATTACAAGGTCATCGATTCGGCGCCAGACAGTCGCTGGTAGGGCTGCCACGTGTGTGCAAAACTATAAAAACTCCTTATTACTGTAGAACATACACAAAAAAATGCACTACGATCTTATGGTTGAAAGCTATTTCTTCCAGCCAATGTTAGAATGAAGAGAATGTCAAAAGAGTATGTCAAAGAACGGGACGGTGTTATTGCCTTAGGCACTGAAATATCTAAAGAAGTATGGAGATAAATAATATATAGGTAGGTTTCTTATATAATATAATATACCTAATATATGGACCGGTGCAGCGGCTGATTCGGCCGAGGATCTCAAGAGGCGCAAATATAGAAGTCTCGACAGAGCTTACTTATTTGAGACTTTTAGGGTTGAGACTCTGGGTCCGTGGAGAACCGGGGTCCTTCGCGTTTTCAAAATTATTTCAGGTCGACTGATCGAAGCGACGCGTGACCAGAGAGCTGGCTCTTATCTGGGTCAACGCATTAGCATTGCCATTCAGCGTGGTAATGTGGCCAGTATTTTGGGAATGCTTCCGTCTGGTAGTGATCTGGATCAGTTGATCTATCTATAGATCGTTGGAACGGTCTTTAGATATCTAGCTGTTTCATCTATATTTTTTGCATATACCCATGTACTTGTAAATAGTTGTATGAATAAATGTATACTTTCTAAAATTAAAATATTTGTTTTATAAAATATGTGTTGTTTTTGTTTGTATGAGAGCAAACATTATAATGTATATTTTTTTTAGATATTATTGATTAAATCTAAACTAATTGAGTTTGTTTACAAATAATTGTAGAACCAATTAAAAAGGGCTAATGGCACTTTAAGATTTGGAGTTTTATTTTTTTTATTTTATTATAGAAAATCCTTATGACGGTCCACTTAAGGCACATTTACTCTACTTTTTTAAAATTATATGTAAATGTGACTTCCCAAGGTTCACCGAACACCATGGACAGCTATATTCCGCACAGGGGCTCTTCCCACGGTGCGTTAATTTACGTAACTAGATAATTCAAGCTTTGCTGATATAAATACCGTTTTTGTGCTGCAGAAGAAGGTTGTTCGAGCAATTTATAATATGAGCCCCAGAGAATCACTTTGCCGAATGTTTAGAGAAATAAATATTTCCCTTGTCAATACATCTATGAAAATCTGATGTACACACAGATTTTCATAGATGTTCACAAAAATATTAATTTGTTTAAGAAAAAAGCGATAATCACAATGTTAATACTAGAAATAGAGATAAACTTGCTGTTGCCACTTGCAGACTTCTTAAAGTTAGGAAATCGTTTAAAGGACACGGTGTACGCTTTTATAACAAAATAAAAACGTAATTAAACAAAAACTTTATAAAAAGGCATACTTTATTTAGATGACAAAAACTCTGGGGATTGAAAATGCTCTAACTCGAACCTATTGTTTTGTAAAAGGATCATTAAAAAGAATAACCAGGCTTTTCTTGCCTTTCTTTCCTGGCTTGATCGCAGAGGAACAGGCAGTAGATAAAAACCGACGTTTTCAAGTGATCCTTCTGATTTGATTGTATAAATGAATTATGACTTTTGACATTTCTGAAAGCCAAGTAAAGTAAAATAAATAAATAACGCTGGACATTTTCACGCAGCCCCACTAAGTGTTATGTGAACTAAATGACTGATACTACTCATAAGTATACTTGTTTTTGAAGTGAAAGAGAATTTATTTCTGCAGCGGATTGGACACACGATGGAAGCCTTTGCGTTACTACATTAGGTGGACGCTTCTTCTCATGGTCCACCGGAGCGGAGTACCTAATCCGCAAATTACAGTAAATCTTCTTTATGAGATCAATAGATCTAGAAAAAGATATAAAAAAAGATCTACTAATAGAAAGTCGTCTAGGTAGGTTCTTTAACTATAAAATGTCGCATGAGTAACCAAATAAAATATTACCTCCCTATTTGTCTTGTGAATGGTTATCAGTATAGAGCACTGTTTCTCAAAGTGGGCGATAACGCCCCCTAGTGGGCGCTGGAGGCCTTCAGGGGGGGCGGTAGAAGACTCTAAAGATATTGGGGACGCTAAGGCAGTCTAGAGGGGAAAGCATAGGTTGTTATGTTTAAAAACTTTGGGGGTGGGGGGGCTCTAGGTTTTATTTATTTTCAAAGTGGGCAGTGGGAAAAATAAGTTTGAGAACCTGTGGTATAGAGGAAAACAGGATCGCGTGGACTTAAAAGTTAAGTTTGATACCATACGAACGGAAATCACAGAATTGGTTAAATAATCCATAATTTTCCTTGTAACCAAGTAAATATTATCTATGCATATTAATTACCTTAATAATAAGTGCTCATTAACAATCTATTGAAGCAATATCTTTAATTTATATAGAAACGATTTAATCTCACGACCCATTTGTTTCATCTAATCCTACTACTAATTATAAACAACAAAGTTTGTGGGGATGGATGTTTGTTACTCTTTCACGCAAAAACTACTAAACGGATTTAGATGAAACTTTACAGTAATATAGCTTATACATCAGTTTAACACATAGGTTACTTTTTATCCGGGTACCGCGCTAACGAAGCCGTGGGCAGCAACTAGTTTATAATAATTCAGAATACCTTCCTATCAGTTGATCAATCTGTTGCCAGTAAGTGGGTGATTTCATTGGTTTGGATTTGCCTTTAAGGTACTCTCTTAGAAGATGCAAGAAGGAGACTACAGGCATAAAGCGATCGAACGAAGCAAGCGATCTATACGAGTACATTTGTAAGAATGTTGTTTGTCCGATCACAGCTAGGAATAACTTCATTCAGTTCAAAAGATAGCAGGCAAACAAAATTGGTTGGTTTTTAGTGTTAACTCACATGTATTATAAAATCTCAAAAATTCATTCTCGTCGGTTCTAGAACTCGCGACCTCCCGCTTGGTACGCAAAGCTATATATTAGTTGGTACTAAGCCACGAGATTGTTACCAGCCTGTTTGAGATATTTGGTATTTTTCGGCTCGAAGCGCCTTGGAAACAAAATTCGTGGAAAAATATTATATTTTTTAGGAGTTAAAAACGTAAAACCACCTCACGGAGATTTGGGTCAACCCTAGCTTGATCGACACGCGCCGATCCCATACTTATCCCAATTTTATTTCCCTATCATGGTTTATTTATACCAACTATCTACTTGCTTATTTACGTATGCTTAGGTACAGTCATCGACAAAAGCAAATATCTAAACAATTTGACTTTTTTTCAGTTTTAAGTATTCAACAAATGGAAACTTAACTGAACTTAAGCTGTATTATTCTACTCTTAATCTGTTTTTGTGGAACCTTGTAAGCTAGGTATATGTTTGCGACACAGTTTATTTTACTTCAGCGAGTATCATCGTTTGTCTTCAATAAAGACATTTTTGATTTTTTTTCTTAAAATAATGTGGGATCAGAATGTATGGATGTATCCGAATGTATTATGAAAGTGAGATGTTTGACAGATGATTGTGTGATAGTATCGGAACGTAAGAAACATTGATGAATGTGAATTGGAACGGTTTGAATGAATGAAAAGAGTGAATTTAAGATGTCTGAATGAACGAGTGAAGAGAGGCTGTGGGGAGAACGATGTTGTAACGAGACGACGAAGTGTAAAATATACGATTATACCTAATTTAAGAAGAAATAAAACGCAAGAAGTGAATAAATAAATAAACTGCATTTAATTTTGCTTCCGCATCCCACATAAATGCAAACTTTACTAAAGTCAACGGGATACTTTAAGTAATTGACGGTTTTTAATTTTTATCATACAAGTGTTTTTCATCGTCTATTGCAGGGGCGGCTTGTAACTTGTGGCGATAAAATCTATCTAAAGAACCATCTTTGAAATCACAATCGATTGCAAATATCGCCTCGAGATAAATGGCAACACACAATTTATCAAAGTGACATACTTTTACGGCAAATGCGTGTACAAACGGACTCTTTACGTTGTCGTGGGTAAAAATAGAAACTGTTAATCATAAGTTAAACTATAAAATTGGGTTTTTAGGTACCGTTACGGACTGCGAAGAAAATAGATTGCAGGGCCCTAGAGACACTTTCAAAATTAACATAATTTTCATTCCTAGAAGGGGCCGTCCACGCCCACTGCTTTAGGCACCAGTTTGTCTGTTTTATGTTTCATTTTGTTTATGATACCTGTTTTGTTAGCTTAATATTATTTAAGACTATTGTGTCTGGGGAACAAATAAAACAATTTTGTTTATTTCTTTATATTTATTTGTTCCTGACTGTACTAAGCAAAACATGGACATGACAAATAAGTTTGGTTGTTCCCTAACAAACTTGGTTGCTTTTAGTATGTGTATGTACATGTTAGGCAATGTTACAGATATTATAATTCTAGGAAATGGTCTCCGAAAGATCGGCTTACACGACTCCCACGGAGGTATGCCAACAATTTGCGTATCTATGCATTTCTTTAGTACGAACAAAGCTCTTTATACACCATATATCCATGATAAGCTGTCAAAATGGTATTATGATTTTCAGTATTACGAAGCGTATACAGAACATAATACGAAAATATGTAATTTTTAGTTAATTAAAGCAATATGGTGAATTATTACGAAGCTTATAGAGAACATCATACGAAATTATGTAACTTTTAGTTAGGTAGGTACTTAATCAATTTTACAAAAAATACAGATGAAACAGCTAGCTATCTAAAGACCGTTACAAAGGATTTATAGATAGCTCAACTGATCTTGATCGCTACCAGATGAAAACGTTCCCAAAATATTGGCTTCATTGCCATGCTGAATGGCAATGCTAATGCAATGTTGTTGTCAGTGAATGATTGAATGATACACGTAGACCCGAGTTTTAGTTGGGTTTAGTTAGACCTCGGAAATATCTGCTCTAATGTAATGAGACCGTATGGGCCTCATTACGAAAGGCGGTTTAAATCGGTGGTTTATCTTTTAGACTTTTGATTCCTGATTTTCAAGACAATTTTTTGTTCGAAGGAAACAAGGTTTACAATTGAATGCTATAATATAATAGCCGACAGTCTATTTGACATTTCAAAAAGAGGTTTCACCACAAATAACTGAGATAATAATAACGTTTCGTTATGAGACTGTACGAGTTTATTTCTTCTATTGAGAAGGGCAGGAATTGTACTCCTAAAATTCCTTAGGTTTGTTTTATAATTGCTTGCTTATAATTGCTTATTAAATTATTATTATAACTATTATTTAAAACAGTTAACTTATGTAACGAGTGGTAGTAACTGGTGACAACGAAAGAGGTCAAACAGGTTATCTATCTAATAATATAATAAAAGCGGAAGACTGTGTGTGTGTGTGAATGTTTGTTAAAACGTAATCTCCGTAACTACTAAGGCCCAAATTCATAGTCAAGTAGGGGCTCCCCTAGGGGACTGTTCAGGCGCTACTAAGTAAAAATTCAAGTGCGAAGTTAACCTTTATGCACCCAGCCAAATACTGAATGATGGGTTTTGGGGGACTGTTCAACCCTCGACTATGAATTCAGGCTTATATCTGTTTTTATTATACTAATAACTGTATACTAATCTAATTTTCGAAAATCAACTCCTAAAGGGGATAAATAGGGTAGTAAAGTTTCTATGGAAAATGTTATTCCTTGGTTAGATTCTCTCAAAACTCGGGTACAAATAAACTTTAAAATAAACAATAACACGTATTTTTTTCCAAACTACCCTTTGGGGGTGTGTGTTTGGGGATTTCTAAGTTTGTAAGGATTTTATTTATTCTTGGTTCGATTCACACAAAACTCGGTTTAAATAACCTACCTATAAAGTAAATAATGTATAACGTATTTTTATTTTTACATAAATATCTATTTCCATGTCTTGAATCTAGTTAAGAATGCTTTAGCTTTAAGCCCGCCTATTGTTTATTTTTCATAAAATGTGCAATAAAGTGTTATGTGATAAAAAAAAAAATTTGGCAGTGATCGTTGGACAAACATACTTTCTTACAAACGCCTGATTGTCCAAGTAGAAATATAAAACAACAAGGTTTTTTATAAAAGGGTTATGACTAATGATTAAGAGCCTTACAAAGGCTATTAAAAAGTTGATTAACTAAACAATGATTTGTCTGTTTCTGTCTGCGTCAATTCAAAAAAATAAATAAGAATCAAAACACTGTAGCTTAATAACTGTTTAAATCCTACAATATACAATATTATAAACGCAAAAGTTTGTGAGGATGGATGTTTATCGTTAGGGTTTGTTATCTTTTAAAAACAAATTAGAATTTGGTTGTATTTACAAAAAAATATATGTTAATAAAAATAAATATAGTAATAACAATAAATTAATTGATAATTTATTTTTATTAATTTGTTGCTTAAATGATTATCTTCCGGTTGTTAAAATTTGTATCTTCCTGTCAGTAACTTTTCGACTCGCCTTGGTCGATGACGTTGGCCAATCACAGAACTTTCTACTGACTTTAGCCAATTACAGGGCTTCCAATTCGCCAAAGCGTTACTCTTTCACGCAAAAACTACTGAACGGATTTTAATGAAACTTTACAGTAATATAGCTTATTCATCAATACTTTTTATCCGGGTACCACACGGGCGATGCCGTGGGCAGAAGCTAGTTGTATAAGGCTATCGTGATTTATTTGGAAATAAAAGATTCTTGGTAGGTGATTTGAACTTTGACATGTTTTTTCGTCTGCCGTAAACTTAACCGATTTCGCTATTAATTCAGTAATTCAGTAAAGCTTAGGTATTATTGACGAAAATATACTAGGTATTATAGCCGAAAATACAAAAAAGTCAATAAGATTTTAAGATGTACCTAAGCCTAAGGATATACTGAGCTGATACTTTTTTGGCGTGACATTGAACTGTCTATACTGATGGATCAGCAAGGTGCGTTGGGCATTTCTGTTTCAGTTTAACTCATAATGTAGGTACATATCCTATTTTAAAAAATATTTGTTATCTTTGTATCTGCATACATTTGTCTCGGGTCTATGTAAGTATTTACAAAAAAAAAATGTAAATAAGTAGTATATCGGCCATGTAGTTGCCATAACACAAGCTCTGCTTACTTTGGGGCTAGATGATGCTGTGTGAAAATGTCCAGCATTTTTTTTTCTTCTTAACTCCATGACGCAGTGGGCGAAGATCCGCCTGAGACGCCGAAGGTTGCGGGTTCGATTCCCGCTACGGGACAAATATTTGTATAATTAGCTAATTATGTACCTATGTATTTACAAAAAAAAGTAAATTAGTAGTATATCGGCCATGTAGTTCCCATAACACAAGCTCTGCTTAGTTAGGGGATAGATGAATCTGTGTGAAAAATTACCAGCATTATTATTATTTATTACCGACTTATTATTCTTACCATAGACTAGGTATACCACGTTATACCATTATAACTTGCAATTTTTCACGTCGTGTTAAAAAATGTTTTTCATATCATTTCATTCATTTCATAAGTATATATGGTGTTGTGTAAATACACACACATAGTTACCCTACATGGCCGCATAAAACCTGAAACAGCACTCCTTTTGCAGTCGTAAAGTAAAAGCAGTTAACGTTGACCTGAATAACTTGTTTTGGTTATAACTCGAGGGGAAAATAATACTCTTTCGTCTTTATGGCAAGGTCCTATCAGAGTGTAAATCGCGAAAAACGCACCAGGCGGGAAATTGAACTAGGAATATCGGGTCCCGAGGAATGATGAATGAACGAAAATTCTGAGAATCGTCGATAATTTTTTTAATCGTAACTCAAGACGCAAAAATAAAAAAAAAAAAGTTTATTTTGCATTTGCTGTAAGAGTGTGTTTATTTGTTTGAGTGTATTTTAAAATTTACCGTGAAACGGCTTATTTGGCTTATTGTAATCGCTTAGTCCTATACTCCTATTAAAAACGCGAAAGTTTGTGAGGATGGATGTTTGTGAGTCTTTCACGCAAAAACAACTAAACGGATTTTGATGAAACTTCACAGTAATATAGCTTATACATAAGCCGCCTTACATTACGAGCCGGTTTGCTCGTTGCAGTAGGCAATTGAAAATAACTATCTTCAAAGCCTACTGCCAATCTTTCTACACGAGCAGCCTGTGGTTTAGCTATACTCAGAAATCGCTTAATGCTCTGCGCGTCCAATATAATAATGGTTTTAGGATGTTGATGGGACTGCCGCGCTTGTGCAGTGCATCCACTATGTTTGCGGAGGCACGGATCGATGGTTTCCACGCCATCATCCGTAAGAAAACTGCCTCATTGTTCAGCAGAGTGCGGGGCAGTTCCAACAGCTGCAGGTCATTCCAGATCGGATTTCCTTGCCAGTAATGAAAGCCTTTATTCGGGTCCTGATCAAGTAGAAAGTCTCGCGTGAGACAGCTTGATCATCATATTAAGACATACTAACAAAAATATGGACCAAAAATGTCTGAGTTAATAAACGAATTTAATTTAATTTAATTAGAATAAAACATAGGCTACTTTTTATCCGGGTAATATGCGGGCGAAGCCGTGGGCAGAGCCTAGTATGACATCAAGGATGGTTTTAAGTCACTAGGGTATGTTGCAATATGTGTTCGCATCTCTATTAAGTCTATGGTTGCATTAAAACGCAGAAAACATGCAGAAGTTTAGGTTTAGTAAAAATTTACTGGAAATGGTCTCTCGAGAATCATGGTCTGATGAAATACATAATATTGCTAGAATATATTTATGGCAAAAGTTATCCTATAGGTAGGTTTTAAGGTAGTTTTCCTAAGCTCAAAAAAAATTCGTTACTGATAGCGGCTGAGACATGTCCTGAGAAGCTTATGTGTATAAAAATCTTCCTGAGACTGTCAAACTCAAACTAGACTGTCACAAATCAAAAATAAACCCCATAGTCACTTTAGATAAGAATGTTGAATCTTTTTTCACCTACTTGACCATATTTGTTATTTACTTTATGCTACCGACTCAAATTGGGTTGGAAAAGATTGGCAACATGGTCAAGGGAACCAATATTTACTCGGTTGACGCCCCACCAAAACTCAGTCCCTACAAAATTAGCCCATGGAATCAGGTCACAAGTTGACCCCGATTTTCGGAATGATGACATCACGGTAAGAACTCCAGTGGTGGTATTAATTGTCTCAACAGAGCGAGAACTCTCGGGGTTCAACAACGGATCTCTCTTTATCTACCTATAATACCTACTCTCGCAAAAATGGTTGCTGAATGCACAGACATGAACTTGGTCAAATTGACAGCAGCTGTCATTTGAAAGACGCTATGTAAAGGACAACTCAATTAGGTAATTAAAAATTGCACTTTTAATTCTTCCTACTATTCATATTATAAACGTGAAAGTTTGTGAGGATGTGTGTTTCTCTTTCGCGCAAAAACTACTGAACGGGTTTTGATGAAACTTTACATTAATATAGTTTATACATCAGAATAACACATAGGCTACTTTTCATCCAGGTACCACCCGGGAGAAGCCGAGGGCAGAAGCTAGTAATTAATAACTCTCTTCTCAATCATTCTATTACCGATTCAATTACCTTTTCATTGACACTAGCAACTTTTTCCAATATAGGGTAGGTACAGTCAGTGACAGAAGTATTTTAGCGTAAATCTGGATAAGACCAATTATGCATTAAGATTATTATTATTAATAAATTATTATGATACAGTAGGTAAAAAAACAAACTAGACGAAAATCACAATAGGATACTGGTAGGTAACTACCTATTTTGATGAAGGATTCATTTTATAGCTAAAACTCTGATGTTCACGCTACCATCTTGTTTCGCCCTTGTATTAAGTGTACTACAGAATCCTTAACTAAACTTAATTTAAACTATCGCTCTCTTTTACTGTTAGTGCAAGTAAGAAAGAGATAGCTACCATTTTAGTGCTGTCAAATTAGTCAGATTTAAGTTTTCCATACAAATTTAGTCGTGATTTCAAAACATGCTGACTATAAACACGAAGAAAAGCGGCACGTAAACTGATTTGACGGCAGCACACAGCAGTAAAATTATTGCCATCTCTTTCTTGCATACACTATCAGTAAAAGAGAGCGACAGTTTAAATTTACGTTAGTGTACTACAGAATCGAGGCCAATATCTGTGCGCCAGGTTATCGTAAACATTTTTTTTTTGAATTTGGAAACCAAAAATATGAATACATTAACAAGCCAATCGAAAGTCTGCCAAATAGATTCTCACACATCATGTCAATCAGTTTACACAGCTGAAACTTTACTATAAATAAAAAATCACATAAAACCTACCTACCTATAATAGTTTTCTTGTTTTGTTGCCCACCAATTTTGAGGTAAATCCTAATCATTACGTTAATTGTCTGTCTTAAATCACAATTTCAACAATTTGAACCATTGATACCTACAAAGTCTACGACTATACGAATGTTCGTAAAAACATATATCCACTAGCCTCCCAAATCGAACGACGGAATATTTTTAGAAGTTCGTAAAGATCTAAAATTGTTTTATTGCGAATCCACTGAATCGAGTTTGTGGACATTGCAATCATTTCTAACGTTCATTTGAAACTTTGCGCTTGAAGATTATGGAGAATAAAGTAACCTATCAATCAGCCAGCAAAGACTTATTGGCACACCTATAGCTGAATGATGGATCATCAAAAAAATAACCAAGCAGAGTTTGTTTCCTGATTCTTCTAGGCTTGGTCGCGTGTGAGGAATCAGCGTAAATTCTACGTGACTTTACGCCGATTCCTCGCGCGTTTTTATGTTGACGTTTCTATATGATCCTTGTGATTTCATTGAATAAAAACCTATTGGCTTTGACGTATTATGTTATTAAGTATATTTTACTCAGTGAGGACACAATGTGACAAGCTCTTTGGCGTTAAAATAGCTAATGGACTTAATCAACGCACAGTCTGTTTAAGGTGCCTAGACAAAAACTTCACGCTTAAGTTTGCTTTTACGCTAACGCAAATTTTTCAAAGAAATACTTCCCGAAGAAAAACGCGATTATTATAAAATAAGGTAGATGGGTACTAGTAACCTAATGACACATATATTATACCTAATAGTAGTGTTATGGAAAGAGTCTTTCCTATCACATACCTGCCTACTAAATGAAAAAGCAGAAATATTTCGTTACTGCTTCGCTTGTATTATATACCCACGGAATAATTATAAAATCTGTGGCTGTTTCCGTGAACATGATTGTATAGTCACTAGGTAGGTAGGTATGTACAATTTACCCACGTGTTTTCGTTACGTTTTATTTATACCGGCTACCTGAATTGAGTTATGCAGAAAATATCCGTTTCTCAATATCTTCTCATATAAAATAATGTAAGAAAAGCGTGTGTTTTTATGTAGAAACTAAATACGGAAGACAACAAAGTGCCTACCTAGCACAATTTTAATGTTACTATAATAAAATGATCTTTATAAATTGACGCGTCCCGATAACAAGTCTAAAGAACCTTGAATATTCAAAGTTTAGTAAACATTCACATAAAATGACGCCATCTGCCCAAGAACAAAAACACCCAAAAATAAACTGGCCCGAAAATTATTGAAACCTACTTTTACATACTTGGATGGTAATTACTATGAAGATGGCAGGAATATATATTAATGAAAAAAAGCTCACCTTTTTTTGGTGTAAAATAAAATGTATCGGTCACAAGCGTCACTCTCTCCAGGCTTGTAAAGACTGGCGGCCGGGGCGGTGCGTATGGCGTCGCTTGTCGGCGATGTTGAAACGGGTTCCAGCACACACACACAACAAAAAATGTTTGTGATCATTTTGTCGACCTCGGTGCAGAGGCGGGCGAGACGCAAGAATTATTTTTTTTAAAATAAATATTAATCCTATCCTACTAATATTATAAACGTGAAAGTTTGTGAGGATGGATGTTTTGTTAATATTTCACGCAAAGACTACTGAACGGATTTTAATGAAATTTTACAGTAATAGGTATAGCTTATACATCAGAATAGCACATAGGCTACTTTTTATCCGGGTACTATGCGGGCGAAGCCGTAGGCAGTAACTAGTAATTACATTATATTTGTTTCTTAGTATACATATAATAATAATGCTGGATATATTTCACACAGCATCATCTAGCCCCAAACTAAGCAGAGCAACTACATGACTGATATACTACTTATGTACTTTTTTGTAAATACATACATATTATACATAGAAAACACCCAGATCCGAGACAAATATTTGCAGATCATACAAACATTGGTCTCGCGGCGGGAATTGAAACCGCAAACTTCTGCGTCTCAGGCAGACCTTCGCCCACTGCACCACGGAGTTCGTCGAATATATATATTAACAGTTGGGATACGGAGGACTGTACCAAACCTTTACCTTAATCAGGAGATCAGTATCCACGTCGAGTGGTTCGGGAGGAGTTTGAGCTAACTCCGTCCAGGAAGACGGGTATATTCGACTTTGTGCACGACGTGAGCATACTGTTAAAGCCCGGACTCTGCAAAATCGTCTACCGACCAGTTGTACTATTGATCAGTACCTACCATTGATGATACAATTGGTACCGATTTGTCTCACAAGTACCATTTCGTCTACGTCGGAATACTAGTACCCGGACCTCAGTAAACAGACCATTAAAAAATCGTTTGCACGAAGATCAGGAGCGTTCAAGAAGACGAGTATTCCGAATAAATCTCAGCTGAGCTCATCGCGCAGACCGCTTGAGGTTGGTGCGTCGACACCTTGGACGGGGATGAAGGAATGGCGTAACTTGTTGTTCACAGATTAGTCTTTCGTGACGATAGTGTGGAGAAGAAGTGGAGAACGATTCTCAGATCCTTGCATTGTACGTACATGACAGGTTTGTTGGTTCCAATTTCATGGTCTGGGGCGGGGTTAGCTTGCACGGAAAAACTTTACAGAATTTTCTGGACAAGGGTACCTACTGTAACAGTTTAAAGTTACATTGAACGTGCTGTCAGACTCCATGTTATTCAGTTTTCACAACGAGCGCGTGACGGCTATAAAATAAGACTGCCAACCTAGCGCCTGCTCTGTTTTAAGAGCAATAGTTTCAGAACCATTATTTTACTTGTATGTCGTCTGTCCCTGTTCCTTCTAGCATCGCTCACATTAATAGTGCATTTTGTAATTAATTAAAAATAAATTTGTTATGTTAAATCAAAAGTCTGGACTATTATTTCATCATGCTAATGCAGGATAATGTATGAACGCATACAGCCCGAACGACCATGTCTGTCCTAGATGAGGCAGCATTCAGGTTTTGCCAGATAATAAAAATATTACAAGAAATAATGAAACAGAAGAACCAAACAATTAGAAATAAAAGAAACAGAAAAAAATATAGATTAATTACAGAATTTCTTATCCGAGTTCTAAACGTCTACTACATAATGGCTACTGAACCAGACAACTTAATCTATTTTGTAAGATTTAGATAAGATATAAATGTTATATATAACCTAGGTAGGTACATATTAGAGGCAGACAATTTAGGTGCTGTGAATGAACCACAGATGTACGTTACTTACGAATACTAGCTAGTGTTTACGGAGGCATTTGTCGATGGATGGAGCAAGCAAGGTAACACGTTAATATTGCGTGCCGTTTGAGACGTATTATTTCAAATGAAGTTTTCTCAGAGTCTATGGTTGAAATGGAATAAAATTGGAGAAAAAACAAAACAAATAAAATAACACTGTTTTAAAATTAATTAATATATCATGACTTAATTATTTTGTTCTTACAAGTTTTTATTGAACTTGCAATGTTTGTATGTTAATTTATTTGTTTATGTCAAATCTTGCAAGTTTAATTACCAGGCTGGACCACTTCCTCTTATCCTACGGAATTGATTTTTTACATGTTGATTCAGTTCCAATGACATTTTTATGGTAAGTAAGCATAACCTGAATTTAATTCACATCTTTGCTAGAGGGAAAGATGCGTGCAATGCTTAAAAGGGCCTAGACAAATACCTAACGCTTAGTTTTCCTTTCACGCTAACCCAAATTGTCTTGCTTGCACTATCAGTAAAAGAGAGCGACAGTTTAAATTTAGTTTAGTTAGTGTACTACAGAATCGAGGCCAATGTCGATGATTTGATGATGTTTGTTGCTGATCTACGAAACTGCTGGACCGTTTCGGTTGAAATTTAAAACATCTAGGACCAATAGAATAATACTTAGGGTCCTTTTTATCCACCGTGGGCAGCCGTCTACAGCATTTAAAGTACTACCTATTTATCCTCCATAAGACTTACTTGGGTCCAATAATTGAAAGTTTTCATGATATTTACAATAAAAAAATTCTAATTTTACATTAAAAATCTTTGAAAGATCACTCGGTGCTTATTCTGAAATTTTCATCAAGTTGTTTAAACGACTTTCTTTGGAAGAGATCGATACCTAGTTTCTTAACTATAAGAAATCGTTGAACATTATAAAGGTTATCAAGGGTTTCTTGGGTCAATTTAGATAATAACATTAATTTATTATGTACTTGTTTTACTTTATTGCAAAGCCACCCACTGAAACCATCGACAGAGAGTGCGAACAGAAACACCTCTCACTGACAGTGACATATCGTATGAGGTTAGAGTAGGGCACCTACGTTCCAAAAGGTTATTTTGGGGATCCCCAAGGGTTAGTGTAACCCTACTCCTATCCTGTAGAGGTATAATCATAAATTAAAGAGAAGAAAACTTCAACTCTCATTTTCATCTTGAAATTATCTCACCATGCACACACATTCACCTTCTTGTTTCAGAAACCCTGAGCTTTAAGTAGTTACCTATATAAAGTTATCGCTTTATCAAGCAACATCACAAACGAAAAATTTTGCGTATTCAAATCCAGTTTTTGCACCCAAAAATGACCTTCGTTATTTTACGAGTCCATACAGAGCAGTGGTAATATAGGTAGTATAGGTTTACCTCTGTCTGACATTGATGGGTCGTGCAGATTTACAAGTACCTATAGCTAGAATTTTTCAAACAAATTGTGACGAAACTAAAATTAAATCCCGGTTTCAAATACAGACAAAAAATCCTATAGGAAATAAAATAAACGCACGAATTATTTATTTAAATCCGGTAGCAGGTATATCCTTCTTTTATAAGGTACTAGTTGTTGCCCGCGGCTTCGCCCGCGGGGTACGTTAATAAAAGTAGCATATGACCGTCTCCAGGCTTCAAACTACATATGTCCACCAACTTTTGAATGAATCGAACCAAGGATTACAATTTATACAAAGTTTAGAACTGCACACTCCCAAAGGGAAGTTTTGAAAAAATAAAAAATACGTGTTTCATTATTTACTTTAAGACTATTTGTACAGAGTTTTGAGCGAATCAAACAATATTTTTTTTTCATAGAACTTTACCCCCTTAGGGGTAGATTTTCTAAAATTAGATTAGCCTATGTGTTATTTCAGATTTCAGCCGATTTTGACGAAATTTGGAATGTTTATCCAAATTTCATCAAAATCGGCTTAGTAGTTACGGAGATACGTGGTAACAAACATTCACACACACACACACACACAGACTTTCGCATTTATTATATTAGTAGGATAAGGTATTAGGCGTAGCCAGCGGCTTTGTACGCAGTGTTTATTTTAAAACCATAGATACTCCCATAAAAACTTTCACCCCATTTACCCCCTTTATGAGGTGAAAATCTAAAAACCTGAAACACATCATGTATTTATGATGAGTAGTTACAATTCCAATTTTCATGTTGTTTCTTCAAAGACCAATGACTTTCATAAAAAGTTAGGTATGGTTAGTAGCGACTTAGACTTAACTGTTAGTAAGTTCATTCATAATAGTTCATGTCACAATAAATTCACATCTAATAAAAATACTTACAAATTATTATTTGGCACAACGCATTGAATGACAGGGCAGCACATGAGTCTTGGTCCAGTGTCTGAGTATAGGACCGTCCAGCCGCTCAGCCACCGTACTTAGGAGGCTGTTAGTGCTGGCACGCACCTGCTGCATTAGAGAGGCTGTACGCTTCCGCATGATGGCGTGGAAGCCGTCCGTGTGTGCCTCCGCGAACTTATCTGATGCGCTGCAGAAATGCGGCAACCCCAACAGCATCCTGAATGCATTGTTATATTGGACACGAAGGGCGCTGTACGCAGTCTGAGTATAAGTTGTTGATCCATAGGCTGTAGGTATAAAAAGATTGGCAGTATGCCTTGATCAAGGTAATTTTTACACTTTTAGTGCTCTTTGCGAACCTAAGAATCAACATATTATATTACTTATAACATATTATATTTATTTAAATATATTTTATGTATTTATATAAAGTAAGCATTATGTTGTCAGCTGTTTCCTATAATAATATTATACACCTACCTTTAACTTTTTATCTTATTTTTTGTTTCTTTTGTGTATAATATTGTATAGTAACGTATTTTTTCCCCTTTTTGTTATTGTTAAGGTAGCACGCCAACCCTTTTTGTAAAACTGTGAGGTTGGCAGGTAGAAAATGCTTTTAGCATTAAGCCCACCTTTTATAGAGGTACACTCTTTTTTTTTTGTGATATAAAGAATATAATAATAATAATTATTACTCCTTACTGCCAGCGTCCTTCGCTCCCTCTTAATGTCCTGGTCGTCTTTGAGGATCTCAGTGACCCAGTGCCCCAGGTATTTAAATTGCGATACCATTTTAAGCACAGTGCCACCTTAAGATACTGTGGGCATGTGAGTGTATTAGTTTGCACCCGCCTTAACAGCTCGCTCTTAGTGGAGTTGTACCTGTTGGATAGCTTCCGCTCTCTATAATGTAACTGATTGTCTCTGTCTGTTGGTTTTTACAAGATCCCCTTGTTGCAATGTTGTCATCATAAGTTAAGCGCATATTTTCTCGAACCCCTAATTATAACAGCAATCTATATCAATATCAAATGTATTTCTTCGCTACACAATAATATATCAATTGTGATACGTGCACCTGTATTTAATTTCATCACCCAAAGCCAGACCATCCACTTCCACGCACGTTGAGACACTCTGCTCAACAGTACCTACCTGAGGCCATGGGCCACTGCGTACCGCTCACACCTACTAATTTCCTGAGGGCACTGATTGATGGGCTCAGTAGAACCATATCATCAGCATAACTAATATTGTTCACCATTTTGCCATCAACAAAACAACCTTCCATGGCGTCACTGAGCTCACCAATCAGCCGATTCACATACAGGCTGAAAAGTCAGGGCGAGCTCAACCCCCCCTGCCGCACCCCACATTCAAGCCTGTTCGACTCGGATAGCGAGTCTGCCCACCCAGCCACATTGCTTTGGTGACCATGCCAGTACTTGAACAAATCAATCAGCTCACCGGACAAAGTTGTATCTTCAGACAGCTTCTTCCACAGGATGTTATAGGATACCAAATCGAAGGCCTTCGAGAAGTCTAGAAAACACGCATAAACTGGTGTTTTGTCTAGTACCGAACGGTATGCTTGAGGCACAGCACCGCTTTTACATTAGAAAGCCCAGATCTAAAACTGAGCTGGGCATCGTTAAGCTCTAGATGTTTTTGAAGCTGTTTGTCAAGCATACAGTCCAGCACCTTAGCTATAGTAGTAGCCAACGAGATGGGCGTATAATTCCCTATGCCCGACGCATCTCCTGTCCGGTTTTTAATTAAGGACACAACCACAAGGTTTTCATCATGCCCTCAGGTAGCTAGGTATGTCCAACGCAGAAGGCAAGCACTCTAGACAGACGAACTCCTGCATGCTGCAGGTGTTCAATGCTCAGAGAGTCATGGCCGGGTGATTTAACCCTTGTCATGCTTCTCACCACTGCCGCTACCTCCCTAGCCGTGAACACATGCAACTGACTAGTAGTGCCTCTAGCACGAGACATTCCCTCTGGCTCATGAAGAGATTTCTGCACCCTAAAATGATTCTTAAAAAGGCCAGCTTTTTTCGCAGTCTCGCTAACAGCCTCGACACTGACTGCTAGACCCGACCTGGGGCTCAGTTTACAGGTCTGACACCATTTTAATTTTTGTTTGAAAGTTTTTTTAGTGGCTTTCATATTTTTGTACAGAAAACCGGTTTTAGGTTCGTCACATAAGACCCAGTTCTTAAACCCAAGTCGAGCCTCTGCATGCGCTTCCTTTACATGTTTGTTCCAACCTATCACTTGTTTTCTCCTGACAGGAAAAATTATACTAAAACTTTGTCGAGCCGCATTTTGCAGTATGCCAATGTTAGGATACATGTCATTAATAATTGTCCTATGTTCTATGTTAGTCAAAGGCTATCACTACATTTTTGAAATTCAACTGGAAAGTCTATGTCTCTCAATTTGTCAAACATTGCAATATTTTGTATACTGAGTCGCGTTTCTCTCTGCCATCAAGCATGAAGCCCACCTTTTGGTACCTGCAGTCTTATTTTTTGTGCTATAAAGAACAAAATAAGAATACAAAAAAAGAATACTAAGTACTTAAATAATCAAAAGCCTTAAATACTTGAAGCGTTTTGTAAATAAACATAAATGAATAGGTACTTAATTAAAGCACGTGATGGGATAATTGGTTATCTTTGGCTGGTACTCTCTTGAAGCAAAGTCAATTTAAAAGATCATATGTTTTTTTTATTGCCATCTTATCTACTTATACTATACTTGTTAATAACGTGCTCACTCTAGTATTAAGAGATGAACTTTTTTCATTCTTCTTTATCACACACCACGGGATATAAGTGAAAAACGACTATGAAACGTGTAAAATTACTAGAAAATTATGGGCATTCTTATAAAAGCGCACATAGAAAATGCCAATGAACAGTAGCTATTATGAGTATAGTGTGGATGGGAAACTTAGGCATTAGACGTTGATTTCCAGTCCTCGAACACGCTTCGTCATGGCATAGTATTGGCTCTGTATGACAACGATCAAGTAGATGCTTAGAACTGAAACAAGAATTATTATTAAAACAATTAACAAAAACGCTAAGCAGTAGTGTATCCAGGGGGAGGGAAAGTCCCTCCGAAAGCATTTAGGTCCACCCCTAAAAAATCTCAAATTAAACTTGATATACCTAATCCTACTTTTTTAGTACTAGGTACACTACGTATAGAGACGATCTTCATCACTTAGGTATCCTTACCTGATCCATTTTATGTACCTAAGTAGGTATAGTGTTTAAAAAAAAAACAAAGTTTTTTTATGCAAACAGTTCCAAGAGTTTCGGTTTAGTGAAAAAAGGCCTGTTCAAATTTGAGCTCCTAATATTATGGTTATGAGGTTTTTATATTTGCCTACTGATTTATTCAATAAAAATAGTTTAAATTTTTGAACTAACAGTTATTTAGTTATACATAGTTGACAAAACAATTACATCAAAAAAAAGTTGAATGCCGCAAGTTTAAAAAAAAATAAAGTGAAGAATTTACGTTTAATCGAGACAAAGTTGAATTTTTCAATATCAAATTAAAAAATTTAAAAAAGTCCATAGAATCTGGGTGATTTTAAAAACTTTGCGGCATCCTAAGCTTTCATAGTAACAATACAAAAACAGCAGAAGCTAGTAACTTTCCGCCTAACTAAGAAAGGAATTTGGAACTTTCTACCCCTAAGGGGGTGAAACGGACTGAAAACCTTAGTATGCAAAATCGTATTCCTTGAACTTACAGTCTTGAAACTTTACATAAATATTCTTCAATCCAAATATGTAATTAAAGTCTTTTATAATAATTTCCCCAAAATACCTCTCATAGGGGATGTAGGGGGAGGTGAATCATCGTACAGCCTAAACCATAAGTTTTGGAAACATGGAACTTGGAGGGTATATTCCTCTTATGGTGTAGGACTGCACTAACAAAGGAATTTGGAAAGTTCAACCCCTAAGGGGGTGAAAAGAGCTGAAAACCTTTCTATGAAAAAACTATATTCCTTGAACTTACAAACCACATAAATATTCTTCAATCCAAATGATAATATATTAATATAATTAACTCCCCCAATTACCCCTCTAAGGGGTTGTAGAGGGCGTTAAAGTTTGTATAGGAACTTTTTAACGAGTGGTCCAATTTGCTTGAATCTCGGCATAAATATTGTTTAGTACAAATGATAAAGGACAATAACATTATTTTTCTAAACTACTTTTCAAAGGGTGTAGCATGGTGTGATAAGTTTGTTTAAGAAACGTTTAACGCTTGGTGCGATTTGCTGTAAACTTAGTTTGGATACTAAAAATACAAAAGAACTGAATTCAAAAATCAGGGTATTCAAAAAAGCCCTGAAGGGTGTAAGGCATGCAAATATTTTTGGATGTACTTATCAATTACCTATCCTACGCGAGTAAAACCCCGGGCATCGCTAGTGTCAACATAAGAGATGGCACTACGGAGAGACTCGGGGAAATTATGGAGTTGCATTCCTCATAGCAAAAAATATATAAAAATAACACAGAGAGTTATAAACAGCAGCAGGGAAAGACCGGAGAAAAACCTAGAGAGACATGAAAAATTAGGAGGAGGCCTTCACTCAAAACTAAAAATGAGAAATAAAAAGAAGCACAATTTTTAATTATTTAACAATAATTACATATTTAATTATTTAAAATGCAAGCGATCCAATAATTGAATTGGTTTAAAAATGAAATTATTAATTGCAAAAATTCGGAAAATGGATAAAATAAATAATAATAAATAATGCTGGTCATTTTTCACGCAACATCATCTGACCCCAAACTAAGCAGAGCTTGTATTATGGGAACTTCATGACTCATACATACTACTTATATAAATATTTTTTGTAAATAATTATCTATTAAACATAGAAAACACCCAAACCCGTGACAAATATTTGCAGATACAAACAGTTGTCACGCGGCGGGATTTGCACCCGTAACTTACTGTGTCTCAAGCGGGCCTTCGCCCACTGCGCCACAGAGGTCGTCAATAAAAGACTTATCAGTAAAATACTTACTGATGAACAATATATAAATTGCGATGGCGGTGCCAGGCATTGCACCCGTTGATACAATTCCAATGAATCCCACAATAAATAGGACTTGGAGTATACAGGCGTATACTACGTAAGCCTTCACATGACCTGGCTTGTCCTGGAAGACACAATTGGAACAGATAAAAAAACTTACAATGCTTTTTAGAGACATATAATGACACAAGAGTATGAAGAAAAAAAATTGATGCCCCTTTTTACTTGTGCGGTACCCTAAAAATAATGAAAATAAATAGTTATTTTCTTTATGTTTAGGGTTCCGTTCCGCAAAAGTAAAAAAACGGAACCCTTAGGATCACTTGGATGTCCGTTTGTCAGTCTGTCAAGACTGTCCCCTTTTCTCAGGAACGCGTGGAGTTTCAAGTTGAAATTAATATCAAATACGGTCCCTTGGATAATATTTTGCGATATAATTATAAGCGACATATTTTGATACTCGCAAATAAATCAAAACCTAGAATCATGAAATTTCACACAAATAAAGAAAAATTTCCGAAAGTTACATGATATGAAAAATATATTGTTTGATTACAAACTTACACTTGCAGTTGGATAATTGACCGTGACGTACATCGATGAATCGGCGATTTTTTTTTCAACTTCCAAGTTAGATTGTCTTTCTTATATTTTCGTTATAGCAATATTTGGTGCTTTACAAGCTTGTACGGAAGCCTCGGTGCGCGAGTCAGACTCGCACTTTTCAGCTTTTTTTTGTAAGAGCCCAACTTACGATCAGAGCCCTTAAAAATAACAATAAGATATTCATGCATTTTAAAATGTTTATTTTAAAATGCATGCATCACTTATTGTTTGTAATTTTTATAACGCTAAAAAAAATTAAATCATTGTACTAAGCTCTTGAATCTCAAGAAGTGTAAAAAAATCCTGATCCCAAAAAAAAAGAATAAACAAACCTTGTTATACTAATAAAAACAAAAAAAACTAATACCTATTTTGGGATCGACATTGTACTAACTATTACTTTTGTCGTAACCAAACAGAAAAAGTGTCTGTTGGTTACGACAAAAGTAAGTCCAAGTGCGATCATGCTGAAAAACGTCTCTGACTTGTGTCAGAGAAGAAATTAGTGGAACAAACAATAAAAAAACATATATATACAAATATTTTCGGGTTATGAAACATGATTATTCGAGTCAGACAGACAAACAGACGGATGGACATATGAAACTATAAAGAATTCCGTTTTCTCCATTTGGCTTCGAAACGATAAAAACATTTTCTTTTGTATATCTGTTTTCGTAAATACCTACAATATTATCTCTAGTATACGCTATAAATAACTTACCTGATGTAAGCCGACCAGCAGTACAATATTGAAAGTGAGGTGAAAAGCCTCGATAAGAAGAAACACACCACCTATGACCATAATGATCGTCCCATCATTGTCTCTAACATTATGATCGAAAGCCTTCAAAAATACTTTTCCTAGAGCTACTATGACGATAGCAACGATGGTCAGAATTAAGTGCGGAATCTGAAAAAAAAAACGATAAAAAATATATTAACAACTGCTAAATCAGTGCAGTAGGCGCACTGATTTAGCAGATACTTTACAAGTATCGGACGCAATTTAATTGAATTAAAAAGCTATAAGCTTTTTAATTTGCAAACGACGATCTACCTACCTTATAATAGACAACTCCATTTTTTTTATCGGTTCGCAAGGAGCCGTTAAGTACATCAATGTTGTTTGTTACTTCGACAGTTTGTGACCGTTTTTTTAAAAACATCTTGATATAAATACCTATTCATACATAAATAATTAAATTAATAAACATACATCGCCCTGACTCCACACTACGATTGCGTGGTCTCAGAAACTAAGAATATCGTGTTACTAAACACAGCCATACACGGGGCAAATATCGGCAGAACGTGCAAACATTTGCCCCGCAGCGGAAATCGAGCCCGCATCTCTTGAGTTGCAGCTGGCTACTCAGCCGCCGTGCCACCGAGGTTGTCAAACACCAACGACGTGTAGGACACCAAGATAACTTACCAAGGACATGTAGGCGATGATGAGGCATCCTATCTTCAAATCTATGCAGAAGAAACAATTGTTGACCTTGAACGCATCCATGTTGCCTCTGAAAAATATATAACCTTCACATAATTTCATTAAAAATATTTTAACTGACTTCTAAAAAGGAAGAGGTTCTCAATTCGGTTGTATTTTATTTTAAACTAGTTGTTGCCCGCGGCTTCGCCCGAGTGGTATGTTAATAAAAGTAGCATATGACCGTCACCAGGCTTCAAACTACGTATGTCCACCAATGAATCGAACCAAGGATTACAATTTATACAAAATTTAGAACTCAATTGCACACCCCCAAAGGGTAGTTTTGAAAAAATAAAAAAATACTTGTTTCATTATTTATTTATTTAAAGTTTATTTGTACAGTTTTGAGCGAATCAAACAATATTATTTTTTCATAGAAACTTTACCGCCATATTTAACCCCCTTAGGGGTCGATTTTCGAAAATTAGATTAGCCTATGTGTTATTCCAGATCCTAAACTATCTACATTCCAAATTTCGTCAAAATCGGTTTAGTAGTTACGGAGATACGTGGTAACAAACATTCACACACAAACACACACACACACAGACTTTCGCATTTATTATATTAGTAGGATATTTTTTATTTGATATTTTCGCCAATTTATTGTAAATGGAATCACGTCTAGCAGAGACATTTTTTGTGGGCTATTTAACTTTTGTTTTTATTCGAAAGAGTGTCATTTCAAGTGAGCAAAATAACGTAAGCACGTGAGGAAGTCGCTTTTTCGACATTTAAAGCTCATCCAGCTAAAAGGTTGTTTTTGGATATGGGTATAAAAATCACGGCATAAGTGAGAGGGGGGCTTCCATACGTCGTCATAGCGAACAAATTTTGATCAACGACTTTAGAAATTTAGATTTTTTATTTTTTTAACACAATATAACGCGGGCTGCGTTAATTCTGCTTATGAAAGTTTAAATACAGATTTCAAAGTGGGGTAGGCAAACATTTACGTTATTTTTCATTGCGTGAATTTTTTACATCAGTCTCATCTAGCATTCCTTCGTTACAACAAGCTTTGGGTGGGATTTAGAAAGCTGTCGTACGAATTTTTATAAAATAAGCACAGGGGGTGGAAGGGGTGGACTCTCCCATTCCAACGGTACTACTCCCAATGTTCGGAATTGAATAGTTTGCGAGAAATTAATATTTGAAACATTTTTAGGTAAAGTATTAAAAAATAAAATTTAATGTACTGGAGTTGGAGGCTTGTTTTGTAACGTACATACTTGAAAATCATAAAAAGATGGTCATTAATAAAGCACGGGAATACTGTGTGTGTTTTGAATTATTATTATTTATTCATATTGTAAAAACGGGAATTTTCACGTACTGCACTATCGGTGAAGGCACCGACTAAGTTTCGACTCATTCCGAGAGTCTTCATCAGGGTGAGTGGTTGCGACTTTCTCCTTCCGCGTCGCATTCCCGTTTTTACAATATGAATAGTCAAGTTCACGATAGTTTTTGGAATATTATTATTTATTTTTTAATTTCGAATTTGTCTCATGGATTTGGATATGCTATACATAATTATAATGGATCAACCTTCGACAAGGCTGAATTGAATAGGATCTATTCATGATTCAAATCTTAATTTTAGTCCGACACTGTTCAGTCCACGAGGGAACATAAAAATACAAGCACAATCCGAACGCAGCGTATTGATGTGCATGTTGGTAAGTCAGATCCTAATTTAACCCTTTTTCTTCTTTTTTGTGGATATTAGGAGTATAATATGCCTCATTCAAAGTTTGTTTGTATTATTTTTTCAAAAATTTATTTAAAAATTTTTGTTAATGATCTTTTTCATAAATTCTCGCATACTATTGAATTACTTTGGGAGTAGTATCAATGGCATAAGGGAGTCTTTTTTTATCTAAATTCGTGCGACGGCTTTCTAAATCTCAATCTATGATCTCGTTGCAGTTTTTGCCATATTTTTAGGCGTTATAAATTATCTTGTATGTTAAGATGGTTTTAAGCCAATTCATTTGTATGCTTTTTGAGAATAAGAAAGGCTTTCTTTGTGTTTTCTGGTGTTTTTTGATAACTATTTCCTTGACGATCAGCATCTCCAGGTATTCTTGTATTTCTGTGTTTCTAACAAACCAATGTGTGCTTGAGACTGTTCGTAGTGCAATCAAAACGTAGTTTTGAAATCTTTGGCGGATCTCGTTAGAGTTCTAGCAGAGCCCCAGAGTTCTATTCCATAGGTCCAGATCGGTTTTATAATGATTTTGATAGATAAATAGATAGTTTTTTATTCAACGCTTACGATACAGCACAGACAAGTACAAATGAAAAGAAAGACAAACAATTAAAAAAATACAGTATATTACAGAAGAGTATAAAACGTGGGTGCTAACCAGTGCTAACGAGGGCAGTCTATGCTGCAACGGCAGATATGAGTTGAAAAGGTCCTATCTCAGCTTATTGCTACACCGTCAAGGCGAAGCAGTGCTTGTATTTTGTATATAAGTAGTTTATTACTGAGGGACAGTTGGAATTGACGCCCGAGCAGCCAAGATTTATACATTACAACCATTTTTAAAGGGGCTTCTCTAATACAATAGTGTAGTCCATAATTATACTCATAACATAAAATAACACAAAAAATAAAGTGTAGCTTTTACAAATTCATTCAGCGAACAGTATGTCAATACTCTCTGCAACTACATAGATCTAGTGCGAGCATGGTGTATGTCAATGGCGATTTGATCAACAAGTTGAAAACGCAAAGAAGATAAACTTTTGAAATTGATGTTTCCTTCTGTTTTCTTGACTTTGATATGTTCCGGTCAGTCTTCTATCTAGGTGCAAGGCCAGGTATTTCACGCTGTTATTACTTGGTAGTAGTTATCGGTGGGCTTAATCCTTTCCTCAATGTAAATTTTACTCTAGGAAACTGGAACTAGGAATAAAACCTAACATTACTAAAACGCCAGGCTTTATTCTCCACTTTTGCAGCCACTCGTCTATTTTATTGAGCTGCGCCTGTATTTTGACAGATGAATTGTTCGAGTCTTTATCACTAGCAAGGCATGAAGTATCATCTGCGTATTGTTGCTGTTACAATACGAGTAGCTTCTGTTTCAGGCAAGTCTACCGTACGTATAGAGTACAGGATCGGGCCAAGCATTTGAGTTGAGTTTGAGTCTTATTAAGTTTTTTTTTCAAATGCCTTAGATAAGATAGGGAGTAGGCTTATGGGTCTTTATATACCATATTATGAACTAGGTTCTGTTGGTGGTTTTCCTGACTTTGCAATCATATAGATTTGCGAGATCTTTCACAGCTTTGGGTAGAAATGTTATCTGAATACTGCGTTAAATAGCATTGTTAGGAAGACTTTAACTTTTCTAGGTTCAAGGACTTAGCGGAAGGAAGGTAGCGGATCGTTCGCGCAAGTTTCCTTGGGTCCCAGAGGTGGGGATAGCTGCTGGCCACTGTTGATTATTTTGTCTACTTCCTCTTTAAATTTTGACTTGGACGACTGGTTTGGAGTAAGTTCACTAATTTGTTTGGCAGTTCAGCTTTTTCACTTCCAATTCTAGCCCACGGATCGCTAAAGGATTTTGTTTCCAAAATCTATTTAGTTCGTATTCTGGTATCCGTATTCTTCGTATTTTCCTCGTTATTATATTAACACATTATTAATTTTAGAAATTCAAATATTTCATATTATGAATTTGCCATAAGGAAGTACTTGTGATAAAAACTTTTTATCGATTCTTTGAATATATCCAGCCACATAAGTAGGTACTATTTATCTAAACTCTTTGCGTACTATGTAGGTGTATAAAAAAAGATAAAATTAATTAAGTCGTCTAAATGTTTTACAGAACATATAGTTATTTTTTTAATTTCTATTATCATTATAACAAGAATAAATACTTAAGTTCCAGTTTTTTTAACCCTAAAGCGATGATACTAAGTATATGTATACTAATCTAAACAATTTGTTTCTATAGCTACCTGTAGTTAGGAGTCTAGGAGTTTCGACAGGGTATTGTAAAAAAATATTTACGCTGCTCGCAGACAACATATTGAGTTGATAGATAGCGAAGTGACATGGGGACAAACTAAGTTAAATTATTTTATTAATAATTTAGGCAAAAAAGATTACGTATTACAAAGAGATTGGAAAATATATAATGTGTAAAACCCTGAATTTGGAACTCATTGCCAATATCTGATTTATATGCCAGTAAAAATAAATACAGAGCAAAATTAAAATCTTTTTTTTTAAATGATTTTAATTTTAGAATTTAAAGATCAGTATTTTTCATCAATTTTAAATTCACCGGAATCAGAGTCTTTTAAATATTCCAATCCATCCTAAGGTTGCCTGGTCGCTTTTAGTGATACGGCCGCTTGTTGTACATTACAATGTTATATGTTTCCTAGTTGTACAATTTTAGTCGTTTTGTTAAGAAATGTGATTTTTTTTTACAAAAAAAATTGAAATATGTCAAAATTTTCATGATGCTTTCTCTTTCCACTCGTTTATTATTTAAATTGAATCAAGCTATTCTTTGATTGTTCCTCTTCTTAATTTTATTTATTCATGCAACCTTTTTGCATTAACGTACATATATTTCTAAGCGAAATAATCCACGTTTGGTTATTATTGTCATTTGCTTGCTTTACTGTTTGTTAGCTTTTTAAATAATCAAAAAGGCAGATGCTATTTTCTTGTTTCATTTATAAATAAATATTAAAATTTAATAAAAAAATTAGTATTTGTTTAGAAATTTTAAAATTTTAAAATGACGTGAACTGTTCACATCATGTCATATGTCATCATGTCATAAATCGATTCCTGGGTCATGTAAGTTTATTTTTGATTATTTGATGTTTTAAAGTACGGAATCCGCACTTTCACAAAATGCGCCCTGAAAACACGTCTAGTAAACTATGAATTTTATAATAAGCATTTTCATAAAATGACTACCCCATCTGCTGACAAGGACAAGAAAATCCATCAAAAACCGGGTATTAAAATATTGAAAAACTACTAACCTACGCTACTGTGTACGAAAATAATTAGTAGATTTAAATTGAAAAAAATTGCTAACCTTTTTGTTCCAAATAGGATGAACAGTCCAGCGACACAGTCTTCTCTTCTGAAGACTGAGGCAGCTATGGCGTCAGATGTTTGTTTCATGTGTGAACATCATTGTATGGGTATTTGTCCCTAACTTCACTACATAAAAATACCATGATTCTTTGCTAATATTCTTTTATCTAATCGGACTGATGGCGCATTAGATACCTAAAGGTTCCATATTGCTACATAATATTAAAAAAAATATTCGTTACTGTCGCTTTTTTGTAATTCAATACCTTATTTTAATATATTTTATTTCAGCGAGTTCTATCGTTTCTACAATGGTGGACGCTCCAAGTATCTATTCAAACTTATTTCTTTCTAAAAGTTTTTTGTTTAAATAATAAATATCAACAAATGGAATCCTTTGGGCTTTGACCTGTTGATTTTTATTTTATTTATTTAAGAGAGTTAAAGTTTTATATGTAGTTACATTAACCAAATGGTATCCACAGTGTGTTTTTTGTAATCCCCGCTGCGGGATAAATGTTTGTATGTTATGCAGATATTTTTTTCGGGTCTGGGTGTTGTGGTACCATGGTACTCTTAGTTCCTGATAGCTAAGATACAGGGAATCGTTGTGTGGAGCCAGATATATGCATCTATGAGTCACATGTGTGTTTATTTATCATCCAATACCTAAGTATACTTTTAGACACAGTTAACTAACTAACTAATACACAAAAGCTAGGTCGAAATAAATAAAACTATTTCGAATGATATCGTGAACCGAACTTTTATTTAATCGTATAACAAATGGAATAAAATAGGGTTCTGATCTATATACCACAATATACTTATAATAACAGAACATTGACTTCGACATTCATCGATATTATAGCAGATAACTTCATTCCCGTCGGTAGTCTAGTGCTACCCTATTTGGTTCTATAATAATAATATTTCAATAATACCTCAATAATATTTTAGGTGCTTTCTCTTAAACCAAGGGTCAGAACCGCGGGCGAAGCTAGGTTTTTAGTTAAAACATTAACACTTTAAAGTGATTTTAGCACAAAGAACATCTTACCACGTTCCTGAACAAATTATGACACATTTATCAAATCATTGAAACTTGAGGTAGATAAAGCCTCAACCGCACTGCAAGAGTTCAGGTATGAGCTTATTTCACCTCAACCGCACTACCTGAAAGTTCTCTAAAATTGGGCCCGCAGTGAACGTGTTAATGAACAATATGCATAGATTTCAGCTGCACCCTGTAAGTCAAAGTCTACAGTTAAGTTTTTATTAATTGAAATCACCTCCGCAAGTAAATGAGATAAACGGTCAAGGGATATTATACAACTTTATTACCTCCTCAAAGTTTTGCTGAAAAAAAACTATTTTTAGGGTTAAACACGCTTTTGCAATATTTTTTTGATTGCTGTGTAGGCACAGTAAAGGATAAGGATTAATATAGAAACTTTGCTCCGTATCAGCCCAACGAACCAAAGCACTAGTCAATGGAAGTCAATCAAAGTCAAAGTCAATAGGTTTTTATTCATTGAAATCACAAGGATCATATAGAAACGTCAACTTAAAAACTATACGTGAATCTAAAATGTTAAATTGAATTTACGCCGGTTCCTCGCGCGCGACCAAACATAGAAGAATCAGGCAACAAACTCTGCTTGGTTATTTTTTTGATGATCCTTCATTCAGCTTAAGTATGGTGCCAATCGAACGTAAATGAATGAGACTCATTTATAGAAAAAAGTACTAGTCAGAGACTTAAATAAAGTCTAAAAAGTATCAACCTAAGTTCTTATGACAACACACTACCTCTATACGCTTTATAATAGTAATGCTTAACCTATTCTTAAAAAATATGATACCACAGATATACAATTTCACAATTAAGCTAACGAAGGAGCGGAGCGACTTATTTATATTAGTTTTTAAAATCATAATGAAATTTAACTCTTACTGTTAAGGCAGTGTTCTTAAGAAACACATTCGCTCGATCGCCATTGTAAATATAAGTGAAATAATTCTTGATTTCGGATGAGTAGTTCCAGAGATTACCTCCTACCTACAAACTTACATAATTACAAACTTTACCTCTTTATAATATGAGTTTAGAAGTGTAGACAGATATAATTATACGAATAGATATAGGTACGAAACTATGGCTTTGTTGATGTAAACCTAAAAACTGATCTTATTACAAAATTAGCCAGATAATTACGCATTATTTACTAGTTATATAGATACCTACATGCCTTATCAAGTGTTTCAATGCCGGAAAAATATGTGAATATTAATTTATTTCTATAAATAAACGCCGGATTTACTTAGTTTATGTTTAAATTGTGTATAAAATTTTTATGCCAATCGATCCTATTTATTATATGATAAAAACACTCCGTCGGACGAACTGAGGTTAGGGTACCTTATAGAAAAGTCAGAAATCGCTAAAAACGGGTCGGCACTAGAATCGGGCACCATAAATTTAGGGTCGTGAGGTGATTTGATGAAAGGGGTTGAAGGTATTTGATCTTCCCCATGAAACAGAAGAAAAAATATGTCTCAAGTGAATGGAATCCTCAATATCAAATTTATGTCAATAGTTTAGAGCGAATTCAGGATATTTTTTTAAGCATCTGAAATACAAAATTTCATGATCTAATCAACGGATTATTTTTAATATTGATACACTACAAAGCCGACGCACCATCAGAGAACAAATTTTATTATTAAAAATTTTGAATAATATTGTTGACTCCCCATCTTGTAGGTCAGATTCGTTTAGAATATCCTCGTTTAAATGGCCGTCATACTAATAAGCTTTTTTATCTAGAATATTTAAGAACGAACTATACATGCAATTCATTTATCCCACGAGCCTGTAAGTTACACAATGAACAGTTTTCTGAGTGTGACATTATTTCGTTATCAGCTAATATGTTTAAAAAAACAAGTGTCCCTCATTTAACCAGCTATGCAGTTAACTCAATATGTACCATTTATTTGTAACCTTTTTTTTCGTGAAGAAATCCATCATGGAAACCTTTCGCCCCCTCCTAGGCGGAAGGTTATGCCAGAATCCTATTGATTGATCCTCACATCCTATCCATCCTCACGGTGTTCCTTCGGGCACCTTTGCCAGGGGATCACGGGTACGCACAAGAAATCTTCCGCGAAACCCGGCGGTGACAGCCCCGATATGGCGCTCCAATAAGAAATGAGTTATCCACTAGTAAGGCGCGTGCGGGAACACGCGCACCGCCTCAGTCCGTACGCTGTCGAACCAATCTATGAGCAGAGGAGAGAGCCAAAGGCTCTCCTTCTTCGCCCAGTACGCCTGCGATGAATAAGGTCCAGGGAGGAGTGCTCCCTTTCCCCTTCCGCAGCTTCTTTCTGTAGGAGCACTTCCTCACAGAAGACCAGCATAGCTTGCCAGCTTGACTCATTTATTCGTAACCTAGTGTAAGAAGTACCGTCTTATTTCAAAATTCGTCTTATATAGGGTTACTATTAGCTGCAGCTTAATTGGTGTAAGAATCATTAGTTTTTACCATTTATATTGATATTGTAAACAAGAGAAGGTGATAGGAGGTTCCTATGATCCAATCGAGACAAGTATAATACAAAATACTGCATTGTCACTTATTATTACTAACTAGTTGTTGCTCGCGGCTTCGCCCGCGTGGTATGTTAATAAAAGTAGCATATTATGACCATCTCCAGGCTTCAAACTATGTCCACCAACTTTTGAATGAATCGAACCAAGGATTATACAAAGTTTAGAACTCAATTGCACACCCCAAAGGGTAATTTTGAAAAAATAAAAAATACGTGTTTCATAATTTATTTTAAAGTTTATGTGTACCGAGTTTTGAGTGAATAAAACCAAGGAATATTTTTTTCCATAGAAACTTTAGCACCATGTTTAACCCCTTTATTTCGAAAATAAGATTAGCCTATGTGTTATTCCAGAACCTAAACTATATACATTGCAAATTTCATCAAAACCGGTTTAGTGGTTACGGAGATACGTGGTAACAAACATTCACACACACAGACTTTCGCATTTATTATATTAGTACGATTATAGACATGGGCATAATATTATAAACATTAACATAAATTTAAAGCAGCCCATGTTCTAAGGTATTTAAGGCATAAAATCGGATTTGGTTTTTTTAGGGAATAACATATACCTACGTTATTCTGATTGCTGATTAATTCACTTTATAAGCACGACTATTAGCTGTTATTACCACGAACGACTAAAGTAAGCTTAAAAATAAGTTGTAGCTACTTATAAATAGTAATAGGTACCTAACTAGATAGCTTAACTCATAGGATATATTTTAACAAAGTAAATAAGTAATACTTAAAATGTTATTTAATGAATAAAAATAAATAATTAAGTGGTACCTACAAAATATCATAAAACCAGTTTATAATATAATGAACAGAACGTATACAAGATATCATAGATACTGGTATTTCACGCTATCTGAATAACTTGATATTTTACTGTTAAGGATTATGATTTTTTTGTTTTGTTCCATCAGATAGGAAGCTCAGGGTCAACAAATTTTGAAAAAAAATGGCTTCACGTAAAAGACGTCCATCGCGTCTAAACGGCTATTGTCTGTATTTCTTGACAAAAAATATGTTCATATTGTAAAAACGGGAATTTTCACGAAACGCATTATCGGTGAAGGCACCGACTGAGTTTCGACTCATTCCGAGAGTCTTCATCAGGGTGAGTGATCGCGTTCACGATAGTTTTTGGAATAAAAAATTATGTTAATCCGAAGCTTTCTCGTCGAGACAGATCTATACGTTTGTCTTCAGTTTCATTTGTTGATTTTCAGCTGGATAAGTGAATTTGAGAAGACGCTCCACCGCTGCGTGCTTGTCTCGAGGCGCATCATGAAATAGTAGCTTCTTATGACACTTAAGAAGTAGAAATATATTACTGAAACAAAACAATTATACCAAAAATAACATTGAGTTTTATTTTAACCCGTGACGTAAGAAAACAGTTCTACATAAAATACCATTAAGTTTTCTTTTAACCCGTGACATTTGTTTGTTTCTTTGTACAAACTGGCTTATTCGAAAGAAATGAGTTTGTTTTTTATCAATTTGCATGACTTCGGGGTTGGTTCTTAGCTATGTTTTATTGCCATAAACTATTAAATGAGCTGCGTCGACTGATAGACACATCAGGGTTTTACAATTTAGCAAAAATTCACTTCTTTATCATAATAATGAAGTGAATCTTTGCTATAAAGTGTTAATTCTTAAACCCCGTACCAAAAAGTTCAAAGTATCAAAAAGTTTCAAACAAAAGACATCAACGCACGCATTTTGTTATGGAATACGCGATAACTACATTACCGGATAAAAAGTAGCTTATGTGTTATGCTGATGTATAAGCTATATTAATGTAAAGTTTTATCAAAATCCGTTGAGTAGTTTTTGCGTGAAAGAGTAACAAACATCCGTCCTCACAAACTTTCAGGTTTATAATAGTAGTAGGATTTGTTTTTATATATATATATATATATATATAACTGTATGTTTATTTAGGTTCACTACACGATAATGTATCAAAGTTCTTACTTCATATGAAATATTATTTGGTGTCCAATAAAGTATTTCCTATCTATCTACGATCCGAAAAGGGGAAATCCATAGAAGAACTTAAGTCTCAGATCCTAATAATATTAGATATACTAATTATATGTTTTTTTTTGTAAATACATACATATTATACATAGAAAACACCCAGACCAGAAACAAATAAATGCAGATCATACAAGCATTAGTCCCGCAGCGGGAATCGAATCCTCAACCTTCTGCGTCTCAGGCGAACCTTCGCCCACTGCACCACAGAGATAAGAATATATGTATTGCTGATAAGCAAAGTCCCACACCACAGGTGCCACTGAATTGGAATTTTGGGACATATTTTAATTATTTAGTGTTACAAGAAATGCTAGAGTGGGGGGTTTATGAAAACTTGAAGGATTAAAAGCTAACTTACAGTGGCCTATCATTTCGAACGTCAGTACGGTCCACTGCCTGGGTCCATACAGCTTGCTCATGTATGCCGCGTACCGCATGATCACAATTGTCACGATGATAAGCCGAAGAACCTCAAACACGAAGCCTCCCACGTAGAACATCTGCACTTGGTCTTGTATTTTCTGAAAATCATACATAACCGACTTTATAACTTGAATCTCTATATCTGGCTTTGTTCCTTCATATTATTTTCATACTTATAAGATATCTTAAACAACCATAATTTGTATTGAACTACCATTTAAAATAGTGTCATGCGGAAGCTAATAGTTTCCGAGAAATTAATTATTGTTTTTAAATTCAATAATTCATAAAAAGTCAATAATTCATTCATTTTATATTGAGTATAAAAAGTTATATTGAGGTTATTACTTTTTGTTCGTTATTTTGGTATATTTTGTTATAGGCCGTACCTAACTAGAAAAAATAGAACATATTCACTCTGCTTGTCTAAAAAATAGCCAGCGCTTACCTAGAAACTATAATTTTTGCAAGAATCCGATATTTTTTTATATATATGTAATTTTCTTGTAAATTATTGAAATCCGCAACTCCCTGAGTTAGGTCCCTACTTCCGCCCCTTTCCACCAATCCCATAGATATTAATAATATTAATAATGCTAAAATTGGAGAAGTTTTTCTATGTTGTTTCAGCTCTACGCTGTCAGCACGAAGGCTTTGCCATCAGATATGTGAAACTTGGAAAAAATCATTATTGTGTATTATATTATTGTTTCCAACGAAAGTAAACTTTACGTTTTAGCTGAAAAAAATTGAATGAAACTTAATCTATTCAATATGGGAAGAATCTATATTGCATTAATTCTTCTAAGATTGTGATCCCGAGGAATCGGTGTAAATACTTAAATTATTTATTACACACATAAAATCATAAATTGACTTAGTTTATAAATTGGCTCTTTCACATTGAGGTCCGTACTTATCAAAATCTTGAAACGGTTGTCTAACTAAACAGTTTTTGTTTTCTACTGTGAAGTGTTTAGTTAATCGACTGTTTAAACATCTTTTTAAGATCCGTAAGATCAATAGTATTTTAAACTTTGCCTTTAGTAAATCTACGATAAAAGTTAATCGATGGTTTGTTCTACTGTCATATAAGAACAAATATGTGGATTAGTTACCATTAAATCTATGAAATAATCGAAGATAGAATATTAAACTTGCTCATGTGGTTTAAACTACTATTAACTTACGGCTCATAGTGAGGTCCTTTAACTTGGACTATGATACTTGGCAGCTAAAGAAAATAATTATCACCTTATGCAGTCCATTAAGTAAGGCCATTGTGATCAGGAGCTCGAAGGTGAGCAGTAATATCTCGAAGCTTAGGATCAGCTTTGAGATCGCCAAGTCGTTGTGCAACAGCATTAAGCTGTGACTCGTGTACTCAGACAGAGCCGTGTTGATCCCAGAGAGGTGGACACAGCTTAATATAAAGTGGATTACATGTGAAATCTGTAAAATGAAAGAGAGGAAAGAATGAACTTTAAAGCACACCAAAAAAACAGCTTAGATATGTAACTACAAACTTTGTCAATGTTGTACAATAATCTCTAAGCCAACTTTAGATAATGCACAAATAATATAAGATGAAGTCTGTTTGGATATAACTACGTAGTCAAAATCGCGGGACCCTCTATAAGTTCAATTATATATTTACATTACTGTGGACCCTGTTTATAGCAACAAAAGGTTTACTATAATGTTTTAATTTTACCTGCCCATCTATTGATTGTGATTGTATATAGATTGATAGATAAATTATTTTAGGCGATAAGACCGCTCACTGTAGATTATTTTCTAGAGCTCTAGCTGCGCCATTGATAGAGAAACCCCCTTGTTTTCATTATCTACCTACCAATAGGAAGTAAGCGATGATAAAGCTGCCCATCCTCAGGTCGATGCACAGACAGCATCGGTTGAAAGTCCCCAACGACATCTCGAGCCTAGAAATAAGGAAAAGCCATACTCAGAGACTTGTTATGATAATAACTTTTTAAATTGAAGCATACCACCTGAGCATAAAGTCTTTTCAAACTTAAACAGAACATACTCTTAATACTTTATGTGTATGAAAATATCCCAAATGTCAAAAGCGATCGACTTTAGCTCGAATCCACGGTGTAAAGAGTTGAAATTACCAGATAACTATAAAATCGCTGTGGGTTTTTTGCAGACCTTTATCCTTATGGAATGATGCGTCGTATTTTCACTACCACTGCTTTCTTTTACCGTATTTGTGTCAGTGGAGATTTGTTTTCGATATCTTTTGCTGGAAAACTTTTTTATGTTATTTAGAGTCATATATTCGGCTCAGTAGATGATAATTGAAGATACGTTGAAGATGATACGTTGATGATAATTGAAGATGATACGTTGCCTGCCATAGAACCAAAGTTGAAAAGTCTAATGTGTCTGTAATTGATCTTCACCCTACTGACTGAAACACAGTAATATTAGTATTAACGCATGCCACCCATGCCGGCAGATATAAATATAGAATTAGTTCCTATTCATAACACATTGTTTACAACTCCAAATCCGTCAACCTTTCAATTGCTTAATCATCAGCTTAAAAAATATGCAGTAGGTATTGACGAGTTTGCACTTAAATCAACCTGATCTCACGAATAAACAGTATCTATAGAATTTTTGAAGGCTTTCTGAGAATTTCGCATAAGTTCTTACAAAAACCAAGTAGTCTTTAAGTTCCTAAGGTTATAAACGACTAATCAATGGACTCTATATGCTAGTACTTTGCTGTAAAAGCCGGTTCTGTCAGCTGCTTTAACAAGAAATCCATCCATATGTTGAACTTGCTGAATATTACTCTGTGATGGACGGCCACACAAACTCCTCAAACTATCAATCCCAGAAGTAATAGTTTTCGCTTGATCCTGTTATTGCTGAGTTGCTGTTCGTGGCTTATTCCACAGATCCCCTGCGGTAATCCCCGTATGTATAAGTATCTATATAGTTAAGTATTGTATTAGTATATATATAAACATATATATATATTATATTGTATATATATTTTATGTATAAAATAGGTAGGTATATGTTATTATTTTCTGCTGCAATATATTTTTATACATGATATTATTTAACGTAGTTTACACAAATTATAAACTACACCCCGGCCACTTCAAAATCATTATTTAGCGTGCGCTGAGAAAACTATTGATGATACATAAAAATTATGTACAACATGATTAAAGTACTCATTACTCCCTACAAAAAAGTCCTCGAAGGTATAATCTAACTATGATAGTTAAGTCACATTAGTAACTTTTGTGTTCTAAAATGTAATTAAATCGCCGGTAGAAATAAAAGTTGGTTACATTCGTATCGTTTTATTAATTGTTATTCAAATAAATACTTTTATCACCAAGGGTATTTATGTAGCAGTAAATTACTTTTTAATTCATTCGAATCAGACATTTAATTTGGAAGTTATCACGAGTATAAAATCTAAACCTACGCGGGTGAAACCGCGGGGCGCAGTTAGTCTAGAATAAAATAATGGAATAAACGTTACTTTGTATGCACGAATCGTCGAAGAGAATATACGTGTTAAATACTGAATAAAATAAATAAATAAAAATAATGCTGGACAATCCACACAGCATCATCTAGCCCCAAGCTAAGCAGAGCTTGTGTTATGGGTACTAGATGACTGATATACTTAATACAATACATTACATAAATAGATATTTTTTTTATTATACATAGAAAATACCCAGAACACCCGGAACAAATATTTGCAGATCGTACAAATATTTGTTCCAGGGCGGGAATCGAACCCGCAACCTCCTGTGTCGCAGGCGGACCTTCGCCCACCGCGCCACATCGGTCGTGTAATATGTACTTAGAAAAGTAGTAATATTGCGGCTCTACTATTCTTAGATAGCGATAAATTGTCGTATCCAGGCACAGTATGGGTAGAATTACCTACAAGAAGCTATATATTGTACTATCATTACATCAAGATCCTGATAATCCTTAGCTTAGCAAATGTTTGCTTCAGCCAGCTCGTCGAGCTCCGGAGCTAACAAAGTATCTGTCTACAAAATAGAGAAAACTACGGTCTAGGTTTTACCAGCGTGCCACTCGTATTGAGGAAAAACTATGGAAATTTACGTCACATACTGTATTAATTTTATGCCACACACACATGGCTGCCTATTAGATTTCTATTTTAACTGATTTGAGAGGTACCTTGAAAAAAATAATGATGCAAATTTAAATGAAAAAAATTACAAATTACAAAAAATATATTATTAATAAACAAATATTACGAAAGCGGAATGACCACTTCATTATCGTCGAAAATGTCATATTTTTTTTCGAAAAATCTATTATTCATTACGTATTATTCAAAAATGTAAGGAATTTTTTTATTATATCTATACTACTCATGACTCTAGATATAACTAGGTGTGGGCTCAGGATTATGTGTATGTTTGTTTATTTATATTAAATCTTAAACCTGCGTACTTACATACTTACCTGCTACGGTCTGTGAAAATCGTATGAGGAAAAAACAAACGTACAACAACATTGCATTTACAACCTTCCTCTACAGTAAGCATTATTTACACCGTGCCCATTCACATCAAACTTCATACTCCTATTTTGCGTAACCATATACAGAATCCTCTCTCCGTCACTTCATTATAGTTTTTAGCACATAACACCTAAATTTATAAAAAGTAAACAAATAAACTCACTATTATAATTTGCAATCCAAACGGTTAGCGTGCTACTGAACACGACGCGCGTGCGATGCACACTGAATGAGATTTTCGCAGCCACGTATCTAAGGTAAGGTTATGGGCTAAGGGCCGTCCGCAGAAGTCTTGTCGCCCGGTGTACATGCCCAGGGTAACGAAAAGCTGTAAGAGAACAAACTGTTATATAGGGCTCTCGAAATCAAAAGCATTTTCAGATATCCTACTATATATCCTACTACTATTATAAACTCGAAAGTTAGTGAAGATGTATGTTTATTACTCTTTTACGCAAAAACTACTGAACGGATTTTGAAGTGATACCGTGTGGGTGAAGCTGTGGGCAGAAGTTATTATAGTTTAACTTTAATGCCGGTTCCAATAACGGGTTTTCACGGCCACCTTGAATAAAGCTTTCAGTAATGATAACAGATGGCACTGCTCTAAGAAGTTGAAAAAAAATGCCCAGTAAAACACACATAAATGTTCTACTGATTTCCTACAAACGACTGGTTTCGTTAAACTCTAATGTTTGTTACGTTGCGTTTTTTAAAACCGTTCAATAAAATCTCAACAGTGATAATAAAATATCCAGACAGTTATCACAAGGAACATTGACACGACAAATAAATTTCATGATCTACAGAGATTTTTAGTAGAGCTCTAGACATGGAATGAACAAAAATGATATCACCCAGGGCAACTGATCCTAGATCCAACTCTGCTCGTATCGGAAAGCGTGTTTTGCTCTGGGAATTGCGCGATGCAATTCACTTTAGCAAGATAACACTCACGAGCGAAAATCGCGTCACTGCTTTTACATAGTGTTTATCGATTCGGCTGTATTAGTAGCCTGTATGTGTAGGCTGATCAAAAATGGAAATAATTACAATACAAACTTTTTGTACTTATTAATTATAATTACTTGCTATTTTAACCGTAGCCTGCCAAGGAAACGGATATTGTCTTCGGTAATCTCAAGGATCTGCGTACTGAATATGAATTTGAGGATTGTATTTTTCAAACTTTCGCGATTAGATAACATAATTATAAGTTTGAAGAATGAGCTTGTATGAAGAATGTTATGAGGATGAATGATGCTAAAGAGGTATGCCAAGTGGAAATCCTTGGTCTCTGCCTACCCCTCCGGGAAACAGGCGTGACTATATGTATGTTTGTATGTATTTAATTATAAGTTTAACGGGCCAACGTTTCATAATAAAAAAGGTAAATGCGATACAGACTCGATAAACTTATGATTTTGAGGATTTCTATAGAGAGGATTACGGTCCTGGGGCGTCTAGACTCTAAATAAATACAAATACGCTTAGTTTTCGGAGAAACTTGGCAGCAGTCACGTGACATTTCCGTAGCTAATGTGATTTCCATACAATTTAATGTTTCCGCAGACGTTAACGTCAACTGGTATTTTTCTAGATACCCTGAGCATGTTATTGATTGCTTAAGATAAATTTATAAAATTATTTTGAATATTGTTTTTTAAGATCGGTGGATTTTCATTTTTACGTATTGATTACGAACCTGATTTGAATTTTTAATTTTAAGCCACGTTTCCTTTACATTAATCGTATAACTTGCTTCGAAATTCCAGATATTTTAAGCAGTTAACCAACCGTTGCTTCACATGACGACATGCATGTTTTAAATTATAACTTTGATAAAAAAAAGTATATTTCTTTCTTTCATTGAAAGTCATTGCTGCGACAAAAGAAGCCCGTTGTGCGTTTCATGTAAATGGTTGTTTTTGTGTTTGTTAATTATGTGTTGGTTTGCTACTATTTACTCCCGACTGTAATTTGGTTTTAAGCAAACGATTTTTGGAACTTCAAGGGTAATTGTTAGATCTTTAAACCTTAAATCAAGGTAAGGTTTATCGCCACAAGTGGGAGCTGCAATCGTATAGACGAAGGAATATTAATGTTTTTTTTAAATCAATACAAATTGTTTTTAAAGTCTCTAAATAGAGTTAATTAGTGGTATTTGCCCAACAATGGGACAACATGAGCTGATAAGTAGGTAATAGTAAGTATTAATAGTAAAGGAAGTTTCATATTTTTTATGAAACTTAATCACCAAGATATATTGGCCTCGATTCTTCATTCTGTAGTTCACTAACTAAACTAAATTTAAACTGTCGCTCTCTTTTACTGATAGTGCAAGCAAGAAAGAGATAGCTACAGATTTAGTGCTGTCAAATCAGTTTACGTGTCGCTTTTCTTTGTGTTTATAGTCAGCATGTTTTGAAATCACGACTAAATTTGTATTGAAAGCTTATATCTGACTAATTTGACAGCACTAAAATTGTAGCTATCTCTTTCTTGCTTGCACTATCAGTAAAAGAGAGCGACAGTTTAAATTTAGTTTAGTTAGTGTACTACAGAATCGAGGCCAAGTGTCACTATTATCTACTAAGCAGTATTTTGACCGATTAAATCATTTTATTTTTGTTGACTTGTGTATGTTTTTTTTTAAACAATCTGTTTATAATGTATTTGTTTTAATTCGGTTAAGTGGTTAATATAAAAGGATTACAATAAAAAAAATAACGCGTGTCGATACAAAAACAAACAAACACGCTCACAACTGCATTCCCCATGATGGACATCTTCAGATAATACTCAGTGAGTAGATCTTTGAAGATACCAAGTATACCTAAGTAGTAAGAGGAACTTCCAAACAATATGTACATTTGGTACACGCCCGCGTTTTTGAAAGTGGTTAGCGTGTGTCTTTTATTCTTATATACCCTCTATTTTGATTAAAAACAAAACTAATAAAATGATTATGCTTGCGCTGCGTTTGGCTGACAGCTTTATATCCTGTTTGGGGCATTTCAATACAACAGCGTACGAATTGGCTCGCGATAACGGACTTTGGAAAAATGAACTAACTGCGCTTCTTGCGTGGGTGATTCGCTGAGTGAAACATATTTTGTAATACCTACCTACCTCTTTCTACTCGGTAGGGAGGTACTTCGAATGTTCTGTAGCTTGGATACCTGCTTAGTTAGAGCTCAAGCGACGAGTAAACGAGTATAAGCTGACATTTGTACAAAGTTGATCAAAAACTTTGGCTGCCCGCAAGATTTCGATATAAATTTTACTCTGGATAATACAATGGCGACGTAAGCCGTAGGTATAGTCTTGTATTATAATATACGAGTATGTGGTATAGTCTACAGCTACTAAGATGCTAAAGCACGTATAGTCAGAGAGGTATTGATATGACGTCTACAGACAAGCCAACCTCTTGCGAACCATGACACTAAGAAGTAAGAAAGAAAGAAAGAAAGAAGAAAGAAAATAACCACAAACACAACACAACAGGTGACAAAATACAAAACAAATAAATACAAACACAGAAAGGTTTCATTAAAACACCACAAAAAAAAAAAAAAAAAAAAATGTGTTGTGTGGGGTCAAAAGGTACCTATCTCAGCATTATTCTGCACCAAACCTAAGAAAGGTGTAGCGCTGATTTTCAGAGAGGGCCATCGATCGTGATGTCACGAACAACGGGGAGCAAACGTAAACAAGAAAGAATAAGTAGATAGATAATAGATAAAATACGTATACTGTACATTAGATAAATATATTATTAATGTAATATTATAATTTAAATATAAATAAGTGGGAAGTTCCGAAAGAAATTAGGAATTTGTTTGTCTGTGGTCTGTGCGATGCGAATCTAGTGGCTATTTGATTTCAAATTATGTACAGGCTACAGGGCGCAGTCTGGTTAGAGATGCATCTGCAACCTATATTAAAAGTAAGTAAAATATTTTATGCCACGTACTATATGATTATTTGCCCCGATGCTATTTTCATTACCTGTCGACGTGAGGGGCTCGTATGTGCGTTTGACGTAAGAGGTTGTGTGTTACCGTTTATCTCCAAAGCGGCTTATTTGATTTGATTTGAATGCAGTTTTTTGCAATCGATTTGTATGACTTCAAGGATGGTTCTTAGATGTCTATTGCAGTAGTGTCTCGCTGCCATAGATGATAGAAAACAAGAAAGAGGTTTTAAAATTTTGCAAAAATTTACTTGTATTTCATACATAAAAAAATTACAAAATGAGTCTGTATATAGGTAATCAAATTATGTAAAATTATTGTAAATATGAACGTAATTACTGATGGATACATGTAAAGTAGTTACCCGTTTCTAGCATCCTTTCAAATACATTATGTAATTTTTATTAAGTATATTTATACTGAAATTCGACGACTTCGGTAGCACGGCGGAGTAGATAGGCAACTGCGATGCAGTTCGATTCGCGCTGCTAGACAAATGTTTGCATGTCCCGACTCTGGGGGGTGTGGTACCACAGTACTCATAGTTCCTGATACCCACGACCCAGAGAACCCTAATGTAATGTAAATGTAAGGTCTATGTAGGTTCCTATGCATCTGATGATTGTTAAAAAGTTTAAAACAAAGTATAGCCTTTTGTATTATGTAACTAAGTGTACTTTAAGGTATTAATAAATGAGTATCAGTATTTAGGTACTCCACTTAAAACTATGTTTAAACAAGCTACAAGCTAACTTCTTCCGATGTTTGTGACGAAAATACAATATTGATTCCAATAGCAGACTCATAGACGCCACAAGACATCCAAAGAATAACGTGAGTAGATGTGCCGTGTTATAATATTATGCCTACGATGTCACAAACTCAATGTGATCATCGTGTCTGATTCGTCACTTAATCTGGAAATTTACCCTATTAAAGTACTAGTAGCAATATGATATTAAATACTAATATTCTTAATCCGAAAGTATGGATGGATGTTGTTGTTAGGAATATTCATAAAGGCTAGATTGATATATAACATTTGGAATAGGTAAAGATTGTGACTTACAAGTATAAAGTTGGTACATACTTTTTCTCCGGGTATCACATGGGAAAAGCCGTGGGTAGAAGCTTGTAAGTCGTAATATTACACACATAGATACTATGAAACCTTTTTTACATTACATCTTGCGTAGCCGAGATATCAAAATTACGTGGTTTGATGACTCATTTTCTAGTCTGGATTTGATGAATTGGTGTAGGTTCTATGCAAAGCAATTACTGATTCTGACTAAGTACCTAGGACTAGCCTTTACTTTTCCTAGCTCTGAGGTTTTAGCAAGCTCTTGGATTTTCCCAGCTATGGGATCTAGATTAATCCTTGCTTCTTTATCAAACCCCATCATCTTGTTTTCATTAAAATCGTTCAAGTTGTTGTCTGACTTTGTACGAGTGTAGTGAAAAAAAACATGAGAAGACACACTAAAGATTGTCTTATCTGAAATTAATTTCTATGCCCACCCCTAAAGATTCATCTTCCGTATCCAGCAGTCTGAGTTGAAATATCTGAGGGCTAGTGTAGTTTTGTGATACTAGAAGTTGTTCGTGATATCAGAAGGTAGGTTTAAAGAAAACTTTTTAAAGTTTATTTATAATTGAAATACCTAATGGTTTTGTACTGCTTTTACCGCTCTATCGGGTTTTTTTTCAATTGGGGCATATTTGAACAGTACTGCCTAAAGTGCTGACTGGTTAGGGTTAGGTTAGAAGGGGTCAGAGCAAAACGCATCTCATCGCGGGACATCGGTACAGACCCTATTCTAGTTTCCCCAATCTGAATCAAAACTAGCTTCCGCCCACGGCTCGAGCTAAAAGGATTTCATCCAAACGAGTTCAAGTTGTAATTTGAAGGCAAGCTGGCAAATGGTTACCGTTGCCTACAAGACGCCTGTGACATTTGCAACACCAAGAGGCATATATGATGCGTTGCCTGTCATGGAAGTAAATCTGAAAATCTCATGTGTCTGTTTACTGGCACCCATATAATACTTACTGAATACAGTCATAAGGCTTTCCTTCTACTGACCCAGAGAGTCGTAACCCCAAAAGGCTCCAATAATTGATTGAGACCTTGCTCTTCCGAATCTGAAGTCTTGACAATACTTATTTGAGCCTTTTGAGATTAAAACTCAGGGTCCCTTCGTTTGTCCCGAAAAAATATCTGGTCAACCAACGCGTTAGGATTACCATTTAGCATTGCAGTGCACAGTGTTGTCGGCTTTCTAGGTGTGGATCGTTAGCAGTGATCTCTGAACGGCTGCACTGTTTGTTGAACATTTTTGAAATAAACTGTTACAGGGAAAATGGGTTTGCCCCAGCTGAACTCTTGCTGTTTCGTTTTTGACCTTAAAACTGGGAACATCATCATGGGTTGTTTGAACGCCGTAAGTTGCACTAAAACTTCATATACATATATATTTTACAAGCTAGACACCTATGTTTAAGGACATTTCAATACCACAAACTTCAAGACCTTTTTTTAACCAGCCTTGGAGATCACCCCCAATGAAAAGTGTGTTAAAACTGATTGCTATCAACAGCCGACGCGGTGCCGCTGAGTGACACATAAAGGCTAATATATATCATAGTACACAATGTTGTTCCTTCACCGATAGTGCAGCACGTGAAAATTCCCGTTTTTACAATATGAATGTTTGAATAAGTTTTAAATTAATAATTTAAATAAGATTTTTATAATATCCCGAAAATATGAATCTCGACTTCGCTTGTCCATGATTATCTATTTAGTTTTTGTGAAATTCTTGACTTTAGTATCAATTTTTCCTTGATTTTGGAAAAAAATATTAATGCTAAAAGTACTCACTGTTGTGCTCTAAAATGGTGTGAAAAAAGATCGCAAAGAAACTGGCATGATCTAGAACCTATAAAAAAAATTAAAAGAGAGAGATTTTTAGAGTTATAAAAAAAATTAAAAGTTTTTAAAGACATTTTGACACGTGAGAGGTGGTCCTAACAAAGGGTGACCGGTGAATTTTAGACCACAATATTTTACACTGGATTAGTATTGCGATTTCTCTCTCCTAAATAAATAATTAAACAATCGGTAGTACGACGAACGATTGATGGCACTCTCAGTAGTTCTATATCCACCCAATAGAAAACTTCTACTGATGATTTTTGTAAATCTTTTTCAGGTCCTATCATTTACGTTACTAGTGATGATGATCGTCGAAGCAGTTACAGTGGATGTGGAGGAAACGCAGTTCAAGGATCTCGACGATCTGGAGATGAAGGCAGGACTGACGGGACTGTACGTGATGAGTATCATCCTACTCCTCATGTTCCTGGCCAAGTTCTGCTTCGATGTGGTCTTCGTGTATGGAGTTGTTGCGGTAAGGTGGTCTCATGGTGCGGTAGTCTACTATGCACCAATTTGCCAATTTTACCGAAAACCATAGCCTTTTTTGGGTGTCGGTAAAATAGGTTAACGAACATTATGATACCTTGTGATTATTTTTTTATTATTTATTGGTATTTTGACATTTTTATCTCTATTACGTAATATTTTTGTAATTTTTATTTTATTTAAATGCGAATTTGTGGTCCTCTGGGAGTGGTATAATTTAAATTGTTCTATTTAATATTAATATATTGTAAGATTTTGTGTGTTTTTTTTTAAATCTCTTATAAAGTCATCGTTTGCAGTGCCCCCTAGTGACTGAAGTAAAAACCGCATTACATTGGTATCATTAAAAAAAATGGTAACAATCAATCCAACAAAGAACATTTTACGGCAAATGCATAAACAATCTCCTATCGTCACGTGTAAAAAACATATGAATGTTGAAATGAAGTGCCAAAGAAAAACGCTTAATGTGAGTGAAGCAACCTCCTTTACTTTGTATGAACGTAGAATTCAATTTTTCAGGAGAAAGCAAGCATCATTAAGGCTTACTTCATAATGTGGGTCGTGTTCTTCATCTTGTCTCTGTCCATCTTCTTCATAAATATACTTAACTTCGATGCCGGGACAGTCTGCACAGAACTCTTTTACATTGGTAAGAATATTATCTACTTATGTTTCTCCCACATCTATCTTTATGTGTTATTAGCCCTACTTGTAGGGAGTATATCTATGCAGATATCCAATCCTAATGTCGGACTATATAATACCTTATATATGCCTATCAAAACTCTACTTTTTGATTATTGCGTGAACTACAAAACGGTCATAAAATATAGATTATTTTATTATAATAAATTTAAATATATTTTTAACAGCTTATAAAATAACATCTTTTTGTAGTAAAATTATAAATTAAAAGTTATATTAATTATGAAAAATCGACTCTACACTACACATCAGCCATTTTCAAATTGCAATTGATTTTTTTTTTAAAGTTCGCAAGACTCGCCTTATGAACTGTAGAAGCAATGACGAGTACTCTTTGCTCAGTGTTTTTACTAGGCTGTTTCTGATTTTGTAAATTTAATTTTCTTGGAATATATTAGTTTTTTTTTGTATAGGTTGAGTTAAATTCTGAAGCCTTTGTTCGGTTAAGGGCAGATTCTGTTTAGGACAGATTCTGGATATGGCAGATTCGGTTTAAGGCAGTATTTGTACAGTCGAGTACTTAAATTACTAAAACAATGGGCATGAACATAATCTGGTAAGTTATACAAATCTCACGAACCTGCGTCAATACTCTTTTGATAAAATATCTGAACTGAACAAATATCAAAACTCCTTGGAGTTATCGTGTTAATGGCCACTTGTACCTATGTCAACACGAAAATGAGTTGAATCAATGAGAAGTCACTTTTTTTTCATTCTTAATTTGAAGGTTTCAATTGAATACGCAGCGAAACTTAGGTCCGAATTCATAGTCAAATATGTTCAGGCGCTAAGTAAAAATTCAAGTGCGAATTCAACCTTTATGCATCCAGCCGTAAGGCAAATGCTGAATGATGGATTTTGGGGGACTGTTCAACCCCTGACTATGAATTCAGGCTTTAGTGTGCTGTGCTAGGTGTGTGTAATTATCGAGTATTATCGTAGCTCCTTTGCCATCTTGATTTTGGACACTAGCGGCACCACGAACTTTGTCTATTGAGGTACCAAATATTTTACTGAAGGTAGGATGGTAGCGAACGGGTAGTAGGTACACTGGTAAAAATATTGTTCCAATACAGGGGTTGGTACCGCCGCCATTTTAACATTCACTTTTTTAGTAACCAAAATTTTTACGACATCAACCAAACCCATAAATAACCACTTTTCGGGTACTCATGTATATAAGTACTAACTATGTGCATACCGGTTAAGTTTTTTTTTGATTTTTTTTCAGGCTTCAACGTGTACGTGATTCTACTGAGCCACAGTTTTTATAAGCAGCTGAACAATCGTGAGGAAGTCTAGACATTTCCATCAGAGACAGTTTGAAGAGTGTATAAAATATAGTCAATTCTAAAATATAATATCTAAAGCCTTATGCAGACAGTGCGCAGTATCTGGTCTATAGATTAAACACAATGCAGCACTTAATTAAAAAATATAACTTCAAAAGCAGTGCCTCGCATTTATTATGGACTAGCCTCTGCCCACGGTTTCTATGCAAACTATACTTATTCCAAATTTTTATAATTTTAATACTTAGATAAGGAAAACTTAATTCATACATGACATTGCTTCTAAAAATAGCAAGTTGAAATCAGAATGGACAGGCCATATGATTTGTAGAATCGACAACCGCTGGGGAAGAAAGGTTCTCGAATGGGACTTATTCCATAAAACCCCTGCGATGGGGATTTCATAATTTTTTTCCAAGACTTGTTTTTTTTAAACGTTTGGTTTTTGCACCGGGAATATCCGGTCAAGAGTTCCAGAAATCCCCGTCGCAGAGGATTTTAGGAATAAGCCCTCGAATGGCAACGACGAACCAGACGACCGACGCAGTGTAGAAAGGCTACCCACCCGATGTACCGATGATAGCAAAAGGTTGCGGGAAGGTAGATAGAAGTGGCTCAAAATCGTTAGCCACCTTCCTCAATATGAGGTGGCACTGTTTGGAGGAGGCCTAAGGTTTAATAGAGGAATTTTACTACCTCTACGAAATTTTTCACACTTAGGGGTAGGATTTTTTCATTCATATGAGACCCTTGACGTATAACCCTTCCCTAAAAAATAATCATTAAAATTGATTCACAATTGGCGAAAGAATCGCAAACACACACAAAAAAAACACAGATTAATTGAGAACCTCCTCCTTTTTTGAAGTTGGTTGAAAATGATGATAGATGTTGTGTTTGGGAAGTCATTGGATGGAGGTGGCCCTAGACCGATCGTCATGGCACTCTTTGGGAGAGGCCTTTGTCCAGATGAGAACTCCATCGGGAAGGTGATGATGAACCTGTTCAATTCTTTGTTGGTATTATTGGTGTGTAACAAAATTATATAGCCAAATTGTATATCGTTTTTATATGGATAGTTTCTATATTACGGTCATTGTTGTTAAGTGGTCTATAAAAATGATCTATTAATATTTATCAAATAATAAAAATTGTTGATAAAAAAATATATACTTATTTTATTAATATTAAGTAGGTAAAGCCATCCTTATAAGCTAAAGTACTATAATTAAAAACTATGATTTAAAACATTATTCTTTATAAAAAATATATATAGAGGTATATATATAGGTCCTGGATTTTCCATTTCAATCAGGTTTGTAAAATGAAGTCACGAGGCAATAAAAAAAATGAATAATGTAGATTTTACAACCTGGATTTCCATTTCATTCAGTTTTGTCAAATGGAGTCACAAAGCAATTAAAAAAACTAATATTGTATAATGTTAATTTTACAACCTGGATTTTCCATTTCTATCAGTTTTATAAAATGGAGTCTCTAAGCAATTCAGAAAAATTAGAAGTTCTTTGAGGTTATTTTTTAAATAATTGCCAAAAAAATTAAAATTTGCCTATCTGACACTATATAGTGGTACAAGAAAAAAAGAAACTAACTCCGACAGGAACACATTGACAACTTAAATGATAAGATAGTGCAAATTAGTTGTTACTGCAGCTTTAAAAATTTACCAAAAGTGTGCCACAAGGAAGCACACCTTTTATAATAAGTGGAGACGCAGAGATTCATATTTTATACTCTGTAGAATGGTATCCTGAAATATCATAGAGAATAAACCAAATTTACAACTAAGAAATGCCACAAACAAAGGACTCTAAAAGTTAAAATGGAGGTAACTGCGCTCCGTCTTTGCTTTTTGTTCAGGGTGCCTCTGTGTCTTTCCACCAGAGATGTAACCTGTGCCTAAATTAATATTATAAATTTACAAATTTTAACACACCTTTAGACACTAAAAAAATCTTAAAAATGCTAGCAATATTTCAAAAAACTTATCCAAAAATCGATTTCTTCTTAATGCTGAACTCAAAATCGAGATTACTTTTTTATAAGACTCGAGGTTACAGATTCACCTGTTTAAAGGCGCCGATTCTCTAGAACACAAAATAAAAAACTGTCGCCCTGTTTTACTGGTAGTGCACGCAAGAAAGAAATGATAACAAATGTACCTACTCCAGTCAAATTAGTTTACGTGTCGTTCTTCTTCGTGTTTATAGTCAGCATGTTTTGAAAACACGGCTAAACTTGGGTTATTTCCGTTGTTCCCCTATTCATCCTTTTGCCATCTAGTATGAAATCAATCATGGTAAACACGAAATTTATATTCAAAAATTAATTACGGTCCTGAGGATGATATGGCAATGATGTTAAATTTAAATCAAAGATGGCGCATAAAATGTTTTCAAAATGTTATTAAGGATATCGTTTTCGACTAATTTGAGGATGCTGATGCTGATGTATTGTATGAAAAACTTAAATTTGACTTATTTGACGGGACTAAAATTGTTGGTACTTTCTCTTGTTGGTGTTAGTTAAAGAACGCTCTCTTAGATAAAATTAAGTTTATGTACAATATAATCGACGTTAACACCTTACTATACTTAAAACTAGGTTTACCTAAGTGTTTATAATTTGGCATAAGACTGGCGAGTTGTATAAGCTGTTGTCCGATCAAGGGAAAATGACAGACGGATAGCGCGCATCAACGGATTTTGGTTTGATTCAAACCAAAATAAGTTCACAGAAATAGCCTACGAGTCTTCAATGAGTATGGCTTCGTCTGACAGTCGACGTTGGCTGAATTTCAGTACTGTACCATTCTGCATCAAGTCGTATGTCGTGTGCACCACGACCAGGCAATGTATGTAAAACACTGAAACAAGGAAAAATATATTTAATATTTTAATACCTACTATTTAAGTAGGTATGTAATAAAAACCCCGTCAAACCCAAAGGATATAAGGATATCAGTTGTCCGTTTAAAGAAACTGGTTTTTTTCAGTGAATTAAATTAATCCGTTAAATAATTACTAAAAATAAATAATGACACTAAATTATTTATTTCGCTGTTATGAGAACCACATTACTGATATACTACTTATATACTATTTTTATAAATACATGCATATATATAGATAGAAAACATCCAGACCCAAGACAAATATTTGAAGATTATATTTATACTAGCTTCTGCCCACGGCTTTGCCCGCGTAGTACCAAGATAAAAAGTAGCCTATGTGTTATTCTGATGTATACGCTATATTAAATAGATAGATAGATAGATAAACTCTTTATTGCACACCAAAGCATAATACAAAACACAGGAATTCATAAACATAAAAGGTACAATGGGCGGTCTTATCGCTAAAAGCGATATCTTTCAGACAACCATCTGTTACGTTTCATCAAAATATGTTCCGTAGTTTTTGCGTGAAAGAGTAACAAACATCCATCCTCACAAACATTCACGTTTATAATATTAGTAGGATTTTGTTTGCCTGTTATAGTTTAACACTGAAACGGCTGTTATATGTAATATGCTGTAATATGGCTTAACAATAGATTTGCATGTCTTTAGGGAAATCTATCTTATATAAATAGGTATTAAGGAAGGTAAGTATGGTGGTTGATAAATGCATGCTAATGAGATCATTTTGTAAGTTACCTACCTACCTACTTTGTTGCTTAAGAGAACTACAAACAAAACAATCACTCCCACCACTGATCAGTAGGTACCTACCCCCATACCCAATCAATATATTATGGTTTTCAATAGCAAATCCTATCCTACTAATATTTTATGGGCGAAAGTTTATGAAGTTGGATGTTTGTTACTCTTTTACGCGAAAACTACTGAACGAATTTTGAAACTTTACAGTAATATAGCTTATACTCGTACATCAGAATTACACATAGGTTACTTTTTATCCGAGTACCACGTGGGCAAAGCCGTGGGCAGGAGCTAGTAAATAAATAAATAGCAAAAATAGGTAGTAAACAGCATAATTATCTAATGGCTTTGGTTTGCTCCTGCATTCGATGCGGTCGTGGGGGGCCAAACGACAAAACCGTGCCCCGTCAGACAAAGGCAGTGCCAGTTGTAGCGGCGGTGGCGGTGTCGATGGCGATTAAAGGGAAATGATTGTCAAAGTTCGCATAAATGCGGTAGAGGTGGTAATTGATCACCACCTCTACCGCCACCGCCACTGCATCAGTTTGACCGGGCCCTTAATAAAGTGACGTGCGCGGCTAACTAATTACTGTACGCGAGCGCTATCTCTTATCAAATGGGCGCACTACTTGTTCTACCGCCATCTAGTATCGTCTGGAGGCACTAGCGCTAGTAAAAGACAGAAATGTGTCTCGAATATTCGAGTCAGCGCGAAGCAGCGTACGGGAAACGCGAACGAGAATGTACTGTAAGGTACGCGGCCTTGTTTATGGCGGAATATATAAACGCGGCAAGCGACCCGTATATATAGTTCAGTTCAAGATTTGATTGTGAATTAATCGAAGTGAAAAGGAAGCGATACCCAGTGACTAGTGAAGTGACAGTTGTGCTATAGTGTTGTACCTAATTATAGTAATTAAGTGTTTCTGATTTTTAATGTGTAGTTAATTGTGCTGTTTGTTTCGCTGTACATTTTAGTGTATGATTTCGTTATAATCGTGTTCTACTAGCTCGCGCCATCTATTTAGTCTGTATGAACTATGTATATTAAAAGTACTTAGTGGAGCTCCTTGTGAAGAGCTCGTGCGGGGAAGGGAAGTACTACCACAATACTTATTTCTGCCAAGCAGTAATGCTCGCATTGCTGTGTTCTTGATTGAAGATATTGCTGTTCAGCAATACGCGAGTTATACTCGTAGGTACCTCTAATGTTGTACCTAAGCGTATTCTTAAAAATACCATGGTTTGTTCAAAAACTTACGTGAAATGATGAACTTGACGAGAGCCAGCTCCCAGTGACCTTGTAGAAGCACCAGCAGTGCGCTCAGCATGCAGATAATGGTTAGCATTATTGCGAAGGAGAAGTAGCATAGCACGTAGCTCGAATTATTCTGGAATCATAGATGAACGAATGAATGAATGAAAATACTTTATTGTACACCATCAACAAATAACAACATAAGCACAATATTATTCTTAAAAGTACAATGTACGGTCTTATCGCTTAGAAGCAATCACTTCTAGACATCCTTTGAATAAGAAGGTAATTAGAGAGAAGAGAGTGGCGGGGGTGTACCTCCATAAAAATAATAAAAAGGTGATATCACATAATATTGAAAAATGGGGTAGACCGGGGGAAAATAACACTTTTTGATTTCAAAAGTTCAATCCAGTAATATTTTTTAATTATGTTTTTGTATCTATGAATCAACATTCAATACTTACCTATAAGATTTTCTATTTAATTTTCATCAAAAATTTCCATCACAAGGTTACATAACTCAGTGAAAACTGGCTTTGAATCGATCGAACGGTATCGTTCTTGTTCTTCAAGAGCTTACCTTCCTGATACCAACGATCAGCATCGCAGACACGAGCATCCACAGCACCGCCAGCAATAAAACAGTGGAGAGGATGATGTTGATGGACGCTGAGTTCATCACCAACTGAGGGAACTGCTTCAGGTACTCTCCTCCGCAGCCGGGGCAATCTTGCTCCATGATTAGCAAGATTACTGAAGACACGGCCAAGAAGGCTGAGAGGATCTGTAAATAATATAATAAACCAATGAGAATAAGACAACCGGTTGCGGTTTTGATTCCTGCCACGGAACATAATATGTTTGTTTCCTGCTACGGAACAGATCATACTGCAAATATTTGTCTCGGGTCTGGGTGTTTTTCTATGTAGGTAAGTATAGGTAATATGTATGTAGTTACAAAAAAAAGTAGTAGGTATATCAGTTATGTAGTTCCCATTATACAAGCTCCGCTTAGTTTGGGGCTAGATGATGCTGTGTAAAAAATGACCAGTATTATTTTTATTGATTTTTTAAGAACTAAGTAGGTACAGTTTTTTAATTTCGATGTTAGTACTTTTTGTGTACCTACGTATAGATTACCGTTATCATCTGCTTGCACCGTGATTGTCCCACTTTTTTTTACTATGGCAAACAATTATACTTCTCACCTGTTGATAAGCGGTTACAGAAGGTAGCCTAGGGACGCTTGCAGTACCAGAGGCAACACACGCCCGTTGCCGTTCACTAACTTTTTTGAAGAATCTCATAATGCAGTCACTATTTCACTGTAGTCTACATTATGTAGGGTCGGCATAACAAGTTTACTTCTTCCACTCCTCTGTCAACCTTCATTTCATTACACACTACTTTCTACCCGTGTCATCCTTCACACAAACCATTTCTCATATTTTTGGCCTACCTATTGTATGCCTATCCACGTTATAAAAATACCAAGGTACCTATTAGGTTTAAAATTTTTGGATGATTCTTTGTCTAATGCTCCACAAATCATATTAACGACAGATTTTTGAGTTGGAAAATTAAAATTCATTCTCCGACTTCTATTTCCTATGGATCTTTGTTATCCTTGAGAAATACGTTGAAAACAGTTATAAAGACAATTCAGACAATAATATAATTAAATTATATCTAAGCTTCACACAATGGCCAAGTATAGGACAATCAATCTTAGCAGCATTAGAATGTTGATCTGACTGCCGTTTACGTTGGTCCTGATTCACTTTCGCATAAACGCAGCAGGTACGCGCGTTAGCGAACATCTCTGATCCACTGCAATACTGAAGTTAGACTTAACAGAACCCCCCTTGCGATATACTGTAACAAAATGCCCTAAATACTTAAAACGGTACAGTAAAATCAGCTATTGTTACAGCAGATCTCAAGGATGACTATGATATCGAGAGGAAAAGTAAAGCGTTGCCTACTAGAGGCAACATGGTACTCGTAGGTTTGTTCATCATTCTACCTCTATACCAGTAAAACATTATTTAAAGTTTTCTATAAATATTTTTACCTAGTAGCCTATGTACTACGATAAGCACATAACTTTTATCTAATTAATGTAAGCAAGAATAAACATGTAATGTATGCACTAACAAACCTATACTTATTTGAAATCGTGCGACTCTGATTTTAAACTTTGCGGTTTTGACATTTGAATGTCATTGGATAAATCTTATGCACTTCTGTTCACCAATACAAACAGTGCATTTCATCCAATCACAAGCCGTTATTCAAAAACAAGCAACCACCAAACCGACTTAAAACACTGTGTGTACGTAAGTTGCCATTCATAAAAACCGCTTGCAATTTGAATTTAGTGGACTGGTGCAGTGTTGATAAAACTGTTAAAATTATAAGTTTCTAAGTACTAAAAAGTTACGAATAACTATTTGCGTGTTGTTTTTAGCTAGCCAATGATAAATATATACTTACCTATATGTTGTTCTCTACTTACGTACACTGAAAAAATACTTTGTTTGAATATACCAGATTCCTAATCAAATTTACCAAATTAGGAGCCCTAAACGAACCCCCCTTAGAATACCTAAACGTTTAAATGAGGACCTACCGCTGAGTTAAGTTGATTTTACCAAACGGCGAAGGTTGGCTGATTACCAAAGTAGTTTGGTAGATACTAGAAAGAAAGAAAATATTTTTATTTGCCTTAAAAACTACTACACTTATAACGAAAAAGATAGAAAAAAAAAACAAAATAAATACAAAAATTTAAAAATAGAAAATACAACTTAAACCATAAACATACATTCTCTATCTATCTATCTGTGTAAGTTAAATTAAGCAAAAGGAATAATTAAATCTTAAAAATCATAGTTTACTACCTGTAATAGTTTCGGTACAAGTTGATCTATTATCTATATATATTATATTAAATATAATATTAAATATAATAATTAAATATAATATTATATTAAATGGTATTATTTACTTAATTGATCTTGTGGATTCTACCATGAACTTTGTTATTTTTCACTAAACAACTTACGTATCATTGTATTGTTTATCAAAGTACTGGTATAATAGTTACTAATAATAATAAATACATACATACATATATTCACGCCTGTTTCCCGGAGGGGTAGGCAGAGACCAAGGATTTCCACTTGCTACGGTCTTGGCATACCTCTTTCGCTTCATTCATCCTCATCACATTATTCATACAGGCTCGGCGGTTTAGTGTACTTCTGACCTGGCCTTTCTCTAAAATGTCTCCAATTTGGTCAGAGTACGTTCGCCGAGGCCTTCCTCTACCAACTATCCCATTCACGCTCGCCTTGTATACTTGTTTTGTTAATCTACTTTCGTCCATCCTTTCTATATGCCCAAACCATCTCAACATACCTTTCTCAACTCTCGTTACTACATCTTCATTCACTCCACACTGCTCTCTTAGCACGCTGTTCCTCACTCTATAATAATAATAATAATAAATTTATTTTTTCAGACAAATCCGTCCATTTTGTTAGTATCATTTAAAAACTAGGTTAGTACTTAATAACTAATAGCGATTTGGTCCTCTGGATGAGTTTCCATACCAGAGGACAACCAAATTGTTCTGCAATCGCTTTTAGGATGCTGTTACTGCTCCCGCGGAGTCTGCTCAGCAATGAGGCTGTTTCTTTGCGCCAGATGGCGTCGAAGGTGTCGGTGCGCGCCTCGGCGAACATACCTGACGCACTGCAGAATCGCGAAAGACGCAACAGCGCCCTAAATGCGTTGTTATATTGGATCCGCAGTACTAAACCACTTTGGTAAAATTTTAATTAAATGGTATTATTTACTAAACTCTTGTAGTATTCGTAATTTTACCATTACATGTAGTTATTTTTACTAGAAAACTTTAGTAATATCTATCTTAAGGTTTGGTATTTTCTACCGGAGTACTTTTGAAGATTCTACAATGGATTTTGGTAATTTTAACATGACAACTTTTGTGTAATCTACTTTAAGGTTTTGTATCTACCTAAGTACTTTAATTACTTTTGTAGAATCTACTATAAATTTTGGTAAGTTTTAGTAAACAGCTTTTGTATTATCCATTAAATTACTTTGGTAATATTTACATTACAGCCTTTTTAGATTCTACTTGGGAACTTTGGTATTTTTTACGAAACGCCTTTAGTAATATAAACATAATTTTATGTATGATCTATCATAATTATACTTTTGTTACTTACCCAATTGCTTTTGTACATTTTACAGTACAATGGTAAAATCACCAAAGCTACTGGGTAACAATTATTACAATAGATAATGCAAAAAATGATATGATGCCACTAAATGCGTTCCGTTCAAAATGCCTACCAAAGTATCAAAGAAGAATCTAAAAATCTGTTAAGATAAATATTACAAAATGTAATTTAATAGACACTACAATATAATATTATGTTTATATACCTCTAATACAGTCAAAAATACCAAAATTTATGAAAAAATATAGAGTCCCTGTATTGTACGTCCATGTAATGCACAACCATGGAAAGTACACCCCTGGAAAGTACAGCCAGTATTACAAACCATTGGTTTCAAATACTTGGTTTGTAATATTGGGCGTACATTCCTGGGCGTGCATTCCCTACACGTGTTGACCTTGTACGGCCAGTTTTGTACAACCCTGGAATGTACAGCCATGGAATACGAACCAATTTCATGCTCTGTTTTCATGTGCGAGTGCTATCAAGGGGCAAGTGCTGTGTTGCCATAGTATTTTACGCTATTAGTAAATTAATGTAGATGTAGTAAGTAGATTAGTTATTTATGTCGGTTTTTTGCAGATGAACTAACCGGTTGGTTTTATTTATTTGAACCCAAGTTTGTTGGATAAAGTTCGAATAGCAATCCTCCTTTTCTGAGTGGTAATAAAAAAAAACCTAATAACCTAACCAATCCAAGACGGATTTGCTTAGGAAGGATTTCTCAGGCCAACATTAACTTATTGTTTACATTATTTATCAATGGAAACTCTTGGTTGAACATATTAGAACTTGCTCAGTGCAAACGAGGCTCGTTCTCGTCATGCGACTTATTCGCATCGACCAATGAGAGCTCACGGATATGACGAACTCTCGACCAATGAGCGTCGAGAATATTGGTTTGTAATCCGGGGTGTACATTCCAGGGGTGTGCAATACCGTCATGTGTTTAGTTTGTACGGAGCGTATTGTACGACCATGGAAAGCACACCCAGATAATTCAAACCAAATGGTTTGTAATACTGGCTGTACTTTCCAGGGGTGTGCATTCCATGGTTGTGCTTTGCATGGACGTACAATACGGTCTCCCAAAATATACAAAAGCAGTTGTTTTAAAGTGTAGAAACAAATAAAACATTAGGAAAGTTTTATACATTTATTTATCAATAAATTGATTTGAGCCATATCTATAGGAGACTCATGTAAATTAACTTTACCGAACTTAACTCCAAACCATCTCTGACAAAAAGCCTGTGTGCAAATGCTAGTCGTTCTTTTCCATGATACTGTTATATTTGTTTGAATCTAAATCTTCTATTCGTCGCTTTGACATTTTGTCCCATCTTTCGAGTATTTCGTTGAGTGGCTCTTTATTAAATTTCAGCCAAACTTTGTGCTCTTCGAATTCTTCATATTTATACTGTAAATTAAATACATATTAGTTAGTACCTAATTATAATGATGTAACTTATTAGCATTTACTACTTATGTAATAGAAAATTAGGAACATTATCTAAGTACAAAAATTATAAAAATTGGCCAAGTGCGAGTTACAAAGGAGTGTTTCTAAGGCCTAAGCTAATTGAAATAGTTAAAATTCCATTTGCTGGTATCTTATATCTCAATTGTCCCCCTTAATTACCCCAGAATATCGGAATATTCAGTTTATTTCCTTCCTCATAACAAATTTCAACTCTCTAGCTTGTACAGAGTGAGACCACCTGATAAAATTATATTAATAGTCAGTAATTTAAGTTCATGTAAGCTAGTGGCCAACTCTGGCGTCTAAGTTTTCAGGCAGCCTAAAGTCTCCGACACCGGGACCACTTAAGGTGCCCTCCGAAGAACGGGAGCGCTCAGATGTAAATGCCACTGACGATCACCCATTTAAATGTGTGCCGCGCTAACAGATTGAAAGGGATAGACAATTTATACTGTAATAGCTAAATTACTTACAGTCACATTCATTAACAACCGATTCTATTGTTTCGGGTATGTGTTTTTGACTTTTAGGTTAAATAATGCCAAGTCTGCGCAGTTTTCTTTTGTGGTTATTGTATTTATCAACCACAATTTACCTCTTGCAGGGATGTATATGTCTTCACCATATTTCCGGCTCGGTATATAGTAGGTTTCCTGTAAAGTAGCAAAAACCAAAAGTTAATAAATCATCTCCACTAATGCTTATTTATGTAGGAACTACGATACCATACTCTAACTAAAGTCTATAACTACTTACTATCATTATCTAACTAACTAATGGTTCTAAGCTAAGGCTAATTTGGAAGACAAAACTTGTTCCTAAATAGGTAAGTACAAAATTCACCTTCATAACAAATTGGTAAGTACCTACACAACTAATAATTATGTAGGTATTCATATTGTAAAAACGGAAATTTTCACGTATTGCACTATCGGTGAAGGCACCGACTAAATTTCGACTCATTCCGAGAGTCTTCATCAGGGTGAGTGGTTGCGACTTTCTCCTTCCGTGATAGTGCTTCACCGATAGTGCAGTACATGAAAATTCCCGTTTTTACAATATGAATAGTCAAGTTCGCGATAGTTTTTGGATTATGTAGGTAAGTACACAAATTACAATGCAATCAACTTGAGGGAGGTTTCTTCAAAGTCAATTCTGGTCATTGAGCCCCTTCCTATATAAGTAGGCCTTGGCAGGCCTGGAAAGTCCTAACCCTGATTTGTGTGGATAGACCTAATAAATTGAGCTTAAATAGTTACTAGCTAACATTACCTTTTTTATCCTTTTCTTATGAGGACCCGGAATATCGTCTTTGTCTTTCGTCCAATTCTCGGAAGCAGAAGTCTAAAAAATAATATTTTGGTTTATAAGCAGACTGGGATAAATAACATAGGTAAATATTAATTCGCGGAAATCGAACCCAAAACATGGGGACAAGCAACAAGCACGTTTAGGTAGGTACCTACCTACCAAAATCCATTATGGGTCAATACTTACATGAGTTACGTCAGATCCGATGTCTACAGAGCGTAAGGCCTCAGTATCGATCGAAGAGTTTGAACTCTAAAAAATACACAACAACCGATTAGTAGGTATCAAGGTAGGTAATAGGTTATTTCACAGAAATTCAACTGTATCTACAATTGCCCCATTTGAATGTTGTTGCCTAGTAGATAGAGTCTACATTCGCTAGTAACATACGCAAATCTAGTACGTATCTAACCTACCTTACCTTATGTAAGTAACTAAATAGTAGGTACTTACGCAAAAAAGATTTTCTTTCTGGTACTACTGCAAGCCATGCCTCAATTTTATTCTATCTTTTATATTGTCAGCAGGTATAAAGGCTTGTATATCACTTTCTGTTATTTTATCCAAACATCACAAATCAATGTCTTGCGCTGAAACAATAATTATTAGTTTAATAGTTTCAGATTCAGATTGTTTATTTGCGAAGCATGGGTTACATGGGGTATGCGTGGTAAAAAATAAAGTAGGTACAGCCATGGTCAGCTCACAAGCATGCAAAATTAATAAATGTCATTATCATCTAATAATTACTTAATACAAAAATAAAAAATATTTAACATGTCATGCAAATGAATAAATTTAAATGTACAACAACAACAGAATATTACAAAATAAAATAAAAAAGTGATGATAATTCAAGTCATTTAAATTTGTCGGTGAGATATTCATTAACATGGTAGTACGCCTTCTGCACGACTAATTGATTAAGTTTTAATTTAAAATGATTAATTTGGCCTATTTCTAAAATACATTTGGGTAGATGATTGTATATCCTTGGTGCCATACAAAAAACACTGTTGTTAAACAGTGCAGTATTGTTTTTTGGACAGCAAATTTTTAAACCTTGGCGTTTACTTTTGAAAGTCTTAAACAATTCAATGTTCTTCCTAACAAATAAAGCTATTTCTTTGCTATTTTATAGTGTTCAAGTATAGCACATAAAGTACTCACCTAGTAGGTACTTAGGCGGAAAATTATCTTTTATAGCTTAGTGGCTTTATAGCGTGAAAATACAGTAATAAGTAGTTAAGTACTAACCTTTAAATACTTCCTGGACCTTTGAAGAAACTCCCTACGATGCCAGTTCTGTCACGAAATTCGGCGGTTTAAATTCTGTTTCATCTGTCATAGTACCTACCTACCTATAAGAATCACGCACGGCTTTATTTACTCGTTACGTAAATATCTACTCACTGGGACTAGGGGACACACACTGATTTCACTGGCTGAATGATACGCGGGTTTTGGAGAAGACGTCTACTCACGAACGCAGCCCGAACAGGAAAGAAAGAAAATAGAAATGAATCCCGCGGGAGGGAGGACCTTCTACCGCGTCTCATACGCATAAGATAGGGCTGCGCGAGAACGCCATTAGATTCTGTTAGATCCCATTAGTTATGACAATATCGATTTTTTTTAAATCATTTTATAAACCCGGTAGTGCTCTAATTCATTTTTCCATTCGAAAAAAATATGTGCGCATTTACAAAACTCGCAGGCGGACCTTCGCCCACCGCGCCACATCGGTCGTCGAATCCGACCTATTGACTGTTTGACTGGAACAAAACGACACGTTATTATCGCTGCAAAACACCGCATTCAGCGATATTATCGTAGTTGTGTGTAAAAATCTAACTTTGTAAAAATGTAAGGAAGTATAGAAAAGATTTATCGCCTAATACCGTCGATTATATCATGTCTGTCTGTAGGAGCGTATTCGATTAATTGGGCATCCCTAATCGTTCAGCTCTTAAACGCCCACGTCACGTGTTCTCTCTCTGACCAATCATGTTAAACAATTGCAATTTACCAAAGGTATCTGTAAATTTTACGAAACTTATTGGTAAGTAATAATAACATATTACCAATAATTGGCTGTAGCAACTGTCGTAGCCAGAACCGTGACCTCTAATGAAATCAAAATGCCACTAACGTTCACCCATCCAAGACCGTGGGGGACGTCGTTGCTTTGCTTCACCTAACTGATCTGTTAGGAACTTAAAAATTACTACCAAAGTAGGTACTTACCTACCTAGGTCCTTCTAATGACTTAGGTAGGTATCCAATTCAGCTCAGCGCGAGCGTGACTACGAAAGAACCGGTGACATGAAGCGAGTGGTAGTACCTAGTAGGTACCTACGTAGGTAGGTACTTACGTACCTCGTTCGACGCCAAATCTCAAAAAAATTACCATTATAAACGATAGACTGATTAGGTAGGTACCTATGTTGTATAAAATACAAGCACAAGTAGGTACAAATAGGTAAGGAACCCAAAAACGAGGGTACGCTATTATGTGCCACCATTTTTTCTAAAAAAAAATTATTGGTATGTAGTAGGTAAAGTTCGCACAGGCAGGCAAACGTGAAGTTAGCCGTTTTGCTGCGCGGCAGACAATTAATGACCTTAACCAACAGTGACATAAACCCATTTTTTCGTTCTCACGTTAATATCACGTTAAACGTGAATCCTACCGTGTAGCTACCGTAGGTAGCCTCTATCTACTTAGATACATTTTTTTTCTTCATTTTGTCGCTTATGTCTAGGAAGTAGGAGGTAGGTATTAGTTATTGATTTTTAAGCTTAAGATTTTTCCTTGGCCATAACAAAAAGGCTGAACCTGTTTACTTAGATCATAATCTACTTGTCCTTATCCTACTGAGATGATTATTTACTCCGCGGGGAGCTGATACGCCCGAAGCTCCGGGTGGATCCGGTGAAAATCGGAGGTGCTGGCGGCGCTGCGGCGCGCGCCCAAGTAGTCGTTGGGCGCGCGCCGCCGCCCCGCTATGCTAGAGGTGCATAACTGCAGGACCAATCTACTTACATTTGCCCCCATGTCACTCGCTATCTATCTGCTCAATATCTTCTCAATAGCTCAATAGCTGTCTGCGAACAGCGTGAATATTTTTTACGATAAACTGCCGAAACTCCCACAATTAGCACAGGTGGTTTTAGAAACCATAGATTATTAGTATACTTACAAATCTTATATATTATATACCTAAAAACCTCTATTGATGTCATAATATATTCTAAATAAATAAATAAATTAACACTATATAAATAACACGATTGAGTTGGACTCGCGATAAGTAAGTAAGTAGGTATCCCAATAAATCTTAGTTGCATTATCTATAAGAAGATGAGATTGCGCTGAGATTGTGATTGATGCATCTTCTCATAGGTGTAGGTAGGTAACTCAACGCCAGCAAGTTAATGACCAGGCAGTTAGTACCTGTTACCAGTAACAATTCCAAGAAAGAACACTATAACCTTTTTTTAACCTCCGACGCAAAAATATATTATCTACTAAGTAATGCAACTATCGCTATGATTTGATGAAATCAACAATAATATTTTGTAATTTCAACCTTACGTTATGTTACGGATACAGCGCCTCACTGCGGTAGAAATGGGAACTTTTCTACCAAAGTAAAATCGTAAATATAACAATACTCTTGGATCGATTCAACGCAAAGAAACTGTAAAATGTGCAACAGGAGTATGGTAACATCTACAAAGCTTACGCTTTGGTATAATCTTCTTTTTTTTGTAATTTTTACATAAAGTTATAGTAAGATCCCAGTGCGTCGACATGGTAAAAAATGCAACGTAACTACCAAAGTGAGCTCGTGAATTTAACAATCCTTCCCGTGTAGATTTAACCTTTCAAACTGCCAAAAGTGCAGAAGTTGTACAATATTATTTACTAATAGAATTATCGCTATGATTTGATAAAATCAACGGTAATATTTTGTAATATCAACTTTTTTTATTTTACAGACACAGGGAACTTGTAAATATAACAATACTCGCGGTTCTATACAACGTTAAAAACTAAATTTGCACCAAGAATATGGTCTTTCTAATAAACTAACAACTGGTGTAATCTAATTAAATATTTCGTAATTTTTACTTAAAATATATGTAACGACATCATCTACCAATAAACTGTAATTCTTACTAATACTCTTGTAAATTATGTCAACCGTCGGGACTTTTGTAAATTCAACCATAGCATTCTTTCAGTGTAATAGGAAGCTACGTAAGAATATTGTAATATGCTGACGTCGATGAAATCGAAATAGAGTCGTTTCGTCAATAATAATAACATATAACATCCTGCCTTTTGACAGAGTTGATTTTTTATTTTTAAGATTCCAAAGCCAAATGGCAAATACGGAACCCTTATAGATTCGTAATGTCCGTCTGTTTGCCTGTGTCACACGATTTTCCACCTTGTCTGAAGCCTAGCTCTGCTTTAGTCCTACCTAGATAGCCACTCAATAATAATTGTAGGTACATCAGCTACCCATCTATCTTTAAATATCATATTTGCTTATAACTACATACCTACCTAAGCTTTATACCTACAAAAAATGCTTATGTTTGTCTGTAGGTATTTTATAAGAAGTTTTGAAGTTTGTTATCCGTCGATCTCGAAAAATGTTGACCGCCTCGCAAGATGATTTGAAAGATTTTTTGTTACCTCTTTAATATAAATCAATATTTCAAACGGACTTGGATATTTGTTTAGAGTATTATAATACCAGAGTGGGTTATGAGTAGATACAGTTACCGCCTCCTGCTGTGGCATCTAAAACTCTTTTTTGTTTCTTAAATTGCGAACACGAATTGGAAATCGCAGTGTAAAAGAATCACCGAACGAATAATAACCAAACCTAATCTATTTTGGTACCAATCCGTCAGGTTCTTCGGCCATCAGAAATTTAAAGATGAAGTCCTTTTTTCAAATAGCAAAAAAGGGCTTAACACAATCGCAAAAAAACTAAGTGCGCATAACGAAATTGGGGATTCCCCAACTCTACACATCGAGCTACAACCTCGTCTCGCTCTGAACATTTCGATTTTCCACGTTTATGGCTAACTTCAGAGCGACCTTCTTGTTGCATGTTGCTTTCTGACTTTTCAGTTTTCGTAGGTAGTACATATGTATTCAGTGTTGGCAAAGATTTAGAAGACATTTTACAGGAAGTCATTGATAAAGATTTCTGAAAACTGTTCGCTGCACGTAAATGGAAAAAATAAACAAACACGTTCACGACTATAACCCTCATAATGGAGGTTCTCATATAATATACTCATTAACCATATCTTCGAGGATACCAAGTCCAAACATTATATTTGGAACATGTCCACGTTTTGTAAGTTAGCATTCCAGTGGCATCACCACTTAAGCACTAACCAATGGCAATTGCCTTTTTTGTTTCTTGGGCATGGCAATTTCTTCGCGATCTTTGCATTCATCGTTTTGAGCACGTGTTACTAAAACACACTTAAACTAAAAACACATGAGTGCACGACTGGGTTCGAAAACATAACCTTCGGATCGGAAGTCGGGGTACACCCCGACAAGGCCAACACGACATAAACGGAATTAGAAAAAGAAGCTTCTCAATCTCTGGCTATGTATTTTACATGCTACGATTACTCCATGCCCTATGTGTAGAATGTTATCCTGTAGAGGAATAGTATATGAGTAATTAATGATCCTGGGTGGTCCATTATTCTTAAGCCTTTGTTCGGTTAAGGGCAGATTCTGTTTAAGACAGAAGAACAATGAAATATATATATATACTAGCTTCTGCCCACAGCTTCGCCCGCGTGGTACCCTTATAAAAAGTAGCCTATGTGTTATTCTGATGTATAAACTATATTACTGTAAAGTTTCATCAAAATTCGTTCTTTAGTTTTTGCGTGAATGAGGAACAAACATCCTCACAAACTTTCACATTTATAATATAAGTAGGATGATAGGAGTTTAGTTTTCTAGTTAAAGATAAAGTATGTAGGTTTAAATAAATAATATATTACTTTTAAGTATATGTTGAAATATCAACATATTATAAACTTCTTAATAACATATGAATAGCTTTTTACTTTTGCACACACCATCGTTTTTTTAATTCGGGTCCGAATGCCTACGTTTCATGTTCCTCATTAAATATAATTTTGATTTTTGAAACATATTTTGAACTACGTGAATTCAAAATTTTATACTGAATCTCCACCGATTCCTTCCTCTAAGAATCAGGCAACGGACACTGCTTGGTTCTTTTAATTATAATATATAATCCTAAGTCGCTCATGCGGCGTTTGACTTGCATTCAAAAATAAGTACATAAAAGCTTTGTAAAACTTACAAAAGAAAAGACTCCCAGGATCAAACATCCTAAATCCAGAGGCACACAGAGGCAGAACTTCTCAGCGAAACACATATTAGCACGTTTACACCCTTTTGTCCCACAACCTGGATCGCGACTGTACAATCCTGTAAGCTTAAGTTGATACCTATGATAGGTGGACCCACGTAGGGTTGTCTGTTACACACTGTAGATTCCGTTTTCAGGGAATTCTCTCAGGGGGGAAAAGTGGAAAATGAAAAATTTAAAAAGAGGATTTCTGTATTTTTTTTAATTTAAAGTTTTGTTTTTCTAAGGGGTAAGTATTTCTCAGCGGAGATTCGTCCTACGTATGACAAATTTTGAAAACGATTAGTATCAAGTTTTTTTATTTCCTTGATTTTATTTTGTTTTTTCGTGTTAACCTAGTCGGGCTAACACGAGAATTTCGGGCTTCCCGACTTCCAGTCTAAAGGTTTGAATCTGGGTGATACACCAATGTTTTTTAAAACATGCTCGAACGGTGAAGTAAAACATCGTGAGGGAACCGACAGGCCCTAGAACCTAAAATTCGAAGGCATTTGATATCGATTAGTGTTCCAATTAGCGGCGTTAAGTTTGCAATCTATCACGCGGAATGCTAATTCCGTTGTCAGATATAATGTATGGTCAGTGACATCTGACTACCCTCCTATTTGGTATCCTCAAATATCTACGCACTGAGATTGTCCATCAAAGGGATTACATTTCTAAGCGTGTTAATATTTTTTATAAAGCATTTATTCTATTATGAAGATCTCAAATGTGACAACCCTACTTAATTTTCGTTACGTCTCTTTTCCTCTCGATTGTATTATAAGCACATTGACTGAAGTGTTATATATCAGAGTACGTAAACAAAAGGGCCCTACAGATTATCAGGGGCGGCATAAGGAAGATATCCGTGTAAATTAATGACAAATAAATTATTAATATCATACCGCATTTAATACTTATACGTTCATATTTGCCTCGACATTCATCGAAACGCTCGTGTAAACAATTGCGAAGTCTTCAATCAGTCTCGTATTCTGAATGACTCGTTTTTAATCCGATAACAAATTCTAAATAACACATTTTTTAATTCGAACGTTAAAGCATTGAGTACCTACCTAAGTAATAATATTTTATAATTCTAATCTTGTATTTAAATTAATATTCAATCTACCGATCTAAGACGTATTCCACATTGGGCACCCGCTAATACGGCACCTGAGGTATTCCACATACGGCACCTCAAGCTTAGTCGTTTAGGAAACACAAAATAATACCAGATAAGTACGAATTATCGAAGGTGCACAAATAATTACATTCAAATCTGTAAACATGACAGATTTAGCTAAAACCAGAGATAAACTAGGGGGCTGGCTGGTTTAATTATAAACCACAGATAGACCGCGGTTTTTGGCTTAAACTTCGCTTCGTAATAACGATTTTCTAAAACCAGAGTCTAAACCCGAGCTTTTTCTTAAACTTGACATAAATTACGTTTCGTAATGAGACCGTTTATGTTTAATATCACAATCAGTTTCCTTATTCACATGTATTGCATAATAAGTCTTGAGTTACAATATAATTTAGAAACAAATACTTTTTAGGTTTATTCACGATTATTTATTTTCTTAGTTAACCTAAATAACAAGGTTATATGACACAATCAATATTTGGCACTTCTATTGTTAAATCAGTCTTCTTTTATTTCTTATATAATAAACATAACGTAAATGTGGAATACGTCCGATCTAAATGTCAGTAACATTTGCACACCATTAAGATGATAGAATATGAAAATCTTAACATTGTTTTATCAATATGACGATCTCTATAGCGCAGTGGGCGAAGGCCCGCCTGAGACGCAGAAGATTGCGAGATTCTCGCCGCGGGACAAATGTTTGTATCTGCAAATATTTGTCTCGGGTCTGGGTGTTTTCTATGTATAATGTGTATGTATTTACAAAAAAAAAGTATAGAAGTAGTATATCAGTCATGTAGTTCACAGCACAAGCTCTACTTACTTTGGGCTAGATAATGCTGTGTGAAAATGTCCAGCATTATTTATTTATATATTTATGCAAATAAATGTTCTGATTTCTGATTTAAATTCTGTGAAAATTTCAACGGGATAAATACCACTGATGGCGTTAGATTTATATAGGATTCTGTAGGCAAACTTTGTGTACGGAACTCTAAAAAGGTGCTACGGCCAACTTTAAAATCCAACAAGAATTATAACGAACTCTACTGTGATCCTAAGTGTGTTCCTGTTGCGATGAAGTGTTATTTTTATAAAAGTCAGCGTTGCTAATTCCTCATCACTATGTATGTCAAGTAGGTATGTCTGATCAATTTCTAAGAAAGCTGACCGTAAGACGGATAGCTTTAGGTACCTCTGTTCCGTACGTGCTTCAAGTACATGCAAATAATGTAGAGTTGTAGGTTCATTATATACCTACTTTACATACCTAATCGAATAGATTGGACTTAGATTAGGAATGTTTAAGTAAGTTTAGCAACCCTACTCAGGTATTAGATTATGACAAAGTTGTTGTTGCCCGCGGCTTCGCCCGCGTGGTATGTTAATAAAAGTAGCATATGACCGTCTCCAGGCTTCAAACTATCGTCGGCGTCGTAGAACAACGTCGGTTGTAAAAATGGCCAACTTTTCAGGAGAGTTATTTTAAGTTTTGGAATTGGTTTTTTATGCATAACTTTAAAACGGTTAATCCTTTCAGTTGCAAACTTGGCAGTGTTATTATGGTTTAGGCCTCTTAAATTTGGGTCTAAATAAATATTTATTAAATTGCTTGGTTTTTCCAGAAAACCACATGTGTCATTGTTTTGCGGATTATCAGGTGTAGTATGTATTCATCCGTCGTTATTTTATGGATGTTTTTTTTCTACTACGTGACGTATGATAGTTTATGTCGATATTTTAGGGAATTCAAAGCAAATATTTTGACGGATGTGAAATTTTATTAGACAAAATTAAAAAATAAATACTTTAATGTATGTATTTATTAATCATCATAGTAACACCATTAACAAAAACATTGATTAGGTTAAACTATAACTTCCAGTCTCAAACGTTAGGCGTTAAATTCTGGTTTAGCTACAAAAAATCTAACACTAATAAAATATTTCGTTATATACTATAATGCACAAATTTAACCTTACCTACTATACTTAAAAGGACATTCAGTCTACAATTTTTTACGTAAGTAGTTGTAAAATTACTAGTTTGACTTAGAAAAACACTAGTGTGGGTGTAATGTCTATTAGTAAAATAAATCTGTAAAAAAAACCTTTAGAAAACCTAACTATTACGGTACCAATAAATACTTCAATAACTAAAACTTTCAGTCCAGTACCTACTATAAAAAACTATTTTTAAAACTTATTAAAGAGCTATAAAACCCGTAAAATCTGTATCACTAAAATCATTATTAAGAGATATCTAAAAAATAATACATTACTAAGAAGAAAACTTTGGTAATTAGTTTAAAATGCAGTCTCAAACTTCAGACGTAAAAAACTTAAAATAAACCTCTAAAACAATATTTAGTAACTAAATATCAAACTTAGTTGCTTATTCAGACTCTGAATTATTGGATGCAGTCCGGCCATGTGGCAATGAACGGAAAAAGTCATGATATTTGCTCGGAATGATTCCTGTTTCTGAAAGATTCATTAGGTCTTTAAACTTGTCATTGGAAATGGACACTGGTTCTGAATAAGCCTTTTTCAATGTGATTTCGCTACGATTTCTAGTCTCCTTGCTAATAATAAGGGTGTTTTGGTCATCGTCTAAATTATACTTATAAAGTATTTTGTGACTTTCCTCAACAAAAACTTCTCTTATTTTGATCCAGGACATTTTCAGGTTTGCAGCATCCTTTGTCCAATTTTTGTTCTTCAGTAGTTCCTTAAAGTCAAAAACCATTTCTTGAGTGACGTCTCTCACTTGATAAGGTTTATGAGTTGACTTGGCCCATTTAATCAACAACTTCCACTCATCAGGGGTGTATATGACTTTGTGTTGCCCAGCTCTTTCTATAACAGAATGCACCGAGTCTCCTTCATTCTGGGTATGACCCTTTTCGAGGAATCGATGAGTTATTGTTACTCCAAAATCTCGAGCGGCTTGAGTGTACATTGCAAAGACAATACGGTTTCTGTTTTGACCAGAACAATTGTCAGACCAAAATCTGAATTCTTTGACACCTTTTCCAGAAAAATGTTTGATGAAGTCGTAAAGGCAACTAGCCACTTCGTTAGCCCCACGTTTTGCAACACTCTCATCCCACACATAGCAAAATCCCTCCATGCCAGCCATATCGTACACAGTGAAATTGTAACAAGTAAGTTTCCTCTTGTAATATAAGATGCTTACTTGCCCGTGGGGGCAAGTCAACACTTTTTGAAAGTCAAAAGTTGCACACAAAATCGAGCCGTTAGACTTAATCGCCTCCTGTTTGTCCTTATTTTTCAGTTCTCGAGCAATGTTTTTATTTTTCTTGTGTTTATCGTAGTCTGCTTTCAATTCATCGGAAGGATTTTCAGTGTTTTTGTAAATGTGACATTGATCACATGTGTCTTTCTTTGGAATATGGAATGACAGGTTGAAGTGAGAGTTGATAATGTCACGGTATTGACGAAGAGTTTTTGCCGAGTTGTGAAACTTTTCCAGATCAGGCCATTCTTTATAAAACGTAAACATGCGAGAAAGGCTGAGGCTACTGTCCAAATACAATCTTCTTGACGACTGTCGACAATAATGTGATTCAACTGGCACGAAAGAGTTAACATGAGCGCACACAGACATTGCCATTTCATCGTCGATGGTTTTCCTGTGGTTTTTATGGTGCCCTCGCATGTCCTTTTCAACCGATGTAGTACCGTCGTACTTTTTCCACGCAGTTCTTGCCAGCCGCTCACTGATACCATGGGTATTTAAGAACATAGTCTTACATACGTCTATCCTGGCATCAGAATCGTCTTCAGTAGGTTTCGGTAGAAAATACTTATAAGTATACAGTCTGTTATGTTTCAGCTCCCTTCCGTAGATAGTTTTAGCCTTGTTTTGTTGTTTCGTGTAATGAGCGACGTGTAACCACTGCTTTTCCCTGTCTCCAAGTTTCCAAAATCTAGTGAAAATGATTTCTCGCTCTTGTTCAGAAATTTTCTCGATGCATTTAAATCTGCAAGTGCAGGCTGGACCCATTTTTTTTTCTTGGACAGTACGCCCTCTTTTAGAACAATACGTAGCACCATGATTCATAAGCCTTTTTCTTTTAATATCTTTCCAACCATCATGGTTTCTAAGGCGTTTTCTGCCTCTGTTCCTAACCAAGGCTGCGGGTGCTGGGGACGATAGGTTAGAGATTGTACCAATAGTATCTACGGAAGGAGGGCCACATATATCGGCTTCATGTTGACTGCAAAAAGAGTTTAAGCAATTTATATTGTTATTGCATGGAGACGGGACAGGAGTCTGGACAATATTTTCTTGTTGTTCAATAATAGGTGAGGGTGTGGGTAGGTCGTTAAATATCGGTGTCAAGGGCACTCTGGGCGAATAGACAAGTTCAGACAGAGAATTAATAGAGGCCGGGCAATCAACGTCATTATTTGGAGTCGCTGCGTCAGAAGGCATAAAGACATCTCGTAATAGAAGCTTAGACTGTATTTCAATAACAGAAGAGGGTTCATGTACGTCATTAAAGATCGGTGGGCTTCCGGGTGAATCAACAATTTGAGGTAGCGAATTTGTTTTCTGCAGGCAGTCAACTATTTTAGGAGTGAGCGTGTCTGAAGTCATGACTGAGACATTTTCTGTAACTGAAGGCTCAGCTGAAGAGTCGTCGGAGAATACATCGTCACAAATCTCTCGCATCTGTTCGATTATAGTTCTTGCCGCAGGTTCTATTGGTGACGATGCAGCGGATCGCAAGGTTTCATCTACAAAAAAAACAGGGATACCTATTTATATATAGGCAGATATCTACCTATGCCTAGGTAGGTGTAGGTGTATACCTACACCTACCTAGATGGAAGTACCTAGGTATAGGTATCTATACCTAGGTACTTATGCTCCCACCTAGGCACCTACTTGGTAGGTAGTACGATATGTTTACTAAATATCACGAAGTGTGTATGAAAGTAAATAATTTGGTTCATTTTAATATCAAAAAATATAGATTCTTGTGAGTAAATCAGGCAGTAACGAGCAGCCAAAATGGTAGAACGAAAAACAAAAGTAAATCATTTTTAATTGGGTTTATGTTGATTTCGATAAATACATCGCAAATTACAAAGAAATTAAAAACAACCTGAATTATTTTTTTTTGAAAATTTTCGCGCACTTTTAATTTAGGAATCGAACAAAGGCGTTTATTGACAACATGTCCGTCAAATAACGACAGTTGTATTCATCCGATATACGAATATCCGTAAAACAACGTCAGTTCAAACCATACGACAGCACTAGTTCCCTAAAACAATGTTGGTTCATTATGTTCCGCCACTAAAAATATTTTTAGCTATTTTAAGTTATTTCGTTCAATGAACCTAAAAATAACCTTATTTTAATATAAATAATACAAAAAATAAAAAAGTTAATTATCCCTAGTACAACGACGGTAGTGTTGAACCATCACAAAATCTTATTTCTTGAGTCCCTAATACAACGACGGATGTGATGACCCGTTATTTTTAAGTACATTATACTTATTATAGAACTTTCGTACAAAAATCGATATTTTAAATGAAGAGAAATGAAATTAAAGCTTACCTGGAACACATGGGGAGCATCTTTTAGCAACAACTGTGTAAATTTCGTCTTCATAACTATTATTTTGGTCATGGTCCATATTTTGGAAATCATGTATTTTATTAGTTTTCACTAAATTCAATATTCGCTGCGACCTTTTTGTTGCCATTTTCACTTGTTTCGTTCAAAACTACTATATAACTTATTTAAAACATAACTTTTAATAAAAATAGTATCAACACTCGCAAAACAACAACAAACGTGACCTTGCCTAGAATACAGACGGGACTGACCATCAGTTGCTCGGTGCGGGGGTGCGGGGGGTGGAAGTAAACCTAGTACAAGGACGCTTGCGCACAATCTACACTGTTCTACGTTTCGAAAGCCATAACCGTCTGTGTACAGTTGAGTATTTCGGCTCTTTTTCAAAAAATGAAAAATATTTTTTTTCCAGTCGATGGAGGACATCATTCTAAGATGTTTTAAGCAACAAAAAAAAATTGACGGATCGTCAAAAACGCCGTTGTTCCACGACGGCGACGCTATGTCCACCAACTTTTGAATGAATCGAACCAAGGATTACAATTTATACAAAGTTTAGAACTCAATTGCACACACCCAAAGGGTAGTTTTGAAAAAATAAAAAATACGTGTTTCATTATTAACTATAAAGTTTATTTGTACAGAGTTTTAAGCGAATCAAACAATTTTTTTGTCATAGAAACTTTACCGCCCTATTTAAACCCCTCAGGGGTCGATTTTCGAAAATTAGATTAGCCTGTGTGTTATTCCAGATTCTAAATAAATAAATAACAAATACCGTCATATATGTCCACGTTTTTGGGTGGTTTTTTAGAAAGAAAGCTATAAGTTAAAATATAAAGATTGTACCTACATAGGTACATCTGCCTAGCCCCTTCATGGAATTCTGGTCACCTGCTTACTTAGAATGTATGTAAGGATTAGTTGCAGTTCGTGCGTCGTCATTTTAGAGTAAACAAAAAAGTAAGTTGCAGTACGTGCGTTTTGCTACGCGACGAAAAAAAAAACTATACCTTAATCTCTAAATGACCTCATAAATAAATACTACTTAGTTTAGTTTAGTTTTTAAGTGCCGATAATTCCTAAATATATAAATAATAAATATATGAGCATAAATGTAAATAAAAATTATAGGCACTCAATATGTAATGTTTTTCAAGTATAATTTTCACTTAAACTTTTCAAGTCAATTTTTCAATTCGTTAAACCGTTTTAGATAAATGGTAACAGACAAACACACCTCTTGCGGCAAACTTAAATACGAGCTCCTGTCGTCGCGGGTAAAAATAACTAAGTACATTAAATGTCAGTATTTGTGTAAAGTTATTTTAATCCGCTACAAGGTAGATACATAATCTACTTAATAGAGTAAAATCTTTATTGCACAACCAAAACGTTGGTTCTGGTACAGGCAAACTTCTTAATGCTAGATAGCATTCTCTTCCAGACAACTTTTGTGTCATGTGGAAAAAAGTATGAAGGTATTGCATAATACCTTCATACTTTTCCTTACCTACTCGTATTCCTACCTACTCGTAGGTAAAAATATTTTAAACAGTCGATTTTCTAAACAGTGTTCGGTTTTCTTTGAAATCAAAATGACATGTATAAAAATGTATATACCTAAGTAGTATATCAGTCATGTAGTTCCCATAATACAAGCTCTGCTTAGTTTGGATGCTGTGTGAAAAATGTCCAGCATATTATTTATTTATATAAAAAGAAGCAAAAAAAGTGTTCGATGTTGTTTTAAAATGAAAAAATATCCCATAATACAGGCTCTGCTTACTCGTAGTTTGGAAGCTGTGTGAAAAATGTCTAGCATATTTATTTATTTATTTAAAAAGAAGCAAAAAAAAAAGTGTTCGATTTTGTTTTAAAATGAAAAAATATATAAGTAGTATATCAGTCATGTAGTTCCCATAATACAAGCACTGCTTAGTTTAGGGCTGGATGATGCTGTGTGAAAATTTTCCAGCATTATTTATTTAGAAAAAGGGACAAAGGAGTGAATAAAAGTGAATAAAAGTTTTTAGTTTATGTTATAGTCTTCTTTATATGGACAATATTATACTTTTATTTGTGTTTTAATATAGTATAATAATAATGTCTAAAATAAAAAATATTGAACTGAATTGAATTGAATTATAAAATTATTGTTGCCTCAATACATACAAATCGATTGCATATTGTCACATTATATACAATCCAATGTTTCGGAGATAAACGGTAGTAGACGAACTAAAAATCTGAATAGGCAAACGCATATACGAGCTCCTGTTGTCGCGGGTAAAAATCTGCTTAACTAGGAGCTCTGGAGAATTATAGATTTTTTTAGCATAGGCTTTTTTCTTCGATTATTCTGAAATTGACCGATGTTAGGCATTGTACGCAATTATTTTGTGAAGTTTTAAGCCTATAAAGCTTTTACCTTCTTAGGCTTCCGTACCTCAAAAGGAAAAACGGAATCCTTATAGGATCACTTCGTTGTCCATCCGTCCATCCGTACACGCCTGTCTGTTTATTAAGCCCTTTCATTTTTTTGCGATTACAAACTTAAATTACAGAATTGAACGTGATGTAGGATATATATACATCGTATGTATGGGTGAACATTTTTTCAACTACAAAGTGTAATTTGTCTTTCAATCCGACTAGCTTTTCGTTAGAGCAATGTTTGGTACCTATTACTTGTACTCAAGTAATGTTAATTATTTTGGTGAACCAAGCTTGTACGGATGCCTCGGTGCGCGAGTCAGACTCGCACTTATCCGTTTTTTTAATGCTATCCCGACGTTTTGGCTGTGTTTCAAAAACCTGTTTAAATCCCGTTAACAACTTTAATTAATAAAATTATGTTTACTGATCGCAAAAGTTTGAAGAATATGATTTTGCTAACGAATTTAGATGGTTGGGAACCATAGATTTTACCAGTAATCGGGCTGTCCTCCCAACAGTATGCACACATAGACAATAATTCAATTAGTCTCAGAGTAATAACGAAGTGCTAATAAATAATATAGAATAACTACTTATTATGCTATCAGGAGCTTATGCCCACGGCTTCGCCCGCGTAGTACCCGGATTAAAAAGTAGCCTATATGTTATTCAGATGTATTAGCTATATTACTGTACAGTTTCATCAAAATCCGTTCTGTAGTTTTTGCGTGAAAGAGCAACATACATCCATCCTCACGAACTTTCGCATTTATAATACCTAGTAGTAGGATTATAAGTTTTACGGGTCTTTATGACCACGGCTGTTGCAATACAATCGAAACGTCGGTAAAATAATAAAATAAGGTAAACCCGATAAAAAAACCGTAAAACTTAGCAAATGTTTGAAAAATACTAACCAATACAAACAAAAAATAAGGCACGATCGACGGCAGTATTCGTATTTTTTGACCCAAGTGTCCGGCTACTCATTTTAAACCACCTTACTTTTTCTTAAGTGATTTGGGGTGATTGACTTATAACACGAAAGAAACCTGTTTTTTCGCCTGTCTACAATTCTTATTTAAATAAAAATTAATACTACGATACGAATGTAACCAACTTTTGTTTCTACCGGCGATCTAATTAAATTTTAGAAAATAAAAGCTGCTATTGTGACTTACCTATGATAGTTAGATATATTCCCTTGAAGACTTTTTTGTAGGTAATAATGAGTACTTTAATCATGTAGTACATAATTTGTATGTATCATCAATAGTTTTCTCAGCGCACGCCAAATAATGAATTTTATTGGCAAAATTTGCTACTTTTGGTTACATTATTGCAATTTTCTTAAGGATCTCTTTTTTTATAAATTATAGCCTATGTATGCCCTGATAATTTAGCTTTCTATTAGTGAAACAATGGTTAAAATCTGTCTAGTAGTTTCGGAGCCTATTCGATACAAACAAACAAATAACAAACAAAAAATTAAGTATTTATAATATAATATACCTAAAGTATAAGTACTAGCAAATATGTTGCATACTAGCTTCTGTCCACGGATTCACCCGCGCGGTACCCGGATAAAAAGTAGCTTTTGTGTTATTCTGATGTATAAGCTATATTACTGTAAAGTTTCAACAAAATACATTCAGTACTTTGTGTGAAGGAGTAACAAACATCCATCCTTACAAACTTTCGCATTTATAATATTAAATAAATAAATAATGCTGGACAATCCACACAGCGTCATCTAGCCCCAAGCTAAGCAGAGCTTGTGTTATGGGTACTAGATGACTGATATACTTAATACAATACATTACATAAATAGATATTTTTTATTATACATAGAAAATACCCAGAACACCCGGAACAAATATTTGCAGATCGTACAAACATTTGTCCCAGGGCGGGAATCGAACCCGCAACCTCCTGTGTCGCAGGCGGACCTTCGCCCACCGCGCCACATCGGTCGTCAAGGTAGCATTAAGTTACTATTAATATGCAATACCTATGTTGTTTATGAAAGAGCCGTGTTGGCCTCGTCGTGGTACCCCTACTTTCGATCCGAAGGTCGTGGGATCAAACCTGGTCAAGCACTAATAGATTTTTTCAGTCAAAAAATTAGGTGCAAAACAAAATATCGTAAAGAAACCGGCATACCCTAAAACCAAAAATTCGAAAACATGCCCATCAGAGTAAGTGTTCCAATAAGCGACAATGGGCTTGTAACCTGTCACGTGAAATACTAACCACTTGTATAAACGCAGGCAAATATAACTAACCTTCTTGGTATACTCAAAGATCTATGCACTGAGTATTTATTTAAAGATATCCATCAAGAGTACTTAATGCAGTCTTGAGAAGTTTTTTATTTTAATTATAAATCACCAACCAACAGTTGAAACAGCTCTACAGTTTCATGTATGTTATTATGCCTCTTCTGGACCGGCACCTCTACATTCAACCGTTATGTAGGAATGTAAGTCTATACGTAAGATATCTATCAGTATCATAGTAGTGCTGTTGGTCCAGTCAGATGGCCGTGTTTGCAGGTTCAGTGACAGTGCAGTGTCTGAGATAAACATGGATAAAATACACTTCACGGTCAATGGTGTGGCGTACAGTTTATGTAAGAAATTGATTTCATTGCAAAATCCCTACCGCTTTAAAATAGTATTTTTTCAAGTGTTAAAATAGTTTTTTTTTTACATAATCGATTTGGCAAACATGTGGGATAGGTTTTAAATAGGTAGGCAGGAATCAACTTTTGTCTGGAGTCTGTTTTTTTTACAGTTTTGGGAAACTGTCTAGAGCTGGTCTCTCATAGTCTTAAAAGCCTTTTCACTTATTTATGCGGTCCAAATCGAAATTAACCACTAATTATTTCGTAGTAGGATACTTCAGTAATTATATATTTTTAAATATAACTTCTGCCCACGGCTTCGCCCGCGTGGTACCCGGACAAAAAGTAGCCTATGTGTTATTCTGATGTATAAGCTGTAAAGCTGATTTTGACGGATTTTGATGTTTCATCAAAGCTGTTGATGAAACATCAAAATCCGTTTACTAGTTTTTGCGTGAAAGAGTAACAAACATCCATCCTCACAAACTTTCGCATTCATAATAGTAGTAGGATAAATCACTAAGTAGATACTTTATATCAATCATGTGATAAATAGAGAACTCGTATTTATGTAGAAAAGTGATTAAAATTATTCGTACAATTAAGCTTTTGAATGAATGAATGAAAATACTTTTATAGGGTTATGAAATAGACAAATTAAAATTAAAGTCAGAAAGCACAATGGGCTTTTGTTTGACAACTTGAAAGATAAGTCCCATTTCAATCATCAAGTATTTTAATTATAAGTTTTACGGGTCTTTATCGCGTTTACCTTTTATATTAAGTATTTCAAGTATTTTGTAAGTGTGGTCTCTTGAACCGACTCATATAATAGAGGTCTCTAGAAAAAGCCGGGTTACCTACTTAGCAAGTTTTTGTTGACATTCTGATGTCGCTATTTTAGGAATCAGTGTTTTATTTTTTCTTTTTATCATCAAGTTTTTGTAGGAGCACCTCGTTGTAGAGATTGCAGCTACGTACATTATAGCATTATAGATTATAGCTACGTACCTACATGTTAGACATTTATGTAAGTACCTTCCTACTTATTAGTTATGGTATTGTATTTTCCGACCTTGGCATTGGTAAAATACACGTGCGGTGCTTCGCACTAGATGTGACTAGGTACCTACATGACGGAGACAAAGTCAATAGGTTTTTATTCACTGAAATTACTAGGATTATATTCAATATATATGATCAATTACCATAAATACTTACATAGGTATATTTTAAAGCAAAATTAATCCAAATCCGATGCTTTTAATCACGACCTTTCTTGACGGCTCAGTGAGGTGCCGGTTCGATTTCCACTGAGCGTCAAATATCTAGTAATATAAGACTCCGCTGCTTTGAGGAGTCATGTTTGAGGGGACGGGAGGGCTGCCCTTTTATTCTTTACACACAGACCAAAACTTAGTTAAAGAACATGTTCAAAAACGAGCTTAACTCTGACATGAGTAGAGTTGTATTTTCACTGAAGAGTGCATATCCCCAGCGGGTGCGGAGGCGAGTCCTCTGACGTCACTGAACGACTACCTGAGGAACTACCTGCAGCTATTCGGCACGAAGGCGATGTGCCACGAGGGCGGCTGCGGCGCGTGCGTCGTCTCCGTGGCACGGACCAATCCCAGCACGTCGGAGAAGGATGTGTTTTCAGTTAATTCTGTATGTATAATAATAATATGTATTTAACAGAAACGGTGCTCACCGATCTTTAAATAGGATACTTTAATCACTTATCATCGAACAGAAACTTTGTTTTCAACAGGGGTCACCAATTTAGGGCCTTCGCCTTACGAGTACCTAAATATAAAGGTACTTAATGTCTTTTCTGATGTGTCATTTCAAACGAAACACAGCTGAATAGTATTTTTAATAAACTATGTCTACCGTTCATACTAAACATTTTGTTCAGAAGCATGATTATGTTCGACACAAAAGCACGATTCTGTCGAAAGATTATTTTCGCTATTTCAGTGCCTAGTCCACATCCTATCATGCCATCAGTGGGACATCACCACTATCGAGGGTGTGGGAAACCGTCGTGACGGGTACCATGCAATTCAGCAGCGGTTAGCCGACTTCAACGGTACGCAGTGTGGATACTGTACACCGGGAATGATCATGAATATGTACAGGTAAAGCGGGATTGTAAGCCTTCATTTTAGATACCTAATGTACCTTTTACTGTCCTAAAACTGTCTCCCGTCTGATGAAGCGATGGCATCAGAACAGTCCTAAAATTTTGCCAAATGAATTTGCTTGTGGCAATGATTATGTAGAACAATAGATGTTTCCTGCCTAATAATAATGATGATGAAATCGATACTTAGTGATATTTCCTGCATCTGGACTCAAAATGGAAGTATTTGACACACTGCAATGATATGAGTATGATTGATTGGAGGTTACGGCCTAAGGCCGCACACTTCGAGTACAAATTTTATGAAGAATTATGTTTTTTTTTTGCCTAGTCTCTACAAAACTAACAATAAGCTGACGATGCAAAAAGTGGAGAACTCTTTCGGCAGCAACATCTGCCGATGTACTGGCTACCGACCTATACTGGACGCCTTCAAGAGTTTTGCAACCGATGTCGACCCCGGACTGAAGGGTAAAATTCAGGTCAGTATACAACTACTAGAGAATATTAAGATTCTCGAGTGGTAGCTATACATTTGAAAATGTAGTGTAGGCTGATGTACCTACACCATCCTTATCCACAATACCTGTTGAAAACCCAACTATTGCCGTTGAAACTTCGATTGTTCGATTTTTATACACATCTGCAATGATAGTGAACGGAGTGGAACAATTTTCAATGCGTGATTCTGTAAAAATAGAAAATAAAACATGTAGATTGTCACAGGATCGTAGTCGTTTGTCATGTAAAGGGGTCGTAGTCAACTGTCATCTATAGTCTTCAATTTTGACAATACAGACCCGGTATGGACTCTTAGAAGAGGAACTCAGTTGATGTAGAATTCCGCCAATACGAAAATGACACAATTAACGAACAGTGATGATAGTTTTGAAGACGATGACAATTCAGTTATATATTACTAGCCTCTGCCCACGGCTTCGCCCGTGTGGTACCCGATAAAAAGTAGAATATGTGTTATTCTGATGTATAAGCTATATTAACTATAAATTTTCATCAAAATCCGTTCAGTAGTTTTTGCGTGAAAAAGTAACAAACATCCATCCTGACAAACTTTCGCGTTTATAATATAATATTATTAATATTTTTATATTATATCCCGTTATGGAACAGAGGCCAAGTCAAGAGCTTTCAGTTTCCTATACCTGATGGTAATGAACCAGTATGGTAGAATTTTGTACCTACATCTCCCAGAGACACCTTGAACCTTACAAGGATTCAGATAACAATGAATTAGTTATTTTTGTATAGACAATAGGTTCCTAATTCGACCATTCTATTTCAGGATGTCGAAGATCTCCACGAGTTGAAGTGTCTGAAGAAGTGTAGTACAAAACCTCAATGCAAGGAAGATGATTGGTGCATCATAGAAAATGACAATCAGACTTTAAGAGATGTATCTTTACAATCTGGAAGGTGGTACAAGGCATACACCATCGGGGATGTTTTTAATGTCAGTTAAAATGCCTAAAATAACTTTTATACTTAATCATCTTAATCTTTCATTTTATTTTATTTTACTTCTTCAGAGCTTGCTACATTTTTCTTATGAACAATCTCCCGTTCATAAAAAATAATGTCAAAGTTAGTTCACAAAAGTTTTTACAGGATATTGATTTTAAATTAAATTTGTTTTATAATAATTTCAGGTTCTTTCACGTATCGGCTCTGACAGCTACAGATTGGTGGCGGGAAACACTGGTCAAGGTAATCAAAGTTTTAGCCACTTGCTCGTTGAAAGTTTGAAATAATTTGTCCACCAGCAGAGGTACAAATCTATCAGTAAAACCTAAAAAAATGCATGATAATGCGATCATAAGAGCCGAATATTCTTATTCCGTCAATATCATTCTTACGCCAAAGCAGTCCTTTGCTGCGATGGACATAGACTTCCACAAATAATGCCTTAAATGGTTTTAAATTGCCTCCATCTACCAATTTTCTATAATAATGTTTTTTTATTGTTCAAAGTACATAGGTTACATTTATACCTTATATAAATCTTACAAAATATATTAGGTTGTCTGGTTCAGTTGTCATTTTGTAGACATAATGTTAGTGTTTAGAACTCTGAGTATCGGACAAGTAATTCTGTTTCCCGATCCTCAGCGCCTGCCCTTCTTAAATTAGACTAATATTGAATAGGTATCCAAGTATTGTAACTTTGATTGCCTATCTAACTATAAATTAGTGGAATATAGAAATAAGAGAATAGAGTAAATAAAGTTAATTTATGTGTGTACCTAATGAGTGTTTGGGCGGGTGTGTATGTGGAATTCTATGACTTTACCAACCACTTATCTTATTTTAGGGGTATATCCAATTAAATCCCAGCCAAAAAACTTTATTGACATATCCTCAATATCATCCATGAAAGACTGCATTCCCGATGAGAACCTGATCATAGGAGCTGGCATAAGCCTCACAGATCTCATGACAACATTTAAAAGATGGTCTACAAACAGCGATTTCTCGTATCTAAGCGAATTTTACAAGCATTTGGACTTAGTGGCACATGTTCCTGTCAGAAATGTAAGTTTTGAAAACCTCTTTGGGAATAATTACTATTTTTCATGACTTTTTAGAAGAGACATTAATTATTGTTATCAGAAGAGTGAAAATTGTTTGGAAAATAAAGGTTGGCTTACTGCTCCATAACATAGGAGCTTAAAATAATACAATCTTTTTTTCTTTTAGGTTGGCACAATTGGTGGTAATTTGGCTATGAAAAATATGCATAACGATTTTCCTTCAGATGTTTTCCTACTAATGGCGACGGTTGGCGCTGTAGTGACGTTATGTAAGTAATTTCTTCACAACAACGAAGAAAACGTTATGTTATTGTCATTAAATCCGTTTGTTTCAGTAAACAGTAAACAATACAAAACCGAACTGAAAATGCAAGACTTTATGAAAACCAACTTGAAGAATATGCTGATACTTGACGTGAAACTACCTCCAATGTCAGCGTCAAGTTTGCTAAGGACATACAAGGTAATATTTATTGTTAAAAACTATTGCACATTTTATGAAAAGTGACAGAAGAGGACTTAATGATACAGAATTTTTTACCGGGTAACCTAATATGTTGAGATTTGGCGGTAGACATGTTACAATTCTTATCTAACCTATAATAGATACTGAATATAATATTTGGTATATACCTAACCAATATTATACTATCCTACTACTATTATAAACGCGAAAGTCTGTGAGGATGGATGTTTGTTACTCTTTCACGCAAAAACTACTGAACGGATTTTGATGAAACTTTACAGTACATAATATAGCTTATACATCAGAATAACACCTAAGCTACTTTTATCCGGGTACCACGTGGGCGAAGCCGTGGGCAGAAGCTAGTATTATGTAATTTTAAATTATGTGACAAAAGTGATGATGAGATTTTTGAGTCCAATAAAGAAAACCATAAATTTTTAGATAATTTGTTACAGATAATGCCACGAGCGCAAAACGCGCATGCCATAGTCAACGCCGGCTTCTTATTCAAAGTAGATTCTACAAACACACTCACATCAGTCAACATAGTCTATGGAAACATAAGCCCTACGTTCGTGACAGCTAAGGAAACAGCCACTGCGTTGGTTGGTGAAGTGTTATTTGATGACAGGACACTTCAGAAAGCGCTGATGAGTTTGAAAAGTGAATTGGCGCCAGTGGATTCACCACCGGACCCTTCTCCTGAGTGTAGGAAGATAGTCGCTTTAGGACTGTTTTATAAGGTACCTAAGATAAAATGTATGACCCCCTCAGCGGCACAGAACAAAAAAAACTGAATTGGATTAGAATTGAATTGGTTTTAGCATCATCACCCTGATTACGTTTTGGCATCCGTTTTGGTAATAATTATATAGGACTGCCCGATAAGAAATTAACTAGTTTTTTATATCTACAACACAACGGTTCAATTTCAATTATGGTATACCTACTCACATACTTATGAATAAATTATATTTTTGTTTTATTTGTAGTAGAAAGATTAAAAAATAAATAAAAATATCCTCAAGTTATAGCGGTGCCTACACTTATTACACTTTGTTTTGGTGCTTAAATTAATATTTCTTGATGAACTATATAGGTATCTTAGGTATTTATTGTTTCTTAAGTTTCTCTAGTCTAAAGATATATTTCCTCAACAGGTCTCTGTCGAGCCTTATAAAATTATGAATACGTAGGTACTTAATTTAATACAACTTATTTCAGGCAATTCTGTCACTGTCTCCAAGAGTGAACCCACGCTACAAATCAGGTGGTTCTATTCTACAACGTGAAGTGTCCAGAGGAATCCAGACATTCGACACAGATAAGACATTGTGGCCTCTGAACAAACCTGTCACTAAGCTGGAGGGGTTAACGCAGGTTTGAATTGGTTTTTAACACGCTTATTATAATAACTATACTAGATTTCTCCAAGGGTGTCTTGGGTACAATTCCCTATAGACCAGAAGAGCGTATGATCAGACAGCAACAATGTGCAAAGTGCTCCGTGTTATGATCGACGTTCCTGATCTGCACAACCTACTGTTTCGACTCTAGTTTCCTGATAACTACCATCGCAACAGAAGCCTTTTCTCTGTGCCCTTTAGTAGAACCGTCGCTCGTGAAAACTCCCCACTGCCTCCCACCCTCGCCGGACTCAACAGACTTCTTGACGAGAACCCAGACTGCGATATCTTCGCAGATGAATGGAAGAGTTTGCCTGAGGTTTTGCGAGAGTGATTAATGAAAGGATGATTGTTTGTTTTGTTAATATTATTTTAATTTGTATTACTTAATCATTTCAATATTATGAAAAACTTATTTATTTATTTATTATTTCAATTAATTTATTCGCCTCTCTTAACTATTTAATTTTAAGGCTATTTCTGTATTGATTTATTTTATAAAATGTTTTTTACCAGAATTTGAATTTATTAGATATAAATGATATTTTTAATCTTAAGTAAATAGTGTAATTAGTTTGTAAATCGTGTTATTTACTCAATAAATAATAATAGCGTGACTTGTAACTAACTAACAATGTAATCAAATCTTGGAAGTCAATTTTAACCAACTTCTATTGTCATATCAAAATGAAACTTTTTTTATCTACCTAGGTATATGTTGTTTGGATGACAATACTATAATTCGGCATCTTGGAGGTGATCTGATGATAGAGCCAGGAGGTTGATAGTGAAACTCTTCAGTGGCTACTAATAAACCCTTCAAGTTGGGCTCATATGATTTGTAAAATCATATGAGCTGAAAGCGATTTCTTCCAGACAACCTTGGATGGAGAGAACTATTTAAAAGAATGACGGTGTTATTGCCGTATTATTATTGTTATTGTTATTATTAATATTTATTATTATTGATAATAAGTGACTTATATTTTGATTTTAGTGTGGGGGTGAGGTTGACTACGCCTGCGATGTACCAACAGAGCCGAGTGCAGTTCAAGTGGCGTTTGTGCTGTCTGAGATCTGCAAAGGAGAAATAGAAAGCATAGACGCAAGTGAAGCTATTGTAAGTATTATTTTACCTTTAAACTTGAGACCGTGGTCATCTGAACCTATAAAATCGTTCTGTCTTGACTGACTGATCTATAAAAGCACAGCCAAAACTACAAGTCTAGAAAGTTGAAATTCAGGTTTATTTTATAACGTAGTTAAACGCATGTGCTAAAAATATTTATATGAAATTAATTATTTAATGGGGGAACCGGGGGTCAAAGTTTGTATGGGAGTATCGTTTTTTTAAAGGTACTTGAAATTGTAGCTACTCATCATAAATTAATAGTGAAGTGTTTTAAGGTGAATTTTTACATTCTAAGAGGGGAATTGGGGTGTGAAAGTTTATATGGCAGTATCGGTTCTTTTAAAACAACTCCATGCATGCAAAGCCGCTGGCAACAGCTAGTCGTTGATAATGTGTGCCTCAAAATAACTACTAGCACTATTTATAAGACGGCATGTATTTAAATTATCATTTTAATTTTGCAAAAACAGCAAGCAAAAAAATATAAATGGTCATATTTTTTAACGATTGATCCTTTTTTTGTTAGAAAAAATACTTAAATCAAATCAATCGATATTTTAATTTATTTTGAACTACGCATTTTTTTTCATAATTTCATAATTTTTTTTATTCATGCTTAATGTCCTGCATACAATGGTTAAGCTTAGGTCTAGTGTAGCTCCAAGTAGGTTGGTAGGTACATCGGCCCTGTCAGGGCGTTGCAGGTAGGTATTATTTTACAATTACACACTATTTTATCAAAATAGCAAGGATTTCTGAGTGCATAACCTACTGACGTACAGTCATTAGATTCGTAGGTATTATTGGTTGTACATTATCGACACGTGTCAATAATGTACCTACATATTTTACACCCATTTTGTATCTTAAGGGGATAAAATGTTATTTTTGAATACTAAAAACTAATATACTTAAAGATAAAACATTAAAAATAAATATCGTTTATTTAAAAAAATAACCATTTGAAATAGGTCAATTCGATTCTTAATAATAATATTGCCCCTTATAAGACTAGCGGTCATAAGTGGCATTAAACTCATATATAATAAAGTACTATATAAACCGCTTTTTTAAAAAAAAAAAGAGTCCTTCAGTGGTCTTGATAGATACCTCACGCTTAGTTTTCCTTTCACGCTAACGCAAATTTGGCAAGGTAAAACTTGGCTGCAGTCTCGTGACATTTCCACAGCTAATGTAATTTCCATACAATTAAATCTTTCCGCAGGCGTTAACGCCAACAGAAAGTGGTATTTATATAAAAATTGCTTTATACACATAGTAGGTATATATTGTTCTTATCATGCTCGTCATAACTACTGACTAGTCTTACCTAACACCATAATGAATTTTAAGTTTTAAGTTATTTTTGAGGTTCCTACCACTGTGTAGGAACCTCAAAAAGAACTGGCTTAAAGCACTGGCTTTAGGCACTGCAACAGACGAAATTTTGAATAACCCCAAACAACATATATATTTTTTTCATAGAAAGTACCAGGCGTCATCGCTTTCTACTCCTCCAAAGACATCCCTGGCAAAAACTCATTCACATCCAAAGAAGTGCCGTGGATCGGGTATGACGAAGAGATCCTTGCGTCTACTGTCTCCTACTACGGACAGCCTTTGGGTGTGATAGTAGCGGTGACCAGAAAACTAGCGTTATCTGCAGCTGGGCTTGTAAAAGTGAAATATAAGAAAAGTACTGATAAACTGGTCCTGAGTGTGAGGGATGCTTTGATAGCTCCTGATAAGGAACGCAGGGTAGGTGATACTTCCTACTAATATTATAAATGCGAAAATTTGTGAGGATGGATGGTTGTTACTCTTTCACGCAAAAACTACTGAACGGATTTGGATTAAACTTTACAGTAAAATAGCTTATACATCAGAACAACACATAGGCTACTTTTTATCGGGGTACCACGCGGGCGAGGCTGTGGGCAGAAGCTAGTCTTTAATAATAATAATAATGAACATTTATTGCAGGCAACAACATGAACAAAATTTAAAATGATGGCAATGTGCCCATAACATAACTAACTTAAAGACTAACATACATACCTAGTACATACATACATAGTAGCACGTAAAGTCTGCGACATGTTACGTAAATGCTCTGTGTCCAGTAGTCGCCCGCGAAAACGACGAAACAAAACATATTTCGGCCAAAATTCCTCACTCATGAAGGTCGAAATATGGAAAGTCGGGACACGGCACACAAAATATTTAAAACTGTTGTGGCGTCACTCCAACTGTTCCACTCTTATTTGGAAGTTGGTTTTCATCTTCACTTATTCCAATACTATTTTGATCCCACTGGAAGACAAGACGTAAGACATCTAATGCTTTGGGCTTTCCGTTGTTTCACCAGGTACGCCAAGAAGTCAAAATCACGCCGAGCGACAGAGGTAAAGACGTAACTCAAACCATTCAAGGCCATTTGACTATTCCCTCGCAATACCACTACAGCATGGAGACTCAGAGCTGTACCGTTTTCAACAACTCTAGAGGGGTTACTGTCAGGGCGGCGACACAGTGGATGGATCTTGTTAATGCAGCAGTGGGAGACGCATTGGGTATTGATCATAATCGGTAAGTTATTCGTGCAATATCAAGAAAATAGGACCAAATATAATGCCATGTGGTATTCCACCAAAGGTCTATCTATCAGGGCCTTCGCGAAATAAAACAAAACCTGCGCTATTGACAAATTTAATAGAAATTATGGTGTACATGTCTTTAAGAACCATTTATAACTTAACTACTTCTACTTAACCTTAAAATACATCTACCGTATCGAAAGCGAAAGCCTAATCCAATTCAGAACAACTATTTGTGTGTTTCATATTCCAGTGTGGAGGTAATAGTTCCAAGACTGGGTGGAGGGTACGGAGGCAAAGGGTCTAGATCTTCCCACATAGCGTGTGCTTGTGCTGTTGTAGCGTACAAGTTAAACAGAACAGCTACACTTGTAATGCCGATTGTACACAACATGGCCGCTATTGGGAAGAGACAGGAATGCGAAATAGATTATGAGGTTTGTAGTGATAATGCAAGATTTTTATTACATGAATGAAGACTGAATTTTAAGAAATAATTGTCAAAAAGTTATAGCCGTATAGGTAACTGAAAAAAAATATGATTACAGTAAAAAGGAAGTAAAATAAGCTCGCCTTTGTACATGTCCAAAGTATATGTAAGTATATGTAAACTATATGTAAGTTTTTTTTGTCTGTTTTATCTATGTGTACAATAAAGAATAATTAACTGATATGTATATTTGCATGCCCTCGATCTAGGCAAAACATGTACGGTGCTTACCCTTTACCATTCTTCCATCTTTGTGACCCATGTTTGCAAATAAAGAATTTTATTTGATTTGATTGAATAAAAAGAAGTAAAATATTTAGACGAGGCAATAATATAAGGACAACGTTAAAAAGTGTAAGAGAATACTTATCAAAATTATTGTGAATTTTACCGCGATTTCTCAGAATACCTAATTATAATAGGCACAGCAAGATACGCTTTCAAAAAAATATATTTTCAGATTGGCATAAACAACGCAGGCCTGATTCAATACCTCAATATAACCTACTACAGTGACTGTGGTTACTGCTTCAATGATGCAGCGGGCAATTTCAGCGAGATGATGATCACTTTGTATGACACAGCGCGGTGGCAGATTGAGGGGTACAGTGTCTTGACGGACAAGGCTAGCATGACCTGGTGTAGGGCTCCTGGTAAGTTGTGTTATAGATAACATGTTAAGGGTCATACATAATGCAAAATTGGAAAGAAGAGAAATAAGTCACACCCGAATAGAGACACACTAAACTTGGGCTTTCACAGTTAATCTTAACTTGGGCTATCTAGCCCAAGTTTAGTGACGATGTTAAGATAAAAAACGTAACCAAATGAACTGGCGTAAAGTTACATAATATACTCGTAGAATACAATTGAATGAATGCTAGTGATTTCAGTAGATACATTTATTAACTTTGAAGACATTGGTTGAGCTGATACAGATTAATCTCAGTCCAAACAAGTATGAGGATTTTGTCACAATATAAACAGAACAAACGATGCAGATATTATATATTGATTTTATAGGGTCATTGACAAGTGAACACATGACAACTTTATTACAGGATCAACAGAATCAATTTCTATCGTAGAACACATAATGGAAAGAATAGCATTCGCAACAAAAAAGGACCCAACAGAAATAAGACTAATGCATTTAGCGACGAAGAACCTTGCCATGAAAGATATTGTGGCTGGTTTCAAAATAGACTGTGATTTTGACGCCAGAAAGTTGAAAATCAAGAAATTCAATGAAGAAAATGCTTGGAAGAAGAAATCGTTGAGGTTGTCACTGATGGCGTATCCCATAAGTAAGTTACATTTAAAACGAGTATCTAGTCATCGTGTCACTGTTTAGTTCGAATACTGAGTAGGGGCTTTGCTATACCAGAAGAAAAAATATACCCTATCCTCAGACCCGAGATCATCTGATCTGTAAATGGTGTTATACAAAATAAAGGGTATCTATCCCATAAAAAAAAACTGCTTATCGTCCATATAGCCCTATAGCATAGTCCAACGCAATCCTAATAAAATTTTGGTCGGCACATGCTTATGTTTTGCTCATAACTAGTAAGCATTTTACGTAACAGATTGCAAGCCCATTGCAGCTTATTCGGATAATGATGGAGTTTTGGTTCTAGCCTAACGAATACGATGCTTTCCTTTATTGTTTTGAGCACGTGAGGAAACCTCATTAAATTAAGCTAATATTCAGAAAGCTATGATGTTTATCTCCAACAGTCTACTCATGGAACTTCCCCGTCACGATCACGATCCACCACGCCGACGGAACCATCAGCATGGCTCACGGCGGCATCGAGATGGGTCAGGGAATCAACACTAAAGTGGCTCAAGTCTGCGCGTATACACTCAAGATACCCTTGGAAAAGGTGAAGCATAAAACTTTAATTTGCTATTTTCTGGTTTGAAGTGTATTGGGTGTCGGTGAAATTAAAACAATCGTCAATTAACTGTTCTGATCTATCGGTAAATCCAATTGTGAGCTTCTTTTTGTACTACGTCAACGTTAGTCAAATTCAAATGGCAAATTCAATATTCATTAAAACTACGGGAATTTAAAACTGTAACGTGAATTGCCGATTTTTCGCGCGCGACCAAGCCTAGAAGAATCAGGTAACAAACTCTGCTTGGTTTTTTTTTTGATGATTCAGCTAGGGCCTTAGACAACCTGGGGTTAAATCATGAGGGTTTACTGTAAAAACAGAACTCCTACTAATGATTTGTGTATTCTTCCCAGGTTTCAGTCAGACCTAGCGATAGTTTCACATCAGCCAACTCAATGGCCAGCAACGGCAGTATCACTAGCGACTGCGTGGCCTTCGCGACCGTGAAGGCTTGCGAGGAATTGCTCAGGAGATTGGAACCGGTGAAGAAAGGTCTGGAGCAGCCTACATGGGAGGAGATGGTTAAAGCTGCGTTCAATAAAGGTATGAACCATATTTTGAAAGACTGGAACAGCCAGAACTAATCACACAGCATCAGCGACCTACCATTTTTGGTTAACCATCGCCCATACGTGGGCTTTAGAATCCTTAAAATGTTGTGAATAGAAAAAAACCTCGTAAAAAAACGCTCAATAACATTTTCCCTATGGTGGACCTCCTCAGATGCATGATGTAAGTATGTATGTGTGTGGACTCCCTTTTCCGCATTCCAAATCTTGATTGGTTCATTATAGGTAGGAGTTTCTGGCTTGTTAGTGACCCTAACTCCGCCCAGAAGCACTGAAGTTTCGTGGCTCGGCGGAGTGACCTTGGCTTGCCTAGGATTTCTACGATGAGTTGCTCAGACGCATGCTCAGTGAGCTAACCCATAACCTTGTCTCCAGGTATAAATCTACAAGCGTCGTACATGACCTCCCCATTAGACCACCTGCAAGACTACACGGTGTACGGGGTATGCGCGGCCGAGGTCGAACTGGACGTGCTTACAGGGAACCATCAGATAAGAAGAGTCGACATTCTGGAGGACACGGGCATCAGCATCAGCCCTGACATCGACGTGGGTCAGGTCAGAGACATTATGTGCACAATACTACGTCACATCATCTAGACGGTGTCCCAGTAAAACACCAGAAGATAAATTCTGGTTAATATTTCACTCTCAGTCTCGATATAATATCGATTCCACTTTCGATCCACGCCTTATTTTTTGTATGGAATTCTGATACTAGGTATGTACCTGCATGTTCTTACTTTATTTCATTAAATATAATTACAACAGCATGCTAGATATTTTTTCTGGTGACACGTGTACCTGCACAACGCTGAATGGTATAAACACAAAAAATAAAAACCTACTTCAAATAACGGAAAGTTGATAAAAATGTCCTGTATAAAATTTCATCCTTTTTTTCCACCCTTAGTGGTGGGATTATTTCATATTATTTACATGGGACCATACTTTAATATGTATACCCTACCCATTAAAATGAGAGTCGGTTGAAAAAATGCTATTAAAGTAGCTTTTAAACGAAGAAGGAGATGTAACATTAGATACAGTGCTATGTTCATTAAACCTCTGCAATGCGCAGAAGATACTTTTATTCACTATAGTCATTCACGCAGAGTAACTAAGAAAGAACCATAGATAGCCAACAAGAATAACTCTTGAAATTTATTGGTGTAAGAAAGCAGACAAGCCTAACCTGAAGCAGAAAAACCTTAACCGGAATTTCAGCCTTGAACAAACACAGATAGTAGTTTGTTTTTATTCCTTTTTAGATCGAAGGGGCGTTTGTCATGGGCTTAGGTCTCTGGACCTCTGAACAGCTGATTTACGATAGCAATGGAAAACTGCTGACTGACAGAACCTGGACATACAAACCTCCTGGAGCTAAGGACATCCCGGCTGACTTCAGGGTCAGCTTCAGAAGAAACTCACCTAATCCTGCTGGGGTTTTACGGTCAAAAGGTATACTAACATTCGTTTTTATTTACAAAAAACTCTCTTGCTGGATGTGTTCTTGGTCTGGTGGCCTGGTGGAATCGTAGTTCCTGATACCCATAACACAGTGAATCCTAGTGTGGGGGCGCGACGTGGAGGGAGAGCGCCGCGATCACTCACCCTGACAAAGAATCTCGAGATGAGTCTAACTTCTATTACAATTAAAATATTGTAGTTAGGGGGCTTACTCATCACGCCCAAAAAGTTCCTGCAGTTTCTAACAACTGCAGGGTTGAGCGGTGAACTTTGAACGCCCTCTGAGGGGGAAAGAAAAGCAAGTGGCGTTCACAATAGGCCTGTGACGGCCGCAGTGATACCAAAGACACAAAAAGCCAAAAAAAATATAATATAATAGTTTGGAGCTAGATGATGATGTGTAAAAACCTTCTAACATTATTTATTTATTTCATTTTATATGTACTCTTAAATGACTAATATATCAAGTGGTTCGAAGTCATGGTAGGTAACGTTTCTAAGCACGATAGAGTCGGCAACTCAACACATTTTTGCATTTCAGCTACTGGCGAGCCAGCGTTCGTTTTAGCAGTGGTGGTGACGTTTGCCTTACATGAGACTATCCTGGAAGCAAGGAGAGAATTCGGTTCCAATGACACAGAATGGGTGTACGTCGGTAAGCGCTTTTAAAATGTATTCTTGTGTTTTTATCAGTGTTGTACTACATCTGAATCTAGAGAGAGATATACTTCGAAATACTTTATTTCCAAAAATATTATGTGCTTAAATTACAAGTTTAACAATGAGCTCTGCACTAGCCTGTATCGCCGAATCCCAGATAGCGTTTGACAAAAACAATATATATAATAAAAAGAGATAAACAAATGCAAGGCAAACATTTAAATTACTTCTTTTGAATACAAAAAACATCCTGAGTAAGATCGAAAAAATAATAATTAGGTTAGCCGGGCAGATTTAGGTCTATTAGGGCAGTGAAGGGGTGGGAGTGTGTATGCCTGTGTGTTTGGAGGGGGTTGGTGTGTGTGTGTATGTGTGTCTAGAGTGAGTTTGTATGTTTTGTTACACTACCAAGAGCCGTAACATCAATAGTAAGTATTTAAATTATCGTGGTCTCTGTTATTACGACTATACCGCATACTGCTGAGGCGTCAGCAGGAGAATAGTAAAATACCGACATGGTAGTCATAATTATATCCTAAAAGATTAATAGTACCAACTTTGAATCTTCTGTTTTCGATTATATTATAACGTCATTGAGAATTGATCGACAAATCCGTACCTATTTATGACCATAGATACAGACATTATAATACTATCCAAATGTCAATGTCAATGTCAAACCAAGATAAGCTTGTATCGATAGACTTACGAAATTCGAAGTTTTGTATGCTATCTTGCGGCCCTAAGTCACTTCTATATAAAGATCCATATCGATAGACTTACGAAATTCGAAGTTTTGTATGCTATCTTGCGGCCCTAAGTCACTTCTATATAAAGATCCATACTACGTTTAGATACTCACTTTTTTAAAATGTGCAATAAAGTGTTAATAATAAATAAATGATCATAATATGTATTTTCTTTGTGTGGTCTTCAATTGGCATGTCACAGAGCGTTTCTAGCTCACTTGCATAATGCCGGTTACATTCCTGTAACTGGCATCAAGTGTGCCAATAACTATTTCAATTTGACACAGGAATTTCAAATTGCTCACTGCTTGCAGAGCGCGGGCATGCGCCTTATTTTGATTCGACTACCCTCCGATTTGTATTCTTAAATATCTACGCACTGAGTAGGTATGTATCTGAGGATGTCCATCATTGGGAATACAGTCGTGAGCGTGTTTGTTACTGTCTATGGAGAACACGGTTGGTATTGTGTCCTCCATTTGCTGTGGGGAAGATCTTCCACCGAGCTGATCCATCTGATCCACTTGCTCGGGGTCCTAGGACCGACAGTTGTTCGTCGGAGGTATCCTACTTCCTACTAATATAATAAATGCTAAAGTCTATGTGTGAATGTTTGTTACCACGTATCTCCCTAACTACTAAACCGGTTTTGATGAAATTTGGAATGTAGATAGTTTAAATTCTGGAATAACACATAGGCTAATCTTATTTTCGAAAATCAACCTCTAAGGGGGTTAAACAGGGTGGTAAAGTTTCTATGGAAAATTCCTTGGTTTGATTCGCTCAAAACTCGGTACAAATAAACTTTAAAATAAATAATGAAATACGCTACTTTTATCAACATACCACGCGGGCATAGCTGCGGCCAGAAACTAGTTATATATGTTTAAGTAGGTATCGTGAAAACTTTGCCTGCGCGATCTAGATACTTCGATGCAATGCCATCTATATATTTACTGTGGTATCTCTTCGTTGATGCGATGTAACTTAGCTCAATCATGTGGCCGAGAGATGTCGCTACATGTCCTTGTCTTGCTAGAATCAGGTATTCTGGATTGCTAAGTAAAATTAATCTTTATTGCAACAACTGTGTATAAAGGTGGTATTGTTTTTTTAGTTTCAACAGCTTGCCCGTTTCCGTCATACAATATTGGTATAAGTTAAGTTAAACTAAGGTTGGAATAACTACCTAACTAAAAATCATTCCTACTCTTAACTGTTTACTATATAAATTATATATAATTTAAAACATGTTAAGCCGTCGTTTCCGCAAAATACTCATCTAAGCTATAGAGTACATTTGAGAGGAGCCATTTTTTTAAACTCTTTAAATAGCTAGTGTCTGGTATGATACTTACATAACCGACCTTACTTTTTTAAGGCGTTAGGAGCCCGTATTTGCATTATGAGCGCTGAAAGGCTCATCAGATTAAATAATGCTGGACATATTACACAGCATCATCTAGACCCAAACTAAGCAGATATTGTATCATGGGAATTAATTCCGGAATAGTTTATTTTAACATTATTTTTTCCCAGCATTCTTTCATTTATTGTTACAGATTCTCCGTACAACGTGGAGCACATACATAAAGCTATTGCGGCTAAAACGGAATATTTCAAGATAAATTAAGTTTGACTATGCGTTTTATTTTTTATTCTTAGTTTAAGTTGAAACCAGTTTATTCATTGATGATATCAAATTAGATAAATGATAAATTACGTTGTCCGTTAAACGAATCATCAACTTTTTTTTAAAACAAAAATCGTATTAACATTTCATCTTGTTTTTATTTATAAAACTTAAATACACAATTCATACGGCGTAACACACCTATGTATCTATTTACAATTAAATACGGAAACATTATTATTTTTCATTACCTAGCTTCAGTAATTGTATTGCTTTATTTTGATTCTACTGTCACTTACCTACAAAGGTAATTGAAACAGTTTTTTTTTTTAATTCAAATGTTTTTGACAGATGATGTAGGTACCTTCTGTTCCTTAGTTTTGGATGTTATGAACTATACAATTAAATTATACCTCTCTCTGAGTTTTAATTGATGGGTATACTTTATTTTATTCACAGAATTGTACTCAAAACAATTAACTTTCCTAAATTCCTAGTTATTTTTCTTAAAAATGGGTAACGATGTTATCTACTAAAAGGGACCAGTACGTAGCTTTGTGGGCATCCGATAGTCTACAAACGCACTCCGTTCACTCCATGCCTGGAGGCAGCGGTTCCAGCGGCATGATGGCAGACATTGGAGCGACTGCGGGCGGCGTTTCAGCAAGCGGATTGCTGTATTGTTGCTCTGGCTGTAACAAAACGGCACAGTCAATTAAGGAGGAACATTTCTTAAAAAAACAAAACGACACAGTCAATTTCAGGGTGCCTAGACAAATATCACTTTCTGTTGGCGTTAACTGCGGTAAGATTGGATGGAAATGTTGACAAATTTGCGTTGGCGTGAGAGGAAAAGTAAGCGTGAGGTATTTGTCTAAACACCCAGGAAACAACATTTCTTTGAAATAAAACGACACAGTCATTGACTGTTGAGAATAAACATTTCTATGTTCCCAAAAAAAATCTGAGCGATTTTTTTTTCTTCTTACGCATCCAGGGTACTTGTCTCACATTAAGATGCACACAACTTAGGTATGGATGGTTCTAAGGGATTTTGTGATATAATTCTATTCACAACAAACATCGCCACATCCTGCAGCGACAGCAGCAGGAACGTAGACGCCGGCGGGAGAGGCTCGCACTAGACATACCACTGGCACGGGCGCCGACATGGACGCGTGCTGACGCAGCAGGTGCGGCACGTGCGGCGGCAGCGCGGCCGCGTCGTGCGGCGCCAGCTCGGCCACGTGGCGCGCCAGGGCGGCGTGCAGGCGCGGCAGCACGACGCACGCCTGCAGCGCCTCGCCGCCCAGCGACAGCAGCAGGAACGCAGACGCCGGCGGGAGAGGCTCGCACTAGACATACCACTGGCACGGGCGCCGACATGGACGCGTGCTGACGCAGCAGGTGCGGCACGTGCGGCGGCAGCGCGGCCGCGTCGTGCGGCGCCAGCTCGGCCACGTGGCGCGCCAGGGCGGCGTGCAGGCGCGGCAGCACGACGCACGCCTGCAGCGCCTCGCCGCCCAGCGACAGCAGCAGGAACGCAGACGCCGGCGGGAGAGGCTCGCACTAGACATACCACTGGCACGGGCGCCGACATGGACGCGTGCTGACGCAGCAGGTGCGGCACGTGCGGCGGCAGCGCGGCCGCGTCGTGCGGCGCCAGCTCGGCCACGTGGCGCGCCAGGGCGGCGTGCAGGCGCGGCAGCACGACGCACGCCTGCAGCGCCTCGCCGCCCAGCGACAGCAGCAGGAACGCAGACGCCGGCGGGAGAGGCTCGCACTAGACATACCACTGGCACGGGCGCCGACATGGACGCGTGCTGACGCAGCAGGTGCGGCACGTGCGGCGGCAGCGCGGCCGCGTCGTGCGGCGCCAGCTCGGCCACGTGGCGCGCCAGGGCGGCGTGCAGGCGCGGCAGCACGACGCACGCCTGCAGCGCCTCGCCGCCCAGCGACAGCAGCAGGAACGCAGACGCCGGCGGGAGAGGCTCGCACTAGACATACCACTGGCACGGGCGCCGACATGGACGCGTGCTGACGCAGCAGGTGCGGCACGTGCGGCGGCAGCGCGGCCGCGTCGTGCGGCGCCAGCTCGGCCACGTGGCGCGCCAGGGCGGCGTGCAGGCGCGGCAGCACGACGCACGCCTGCAGCGCCTCGCCGCCCAGCGACAGCAGCAGGAACGCAGACGCCGGCGGGAGAGGCTCGCACTAGACATACCACTGGCACGGGCGCCGACATGGACGCGTGCTGACGCAGCAGGTGCGGCACGTGCGGCGGCAGCGCGGCCGCGTCGTGCGGCGCCAGCTCGGCCACGTGGCGCGCCAGGGCGGCGTGCAGGCGCGGCAGCACGACGCACGCCTGCAGCGCCTCGCCGCCCAGCGACAGCAGCAGGAACGTAGACGCCGGCAAGAGACGCTCGCAGCACTTGATCCAGCCCTCCCACGCTACTTTGTTCTGCCACACCTGATGATAACAAAAAAAATGTACCTACGGACTAGCATAAGCGCGGCCAGAATTCTAAAGAGTCAATAGACATAATGCTCGAAAAATAGTTTTATTTGTTATGTAATTTTTAAGTTGAACCTAGATGTACAGTTAAAAACTGGGAAACAATACAAAAAATTGGAACACAATTCAAATCAAATCATATCATTTGTTATCAATTTACCAATTTAACACACCAAAAACATGCCTTTTTTTCAACGTATGTCGTACGTTACAAATTTATTAATCATTATTAAAATTAAGTACCTCTTTTTCAACAAGCAATTGAAGTATGTTTAGTGCAAGAGCTCCAAGCGCAGGATACAGCGTCAGTGCTTGAAGGACGCTTCTCATCATGAGAACAGGGATCTCCGGCTCCTCAGTCAGCCTTTGCAGAACAGATGATACCACCTAAAAGAAATATTAAATAAAACATGTGATGGATGAAATTTTACTGCACCATTTTCCGTTTATACTCGAAGAAAATGATCATCCAAAAACCCAAATCTAATTTTCTTGCTAACTGTACATAATACTCACATCCTGCGTGAATATATGTTTCTCCCCAAAACAGATAGCTGTGGCTTTTATGATGAATTTGAGATCCGCTTTGCTCGGATCTATCAAGTGTAGAGCGATGAGCAACTCAGTTGGCGAAACTGGAACACGAAATATATACATTTTTAAAATACTGGGTATAAGACTTCACTAAATCACGCTTCTCTCCGGTCCTGTGCTACCTTCATCCATTGTCATTCAGGCACGTTGACGATGTCGTCTTGAACATTGGGCTGGTGGCCGTTATTTCGTCAACACAAACTACCCTCATTTCATCTTCATTCAGAAAGTGTATGTAAACGATGCACCAAACGACTTACGTAAGTGAGTATGCTGCAGGACCCATGGTAAAAGTATGAAGACCCAAGACATCGGTTTTGTCTACCGCCGAGAAGACAAAAAATATTTTCCCCCCTCTTTTGTTTGACAGAATAGGCGACAGATATAGATTTTTGTATTTTCTTTCGTAGACAAAACTTTGTCTTGGATGCCAAGCGGACTGGTAATAGCTTTGTAGCGAAATCTCTCGCGACACGACTGAGCTAAAATTTTTAACGTAACATGTCCTAGGAGCCTGGGGAAGTGGATCAGATGGATCAGCTCGGTGGAAGATCGGAAGGTGGAAGCCCTTTGCTTATGGAGGACGCACCACCAATTGTGTTCTCTATACCTCAGTCTTGTAGCAAGAATGTTAATTATTAGTCTTACCGATGTACGGTCGACCTTTCCAAACACAGCGTGGAAAGCAAATGACAGAAAATAGAGTGTCAAACATAAGAGAGATAATAGATGCTTACAAATAACCCCACTACACAGAGTCAGTCCGTGTTGTCAACGGTCGATGGCAAAAGTGTGAAGATAATTTAGGAGTAATGTTAAATTTTGTGCGCGAAATCTCACCAATTCCCAATAAAAACCCTTTATGGACTATGTATGTGACTGTTGACATAATAATGAGTTGAATTTCGTGCGCAAATTCTGACAAATTTCCATTTTAAAAAATCAAATCAAACGGGACAATGTAGACTGTTGGCATGATAATGAAGCAAGGTGTAGACAGTGCCAAATCTAAACCATCATTACCTCGGCCTTTTCCATTAACATGTAAGCAAGAAAAAAAAAAGAATCACACAATAAAAAAATCAATTAAGGACAGACGGTACTTACGAATAACGTAAACTGAAATAACTGAAATACGAAAGAACGAAAAATATAAAAGACAATAGAATCGTCATCATCACAGGCATACGAGACTTTTCATCCGTTAGTTTAAGGGTTGACAAAACGCGCGTATGATATGCAAGCGTATAGGTTACGGTAACCCCTTACAGGTGGGGCCGTATTCTTGTTTGCCACTTGAGTTGCATAAAAAACGACAGACCGAACGACAAAAATATTTACTTTATTAATTGTATATTTTAAGCTAAATAGCTATTCTCATGTGACTGTGTCTTTTTTGAGAATAAATATCTTTGAACCTAAACCTAAAAAACACTCAAGAAGCCGGACATCGGCCTCCCCCAAAGAGTGTCATGACGAACGAACCCCATAGTTTCTGTGTTTTATCAATAGTAGGTATAGCTCTAGCATATAATTTATAACTTTTCTTGTTATTCATGCATTACCCTAAGACTGTTTTCCATATTGCACAATGGTTAGCTAGTAGAGAATGCTATCTAGCAATAAATAGGAATGTTTGTATAAATAGGGTTCACTTTAGCTTGATGCCTATCTCCGTGAAATGAAAGACGACCGTACGTATGTGTGATTTATTTGCGACTGGTTAGAACTAAAATCGTAACAAGGATCGATGCGAAAGTAGGTATCATTTGCATACGAGTTTAAAATAATAGAAAGGGACATGACATGCCGCCCGCCAAAGGACAATAGTCCTTTATTAACAAAGAAAAGTGAACAAATTGCAAAATTACACTTCTTGAATTATTACTCTTAGATACTTAAAGACAATTAGTTTAGGTATGATAAGTAAGCTCTTATACAGACAAAAATACAGGTTGGTACATGCACATAACTTAGTATTAATTGAACATCTAGGTACCGTTAATCAATTGAGGTAGGTGCACGCTTACAAAAGATTACAAAAAATTATAACTATACATGAAAATTGACATGCATTACTTATTAAGACTTAATTCTATTCACTCTTATCTATAGGTAGTTGACATAACCGTGTGTTTGTGCGTTTTATGATATCGCCACGACATTTAAGGCTATAGACTCGAGTGTGACCGTCAGGGCCAACATGTTTTTGGATAATTCGTCCAAGAGACCATTTTCCTGGCGGCAAACCGTCTTCCTTAACAATAACTATGTCACCAGGCTCAAGTTCTTTCTGACGTTTCATCCATTTGGGTCTTTCTTGGAGTCTAGTAATGAATTCTGACTGCCAACGATACCAGAAATCTTTTACCAACTTCTGTGTGTATTGCCAACGTGAGAGTTTGTTTATATTAACGTCGCGTAGATCAGGGCTCGGTATGACGACAGGGGGTTCGCCTATCAAAAAATGACCAGGCGTGAGAGGTTCAATGACGTCAGGGTCAGAAGCATCAACGGGAACGAGGGGACGCGAATTTAAACATGCCTCGATTTGACATAAGGTCGTGGTCATCTCCTCAAAGGTTAGGTTCTTGGTTAGGATTCTTTTCAGGTGGTGTTTGGTGGATTTGACTCCGGATTCCCATAATCCTCCAAAATTTGGGCTATATGCAGGTATATGGTGCCACTGGGTTCCGTCTGATGATAGAATGTCAGCCAAATCACCGGGTAGCTCTAAACAGGCTTCTTTAAATGCTTCAGCTAATTCTCTATTAGCACCGATAAAGTTTCGTCCTTGGTCACTCCAAATATGTGTGCACTTGCCTCTTCTGGCTACAAATCGTTGAAAAGCGCCGATAAAAGATTCGGACGAGAGATCTCCAACCAACTCTAAGTGAATGGCTTTCGTAGCCATGCAAATAAAGATGGCGATATAGGCTTTGTTTGACTTTGCACCCCTGCCCTTTGACATCAAAACTTGCAAAGGACCGGCAAAGTCGACTCCGCTGTGGAGGAAAGGTCGTGCTTGTGTCACACGGACCTTCGGAAGATCACCCATTATTTGTGTTCGGGTTACGGCTCGTTGACGAGCACAGATCAAACATTTGTGAATACATGCCTTCACTGCATTCTTGGCGTGGATGATCCAATATTTTGATCTAAGGTAGCAAAGCATAAGCTGCACTCCACCGTGCAAGGTTTTCTTATGAGCGTCTGCTATGATCAGACTTGTGAGATGAGTACGAGTACCAAGTATGATTGGGTGTTTCTGTTCTGTCTCTAAATCTGAATTTCGCAACCTGCCGCCCACCCTGAGAATATTCTTTTCATCTAGGTATGGATTCAGATTTAACGCCTTGCTGTCTTTCCTTAAATTCCTTTTCTGTTGTAGCCTTTCTATTTCTGGTCCGAACTCTTGAAATTGTGCTATTTTTATACATTTCATTAAAGCTTCTTCGTATTCTTCTGTTGAAATGTTTTCTTCTATCCTTTCTGGATGTTTCTTGCTATTGATAAATCTAATGCTGTATGTTATAACCTTTTTTAGTTCTTGTAGTGTATCAAAGTTTTCAAATGTTATTGTTTCTTCATCTGTATGATCAATCTTCAAATTAACTTGTAGTGTCTTCTTCCTTTCCATATCTGTTGTTTTAATGTTAGGTCTTGTGAGTTTAATTTCTTTTGTCTTCAGCCATTCTGGCCCTTCCCACCAAAGTTTACTTTCTATCAGTAGGGGTAATTCTCTTCCTCTTGACCCAACATCAGCTGGGTTATCTTTCGAAGCAACATGGAACCATTGGGTGTTTGTTACATTATCCAGTATTTCAATAACTCTGTTGCTTACAAAGAGCTTCCATCGATGAGGATCTCCAAATAACCATGACAAGACTACTGATGAGTCAGTCCACGCGTAGACCTTGTCTTTAGGAACCTTCATAGCTTCACACACTTGTGTCAGAAGTTTTGACAGAAGAAGTGCCCCGCAGAGCTCCAGTCTTGGAAGTGTGATTGATTTTACTGGTGCAACTCGTGTCTTTGAAGCTATTATTGAGGTCATGATATTACCGTCTTTGGTTTCTACTCTGGCATACACTACTGCACAGTACGCTTTTTCAGAAGCGTCGCTAAATCCATGCAGAGTAGTTTTGAGCAAGTCTTCGTTGTTTATTTTTATCCATCTGTCAATGTGAATGTCGTTAAGTTTCTCGAATCCTTTCCGTAGCTTTATCCAATCATTTGCAATAGTTTCATTAACAGTGTCGTCCCATTCCAATTTCTGTAGCCATAGTTTTTGTATTAGTATCTTCGCTAGAACAATAGCAGGACTGATCCACCCTAGGGGATCGAAGAATCGTTGTATGTCAGCCAATATATTTCGTTTGGTGATAACCTTTGGTTGAGTTGGTATTTCAAATCGATAATGCAGTGTGTCAGTCTTCATATTCCATGACAAGCCAAGAGTTTTTATCATGCATTCGTTCTTTAGGTCTTGTGTTGCGTGTATGCTTCTGAGCGTTGGTTCTATTTCTGCGATAAATTCAGGACTGTTCGATGCCCATTTCTGGAGTATAAATCCTCCCTTTTCTAGCACTGTCGTTATTTCCTTACTCAACTGAATTGCTTTCTTCGCTGACACGCTTCCACTCATACAGTCGTCGACAAAGAACTCCTCTTTTATAACTCTTGCTCCTTCTGGTAACTCTTTACCTTCATCGTCTGCTATCTGCATTAGTGTTCTTACAGAAAGGTATGGTGCTGCTGCGGTCCCAAACGTTACTCTTAGAATTCGATATTCTTTTACTTCTTCATTAGAATTCTTTCTCCACAAAATTCTTTGTAAATCTGCATCTTCTTTTTTCACCAATAATTGCCGATACATCATTTTTATGTCAGCGGTGAAACAGACTGGTTTCATTCGCCATCTCATTATTAGATCACGTAAATCATTTTGCAGTTGTGGTCCAACCATTAGTTCATCGTTTAATGACTTGCCATTCGATCCTTTACAAGAGCCATCAAATACAATTCTTACTTTAGTTGTTTCTTTGTCTTCTCTAACAACTGCGTGGTGTGGAAGATATACTGCAGACTTTGATCTTTCTTCTCTTGGTACTTCTTCCATGTGATTGAGCTGTAAATATTCATCTATTACTCTACTATATTCTTCTTTCAGTTTCGGCTTACTTTCTAACCTTCTTTCTAATTGATAAAATCTCTTCAGTGCTATCTCCCTTGTTTCACCGATTTTATCGATCGGCTGTGCACTTTTGAGTGGTAGTTTAACTACATAACGTCCATCTATTGTCCTGGAATGAGTAGCTGTGTATATCTCTTCACATTGCCTTTCTTCAGCTGTCATACTTCTCGTACTTGTTTCTTCAATGTGCCACATGTTTTTTAACATGGTGTGTAAGTCTATTTCCAGGTGATGGTGAACAATAATTCTGTCATCGTGTGATTCTTCTCTTACCTTTCCAAATAGAATCCATCCCAGGCTGGTTTCTTGTGCGCATGGTGAACCTGAGGGACCTTTGATTATCTTTCCTTTCACGATGTCAGCGTAAACTTGAACTCCGAGTAGCATGTCGATTTTGCCTTGAATATTATACTTTGGATCGGCCAGTATAAGACCTTCCAAATGTGACCATGATATAGGCGCGATTGTCTTACTAGGTAACTGTTTAGTCAGCGGTTTCGAAACGATATAAACTTCAACATTGAGGCTGAAAGAGTCCTCATATCTAGATAGAACCTCAAGTTGAGTTGAATGACTGACCTGTGTCTCTGTGGATCCTATTCCGGTTATCCTAGCGTGTGCTGGAGTTTTGATGACCTGTAACCTTTGAGCCGCCCTTTCACTCACGAATGATGCTTCTGAACCCAAATCGATAAGAGCCCTGAGTAATGTCGTTTGCCCTGAACTACTTCTGACAGGAACTACAGCCGTAGCCAGCAGCGAACTCTTACGATTGCTGGTGAAGTGCGATGCGAAGTGTGTTGCTATATCCGTGATATCCTGATCCTCTTCTTGACTCTCTTCTACATTAGCGTGCAGTGATGACATTGCAGGTGCTTGCTTCTTCTCCTCAGTGTGCTTTTTCGAGAATGAATGAAGAAGAGAGTGGTGACGCCTTCCACATACTCTGCATGACGTCTTTTGTCTACAGAACATCATAGAATGACCAGGAGCTAAGCAATTGTAGCATAGCCTGTTTTCTCTGACATAGTCACTTCTTTTGTCTGGGTCCAGCTTTCCAAACTGCTTACAGTGACAAAGCAGGTGATTTTCGCTGCATAAAATGCAGGTGTGGTGTGCGGAGGTATTTGCATGAAAAGTCTTCAACTTATCTCGTGCCATGGGTTGTGATGATGATGATGTTAGTTCGAGTGTACAGATGCGGCTGTCCAAAAATGTAGTTAGGTTTACAAAAGTAGGTATCCCATCACAGTGTTCTTCACTTACATACGTCTCCCATGCTCTGTGTGATTCACTGTCCAATTTTTGTATCACTATAAATATTATGATCGGGTCCCAACTCGTGGTAGAAATATCTAAACTATTTAGGCTGTTCAAAGATTCTTTTGTGTTATCGATCAGCGATTTTAGATGGACAGGTGATGGAGAAGTAAGTTTCCTTAGAGTAAATAACTTCCTCAAAATTGCATTCACAATAAGCTGTCGTTGACTGTACCGATTCTTCAAATTCTCCCATGCAGGTAAATAATTCTTCTCTGTGATTTGAAAGTGTTTAATTGTGTTCTTAGCCTCGCCGATAACGCATGATTTTAAATAATGGAGTTTTTGTACATCGTTGAGCGCGTGGTTGTTGTGAATTAGCGATGTAAACGTATCTTCAAATGACTGCCACTCGTCGTATGCTCCGCCGAAAGATGGTAGGTTTATTCTAGGTAATTTTACTTCAGGATTAGTCGATGTACCTCGTGTGTTCATAAGTTTTGAGACGAACTTATTTAATTAATTTAAAAAGAAAGTAATTCATGCAACCTTTTTTAAACTTTTAAAATTTTAAATTTCGAATGTTTTGAATCAGAAAAAATATACATTTGAATATTTGTTTCATTCTCCGTGAAAATGGCGCCAACAAAAGATTTGCGTGCGACTGTAATTTCCCTGTTTCAAGCAGGAAAAAAACCAATGCAAGTTTTTAGTGAAATCCAAAGTTTGGGATGTAGTCGGAACTTTGTGTATTATACCATAAAGAGGTACAAGGAGACCGGCTCTTTAGAAGACCGTGGAAGATGTGGCCGCCCGCGGTCTGTAAGGACGCCCGCCAACATCAAAGTAATCAGAGAGCGAATTCGTCGCAACCCTTGCCGGACTCAAAAGAAATTAGCTCTGCAGACCAACATTTCGCGAATATCGGTGAACAGGATACTTAAATATGATCTTAAACTAAAGGCCTACAGTCGAAGGAAAGTGCATTATTTAAACGAGCGTCTTCGTAAATTGCGACTGGAACGATGTCGGAACCTATTGAAGAGACACGATCCAAAAAATATCCTGTTTACCGATGAAAAGATCTTCACGGTGGAAGAAAAGTTTAACCGGCAGAACAATAAGGTTTACGCCAGAAGTTCAAAGGACGTCCAGCCATCTGTACGCAATGTCCAGCGCACTCATCATCCAGCAAGTGTGATGGTTTGGTGGGGTGTTTCCTACGAGGGGGTCACTTCGCTTCATTTTTGCCAGCAAGGCGTCAAGGTGAAGGCACAAAATTACCAAACCGACATATTGGAAGCGGTGGTTAAACCATTAAATGATACGCTATTCGCTGGAAAATACTGGGTTTTCCAACAGGACTCTGCTCCCTCCCATAAAGCTAAGACTACCCAACGTTGGCTGGAGGCCAATTTGCCAGGCTTCATTCGGAGCGAAGATTGGCCCTCGTCAAGCCCTGACTTGAATCCTTTGGATTATTCTTTATGGATGGAATTGGAGCTGAGGGCATGCAGAAAGTCTCACCCAAACCTGGATTCTCTCAAGCGAGCCCTTATTAAAGAATCGAAACGGATTCCCATTGAAAAGATTCGTGCCGCCATAGATGAATGGTGCACGCGTTTGAAGGCCTGCATTGAATGCAAAGGCGGCCATTTTGAATGATTTATTTTTAAATACAGATCTAGATGTCAGTAGTTTTAATTTTAATATCCAATAAATGAATACACAACTTAGCTCCAAAAATATTTTAGTTTTACTGTGTCTCAAGACTTATGAACACACGAGGTACTTTGCTTTGTGCTCGGAACATAGGATGAACCAGGTTGCATAGGTTGCGATTGCAGCTCAAATTGTTGTAAACAATCCAGAATTTCCGCCTTCAAACACGTATACAATTCCTCGCATTCACTGTGCACATCTGAAGTAAAATACGACAAAGTACTTCTTTCTTCTTTGGTAGTCACTTTTACTAACTCCACGTGGGTTTGTCTGAATGTATCCCAGTAACTGTCTATACATTGCACTCGTGTATTTAAATATCCTTTAGTTTTCCGCACTTTGGAACATTTTTTAAAGTTTGTTTGTGCCTTATTTAATAACTCGGCTAAGTCCTCTAATTGTTCGACAAGATCTAACACTTTTGACATTGTTCCGCACAATAAACAGTTCACAATAAGACCTAATATCACTGTAATTGTCGTGAGTAATTACGCAGGTTTATTCACTTTTCACAAAAAATTCGAAGATGGCTTGTAATTAGCGATAACACGTAGGCTCGAGCGAGCTGTCAAGGTCAAGCTCGATGCAAAATGCACATTTTTCCCTTCGATAGTGCAGCGCGATCCGGCTCGAAGGACCACTATGTTTGTATAAATAGGGTTCACTTTAGCTTGATGCCTATCTCCGTGAAATGAAAGACGACCGTACGTATGTGTGATTTATTTGCGACTGGTTAGAACTAAAATCGTAACAAGGATCGATGCGAAAGTAGGTATCATTTGCATACGAGTTTAAAATAATAGAAAGGGACATGACAGTTCGCCTTTGTGCAGTACTTTTTAGTTGTGCAATAGACATTTTTATCTATCTTACCCCGCCCATCGATTCAAGCAACCTTTAAAGTAAATATTATAACGAGCTAGTGTTCGGTATAAAATAAGTCCAACACTAAAGGAACACTATAATTGCAAAAAGCACAAGGAAACTACACAATGAAAACAAAAACACTTAAACACTGTATCATTAGGTACAACACTAGCACAACTGTCACTTCACTATTCACTGGTTATCGCTTCTTTATCACTTCGAAGTATTCACCTTCCAATCTTGAATAGAACTGACTCTAGGGGTCTCTTGCCGCGGGTATATATCCTGTCGTAAATAAGGACGCGTTTCTTCTAGTAATTTCTAGTAGGGGTGTGACATTAGCCTGAATTCATAGTCGAGGGTTGAACAGTCCCCCAAAATCCATCATTCAGCATTTGCCTTATGGCTGGGTGAATAAAGATTAAATTCGCACTTGAATTTTTACTTAGCGCCTGAACAGTCTCCTAGGGGAGCCCCTATTTGACTATGAATACGGGCCTTAGACGCTCGTGTCGTCTGGCCCCACCTCAAACATTCGAGAAACTACCATCTTTTAATAGCGAGGTTATGCCAGACGATACTAGATGGCGGTAGAACAAAATGTCTAGAACTATTTATTTATTATTTATTTAGTTATATTTTTAAGCAGGCTATAACTCATGTTTTTTTTTCATATCTTATCCCACTATCCTAATTTTGTTGCAAAATTTGTTTGTTTTTTTATGTCGTGCTACATAAATGTTTTTATTTTTTCTTACTGCGAAGGAAGACCGTCCACTACGAAGTTCCTAGTTGTCATTCGTGAACCTTAGCGTAGAACCGACAACTCCCAGCGATTGTCGGTTCTACGCTGCGTCGCGCAGTTCATGATCGCCATTCGAGAGCCTTTACTCCCAGCGGTTGTCGGTTCTACAAGCTATATGGCCCGACCATTGCTTTAACTTACTAATTCTAAGCCTTATTGTTTCTCTACGGACTTTGTCACGTACTGAAACTCTAGAGCATAGCACTCTTCACATCCCGCTATTACATACAATGTACAATAGGGATTATTCGAAGTACTTACTTGGTGATTGCTCGTCAGGGTTCTGTAGACCAAGCAGCTTGTTGAAAACCTCTTTCACGACTGCAGGGTTCAGTTTTATGAACTTGGGCAGCGCTGCTAATATCTGAAACACACAAGGATCAAAGACTTATAGATACCTTACCTACATTATTTATGGTAGGTAGGTGACAGGTTTTTATTTCTTATCTTTTTATTATATCCTTTTATTTTACCTGGGTTTAACCTGTTTACCTGTTTTAGTGCAAAGATGGTGTAGATACAATCTCAGGGTCGGTAATGCGCGAGTGATACCTCTGTGTTGCAGAGGTTACGGTAACCGCTTACCAACAGGTGGGCCTTAAGCTTGTTTGCCACTTTAGTTGCATAATAAAAAGGATTGACTCGGTAATCTTAGTATAAATAAATAATAATGGGCATTTTCACACAGCATCATCTAGCCCCAAACTAAACAGAGCTTTGAGGGAACTACATGACTGATATACTACTTATACAGTTTTTTTTGTGAATACATATAATACATAGAAAAAACCCGGACCTAAGATAAATATTTGCAGATACAAACATTTGTCCCGCGGCGGGAATCGAACCCGCAACCTTCTGCGTCTCAGGCGGGCCTTCGCCCACTGCGCCACAGAGGTCGTCAAGTATGAAAGGAAGATAACCTGAAAACTTCATGAATCTAGGGAGTAATGGTGACCTATGTCACCATTACTCCCTAGATTCATGAAGTTTACCTATGTACCTATTTTTTTTTATCAAATTAAGTAGGTACAATAGTTGGTTAGTAGTATCTTTAAACCTATGTTAGGTTTGTCTAGACACTAGGTTCTCGGGGTGTTAATAATGTCCATTCAAATAATGGTGAAATAATTTTTGAAACTGGATCAGTAGTTCAACGATTACCTCCAAATCCAAAACTTAACTTTTATACCATTAGATATAAATGATAATACAGAATTATTAAAATACCTCTTTCTTGGTCAATCCAGTGAGCACGGGTATCAGGAATCTCACATCGGACACTCGAGTCGCGTACAAATCCCGTATCTTCGACACCAACTCCGGTGTAGGTGGCGCTGCAAGCAACATACACATCCATTCACAGATTAGAAAGATAATGAATTAATCAGAGAAAGAGAACTATTTCGCTAATTAATTCATTCTCTTCTACTTCCTTCTCTTAGAAGAAAAGATAGATACATTCTAGCATCTGCATGTTGTACTTTAAAATGGATACAGATAATACAGATGAGAAAGAGAATGAATTAATCACAGAAAGATTGAAGGAAAGATAGATAAATTCTAGCATCTGCATGTTGTACTTTAAAATGGATACAAATGAGAATGAGAATTCATTTATCACAGAAAGAGAGAAGTAAAGATAGATAAATTCTAGTATCTGCATGTTGTACTTTAAAATGGATACAAATGAGAATGAGAAAGAGATTTAATTGATCAGAAAACGAAAGAAGGAAAGATAGAAAAATTCTAGCATCAGCATATTGTTCTGTAAAATGGATAAAGACAATACAGATGAGAAAGAGAATGCATTAATCAGAGAAAGACAGAAGGAAAGATAGATAAATTCTAGCATCTGCATGTTGTACTGTAAAATCCACAATAGAGCATAGTACATAAAAACACCCAGACCCGAGACAAAGTCAAAGTCAATATGTTTTTTTTCATTGAAATCACAAGGATCATATAGAAACGTAAATTACTACGTAGATCACTACATAATTACTAATTGACTATATAAAACTGACTACCATGAAGCAAAAGGGAGAGTAACTCACATTTCTCAGTAAATATATGCACAAATCTGGTGAGCAGGGTTTCAGCCCCCCTCGGACACTCGTCTAGTAGAGCGGCGAAGGCGGGGCGAAGGCCCGTGTCCGCGGGGACTCCCCGCGCGATGGCGGCCCGCACCGGCGCCTCCACGCACCGCAGCACCACGCGCTTCGCCTCCGGGTCACAGCAGCCGTACACTCTAGCCACTTCGATTATGAGGTCTGAGAAAGGCAAAGTCACGTTTATGTGGTCAGATCTATGAACGAAAGCAATCAAGTTAGAACAATGAATAAATAAATTAATGTCCGTTATTTTTCACACAGCATCATCTAGCCCCAAAGTAAGCAGAGCTTGTATTATGGGAACATGACTGATATACTACTTATATATATATATTTTTTGTAAATACATACATTAGATAGAAAACACTCAGACCCGAGACAAATATTTGCAGATCATATAAACAATTGTCCGCAGCGGGAATCGAACCCACAACTTTCTGCGTCTCAGGAGGGCATTCGCCGACTGCGCCTCATGAATGATTGAATAAATTAAAATACTTTATCATACATCATAACTTCATAAGATAGCAAAATAAACAAAAACTTAATAGATTTTACTAATAATGGTACCGAAATCAGTACAAAAAGTTTGTGAAAAAAAACTTAATATTCGCGAGTTGGTTCCGCCATCTTGATGTTCACAGATTTTCGATACAAAACAAACAAATAACGTTGCTCGTATAAAAAAACAAAGGAACAACCAATATGTTCCACCATCTTGATGTTCACAGATTTTCAATAAAAAACAAAAACAAATAACGTTGCTCGTATAAAAAAAACAAAGGAACAACCAATATGTTCCACCATCTTGATGTTCACAGATTTTCAATAAAAAACAAAAACAAATAACGTTGCTCATATAAAAAACAAGGGAACGACCAACCTTCATTTTCCTGCAGCAGGGTCATGATCAGATTCAAGCAGAGCTTGTACAGGTGATCAGTCCACGGCATGCGGAACCCGAGCCTGCCGGTCAGCACCTCGGGCGGTGGCTGCGCCAGCGCTATGAAGCCGAGATACAGCCGCGCCTGCTTCTCTATCACCTTACGCGTCGCGTCCGTGGACCGCTTGTATATCTTCACTATGGAACTGATAGCCGTCTCACGGATCTCTGCTTGGCTATTTACTGGAATAAGGATATTAAAAAATATTAATTAAAGCTGGGCATTCTTTTAACACAACTTCCGTCCCACGACTGTTGCAATACAGTCGAAATGTCGTGAAAATAATAAAATAGGTAAACGCGGTAAAGACCCGTAAAAACGTATAATTATGTTATATATAAAAAAGTCAAAACCGAAAGGTCCGTATACAATGGACGTTGAAAAATGACTGTCTGAGTCTAAGCTAGCTTTTTTTTAGCGTTATATGTAACCAATTGAAATTTTCATAACAAAAAACATAGCAGCTTTTTGTGTGAGAAAGCGTTTGCCACTATTTTATTATTTAATATTTAATGTGGTGGTATAGACAGAACCCTTAGTGCGCGTGTTCGACTCGCACTTGGCTGGTTTTAAGGACATTCTGGTACCCTGACAATGTTCTCTCTCACCGTTCTGAGCACGTTGTACAACGAAAAGCTAATAGAACCGGAAAAGTGCGAACCGATACGAATCCACTATCATGGTGTTCACCATGCATATTATTAGACTGATAAATACTTACATGCATGACACACCAAAGCGGTCACATATTTATGCGACCTCGGCGGGCGCATTATACAAATCTCTTCCAATATCTCCAAAGCAACCGTAGCCATTTTCTCCTCCGTAACCAGATGCTTCAGGTAATCTATAGCCTCGTCTGTCACTACTGGACATTCCGAGTAAATCTTCCTCAGGAGTACATCTTTAGACGCCTCCATAACGGTATCACCTCTTTCGCATATCTGTGTTATCAAAGCGCAAAGCAAATGGCTATAGTTCTGGTCATGTTTTTCGTGGACTTTCGGCTGTAACGTCACCGGATGACGGTTAAAACCTTGCATGAACGCGTATTCTTCATACAACCAGTGCAGTGCTAAATCTATTCTGTTCGAAGGATCGTCTAGGATGTAGTTCAGAACTAGATCGCGAATTTCAGGGGTGTAGCTTGATGCGAAGATCGTTATGAATTTCGATCGGATTTGAGCCGCTCCACCGATCAGACTCTCTTTCTCAGCTCTTAGAATCCTATCCACTGCCTGCAGTACCATTTTTTCCTTAATTTCCTTCGGTATCGGTCGAGTGATCTCTTGTAACTTAAGGAGTTTCACCTTCTGTTTCAGCTTTGGTACTGTCGGCGTTTGAGGTGGTATTAGCTTCTCTTTATCTTTGGCTTTTCGTTCCTCTTCCTTCAAATGATCTGCCCTCGTCTCCTCCATAAGTTTCGATACGGCACTGGATACGGCGCTTTCGTTCAGTCGTTCAGCTTTGGACGTTTCCTGTAGCTTCGCTACGGCACTTTTGAGCGTTGCTTTGTCGTCTTCCTCAGCCTTTATCATGGGAATTTTAGCTGCGATTTCAGATAATGTTGGTTGAGCAATGAAAGGCAGCTCTTGGGCCGGCAGAGGCGGTACGATGGGGGGTTGTACCGGCATCGGAGCAGGCGCTACCGATTCCAGCTCATTCTTTATCAAACTCATGATCATTTTCGCAAGATTCCTCTTCTGTGCTTTGCTGCCAGAGTTCGGGATCGGTTTGTATAGAGTAAGGAAACTGGGTGGCATTTCTTTCGGCAGGCCACTCACCAAAGTAGACATAACCAGATTTACAACTAGCTCCACACTGTTTAGTCCGTCACAGAAGGTGTCTTCGGAAACCGGTTTATCATCCGGTTTGACGGAAGTAGGGGGGAGAGAGGATTGGCTACTATCTTCATCGATGTTGAGGTCGATTCGACTCGTGGTCTCACGACTGAGGTCACTACGCATCACCTCACTACGGCTCTCAGTGATGAGCTCGTTTCTGCTGTTACTATCACTCCCTTGAGAGTTACTCTGCGGCGAATCTATTCTGAATCTCTTGGACGGAATATCACTGATTTTAACTTCACCTAATCGCTTGTTCCTCTTCTCTTTAGGTAAGGCTTTATTAATTTCTGAAGTCGTCATACCAATATCCATTAGTAACTGTGTTAGTTGAGGCATGTGATCGTTCGAAGAGGGGTGCTTGATCAGGTTAATGAGAAGCATTTTTAAATGTTTTCTGACTGAGTTCACCTGGGACTGGGTCAGTGTAGGCGGCAGTGTTGTGTGAAGATCACCCAGAGCTTGTATGACTCGGGTCATGTATTTCGGTCTGAATTTGGCAAGTAAACATATCGTGGTCATACAAGCCATTAAGTTCACGCTAGAAATGTGCTGGGAATTGTGGAAGTTTACAATAAGGTTGAAGATGTGCCTGAAAAGATGGAAAATAGTCGTTTTAATAATCTGCGGGAGCTGTAACTACTCAGCCGAGGTCAGTTCACAGGTCGAAAATCTTGGAAATTTTTGTATGAAAAGGGATTGAAACAACCTTGAAGTACATTCTTCTTCACGGTCTTATCAGATTATAAAAAAAAATGCTGGACATTTTTACACAGCATCATCTAGCCCCAAAGTAAGCAGAGCTTGTGTTATGGGAACTACATGCTGATATACTACTTATATAATTTTTTTTGTAAATACACACATATTATACATAGAAAACACCCAGACCCGAGACAAATATTTGCAGATATTACAAACATTTGTCCCACGGCGGGAATTGATCCCTCAACCTTCTGCGTCTCAGGCGGACCTTCGCCCACTGCGCCACAGAGGTCGTCTTCTGAGCTACTTTCGAACAATGCAATTCAATCAATCATAGGCAGTTATTTAAAAAAACAGCATAAGTCTTAAACACCGCAAACAACAGCCTCCATACATAAAAACCGTTAGCGATTTCATTGCGTAGTGTTGATAAAACACAGTTTTTTAGTTCTCCTAAAAAGTTACAAAAATCGATTTACGCAGTGTTATTAGCTGCCGACGTTATGTATCTGTCTACACTTTGACAATCTTTTCCCGCAAGTAGATCGCGAAACCGCCACCAATTCCCGCGGGCTTTTACTGAATGTGGTAAGACTCACTCAGATTCTTCTTCAAGCAAGTCCCTCTTGATGAAAGGCAGGTGCGTTGGTAGACTGTCCAGGCTGAAGTCTCCGTCAGTTGTGTCACCGGGACTTTGGAGTAAAATCACTTCTTCTAGGAACTTCACGGAATGCGTTCTGATGCCCTCATTGTCATTGTCTATCATATTCAGGACTATTAGCTGAAATATTATAGAAAAAAAGTGATCATTTTAAATGATTGTGGAAACAGCCCCCTAAAAGCATTTTCTGTTGGCGTTAACGCCTGCGGAAAGATTGAATCATATGGAAATGGCATTAGCTTTTGAGATATAAGCGATTTAATTTTTTTTAGCGAAAAATTTGTGAGCATTAAACATGCTCAAAACGGTGAAGGAAAACATTAGGAAACCAACATGCCCTAGAACCAAAAAGTTCAAAGGATGTGCCCTTTCTGTTGGCGTTAACGCCTGCGGAAAGATTGAATCATATGGAAATGGCATTAGCTTTTGAGATATAAGCGATTTAATTTTTTTTAGCGAAAAATTTGTGAGCATTAAACATGCTCATAACGGTGAAGGAAAACATTAGGAAACCAACATGCCCTAGAACCAAAAAGTTCAAAGGATGTGCCCTTTCTGTTGGCGTTAACGCCTGCGGAAAGATTGAATCGTATGGAAATGACATTAGCTTTTGAGATATTATAAGTGATTTAATTTTTTTTGCGAAAAATTTATGTGAGCATTAAACATGCTCAAAACGGTGAAGGAAAACATTAGGAAACCAACATGCCCTAGAACCAAAAAGTTCAAAGGATGTGCCCTTTCTGTTGGCGTTAACGCCTGCGGAAATATTGAATCGTATGGAAATGACATTAGCTTTTGAGATATTATAAGCAATTTAATTTTTTTAGCGAAAAATTTATGTGAGCATTAAACATGCTCAAAACGGTGAAGGAAAACATTAGGAAACCAACATGCCCTAGAACCAAAAAGTTCAAAGGATGTGCCGTTAATTAATGTATGTAAGTAGTATATATCAGTCTTATAGTTCCTACAACACAAGCTCTGCTCTCAATAGTTTCGGAGATTAGTGCGTTCAAACAAAAAACAATAAATTCCATTTAAAACAAGAAACAATTCCATTTACAATTACATATTCAATATATTACGCTTTTTAATACGCTAATTATATAGAAAATTACGCTATTAAGTACCTAATATAAATATTTGTATTTGCGAATATGGGTGCAATACAAGATATTATAAAATAATGTAAAATAATTTGACGACCTCTGTGGAGCATAGGGCGAAAGCCCGCCTGAGACGCTGAAGGTTGCGGATTCGATTCCCGCTGCGGGACAAATGTTTGTATGATTAGCTAATGTTCGTCTCGAGTCTGGGTATTTTCTATGTATAATATGTATGTATTTACAAAAAAAAAGTACATAAATAGTATATCAGTCATGTAGTTCCCATAATACAAGCTCTGCTTAGTTTGGGGCTAGATGATGCTGTGTGAAAAATGTCCAGCATTATTTACTTTTTATTTAATGTTGTGTCTTCCTTATTCTACTTTTAACATATACAAAATTGAAACTGAAACTATTTAAAATTTAAACATTATTTTAAACAAGCCTTAGAAAAACACATATTTTTTAAATTTAAGTAAAATAATTATGTTTATTAAAGTCCCTAAATTATTAAAATATTTGTGAAGAGCACTTTATCAATGGACTGACAATATCAGTAGCGGAAACAAACGGGGATGAGGGGCTAAAGAGTCAAGTTGCAAAAAACACCAACCTTGATTTCACTAAGATGTTCCCAAACAACTTGCATTTCAGCCTCCTCGGCATCACCCTTGCAGATCCACTGTAAGGTGTTCCTATAGACGATGCTGGCCGCTTGGATAGCTCGCTTCTGCACTGCTATTACCGAGTCCATCACTAGCAGTTGCAGCTGACTGATCACCTCTGGCAGGTTGTCAGGGTGAAGCTTACTGAAATCAGAGAAGCGCTGATTAAGAAAAATAAAAATATATAATACTGGACTTTTTCCACACATTTTTTTTTGCTTAGTTTGGGGCTAGACATTTTTCATCTAACTAAAAACCCCAAACTAAGCAGACCAGAATTATGGGAACTACATGACTGATAAACTACTTATATATTGTTTTTTTTTTAAATACACACATAATATACATATAAAACAACCAGATCCGAGACAAATATTTGCAGATCATACAAACATTTGTCCCACGGCATGACTCGAACCAGTACCACATACATAATATACATATAAAACAACCAGATCCGAGACAAATATTTGCAGATCATACAAACATTTGTCCCATGGCGTGAATTGCACCCGTAACCTGCGTCTCAGACGAGCCTTCACCCACTGTGCCACAGAGGTTGTTAATGTTTATTAATTATTGTTGATTAATATTTAAGATTACACTAGCTAAATCGCTATTTGAATGACTAATTATAACAAGACACTCCTTGTGATGACACTCATTTTGCCAAACTTAGGTAACATTCAGAACTTTTTAAACTTGAAATTGGGAATGTTTACATTGACATTTTCCATTATCAAAATTTAAAAATTTTGGACACTTTGAAGCCAAGTTTTTTTTTAACAACTAGGATATAAACTAGGATTCCCTATATCATGGGTGTCAGAAACTATGATATCATGGTACCACAACACCCAGACCCAGAAGAAATATCTGCAGAACATGCATGTTCAGAAAATTACACAAGCTTTTCATCTCTATCTCTATATCAGGTGAGATTATGGCCAAATGAAGGTCTATTCTTGATTTTAAAGAAAAGTATGGCATGTTGTATATGACGACTTAAGACCAGAGATGGACCAAGAGGGTGACGTTATGGAAGGGCCCACAAGGCAAGCGCTGCCAAGGAAGAACCCACGCCCGTTGGGAAAACAATATAAAGAAGACGGCTGGCCCGCACTGGCATCAAATAGCTCAAGATCGAGACCGATGGCTATCTTTGGAGCAGGCCTTCACCTGTGAAGGGGTTCTTGCAGAATAAAAAAAAAAAACTAATAGGTTCCAAATGATTATCATCTATACAATATTTTTATTTTGCAAGAAATAAAAGCCTTTTTATTTTATGACAGAGTAAGCCGTTAATTAAGATGCTTAACACTTTTGGACACAAACTATACAAAATATTATGTCACATGTTGCAGTATATAAACAGGTAGGATGTACCGATGACATCCCAAAGGTTGCACAGACAGTGAACTGAGATAGCCTAAGATTGTTTGTTATGGTGCTCTTTCAGGGAGACGTATGTCCAGCAATTGACTCCTAACAGGAAGTGAATGATGATGAAAAAAGTAGTTGTAGTTGGGTAGATTGCCACTCCCATGCTGTTTTCTAATCAGCAGCCTGAAGTGTCCTCTCATCTCCACATCATCAAGGACATAAATCTAGGTGATGCCAGACTTCCCATGAACTTACACTATACTTTCAACTTCATGGGGTGGACTGGTTACAATCCTGCACAGATAGATATACTTACTACTGTGCTTAATCAGTGCTCACCTTATCTCTTCGATAAAAATGATGACTTGCTTTTTCACATCATTGGATTTATCACCCCCAAAGCTCAAAATATTCTGTATATACAGAGGGATGAACTGTGCGCCCTGGTGCAATAAAACTTCTAAGATTTTTCGAAGCAAGTTCACTTTCTTGACACCATCGGCCATGCCTGCATCGTTTATCCATTGTACAAGCTGAAATACAAAAGAAATAAAAGACGATTTGATGTTAAATCTTTAATTCATAAAGGTATACACAATTTTTCAAGATATGTATTTCAATTTAGCTGCATAAATGTTGCCGCGCGTCCGCAACATAAAACGAACCTGGTTTTGGGTGACAGCGTTAGTGTTTGGTGCGTACTTGTTCGACATCTTTGATTGATATTTGTAAAAGGATGGTAAATTAAAAATCATTCATTGTTGGTTACACGTAAAATTACAGAAAACTATGAAAACCGATGCTTGCTTTTGCATCAAGACATTAATTTCATAAATTTTTAATCCGGCTTACACGAAAATTGTCTTGTCAGTAGGACAAAGAAAAGACATAGTGTGACAGGCCTTTAAATTCTCAAGAAAGAAAGAGAGGTCCGATAGCATTGAAAATCTGATAGACAATTTTATTTAGTGGGTTAATTATGTGACAGAGGCTTGCAATGTTGCCAGTTATTGAAGTGTCTAGCCAGGCAGAAGACGTTAAAAGAAGAAGTAACTTGTAACCGCGAAACAAGCTACTTCTTTAATCGTCTTCTGCCTGGCTAGAAGGAGTAACTTGTAATTGCCTTAACGTTAATAATGTGCAATATTTCTAATCACTCATACTGCCATGGTAGCTGTACTTCGTACTCGGATACGCTTGACAGTCCATGGCAAGTAGAGCTACCAGTAAAATAATAGCGCGAAATTGGCGCGTTGTGTACCACGTTTTACGTCTGTAGGGCATATTGTAGGCATTCTCGGATCTTTCAGTGTTCATAGACTATTTTTATGTTGATACTCTCTATACCAGTATTAGAACAAAACCTGACCTCGGGAACAATGTCTTAGGAAAAATGCAATTGAATTTTCACGCAGATATTCTTCATTTTTTTTAAGAGTTTTTTATGAGTGAGGTTTTATGGAAGTTATCATTAAATGGGTAAAATTATATATTATATCTAATATTATGTATCAAAATGATCGTAAAACTACAGGATTTAGGATTGATTGAAAATATCAACAAAATATGTATGTTTCCTCATAAATAAAACTAGTTACTAAATTTATATGTAAAATCAGAATTTTAATGGAATTAACCCACATTAACCCATATACAAAAAAAGTTTCGTATTTTGTGATTTAATGTTTATATAATAAAATTCCTTAATAAATTAGCTTTACGTTCATAAAATTAGTTTTGACTTAGCTACAATAGATATCGAGATAGAAGCGATTCTTTAAATAAATTATCCTGAAATTTTAACTAATATTTGGGATGGCACAACTACTTGTGTATAACACGTCGGAAGTTGCAACTATAGTTTCAGACCAAATAAGTAGGTACCTACCTACCTAGGTAGATGTTAAAGTTCGACTAGGTACTTATTAAGTAGGCACATAAAATAATAATTTTCTAGACTAAATTACACAACAAACGGCCGTTGAGGCATGTATAGATTCTGCATCTCGAAGTTACGTGGCTTCATTTTCTCTTCCATCTCAAGATACGTGCTTCTAACGATGATTATGCACATGGCAAGAGTAACTGGAACAAAATAAAGTTATTGTTCAAATAGTTTAAAAATAAATATTGGTTGGTCATGCTGCTCTCTTCTGGAGGTCTACTCCGTAAAACGATATCGACATTATCGTTACGATACGACAGTGCTCCGAATTATTCGGCCGTACCCTACTCTCAAAAATGTTCGCAATCTTTGTCGTCTGTCGAAAGCATAGACAATATGTATCGAATCTTCGGAACGAATGATAGGAAAATCTAAAGGCTTGGATAATAGACATTTAGCCTAAATCTTTTTGCTTGACTGTTTATGTCTTTTCAGGCAAAATGATAACAATTATCTATGAAAGTAAATGAAGTGACAACGTCAAATGTCAAATCAACAAACCCGCCTGTGATTTGAAAACTTTACAAGTAAAATTCTTGTGACAACTAGCCACAGAAGCCATAATTAAGAAGTTGAAGTTGAATCAAAAATTCGTCGGGGTGAATATTCAAATTTGTTTATTAAAAAGATACTAGTACACACAGCATTAAAGTTTAAAGGACTATTTTAAAAACAATTTGATTTTTTATTATTAAAAAATATATATACAAGTTTACCTTCAAACAAACTTTTACCATGTTTATAATTCCCGATGAAATTATAGTCGGGAATTTTGTTCAAATCCAACTGGTCCCTCGTCACTTTAAAATGTTGTTTTTGTAAAGCCTTTTCCTCGTGGATGGCTTCCATGGCAAGCATAAATCTCGCCATTATTCCAAAACCAGAGGCAAATCAAGAGTCCGTAGTGCAGCAGGCCGAGGTCGAATGAAAAGAATGCAGAGAAGTAGGCAGCAGGGCTCGAAGGTATAAAAGATTCGGAGTCCGGTAAACGAAATGGAGATGATTTTATCAGAAAACACAACAATATAACCCGAAACGATAAAGCGCACGATAGCATCAAGGGCATCGTTGATAAGTTCGTCGGTTGACATTTGTTTCGTTGTCAAATTCAAATTATCGTATCGTTTTTAGTGATGCCGGAGTAGGGTTACGACATCGATTGTCAAAAGTAATGTCGGTCGTTTCTTCGTTCAAATGATAGTCGAAACGATGTAACGTAGAGTAGGTTTAGCACGATAATTGAAGCGATATATCGTTTATCGGTTTGTAGAGTAGACCCCCTGAATGGATGGTTCGGATCGATCAAAACGAGTGATCTGGCAATCCAAGATCTTCGGAATGCTCAACGGTCCATACAACAGTTTCCAAGAAACAAAGCAAAGGTAGATTTCAGATTTTATGGCAACACTATTGCCATCTGTTTGCGAGTAGAGCCAACGCTGAAGAAGTTGCTGAACGCCATCTATTAGTAATTAGGTTACTCGTTTCAAAAAAAGTCAACAGTCTTTAGATTAGGCTATTATTTTGGAACATTTTCGAAGCAAACTCTTGACATATTTGATAGCGAGTACATGAATAAGTAGGAATTAGGTAGGTATGTAGTGTATTTTTGAACTTACAAGCCCACTTTAAAGTGGGGATGGTGGCAATAAAGCCCATGAACACGCTGGTAACGACAATTAGCGCCACAGCCAGAGCGAATAAGAAGTAGGCGGTATTACAGTATAATTTCAGGTATTGTGGCTTATTCTGGAACAAAAAAAACATTACCTATTTATATGAAAATTAGTACATTTGTTTATAAACGGAAAAAGCTGTGATTTTTATTGTTCCTTTAAGCTAAAAATTCAGCGGGATTAGATCACTACGCCTCAGCAATGCGTTGACCATTTCACCATGAATCAAGCTGAAGCCGAGTCCGAATTTTATTTTCTTTATTTATCTACTAACATGTCAACCTAATTTGCTGAGATTTGCGGATGGCGTGCTATAATAATCTTATCTAACTTATGAAGTGCTGTAGGTATAGGCTATAGGTATTAGGCTAAATAGTACCTACGTATCTAACCTAAGTATTTTATAAGCTCTGTATATTAATACAGGTTGCAAGCCCATTGCCGCTTATTGGAATGGCACAATACGCAGACATGTGCGTATTGAGTTTAATCTGAAGATCCATCATGTGTATTACAGTCGTGAACTTACAGATATTTTTATAAGTGTTATATACTTATACGTACCTACCTATGTATAGTTATACAAATATATCATAGCAATGAAAGTTTTTCACGTAGGTAACTCACCATAGAAGCTCTGATCTAAATAAAATAGTTGCAATATTTTTTATCACAATAATTTAGGGCTTCTATAGGTACTCAGTTAAAAACTTTCATCTATTTCGTATGAAAATCTTATCAACACGGTCACCGTTTTACATGTACAAAAACAAAAATACATATACACAAACTCAGCATAGACTTTCACTCAGGTATAAGCGAGTAGGTACTTGCCTACCTAATAGATTACCGCAACGCCCAGACCAAAACGATTGTCCCGCAGCGGGAATCGAACCTACATCCCTTGCACCTCAGCTGGCTATATACTAATCAGTAGATAAGATAGGTACTTACTCTATGCACCCCGACAACTAGCACCACATGGATTACCAGATTGTACAAGAACACCACCATATAATATGCGAAGGAGATGTAAAGGCTTAGTGCCATCTTGGACACCTCATCAGGGGGGTGCTCTGGATTTGGATGGTCTTTGTTGGAGTCCACGAAGGCAGCCACTTTGTACGTGTAGAAGGAGACAGCGGCCAGAGTCAAACATGAGGCTATCTGCAAATAAGGAGGAGCTATTATCACCTGCAATTTTATTAATCTAAGAAAAAAAGTAGTCTATATGATAGTATTTCTACCGCCAGCAGTAATGTTTGCATTACTGCATTCCGGTTTGAATAGTATACATGCTGGTGAGACTTTTCACCCGGTTCTCAGAGTGATACTTAGGTACCTCTGGCGTTGCAAGCGGTAACGATAATCTCTTACCATTATCTACAGATATATCTATGCTTGTTTGCCACTTCATCATTATCATCTTCATGTCCTTATCCCACATTACGTGGGGTCGGCACAATATGTATTCTTCTTCCACTGTCCTCTATCAGCCGTCATCTCAGTACTCACTCCTTTCTTAACCATGTCATCCTTCACACAATCCATCCACATTCATATTTAACACTCTTTTCGTACTTAATATGACATTCTTCCCTCCTCATGTCATGCCCATACCACGCTAACCTCATCAACTTTTCCGTCACGGGTACTAATTTAAAACTTCTGATATACTCATTACTTATTTTGTCCATTATAGTAACTCGACACATCCATCTCAACATTCGCATCTCAGCTGCGTGAACTCTTCTTTCATCAATCCCTTTGGTTGCGCAACACTCCGATCCATATACAATATGACAGGTCTTATGATCATTTTGGTAAATTGTTCCTTCGAGCCTAAAGGGAATTCGTGAATTGTGGCTTGTTTTCCACAAATAAAAATATAATCATTTTTGTTCCCATAGACTTGCACACACTGCAATAGAAGAGACAATTGCCACATTTAGGACACAGGTATTATCTATTAATACAAGATAAGAATAATTAATCCAATGCAGTTTGACGTTCCTGTTAGATCCTAGATATTTTCGATCAGTTTTCCACTTCCTACCTATTTAATTTTTCATATCCCAGCAATTAGTAGGCTCATCATCTTATTTGACGTCCTTGGTGGCATGGTGGCGTTTAAGTAACTTTCTAAGACGCGAGAGGTGCGGTTTCTATTCATTGTGTGGGACCAATGTTGCATAATTTGGATGTAGGTATGTACCTAGGTTTGGCACGCAAAAACTAATGAACGGATTTTGATGAAACTTTACAGTAATATAGCATATATATCAGAATAACATATAGGTAGGCTACGTTTTATTTATTTATTTATTGCTTTCATGCACATAACATAGTTTGTATAGGTCTAAGTAATACATTGAATAGGCAGGTAGGTAAATGAACCCTGTAAGGGCGCTCGATACACAATCATAATCAAATAAATAACATTAATCTAGATTATTATTGGTCAATAGCATTTCGAATCAAATTATAATTAAGTATAGGCAACTAAAATTCAAATAGTAATATAAGTCATATAAAATAAATGTCAAATATTATTTGTTATTTTTGTACAATACATTATATCATGGCAAAGTTAAATTAATGACGCAAGTATGTCTAAATAAGTAGATAGCCTTAAGATTCATTACATAGGTAGTCAGCGTTGAGAGTGATAATTTGTCTAAATACAATAATACCTAGGTACAGTTTGTCAGTCATAAATTCTTCCACATTACCTATTACACAGTACACTTTTTCAAGAGCATAGTTTTAAGTCTATTATAGAAAAGCCGGACTATATTGGTTCTGATTTATAAATGTCTAGTATTTTATTGAAGATCCTTATTAGTCTAAAATTGGGGCTTTTACCTATTGTTTGCAGGTATGTTGATGGTAACATTAATTTGTTTCGACTTCGTCGATTATAAGCAAGGTCGATGTCAAATTTCATTCGGGTATCACGCGGGCGAAGCCGTGGGCAGAAGCTAGTATACATATTTAACTAGGTAGAAACTAAGTATTATTAAAATAGGCACCTACCTACAGCTGATGTGCCTAATACTTACATTAGCTTCCTATCTACAATCAACTGTTACTATAGAACACACCTCAATATTATGAGATTACAAATGACACCAAAAAAATTCAATAGAAAATTACTCACGATTGAAAAATATCCTATCATCAATGATCCTATCCTGAGTGGCAAACAGAAACAGCACTGCGTCACTCTCGGGAATTCTAGTCCCATTTTGTAACAACAATCTTATTTTTTTTTTTTTAACTCCTGGGAGTACTAAACCCCCAACTTCCTTACAATAAAAAACGATAACACACTTTGCTTTCAACAAGTTTATCTATGTCTAGTTTCTGACCAAAACATGCTGACTGAACGCATCCTATCGATAGCAGTACACGTTCACGTTATCAAGCTGATAGTGACAAAGATAGCGAATGACCAATGAACTTTCGATTTAGAGAGGGACGAAGGTAATTTGGAGATTAGAATTTGGAGTTAGCAAGTGATACCATCATACATGAATCATTCATGATCTGCGGTAGCTTGCCAGTGGAAATGTAATGTTCATTGAAAAGAATAATTAAAAATGGTTTATTATGCAACAACACAACGCACTATATATAATCATAAAGTAAGACTTAATCTGAAACGTCATTATAGGAACCTACACAAAAGTTGCAAAAAAGGTCCCAACTCAGCATAACAGCTGGTCTTCCGTTAGAGCCCCGCTTAGATAGGGTCGTAATGAGGCGAACGCTGGGTTGAATCTGTGTTGTGTTGTATGGTTAGAAATTTACTAAAACTTACTACTAACTTTACTTGAAACTTTTTAAAGGCCTACCCAAAGAATGCCAAGATGAACGGTCTTGAGGCACTTTCATTCACCAACTTCCTGCAATCTTAAGGTGTTTGTAATCCATCCATCCCTCATACTCTACTTAGTACAGTTTATGATCGCTTTTCTCTTCTATGTTTATGTATATATCCAATATACGACGACCTCTGTGGCGCAGTGGGCGAAGGCCAACCTGAGACGCAGAAGGTTTCGGGTTCGATTACCGCCGCGGACAAATGTTTGTATGATCTACAAATATTTCTAATATTTCTATAAGTCTGGCCCTTAGGATAAAAAGTTTGGAGACCCTGTATACAAGCATACCTACCTACTAAGCATGAATTTTGTTGGTAAGTAACTTACTGCTTCGGTTAGAAAAATGGTGCTCTGCGCTTCACTCACGCCCCGTCTTTAATCACAGGTAGCTAAGTCGCTTACTCATAAATCACATGCAGGCTTGCAAGTCCGGCAATTCTCTTCTTCGCACAGATCCACGTAGTAACTATACACCACGATGAATCCGTAGAACTCCAGGACTATGAAAAAACAATAGAAGGATCGATAAACTCTTTAATGTGCATAACACCATTTTACAAAGTTCTGTGATGGTTCTGTTCTGTAATAAAAAGCTGCGATGCTAAATTTGTAAGTTCGATTCCCGCTGCGGAACAAATGTTTGCATGCTCTGCAGATGTTTGTTCCATGACTGCAGGTGTTGTGGTACCTCGGTACTCGTAGTTTCTGATACCCACGATACAGGAAATCCTTTGTGTAGGGTCAGCACTGTGTATGCGTCTGTTAGATGTTTAGTCCTAGAAGAACACACGCAAATTCCCCGCGTGAAGTTTTTTCCATACAAACTTCTTTACCTACCTACTCTCCCAATTTCCACTTTCGAGTTTACGGACTGGTTCGATGTTGAACAATCCCCCAAAAACCTGAATAGTCCACTATGGGATCCCATTGACTATGAATTCGGGCCATAGTCACGTAACCATTTTTTAATTTAGTTTTTTTTTCAATTCAATTCAATGTAATTTATTCCATAAAGATACATTATAGTACACTTGGAAATGTCAAAAAACAAATAACAAATAATAGTAATAATAACATTAATAATAATACAATTCTTATAATTGTAAGTACCTACTTAAAAATTTAAAAACATAAATTATATCGTAATTTGGTAACAAACATCGTCATAATATGATTGTATGGAATTTGGAATTTCATCGTCATATGATTGTTAGCAAGGGCTTCGTCAAGAGTATAATAAGATTTTTCCATCAACAACCTTTTCACTTTAACATTAAACTATGTATTATCTGTGTATCGTAATTCATGCGAAAGTTTATTAAACAATTTGATTCCTATACAAACAAAATTGTTGCCTACTTTGGCAAGTCTATGTTGAAGCATATATATATATTATCCCTATTTCTTGTTTCATAGCGATGAGAGTCACCATTCAATTTAAAGTTTTCAATATTAAATTTTACATACAACAGGTTCTGGTAAATATACTCTCCAGCTATTGTCATTATATCTATTTGCCTAAATTTATCTCTGCAAGATTCTATATTCTTCATTTGCAAAATCGAACGTACTGCTCTTTTTTGCAATATAAATATTCTGGAGGACTCTGACGCATTTCCCCAAGCAAGAATTCCATATGTCATAATGGAGTGAAAATACGCATGATAAACAGTTTTTGCCGATCTAATGTCACTTAATTGTCTGATTGTTTTAATTGCATAAACCGTTCGTTAGAGGGCGGTACCCAGACTTCCGATCCGTCGCGAGTAAAAACCTGGTCTAGCACCAATGGAATTTACGGTCGAAACATTTATGTGCGAAAAAAAAATATCGTAAGGAAACTGGCATGCCCTAAAACCAAAAATTCGCCATAATGTTGTGTTCCAATTAGCAATTGTTGCGCTTGCAACCTGTCACATATAATGCTAACTACTTTCACATAAAGCAAACATATGCCAAATGTAACGTTACCGTTGACTACCCCTACTTGGTACCCTCAAAGATCTACTCACAGAGTATGTATATGAGGTTACTCATCATGGGAAATGGAGTGTGCTTTTTTAGTTCTCAGACACTATTTTATTCGGGCTTAGGAGGGTTTTCAAAACTCACCGATAAACAGTAGCATTCCCAAGTACCAACCGACAAGCAGCTTATGAACAAGAGTAAGAACGAAGAGGTTCGTAATTTCAACCAGCCAGGTAATAAATCGGCAGATCAGGTACTGCGGTAGCGGACTGCATTTTGACTGGAAAAAAGAAAAAAGAAATTCTCAGTCAATTTTATATTTTGGTAAGATATTACGTTCCCTGCAAAATATAACTTGGCCATCTTCTAGGTGAGGTGTTACCAAACGCAAACCACTTTATAATAAAAAAGAAAAAGGAGCCTCTACGGCATTCAATCCTTTCATCCTACTAGTTCTTCCACAAAGAACTATTCATAGTTACCATAGCTCAAACTGCTAGCTATAATTTAGAACTTTCATAGCTAAGTAAATAGATTATGGAAAAACTTAGGTCAAGCTTTTGTCAAGTGTTGGAAGTTTTCGACATTCGTAAGCCTGAGTAAATGAGTTGTCCCCGTTCCTATTTTGTGAACTAAGGTGACATAAACTTACGCAATATATTCCAAGAGCCAGATAATAGCAGTACACGAACAGAAAACCTTCAGCCAGTATCATGGCTATAGAACAATAGAAAACGTGAAGTATATTTTCTTCTGTCGTCGGATTTTTACTGTGGACAAAGAGTTGTCCGAACGGAGAGCTCCTCTGCACGAGCGCTTCGAGGATTACCATTATGAAGAAGAAAAGGCAGAAGAAGGAACGCAACTAAAATAAAGAAGATCAGTTAAACTAAGTGCATTCATAGATTTCAGAGTAGCGAAATCCTACTATAATATTATAAATGCGAAAGTTTGTGAGGATGGATGTTTCTTACTCTTTCACGCAAATATTACTGAACGGATTTTGATGAAACTTTACAGTAATATAGCTTATACATCAGAATAACATAGGCTACTTTTTATCCGGGTAGCAAGGGCTTCGTCAAGAGTATAATAAGATTTTTCCATCAACAACCTTTTCACTTTAACATTAAACTATGTATTATCTGTGTATCGTAATTCATGCGAAAGTTTATTAAACAATTTGATTCCTATACAAACAAAATTGTTGCCTACTTTGGCAAGTCTATGTTGAAGCATATATATATATTATCCCTATTTCTTGTTTCATAGCGATGAGAGTCACCATTCAATTTAAAGTTTTCAATATTAAATTTTACATACAACAGGTTCTGGTAAATATACTCTCCAGCTATTGTCATTATATCTATTTGCCTAAATTTATCTCTGCAAGATTCTATATTCTTCATTTGCAAAATCGAACGTACTGCTCTTTTTTGCAATATAAATATTCTGGAGGACTCTGACGCATTTCCCCAAGCAAGAATTCCATATGTCATAATGGAGTGAAAATACGCATGATAAACAGTTTTTGCCGATCTAATGTCACTTAATTGTCTGATTGTTTTAATTGCATAAACCGTTCGTTAGAGGGCGGTACCCAGACTTCCGATCCGTCGCGAGTAAAAACCTGGTCTAGCACCAATGGAATTTACGGTCGAAACATTTATGTGCGAAAAAAAAATATCGTAAGGAAACTGGCATGCCCTAAAACCAAAAATTCGCCATAATGTTGTGTTCCAATTAGCAATTGTTGCGCTTGCAACCTGTCACATATAATGCTAACTACTTTCACATAAAGCAAACATATGCCAAATGTAACGTTACCGTTGACTACCCCTACTTGGTACCCTCAAAGATCTACTCACAGAGTATGTATATGAGGTTACTCATCATGGGAAATGGAGTGTGCTTTTTTAGTTCTCAGACACTATTTTATTCGGGCTTAGGAGGGTTTTCAAAACTCACCGATAAACAGTAGCATTCCCAAGTACCAACCGACAAGCAGCTTATGAACAAGAGTAAGAACGAAGAGGTTCGTAATTTCAACCAGCCAGGTAATAAATCGGCAGATCAGGTACTGCGGTAGCGGACTGCATTTTGACTGGAAAAAAGAAAAAAGAAATTCTCAGTCAATTTTATATTTTGGTAAGATATTACGTTCCCTGCAAAATATAACTTGGCCATCTTCTAGGTGAGGTGTTACCAAACGCAAACCACTTTATAATAAAAAAGAAAAAGGAGCCTCTACGGCATTCAATCCTTTCATCCTACTAGTTCTTCCACAAAGAACTATTCATAGTTACCATAGCTCAAACTGCTAGCTATAATTTAGAACTTTCATAGCTAAGTAAATAGATTATGGAAAAACTTAGGTCAAGCTTTTGTCAAGTGTTGGAAGTTTTCGACATTCGTAAGCCTGAGTAAATGAGTTGTCCCCGTTCCTATTTTGTGAACTAAGGTGACATAAACTTACGCAATATATTCCAAGAGCCAGATAATAGCAGTACACGAACAGAAAACCTTCAGCCAGTATCATGGCTATAGAACAATAGAAAACGTGAAGTATATTTTCTTCTGTCGTCGGATTTTTACTGTGGACAAAGAGTTGTCCGAACGGAGAGCTCCTCTGCACGAGCGCTTCGAGGATTACCATTATGAAGAAGAAAAGGCAGAAGAAGGAACGCAACTAAAATAAAGAAGATCAGTTAAACTAAGTGCATTCATAGATTTCAGAGTAGCGAAATCCTACTATAATATTATAAATGCGAAAGTTTGTGAGGATGGATGTTTCTTACTCTTTCACGCAAATATTACTGAACGGATTTTGATGAAACTTTACAGTAATATAGCTTATACATCAGAATAACATAGGCTACTTTTTATCCGGGTACCACGCGGGCGAAGCCGTGGGCAGAAGCTAGTATATAATTATACATTGTAGGCTTTGCAATGTATTTGTATTATTTCAAGGATATTACATTATGGTTTGATTGCCATAAGTAACTAGGGGGCGCTACAAAAGACAATAGAAAACACGCCAAGGGCTTTGGCAATAAACCACTTGTGGACGATCGTAACGTTGTGGTACTTCGAAAAAAAAAACACCCACGACTATAATCCTATAATCGTGATCGATATCGGTGGGGATACCAAGTAGGGGTTAGTCAGAGGCACGCCCAACCATTATATTTGGCCCACGTTTGGCATAATAAGGTTCGATGCATCGAGCAGTTAACCCTGAGAGGCGTCATATTGAACCAAACTGTTCTGTCAACACATCAGTCTTTTAGGACTGATGTTGGCAAACGCGGATATTGTCATCGTAATTGCGTGATGTTGCCTGTTGTGCTCCGATTGGTTGAAACTACAGTTTCGACCAATCAGAGCACAGCAGGCGTGGCGGGACTCGCACGACAATTGACAGAATTGTTTCCTAGCAAATTATCAACCATTGCGTCTCTTGAGGCTGTCTACTCTATGGTTCGACGTAACAGGTTTGCAAGTCTATCACCTAAATTATTGGATCACTAACTTATTACCTCACGATGATTTCCTTCACCGTTTTGAGCACAAACTTTTTCAAACGGAAAAATCCATTGGTGCAGGTTAGGGTGCAAACCCACAACCTTCGGTTCGAGAGTCGGGATTCTCTCTTTATTAAGTCAACCCATTAACCGAGCAATTATTCATAGTCAAGATAGGGGCTTCTCTAGAGGACGATTCAGGCGCTGTGTGGCGAATTCAATATAATATGCATTTCATAGAAAAAAAACACCACTTTGACTGAAGTTAGCGGCTGGACGCTGAAGGCCCGAATTCCATCCTCCGAACAGACCCCTACTGTAAAGTATTGTATTGGAAGAGATACATCGTTCTCTCTCCAGTGATTGTTTATGAAAGACAAAAAAAGGTTAATCAACATTCAGCCTCTAGGCGAATGCTGAATAATGGATTGAATGACGTTTCAGCCCCCGACTATTTATTCCAGCGTAAGTCAACACGGCTCTTAGCCAGTTTTCAACTTAAAATTCTTAGCAATGATTCTTACCACAGTCCAAACAAGAATAATTATACTACCACATTTCAGCGAGTAGAGCAGTAGAAACGACTCTACAGCGGGCAAAGTCACGTGCAAGTCTATACACATTGTTTACTACTGTGGTTAGCTTTCGTACATCGATTATCTGAAGCGTGTGTGTAAAAAATGCGTAAAATTTTCCGCTATAAATTTTAAATAAAATGCTATTCTTCAAATAGGTAAAAACAAATAAGACATTTTAACCAAAATATGTCGTAATTTTTGACTTAAAGTCATCCTTGCAGTTGTCAAATTATGTTGGTAAAGTACTAGGTTCAAGATCTTTGGTTGATACTTGACCTAGCGAATTAAAGATGTTTTTTTTGTAGTGCTTTCTATCACGCAGTCAACCAAAAGGTAAGTCTGTGGTCTGGCCCCAGCTCGATACAAATTAAATATTATATAAGTACTAGCTTCTACTCACGGCTTCGCCCACGTGGTACCCGGATAAAAAGTAGCCTATGTGTTATTCTGCTGTATAGGCTATATTACTGTAAAGTTTCATTAAAATCCGTTCAGTACTTTTTGCGTGAAAGAGTAACAAACTTTCGCGTTTATAATATTAGTAGGATAGGGTTTCGATCCAATCAGTAAATTTGTAAAAGGAACTACTAACACACTTACATTTAAAAATTACTAGTTGTTGCCGGCGGCTTCGTCCGCTTGGTATGTTAATAAAAGTAGCATATGACCGTCTCCAGGCTTCAAACTATGTCCACCAACTTTTGAATGAATCGAACCAAGGATTACAATTTTTACAAAGTTTAGAACTCAATTGCACACCCCAAAGGATAGTTTTGAAAAAAAAATACATGTTTCATTATTTACTTTAAAGTTTTTTTAAAGTTAAGAGTTTTGAGCGAATCAAAACAAAAATTTTTTTTATAGAAACTTTTTAACCCCCTTAGGTGTCGATTTTCGAAAATTAGATTAGCCTATGTGTTTTTCCAGATCCTAAACTATCTACATTCCAAATGTCATCAAAATCGGTTTAGTATTTACGGAGATACGTGGTAACAAATATTCACATATACACACACACGCACACACACACACACATACTTTCTCATTTATTATATTATAGTAGGAAGTAGGATAAATTCACCCCCGGCCATACTTACAACTTTATAAAATCCTTTCTATCCAAACGTTGTCTGGAAGAGATCGCTTCTAAGAGATAAGACGGCGGTCTTATCAACTTATCAACAATGGGCGCATTGTACTTTAAGTTTCATAGTTTTTTTTTTCTTATGGTGTGCCTACAATAAAGTATTTTCACAATACAGTGATTTTAATAAAAAGCCTAGTTGGTGGTATCCCGACTTTCGATCCGGAGATCGTGGGTACGAACCCGGTCATGCACCACTGGATTTTCTCACTCGATTTATATGCACATTAACACGTGCTCAAAACGTAATACTTGGACGTCTGACTACCTACTTGTTGGTATCTTCAAAGATCTATGTGAGATCTAAGCACTGAGTATATATCTGAGGATATAAATAGATAGATAGATAGATAACTCTTTATTGCATACACCAGGATAAAAAACACTTTACAGAGGATCTTAAAACTAGGTTGTGGTGATACAATGGGCGGCCTTATCGCTGAGAGCGATCTCTTCCAGGCAACCTTTGGATGGACTTGAATTAAAAGAATGTGAAGAGAGGTAGTGTAACTGCAATAAAAATAATAATTTGCAGTAGTTACAATAAAATATATATTTAATAAATAATATAATGTTGTATAATGTATACCTATGTATAAACAATACAGTAATATATATAGCTACAAATGCAACGACTGGGGCTAAGAAAATGATGGATATCTATCATGAGGAATACAGTTGTGAGCGTGTTTGTTTTGTTTTTTCAACTGACTTCAAAAGAGGAGGAAGATTTCAATTAGTCTGTTTTTTATGTGTATGTTACGCGATATCTTCGTAAATTGTGAACCGATTTTAATAAATATTTTTTTATAATAGGGTATAATATACTTCAACAGAGTCCCATATAATTTCTATGAAAAAATCCCACTCCTATAAGGGTGGAAAATTGTGGGGTGAAATGTTATATTTGTCATTTTCTCAACTGGTTAATTTTATATTTTCCTGTTTTTTAATTGTTTTGTTATAAATAGACTGTGTTAACAGGATTGATCATCGAGTTAACAAGCGTTAGCTAAAGTTGATCGCAATGTCACATTCTCAACAACGCAGCCAATCAACGGTAGGGCAATACAATTCAAGTTGTCCGTCCAATAACAGATTCTCCGGCCGATGATTCAAATCAACTTCATTCACACATGGACCGTAGTATATATTACACACTGAGTCAGTTCTATCCTAGTTTTATTCAAGCTTTGACGTTCCCTGCCATTTTAATTCTTCTTTTCTGTGTAGTTTGTTATTTTTCTTTACGAAAAAGTGCCTTAATAATGTATTGTGCTTGGCCGGAGTTGGGGCGATGCTGCTTATGCATGCCCTTGAGGAGAGGAGTGTTAACATATGGGTATATTCATATCGTAAGTACCTTATTACTACCAAAACTTATCTTGTTTATTAATCGGCTACTTTCTTTCCCCCTGATATGCGGATTTATACGGCTTAAGTGTTGTAAACTGTATCTAGAAAGCTCTATGCAAATAGTGTAGTTACGATCTCGATGGCATGAGGGGCGAGTAGCCGGCTGAGACGTGAGAAGATGCGGGTTCAATTCCCGAAGCTGTATAAATGTTTGTATGCTCTATAAACTGTATCAAGAAAGCTCTATGCAAATAGTGTAGTTACGATCTCGATGGCAAGAGGGGCGAGTAGCCGGCTGAGACGTGAGAAGATGCGGGTTCAATTCCCGAAGTTTGTATGCTCTAAATATATTTGCAAGTCTGGGTTTTGTGGTAACAGAGTACACGTATAGTTCCTGATACCCACGACACGGAAAATCCTGCTGTGATCATAGCATAAAGTTAAAAAAATGTAAGTCTTATAATTTTACCCTTTCTCAACTGCAAACATAAGTAAAAAATAAAGATCTACAAAGACATGGTCTACAAAGATTATTTAATATTTTTATTTCAGACATATAGTACGCGACTAAATAAAAAAGAATATAATCCATATCCTACTACTATTATAAACGCTAAAGTTTGTGAGGATGGATGTTTGTTACTCTTTCACACAAAAACTACTGAACGGATTTTGATGAAACTTTACAGTATTATAGCTTTACAGTATTACATCAGAATAACACATAGGCTACTTTTATCCGGGTACCACGCGGGCAAAGCCGTGGGCAGAAGCTAGTTAAAAGTAATACTATAAAAAATAAAAACTACATTCTAGGTAGGAGGTATCTATAGCAATGGATTTACAAATGCAGACGTGCTCTCTCGTCCAGCTTTTCTTAAAGGCACAGTATTTTAAGGCATAAAAAATACTTCTACGTCCTTTATCGTTCACTTCCTGTCAATACAAAGGTTGTCTGGAAGAGATACCTATAAGCGATAAAACCGCCCATTTCACTCCCGCGATTAGCTTAAATTGTAAGCAACATGTTATGTGGTGTATACAATAAATATACAATATTATCTATATATCCTTTTCCTTTGTTCCAGTTTTTCAGTGCCTTCATGATAGGGATGTATAGTTATTCGATAAACTATGCAGAGAGGACTGACTGGCTGATATACAGCAGAGCAATGAGCCTGCCTCTAGAGTTCTGTGTGGCTTTCTTCTGCTTTGACCTGATCTTCGACGGGCTGCTGATTTACGGTACTCATAAGGTATGAAAGTAACATTATTTTTTTTATAATTAAGATATGCTTAAGCAAACATAAAGTTATTTTTAAATAATAGCACACGTCAATTAATACTCAATACATAGATTGCTGTGCACATGGTAGGTACATAGATGGTGTTTATAGGTAGGAAGACAGGCCGAGGTTTTGTGTAAACAAAACTAGTAGGAATGATAAAAAAAAGTTAAGTTGATAGGCAAGATATCGACCTCAGTATCCTGATTTCAGTCTAGAATCCCCTGTATTAAGATGATCAGGAACTATGAGTGACATGGTTCCACGTACCCAGATCTGGAACAAATATCTGCGGAACATGCAAAAATTGATATACTTATACATCAGAATAACACATAGGCTACTTTTTATCCGGGTACCACGCGGGCGAAGCCGTAGGCAGAAGCTAGTAAGCTATATTACTGTAAAGTTTCATCAATATCCGTTCAGTAGTTTTTGCGTGAAAGAGTAACAAACATCCATCCTCACAAACTTTCGCGTTTATAATATTACCTAGTAGGATAAATACTCTTCTTTCACGCTACCTGATCTGAATAATAAACTCACCCCTTTTACTTACAGAGAGAGGTTATATACCTGAAATCTTTCTACTACTATACAATAACGACGTGTATGGCGATGCTGGCCGTGCAGATGGTGAACGTCGCTGGCATCCCAGGCCACATGTTTTTGGACAGAGTTATTGCAAAGTTGCTTTTCTCCTTTGTTTGCCTGTGTAAGTAATTCCAAGAACAATCTTAGCCCAATGTAAAAACAACTGTTTACTCAAGTAAACATTATTATTATCTGCCTGCATCAGCTCACTACACGGAAAAACAGGATCCGCCCCTTTCCACTTTTCGCGGTCCAGTGCTAACGAGTTTGACTTATTTGAGAAGGATTGGTCTCCTTCTCAAATAAGTCAAACTCGTACAAAATAAGAATACAGTGTTTCAACGTTTTAGCATAAATAAATAAATAAATAATTCTGAACATTTTCACACATCTAGCCCCAAACTAAGCAGAGCTTGTATTATGGGAACTACATGACTGATATACTACTTATTTACATTTATTTTTGTAAATACATACATAATATACATAGAAAACACCCAGACCTGAGACAAATATTTGCAGATACAAACATTTGTCCCGTGGCGGGAATTGAATCCGCAACCTTCTGCGTCTCAGGCGGGCCTTCGCCCACTGTGCCACAGAGGTTGTCTAGCTCTGCTATGCTCAATACAATCACTGGCGTGGAAAAGAAGAAGGCGAAGTGACGTTATTCTGAAATTATCCTATTAGCGGTCTCTCTCAATTACCTCGTTGTATGATTATTACTCTTCTAAAACAGTACAAGTCAGTTTAACAAGTCCGTCCGTGGTTCCTGAGTTCAGCATTCAGATTGTTGAAACACATCGTACTGTACCCATAATTATATATCTGAAAGTCATTATGTGACTTACTTTTGACAGGTTAAATGATTTTCACTTAGTTACTTTCAATATGTCCACAGACTAAGAGCTTGAGATTATCATTTGACTTTTCAAACGTTCTGCGCCTATTGTCTTTCATATAGAGAAGATGGCCGAGCTTGCTAAGTATGCAAACTAAGCTAAGTAATTGTTTTGAAAATTTTGTTTTTGATGCCATTTTCTTCAATTTGCAAAGTGTCGTATTTCTGCAAACCCCGTTTTTTTAGGATTTTCTAAAAAAAACTCACGAATACACATCCTCAGATCTTATACTCAGTAGGTAAGATCTGTGATGGCAGTCAGCATCTTCCTACCTTATATTCAACTCATTTCCACGTTTTGGAAGTTGTTAGCTTTCCACGTAGGTCAGTGCAAGCTATGGTTCATGTTTCTACAGTGTAGTTGAAGACCTTTGTTGCATGCTCATCTCTTTTTATTGGAACACTAACCGAGATCACATTCGTTCGAATCTTCAGTACCAGTGGAAGGTTGTATAGATGCATGCATATATCGGCAGATATTTATATACGTTTTTATTTTTTAGAGTCGGAATGTAATTGGGTTAAGAGGTTGTATAAATAAAATCTACAATGGTCATTTAGTTTTTAAAGTGCAGTCAAGCGAAATCACAAGATTTTATAATAACCCATAAATTCGAACTTTATGGGATACTAAAAAAAAGTAGCTATGTGTTATTCTGATGTATCCTATTACTATTAAACGCGAAAGTTTGTGAGGATGGATGTTTGTTACTCTTTCACGCAAAAACTACTGAAAGGATTTTGATAAAACTTTACAGTAATATAGCTGTAGACACGTCACACACAGAGAGCTGCTAGATGATATAAAACACGAATCTGGTTTTAATAAAGGTATATTTTTCGGTTCAGGTCTTCAAATCTACCTCATAGTCCTGGTCCGGAGTCTGATCAGGAAGCTGGAGATCTCGGGTCCTCACGTGTATGATAACGAGCTGCATCAGATCGTGCATGCTGAACCAAAGGCTGAATGTAACGGGGTCTACAACAACACGACTCACTATCCTACTGATGTTTGATTAAGACTGACTTGTGAATTATAACGAGATGTGGTTTAAATAATATAAGACATTAAATGCCAAAAAAACTACTTCCTCACGTGCAAAATAAAAGTAAAATAGCCCACAAAAATGTTTCGGTTAAAACTTCGTAGTAAAACTTTTATTGGGACCTTTATGGAGAAAAAAAACATACAGCCAAATTGAGAATCTCCTCCTTTTTTGAAGTCGGTTTAAACAACGGATTACTCCATAAAAAAATTTGAATAGTCTAGTTATAAAAAATAATCTACGGGTCGACTTGAGAATCGCCTCCAATGGTTAATTAACACCCGTTTCTCGTTTCGAAGATGCGAGTATAAAAATACTGTAAAAAATTTGCCTCATTGTTATCAATATTATGATGATAAAATTATCTGTATTTTCTTGTTTTTTTGCTTGAATGTAAACACAAGAGAATTGACTCAAGATAATCACATGCACACTCTCGCCACAAAGTGTGCGAGAAACTATCTCCTACATGGAGATAGTGAGAATGGGCATTTAGACTAGTTTTTCCAACTTTATTATAGCTCAGAGAAGGTGTCTAAAATAATTATTCTACACATTTTGGTAACATCTTAATTAATCCTACGATTTGCTACTTATTTGGATTGAATAAAATGGTGGTAAAAACCAGATTTTGGAAAAAATCCAAGTCTTATTTAAGGTAACATTGTTCAATAAATTAATATGATGTATCGTATTAATTTATTAATTGCATATACATACATTGATTGTTAGCTAAGATCTTAAATTAGCTTGTTAGTAAGTATATTATTATGAACTCTGTCAGGGCACTGCAAAAGAGCTTAAGGCTATTGTGATTATAATTTTAATTAATCAGATAAATAAGACAAATCTGGTGATATCAAACTATGGACTAAAAACTCATACTGGGGGCAAGTAGCATTACAAAATATATTTCAGAAAAAAGTTTTTTAACTATTTTTTCTTCTTCTTATCTTAGAGTAGTTTCATATCTGTCATGGATAAAGATATTGAATGATCCCTTTCGTGACAACATACCTCTACATGTTGACAACATACAGGGATAAAATATTTTTATATCAAATATTTACAACAACGTTGAAGAACCACAAATGCCAGTATTGTGTCCTTCTGACTGGACAGTACCGTTCTCACACCCAGACGCATTTCCTTTTTTATTTTTTTGCTTTCTTCAATTTTCACATTCTTCTGGCATTGTGTGATCATGGCACTTAATGCGCCATGCTAAATAGTAATTTATAAGTATTTTATATATTAAATATGATTTTTTTAATAACTATTTATTATGAAAGAATTTACTAATATTTCAATCCGTGTCTCTAATAACAATAATGGTGTTAAATCTGATATAAATGAATAATAATAAAAGTAAACATTATCCATAGCAACACTATAATTTTGCCAACTAGATCGAAATTCAAAGCGTACTACGAGGTTCGTAGCATCTGCTACGAAGCGAACTTGTGCGACGAAAAGAGCGATATCAGCAAAAAGCAGCATGTTTTCTCGTGTGAACGATTTCACACGAGAAAACATCGGCCATCAGAAGGCATCGGCCTTACGTAGAAAACCGTTTTAGGTAGGAAGTCATGTAAGCTTTATTTTGATTTGAGTGGTAATTTTGTTAAAAAGATTTTGCATTATGTAAATATTATAAATACTTGTAGGTAACTATCATAATATTTAATTATATTTTATCTCTCATTATATTAGGTAATATTATAGGTACGCTTATTATATTAGCTTCATCTCTAAAACATTTAGTAGTTTTTGTGTGTTATTTACCAAACTTAATTATTTTTGTAAAGTATTAAGTTGCTCCATAAAGAAAAATAAAAACAAGCGAATCATATCTACTGGAACACCACAAAACCAAAACAGAATAATATGCTTATTGACCAGATTATGACTATCTGCAATTTTAGTTGTATTAAGTTTCAAGTAGGTAACTAAAAAGCATAAAAATATTTCTACTAAAACATTTTTTTTTCAAAAATACTTGCAATTACCCGGAAAGTACCCATCTTTGTTTGTAAACAAAAAAAATACTTCTGAGATTCTCTAAAAGGTCAACTTTATCACTGCACCAAGGTACCTACGTAAACATTCACAACAAAACAATTATGTATGAAACGTTATAGACTCTATACAGATTGTAATAAGATCCAACTTAACTATAAAACTGGGATTTGCGAATTATATTTGATTACTGGCTAAGTCGAGAACTCGGTATCAAACAGTTTTACTGAGGGAAAAGTGGGAACATTATCTAAGAGATCGATGACGAATGAGCAAAGTCAAACAATAGACTTGTCTCCATATAAAATAGTAGTTTTCCCGAACGTAGTTCTTGCGATATCTGCGCTGGTAGGTATGCATACAAAAAAAAATATATTTTATTCCAAAAATGCTCTTCCTCATGCCGCTGAAGACTCTCGGAAAGAGTCGAAATTTAGTCGGTTCCTTCACTATAGAACGGTATGTGAAATTTCCCTTTTCACAATAGGTTATATTGTTGCTGACATTTTGTACACAAACTAATCGGTCTTACAGAGACACATTTGACCATTTGTAAGTTATCATCGGACACACAAACATAAACAGTGCCCACACACAAACATTATAGTCAATGACTAAATAACTAATACCATAATAAATATTAGAAAATAATTATTTCAGTAGGCCATACCCCTTTTTCAATTTGTACAGTTTGTTGTTTCTCGTATCAACTAGAGACTCAGACTTGTCCACTAGATAAATGCCGGCCGATGGTTCGGATCAGCACTCATCAGTCACTCGCCATTACTCCAGGTTACAGGTTCTCTGTGTTAATTCTGGTATCAGTTTTGGTTTTAATCTTGTTAGTATTTTTAAGTAGCTTCTTGAACAATGTATTGTGATTGGCCAGAGCTTGGAAGATGCTGCTTCTGTATGCCTTTGAGAAGAGGAGTGCTTACATTTGGTTATATTCATTTTGTAAGTACTACATACCTATACTTATTGAAATTTCAATTAAATAGATGCCACGTATATCTAGAAACAACGTGAATCCAAAAATAAACTGCCTATTTTGTCCTAAAACAGTACCTGTGTACATGCAACCGCTTGCTAGTTCGTGAATGGTTTTCAAATTTTTGGTATTATTTGCATTAGCAGATAGCAAATATTTTCCCTTTCCAGACTTTAATATCTGCCTTACAAGGCAGTAATCCCTTAGACAGGCTCCTGGCAGATGGTACTTAAATAATTTTATTCATTTCAATTTGTTCTGTTTCAGTTGTTCAGTATCTTTATGATATGCATGCACATTCTCTCAATAAAATACGCAATGATGAGTGAGTGGTTGATCTATGGGAGATTCATGATGGTACCCGCTGAAATATCCGTTACTTTCTACTGCCTCGAGCTGATCTTTGACGGGCTGCTGATCTACGGTGCTCATAAGGTACAACCGTTTATGTTTTGATTTCATAGAAATATCACGATCGTCGAGCGTGGTCGCGTACGATGCTGAGGAAGGACCTCTAAACGGTCAACGAAACGTCAGCAGGAGAAAAGTAAAGTACCTACGTGGTACCTATGGTCGTAACGTAATAATATCCTAAAATGATATCAACCTACGATAATTCACTATTCAAAGAAATACTGTACATATAAATAAACACCAAACACATACAAATAAAAAAAAATGCTGGACATTTTCACACAGCATCATCTAGCCACAAACTAAGCAGAGCTTGTATTATGGGAACTACATGACTGATATACTACTTATATACTTTTTTTTGTAAATACATACATATTATACATAGAAAAAACCCAGACCCGAGACAAATATTTGCAGATACAAACATTTGTCCCGCGGCGGGAATCGAACCCGCAACCTTCTGCGTCTCAGGCGAGCCTTCGCCCACTGCGCCACAGAGGTCGTCATAAAAGATAAAAGAATCAGAATTATATATTTTTTAAGAATAAAACTATCCACAACAAGGAATTGGGTTGTTTTATAAATAATCTGAGTGGCGTATCTACCATCACAAAAAAGTGATGGTTTATTTTTCGTCACTCATTTTTGTGGCCTACGGTATATCGTCACATCCGTTACGCGAGACAAAATAAAAAAAAGACTAATTTCGAGCAATTTTTTTAGTGGTGGGCACAGCGTCCCGATTTCTGAGCATCCAGTCTGATGGGGATACAAATCAAGAGTTTTAAAATTTTGTAAAATGATATTGTAGACTAACTTGTAATTTTACTTCTTTACAGAAAGTTCTGATGTGTCTTAAAGCGTTTTACTACTATACACTGCTGAGCTCTGTGGCGATGCTGATCGTACAGATCACTGACGTCATCAAAATGTCGAGAATGTTCTTTAGCGATCCTTTTGAGATGTTCATTATGGCATTAGCTGGCTTGTGTAAGTTAACATTTTCTACCGATTCCTGATTATGTAAATTGTACATTAACTACATACTAGGGCAGGAGACATAACCGAAGGGCCATTCTATTTATGTCACAACCATTTTATACCATAGTTTAGGAAATTAGTATGAATGTATCACCTAAACTAGTTACTCAAACTACCTGTTATTGACTGTGTCTCCTTTCTGTTGTGAATTCTTAAGGTGCCATGACATTTTCTTTTATTTATTTAAAACTAGTAGTTTTTATGTAAAAAAGTAAGAAACATCCTATCTATTACTACCAGGTGGGGCCTTAGTTTGTCTGCCTAGTTAAAAGAAGGCAGTCAGAGGTCAGAGGCTAGTTATTCATAAGAAGAAACTAGTATTTTATAATCCAATAAGTGTTTAACTTTTTATTTTACAGGTCTACAAGTTTTCCTCATAATCCAGGTCCGGAGTCTGATAAGGAAGCTGGAGATCTCAGGTCCTCACGTTTACGACAACCAGCTAAATCAGATCGTGAGTGGGGAACTCAAGGTCGAGTCCAACGGAATCTACAACAACACTACTTTGGAGCCTACTAGTGTTTGACTATGATATTTTATTGTTGTTTTTATTTGGAGCTTTAGTTTGAATGTGAGAAAAAATAAGTATCATCATCACACTTAAATAGATGAACATAAAAAACTAAACACAGTTTGATGCCTGATTTTTTTAGGTTTGGTCGCTCGCGATGATATTCACTTTAGAATTTTTAAATTCATGTAATTTATAAGATAACGTTTCAATGAAAAAAACAATGAATAAAGACTTTGTACTTAATAAAGTAATGCATTATTTAAGCTTATTAATTAATTGGTGCAGAAATTATAGACTTTGTATTTAGGAAACAAAAATAGTGTAGCAGATTTTTGTAAATAAATGTGATTGCTCATGTAAATATGTTGTTCATGTAATCGTTTATAAACTGAATTGTACCTATATTTTAATTTTATGAATAAATCAATTAATGATAATGTAAGGTATTTTTTTAAGATGTTATTTTTGACTACCTATTCTGTTTTCTTACTACATTTAGGTATATACTCTATGTCGAATTTATAGGAGCCCCAGTTACGATAGACTAAGCAGAAGTTCCGAATGACTTTTAAGTACTGGCTAAGTTTAGAACTTGGTATAAAACAGTTTTCACCGAGGGAAAAGATTTAGATTTAAAATAAGGCATATTATCTAACAGGCTGCTGACGACGTCTAATTAGAAATATTGAAAATGTCAAGTAAAGTTGCGGCGCTCTTCAACGTGTTTGTTCAATTAAATAGCTGCTGCATAACTTACTACTCCAAATTTCACTTTAGAGATAAATAATAAATAAATATAAATAATGCTGGACATTTTCACACAGCATCATCTAGCCCCAAACTAAGCAGAGCTTGTATTATGGGAACTACATGACTGATATACTACATATATACATTTTTTTTTGTAAATACATACATAATATACATAGAAAACACCCAGACCTGAGACAAATATTTGCAGATACAAACATTTGTCCCGTGGCGGGAATTGAACCCGCAACCTTCTGCGTCACAGGCGGACCTTCGCCCACTGCGCCACAGAGGTCGTCATGGGTCCAATGTCTTTGTCTGATTGTTTTGTCCAAGATTTGATCATAATATCTTTGACGATTGCCTGTGTGATTGTGCCACTCAATCAACATCTCTTTTAAAATTTACAAGTGCCATAATCTGTTGAAGTTTGATTGATTCAAGAACATCCGATTTCTTTGATCAAAGTCACAAGACATGGCATACGTACTTAACTTTTACTCCCATGTACCCTTACCCATGTACCCTAAGAGAATCTAATGCCATCACACACAATGCTATCTAAGTGGCTAAGAATAGGCAAAACAATATCTGAACCACTATCAATACGAAGAAGAGTAAATAGTCCTTGAATACCTTAAAGTCGATCTTTTTATGCACGACAGTATTAGATAATTCACATGCCATGCCCCTTTCTCAATTTACCCAGCCACTAAGAGACTCAGACTTGTCCATTAGATAAATCCCCAGCTAATGGTTCGGATCAGCGTGAGAATCGACTTAAGATTAACTTCAACGAAAATTGCAAGCTAATGAGAAACTCTCTCCATGTAAACGAACATTAACCATCATCTACCTATTTTTACCCGCGACGTTTAGGATGATTCTTAAATAGGTTTTTCTCAAATATGCCCGGAAATATTGTCATTACTTTCGACAAAAGAACACGCAAAGTATTGTATTTACGTACACAGCATTAGTTTTTAATTTAGGATAAAAAACGCGCCGGCAATGTTGTATGGAAATTGCCATTGTCGGCGTGCTGGGTTCCAGCTCAATGTGCCTAGGCGGAAATTTATACTTCAAACGGATACTCGACCTGCAATTGCCCTATTTCGCGGCCTCTGCAATAGTGCAATATTAATGCCAAAAGTCGATAGGGGCCGCTATAATAGACGGTGGAACACATGTCAAAAGTTTTAAAATTCTGCAAAAATAAACGTGTACTTAGACTGTCAGAGGTGATAAGTTAATGAGACAATGATAGCGCTCTGTGTAAATAAAACTTTAATCAAGTAGAAGTACTTTACCCTTTTATTGCAATTGCAATATATTCAAACTTTGTGTGCTTATAAGGTATACTTCAAAAACATCAGAGTCCCAAAGAAGAAATACCATATTTTTAGAAAAATACCAATTTTGACAATTATGTGATCGAGATTTTGGTTGGGCTTATAGATAAGCGAATTGGGCTTCTGAGTTAAAACATTGTACCTACCTATTATAATTAAAAAATATGTTCACTAATTTCTCTAGTGAAAACTATAATCCCCATGTAACGCATATTCTAGGAAAGCAGATTCACGAGGATACCAAGTAAGAGGGTAGTCAGAGCACGTGCAAATATTATATTAGGCAGGTGCTAGCGTTTTGCATAGTAGTCAGCATTCCGCGTGACAGTTTGCAAGATCATCGCCATATGTTGGAATCTTCATCAAAGTATAAAAACCAAGAAAAATCTGAAAATGTGTGATGTATTGTGATGTACTCCTCAGCGTATCCGCTGATGGTGAACCATGCTAATTCAAATTAAATTTAATGAGGGTCTTTACTAAGTTTAGGGCACGCCAAAACTGGCGTGTGAAAAAAAAACAACCAAACACTGTCGAAACGGTGGTCTTTTTAAACATATTTGTAACTCAGCATAAAGCCCCTGTCGTGTGAACATATGTGACTCGTAATTCCAAACTTTGTTTTAATAGTCTTACAAATTGGGCAGTATAGGTGAAGAAGGCATAAATATAGTCGGTGTGGGACCTTGATTTCTGTTTCTGGTGCTTTGCTTCGGGATGTTCTAGACGAATGGAGTCGAATTGCTATGTGGTCCTGTGGACAGTGCTGCGCCAGTCTGACTGGCATGCGTGCTTTTCCTGATGGCTGTATCACAGAATAGGTCACATGATGATAAATGGTGTTTACAGAGAACATCTTTGTTTTAATCATGAATAGACCTTCATTTGGCCTTAATCTTACCTGATGGAAAGTGATGATATGGCCGTCGATAAAACATGAACATCTAGAAGATATCTATTCACCTTTATCTTGAAGATACCCAGTTTGTATTTTCCAGGAAGGCAAACGGTGGTATAGTGTTCCATTTATTTGCCGTTCTCATTGATGCGTAAAACCTGGTCACCAGGCTTACGCTTATATGTAATTTAACTTAGCAACTCCAAGTAACCTAACCATGTCAAGGTATGATGTCAAATCCTGGTTTGCAGTTGAGGATGCTATGGCGTTGTCATATAATCGTCAATTGTAAAGCGAGATTTGTCATTTTTGTCTAAAGCCTGAATTCATAGTCAGGGGTTGAACAGTCCCCCAAAATCCATCATTAAGCATTCGCCTTATGGCTGGGTGCATAAAGGTTAAATTCACGCTTGAATTTTCACATAGCGCCTGAATAGTCCCCTAGGGGAGTCCCTATTTGACTATGAATTCGGGCCTAAATTGAATCGGGATAAGACTTGATAGTTGGGCCCAATTGTCACACCTAAAAGTCAAATAATAACTTTGTGCATTATAAGTGTTTTCTATAGCATTATTAGACTTATTTATAATTACATCTTTACAGAAAGGACTAATGTACCTGAAAGCGTTCTACTACTATACAATGATGTCCTGTGTGGCAATGCTTATTTTGGAGATTGTAGACGCTTCTGAAGTTCCAATGCGTGTGTTTCTACCTCGTGTGTTCATAAGTTTTGAGACGAACTTATTTAATTAATTTAAAAAGAAAGTAATTCATGCAACCTTTTTTAAACTTTTAAAATTTTAAATTTCGAATGTTTTGAATCAGAAAAAATATACATTTGAATATTTGTTTCATTCTCCGTGAAAATGGCGCCAACAAAAGATTTGCGTGCGACTGTAATTTCACTGTTTCAAGCAGGAGAAAAACCAATGCAAGTTTTTAGTGAAATCCAAAGTTTGGGATGTAGTCGGAACTTTGTGTATTATACCATAAAGAGGTACAAGGAGACCGGCTCTTTAGAAGACCGTGGAAGATGTGGCCGCCCGCGGTCTGTAAGGACGCCCGCCAACATCAAAGTAATCAGAGAGCGAATTCGTCGCAACCCTTGCCGGACTCAAAAGAAATTAGCTCTGCAGACCAACATTTCGCGAATATCGGTGAACAGGATACTTAAATATGATCTTAAACTAAAGGCCTACAGTCGAAGGAAAGTGCATTATTTAAACGAGCGTCTTCGTAAATTGCGACTGGAACGATGTCGGAACCTATTGAAGAGACACGATCCAAAAAATATCCTGTTTACCGATGAAAAGATCTTCACGGTGGAAGAAAAGTTTAACCGGCAGAACAATAAGGTTTACGCCAGAAGTTCAAAGGACGTCCAGCCATCTGTACGCAATGTCCAGCGCACTCATCATCCAGCAAGTGTGATGGTTTGGTGGGGTGTTTCCTACGAGGGGGTCACTTCGCTTCATTTTTGCCAGCAAGGCGTCAAGGTGAAGGCACAAAATTACCAAACCGACATATTGGAAGCGGTGGTTAAACCATTAAATGATACGCTATTCGCTGGAAAATACTGGGTTTTCCAACAGGACTCTGCTCCCTCCCATAAAGCTAAGACTACCCAACGTTGGCTGGAGGCCAATTTGCCAGGCTTCATTCGGAGCGAAGATTGTTTCTCGTCAAGCCCTGACTTGAATCCTTTGGATTATTCTTTATGGACGGAATTGGAGCTGAGGGCATGCAGAAAGTCTCACCCAAACCTGGATTCTCTCAAGCGAGCCCTTATTAAAGAATCGAAACGGATTCCCATTGAAAAGATTCGTGCCGCCATAGATGAATGGCGCACGCGTTTGAAGGCCTGCATTGAATGCAAAGGCGGCCATTTTGAATGATTTATTTTTAAATACAGATCTAGATGTCAGTAGTTTTAATTTTAATATCCAATAAATGAATACTCAACTTAGCTCCAAAAATATTTTAGTTTTACTGTGTCTCAAGACTTATGAACACACGAGGTAGGCAGCGCTATTGAGTTGCTCTGCTTTTCATTTGTCTGTCTGTGTGAGTAGACAATCTTCTACGACAGAATCACTCACTCTTCCACTAATATTATTGTAGATGTAGCTAAATTAGAGCGATGGGCTGGAGCGGAGAGCCAAACATTCATAACCCTTTTTTTATTATTCATGGAACAGACTGTCAAGGATGCTATAATTTTCGTACTAGTGACAAATGAATAGATATAGAAACAGCAGTAGATACGGTGGCAGGTGATGTAACATTGGTTCAGGCGGCTTTCAATACGGAGGAAATGCTTTAACAAAATATAACTAAAATCTTGTTTATCTATCGATTAAAGACTCATAAATAGGGCATAATAAAGTGGCAAAGGCATGCATATCTACAATCCAGAAGTCCACTCCTGAGCATAAGCCGTGAAAGCCTATATCTAAGAGTGGAGTTCTGTGATGAGAGAAAGAGAGATGATGACGATCGATCTTGGGCCATCTCCATCCACCGACTTCCCTCGGCCTCTACAATGTCTTCGGTAATTCTGGTGAGAGGGGCCTTCCTAAGCACCTTCGGCTCCGCTGTTATAGTGGCTGCCGCTACGAGTATCAGAAATAGCGAAGTCACTGGGGACCCATTTGCTATCCATTTTATCGTAGAAGCGCTTGTGATGAAGCTTTATATAAAATAATAGACAATAGATATAGAAAAGAATAATATTTATTTGCCAAAAAAATGTCGCATTCGAGATAACTTCACAATTGCTAAAATATGCCCATAGTTTTTTTAATGATTAGCTACGAGGCCCAAACTATGACTCTTATTACTTTCGTTGGACATACATTGGTTATGTCAACATTTATATTGACTGTAAGCAACGTAACTGCGTATCCGTACTTCTGAGGGCTTGTAGAGGTTACGTATGCACTCCTCTTGGAAAAGGTACAGAAGGCTTTTCTCAGATACCTGTACAGTCGTATTGCAGGATATTACCCCTTTCTCTATCCGACTAAATTCTTGTTAGGTTATTTGGGTTACAATTCACTCGAAACTAGGAGAGCATGTGACCAGATAACGACTGTATTAAAAGTGTTCCGCAACGAAATGACGCTCCTGATCTGAGTAACGAGTTACTTCGCTTTCACCTACCAAACAACTACGTTCGTAGCAGAAGGCACAAGCTTTTTGCTGTACCAATGTGCCGCACCGTAGCCTGCGCTAATTCCCCGCTACCTCGCACCCTCACCGCTCTCAATAAACTCCTAACTGCCTACCCCGATTCTTGATAATATTTGTGGACGAAGAAGGAACTCATGTTGGTATGCTTGGGGCACTGCGAGAATGCCGTATGAGTGGTTGTATGTATGTGACAATTTCATTTATTTCTAAATAATTTTAATTCTAATTGTAATTTAATTTTTTATAATGCTAATATGTTTATTTAATTGTTTTTTTTAATTAGTGTTATTGGGTCTGTCCCGTTCCAATGAAATAAATAAATAAATGTAGATATAACTCAGAACTACTCAGAAGAAGTATGAATAGCGTGTGATGATGACGTTATTCTGAAATTATCCTATCAGAAGATTACGTCATTGTTGCACATTATCACTCATTTAGTACCTACCAACACTTCGAGCCTGTTTAGTAGTTCAAGAACTAAGTATCTAGATAGATAAAAGAGATAGACTATATATACGCCGGGTATAATCCACCCGGGGGTTTGGGAGACCACTCTCAAAAACTAAAGGCTCAGGTACATCACATAAAGACAAAATTGTTTTATTACGAAGGAATTCTAAGGTCAATTTCATTGTAAGAACTACTCTGGTTGTTCCAGTGGGGGGTTTTCAACACGACGGGTTTTTAATCTAATCTTTACTTTACCAGTATGTGTAAAACGTAGGTTTCTGTGAAGTATAATTTTAGTATCCTTGGATTTTAATACTGAGATCGACTAAGTGGATTAAATCGTGAGCACATGACGTTTTGATGGTCAAACACATTTTCTCCTTTCATCTCTGCCAGGTTTACAAATCTACCCTCGTCCGAAGTCTGATCAGGAAGCTGGAGATCTCAGGCCCTCATATGTACGACAATCAGCTGCATCAGATCATCAGCGGGGAATCCAAGGTCGAGTGCAACGGAATCTAGAATACCTAACTCTACTGTGCTGCCTAACTGATGTTAGATTATGACTTACTAGTTATTTATTGGGACTATATTTTCATATCAAAAGATTTGAGTGTGGTGTGACTTACTGAAAATATGTTTTAACCTGGGCATTCATATTTGGTAACATTTAACTTGTTTGTTTCTGGTTCAAATGCTATGTCTTTTCCATTCAGTTTGTATGTTTTTGTATATTTTTTTCGCGATTATTTTAATCTTGACAAGAACCCCTGAGAGAACAGAAATTACTTCTTTTGACTGAAACATCTCAGAAACAAAGAGTGTAGTATTTTATAAAAAAAAGTAACGAATTAGTTTAGCACTAACATTTCAAGCAATTGTGTGCGTGCTACAAAAGCATAGTGCGAGGATAGTAGATGCTAAGGTTTTTAAATCTTTATGTCATTTGATTCCTATTTTTTGTTGATATTGTGTTACTTATATTTTGTATATTTTATGAATAAAAATAGTTTGAAATAGTATTGTTTTAGGTTGTTATTGAATATAATTGAAACCCTCGCTAATAATCAACAAAGCACGTTTTAATTTTCTCTATCTGCATTATTTTTTATTTAATTTATATTAATAATGCTTTAATGCCTTAAAGTGTACATTTGGTACTTATAAATAACTTAAAAATTAGGTTCTACATAAATTATTAAAATCGTACTATATCATCGTACGTAATAATTTATGTAGAACCTAATTTTTAAGTTATTTATAAGTACCAAATGTACACTTTAAGGCAATAAAGCATTATTAATTGAATATCTTTAATGACTTTTAATTTTAGTTAACCATAAGTTTATGAGACAGATTATAGTAATCTATTGGGTGCTGTTCACTCAACCAAATAACCTTACATAAATTTCACTGGATGATCCATTGCAGTTGACCATAGATTATTATACTGTAGGTACGACGTAGGCATTTTTATCTACGTTGTTTGGGCTTGAGTTAAAGTTAACTATCTAACAATAACTACAACACAATAAAGTTCACGACACAATGTATTTTCCTCGAACGCAGACAGTAAATAAGATAATTGCATCAAGTATCCAGATGGGATAGTTGGCCTTTTCCCTCTCGACTCATACGCGCTTTGTGTGGCGGAATAACAGACGCATCCGTAACCAACCCGAATTTAAAAATAAAAAATAAAGTTTGTAATTTAAACAAAATAGCTGGAATCAAAAAAAAAACTTGATTTTAAAAAGAGAACGTCATGATAGCTTTTTTAAACTAATATAATCACAGAGGAGATTCTTAATTTTTGTTTAAAAATGCGTTTTGAACTCCCTGATTGTAAAAGGTGTTGTTTTTGTGTTCCTCTACGGTATGGGATACTTACTTTTGGATATTTGAACTTGGTGAGTTTATTGTTTATTTTTTATTGGTTTGTTTATTTGTAACAGCCAGCGTTTAATCTAGGAAAAAGTTTTGAAAAAGTAGTGCACTAGACATGAGCGCCGCGTTAAAATAAGTCGGCGGCGGCGCACTGCTGATTTTCGTTCGGCGGCGGCGTGGCTGTTTTTTTTAGGTAAACTCTAATTAAACCTGCTGTTGCCAGTCCCAAGCCCAGATGAGAAAATGAAGAGAGTTGGACGAAGCGAAAAACGACCCAGCCGTAAAACAGAAGTAACACCAAAGATCGGGCGGAACATAATTATCCCGAGCAAGACGGTCTATCTTGGTGAACTTAAGAGAGGGGATTACCACTGTGGAAGGTCACGAGAACCCACCCACAAGTAATTTCCCACGAAACTCTTATGATGTCTGAATTCAGTTACAGGAGCCACACTTTACTTCTCGGGATGCGAAGACCTGAGCGCAAACGGTGTCGGTATCCAGTCGTTATTTTATTCTATTCATATTCTGTTCTATTTTTATCGAGTTTTACATTGAAAGAAGCCTCTGCATCACCAACAGAAAGTTCCAGCAGCAGACGCCTAATTAGTGTACCTATCAACTATAGGTAAACATAAAATGCAATTTTGATGAACTCAGTTCTATGTTCTGTTTTTTTAAATCAATTTAACTTTATTCTATTATAATTTTACAAGTAATATGTATGTAATAAGTTTGTATGGTAAGTAGGTATGAGTAATGTAGGTTATTTAGACCGAAGGACAGTTTATTGGTAAAAAAAATACAAAAGTTGCTCAGCATTTTCAACTGCCATGAAAGCACCTACCTAAGTCTAAGGATCCTATGAGCTCCATCTCGTACCCGAATATAAAGTAATCTAGGTCACAAATATTCTTGTTCTAAATTCCATCTAAATTGGTTCAGCCGTTACGGCGATTATATTTACAGCCATCCAAACTTTTGCATTATTGATCAGCATTTTTTTCAGATATTTACCCTCTTCATCCTAGGACTGGAAGCATGGCTGGACTTCGGCTACTCCATGACGTCTAATACCATGGCGATGTACCGAGGAGTAGGGATCTTAACACAAATGTGGTTCCCATACATTCTATATTCGCTGGAGGTAATCTTCAATATAGTGCTGTTGATTGGAGCTCATATGGTAAGTGATAACTTCGACCTGCTTTTGTAGGGTGGCAAACATTGCACAACATAAAAAAACCGCTTGGCCCGATGTCTACCGCTCTACCACACTCAGGACACTTTCGGTAGAATGTATCAAACAAACACGCCGTAATCACCATATGCATAGGTTTGTGTACGTAAATGGTGTCGTTGTATATGTGTGAGTGAATTAAAAATGCATAAGTTTGGCACCATTTCATTTGACTTATCTTTGACTTTAATTTGACCATGACGGGTAATGGAATGCTTTTGCACGGTCCGTCCTCACTTCTCAGAGTTGAATCAGGTGGTGGCCAGTATCTTTTAAAAGATGCTGTTCGTATAACGTATGCCCCACTGCTAAGAGCAAATGAAGTGACTATCAAAATCCGGGCGGTTTGTGGTTAGTTGAATCGGCGGGAAGGAATGAGTGGTCATTTTGTACGTAGTACCACTAATACTACGTACAAAATGACCGAAATGATGAATGAATGAATGAATGAGATATTATAATGTTATACTAGGTAGTACGAATATGTATTCTGTGGTAGAGCCCCATCGAAACACGATCTCAATCCGTAGACAACGGCTACAAACTGCCAATTCCATAGAAAGTTGCCACAATTACGGCTACTTTCGGTCTGCAGTAGTAGTAGTTGTTGTAGCCCGGATTTAACATAGTTTATGCAATAGGTTTAATCATTTTATTAATATAAGCGCCTCAATGACGTTGGTTGATATTTATCAATTTGTCTCTCTAGACTTATTCAGAGTTCGCCGTATGTTATACTAGCTTCTGCCCACGGCTTCTCCCGTATGATAGGTACCCGGATAAAAAGCTATTGCGTTATTTCAATGTATAAGCTATATTACTGTAAAGTTTCATCAAAATCCGTTCAGTAGTTTTTGCGTAAAAGAGTAACAAACATCCATCCTCATAAACTTTCGCGTTTATAATATTAGTAGGATTCTGAATTAATAGAAATTGATCTTGCCTTCGTTTGATTCCAGAAAAAGACCCGTCTCATCAGAATATATTACTATTATGGTATTATGACGACGGTGGCCGCTTGCCTGACATTCCTAGTAGTGCGGTATGAAAACCATTACAGAGACTTCTACTTCGATCCATTTGAGTTTTTTCTGGCTTTTGCTGGGTTTGGTAAGACCTTTTTTGTACCACTAAAGTGGCAAACAACAAAGCATATGCTCATCTATTGGTATACGGTTACCGTAGCCTGTGCCGCGGAAGTACTCCGTGACGGGGGCAAATTTCTTTGGTCACCCCTTCAACTCCAACCCTGGCTTGGTAGGCGGGTACCTATGTGATTTTAGAGCGGGGAAATTGGCCCCCTCTGCCCCCAATTTCGGCCGGCCGCTGTGCCTATGGACGCTATCAACATCAGACGTAACACTCGTGCGTTGCCGACCCTGAGATATATAGTAGAATGTGTCATGTCTTCAAACCGGAATACAGCATTAAATAAAATAAATATGGAAACTATGGAATCCTAGTATGGGAAGTCAAACTATGATTCCCTGTGTCATGGGTATCAGGAACTAAAAGTACCGTGGCAACACAACACCAGGATCCCGAACAAATATCTGTAGGACACACATTTGTCCCGTATTCTAGCGTCTCAGCTCGTCTCACCTACCACCGAGGACCACCTCGGTAGAAATATAATGGATGTTTGAAATATCTTGTAACCCTATTTTGTTGATTGATTAACACTCAATGTTACATGAAATAACCAGTAACCAACGCTTTAGAACTTTCTCGAATAGCGACCACGAACAAAAATACACCAGTTAGAACCAGAACTCTCGATGGTCTGAAAAGGTCGGAAGTCAGTTGTGGGTGGTGGCTAGATCTTCCCTCATGGCACATTGAGAGAAGCTTAATGAACTGATATACTACAGATTTTTGCTGTTGATAATCAGGGCGTTAAATTACATTAGCTGTTGAAATGTCACGTGGCAATTCAAATTTGCGTTAGTGTGAAAGGAAAACTAAGCATGAGATGTTTGTCTATATCCCACGGTCCTATTAAAAAAATATTATTAACGTCGTAGGCATTTCGTAGACATAAAAATAAATGCCTACGACGTAGCACTGGACAGTTCTCCTCAAATTATGATTTCCTTCCAGTCCTCCAAGCCTATCTGCTGTTGCTGATCAGGACGGAACTTCAGAAGCTCAAGTATCAGCAGGGACAGTTCAGCTACGTGAACCACATGTCGGAAGTGTTGTCGGAGCCGCCTATCTTCGGAGACGGGAGAAACCCCTTGTAAAATATAACATTTCTAGTCAGACTGGGTTTTATTTGAAACTGGGCGTTAATAAAATAGATAATCAATTGAACCAAGATTCTTATAAATAAATAAATATTCAGCCAACGAACACGCAATCATTTGCCCTGCAGCGAGAATCGTACCCCCACCTTTTGCGTTATAGCTCCTTATCCACTGTGCCACTGAGGTCATTATGTTCCTTTGCATTTAGCTAAGGGAAAGACTTAGGCATTATGTACTCTGTTTTGTTATTATATCTGAGGTCATGGTTAGTAAAAGATTTAAAGATTCAAAAGATGATAATAATGTCGGACACGGTTTTCACATAAGATTAATATAGACATACGTAAAGTAGACATTTCACATGTATAAACAAATGAACTGACTGCTCGCACTTATTATTCCCACTCAAACCATTGCTTAGGATTTCTTGTATCAAGGAAAAACTTCAATACACTAGAAATAGGAAAAGCAGATAGCTGAACCATTAACGTAGGTAAATGTGTTTTCTTCTTTTTAGGTCTGTCAGGATTCTCAGTGATAATTATGTGATAACTAATATGATAAGTATTTATTATATACTAGTTGTTGCCCGCGGCTTCGCCCGCGTGGTATGTTAATAAAAGTAGCATATGACCGTCTCCAGGCTTCAAACTATGTTCACCAACTTTTGAATGAATCGAACCAAGGATTACAATTTATACAAAGTTTAGAACTCAATTGTACAAACTCAGTTTTGAGTGAAAAAAAGCAAGGAATATTTTTTTCCATACAAACTTTACCACCCTGTTTAACCGCCTTTGGGGTTGATTTTCAAAAATAAGATAAGCCTATGTGTTATTCCAGAACCTAAACTATCTACATTCCAAATTTCATCAAAACCGGTTTAGTAGTTACGGAGATACGTGGTAACAAACATTCACACACACACACCGACTTTCGCTTTTCAAGTCAAAATTTATTTATTCATTAAAATCACAAGAATCATTTTGAAACTTCGGTTTGGATCCCTTTTAAACGTCAGTTTCAAACTTTGGTAAGCACATCCTATCTTACTAATAATAATATTATAAACGCGAAAATTTGTAAGGATGGATGTTTGTTACTGTTTCACGCAAAAACTACTGAGCGGATTTTAATGAAACTTTACAGTAATATAGCTTATACGTAAGAATTACATTTAAGCTACTTTATATCCGGGTACCGCGCTGGCGAAGCCGTAGGCAGAGGCTAGTTAAACATAATGATACAAATTATTTCACTACCACAATTTTAATCAAAAATCAATATTCATAGAAAAAATAGATTATTTCATGAAGATAGGCCTAGACAGTCTGTGCTAGAAGTTCGGGTTTATTTTTTATTGCTCACGCAGATAGAGATAAATCCGAGTCAACCGTGACTTTAATTGATATGTGTGAATGCAGAGCACATTATGCTCGGAATTATCTGTATCTTCGTGAGTGTTTACTATATTTTTATTATTATTCTTGTACTGTGTCATGAATAGAGTTCATGACTCAATGTCATTTCCTCTAATATAAACTGGTAAATAAGATAATTGACTTGGAGCAAGGACGCTTCCTAACTTATTCTGTGTGGCATATTATTTTACCTTTAAAAGCTTTTAAAACCCCTTTAAAAGTGTTAAATAATGCGAAGTATGTTTAAATATGCAAAATACTTTTAAATTTATTATGTTAGTGCTAATAAAACATATAAAACACTAAAGTCACGTACACATAGCTCACACTAGGATTCCCTATATCATGGATATCAGTTATAATATATGGGTATGTTAAAACCAAATTTGATGAAATTCAGGATAGACTTAGTTAGTGGACTGGAGTGAATGAGGAACAATTAGGTTATTTGGGACTTCCTACTAATATAATAAATGCGAAAGTCTGTGTGTGTGTGTGAATGTTTGTTACCACGTATCTCCGTAACTACTAAACCGGTTTTAATGAAATTTGGAATGTAGATAGTTTAGATTCTGAAATAACACATAGGCTAATCTTATTTTCGAAAATCACAGGGGGTTAAACAGGGTGGTAAAGTTTCTATGGAAAAAAATATCCCTTGGTTTTATTCACTCAAAACCCGGTACACATAAACTTTTTTTTTTTTTATTGAAACACGTATTTTTTATTTTTTCAAAATTACCCTTTGGGTGTGTGCAATTGAGTTCTTTACTTTGTATAAATTGTAATCCTTGGTTCGATTCATTCAAAAGTTGGTGGACATAGTTTGAAGCCTGGAGACGGTCATATGTTACTTTTATTAACATACCACGCGGGCGAGGCCGCGGGCAACAACTAGTTAAGGAATAAAAAATACAAACTGTTTATCCGAGTACGACACGGTTGAAGCTGTGGGCAGAAGGTGATAAATCTTAAAAAAAAGAATATTCTTTATCTAAAGTAACAAGAGTTATTACTTTAGAGTAGTACTCTAAAGTAATAACTCTTGTTTGAGAGTTAACAAGAGTTAAAGAGTTATTACTTTAGAGTAGTACTCTAAAGTAATAACTCTTGTTTGTTTATGGGACTCTTTACCTCTAGAACCTTTCACCCAGACACTGGACCCGGTCAGCTGGCGCAGTGGCGGTGGCGGTGGCGATTAAATTGACCAGTGGTGGTACTGGTCGCCACTGCCTGTGCGTCAGTTTAACCGGGCCTTAAGAAACAAATGAAACGAACGTAATTTTCAAATTCGAGTCCCCAAAACACCAACATCAAAAAATTGCCTTTTTACAAGCTTTTATTTAACTTGAAATGTTTGTATGTTAATTTGTTTGTTTAAGTTAAATATTGAAAGCTGAATTAGGGTCGCTTCCTCTACGGAGTTGATTTTTTAGATGTTGGTTCAGTTCCGATGATAATGCATTTTTATAGTAAGCATGCTTACCGACATCCAAGATTAGCTCCTGAACTCTTCAACGGTCAAGCACAGACACGAAATTTTGTGTACGCATTTTATTAAACTGGTTTAAATTTGTTTTTTTTTAAATGCTGGGTTAATAAAAGCTCGTTTTTTACTATTATTTTATTTAGGTATTTTTATGTTCACAATTGTGTTGCAACCGCGTCATCATGGGCTGACAGGATTCAAAGAGGTTTTTATTCATTGAAATCAAAAGGATCATATAGAAACGTCAACTTAAAAACTACGTGAATTTAAAATTTGAATGTGAATTTACGCCGATTTCTCGCGCGCGATCAAGCATAGAAGAATCAGGCAACAAACTCTGCTTGGTTATTTTTTTGACGATCCTTCATTCATTTAAAATCGTAGAAAATCATCGCAGGAAAATGCTCTCGATGCAGATTCATTTTTAAATGAATGCTCATTGTTTGAATTTCGAAAATGCTCTCGCATTTTCGAAATTCAAACAATGGTATTTTTACTTTTAAATAACCAAACTTTTCAAAATAATTACAAGTGGCCACTGCCTTATACATAAAAACTTTTTTCGCAAAACTTTCTAAGTGGCCTGGTATGTATACCTATTTGTATTATAATATCAGTGCTACTACTCATACACACACCGCACATCCCGCGTCACGCGCGCGCCTACATCAGACAAAAAGAGATAGCTATGTTCGGGCCAATTTTTGGACGCGTTTCGAATTGAAGTTCCGAGTACGCGTCGCCACGTCCCTATGACAATACACAATTTCGATTGTATGGATCTACCGTCAAAAAATAAAGGCAGTAGATGCAACTACTCCCTCATTCACCCCTAGAAAGCTTAGGTATAATAAAATTATGTTAACCGATCGCGAAAGCGTAAAAACTTTAAATCAAATATACTTAGGATAGAATTGGGTAATGCCGGTCACTTAAGGAAAAATGAATACAAAACGAGTATAAATCTACATTTCTCAAATGAAATAATCACAACCTAGAATATAATTATTCTTCTAGCAATGGTACAATAATTGAGATCACTAGTAATAATAATTTTGGTACAATAAATATTTTAAAAAAAACGTGTTTGACCGGATATTGTGTGTAATACACAATATCTGGTAAAACCGGTCAGTCGTTGGTAAATACCGGTCAAGCTTATTTGGAGCATAAATCACATTTTTAGTCCTTAGCGGAGTTACATCCTGAGCATTCCGAGTGGGCCCATCGTCCATATAGTAGGTACACACCGGTACCATAACTCTTTGTCGCGCCCAAAATCATCGCATATTAAACATTTGTTCTCTATGCCTTCGTCTAAATCCGTGTCATCGTCTTCGCGTAAATCTGTTATCTCTATTTCCTAGTTTGATGTATCTTCGTCCATGGTCTCGTCTTGTAATACTTTTCTCTTCACCCTTTTCAATTTTGTTGTTATCTTCAAATTATTTTTCACATCTGTTGATTTCTTATTTTAATTCTCTTTCTCCTTATCCAGGTCTTCACCTATATCAGTTTCATCATCATCGCAATCCATCTTCTTTCATACTGCTTTCTTCATTTGTAGCTTTAGTTGTCCTCTCTTTTTTTATTGTAATGTTTTTCTTTATTTCTATTGTTTTCTTCTACATTTCTCAACTTTTACATCAGCTTTTGCTAATTTTGCAAAAGCTTTTCAAATATTTAAAAATATTTGATGTCGGTATTACAGGTCAGTCATGACTGGTATTACCCGATTATTGATTTTTCTAAATATTTTTCATTTATTAAAACATCAACAGGCTAATGAACAAAAATTATATCAACATTTGCGCAGAAGTAGTTTTACAAAATTTATGTGGATTTACAATGTTATAATAACGAATAAAATTCCACTCACTTCTTATTTTCGGACATCGAAAAGTTATTACAAAATGGCGTGAAAACTAACGACGTGTGGTCCCCCCAAACGCGTGCTTGGAACTGAGCGGGGTTCAGTTCTCCGGCGTGGGGAATAGTCACGCTACCCGCTTTGTATCTATTTGTGCCCTTAAAAAATGTAATATGGATTAAAGTGTGCTGACCGGTATTATCACCTGACCGGCATTACCCGGTTTTACCCTAATTTACTTTATACTTAACAAAATTGCGTAGTTTTGAGAATCGAAGCCTTATTTTTGTTTCCCTCCAAGCAGGTCCTACCTCGAACGTTGATAAAACATGAACTTTAGAACTAGGTAAATGCAAGGAAACTGCATGTTTTCGTTCTAAGGTCACGAATATCAGTATCCAACCACAAGTCATTGATAAAAGACGTTTTGTTTTCCAACTAGTTTTCAAAGTCACTAACATTAATCAAAATCACGTTGTAAATAAATTGCATCTGCGATTCAGCCCAGAAGAATGGCAAAGCGAAACCTAGAAAGCTTTTGTTTCTGCTTGCCTGTGAGACATGGATTACTGATTTGGGGGTACGCAAAATTGGTGAGTAATTTTGAAATTCACATACGAATCCGTGGGGAAACGGCGCCATCGCGTAGTAAAAATAAATTTAGGGTGACTGATCGAAGCGTCTTTTCACGTACTGCACTATCGGTCAAGGCACCGACTAAGTTTCGACTCATTCCGAGAGTCTTCATCAGGGTGAGTGGTTGCGACTTTCTCCTTCCGCGTCGCGCCGTGTACTTCAATACATTAAGGTACATAGCTATCAGGGCCAATGCATCAGCATTGTCATTCAGCGTGGCAATGCAGCTAACATTTTGGGAACGCTACTGACTGGTAGTGATCTAGGGTCGGCATTTGAATCGGGCTGCACGATTATGGGGTAGGGGTAGGCGGGGAGGGGTTGGAACCCGTCCTCCGTCCCCCCCAAAAGCCCCCAGAACAAAATGACAGGCAAATTTGTCTCTCAGAACCCGTGCCTTTACCTTAAAAGACTTACATTTAGGTCCTTACCTTTAAAAACTTGAGTTCCTGATATCCATAATACAGGAAAGAGGCACCCTCTAGTGTGGGATCAGGCATGTCTATTGAGTGTGTTTAAAAAAAACTGTGGGCTCTACCTTTGACTGCTTGGCAAGGAGTTTCGTATCAATACAAGTAGCCCGCTTGTATTAGAACAAAATTCAATCTGAGTATACGAAATGAGCCTTCCAATGTTAATGTTAAACTATACTAGCTGAGCTAAACATACATTTTGATTATTTTATCCGTTTGAAAAGCATGAATTCACATGGAGATAACATGGTAATTTTTGTAGCAATATCACCTATTTTCAGGTTATATCTCTCCTCATAGTCTCCGCTTTCACATATCTAGCGGTGCGTATATTCAGCCAGGTGCATGAATCATACGACTCCGCAATCACCTTCCTGGAATGCGTGACCACAACCATACCTGAGCTACTGGACTTGCTATTCACTTTGGTTCTTATTGTAGCTGCTCATAAGGTTGGTATTTCAGTTCTGATATTTCATTGAGCTATATAATTAGTACGATTAAAGCCGTGTTGGCCTAGTGGACGGTACCCCGACTACTATCTAAAGGGAATGTATGTGTACTAGACAAATGCTGAACATGGTAAAGGAAAGCATAAGCCCATAAGTTGCTAAAGTTATGTGAGGACTTAACTTCCCCATCATCTAACTTTTTAAGTTTAAGTCTTAGAAGTATAAAATTATTCTGAGGAGTTATGAGGCAACTTCGGGATCACTTGGTTAGTAAAAAAACCATAAAGAACAAATAGCGATTTTTCAGAGGAACCTCAAAATGCTGGAAGTCTACTACTTCTACAGCATCACAATACTGGCTGAGTACCTCTTGGTGATTCTGCTGAATTCATGCAACAAGGAGCGGTTCCAAATGCTCCATGACATGATCTTCCACCACTCCTGGCTCGTGGAGCTCGACCACAACGCACTCTTGGGCTTCGGACTTGGAAATATATGTATGTATACACTGTTAAAGTTCAGACATAGTTTATCTACACTTATATTATAAAGAAGTTAAGTTTGCAAGATGGATGAAGGAGGTTATTTAGAAACTTTTCATTCAATTTCAAAAATTCTTACACCAATATTTATAATCGACCTTCAGGTTGGACATAGGTTTTATCCCGTTTAAATAAAATGGCTTTTCGTGGAGACTAATTATACAACTTAAGTCGACGAATAAACGGTCTATAGGATTTTTTGTAAATAATACAAGGCTAATATATTATAGGACCATAGGGTGGTCCTATAATATATTAGCACAACAAAACAAAAGGGTGTTTTTTTTAAACTACTATTTTTATTTTACCTCGACTGTGATAGCAAGTTACATTTATTTTGTTTATACTATTTTCTTTGAAATAATAAGTTCATTATAATATACAGAGTTCCTCATCAAGGAGCATTAAATCACCATATTGTATTGTAAATTATAACACCACTGTACCTACCAGACCATTGTTTATTACTCAATAAACATTTATTTATCATCTATGCGTGGTCCATATAACTGCTGCTTCTATCGATATAATCTTTTTTGTTTCAGGTCTTCAAACTTACCTGATGATGCTGGTGCGGAGTGAAGTTCTAAAACAGAGGGTTGTGAAGAAAGCCAAGCTAGCACGGCAGAAATCCAGCACCAGTTTTCGAGGTCTAAAAACGGGGATGATCCTGACCAATAGTTTAGACAAACACTAACCTGTTGATTTTATAAGTATAAAGATGCACCCAACAGTTATATCATATGTGAATTTTCTGGAATTACGAGTAGAGAGTAGATACCGTGGCTTAACAGCATCTATACCCAGAATAAAACTTTTTGCAAACGTTTTTTTTTCACTAAAGACTTAATAATTTGATTGCTTGTTACGTCACTAGAAGGCGCGTTAAGGTTTTATGGAACGTATGTACGTTCCATAAACATTGACGTCGGGTATTTTCAGTGATTTTTTAAAATTTTAAAATTTCCCCTTTTGGCCTTTTGGCAAAATTTACAAATTTATTATTTATTTAACCCTTAAACCCTACCCATCCCTGAAGAAACGCTATTACTACCCTGGGGACCAGGAGGACCCCTAATATATGTTGTTTTATATTTTAGAATTAAAATAACATTTTTATTGCATCTATTTTTGATTGGGATCAGTAGTTATTCAGTCTCATTTGAACACAAAAAACACTAAATAAAACTTTCTTTGTATGACATTCCTGGCATATATCTTGGGTACGGTCCCCGCACGAGGGGTTTCGGCACATGCCACTCATGATTTCGCTTTTCCGGTCCTTGTTCCTTAGACAGACCACACATCTTCTTTTTGTGGGCAGAATAGGGGTCTGTTCTACCAAAAGACGTTTCTTTTTCAAGATAACTTCCAGGAAAACCTGGAGATGGGTAGGCAAAATTGGCCATGTGAATTTATCTTCTGTTTAAGGGGTATGAATGAAACGAATGAAAATACTTTATTGTACACCTTAAGCAAAAAACAAAATCTTATACTAGAGAAAGTACAATGGGCGGTCTTGTCGCTTAGAAGCGATCTCTTCCAGACAACCTTTGGATGGAGAGGATAGTAAGAGATTGTGAGAGTGGCGGGGGTGTACATAAAATAACAACAAAAGAATATTAACTACAAAATACAATAAAAAATATATATATAATAAATATGTTAAGAGACATACCTATAGATTTACTACAAATAAACATATATAAATACACATTATAATACGTCGGTAAAAGAGAAAGACAAGACTCTGCGATACTATGATGTTTCTGTCAGATAAAAGAGCTTCACACGAGTTTTGAATACGGCTAGAGACGGGGCCTTACGGCTAGAGACGGTAATACAATTTACAGCAAGTTTTTTTTAAATAGTTTTTATTCTGGGCTTGATTGATTGCTCTATTCAGCAGCATATATGAATAAATACTCACTATATTCAAAAGATCGTAAATAATGGCCAAAGACCATCTTTTGGCCCGTCTGGACACGCTATACCGATAAATATTATATTATACATTTTAAAATCATTTTCGTCTTTGAAATATAGACCAACACTCTGATAATAAATTTTAGGTAGTAACCCAACTTATCAGTCAAGAATATTTCGCGAAAACACCTGATAGCATTCACAACGCAAGCCTAACCAAAAACTCAAACGCTGTAAATCTGTCTGTTCTTCAACCATGCATGCGCACAGCTGACGAATAGTTGACCGATTTCGATTTATGACATTACTTAAAATGTTAACAACGTACGTTTCGTTTTTGCAAAATTATTTACGTAAATGTAATTTTCAACCCTAGGACCCCAGGGTGAGGCCCTGGGGTTTTAGGGTTGAAAATTACATTTAAGGGTTAATAAGCAAATATTTTTGCCACCGATAACTTTAATTATGGCTTTAAATGCATAGTCGGAAAAGCGGAAAGGAAGCCGCTGGAAGCTAATCTTATCTAAATCGTAAATTATTTCTCGGAAGTGGTGGGAAGAAGCGCTAGAATTGCTTTGTGCACCTCTACAATACGATGCCCACTCGCGGGTGCCGAGTGCACGTGTTTTGTTCAGATTAGTAGCAGAAATTTGACTCTAGGTACTAAAAAGTTACGAATACAAGCATTATTTTTACACTATACAAATGTATACAAATAGCCTGTTCAAACTGATCGGATAACTTTTGAGAATGAAACGCAAAAGTGTAATAAATAAAGACAATAATAAAAACAGTTCCTGAACAAATCAAGATTTCCCGACTTTGTTTATGAAAACCCCCTTATCGCTTTTTGCTATCGAGCACTGGTTGCTGTTTACCGATTAAGTACTATAAAAGAATACAAATAGAGTTCAATAAGTTCAAACTCATCGCATTAGCTGATACAACTGCACGTCTTTATTTTGCTGGTGAATCTAAATATTACTTTGTCAAAACGATAAGTGTGCATTAAACAACTAAACTGAAAACTACAAAACATACTCAAACCAAACTAGTTTAGTAAACATAAATATGAAAGTAGAATTGCTGGAATTCAAGAGATGCTGTTGCTGTTTACCATTGAGATATGGACTTTTGATTTCAGGGTACTTAAAACTGGTATGTATTCCAACTCCATTTTTTTACTCTAGTATTTCTATCATCTGATCCATCACAGCATAGGATGCTAAATAGGTATAGTTTGTGTTTGCACATTTTGCATTACTTCAAGGTTGGTTTTATCACCAACTGTCAATAGAAAACGTTGTAATAGACAATAGAACGTGAAACGGCTAACTGATTATCATATAGTTATTTGCAATTATTTTGTTTGCCTTGAAGAAAAATCTTTGATAAGAAAAACACAATTTTGTCTTGTTATTTACACTTTAAATAAAATCTACAACAAACTTCCAAAACAAATCACAGAATTACAAAAAGATTCGCTTTTCACTAAAAGACTAAAATCATTCTTAATTGACAAATGCTACTATGATATTAAAGATTATTTAGACTAGAAAGCTAACAAACCTTCTTAATTATAAATAAAAAGTGACGTCAGTAGCTATTTTGACTAATGAAAATTATAACAAAAGAAAAAATGACTAAACCTACTTACCTAATTGTGTTATTCCAAATGCTAGATACATTGATTTACACAAACACACAAAACTTCGGCCTGCCTACCTATCTATTGCTATACCCTTAGACAGGGTTAATGTGAGATACCTACCTATAAACACCACCTATGTACCTACAATGTGAAAGCAATAAATGTATTGAGTATTGAAATATTAATGTTATGAATCGAATATAAAATATAACTCTTTCTTTCTCAGTTGGTTTCAGTGTTATCGCTCGTGGCATTGATTTTTGCTATTGCAGCAGAGCTTACATCAGGTGTGGTTCACGTGCCACCTTTGTCGGTATTCGTGACAGTAGGATTCATCATTCTGGTTATATTGTGCGAAATATCGATGACCATAGTATTACTGGTTGGTGGACATAAGGTAATTAGGTTTATTTTTGTTAAATCAATTTGCCAAGATCAACGAATTTAGATTTTATCCAAAGTTTTTCGCTAGCGTTTTCTGCTTTATAGAAAAACTGGGACGATCGACGATCCTTAATGATGGAGTGGAGTTTCGAACTGGTTTGGAAATTTTTTGGATCACATTTGAATTGTATTTTATTCCTTGTGGTCAAAGTCAAAGTCAAAATTCATTAAAATTACAAGGATCACTTTGAAACGTCGGTTTTTATCTACTGCCTGTTCTTCCGCAACCAAGCCAGGAAATAAAGGCAAGAAAACACATGAGCTACATGGAATTTTCAAAAACTATAAAATGGTTTTTATAGTTTTTTAAATAAAAATGAGCTTTGTACTTCAATGAGCAGATAAAACGACCTCTGTGGCGCAGTGGGTGAAAGTCCGCCTGAGATATAAAAAAAATATCTTTGTCCTTTCTATTATTATTTTTTTTTCAGAAAAATGCGAGGCTCCTGAATGTTTATAATTATTACTCGATTGTGATATTAGTCCTCTGTGCCCTGGCGCTTATTGCATTTATTGTTCATATATTTTTTATGGCGTTTCCGCATATCGGATTTGTACGTACGTTATATTTTATTAAAATGTACTTGGGAATTGGACTTGTGAATATCGGTGAGTTAAAATTTTAACATCTTTCTTCTTAAGAGGCCTGCGTTGGATGAATTGCCCATACAAACGTAATACCATAGTAATTTGTAATTAGAGCTTATTTCCACCATATTATGTTATTATTTGCATTCGAATAGTATTTATCTACGTACCTTGCTATATATTTTTTCAATTTTTTTTACCTAAAATGAAATGTAAACAAATCGCATTTTGAAAATTTTTACGTCATACATGACATGTTTTCTTCTTATTTGTTTCGTATTAAAAACAACAATACCTTACGTAACGTTTGGTTAGGTACATAGATTATATTGTCTAGTTACAGAATAACAACACAATGTGAAAAATACAACAAGTTTTCATTCATCTTTTTTGGTTTTACGGAACACCACCAAATTTATAACAAATTCTGAACGGCTAATATTGCTATCGCGCAAGCACGGGCGGGCCTGCATCAGTCAAAAAGAGATAGATATATTTTTGTACGCGCTTCGAATTTAAGTTATGAGCGCTGTACGCCGGATCCTTAATCAGGCAGTCTTGACAGCTTTGTTGTGGTTATGCTGATACTGCAAGTATATTGACGACTTCAATGGTGTGCGGGCGAGTAGCTGGCTACGACACAAAATCTGCAGATATTTGTACCGGGTCTGGGTGTTGTGGTGATTGTAGATCCTGAAAATAACGATACAGGGAATCCTAGTGTATGTGTACGCTGGGTCTTTATTATTTATAATTATTATTGCTTCAGAAATTATATTTGCGATGCATCTCCATTCAACAATTAGTCACTCTATTAGTAGTTTCAACAACATCGAACATAAAACAACTGACAGACCAAGAAGGCTTGTCATTGAACAAAAATATTTTTTGGTAGTCCAACCTCTTTCTCTTTGTACTGAAGCCACTGTGCCATTTACTTTTTTATAATGATCGGTGGTAAATGTCTTTAGTTCTTCAGAGTCACAAAGATGGCATAGTGCCCAAAGGAACAAAGAAGGAACAGCAATGTACCAATAGAACAAAGTAAAGATACATTAAAATTTCTGTGATCTACCACCAAATACTAAAACGCATCTAAACGTTTAATACATACGTAGTTTTTTTTCTAACATACGGACATACATACGTAGCGTAGCTCACCGCGCACAAATCCTTGACAACCCAAGGTCACTCCGCGAAGCCTGCGAAGACCCCAGGAAACTTCTGTGCTACTGGGCGGAGTTGGGCTGGCTAACTCATTAGCCAGAAACTCCCACACCTAATGAACCAATTAATAGAGTTCGAATGTGGAAAAGAAAGTCCACACACATACACATATATACATACAAACGGACAATTAGAAAATTACAAAAAAAAAGTATGGGGTAAAATGTATATATACCTATATAGTGCTTTCCCAACTCTACTAAAATCATTAGCGTTTCAGCTTTTGGCCTAGAATGTCAAAAATGGGACAAGAGTATAAAATATATATACATAGGATGGGTTCAAACAAAAAAACAAAAAACTCTTCAGCTTTAATTATTAGTATAGAAAATGTGAAAAGTTAGATTTTAAGAAGTTAGTATGTTTATTTCAAATATAAATAAATAAGTAGCTTATGCCTACGGCTTCGCCTGCGTGATACCCAGATAAAAAGTAGCCTATGTGTTATTCTGATGTATAAGCTATATTACTGTAAAGTTTCATTAAAATCCCTTCAACAGTTTATGCGTGAAAGAGTAACAAACATCCACCCTCACAAACTTTCACATTTATAATATTAGTAGGATATTAATCATGATTAATACATTCATTTATAGAACTATGTACCTTCTCGTACATAAATGTATTATTTTACAATGGTAGTATGGAATAAAGAGTATGTAAAAGTATGTAATATAAACCTACCTATGTTCTTGCAAATAAATATCATTTCTTCTATAATCTACGTAACGACTGAACGGATTTCGATGAAATTTAGAACATGCACAGTTCGTAATCTAGAATAACACATTATTTTCTTTGCAGGTTTCCAAGGTTATATGATCCTTGTTAACAAAAGTGAGATCACCAAACTCGAAAACAACAGTCAGTTCAGATTTACAAACAACGCCAATGAAGCCCAGTGTGCGATGGATGAAGAACACAATCAAACCAACGGGACTTATATCAAAAATACAGAAACAGTCGATCAGAATGGTGCCGATGATGAAAATGAGGAGAATTACCAAACGGAAAAGAAACTTAGAGGAAATTAAGCTAGTCAAGACTAAGAAAAAAGAAAGACAAATAAGTAAAATAAAAAAGTAACTCATGTGTTATAATTATTCTAACACCCCGTTCCCGTATTAACAAACCTACATTATAATCATAAGCTCCATTTGTTGACGAGGTCACATACATTTTATTGTTGACAAGACAATTAATGACGTGACAAAGTTGGGATCGGTGGTGCATCCAGTGGGGACTCTTCGTTGCCGAGATTTATATATTTTTCGATCGGCTCGTTAGGGCTTACCGATTTCTCCAAATCGCTCATATGTAAAAAATCGGTAACTTATTAGACATAAGTTCCTACATTATGTAACAATTTCGATACCAAAATATATGAAAAAGACTAACATTTTTTTTTATAAATTTAAATTTAAGGGCTGGTCTACTAATATAAGCAACGTGTAATGTTAGATCTTAGCTGATTCTGAGACATAATTAGTTTCTATGTGAATTACGTATCATAACTTAAAAAAGGTAGAGTTTTCAAGGTATTTTCAGTTAAGTTTGTTAAATTTTTATAAAAGATTATCTGTTTTTTAGAGAGTAGCCCTCACAGGCGATTATTAGTAGTAAGTATTTATAAATTTATATTAGTGTTCTAGGGTTAATATATAGCCCACCCAACATTATGAGCGACGACCTGGAACTTTGTTAGGAAACGTTATTTGTCTATCCATGGGATCAGACGTTGACAACATGAGGATTTTATCTTCGATTTTTATATTGTCTTATTGATAATTCTTATTTTGCAAAATCAATGTTGATTGCAACATTGATTTTGCAAAATAAGAATCCTACTTACTATTAAAAACGTGAAAGTTTGTGAGGATGGATGTTGGTGTGCCCTTTTCAGGGCGCACTGTGGAGGTAGGACCGGGGCGGCTTTTGCTACTCTGGTCGGCTTGCGTGTCCCAATGATCTTCAAGGCTATACCGGCAGGGCTACCCATACTGGTCAGGCTTGGTGTGTGGGACAGCGTTAGTTGGAGGTGGTGCCCTTTTCAGGACGCGGGTGTGGGGTCACTGGTGGAGATCGAGGGACTCCGCCGGCTTGCACGGCCCCACACATGGCCGGGGCCCGGGTGGTTCCTGGGCCACACATCGGGGTAAGATGGTGAATGCTAACGCGACCACATCTTGCCCCACTTTGGCGGGGGACTGTTAACCGGTGGGGTTTTAGTGGGTTTCGCCACCCCCGTGACGGAAGGGAAACGCGAGGGCATTTCCTCCCGAAAAAAAAAAGTAGTGAGCTACTATTAAGTAAGTAGGCACATTGCTACTAGATTTGGTAATTAGCAGTGTGGTAGATATGGTTGTACATATGAGTAAGGTATATATAGCATCCTAATATGTACTGCATCCTTGGTACTAAAAAAATAGTAGGAAGCCAAAAAGATGATAATTAATTTTGTAGCCTGGTTTATCTACGCTTCTACGTGTTATTTATGATCTGTTATCTTTTTTAGCTTCTTAGTCGACGCCAGGTCACAGAATTAAGAGCATTCAAATCAGTAATTTTAAATTTCTGATACAACTAGTCGTCTGTTATTATTTCGTGGTGTAAAACTTATTCGTACAATTGAAAACTTATGAGAGATATTATTTTACTTTATTTTAGGAAAAAATATTTTTTAACTTTTTGTACCTAAGCAAACGATAGCTGTTTAGTTAGAAAAGAAAATAAGGAGAATAGAAATGACATTTAATCTTTGCTTTTGCTTGCCTCAACGCTATGGACTTGTCGTATTCGGGTGTTTTAAACTGGTAGGTACAAGTAATGTTTTTATATAATAATTTTACTCTGTATTTGACATTGATTATCCCTATGTCAGTAACAGAAACTTACGATACCAACGTTACATTGTGACATTTTAAACGAATTATTATACGTGTACTAGCTTCTGCCCACGGCTTCACCCGCGTGGTACCCGGATAAAAAGTAGCCTATGTGTTATTCTGATGTGTAAACTATAATACTGTAAAGTTTCATCAAAACCCGTTCAGTAGTTTTTGCGTGAAAGAGTAACCAACATCAACTTTCGCGTTTATAATATTAGTAGGATAGGATTTCAATCTACTTTGTTTTCAAAGTCGTTTCGCCCCATTTGGCAGTAATCCAACTTACGATCTGGAGGTCGTAGGTTTTTGAACCAACAAACCTGATCCACTCAAAAAAAAATGTGCTCAAAACGGTGGAGGGAACATAGTAAGGAAACCGTCATGGCCGAGAACCAAATATTCATTGTCGAATGGTTAGTTTTCCATTACGCGACGTTGGTCTTGCAACCTGTCACGTGGAATGCTTACTATTAATCGCGGGCATATGCCAAATTGGACGTGCCTCTGACTACCCCCTGCTAGGTATCCTCAAAGATCTACTCACTTAGTAATTAAGTATGTATGAGCGTGTTTGGTTTTTTTTTTCCAGATAGTTGCCTTCATGATGATTATTTTGGTAATTAGTGATATTGATTTCGTGCGATACACGGTTTTGGCTATATTACTAGAGTTCTTCATCATATCAGATATAGCTTCTAATATACTATGTCTGGTTGGTTGTTTTAAGGTAAGATTACCTAAGAATTTGTTTTATTGTGTGAGACGTTACCCTACTAATATCGTAATTATTTTTCAGAAAAATCCAAAGCTCCTTAGAATATACAACACTTATTCTATAGGAGTATTGGTGCTTATTGTATTTACAACGGTATTTTATTCAGCGCGTCCAAGACAGTTACCTATGACTTTATGTGTCTTTAGTAAGTATAGAAACATGCTTTTCTCAAACTGTGTGGAATTATTAACATTAATTTCAAAAAAAGAATACGCGAAGTGTCTTTGTAACGTACCCAGGATCAGTTTTGAATTTGGAACAAAAAACGCGCCGACTATAATGACTAAACTTTTTGAGAGTCTTCATCAGGGTGAGTGGTTGCGACTTTCTCCTTCCGCGTCGCGCCGTGCACTAACGCGGAAGGAGAAAGTCGCAACCACTCACCTTGATGAAGACTCTCGGAATGAGTCGAAACTTAGTCGGTGCCTTCACCGATAGTGCAGTACGTGAAAATTCCCGTTTTTACAATATGAATTCCTGGATTTTACACTGGAGTTCACAATAGTTTTTGGAATAAAAACTAAACTTTTTCTTTGTATGGCCTCATTTGAATTTGATATCTTTTATCTAGCTTGGTATAAATAGGTTGCGTTTAAGTGGCTATATGCAGACGCTTTTACCACAGATGCCTTTACCTTTTGGCACATGCAGTACCTTAAATAAATAAATGGCGGTAAAGCAAAAGGTCGTCTGGGTTCTGTAATTTTGATAGTTAATACATAAATAAAAGTTCCGAAGGTTCCGAAAGTGAAGTGGATATTGACTGCACTCCACCAGATTTAAGAAGCCAAATTACGTATATAGCTAGACATACTGTTATCGTGACAATATTTTTTATTTTTCCAGTTTACCAAGCTTATTCGGTTTGTTTAACTGAAAATGTGATCATCGAACTAAAACATGAGCAGAAAAGAAAAAACTTGGATACTAAAGTACTCAAAGAAAATCCTAGGCCTGGTATTCTAAGAAGTGGTGTGGAAGGAAGATATGTAAATCAGCCGATTGAATCGTTTCAAAAAGAGAAGAGAGAAGTTTTTCTACCAATAGAATTGTGCCATAGTGGCATGTTCCCATCAAACTCTGTTGCTATAACTAATTCAAGATCTTTGGTTCAAGAAGAGGTTGATCGAAGATCAACCTAAGGACTTTTCTTTGTGAGATGTTTTATCCGCTTCTGAAAGCCAATTAACTAGGACTGATACTTACATTTTATTAAAATCTGTAATCAAATTTTCTTTTTATTCAAACCTTGCGATTTGCAAATGATTATTCATTAATTTTTACTTTAGAAGAATGTTCAGTAACAAAAAATGTATGAACCTTTTTCTGTAGACAGAGCACCATATTCATTCCGGGGTTTTTCCAGACTTAACAGCTGAGGTCGTTTACGCTATTAATTAAAAGGTAGGTATGACCGCGCTATCAAAAACCACAGAGTAGATTGATAAAGTACGCTTAGTTCTGAGTAAGTCGTCCTCTTGTTGAGATGTTTAAATTTTATCAGTGGTAATTTTTTTTTCAAACAAAAAATTTAAGCCAAAGAGAAGGTTCTCGAAGGGTCAAGGAAGAATTAGTGATACGATAGCTTAATACAAAAGGAAAATGTATGTGGATATACCTGAAATCCATAGATGCTGCTACTGCGTGCCAGCAAGATATGGACTTTTGGTTTGGATGTACATAAAATTGGTAAATTGTTAAACATCTTCGATCAGTCTATTGAAATTATAAAATGTCTGCTTGTAACAAAGTCTTTCAAAAACTTGTTTGATCTTTGGTTGCAACAAATCAACGGTCAAAGCTAAATCTTTGTGGTAAATAATTCCAAATCTGGGGAATGAATGTTGAGATGTTAGGATTTTTGGTGCTAAGGATTGCCGTGGCTGCTATACCGATTTGAATGAAATTTGAAACTGGTTAAAATTTCACCCAAGTTTCTCGCAGGCGAAAACATGGGTAGAGGCTAGCTTATATATAAATATTTAAATTCCTAGTACCTTTAAAAAGTACGCTATCTCTGAAGTCGTTATAAATAGATGCTTTTGTAAGATGCAGGGTTTCTGTGACATATTGTATCACGGTTGCAATATGGCGGTCACCTCTTCTTATCAGGAAGCCCTGTTTCTAATGAACCCGGCTATAGTTAATTCTGCAACCGAAAGTTCTGAACTTTTTAATAAACTTTTGACAAATTGTATCTATATAGTAAGTAGAAATGTTTTTTTTGTTAATTAATGAACCTGAGTCTAAATTAAACAATAAAGTTACTTCTAAACAAAGAACGAAAGAAAGAAAGTTATTTATTTGACAACAACAAGGCACAGAAAGGACAGGTACACACAGAGAAAATATAAATAAATAAATAAATAATGCTGGACAATCCACACAGCATCATCTAGCCCCAAGCTAATAGATAAATAGACACAATAAATAGCTAAGATTTTAACAAAAGCATAGTGACAAAGAGAAGATTTTTGTGACTTCTGATGTTTACCATTTCAGATGGTGTCCCTCATGACGTTAATGCCTATAGTATTATTATTGATAATGTTCTTCTCCTACATTCTGAGATCAGAGCTATTAATAATAGCTATTCTAGTAGTTCTTGGGTTGGTGTTGGATATCATCATGAATATTGTGGCTCTGGTTGGTGGACATACAGTAAGTGTTAACAAACTTTATTTTTATAACTATTTACTTCATTTACTTTAGTTGTTTCTTTGTCATCAGTGGCAAGTCAGGTTAGTTCCCATTAAAAGTACTAGATGGCACTGTCCACTATTAACAGTTTTTTTTACTCTATAGTGCCACCTGTATGACATTAAAGAACTAAAACATGAAACTTCACTGGTCAAAAAGAAAATATGTTATTGAACTGAGTACCTACTGCCTAGGATTTTAGAGATATTGGGAAATTGTAAATCTGGGATGGTTTAAAATAATACTTTGTCGCTAGGTAAAAACGAGGTAGGTAATTTACCTGGCTTTTTCGTACCTATTTAAACATACCATTTTGAAATAATACCATAGTAGTTTTGAACAAATATCTTTCGGAGACCAACTGAGCTCAGACTTGGTCCTAGCCCGAAGCAAAAAAGTATTCACTCAAGATTTGGCAAAAAGCGATACAGAGAAGCATTCTAGGAGTCAAATAAACTGATAGAATAGAAACAGACCTACATGCTGAAACTGGCATTACTGATGTATGCATGAAGATCGCACGCCATAAGTGAAATGGGCAGGCCATGTGATTTGAATGCATCCATAACGTTGGGCAAACCTGGTTACCTAGTGGGTGCCGAATAACGGACGACGTTGCCGCGGAAGACCAAGATGGCGAGATGACCTGAATGCATTTGAATCCAGTGAGGTGGCAATGGACCGAGTGACATGGAAGAAACAGGGGAGATCTTTGCTCAGCAGTGGTGACATTATCTTACTAATATTATATTGTGTTTTTTACTCTTTCACGCAAAAACTACTGAACGGATTAAGATGGAACTTTACAGTAATATAGCTTACTAGCATCTGCCCACGGCTTCGCCCGCGTGGTACCCGGATAAAAAGTAGCCTATGTATTATTCTGATGTATAAGCTATATTACTGTAAAGTTTCATTAAAATCCGTCCAGTAGTTTTTGCGTGAAAGAGTAACAAACATCCATCCTCACAAACTTTCAAGTTTATAATATTAGTAAGACTACTTTCTCTCCACGGCTTCGTCCGCGTGGTACCCGGATAAAAAATAGCCTAGGTGTTATTCTGATGTACAAGCTATATTATTGTAAAGTTTCATCAAAATCCGTTCAGTAGTTTTTGCGTGAAAGAGGAACAAACATCCTTCTCAAACTTTCACCTTTATAATATTAGTAGGATAGGATAGGATACGTCAGAATAACACATAGGCTACTTTTTATCCGGGTACCACGCGGGCGAAGCCATGGGCAGAAGCTAGTAGGTTTATAAAAACTCTGTCAAACAGGAATAGAGATAGATTCCTCCAACTGAAGGATTCACTCGTTTATGAACATTTATGTACCTACGTTTGATTACAGAAAAAGTTGAAATTACTACAAGTTTACTACAAATACTCCATCTTCTCTCTGATAATGTTCATAATCGTCTTCACAATCATCATGATCACGGATTTGTACAGCATTGGGTTTTTTAACGCCTACCATCCATTTGTATGGCACTACGTGATGTGGTATATAGTGGTAGGACTTGGTAGTGTTGGTAAGTGCCATTATCTTCATCTAGCTGACGTTTTATAAGTTAGATTTTTAGATACCTAATTCACTGCTAAAAAAACAGCTAGTTCTATCCTATAAAATATTTTCCATCTTTTCTTTTTTCAAGTATTATTTGTTTGTATGTTATTCTGTTACGAAGTCAAAGTCAAAGTCAAAGTCAAAGTCAAAGTCAAAGTCAAAGTCAAAGTCAAAGTCAAAGTCAAAGTCAAAGTCAAAGTCAAAGTCAAAGTCAAAGTCAAAGTCAAAGTCAAAGTCAAAGTCAAAGTCAAATTCAAAGTCAAAGTCAAAGTCAAAGTCAAAGTCAAAGTCAAACTCAAAGTCAAAGTTCAAAGTCAAAGTCAAAGCCAAAGTCAAAGACAACGTCAATCCTAACGTCAACGTCACCTCAACGTCAACGTCAACGTCAACGTCAACGTCAACGTCAACGTCAACGTCAACGTCAACGTCAACGTCAACGTCAACGTCAACGTCAACGTCAACGTCAACGTCAACGTCAACGTCAACGTCAACGTCAACGTCAACGTCAACGTCAACGTCAAAGTCAAAGTCAAAGTCAAAATTATTTTTATTCGGTTTTATCTTCCCTCTTACTGTAGTTTAAGGAGGGTTCTTAAATAGGTAGGTTTTATTGCCACACGTTACTCGAGGGCGCTGCAATATCATCTACACTAATATTTTAACGAGGTAAAATTAGCAAGTTTGGATGTATGAGGTACATACTAATGACCGAAACTACCCATCTGATTTCAAAAAATCAATCACCTTTGGGCCTTCGGAATGGGAAAAAACTGTATAATTGTTGGTTGATAAAAAAACAGCCGAATGCGTCTGACTACTGACATTTGGAGCGGAAATCGCTAGATACAATGTATTACTTTCAGTACTTCAAATCTACATGCTGTTACTGCTAAGGAGCAAAGTGCACAAAATAAAAAATAACTGCAAATTCAGGTTCGTGAATCATGCGGCTGAGATGGAAGCCAATTGTGCCATGGACATTGACCGATCTTTTATATGGAACTGTCCTGATCAAATCAACTGTGGATCAGAAGGCAACGGTGAAACAGATCATTCAACATGAAAGGAGTCAAACATTCATCAAATAAGTGCCGAAGATGTATATAGGACTCTAAACTTACCTCATAAGTTATGTATTATTTTTCGATGACAGTTATATGAAATACTACTCGTTAAACTTTGTTTCATTCTTCTAGGACTCCGGTTAAAAAGTAAGATGAGGGAGGCGCGACTTTTGCACAACTTTGAAGCCTTACATTTCCTAGACGAGGGCTTCAATGTGGTTTTTTGAGATCTATCCAATGGCAACACGGGGATCGCAATGAAAATTACAATTCATCCATAACTTTTACATGTACTAGAGGGTGGTTGAAAAAGTTTTAAGTTTTTCGTTTTAGAGTTATAAAAACACGTCTACCAAATTTTATCTCGATTTGTTTCAAACTGAGCTAAAAATCGGGGTGTGATGGGTCGCACAAACAAACACACATTACGAAACTATAAGGGTTCCTCTTTCGCCATTTGTTTTTGGAACCCAAAATATCTTACTGGATGTAAGATTTTAGATACCTATAGACGAATTAACATTTGTGAATTTGTACGGATTAGTTACCAACATGACGCGTTCGTCGCTTTTCCGCATCACAAAAACATCCAATCTTGTGTTTTAAAACATCCAATCTTGAGTTTTAAAACACATGTATGTGTGTTAAAATGTCACCTATAACCTGACAGGTTATAGGTGATAGTAGGTGGTATAGGCACAGATCCACGTTTTGCATTGAAACTACAACGCAAAAAGTGGGCATGTGCCAAGTATAATGTATGAACGTGTCGTAAATTAAAGTCAAGCGTGTCTGTTTTGCTTTTGTAACAATATTACAAATGCTAACCCATTATGAACTGGGTATAAGAACTTTCTTTGCAATATTATTTTAGATATTCTGTGGCTTATAACGCGTCGCTTCGATAACCTAAACTCAATATCTATAAGGTCAATAAAATTATCGCGTAAATTCACAGCGTTTTCCTCAAAGAGTGACACTATTTCTCTTATCATTTAGTTTTATACCGCAACTAGCTTTAGGGCGGTAATCCATCGAACCTAAAAGTAGAGAAATAATAAAATACAGCAAAATTGTAGGGTTAAGTACTCGTTAGTAGGGCTAAACCCGTGTTTTTAGTGTATTTATTGAAATGTATAATAGAGGTTTTAGTTTTATGTTTCATAAGTTCAATATTATGTTATTGGATAAAAATAAAAATAAAATTATCGTGGTTTGGTATCATTTTAGAATATTATCACGAAGTACCACGTACTTTACTATTCTCCTGCTGACGTTTCGTTGACCGTTTAGAAGTTTTTAATGTTTACAGCGCGAAACTCCCGTCTTCTTCCTGCCTTATTTACAATTGATTTATTAAAAGGAACTTCAAGTTCTCGAGGAAAACTACATTGGAACGTTCGGAAGTATGCACTACAGTTTGCAATATTGAATCAAATTGTAAATTAAAATGGACGTTGACATCAGCGCAAAGTTCTGCAATATTATTCCTATAAGATACGGTCTTATAACATGGGCTTTCATAAAAGTGGTGAGTATAATATGAAATTAAATTAGTTTTTTTATTCCAAAGAAAAACAAACACGTTCACTACTGTAACCCCCATTATGGACATCCACGCACACTCTTTCTTCTTTCAGTGTGCGGCTTTCGGTGTTATATCGTATTTACTCCTATGTTTCTACACTATGTTTTTTAAACATGGTATACCGCCCGACCTGATGATGCTTGGAATCATGGTGACCCTGGAAATCGCTCTTATGCTAGACTTGTGTATGAGCGTGATTCTCATTGTTGGTGAGTACAAGGTAAGATTTACAGAGTGGTTTTTGAGATAGGCAGTAAAGGCAAAATCTGTAAGAGAATTTACTCAGGAGACTGTTATTCACTTTCGGAAATATTTTGACCAATACTGACATAAGAAAATAGGCGATTTACACCAACACATTTTATGATGCCATGCGATTGTTTGAATGGTTGATTATGTTCTCAAAAAGACAATTTTAGTCTTCTTTGTAGCAAACAGTTTATCCAGAATGTTTTTTTTGTTAAATTAATGCTATTTATGAAAGGCTATCTATGGTTTTACATACTTTAGTCGTAGAGTTTTAGTAGAACGTGGCTCTATAATAAAATAAAAATAATACCATTCTCGACCACAACAACACTTTCCACAAGGTGAAATTGTGGTGAAACACTTATCTATTAAACTAAAAAAGCCACCATCACCTAACCTAACGATAAAACCTGATTATTTGCAGTAGTTCCTTTGAACAGTTCTGATTCGGAATAACTGTGAATTTTGGCAGAGTTGATTAACTAGAACTAGAGCTTCGATTTCAATAATAAATGACAATATTGGCAAAAATGCACGTAAACCAGAACGTATTTTAAATATTTTTTATGCAAAAAAATGAATGTGTTGTACAAAATTATTTCCATTCATTCATTTAGAACGAGATTATATTAACTTATCCAACCATACGTCAATTTTTGTTCTAGAAAAACTACAAACTGATAACTGTATACTTTCTCTACGCAATCTGCGCGGTCATCGCCGCTATTCTTGTAATATCTTTGTACACAACGTATGAGCTAACATTGCTGTGGGCGGAAGTGGACAATGCGCCGTGGCGGGACTTTAGAACCTTTGACCTGCCTGATGTGGTGAAGCTAGCCACTATAGGAACGGTATATGTTCGTAAGTATGAAGAGACTGATATATACGCCTTTAACACACACAAGGGGGCTACCCCTTGGACAGCAAGACTTCCTGTTAGCGTTAACGCCTAATGACGACCTCTGTGGCGCAGTGGGCGAAGGTCCGCCAGAGACGCAGAAGGTTGCGGGTTCGATTCCTGTCACGGGACAAATGTTTGTAAGATCTGCAAATATTTATTCCGGGTCTGGGTGTATTTCTATGTATAATATGTATGTATTTACAAAAAAAAAGTATATAAGTAGTATATCAGTCATGTAGTTCCCATAATACAAGCTCTGCTTAGTTTGAGGCTAGATGACGCTGTGTGAAAAATGTCCAGCATTATTTATTATTTATTATTATTAATGATTGAATTGTATGGGCATAACATTAGCTGTTGAGATGCCAAGTCTTCTCTTGACGCATTTGCGTTAGCGTAAAAGGATAATACAATTTGAAATAAAGATTTAATGATATCAATTTATCTGTAGACTATCATACGCATTTGATCCAAAAAAATATATACGAAAAGAGTCCCGGCATCAGAGTTCCAGGGTTATTGAAATTAGCGAGTGAATATAACAAATAAATTACTCACTCAACATACACATACATATGTATGTAATATCCCTGTGTCGTGGATATCAGGAACTGCGAGTATCATGGTACCAAAACACCGAGCCCCGGGACAAATGTCTGCAGAACATGCAAACATTTATCCCGCAGCGGGAATCGAACTATTTCGATTCCTAGAAACAGGACTATTTATGTGTTTGTTGAAAGAAAAAGAAAGAAAGTTAATTATTTGGCAACAACAAAGCACAGAAAGGACAGGTACACACTAAACAATAGATAAATAGACACTATAAATACCTAAGATACCTGTTGGGTGTTTATTTATTAATTTATGGCACTTTTTGGGGGAGGCCTGTTCTGTCCATCAGTGGTACTATATTGTGACGATGGTGATGATTTTTGTATAGTTTATATAATAGTTTATTTATTGATAACAAATTATAAAGAGTTATAAGTCAAACTATAAACAACTAGATCATTTTTCCGCAGTATTCGAAGTATACGTTGTCTATCTGCTGAGGATAGAAACTTTCACACTCCGCTCCCAGTGGAAGCTGAAATGCATGGATGAACGTTCCTTGGCAGAGTCCTATGAGGAAACAGAGTAACGTAGCTTGGTCTATCCAACCATCAGAGGGGACCTCGCATCAGTTATAGATTGATACATAATTAACTTTCAACTAATCTGTGGTATCATATTTTTTAAGAATAGGTTAAGCATTACTATTATAAAGCGTATAGTGTGTTGTCATAAGAACTTAGGTTGATACTTTTTAGACTTTATTTAAGTCTCTGACTAGTACTTTTTTCTATAAATGAGTCTTGTTCATTTACGTTCGATTGGCACCACACTAAAGCTGAATGAAGGATCATCAAAAAAATAACCAAGCAGAGTTTGTTGCCTGATTCTTCTATGCTTGGTCGCGCGCGAGGAACCGGCGTAAATTCACTTTAACATTATAGATTCACGTATAGTTTTTAAGTTGACGTTTCTATATGATCCTTGTGATTTCAATGAATAAAAACCTATTGACTTTGACTTTGACTTTGACTTAATAAATAATATTGAAACAAATAAATAAAAAACCAATAGACACAATCATGGTCCTGAGCCCACAATAGGATTACCTGTATCATAGGTATCTTACTTGTAGTTAGTTCCTACAAGTACCGCATTACCGCGTAGTTTTTTCTTACCTTGGGAACATACAGTACACCTTGATAACGTCGAAAAATATTATAAAACTTACATTGTAGAATTTGGAAGGGTGCTAGAAACAGGCAAGTATTTTACTTACATACCTATGAATGTTTACATAATTAGGTTACTTATAAAAATAGGTAAAATTGCTGATGTAAAGAGGCATTGTCCAACAAAAAAAATATAAAGATATATATAAAAATATTTAAAGTCGAATACACTTCAAAATTGAGTGTATATTCGAAGATAAATAACTTGGTTGTCCGGAAAAAATCACTGCTTGGGTTAAGACTGCCAACTGTAGGACCTAAGAGATCTTTGAAAATGTGCATAACATGTTTTACTTTAACAATTTTAATACTTAAAGTAATATCTAAATTGTATTTATTTGCTAGGTAAGGCATCAGCATTGCCTCAGATGCCTGATATAACATAATAAAATAATAGTAAAATACATTTTCAAAAATAAGCTCGGAGTGCAGCATCCATGCCATGGTAAAACTTAAAACCAACTATCATAATAAAATGCGTACACAAAATTTCGTGTCTGTGCTGCTGACCTTTAAAGAGTTCCTTTATCTGGAGCTTATCCTGGATGTCGATATGGTCATGCTTACCATTAAAATGCATTGTCGCATAGGTACTGAAACAACATGTAAAAATTCAACTCCGTAGGATAAGATTAAGTGGTTCTAATTTAGCTTACAAGATTTGACCTAAAACAAATTAATATGCAAACATTGCAAATTAAATAAAAGCTGGTAAAAAGAGTCCCTTTTCCTTATTTTACTTAGGTCCAAAAAGTACCTGAGTAAAATAAGGTTGGCGGATGAATTGTTTCAGTAGAATGATGAACAACGCAATGCTACGAGTAATGTACTGGACTCGAGGGAATCCATACAATTGTCCGCTAGAGAACAATACACAGTTTAATTGAAACGAGTTATTGATATCCTTTATTTTGTTATTTGATCGAGCGAGCGAAGCAAGAAATGACTTGAAAGGATACGCATTTGTATGTGCCTGCGTGCGTTGGCACGCAGGCACATACAAATGCGCATACATACTAAAAAGTTTATCCAAATAAAAGCCAAATATAAGATTAAGTAATCAAAATTATAAAAGTACAATTTTAAACTGACGTTTCTATGAACCTTGTGATTTCCAAGATAAACCTAGACTTTTACTTTGATTTATCCTTGGATAATTTTTTATCCGTTTGTGCTAATTTAAATGAATTTATGAATTATATTTATTTGCAAGAATATAAATATTTAAATAAGTAGATATTATTACATAGCAGTTAGCTTCTCTATATTCGACATATTTTTATCTATATTGCAAATAAATACACAGGATTTATTAAATAAAATTGATAATAATACAAGAATTAAAATACTTTTTAAAATGTCATACAAACTTATTATTAGATGTGATAAATAAGATTAAAATTAAGGAGTTTAAGGAGCACTTTGGAGCGAGTCATTACAAATGATGTCAATCTTATTCTTGAAAATTACTGATGGCATCTTATTCACCAACTATAGAGGAATAAAACACTGTTGTGCCCTAGCGGCGTTAATGATGTAAGCCATTAAATATAGGACATTGTAAAATGATATATTATACGCAGTAAATAATTGAATATTATGGTCTTTCCGTGATCTTTTGATACCATTACCAATTTGTGCTGTGCAAGCACTTTGCGTCAGTTAATATAAGCAGCGTATCCTATTTGCATTCTGTAATCAATGAATTTACGCTTCTCCTCATCATTCTACCAATAAAATAAGTGTTAAAGAGTTTTACTGATAGTTTTATATCTTCAGTCTTGTTTTTAAACGGACCCCGTACAGACACCGTGAAAAAGTGTATGCTTTTGTTGCAACTGATGTCATAGTATCAATACCATTGGTAGTATAGTGTGCTTGTTTGTATTCAAGCCAAGCACGCCATCTAAAAATACACCTCTCCGTCTCTTTCAGTTGCGATCTAGACATTGAATGCGTGTGCAGGCGTTTTGATAGGTATCTATACTGTGTTATAAACAAAATAAAATGGACATTATAATAATGAGAGAAGAACCTCTATTCAGGAAGTGCTGTTTTATCTTACCACTAAGGCTGTGTTTACAAACTTGGGCGTACATTAAAGTGGTAAGTAGGTGCTTGTATAAAAGTTTATCAACTCGGAAGCTTGTTGTGGAATTTTATGCAATTCCGTTGCATGACGCACTTTTTTTGCAATGATGTGTTTTTCGTGACAGATATATTCGTCAGTTTTACGATGCGTCATGCTTATAGTTCAAAATCTTTTTAAATTCATGCATGTTTTATTAACTGTTAACGTAATAGTAAAATAAAGCATAAACTACGGCTAAGTCAAACAAAAAAAAAACATAACAAACATCTCGCATTGTCTAGAACCAAAACAACAATAAATTTTCTGAATGCTTTTTTGTTTTTTAAACAGTAATAAATTTTCAGTTGTTTTTTCAAGTTTCTTACTTTTTTATTTGCATTATGAATTATATTTATTGTTTATATTATATTTAATATATTTTTCCAGGTTGCAGATGTTTTAGCTATTAGCTACCTTATGTTAGTAATAGCTATTCTATACAGCTACGAACATGGCGGATTCTTCCGGGCACTTTCCATATATCATGTACTGGCCTTGGTGGTGATAGCTCTGATAGTCGACGTGGGATTTCTGATTGTTTTGATAGGTGGCATTTTTAAGGTACGTAGATTTAAATAAATTAATAGTAAAAAAAATCCGAAAACAAGCTTTTAACCATAATAAAATGCTTAAAAAAAATTCGTATCTGTTCTTATGACTGTTGAAGAGTCCCTTTATGTGGAGTTAATTAATCCTGGATGTCAATTCAGGTCATGATTAAAAATGCATTTTCATCGAAACTGAACCAACATGTAAAAATTCAATTCCGTAGGATAAGATGAAATGGTTCTAATCCAGCTTGCAAGATTTGACCTAAACAAACATACTAACATACAAACATTGGTCACTTTGATAACTAACCGGAGACTCCAACTTTTATCCTGGAAAATAGCTGGAATGGTTTTTCTCCTCAAAGAGTTCTACTACATCCATAAATACATACAATCTCGCCGGTTTCCCGGAAATTTACACTTGCTACGATCCTGACATACTTCTATGGCTTGATTCGCTCTCATTACATTGTTCATGCAAAGTGCTACTAATCCTTCGGATGTTCAGATGATATTGCTAATATGATAAGAAAATGATAAGAGTGTAAATTTCCTACACTAGCCGAAGCAGCGATCCCTCGCGTCAACGATATAAGTATCTACTTAGTTAGAGCGAGGAACTCAAAGCATTGTCTGGTCACAGGTCTTTAAACACGCAACACAGCTAGATCTCTTCTTCTACATACATTAAACTCTGCTAGCTTATAGTATATTTTTGTTTAAGGCCGTACTGAATAAACGTTTTTATTATTATTATTATTATTATTAATATATCCGCAACGACTGGACCGTATCAGATGAAATTTGAAATAAGTTTAGTTCGTGGTCTAGAATTACTACACATGTGCTACTTTTTATCCGTGTAACACGCGGGCGAAGCTGTGACCAAAGGCTAGTGTAGAGTATATAAACGCAATAAAATGAGCGGTCAAGGAAAAACCCGTGGAAAAAATTGGCATGACCAAGTCCTAAGCAAAATTCTAAGATACGCAGGCGTTATATCATAACTCGGCATTGTTTCAGAAAAGCTTCGCTATCCTTCGAGTATTTTATTTCTATGAGTTCTACGCTATGACAGCCGAAACAGTACTCGTAGTAATAATTTGTGTGAATTTGATGGAAGTAGACACAGCACAAGGCACAGTATATGTAATGGTTGGAGTCCTATATATCTGTGAGTATAATATTGTATCGTAATCTACGTTTTTCCGTAACGTAGAATCAGTAAAGGGCAAGAGATTAAGAAGAATATTTCTCTAGAGCAAAAATTGATGGAGCTCAAAAAATGGTGTGTTCTTTTTTATACTACCAAGGTTGCTAACAAGCATGACCCACCTGTTGGTAATCGGTTACCGTAACCCATAGATGCTTGCCACATCAGAGGTATCACACGCGTCTTGCCGAACCTTGAAAATATTATAAACGCCTTTTTGAAGAACCATGTAGTCACTTAGTAAAATCTCAGCAGCGAGATTATTCCATAACCTAAGTGTTCGTGGGAGGAAGTTTCTCTGAAAGCACATGATATGCGATCACCCAGACTCCTGGAAGTAGTAGGTTACAGTTCTATGTTAAACTATCAAACATGATATTATTACTCTAGGACCTCCATCACTTTTCATGTTAGTTCATAAGCAGCTGAGCAGCTTTTGAACTGAACGGAACCGTGCAAAGTGAGACAGATTTCTTTAAATGAATTCCTAGGTTCAGTGGGACCTAACCATCAAGTTTCATTGCGATTTAATTGAGGCAAAAATGTAAAATCCCGCTTTGCTTTTGAGAAAGCTATAGCGTTTTCATAGCGTCCTTCTTCAGGGACCTAATCAACAAGTCAAGTTTCATTGCGATTTAATTGAGGCAAAGATATAAATCCCGCTTTGCTTTTGAGGACGCTATAGCGTTTTCATAGCATCCTTCTTCAGGGACCGAGCCAACAATTCTTACTGTGAATCAATTCAGGTAAAGAGATCGATTTACAGGTCGATGGGTAAAGATGACTAGTCCCGTTTCGTGATTATAGACGCTGTTGTCATTGACGTTGTCATACAACGAAAAGGTCCTCAAATACAAAGCGGGATTTGTCATTTTTGCCTGAATTGAATCGCAAAAAGACTTGTTGGTTAGGTCCCCGGGCCATTGTTATTCACAAATTTTATTTGGTTTTCAGTGCTTGATCTATGTATTATAGTGACTGTGAAAAGCGAGATGATAAAACTAAGGAACAAGGAGCAGTACGACTTTTCTAGAATGCCGGTCTGTGAGGCTGACGTTGAAGGAACCGGCATGTTCAAAGCAGAAGGAGAATGACTAAGAAATACTTTTTAGCTGACTAATTGGATATTTATAAAAACACATAGTAGGTACTTAATATCTTTCTTGACAAGTAATACTTTAAAAACAAACAACAAATAAACTATCTACAAAATATTAAACTAGTAAAGCTGTTTTCTACCTGTTCTGTTTTATAGGACTTGATACGTAGAAAACAGAACAGTTAAGTAGTTTAAGTCACCGACCGAATATAATAATTTATGTTTCTTTATATATTTCAAATTAGGTCAGTGTAATTATCACATGACCTATATATTTGTATACCTACCTACGTGTTTTAATAAAAATACTAACTTACCATTTAATTTATGTGTAAATTCTATAAATTGTTTTATTTTTTAAATTTTGTAGTATTATTTTGTCCTTGACGAGTAGGTACGTTTTATTCACGGCTCAACAATACTTTTATTTATTTATTATTTTGTAATCATACTAGATTATGCCAATGGCTTTGGTTGCGTAGTGCTAGATTAAAAAGAAGCCTGTGTCATTCTATGTTACAGCCAATACGAAATATTATCCAAACATCAACACTCTTTGCTTTTATAATAATGTTAGGAGTATATTGATATAAACCATTGGGCTTTTAAAGCACTAGATAAAACTTTACCAATGCAAAAAAATTATAGATCAAAGCGCTATTCAACAACAATAAATGCTTTAGACCAGAGGTCTCCAAACTTTTTATCCTAAGGGCCAGACTGATTACTCCAGAAAACCCCAAGATCAAGATCTCATCAGATTAACATACCATCACTCACAAAATTGAGGTATGTCGTCGGTCAGTAAATAAAACATCCGATTAGTATTATGCATAACTAGCTTCTGCCCACGGCTTCGCCTGCGTGGTACCCGGATGAAAAGAAGCTTATGTGTTATTGTCTGATGTATAAGCTATATTACTCAAATCAAATCAAATCAAATCAAATTCTTTATTTGCAAACATAGGTCACAAAGATGGAAGAATGGTAAAGGGTAAGCACCGTACATGTTTTGCCTAGATCGAGGGCATGCAAATATACATATCAGTCAGTAGGAAAAACTAGTTACATTACAGATAAAAAAAAGAAGAATATTGGATTACAAGACACATTAAAGATTAAACTGGTTAAATAATAATTAATTAATACATTCATTGTACTGTAAAGTTTCATTAAAATCCGTTCAGTAGTTTTTGTGTGAAAGAGGAACAAACATCCTCACAAACTTTCGCGTTTATAATATTAGTAGGATAACTTTGGATGATATGATTTATCAAAATAAATTTTAAGATGGGCTAAATATAAGGCAATTCAACAAAGCTTTTGCGGACCAGATTGGTGGTGCTCCCGGGCAGGTGTTGGCCCGAGGGCAGTAGTTCGAAGACCCCTGCTTTAGACAAACATTTCGGTAATCAAAAACTGCACACCGTTGGTGGATTTAATGTGCAGTTTCTAATCTAAACGAATTACTTATGTCGTCATCAAACCATGACTGTGCACTGCATTAATGCAGTTAAAACAATACAGTCTGATTGTATGATTGTATATTCTGCCACTCGCAGCTATGAATATCAAGTCGTCATTTCATCCTGTCTCTTTCAGCCGACCATTGCTGAACATGCGCACTGTGGTTAATTTGTTTTAACTTTGTAGGTAAGTTAAAGAGAAGTGCCAAATGAAATGAATGGTCTATTCTGTAAAGGTGAAAATAATATTTGGACCATATCTATACTCTAGAAATAGACGAAATGTAAGACGGTGCTAAAGAAACTACAGGTTGAGAGTAAAGAATAAGAGCTACAAATAATTGATTTATCTGGCGGAATATATAATGGTGAATTTAAAAACTATGTTAAGTTAAAGGAAGTACAGCTTGTCTCCATCCGAAACCGGAACTAGGGGCAGTTCTCTTTTCATGATTAGGGAGGTTTGACCCTCCGGTCTAACCCCCTGGGCACACTTAGTTGAGTTCATTTAGTATATAATATATTCATTTTATACCATCTCATGGTATATCAGGAGAAAACCAAGCCTTATCTATGTAAATAGCTGAAGCAGAGATTCCTCGCGTCTACATATTATACCTTCTAGGTACAAAAGGTACCAGTAATTCTTATCTACTTTTATGAACTTAAAATAAATTTTGAATGAATGAATGAAAATACTTTATTGTACACCACAAGATAACAAAATAAACAAACACTTTATATAATTAAAATCTCAATATACATTAATTATTTTAAGCATGGATACTTTCATAATAGTTTTTTAATCATTTCCGATAAATTAACATTCTTATAGACCTTTTTTTTGATATGGTTTGATATCAAAAAACAGGTTTATAAGAAACACTTTTTTCTTTTTTATTATTTGTATTTGCTGAAACAATTTGAAAGGCAAATATGAGAACATGGCGTGAAATCGGCTCGTCAAAACGTGATTCAACCTTTTTCCTGTAATATACTGCGTACCTACTCATTATAGTATAGATATGCTTGTGTAAACGTGTGGTAGAGTAGTCTCCCTGAAAGCTAAAAATACTTTCGTTCTTTCTCTTTCAGTCGCCCATAAGGAGTTCCCTCGTATTGTTGAATCGTCAGTCCCTATTATTGTTTTGCGTTCGGGAAACGTAAATCACTTGGGAATTCAATAATCAACAATGATATTTGCAAATGCCGCAAGTATGATGAGTGATGAACAGCCGAAGGTGAATAAGTGCTGTTTTCCTTTGCCACTGAAGCTGTGTCTGCAGACTTGGGCTTACACCAAAATCGTAAGTTTATAAGCTTATTTTCTTGTAGATTTAGGTCAACTGTAAAACGGTTATGGAAAGATTTAAAGAAAAAACCTTTATTCGTGTTTCTAATTTACTGTCAATTTTTATAAAATTATGGGCTCAGTATATCTAGAATCTCATTTTAATGTGTTGCCGGAACGGATTAATTTAGAAAAAATATTTTCTGTTAATTTATGATGCAAAAATTACAATACCTTCATATCCTATTTTTTAATCATCAAAGATCTTTTCAGTGATAGTAATTCAAATTCAAATTCAAATTTATTTATTGACCATTTCATTATAACATATAACATTGGCATGTCAGAGGGGTATACATTCACACTTAAAACTTAAACCTACGACTTTCTGGTCGTGCAAAAATTTAATCATCATTCAGAACTATGACAAAAGTTATCTCAATAATTATAATGTTTTAAAGTTTTAACTGCCAAAATATGAATAATCTTCGTAACTTTAGAGTAGATTATAAAGTTTATTAATTTTCAAAATCGTATCCCGTTGAATAAAATTTTTCTAGACACATTTAAACTAAGATAAATATACATATACACCTGATATATCTGAAGCTACTTTGAGTCATGATACGCGAGTGAAGGCGTGGACAGATGCTAGTCCTACTACTATTATAAACGCGAAAGTTTGTGAGGATGTTTGTTATTTTTTTACGCAAAAACTACTGAACAGATTTTTAATGAAATTTTGCAGTAATATAGCTACATATACGAGTACATCAGAATAACACATAGGCTATTTTTTATCCGGGTACCATGCGGGTGAAGCCGTGGGCAGAAGCTAATAATTAATAAACTAATTGGTTTCCAGATAACTGGACTTTTGATAATGATTACCGGCTCCTTGCCAGTGCTTCTCAATGGATTTGAACACCATATATTTGCTGAAGCCTCGACGCACTCTCTACTAGCTGTGATAGACCTCGTCTTGACAGTCGACATCGGGTTCCAGATAGCTTCGATAGTCGGAGTTCATAAGGTAACATTATTTAAACGTACAGATTAGAAGGTTGTTGGACGTTTTTATTCTTTATTCTATATTGTACACAGAAAATACAGACAAAAAACTTACTTAAAGGACATGTACAAAGGCGAGCTACATATTTTTATATATGTATATTAATTTTATATAGTTACAAAAATGAAACTATAGTAACTGATAGATATATTAAAAATGGTTTCGAACATAAATTACGATAACATAAATTGTCCAAATAAGCTACGATATTTTCGCTCATTTCACCTGCCCGACCAATTATCTTTTTTCTCAGAAAAGCTACAATACTCTAAGAGTGTTTTACTACTACGAAGTATTTGCGATCACAGCAGATATCGTGCTTACACCAGTTATTTTATACATGACGAATACAGAGCATACAAATGTGGATGTCAAGAAAACCGTTGTTATCCTGTTCATTGGATTATTTTATATTTGTAAGTATTTTTTATGGCATATTCTCGAAAATCCCTTAATCTTCTGATCGCTCTGATCGTTTTTTTCTTTGATGATTCATCGAGATCTATGTATTTAGTTCTAAAAAGAGGTGGAAAATTAAGCATAATTATACATTGTTACCCCCAATTTTCGTCGAAGCTTTACCGAAATATTCTAAATCGAGCTCAGAGCGATCAATATTGGTGCCAGAGCGATCTCAAGAAAAAACTTTTTTTTTAGAAATGAAGTTTGGAAATTAAGTACGGTATTTATATTGCAAGTTAAAGCTGGTTAATTATACTACACAGACATACACAACATTATCTGCTGTCAAAATAATAAAAGAACCTAATTGGAAATATGTACCATCGGTTAGTATTCCAATAAGCGGCGATGGGCTTGCAACCTGTCACGTGGAATACTAACTTGCAAAACGCAGGCAAATGCCAAATATAATGTTTGGACCTCTGACAACCTCCTTAATTGGTATCCTCAAAATCTACGCACTGAGTATGTATCTGAGATCTTTCATGGCAAATACAGTTGTGTGTTTTTATTTTTATTTTTTTTGGTATTTATGTAGGTACATATATGACAATCCTACTTTATCCTACTACTATTATAAACGTGAAAGTTTGTGAGGATGGATGTTTGTTACTCTTTCACGCAAAAACTACTGAACAGATTTTGATGAAACTTTACTATAATATAGCTTTTAATAACACATATAAAACAGCATATGGAAACATTCCGATAACAGTGAAAAAGCACCTACCTGCCTTCTTATTGCACTCATTTAGCTGCCATAAAATATCATCTTTTGACTTATGATATGACGATAGTCTTCCACAGACTGTATATCTGTAGAATATCTGTAGAAGACATGAGACAGAGGAAATAACCACTACGTTTAACACGGGATTGGAATATAATAATGATGGTTTATTTTGTTCACAGTGATCGACGTTTGCATTATTGTGAAGGTGAAAAGAGAGATCTTGAAGATTCATCACAAGTATGAACTCTCAAGTTTACAGGATTGAACAAACTGAAATCACTGTGTATACAAGAATTTATGAACAACTTATGTAACCAAATGATAATGTTTGGTATTTTGAAATGTGTTGCCAGGTACACAAATTATTAATAACCTTTTTCTAGCCTTAAGTCTAATAAAACTTTGTTTGCATAACAGAAGCGTATTGAATTTATACTTAGTTATCCAGATGTTCAGACCTTCAGGATTCTACAGGATTCAGGATTCAGACCTTCAGGATTCTACAGGATCAAATTAGGTAAAGGCATATCCATCGGTCATAATCATCAGCATTCCTGGACGCGCATTTTACAAATAAAGCAATGTATTGTGTAATAAAAGTGGCCACAATGAGAATTAATAGCCAGGAGTGGGGACAGGAAGCCACCTATTACACGAGTTCTTCAACGAACCAACTTTTGAGATATCCACTTGCTCACTTGTTTCAACGCGTTATGGATCATATTTTAAAACGTCACTCAGAAATATTTAGCCAATTAAACTTAATGTTGTTACTGTAAAGTTTTCTATGGTGGTTCCAATACATTATTTGGGTATAATGGATTGGTGTAAGTCCAACTGGCCGAAGTTGCCGGTTGCTAGGAAGTGCTGCTTCTGTGTACCGATTCGCAAAGGTGTTATTATATTCGGATATGTTAATTTGGTGAGTATTGTTTTATTTGTGTTTCTGGGCACCGTTACATACTTTTAAAATGTTTATGATTTTTTGTACTTGATCAACCTTATATCAGACTAGCCTCAATTCTGTACTAATTTCACAACCAAGTTTCGATATGTATTCTACCTACGGCTTATTTTCAGTCTAAATTATGACTATTTTCTTAGGAAGAACTATTTTTGTCAGATCGAGACTGTACTTATGCAAACCTCACTCTAATCTAAATTTTTACGATTGTGAGGTTCTTACAATTTTTCCAATATTCAATCGTATGAAGTTCGTTGTTGATAGTTGGAACTAAAATAGATACTCAAGCGTTCACTGTTTATTTGGACAAATCGTCATAAAGTAAAATGCTGACCTGAAGAACATGTTGTATAAACCGAACAGTGACTTTGAATGTTTTTAAATATTTTTTGAATATTAGTACGACTTACCACGTACTATAATATTCTCCTGCTGACGTTTCATTGACCGTTTAGAGGTAAATTACGTGATAAAAAAAATATCATTTAAGAATATTATTAACAAAGATAATTTATTTTTTTTGTTTTAAAATACGATTAGGTTGACTTCACATTAAAATTTGGTCAATTTACGCTTATCGAATCGACGAGCCGTCTTCATTAAAGGACTCTCAAACGGACTGATTTCAATTAGTATGAAGGCTTGGTGATTCGGAACAAAATAAATAAACAAATTCAAAGTCCCTGTGAGTTCAAAGACACTGAATGGTTCTTCTATAGGTTTGGACGCCACTTGTCACAAGCAAGCACTGCCATAATTAATCATATTTACTAACACACATCATAATTGTCGAAAATATCGCGTTACCACCACAACAACAAAAAATACAGACGAATTGAGAACCTCCACTTTTTTTAACCGGTCGAAAATAGCTTGCTTCCTCATCTTCTAGGTGCTAGCTCTTCTTTCCTTGCCGCTGCTAGTGTTTCTGCTGGTGGAACACCTCACTTCAGAACAGACGCCTGAAGATGAACACGTGCTGTTGAACCCAACCGTGCGTCTGCCCGTGACCATCTCGTTCGTGCTAGTTGATGTGATCATGACTGTTGTGCTGCTGATTGGAGCCCATAAGGTAATCAAGTGAATTAGCAGAACTAACAATCCGAAACGGCTGTCAGCTGGTCATATATAGGTACCGAAGAACCGACAATAGTTGGGGTAAAAGAATTCTTAAGAAGATACTGCATCTGAGCAAACGTAGTGAGGAACGCCTTCCGGCTAGGTGGAGCGATGACTTAAAAAGAGACCGCGTCTGAGAAAACGTAGTGAGGAGCGCCCCTCGGCTAGGTGGAGCGATGACTTAGAAAGTCAGTGGGCAGAAAGTGGACATTAAGAGCTAAACACCGGGCTCAGTGGCGCGTTTTGGGAGAGGCCTATTAACAGCAGTGGACTGATGTGGAAGAAGTGAAAGTTTTTTTTTAATCACTAAAGTGGCAACAAGCAGCCCCGCTGTTGGTATGCGGTTGCCCTCGCCTATGGGTACTTGCAACCAGATGAATCACTTGCGCGTTGCCGAACCTGAGAGTTGGTGAAAATGTGCCTGAAATTACCTGTAATACCCTCCAAGCATTACTGCTTGGCGGCAGAAATAAGTATGGCGGTAGGTACTTCCCCGGACGAGCTCTTAAACGACGCTCTTCATTAAGAGGACGTGTTTCTGTTTAATTTTAAAGTGAAACCTACACTTATTTTCCGATTGAGTGAGACTCCGAGGCAGAATGATCGTCGACCATTCCGCCATCTCATAAAAATGCAATACGGAAGCGCCTGTTTAATGTGTAGATAACATTATTATCGTTGCTATCAGTTTACCACAGGCGTATCATTTGTGGAGATACGGTTGGATGTCCACTTATTAGGATCGTAGGAACTGATGATCTAAGCGGACACGTGGGTACAGTAATTACTTACACTATAAGACACGTGGAAAGCCCGCGACTTCGACCGCCTAGAATTCCATATAAACATATCTTGGTCAGTTAAGGATGTTAGTCATTGTTAGTCAATGAGTTAGTCATTCAATGGTTTTGTATATTTTATATTTTATCCTACTAATATTATAAACGCGAAAGTTTGTTTTTGTTACTCTTTCACGCAAAAACTACTGAACAGATTTTGATGAAACTTTACAGTAATATAGCTTATACATCAGAATAACACTTAGACTACTTTTTATCCGGATACCACGTGGGCGAAGCCGTGGGCAGAAGCTAGTGTTATAAAATGCAGAACAAGTTAACTTTTGTAAAGTTTTTAAATCCTTAGAACGTGGCATGTGCCGTTGAAATCTAAGTAATATCCTTTAAATCATAAATTTGCAAAAAGAAACGCATTTCAAACAAAAAAAACTGTATCTTGAATATGGAATCGGGCATCTCAAATTGGCCCTACTTACATACTGTAAAGAAGAAACAAATAACGTCTTTTTTATGTTTTTCTAATCTAACATTCCAAAATTATGGTATATTTCGGAAGGTAATATTGAAGATCTAATTTACATATTTTTTTAATCTAACATTATAAAATTATGGTTATTTCAGAAGAAGGAGGCACTCTTGAAAATAAAGAAATACTGCTGGACATATTCACACAGCATCGTCTAGCCCCAAACTAAGCAGAGCTTGTACTGTGGGAACTACATGACTGATATAATACTTGTACATTATTTTGTAAATGCATACATATTATACATAGAAAACACCCAGACCCGAGACTAATATTTGCAGATCGTACATCTATCATAAATCTAATAATTAACATATATTTTATTAAGTTATCTTACCTCATTTTTTGCAAATATATTTTGCAAATATTGTGTTTATTTCAGAAGAAGGAGGTACTCTTGAAGATCTATTACTACTTTGGTGTAGTGTTTCAGCTCATCACGCTGTGCTTCGATCTAGTGTACATTGATTATCGCGATTACATCGAGAATGCCGTCTACTTTTTCTTCTTAGGTAATAAACACACCATCAATATCTTAAAGATCACTGTTTGTCAAGAACTCTTTTATTCTTTATGTATTTAATGTAATATCAATTTATGTTTCAAAGCAATACCTACTTAGGTACACGTTTGTTCATTTAAGTTCTCACTTACGCCCAAATTATACCTAAAAACTTCTTTTGGGTGTAATTTGAGCGTCTATTGGAAATACAACCATTAGTAAATAAGCAAGGTAATCTTAAGTGACTATATGTGCCAAATAAAACCAAGAATATTGATGAAAAAAGAAAACCATCAGTTTTCTATCAAAAATTGATGGAATGGACATATTAAACAAATGCACTGCAACCTATCCATTCGTGGAACACCACGGCGGATATTTAGTACGAATAAATGACGATAAAACAATCGGCATTTATTCGTACTATAATCCTCCATATAACATTTATAATGAATGCACATAGTCAAAGTTAAAGTCAAAGTCAAAAGGTTTTTAATCATTGAAATCATAAGTATCATACAAGTCAGCTTAAAAACTACGTGATTAAGCTGTCTTTAAGCTAGTCTGAGAAATGGTATCCCAGATAAATAATAATAAATAACAAGAATTGTTCCAGCGGGGCGATCACACTAATTTCCCATGGCTGGTATCATCGGATGGGATGAATCGTATCACGCTATATTGTAAGCTGGATGAGCCATAGATGGACAATGCGAATGAACAAAATTGGTTTCATATTGGACCTTCCGTATTTTGGATGGATGAGCCATTAAAATAAGGAACTAGTGACAAAATTGATTGCCATCTCGATAGCCATGAGTTAGTGTGATCGCCCCGCGGGTCTTTTTGCAATTTAACTAATTTTACTGAAAAAAATATTGATAAAAATCGGCTTTTTTCGAAAAATACAATACATCAGATACATAAAGCCCATGACAAACATCATTTAGGTGGACTCAGCCATCAACAAACCAGCTGATTTAATTGGAAACTAGACTTGTTTTTTTTTAAACTCTTTATAAATAAAATCATCACCTGTATGTACACAGAATAGTATACCAAAAACTGTGTTTAAACTGTGTGCTAATTTTAATTCGAGTACCATGCGAGCGAAGTTATAGCCTACAACTTCGCTCGCTCGATATATGGGCAAAAGAAAGAATCCGTTTAAATGAAGAACATGTCAGGGCAGAAATCAAACATTATTCAATTTTAAAATGGACTGCTAGTTCAAGACCAACTATTTTGAAACACGTACGTTCAAATGATAAATATAAGTTAACATTAAAATATATTTTTTCTCCCGGATTTAGCCTAACAAGAGGTGGCAACCCTAGTTCTACGCAGAGCCTTTTTTAGAAATTTATGTATCACACCTATATTATTGTTTCAGGTCTTAACATCTACCTCCTGTTCCTGGTCTATAATACCGTCCACTTAATAGAGGAGAGTTCGGAGGTCAAGTACATAGCATACCGAGATCAAAGGCTTTAGTCGTCATAACAAAAGGCGCTTTGGCCAAGATACTTTGTATAAGGGGATAGAATGGGGTGAATAGGGATCTAGTGGTAAAAAGCAACTAAATCCAAAGTTGGGCAGGTGGCGTGGTGATGGCCAGTGGAGCAAAGTCCAGACCGAAGAAATCCTGGGCGTCTAGACAAATACCTCACACTTTCTTTTCCTTTCACGCTAATACAACTTCGTCAAGGTAAAACTTGGCAGCCGTCACGTGACATTTCCACAGCTAATGTAATTTCCATACAGTTCAATCTTCCCGCAAGCGTTAACGCCAACAGAAAGTGGTATTTGTCTGGATCCCCTGGGCGTCAATACCTCACGCTTATTTCTCCTTTCACTAACGTAAATGTGTCAACCAAAAGCGAGATGGGTTGATGCCTTGACGTAACAATCGCAGAAAACACGGAAGAGAGACGCACAAAGTAAAAGAGACTAGCAAAAGAAAAAGGAGGTCTATATCTAGTATAGCAGTGGCTGATTCCTCGAAAATGTGTCAACCAAAAGCGAGATGGGTTAGCGTCTTGACGTAACAATCGCAGGAAATACGGAAGAGAGACGCACAAAGTAAAAGAGAGTAGCAAAAGAAAAAGGAGTTATATCCAGTATATCAGTGGGTGATTCCTGGCTGAGATGATGACGAAACCCAATTTCCCCAATAACTTTCCCTTCAAACGACCAATAGGTTAATTAAATGTTATGGCATTGGTAGAGATGAGGATTGTGTTACCGGCTCGTAGTTCCTGAAACCCACGATACAGGGAATCCTAGTGTGGTATATAGGCTTTGTATGTGGCTGTTAATGTATAAAAAACTGAGGTACAGGTTATAGTTATTAACGGTTTTGTAGAGGCCATTATTGGAGGAGTTTTACTTATTAATAATAATAATAATGCTGGACATTTTATCACACAGCATCATCTAGCCCCAAACTAAGCAGAACTTGTATTATGGGAACTACATGACTGATATACTACTTATATACTTTTTTTGTAAATAGTAAACACCCTGACCCGAGACAAATATTTGCAGATCATACAAACATTTGTCTCGCAGTGGGAATCGAACTCGCAACCTGCTCCGTCTCAGGCGAGCCTTCGCCCACTGCGCCACAGAGGTCGTCATATTTAGTTTCTTCACCCCTGGATTCCTATTTACCCAAACCTTGTATTATAATATATGTACCCAAACTAACGGCATCCCTGTTAAATTGGTAGAAACTAGTTTGATTGAACAAGTGAAACTATTTAGTTTTTTTTATTAAAATATTTATTGAAAGTTTGTTTTTGCCTGATGCAACGAGTGTTTTAGGAATAACCCTTTCCAACAATCAACAAATATGTTATTGGTTCTCTTTAGTTATCCTGATGGTTTTTTTTTATTATCATGGCGGCAAACAATTAACATCCTGCCTGTTAGTGAGCGGGGACCTTAGTCTATGAACGCTTGCTATACCAGAGGCAAACACATGCGATGACGACCCTTAATTAAAAAAAAATGCCTTTTTGAAGAACCTCATACTATAGTCACTTAGGAAGACCTCAGCTATGAAATCATTCTATAGTCTGAGTGTGGAGTAGTCATGACGAAGTTCCTCTAAACAACCATCCAGGCTCTAAGGTGTGAGCACTTACTTACTAGGGATTACACATAGTATGAGAATGAATGAAGTAGCCAAGTAGATTTTTTACAATCGTTAACGCTAATAGTAAAATGTATGGGCATTAAAAATGTGATCACGTGATGGTTCGTTACCTTATATTGTTTACCAGCCTCTGCCTACGGCTTCGCCTACGTGGTACTTAGATAAAAAGTAGCCTATGTGTTATTCTGATGTATAAGCTATATTACTGTAAAGTTTCATCAGAATCCGTTCTGTAGTTTTTGCGTGAAAGAGTAACAAACATCCATCCTCACAAACTTTCGCATTTATAATAGTACTAGCTTCTGCCCACGGCTTTGCCCGCCTGGTAACCAGATAAAAAGTAGCCTATGTGTTATTCTGATGTATAAGCTATATTAATGTAAAGTTTCATCAGAATCCGTTCTGTAGTTTTTGCGTGAAAGAGTAACAAACATCCATCCTCACAAACTTTCGCATTTATAATAGTACTAGCTTCTGCCCACGGCTTTGCCCGCCTGGTACCCAGATAAAAAATAGCCTATGTGTTATTCTGATGTATAAGCTATATTACTGTAAAGTTTTATCAAAATCCGTTTAGTATTTTTTGCGTGAAAGAGTAACAAACATCCATCCTCACAAAATTTCGCATTTATAATAGTACTAGCTTCTGCCCACGGCTTTGCCCGCCTGGTACCCGGATAAAAAGTAGCCTATGTGTTATTCTGATGTATAAGCTATATTACTGTAAAGTTTCATCAAAATCCGTTCAGTAATTTTTGCGTGAAAGAGTAACAAACAGTCATCCTCACAAACTTTCACGTTTATAATATTAGTAGGAAATAGGACGATTAATTTGGCAAATTCAATGCCAGACGCATTTATAAAATTAGTGATTTAAAATTATTTTATAGTTCCAGCTAGTTATTATAATCCCGGTGGTTACTTTTTACGCTAAAGCGTAGTGAGTACTACTGTTTTGAAACATAAGTTTCAGGCTGCATTTACTAACATCGCCATCTTCCCACGGTGCTCTACCTGCAAATCCACCATCATCAAGTCTCTTATGTCACGGTGACTTATATAGAGATGCTACAATATTATAGTTTTAACGTATATATAAAGAAGAATAACCAACTTAAACTAAAAAAAATACAGAAAGATTAGTAGAAGGCAATGAAAACTATTTTAAGCTTTAGAAAATAAAGTATCTTTGCAAGGTGATTCAAGCACAATGATTCAAAAGGAGCAGGTCGAGGACCCCATGGCTAAATCGAACCACCCAAAGTATGTACTACGTTTTTTTATAGTTCTGGAGCTAGGGCTGTTTATATATACATTGTTATACATATTTGATTTTGATTTCCCGAGGAAAAAGGTATAACTTAAAGTTAGGAAATAACTTTATGAAACCTTCAAAATAAGCAGTCATTGAACGGTCATGGTTTTAGAAAATAAGAACAAAAATGTATTCCCTTCTTTTGTTTTGGAAGATAAAAAAAACATGTCTTTCAGTCGAATTTTTCAGTTTGATGTCTTACCAAAACCTAACCGAATCTCCTACTTTTGAAATCAAGCAAATTCGTAAGTAAAGCTTGTATTTCGTTCACTATCATAATTTTTATGGATCAACTGGAAAAATCTGACGGAAAAGTTGAGGAGTAATAGGTTAGGATGGTATGGGCATGTCATGAGGAGGGAAGAATGTCACATTATGAGAAGAGTGTTAAATATGAATGTGGATGGAAATAAAAGCAGAAGTAGGCCAAAGAAAAGATGGATGGATTGTATGAAGAATGACATGATTAAGAAAGGAGTGAGTACTGAGATGACGGCTGATAGAGGAGAGTGGAAGAAGAAAACATGTTGTGCCGACCCCACGTAATGTGGGATAAGGACAAGAAGATGATGAACTGGAAAAATCGGACTGTAGATAAGTACATGTCTGGTAAGAACACACAGTTGGCGTTTCCAGGCGATCATCAATATATTATCAGCTCCATAGCAGTTCACGTAAAGAGAGGAGTCGTCAGTTCGTCGGGCTTGCCGGCCGGCTCAGTGATCGAGAAGGCGCGTCGCGAGTTAGTCGCCCATTCGATAATGTCGGCCACAGTGCAAACTAGTTTGAAGTAAGTGATGTACAGCGAAAGTTTTATACCTCCACGCAATCGGTCAAGCGATTCGGGTCATGTTGTGGCATTCATTGAGAAATTTCGCTTAAATTGTTTTTGTTTGTGTGTGGAATTGTTTTTTTCTTTTCTGTTTCAAGAATAGTATTATAATGCGAAACTTCTAGATACGTTTACATGTATAGAATGCAAGCGATGCATTCTGTACCTACGCAGATCAAAATTCCCTATAAATATAGTTTTTTAAGTGGCGATTTGGTGCGTTTTATAAAATTATGTATGTCTGTGTGTTATGATGAAGGCATAATTAATTCATTGTTTCGCCTTTTCTACACAATTTTTACCTCGAGTTTTATTTAATTTATATTGTTATGGTAACTTAATTATAGTCTGTATCAGACGGTCTACTTTTTATTTGTCGTGAAATTCATTTTTGCATGTTTAGCGGATTATAAAATGCGACAGATAAACTTTCGATTTCTGTGTGTTCAACGCGAGCTCAAAACGGTGAAGGGATAAAACGTGAGGAAACCAACATGCTTAAAAAAACAAAAAATATCGAAGGCATGTCCCATCGAGTATCGTTCCAATTAGTAGCGATGGGTTTGCAACATGACACGGGGAATGTTAACTACCTACTATGCAAAACACAAACATGTGCCATGTAACGATCTCTATGGCACAGTGGACGGGATCCCGGTTTCGCAGAAGGTTGTGGGTTCGTTTCCCGCCACGGGACAAATGTTTGTATGATCTACAAATATTTGCCATGGGTCTGGGTGTTTTCTATGTATAATATGTATATTTACAAAAAAAAGTATATAATTAATATATTAGTCATGTAGTTCCCTCTGCCTAGTTTGAGGCTAGATGCTGCTGTGTGAAAAATGACCAGCATTTTTTTTAAATAATGTTTGGGCTTGTCTCTGACTACCCGCTACTTGGTATCCTCATAGGTCTGCGTACTTGGTAAGAATCTTAGGATCTCAATCACGGGGATTACAGTAATCAGCGTGTTTTTTTTATTAATATACAGTCAATAACGCGTACGCGTGTTGAAAATGCTTTTTTTGCAAAATAACAATGCTAAGTCTGCAAAGACTTCACGTTACCACTTTTGCAACAATGCTGAGTCCACAAAGAGTTCACGTTACCACTTGAATAAACAGTTAGGTACCTGGTTAGGGGGAATTACAGTCATCAGCGTGTTTTTTTATTAATTTACAGTCAGTATACGCGTACGCGTGTTTAAAATGTGTTTTTTTGCAAAATTACAATGCTAAGTCCGCAAAGAGTTCACGTTACCACTTGAATAAACAGTTAGGTACCTGGTTAGGGGGCATTACAGACATCAGCGTGTTTTTTTTATTAATTTAAAGTCAGTATAAGCGTACGCGTGTTATTTATTTTTTTTGCAAAATAACAATGCTAATTCCGCAAAGAGTTCACGTTACCACTTGGATAAACAGTTAGGTACCTGGTTAGGTAGATACCTAGGTAATAAAATGGCATCGTCATTAAAAAAAAACATTAAAACAAGTCAACAAGATTCTTGGAAAACGATGTAGGTACCTAAATTTGTGAATAACCCACTTTTTTTGCTGTACGTCTGAAATCGGTTCGTTAAAAATAATTGCACTCTCAGTGGTGTAGCGGGCGAGTAGCCAGCCGGCTGAGATGGAAGAGGTGCGCATTTGATTCCCGCTGCGGGACAAATGTTTGTATGATCTGTAAATATTTGTCTTGAGTCTGGGTATTTTCTATATATATACAATTTGTATGTATTTACAAAAAACGTATATGAGTAATTTAGTTACCATTTGCTTAGTTTGGGCTAGATAATGCTGTGTGAAAAATGACCACCAATATTTTTTATCGCGTTTTTATTTTTAGTAAGACAAGATAAGGTGTTTCCATGAGATGATGCACATATCAAAGAACCTGTGGAGAAAAAATCTGCAGATTCTTTGATGTTGTGTTACCATGATACTCGAAGTTCTTGATATCCGAGATATGCGTGTGGCTGTTTTTAGTGTTGAGTGATTATTTATTTGTTTACTAGTTTCTGTCTGCGGCTTCGCCCGCGTGGTATGTTAATAGTAGTGTATGACCGTCTCCAGGCTTCAAACTATGTCCACCACTTTTGAGTGAATCAAACCAAGGATTACAATTTTCCATACAAAGTTTAGAACTTAATTGCACATCCCCAAAGGGTAGTTTTGAAAAAATTAAAATACGTGTTTCATAATTTATTTTAAAGTTTATTTGTACCGAGTTTTGAGCGAATCAAACCAAGGAATAAAATTTTCCATAGAGACTTTACAACCCTGTTTAACCCTCTTAGGGGTTGATTTTCGAAAATAAGATTAGCTTATGTGTTATTCCAGAATCTAAACTATCTACATTCCAAATTTCATCAAAACCGATTTTGCAGTTACGGAGATACGTGGTAACAAACATTCACACACACAGACTTTCGCATTTATTATATTAGAAGGATTCATACATTACGTTAGCAAATTATTTGTCAGCGTTATTTGCAAGTATCTATTTATAACTACTTGCACACTTTCCAAATTAATAAAGCATTATTACACCCCCAGCCATTATTACAATCTCATTAAATCCTCTCCATCCAAATGTTGTCTGGAAGAGATTGCTTCTAAGCGATTAGACCGCCCATTGTACTTTAAGTTTTTTTTTACGTTATATCTATTTTTCTTATGGTAATAAAGTATTTTCATTCATTCATTTCATTCATTCATTCATTAATTCATTTCATTCATTTTCATATATTCAAAACATGAAACTCGTAGATTCATGATCACAAACTTGTTTGTAGATAGTTGTAAATATCGTTTTGCGATCCGTATCATTAACATTGGCACAGAGTAAGGCTTAAGGAAGGCTCTTATATCAATAGAGGAGGCTTAGAACATTTCCTCATAGCATCCTTTTGGGAGAAAAGACGGATGGATTGTGTGAAGAATGATATGGTTAAGAAAGGAGTGAGTGCTGAGATGACGGCTGATAGAGGAGAGTGGAAGAAGAAAACATGTTGTGCAAGAAAGGACAAGAAGATGATCCTTTTGGAGGAAATATATCCAGCAGTGGACTTTTGCTGTTTATGTTAAAATGAAGCATCTATCAATGCTTCATTTTAACATAAACATTTAAAATTTAATAAACACTATTCAACATAAACACAACACAAAATTTAATGATTTTACTGAATTGAATCCTTGTCTCTGCCAGAGAATGCTCGGTTTATCAAAGTCGCTCACTAATGAATTTATTTATTCAGAGATCTACCATTTATCAACTGCTGTTTTCTATTTGGACTAGTATTACATATAAACAGCATCAGTGTCACCTGTCTACTCCTGGGTTTATTTTTACAAATGGCAGCAATTGTACAATGCTTCTAGGTGAACCTATAAGCGGTTAGTGGCATTATAACGCTGAAATATAGCAGAGACGTGGCAAATACCTAATACTATCCTATCCTACTAATATTATAAACGTGAAAGTTTGTGAGGATGAATTTTTGTTACTCTTTCACGCCAAAACTACTGAACGGATTTTGATGAAACTTTACAGTAATATAGCTTATACATCAGAATAATACATAGGCTACTTTTTACCTGGGCACCGTGCGGGTGAAGCCGTGGGCAGAAGCAAGTACTTAATATTTCTGTAAGGACAAAAACCATGCTGAGAGCAGAAAAAAGTTGTAGAGCTCCAGCCACCTTTAAGATATCACCAGTCCAAAAATGAGCGCCATCTTTTTTCGCTCTATCCCGAATATATTAATATGTATACTTAAAAATAAAATTAAAATATTATCTAAATATTTTAAAATCTAGCCTATCTAGCTAATTAGTAATTTATAATTGACCAATTTTTACAAAATAAAAGTAAAATAGTGTAGCTGGGAAAAAGTTTATTAACACATATCTTACTGTCCCTATTTAAGAAGAAGACACTTTGTTAGTTTGTTCTTTATGTAAAGCACATAACACGACTTTCTCTACATTATCATTTATACTATACTAATAGTTTTGGTCCTTTTGAGCCTTCACTCCACGTCCGTGTTGAGAACTTAGAGCGTGAACATGTTAAACTATTCTGAAACTACTATCGTTTTCATAACTTTATTACCTACTGTCATAAACATGATCTTACAGCGACCTGCAACCACCCATGTCTTGTAGGTTCTAAAGCTCAGATTACATTGTAACTTAACTCTGCAACCGGTTGTCCACTCGTAGTCCTTGACCGTCATGCGGATAGCGTTTGATACGAACCTCGAGGTTTAACAGTCAAAGATCAAGCGCAACCAATACCGTGACACTTTGATTACTGTTTATATTGGCCTCGGTTCTGTAGTACACTGCCTAAACTAAATTTAAACTATCACTCTCTTTTACTGATAGTGTACGCAAGAAAGAGATCTTGCGCTTCGCCCGCGTGGTACCCAGATAAAAAGTAGCCTATGTGTTATTCTAGTGTATAAACTATATTACTGTAAAGTTTCATCAAAATCCGTTCAGTAGTCTTTGCGTGAAAGAGGAACAAACATCCTCACTAACTTTCACGTTTATAATATTAGTAGGATTTATAATTTATAATATGTCCGTGGAAGTACTACCACCATACCTATTTCTGCCGCCCAGCAGTAATGCTCGTATTGCTATGTTTTGGATCGAAGGGTATGGATGCTGGTGAAATTACAGGCAGATTGAACTTTCATCATCAAGTCTTAGGTCTTAGGCAAAGCGCGAGTGATACCTCCCGTGTTGCAATCGTCCATAGGTTACGCTACTCGCTTACCAACAAGTATGCCTGTTTGCCACTAAAGTGTAAAAAAACTATAGCAGAGCATTCGCTAAAAATGTTTATACTTAAAAATCTTCAATTTCAATTTATTTATTTGCGAAACATGGGTACAAGCACCAGATAATACAGTTAAAGTAAGTCCAGCCATGATCTGCTTTACAGCATGCAAAATTTAATACAAGACTAAAGTATAAATCTAAGTTTAAAGAGTCATGAATTCACAATATTTTATGTACTTAATGAGAAGAAAAAAAATATTATATAATTATAAAATGTCAAATTCTTAAAACTATCTACAATTTTACAAAAAGATATTAATTTATGTTTATGTATTTACAAAAAAAAAGTATATAAGTAGTATATCAGTCATGTAGTTCCCATAACACAAGCTCTGCTTACTTTGGGGCTAGATGATGCTGTGTAAAAATGTCCAGCATTATTTATTTTATTTTATTTATTTATTTATACTGTAGTACGCCTTTTGTTATAAAAGTTTCTTTAGTTTTAATTTGAATAAGCTTAATGTATTAATTCCCAGAATGTTAGTAGGTAAATGATTGAAAATACGAGGCGCCATGCAGAAAACACTGTTGTTAAACATTGCTTGAACATTTTTATCTCGTGTATATTATTTATTGTACACACAAAAAAACACTTACAAAAAGGCAAAATTAAATGACATGTACAAAGGCGAGCTAAACCCTAAAAAGAGTTTTCTTCAAGCTAACCTTGAGCTAGAGAGAGTTAATTATAGATGTAGGATCGTATTCGATATATTCCTTTCGTTATCCAGAGAAAACTAGAGTGGAGTAGCGTTCGCAGCCTTTCTGAGAACTTAATGAATAACATTAGTTATTTATTCAAAAGTTCACAACAGCTAAGCGATAGTGAATCTTACAACAAAGAGATTGGTCTTTTATCTTTTTGATATGGCTTGCGCCATTGTTTTCATCATTTGTTTGTGTTGGTTATCAGTTGATAAGCGTAGGTAGGTATAACCACATTGGTATTTCCCATGTTAATTAAGGCTTTTTATTCAACCTTGAGATTATTGAGATTAATAATCTTCATAAAGGCTGAACTAATCGATGGAGGATGTAGAATTATAGGTTTCAAACATTTCATGACCTATAATGGCTTACTTTTTACCCGAGTACTATAAGGGGGTAGACGATATTCATGCATAGAGAATAGGATTCGATATTTCAAGAGTTGATGATTGAACAGAAATAATGGATATTTCTTTTTTTTTGTGATATTAGATTAGAGTAGGTATATTAGACTAGGAAGGTAGAAAATTATCAATATGGTTTATTTGTTTTCAAAAATAATTTAAAGTAGTCTTGTGTCACTTAACTCTGTCTAGGTGATTATTTTAAACAAACAAGGATTAGGTAACTACCTACTTTGTTCTTGTACTTAGTTGTATCAACTATTTAATTAGTAAATGGGTTCATTCTGTAAGAAGCATCAACAAACATTATCTAATTTATTAGAAGAATGTACAGTCGCAAGCGATAGTATACCATATATTTTAAAACTATGATACAATATTTAATTTCATTACGGTACACAGTAAAAACTCTTAAATTATGGAACAATCAATTTGTGCGAAAATCATCTCTATGTAGGTTATATGAAATTTGATACTATGACATCATTTTGAAGTATGCGGAATGTTTATGTACCTACATATTATCGCTTTCGACTGTACCAAAAAACACTCACTTTGTAAAAGGTTTGGTTTAACTTGACAGTAGGTAGGGCTGTGTTAGTAGATACATAAGTCTTCATATCATAATAATGTTCAAATAATATATAATTAGTAAGGATGGCTTATTATAATTTAATTTCTACATTATCTTTATTTAGAAAAACAATTTTACTTTTAGCAAGGTACACAGAGATTTGCCATAAATTAACTATAATATTGACGAACATCAGACTTCTGTACATTTTACCTACGTACTCATAGGTATCACTTTATTTCGGAACAAAGGTCCTACATACTTACCTACACAGATTTGCAATGATGTTTTTGTAATTTCCATCACTCCAGTTAGTTTCCTACAACATGAAAGTTATAAACAAACATCGAAAATAACAGCCGATTAGATAACCATTTAACCTCTTGGTAGCAAACATAAATTATTGTAAATAGCGATAAATGATGTGTGAATCACATAATTTCATCTCAAAGTCGCAATTTTTTTTTTCACTGTTTTCGTGATCTTTGTACAAGATGTTGTGTTTCAACTTTTCAAGATCGTAAGTCATGCCACTCTTTTGGGTTTTGAGTCAGGCTGGTATTCGACTGCTACAGTATGTATAAAATTTTTTTTTAGATTCGAGTAACAATACCGATAATTGTTGATACCGATAATTGTTGATTGTACATAGGCCGACAAAGATCACAGAATATCGCTTTGTTATCATTATCTGTAGAGTACTATGACAAAAGTGATGCGCTTCGGAAAACTTCGTCTATCTTCGGAAATGAGAAACTGGGGATGTTAAAAACTCTGTGCACTTCCAAATAGTACTTGAAAACCTATGGTTATAGAACGTGCGGTATAAAATAATGTACATAGAATTTTTAACGCCCTAGTTTCTCACTTTCCAAGATAGACGAAGATTTCCGAAACGCATAACTTTCCTTACTGTACTATAACGATTTATTTAAAGGAGGTGTCTGTCTGCAAGCTCTTCCAATACAGAAGAATTTCGATCATTGACACATTGAATTGTTTATGCCATCGCGTTCAGTAACTATAGTGTTGGTACTTGTTTATTTGTACGTGTTGTTATGTCAATGGCCGCTATGGGTCCGAAAATTATCATGGAATAGTGAATAAAACATTGTTGCCAACTTTTTAATTCAGTCCGTGTACGTTGATTTTGTATTCACGATTCCACAAGACACATCGATGATTTGATCAACGCCCTATAACATCTGGGCAGAAATAACGGTGTCTTGAAGCTGAGCGTATGATAACTACCATAAGATATACATTATTTATTCTTATGACTCTACCAAGACGTTCTAAGAAACTCGCTTTCTTTTTGGTTGAGTTTTGTTGGTGTGATATTTGGTGCATATTAGACCAGTCAAATGTAATGTCAGTATGAGTTAATAATCAAGATGATGCAATCAGATATTGGATGTTTGAAAGCTTTTTCTCTATCTAATATTTTACTCTCATACTGGTACACAGTGCTATGTCGTGGAAATGTACGTAAAATCTTACACATGTGGACCCGAATTAAGACTTCGAAGTAAGACTATTGTACCACCCTCTGTCCCTTCTAGTTTTTGAACCTTCTGTCCTCGAAGTAGCTTTTGATAGGAACTGCAAATTAATTGGTTCGTTGGATATCCAACATCTTTAGATATATGAGTCAATTTCTTATCCTTTCAAATCGATATGGTAAGCCTCAGATGCCTAAGCTAGACTAAAAAGCCTGTAATATAGGCGCAGATGTCTTTCTCGAAAAGTCTGTTCTGTGGGCCTGTTTTATTCAGAATTAGTGATATGATATGTTTGTCATCACTACCCACAATTACAGTAAGTATTAAGTATACTTGCCGCACCCTGATCCCCGCAGTGAATGTGGCATTTTTTATTTAGTTTTATTTATTTCCGCATTTAATCATAGTTGTTAAATCTTCTTGCAAACTAGGATTTCATCTTATCTGCAGGTGGTGGGATGTCATCTTGCATTGTTTTGTAACAAAGAGTAGGTTGATGACGTGACCTGCAGGTCTCAGGTAGGTACATATTGTGAAGGTTCCCGTAAAAGGCAAGCCTGGGATCACGACTTTGATATTATGTTACACGAGAAATAAGGCATAAATTACGGTAGGACCTACCATAAATATCTATATATTTTTTTAAATATATATATATAAGTAAAGAATTTCTTATCATATAAAATTAATGGACCATCACAAAACTAGTGAGTTGATACAAAACTGAATGATCTCAAGCATAGTTTATAACACATTTCAATGAAAAGCTGAAAAAACTTAAGCCTTAATTAAATTTTATTTTCGTTCTTGATATGTAGTTTATTAAGTTAGTATTATAATAAACGACGATAGGCTTGCAGGATGTCACGTGGAATACTAACTACATGCAAAATGCGGTCATGTGTCAAATATAATGTTTGGATGGGTCTCCAACTATACCCTACTTGTTCTCAAAGATCTACGTATTGAGTATGTATGTATCTGTACTGTGTATTTTATAATACGGGCCTAAAACCGGACACAGGCGTTACAAAAAAACTCACGTTTGTACTAAAAAATACTTAAAACATATTCTAGGACTAGCCGATGTCCGCGGTTTTACTCGCGTAGGATTGGTAATTGATAGGTGCATTAAAAATAACTGCATGCCTTGCACCCTTAAGGGCTTTTTTTTGAATACCCTGATACGTATTCAGTTCTTTTGTATTTTATTTAAGTGTCCAAACGAAGTTTACAGGAAATCGCACCAAGCGTTAAACATTTCTTAAACAAAATTAACACACCATCCTTCACCCTATGAGGGGTAGTTTAGAAAAAATAACGTAACGTCTTTTATCATTTGTACTAAATAATATTTATGCAGAGTTTCAAGCAAATTGGACCACTCGTTCAAAAGTTCCCATACAAACTTGTACACCCTCTACAACCCCTTAGTGGAGTAGATTGGGGAGATAATTATATAAATATTTTATCAATTTTCATACAAAGGTTTTCAGCCCTTTTCACCCTCTTAGAGGTAGAATTTTCCAAATTCCTTTCTTAGGTCACCCCTACACCATAAGAGGGATATGCCCTCCTAGTTTCATGCTTCTAGAACTTATGGATTAGGAGCTGTGCGTTGATCCCCCAGTAAGTAATGGAACAGTTTTATAAATTGATATTCTGTACACGATTGTATATAAAGTTGGTTGTACCAATCATTATTTTGTTCAATACAACTATTTGATTAAAATTCAAGGTTAACCTGAGATTTTGCATTTATTTGTTTATAAAAACAATGATCAAGAGTCATCACAAGACTTCCCGAATCGGTAGAGGTCACGAGATTATATAAATTTTATTACTAGACTAGTGAAACGCTCGCGAGTAGCGAATTTGTTCATGTGGAGGTTTATCCCCTCATTTCCTACTTTTCCTCGCAATGCTAGGATCCCGTATATAATATATGTGTAAGAGGTTGTTATATTCTTTTACCGAAACCTGCGAACAGCAAAATTGTACCTAATGTGTTATATTTCTTAATCGATTTTTATGAGTTTAAGTATGTCTTTTTGGTAGGTTTTATTGCCATACGTTCTATAATATATAAATGACAAAATACACCAGTTATAGAGGATTCTTTATATTTTATCTTTCATAAACATCGAAAGAATTATTTAAAGTTAATTTCCGTAAATTCGCTCATTATTTCTTACTAGCTTCGCCCACGTGTTACCCGGATATAACCTATGTGTTATTCTGATGTATAAGCTATTTTACTGTAAAGTTTCATCAAAATTCGATCAGAAGTGTTTGCGTAAAAGAGTACAAACAGTAACAAATATCCATCCTCACAAACTTTCGCGTTTATAATTATAGTAAGATTACAGAGTTCAGTCATAGTTTGGGTGGCTGTACACTGACCATAATCAGCAGTCAGTCAGTAACAGAACTGGTTGTTTACATTTTAATATAACCTAACAAACTGTCAGATAGGGATCGGGTAAGTCCGTTAAAGTAAAAATAAAATCAACATCTAGACTGGGTTAATACTTACGAGTTATAGCTGTCTCGTTCATTCTATTGTTATGAAAACATCGTCTATTTCAGCGTTCCCTAGTGAATACCTCGATAAAACTAATCTAAAAAACACCCTTGAAATCTCCCAACGAATACAAAACGAATGCAAAAAATTGCATTAAAAGTTGCGTCTCCGTATAGGTATTAAGGAATTCAACAAAGTACTTTGGATTTAAGTTCTTGAACATTTGCAAGAGAGCCAGTGTACAGTGTAGCGGCTCTTTTGCAAATGTTCAAGTCTTATGATACAATTTTCTAAAACAACTCTTGCTTTCGCCACTGCAGCCACCGTTTAGCCTACTTACCGATAAGGGCATGATGTAAAGCAGCGTACACACTAGAGTGCAGTCTATAAAAGCACTCATGGCAATGTTTGCCTAGTTGTTCTACCGGTCAGCTACGTTAAAGCCGCTAAGTAGTTGAATGGGTGACCGTTAGTAGTATTTAGAACTGAGCCTTTTCGTGCCTTATAGAATATTTAAAAATGTGTCGGTCTAGTCAACCACTAAGTAATATCAAAGGGATCCGGTTCGCCTAAACTTCGACACCAGATCTGGGCCTCTACTTCGTAAAACGATATCGACATTATCGTTACGATACGACAGTGCTCCGAATTATTCGACCGAACCCTACTCTCAAAAATGTTCGCAATCTTTGTCGTCTATCGAAAGCATAGACAATATGTATCGAATCTTCGGAACGAATGATAGGAAAATCTAAAGGCTTGGATAATAGACATTTAGCCTAAATCCTTTTGCTTGACTGTTTATGTCACTTTTTAGGCAAAATTATAACAATTATCTATGGAAGTAAAAGAAGTGACAACGTCAAACGTCAAATCAACAAACCCGCCTGTTATTTGAAAACTTTACAAGCTAAATTCTTGTGACAACTAGCCACAGAAGCCATAATTAAGAAGTTGAAGTTGAAGCAAAATTTCGTCGGGGTGAATATTCAAATTCGTTTATTAAAAAGATACTAGTACACACAGCATTAAAGTTTAAAGCACTATTTTAACAAAAAAAAATTATTATTAACAATGAAATAAAAATCATGAAGTAAAAAAAAATAATATAAGTTTACCTTCAAACAAACTTTTACTATGTTTATAATTCCCGATGAAATTATAGTCGGGAATTTTGTTCAAATCTAGCTGGTCCCTCGTCACTTTAAAACGTCGTTTTTGTAAAGCCTTTACCTCGCGGATGGCTTCCAAGCATAAATCTCGCCATTATTCCAAAACAAGAGGCAAATCAAGAGTCCGTAGTGCAGCAGGCCGAGTTCGAATGAAAATAATGCAGAGAGTCCAGTAGGCAGCAGGGCTCGAAGGTATAAAAGATTCGGAGTCCGGTAAACGAAATGGAGATGATTTTATCAGAATACACCATATAACCCGAAACGATAGCATCAAGGGCATCGTTGATAAGTTCGTCGATTGACATTTGTTTCGTTGTGAAATTCAAATTATCCTATCGTTTTTAGTGATGCCGGAGTAGGGTTACGACATCAATTGTCAAAAGTAATGTCGGTCGTTTCCTCGTTCAAATGATAGTCGAAACGATGTAACGTAGAGTAGGTTTAGCACGATAATTGAAGCGATATATCGTTTATCGGTTTGTAGAGTAGACCCCCTAAAATTCGACAAAATCGATTACATTTCGGTGGTTTTCAATATCTACCATTTAAGTGTCAATTTGCAAGAAAATACACTTAAAAATAGATTAAACTATTCCATGACTTAGCTAGGTTTCTAATTAACAGGAACTAAGTTTAGCTTAAAATCGGAAAGGACATTTCGTCGAAAAGTTTGAAGCTCGTCATTAATTTACCAAATATTTAACAATCACCGACACAAAAGCAACTGGTTAGGTAGTAGTTATTTCCTTATGCTTGCTATGAGAACAGCACATGGGTACAAAAGAACAAAAGCGTTTTCGTTTTTTTTTTTGTTTCTTCCTACAATTGTCAATTAGTTATAACGGGCATCTGCAAACTTCGGGACAAAGGACCATCCCGCTATGGTGCACATGTGGTTAGATGATATTTTATTTTTACACCAAACTTGAAAAATCCTACTAATGTTATAAAAGCAAAAGTTTGTGAGGATGGATGTTTGTTACTCTTTCACGCAAAAACTACTGAACGGATTTTGATGAAAATTTACAGTAATATAGCTTATACATCAGAATCACATAGGCTACTTTTTATCCGCGTACCACTCGGGCGAGGCCGTGGGCAGAAGCTAATAATTAATAAATGTCAGTCAAAGTCCTTGCCAAGCCAACGACAGGTGGACAATGAATATTAGCAAAAGGTAAACCTTTTTTATGCTAAAGTCAACCTAAGGGAATTCATTCCGATGTTATTTATTAAATAAATAAATAATGCTAGTCATTTTTCACACAGCATCATCCAGCCCCAAACTAAGCAGAGCTTGTATTATGGGAACTACATGAATGATCCTACTTATATACGTTTTTTTTGTAAATACATACATATTATACATAGAAAACACCAAGATCCCGAGACCAATATTTGCAGATCATACAAACTTTTGTCCCACGGCGAGAATCGAGCCCGCAACCTTCTGCGTCTCAGAATTAGCTCAAGTATATTAGTAAGCTTGTTTAAAAATTCCAGCATTATTTCTGATATCAATATTATAATATATCACTTGTTAGTTCTTTGTTATTTTTTATGTAAACCATATTCATAATAGTTAGATACGTGCTTTAAGTAATTATGATGTAACGCTTAGAGTTTTTATCTGACGAATACATAAATAAAAAAAAAAGATTACATACCTACTCATAGACTTGAGATTAGTAACTACATATACCAAAACGGCTGGTAAGAATTAAATTATGTAATGACTAGCTCCTGCCCACGGCTTGGTCCTTCGTACTTGTATAAAAAGTAGCCTATGTGTTATTCTGATTGTAAATGCTATATTACCGTAAAGTTTCATCAAAATCCGTTTAGTAGTTTTTGCGTGAAAGAGTAACAAACATCCATCCTCACAAACTTTCGCACTTGGTTCGGTGATAAAGTTTTTTTTTGTAGACTATCCTACTGCCCAAGGATTCGCCCGCGTGGTCTCGCAAAGTAGCTGGCGGCGTTCGTAAAAGAAACGCATTCGTTAGACCGTTTTTCCGCTAACTTAAGTTGCAAAATTGATTTCTACGAAACTCCCTTATAGTTTTACGGGATAATATGTGACAGCACATCACTCTATAAGGTACATTCATTACATACAGTACATTCTAAATATAACTTCTTTTTTTATTGTATCAGAGGTTTTGTAGATTACCTCCCACATTCAAACTTACAAACTACAGGTATCTTTTTATAATAATAATAATTAATATTGTATATAATGTTCAGTTGTGGGTACATTATTTACTGAATTACCTGCCGCATTTTACTAAACATGGCCTTAACGCTTTATAAGTTTGTAGTTTTTATAATTTTTTTTTATTCAATTCTCATCTAACAACAAAATAAGCAGTGAACAATTAAAACCTTCATGCTCCATATAATGTCGTAAAAAACGGATGTAAGGCCATCGCCTACGGACCTTTTGCGGCGACAAAGTAACAAAAAAATCGCAATACTGTCACAGTTCTGTTTGGTTCCTCAAACGCAATACAGTCACAATTCTGTTTGGCTCCTCAAACGCAATACAGTCACAATTCTGTTTGGCTCCTCAAACGCAATACAGTCGCTATAATATAGTTGCGATTCAGTTCAATAATGTCGCTTTTTCGTTTTATATACTGAATCAATACAATATGACTGTTTAGCTACAGCATCGCTTCTGTTGCCCTTGCATATGCAACAAGCGATCATATGTATTACTAGCTCTTGCCCACGGCTTTGCCCGCGTGGTATCCGGTTGAAAAGTAGCCTATATGTTATTCTGATGTATAAGCTATATTAATTGAAAGTTTCATCAAAATCCATTCAGTAGTTTTTGCGTGAAAGAGTAACAAACATCCATCCTCAAAAACTTTCGCGTTTATAATAGTTATATGTCGCGATACCTGATGTTGTACCGCCCGCAAAAAAATCGCGAGGTTCTATGACTCTAAAACTACGCCCAATCTGCTCGGAAAGATAAGATACAACTTGACGACCGATGTGGCGCGGTGGGCGAAGGTCCGCCTGCTACACAAGAGGTTGCGGGTTCGATTCCCGCCCCGGGACAAATATTTGTACGATCTGCAAATATTTGTTCCGGGTGTTCTGGGTATTTTTCTATGTATAATAAAAAAATATCTATCTATGTAATGTATTGTATTAAGTATATCAGCTCTGCTTAGCTTGGGGCTAGATGATGCTGTGTGGATTGTCCAGCATTATTTATTTATTTATTTATTTTTAACTATCCCTAAATACAGGTTTAAAAAATAGCCTTATTCCAACGATGTATTTAGCATTCTATTTATGAATATTATTTTATTAGTCCTGCGTCTAGAAATTTCGTGTTTTCAGAAACCATAAAAGGACCTGGAAATGCTATGAATTATGAAGGAGGTAACATCGACCTGAAAAATAAAATATTACTAATATATTTAACTAGCCTCTGCCCACGGCTAGAATCCGGTTAAAAGTAGCCTTGTACTCTGATATAAAGTAGCCTATGTGTTATTCTGATGTTTAAGCTATATTACTGTAAAGTTTCATCAAAATCCGTTCAGTAGTTTTTGCGTGAAAGAGTAACAAACATCCATCCTCACAAACTTTCGCATTTATATTATTACTAGCTTCTGCCCACGGCTTCGCCCGCGTGGTATCCGTTTAAAAAGTAGCCTATGTGTTATTCTTATGTAAATGCTATATTACTGTAAAGTTTCATCAAAATCCGTTCAGTAGTTTTTGCGTGAAAAAGTCACAAACATCCTCACAAACTTTCGCTTTTATAATAGTAGTAGGATAGTAGGATTTTATTTAGAAACCAGAACTCTGCAATAAAACAAAACAATTAACACTTGCAATCTATTTTTTATCGTTTATCCATAATCACGGTCTTATTACACCTTAAATAAACCTGTATACTTTTTAGAGCGACCGCGGGGTACTCAAATCTTTCTGCTGACTCTACATAGAAATGGCGATTTAGCGGCAATTGGACAATAGCACTAGTTTGGCCTTGTTATCATCTCATTTACGTAATAATCGCTCTAATGAAAGATCATCCAGATGGTTTACCTCGTTGGCTAACTACGTGACTATGGTCCTCAAACTTCACAACTAGAAAATATACAGACTCCATCTTGCCTTTCTTTCCGGGCTTGGTCGCAGAGGAACAGGCCGTACATAAAATCGACGTTTCAAAGTGATCCCTTAAAAACTAAATGAATTTTGACTTTGACATACCATCTTTAAAATATGTTAAATAATAAGTGTACTTAGTTCTTCAAAGTTACATAATAATATGCTATCATAATGGTAAGTATTGATAGATAATGGAATAGTTTTTGCAAAATTCATTGTGGAATTGTCTGATAAGATGCCTATAGCTGCTAGCTTCTATCACCGCACCGCTCGCTATCGGCAGGAGGCTCACTCTCATAGAGCCTGGGTGGTCGCGAACCATCCGCTTTTAGAGGAAATTCCTACCGCGAATATGGTTACTGAGGTTATCCTAAGTGACTACAGTGTGAGGTTCTTCAAAAAGGGCGTTTTGATTTTTTTAAGCCTCTTATGTTGCAAGCGTCTATAGGTTACGAGCACCGCTTACCAACAGGTGGGCATACTAGTTTGCCACCTCGGTGGTAAATAGAAAACAGTAAAAACATCGCCAAAAGTGTTGCTACTAATCGTATTACTAACTAGCTTCTGCCCACGGCTTCGCCCGCGAGGTACCTGGATAAAAATTAGCCTATGTGCTATTCTGATATATTCTACTAATATTATAAACGTGAAAGTTTGTGAGGATTAATGTAAAGTTTCATCAAAATCCGTTTAGTAGTTTTTACGTGAAAGAGTAACAAACATCCATCCTCACAAACTTTCGCATTTATAATACTAGTAGGATGTAAGTAGATAGGTACTCGTAAAGTAGATAGGTAGGTACTCGTAAAGTTTTATATATAAGGCACTTATATACCCGTAAAGTATCAAATAAATTAAGCTTGGTATATTTGTTAGCGTGAATTTACGACAAAATTACAATATGTTAAATCTGACTGTGGAATACTTTGAGAGCCGCTTCAGGTGAGCAGATAATTGCAAGATTCAAGGATACCGTCCGATTGTGTAATTGTGCGGAATGCCACAATAGGTACAACTCTTCTAATCATACCTACTATATTTACAGTGTATGCAAAAAATCTGGAAAAAAAATGATTAGAATGGCAGCTAGGGATTGGTTATTTTGTCTGACTTTTATTTATTACTATCACATTTTCTTATGAGTAGGGACACCAAAACGACAATCACAAAGTACATATATACTGTGTAGCAGCATCTGTGAATTTCGCCAAACTAGTATGAAATATATTTATATCATCAGTTTCACTTAGGCTGTTGATCATACGAAAGGCTCGCTAGTAATTTCCATTCGTACAAAATTATATTATAGACATTTTATATGCCAAAATATCGTGAATGGGACAGTTGGAAAGGGTAGACCTCGACGAACTTACTCTGACCAAATTGGAAATGTTCTGGAGGAAGAGAAATCCGTTGCTCTGTTTCTCTGTTTATCCCTCCGCGAAACAGGTATGAGTGTATGAAATCAATATGTAATGTCAATAAACAAAAATGCTCACGATTAAAATTCCCGTGATGGGTATCCTCATATCCAGATTCTTGAGGACCAAGTAGGAACCAAGTAGGGAATAGTCCAATTATAATATGTGTGGTCCAAACATAACAATAATAAAATAATTAGTAATGAGGGGTGGGGGGGGGGGGTGGGGGGAGGATTCCTAGCTATGGCTTTTAGGATACTGTTCTAGTTGACCCTCACTCATCAAAAACGCTGTGATGGTACAAAAGCCATCTGATCTATACTGGGCAAACATTGAGACATAACTGATATTGTCTTTGCAATGATGTAGATAATCACGTAAAATTATTAATAGAAATCATCACTATCAAGATATAAGATACTAGCTGCGCCCCGAGTTTCACCCGCGTAAGTTACGATTCCGTGGGAATATCGGCGATCTAATTAAATTTTAGAACACAAAAGCTGCTATTGTGACTTACCTGTGATAGTAAGATATTTTCCCTCGCGGGCTTTTATGTAGGTAATAATGAGTACTTTAATCTACATGATTGGTAATAAATATGGTAATAATGAGTACATCATTTTTATGTATCATCGCACGCAAAATTTTGCTACTTTGGGTTACATTAATGCAATTTTCTTAATGATTTCTATTTTTTTACATAAATTATAGCCTTCCTGATAATTCAGCTTTCATTTGGTGGTTAATATCGGTCCAGTAGTTTCGGAGCCTATGCGATACAAACAAACAAAAAATTCTTTCCTCTTTATTATATTATTATTATTTGTATAGATAAGTATAATGCAGTTGCCATTGAGTAGGTCGTTAAAGGCAATGATTTTAAAATCAACCGAAGAAATAATCAGAGTTATATGTTGATGCGTGAAATAATCACCTATAATTATTTACTTTCCTCGCTATATTGTAGCCGTCTTTAACCTAGACGGTATTATAGCGGAGATGCGTCAGAAGAATTAACAGGACGATGTATCAATGTCAAATGATTTTGATATAAATTCGCCTATTTTTATTTTTAACAGCGCCGCGGAACATTTTTGTATTATCTGCAAATATTTGTCTCGAGTCAGGGTGTTTTCTATGTATTATATGTTTTTTTTTTTTTAAATACATAAGTAGTATTTCAGTCATGTAGTTCCTATAATACAAGCTCTGCTTAGTTTGGGGCTACACGATGCTGTGTGAAATATTATGTCCAGCATTTTTTATTTTACTTTAGCTCTCGTTCGAATGAACTAGCAATATACTCCTGGTAACCAGGATTAAAGGCGACAGGAAAAAACCGCTTATCATCATGCCTTGATCATAATAGTATAACAGTGGGTAGAGACTGCCTCATCTTGGATATCTTGTATCTGGCATATCTTTCAAAGAAATCAGTTTTCCTCAATATAATGCAGCTGAGGTTGTAAGCAACATGGGTTTATTAGTACCTATATACATATACAAGTACTTATATTACTATATAGGTACTCGTACATGTTCTCCTTCACCACAAATGCATACAAACAAAAACAAACACGCTAACCACCGTATCTTCGATGAGGGATACCGACATCGCCCGTCCGCGCTATTACTTCTTTTGCTCGGCTCCTAAGGGCTATCAGTTATGTTTACAGATCCCGAAAGTTTAATAAAGACCTACTTGACCTACTACTATTGAAAAAAACTCAATATTTGACTCGTACTAAAAATGCGTTTTTCTTATTTGAGAATGCGAAATCATCAATAGCGGCTGCTGTATTCCCCATGGCAGTATCCTCTGGTACATAATCAGTCTATAGCTCTGTGAGGATGGGTAGTCAGAGGCACGTCCAACACTATTTTTGCAAGTAGTTAGCATTCCACGTGACAGGTCGCACGCCCATCGCCGCTTATTGGAACACCAATCGATGGCACATTTTTTTTTTTTATATTATTTTCAAAATCTTGGGAAAACTTACAGCTATAAGTGTTTAATATGCCTGAATAGACCAATGCATATTGGCTTATTAAAAGTTTCCGCAGATAAGTACTTAGTATAATAGCAAGATACAAAGAAAGTTGACGACTATAAACATAAAAATAACACGAAAAAAATAGTTTAAGCAATAAAAATTAAATGGATATGTAACATAATTAGCTTCACACTTGAAAAAATTGATCACTAATGATAGTGCAAAATAAGTCTACCTCACTGTTTTTATTTACTAGAGAATTAAACAAGAAGCTAGAAATAGAACAAGAAGCAAGAAACTCTGTAAACAAATGCATTCTGCCTATATCTTGTCCTTGAATTTATAATGTCTTCGAATATATAGTTCTAGGTCATGACGGTTTCCTCACGACGTTTTCCTTCACTGTTTTGAACATGTGTTGATGCGTACATATATTTTTACATTTTTTTTTAAATATAACTAAACTTTCCTATTTACTTACCTACTCTACATTAATAACACTAATTATCTGCACTTAACAACAATTCCTCAACTCATGGAAATAAATACATAGGTACTCTACCTGCCATTCTTTGATTCAATCGCTGATTACCATCAACCACAGTGACATACAGACGTAATCATAGACCGTATATATACGTAACTATACATAAGCTAGACATAATCGCCATGTAATCTTCCTTCTCCGGTAACTGGGCTGTGAGAAACGCGAGATATAATGACAGATTACTAAGTGACGGTTTTTGCAACATTATCTAGCTTTTGCCCTTTTATTACACACGATGCAAAGAACGGCAAAGTCAAAATACGATTTAATAAAAAAAAACATATATTTTTCACTAGTTGTTGCCCGCGGCTTTGCCCGCGTGGTATGTTAATAAAAGTAGCATATGACCATCTCCAGGCTTCAAACTATGTCCACCAACTTTTGAATGAATCGAACCAAGGATTACAATTTATACAAAGTTTAGAACTCTATTGCACACCCCCAAAGGGTAATTTTGAAAAAATAAAAAATGCGTGTTTCATTATTTATTTTAAAGTTTAAGTGTACCGAGTTTTGAGTGAATAAAACCAAGGAATATTTTTCTCCATAGAAACTTTACCACCCTGTTTAACGCCCTTAGGGGTTCATTTTCGAAAATAAGATTAGTCTATGTGTTATTCCAGAACCTAAACTATCTACATTCCAAATTTAATCAAAACCGGTTTAGTAGTTACGGAGATAAGTGGTAACAAACATTCACACACACAGACTTTCGCATTTATTATATTAGTAGGATTCACAAAAATACTAGGGACACATTTTGTTGTCCATATTTTGTACATTGTCAATTCAATTCTTTGTTTATGGCCTTTACGGGTTAAGGGGTCCGCAATTTCGCCTATATCACTTTGCAAGTTAGGCCTCTACACGAAGGAGAATGACTGGTAGTGAGAAGAAAGGACATTGTACATTGTCACGAACCGACAAAAGAAATATTTAGTATTTTCAAAGTAAGAAGATGAAGTATTTTCATTTATTAACTCATTCATTCAAGAAATCCTTTTAACCACGCTTGAAACCTCCAAACAGTGCTCTGAATCATCGATGAGTTCTTGTTTTGGTCCTTTGTAAGCAAATGTTTCTTGTTGTTTGTTCAAATGCGGCACCTACTTCGAAATCAACTTACGCAAGCTCACATAGTCGGAATTTTTAGGGACTTAACTTTTACAAAAAACTATTATGATTTTGTGAGTTGTTTAAAAAATCATGACTGTTTCATTTTTAAAAATTATTTTCATAACCATGATCATTTCAAAAGTTTTAGGGACTTAGATCTTTCAATTTAAATGTGTCCCAAACTTTCCTGATAGTATTATCAGTTCCAGCCCTTTCCATGCGACTGGTGGGGATTTTTTGTTATCTCGAGGCAAGTAGATTGCCAGTTTCCTGTTTCAAGCACTATCGCATCCAACATGCAACATGCAACATATAAAAGATCATGAAAACAATAAACTGACTTCTTGTCTAGATAACGATTAACAACAATAATAACAGAATGTAAGCCAAAACGTCAGACCAATGTTGAGATAACTTCTTTATCAGTAAAATAATAATGCTGGACATTTCACTCAACATCATCTAGTTCCAAAGCTAGATGGTATTTATAATATCTGTGTCCAAAGTAAGCAGAGCTTGTGTTATGGGAAATACATGACTCATAATACAACCTATATACATTTTTTCTCTGTAAATATACACATAATTATAATGCATAGAAAATTCCCAGATTTGAGACAAATATTTGCAGATCATACAAACATTTGTCCCGCTGATGAAGTTTTACTTGAAACTGATATGATCACACTCATGAAATACTGTTTACGGCTGACCACTCATCACTCATCATACCGACAGCCTGAAGATTTTCCTCGCTATGGAGATTTTCTGACTCTGGGAGTATACTTTATTAATAACTAGCCTCTGCCCATGGCTTCGCCCGCATGGTACCCGGATAAAAAGTAGCCTATGTGTTATTCTGATGTATAAGCTATATTACTGTAAAGTTTCACCAAAATCCGTTCAGTAGTTTATGCGTGAAAGAGTACCAAACATCCATCCTTACAAACTTTCGCGTTTATAATACATATTAGAAGCTTAGAAACTCCCAGAATGATGACCTTGATATGATCCTGTGCCATCGATATTGTTAGAGTCGTTTCCGAGATCCTGTGCGGACTAAAGGGCCGGTCAAACTCAAGTCGCAGTAGTGGCAATCAAAAGGAAATGGTTATCAAAGTTCGCGTTTATATCAATACATCCCTCGCCACCGCCACCGCCAAACAAATTCATTGAATTAAAGAATGAAAAACATTTATTTAGCACGACATAAAAAACTGCTAACCCTGCGCAGTGACGTCACTGCCATAAGCAAACACTACTCTCAAGAAATTAACATGAGCGTATTATAAATGTATACTTTTTTAAAACTGTATTTTTGTAATTATCTAAATTACCTAATACATTCATTTATAACAGTTATAAATAAATTTTTAAAAAAAAATGCATACGCGGCTACTTAGGTGATTATTTACATAAATAATTTTAATAAATGACTATAATAATTAATGGACTAAATATATAAACCTGTTGCATGTATTAAAATCCCACTCCTACCCAAATAATATACGTCGTAGTATAAAAAATGCTGATAGGTATACATAGATCTCGTGACAAGATGAAGCGTCTACACATTTTACAAGCGGTCCGTAATTAGAGAGTGTTTGGCCCAATCAAAATGTTTAATCTGTGGTTTGGCCAAAGATTCCAACTGATCTAATTGTTTTTCCTTTCAGAGACAAAATCAAGGACTCTATAGAAATCCCTATCCTGACGAGATGCTGTTTTTGTTTTCCACTGAGACGAGGTCTCATGGCCTTTGCATACATCAATTTGGTAAGCGTTCGATTTAATGTAAATTCTATTAAAACCACTTCTCTACAGATATATACAACAATTAAAATAAGGTAACAATTAACATAATATATTTAGGGTCCAATCATTCAATCTTTCCGCAGGCGTTAACGCCAACAGAAAGTGTTATTTGTCTAGACACCCAGTTATTTCAACCGATAAAAGTTGTGTTTGTGCGGATTCAATTCTTGCTGCGGGTCAAATGTTTGCGAGTTATGTATATATCTGTTACGGGTTAGGGTGCTGTGGTACCATGGTGCTGATATCCATGATACACGGAATCCAATGTGGGGACAGGACTATGTTATGTAAACGTTAAGTTTTTATAATTTTCATATAAAAAAAAGAGTCAGTGCCCCATCCGAAGGACCAAGGTTGCGCGATTTACTTTCGTTATAGCATTCTTCGTGGGAGGCTTATGCCCAGTTAATTTAACTAGGCGTTTATTATGATGACGATCCCTATCAGATTTTGCTACGTTTCATTATGTTACTAAATTTGAATGTGGTATAAATCAGGAATATGGAACTAATCTATTTTTCTGGCGCGTGATCACAGAGCTGAGGGCCTATGCTGATACAAATACATTCAAAACTTGTCAAAACGATAAGAATTTCATCAATTTTTGTATGGAATTCTTGTCGATACGGTCAACTTTTTGAGATGTTATAAACTGAACATAGACCCTATGGCATTTGGCAATGCTGTCAACATTTTGGAAACGCGATCATCTGGTAGTGATCTGTATCTGACCTATCTAAGTATATATAGTTTTTTATTCTATATTTTTGTATTTTCATATTTGTCCATAGTTATCATGTGTATTCTACTTCTTATAAATTTAAATTTCATACAAATTTACAAACTCTTTAATATCTCTCTACATAATTTAAGTATAGATGAAAAGTTGTCTTCGAATATTGCAAAGAAACAACTTCGCCCTATGATGTAATTTAGTTGCAAAAGCTGCCAGGATATTATCACATACGGTTAGTACTACTACTTGTTAATTGAGCTAAATACCATCTGGCTATTAGCTAAACTACAGAACTTATTCAAAGATCAATCATCAGTGAAGAAAAATCAAAGTGTAGCACTTTAGGCAAGTGTATACCCCTCTTAAGCTATTTCAACAGACTTAAAAATTATTAAATTGAAATAGTTAAAGACCTACCAGAGTTACCTAGTTTATTCTATGTAAAAACGATACCTGGGTAAGGACCTGGTGTTTATATTCATGGTTTCATGATTTATGTACTAATTAGGTACCTATGTACCTACTTACTGAAACAGATACCGCGATACCGGGACAGGTGGGTACAGCCGATACCTTCCTGGCTGACTTAGTTTGGTTGGCCAATTGATTTTTTGGACCTATATTGGTGTCATTATCGTTAGGGACTGCGAATAAAATGGACTGCAGGTCCCTAAAGACACTTTCAAATTTATATTGTTTCATTCCTAGAAGGGACCGCCCACGCCCACTGCTTTTATGGTTCAAATTTCAATATTAAAAATGGCAAAGTATAGTCAGAGACAAAAATGTTTAAGTGTTACTTTTTGAATATTATGTCTGTTATTTTATCAAGTTATATACCAAAAAGGCCCTTTTGTTACCATGCACTGCGTCTGAGCAGAATCCGAAATAAAACGGAAGGAGAAAACGTGGACCTATTTCGGATATAACATGGACTACATCCGATCCAAATCCGAGAAAATAAGGATGTTACTTGTAACATTGGAACACTTACTGCCGTATTAGAGATTTGTGGACTTCGGAAGCAATCTCGAATGAATTTTAAAAATACTCACACAAATTGCTTCTTCAGCATTTAGACGACCTCTGTGGAGCAGTACCTAGGTGAAAGTCCGCCTGAGACGCAGTTAGTTGCGACACATTGCGGGTAGATAGTTCGATTCCCGCCGCGGGAAAAATGTTTGTTTGATCTGCAAATATTTGTCTCGAGTCTGGGTGTTTTTCTGTTTATAACATTTATGTATTTACGAATAAAAGTATATATAAGTAGTATACCAGTCATGTTGTTCCCATAATAAAAGCTCTGCTTAGTTTGGGGCTAAATGATGCTGCGTGAAAAATGTCCAGCATTATATTATACTAGCTTCTGCCCACGCCTCTGCCCGGGATAAAAGTAATCTATGTGTTATTCTGATGTATAATAAACAATGTTATTATAAAGTTTCATCAAAGTCCATTCAGTAGTTTTTGCGTGAAAGAGTAACAAACATCCATCCTCACAAACTTTCACGTTTATAATATACTAGCTTCTGTCCACGGCTTCGCCCGCGTGGTATCCGGATAAAAAGTATAATATTCTGATGTATAAGCTATATTACTGTAAAGTTTCATTTTAATTCATTCTGTAGTTTTTTGGGTGAAAGAGTAACAAACATCCATCCTCACAAACTTTCGTTTATAATATTAGTAGGAAGTAGGATTTTTTTTGATAAGATAACCAATTGTAGGACAATTGTATGTTGTGCATACTATTTATTTAGGTCCTCAATATAGTAAGTTATTATTATTTTTATTATTATATAATAACGTACTGTACCTAACTTGTTTAACTAACAATACAGTGTCCGTAATAAACAACTTTTCTTCCCGTGATTCCAGATGCTGACGCTGACCGCGACATGCTTCCTCTCTCTCTACATCTCCATCATCAGGAACTCCTCGGAGGCAGACAAGGCGGAACTAGCTTCAGAATACGTCAGGCTCATTGTGGACGTCATCGGATTGTTGCTGGAACTGGTGCTATCTGTCACATTCATCGTGGGCCTACATAAGGTACTTTGAACATTTTTGGTCTTTCAGTCCTGGGTGAAGAGAACGGGAAAAGAAACTGTGCATTTAGGAGGAGCTACTGTGCAAGACGAAGGAGCCGCTAGAATCCTACTATTATTATAAACGCAAAAGTTTGTGATGATGGATGTTTGTTACTCTTTCACGCAAAAGCTACTAAACGGATTTTAAAAAACTTATACGCGTGCGAAACCGTGGCAGCAGCTCGAAGACATAAATAGGTGCCTTAAATAAATAATTACAATCTTAGAATCTGAATGTAGAGAACGAAAAAAAATGTAAAAGAGCTTGTCCGAGGAAGTTCTACCATCCTCGTATCATTCTCGCATTGCTGTGTTCAGGTTTGAAGGGGGGGTTGAAATTGCAGGTATATGAGTCTTTTCACCCGTTATGGCCTAGAACGAAAAACTCAAAGACATGGTGTCATCCATTAGTACCCCAATAAGTGGCGAAGAGCTTGCAACCTCTACGTGGAATACCACTTGCAAAACGCGGACATGTCCCAAATGTAAAGTTTGGGCATGCCTCTGACTACCCCCTTTTGGTATCCTCAGAGATCTACGCACTGATTATGTATCTGAGGATGGCATCATGGATAATAGAGGTACAGTTGTGAGCGTGTTTTTGTATTATGTGTATCTATTTGAATTTAAATACTTTATTGTATACAATAGACAAATATCAAAACATACAAAATCTTATTTTTATTACAGTACAATGGGCGGTACGATTGCTTTGAAGCGATCTCTTCCAAACAACCTTCGGATGGAAAGATTGTATTATTGTAAGATTGTATTATTTTTTAAATTAGTTTTTTTTAATTTTCAGAAACACGTCCTGCTGATGAAGTTATACCTTTACTTCGAGATTGGGTACTCTATCATCGGATTCATCTACAGCCTCGCTTTCCTCACCAAGGAGTCGGCCAGCGAACTATTCCTTATACTCTTCCAACTAAGTAAGTTTCTATTACTATTCAAATCATGGAATTCAAATTATTTATATAAAAATAATAAATAATGTCGGTCATTTTTCCACACAGCATCATCTAGCCCTAAACTCAGCAGAGCTTGTTTTATGAGAACTACATGACTGATAATACTACTTGTTTACAATTTTTTTTGTAAATACATACTCGTATATATTATACATAGAAAACACCCAGACCCGAGACAAATATTAAAAGAAATATATTCATTTATTCATTCAAATATACATCAGCTTAGGTCTTACATCAAAGTAGCTGTAGGGAAGTACATGGACCCTGTAAAGACGCTACAAGTTTTATTCAATAGTTATTTAAAATGAGATAATAATAGTAACAGAATCGTAATCATAAATGTCAAAAAATACATTAAAATCAAATTAAAAAAAGAAAAGAGCCGGTGCAGCGGCTGATTCGGCCGAGGATCTTAAGAGGCAAATATAGAAGTCTCGACAGAGCTTACTTATTTAAGCCTTTTGGGGTTGAGACTCTGGGTCCGTGGGGAACCGGGGCCCTTCGCGTTTTCAAAATTATTTCAGGGCGACTGGTCGAAGCTACGTGTGCTCAGAGAGCTGGCTCTTATATGGGTCAACGCATTAGCATTGCCATTCAGCGTGGCAATGCGGCCAGTATTTTGGGAACGCTTCCGTCTGGTAGTGATCTGGATCAGTTGAGCTATCTATAGATCGTTTGCAACGGTATTTAGATGGCTAGCTGTTTCATCTGTATCTTTTGTATATACCTCTACTGCCTTGTAAATAGTTGTATGAATCAATAAAAAAATTGAATATTAAAAAAAAGAAAATAATCTTACTTTATAAATTGATCTAAAATAATGTCAGATTAATAATAATTTAAAATCGCATTTATAAAAATAATAAAATCAATTATCATTTTAGGATATTATTAAGACTGTAACACGTAAGTACTTTATTATTATCGTACTTTACTATGTTCCTGTCTCAATCACGTGGTCGCGAACGATGCTCATGTGGAAGGACCTCTAAACGATCAAAACGTCAGCAGAAAAGTAAAGTACGTTGTATAGTCATAATAATATCCTAAAATATTATTATTCACGCCCGTTTTCTAAAACTATATGTGAATAGAGAAACAAACGGCATATTGATAGATACAGGGTGGGTTTTTGAGGGTTTTTTTAACGTTAATAATTGATGTAGCCACATGAAATTGTTCTCAACTTTTAGAGATAATGGCCATCAGATGTCCAAAGTACTAGAAATGTTATAAAATTCCAAAAACATTCCCATACAATTCGTATGATATGAGATTCCCACTATTCTGAATAGACTGGCTGCTGCAAAGAAAACTGGTAGCGAAACTGACTGACTGGTTGCCAGTGAAGACTTGATTACTAATAATAGTATTTAGGCCAAATTTACTCATACATAAGCGCAGCATAGTGGGCTATGGAAAGAGCTATGCTCGAAGTTTCACTGCGTGATAAAGTCCGAAACGAGGAAGTCCGTAGAAGAACTAAAGAACTATCAAGTTAAAGTGACAATGGACAGGCTATTTAGCTCGCAGAGCAGACAACCTCTGGGAAAGAAGGGTTCAAAAATGGCGGCCACGAACCGAATGATGCAGTGTAGGAAGGCCTCACACCGATGGACCGATATTTCAAAGGTTGCGGAAAAGCGGTAGATGGAGGTAGCTCACGATCGTAGCACTCAATCGATGCCACTATATACCTCTAGATAGTTTAATATATTTTTTAAGTCTCTAATTATCCTAAATTTTGTTTCCTTTCCAGTGCTGCAAATTTACCTGGTAATCTTGATTTGGAGCTCGATAGTGAAGATGGAGCGAGACGGTACAGTGAAATATACTCGAGATCGGGATCCAGTGTAATGTTTAACACTTATTTTCGTTTTATCCTACATTTTATTTTGTCCATTTTTGTAGAAGTCAATGACGAAATTGAAACTTAGTGGTAAGAAATAACCGAAGTATCAAAAAATACGGCTAGTTTCCACAATTTTGAGCTGAATAATTTCGAATGTTCAGTGCACAGTGCCTGCCCAGGTATGGTGGCCCTGAAAAGGGCTGATCATAAAAGCTTCTAATATTCCATTGAAACATAAAAAAGACAGAGACTTCATTATTCATAAGGTAGTATTTTAGCTGTATTTTTTTATATAAAAACGTAGGTGACCAACCTGACGTTCTAATGTTTGAAGAGCCAGAGTTAACCAAAGCTGAATGGGAAGGGATACGTGTAAAATAGAGAAATATTTTGCCGATTCCTCTCCACATTGGTCGTTTCTGCCTTTATGTGTTTTTTTATTTTCTTTATAGTTTTGTGTTTTGGGTAAGTACTTAGTAAAATACACGGGAGAGATACTTTTACAGTAGCGTAGATGATTTTTGAATAATTTTATTTCAAGTGGGAATTGTGAAGTTCAAGGACCAAATTAGACCAAACATTATAAATACTAAGATAAGTTTTCTTTCCAATTTAGATTAAATTTACTCAGGGCCAGTGTCCATCATAGTGTCATTCCTTGAGCAGATGACTGATTCTGCTTAGTATAAACACTTGCTCTTAATTTAATGTATAAAAGATTGAACCAATTTTTAAGACTTTTTTGGAAAGAAATACGTGTGCCTTAGAATTATATGTGATTTTAACGAAATAAATACAAGTTGGTACACTTATAATCCAAATAAATAAGAAGGTAAGGTTAAACCTATTTTTACAAGGTAAGAAAATTGATAAGTAGTTTTTTACTATGATAAGTTATATAAAATAGATTTTGTGCCTATGTAATTGGTTTAAGAGTTTATAAGATTGTTTTAAGAAAGCTTTGTATGTACCTAATTACTCAAATAATTACTTTATTTTACTCAAAAGAAGTGTTGTCTCATCCCAGGTCATGATATTATTATTTTGATTGTTATTCATCCAAATCGATGCAGCCGTTACGAAGTTTGCTTACAAACATTCATACATCCATACATTCGCATTGTATTTTTTATTAAGTTGAAGTACTTACCATATTCGTAGTAGGATTAATTACTTATTTCAGAGGTATATTTAAAATATCAACCAACATCAATAGTTAAAATATTGCAAATCTTGGAAAGATACTATATCATTTCCATTTATATTTTTATAGATCTTCATCAATTCACTAATTTATGTCTTAAAAAATATAAAAATGTCATAAAATGTATATATTTATATATTTTTGTAAAGGATTTTCAAAATAATGTTAGTTACCATTTTAGATATAAATTATTCTTGGACGGCATTGTTGTAAAGTTTTATAGACCAAATAAAATGAATGAGTTTATGAATTGTGTTTAATAGAGAAACATATCAAAATTACTTTGTCTCCTAGTTCAGACCTTAAAAAAAGAAATCACTAAGTACATATTAGTAATAAATAATAAAATGATCAGTTTGGTAATTTTATACAAATAAACAATTAAGTCGGCCTTTTAGGACGTATTTTACAAAAAAGGCGAGGTTCTTAATTAAGTTGTATTTTTTTTAAATAATTTTCGTACATACTCGTAACATTTCAAAAAACCGTCTTCCTCACGTGCTTACGTTATTTTGCTCACTCGGGATGACACTCTTTCGTATAAGAATCAAAAGTAAAATAGCCCACAAAAGATGATAATGTATTTTGAGTTTTATGGGAAAAGTAGAATCCCTCAGGAATAAAACTTTTATGGGACCTCTTCGGGAACATTTTCTATCCAACAACAATCATCATTGGCAAAAATATCAAAGAAATAAATATTAAAAAGTAAAAAATAAAAATTATATTTATAAGTATTAAAAATTATACAACATTATATATTACTGTCATATATTTCGCCACGACTTTTATATGCATTCAGAAAATGACTATGGCGTTGTATAAAATTATTTACACCACCTTTAAACAATTTCGTGACAAGTTAAGAGTATAGAGTAACCTTGGGTTAAGTTCATAATTTAATATCAATGAATTTAATGTTGAAATTGTTCCCCCTTTTAGTATAAATTGGGTAAATCAAGTCAGAGTTGTGTCATTGTAGTACTTAATCATCATCATTTAAGCGCTGTTGTACCAAGTGTCCTGATGGACGAGGGTCTTCAGACGCTCTCCATCATATCTTTCCTCATCCATCTGCTTGAAGTAACTCGCCACCAGCATCAGCATGTAGAATCTTAGTACTATAAAATTTAAAATAAACATTATTTCAGTTTTTGGCAACTTTTAAAATTTTCACATACACAATATTCTAGCTACTGCCCACGGCTTCGCCTGCGTGGTACCCGTATAAAAAATAGCCTATGTATTATTCTGATGTATAAGCTACTACTGTAAAGTTCCATCAAAATCCGTTCGGTAGTTTTTACGTAAAAGGATATTTCGACCATAATGAAATAAGGTGATTTAATTTTAGTTAAGTACAATTTTTGTGACGAGAATACTTAGGCTGCAAGAGGCGTTGGTTCGATTCCCGCCGTGGTTTTGCAGGATTGTAAAATTTTGCTTATTAGGTCTGGATTTGGAAATTAAGAAAAAATGGTGATACCAACTACACAGCACGTTATCTACGCCGACTGGAAATTACCTAAAAACTTACAATAAACTCTAGAATCACAGTGCGTGCTATGACAATTGGTATATGTGCGTGGATTATTACAGGAATATTATTTAGACAGGAAAAACTGACGGTAAAATTTTCACAATGAAGAATTCATAAATAGTTCAAATAACTAATATGTAGCACACCATCAAGCATGATGTTTTTTGTTTAGACAGATGCAAAATCAGACTACTCTGGTTCAAATGCATTCAGATCGTCTCTCCTTCTTTTCCTGGGCCTTCCGCGGCGTCTTCGACTATTTTCGGATGCCCATTGGGCTACGAGTTTCGCCCAACATTCTGGAAGCATTCGACGCGCGTGACCTGACCAGTGCCTTAAGCATAAATACGCTTAAGGCACTGGTCAGATCACGCGTCGAACGTCGAAAGCGGCATAGCTGTGGACCTAAAGAGGTCCACAGCGGTTTTCGAGTGAATTTTGGTGTGAAGCACTCTTTAATGCAAAATCACTTACAAAGGCTCAAAAACTCCAGTGCATAGATCAAGACAGAATTTCCTCCGGCGTGTTGAATGAAGTTCATCGTAGTGAAGTAGATAAACATCATCAGATATACGATCACTTGGATCGAGGTCCACACGATCCATGGGCGCATGAGCTGAGACTTTTCCTGAAACGGTAGGTTAATAGATCGATATAAATCTTTATTGCATACACTAGAATTAATATAAGAAACTGAGTAGGTACAATAGTTAGTTAGTAGTATCTTCAGATTCAGATTCAGATTTGTTTATTTGCGAAGCATGGCTTACAATGTGTGGTAAAAAATAAAGTAGGTACAGCCATGGTCAGCTCACAAGCATGCAAAATTAATAAATGTCATTATCATCTAATAATTACTTAATACAAAAATAAAAAAATATTTAACATGTCATGCAAATGAATAAATTTAAATGTACAACAACAACAGAATATTACAAAATAAAATAAAATAAAAAAGTGATGATAATTCAACTCATTTAAATTTGTAGGTGAGATATTCATTAACATGGTAGTACGCCTTCTGCACGAGTAATTAATTAAGTTTTAATTTAAAATGATTAATTTGGCCTATTTCTAAAATACATTTGGGTAGATGATCTTAAAAAATGTGTTAGGTTTCTCTAGGTTTTCGAATTGTTACTGTATTTCAAATAAAAATGTACACAAACATGAGTAATAAGTAGATAGGCATTGAAATTAACAATATAAACTATACTGTTGGTACATAATTATTATGATGCGACCGCTCACAAGAATAAATAAAACCCAGAAGCCTTGCTTATGTTGACTGTACTAAAATACTTCGTGGATGTAGTGGGAATATTTTTTTTAATTTAATAAATGCTGCTGGATGTGAGTGGCAATATTTTTTGGATGTGGTGGGAATGACCCGGATAACGGCTGAATTGCGACACCGATAAAACACTTTACCTATGATCTTTTGAACTAGGTAGGTTGTGGTGATAAAATGGACTACAATAGTTAATAAAAAAAATTGCCTATATTTACCCTAAAGAAAAAAAAATTGGTATTACATTACATTTCATTGTCATTATTTATATTCAAGTCGTTTTTGTCAGTTGTATATATGATTGTTTTTTTTAAATTAATTGGGGCTATCCATTGCTGGATGAAGGCCTCCTTCATCTCTTGCCAGATGGTTAATTTCATGGCCTTTGGCTTTTTTAGGAGGAGCGTGAGCTTGTATTGTTGTTAATTGGACTTGGTCACATTTTATATCCAAACGTGCCGCTCTGTCAGAGTATCCAGAAAAGTTTAAAATATTTGTTTTCAGGTATTTTTTGATCATGAAACCTACGCCATTTCTCGCTTTATGCTCTCCATTATTGAAGGATATTATAGTCTCTGTGTTCTTTTATTTGTTGTCCTGCTTTTTTTGTTTCCGAGAGACCGATAATATCCCATTTAACATTTTTAAACTGTTCTCAAGTTGAAAGATTCTAGTTTTTTTCTAAGAGTGACTGTACATTGCCACAATGGTTAGGTTGTAGTTAATACCTACCTGCCTAATAGTTAGGCAGGTAGGGACTAAAGTAGTTTTTTCCGCGAAGGCGAAGTGTATTCTGGATCCGGAATGAAGCGAATGATTCGAATCAAAATAATAAAGATCGAACAGACACAATAGTTCTCACCCCATACTAGGATTCCCTGTGTAATAGGTGCTATGAGGACCGTGTTTCCATAACACGGTCCTCATAGTTCCTGATGCCAGGGGGTCTACTCTACAAACCGATAAACGATATATCGCTTCAATTATCGTGCTAAACCTACTCTACGTTACATCGTTTCGACTATCATTTGAACGAAGAAACGACCGACATTACTTTTGACAATCGATGTCGTAACCCTACTCCGGCATCACTAAAAACGATACGATAATTTGAATTTGACAACGAAAAAAATCTCAATCGACGAACTTATCAACGATGCCCTTGATGCTATCGTGCGCGTTATCGTTTCGGGTTATATTGTTGTGTTTTCTGATGAAATCATCTCCATTTCGTTTACCGGACTCCGAATCTTTTATACCTTCGAGCCCTGCTGCCTACTGGACTCTCTGCATTCTTTTCATTCGACCTCGGCCTGCTGCACTACGGACTCTTGATTTGCCTCTTGTTAAGGAATAATGGCGAGATTTATGCTTGCATGGAAGCCATCCGCGACGAAAAGGCTTTACAAAAACGACATTTTAAAGTGACGAGGGATCAGTTGGATCTGAACAAAATTCCCGACCATAATTTCATCGGGAATTATAAACTCAGTAAAAGTTTGTTTGAAGTTTGTTTGATTGAATATTTTTTTTTTACTTCATGATTTTTATTTCATTGTTAATAATAATTTTTTTTTTGTTAAAATAGTGCTTTAAACTTTAATGCTGTGTGTACTAGTATCTTTTTAATAAACGAATTTGAATATTCACCCCGACGAATTTTTGCTTCAACTTCAACTTCTTGATTATGGCTTCTGTGACTAGTTATCACAAGAATTTTTGCTTGTAAAGTTTTCAAATAACAGGCGGGTTTGTTAATTTGACGTTTGACGTTGTCACTTCTTTTACTTTCATAGATAATTGTTATCGTTTTACCTAAAAAAGTGACATAAACAGTCAAGCAAAAGGATTTAGGCTAAACTTCTAGAGGTATTATCCAAGCCTTTAGATTTTCCTATCATTTGTTCCGAAGATTCGATACATATTGTTTATGCTTTCGACAGACGACAAAGATTGCGAACATTTTTAAGAGTAGGGTTCGGCCGAATAATTCGGAGCACTGTCGTATCGTAACGATAATGTCGATATCATGGGACTATTCAGGCCCTATGTGAAAATATAAGCGCGAATTCAACCTTTATGCACCCAGCCATAAGGCGAATGCCGAATGATTGATTTTGGAGGACTGTTCAACCCCCGACTATGAATTCAGGCTTAAGTGGAAAACGCTTAAGAATATTCTACAGCCTTGGACTTCAATAGAATGGGTGCCGGTGAAATTACTAGCACATGAGTTACACATAATGGTGTAACCATTGTGTCTCAGGATTGGCAGCGCGAGAGGGATATATATAGACGACCTCTGTGGCGCAGTGAGCGAAGGCCCGCCTGAGACGCAGAAGGTTGCGGGTTCAATCCCCGCCTCGGGACAAATGTTTGAATCTGCAAATATTTGTCTCAGGTTTGGGTGTTGTCTATGTATATTGAGTATGTATTTACAAAAAATATATATATAAGTAGTATATCAGTCATGTAGTTCCCATAATACAAGCCCTGCTTAGTTTGGGGCTAGATGATGCTGTGTAAAATGACCAGCATTATTTAAAAAAAAAGTGTTACAAGCGTCCATAGGTTACGGTAACCGCTTACCGCATGCTTGTTGGCTCCTTTAGTTACATAAAAAATAGTTACCCTCAAAGTTCCGACGAGCATAAGAGCAGTAAGGAACAGCGTCACTAAATGGATGATGGTGACAGTGACAGCCATCCCAAGCATGACCATGGACTCCGCATTGTCTGAGCTGACGCGGCGAAGCAGCTCGTCTACCGCCGCCGTGCACTGAGCCAGCGACAACACTGAATATAACTGGAAAGATAAAGAATACTCCCAGGTGAACAAACAAAAAACAAACACGCTCACAACTTCGTTTCTCATGATAGACATCCTCCGATACATACTCAATGAGTGGATTATGAGGATACCAAGCCCCTAGTTAGAAACATGTCCAAACATTACATTTGGCAAATGGCCGCGTTTTTCAAGTAGTTAGCATTCCACGTGACAGGTTGCAAGCCCATATCACCGCATATTGAAACACTATCTGATGACGCATGCCTTCGGATTTTTGGTTCTAGGGCATGTCGGTTTCATCATCATGGTTTCCTTCACCGTTTTAAGCTCGTGTGAATGCTTCGCGATGTTCTCCCAAGAAACACGGCAAACCCGTTTCAGATACGAGTATGTGTAATCTGTATTTCTGTAAAATACAGTTTTTATTTTGCTATTAGAGCTTCTCTCGTCAGCTCATCTGGCTGTCCTGAAACTGAACTTAGAAACAATATATACTTAGAAACTATAATGAAGTCTTATGATGTCAACTAAATAATATACCTTTTTGTAACATTTTTGTAACATTTTTGTAACATTTTTGTAACATTTTTGTAACATTTTTGTAAAGCCAAAAGTTGCCGGTTTTAAAACCTCTAGTGGAGTTTTCTTGAAATTCGCTTGCCAATCTAATTGAAAGATAGACGGATCCGAGATAATTAGTTAGATGAACTCTTTACTGTGAGAAATTAAACAATTGGCGGCTCATCACTAAGACCTGCGATGTGTTAACAACGATAATTGTGATTGTGTTAAATTTAACATCCCTTCTTCGTATCGGTACTTACAATTATGAGCAAAGCCGATATGATGCAGCCAAACTTCAGCGAAAGGCAGACGAAGCTCTTCTGCCTTGGAATATTCTCCATTGAAAATGGGAAGTCTAAAAAAAACAAAACAAGTCTTAAAGAAGTGCTGCAAAAGACAATGAAACACAACAAGGGTTTAATTTTTTTGCAACATAATGATTCAGATTCAGATTCATTTATTTGATCATAATAAATAATAAAGTTAAATTATGTTCTACCATATCAATTAGCATGCAAATATCAAAATATACAAAACTACCTTCTGCCCACAGCTTCGCCCGCGTAGTATCCGGATAAAAAGTAGCATATGTGTTATTCTGTTGTATAATATTACTGTAAATTTCATCAAAATCCGTTCAGTAGTGTTTGCGTGAAAGAGAAACAAACATCCATCCTCACAAACTTTTACGTTTATAATAGTAGTAGGATATTACTATAAAGTTTCATCAAAATCCGATCAGTAGTTTTTGCGTGAAAGAGTAACAAACATCCTCATAAACTTTCACGTTTATTATAGAAGTAGGATTATCTCAAAAGAAATGTCAAAGTTTTAAATAAATTATCATAAAGATATACTTAACTTATTTTACTTAATAGTCGTAATACCACAGCCCCGATATACATAGTTACAATCTAGTTCGATCTAAAACATTCAGTTCAGTACAAACATTTTACATCATGGTGAAATATCCCGTTTTTAATAAAAAATATTTTAAATGTCATTCCATAATTTTTTGAAATGACATCCTGAAGATTGCGGAAAGATGGACGAAGACCGTTTCCAATGGCATTACTATTAAAATGCTTATTTCTTAGCAGTGGTCTTCGGCAGATGATGATGGTAATATTTAAAACACGATTTTTTTAAACATTAGAGATCAATTTTCGGGGATTTCTTAGGGGGATTTGTGGAATAACACGGACCAGTGCACTAATCTACATCATTTCTGAGTATGAGCTCACTGACCCCAAATATTGACTATCGTCGTTGATAACATTGTCAAACAAACATCTCTTATTGTCTTTAATTCTATGTAGTTCATTAAATATAAAGACTTCATTATTCATCTGTTTTGTATCGTGTCTGTTACAATGGTAGGTATAAACTTTATCTTTATAATGTAATCGTTGAAAATTATAACAAAAAAATAAGGAGATAAAAATAGACCACAACTTCACTATTATTTCTTCAATAATACTTTGCTTATGTCTACAATGAAACCCGAAAACTGTTTCCGTTGTCTGTTTTCAAAAAGGTGGTTTTGGGAGTTTTTAAAAAACTATCTCGATCCCGCAGCTGGGATAAATCTTAGTAATGTTTTACTAGCTATGATAAAATACTGTTAAATTACTTCACCTCGACAACTCACATCACTTTTTATGCTTGCAATGTTCATTGCACACATTATTTATAATAATAAATTCATTAGGTTACTTACCTCCTTTACCTATAAAGTGTTGGCACACTATCTCTATTTAAAAACTAAAAAAAAAGAAGTTTGTAAAAATAAAATTATAACTTACTAGAATACATTTTTCCTTACTCCTCTAAATCACTTTATTTCACTTTCTGCAACAATATTGTCTAATAAAAGATAAAAGCTTTTTAACTGTTTTTTTTATCTTCTAGCACGTCACCGTTGCATGGTCCATAATAAACAAAAGAGGTTAGATACTTCAGAGTAAAGTTTCAAATTTAAAATTGGAACTGATTTACGATCAGAGAAGAACACAGCCAGTGGCTTGAAGTCGGACACTGATACTACCCGTTATCACTTCTGATAAGTACCGTTATCATGTAAATATCGAAAATTAGACATGGAACTAATGATAATGACAACGGATACATCGCAATTTTCTCTGATAACAAATTATAAAGGTCTAGCGGAATGCCCTGCGACATCTTTCGAGTTGAGATTTCTCCATTCATCTTCCCGATGCATCCTATGGAGAAAACGGTTGGTATTGTGTCCGCCATTTGCAAAGGGGAAGATTGTCCACCCGGCTGATCCACCTGATCCACTTACCCAGGATCCTAGGACCGACAGTTATTTGTCGGAGGTATTTTAAATATTCTAGTTGAGTGAAAACTACGTTTGCGCGATCTGACACTCCGATGCAACGCCATCTATGTATTAACTGTGGTAGCTTTTCGTTGATGTAATGTAACGTAGCTCAGTCATGTGGCGAGAGATGACGCTACAAACCCTAAAATGATGAAATTTAAAATCCTATCTTATGCACCCCTACCACAGATATTATAATACAAGTACAGATACCTCAACCCATACAAAAGAAATGGATAGCTCTAAGTCGGGCTTTTTTGCGGGCTATTTTGTTCGCCATAGATATGTACTAGATGCCGCTAGCAGCGGTGGGTAGCGAGCGCCATCTAGCTTTTACTGTAGGTGGATTTAACTTCCTAATAAAATGTAAACTAATAGATGGCGATTAAACCTAATACGGGGTTGATGACCGCGGGAGGGGTTACGTCTGAGTAAGGTACCCGCGCGGCTCAGACGCGCAATAACTATGTAGGTACATAATATGTTTGTTACTTCTTCACGCAAAAACTAATGAACCGATTGCGATGAAACTTGATAGGTTCATAGCTGTTACCTATAGCTGTTACTTTTTATCCCGATATTCCCACGGAATCGAAAATTACGTGGTTGAAACCGCGGAGTGCAGTTAGTTTATTTATGAAAAGCAGATAAAATTCAAATTTTAAAGTTCCTACTTTAAAAAAAACTAAAACTACTATACAATGTTTAAACGCCCACTCTCTCATACCCGCCTCGTAAAGTGGAAATATCAATAAATCCTTTCTTAGCACATACCTACGTCATTATAATAAACTTATATTCAGCTTTTTAGACTTTGGCTGAGCATTGATAGTCAGTCAGTCAGTCAGGATATATGATTTTATAAGTAAAGATAGATTTCCTACGTTAGCTTGTGTGGAATATAGGTAGTTACCTACCTATATTTCGTTACCTATATTCCATACAAAACAACATGCAAACGTTTGCAAATAGTGCCATCTATCACTATGCAGCACAAACTAAACAAAACAAATCTGCCAAACTCAAAGTAGTACAAATGATATCAGCTTGAAGAATGACGACAACATCGAATTTTGTGAAAATAAGAAAATTTTATTTATGAGCTCATTATTTCGTTTTCTAATACAAAAAAGTTTTTTTAAATATGAACATACCATTTATTTTATGTTTTAGGACCTAATTTTGTTATTTTCTGAGTTATTCTCATACTTCAATGACAAAGCGATAGCTATAACACGATCTATTGATATTTGTTTGAGATGAGACTCCGTGACCCCTACTGAATTTTTTCTACTGTACGTCTAAGCTGTGCGTTGATTGTCAGTCAGTGTATCACGCAACGATTTTTTATATATATTGATCATGATGATGATAAGAAATAAAAATGATTGGATGAAAGAAGATTATATCTATACAAAGCGAGCTCGAATGGAACAGCTGGAAGAGGAATGACTTTTGTGAGGGTACTTCGATCGAATTGACGAAGTTCTGAACAAAGGCCAGGTAACAAGTATCCTAAATAGACGAGCTTGTATTAAAATAAATATGTATGTTTTTACTTACGTACTTACGTAACAAAATAGCTGGTTTATTCTTTTGTTTGTTCAAATTTATTTTTTTGTTACAAAGTAATTACAAGGTTTTTATTTTTTTGCAGTGAGTACCTAGTGTTAATTACTTCAAAGTACGTGACTAGTAATATCAGATAATAAAACACCAGTTTCATCGCAATTTTTATTATACAATCTTTTACATACATTGACACATTAAAAGCTATATACAAATCCTACAATAAATACTAAAGAAATTATTCATATTATTTACAAAACTATATTACATTCGAATAATAATCTTTGTTAGATCTTGGGACAGGTGAGATTTCTTAAGCATGGGATTTTATTTTTTACCTTTTTGAGTACATTTTATCTGTCTGAACCAAATTTGGGAGATTAAAATGTTGCTTTTGATACCTGAAAATATCAAAAGCAACATTTTAATCTCCCAGTAAGTAAGTCATTCGGTGGGATACAATGAACATTTTAACATACATAGGACACGTGCAAGAACTCGTTAGGCCCACACAGTACCGTATTCCGTACACTGGGCTTTAAACATTGATAGCTTCTACTAATAGGGATGTTGTATAGCATGTCCGTGACTAGACACCACGGTGCCGCTGCTTACTGGCTGAGACAACACACCTACACCAGAACTGTACGAACCGTAACCTGAACCGTACGAACCGTAACCTAAGCCGTAACCCGAACCGTACGAACCTACGCCTGAATTGTACAATCCCGAACCCGATACCAACCCACCCGAAACCAACCCAGAACCGACTATACCCGAATCGAAAACACCCGAACCAACCACACCCCCGACTACACCCGAACCTATCCCAATACCCCCAACTCCTTGTACTGAAACGGGTACTCCAACAGGTACTCTCACGGGCACTGGTGACGGCACACCTACCGCATACGGCTGTGGTACTGGAATACCCACTCCCTGTGTGATCGTAACAGGCACCGGTTGAGCGACAGGATACGGAAACGGCCGGTCAACAGGAACTGCCACTGGCCGATGTATTACATGAGCTACTGGATGGGGAACTGGTACCGGTACCGCTCTGGGACTATCGACTGGTACTCCAACATGTACCGGGTACGGAACGGCCCGTGGTACTGAGATTGGTACCGCTTGAGGAACAGGAATACCGACGTGCGTGTGGTATTCGGAGTAGGTATGGCGCGTCGGGATGCCTGCGGCCACGCCAACGCCGCCTGCTGAAGATGCAACTCCTGCAGCGATGCCTGCTGATGATGCTATAGTGCCAATGCCTGATGTGATGCCGATGCCTGACCCGATCCCAATGCCTGATCCAATCCCGATGCCTGATCCAATCCCGATGCCTGATCCAATCCCGATTGATGGAGTGATGCCTGATCCAATCCCGATTGATGATCCGATGCCTGATGCAATGCCTAGTGATGGTGAGACGACTGATGCGCCGATGTCTCGTTTCTCAGGTACCGTCCCGGTGCACACTAATTTGGCATAGATGAGCAAAAGTGCCTGAAAAAAGTGAAATATGATTTTAACTTTGCTGTTTTAAAATTTTAAGTGTGTATTTTAAGTTTAATGACTTTTTTTACTGATCTTTTAAAACTGTAACAGAATGTTTTTGGTGGTCATTATTATATTACTTAAGGATCTATATCTGAATTAAATTAATAGTAATAATATTCATCAGAATGAACCGGCCGTTGCCCCACATTATTACGATTACTCTTGTTCGATCCATTATCCGATTCCCTACGATTATTCGATTATCTACGCGAGTTTAAGTCTCCGGTATTCCGCTTTTCAGCTCTAAAATTCATTTGGCTGATGCGGTAAATATTTTAATCATGATACTTAACTAATAAATGAGTAATTATTATTTAACAAATGCCACTAAAACTTACGTAATGTATCGAAACCATTTTCCTACAATTCACTACAAGTTTTCTGTGTGGAGTGAGGAAAGAAAGTGAATCGATCTAGGAAAGTGTATGTATTTATAATGTCACATGTGGACGCAGGGCTAGCGGAACCGGGGGTTTTGTTACACCCTGTATAGTCGAGATGAAAGTAGGTACTGGACTTATATAGAGTTGTATTGAAGCCTTGTTTATATGTATTTTGTTTTGTATTTTGGCTTAGTCGATTGAAATGTGTATTTTTGTAAAATATTTTTATGAATTCAAGGCTGGTTCTTAAATGGTTTTTCATAGGGGTACTGCAGTGCTCTGTAGAAAGAATTAGTTTTTTTTTTCTAGAACACAACACAATTGTATTGGCACAAACACACACTATATAGTGATCCTACGTGAGATAGATTGGTTAGGATTAGCACTTAGCATCCTAGTGCAGTTAACAAAGGAAAACACGCCATAGATTTAATAAAATTTGCTAATTGTAGAAAAAAAACTATTAGAAAAAAATACTAGCGCTTAGAATCATCATCATCACCAACAGCCTGTTTATGTCTACTGCTGGACATAATAAATTCAGGATACTGGTTATTTATCCACGTGTGAAAGCAATGTATATACTTTTACTTTATGATAACGTGGTTGTATCATCTCTAGCAAGATACAACAACCACATCATTTGTCAGCTGTATCGAGCGAGGCATGCGTATAGGCACCTCTAGTTCTTAACTAGGTATGTACTAGTAAACTAGATCTGGTCTAGACCTACACGTAACAGCTGATGTAACGTAGGTACATACTATTAGTTCTCTGCATTATTAATGCAGTTGCTATTTTACGAAGAAATAAATGGCCCAAGTAAACAATTTCTTTGTGTTTTTACATTATCATCAATAGCTTGTAGAAGTCAGTTGCTAGATTTAGATGCGGCTGTCTTCTTCAAAGAGTGCCATGACGACGAATGACTTCGATGAAACGAACAAAGCCACGTGGTGCAGCTTATGCTGAGACAGGGTGACCCTTAAATATTTTTGCCTCTTTTCTTCGTCAACCTTTACAAAAATAAAAATAATAAAATAAAATAGCGTTTATTTCGGACCTTACATGTTAGTATGTACCTACATGTATATATATATATTTTTGTGTTTGGGAAAAATAATAGAATAGAGTTCCCTTTTTCCCGCATAAGAACAAATGGTTCAACATCAACATCATGTTTCATTGAATAATACATTCGTTTTAACATATTTCACACAGCATCATCTAGCCCCAAACTAAGCAGAGCTTGTATTATGAGAACTACATGACTGACATACTACTTATGTACTTTTTTTGTAAATACATGCATATTATACATAGATAACACCCAGACCCGAGACAAATATTTGCAGATCATATAAACATTGGTCTCGCGGCGGGGATCGAACCCGCAACACTGCGCCACAGAGAAGCAATATCTTAAAACCATTTTGTTATTGAACTGCTGAATGAACTGCTGCTGGATCAACATCCCACTGCGTCGGAAATCTCGATATACATTTTTAAAGGAACGTTTGATCTAAAACTAAAATATCCAAGAAATTTTGAAGAAGTTTAATTTGTCAAGTCTTGCCAGCTGCATTTGTGGCACGTTGCCGGTTTATTGGGCATTGTATAGCCATAAAATGATTGTGTTACAAAAACGGATTCCTAATTCTTAATGACCGGAGAATAAAGCAGCGCTGATTTAGCTAAGCGTAGCGGAATAACGAGCGCAATTTTCTTTCATATAGATTCATAATTTGGGATTTAATTACAGTCCATGGTTTCAGGAAGACGAGGATAGAGGGAGGTGGATATTCTTTTTCATACATCTAAAGTGGCAAATAAACATATAAGCATAGCTTAACTGTTGCTAAGCCACCACTTACAGCACCAGAAGATTCATTGCCGACCCTGAGATTTAACGGGATAATAGTCTCATGTACCTGTAATTTCATCGGCACTCATACCATTCAAACGGGAACACAACTATGCGTATATTATTAGGGATGGACCCCACCATGTGGGATAATTAGTTAGGAACACCTCTCTCGAGTGGGCAAAGGCAGTGGTCTCCTGGATGTTGATAAATGACTGGAAAATGAGATCTGACAAAACTTAGGTATACTTGTTCTAGATACCTGCCATAATAATAATTATGAAGAATTAAAAAAAATATCAGAATTTTACAAATAAAATGTTTATTCTATGTTTGGTGAAATTATTTTTATAATCTTAGACAAAATATTATCCTATTTTTATTTTTGACTGCCTTTCTATTTTCTGTTTTAATTTTAATTGTATAATCTACGTAAAATGTTTTATGTACTTATAGATACTTTTTAATTTTTATGACTTGTCAACTTTTTAACTAGCCTCTGCCCACGGCTTCGCCCGCGTGCAACCCAGATAAAAAGTAGCCTATGTGTTATTCTGATGTAAAAGCTATATTACTGTAGATTTTCATAAAAAACCGTTCAGTAGTTTTTGCGTGAAAGAGTAACAAACATCGATCCTCGCAAACTTTCGCGTTTATAATAGTAGTAAGATGTCTTATTTGTATAATAAGTTACTGATTTTTAACATCTGGGCGATTTGAGGAAATCTGTAAGCCCGCTTGTGTTTTATTAAATAAATAATACATGGTTCGCTTTGCAACACGCGACCCAAAGAAGAGTTACGTAGCATCGGTAACCGTTTAAGCTGAAGAATGCAGTTCTGTCACACTATTACAAGCATAGGCATTTCCTTTAGCAGGTTTTTGTAACTATTAGATGTTTCTTTTTATTATTGTTTATCTATGAATACCATGGTTCCACAACAAGCAGACCCGGGACAAAAAATCTACAGAACATGCAAATATTTGTCCCTTAGCGGAAATTGAAGCCGCACCCGCGCTGCAGCCAGCTATTACCCACCACACCATCAAGGTCGTCTTAGCAAATGCTTATTGACATTCTTCCCACTACAGTATACCTAACAAGTCAACTCCTAGGACTATCCAATCTTGTAAAACTACGTGATGTACGCACATATGATAATAAAATTTTGAGAGCACACGCGTTTTCTGGTTGGGAAAGTGGACAATGGTGGAATTAACCTTGGAGTAGCCGTTTTATTCACATTATGTTTGTATTTTGTAACATTTTGTGTTTTTTTTAAGATCATCAGATTACAACATCCGCTGAACAAAGATTGACAAACTGGTAGACCTAGAAGACCTTATAGACGTCTTTATATCTTTCTGTAAAGCAATTATACTACCGTCCTATAACATAGTTCTCTCCATCCTAAGGTTGTCTAGAAGATATCGCTTTCAGCGATTATTGATTATGTTTTTGTATGCTGTACAGTACAATTAATTTTGACAAATTATTTCTAAAAAACACATTAATCTAAAAAGAAAGCTAGGTACATAATAAATCTAGTCATAAAACGGAAAAGCACAGCGACAGAGAACTTATTGACAAATCTTAAAATAAAACGTTTGAAACTCTTAATCAATGAATACTTGAAACAAAGGCGGAAAACTAATACATTGCTTGGTCTGTTGTCTTTCTTGCATCATTGATTAGAATACGAGTGACACGAATGGGCGATGAAGCAGCCATGGAAGGTACAGATGTTACACATTTTAGTCACTCGCGACACCGATCCCTGAGATTAGGACCAGGTCATTTGGAACGTGAACTTGTCTATAGGCCTCAGACCTTATGTAAGAAGTCATATTGTGTTACTAGGCAGGAATATGAAAATTTCGTGGAGGATGTCCATCTCGATCATTACATTTTATAAATATAAAATGTAAACGATACATTTTGTTATTTTGGATGTGGTCAATATTTTTGTACTGTGCGTCATACGAGATGTTTTCTGAACGAGATTTTACAAAGATTATAAACGGGCCAATTAGGAATGTTGCAGCAAAATGGTCGTAAATCATCATAATGCTAATGAGTTGGACAGAACCCTGCACGGTTTGCTCGGAATAAACTTTACCTTAAAATCACGACATGAACCAAACAAATTCTTAAAAGTTCGTAAAATAACGATCTGACAAAAACGTATCATAAAGCTAATTCACACTCTTATGTTGTTGCATCAACGTAACACCATGTAATCACAGGTTTACCCTAAAACGTTTTTAGAACGTTACACAATTTATAAAATAGAGCATCATAGACCAAACTCGTCCTATGACTCAGTATTATATCACCAGTGAAAATGCAATAAAAACTGCACGAGACACTCCCTATCGTCTGCATATCTACAATTATATCTAGGCAGCTATTAATGTCTCCATGCCTTAGGCAATAAGGATTAGATTAGTCCGATTCAGTCAAGAAAATGTGGTCAATGAGGTGTGGAGGAAAAATTCTTTACGAGCGAAGAAGCACATAGGAATGAACTGGAATGACTTAATTGTAAATGAGTGTGGTTATGTAATACAATTAAATGAAATTGCTTAATAGTTAGGCGATCGATCTTTGCCAGTCTAGTTGGTAAATTCGATTGAGTCTTATAATTAAAAAAATATCGTAATTGGAATAAACCACGGGCCGACCAAAATGGGCCCAAACTAAAGATAATGCACAAACAACATCAGTTTAGGCACTATACATATACGTCAATAAGTTATATTAACTTCAAAACTTGATAGGTACTCGTATATATATGATAAAAGGTTTTTTTTTAATCACCAAGGTGGTAACTAAACATACGGTCCCACCCGTTGCTGTTACCGTAGCTTATGGACACTTGTAAATTTCACGATACCTTTTTCCAAAGAATCCCACAATGTCACTTGGAAACCTCAATAGCGATCATTCCATAACCTGAGTGTTGTATTTATTTGGTTCCTTTAAATTGTTTTTTAAAGAAACCAAATATAGAAGTGAATGAATAAAAGCTTTTAAAAAGTGTTGAGTTCAACATACGTTTTATGATATATTAATATCCTTACTGGTATTCGATAGCTAAGAATCACGACGGTGGACTCCGTTCATGATTTTTCAACGAAAATTGTAAAAGGAGAACATAATATACATATTCAAAGATATATTACATAAAAATATTGATTTCAGAGTCCTTGAAGACAGCCATGGAATGTAGAGCATCGACACATTCTTCGTGTGTCAACAGCAGCTTCATCAAACCCATTAGCAATCTAATTTAACGGGATTAAAGATCAAAACTGCAAATGAATTCGCTTGTATATAAGTCGTTTCGTGCCATTGTTCAATCTAGATCTAGGAACTGTGGGAACCGTTGTCCCTTTCAAATGTAAAGTTGTTAATAGGGCCATGAGTAGGGGGACTATGAATTTTCCAATATTAAAATCAAATCAATAAAAAAAAAAAAACAATTTAAATCTTCTTGCAAAATGATGCAAGAAGATTTGCATCTGCTGTTAAGTGTGTAGTCCAACTCTCAAGACCCTTCTTCGCTCATAGGAACTTTTCCAAATAGCGTGTGGCGCGTTGAAATCTTCTGAGAAAAAATATTACTTATCGTATAGAAAAGAATTCAACGCGCTTTCTTTCTTGTTTATGTTGTGGCATATTGAGTTGGAACTAATACTAATATTTATATTTATAAAGTTTCATCAGAATACGTTCAGTAGTTTTTGCATGAACGAGTAACAAACATTCATCCTCAAAAGAAGGAATTTAAAGAAGAAGGGACAAAAACTCTGTCCTTTAGGGCAAGTTACATGGGATTAAAAAATCAAAGCGATCGCGTACGAAAGAAGGAGACATAGGAGACAGATACTTGTTAAGAACGCTATAGAGAAAAGTTAAGACGAGGAAAAATCACGTAGACGGTGAAAATATAACATTTTAAATACCCTATCCTACTAATATTATAAACGCGAAAGTTTGTGAGGATGGATGTTTGTTACTCTTTCACGCAAAAACTACTGAACGTATTTTAATGAAACTTTACAGTAATATGTAGTAATACATAGCATCAGAATAACACACAGGCTAATTTTATCCGGGTACCACGCGGGCGAAACCGTGGGTTTCTACCAACTTCTAGCTTCTGCTAGTTATTTCATATTGTTATCCTAGAAAATTATTTTTCAGTTTGTCTCTACTGACTAGGATGCTGTTGAAATTTAGCAGTAGCCTGACCAAAGATAATGTCTATTGAGTAATTAGCTCTATTGAAATAGATCAGTAGCTCCTTTACAAACCATTACGCATTTCATTGCATGTTCGTAGGTAATACAGGTAGGTAATACCTAATTACATAGGTACCTACTCACACTACATAGATTAAATGGAAATGATGGAGATTATTTGAAAAAATATGTGATAATTGAGTTATTAACTAGTATTTAAGTATTTACTTATAATATTATATTTGTTGTACCTATTCTGTGCACTACCGATAAATCTATAATCTATGATATTGACATGCATGGTAGGAATAGGTAGGTAGATAGGTTAAGTATTAATTTTATATATTTTATAAATTCAAATTACTATAATATCTGACATTATTTTAGATCAATTTATAAAGTAAGATTATTTTCTTTTTTTTTTAATTTCTTTTTATGTATTATTTGACATTCATAATTACGATTTTGTTTATTAGTATTATTTCATTTTAAATAAATATTGACTGAACTTGCAGCGCCCTTACATGGTCCATGTACTCCCCTACAGCTACTTTGATGTAACACCTAACCTGATGTACATTTGAGCATGAATAAATGAATATGAATCTTTTTGTTACAATACATAAGGGTTATCCGGAAGAGAATGCTTTTTAGTATAAAGTTAGCTTGTGTCACACTGTTAAGTTTTAATTAATAAATAATTTTCTATCTATCTATAAATGCTAGTGGCTTTGTAAATATTTAGTTAAAGTATTTTGATACTAGTACTAAGCAATCGCCATAATTAACGGAACCAACAGACAAGTATATAACTTCTATCATATTCTCGTTATCATTATCATCTATCGGAAATAATTAGCTTGTTCGTGTTGCATGTTTTGCAAAGGGCTATATTTATATCGACCACAAAACTGTAGTTTATAGACAGCTTCAGTAATATGCCATAGGATGTTTTTTGTACAGCAAAGGGAGAATGGAAATATTCACGAACCGCACGATCGGTGAAGGCACCGCCTAAGTTTCGACTCATTCCGAGAGGGTTTATCAGGGTGAGTGATAGCGACGCGGAGGGAGATTCACGATAGTTTTTTTAATAAAAAGGGAGAATGCTTAGTTCACCGATTATTTTCGTCAAAAAATCGAAGGCTTATCTTAACAAAAAAACAAACACGCTCACAACTACCTTTCAAAGGACATCTTCAGATCTACACTCAGTTCGTAACACGTTGATATAATATTTCTGTGTAGCGTGTGTTTTTTTTATTCGTTATTTTGAATCAACTTGAATCAAAATTAATAATTTCAAGACATTTCATAAACATATTGCTTATTTAAATCATTATGTTTGTTTGATTTGCAATTATTTATCTCGGGTCTGGGTATTTTCTATGTATAATATGTATGTATTTATTAAAAAATATATATAAGTAGTATATCAGTCATTTAGTTCCCATAACACAAGCTCTGCTTACTTTGGGGCTAGATGATGCTGTGTGAAAATGTCCAGCATTATTATTATTATTATTATTATTATTATGTTTATAACAGTTTATGTATAACTAGCCTTTTCTTACAGCTTTGCCTGCCATCCCATTCGGCAACGACGTTACCACAGCCTTACTAGAGATGCAGACGCATGGCGTTACGAGATTATTTAATTTTGTCAAAGTTTGGACGTTTGGATGATTTTAGCCACAACCATTTATTATATTTGTAGGTCAGGATACGTAAACTCCTATAACCAGATAGCAATAATCTACGATTAGTAACAGAAATTACACCTTGGCATCCTGAAATCTGTAGACATGTATTGCGATTTCAGATCTAAATAAATAATGCTGGACATTTTTCACACAGCACTATCTAGCCCCAAACTAAGCAGAACTTTGTTTGGGGTTAGATAGTGCTAATATACTACTATATTTATACTTTTTTGTAAATACATACTTATTATACATAGAAAACACCCAGACCCGAGATAAATATTTGTAGATCTTACAAACATTTCTCCCGCATTTTAAAAATCATTATTATATTATTATCATTTTTCATGTAAAATTTTCTTTTAAAATATGTTTATACCAAACTGTTTAAATATCCATGTTGTGTTCATCTGTAATTGGAATAACATGTAAACTAGATCCTAAAATAGAAACTATAAGCAATTATTCATGTAAATTCTGTTGATGTTCCTAATAAATAAATCTTTGTAAATATTCATAGGATCACGAGAAACGTAATAAGCTGGGAAGTACTATAAACTTTGTGATTTTTTTTAACCCAATATGGCATATTAGGATCAAACTGCTTTACATTAATTTAATAACACTTCTCAAACAGTGTTAAACGTTTATCGAGGTAGATAAATCAACAGACTTTAGCAAAGAATATTACGGAATACTGCCAATGACACGTGCTGTAGACCTCTCATCTAAGCAAAGCTAAGACCGGTATTGGATTATAATCATTGTAGAGGCAGGTCAAGATAGAGTGGACAGGGAAGTGGGGTAAACTATCGTGTTGTAGGAAGTTAGGAAGGTAAATTAGGGCATGTAGATTGAGAATGTAGTTTACTACCTACCAGATGTGTTGTAATATTACTGGAGTCAAGGTTATGTCACTTTGAGTTTTTAAGATGACCTTTGTTAAAACAGAATAGAGGAGTGCCATATATTTATTTATTTATTTACACGCACAAACACGTTACAAACACATACGAAAATACCACTAACAAAATTCGGTTTTAATCTTGATGAAACATAAACATATGTGCGTATAGCTAAAATAGATACTAGCTTATGCCCACGGCTTCCCCGCGTGGTACCCGGATAAAAAGTAGCCTATGTGTTATTCTGATGTATAAGCTATATTACTGTAAAGTTTCATCAAAATCCGTTTGGTAGTTTTTGCGTGAAAGAGGAACAAACATCCTAGGATAGTAGGATAGGATAGGATATCAAGCAGAAAGTGAAACTTATGTTCGAGGACTAAGAGAAGTCTAACAAGACTTCTTGTCATGTATTTATGATATCAAGCACTCTAAGGTACCTAAAATCAGAGATACATAACAAAAATTATGTCGCAATTAATTCTGGTTGTTATATAGATGCCTACATAACAACCACATTTAATCAACCCATAATCAACCCCGACAAGAATGTGTTTACAAACAGAAGATAACAATAATAATTTAAAAAATTCTTTCTCATAACTGTATTCTCGATCCTCAGTATGACTTCTGAGACTACTGCTATTTACATAATTTTGTACTAAAAACCGCAATAGACTTCAGTTCCCGTGATCGTGATCATGGAACAATGCCCAAATATCGGAAAAAATTAAACCAATTATTTAAATAAATTTTAAACAAATAATGCTGGACATTTTTCATTTAGCCCTAAACTAAGCAGAGCTTGTATTATGGGAACTATATGACTGATATACTACTCATATATACTTTTTTTATGTAAACATACATATTAAACATAGAAAATACCCAGACCCCAGACAAATATTTGTAGATCATACAGACATTTGGCGGGATCGAACCGCAATCTTCTGCGTCTCAGGCGGGCTTTCGCCCACTGCACCACATAAGTCGTCAAACTCACAAATTATGGTAAGTATCTGGATGAAAAATTATGAACATACTCAGATCTATACATACTTAGTATGCACGTCCGCGAGTATGCCAAGAAAGGGGTAGACAGTGCGAACTACCGTAGTTCGAATATGATATTTCATACATGCTTTAGTTTTTGCATAGTGATCCTATGTGGCAGGTTGCAAGCTTATCATCGGAACCCTAAACAATGGAAATATGCATCGGATTTTTTGGGCATGGATCTAGGAATGAAGAAGAAAGAAGAAAAATATTATATAGAATATGTATATATGTAATTTATGTACAATACATATGGATCGGAGTGTTGGGCAACCAAAGGGATTGATGAAAGAAGAGTGCACGCAGCTGAGATGCGAATGTTGAGATGGATGTATGGAGTTACTAGAATGGACAAAATAAGGAATGATAATATCAGGGAAAGTTTTAAAGTGACGGGAAAGTTGAGGAGTAATAGGTTAGCATGGTACGGGCATGTCATGAGGAGGGAAGAATGTCACATTACGAGAAGAATGTTAGATATTAATGTGGATGGAAACAAAAGCAGATGTAGGACAAAGAAAAGATGGATGTCATTCTGACATGATGAAAGTATGTTGTGCCGACCCCACGTCTGGGAGAGATCACTTTCAGCGATAAGACTGTCCATTGTACCTTATATTATTATAAATTCCTTTGTATTTTTTATTTTGCTTTGGTGTGCAATAAAGAGTTTATCTATCTATCTAGCTATTTATTTAACACGACATAAAAACCAAAATTTTGTAAGTAAGGATGGTGGGATAAGTTATGTAAAAAATAGGTAGGTAGTAAAATGCCTTGGGGTATGTCAGTTTCTTCACCATGTTTTCCTTCACCGTTTTAAACGTGTAGACAAATCTAGTAGCTCAACCGGGTTCGATCCCACGATCTTTGAATTGGAAGTCGGGGTACCACTAGGCCAACACGGCTCTTTAAAGCTACTTTAGCTTATTTATCAGCCATTCGTAATTTATACTTGGACACACGTTTTCGCATTTCACAAAACGGTGTGCCTCGATCGCAAATTCCAGCTATGTTCAAATTTGCCAATTGTCCGTAGCACAGAACTAAAAACTGTTGCAAACTAAGTCCAAAGCTAAAATCCTTACTTACTTACTAATGTTTATTCTGTGTATATACCCCCTAGTAACTGTTGTGGATTCTCTGGTTCCATGCCTTACTGACTATTCTGTATACTTTGGCTATAGTGGGGTAGTCCGCCTTATATAAGAACAGTACTGCCACTCAGTCACATATGAGCAGTGGTTACCGTGTTTGTTTGAAGTAGACCAATTTTAAGTGAAGTGTACCAAAATGAAAGCCTTTGTAAGTTTATTTAGTGTTTTGTGGAATAGGTCGGATAATTAGGTATAATCGATATACATAGTTCAAAATACCAAAATGTCTGCAAGTCAGTTGAATAGACGAGATTTTCTGGGCCTGTACCAGCATTGGGACCATTATTTACTTAGTAATGATAATGACGCGTGCATATGCCCTATCTAAGCCTGAATTTATAGTCGGGGGTTGAACAGTCCCCCAAAATCCATCATTCAACATTTGCCTTATGGCTGGGTGCTTAAAGACTAAATTCGCACATTATTTTTTACGAAGCGTCTGAACAGTCCCCTAGGGGAGCCCCTATTTGACTATGAATTCGGTTTCTGGCTATCCTCTATTTTATATTCTCAAAAATCTGTATGTTTCTGAGGATGCCCATCAAAGAGAATACAGTCGTGAGCGTGTTGGTTTGTTGATGATGATAATGATGATGCCGGGCTAGGTGGAATAAGTTTATAGTCCCTCTTTAGACAATTCAGCCATGGGTATGGAGTTTTATTGCAAAAACTATTTATTTTTAACCTCTGAGGCGCAGTGGGCGAAGGCTCGCCTGATACGCAGAAGGTAGCGGGTTCGATTCCCGCCGCGGGACAAATGTTTGTATCTGCAAATATTTGTCTCGGGTCTGGGTTTTTTTTTATATAATATGTATGAATTTACAAAAAAAATGTATATAAGTAGTATATCAGTCATGTAGTTCCCATAATACAAGCTCTGCTTAGTTTGGCTAGATGATGCTGTGTGAAAATGTCCCGCATTATTATTATTATTATTTTTTTATCGTGAATTTAACCACTCATATTGTAAAACAGGAATTATCTTGTACCCTACTATAGATTAAGGCACCGAATAAATTTTTTGCTCCTTCCGAGAGCACCCTGGTGCCGACGGGAGAGCGAAGAGCGTCCCAATCACTCACCTCGATGAAGACTCTCGGAATGAGTCAAAACTTTGTCTGAGCCTTCACCAATAGAACAGTTCGTGAATATTCCCGTTTCACAATATGAATGGGTTGGGAGTGTTACAAGAATTTAACAGTCATCATCAGCCTGTAGACGTCCACAACTGGACGGAAGCCTCCCCAAACAGTGTCATAACTATTTTGCCACTGACTTAAAGATATTATCAGTCCATCAAAATGTCCACACAAACAAACAAAATTAGTAGTTTAAAAGAAAAAAAAACAGGACAAGTGCGAGTCTAACTCGCGCACCGAGGCTTCCGTACAAGCTTGAAAAGAACCAAACAGTGTTCTAACAAAAATGTAAGTAGGATTGAAAGACAAACTTTGTAGTTGAAAAAATACTCATCCATTCATCGATATACTTCATGTCAATTATCCAACTGCAAGTGAAGTTTTTAATCACAAACTAATATGTTTTCACTAGCCTCTACCCACGGCTTCGCCCGCGTGATACCCGGATAAAAAGTAGCCTATGTGTTATTCTGATGTATAAGCTATATTATTGTAAAGTTTCATCAAAATTCGTTCAGTAGTTTTAGCGTGAAAGAGTAACAAACATCCATCCTCACTAACTTTCGCGTTAATAATATTAGTAGGATAGGATATTCATTATTAATTAGTCATCGGGACCTATACAGGTTTTGACTTATTTGCGAGTATCAAAATATGTCGCATAAATGGCCGTATTTTTGTGCGTTGAATAAAAGTAATAAATAAAAATAAATTTATAAATAATGCTGGACATTTTTCACATCATCTTACCCCAAACTAAGCAGAGCTTGTATTATGGGAACTACATGACTGATATTACTACTTATCTACTTTCAACTTATTATCTCCACGCGTTCCTGAGAAAAGGGTCTTTAGAGACAGACAAGCAGACAGACGGACAACTTTTCTTTTGAGGTACGGAACCGACTTCAAAGAAAAACAACTTAAAAAGAAGAACAAAAAGTCACTGAAACAGGCAGTTCCTACTATTTTTGACTGACCACCGAAATAAGAAATATTCCATAACCGTATTCAGAAGTTGATACACGCAAAGTGCAGTAAATTTTCGCATCATCATCAATAGCATTATGATGTCCACTGCTGGGTATAGGCCTCATAAAGAGTGCCATGACGAACGATCTTCGGCTATCTCCATCCAACTTCCCACGATTTTAAATTTTTCATTGTTCCGTCGGCTACTATGTGTACTATGTATGGCATTAATTTTTAAAACAACGAAGAGCCCAACTCAAACGCGAGGAGAATACTTAATAACCACTTGTTTCTAAAACTAGGTGAAGTTAGTTACTGGCACAATTTAAATTGGTTGAGCTTACACTATTCGGTGCGTTACATTAAAAAAACACTAGTCTTTAAAGACCCGATCAAACTGCCGCGGTGGCGGTGGCGATAAGTACATTTGATGGACGTGGATAAAACCATTCATCTCTTTGGGGAGATTTATGTACAGCAATATAAAGCCCTTCCTATATCATAAAACTATCCTACTATCTTACTCTTACTAATATTTTAAACGTGAAGGTTTGTGAGGATGTTTGTTACTCTTTCACGCAAAAACTACTAAACGGATTTTGATGAAACTTTACAGTAATATAGCTTATACATCAGAATAATACATAGGCTACTTTTTATCTGTACACCACGCGGGCGAAGCCGTGGGCATAAGCTCGTAATACATAAATTCTTAAAACACCTTATATTAAATCAGCCATCGGAATTGCGGAAAATTTAACTCACCTCTAGAAATGCACGTAAAATCAAAGTACTTAATTAAATCAACACATAAATATTGACGATCTCTGTGGCGTAGTGGGTGAGAGCCCGCCTGAGACGCAGAAGATTTCGGATTCGATTCCATTGTTCTGCTAGCTGCAAATATTTATCTTGGTTCTGGGTATTTTCTATGCATGATATATATATATTTACCAAAAAAAGTATATCAGTCATCTAGTTCCCATAATACAAGCTCTGCTTAATGTAGGGCTAGATGATGCTGTGCGAAAAATGTCCAGCATTTATCTTCAGTCCAGTCTATCAAAAGCCTTACTTTATAGATTACGTAAGGTCATGATAATGACCAAACACTACTAAGTCATGCCTCAGGTTCAAACGCCTTATTGCAAAGCTCGTCACGTGAACAAATTTCGTTTGTGATCACTTCGGGCATAATCAATGAGGTGATGTTATCATACGTAACGGGGAAAACTCAACGACGGATGATATATGCGAGTGCATGCCCGAAGTTTGGTAAACAAAGCAATAACTTTCAATAATTGAAACATAACTTTGCATTATGAATATCGATCAACATCCTGAAAGAAAACAGTCCTTCACAAAGCCAGTCTTTAATTTGTGAACTAAAGTTTAATTCAAAAGGTTAAATTATATAACACAAAACCTATTTATCTAGCACATATTGACTGCGACGTGGGCGCGGCTGGATTCGATAACCTACCCCGGAAACGTCGATAGACGATTCCTTTAGGCCACATATCTTCCTTCATGAAGGTCGACAGGTGTTCGGTCGGAACTCTCAGCACGAGGGAGTTGAAGCCAACTCTGTGGTGTGACTTCAATTGTTCGACCCTAAGGCTGAATTTGCTCTTCAAGCGCAAATACTCATCCACATCCTCAGCCTTGATGGAGTAGTGCGCGCGAGACACGTAGATCAGAGTTACAATCGCTGGATGCAGCGTAGAACTCGGTCCGGTCGGTGCGATACCGCACTTATTCTGACAAACAGGCTTCTTCTTCTTCCGCTTCACTGTAATGAAGCTCTGCTTGTCACCTTGCTCCTTGTCAGGAGGTGTAGTCCTGCGAATTGGTTCGCATAATACCCCCTTAGCCGGTTTTGGGGCAGCAGGCCTGTTTGTGACGGTTTCCGCATACGAATGTTGCTAGTGACCTATTGCTAGTAATTATTCACAAACGACTCTTCCATTGGAGCCAGGTTTCTTAAAAAGGGCACCATCCTTAAACTGCGGTCTAAGACATCAAAGCTATTAACTTACCCTCTGTTAATAAGGGTAAGTCGTTTGACTGGAAAGATTGGATGGCAACTGTCTATGACCTCTAAGAGTTCTACTGGATTTACAAAGTCTTTTGCAGTGAACCCTTGTAACTTGTGACAATAAAACCATTCTTGAAGTCAAACAAATCAATTGTAAATATTTACATTTCAATTGGATCAGATTAGATACAGGGAAACCTGGAGCATGGTCAGAAATAGTTTTGACTGTTATGGACATGTGTCCTGACCGTTTGAGACTGTTGGGTGTTATTTATTAATAGTAATTAAACTGGCGGCAAGAAGGCGGAATACAGATAAAGCGGCCGCCGTAATAAATATGGCTCATTCAAAAAAAAATTTTTCACTGCTTTAAGATGGCCACTGGTAAACTCCTCACTCAATCAGTTCATGAACAATTTCCATCTTTCAGATCGCAATACTCTTCGCAACAGCATCAGTTCTCGCAGAACCGAGTAAAGTCATCGAGAAACGAAGCGGCATTGGTCATTACGGCCTGAGCTCTCCTCTAATTGGCCACGGCTACGGCCTAGGCCATGCTATTGGTAGCCACGCGCTAGGAGGATTAGCAGCGGGTCCTGCGATTGGCTACGCAGGTCCAGGTTACGGCTATAGCTCTGGCATTGGCCTCAGTTCTGGAGCCATCATTGGTGCTGATGTGCACACGACAGTAACGAAGCATGTTGGTGTGCCAGTACCGGCTCCGTACCCTGTGCCAGTCGATAGGCCTTACCCTGTTCCTGTGAAGGTATGTGTGAAGCTGTAAATACATATAATGCTAACATCATCGATATAATGACAACACACAACGACACTGCACGTAAAATAAATAAAAAATAAATTTAAAAACATATTCACACACAAACTCCTATCCTTTTTTTCTGTATCTAAGTTAATAAGTAAGGAAACAAAGCAAATCACTTTAACTTTTATAATGGCTGACTACTCAATACTAAATATAACTACCCTCAAAGAGAATAATGAGTACCTACCACACCTTCTCGCATCACCTTCGCATCTATGTCCCTTGAGTGTGATCATAATCTATAATGACTAGTGAAATTACGAACAAAAATCCTAGAATATTTTATTATATTTTATATTGCAGCGCCCTATTGTGACAAGTAGTGATAATACCAATCTAAAGATACTTTTAAAGACACAAAATTGTTAAAAAAATTGGCTACACCGATTCAACATCATCTTTTGCATAACTATGCTGATTGAACCTGCCTTCAAATATATTTATTATACAACTAAAATAGTAAACAAGCATTTGAGTCACCTGTTGGTAAGTGGTTCCGTAATATATGGACATTTGCAACACCAAAGGTATCTATCACTTGCACGTTGCTGTCCCTGTGACATAACGGGAGATACATGAAAGATCCAGTTAAATCAGTCCATTCGTTTAGAAGCTATGATGCCACAAACAGACAATAAAGGCTTTGAACTTATAACAACCTTTTTGCGTCGAGGATATAAGAAGATGGCCAACATGAAAAACGTGACAACGTCTTTTTTGTGTGCAGGTGGCAGTCCCATACCCAGTGGACCGCCCATACGCAGTTCCCGTGCCCAGACCGTACCCTGTCGCCGTTGAAAAGCACATCGCCGTGCCAGTAGACCGTCCAGTTCCCGTTCCAGTGCCCCATGCTGTCCCCTATCCCATCGTTAAACAGGTAAGGATTATTAGGTACCAGCTATGCCACAGCCGCCCTTGTTCCCCGACGTACCGCGTCGCATCTTCCTGCCGTACTATTACTTCATTTGCTCGGCTCCTAAGAGTTGTGGTCCTGATGTATAAAAGCCTATAATAGCCTACATTTCTCGAGAATTGGGCTATAAAATATTTTTTTCAATATTTTTTTTCAAATCAGACTGGAACTTCCAGTGATTAGAGCATTCAAACAAAAAACAATCAAACTCTTCAGTTTTATTATTAGTAAGATTTAAAGTAATTTTTAGTGTACAAATTTTGTAAGACAGAATTTATAATATTCGAAAAATTCAACGGTCAATAATTCAGTAAGCGATAATCCTGATTTAAGTCCCGCCTTGAATTTTTGGGGTAATATAAATTCAGGTAAGGATTATTGAAGACTTTTTAATTGACGGTAAAGTTGAACCTAGGGTTTTCAATGCTCAGGTACAAAGTAAGCAGCTATGTTAGAATATTTTGACTGAAAATCACACAGATCAAGCGCTCGTGGTGTAGCAGTGGTTCAGGTTGAGTTCTTGTTCTGATTCTCTTTCTTACCATTCCACTTCTTTCTTCCAGGTCGGAGTCCCAGTGCCAGCTCCTTTCCCCGTGGCTGTGCCCAAACCTATAGCCGTGCCTATTGCTGCACCAGTCCCCATCGTGAAGTCTTATGCACCACACTCGCATTACTCCTCGTATGGACACGACTTCCACGGAAAACTTGGGTGGTAGGAGGTGACGTCACTGTTTGGTAGATTATGGGGCTTGTGGTGGTATTTGGAGCTTAGAGAGGTTTTCATTTTGAAGATTGGTCCAATGATCGAAACGCCAGAACTCTGGTAGAAGCAGAGACCATTTTACTACGGCCGCAATATAGCGGTGATTTCGTGTAGCAATTCATCTCGTCTCCGCTACATCATAGGTATTGTTTTTTTCGAAATCTAAGACTTTGTACAAAACTTTCTCGGTATAGCAAGAAAAAATATAACTAAATGTGTGCAGAAAGTTTAGAGGATGGTCTTTAGCAAGAGCAATTTCAACTTTTTTAAGTTGACACAATACTTGGTAAAATAAGAAGTACTATTATGTGTCTAAAATTGAGCATATCACCAAAAAGTGGAACAACCACCACAGAAGGTCCCGTCAGACGTCCGATATGCAAAACTTTTCCGTAAAAGGATTTGTAATAAAGCTCTTAAAGTCAAGGTGATGTTTATGAAAGCATGAAAGTTGATAAAATAGATAAGTGATTGAACTGAAAAATATACGTTATCAATACAAATCTCAAATAGATATGTGATTTGTTTACTTAATACTTTATGGGAAGGTGAGAGAGCCCCAAGATCTACACAAACGAGTTGATACAAAGAGTATGTGTGGCATTTTCATATGGAAATAGTATGTAGTCAAAGGATTTGTGTGATTTAGGTAAGGTAATTTAAGGGATTGCTTTGAATGCTGAACTGGGTTTATGAATGACTTTGATTTCCATGGCAATTCGAGTGAAGGAAATTCTTAAAGTCAGTGAAGTTCTGCAGTATTTGGAGATTAAGATTTTTGTAAGGAAGGGCGGTGGAAATCTGTGTATGGCTTTAATTGTTGTAGTATTTGTGTTTGTTAATGATAATTTAACAATCAATCATTTTTTTCTTCCTCTTCTTCCTTGAATCTATTGATACAATAGTAATATTCAAGGTGACTCACTTTAAATATCTTTTCATACAAACGTGCCTTACGTCATGCAGCACTTTTTTTTGATAGATAGAACACTCTAAAATCTATGTTCTGATGGTGTTTTTTTTAATTAACTTTATTTCTCATGCCGAACGTCTATTATTTTCAATACGAACTTTGAAAAACTGAAAATTTTACAACCATTTTTTATTTTTTTTATTTTGGGGAGTCGAATTTTGTTTAGTCGTTATTTTTATCATTTACAAACGCATTTTGAGAGTATAATTGTTTCACTTGATCTCTCCCTTGAGGAAGCGTCAAGCGTGTGTATGTACCTGTATAATGCACTACTGTATATAGTTTCAATTTAAGCTTTAGTTATCAATGAATAAGGTTTATTTCGATCGCAGTCGACTAAAAACTATTTTTACGAACTTTTATAATAAAATGTATTGATGAAATATTTTTTGGTTTCTATTTCCTGACCCTTATAGACATTAAGACCCAATAATAATACTTTCTTCTACCTACTTATTATTTTTACTATTAGTCAGAATTTTCATTGAGCCAATCATTCGATATACGTAGAGTATACTGGGACTGACTTATGGTATTCTTAGATAACGTGGTAAGAAATAGGCATATATAAAAATACGAGTATAAAATTTTATCCTACTAATAATATAATTTTTTATCCGGAAACCACGCAGGCAAGGCACAGAGGTTAATCTATATTCTGGCCATAAAATCATATCTTTTTAAGATTTAGTTTATCATCACACTAGCTGTACCACGGCGGCCGCCATCTGCCCCCGACCCATCACGTCGCATAGCCCGCTTGTTTTCGCTCAGTATTCTTTCTGTCTTTTTTAATTTTTGCGTCGCATGGCCCGCTTGTTTTCGTTCAGTGTTCTTTCCAACTAGTTATTTTTACTCGCCATCTAAGAATCGTAGCGTGATGATAAGTAGCCTATAAGCAAATAGCTTACATTTCTCAAGAATTGGGCTATGAAATGCAATAAGATTTTTTCAATTTCGACTGGTAGTTCCATATTAGCGCGTTCATAGAAAAAAAAACTCTGCAGCTTTATTATTAGTAAACATTAACAGCCTGCTAAAGTCCACCTAGGTCAGGACCTAGATCCTGACCACCTCCATGTAACCTACATCCATCAAGAGGGGTATCCTTCCTATGATCATCCGTTTTGTGGTCGCTATTGAGAGCCTTTTATTCTCGAGCTACTTATCCTAAAAATACAATGAATAAATAAAACAGCCAACAATCCTGGCCCCACATTAGGAATCCCTGTGGCATACCTTGGAAAATAATCTTTCATGACATTTTTTTTTTTTTAGATATGTAGTAGAATTTTTTTTAACCACCCGTTCTCATTTATTTCATATCATAGTTATATCTATAGCTATATCCAAATAAACTACCTAAATAATACATATAGGAACGGATACCCAGTCCAATATCAGAAACTACTAATCTAAAGCTAGACCATGTAAACATCGATATGTGGAAGACTGGCAGTTGTGTCGTTACTCAATATCCGGTCAACCATACCTTCCTTCGGGTTATGTCACACCCCATGCACGCCCATATGTGGCCCAACCACTTTCTATAGGGAAAAGAACGTGGCTTGAATTCTTGGATTAGGATGATGTCATTCGCTAATCTGTCATATGATGTGGAAATAGACTAGTATCATAATTTGACAACCTCTGTGGCGCAGTGGGCGAAGGTCCGCCTGAGACGCAGTTCGGTTCGATTCCCGCCGCGGGACAAATGTTTGTAACTGCGAATATTTGTCTCGGGTCTGGGTGTTTTCTATATATTATATGCATGTATTTACAAAAAAATGTGTATAAGTAGGATATCAGTCATGTAGTTCCCATAACACAAGCTCTGCTTACTTTGGGGCTAGATGATGCTGTGTGAAAATGTCCAGCATTATTATTATTACATATTAATATAATGATGATAATTGGCTTTATGATGATGGAACTGCTTGTAAGTCATCATCATCATCATCTTCTTGTCCTTATCCCACATTACGTGGGGTCAGCACAACATGTTTTCTTCTTCCACTCTCCTCTATCAGCCGTCATCTCAGTACTCACTCCTTTCTTAACCATGTCATTCCTCACACAATCCATCTCTTATTATATCTTTATCTTTTATTTTCATCCACTGCTTGTAAGTATAACTTTGTCAGTAAACCACCCGATATTACATTATGGTCCAACTTGACAAGATCCTACCTCTAAAAGATATATAAAAACATGTTCATGACTGTAATTCCCTGTTATTAATAAATAAATAAATAAATAATGCTGGGCATTTTTCACACAGCATCATCTAGCCCCAAACTAAGCAGAGCTTGTATTATGGGAACTACATGGCTGTTATACTACTTATATACTTTTTTTTAAATAGATACATATTATACATAGAAAACACTCAGACCCGAGACAAATATTTGCATTTTTTATTTAGATCAAATGAACGAGTTCTATCTATACGTTCCAGGATATTGGGATTTACGCTTGTAAGTGAAAATGGTGATAAACATTTGGTATTTTTATTCCGACGTACGGCGGCATTGCCAATCCTTACCGTTAACTAAATATCACAAAACTATTTCAAAACCAAAATGCTCGAACAATGCAAATGTCAACAGAGCTGCAAAACTTGCTCAACTTGATAGGTGGTCACGGAATCGAACCAGGAACCCATAGCCACCAAGCTGTGACGCAATGGGACGGGAAGCGGTTATACTGGTAAGTTTTAAGCTAGTTCAGCCCAAAGGTTACTTTTCTTTGATGCACGGAAACCTACAGTCGTAAAGTTTCTTAGCGCATGTTCCTTACATTCGCGAACACAAAGGACACAACACGAAAGAGGACCCACAACACATGTTCTCTTAGGGTGGGAGTTAGTGCACATATATACAAAAAATATTTATTATCAATATTTTTAAGGTCCAAATATTATGACCAATTGTTAAAAATAGGTAGGTATACCATAATATCTAATCAGGTGGGCGTACCTACTTAAGTTTGCAATTTGTAGACTTTTTCACGTAGGTACTTTCGGTATCATATTTGAATATGGTCTTAACAAGACAAGTTATATATTAAGAAGATAATACTTACCTGCTTAGTTTTGTTACATAATTTGTATACATTTGTCTCATACTTTTAGTATGATTTCTAAATAAACTTTTGTAGAAATAACGTTTTTCTCTTTTGAGGAAAATAATTAGTTATCTTTAATTCAGCTCCTTTTGGCACTAGTTGCCAACAATAAGTCTGATGTTAAACAAACAATGGCCTCGATTCTGTTGTACACTGACTAAACTAAATTTAAACTATCACTCTCTTTTACTGATAGTGTACCTACGCAAGAAAGATATAGCTACAACTTTAGTTCTGTGTGCTGCTGTCAAATCAGTTAACGTGCCGCTTTTCTTCGTGTTCATAGTCAGCATGTTTGGATATCACGACTAAATTTGTATGGAAAACTTAAATCTGACTAATTTGACACTTAAATTGTAGCTATCTCTTTCTTGCTTGCACTATCAGTAAAAGAGAGCGACAGTTTAAATTTAGTTTAGTCAGTGTACTACAGAATCGAGGCCAATATCGGCTTAGAATTTTCAACTTAACTGGATTTAACCGGTAACACCTAATATTACCACTATTTTATTCAATGAAAATAGCCGAATTCCGAAAAGCCGCATATCATTATGTGACAGCCTTATTATGTTTAGCTACCCCTTTTAGGGTAGAGCATATATCTTGGTAGATCATCTGAAACTTCCTAGTAGAGCATGTCACGCCAAAACAATGAACACATTAATAAACTCAGTAGTTCTTTCGAACTTTCCGCCAAGAAATTCAGTAAAAGTTACAGCCCCCTCTATTTATTGTATTTGGAATTAAAACCAAACCTTTGAACATAACTCTACCGTATCATCGTTGATTCACCACGCTACTTCACCTTAGCTGAGTATTTAGTTCACTATGCTACATTAAGATGTCGCTTCTAACGAAATCGAGGTTGCCATGTGCCAGGGAAAGAAGCTACATCAACAAAGCAAACACAGTTTTTGCTCGCGACGGCAGGAACCTGTACATGAGTTTGCTATAAGATGTTTGGGTTATCAGATTTTAGTAGTAGTTTTCCATCATTTTCTAATCAATGATCTTCTAGGAAGGTTTTATTGCCACAAATCGGTAGGGGAACTTTATAAAAATTTACTTGTTATGTTTGCTGCAACATGTCCTATTTTTCCATAACTCAGTTATATGACTACTAAATTATTTAATGAGACTGTTTCTAACTGAAACTATTTTCATTTTTTTCCACTAAAAACCACATATCAACGTCATCGACCTAACCCGAAAGATATCTGGGTCTCAAGACTACAGAAATGGACAGAACCAACACAACACCCTGGCGAGTTCACAAAACCCTTACACCTTATCTGGGGGGGGGGTAAAGAGCCGCCACCCTGAAAAGGTCAACGATATGACAATTCAAATTTTATTGGCAACGATGGATCAAAGATTGACAATAATTGGAACGTTATCATAACGTAATTCACCGACCCAGTTCCAATATTTACCTGTTTCGAACTCATTGAGGTAGGAAGCAGTAAGAATTATGATTTAACCAGATTCTGCCCGAGGTTTCCTTCGTTCGCATTGTTTTTCGTGGTGGAAAGTAAAGTATCCTAAGTAGTATTTTACAGGTTACAAACTATACGTACCTAACTATACCTATTTCTAATTTCATCCAAAAAGATTCAACGAAGATCATTTTATTTTAACTAGCCTCTAGGTACCTTGGGTACGTATATGTTTGCCATAAGAGATTATTTGTATACAACTACAAAAGTTGCAAGTAAGTGGAGCGAGGCAATAAAATTTCAATACTCAATAAATTTATTGCTTTCACATAGTAGGTACATAGATGGTGTTTATCTATTATATTTTTTTAAGGTATCTCACATGAAACCTGTCTAGGGGTATAGCAACATTTCGTGAAGCGAAGATCAGCCAACACACACAAACAACATCGATATGAGTAACCAGCAAGCGGAGCGAGCCGCGAATCCTAATCAATTAATAATGAATACATTAGGATTGAATAAATTGCGTTTTTTTAAACTAACTTGTTTAAAATTGCAAAAAAAATAAAACAAAGACAATAACCAAATTAATGATGTATTAGGTTTTTGATTTCAGTTTGAAATATCAGCAAAACATTTTTTTTTTATTATTAAATGCCCCTATAGACCGCCTTAGTGCCCCCCAAGCATCCAGCGACCACAAGGATGTGCTATCGCTAAATAAAACAAAGTGTATTACATTAGCCTACCTAATGTTAATAAAGTTAAAGCAAATATCAAAATCAAAGATGATCAGTTAGCTCTTGTGGACACCACCGTATTCTTAGGTATCACACTAGACAATAAGCTTCAATGGGGCCTCTCACATTGATAAGTTATCGAAGAGACTTAGTTCTGCGGCATACGCAGTCAAAAAGATCCATCTTTATACAGAAGTAGACGCAGCTAGACTAGTTTACTTCAGCTACTTCCACAGCAACTCGCTGTTGCCACTTGTAGACTCCATGAAGTTAGTTAATCGTTTAAAGGGTAAAGTGTGCGCTTTTATAACAAACTCCCAAAAGATATACAAAAAAAATCATTAAACAAATTTAAAAACGTTATTAAACAAAAACTTTTTAAAAAGGTAGAACTATAAAATATCTGATTATTTAGATGACAAAAATTCTTGGGATTGAAAATGCTCCAACTCGATAAAAAATGTTGTTAGTATTGTTATTGTGTTGTTTTGTGAAAGGATCATTAAAAAGAATAACCGGCCTTGTTTTCTTGCCTTTCTTTCCTGTCTTGGTCGTGGAAGAACAGGCACTAGATAAAACCACGTTTCAATGTGATCCTTGTGATTTTAATGAATAAATGATTTTTGACTTTACTTTGACTTTTATGAAACAGTGGTCTAGGGTATTATTTGCTGAGACGAGCCAACGATCAATTCGTAACAGCTTGCAAAATCCTCCACGGCAAGGTTGACGCTTTAATGATGCGCTGTGTCGATTTGTTGTCCTGAACAATTATTGCCAAAGTCTACGGCATAGATTATTTAATGACGGCATATTTTACTAAAAAGTATTTTATGGTATGGCTTATAGTGTGCCATAAAGTATTTTCATTTATCAATTTTAATTTGTTCTGTGGTTTTGTTTTGTATTTTTAACGGCTGGGTTCGGTAATCGACCCCGAAACATCGATAGACGATTTCTTTAAGCTAAATTTACAGATCTTCCTTCATGAAGGTCGAAGGAGTTTAAACCGACCCAATGGCGTGACTCCAACCGTTCGACCCTCAGGCTATATTTGCTCTTCAAGCGTTGGATGCAGCGTAGAACTCGGTCCGATCGGTGCGATACCGCACTTATTCTTACAAATATGCTTCTTCTTCTTTCGCTCCAATGTAATGAAGCTCTGCTTGTCACTTTGCTCCTTATCACAAGCAGTCCTACGAATTGGTTCGCCCTTAGCCGGTTGTGGGGTGGCTGGCTTGCTTGCGGCAGCCTCTGCATACGCACATTCTTGGCGGGAAGTAGGCAACGTGACGCCTGTCGGAATCTCCTCAGGGGATATTGCGTTGGGGATATTGGGATATTGGCTTAGTACTAAGATTTCAGGCAACAGCAAACTGCTTTCTGTTTAAACTCAGCCTAATGATGATGGCTCGCATGTCACATCACTATGTTATCGATGCTTTCAATCGATAGTGCATACATTTTTTATGATATCGATCGATGGCCCACATACCCCCTAGCATAGCTACGAACGAACCGTTGAATACCTAAGTGCTAAGTTGCCTAGTTTTTAAATGGAACATGACATGAAAATGTACATGTACAAAATTATATCTTACGAAATAATCAGACATTAATTTTATTTATTAACTCATTTTTCGGTGCGCAACGGACTTAATTATTTTTTTTTTTTTTTTAAGAAACATCGTAAGCCTTGTCGGCCTTTTGATCTGGAGGTCATGGATTCGAACCCGATCGTACACCAATGGATTTTTCCACTATAAAAATGTATGTGCGCATTAACACGTGCTCAAAAGAAAAACATCGCATGGAACCAAAAATTCGAAGTAATGTGCTCATCAGTTAGTGTTCCAATAAGCGGCGATGGGCTTACAACCTGTCACGTGGAATGCTAACTACTTGTAATAGCGCGGGCATGTGCCAAATGGCATTTATGGAAGTGCCTCTGACTACACCCTGCTATCCTCAAAGATCTACTCACTGAGTATGTATCTGTGGATGTCCATCATGGGAATACAGTTGTGAGCGTGTTTGTTAGTTTGTTTTCGGAAGACACACGGAGAGAGCATTATTTTAGGAACGTGTGTAGTTTGAAGAAGGTATAAGGTCTCAATAGGCCTATACAATTAACAAAATGCTCTCGATCAGTTAACTGCCTATTTTAATAAATAAACAGTTCTCTTATGGGTATATTACTCAAGAAACTTAGATGAAACGGGGACAATTATGCGAAATTCAAAGCATATCTTTGGGTGGAGCTTGCTAAAAAATAGACCGATATAGAAATCCTTAAGTAAAATCACATTATAAATTTAAATTATCTGGATGTAGGTACGTCTGTCATGTTTCATTACAGTGTGTAGATAGATAGATAGATTATTTATTCGACACATACCTACAGATACAGTACAGACAAGTAGAAATGACAAGAAAACAGTATGTGCTTTACTGTTTTTTCAGACACAGACACATATATTTTATCATAAAAGTATAAATATGGATAAATAAAAATAAAAAATCAGAAGGAGGTACTAAAGCTAGTAGGTATCTGTAACGGAAGGTTTAAATAAAATATATTTCATTTTAAGTGTCTTAGTTATGAAACTCACTAGAACTCAGGCTCACTATATTAACTAATGGCAAGGGCAGGCCATATAACTCACAGAAACGACAACCGCTGGAGAAGAAAGGTTCTCGAATGGTGACTATGAACTATGAAGCGTAGAACTCACCCCTGATGGACCATAGACCTGATGGAAAGTGGACTATAGAATTTGGTTGATAATAATGATAAGAAATAAGAAACAAAGTATAACAGAAGTGTCTGTGGTCTTTTCGTTAGTTTTTGTAAGCTTTTCGACGATTCATGACTACCCGTTTGAAGTAACCTGTTTGAAGAATGTGCTCCTTTTGGTAGGGGAAAGTGCACGATAATAGTATTTTCCGAAATTCCGCCCCAAAGCGGGAATATTAGGAAGAGGAAAATTGTTGTTCCTGTAGAAAAAGTATGAGACTACACCTTCTAGTTAAAAAATGAAGAAAAATAGATAAGTTTATTTATGGTTTAATGTAGAATGGAGTAAGATGAGGTATTTTTCATACTCATCCTTACCTCGGATTTTAGTTAGAGTCCTTCAAACGCAAAACAAAGTAAATTCATGACAGATAAGATAAGAGAAGTATAATTTATAGCGCACCCTGTACCTTACTTTTGCTCGGTGGTATAAAACCAGTCCAAATCCTAATTGGAACATCCGTATCGGCTCTGTTTCTGTCGTGCTAGACAGGTGTGATCCATAGGCACGGAACATTCCTAAATAAGGACAGGACACGATGGCTCAGACCATAATGATCGAGATGTATGTGAGCTATTGCTCGTTGACGAGTAGAGCCTTTGGGCACAAGACTCAATAATCCTGAATAAAAATCAGAGAATGGACATCATAGAAAAATACCGTTAATATTTAACTGTAATTTAATGAGTTCACTGTTTTGGTAATTTTAGAAATAATTTTCGTGAAGTTTAAAAACGTTTATGTATTGTTTCCAAATAACATTTTACTTTTTAAATGTTACGAATTTTACTATTAGTGCTATTGTTTGAACATGATTATGTTTTAATCGAGTACTTACTCGAATTTCCGTATCATTCTTTAGTAGAACTTCAGAGATAATTTTCAGCTGCCCTATGTATCAATATGAACATTCTCTTATTTAGGTCTCTTGGACTCGGCTTAATACTATGAGTGCGTCATGATATTTAGATTAAACCAAGCCATTACATTTACATTACCAAGTACATTTACGTGAAATAATTCCAGTCAACTAAATATGGAAACTTATGAGCGGAATGCTATAAATTGATAAAGTCATTTTAAGTTTTTTATGTACGAGTAATTATTAACAAAGAATAATAATAAATCTTTTATTTAGTTGTTATTGATGTTTGGTATATGAATGAATGAATGAAAATACTTTATTGCACACTACAAGATAACAAAATAAATAAAACATTTATACATTATAGCCCTATATCAAAGGATAAAGGCATGATGATTTTAGAAAGGGTCTGGAGAACAGCTTTTATTTAATTGGGTCTTGCGTAATGCATCGTAGCATCATTGTTTGATAAAATAATAATTTGACCAATGAAAATTTGTACGGTTCCAGAAAGAGAATCTGGAAGATTTCAGAATTATGATGCAAACTTGGGAAAGGTCACCTTCACTCATTAATTCATTATTGAGGATGTGTTCAAAGATAACGCACGCATTTTATACTAATGCTATTTGGGGAGACCAAGTTCGGCACTGACGTCCCATATTGGGGTGTATTGTGAATTGTCCCCCTTCTAACCTGACTCCAACCAGTACAAATAGCGAAGGACATTGAGTCGATGAAAGAAGTGTTCCAGAATCCTAGACCGTATGGGAGTTGTGAGAGCTTGATTTTATGAGTTCTTGTAGTCCCGTTTTGCCGGGCTCCACTATCTCTTCACCAATGAAGTTAACGCACGTATGCTTAGAAATAAAACGTAATACATTAATTACAGATCTTAAGATGGTAAAACATAGGCATATTACCGCTGGCTCCAACTAAAGTAGAGATCCTACAAATATAATAAACGCGAAAGTTTGCGAGGATGGATGTTTGTTACTCTTTCACGCAAAAACTACGAACAGATTTTAATGAAACTTTACAGTAATATAGCTTATACATCAGAATAACACATAGGCTACTTTTTATCCGGGTACCACGCGGGCGAAGCCGTGGGCAGAGACTAGTAAATGTATAAACATACATTGCTAGAGCTTATAAAATAAAAATAAATAACTCCACATACGTGAAATAAATAGCAAAGGATGTGTACACGCAAGATCAAACTCCTTAAAGTCGGTATATAAGGTGCGCACGCGCCGGTAATTGCCATATTACATTCCTACTTCAGTAGTGGCAGTATCCTACCATGAGGGTCCTTGTGAGTATTCTGGTTGCTAATAAAAAGGAGTCACATAAAAATACTTAGTACTCGTATATGGTTATGGCGTTTTAAATAAGTGGCAACCCAAGCGTTTATACTACCGAGTATGTTTACGACTTAATATTTTGTTAAATGAAAATTCTGATTAACTAGCAATCTTTTCCTGATTCCTACGGAACAGGGAATCCTAGTGTGGGGTCAGGACTATGTATGTTGGTTTGACTGTTGGGTGCTTATGTTATGTTATGTAATTTTGTAGAACGATGGCGAGATAGATAGGGATGTGAGGAACAGAATAAATGCGGGATGGATGAAATGGCGACAGGTTACAGGAACATGTGTTCCAAGAATGCCCCATAAGCTCAAAGGAAAAATTTACAAAACGAACATAAGACCTGTCGTATTGTATGGATCGAAGTGTTGGGCAACCAAAGGGATTTATGAAAGAAGAGTGCACGCAGCTGAGATGCGAATGTTGACATGGATGTGTGAAGTTACTAGAATGGACAAAATAAGGAATGAGTATATCAGGGGAAGTTTGAAAGTAGCACCCGTGAGGGAAAAGTTGAGGAGTAATAGGTCATATTACGAGAAGAATGTTAAATATGAATGTGGATGGAAATAAAAGCAGAGGTAGGCCAAAGAAAAGATGGATGGATTGTGTGAAAAATGACATGATTAAGAAAAGAGTGAGTACTGAGATGACGGCTGATAGAGGAGAGTGGAAGAAGAAAACATGTGCCGACCCCACGTAATGTGGGATAAGGACAAGAAGATGATGATGATGATGTAATTTTGTTAGGTAGCCTACCACGTGCGGTACCTTGGTAAGATTGTAAGTTCTTATACTTTGGTTGATGCAAAATAGGGTTATTAAGATGGACGCACCACCTCTGCATTATTTGCACAGTCAGTAGAATTAAAAAAACCGCTAATGTCCGTGAATAACTGTTGTGTTTTTCAGATTCTGTGTGCAGTATTTTCCATCGCTTCGGCAAGACCCGGAGGCCTTTATTCCTCAGGATGGGACGCGCCAAGCGTAAGTTTTATTAACGAGCAGTCACGCCATACAAAATGCATAAAATATAGTCTAGAAATTTTCCATTTGACATCAGTTTTCCAAAAGCACAAAATAGTTTTCCATGGTTTACAATAATCTAAATATCCTACTACTAATATTATAAACGCGAAAGTTTGTGAGGATGAATGTTTGTTACTCTTTCACGCAATTAGTAGTTAAAAAATTCTCAATTTCTTAATGCAATAAGACTATAAGACGCGTATTTCGGCTCCTTTAGCACCTGTCGGAATTGCACTTTTGTTGAAGGTACTCGCAATTATTAATTTATTTTAATTGTGACTCTTCGCGCTCTCAACGTTTGGCTACGCATGAGTTTATAATAATAATAATGCTGGACATTTTTCACATAGCATCATCTAGCCCTAAACTAAGTAGTGCTTGTGTTATGGGAACTTCATGACTGATATATAACTAATATACTTTTTTTGTAAATACATACATATTATGCATAGAAAACACCCAGACCCGAGAAAAATACATGCAGAACAAACAAACATTTATCCCGCGGCGGGAATCGACCCCGCAACTATCTGCGTCTCAGGCGGGCCTTCGCCCACTGCGCCACACAGGTCGTCAACTCTATCAACTCTAGACCAAGCTACGCACGGCAGAGGCTACGCACGGTGACGTAATGCAAAATTTATTTTAATGAAAACTAGCCTCTGCCCATGGCTTCGCTCGCGTGGTACCCGGAAAAAAGGAGCCTATGTGTTCATTCTAGGTCACGAATTATACTAGTTCAAAATTTCATCCAAATCGGCCTAGCCGTTAAGAATATTATAAGCAACAAATGTCCAAACATCTTAACATCTAACCATCCCAATTGGCAATAGGTAATAGAATGTATAATATATCCATTGCTTCATATGTATTTTTTTCTGGATTTCTCCAAAGTTCAATTTATCTTGAATCATAGTTTTTTTTTACATTCGAAGATCAGTAAAGCGCTAAGCATATGTACGTGCGAAGTCTTTGCATGTGTCATCGCTTTTTTTATACAAATCGACCGATTTCCAACCTTTTTGTGGCAAAACTATTTCCAAAATAATATTTTGGGAATTAACTTTCCAGATATCCTCAGTTAGCCTAGTCCAGCAGCCCGCCGTGCACGTCGCCCAGCCACTGGTGCAACAAGTGGTTGCCCAGCCAGTAGTTGCCCAGTCAGTGGTTGCCCAGCCAGTGGTTGCCCAGCAGTACGTGCATGCGCCAGTGGCCATCGCCAAGCCAGCTGCCACCAGCTACTCCTCATTCCAAAGGGTATAACTTAAGATCCCGTTGTTGAACAACAAACATGACCTCTTTGACAACCTTGAAGGCGTGGCAGCCGGCCACGCAAGAAGATACAGGTTCGATTCCCGCTGCTGGACAAATGTTTGTATAATATGTTGCAGGTATTTGTTCCGGGTCTCGGTGTAGGGAATCCTAGTGTGGAGTCAGGACTATGATTGTGTTGTGTTTGTTAAGTTTGAGATTACCTAAAGTTTGGTAGTCTGTATAGTATTTTTTTTAACACCTGTTTAGGTGGCAAATAAGCGTAAAGCCCACCTGTTGGTAAGGGGTTACCGTAACCTATGGACGCTTACAACACCAGAGGCCGACCTTGAGACACGACATGCCTTTAAATCTTCCAGGTCATCCACCCATCAACAGTAGTTCACGCGGCGCCCGTGGTCCATGCGGCACCCGTGGTCCACGCTGCCCCAGTCATCTCACAACCGATCGTACATGCACCAGTCGTCTCCCAACCGATCGTCCAATCTTACGCCCAACCGATCGTCCAATCGTACTCCCAACCGATCGTCCAATCTTACGCCCAACCGATCGTCTCCTCTGTCGGAGTCGGACATGGATGGTAAACTGACCCGCTTTTCTGAATCTTTTCGTTAAATCAAGATTTTTTTTTTATTATTTATGTGTTGAGATCATGTCCGTATTGTTATTGTGGTGCAAATAAAGTTGTTTTACTGTCAGTACTGAATCATAATGCTTATTTTTGTAATATAAGTAGGTTTAGATACGTACCAAACTATCATCTTAGATAGGTACACGATCCTAGTTAGTTTTCCTCAAGAGGTTAGTTTTAACGGACTACGACAAAGCTATAGGTAGACTGTTTTTGTTTATGGCAGGATGCACTTTATTTTTATAAAATGTAATTTGCCAGAGATGTTAGCGTATGAGCGATGGTGCTATCGATGTGGTAAAAAGCCTATGTTTCAAGACTCTTTAACAATAATTAAGACTCTATAATCCTAATGAGTGAAATAAGGGGCAACTATCCTCCATCCCACATAAATGTCCTACAGTTGACATACTATTGATCAACCCAGTTAGAATTTATACCAATAGTATTAAAATTTAAAACATTACTACTCAACTCGGCTATACAATATTCATTATAAGAATCGATCTTTGTAGTGGTGTGAAAGCTCATTAGACAATCAATATCGATTAAATTGGATTAGTTGTTTTGAATTAGTTGTGTCCTTTTTGTAGGTCAAATACTATATGATGTGTGACGGCGTCCAACAAAAAATATTATATAGATACTACCTAGGTACCAATAAAAAAGTTAGTTTCCTTCAAAAGTTTACGTAGGTAATGCTACGCTTAAAAAGTCAGGCGACAGTATCAATAATAGGTCATCCTACTTTTGAGTGCTTCTATTAATTCTTACTTGGTTTGCGTTCAAAGTGACACTACTCAACGTTTTCCAAATCAGAGCCATAAAGCCAAGGTGTGAAAAAACTTGAGCCGTTAATATTCCCGAGTATCGCTGTTGAATCGATAAGGCACAACACTAGCATCGCGTGTGGAATAGCACATCACCACTGTCCTATGAATCGGGTCTTGAGATTAACCATGGTTCTAGATTGTATTAGGATAAACTACGGAGAACTTTTGTTCTATTTTGTAAGTTTGTTGGTTTCAATAAAACTTATATTTAGTTTATAATGTTTTTTTAACTTAAGTTAGCGCTTAAGTTAATATTTCAAAACCACGGCTTCGTGTGATGTCTCGAAGTATTCTAGGTTGAAATCTATATAATATTCCTATTTAAATCGGATCAGTTGTTATGACGAATATCGGTAACAAAAAGCAAAACATCCTCACTTAGGCATTTATAATATTACGAACTTTGCCCACGGTTTCGCCCTCTACTGTACCCGGATGAGTTATTTAAGTCACAAACAACACCTTTCCCAAATTGTTATGCAAATTAGTTCTACCGTTACGAAAAATATATATTAAAATACTCGATAATGATCCCCATTAAAATAAACTCGATCGAATCCATCATTCCGTTAAAAACATGGTCACAATAGCAAAAGCTGAAACATTTCTGTAAGTCACAACAAGCTTTCAGTTACCTGAATACTATGAAATGGAACACATGGCTCGTTCTTTTCGTGAAAAAATAGTGAATACGACTTTTTTCAAACTTTTAACATATAGGGAAAGTCTATACTAATTTCTGCTACAGACCGATTATATACAAAAATGTAGCAGTAACATTTCTCTAGATAAGTTATGTTGGACTCGAAAAAATAAATCTAAAATGTTATAAAATAATGGTTTTTTCTGGTTAAATAAAAATATGATGCGTGCGTGGTCCGGTGAAGGTGGTGATGTGATGGGGCCTACAATTGCACGTAAGTTTTTGAACTTTAAATGCATTTACAGATTGAATATTAACGTGGTCTTCGCTCGTAGCTCCAACTGAGGTTTAAAAACCTAACCTTACCTTATTACGTATACCAAAAAGATAAATAATAAAACCATGATTTATGTATAACTCTTATTCTTTGAACTGTCGGGGTTCGCTTTTATTTTAGGATATGTAGGTATAATAGATACGAATATTCCACGTACCTACCGTACGACATTTAGTTGGCCGTTTAGAGGTCCTTATAAGAACCGTCCGCACTATAATCTAAAAACATCATCATCATCATCATCAGCCTATATTAGTCCACTGCTGGACATAGGCCTCCCCTAATGAGCGCCATAGCGCCATGTCTTCAGCTTGTTGCATCCAGCATCTGCCTGCAGTCTTTCGCAGATCGTCATCCCACCTGGCCGGAGGGCGTCCTACACTACGTTTGCCGAGTCGCGGTCTCCACTCAAGAACACGTTTACCCCAGTGGTTATCGGTTCTTCGCGAGATATGACCGGCCCACAGCCACTTCAGCTTGCTAATTCGTTGAGCTATGTCGAAAACTTTGGTTCTCTGACGGATGTATTCGTTACGAATCCTATCCTTCAGAGAGACTCCGAGCATAGCTCTTTCCATAGCTCGCTGATCGACTTTGAACTGGTGGACCAGCCCTATCGTGAGTGTCCACGTCTCAGCTCCGTAGGTCATGACGGGATGCACTGATTGAAAACTTTTGTTTTCAAGCATTGCGGTATGGATAACCTAAAAACATATATTAATAACCTAATAATAATAATAATAAGCCCCAAAATAAGCAGAGCTTGTGTTATGAGTACTATATGAATGATGTATATCAGTACTTGTATACATTTTTTTTTGTAAATACATACATATTATACTTACAAATACTCAGGCCCGAGACAAATATTTGCAAAACATACAAACATTTGTTCCGCGGCGGGAATCGAATCCGATTCCCGTAAACTTCTGCGTCTCAGGGGACAGAGGTCATTCGTTACCTTCTCGCTAGTAACGGATTGATAAGAAAAATCCTGATGTTCTAGAAATAGGGTAGATATTCTGACCGAATTTATTTTATATTGAACAATAAAAACGTCATAAATTTTAAAGTAGGTAGGCCGAATACTAATATTGCCCAAGGTTTTACTTTAAATTTATACGTCAGGTAAATGTAGAATTTTAAGGTGGAAGCTTAAATTTAAACCTAAGTCCACTCGCTATACCAGCATATCTAAAGATGTTATCATAAATCGCGGCCAAGTAATATTTTACCTAGACAAGTAGGTATGTCGTGGCCAAGGCTAGGTCAGACAGTTTTTGAATGAGAAGGCAATAGGTAAGTATTTAAGGCGTAGAATAAATGGCCTCGATTCTGTAGTACACTAACTAAACTAAATTTAAACTGTCGCTCTCTTTTGCTGATAGTGTACGCAAGAAAGAGATGACAAGAATTTTACTGCTGTGTGCTGCTGTCAAATCAGTTTACGTGCCGCTTTTCTTCGTGTTTATAGTCAGCATGTTTTGAAATCACGACTAAAATTGTATGGAAAACTTAAATCTGACTAATTTGACAGCACTAAAATTGTAGCTATCTCTTTCTTGCTTGCACTATCAGTAAAAAAGAGCGACAGTTTAAATTTAGTTTAGTTAGTGTATTACAGAATCGAGGCCAATATCGTTTTAGTTTTGATATCTTTACATTAATTGTCTCGGTAACGTGACACTTTAGGACAACGATATAAATATAATTTATCTATCTATTGTAGGTTTCATTTCACACAAGTTAAAAACCATGCTGCAGTAGAATACTATGCCAAAAAGTTCCAACTCCTTTTTTTATAATTTGATACTTAGGTCTGTTGATAAGTTAACAGTTTTTACGCAGTGTTTAAACAGAATCAGAAACATAGCTATTTCCAAAAAGATTTCAACCATTTAAATTTTGAAATAGGAATCCTTTTCAAAAATTAAATCATCTTTGCTATGTGACAATAAAAACTCCAAAATTAATGTATTTTTGTTCTCACGCTTTTTTTTATATTTTGGTACTTAACTACGTTTTTTATTAAAACAGTCGTTTGTTTTTGTTTAAAGCAAGATGAAAAAACGCAATTTTTGTTTTGATCTATTTCACCTGAAATAAAAATGAGTTTTACACGCTACAAAACAAAATGGCTAACAAATATTATATTGTGTACGAAAATATTTGTCAGCGATTTTGTTTTGTTTTAATGTCGTTGTACAAGAAACGACTTTAGTTACGAGAGTTACCATTCAATAAAATATTTTAGCATGATTTCTTTTATTTTAATAAAATAAGGCACCATTTTCCGCCAAATTTATATGCTGTTAGTTTTGTGTAGTTAAATAATGAAAAATAAAAACTATTTAATTTATTGAAATGTGTGTCGCTCAGGTACAGACAGCCCCAAACCAAACACACCACCTCTGAAGAACGGCAACGATCTGGTGGAATCAGGGTATCTGATAGCAGTGGGTTCCAGAACTGCAAGGTAATGTTCAGCACCTACCCAATAATTTCAGAAACCCTTCCAGCTTCTATCAACCTTCGCTGGAAGTCAGTGGAGCCCAAGATCATTCGTCATAAGTCATGATACTCGATTAAGGCGAAGTGCACGCGATACGCGCGTATTTTCAACTCGCGCGATGTTTGTGGATGCGATTATGAACCCAGTACCTCGCCAACGCGCGTATTAATTTGTGTGAAACGATTCGCAGCGAATTCATCCCTTCAGGCCAAGCTCTTTGGAAAGGCCTAAGTCCAGCATTGGACATCTACAGGCTAAAGTACCTATAGAATAATACCTACTACCTTTACTTAGTTTTGTGATATAATTTGTAAACATTTATCGCATACTTTTGGTATCATAGGGCCGATGTACCTACAAACCTACTTGGAGCTACTAGATCTAAGCTTAACCATTAGATGTTTCACATAAAGTATGAATAAATAAAATGAAAACAAAAATTGAGATTGAAAATAACTTTTTTTAATAATGCTTTTGAATAGGATTCATGTAAAGCATTATTACACGTATATTTTTTTCAGATTTAGAAGAAAACACAAAGAGAAAATTGCTGTCCTTATTCTTATTTGTGTTTTAACATTATTGCTGGTTTTCGCCATAATAATGACCATTTTGTGTGAGTATAGATCTATTTAATTAAAAACGATAAAAAATATTATGCTATATAATTAAGTTGTGGTTTGAAAACAATCTACCTCTTATTATGATTATCGATCATGGTGCCATTATTGAGTTCATGTGTTGAGCAATTTATATGATTGTGAGTAATAAGAATAACCCCCAACAGTAATATCCTACTACGATTATAAATGCAAAAGTTTGTATGGATGTTTGTTACTCTTTCACGCAAAACTACTGAACGGATTTTGATGACACTTTACAGTAATATAGCTTATACATCAGAATAACACATAGGCTACTTTTTATACGGGTACCACGTGGGCGAAGCCGTGGGCAGAAGCTAGTACATAATAGTCCTGAACCCAAACTAGGATTTCCTGTATCATGGGTACTAGAAACAACCCGGTAGAAATATATGCAGAATAAGCAAACATTTTTTCTATAGCGGGAATCGAACCCGCACGAGTTCGTCGAGTAGAAATAAAGCTTAATGTTTTCCTTTTCATATTCACAAATAATAAATTATTTATGATAAGGGACCCAGTTTGCAATAGCAACTTTAACGACAGTCTAATTAGGGTGTAATAAGCGCCCGGTCAAACTGACGCGGTGGCGCGTAGCGGTGGAGATTAAATGAAACTTTGACCACCGCCCGATGGTGGACAAACTTCACGTGAATTTACTGACGGTACACAAACGTTTGTCCTGCGACGAGAATCGATCCCACTTCTGCACCTCTTGCGTTTTAGCTGCCCACTCGCCCTCCGCACCACCGATGTCGTCGAAATAAATTGACATGGGTACATGCTTAGTAAACAGAAGGTTGATCCTCATAATGCGATCCATTCCAACTGAAATATGAGAAATATTGTGTGTTTCCGACAACACTAGGAACAATTAATATCATGCCCTTGTGCTCAACACTAAATTCACTTAAAACATGATGACATTCCAGATGCACTACAAAACCATCACAAGCCCGTGCGGATTTGTGAGAGCAAAGAGTGTCTACGATCTGCATCCAACCTTGCACTTTCCATGGATGTGACTGCAGACCCTTGTGAAAATTTCTATCAGGTAATCATTTAGAAGTCATTTTTTTGCGACCGCGGAAGAATGCACAAGCGTACCCGTAGTCTAAAGTCGAAGTCAAAGTCAAAATTCATTTATTAATTAAAATCACAAGGATCACTTTGAAACGTCGGTTTTATCTAGTGCCTGTTCCTCCGCGACCAAGCCAGGAAAGAAAGGTAAGAAAACAAGGCTGGTTATTCTTTTTAATGATCCTTTTACAAAACAATAGGTAGCCCTATTGCCTACCTGCATTTTCTTTCTCGAGTTGGAGCATTTTCAATCCCAAGAGTTTTTATCATCTAAATAATCAGATATTTTATAGTATGCCTTTATATAAAGTTTTTGTTTAATTACATTTTTAAATTTGTTTATTAATTTTTGTATATCTCTTGGGAGTTTGTTATAAAAGAGTTCACCCTGCCTTTAAACGATTTACTAACTTCATGGCTATAACTTTAGTCTTGGCAGACAAGGTGTCAGGAAGAAACAGTGGTGGTTTTAGCTGGTTGGAGTCCGGCATAACTCTCTGTTGCCCCCGCGACGGAAGAGTATATATGATGGATTTCCCCATTTAAATAAAAAAAGGGTCGCGTATGGTAGGTACTCATATGGATACAAATACATGTTTTTGAGTTTCCAAAAGATAATTTAATTTTAACAACGATGAAATCTGTAAAAGTAAAAAATACTTGTCATAGGAGATTTTGCTGTTGCTTAAGTCTATTTTAACAGTTATTTAGTAAGGTGATGAAAGTTTTAAACATTTGGTCTGATGTGAAGTGTAGTGTGTGTGTGAACTATGAGTGTGATATGGAAGATCCTCTGAACAGAGTGACTCTCTGTGTGATCGGAACACCTGCCCAAATATTAGTTCCATTAAACACAACTTGCTATAACTGAAAAATCCTTCCTGAGCAGATCCGACTCGGATAAGTTAGGTATTTTTATGACCACCTAGAAAGGGTGATGTCATGGTGATGTCTAGGTATATAAGGTAATATTTGTTGCTTGAAGCTAAAGAAGGGAATTCCGAAACACGATGTCGAATAATGCCATCACATATATACGAGTATGTGTCTATTCACAAATATATACGCATGACCAGAGAGCTGGCTCTTATCTGGTTCAACGTATTAGCATTGCCATTCAGCGTGGCAATGCATCCAACATTCAGGGAATGCTTCCGTCTGGTATGGATCTGAAGCAGTTGACGTATCTATAGAGCATTTGTTACGGTCTTTAGATAGCAAGCCGTATCATTTGTACATACTTACTTGTACATATTTCTATGAATAAATGTAAATTGGATGTTTATTATTTATTTATTGATATTTTCAACAGTATGCATGTGGAAACTGGGCTGAGGAACATCCTCGGCCAGACTCGTATCTATCCTTCGATTGGTTTCGAGCGAAGCAAGTCAAGGTGTACGCTTTAGTAAGAGACTTCCTCAATAAGAACACCAGCCACCATCCACGCGCGGTCAAGAATGCTAAGGACATGTATGCTGCTTGCATGGATACAGGTAAGTTCCAACTGACCTTTGAAAGACTTAAAAGATGACTTTAGGTTTATACAAGAAATCAAGCCGCCAAGACGTGGTGCTCGGATTGCTGTGTTCCGGAAGGGTATGGCTTTCTTACTTAAATTAACGTCATAAAACTGTGAAATCCTACATCCTACTACTATTGTGAGGATGGATGTTTATTATTTCTCTGTGGCGCAGTGGGCGAAGGTCCGCCTTAGACGCAGAAGGTTGCGGGTTCGATTCCTGTCACGGGACAAATGTTTGTAAGATCTGCAAATATTTGTCTCGGGTCTGGGTGTTTTTCTATGTATGATATGTATGTATTTAGAAAAAAAGTCTATAAGTAGTATATCAGTCATGTAGTTCCCATAATACAAGCTCTGCTTAGTTTGGTCCTAGATGATGCTGTGTGAAAAATGTCCAGCAATATTTATTTATTTATTATTTCACGCAAAATCTACTGGGCGGATTTTGATGAAACATTCCAGTAATATAGCTTATACATCAGAATAACACACAGGCTACTTCTTATCCGGGTACCATGCGGGTGAAGCCGTGGGCAGAAGCTAGTACTTCAAAAAGTGGAGCACCCCATGACTTTGTTCGCGTTGTTTTTACCAAACAAACTTCATGTTTCAGCTTCTAGTGGGGGAATTTCGGGAAATTATTTCTTAGTGCAATCCTACACACTAAAAGGAACACACCCACCGAATTTCCGGTCTCTAGGAGTTATAGTTTAGGCTGTGCGTTGATTTTCAGTCAATCAGTTACTATGAATAATATATCATATAGGGATATACAGCCGAGTGCCCAGTTTACTGGCGGCATTGCCACGATGAACGGCAATTCCAAATAAAAGAAAGTCACATTACCTAAATGCTTAATTGAATAATCTTTATTCATTTTCAGATAAATTAGACAAGCGAGGACTGAAACCAATCTTCGACATCCTATCATCGCTAGGCCTTCCCCCCTTCCCCACTTACATAAACGTTACTAAGGACTTCGACTATTCTACTTATAGCTTCAATTGGCTGGAAACCTTGATCAAAGTTAAAACTCAGATCGGGATGGACGTCATTATAGGGTTCGATATTTTTGCCGATCCAAAGAATTCCTCGACTTATACTCTGGCTATGGGCACGCCAGAAACTACGAATCCGTTTCCAAGGTTAGAGCTTAACCAAAACGAATAGCTTCAATATGCCCATTGCATACCTTTTTGACGACCTCTGTGGCGCAGTTGGCGAAGACTCGCCTGTGACGCAGAAGGTTGCGGGTTCGATTCCCGCCGCGGGACAAATGTTTGTATCTGCAAATATTTGTCTCGGGTCTGGGTTTTTTCTATGTATAATATGTATGTATTTACAAAAAAAATGTATTTAAGTAGTATAACAGTCATGTAGTTCCCTATAATACAAGCTCTGCTTAGTTTGGGGCTAGATGATGCTGTGTGAAAATGTCCTGCATTATTTATTTATTTATATATTCGTTTATTGCACATAAGTAGTAGGTAACTTTGAGAAGGCTAGATTTTATTGGTCTGTATATGTATATCTGAGAAGGCAGTGAATGAACAGCAGAGACGCAAGAAATATGGGTTTGATTTCCGCTGGACAAAACGTATCTGCTATCTCCAAACAAACAATGAAGTACCTAGTTCCTGATACCCACGACACATGGAATCCTACTTTAGGGAGTTTTATTAAAATTGTTTTACGACTTACATTATATTGAATGTTATTAGATTATATTCTCATCTGTGAATCAAATAAAAAATAAACAATCTGGGCGTTTTTCACACAGCTTCATCTAGCTCCAAACTATTTATTAATTCATTAGTTGAATATGTTAAAATATAAACGGATGATACAACCATTTGTCTTGCGGCAGGAATCGAACCCGCAACCTTCTGCGTCACAGGCGGGCCTTCACCCACTGAGCCACACGTCTCTTAAAACTTTCTTGACCGCTAACTACGCATTCTATGCGTCATTTCTCATCGATCTTTCAGCCTACAATATAAGCAGAAAGGTCACGGCCACGGTCACCCAAGAAGTCTTAACAAATGGAGACATACTAGTTCAAAATATAAAAACTTTATCCGAGATGAATATGATGTTGCTAAGATGGTGGACGATCAAGATGAAGAGAGATACAACTTTGTTTATGCTCAGCTTATGAAAATATTCGTCAGCGAATCCAAACTATTCGAAGACTCAAATCTGACCGAAGCTGAGTTGGACGATAGTATTATTACGACTAAAAACGCTTACGTGTCGATCAAAAATGATATATACGAGGTGAAAAACTGAAATACCCTATAATATGATATAAAGCTAGGTATAATATTATAAAAAGCTTCCCTGGTATCATGTTATTGATTTATATGGTCTAATTGGTGGTGTGAAATGAATAGATATCCATCACGTTTCAAAGTTACACGCTTAGCGTGCATTTTATGAGACCTTACTATACATTAAATTCCATTGATCCTTGCATGATTAGATTCTCATACGATGGCCTTAATTATGGTTATGTACCTATGCCTATTAATTTGATACCATCTAACCCATGCCCATTCTAAAAACTATTTCAAATATTGCCTAATATTTCTTGTAAAAAATCTATCTCTCAAACTTTCCGCTCTTCTATAGCTGTTTCAAAAAATAGCAATTTCAGCTAGAATCAGACAACAGTACCGATTCTGATGAAGACTACCAAAACATACCAAGCTTTACAGTAGAAGAACTTCAAAATCACACAGACATCAACGTTGAACATAATAATGCAACTGCAATGCCTCTGTGGAAGAGATATCTCGAAGGAATATTCAACGTTAGTGATGTTAGTTTAGACTTTGAGAATGATAAAATTCTGGTGTCAGAGTTAGATCTGAAATATTTAGCACAGATAGCTGCATACATGGCGAAGACTCCACCAGTTGTAATAGAACTTTATATTTGGATAAAGGTTAGTTTATTCGTACACAATGGTCTTGTCAATTCTTATGACTTCTAGGTATGAAACATTTTGAAAGAAAAATTATATAACCTGATTTGATAATTATGATAATTACGCGTAATGTTTTCCCCAGGTAGTAGAAGTGATGGCAGTCCACACAACATCAGAACTCCGAGCGCTATTTGAAAAGGCATATCAACTAGAAAGTTCTCATTATTATTCCGGCTCACGAAGCTTGCAGTGTGCTAACGCCGTCAACGACATGCTGGGAATGGCAGTTTCTTATGGAATAGCTGAACCACATTTCTTCAATGTTACTAAACCTAAGGTACCTGTCCAACCTTCTTTAGCTGTTTATAACTGTACGTTATGATGAAAGATTTAAATAGTAAAAGCCCTAGAGTTGTGCCTTGAAGGATACTTACTCTATCTTGAATAGGTTTCTTCTTTAGAAAATTGTCGACAGTGAGTTTTCCAAACTTTGTAGTTTTAGGGGGATTAAAGGGATATATTTTTTTTCAGATCGAAATAATGCTAAATGAACTGAAAAATTCCTTAGCTCATCTTGTTGGCCAAGCCAAATGGATGGACGACGACACAAAACTAGCTACCTATCAGAAGATCATACAAATGAAATCGCTCATAGGTTTCCCCGACTGGTTACTAGAAGAAGGAAAACTCGATGAATATTATTTTGGAATAGATGTACAGGCAGACAAGCATTTAGAGAACATGATCAACATAATACAAGCGATGGTAAAAAAGGGTTTTAATAAGTTTCACAATGTGCATAATACCACTTGGGCTACGGAACCCACTGAAGTCAATGCCTATCATACATTTCAACAAAATACAATCAGTAAGCATTCCAAAAACACTATAAAACGTCAGTGGTAGATATTTTATCTCTCTAGTTTTTGAGTTATTGTCTTACTTTTTCAGCTATTCCTTTGGTGGTTCTTCAATATCCATTCTTTGATTTGGGGATAGAGTGAGTATGAATCATTGTACCATTTAACATGTTTTCTATTCATCTATATTTAAAGTAAAACATTTTTGTTTTGCAGTTCTCTTAACTATGGATCCTTGGGCACTGTTCTTGGACATGAGATCACTCATGGCTTCGATAATTTTGGTAAGACTATCAAAACTAATCGTTGCTATAATTTTAATTTTATCATAATTCCTTTTTTTCTAATCAGACATTTTATTTTATTTGATTATTATTATTTATACTTTGACTATATATTACATAGTTTTTTTTATAATACCGTCATACTTATGCCATGCCATGTCTGTCTTATACCCTTGTTTATTTTATTCCAGGTCGATATTTTGACAAAAACGGCAATGCCTTACCTTGGTGGACCAACGAGACGATAAACTCATTTGAAGAAAAAACAAAGTGTTTCGTTGACCAATACTCTAATTATTATTTACCGGAGCTACATAAGCATGTAAGTTTTAGAATGACGAATGCCACTTGTTGTTTAGACAAGCACTCATGCGTATGCATTTTTATTATTAAGTTAACATCATAAGTGCCAAATAGTTAAATATCAAATAGTTAAACAATACCTCATATATGAATTTTGAACTAATGAATTAATGAATTTTTTACCTGTGATAATTTAGACTAAGGAATTTTGTTGATAATTTTATTTTTAATTTTTACTTTTTGACATTTTAGCACTATTTTATAATTTCGTATACGATTGTTACAATTCCATTGTGAAATAATAAATTATATGAAATGAATGAAAGGAAAATGACAGCTGAGCACGAAATGTATGTTTGTTCCTTTCGTACTCAGACTCCCTTGATACAGACTTAGCTAAGTGGGGAAGCCGACAATAACTCCTTATATATTAAGTTAGATATTAAGTTCTCAGCATAACAATGTGTATCCATATTATAATAAGCTTAAGACGTGCGTTATCTATTTTAAATCTAGTATTTTGCTTTTGCCGTAATGAAAGTCTTTTCAAAATATTGATGATGGGTTGTCATTAAACGTTGATATACTGAAACTCGTGATATAGACACCTAATGACACGAAATTAAAACAGGTGGATGGTAAGAAAACCCTGGGAGAGAACATAGCAGACAATGGAGGCGTCAGAGAAGCCTTTGCTGCTTTACACATACATCTGAAGAAGACCGGTCCTGAAAAAAAACTACCCGGTTTTGAAAATTTTTCTTCAGAGCAGATGTTCTTCCTCTCGTATGGAAACGTAAGTCAATTCTTACAGAATGCACTGTACCTACTGGCAAAAACCAGTAATATCAGGATTTAGGTAGACATTTGAATATTTTGACAACCAGTCGACGTCCATGATCTTCAATCGTTTTTTTACCAGTTAAAAAATTTTTAACTGGTATAACTAGTGATTACTATCACCCAGAATGGGCTGCTAACTAATTAGCGGCCTCTACGAGTACAATCATTTTGTAACAATAAATGCGGCGTACCACAAGGCAATGTTTTGGCCCATTTTAATTCATGTTTTACATACAGCAGAGAAGCTACCAAAAATAACCCTTATGATTTTTTTTGTGTTTACTTAGTTATGGTGTGGCGTCTCAACGTCAGAGTCCCTGAAATCAGATCTAGAAGACGAGCACGCGCCACAACAGTTCCGAGTAACAGGCGCACTGCAAAATGTAGCAGCATTTGCCAAGGCGTGGAAATGCGCGTCCGGCTCTTTCATGAACCCAGCTAACAAATGTATTATTTACTGAATTTTCTTACTTTAGCTGGTCAGAAATCCGACCTAAATTATTTAGGTACTTACCTACCTCGTTCAGTATTAATCAGGAAACATTAATTTCCGTCCATTATTTTTATATGTTATGTTATGATTTATAATCATATAATCATGTAAATCTTTATCACAAGCATCATTGTAAGTAAAAATCGGAATTCGAATAATATATTATGTTGAAAACCTATGTGATCAGAAGTAGATTAAGCTTTTAACTTTTTAGTACTTTATAGTACGTAGTTCCTTAGTCTAGAACTATACCTACCTAATTATTTACTTAAATGGGGATACTGCTGGGTGACAAAATAAGGACCTAAATATATAAAAAGTTTTTATATGTGTTTAAAAATGATTTTCCTATCACCTGATTTAAACTTTAGTGAGAACAATTTGTACATATACATATTTATAAATATTTGTGATAGCATCAAATATCTTGAATAATGTTTACAATACAAACACTCGACTTTTGTCTAAATCAGTGACTATTTCTGAAAAATTATTTAATTTATGAGAATTAGTTTTTGTGTAATTTCATTAAACTTCAATTTTGTTCAATTGAATTCCTATTATTTTATGAAAGTTTACTTAACTTTTTGCATCATCATCATCAGTAAAAAACAAAACAAACTGTGACATATCTTTTATTTGTAAAAGATCAGAAGTGAAAAATAATCAGTGGTATCCGTATCCAGAGTGTCCGTACACACTGTTATACGAAATCGACTTTGAAACCCCAACCCCAATGCCTGACGACACTCCATACCCAGTCGATAGGCCATACCCGGTTGACAACGGAACTCCTGAAGAATAGCCACTAGAGTACACTCCCCCTACTGACGAGATTGGGTAGCTACCAATACCTACTGAAGACACAGACGAGACAGGGTAGCTACCAACACCTACTGAAGACACAGACGAGACAGGGAAGCTACCAACACCTACCGAAGACACAGACGAGACAGGGTAGCTTGCTACAGATGCTACGGACACAGGCGCAGCTTGTACAGTGACAGGGGCTGCTTGTTGGACGTACACAGGCTGCGGCACCGGCACTGGTCTGTCCACATGGACAGGCACTGGTACCTGCACATGACGATCTACATACACAGGGTGGGGCACTGACACTTGCCGTTCTACATACACCGGCCGGTCAACAGGTACTTGCTTCTCAACTGTTACAGGGTATGGCACCGGTACGGAAACCTTCACAGGGTATGGCACCTTCCTTTCATAATACACGGGCACTTGCTTTGTTATCTCCACCGGTACCTTCTGCACGACCGGGTATGGCACTGGTCTGTCCACAGCAACAGGGACGTTGACTCTATACGGTACAGGTACTTGACGGTCGACGGGAACTGCCACTGGAACTTGTACTGGGACTTGCACGTCGCGGGTGATGGTACGTGTGATGTATCTCGGGACTTCTTGTCTCAGAATGACAGGGTTGGGTGAGACGTTGACTGACGTCTGGACGGACGGTGCTGGCAGAGCCACAGGAGCTGCAGACACTGCTACGGGCGCAGCGGACACCGCTACAGGGGCAGCGGAAACCGCGATTGCTGGCGCTGCAGAAACCGCAACGCCACCTCCTCCGATTCCGATACCTCCTCCGATCCCGATACCTCCTCCGATTCCAAATCCTCCTGAAGATATTCCAATACCACCTCCAGAAATTCCTACACCTGAGCCAATTCCATACGGTGCCGCCGAAACAGCTATTCCCGGACCAGACGCATAGCCAATAGAAGAACCGCCAATAGAAGAACTGCCAATAGAAGAACTGCCAATAGAATGCCCGAACGAAACTCCACCGCCGTACGAAGGCAGGCCCAAGTGTGACACGTCTCTCTTCACGCCTTTCTCTGATGTTACTTTCCCCTTGATTCCACTCTCAAGGAGAAGCTTGGATACTCTCTGTTTCGAAACTACCTCTTCTGCTGTTGACAGACTGCTCGTTGCAAGCAGCACCTGAAAAGGGAAGACATTATTTTTCAATGTCTCATAATAATTGCGTGGCGCAGTTTTTTAATAAAACAAACAAGCTCACGCCTGAATTCTTAATTATGGACAAAGGAACGTCCAAACATAACATTTGGCACATGCATTTTTGCAAGTAGTTGGCATTCCATGTGACAGGTTGCAAGCCCATCGACGCTTATTGGAACACTAACTGGTTGCACATGCCTTCGAAATTTTGGTTCTTGTTGTTTTCCTTCAGCACGTGTTAATGCGCACATTAATTTTTCGAGTGAAAAAAACCATCGGTACATCGTGTTCGAACTCGCGACCTCCGGAACGAAAGTCGGGATAGCGCCCACTAGGCCAACACGGCTTATTAAAAATAAACATCTAATAAACACAAACTGTCTTAAGATAGGTACGTACCTATATACGTAGGTACGTATCTATTCATAGTTCATATTATATCTGTAGTTTCAACTCTATGATAGAGCCTGCTTTTAGTACTGTGAACTAGGGCGAGGCTATCTGGTTGGAAACCTCACGGAACTGGAGTCAGGTGTTTGTCCGACCCTTGTAGTACACAATTACTAGTATTATGAGTTTGCGAAACATTCTACACATATCTGACAAGTTGTCTGCAACGTGCAAGTACTGGAAATAGAGCTTTCATTGCGAGAAACTAGATGTCCCAAACAGTATCTCACATTAGTTGCCTCCAATTATAATTAAAACCACTGAGGAAATAAAATAACAATAAATATAAAAACTACTTCAAATAACGAAAAACTGTTAAAAAGTCCAATCTGAAATTTCATCTTCATGGTTTTTTTATAAAATTTATATGGGGACGCCCTTGAAGTGCATTCTACCATATAAAAAAAAACAAAATCAGTTTAATGTAGGCGAAGATATCGCGTAACATACACACAAAAAATACAGACGATATAACCTTCTCTTGAAGGCGATTGAAAAAGTCACTAAACAAAACATAACATTCCAGTTTTTCATGAATTCTCTACTCATATGATCATATCTCTTACATAAAACAATTTTAAAGCCTCAGAGACGGAAATAAGTAAATTATTTAACCGTCGTAATGCCTACTCATGTGTGCAGTGGAAAATAAGCCGACGTAACTAAAAAAAGTTAATGTACATTTAATTTACGACTTCGTACAATGTTTCGAGCCGGCCTCCGTTACAGTTGTGACTCGTAAACACTGTACTTAATGATGATAGATAGTTTATAAAAGCTTTTAAATATTGTTAAAGTTAGGAACCTACTTATAAACGTTGATATTTTCCTACTAGATTACTGGGTGGCTAGACAAATAACACTTTCAGTTTTCGTTACTGGCTGCGGAAAGATTGAATTCTATGGATATGACATTAGATGTTGAAATGTCAGCGTGAGGTATTTGTCTAGACTAGAACCTAGGTTTTGTTTGTTTTCAAAAGCTACTATTTGTGCGGTTGTTTTAAGATCATTACATTATACACACTCTTCTCAATTCGAAAGCATAAAAAACTATAATTTTATATTTCAGGGAACAGTTTTCTTACCATCAAAACGGGGACTAACGCCATGATGAGTTCCTTATCTGAGATCACTAATCACATTACTTTTAACCGATTTGATATCAATCTATCAGCCACCAGCTCCTTTCGATCAATATGTGATCGGTAGAGTTCACCGTTGCTTATATAGACATATTAGTTACACTGGTCTTGAGTGCTCTTACCCATAAAGCGAGACGATTACCTTTCGTGTTCAAAACTAATTTTATCGGGTAATGTGGCTATGGAAGCAATAAAATAATAACATGCATGGAAATGATATTTTTAGGCTATAGAGGAAAAATATTTTATATTATAGATAAGGATGAAGAACAAATATACCTACTGCCCTCTTAAACTGGCAAAAGTAATACATTTTGATAGTTATTTTCCCATCATGCCACTGACACAGATTTTAAAATATGTCAAATTTTGGTGTGTGCGTCCATGGCCTAATGTCATCAACCGTCATGGATATCAATACACGTTTAGCAGTAGGAAAAAAGGCTAGTGACTTGTTTATATCACAATCTAAAATATCGTCCTACCCTTAACAATGGAAACGCACTTACCGATGACCCAACTGGCGGCCAGGCCGGTGGTCTCACTGCGTCCATACAGTACGTATTTGGTAGGAACTAATCAATTCCCGAGCAAATTCCGTAAAATCGGGCATTTTGCGACTTGCCTGCTTTACTTGCCTGGTACAACAATGTCTGTGATACAGATAATATTTACTTACCTAACAATGGGTCGCCTGAAAAAGAAACCAAGATTCTTAATGATAACTTTTTCGCAATCGTTGACTATTTAACAATTGAGTTCTAGATTTAACATGCGAGTTTTAGTGCAACAAAAAACCTACCTACTACATATATTACCATAAAATTGAACCGAATAAAATCTATGTGTGTAATGGAGCTTAACTTCAGGTGGAAGTGCCCGAGGATTTCAGGACAAGTATCATTTTATTTAACGATCATAATATTCATATTGTAAAAACGGGAATTTTCACGTACTGCACTATCGGTGAAGGCACCGACTAAGTTTCGACTCATTCCAAGAGTCTTCATCAGGGTGAGTGGTTGCGACTTTCTCCTTCCGCGTCGTAGTAGTGCACGGCGCGACGCGGAAGGATAAAGTCAAGTCAAGGGCAATAGTCAAGTTCACGATAGTTTTTGGAATAAGATCATAATATTAGATGCTGGTGCTCGAAATAAAAAACAGTTTTTATACTTAGAGAATTTCACACATAACTTGCATAATTGCTGTTAAAAGATGACCATTCTATCATGCATATTGAATCTCTGGAAAAAACAGGTAAGTAGGGTATCTGCAAAACTCAAAATCAGCGAGCTGGCCACATGCCAACTGCCGTGACGAACTACCTTGGGCTCCCTTCATCCACTAACTTTCTGGAACCTTTAAGATGTAATCGTTCCATCGGGTGCAGGCTGCTTACACTGCGTCGTTCGGTTCGGTTGTCAAAATCTATTAAGTGCTCAATGGTTGCGTAAACGAAGGCCCAAACGAAAGAGTCCTTATAGCTACCCGTTTATTTACTAGATCATAAATATCCTGGCTTTCTAATGAACTGGTTTTTTATGGAAATTGCTCAGCTTGTAAATCAGATCAATTAGGTAGAGTAGATACTGCAGTTTTTACATGTCCAGCTGGCGGTCCCTCCTATTAGGTTTTCGCGTCTTCCTTATATAGGTATTTGCACCTAATTATAATACTGGATATTTCTACACACCGACGATGAATACCGAGAGAAGATTTACATTTCAATGAATCTTGTATGAGTAACTGCTTCCTATCTAGCTTTTTTACACTAAATGTTAGCTAAAAATTCCTATGATTGATCAGAAATAGTCAAAGTGGTCTCCTTTTTATTGTCTTTTAAGTTTTTTATGTACTTAAATCAAGCAGCTGGTTTTGAAAAGATTATTACAAAACTATTTATTCTTTGTTATTTATCTGTTTAATTTAATCCGTTCAATAAATACTTAACAAAACTAAAATAAGCCTTACAAACACAAAATAACATATGTAACGAAAACAATATGTAATCACACCTTACACGCAAACTAATAGTCTAATAAGTATGAGTTATTCAGTCAAATATTGTGAAGCTATGTTAGGCCATCTATGGTACATTTTAGTATCTGATTACCAACATATTTTGTCTCATTCATGCTATGCTGATATTTTACAGGGCGACTTTAATCAGTTCATATACACCCAACAGTTATACAGTTTGTAATTGTCTTAATTATTCTATTTCCCTAAATACACTGACAACGTAAACTGTTTAGTCTTAGAAAGCACAGGAGAGCTTCCAATGCGTTTACTTTTGGAGATAGCTGATGTGTTTTTCGCATTTTTATCAGAAATATCATCTTTAACTGTCGTTTCCGTAGTTTTTTCGACAGTTTCTTCAGATTTATCACTATCTTCAGTTACTTCTGTGCTTGTTGTAACATCGGTTGTAGTTGAAACGTTAGCTATTCCTGCAGTTGTAGTTTCCGGTAGAACTTCGCAGTTCTTCCCAGATACACCGGAAGGGCATTCGCAGCGGAAGTGGCCATCGTCTGCTTCTAGAGACTGGCATCTGCCATTGTTTTTGCAAGTTTCAGGGTTCTTCTCGCAGTAATTTAGCTCTGAAAATAGATTAAATTAGTAAGAAAGGTAATTAGAACGCAAATTCCTCTACATAGTATTCCTCTACTAGTAGAGCATACAAACTATTCGAAATTAAAGTCGAATATTTAGAACTAGTTGTTGCCCGCGGCTTCGCCCGCGTGGTATGTTAATATGATTTATTAAATCAAATCACAATCACAATTTACAGACCAAGGCACTTATCACAATAACTTAAAATATTTTTTACATTTTGCGTACATTAATAAAAGTAGCCTATGTGTTATTTCAGATCTTGAACTATCTACATTCCAAATTTCATCAAAATCGGTTTAGTAATTACGGAGATACGTGGTAACAAACATTCACACACACATAGACTTTCGCATTTATTATATTAGTAGGATAGTAGGAAGTAGGATGTTGCTTTGATTATATCTACCACAGCAAATAATTGTACCAACATTTTTGAGTCTGATACAGAAACTAGAAACAATCTTCTCGTTACTGATTAGTTCCTAATTGCTCACAAGAAACATATTGGATGCCTTGTCAAGCAATTAATGTACGTATTTCTGGTAACTTATAAACAAACTTCGTTGATAATTAAACACGTAAACTTATTGGAGACTCGCCTATTAGGAGTTTCGTTTGAAAAACTTGCTTTTCTATGCTAAGAATTCGAAAGGTGTGGTTAACAGCAATTTATAGGGATACATAGTTATATTTTACATCGAAAACTGACTAAATTTTTAGCCATAAAGTCACGTATGCCTCTTAGTAGTGAATTCCAGATCTCATATGGAATCGATGATATCAGAAGGCTGGGCGAGTGTCTGGGCGACATTACTGCAATATAATTCTGAAGATTTATCTCAAAATCTTAAAGACGTGTGTCACATACAAAACCGATAGCAAAAATCACATTTTAGAGAAAAATTTTAGACGACAAGTTACACACAAAGCAAAATGAACAAACCAATATTCTTTTAACGTGTCGCATCATTGTTCTCAAAATATTGATACTAGGACGCCATATCGGTTTCCTCACAATGTGCATGATGGAATTCGAACCCACAACCTTAGGACTAAAAGTCGGGAACTTTAGCTACTACATAACCAGCGGATACCCTCTCTCGAGCATAGCACCACCTTGCAGCGGCTCCCGCCCGGCCGTCGGCAGTAGCCGTTATAGTACCTTCATCACAGAGCATGCCGCCCCAGCCCGGCTCGCAGGCACACTCCCAGGGGCGGCTGCACGTGCCGTGCATGCAGCCTGGGTAGCGGTGGCACGTAGCGCAGTCCGCGCCCGTCCAGCCCACCTTGCAGCGGCACTCGCCCGGACGTCGGCAGTAGCCGTTATAGTACCTTCATCACAGAGCATGCCGCCCCAGCCCGGCTCGCAGGCACACTCCCAGGGGCGGCTGCACGTGCCGTGCATGCAGCCTGGGTAGCGGTGGCACGTAGCGCAGTCCGCGCCCGTCCAGCCCACCTTGCAGCGGCACTCGCCCGGACGTCGGCAGTAGCCGTTATAGTACCTTCATCACAGAGCATGCCGCCCCAGCCCGGCTCGCAGGCACACTCCCAGGGGCGGCTGCACGTGCCGTGCATGCAGCCTGGGTAGCGGTGGCACGTAGCGCAGTCCGCGCCCGTCCAGCCCACCTTGCAGCGGCACTCGCCCGGGCGTCGGCAGTAGCCGTTATAGTACCTTCATCACAGAGCATGCCGCCCCAGCCCGGCTCGCAGGCACACTCCCAGGGGCGGCTGCACGTGCCGTGCATGCAGCCTGGGTAGCGGTGGCACGTAGCGCAGTCCGCGCCCGTCCAGCCCACCTTGCAGCGGCACTCGCCCGGACGTCGGCAGTAGCCGTTATAGTACCTTCATCACAGAGCATGCCACCCCAGCCCGGCTCGCAGGCACACTCCCAGGGGCGGCTGCACGTGCCGTGCATGCAGCCTGGGTAGCGGTGGTACGTAGCGCAGTCCGCGCCCGTCCAGCCCACCTTGCAGCGGCACTCGCCCGGACGTCGGCAGTAGCCGTTATAGTACCTTCATCACAGAGCATGCCGCCCCAGCCCGGCTCGCAGGCACACTCCCAGGGGCGGCTGCACGTGCCGTGCATGCAGCCTGGGTAGCGGTGGCACGTAGCGCAGTCCGCGCCCGTCCAGCCCACCTTGCAGCGGCACTCGCCCGGACGTCGGCAGTAGCCGTTATAGTACCTTCATCACAGAGCATGCCGCCCCAGCCCGGCTCGCAGGCACACTCCCAGGGGCGGCTGCACGTGCCGTGCATGCAGCCTGGGTAGCGGTGGCACGTAGCGCAGTCCGCGCCCGTCCAGCCCACCTTGCAGCGGCACTCGCCCGGACGTCGGCAGTAGCCGTTATAGTACCTTCATCACAGAGCATGCCGCCCCAGCCCGGCTCGCAGGCACACTCCCAGGGGCGGCTGCACGTGCCGTGCATGCAGCCTGGGTAGCGGTGGCACGTAGCGCAGTCCGCGCCCGTCCAGCCCACCTTGCAGCGGCACTCGCCCGGACGTCGGCAGTAGCCGTTATAGTACCTTCATCACAGAGCATGCCGCCCCAGCCCGGCTCGCAGGCACACTCCCAGGGGCGGCTGCACGTGCCGTGCATGCAGCCTGGGTAGCGGTGGCACGTAGCGCAGTCCGCGCCCGTCCAGCCCACCTTGCAGCGGCACTCGCCCGGACGTCGGCAGTAGCCGTTATAGTACCTTCATCACAGAGCATGCCGCCCCAGCCCGGCTCGCAGGCACACTCCCAGGGGCGGCTGCACGTGCCGTGCATGCAGCCTGGGTAGCGGTGGCACGTAGCGCAGTCCGCGCCCGTCCAGCCCACCTTGCAGCGGCACTCGCCCGGACGTCGGCAGTAGCCGTTATAGTACCTTCATCACAGAGCATGCCGCCCCAGCCCGGCTCGCAGGCACACTCCCAGGGGCGGCTGCACGTGCCGTGCATGCAGCCTGGGTAGCGGTGGCACGTAGCGCAGTCCGCGCCCGTCCAGCCCACCTTGCAGCGGCACTCGCCCGGACGTCGGCAGTAGCCGTTATAGTACCTTCATCACAGAGCATGCCGCCCCAGCCCGGCTCGCAGGCACACTCCCAGGGGCGGCTGCACGTGCCGTGCATGCAGCCTGGGTAGCGGTGGCACGTAGCGCAGTCCGCGCCCGTCCAGCCCACCTTGCAGCGGCACTCGCCCGGACGTCGGCAGTAGCCACGTTCGCTGTGGCATCCTGCTGCGCAGACAGCTGGAAACGAATCATCAATCATTCGTTGATTTCTTTCAGATTACAATACATTGTGCCCGTGTGTACTAAGGCTAAGTTCTTACAAAGGTGAACACTCCCCTATCTTACCACTGCACTGGGGACAAATGGAAATCACTCAACTTTTTTTATATAAAATGAAATCAAAATAGGTCGATAAATAGAAATCAATGGTAATGCACTGAGGACAAATTGGAATCAGACAACTTTTTTATAAAAAAAAAAATAAGTCGATAATAAATATAAATAAATGGCAAACAAAGGTACGGCCTGTTGGTAAGCGTTTATCGTAACCTATGGACGATTGGACCACCAGAAGCATAACTCCCGCGTTGCTGACCCTGAGACATAACGGCTGAAAAGTCACGTGTGCGTGTGAGAACAGCGCGCTTGAAGATTCCCAACACGCCAAATAGCAGCGGTGCGTCCGTGCTGGCTGTTTCTTGTTTTCCTCTAGTGGTGGGTCCTCAGCACGTGTCGCGCCACTTTTGTAACTACACACTTTCTCGAAAAGAGGCCTCACTCTTTTCTTTTGGACGAGCTAGCACACCTGCACACCAACACAGTTGCACAATCGTGCTAGGCGCGAGTCGAGCCGCGAGGAAAGATCGATTTGGCTCGCACAATGGGCCTCGCACATAGCACTCCACTCCATTACCACACCACACAATACGCATAGTGCGAACTGTGTTCCCAAGACTGCCTCACTCAACTACGTTCAGAAACTGCCTCGCTGCCTCGCCTCAATTGTGGTACCACAGTGTGCTGGCTCAGTTGTAAAACTGAGCCCCTCGCACGATCCTCGTTTTCAAACAGTGTGCTACCCATGACTATTTTTCTCTCGTAAAACAGTTAGCTAGGCGTCATGCGTATTGCCTAGCGGCTCGTACTATGTACCAATAAAGAAGAGTGAGCGATATTCTTTTAGATATGTAGGTAACTTACGCGTCTGACACAGCAGGCCAGTGTATCCCTTGGCGCACTTGCACTCAAGCGGCTTGTCGCAGTAGCCGTGCTGGCAGCCCGGTAGTGGCTGGCAGTCCCGGCACGTGGGTCCGGTCCAGCCGAACCGGCAACGACACTCGCCGGGTTGCTCGCAGTAGCCTCGCGTCGAGTGACAGTCTGAACGACAGGTCGCTACGGAGAATACATTCAGATAATTCGCTGCAAAAGTTTCTCCCAACGATATTGAACAACCTCCTCACAATCTCAACGAATTGAAAATATCGTTAGTTAAAAAGCCACAATATTTTCAACTAGGATAACGGATATGGGCCTAGACGGGCTCCTTAGCCCGTGTAGCCCCGTCTCCGTATGGAAACAACCTGTCTTGGCCGTTATCCATGACAGGTTGTTTCCAGTCCGATGATTAAACTTGAGAACCAGTATGAATATAGCTACTATACCAGAGTAATTTAAGAAGAATTTCACAGAAGGACAGCAGGTAAATCACGCTACATCATCAACCAGCATTAACATACAGGCCTCCCTAAAATAATTCCACATATTAGGGTCTTGGTAATTCCATTTCCTTGTTGAACACTTACGCTCAGAGCAGAAGATACCATCCCAGCCTTCTTTACATATGCATTCGAAGGAGACGTTACAGTACCCGTGGAGACACCCCGGCATAGCTATGCACTTGTTGCATTTGTCACCGTAGAAGCCTAGCTTGCAGCGGCATTCACCGGGCCTCTTGCAATATCCTGGGAAAAATTTACTGTTTAGTTTTTTTACATAAATGGGTAGCATATTTAATTACAGAACTTTGAAATCGGAACGTCTTCAAAAGTTAGGCATCGCTGAATGCGAAGATGCGACTTTGGTCTGTGGTGTGTGTTGAAACAGAATTCTAAATTTAAATAAATACTAACATGAAAAATTTACTGTATAGTTTTGTTTATAGAAATAGGTAGCATATTTTAATTAACTGTTTTATAGTCGCCATATCAGTGAGGCCCTGCAGCCTAACCTTTGACACGAAATGGAAAGCCGTACGAATTCGTAGGATGAACTTTGCTCTTCGATGGTTTATCTCAGGTCCTCAGTTATACAGATACAGGTAATAACTTGACGGCCTGGTTTCTAGCTTATGTCCTCCAACATCCTGATGTTAATCTCATAATTATATAGGTAGGTACTTACGAATAACTCCTAACAATCTAAATACAAGTTTATACATGTGAGTTAAGTTAAATAAGCCATAAAAACAACTTCATTGGTAGATGGGTACTTTCTAGACTGGTTCATAAAACGATAGTCATCATGTGGTACTGAGCAGGTAGTTGGCACAGTGTCTGCGCTAAGCATCTTCTCTGGGTCAAATAAACAAAGTGTATAAACCCAAAGCTTTTACATTTTACTTTATTTTTGCCTTACTGATAGAAAGTTCAACAAATTAGCGATAGAAAGCTCATAACCGTCACCAAAAATATTTAAAAAAAAGGAAAAATATATGACTTCTCTTATAAAAAAAATAGGTAGATAGACTTGCAACAACGACATGTGTTTTTTGCCAGACGTTCACAAAGTTGCATTAGGTCGGTCAAATTCCGTAGGCAAAACTTTAATTTCGTATAATTAGCTAGATATCTTGCAAATACGCAGATACGACATACTATTTCTTAATTAAAATTAATTTAACTCCACACTTGGTAAGCTAAGTAGGTACTCAGGTCTCAAGGTGCAATTAAAAGGACGTGAAAAGATTAGGGCATTATTCGTTTTATCATAATCATCATCAGTCTAAATAAATGTTTACTGCATTTGTTTTATTAGCCGACTTCAAAAATAGGAAGTTCTCAATTCGGCTGTTTTTTTATCATCATCATCATGTATGTTTGTTACCTTATATATTCGCCAATTGTTCGCGGATTTTGATGATTCTTTTGTTGTTGCATAGAGAATAATACCGAGGTGGTTCCATAAAAGTTTTATTCCTAAAGGATTGCTATTTTTCCCGTAAAACTAAAAAAACATGTAATCACGACTAGCCGAAACATTTTTCGTGGGTGATTTTACTTTTGTTTTTTATTCGAAAGTGCCATCCTGACAGAGTAAAATAATGTAAGCACGTGAGGATCTGATAGAAGGGTTCCTAACTATACAGGATAGAAACTGTTAACTTGGGACTGCCAACGTATATCGCGATTTAATTATTATATGATTCTTTTTAATGGGTATGGTATGCTTCAAGAGTGGGGTTCCATATAAATTTTATGAAAAAACACCATCCCCAAAGGTTAAAAAAATTGAAAATTCATATTGGACTTATCAACTTCCCGTTATTTGAAGTCAGTTTTTCGATATTTATCAATGTCTTATATTATTTTTATTTTGTCTTATATTACAATGGTTACTAACAAAACATGATCCTATGATGATTGATGAGTATATTATGTTAATATTATTGCTGCAGGCCACCACTTACCTACCACCAGATACCTGCAACCCTTTAAAGCCTGAATTCATAGTCGGGGGTTGAACAGTCCCCCAAAATCCATCATTCATCATTCGCTTTATGGCTGGGTGCATAAAGGTTGAATTCGCACTTGAATTTTTACTTTGCGCCTGAACAGTCCCCTAGGGGAGCCCCTATTTGACTACGAATTCGGGCCTAAGATATAGTTAGGGGCTACATGATCTGTGTGAAAAATGTCTAGCATTATTTATTATTTATAGGTCCATCAGGGGTCTTGCTACATACACTTCCGGTCAAGGTTGTTAAATTCACATACAACCTTCGCAGCTGTTGGCTGAGGAATAAAGTTTCGTCGAGTAAGTATATGCAATGACATTTCAACTTGCAAATTCTGACAGAAAAGTCGGCAACACATCAATTATATACAATATTGCGAACTAGTAAAACCTTAATAGCATGTGGTATGAACCTAAATATTATGAGTGACCTAGATGTCTACCACGAGAGAGGTGACCTAGTATAACCTAGTTAAAGTTATAGGTACTCATCTAAGGTATAATAGGCATCGAGTTCCGTGGACAATTTTGTTTTCCTTCTGAAAGCTAAAGGCACTAATAGAGATTGAATGTTGGTACATTAAACCTCTACTTATTAACCTTTCTCTTCTCATTTGGTGATGGTACTAAATACTGATGAAAAGTATATTCCAATATTCTTTGGCGCGATCATTAGGACGTTTTTGTTTTACAAAGGTTCGTCTCTTACCTTGTAGTGGATCGCAGCCCTTCTTGCAGATCGGTACATCACACAAGTCACCTTGCCAGCCCTTCAGGCACTTGGGTTCGCCCTTGTCGTTGCAGATATAGTGGCTGTCTTCAGATCGCTCTGCTGGTGAGCACGCCTGTCGGAGACCATGCTTTGAAGGCAAGAAAATCGTTCTATAGAAGAATTAGGTTGGGGGAACCGGGGAAGCTTAGCAATGGTGCGGAATCAGCTAGCTCGTTTTACTAAATGCATAATGGTAGAGATGGATGACCTGAATATCATAGATAGATAGATAGAAAAATATTCATTGCACAAAATAGTAGTACATAAACGAAATTCATGCTAAAAGCATTCTCTTCCAGATAAACTTTGTGTATTGTGGAAAAATATGTGTTGGTAGTGCACAGAATGGTTAAAACAAAAAATAATAATTGAAGTGATTATGTAACGCAAATGTTTAAATACACCTAGATAATTGATAGTAATAAATAAATAAATATGTATAATATATAGTACACAAATTCACAAGTGATTACCCCCGGTCATTTCAAAATCACACAGAATCCTGTCTAAAGGTTGTCTGGATGAGATCGCTATTAAGCGATAACACCGACCCATTGTACCTTGATGTTATTGTTTATTTTCATTCATTCATACTTACTAGTGGTTTATATAAATAGGTGACTATCTTTCCGAACGGACGGTAATATGCAGAGAACAGGTAATGGCTTTCTGGAGTAAAAGGTCCACTACTTCAAAATCAGGCACAACCACAAACTATGTTACTGGTTGACAACTTCCTATTGCAAATCCTATAAATATGCATGTCACATACAATAGCAATTTCGATTTCTATATCACATTACGTATGTGTTCGGACCTAATCAATGTAAGCTATGTTGTATAACGATCGAAAGTAGGTGCGTTGAAAAGGGGAATAGAGGCAACCAGAGTGTACCTAAAGTAGTTTACAAGTCTTCAAGTGACTTTTATTAGAGAAGAGGATGAGCACTGAAAATCAGCGCTGCGCCTTAGTCTGCCAGCATTTTTCTGAGTGTGCTCTTTTTGCCTGAATTTAATCATGGCAATTGCTTAGGTAGATGTATAAGTACCTACTTACTATGTAACCTAATGCTGTTATGGTCATAATTTCAGGCAATAAATACTTTTCTATTATAATCTATTCTTGACTCAAAAGCACGGACCATGGAACGGAGTAATAATGGAGATCTTGGCTCTGGAGACGCATGTTGAAAATAAAAATCGTGTCAGGGAAAATTCTAATCGAAGGACTAGTTTCTCTTAAAAGAAACCTTAAGGATAAACCGGCGACGTTAATCTCCGTGAGTCAGCAAGACTTTCTAATAAACTCGAGAAAGCACGAGAAAGCGGGCCGAGGGGAAGCGAAAACAAACACGCACGTTTTAAAATACCAAATAAATTGCATATTTGGTGAACTTTTTACCGATAAGGTATTCAGTGCAGGCGAATGCATTCGAAGTAGGTCATTTTGGCCTAAAGAGGAACTAGTGGACAAATAGGTAGGCAAACACAGACTTAGCATTTCAAATGTTTGCATTTTAAAACATCATGTTTTTGCATTGAATTCACCAACAAAAAACGAACGGGCAAGTCTAACCATTGATTATTATGATAGATTCAATGAAAACTTGAAAGCTTTACATCGTAGCGATGTTCGAAATCTTCGACTTAGCCACTCGTTATTATGTTGGTAAACTAAAAAGGATCTTGAATGCAAACCAAAACTACTTAGCATATATCGAGAAGGTATAACAAACCTTGCTTACTGAGTACCTTCTTATACATAACTAGCTTCTGCCCACGGCTTCGCCCGCGTGGTACTCGGATAAAAACTAGCCTATGTGTTATTCTGATGTATTCATATTGCTGTAGATAGATAGATAGAAAATTATTTATTGCACAAAATAGTAGTACATATGCGAACTTAATGCCAAGAAGCATTCTCTTCCAGATAACTACTGTAAAGTTACTTTACTGTAAAGTTTCATCAAAATCCGTTCAGTAGTTTTTGCGTGAAAGAGTGACAAACATCCATCCTCACAAACTTTCACGTTTATAATATTAATAGGATGTTCATAGAGCCAAGAAAATTTGTTTAAACTTAGCTTGACAATTCTGCGCTAATAATAAACTGTGACAAGATTTACCCTTACCTAACCTCGGTCACCAAAGGTTAACATTTCAAATTTACCCTTACCTAACCTCGGTCACCAAAGGTTTACATTTCAAATTTACCCTTACCTAACCTCGGTCACCAAAGGTTAACATTTTAAATAGTATCAACACAAATCTGTTGCTACGAGTAGACATCACAGAACTATCAGGATGATGGTGATGATGATGATGTCGTCCTAGCCGATTCTGGTTGCAGCAACTGTGTGCATTGGACAGGCATAGTTTTAACTCTATCATAATGTACATACAATATATCTAATGTCCACATTGTCATCGCAACAGTTAATAAGATCTTATACCAAGTGATTTTTTGTATTCATACAAAAAAAAAAGACTTATCCTACTACTATCATAAACGCGAAAGTTTGTGAGGATGAATGTTTGTTACTCTTTCACGCAAAAACTACTGAACGGATTTTGATGAAACTTTACAGTTATATAGCTTATACATCAGAATAACACATAGGCCATTTTTTATCCGGGTACCACGCGGGCGAAGCCGTGGGCAGAAGCTAGTATCTATATAATCTTGATTTTGAAAGCTAGATAGAAGTAGAATGTCAGAGCCACAGAACATTAAGTCCTAGCCATACTTCGCTAAGTTATTCGCACATTTTTAAATACCTACCATTTAAGCAAGTTACTGGGAGAACTAAGGCAGACCTTTTTATCTAAATAAAACAAGACTTAAAAAGGTTATAGCAAAAGCAGAGCATAAAAGTATATTCTTAAAAAATCTTACCTGTTTCTTCCATTTCGGTACGTACTTAGCCGGCAGCACAGTCGGGACCACACAGATAATAATAACAACAATAATTGACTTCATCCTACCACCTCACTCGATCCACTGTCAATAGCACATAGATACGTTCTACTTGTCAGAAAACTGGGAACCAATAAGGTATCTAACAGTAAAACTGGGAAATAACGTGAAAGCCCCGGGAAGTAACGGGAAAGCCCCGGGAAAAAGTCGGGGAATAAAGGGATGAGCAGACGATGCGCGGCCGCAGCTCAAGGTATACTGTTACGTGTTATTGAACTTGACTGGTATAGCGTGACTTTCTCCGCGATCGCTTTTTATGAGGCTAGGAAGTCGGCGAGTTTCTGTTGCGACACGGTAACTCGAATAAATACTTATTTATTTTATTAACACGTGCTAACATCTTATCCTACTAATATTATAAACGCAAAAGTTTGTGAGGATAGATGTTTGTAATTCGTTCACGCAAAAACTACTGAACAGGGGGTCTACTCTACAAACCGATAAACGATATATCGCTGCAATTATCGTGCTAAACCTACTCTACGTTACATCGTTTCGACTATCATTTGAACGAAGAAACGACCGACATTACTTTTGACAATCGATGTCGTAACCCTACTCCGGCATCACTAAAAACGATACGATAATTTGAATTTGACAACGAAACAAATGTCAACCGACGAACTTATCAACGATGCCCTTGATGCTATCGTGCGCATTATCGTTTCGGGTTATATTGTTGTGTTTTCTGATAAAATCATCTCCATTTCGTTTACCGGACTCCGAATCTTTTATACCTTCGAGCCCTGCTGCCTACTGGACTCTGCATTCTTTTCATTCGACCTCGGCCTGCTGCACTACGGACTCTTGATTTGCCTCTTGTTTTGGAATAATGGCGAGATTTATGCTTGCCATGGAAGCCATCCACGAGGAAAAGGCTTTACAAAAACAACAATTTAAAGTGACGAGGGACCAGTTGGATTAGAACAAAATTCCCGACTATAATTTCATCGGGAATTATAAACATAGTAAAAGTTTGTTTGAAAGTAAACTTGTATATTTTTTTTTAATTTCATGATTTTTTTTAATAATAAAAAATAAAATTGTTGTTAAAATAGTGCTTTAAACTTTAATGCTGTGTGTACTAGTATCTTTTTAATAAACAAATTTGAATATTCACCCCGACGAATTTTTGCTTCAACTTCAACTTCTTAATTATGGCTTCTGTGGCTAGTTGTCACAAGAATTTTACTTGTAAAGTTTTCAAATCACAGTCGGGTTTGTTGATTTGACATTTGTCGTTGTCACTTCATTTACTTTCATAGATAATTGTTATCATTTTGCCTAAAAAGTGACATAAACAGTCAAGCAAAAAGATTTAGGCTAAATGTCTATTATCCAAGCCTTTAGATTTTCCTATCATTCGTTCCGAAGATTCGATACACATTGTCTATGCTTTCGACAGACGACAAAGATTGCGAACATTTTTTAGAGTAGGGTACGGCCGATTAATTCGGAGCACTGTCGTATCGTAACGATAATGTCGATATCGTTTTACGGAGTAGACCCCCAGATTTGATGAAACTTTACAGTAATATAGCTTATACATCAGAATAACACATAGGCTACTTTTTATCCGGGTAACACGCGGGCGAAGCCGTGGGCAGAAGCTAGTGTATTATAAATGCACACATACACATAAAACAGATACCTACAAAAGTAGCGTTCAGGCAGGTAAGTATTCCTCAGAAGTATTATATCGAAAACCGTGACGTGGCGATTTAAAAGGTTTTTTTCAGTGGCAAAGTGTCAACGCTAAGAGACCTGTTTTTTTTCAATCGGAATATTTGACCAGCTTGGTTAAACTTAATGTTTGACCAGTTCTTGGTTAAAAATTTGTTGTCGCTGGAAGTAGATAGCCGCTTATTTCATGGCCCCGCCATGCACTTCAATTTCTCGTGTTCTCGTTGCAAAATAATGCAGTGCGTTTCCGATAAGTGTGTAAAATCGATTCATTTATATCGTCCTGATTTCCATTGATCCCAGGAAAAAGTAGGACATGTCCTACTTTTATTGCGTTTTCTGAGTGGATCTAATAGGATGGTAAATTATTGCATACCTACTTATTACTAACTAGCTTCTGCCCACGGCTTGCTCGCGGGGTACCCGGATAAAAAGTAGTGTGTTATTCTGATGTATAAGCTATATTACTGTAAAGTCTCATCAAAATCCGTTCAGTACTTTTTGCGTGAAAGAGTAACCAACATCCATCCTCACAAACTTTCGCGTTTATAATAGTAGGATCTAACATTCTAACATTTTACCTTACCCGGAAATGTTTTTTTTTTATTTAATGTTTAGAATCTGAGATACAGCAGACGTTTTATTTTTTTATATGCTCTACCGAAGCAGAAGCATCCAAAAACAAGAGATACACTTATTTGAATGTTCCCTTTGCATCTGTATTTAAAATTGATTGAATAAAATACCGTATCATCAATCACATTACATTTATTTTATATATTTTTTTCTATATACACAATAATATAAAGCTATATACACAGTTTAGGTCCATGTTAGATCACTATCAGAAGCTAATTGATACACACGTAAGAATATTCAACAGACACTACATTTACATTGCATTAAACATCAGATTCTTATTTGAGAATACGCCCAAAAACAGTGCAGATGTGAAAATTTTGTATCGATACAAATGTTAACTAATTCGGGGTCATTTGCTATGTCCAGATAATATCTGGACATATCTTGTAGAAAGAGAAAGCGAACATATTATGTTGTATTTTGCATCAATGCGATTTTGCACCTACGCATGCAATATGGCATGCCTCTAAACCAGTTAGACAACAGCGGACGTCTCTAGCGCACTCATAGATTTGGCATCATTTATTTGACAAAGCTAGGAGTTTTACGCAGAATAGCCGCATTTCGACATGAAATTAAAAAAATACCGATCGGCATGCGCCGCAGAGAATGGTTTAAGGCACTCAACAATGCATGCCGTAGATGCAAAATGTAGTGTATTGAATTGCGCGCCGAATCCTTTCACTAGTTCTTTGGGTACAAGCATATCTAGGGTCTATAATATCCCAAAAATTCAACATTAGCGAGATTCGACCCTGTGACTTCCCCGCCGAGTTTGTTTTTTCGGATAGGTATTATAAATTCTTCAAATTTCTCTTAAGGATCCGACGTACAGCGTTCATAACTTAAAATCGACGCGCGTCCAAAAATATACCTATCTCTTTTTGACTGATGCCCGTGTTTGCGCGATAGCAATATTAGCCGTTCAGAATTTGTTATAAATTTGGTGATGTTCCGTAAAACCAAAAAAGATGAATGAAAACTTGTTGTATTTTTCACATTGTGTTGTTATTGTGAAACTAGATAATATAATCCATGTACCTAACCAAACGATACGTAAGGTATTGTTGTTTTTAATATGAAACAAAAAATAAGAAGAAAACATGTCATGTATGACGTAAAAATATCCAAAATGCGATTCGTTTACATTCCATTTTAGGTAAGTATATTGAAAAATATATAGCAAGGTACGTAGATAAATACTATTCGAATGCAAATAATAACATAATATGGTGGAAATAAGCTCTAATTACAAATGACTATGGTATTACGTTTGTATAAACAATTCATCCAACGCAGGCTTCTTAAGTGTGGGTTAACACTTTAAAAATAACTATCCAGGGTCATTATATCTCAGCTTGGTCATTGATCTAATGCAAAGTGACCAATAAAAAACCAGTGTCACGAATAAATATCTCACAGAAATCTTAATATGTACAATTACCTACATTTATATCGATACAAAAATCGCGCCTACAACTTTCTACCTCTAAAACAAGGAGTTTCTAACTCACAGAAAGACTCAAAAAATATCGAATAAAATTTCATAAAATGAACTATGTTTAATTATAAAAATACACGTCATAAATTCTATGTTCATACATTTGGATACATGGATGCGTTCATACATTAACATCAAGTAAATGCTTACGAGACAAGTAATGCGAGGCTATAGGCGAATGTGATTCATAAAATATGTTATGAACTTATGAAGGCTGAACATATCTCAGAGTAATAACAACATACAGCCATTCGCAACTTAATCTTAAGAAAGGTAGAGTTTCTGTAAAAGGGCTCGTCCGGAGAAATGCTACCACCGTGCTTATTTTTGTCGCCAAGCAGTAATGCTCTCATCACTGTGTTTCGGTTTGTAGGGTATGGTTGCCGGTGAAATTACATGCACATGAGATCTTTCATCTTGATATCTCAGAGAGGCAACGCGTGAGTTGCCTCTGAGATATCAAGATATACTTGTTGGTAAGCGTGAACAACAAGTAGGCCATATGGTTTTCCTCTTTAGTAGTAAAAAAAAAAACAACTAGCACCGTACCTAGATTTTGGTGCAGCATATCCTAAGATAGGGAAACATCACGCATTTATTTTCCGTCAACTTTTGTGTAGAGAAACGAATTCATAATTTTGTATATGTATGTTTTTCTTTCATGCCAGTCAGTAGCGGCTTTAGACGTAAGCGCAATTGTCTAAATCTGTCCATTTACGCTCGCGGTTCATGCTTAACTTAATCGAATAGTGCGTTATATACTAGTCTGTTTATTATTACTCTGAGATAAATTATTGCAGGTACAGTCAAATTTTAACTATGCGGATCGCAGTCCTATGCCAAAAACCTTTAATTTGTAGAAAACAATATTTAATTTAAATATTAAATGCATATATAACTACCTAATGCAGTAACGAATAAGTTAACAAATAAAAACAGAAATGAGCAAAATAAAAACTTAAATAAATTAATAACTATTTATTAAAAAGATGTTCGTAAATTTTCGTTTATTTTTAGTCTAGGTAAAAACAGGATCCTCTGCGAGTCGATCTGAATCCTTTTACAACACTGGATTTTAAATACCTCTGTACCAATACTTTGGGTACCTTAGGGGTCTAGACAAATACCACTTTCTGTTGACGTTAACGCCTACGGAAAGATTGAATTGTGGAAATGACAATAGCTGTGGAAAATGTCACGTGACTGCTGCCAAGTTTCACCTTGACAAATTTGCGTTAGCGTGAAAGGAAAACTTGAGGTATTTGTCTAGACCCTGGTGTTACAAGCGCCCATAAGTTACGGTAACCGGTGGGCCGTATGCACTTTAGTTGGATAAAAAAAAACAATCAATCAGATCACTTACCAACTAAACAGAAACCAAAAAGAACCAGTCACATGAACGGATCGTGAAAATAACGACATTACGTAAATATAATACATACACGCTGACTATTTTAGTCCCCGTGATGGACATCCTCAGATTGATACTCAGTGAGTAGTTCTTTGAGGATAAGTAGAGGGTAGCCAGAGGCACGGCCAAACATTACATTTGGCACATGCACGCGTTTTGCAAATAGTTAATTCCACATGACAGGTTGCAAGCCCAAATATAAATATAAATAAAAACAAAACAATGATTGTAAATTTCATCATAATATCAGATCGAATTATAAATTTTATAAATCTTATAGACTGTTCTACAGATATTGAGATTGTGCTCAGATCAATTCATATAAATAATTGGCCCATCTTTGCCTACCGCCGAGAAGACAAAAAATATTTTGTCCCTCTCTTTTCTTTGACAGAATAGGCGAAAGGTTTTTTTTTTTTTTTTGCTTTTAGTGGCTTTGGTATCACTGCGGCCGTCACAGGCCTATTGTGATCGCCACTTTCTTACTTTCCCCTCAGGGGGCGTTCAAAGTTCACCGCTCAGGCCTGCAGCTGTTAGAAACTGCAGGATCTTTTTGGGTGTGATGAGTTTTAGTTCATCTGGGCTAAGAATGTGTTTTCCCAGATGAAGGCTACGCTTATGTATGCAAACAAACCTGCAGAATCTGCAGGTTTGTGTGTCACACAGCCTTAATTTGAACATGTGTTTGTTAAGACGACAGTGTCCAGTTAAGGCTCTTACCATAGTGCGAAGGTTGTTTCTGTTTAGCGCTAAGATTTGGTTGGTTTTGGCGAAAGGATTAGTTTTTGTCTTCTCTTTCGTAGACAAAACGTTGTCTTGGGTGCTCATGCAAAGCGGGAGGGTTGCCCATGTTTTTCATTCCATGAGACCGATTGCGAGCCCATGATACGCAGACATATCAAACAGTTTTTCCCCGAGGAATGGACGTACTTTTATGGAAAATTCAATTATTATTTTACACTCTTCAATAATATAGTTTACGAAATTCGATGACAATGGCGTAGATTCTCTTTTAAACCAACCTTAATTTTATCTATCGCTCTATTTTACAAACAGTAACAAAATAAAGAGATATCCGCAATTTCAGTGATGTCAAATATGTCATATTTATTCATATTGTAAAAACGGGAATTTTCACGTACTGCACTATCGGTGAAGGCACCGACTAAGTTTCGACTCATTCCGAGAGTCTTCATCAGGGTGAGTGGTTGCGACTTTCTCCTTCCGCGTCGCGCCGTGCACTACCCTGATGAAGACTCGGAATGAGTCGAAACTTAGTCGGTGCCTTCACCGATAGTGCAGTACGTGAAAATTCCCGTTTTTACAATATGAATAGTCAAGTTCACGATAGTTTTTGGAAGTCATATTTAAGTTTTCCATACAAGTTTAGTTGTGATTTCAAAACATGCCGACTATAAACACGAAGAGGGACACGTAAATTTGATAGGAGTACTATTCTTGCCATCCCTTTCTTGCGTGCTCTATCAATAAAAGAGAGCGGCAGTTTAAATTAAGTTTCTTAATAATAATAATAATGCTGGACATTTTCACACAGCATCATCGAGCCCCAAACTAAGCAAAGCTTGTATTATGGGAACTACACAACTGATATACTTAAATACTTTTCTTTTTTTTGTAAATACATACACAGATCATACATAGAAAACAGCCAGACCCAAAACAAATATTTGCACATATCATACATAGAAAACCCCCAGACCCAAGACAGATATTTGCAGATCATACATACTTTTGTCCCGCGGCGGGAATCGAATCAGCAACCTTCTGGCCTTCGCCCACTGCACCACAGAGGTCGTCAAAGGAGAGTTGATATATATATATACTAGAGCACAGGTTCTCAAACTTATTTTTCCCACCGCCCACTTTGAGAATTAAAAAAATCCTAGCACCCCCAAAGTTTTTAAACATAACAACTTATGCTTTCCCCTCCAGACCGCCTTAGCGCCCCCAATATCTTCTAGAGCCTTCTACCGCCCCCCTGAAGGCCTCCAGCGCCCACAAGGGGGCGTTATCGCCCACTTTGAGAAACAATGTGTACTAGAGAATCGACGCCACCATCTTTATTATCTCAGTGCAAAAGGCTTACTTATAATATCACCAGTTTTCACAAACAGCCAATGCGCTATTGACACAACACATCTATGGACTTCACAAAACAAATAATGAACTATTTAAAACTAGAGAACAAAATATTACGTAAATAACTCATTAGTTAATTAATTTGATAGTAAATTAGGCCGTTGTCAAGAGATTAATTTTGTGGTCCTCAGGCCCAGAGTTAAGGGGAAAAGCAGTACCCGTTAAATTCTAAGCAGTTTCCGTTAATATTTTACAAACTTTAGCGATTGGATAACATAATTATGAGATTTACGGGTCCTTAAATATAATAAAAATAAAAGGAAACGCGATAAAGATCTCGTGTACATTTCACAGATGGTAAATATTCAGTTTTTGATAAAATATTAGTTTTGGAGTGGAGTTTTACTCTAAGATTGACAGAGAAACAATTTAAACTACGACGAGATATACTAGACTGCAGACTTCATGTATATGAATAATAATGGAATGTATACTGGAAGATTTATGATAAATAGTATCTTATTTGTAAACGTGGTTTGTGTTATGTGCAAGGTTCGGTTCAGCTGTCCTTACCGCCTGTCGTGTGAATGAGAACTAAGCCAAGTTTATAAATAAGACGTTGAAAGTATTTTAGAGAGTTCAGTCTGAGTTTTACAAATGTAATTCAACTCGGGATGGGATCGGAACAGACGCCATTTTTAATCAACCTTTCTCTTTTAAACTTCAAAAACTTTAAAAGAGAGAGTTAAAAGTGGTACCTAATACCGACTTAAATATGACTTGTTTTGTAAATTAATGCATTGGAAGATATTTATAAAAAAATTGTGTTTTCGAAAATCTATCAAGATTTTATGATACAAAAGTATTCACAAGAAGTAACTATTCTAATAATATTATAAATGTCAAAATTTAAATATTTGTTGCTAATAATAATAATCTATAAAATTAAAAACTTCATTACAGATAACATTCTCTACTTCAAGCATTGCACATATTTCTTTAAAGACTATTCTTTAAATAACACATTTCAAAAATAGTCACGAAACTAGTGTTAAATCAGCTAGTTGGTTTGGGTCCTGTAATATCATGAATTCTTGGGACTATCCTTATTTATATAGTAATTTATATATATTCCGGTTAATATATCCGTGGATAGACCGTTTATTAACAATAATATTATCACTTTCGAGTTATGACACGTAAAATGCTTGCTTTAAAATCCAAGGCTTTAGAAATGAAGGCTATACTATGTAGTACGCGCCACAAGACAATGCACGGGGGATACGAATTGAAGTTCCATAGTTTCAACAGAAAAAAAAATGCGTCTTCAATATGTCCATAGTCAAGCGGCGCGTAATGCAACTGGGGTTTATAAGTGCAGTTGAGCGAACAAGCTATTTATCACTATCAGCCTATATTCCCACAGCTGGGAAACAAGACAAGAGACAGACGAACAGATGAGAAATCTCACGTCCGTCTGTCACGCGATTTAAGGGCTTCCCACACTACACCGTCATGTGGCCGAGCCGGAGCGTTTATTATCAAGAACCATCGTTCGGTGCATTTCTCATGAAGTCATTCACACGATTATCTGTGTGTCGGCGCACTGACTGAACGTACAAATTCAATATTTATTTATTCATTAAAATCACAAGGGTCACTTTAAAACATCGTCCATCTTGGTTCTAAAGAATAAACTCTCCTGACATTAAATTATAACCAAAACATAAGAACCTAGATCGGGAATAACCCTTTTTTTTTTGGGTGAAGGTGTGACGGCCCGACAACGGTCCGCTTTAGTGTGAATAGCCCATAACCCAAACTATACAAAGTACGAATCTGCTATTGAACGACAAGATACTTGATTTTATTTATTTCTCTTATTATATTATAACACATTAACAAGTTAAATTATATAAATAAATAAAATTTATTTATTTCATCATTTTAGCGCCCGCTGCCGAGACCAGCATTCTTTTACCCAGTACCAGGATGGGACAACCTCACTGTACTACGGGTAATGATTTTTTTTTACCATTTTACACTGTATTCAATTTAAAACTGACCACAACCAGACAGTAAATTGAGTAGTGAGTAATAGTGGGTCAAACTCAAAGGTGATACAGGTAATTCATTACTCGTGATACCATTTCGCTAGGGATTGAATCAGGGTAAATAAATTTAGCTGGATTTCTACACAAATACCACTCTCTGTTGACGTTAAAGACTGCGGACAGATTGAACTGTATGGAAATTACATTAGCTGTGGAAATGTCACGTGACAGCTGCCAAGTTTACCTTGACAAATTTGCGTTAGCGTGAAACGAAAAGTAAGCGTGAGGTATTTGTCTAGACTCCTGGTCGTCAAATGCACGCCAGCATTAAAGTGTGGAGTCCATTAGTCAATTTAACCTGTATATTGTCTGAGATTACTATAGCATTATTCGAAAAGGGCTCTGGTTTTATTGTTATGTGTATTATAACTTGCCCTGTCGCGTGTCGCTGTACATCGGCACCTGCTTGTACTCCGGGAAGGGGTATAGGACGAGATGGTCTGCTGTTTTGTACCATGGAATCAGTCCGTTCTGAAACAACATTACAGTATACTAGCTTCTGCACACGGCTTCGCCCGCTTGGTACCCGAATAAAAATTAGCCTATGTGTTATTCTAATGTATAAGCTATATTTGCGTGAAAAAGTAACAAACATCCATCCTCACAAACTTTCGCCTTTATAATAGTATAAGAATTTTAGGTTTTCGCGATTGTTAGAGATAATTAAATACGACTTATAAACGGATCAATCGCGTTGTTATATTTTACTGTTGTTTCTAACGTTTCGAATAACATAAGTCAAAATATGTACGTGGTCACGGTAAAAAAAAAGCGATAAAGACCCCTAAAAAAAATATAAATAAACCACTGTGTTGAGGAAAAGATCATTAGATCTCTAGTTACTAGAGTGTAGTAAAGCAAAATGCCCGTTTAGTTTTAAAAATTTTTAATTAACGTGTTTATAATATCATCAACAATGACATGAGGTGCCCTGATTACTTATGGCGCTAAAATCTAAGAACCATCCTTGAAGACATGCAAATCGATTGCAGAAAACCAATCCGATTAGCCGTTTAGGAGATAAATGGTAACAAACAATTTCTAACGTCAAACGCGTATACGGACTTCTGCCGCGGGTAAAAACTAAGTAAATATCACCGTTACTTACAACATTCGTTCTCCTATTGGTGCCGCGACCGAAACCATTCCAATGGTTGCCAGCGATGCCAATCTGATCGTCAACCTACAAGAAAATCAATTTTAAACAACTTCTAAAAACAAATGCACTTTTTGGACGTACCTTTGACTATGGGGTACCCCCCTTGGTATTCTTGGGCGTGGCGTGTTTAATATTAATTAAACACGCCACGACTGTATGCCCCATGATGGATATTCTTCCCCCCCCCCCCCCACCAACACCCCCCCCCCCCCAGAATACCAAGGGGGTGGTATTGTCAAAGAAATACGCACTGAATATGTATCTGAGTATGTCCATCATGGAGCATACAGTCGTGTCGTGTTTAATTAATTAAAAAATAAACACTTATACAGTCCTGGGGGGCTAGACAAATACCACTTTCTGTTGACGTTAACGCCTGCGGAAAGATAAAATTGTATGAAAATGTCACGTGACATTTCCGCAGCAAATGTCATTTCCATACAATTTTATCTTTCCGCAGGCGTTAACGTCAACAGAAAGTGGTATTTGTCTAGACACACTGACCATCACTAGGATTACCTGTATCGTGAGTATTAGAAACTACGAGTACCGTCGTACCACAACACCCAGACCCAGAACAAATATCTGCAGTACATGCAAACATTTGTCTGCAGCGTGTTAAAAGAAAATTTCTTAACATATAAGTGCCATTCATATGGCAATGTTTTTACTGTGGCAACTGCGATCAAAAATGTCAAATCCCCCTTCCGTTCCAATCGAGCTAATGTAGCGACGTGCAATTTCTTCTAAAAAAAAAAATTCAAAGGCACACTTGCGTGTTCTTTTTTTCTACTCACGTCAAAAGCAATGTCATGATTGCTGCCTTCATTGGGCATGACAGCGACTCTGTCGTGCGAGTTCTGTCCGCCGAAGTAGTAGATATCATCCAGCGAGAAGAAGCTGTTGGACGCGTCCACTCGGTTCGTCTGCATCATCTCGTACGCAACTCGCCCTACCTGAAATTACAGTAAAAAGCTATAAAAAAAACTCTCTAGGAACGATCGACAGCATGTGCAAATCGACCAGCAATCCAGTCAGCGACAGAGGGATGTAATCACCGTGATGAACGATGGGAACTCACCTGGCTACTGAAGGTGCAGACAATGTAATCGCACATCGACAGCATGTGCAAATCGACCAGCAATCCAGTCAGCGATAGAGGGATGTAATCACAGTGACAAACGAAAGGAACTCACCTGGCTACTGAAGGTGCAGACAATGTAATCGCACATCGACAGCATGTGCAAATCGACCAGCAATCCAGTCAGCGACAGAGGGATGTAATCACCGTGATGAACGATGGGAACTCACCTGGCTACTGAAGGTGCAGACAATGTAATCGCACATCGACAGCATGTGCAAATCGACCAGCAATCCAGTCAGCGACAGAGGGATGTAATCACCGTGATGAACGATGGGAACTCACCTGGCTACTGAAGGTGCAGACAATGTAATCGCACATCGACAGCATGTGCAAATCGACCAGCAATCCAGTCAGCGACAGAGGGATGTAATCACCGTGATGAACGATGGGAACTCACCTGGCTACTGAAGGTGCAGACAATGTAATCGCACATCGACAGCATGTGCAAATCGACCAGCAAACCAGTCAGCGACAGAGGGATGTAATCACCGGGATGAACGATGGGAACTCACCTGGCTACTGAAAGTGCAGACAATGTAATCGCACATCGACAGCATGTGCAAATCGACCAGCAATCCAGTCAGCGACAGAGGGATGTAATCACCGTGATGAACGATGGGAACTCACCTGGCTACTGAAGGTGCAGACAATGTAATCGCACATCGACAGCATGTGCAAATCGACCAGCAATCCAGTCAGCGACAGAGGGATGTAATCACCGTGATGAACGATGGGAACTCACCTGGCTACTGAAGGTGCAGACAATGTAATCGCACATCGACAGCATGTGCAAATCGACCAGCAATCCAGTCAGCGACAGAGGGGTGTAGCGGCGATGTGTCGCAGCCGTTTTGGCGATCGAAGGATCGCCGAGGAACGTGTATTCTGGGTATTTCTTGCGAGCGTCTTCTAAAACCTGAAGAACATTTACAAAAAGATGAGATTTATTTAGAGTCATGCCCATGCGTAAAAAACTCTTTTCCTCCACTTTTATTATGAGGACAGCTAAGGAGTGGAATCCCTTCAATCTTCGAAAGAAGATTTGATAACTATTTACTGGGTGAGCGTTTTTATCATAGGTTACAACTGTGTTTACCATCAGGTTTACCAAACGTTTACCGAACGCTAAACCCATTTTAATATTTAAAAAAAAAACAATAATTATTTATTCAAATAAATCACCAGATTCATTCAGAACTGCTGTATTTCTTTAGTGTGGTTTAAAAATAGTCATCCTAAAAGTTCGCCTTAGAGATAAATTACAATACTACATAGCAAAACTTTTTCTTATGAATCTGTGTTAATTTCGCCTCTTCGGAATCCATACCTTTACTTTGAAAGACGGAATTGACTCTCAGGTCAATATTTCAAAACGACTTGTCAAAGTCAAAAAGTTTTTATTCATTGAAATCACAAGGATCGTATAGAAACGTCAACTTAAAAACTACGTGAATCTAAAATGTTAAAGTTAAGTTACGCCCCATATCCCAATGAGTGTTATGCAATGCCACAATTCCAATGACAAAAACGCATGCTTATATCAGAATAAGATTGATTATCTGTGGCAACATCTGTGGTATTACTAAGAAAGTAATCTCTGATATCATGTGATTCATTATCTGTGGCCAAAACTGTGGTAATACTAAGCAAGTTATCTCTGATATCATGCGGTATATTCTACTATTATCACTTACATTAGCATCATCCGTGGCTAAATAGACCCTTCTAACGTCGACTGGCGTCGTCAGCTCGAGCTGGTCGTAGTAGTCTGCTACATGTGTCATGTACTCTTGTATGTGATGGAAAGCCGCTTCGGTGCCCACTTTGTCTGTCCGTCGTATGTGTACGCTGGAAACACGCATACAAATATGCTTACAATATATATAGAACACTGCTGTCAGCAACCCAGAGTCCTTCTCCGCTACTTCAAGGAGTTGGACTGGTTTTGGTCAGGGGCCTAACCATTAAGTCTTATTGCGATTCAATTCAGGTAACGATGTCAAATCCCGCTTTGCAAAAGACAACGCTTTAACAACGCGTCCTCAATCGCAAAGCGGAAACTGACATCTTTGTCTGTACTAAATCGCTATAAGACTTCATGGTTCGGCCCCAGATCAGAAGGGGGATAATGCACAATACACGCCAATGCGGGACGTCAGTGCAGACCTTAGTTCCCCCACTTAGAATTAGAATTATATGCTAGATTAAAACGACCGGAAACGATCGGTTGCGAATCCACAACCTCGGGAAGTCGTGGTACCGCCCAAAAGGTCGACGCGGCTGTTTGCTTCTGCATTAGCAACTTAACAACCGTTCTTGCTAATTTTTGATAACGAAGCAATAAACATAGTTATGGCGGCACATAAGCCGTAAACTTAATGAACAGCGCAGTAACTGCTTTATTATTTTTCGTTCCTTTTACGACACTACGATGCCGTTCACTTCTAGATTGAAATATATTTATCGAGTTCGTGTTTTAAGCGCTTAAGGCGTAGCTTGCCTTGCCTTGTCTACTTTTTTAAAAAGTAAAAAAAAACAATCAAATTTTTTACACTACGTTTCAAGTATTTTTTTAAAGGTTTTAATGATAGTTTTTGGTAAACCTTTAGGGTCTCATTACGAAAGGTGGTTTAAATCGGTGGTTTATCTTTTAGACCTTTGATTCCTGATTGGCTACCAAAATAAGTAGGTTCTCAAAAAGAGGTTGAGTAATGATTTATCTTTTAGCAGTTATTTGTAGTCAAACCTCTTTTTGAAATGTCACATAGACTGTCGGCTATTATACTATAGCATTCAATTTTAAACCTTGTTTCTGTTGCACAACAATTCGTCTTGAAAATCAGGAATCAAAAGTCTAAAAGATAAACCACTGATTTAAACCACATTTCGTAATGAGACCCTTAGTGTCAACTTATTACCTACTTTTGTAGTTGTTAAACGAAACCTGCCTGAATGCCTGTAGGACCTTTACATCGGTAGATATTGCTAAATAAATGAACCCACCCGAACTAAGTAAAAAAAATGGCCGCCATTTTAAAACAGTAGGGGCAAAATGCCTTATGATAAGACTCTTTATTGTGCATAACACCATTTTACAGTACAACATGCAACAGAAAAAATAATAAAACAAAATATAATGCACAAGCAGCTATGTTAAGGAACATTCTGCCAGATGACGGTACATATTTGCAAAAAACTCGTAGTGTCTAGACAAATACCACTTTCTGTTGGCGTTATCGCCTGCAGAAAGGTGGACTTGTATTTTGTGTAATTGGGCGGTCTTATCGCTTAGAAGCTGTACTTCGAGACAACCTTTGGTTGGAGCGGGATCTACGAGAATATCTGTATGGTCTATGGTGTACGTACTAATTGAAAATGGACGGTGTACGTAATTTATATATATAAGGTACTTACCCAACTATAGGAGTCTTAAAGTTCATTTTGGCAATGGTCTCATTAATCGCCTTCTGCATAGTGGCTCGTGGTTTCAGAATGTATTTCAGTACTTGTCCAATCCACCACGACGAAGGGTCGCCGTTGAAACGGACTATCCTGCAAGTCAGATACAGATTATCTATCGCTCTCTTTTATAAATAGTAACCAAAGAAAGAGATATAAACAATTTGAGTGCTGTCAAATAAGTCAAATTTAAATTCTTCATACAAGTTTAGTCGTGATTTCAAAACATGCTGACTATAAATACGAAGGACACGTAAACTAATTTGACAGGAGTGAAATTCTTGTTATCTCTTTCTTGCATGCACCGTCAGTAAAAGAAAGGGGCAGTTTAAATTAAGTTTAGTTTATACAAGAGAACCAACTTTTTTTTAATGTCCTTGCTCATCTGGCTTCTTCGCGTCTCTCACGAAGATTGGATTGGCACCAAATTATGACTGAATGATGTTTTATAAAAACACAACAGAGTTTGTTGCCTGATTCTTCTAGAATTGGTTGCACGCGAGAATTCAGCGTTAATTCAATTACAAATTTTAAATTTAGGTAGTTTTTAAGCTGACTTTTCGTTATGATCTCAATGAATAAAAAAATTACGATGTCTTTTCGTTAGAGCAATTTTTTATCATGTCGTATCAAAGGCAAACTTTTGTCGTTGAAAAAAAATTCACCAATACATCGATATACGTCACGGTCAATTCTCCAACGAGTATCAAATATGTCGCATAAATAGACTTTTTTTTTTATTGCGTTGACATTAAAATTTGGGATTTCTTATAACTCCATGGGACCGTAGACCTACGTATTTGATATTAATTTCAACTTACTAAGCGTAAGTTAAATACCTCTACGCGTTCCTGAGGTCTTGAAATACAGATGGACAGACAGACAGCCAGACAGACAGACGGGCGGACGGACAACGAAGTGATTTTGAAGTACGAACCCATAAAAAAGACATCCCGCCACGAGACAAATGTTTCTATGTTCTGCAGATATTTGCTCTGGGGCTGGGTATTGTGTGACCATGATCTCGAGAGGCTTTCGGCGGCCTTTTAACTCCGACAGCAAGGTGGAACACTACATGAAACAACTTACCTATGCGCCAAATCTTTGGGAACAGCTAGCGGTAAGAACTTGGGCTTCTGCGATATCGAATCTATGAACGGCAGGGAAACCACCTTCGCGTCATACGACACTGCAACGAAAAAAAACAAAATAAATAAATAAATTAAAAATATAAATCCTTGAAATTTTAGCAAAATCAATGAATAATTAAATAATGCTGGACATTTTTCACACATTTTTCATAATCTAGCCCCAAACTAAGCATAGCTTATATTATGAGAACTACATGACTGGTATAAAAACAAATATTTGTAGATCATACAAACATTTGTCCCGTGGCGGGAATCGAACCCGCAACCTTCTGCGTCTCAAGCGGTGTACCACAGAGGTCGTCATCGGTTCAAAATTAACGAAGATATCGTTTAACACACACACACACACGCACACGCACGCGCACACGCACGCGCACGCACGCACGCACGCACTCAAACTCTTGGCCAACGAACTCTAACGGCAAACGCCATCGAGGTTAAAGTTACCTGGCCAACACACTCTAACGGCAAACGCCATCGAGGTTAAAGTTACCTGGCCAATAAACTCTAACGGCAAACGCCATCGAGGTTAAAGTTACCTGGCCAACAAACTCTAAACGACAAACGCCATCGAGGTTAAAGTTACCTGGCCAACATATTCTTACGGCAAACACCATCGAGGTTAAAGTTAACTGGCCAACAAACTCTAACGGCAAACGCCATCGAGGTTAAAGTTACCTGGCCAACAAAATCTAACTGCAAACGCCATCAAGGTTAAAGTTACCTGGCCAACAAACTCTAACGGCAAACGCCATCGAGGTTAAAGTTACCTGGCCAACAAACTCTAACGGCAAACGCCATCGAGGTTAAAGTTACCTGGCCAACACACTCTAACGGCAAACGCCATCGAGGTTAAAGTTACCTGGCCAATAAACTCTAACGGCAAAGCCATCGAGGTTAAAGTTACGTGGCCAACAAACTCTAAACGGCAAACGCCATCGAAGTTAAAGTTACCTGGCCAACAAACTCTAACGGCAAACGCCATCGAGGTTAAAGTTACCTGGCCAACAAACTCTAACGGCAAACACCATCGAGGTTAAAGTTACCTGGCCAACAAACTCTAAACGGCAAACGCCATCGAAGTTAAAGTTACCTGGCCAACAAACTCTAACGGCAAACGCCATCGAGGTTAAAGTTACCTGGCCAACAAACTCTAACGGCAAACGCCATGGAGGTTAAAATTACCTGGCCACTGCAGCACCTTGTCGTTATAAGCGCTGGTGCAAGTTTCCGACAGCGGTTGGAACACGTACTCCCATCCCTTAGTGTTGTACCGCCATCCCTTCGAGTTCAGGATGAGGGTGCGCTCCGTAGCGTACGCGAATATCAGACAGTACACTATGTGGTGCAATTGACAACCGAAACCGCAACCCTACAAATAGATTATCATAAATAAATATCATCCCACAGATGATTGTTGCGACTGTACTATCCAAAACAGGTGGATAAAAATAATGAAAGACATTTTTCACACAGCATCATCTAGCCCCAAACTAAGCCGAGCTTGTCTTATGTCAACTATATGCCTGAATAAAAAAAACTACGTTATTTTGTTTTGACGACCTCTGCGGCGCAGTGGGCGAAGGCTCGCCTGAGACGCAGAAGGTTGCGGGTTCTATTCCCGCCGCGGGAGAAATGTTTGTATCTGCAAGTATTTGTCTCTTGTCTGGGTTTTTTCTATGTATAATATGTATTTACAAAAAAATATATATATTAGTAGTATAGTCTCACTCATACGTCCCTGGTAAGTAGAGCTACCAGTCCAAAATGGCGGAAAATTGACGCGTAGTTTTTAAACGTTTTATGGTTTTACGGCATATTTTAGGCATTAACTGACGTTGACATGTAAATACATTCATTTCATGCTGAAAGTATATGAATGCCGACATTGGAACGTCTTTGGAAAAAATGCTATTTAATATTTCTCTGTGGTCGGATGCAATTATTTTTTTTGTGTGATGTTTTGGAAGAGTTAATTATCTGGGAAAAAATATTTATTTTATCTTGTATTATGTATCAAAATGATCGTAAAAATACAGGCATTACGATTGAGTAAAAACATCAACAAAATATATAAGTTTTCCGTGAATCAAATTACTAACCTAATTTACGGGAAAATCACAATTTTCATGGAAAATACCCACTATAAAAAAATATATTTCGTATTTTGTTATTTTCTGTTTATATAATAAAAATCCTTAGAAAATTAGCTTTCCGTCCATATAATTAGTTTTGACTTAGCGACAATAGTTATCGAGATAGAATTTATTAATCGCGGGCGTTCGAAATTTGCAAAATCATCATTTTCGCGACCTTGGAAATTCCTTGGACGTTTGAGAGGATATCAGTCATTGTAGTTCCTCACAAGCTCTGCTTAGTTTGGGGCTAGATGATGCTGTGTGAAAATGTCCTGCATTATTATATAACTATTGCAATAGCGCACACTAGATCTTAAAGCATCAATAACTAAGTCCTTTTCAGTGCTTCATAACAGCGTGGTCAAGACGAATGTTTGCAAAAATCTACTATTTTGTAGATTTTTATTAGATTAGATTTTTGATACTCGTATTTTAAATGCGGAAGTATTTTTCTTTGTAATGGTAGTATCTTTGTAATGGCTAAATCAATCTCATCGAGCAGTTAACCCCGAGAGGCGTTATATTGAACCACACTGTTCTGTCAACACATCAGTCTTTTAGGACTGATGTTAGCAAAAGACATTGTCATTGCGTCATGTTGCCTGCTGTGCTCCGATTGGTTGAAACTACAGTTTCGACCAATCAGAGAACAGCAGGCGTGGCGGGACTCGCAAGACAGTTGACAGAATTGTTTCCTAGTTAATTATCAAACATTGCGTATCTTGAGGCTGTGTTGAGGATGAAATTTGGAATACGTATATCTTATGACCCACAATAACAAATACGCTACATTTTTACACCGCGCAGCCCAAGACATGGGTAGAAGCTTCTTGATTTTGTAGATATCAATACATCTATCTATCTATCTATATTTTTATCTGTACTAATAATAAAGTAGAAGAGTTTGTTATTTTATTTCTATGTTTTTTGTTTGAACGCGCAAATGACAGGAACTTAGTCGGATTTGAAAAAATATTTTTGCATTTGTTAGCCCAATTCTTGAGAGATGTTATAGGCTATTTAACATCACGCTAAAACCCGAGCTGAGATATATAAGTAATAGCGCGGGCGGACGATGCGACGCGGTGCGCTGGAGACCGAGGGCGACCGTGGATCTGCTAGTTATATCATATTTGATCAATTAGTTTAAATTACACTTACCTACACTGCCGTATTTTGATTCAATTTTATCATATCCATCCAAAGGTTGTCTATTAAGCAAATTTTAGGTTGTCTATTAATCTTGATTGTTAAAAAATTTGGTTATTCAGTGTGCATTAAAGAGTTTATCTATCTAATCTATCTAAATAAAAAACCACAAACATGAACATGGCGCGCATCGGAAGATGTCATATGTCGAAATAACTATAACTTCATAGTGAGTGAACAAAAATAACACATAATCTGAATAAATACCTACGTGAAGGCAGAACGTACTATCTTCAAATGATTAAATCATTAAACTAAACGTAACGCTCTCCAGACCGTGTCGACGACGACTAATCATCATTAGCAGTGCTTGGTCGAAATGATCGTTAACTTTTTGTGTGTGTATGACACACAAAAAGTTAGCGATCATTTTGAAAAGTTGAATTATTTTTCATTTCCTTTTAATCGCTTCCTTTTAATTTACATAAATAATAAATAAAATAATAAGTACATTTATTTCATTTCAAGCAATAGGGATGAATGATGGGATAGATTTAAATACATTTTATACATACACCAATAGAAATGGTTTGTTTTAATTCTAAATGTTGTATTTCTAACAAAGAAACAACCCGTTTAATAATATTTCAACAAATCAAAAAATTATGTTTGATAACGTTTGATGTGTGTAGGTTTTGCCTGGTAACGTCACGTTTTGTCGAAACTTTAACCTCAAAAATTTAAATTAAATTAAACTCTGAATTGAATTTTCCCGAAAACGTTTTATTGACACACCACCAAGCCATTAGGGGGCGCTGCAATCGATGATGGAAAACACGTCGGGGATTTTGTAAAAGCTTACTTGTTCAATTCAATTTAAGTATTTAATTCTTGTAAGAAATTTAATAACAAAAATAATAAAGTAATTGGACATTGATGTTGTAAAAGCTTACTTGTTCAATTCAATTCAATCTTTATTTGATACAGGCTTATTTTCTCAGGCATATGAGCCGAACAATTTTGTTTTGCTATCCACTATTAGTTGTCGGCCTTCATATACCCACTATATTTCAATTATAGTGCCAAATAAACGTTTTTTTCTATTCTTATTCTATTCAAATATTTTGTAAAAAAAAAATTTGGTACTTCCTATCTTAATTGTGTATGAGAATTTGGAATTTGATAATAAGACATCAAATATTTTGTAATACCCTGTATAACCCAGGGTGTCAAGACAAATACCACTTTCTGTTGGCGTTAACGCCTGCGTAAAGATTGATTTGTAAGGAAACGACATTAGCTGTGGAAAACTCACGTGACTGCTGCCAAGTTTTACCTTGAGAAATTTGCGTTAGCGTGAAAGGAAACTATAAGTGAGGTATTTGTCTAGTCCTCCAGGTCGGCGACCCGGCACGTGTAAACGGAATCGTGACAAACGTCGAGTGTTTATTTGACTGTCTAATCATAGTGCGATTTTCGGACTTTACTTAAAAGAACTACTAGACTTTAACAAAAAAAAAAAAAAATTATGATAACGTTTGATGTGTGTAGGTTTTGCCTGGTAACGTCACGTTTTGTCGAAAGTTTAACCTCATTTTTTAAAAAAAAAAAAAACATAGTCTACTGTATTCTATAAATGTGATGAGGATGAATGAAGCGAAAGAAATATGCCAAGATCGTTGCAAGTGGAAATCCTTGGTCTTCGGCCTACCCCTCCGGGAAACAGGCGTGTATAATGCATGTTTATGTATTCTAATCTATAAATACGTGTGTTGCCGTACCTTATTTAAATTGCATACAAGCTTCCTAGCTTCCTTGCAGTCGGGCGGATTCTGCAGATAATGCAGTCGTCTCTGCACTAGATCACTGACGTTGGCCGCCTCTATGTGCCGCCAGTCTTGGTACCCGTCCAGGTCCGGCAACTTCTCTTGGTCTGATAGGAGCGACCTATGAGAAAATTCATGCCACCATTCATATTATAAAAGGAGATTTTTCACTATCGGTAGAGGCACGTTCCGAGAGTCTTCATTGCGTCGCGATCACTCACCCCGATGAAGACTCTCGGTAGCCCGGCTAGGTGGAGCGATGACTTTAGGAAGCCGGAGGGCAGGAAGTGGATGAGATGAGCCGAACACCGGGATCCGTGGCGCGTATTAGGAGAGGCCTATGTCCAACAGTGGACTGATGTGATGATGATGATGAGACAAGATTCTTGCGCGAATGAAGCATAATCGTATTACTATTATAAAAGTTTGTGAGGAAGGATGGATGTTTGTTACACTTTCACGCAAAAACAACTGAACGGATTTTGATGGAACTTTACAGTAATATAGCTTATATCCATAGCTGATTTTTATGAGGTTACCACGGGGACGAAGTTGTGGGCAGAGGCTAGTATTATGTAAACACAGTATCATAGTTTTTGGTGACAAATTAACATTGCATGAAACACTGACAGACTGAGTGAGAATCAACGCCCAGCCTAAAGATAAAAAGGGTGGCGGCCATCTTGAAAAAAAAATGGACGCGCTTCCGGCTCCGGGGAAGAGAAATGTTTTAGAGGTTAGTAATTCCTTAGTTTACCTTATTGCTACGCAGGCAAAGCCGTAGACAGAAGCTAGTAAGAGTTAGGATCATTCTGTACTGAAATCATGCTCCGTCGGCTTTTCGATGTCGCTAGAAAGGGTGGCGACCATCTTGAAAAAAAATTGACGTGTTTCCGGCTCCGGAGAAGAGAGATGTTTTAGAGGTTAATAATTCGTTAGTTTACCTTATTGCTAAGCAGGCAAGCTAGTAAACATAAAAAATATAACCAATCATACAATAAAACTAAAACCAACCTTTTCCTATCGGCAACTTGGTCCAGAATGGCCTTCATCCTGTCCTTCTGGTCGGCGCTCGTGAACTTGCTGAGCTCATGGTTCACGTAGTACCACAGCTCTTTGGTGTTCGAGTATATCCGCCTCCTGAGATTCTCGTACTCCTCCATGGGTCCTTGGCCTGAGTCCAGGAATAGAGACCCATCTATGTCTTTTAGGTTGTTGAACCTAGAAAGAAAACGCTATTATAATACGCTATGAAACGCTATAAAAAATATGTTTTTCTCGTATATTTTGTCGGCGCGCTGCCATCAGATGAATAGCTGATATAAACTTTAATTAAATAAACTTGCGTTCGAAACATGTATTAGCTAATTTTTATGTGTTAATTTGATTAATATTCCCATTGTGTAGAGTAGAACCCTAAGGCTCGAGTTCACAAACACAGTAGCGGGTGTTCAGCCCAATCAAAGCTTTTCGACCTCTGTTTTCATAACACTCTGTCGTCATAACCAATGTTAGACTTGACGTCCTTTTATTTGGTTGATGAACTCGGGTAAGAGGTCGACCTTGTGATTTACATGCGTGCTTATAAAGATTTTCAACAGCCAAACAGTGTTTTGTTTTCTTCCGTTGAATTAGAAATGACCCATAATAAGAAAGAGAAAAAGCAGTATTAACTTAGGGCCCGGTCAAACTGACGCGGTGGCGGTGGCGAATAAAGGGAAATAGTTGTAAATTGATCGCAAAGTTCGCGTGAATGTCCTGCCACTGCCACTGCGACAGTTTGACCGAATCTTTATAAGTAAGCCCCTTACTCACTCATAACGAAACCCTTTGAAAACAATAATTAAAATCTAGTATTATAGCATATGTATTTTCGATAGTTTGATACTATAAGTTCGGACGGAACATCGAGAACGAATTTAAATGTATAGACTAATATTATAAACTTTTGTGAGGATAGATGTTAGTTCCTCTTTCACGCAAAAACTACTGAACGGATTTTGATGAAACTTTACAGTAATATAGCTCATACATCAGAATAAAACATAGGCTACTTTTTATCCGGGTACCACGCGGGGAAGCCGTGGACAGAAGCTAGTTTAACAATAGAAGACATTTTCCCATAATAGTATTTGTTTAACATACTTTTGAGAAGCATAGTCTACGTAACTCTAAATCGGACACAGTCTCGTATTCCAGAACTGAACTGAGTGCCGGTGAAATTACAGGCCCGCGAGACATTTTATGTCGCAGTGTCTGCAACATGCCAGGGATACCTCTGGTTTTGCAAGCGTAGATAGATTACGGTAACCGCTTACCAACAGGTGGACGGTAAGATTGGTAACTAATTTTGTTTTAAAAATAAAAATCTGAAAAAAATATTATATTAACGCGAAAGTTGTGACGATGGATGTTTGTTACTCTTTCACGCAAAAACTACTGAACGGATTTTGATGAAACTTTACAGTAACACCAGCTGTATGTTTGTTGAAACAGCGATCGTTTCGATAATTTTGTATTGAATTCTTGTCAATACGATCACTCTTTCGACATGTTTTTAACATATTTCTACTTGGCATAGACCATCTCAGATCGTAGAAAGCTCGGAAAATATCCAATTATCATGCATGTTAATCGTACTTATGTTATGCAAGCTAAATTAGCAGCCGACTGTAGATACGTTATCTCTGATTTTATTGAGCTCGCAAAACCCACTCGAGAGTCAAGTGTTCCCAGACCGATATCGATCGATACTCACGGCATGATACGAACCGTCTGCTTCCAAATTGCTGATAGACATGCAACTTCTTGCTACAGACTGTGACCCTTTCTCAAAGCGTAAAACAAGACTATATTTTTTTTGGCTATTTGATTTTTAAAATGTTAACCCAATTAAGGGAAAATTTTAACATTCAAACTCGGCCTCGGTTAAATTTTAAGGATATTATAAACTAGCTTCTGCCCACAGCTTCGCTCGCGTGGTACCCGGATAAAAAGTAGCCTATGTTTTATTCTGATGTATGAGCTATATTACTGTAAAGTTTCATCAAAATCCGTTCTGTAGTTATTGCGTGAAAGAGTAACTAACATCCATCCTCACAAACTTTCACGTTTATAATATTATAATAGGATAGGATAGGATGATCGCTCTGAAATGTTCCGCTTACCCTACAAATCGTTTTATTTGTGAGATAAGATTGCTATGTTTCTGCCGCGTGATACGTTTTATTCCAAGCTATATTACTGTAAAGTATCATCAAAATCCGTTCAGTAGTTATTGCGTGAAAAAGTAACAAACATCCATCCTCACCAACTTCCACATTTATAATATTAGTAGGACAGGATAGAATAAGATGATCGCTCTGAAATGTTCCGCTTACCCTGCAGATCGTTTTATTTGTGAGATTAGATTGCTATGTTTCTGCCGCAGCGTCTCAAACTGCGAGGAGACTCTCTTCAATCGCTCATGCATCACGGCGGCCTCATCTGTGTTGCCACTGCATCTGAAACAATAGTCAGGATTTACGCCGGCTATACACAAGCAGCTTCAAGCTGCGGAATGTTCAAGCAACGATTTTGCGAACAAGAATCTTATTTTTAAACGACTTCAAAAATTAAGGTTTTTTGTGTGTATGTTACGCGATATCTTCGCTAATTGTGATAAATAGATAGAGAACTCTTTATTGCATACACCAGGATAAAAAACACTTTACAGAGGATCTTGAAACTAGGTTGTGGTGATACAATGGGCTGCCTTATCGCTGAGAGCGATCTCTTCCAGGCAACCTTTGGATGGACTTGATTTAAAATAATGTGAAGAGAGGTGGTGTAACAGCAGTAAAAATAATAATTTGCAGTAGGTACAATAAAATACATATTTAATAAATAATAATAACTAGTTTAAATGATTCTTTTTAGTGGGTAGGGTATACTTCAAGGATGGCCCCATAGGGTTGTTTATAAACTTCCCGTTATTTTCGGTTTTTATTTTTTCCTAAAAATAAAATATTTTATCATCGACATACACAAAACCTAGAAACTAGAAAAATCGTGAATTTTATTCCAAAAACTATCGTGAACTTGACTATTCATATTGTAAAAATGGGAATTTTCACGTACTGCACTATCGGTGAAGGCACCGACTAAGTTTCGACTCATTCCGAGAAGACTTCATCACTGCACTGCACGTGCGGAAGGAGAAAGTCGCAACCACTCACCCTGATGAACCACTCACCGTGAAAGTTCCCGTTTTTACAATATGAAAATCGTGAATTATTTGGCACATGCCCGCGTTTTGCACGTGTCAGATTGCGAGCCCATCGCACTAACCGATGGCAAATGATTTTTTGGAGCATGCCGGTTTCCTTATGACGTTCCTTATCGTTTGAGCACATAATTATAATACGACCGGGTTCGAACTCACGACCTTACAATCGAAAATCGGGGCATTTATTTAGATGGGGATATAATTACTATTCCGTCTCTATTAATATCATATATTGAGATAGTTTAATAAGATTGTGATGATATTGAGCGTTTGAAGCATAGTAAAATAAAATTAAAAAATAAAATAAATTATTTATTCCAAAAACAATCGTGAATTTGATTATTCATATTGTAAAAACACTCAGTGCACGACACGCCGCCGAGGGAGAGCGTCGCGATCACTCACCCTAATGAAGACTCTCGGAATAAGTCGAAACTTAGTCAGTGCCTTCACCGATAGTGCGGTACGTGAAAATTCAAGTTTTTACAATATAATAATAATAATAATGTATTTATTTATTCAGATAACTTGATCCATAATTTGTTAGAAGTTACATAATGTCATGTGTTAGTACAATTCCTTATTTAAAATACATTCATTCATATAAATTCATTATTATATGAATAAGATTATGGTTTAATTTTGAACGAACCTGAGCGGCGATATCACCAGATATGTGACCACTATCCACACGATCAGCAGCAGAACGGCCGCACGCTTCCATTTCGAAAGATACATAATGACGTAGTCATTGAATGTCATGTGTCCATTGATGTATTGTCTGATATCGCGCCGCATCGCTACGCATCGCCCGGCATCGTGGCTGTTAATCTGGAACGAGGGATCATTGAGATATTCGCGCAGACAACGATGGCTTTAATGCATCTCTGATGAGTTCGGGGCAGTCACAGCGGTATCCTAAAAATAGTTGCAGAGGCATGTACCTCTCCTATTTGGAGATATTTTGTGTGGAGGTTGGTAAATCATTGATTTATTGTTTGATCATCTTCCATCGCAAAATCTACCTATCTCTTCCTGTCTTTGCAGAATTATATTACTAACATATAGTGTTAAGTATGTACTAATAAAAGAGATTGTATTACTGTTCAAAATAAAAAACTTTTTTTATTGAAGTTTCAATTTTCACTGCTTCATTTTTGATCAACCTGTATCAATCTAGGATGGTTCTGTAATGTAAATAATAAAAAATACTAAGACTAAAAATACTAAGCAACAAGAAATTTGTTCCGCAAGTGATTGATTTTAGGAGTAAATTTGCGTTGGGGTCAATCAGATCGTTCAATCGGTAAATTTTCTCCAAATAGCTGTTTAAAACAACCTCTGCAGTTCCCTTAAGGAGAAATATTATAACTTGAAAACCACAGTACTAGGTACTTCTAAAATCCATAACATGTCAATATTTTAATAACCAGGTACTTAAGCCACACATTATTTGACACACTGAACCAAACATTCAACTATCTGACCATATTTTTTAATGTATACCTTAACGCTTAGGCATAGTGTTTTGATCTACATGAGAGTGCCATTAGATGACACGGTTGAGATAACAAGAGCACAATAGGATTGTGATAGAATAGATAAAATGCAGTGTGATAACATTGTTTTGTATTTGAAGCCTCGGTTGCGGAATCACTGATTGATGTGTATAAAAAATGTTACAGCATACAATTTTAACCAATACCATGGTGTTCCAACATTAAATAGAAAATTATTACTAATATTTACTTCAAAGGGTTTGTAACTACAAGCTGTAGTAAAAAGTTATTCAAGTTTGCATTCAGTAAAAATGTGAAAATTGCTTTTAATTTCAATAAAAAATATGGTCTATGAAGTTGAGAATGAGGCAGAGATCAACCAAAGTCAGAACTCCACATTATATCTCCAACCAGGAAACTGAGATATTTCTAGCTATGAGACCAAGGTTAAAATTTTATTTTCAAGTACAGATAGAAAAACTTGCTGAAAGATATTGGATATAGATACATGTATGGATCCTTCAGTCATGGTATTAATGCGTTAAAGATAAGGCACCGATATTATAATACTGACTTAGGTATGTTGCTTCTTAGGTTGTCAGTAATTTTACAAAATAAATGATAGGAGTAGCAGACTATCCACTGTTATAGCCGACATGAGACCAGACAAATCTTGTACACCCTTCAACCTTTATGGATAAGTATATTAATAAATAATCCTGCTAATTTGCAGTCATGCAATAAATATCAAATTCAACTCGCACACAACAACCTTATCTTGTGTGTGTGCAAGAGCATGCACACAAACACAGTCAGCATACATTACAAAACAGTATTTTTATGTCTAAAAATAAAAGTCATTTCCTAGCAATTATTTTCCTCAATGTATTTTCCTTAAGTATGTGTAGATTTGGGCTTGATGATAGGGTCTCATTACATCAGACTAAGGTGCACATAGCTGAGACAAGCTGAAGATGATTAGATACAGACGAGGCTATTCACTGGTAATAAAATTATTAAGAATTTGTTTTGTTTTTTGTTCACATTTTTTTTGATTGTTGATAATTATTTTACAAAGTAAAATCCTTATAAATGTTTAAGAGTATGTAAACTGTTTGTAATGTAGTAAGAATCAACAACAAATAACAATCCAAGCAACAGTTGAAATGTCTTTAAGCACTAAGGCACACCTTGGAAGGCTTGAAATAGTGCATTTTAGTTTATAACAAACATATAAAACTGTTTTGATTAACTAAATAATTATACATCCAATACAATTTGTCCAGCATTGTAACTAAAAAATAGTCAACAACTAACAATAAAGTAAAGCGATATAAACAGCAAAATGGGCGGATATTGGTAATTTAATGGTATAACCAACATGATCCATAATCGTAGTTCTATGATGACATTCAAGTGTGAAGCCTGTCGCCCGGTTCAGCCGTCAGATGAATCTGGGTAAACAGTGAGCCTTGAACAAGATAACATCAGTTATTATACTGACGTTATCAGAGACCACAAAACACCCTTTTTTATGTTATACTTAATATTTAGATAGCAATGCTTACCTCAAGCGCATTGATGCTGTATGTAATCCTAATCACGGTTCACGTACAATTATACGAACATATTGGTTAAAGTTAGTTCCTTTATAGCACACAATATTAAATGTTGTTAATGAATGAAACAAATTATGATATCTACGTATCGTTTGTTACAATTCCAATTTAGCCGCACCACAGACGAGCAGGAGGGACAATAATATCCTGAACCCTCTAATACAGTCTACGCTACACAAACATCACCACACGTCCACTGTCCATCAATAAAATGAATCCTGTATTGTACGTCCATGGAACGCACAACCATGGATAGTACACCCCTGGAAAGTACAGCCAGTATTACAAACTATTGGTTTCAAATACTTGGTTAGTAATACTGGGCGTACATTCCTGGGCGTACGTTCCCTACACGTGTTGACCTTGTACGGCCAGTTTTGTACAACCCTGGAATGCACAGCCATGGAATACGAACCAATTTCATGCTCTGTTTACATGTGCGAGTGCTATCAAGGGCCAATACTATGGCAACAGCACGTGTTGCCATAGTATTTAACGCTATTAGTAAATTAATGTAAGTAGTTATTTATGTAGTTTTTTGCAAATAAACTAACCGGTTGGTTTTATTTAATTATTTAAGTTTTTTTATTATTAAAAAAAACAAGTTTGTTGGGTAAAGTTCGGATAGCAATCCTCCTTTTCTGAGTGGTAATAAAAAAAACCTAAAAACCTAACCAATCCAAGACGGATTTGCCAAGGAAGGATTTTTCAGGCCAACATTAACTTATTGTTTGCATTACTTATCAATGGCAACTCTTGGTTGAAAATATTAGAACTTGTTCAGTGCAAACGTGGCTCGTCTTCGTCATGCGACTACTTCGCATCGACCAATGACAAGGATATGACGAACTCTCGACCAATAAGCATCGAGAATATTGGATCGTAATCCGGGGTATACATTCCAGGGGTGTGCAATACCGTCATGTGTTTAGTTTGTACGGAGCGTATTGTACGACCATGGAAAGCACACCCAGATAATTCAAACCAAATGGTTTGTAATACTGGCTGTACTTTCCAGGGGTGTTCATTCAATGGATGTGCTTTCCATGGACGTACAATACGGTCTCCCAAGAAATTTCACATCACAACACATTATCACAGATTGAAATGTTTTGATGCTACAGACAGATGGGAAACGTCCGGGCGCGGGCGACCCTTATATATGGTGGAACACTACCTTGTTTTTTTTTTTACGTTAAGTAACGTTAAGGATGCTACGATTTACGTTAAGTAATATTTTACGCTTGAATGAAAGAATGAATGAATACCGTGATGTCAAATTAATAGGTGTCGTTTTGGCCTAATTTCGATGACGATTAATTCCTCTAGAACCTAATATAACCTAATACAGTTAATTCAAAAACACACACTAGCAATAACAGCTCTATTTAAACATGAAAAACAATTGAAAATACGACAAAACTTGTTGTTAAATCTTTATTGTATACTATACTACCATACTATGAATATATTATAATTATACATGTATATAATATATGTATATTGTAATATATTCATAGAATATGGTAAGTACACCAATTAAACCCTTTGTAAACTTTCTTACAGTCCGTTTCATCCGGCTGATAGAGGAGAGTGGAAGAAGAAAACATGTTGTGCCGACGCCACGCAATACATAGTTAACTAATATGTATATACGTCATAATACCTACATAGCTACCAACACTTTTGTTCAATACCCAGCGACCATACAAACGCTTGTCTATGCTTACTATTAATCGCTACAAAGGACACTGGTTGAACGATATTGGCGTAAAATAGCCAAAACAAACGGGGCCGTCGCCTTGGTAACCATGCTAACATTATTACCAGCCAATCATCGCGCAGATATCTGTTAGATGCAGCCAATCACAAGAGGTAATTTTGAATCAAACCTCGCAACATTTTTTTTGACCATGACAATGTATTGGATTGACAATTTTGACAGCTCGGCACAGGTTATGGGAGGGGCCACAGCTTATTATAGTGCTAGGTGCTAAGCTCTTGAGTATTGTTATTCTGTGGTGTTAGGCTAGACCTTTATGGTCTGTTACGATATATAATCTTTGGGAGGGGCTTCCATAGCATTCGAATACTAGATTACAGGATTCAAAAATTGAATTAGAAGAATTAACCCACAGATTAAAGATTTTTTGGAATAGCTTCTGCCAGTGTTTGTTGTGGTGGAAATTGTTTTTTCTGCAAGCATTTCAATCAAGTTTAAAATTAATTATTCGACTCGAAAATGCCTAAGAAAGCTGCTAAAAACGCCTATTTTTATTTTATGATTGATTTTCGCGAAGATCAAAAGAAGAATGGCGTAGTTTACGCCAATATGACAGAGGTCCAACAGGCGGCTGACCCGGTCTGGAGGGTAAGAGCATTTTAGTCTAATTTTTACGAATTCATGCTATACGGCCTGCCATGCCACTTTTAACATATTGGCTCATTCTAACACCAAAAAAAATTTAAACTTGTAAATGTTTTGAAACTTGTCATAGGAAACATAGTCTCGCAGCTTGTTTTGCATTAACTTTCACATTCCAAGAAACTGCTAAAGTCTTGTACAGATTTCAAAATTTATTGTTGACTGCATTCACACTGACTAAAATGTTAGACATTGTACATGACACAATGTCTCGGATGACATTTGCACTGTTGAATACTTATGTTTTGCAACAAGACCAAAAGGAGCATATAGATTTCGCTGTAAAGCTGTTAAAAATTTTCGAAATATCAGCTAAAATGGTTGTCACTAGTCCAAACCATATCGTAGCTTATTTAGCCACCCCTAAAATTTGTATTAATTAATTAGGGTAAACAATCCTTGCCGAGGTAAGTAAATGATGTATATAAGTACATAATTAGGATCATTCTAGGGGATCGGTAATATCTGTATTGTGTGATAGGATAAAATGGAACCCTGATAAGATTGCTTGTTGTCCATCCGTACATCTCGGCTGCCCAAATTCAAAACCTAGTAACAGGTGATTTGAAAAAAAAACGGTTTTTGGCATTTTTCGACCTACTAGACAGTATTGAAGTGATGTGGACCTTAAAACACCCAGTTTCATACTTAATTTTAAAAATTTTATTTAGCAAGTCTAAGCAATTTGGCGTGATTACGAAAATTTCCTTCAAATACAACTTCTAAACTTAGTATGTCAGAATACAAATTTAAAACCCTAGCAGGTCAAGCGACTTACTATGTTATGAATTTGAAATACCAACTTGCTATGTTTTGAATTTGGCGCCGATTGTAAAATCAATGACATTTCGTTTAGTAAGTCCAGTGACATTGCGCACGAGTGTTTCGCTCTGTGTTAAAAAAATAATAAAATGAGTTACAAGCAATTTTATCGGTCCAGGCGTATAATGCGTGCTTTGCAGAACGAAAACGAATGGAGGTAAGCATTAATTTATTCATTTTAGTTAGGAAAATGTAAAGAATCGTGATTTAACCTCAAAATAGAATTGTCGTTGCATTATAACATAATAAAGCTAATAAAACTAGTATGTTGTGCTGGCTTTCGAGTAATGAATGTGCCAAAGCCTATTTTTCCTATTTTAAGGGTGTATTATGATAATTATCCACTAAAAAGTTTAAGGTTATAACTGATTTACTAACTCGTTATTGATGCTGGCTGATTGTGTTATTGTAAAATATTTCATGTGTTGTAATGTTATTGCATTTTTTGTTTTTGGTGTTGGTTGCGTGTGTTTAGCTTGTTCTTTTTTTTCGCTTTCAGAGGAAATGATGAGGCTAATACAGATACTGACCAAACTGTTATCGACTACAACAATCCTATCCCTGGGTCATCAGCTAAAAATATAACGATCTGTGGTAGTATCGTTTCTGATAGTAGCCATGGATTAGATACTGCTTACTTGAGTGATGACTCCGTAGCTGATCCCGATTATATACCTTCGGTAGTACAAAAGCCTACACTGCAGTTGTTTGATGATAACTTCGAAGATTTTTTTCAAGATCTCGATCTCCTAGAACCTACATTTGCAATTGAAAATCTGCCCCATCCACCTCCGATGCAATCCCCTGTACCAGAAATGCCAATTTTCATTGCAACTTACCCAAATACAATTATTTTCGTTGACTCAGAACAAGCAGATGGCTACCGTCCACCAGCTCGGTTCACTGCAAATTATCCAGGCCCCATATTTGATACGGGTACATTAATCGAAATTTCAAATAATCCCAAAGAAACAGCAAAGGTTATAAAAAATAAAACGATGCATCCCATGATACCTAAAAAGTGTGACTGTAAATGTAGACGACGTTGCAATAACTTCACAGAAAAACAGCGAGAGGGTATTTGGAATGGTTACTGGAATCTTAACTATACTCAGCGCCGCCAGTTTTTGAACAAATGTGTAAAGATTGCACCAGTAAAAGAGAAATCTACATCTGTTCCTAACCCAGACAAAAAACACATTAGAAACGAGTCAAGGTATTACTACTTTTGTCTCGGGAATGAGGAGATAAATGTTTGTAAATCATTTTTCCTGAATACTCTGGGTCATTGTACTGATGGTGTTATTACCGAGCTAAGTAGAGCTTTAAAACGGAAACCCTTTTACGAATCAGTTAAAGAGAATCGAGGTGGTAAGAAACCTAGGCTATCAAGAACACCGATCGAAGACCATATCATGAGCTATAATCCGGCATTGAGCCACTACAGGAGAAACAACGCACCGTTGACACGGTACTTGCCACGAACGCTTACGCTGCAATCTATGCACACTGACTTCATATCAAAGAATCCTGATATCAAATGTTCCGTTGAAACCTACAGAAATACTATGAAATCAATGAAAGTTTCCTTAAAATATCCCAAAGGAGACCAATGTGTTGATTGCGGAGTATTCGAGGAAAAGATTAAAAATGAAAGTGATGCATCAGCTATCGAAAGTTTACAGAATGATTTCGCTCAACACAAGATTTAAGCTGAAAAAGCTATAAAAAATTACAAAGAAGATGCGAAGAAGGGCAACGATACTATGGAACATTTTTTTTCTATGGATCTTCAGAAAGTGACATTATTGCCAGATATGCCAAAAATTAAAGATTCATTCTTTTTGAGCCGTCTAGTGGCTTTCAATTTAACATTTGCACCACTATGTAAAGATGCAAAGATAAACAGCAAAGTGTGTTGTGTGGCATGAAGCAATGATGGGTCGAGATGCCAATAACATAATTGATGCACTGATGGCTTTTCTTATTTCGGAAAGAGATGTGAAAAAATTAACACTGTGGTGTGACAACTGCACTGGACAAAATAAAAATTGGTTTTTATTTACTGGTAACGATTGTGAATTCTGAGTGTATTAATATTGATACTATCACTCTGAGATTTCTCACTAAAGGCCACACCCATATGTCTGCTGACGGCGTACATGGAAACATAGAAAAAGAAATGAGGCGTAGAGATGCAGTTTTTGATTATGATGACTACAAGTCTATTATAGCGAACTGTAGAAAGAACATTGAAATTATTGAAGTGCAAAAATCATACCAATGGGTGAAAAAGAAACGAGTTCCACGGCGTAACACAAATGACGATCCTCTCAGCAAATTTTTGCTAAACCCAGTGGTTGAAGCTAAATTCGTCAAAGGATCACGAAATCTGTTCTATTAAACAGATTTTGATGAACTTTACAAAGAACTGAACTTCTTGATGCAGAAATTTAGTGTCAACACTATCCCCCCACTTTTAGATACTATCCCTCGAGGGGTGAAATCATCAAAGAAAGATGGTATTGTTTCAAAATTGGTCCCCCTAATGCCATTGAACAGAAGGGAGTTTTGGCTGAATCTACCCACGAGTGATAACTCCATTGATTTGCAAATTGATGGTCAAATCGTTACCAATAACAACGAGTAGTTTTTTAACATTGTCATTAATAATGATTTTAGCATAAGTTTATTTTTTTAGCTTTAGTTGACTGTTGAGAATTTGAGTCATGTTTTAATTAAAGAGTCCTTTGAAGTAAGTTAATAAACATCTTTTTATAAGTCAACAGGATTTTTAATTTTATTCTGCATTCATAGGTACGGACAGCCACACATCAATATAAACAAATCTGTCAAATTTCTTCAATCGATTCTCACTTTAATGTCAAATACGTTTTTCATTTGACTGATTGTAGTAACCAGCTGATGTGTGGCTGTCTGTACTTTGGGATTATTTTTTATTCTTATAAACACTGTACAAGTACCTAAAATGAATTTTTTAGTCTACATTTACAATAGAAAATCAAATTTATAACCTAGTAAGCGGACTTACTAAGTTTTGATATTGTTTTTCCAGTCATATTTGGGTAAATTCACAAATAAAAATAAAGTATGAGCGATTTAAGTGTAACTATAGTTTAAAACGATTACGAGTATTGCAAACTAAAATGTCAACAATATAGCACAACTTTTCGCCAAACATCCAAATCGCTATCTCTTTTGGTATCTTCGGGCGAACGAATCAAAGTAGCCAACACGTTTTTTGGCTCTCCTGAACATTTTTGTTGGAACGAGTTACTATGTTTTGATTTTAAGCAGCCGATCTGTCTGTCTGTCAAGACCCATTTTCTCAGGAACACATGTATCACATTTTATTAATATTAAATGAACACATTAATATTAAATAAGTAAATCCCTTAGAGTTCTTAAAAAATTAAGCTTCCAAGTCAACGCAATAAAAAATACAGCCATTTATGTGGCATATTTTGATACTTGCAAACAAATCGAAACGGGCGAATTTCGTTAGAGCAATATTTGGTGCTTTCATAGTTTATGAACTTAAGTAATGTTAATTATTTTGGTGAAAATACCAGCTTTCGTATGGAAGCCACAATGCGCGAGTCAGACTCGCACATGTCTGGTTTTTAATGGTGGGTGAAGGCCCGCCTGAGACGTAGAAGGTTGACGATTCCCGCCGTGGGACAAATGTTTGTATGCTCTGTAAATATTTGTCTCAGGTCTGAATGTCTGCTATTTATAATATGTATGTATTTAAAATAAAAAAGTATATGAGTCATCTAGTTCCCCTAATACAAGCTCTGCTTAGTTTGGGGCTAGATGATGCTGCTGAAAAAGGTTTCTACAATATTTATTATTTAATCCTGGATACGCGCCTGAAGAAGGGCCCTGGATCTCTAAAAATTAAAAAACTTTGCATTCTAGGCATCGCACCCATCTGTCCGTAGCAAGTACGAAAACATAGCTAAGAAAGAGAAAGCTAGGAACAATATATCCGACCAGAAATTCGCAACAACCGGTACATCATTCTCGGAGTTAGATAATCAAGAGAGAATAGCTAAAGAGGCTGCCGAGAACGAACTCAAGGATATCCAGAACTTTGTACGACAGAACACATTCAATAAGAGTAAGGATTCATAACTTCCTAATATGTATTATTCCTAATAACTCAAAACACTCGCATGCTCGCGGACGGTGCTCATGACGAAGGACCTCAAAACGATCAACGAAACGTCAGCAGGATAATAGTGAAGTACGTGTTATAGTCGTAATAATATCCTAAAATGATACCAAACCATGATAATTTCAATACATGTATGTATTGTCTAATAATATGCATGGCTTATGATAAAATACTCTTAACTAATAAGGCCATAGGAACGCCCATTGTGCATTTCTTTTGGTTTTTTTTCGTTGTTGTTTTAGGTGATTTTGTATGATGTACTGTAAAATGGTGTTATGCAATGAAATGATATTTATTGTGATTTACAAACATTAAAGTTACATGTACAAACGATCGTTATTATTAACTAGCCTCTGCCCACGGCTTCGCCCGCGTGGTACCCGGATAAAAAGTAACCTATGTGTTATTCTGATGTATAAGCTATATTACTGTAAAGTTTCATTAAAATCCGTTCAGTAGTTTTTGCGTGAAAGAGTAACAAACATCCATCCTCACAAACTTTCACGTTTATAATACAACTAGCTTCTGCCCACGGCTTCACCCGCGTGGAACCCGGTTAAAAAGTAGTCTATGTGTTATTCTGATGTATAAGGTATATTACTGTAAAGTTTCATCAAAATCCGTTCAGTATATTTTGCGTGAAAGAGTAACAAACATCCATTCTCACAAACTTTCGCGTTTATAATAGTAGTAGGATAAGCTATTCGAGATTTTAGTAGACTTGAGATATTTATCCTACTAATACTATAATTTTATACTTACTATAAATATAAAATTTTATTCCAGACTTAAAAATAATATAAATTTCTGTTTACAGAAATCCTGGATGAAGATATATACATAATTGACGTGAACTCATACTGCGAGACCAATGTCGGTTACGTGATCGGTGAAGTCACGATCTTACGTTTCAACGTCCGCCAGGGTGTCAAGGATCATATACATCAGATCATCAACCCGCGTAAGTATATGGTAGATGTAGAAAGAAAGAAATAAATATTGATTTTGTTTAATTTTTTTGTCTATTAGAATGTTTCTGAGAATGTTATCAGAACATAATATAAAATAGAAAGAAAAGAAATTAAAAAAAAATACATTTATTGACCACAACACAACAGGTGACAAAATACAGAACAGATAAACACAAACATTAAACATTCCAAAATATACAAATTTGTGTTGTGTGGGGTCAGAAAGAAATAAATAATGATTTTGTTTTATTTTTTTGTCTATAGAATGTTTCTGAGAATGTTATCAGAACATGAAATAAAATAGAAAGAAAAGAAACAAAGAAAATACATTTATTGACCACAACACAACAGGTGACAAAATACAGAACAGATAAACACAAACATTAAACATTCCAAAAAATAAATATGTGTGTTGTGTGGGGTCAAAATGTACCTATCTCAGCATATGCATCAACAAACCTAGGAAAGGATGATGGGCATCCTAAGATAAATACACAGTGCGTAGATGTTTGAGAATACCAATTAAGGGGGGTAGTAAGAGGCACGTTCATACATGACTGAGAAAACGCTTTATATAAATGGCGACCGCAGCATTTCGCCGTTTTTGCATGAGCACACAGTTAGTTTAGTAGTGACGGGAACTGATGGCTTGATATTGTATGTATTCAAATTCAAAATTCAAATTCAAAATATTTTATTCCATTTAGATACATACAGTACACTTGGAAAAGTCAATTTGTATACATCATTTTATCTATTTTAACAACTTAACTTAGGGTAGCATAATTATTATTTGAATAAAATACAAAATTAACATGTCAAAACAAATATTAAATAATTTAAAAGTGAACACTATTTAGATCATCAGCAATTGCTTCGTCAAGATTTTAGATAAGATTTTTCCAGTAACAATTTTCTAACTCTTATACTAAAATCTGCATCATCTGTATTATCTGCTGTATTTTTGCTTTACCTTTAAAATACCTAAACAGACTGAATGTATACAGCTGGATGTATGCATAGTGTACTTATTAAATGTTTTTTTTTATTCGAGGACTGGTAGGAATAACTAGTTCTGTCTGTCCCCCTGTTACCGACGAGGGGACAGATAGAACTTTTTCAATTAATAAAAGTTCTATCTGTCCCTCCGTTGCTAAAAAGGGGACAGATCGAACTTTTATTTCACAACTGTCATCCTAGGGGGACAGAGCAGGGTGGGAATAATTCGATAAAATACGGTAACGATTTCTAGTCTCTCCACATTTACATGAACCGTTTTCTTACAGTCATATTTCGAGGTGCCTCTGACTACCCTTGAAGGCTTTGCCATGACTACCTTGACTACCCTCGCTTTGACTACCCTCTCACTCCAAGAAAGGTCCCTCTGACCTTTCATTGTGAAATCAGAAAAAAAAAAATTATTTGCATGAATATAGGTCAGCTAATGTTGTTCATCTAACATGTTACATCTAACATGGCACTTATATATTCTACCATCCAAATGGTGTGCAAATATCAATAGGTAGATTGAGAATCAATTTATATAAGAATAATTATAAAATGTCAGAACTTATGAACGTTTGGATTAAAAATGTCAATAAACTATTACCTACCTATCATAAACAACTTAATCTAATAAAAATTCACTCCTAGATACTTTTTTTTTTTTTGGTCCCCGCACTAGGTCGAGCCTGTATCGCGGGAGGTTTAAACATACATCGATTTCCATAAGAAAAAACAAGAAACACAAACAGGGCAAAACACAAAATAAAAATAAAATAATAAAAAACCATTAAGGTGAAACTTAAACTGAAACCGACAGGGTCTTAAATAACATTATTATGGGCCTTTCACACTTCGCAGAAATATTGTGTGTTTGTGAGTGTATGTGAGTATGTGTGTGTGAGTGTGTGTTGTGTAAAGAGTTTGTGTTGTGTAAAGAGTTTGTGTTTCAGCCTCAATACCTATTGGGTACGCATCGGACATCAAGAGGGGATGTGTGGAGCTTGGCTTGGAGTTTCCTGACTCGGACGCCCCTGAGACTAACTTCATGCATTTACTGGGTCTAATTGTGGATATACTCAAGCAGGGCGATCATTCAGCCAAGGTATAAATCCACATCCTACTGCTGTTATAAACGCGAAAGTTTGTGAGGATGGATGTTTGTACTCTTTCACGCAAAAACTACTGAACGAATTTTGATGAAACTTTACAGTTATATCACTGTAAAGTTTCTGCTTATACATCAGAATAATACAAAGTCTACCACGGGTACCGCGCGGGCGAAGCCGTGGGCAGAAGTTTATACCTAGTTAAAGTGTAGTAGTAATAGAGCTCAGTGAATGAGTTTGTCCGGAGGAGTGCTACCACAAAACCTAGTACTAAATATAGTAAGGTTTTAAAAAAAAAAAAAAAAAATCTTCTGAGTAGGTAGGTGCCTAATATTTGTACGACAAATTTTAAATTCGTATTCAAGCAAATAAAGCTTTCATTCATTCATTCAAAATAAAAAGTGGGCGTGGACGGTCCGTTCTAGGAATGAAAATAATATTAATTTCGAAAGTGTCTCTAGGGACCCGCAGTCCATTTTATTCGGAGTCCCTAACGGTAACATTTCTACCGCCAAGCAAGAATGGTCGCGTTGCTGTGTTCCAGTTTGAAGGGTATGGGTACCGGTGAAATTACAGACACATTAGATTTTTCACCTGTTACGATACCTCATTGTTGCAAGCGTTTAAAAAGTTAGTTCTATAAAAAAAATAGTCATCAAAACGCAAAACATCGTTAGGAAACCGGCATGCCTTGAAACCAAATCCGAAGGCATGTTTTGACTCTGTTGAAAGACTTGCAATGACAATTGTTAGGAATCCCAAGCTCACTAACTGTATTGAGCTCTTTAGTCTGCCGAGAGACTTGGCCTCATCGAGCAGTTAACCCCGATAGGCGTCATATTGAACCACACTGTTCTGTCACATCAGTAATTTAGGACTGATGTTGGCAAATGCGGACATTGTCATTGTCATTGCGTGATGTTGCCTGCCGTGCTCTGATTCGTTGAAACAACAGTTTCGACCAATCAGAGCACAGCAGGCGTGGCGGGACTCGCACGACATTTGACAGAGTTTCCTAGCAAATTATCAAACATTGCGTCTCTGGAGACTGTCTACTCTATGCTTGGCCTCTATGCGTATTCTCTACTGCTTGTATAATGGTGTTCTGAGGAATTGTTTGATATGATGCGTACAGCTTTCTTCTATCATTGCATCGCTCGCCGACAGGGGATTCATCCTCACACCCTAGAGCCTAGGTGGTCGCCTACCTTGCGCTTTTAGAGAAACTTTCCTCCCACGAACACACGTGGATATCGCTATGGAATGTTCTCCCACCTGAGGCTTTCCCAAGTACTACAGTATGAGTTTCATCAAAAAAGGCGTTGATTTTTTTAAGCAGTCGGCAACGCGCCTGTTATACCTCTGGAATATCAAGCGTCCGGTAACCGCGCCCGGTAACAGGTGGGATGTATGATTGTTTGCCGATTTGGTGGTATGAAAACAAATTGTGTTCATTGTTTTTAACTGTTTTTTTCCTTATTCCTTAGGTTATGCCTCCGCTATACACAATGCCAGAGAAAGTAGAACAAGTAACTGACTTCCTTTTGCAGATAATCTCTATAGCGAGTAAGTAGATAACCTCTTTATTTGGGTATACCATTATTTAGTGTGCGTATAGTGTGAGGAGCCACTTCCTGGATTTCACAAAAAACTTGCGAGATTTTGTAGGTTCTGTAAGCGCGATCCTGCAATTTTTATTTTTATATTTTTATAAATCCCGACTTCAATTAACAAGAAGTTGATAAAAAAGTCCAATATGAATTATTTTCACCCTTAGGAGCGGTATCCGGGATCACCCTTGAAGTATACTTTAGCCATTAAAAAAGTATCATTAAAATTGGTTCACAATTGGCGAAGATATAGCGTAACATTAAAAAAAATAGACGAATTGAGAACCGAGTCGTTTGAAAGGAATCGACTTACCGTTATTTGAAGACGATTTTTATAAAAAAGAGATATAATTTTCTGGCAAGTTATTTCTGTTGAAAAATGAGGGTATTTTGCGATTTATATGACTTTCAGTACGAGTATATATCAGTCATGTAATTCTCATAACACAAGTTCGGCTTACATTCGGGCTAGATGATGCTGTGTGAAAATTTCCAGCATAATTGATTGACATATCCGCTTTCGGCAGGCGAAGAAGAAAGCATGTTCCGTGTGTACAAGCTGGACGTTCTGTTCTTCTACGTCGTGAACACGCTGAAGAACCACAACAACGAGGGTCTGCCGAAGGAGTCTCTCGCCTTGGCCGCGCTGAGGAAGGACTCCTTCAAATACACACCGGGGATCGGATGCGAGGTAAATGCTATTAGTTAAAAAAAAAACACATTTTCAATATAGTCCCTGCAAATATTTGTCTCGGATCTGGGTGTTTTCTATGTAACATCATCATCTTCTTGCCCTTATCCCACATTACGTGGGGTCGGCACAACATGTTTTCTTCCACTCCTCTATAGATCTAAATGATAGATTTATCGTAGCACGTAGATCCCGTGAGGTTACCAAATAGGGGTAGGGGTAGTCAGGGGCACGTTCAAACATAACATTTGCAACACCTTCTAATAATGTCGTTGTTGAATTATAGATGCACGAGTCGGGCGAGCTTTCGACAGAGTGCACGTTGTCGCGCGCCAAGCGCTGGGCGTACACCGTGCTCGACAGCTGCTGCCACATCGCCGGAGTGGACGCCGTGCCCGGACGACACGTGCCTTCCAACATGGACATCGAGGTAACACATACACACATAGTGCACGTTGTCGCGCGCCAAGCGCTGGGCGTACACCGTGCTCGACAGCTGCTGCCACATCGCCGGAGTGGACGCCGTGCCCGGACGACACGTGCCTTCCAACATGGACATCGAGGTAACACATACACACATAGTGCACGTTGTCGCGCGCCAAGCGCTGGGCGTACACCGTGCTCGACAGCTGCTGCCACATCGCCGGAGTGGACGCCGTGCCCGGACGACACGTGCCTTCCAACATGGACATCGAGGTAACACATACACACATAGTGCACGTTGTCGCGCGCCAAGCGCTGGGCGTACACCGTGCTCGACAGCTGCTGCCACATCGCCGGAGTGGACGCCGTGCCCGGACGACACGTGCCTTCCAACATGGACATCGAGGTAACACATACACACATAGTGCACGTTGTCGCGCGCCAAGCGCTGGGCGTACACCGTGCTCGACAGCTGCTGCCACATCGCCGGAGTGGACGCCGTGCCCGGACGACACGTGCCTTCCAACATGGACATCGAGGTAACACATACACACATAGTGCACGTTGTCGCGCGCCAAGCGCTGGGCGTACACCGTGCTCGACAGCTGCTGCCACATCGCCGGAGTGGACGCCGTGCCCGGACGACACGTGCCTTCCAACATGGACATCGAGGTAACACATACACACATAGTGCACGTTGTCGCGCGCCAAGCGCTGGGCGTACACCGTGCTCGACAGCTGCTGCCACATCGCCGGAGTGGACGCCGTGCCCGGACGACACGTGCCTTCCAACATGGACATCGAGGTAACACATACACACATAGTGCACGTTGTCGCGCGCCAAGCGCTGGGCGTACACCGTGCTCGACAGCTGCTGCCACATCGCCGGAGTGGACGCCGTGCCCGGACGACACGTGCCATCGAGGTAACACATACACACATAGTGCTCGATATTAGATATTAAATAGCCTATAACCTTCCTCAAAAATGGGGGGTGAAAGTGCAGAAAGTTACTTTCTTAGTACATGCTTGCGTTATAAAATAAACCTATGTTCCAAATTTCATTTTGGCTGTGCCCTAATAGATCACTCAGTCACGAAAAACGATTTTAGATATATAATGTATGTATGTGTGTGGACTCCCTTTTCCGCATTCAAACTTTTGTTTGGGCATTATGCGTGGGAGTTTCTGGCTAGTGAGATAGCCAGCCTAACTCCGCCCAGAAGCACAGAAGTTTCCTGGGTTCTTCGAAGACTTCTCGGAGTGACCTTGTGCGCGGTGAGTTGCTACGCCCGCGCATTCCAAGACTACGTGGGCAGATTCTCTTCGGTTAGAAATCCTCTGCAGAGTGAGCTATCTGTGGCTCCAGTCTTGTAGCAGTGTTTGTTCAAAGGGCAGTGACTGGTTAGGGGACCCCACAATGATCCGGAGTTTAGATATATTTCCAAATTAATTGTTACAGGCTGTTCTCACGTTCAAAGAGAAGAAAAAGGAGGAAAGGCGCTCGCCTGCATCTAGAGTAAGTAGTTCTTTAGTAATATCTTACTATTGTGGCGTGGTCCTCGCATCCGAGTCTGTCCCCTGAGTACGGGCCTGCCCTGCGGGGACGCGGGAGGCGCGCGAACAGAGAACACCAAATACGAAAGCCACTGCCGATGGTTTTAGAAAAAATACCAATTTAAAAAAATAAAATTTGCAAGACTATCCAGCCAATGCTACTTACATTATAGAGGATAGAATGACGACACCTTAATTTTAATTTCATCAATTCTTTCACAATTGTAGCAATCGTATTCGAAAATACTTAAAAATAAAAAATATAGTATAAATAAAAAAAAAATCATCAAAAATCCTTAGTCTAAATTACCCTCTCTCGCTCCCCGCGTCCCCCTTCTTCCGCTTCCTGCGGCCTCCCTCTTCCGATCTCCGCGTACCCCACTTCCGCTCCCCGTGGCCCTCTCCCCGATCTCCGCGTCCCCCTCTTCCGCTCCCCACGTCCCCCTCTCCCGATCTCCGCGGCCCCCCCTCTCCCGATCTCCGCGTCCCCCTCTTCCGCTCCCCGCGTCCCCCTCTCCCGATCTCCGCGTCCCCCTCTTCCGCTCCCTACGTCCCCTACACTGCTGAGTGGGTTTCACCAAGTTGACACCTTAGACACATCGTCTTCTGATGCTGTGTTGTGTGGTACTTTACAGCCACTGTCCTCGTGCAACTCCCACGATATGTCCCCGTTCAACGGCAGCGAAACTCCAACACACTCCACGAACAATACCTGGGCTAGTGAGTATAATGCCTCAGGGCCTTACTTATATATTAGCTAGTATATAAGTAGGTAGTGTATCAGTCAATATTATATTTGTATATTATATTTTTTATATTTTTTGTATATTTATTTATACTAGGTACTTTATGTATTTTATTTATTAGCTTTGTTAGTATCATCTAAAACTACTTGCACACTTACTAATGCTTTACATTAGTACACCCCCAGCCATTATTACAATCTCATTAAGTCCTCTCCATCCAAAGGTTGTCCGGAAGAGATCGCTTCTAAGCGATAAGACCGCCCATTGTACTTTGAGTTTTGTTTTTTAGTTTTGGTATTTTTATTTTCTTATGGTGTACAATAAAGTGTTTTCATTCATTTCATTCATTCATTCATTCAGTCATGTAGCTCCCATAATACAACTGCTTAGTTTGGGGCTAGACGATGATGTGTGAAAAAATACCAGCATTATTATGTATTATTATTTAGATTTGTAATCCGTTAATAAACTAAACACTGCTTTGTCTCTCTCGTATGTGTCATTTTAAATTCAGCAGTAGAAAACAAAACACTGTTTAGATGAACAACAAGCCTATAAAAAGGTATATTGCATCATTAATTTAAATGTTGTTTATGTTGAAATAAATGTTTATTATTATTCCTCTTTATTTATTTAAAATCTCACTTATGCCTGGAGCCTTTACAGACGTTAGTGGAGCCGAAGCTAATACTAAGAGACTTTTTTGTGCAATACATACATACATATAGTCACGCCTGTTTCCCGGAGGGGTAGGCAGAGACCAAGGATTTCCACTTGCTACGATCCTGGCATACCTCTGTCGCTTCATTCATCCTCATCACAATACACATTTGTGCAATACATTTATTTTAAAATCTTAATAAGCGAAGACCCGTTAAACTGGCACCACCAAAACTGGCGCCACCACCACCACCCTTTGATCGCCACGCCATGCGCCACCGCGTCAGTTTGGCAGGGGCCTTTAGTGCCTTAGACTGTGATATCAGCCCCCCTATTCTATACCTGAAAGTCACTCGATAACGAACGTTTGAGTTAAATAATTTTCACTTGCACATAGTTACTATCAATATGGCCACAGAATTCGGGCATGTGTTGATCTTTTGGCTTGGCCATCGAGCAGTTAACCCGAGAGGCGTCATATTGAACCACACTGTTCTGTCAACACGTCAGTCTTTTAGGACTGATGTTGGCAAACGCGGACATTGTCATTGCGTCATGTTGCCTGCTGTGCTCTGATTGGTTGAAACTACAGTTTCGACCAATCAGAGCACAGCAGGCGTGGCGGGACTCGCACGACAGTTGATAGAATTGTTTCCTAACAAATTATCAAACAATGCGTCTCTTGAAACTGTCTATGGGCTCGACAAATGTTCGTCACGAAGTGACTCTCAGATAGAGAATAGGGAGGCTGACTTGAATGTGTATTTTACAGATCCTGTACGGACACTTAAGCCGCTGCGAAAGCCGATGGTAGACACGCTCAGTAAGAATCTTTATATTCGTTCAATCTTTCTCAGCCCTTGACCTTAAGGCCGGTGCAGACATAAAAATAATTATTGAATAATTTCCAGAATGAAAATTATAGCATTAAATGATAATGGGCCGTGTTGACTCATTTATGATGATCTATCCCTCCGACCGTGGGTTCGAACACGGGCGTAAAATATTTGATATTTTACGCCTATATTTATATATATTTTTGAATATTTTACTAATTATGCATGTTTTTCTTAGTAGATAGCATTCGACGTGAAAGCTCCAAGCTCTTCGCTGTTAATTGGTTTACTAGTTTTAGAGATTACACTGAAAATTTATGTTTTGAACCTAATAATAAAAAAAATACATTCGTATTACCAATCTCAAAAAAAAAAGATTAGTTCAAATAATTATCAATAGATGACGTTATAGGTATCGCTTTTTAGTGAAGTTTGTATAATATAACAAAATAAGGTCTTATGATCATATTATAAAAGTAACGAAATATGTAATGCCCGTTATTTTGTAAAAAAAAAAACATGTTATTTTACAAAATTCAATTATGTCGTCATTCTTGTGGCGGAAATAATTTGTACTATGTTAAGATTAGCACGATTTGTTTTTTTAGTTTTTACTGCATATTTTTTTTTGTTATTTCCTTTTAGTGGCTTTGGTATCACTGCGGCCGTCACAGGCCTATTGTGATCGCCACTTTCTTACTTTTCCCCTCAGGGGGCGTTCAAAGTTCACCGCTCAGGCCTGCAGCTGTTAGAAACTGCAGGATCTTTTTGGGTGTGATGAGTTTTAGTTCATCTGGGCTAGGAATGTGTTTTCCCAGATGAAGGCTACGCTTATGTATCAGTGGTCCACACTCTCCTAACAGATGAAGGGGCGATTCGTCCGCCTCATTGCAGAATCTGCAGGTTATATTTAGTTGCATATATTAGTATAGTATTATAACATCTGGAGATATACTAAACCCGTTGTTCGTTGCAGATTTACATAACCGCATCGTTGTAGCCCCGGAACTAACTGAGAGCAACTTCCCGCCGTTGAACCTGGGATCCGGACGAGGTATCGTTATTTTTTTACACAATACTAAACTTAACTAGTGGGAAGTGAAGTTTTTTCCGTTAAAAAATCTACCAGCTGCAACCTCTAGGGATTACGTTTAGCACAACACTATACATAAAAAACGTATTTTATCTGTACTTTTAATAAAGTCAGATAGCTTCTTAATTCACTCGAGTAGTAACTTAAATATATCCATCTCCCACTACCCTTTTTTCCCGCATGGAGTGATAGAGACATAAAATTATTTATTATATACCTATATATATTGTGTATAGGCTTTCGATTCTCAAAGCAAGTGTCAGAAAAAGTGTGCTATAAAATCTGATAAAATCAATGTGAAAAAGATATTTCTGGACTTGAGTTATTCTTTACAGAAATCAAGATGAAACAGATGTTTGTATGATCTGCATTCATTTGTCTCGGGTCTGGGTGTTTTCTATGTATAATATGTATGTATTTACAAAAAAATATAAGTAGTATATCATGTAGTTCCCATAACACAAGCTCTGCTTACTTTGGGGCTAGATGATGCTGTGTGAAAAATGTCCAGCATCATTATTATTATTAAAGACCCGGTTTAATTTCGCAGGCTCCGGACGCAATATGGACTCTCAAAAGAAGAATCCTAACATCAGGTAATCTGCTCGTTGACCGGATAAAATCTGTGTTTATCTTTGTCGTAGCAACTATTCTTTGTTAAGTGTTTGAAAGGTAAAGTAAGTGTGAGTTCTTGGTACTTATTTCTTATGTCAAAAAACTGTTTTTTTTTATAGTATTCTGAGTGTTCCAGAATATGTATTGTATACTGTTCCGAAAGAGGTTGATTATGCCCTAGAAGTGTAGGTACAAGATCTTTTGGAAGAAGAAAAAAGACGTTATTTTTACTTTGTGCCTGATCCAAATAATATATACGAATATATATACTGATATACGAAGAAGATTCCTGATATCGGGTTATGTGTGTAACAGCAGATTGTTTTTTGTATAATGTAATTTTTTAAGGGAAAAAAATACTAAATGTCAAAAAAGACATTAAGTAAAAGTTACCAATTATGATTGAAAAGACATCTTTTCGGGATAGTATACATTATTATGCTACCACATCCAGTGTTTAGTTTTTTTTTCATAGTAAATTCACTATATCATAATTTATTCCTAACTACAATTTTTAAAATATTGTAATAATTAATGTAAATTATTACGAAGATCTGACTTTATTTGGTGATTAAAATTCATTATCTTTTCTAATGGTTTATAACAGCAGCTGTCTTTTATCATTATATTTTTGTATAGAATATTTTTCAATCGTTTTCAAATAACACCTTTGCACATTTGTAAGCGGAATTTTCAACTTAGCAAAATACCTGTCATAGAACGTTCATCGTAAAAATGATTTCCGCCTAGTTATTTCTGTAAGGAGAGTAGAAAACAGTTCATTTTTTTATCGTCGTTTTCTTATAAAGTTCAAATGCTAATCAATGTTTTTTTTTTATTCCAAAAACTATCGTGAATTTGACTATTCATATTGTAAAAACGGGAATTTTCACGTACCGCACTATCGGTGAAGGCACCGAATAAATTTCGACTCATTCCGAGAGTCTTCATCAGGGTAAATGTCACGACGTTCTCCCTCCGCGTCGCGTCGTGCACTCTCAGTCAGTGAGGGAGAACGTCGCGATCACTCACCCTGATGAAGGCTCGGAATGAGTCGAAACTTAGTCGGTGCCTTCACCGATAGTGCCATTTCAATGATTGTTACTCAATCACGACGCTGAACGGCTGACCGGATTTTGATTAAATATACTGTATTTACTGGGGGTCTATTCGCAGACGTGGGTGGACGCTAGTTTCCTGTTATGTAAAGGCCTTCACAAATTTGATGGTAGCAGTGTAAGTGGCGATCATAAGCAGTTGTATCAAGTGGTCCACACTTACGTGAATTTTGACAATAATTTCCCACAAAACGCCACCGCCACTGCCAATATAGGCAGGCCTTAGTTTACATTGATTCAAACGTATCAATTTCATCAGTAGTTGTATCAAAAAGTCTGATTTCTTTCTCACTCAAAGAAATCACTTCATTTCACTTCTTGATTATGGCTTTTGTAACCAAAGAAATCAGAATCACTGTTATTCAAAAACTCTTGTAAACTTAATTATTTACATGATGACTCTTCCGATGACGTCTTCAAGGTTGTGGGAAGTCGATGGATAGAGGTGAATAAGAATATATTTAATCAAGTGAATCTATAGGCTGTGTATGTTGATGATATACGAGAGTGCACCTACCTCACTAGTTCTGACAGTAAAAACATCACATGTCAATGGTGTCGATTCTCATATGCACCAACTAAACTTTGTTTTATCTATCGCTCCCTTTTACTAAAAACAAAAGAAATAGATAGCTAAAATGTTTGTGCTGTCAAATAAGTCAGATCTAAGTTTTTGTGATTGCATAACATGCTGACTATAAACACGCAGAAGAGCGACATGTAAACTAATTTGACAGCAGTAAAAGTTTAGCCATATTTTCTTGAGTGCACTATCAGTAAACGAGCGACAGTTTAAATTTAGTTGGTGTATAATCAACATATATAGTGTGTTGGTGTGTGTTGTGAGAATCAACGCCAATGTCGATGAGCAAAATTATTGCCAGGGCTATGACGCACGTACTGTCAAATAGCTTGTTTTATTCAATACAGCTAAGAGTTTCTGCTCGTCGAAGAAATTCTTGCAGCCTAGCAATCGATTTATTCTATATAATCTAAAATATTAAGGGTTGGCAATCACGACGAAAAAACAGCGTAACTACTTAGTAAGAATTTAAATCAACGTCATTATAACCAAAGTTTCATATTGACAAATAGTTTAAGTTAAATTTTGTGAATGTTTGACTAACTACTGTACAAAAATTTCGCTCAAATTTTTTTTCGGTTAAAAAATAAAAAAATGTTTTCTATGTGAAATACCATTTTATTTGTGTTTAGATTTAAAAGTAAAGATTTAAATTCTTGTGTCAATTAATATTTAAGTTAAGTGAATTTGTAATATTCAAGTTATTGTGTTTAGTTTCTTTTCCACCGTCTGTTGGTAAGCGCAGACACCATGGCATCCCACTATACAGACACTGTGGTCTTTTATTTTCGTTCCTTACTTACTATAAATGACTGTTGTTAATGAATGTTGCTAGTACATTTTCAGTAAATGTATTTTTTATAAATTATTTTTTGTTTTTGTTTATGGTTAAGACCTTTTTTCACATAAAGACATAGTCGCTATAGTTGTAGAGAGATGGCGCTGTTGGATGGTTGAAAGATTTCTGGTTTAAGAATTTATTCTCATAAGACTTTATAATTCACTTAAATGAGAACTTATAACTAATAAAACATTGCGTAGGTACTTAAATAGTTGCTGTTAAAAACATAACCCTTCACAGTTGGGTGAATTTGGCTTCATGAGGCATAGCAGGTGTATGATCCTGACAATCCCAGGCATATTTTGCTATCTATAATTATAGGTTTTACGGTTCTTTATCGTGGTACCCGTGACCACGTTGGGAAAAATATTAAAAAGGAATACGCGATTAAGACACGGATAAAACGTACAATTTAGTTTACTGATCACGAAAGTTTGAAAAATACTAGTGCTATCTAGTAAGCAGCAGGGAACTATCCCGGTCAGCCACAGATAAAACAGAAAACCTCTGTTTGACTTTGCTTCCAAGAAAGGTTCTATTACATTATAAAGATGGTAACATTGCTACGGGCTAACTTCCTCTTTGACAGTTTCAAGTTTCGTTTCTATGTCCTTTTTAAGACCATTTTTTCGTTCCGGTTCGGGTTCTAGACCTTTTTCTACATCCTCACTCGTTGCTTCAAGATTTTCGGCGACAGCATGTTCCCCAGTTGACTCCTCGACTTGATCGGACGCCTCATCTGGTTCAGTCTTGGAGTCTTGACATTGTTCTTTCAAAGTCTCTTTTTCATGTACAAGGGTACTCATGACCAAAGTAGGCAGTTCCGATTGCTTTTTCTCCCATTTTATTTCGACTATTGCACTTCTCACCAATAAGAGCACGTAGAGTTGGAATACTGAAAACATATTTTATAAGAGATTTTATAATGTCCCAAAACATAACCTCTACTTGGCTGTCCAATCTCTACTCAAGCATTGCTCTTATTCCAGAACGGTCCTCAAACTAGATTCAAATCTCAAGGGCAAGAAGGGTTCGGTCCGTTATACGCAGTATTTGTAAAACATAGCATTAACCTATCCTTGAGAGTCAATGCCAAAATAAGTAAACTTGAAAATGCCGCATTTCAAATGGTGATGTTTATGTCACCTAAACAGCACCATTCTCGAAGTTTCGGGCATTGCTGAGCCTGGCAAAATAAGTGTGAATATATATCTCTTACGATGATCAGATCTACAGTGGGTGGCACCCTGCATAAATGAGGATGACCAATAGAGAGATAGGTATCGAAATCTCGCTTCCATAAACATTTTTTATGTCAGCCAAACCAAAAATTTGAAGATTTACTACTTGGGTCTGTTTACACTGAGCCCGTGAATGTGAAGCTTAGTAGTGATGGGCTACAGCAGTGGAAACACGGGCTGATAATAATGTGAATGTGAAGCCTAGTAGTGATGGCTACAGCGGTGAGAACATGGGCTGATAATAATGACTCACTTATGCCGCTAATGATGGAAATCTGGATCAGCACATCTATAGCCAGGATCACGATGGAGTACACCATGATGGAAAGCACCAGCGCAGCCATGCAATAATACATGTACACGCGAAGGAGAACCAGGTCTTTCTGCAACAAATTTGGCCTTAGACTGATAATATTAGGACCTCGATAGCCAGTAAATGCATGCTAACATGAGATCCTTCCATTTGTCCGCAAACATAATGTCGCAGTCAGGGTTTGCATTTAGGGAACACCAGTTCATTCATACACACCATTCTTACAGTGCCTTAGGCATGCCAATAAAGATCGGAGGATCTTTGTTGGCCACCTGAGATCCTTCCATTTGTCCGCAAACATAATATCACAGCCAGGGTTATTGAGTTCATTGAAGGCGAAGATTTCAAACTCTTTAGCTCACAAAGAGATCCTTGTGATTTTAATGAATAAATGAACTTTGGCTTTGACTTTCTTTTCTCTGTGGTATTAGAGTAGGTACTTACGCGATATATCCCACACAAACATAGGACGCTGAAGCCTACTTCAGTGATGTACGCCATCATAGGCGCCGTAGTGGTCGCAGTTTCATCATTTAAAGCTGTCTGCACTTGCATGAGAGTCGTGTTTAAGCTTTCATTGGCAGTTCCTAATATGCAGATGATCTGAAACGAATTCACTGTGGCTAAGCAACGCTTTTATTATTTCATCTTCTTTCAAAATGTACTGTTACGGCCACGGACCGTGGAAGTACTCCGTAACGGCGGGGCAAATTTCTTTGGTCATCCCTTCAATCTCTTGGCCTGGCTTGGTAGGCGGGTACCTATGTGATTTTAGCGGGGGGGGGGGCATTTGGCCCCCTCTGCCCCCCACTTCCGCGGCCGCTGATTACGGCCTGCGTAGATAGAGGAAACAAAAATGCGTTTTTGGTCCTTAAGTAGGTATCAAAGTAACGGCCTTGTTCTAGTCAAACACGACTAGCAGTTTAAGTGTAGTGGGTGTCCCTCGAATTATTCCACTTTGCCCCACCAAGGCGTGCCCCACTGGTGGGGCAAAGTGGAATGGCTAAACTTTTGCAGTGTAATCTGCCCACTAATTCGCTTTAGTGGGACAGGTTAGACTAGCCTATAATTTTGGTGGATCCTGCCCCACTTGGCACCTTATAACCAAAGTTTTTTCTGCGTCGGACGTCTCAACGCTCATTCAATTTATGCAACGTTAATTAGTAATTCAATGTTGCATAAATTGAAAATTGATCAATCAATCGACTTCAATATTTCGCCTTCACGGAAATAAGTAACTACTCTACTTTGGTCCTTTGTGGCACAATCTACTTACTTTCACCACAAAACAATCGACTATTAAAACATACACGACAAGACTTCTACAACACGGTAGGCAATTCCTTTCTTTCCAAAGTTTGTCTGGAAAAGATTACTGTTAGCGTAAGCGCTCATTGTATCTCTGCGATAAGCTTGTAATTGGTCTGTTTGAATTTGTAAGCAACGTAGGCGGCGTACAATAAAGTGATATTTATTTATTTAATTCTTTATTGCACAAGAAATACCTAAGAGTTAAATACAAACGTTGGGCTTTATGCTATCGATCGATCTATTTATCAATTACATCTCTCACGCAAGGACATTACGAATAATCCTTCAAACTATTATTTATATGTATTTATTTATGTATCTGCCTATAAATATATAGCTATATATATTAAGTAAATGTGTTTAGATATATAAAATAATATTATATCTATTATAGGTTTAAGTTGATAAAAAATTGTAGCACGCTTACCGCCAATCACAACAAAATGGGTTGGCTGGTAGAAAATGCTTTAGCATTAAGTCCGCCTAATGTTCACTTTTCATTAAATGTGCAATAAAGATAGTTAATAAAAAAAATAACCAGTAGAATCTCGATTATCCGGACTTTTTCTTCGCGGCTCTAATTACCGATTTAGAAATGATTTGACGGCACAACGATACATCTTTCGATGAGTTTATCTTTTGTCAGCAGACAGCAGTGAATAGAAACGATGTTGATTTTTTTTAAATTGTAAATTTTAAAAAGGGCATGTAATAAATTATTAAAGACTCCATCAAATTCATTAATTAAACCACACGACGATTTCAAATTATTGTTTAATTTGACTTTGAAATCGATTATACGGAACACCCCTGGTTTTAATTGATTCGGATAATCGAGGTTCCCTTTAAATCCGTGACTTCGTTTAGAGATGGGGCTGGGTTCAATCAGAATAAAAAAAAAACAAAAGAACTTACCGCTATAAGTACATTGAAGTATCCCGTTAGTATCAAGCCTATCCTAACAGGAGCAATCCAGCAACAACTATCGAATCGAAAATTCAGCACCAACGACTTCACATAATTGAACGGCTCCATAATACCCCTTTCTGTAGACTATAAAAATGCAAATATATTTTTTTAAAACGCGTTCTTGCGATGTGCCATTCATTCAGTTTATCCCAAAAAATGTTGATACAAAACATTAATTAGGATGCTGTTAATTGAAAGGTCAAATAAAACTGTTAGTAGTGTCTGTAATTAGTGTCCTAATTGTCCGGCGGGTAACAGTGGCAAGGTCTAATAAAATTAAAACTATTATTTACACCTACCACATATTTTTAGATTTTTACATTATAATTAACCTACTTAACTTTCAAGGTAGTGCCGTCCTTTTCTTTTCGTAGTGCCGTAGTGCACGGCGCGACGCCGAAAGGAGAAAGTCGCAACCACTCACCCTGATGAAGACTCTCGGTATGAGTCGAAACTTAGTCGGTGCCTTTACTATCGGTAAAGGCACCGACTAAGTTTCGGCTTAGTCGGTGCAGTACGTGAAAAATTCCCGTTTTTACAATATGAATAGTCAAGTTCACGATACTTAATGATCATTATTATCAGCCTGCGTCGTCCCACTGTAGGGCAAAGGCCTCCCTATCCCTCTTCCACTTTTCACGGTCTACTGCTAGGACCAATCCTTCTCAAACAAGTCCAGCTCGTCCCGCCATCTTAATCTGGGTCTGCCGCGATGCCGTCTTCCAATAGTGGGGGGCATTAAATGATTATAATCAAATAAAACAACTTTATAGAAAACATATTATTTAATTTTTATTGAAACATAATTTAATTGTATAATTGTGAACCTTATAAACTTGCAACAGGTATAATTAAAGGTAACGTAGGAAACTGACAGATTCTTGGAATTTAGGATAACATAAGAAAAGTTAGACTAAAACTTAATGATAACGAATCGTAACATTGGACAAATACCGTTGTCAGTCTCACAATGAAATGTATGCCATAAAATGAAATGTATGGATTTTAAAGGAAACGGATATTACAATAAAGTTTAGATGATGCGATATTCAAGGCACTCAAAATCTAGACGCGTCCGTCAATCAAATTTGCTTATATTGATAGGAAAGACCACAATATTATATACAACTAACTTCTACCCACGGCTTTGCCCGCGTAGTACCCGGATAAAAAGTAGCCTATGTGTTATTCTGATGTATAGCTATATTACTGTAAAGTTTCATCAAAATCCGTTCAGTAGTTTTTGCGTGTAAGAGTAACAAACATCCTCACAAACTTTCACGTTTATAATATTAGTAGGAAGAATGGTGTCATTTGGTGGAAACATTTTTTTTCAAATAGGTACATTTTAAACAAAAATAATAATGTAATAATAAAAATATTATGACACTCTTTAGTCTCCTTTGCTTTGCGCCGTCGGATAAACTAGCTCTTACAAATAAAACAACCAATAGTTGTCATCTTTAAAAAATTACAATACAAATTAAAACTATGCCGAACAATCCCTGTAATACAATCCGGAATAAAAACAAACAATTGCAAAAATAACATTTATTTTGTATGTCATAATATACGTAAACCTTTACCCAAAACATAACTTAGCCCCATTTATGTAATACATTATGCTTAGATATTTTAAAGTAACATCAATATATATAATCTTTTCGTTCATAAAATAAATAAAAAAAAATAAACTGAATGCTAAACTGAAAACGGTTAAAATCCTTCTAATAGTGTCGATATTTTGGAATTATTGTATAACATGGCGCTCTCTAGACAAAGATTATGGACGAAAGCACTCGACTGACATACGCTATCACAATATAGATATTATAAATTGCTTTTATCGTTAAACGATAAATATCGGCAAAACGGGGTGAATAAAAACTCAAGGATGAAAGAAACAGAATAAAAGTGAAATATCTCCAATAATCTTCTAAAAAAAAACACCTTACTGTGAAACGGTTTTATAAATTGATTTGCATCTTTATTCCTCCCCGTTTTACATTAAATGCAAAGTAAAGACGGTGTGGTGTAAAACCGCTGTTACTTGCAAAGTATTCGTATAATAGATAGTTAGATAGCGAGCTATGGAACGAGCTATGATCGGCGTTTCTCTGAAGGATACAATCCGTAACGAGATTATCCGACAGAACGAGAGTCATCGACATAGCTCAGAGGATTAGTAAGCTGATGTGGCAGTGTGCTGGTCATTTATGCCGAAGAACCGACAACCGTTGGGGTAGAGCTCTTGAGTGGTGACCGCGTCTGGGCAAACGTAGTGTGGGGCGCCCCCCGGCTAGGTGGAGCGATGACTTAAGAAAGACAGCGGGCAGTAAGTGGATGATATGAGCCGTACACCGGGCTCAGTGGCGCGTATTGGGAGAGGCCTATGTCCAGCGGTGGACTGATATGGGCTGATGATGATGATGGTTACTTCATGAGCGCGTGTACCACCGCGTTCGCATTAAGCGCCTTCAGGTCCGTGTAGGTCTGTCCGGTGCCCACGAACACGATCGGCTGACCCGTGATGTACGTCATCGATATCGCCGCTCCCACCTGCAAATTAAATAGAACCGGTCACACACACCACACACCACATACCACATAAACAAAAACACAAGCTGTTACCAACGAGATAGATTGATAGATAAACTCTATATTGCACACCAAAGCAGAATACGAAACACAGGAATTCATTATCATAAAAGGTGCAATGGACGGTCTTGTCGCTGAAAGCGATCTCTTCCAGACAACATTTGGTTTGGCAATAATTGATGTGAACGATAAAGGGCGGTGATGCCTAGTCAATATAAGTACGTGCGTAGATTTATAAGATAAATATATTTATATATTTTAATATACCTGCAAACATACACATATATAATCTATAAATATAGTTATTTGAGACAAAATAAGCTTTCAGCGATAAAACCGAAATACTCTGTTTTAAAACAGATCAAATTAAAAGTTTAATAAAAATTTGAGATCATACTGTTGCTTACATATTAAAACAGAGTAAATTAAAAGTTAATCACTGAAGTACAATGAGCGATCTTATTTCTAAAAGCGATCTGTTCCAGACAAGCTTTGGATGGAACGGAATTAATGTGACCTTTAAGGGCGGTGATGCGCAGTCACACATACTATGTTGTGTTATTAGAATGTTGTAAATCTATGAATAGTGACCTTATCATCGATAGTATCGAACTTGGTGAGCACTATGCCATCGATGACGTGCGGGTTGTTGGAGGCGCTGTGGTCCGCAAGGGCCTGGTTGAACTTCACGAGCTGGTCCACCGCTTCATTCCCGACCAGCGCCTCGCCCACGAACAGCACCATGTCGGGCTCGTTTACCTGGAAAACAATTTTTTTGTTTTTTTTTATACCTCTTCACAGCAGCATAATAATTTGAAATTAAATAAATAATGCTGGACATTTTTCACACAGCATCATCTAGCCCCAAACTAAGCAGAGCTTGTATTATGGAAACTACATGATATACTACTTATACACTTTTTTTTCTAAATACATACATATAATACATAGCAAACACCCAGAACCGATACAAATATTTGTAGATAAGATCAACATTTGTCCAGCGGTGGGAATCGAACCCGCAACCTTCCACGTCTCAGGCGGGCCTTTACCCACAGCTCGAGGTCAGAGCAAAACTCGAACTAGCTCTTATTGCTGTATTGTAAATTACCCTACTACTATCATAAACGCGAAATTTGTGAGGATGGATGTTTGTTACTCTTTCATGCATAAACTACTGAACGGATTTTGATGAAACTTTACAGTAATATAGCTTATCCATCAGAATAACACAAAGGCTACTTTTTATCCGGGTACCACGCGGGCGAAGCCGCGGGCAGAAGCTAGTCTGAATATAAAGTAGTAAAACTTAAACAGACCTCTTTTTTTTAACAGGACTGGTATTCCCTTACCTTGATGAGCTTGGCGAGCGCTCGCATGAGCGGCTCATTGTCCTGCATTCTGCCCGCCGTGTCTATGAGCACCACGTCCACTTTTGTATCGTTCGCGTAACGTATTGCCTCCATGGCAATGCCGGCTGCGTCCTTGCCTGACGAATAAAGTTGCACATCAACACACATATACAAACATCAGGTCATAGTACATAGTCCTGATCCCACGCTCGGATTCCCTGTGTCGTGTGTCAAGAACTACGGGTATCATGGAGTACACAAGATACAGAATAGTTGACTAGTGCAAGTTGCAAGTAGGTTAGCTGGTCGTCCCTCTCCGCATTCAGTTCTCAACTATTATCTGTCAGGTATGTCACAGTAGGTACTAATTAAATATAAAAATATCATTATTTTTTTTCCCCCATTTTAAACTTTTGCTTTTTTATGTATTTATATGATGTATGGATTTAATTTTATAAAGTATTTATTTATGTTGTATGTATATATGTAATTGTATATTTATTTATACTAGGTACTTTATGTATTTTATTTATTACTTTTGTTAGTATCATTTAAAACTACTTGCACACTTACTAATGCTTTACATTAGTACACCCCCAGCCATTATTACAATCTCATTAAGTCCTCTCCATCCAAAGGTTGTCTGGAAGAGATCGCTTCTAAGCGATAAGACCGCCCATTGTACTTTGAGTTTTGTTTTTTTAGTTTTGTTATTTTTATTTTCTTATGGTGTACAATAAAGTGTTTTAATTCATTCATTCAGTCAACATGTAATCTATGCTAAAAATATAAATTAGTTTTCGGAGTTCATAAATTTATCTACCTACTAACTCATACCGTTACGTCAGCGTTCGTAAGAAACGCATTCGCTCGACAGTATTCTCGTCGACTTACGTTGCAGCTGCGCGGAACGTGTCACACGCAGTTATCAGCACCATTCATCCTCAACACATACCGTATCCCTTCTCATAGAGATGCACCATCTTCCTCCCGTTGTGCCGCGTGTCGGGGTGCAGCGCGTTGAGGTGCCTCACGTGTCAGCTATCAGCCCCATTCATCCTCAACACATACCGTATCCCTTCTCATAGAGATGCACCATCTTCCTCCCGTTGTGCCGCGTGTCGGGGTGCAGCGCGTTGAGGTGCCTCACGTGTCAGCTATCAGCCCCATTCATCCTCAACACATACCGTATCCCTTCTCATAGAGATGCACCATCTTCCTCCCGTTGTGCCGCGTGTCGGGGTGCAGCGCGTTGAGGTGCCTCACGTGCGTCCGCAGCTGCTCCACGGCGCCCGCGCGGAACGTGTCACACGCCGCTATCAGCACCGACAGCTCGTTCTCTATCAGCCAGAAGCAAATCTTGGCAAGGTTCGTGGACTTGCCCACACCGTTCACCTGAATAAATAACATTCCAATTGTCACATACATAGAACTACACATGGGTCGTGAAGCTACAGACCTGTTTCATGGTAATATGCTTAAAAGTTCTTGCAAGGTGTGTTTCTTGCTTATTCTAAGGTCATCCAGCTACGTAGCTTATATAATGTATAACTGCTAAGGGTAATCTATATGTACTTACCCCACAAAAAGCCATAACATAAGGTCTGCCTTGCGACTTGGCGTGGAGACAATCCCGCAAGATGTCGACGCGTCGCTTCGGTGATAGAATCTGCACCAGCGATTCTGTCAATGTGCCTTTCACCGTCTTTGCAACGCTGTCGAATGTACCCAGCACCTAAACAAATTATTATTTAAACAAAAATATATATGTTCACTAGCTTCTGCCCACGGCTTCGCCCGCGTGGTACCCGGATAAAAAGTAGCCTATGTGTTATTCTGATGTATAACCTATATCACTGTAAAGTTTCATCAAAATCCGTTCAGTAAAGTGGCTACCAAGTAATTTTAGCGTGAAAAAGTAACAAACATCCATCCTCACAAACTTTCACGTTTATAATAGTAGTAGAATAAATCACTTTAAAGTGTTCACTGTTCAGTCATACTATTATAAGGAGAATCGCGAAATAGGTATAGAAAATAGGTATTCGCGAGGAATCGGCGTAAATTCACTTCCAAATTCACGTAGTTTTTAAGTTGACGTTTCTATAAAATCCTCGTGATTTCAATGAATAAAAACCTATTGACTTTGACATTATTATTTAGCCTGTACTGTCAAACTGCAAGGCAAAGGCCTCTCTCCCCCCTTCCAACCCTCTGTTTCCTGCTAGTTGAGCCCAGTCCTTGATGTAATCCAGTTCATCCCACCATCTCCGCCTGGACCTTACCCGTGGCCGTCGTCTGTTAGAGACCCAGTCTGTGGTGGGCTTAGTGTCTCATTTATAACAGGTGCACTCAACATTTCCGAAGCCGTTGAATTACAAGCAGCTGAGATTTTTCACCCGTTATGTCTCAAGGTCGGCACGCGCGAGTGATACCTCTGATGTCGCAAATGTCCATAGGCACATATAATAATAGCCGTATGTAACGGTAACCGCTTACGAACAGGCGGGTAATACGCTTGTTTGCCACTTTTGTTTAAAAAAGGCGTACCTAACACGTATTATTAAGAATGAATATACACCGATATTTTTTGGTCAATTTAAAGCCGGCGCCCACGTTTTTTATTACTTAAACGTGTTTGTATCGTTGGTTTAGTTTTCGAATTTAATTTGTATTTCATACGGAACTGAATATCGAAAATAATTATCAAAAGTGAGCTGAACACTTGGTAGGGCCGCAGAGCGCAACGACCTTGTAGACTGACGGCGCGGCGGAGCGGGCGGACAGTGACCCCGCGACCGAACAGCTGAGCCGCCAAGCGAATAGCCCCTACTATCGATGCCCAAAATATCGACTATGTTTCGTGTTATTATTAATTACAAAAAAATGGATTTTTGATTAACTATAATTTTTGAGTAAGGTTACAGATATGGATTAAGTGGGCGCCGGCTTTAAACTGACCAAAAAATATCGGTGTATAAAATCATGTTAAGTAAAAGTAAAATTGCTATATAAAAACAAATAAACTTATGACTTAATCTTATTAGCGGTGTACTTAGTTAACGAAATTAAACTTAAGACGTTATTAGAATTATCTGTGGAGACAAAATAAGGTTTCTTATAGGAACCAATGCTGCGATTAATACAAGATTACGCTATTTCTTCTTTAGGACAAAATAAACCAAATCTGTATTGCAAGTAAATAATAGATTTTGTTTATTTTGTTGTGGTGTGTTAAAGAACTTTAACTAATTCATTTGATCTGATGGAAAGGAACAATATAATTAAGACATTTTATTCTTCTCTTCCATAGACAAATCAGTTGTCTTAGTGTTAATGCTAAGCCGATGGGAACTTTGAGTATTTGGAAAGAAAAGATGATTTTACATGATGAATGAGTGTGAAAATAGTAGTTTTTCACGGTACCATAAGCTCTACTGTCCAATTCATAATAATAATAATAAATTTTTTATATCGCTTAAGTACAGAACTTTAAAATACTGTCCTATTTGCCAAACTATATTTTAATAAACATTTTTGCATACAACTATGTACAAGTTTGTATATACAAAAAATACAGATGAAACAGCTATCTATCTATCTAAAGACCGTTGCAAACAATCTATAGATAGCTCAACTAATTCCGATCACTACCAAACGGAAGTGTTTGTAATAACTTATATCTTGGCAATTAGAGCCCTTCCTGAGCGTTTTAGTTTATTTGTACAGGTACGGTATACGTTGTATGAATTAAATACTCTTGAATTTTAATCAATAAACACATGAGCGACTGACCTTTCCCTCTAGTTTGGTTGAAACGGAATCGCACAGTTTGTTGGCGATGTCGGAGGCCACGTTCTTGCCGATCAGAACGTCGCGGAGCTTGTCCAGCGCCGGACGCATCGTTTCCTCAGTCAGCGCCTTCGAGCCAACCAGTCCTGGAAGATGCATGGTTTTACTGTTACAAACTGTTGTGTAGTTTAAGAACCAAAAGTTTTCCTGTTTTTAATTACAATGGCCTCTGGAAATTTATGGAACAGTTTTTTTTTTGTTATCATTAAATCTTAATTATCATTAAATAATGTCACTCCACTGTGGGTGGAGCCATACTTTGTTAGACATTTTGATGTTTGTTTTAGACCGTTTAAAAATGACACATTTTTTCTTAAACATTTCTGTTTAAATACACATGAAATGGATCTTAATATGAGAGACCCATACTGCCACAAATTGAAATATATATATATATGGCTATAAGGCTACATTGATACAATTCGCAAAGAAGTCGCTTCCCTACTCCAGCGTGCGCGAGCCAGCAGCGTCTTAAATGATGATCTCCCGAATGGATTGTCCAATACCAAATAGGTCAGTCAAAATTATGATAGGACCTTGTGATTATTTTTTAATTTTTTTACTAGTATTTTGTTTTATTTTTATCATGTTACTTATATTTTTGACATTTCTATTTTATTTCGAATCGAATTTGTGTGTCCCTTTGTAGTAATTTGTGAATAATGTGAAAGTAATTTGTGTTTTTAAACTACATATTATAAGTATACCAGCTTCTGTCCACGGCTTCGCCCGCGTAGTACTCGGATAAAAAGTAGTCTATGTGTTATTCTGATGTATAAGCTATATTACTGTAAAGTTTCATCAAAATCCGTTCAGTAGTTTTTGCGTGAAAGAGGAACAAACAGACATCTTTCACAAACTTTCGCGTTTATAATATTAGTGGAATAGTAGAATGGATTAAAATCTGAAATAAATGAATTAATAATAATATTTTTCAAATGGGAATCGTAGAATTGAAATTATCGTGGTTTGGTATTATTTTAGAATATTATTACGACTATACCACGTACTTTACTATTCTCCTGCTGACGTTTCGTTGGTCGTTTAGAGGTCCTTCCTCATGAGCACCATCCGCTCAATTCCCGTCTAAGACGGGTGAGTTTCATTACTTCACATTATTGATATTTTTTAAGGTAGTTTACACAAATTATAAAGTACACCCCCGGCCACTTCAAGATCGTATATAATCCTCTCCATCCAAAGGTTGTTTGAAACAGATCGCTTTTAAGCGATAAGACCGCCCATTGAACCTTTATTATAATGTGTTACTGTTTATTTTGTTTTTATGTTAAGGTGTACAATAAAGTATTTCCATTCATTCATTCATTCATTCACTTTGTCGCGATATGCTTTTTACTCTACGTTTTTTACTGGGTTTAATTTAATTGGCAGAGAACTGGGGCCATTCCTGGGCCACAGCTCACGCATTTCCGAGAGACAGACTACATAATCAATTCTCTTGCCGCGAGCGACATACGAACCTTTGAAAATACTGAACATGCCGCCTGATTTCTTGGGCGCAGCCTCCCTTTCCTCATATTCCTCCTCACTGCTGCTCTCTTCAGATTCCACCTCAAGGTCGCGGATGGCGCCCGTCATTTGACCCACCAACTGGAATTAATGGCTACGTTTTTATTAGGATTCCAAAAAAATATATTTTTTTATACATCGAAAGTGGCAAAGTATTTTTTTATATCTATGAAGATTTTTTTTTTTTTTTTTTTTAGTTTGCCCCCTTTAAATTTTATTTTACCTAAAGGCCACACCTTTAGGTAAAATAAAATTTAAACGGGGCAAACCCTCGAAACGACGAAGAAGAAGAAGTGGCAATCCCAAGTGTTGGTAAGCAGGTATCGTAACCTACAAGCTCTGCTTAGTTCGGAGCTAGATGATGCTGTGTGAAAAATGTCCGGCATTATTTATTTATATATTGTTTCAAAAGTATTATGTTTTAACAAAAATCTTATTACATCACGAAGCCAACATGTATTCAATTCGGTATTCTTATAGTCCGTGTGTCACACGCGGATTTCTCACTCAGTTTAAAGCGTACCAAGATAAAATCTGGTGCAAAGACGTGTTTACTTTACATAAAAACAAAAATGAAACACTCCCTGTATGTACATGTAAAGTGAGAGATGATTTGCCACACCTAAGAAAAAAAAATATTTTATCCCTCTCTTTCGTTTGGCAGAATAGGCGACAGAAATAGTATTTGTCTTATCTTTCGTAGACAAAACTTTGTCTTGGGTGCTCTGGCCACAAATATTATAATACTATACAAGCTGGGTATAGTTTCCTCACTTAATAACCTAGGTTCTCCATCCTGCGGAAAATCACAGATTATCATCATCATTACTGCTGGGGACAATCCCGAATAAAGCCGTTTTGTCCAAGTATGAAACCAAATTATACCTTCGTTTTGAATACCTTTGAGGTTGGCAGGTAGATAAATGCTTTTAGAATAAAACTATGCCCACCTTTTGTAAAGTGTGGTACCCAAAAAAAGTAGCCGATGAAAATTAACTCTTTCTTACCATTAAGGCAGCAGCGTTCGTAAGAAACGTTTCTTCGTCTACTAACGTTGCAAAATTGGTCTCCACGAAAAGCCCTTTTATTTTAACGGGATTGCCATGTCCACAATGAAGGTTCATTCAAAATATGACGACCTCTGTGGCGCAGTGGGCGAAGGCCCGCCTGAGACGCAGAAGGCTTCGGGTTCAATTCCTGCCGCGGGACAAATGTTTGTATGATCTGCAAATATTCTTCTCGGGTAAGGTGTTTTCTATGTATAAAAATATGTATATAAGCAATATTTCAGTAATGTAGTTCCCATAACACAAGCTTTGATTACTTTGGGGCTAGATGATGCTGTTTGAAAATGTCCAGCATTATTTATTTATTAGTTTAGTTTTTTTTAATGCAAAAAATATTTAATTAATACCTGAGTGTCAGGGTTGATCTCTGTCTCATTATCACCATCCTTATCAGTGCTGAAGTCGAGCGACGGCAGGTCCCGGGAGTTGCCGCCCATCTCCCAGACGCGAGGCTGTTTCACGCGTTCCTTCTCAACTACCACCTTCGGACTCTTGGGGGATTTCCTGACAAGAAATGTCCAAAATGTAAGTATATATTACCTCGTGTGTTCATAAGTCTTGAGACCCAGTAAAACTAAAATATTTTTGGAGCTAAGTTGAGTATTCATTTATTGGATATTAAAATTAAAACTACTGACATCTAGATCTGTATTTAAAAATAAATCATTCAAAATGGCCGCCTTTGCATTCAATGCAGGCCTTCAAACGCGTGCGCCATTCATCTATGGCGGCACGAATCTTTTCAATGGGAATCCGTTTCGATTCTTTAATAAGGGCTCGCTTGAGAGAATCCAGGTTTGGGTGAGACTTTCTGCATGCCCTCAGCTCCAATTCCGTCCATAAAGAATAATCCAAAGGATTCAAGTCAGGGCTTGACGAGGGCCAATCTTCGCTCTGAATGAAGCCTGGCAAATTGGCCTCCAGCCAACGTTGGGTAGTCTTAGCTTTATGGGAGGGAGCAGAGTCCTGTTGGAAAACCCAGTATTTTCCAGCGAATAGCGTATCATTTAATGGTTTAACCACCGCTTCCAATATGTCGGTTTGGTAATTTTGTGCCTTCACCTTGACGCCTTGCTGGCAAAAATGAAGCGAAGTGACCCCCTCGTAGGAAACACCCCACCAAACCATCACACTTGCTGGATGATGAGTGCGCTGGACATTGCGTACAGATGGCTGGACGTCCTTTGAACTACTGGCGTAAACCTTATTGTTCTGCCGGTTAAACTTTTCTTCCACCGTGAAGATCTTTTCATCGGTAAACAGGATATTTTTTGGATCGTGTCTCTTCAATAGGTTCCGACATCGTTCCAGTCGCAATTTACGAAGACGCTCGTTTAAATAATGCACTTTCCTTCGACTGTAGGCCTTTAGTCTAAGATCATATTTAAGTATCCTGTTCACCGATATTCGCGAAATGTTGGTCTGCAGAGCTAATTTCTTTTGAGTCCGGCAAGGGTTGCGACGAATTCGCTCTCTGATTACTTTGATGTTGGCGGGCGTCCTTACAGACCGCGGGCGGCCACATCTTCCACGGTCTTCTAAAGAGCCGGTCTCCTTGTACCTCTTTATGGTATAATACACAAAGTTCCGACTACATCCCAAACTTTGGATTTCACTAAAAACTTGCATTGGTTTTTTTCCTGCTTGAAACAGTGAAATTACAGTCGCACGCAAATCTTTTGTTGGCGCCATTTTCACGGAGAATGAAACAAATATTCAAATGTATATTTTTTCTGATTTAAAACATTCGAAATTTAAAATTTTAAAAGTTTAAAAAAGGTTGCATGAATTACTTTCTTTTTAAATTAATTAAATAAGTTCGTCTCAAAACTTATGAACACACGAGGTATTATGTCACATACTTGATGTCACAATTCTTGAAGTGCATTTATTTTATTTGACTGACACCTGTCTTAGATTCCTAGTTCTATGGACACAGAACTACCTACTGTAAGACCGACCAATCAGGGACAGCCTTCAAACAGTTGACAATTTAACGCGCGACAGATTGTGATTTAACAGTTTCACTTCGATATATTACCGAAAAATAATGCGTATATTTTGACAGTTTACAATCTCGCGAGATAGATTGTAATCTAACAGTATTTACAATTTTACAGTGACATATATATAGTATAAGTTTATACATATATTCTACTACTATTATAAAAGCGAAAGTTTGTGAGGATGGATGTTTGTTACCCTTTCACGCAAAAACTTCTGAACGGATTTTGATGAAACTTTACAATAATATAGCTTATACATCAGAATAACACATAGGCTACTTTTTATCCGGGTACCACGCGGGCGAAGCCATGGGCAGAAGCTAGTAAATAAATCATGCTGGTAATTTTTCACACAGCATCATCTAGCCTCAAAGTAAGCATAGCTTGTGTTATGGGAACTACATGACTGGGTGAGTTCGATTCTTGCTGCGGGACAAATGTTTGTATGTACTGCAGATATTTGTCCTGGGTCTGGGTGTTGTAGTACATGGTACTTGTAGTTTCTGATACCCACGACACAGGGAATCCTAGTGTGGGGTCAGGACTATGTATGCATCTGTTAGGTGTTAATTAAAAAAAAACTGTTCATAATACTATTAAGATGGGGTAAGCACACTCACTTAGGTTCCTTCTTGCCCTTAGACGACAGTTTTTGCGCGAGTCGAGCGCGGTTCGCGGCGATGACGTCATCCTCGATTTCTTGGGCTTCCTCAACTTTGCCGTTTGTCAAGCTCTTGTTTTCTACTATTTTCACTGAAACACCAATTCACACATTTTATTTTTAGATCTACTGAAGTTATACTGCTTACATATATTTTTAAGTACAAAATAAGCATGTAAACCAGGAAGGGAATCCTATTATGAATTTAATTCAAATTGATCCAGCCATTACTAAATTATTAGCAATAAACATACCATACTTTCACATTTGTTTTACTTATTAGTAGGATCACAGTTTTTAGACTTGGAACTTCAAAGTGTCCCCTGTATGTGAAGACTTGGTGCTTCAAGCTGATATATCCCGAGAATTTCGACCAGGCTTGTAACAATCTCGTTGCTTAGTTGGTATAGCCCATTTTTTTCCAAGCAGGAGGTCACAAGTTCGAGTGCCGCCAAGGTTGATTTTTTAGAATATTTTTAATTCTTACAGTTTTTAGTTTAGTGGTATTGGTATGGCTAACCATGAGGTAAAAGTAAATAGACCCAAAAGGTCTGCACTATGGCTTAACCACTGTAACTAAATCTAAGGATCTCAGAGTCTCCATTAGCTAATTGGCATGCTAGAGTGTAGATAATAATCCTACTAGTAAATATTATAAATGAGATTGTTGCTTATTTGTTAAAATTCACAACAACTAAACCAATTTGAGTAAAATTTGATAGATATAGATTAGACCTAAAATAACACAGGCTACTTTTTATCAGTAGCCTCCAACAAATATGAAATTTTATTGCATTTATGCCATTTAGTCTGACAGCTCTTTTTATCAGTAATCCCCTTATAATAGAATTGGGTCAAAATTAATATCTACATATTTATTTTGCTCAGTTGGGTAAAGATTGACAATAATTTCATGCGAAACTGTTAAATTTTTGGAAAACAATTTGTAGATTGACAATAATTTCATGAGAAACTGTTAAATTATTAGAAAACAAGATATTTTTTTTGATTGAAATCAAGAGTAGGGCTTTCAACTATAAAATGTTTCTTTGATTCCCTCTTTTTTACAATATTCATAGTCTTCATAAAATCATTGTCCCAATCTTAGATAGATAGATAAATCATTTATTTGTGACTACTTATTAATTAAATACCTAACTTCGATGATTGGAATGCTGATGTGATAAGTAGCCACAAATTGGGATGGGACTCAGCATAAAGCGCCGCAGACCTGGTGAAAGGTAAGTAGCGCGCTGATCTTCCGTCCTATCCCAATATCAGTAGCAGATAGCTTTGATATAAACTTAAGAATAACTTACATACATTGACACATATTTAGTAAGTATAGTAGGTAGGTATAGTCTAAAGGGCACAAGAAAATCACAAATAAGAAAATCCTTAATCTATATTTATCCTTTTACTGTTTCATCCCACAGCTGGGCAAAGGTCTCTCCCTGAACAACAAAATACATGTATTTTACTATTTAGGTACCTAGGTGTTTATAAGTATGGTTATTATATACTTAGTATACATTCTTCTGATTTTCATATAAAGATTTTGGAGGCTTACCAGACTTCTTCCCCTTCTCCTCTCCTTTCCGCTCAATCATAGAAGCTACAGTCTTTTTAGACTTCAGGGAGTCTTCAAAAGTTTTCATTCGTTTTGGAATCTTAGCTTGTAACTTGCCTGTAATGGAAACATAAATTAGTTTCGAAACAAAATGATGCAACATTTTGTTACAAAACTCATTAAGAAAATTTATAAGTTGCTAAACTTGTACAGTAAAACTGGTTTCATTTATGATAAGGAAAAGGAGCGAAGATTTCTTAGTCTACTCAGATGATCAACATTTTTTATATACATATATGTTTCTTTGCTCAATGATAAATGTTGAACAATTGATTTATTTATTTTTCTGTCTTTGTTGTTATTGGAGCTGGACATTGGTTGATTGTCTCAACAAGGGTTTATCGTTGGGAGCAGGATTCAAGCAGCTTCCACTCTTCTTGGCTTGTAGTTCTATTTCTCCACCATACTCTTACCTTATTTAATAGATAACTTACCCCACTCCTCAGCATCTCTCAAAACACGATTGAAAGTCTTCATAAAATCATAGTCCATAAGCTGGCTACCTCCAGTAAGCTCATTCTTGTACTTATCCCTGAACTCCAAATGTACATCATTGAGGAACTTATCAATATATGATAACTGCAATATACGTTGGTATGCAACTACGAACACCAGCTCAAACTCATTGTCTAGCTTATATTGCAACGTTAATGCGTTGTGGTTGTAGGTATTGTTACCTGTACGCTCCTGGAAAAGTAAAACATGGGTCAGCGAAATATTACCTTGACCACTTTTTATAAGGACATTGACATAAATTTAAGAATGTGAGAACAAAGTTATGGAAGCGAATACGAAGCACAGGGATTCCCACTTGTCTGAATCACTAATTGAATTAAAAACAAGTAACATTCAGGCTGTAAATAGGTGCTTACTTGTAAAATAACACTACGAATTAAACCGTTCACGGAGGGCGAAAACATTTCACCCGTGCTCTGGAAACACCATAGCACAATACCTCCTTTACTGAAGATGCTGAATAGGTCTAACATTTTGAAAAATTAAGGAGTAAATTGCTTTTATAAATAATTGCTAACAGATGTTTCGCACTGCGTAGGAATGTGTGTTATGTGTGTGATTAAAAAAAATACTGACACAGAGAGAGGTGACACATTGACAACTCACAAGATGTGTTCTACAACTAAACAGAACAAACACCTTCTCCAGAGTATTTTGGTTAAAGCTTTAATTTATTTAATTTACATTGCAGCTTTCTATGATAAGGAAAATCTTTTTTTATTTGTTTATTTTGCACTGATTAGGAAATTTTCATAATCAGTGGTAAAATAATCTTTAACTTTGACAATCTAGGAAAATTCCGATTTTTGAATAAGAGTTAGGTTAGGTTAGTCATAGAAGTCCGTCTCGGAACGTATACAAGTCTACTGTCTATGAAATTCAGTGTTCATAACTGTTGTTTTACCCGAATAACCACCCTTTTCAGCTCTTGGTACACTAGATAAGGCGCCGATCTAGGCGTAGCGCATGACTGGCTAATGGACATAATAATACTCGATATACTCGAAAAAAGTGGTGTTTAAGACCAACAAATTGTACATTTAAAATCTATATTGTTTACTCATTTCCTGGTACGCTTTTACAATGCAGCTACTGTGGAGCTTAAAGTATAATAAAATGAATCATTAATATAGTATCTCCTAGGCTGTGTCAATAATTAAATTAAATTAAATGAGTCAACATTTTCGTTAAAATGAGTCAAATTTCGTTCATTGAACGAATATAAGAATGAAAAGTACAATATAATGACCGGGTCAGTACATACAGCGAGCGTGACAGTTGAATAAAATATTAGATAAAAATTAAATGGGGTACTTTTTTTTTATGTGGTAGCAACACGTTTGATTTGTCTATGGAGTATTAGGGACTTGTAATTTTTTTATTGTCTGTGATATAGTGAAATTTGTCAATTCATTCATTGTGTTTGTTAATCATTTCGGGACAAATTGCATTGCTTTTACGAAAAGAAGAAGAATCTGTGTAAACTCAAGAAAAGTAACAAAAACAACAACATGAACATCACATCAGCCGCAGGGATTATCTCCCTGCTGGATGAGCCGATATCAGAAGTCAAGGAGTTTGCATTGAAGAGATTAGACAACATAGTCAACGAATTCTGGCCCGAAATATCTGAATCTATTGAAAAGATCGAGATTCTACACGAAGATAAGGTCTTCTCGCAGCATCAGCTAGCTGCCTTAGTCGCCAGTAAGGTGTACTACCACTTGGGAGCGTTTGAAGATTCATTGACGTACGCGCTTGGTGCTGGTGATCTATTCGACGTAAACGCCAGGAATGAGTATGTCGATACTACGATTGCGAAGGCTATCGACTTCTATACGCAGAAGAGGAAGGCTTTGTTTGTGGACAGCTCAGCAGAGGCCATTGATCCTCGTTTGGAGGCGATTGTGAACCGCATGTTCCAGCGATGCCTGGACGATGGCCAGTACCGACAAGCGCTGGGCTTGGCGTTGGAAACACGCCGTATGGACATCTTCGAGGAATCTATTATGAAATCAGATGATGTATCTGGTAAGTGCTTAGTCATTTTCTATTCAACAAAGAAAAGTTTGTTTAAGCTGCAGGTTTTTCATGTCTCTACAGTCAGTAGAAGGCAGTAACAATGAGCTACAAACTGCCAATTCCAAAGGAAATTGCTGTTGCTTAGCTAATGATTAACTGAATGCAGCAATTTATATCAGATAGTATTCCTGGCTTGGTTGTGTAGGAACAGGCAGTAGGTAAAACTCAATTTATTCAAAGTGATCCTTGTCATTTTAATGAATAAATACATTTTGACTTTGCTGCATTCTGCAGTTGCAGTTTGTCTCTGTAGCTGCCTTTAAAAACATACCTTAAATTACTTACTTTACAATAATAAGTGTAAAGTAAAGCAATACTGCCAAGATCCACTTTAAATCTACATACACAAAGATACTAGGAAGAATTGAAATTTTCAAATCATAAGACAAGAACAAATTCAATGTACTGATATGAATGTTTATGTCTCTTGGGCCTTTCCTTTGTAAGCAGAAAGTTTTGTATTTATCCCATATACAAATAGCTTATTAACTTTTTCTCTTTTCTGTTTCAGCAATGCTTCTCTACGCATTCACTGTTGCGATGAGTCTACTCCAAAACAAAGGCTTCCGCAGCACAGTCCTCAGATCCCTGGTAGGTCTCTACAGAAACCTTAACATCCCAGACTACGTTAACATGTGCCAGTGTCTTATCTTCCTCGAAGATCCTCTCTCAGTTGCTGAAATCCTCGATAAACTAATTCATGGTCCACAAGAATCCGTTCTAATGGCATATCAAATAGGCTTTGACTTGTATGATTCAGCTACACAGCAATTCCTGGGTAGAGTTTTACAGGCACTCAGAAGTACAGCACCGATTCCTTCTGCTCTTGGTGGAAAACCCCAACCTCAGGGTGGACCTTTTCCTGAAGCTTCAGGAATGGAGGTTGACCAGGCACCAGCCCCAGCTGAAGAAACTAGACCAGAAAGAGATATTGACAGTCTGAATGATGAAGAAAAAGAGCACCAGAAGAGAGTCGAAAAACTAATATCCATTTTAGGAGGTGAGGTATCGATAGGATTACAGTTACAGTTTTTAATTAGGTCAAACCATGCTGATATGCTTATCCTTAAAAACACTAAGGATGCCATCAGGGTCTCAATTTGCCACACGGCCACAGTCATAGCCAATGCATTCATGCATGCAGGAACTACCAGTGATCAGTTCTTGAGAGATAATTTGGAATGGCTAGCCAGAGCTACCAACTGGGCTAAATTAACTGTAACAGCTTCTCTTGGAGTCATTCATAGAGGTCACGAGGGTGAATCCCTAGCTCTCATGCAATCTTACTTACCTAAAGAGGCAGGACCATCATCAGGGTATTCCGAAGGTGGTGGATTGTATGCCCTAGGATTGATCCACGCCAACCATGGCGCAAATATCATTGATTACCTTTTAACGCAACTAAAAGATGCTCAGAATGAGATGGTGCGTCATGGGGGTTGTCTTGGTCTTGGATTAGCTGCAATGGGAACACACAGACAAGATGTCTATGAACAGCTGAAATTCAACTTATATCAAGATGACGCCGTAACCGGCGAAGCTGCCGGTATCGCAATGGGCATGGTCATGTTAGGGTCAAAGCACGCCGCAGCTATCGAAGACATGGTGGCATACGCTCAGGAAACTCAGCATGAGAAGATCCTGCGAGGATTAGCTGTCGGTATTTCGTTTACGATGTACGGTAGACTGGAAGAGGCAGATGCCCTTGTGCAGCAACTATTGAGAGACAAGGATCCGTTACTGCGACGCGCCGGGTGCTACACTATCGCTACAGCGTACTGTGGCTCCGGAAATAACGACTCAATTAGAACTCTGCTCCACGTTGCCGTTTCTGATGTTAATGATGACGTACGCCGCGCAGCAGTCACCGCTTTAGGTTTCCTCCTATTTAGAACACCAGAACAATGCCCATCTGTTGTATCACTACTGGCCGAGTCATACAATCCTCACGTACGATACGGCGCGGCCATGGCTCTAGGTATCGCCTGTGCCGGCACTGGTAACCGCGAAGCCATCGGCCTCCTCGAACCGATGGTAAAATTCGACCCCGTCAACTTTGTACGCCAAGGAGCGCTGATCGCTTCCGCCATGATTCTCATCCAACAAACGGAGACGCTTTGCCCGAAGGTAACATATTTCCGACAGCTGTATTCGCAGGTGATCTCGAATAAACACGAAGATGTTATGGCGAAGTTCGGTGCTATCATGGCGCAGGGCATCATCGACGCTGGCGGTCGGAACGTGACCGTTTCTCTGCAGAACCGTACGGGACATATGAACATGCTGGCTGTGGTTGGTATGCTGGTATTCACGCAGCACTGGTACTGGTTCCCTCTAGCCCACTGCCTGTCTTTGGCCTTCACGCCGACCTGTCTGATCGCTCTGAACTCCGATCTAAAGATGCCTCAGCTAGACATCAAGTCTAACTCGAAGCCGTCGCTTTACGCGTATCCCGCGCCGTTGGAGGAAAAGAAACGCGAGGAAAGAGAACGCGTCACCACTGCAGTGCTTTCCATCGCCGCGGCTAAAGCGCGCAGGAAGGCGCACGGAACTGATGGTTCTGCTAGCAGCAGCATCACGTCCTCAACTACGTCTAAGATGGACGTTGATGAAGAAGAAAAAAAGCCCTCTAAAACTCCCAACTTGAATATCACCTTCCATGGAAAGTATGATAAAGATGTCGTGGCATCTGTGGCCACAACATCCAAGGATGGAAAGAAAGATGAAAAAGAGGGTGAAGAAAAGGAGACCAAAGAAAAGAAGGAACCTGAACCGACCTTCGAAATACTGAGCAATCCTGCCAGGATTATGAGACAGCAGCTTAAGAACATAACTATTGTTGAAGGATCAGGGTTCCATCCATTGAAGGATGTTACTATTGGAGGCATTGTGATGCTGAACCATTCTGGCGATGTGGAACAGGTGCTGGTGGAACCAGTGGCCGCCTTCGGCCCGAAAACCGAGGAGGAAAAAGAGCCCGAACCCCCAGAACCTTTCGAGTACTTAGATGATTAATTTTAGAGTAGTAAAATCGTTTTAATTGACCTGATAAACCTTTATAGAATCTATTGTGCTGAACAAGTTGTAATGCCTATCTAGAATATAATGTTGAAGTACATTCATCGCTTACAGACAAATGATTATCTTATTGTATATTTTCTTCTTCCAATAAAATTCAATAAAACGACAGAGGTAATTTATTCTAGCTAATAGACAACCCCCCATATTCACCACAAACTTGAAGGATGGACCGGAGGAGAGGCCACATAGTAACAAGTTCAAATTATTTCTTTTTCGAAAGCTTTTTAATCCCAGTAGTATCAAATAGGTAGGTAGTTACATTCAAGTCTGGCAGCATAGACTGCGGCGAACGTACTATGACTAAATTAAAGACGTTCTGGAGAAAGTTCAGGGCTAGACAAATACCACTTTCTGTTGACGTTAACGCCTGCGGAAAGGTAAAATTTTATGGAAATGACATTTGCTGCGGAAATGTCACGTGACATTTCCATACATCTTCCCGCAGGCGTTAACAACAACAGAAAGTGGTGTTTGTCTAGCACCCTAGACATACTACATACATCCATAAACTCACGCCTGTTTTCTGATGGGGTAGGCAGAGACTACGGATTTCCACATGCTATGCCTCTTGCTTATGTGACGTGCGCGGCTAGCTAATTACGGTACGCTAGCGCCACCTTAGTGAATAGATGCATTACCTATTCTACCGTTTACCAGTAGGTAAGTACCGAATAGAAAAACTAACCGCGACAGATTGGAAGTTAGTGTAGAAAGAGATGGCACGGTATATCGAATATTTGAGACCAGAGGGCCTATGCTGAGTTACAAATACATTCAAAACTTGTCGAAACGATGACTTGTATGGAAATCATGTCGACACGGTCGACGTTTTCACACGTTATAACTCAGCATTCAGTTCAAGTTGTAAATCACAGACTAGAGTTATTTATCGAATTTATCAGAGTCGAAAACTATATCTAGTGATTAGGTAGTGACAGCGTTATTTGATAAAGAATTGGACTTAATTTTATTATGTTATCCCGAACCGTAGCTCGTAACAATTAACCATTTATACCGGTGGGCATTACATAGATCCAGGGTGTACAACCCTGGAAAACACAGCCGTGGAATACGAACCGATTTCATGCTCTGTTTTCATGCGCGAGTGCTATCAAGGTTCAAGTGCTATGTTGCTATAATATTTTACGCTATTAGTAAATAAATTTAAGTAGATTAGTTATTTAAGATGTTTTTTGACAGATACCGGTTGGTTTTATTTATTTTGAACCCAAGAATGTTTGGTAAAGTTCGGATAGCAACCTTCCTTTTCTGAGTGGTAATAAAAAAAACCTAATAACCTAACCTATCCAAGACGGATTTGCCTAGGAAGGATTTTTCAGGCCAAAATTAACTTATTGTTTGGATTACTTATCAATGGCAACTCTTGGTTGCACATAATATATTAGAACTTGCTCAGTGCAAACGAGGCTCGTCCTCGTCATGCGACTACACCGCATCGAGCAATGAGGGCTCATGGATACGACGAACTCTCGGCCAATGAGCGTCGTCGTACGTAATACGAGGCGTACATTCCAGGGGTGTGCAATACTGTCATGTGTTTAGTTTGTATGGAGCGTATTGTACGACCATGGAAAGCACACCCAGATAATTCAAACCAAATGGTTTGTAATATTGACTGTACTTTCCGAGTCCCTGTATTGTACGTCCATGGAATGCACAACCATGGAAAGTACACCCCTGGAAAGTACAGCCAGTATTACAAACCATTGGTTTCAAATACTTGGTTTGTAATACTGGGCGTACATTCCTGGGCGTGCATTCCCTACACGTGTTGACTTTGTACGGCCAGTTTTGTACAACCCTGGAATGTACAGCCATGGAATACGAACCAATTTCATGCTCTGTTTTCATGTGTGAGTGCTATCAAGGGGCAAGTGCTGTGTTGCCATAGTATTCTACGCTATTAGTAAATATGTAGATGTAGTAAGTAGATTAGTTATTTATGTCGGTTTTTTGCAGATGAACTAACCGGTTGGTTTTATTTATTTGATCCCAAGTTTGTTGGATAAAGTTCGGATAGCAATCCTCCTTTTCTGAGTGGTAATAAAAAAAAAACCTAATAACCTAACCAATCCAAGACGGATTTGCTTAGGAAGGATTTCTCAGGCCAACATTAACTTATTGTTTACATTATTTATCAATGGCAACTCTTGGTTGAACATATTAGCACTTGCTCAGTGCAAACGAGGCTCATTCTCGTCATGCGACTTATTCGCATCGACCAATGAGAGCTCACGGATATGACGAACTCGCGACCAATGAGCGTCGAGAATATTGGTTTGTAATCCGGGGTGTACATTCCAGGGGTGTGCAATACCGTCATGTGTTTAGTTTGTACGGAGCGTATTGTACGACCATGGAAAGCACACCCAGATAATTCAAACCAAATGGTTTGTAATACTGGCTGTACTTTCCAGGCGTGTGCATTCTATGGTTGTGCTTTGCATGGACGTACAATACGGTATAACTAAAGTGAGTGGTTGCTATCGTTTAGTTAGGGCTTCGAGGTTTTTTCATAGGATTCCTTCCGTTACCGTCACTGTCAGAGAAAAGTAGTGTCACATTTTGTTGCAGTAAGTGTCACTTTTTAATGGTCGCTTACCGGTTGTTGCCCAGTAGAACGTAAAACGTGGTTTTTATTGGTCAATGGTCACAGGAATAGAGGAAATAACCACTTGGAAATAGTCAATCATATCTAATTTATTTACTGATCAAGATAAAATTCGCGCAGTAACCGTGATTAAAGCAGATCGAAAATAGCTTGCTCCAACATGGACTGGGATCTGAATCACGGCGAGTTATCAAAAGACATAGACTTCGTAACCAAATGTGATAATTTGAAGGAAGACTTGATGGGTGTACAGGATGTATTAGATCAACTGCTACCGCTAAAAGCCCAATACGACAAGCTGTCACCAGCGGCTCAGATTGAGTTAGACTTACTCCTGGCATTCACATTGAACTCATTGCACTGGGTGAACTTGAGGATCCAAGGCGTAGATCCTACGAAGCACCCAATCAAAGACGAGCTGCAGAGAATAAAGGCAACAATGCTGAAATGGCAGCAAGTCAAGGACCGGGACAAGAGACCAACTGTCAACCTGCCTGCGGCGAAACGATTTGTCAGAAATGGTCTGTATGACCACAATAATTCAACACCACCAAATAAAAAGATTTACTTTGAAGATAGTGATGAATAAATTAGCCTTTTATATTGGGTTATTTTAAGGCTGAATTTAATAGACACATACATTTCAACTTTTGTATTTTAATGAAAGTATATACTCAAGTGCCTATTTAGATTGTAGGAATGTTTGTTATTCAATAAGTCTACTAATTATTAGGGAGTATTTATTGTAAGTAAAACTGTCATTGAGTGCGTTTTCTGGGTTGATCTTTTCTTTGTTTGAGCTTGTTTGTTAAAGTTTAAATCTTAGTGTAGAAAGAATCTTTGTTTCATGTTTTGTTAGTATTTAGTTATCAAATGCTAAGTTTGTGGTTGCAGGAGTGCATCCTGTGTTTACTATTATAGTACATTTTAGGATACTAAATAAACAAGGTTTAACTAAGTACATATTTTATTATTTGCAACAAAGTAAAATTTCCAAAAGATTAAATAAACTAAATTAGGAATGTGCCAAAGGAATTTACATTGGTCATTATTATAATAATTTAAGCATTGCCATGTCACAATATTAATCTAACTATTGCTATTATATCCTAAAGTACCACAACATTGAGAAAACTGTAAATGCACAATTTTGTTTTCTATTATTCTTTAAAGCCTTGGCATCAAAAATGACTAAAAAGTGAACAAGATCAAAGTTACATGAAAATTGTATGAATAAGGCAATTGTTCATATCTCTACTTGCAAAACGAGTCCAGCAGCTGAGATATTATCACCAGCTCCTGCCGTCAAACGTGCCTCTTTACACACTAGCACGGGCGCCACACAAATCTCTACATCCTGACCATTTACCAACTCATCCCAGCATGCAATAGGTTCATCAGAATCAAAGTAAATCCTCCTGCTATCATTCTCATCTCTGGTCACAGCAAAACTTCCATCTAGCAGAAGCTTGCAACGTTCCAACTCTATATGAGCATTGTCACACACATATCTATGGGCTGTAAGGGAAGCTTTTGCAGTGGCGGCCCTTGTACGTTTCCAGTTTGAATCTTTGACAGTTAGTATTGCTTGATAGGCTAGTGTGTGGACATGAATACGAGTCAAGTTTCTGTCACTGTCATGCTCCTGATTGAGTGTCCTTGTTTTTGCAAATATCAAACGCATTAGGTCTAAAGCCATGGCTACTCTAGGATTAGAATCAGCTACAACACTCACTTCTCCATACTCTAAGACGCTGTGTAAGTTTGCTAGTTCTTGTTCATTCATACCCACTGAGTCTACATAAGGTAATACTTTAGTTGTGAGGTGTAGAAGTAGTTCTATATCTATGTAACTGGCCATTTCAAAATGGACTAAAGTATTGTTCGGTTGATTCATTATTTGTTCTTTCACTAAGTCTAGTCTTTCTTCTCTGAGATCTGAAAAAGAATATATTTTGTTAATCTTACTACTAATACCAGTTGTTCCTTACAAAACACAAAAGCCTTTGCCATAAGTTCACCAACAATATTGTAATTTCTACTCTATAAACTAATGTGCATATAGGTGTTTCCTCAGGTGAAAAAGATAATGAAGACTAATTTATTATCACTTATAAAGACACACAGAATGTATCAAAAAGAAAGTACTTTCGCTGACAGAACACAAGTATTTAAAAAGTTTTTTTAATATAGAATATGATTTTCATGGTTTAGTCTAGTTTATACCTGCTCCATCTCCTTGAAAAGGAAAGTTATCCATCATCTGTAACCCACTTATGACTAGCAAGTTTGGTTTAAACTTGGGCAAGGTTTCTCCAAACTTCTCCAAAGAGCTTAAGAGAGGGTTGTTCTTATCATTATGCATTATGTATCTGTTGGCCCGCGGAGCTTTGTACTCTCCAAATTCCTCATCAGCTTTGTACTCTAGGATCATATGGATATCATCTTTCACTTCCTCATTTTCAACATCACCAACTATCTTTATTTGGGTTGGAATTAGCTCCTTTAGTTTCTTGCTCATTTTAGCAGCAAATAGTACATCCCAGCCTTCAGTGTGAAATCTCTTGGCCATTAGTGGTGCATTGCCACCGATCGCCCATCTTGTGTCAGGTAGCTGAAGTGCATGTTTGATAAGATTGTCGTACAGTTCAGAGTTGGACATGAACCTTCTGAAAGAAGCAAAATAAAACACTGTCAAATGTTGAGTGAGTTAAACTCTGTTAACTGATGACTACACAAGAGGGGCATGTTTGATTCCTGTTTGCATGTTCTGTAGGTATTTGTTACAGGTCTGAGTGTTGTAGTACCATGGTACTCTTAGTTCCAAGACACAGGGGATTCTAGTGGGATCAGGACTATGCAAGTATATGATTAGGGTGTATTAAATCAAGGTTTTTAATGTAGAACAACTTACTCAGCAGCGGCACCATGTTGAAAGAAATAAGTGAAACTCCTCAGTAACTCATCTCGGTTCGTGATTTCATTGAAATGCTCAGGTTTTCCTTTAAGTTCCCTGTAGTCCAAAAGAGCAGTTGCATTCACAAACAGGTCATGACACCCCCCGTAACCCAAAGCTACTTTCGGCTGAAGATTACCAACCCCCACAATATTCTCCTTCTCTAGAACTAGCATGTGCTGAAGAAGTGACTCGGGCGACAGCCGCACATCCATAAACTTTTGGCCTAGGTAAATAGCGCATACAAGAATATTAATTGAAACCACCCATTTTCGTGCTACATCACTAAACATTTTGAATTAAATTAACTGGTCTAGTCTGGAATGGATTAAAGTATTATTGCATTAACGACGACTACGTCATACTATTTATACATTTGTGTGGTTAATTTTATCAGTTTCTGTGATAAAATGAATAATACCTAACTAAATAAATAAAACAGCTCGCGGCGCGGCAGAACGAATGGTTGAGCGGGGTGAGGTGAGGGAGGGGCAAAAAGACTATGGGCAGTGTGACCGTTTTAAAAATTGAGAATCTGCCGCACGCTAGCTGAAAATCTGCCCAACATATGCCTATATGAAAAATGACTAAAATCTTTGACCTCCTTGAGTGATAAATATTTTTGAGCACCTCGTTTGGCTTGGCTGCTTTCATATCTATAAAGGTGAGGTTTTAATCAACTCCGGCTATTTTGTTCACATATCTTTTACTGCCATAACTAAAATATATTAGATTTTTAATTTATTAATTTCGATATTTACTTGTGTAAAAAAATCAGAACCAAAGTGATCTAAATCACACATTTTCATTCATTTATTCATTTCAATTTCATTTAAGTAGGTTTTCAGGGTTCCTACAAAAATTAAAAACCAAACAATATATTTTTTCTATTCTATATATAAAAATTACATAGACCTACTTGAATATATTTATGTTCCCAAATCGACCAAATTCTGCCACTTTTGCAATTTGTCAACATAATAGGCCAAAGTAAGAGTTCAATAGTCATATCTGCCAAAATGCCAGAAATTACATAAACTGTCACCCTGGGCAGGGAGTATAATACCCAGCAGGGGAACATGCGCGGGGCAAGGTCGTGGGTCAATGACGTGACGTCTGCCACATGATGTGACATTGATTATGACAGCTATTATCATATAGAAACATTTTTGAATTTTCTTTCAATTTATGTGCCTGCAGCAACGTGATATTGGCGAAATTGCGCACCCTTAACCCGCAAAGGCCAACAAAGAATGGATTTTTTTTGTCTGTTTGTCGGGGTTGCAAAATCTACACAATCTACAACATTGTCAATTTTTAACAATGAAATTTGCGGAAATTGTACCTACGGAACCTATTCTATGATCTTGACTACCTACATTCATAGACCCTAGAGAGGAACATCAAAATTGCTTTAGTATTAGGATTATGTCAGCCTAATCACTTTTTATAAATTACTTTTTATTAATTGTTTACCTCCATCCATCGACTTTTCGCAACCTCATCGTTCATTCATTCAAATTAATCCTAATTAATAAATAGTAAATAATACGTTGGCCCACAGACTTACTACAGTTGATTCGCCAGAGTTGGCCTATCATATTATGATGTAGGTACATAAAATAATAAATAAATAAATAAATAATGCTGGACATTTTCACATAGCATCATCTAGCTATTAGGTATGGCGGGCCTTCGCCCACTGCGTCACAGAGGTCGTCTTTTTGATTGTCCAATGGATAAATCGAACTTTAGCTCGTTGGCCAGTTAATCTAGGTACCTAGCTGCTTTAATTTCTGATATTCCATACTTCCTTAGGTGTTTCGTATTCAGCGAAATTCATAAAGTAGGATACAGCAAGTAAGTCCTAGGTATTTAGGTAGTGCTTCGAAGGGGTCAGATAGCTGCAAATGTTTTCGAAAGCCAAAATGCCTCCCATAAAAGGCACGACCGGTCGAGTAGGTAGTTATCTTACTTCCTAATATGGCGAGAAGCTTCAAGCACAAATTGTCTGTGTCAGGGTGCAATGCAATTAATTTTAACAAAGTTCACGTTTTGTAATCTGTTTTTTTCTGATACCTACTTACGCGTTACGCCTTACCTATACGTTAAGATTAGGTATTCTGTTGTTCTACGTAGATAGATACATAGGTACTTACTTACAATTTTATTATCAGTTAAAAACTCTACCTAAAGCCACAAAGTACATAGGTATTTCATAGAATACATAGGTATAGTATCCGTTGGGATATGTTAAATATTATAATCAAAGGATACGGCATAATCCTCTGGGCATGGTAAAGGCCTTACCTACTTACTACAAATAAGGCATACCTAGCAGATAGACAGTTTGGTTCTTTTAGTCATCAATAACGCTAGAACAGATCGATTTTGTTTTGTATCTACTTAAGGATCCGGCGTACAGCGCCCATAACTTAAATTCGAAGCGCGTCCAAAAATATATCTCTTTTCGACTGATGCAGGTCCGCCCGTGCTTGCGCGATAGCAATATTAGCCGTTCAGAATTTGTTATAAATTTGGTGGTGTTCCTTAAAATCAAAAAAGATGATTGAAAACTTATTGTACTTTTCACATTGTGTTGTATTTGTAACCAAACGATACGTAAGGTATTGTTGTTTTTAATACAAAACAAATAAGATGAAAACATGTCATGTATGACGTAAAAATATCCAAAATGCGATTCGTTTACATTTCATTTTAGGTAAGTATTTTGAAAAAATATATAGCAAGGTACGTAGATAAATACTATTCGAATGGAAATAATAACATAATATGGTGGAAATAAGCTCTAATCACAAATGATTTTGGTATTATGTTTGTATGGGCAATGCATCCTACGCAGGCCTCCTGCAGGTATGTAGGTAACAACTCGTACGTGGGCAGGAAACTTTTCATTTGGTGATGACAGATGGAGTAAGGTCCTGACTGAGCGGTGGCCGAAGGGCTACCAAGGGGCCTTGGTAGACTACCAGGTAGCCGGAACAACATCGTTGCCGTTCAGGGTAAGGATGAGAAAGGCCCAGAACAAAACAGTACTACGAGCTACTTATGATGATGATAATGCTGACTCGTACCAAGGAACGTGAAGTGAATATGAACGTGGAGTAGTTTTCTTTTATATTCAGGCAGTCTAGTTTATCTGAAAATGTCAATCAACGAAGTGGTTCACAAAATAAAGACCAGACTACAGGCTTTGTCTTAATTTTGTTTACGAGCAAACAACAACCATTTATACCTCCATACCATGGATAAGTATCCCAAAACGGTAGCAATTTGTTTGTCCACCTGCAATGTTAGGTACCGTAAAAGTCCGATCTCTATACAGATAAAACTGTATCTTTACATTACCTGAACCTACTGACACTTAGCCGGTCCATATCGAGTGAAACATAAACTATAAGGTAAAAAATCAGGTTTAAAAGGCATAAATGGCACCCGATATGGCGGTCACGTTATTGTTGTCGCCAAAATAATGTGCAGATGAAATCAGTGGTGTAACCGACTGGCGCCCGCGTCGGGCAGCGCTCTGGTGGTGGTAGGTAGGTATATCTACAGACATACAATCGGGCTGCTAACCTGACTTTGAACTTGTTCAATAGTTCGTTCTACTTGTAAAAATAGTGATTTTTGTGGGCCTTATTTTGGTCCTTTCAGAACCTAGGTCCATGCAAGTATCTTTGTCGTTCTACTGAACCAAAAAGCAACAGTTACTACAGAATTAATAAGGTACATATTAGTACGACATACCTACTGCCCAGAAGTGTTACCGTGCCATAGTCGAGATAGGGGCTTTTCTAGGGGACGATTCAGCCGCTATGTGAAAATTTAAGTGCGAATTCAACCTTTATGGACCCAGCCATAAGGCGAATGCTGAATGATGTATTTTGGGGGACTGTTCAACCCCCGACTATGAATTCAGGCTTTTAAATGTCAAGAAAATGATTATTTGGTTTTCTTTGGTCGAGCGAGACACGCTATGGGTCTCGCCCGAAGTTACCTCATCTATTCTTATTCTATACCTACCTATTAATAATACTAATAATAACACTGAAGAGTTTGTTTGCTTTCTGTTTGTTTGTTTTGTTGCTTAATTCGGATTCGGATTTGAAGAAAACTTTTGCATTTGATAGCAAATCATAAGGAAGATTATAGTAGGCTATTTAACATAACGCTACGACCAACGACCTTTAGGAGCCGGGCAAAAGAAGAAATAGCGCGGGCGGGTGATGCGACGCTGCGGATCGGGGGCCGAGGGCGGCCATGCACAGCTAGTTATGTATAGGCACAGATACCTATTATAATACAAGTTCTGGTATCATAAAGTTCTGCTTGAAAATCGCATTGAACCAATTTCAAATCGCTGGCAAAGTGTTATAGACAACTTTAACTATAAGCTATTTTGAAGCCCTATATTTTAAGGATTTTATTGGTTTCCATGTAAAAAATGTCAATGGGTAGTTAGGTATGTCATAAGACGTTTAAAGCGGGGATAAACACGGGATTGTGAAACACGGACAAACATGGCGAAACAACGAGTAGGTAAGTACCTATGTACGTCTAAAATTTAAAGCAAATCAAATTAATTTATTGCATGAAATACATTTTATAAAAGTTGTTATAATGCAATGGAATGTCACAATGTATTCTGCCGTGTATGCGTGCAATGTATTAAAATGTACAATATAATTAATTTACTTTTATTAACTTATGTTCTTAGTGTTCGTTGCCGGGAGGTTCGACTGACGCAGGTCGCATGATTCATCGCATAGAGGTCAGGTGTACCTATATAATACCTACCTACGTACCTACTCGAGGCAGTAAAACGAATAAGCGTTTTATTCCAAGTGATTATGCCATCTCGGTTAAGTAAGTCGGTCGTTAAGTAAATACGTAGTTAAGTAAGTAGGTATTATTTTTTGCTAGGGATTTATTGCCGTATTAAATAAGTAGAATGACGCGACATCGAATTCAGAGAAGCGCCTACCTAGGTACCTCTACCTACCTAATGAGTAACTTCATTGTCGATGGCTCTGTATTTTTAGCAGCTACCTATAAGTACCTACATAAAATAGTCGTATGTTTAATAGGTTCCTATGTATTTTTCTACTGAGATTTCATTTGAGACTCGAAAGTTTGATAAGTAGGTAGTAGGTATACCTAATACCGAAAGTTTAATAGGTAGGTGGGTTATAAAGAGTGTGCCATTATTTTCTTTTCTTAATTTAATTTTGACTGTGGTGACGGTTAACAAAAAGGATTAAGTAGGTACCTACCTAAGTACGCAGTAAAATCTCCTTGGTTGCAATGCAAGGAAGTCATTATGGGTTCATTGATTGCGAAAGTTTCAAAAATACCTACATGAAAACCTTCTGAAATAAAATCGTCAATCTACGACCATTGAAGTAAAAGTACATAGGTTCATACCTTCTAGGTACCTACATCATAATGGCCTAGGTAATCTTTTTAAATAAGTTGAAAAAGGACTTCAGAAGTGCCTAGTAGGTAGTTAGGTTTATTATGTAGGATGGGTGGTAGGATATAATTGTATAGGTTTAAGTTCAGTGGGGTAGTTTTTAATCCAAGGAGTAGTTTATTATGTGTAAAAATAAACGATAGGTATAAGAGCTGTGGAGGGAGAAAGGTTCCCGTTTTATAGCTCTGCGGGGTAGACTTACATTTGGAATACGAAAATAGAATTTATATTGAGCCAGTTTACACGCTACAAAATCTATCCATTTTATAAACAGGATCAAACGCATTAATAGTGAAAGAATCTCAAGAAGCGCAAATATAGAAGTCTCGACGGAGCTTACATATATTATTTGAGCCTTTTGGGGTTGAGACTCTGGGTCTGTGGGGAACTGGGACCCTTCGCGTTTTCAAAATTCTTTCAGGGCGACGCGACGCGACGGCGACGACTGGTCGAAGCGACGCGTGACCAGACCGGCTCTTATCTGGATCAACGCATTAGCATTGCCATTCAGCGTGGCAATGCGGCCAGTATTTTGGGAACGCTTCCGTCTGGTAGTGATCTGGTTCAGTTGAGCTATCTAAAGATCGTTTGCTACGGTCTGCCAACGAAAATGAGTGGTTCGCCGAATTTTTATTAACATTAGAAGATAGATAGGATCGTAACTTCAGGACCCTAAAATAGGGGTCTCGAAACTCGTGACGCCATGGGTCAAACGTGGCAACTTCGTAACTTCAGGGCCCTAAAATAAGGGTCTCGAAACTCGCGACGTCTTGGGTAGACGATTGGGTAACGTAGATAATACGTAGATTTATACGTCATATCAACGTTTTACTAGCAGCAGTATAAATAATTGGGTTACCCAATTGAAGGTTGAGTAAATGGTACTTTTATCGATCCACTATAATTATTTAATTGGGGACAACGTATAAATGTGAGAACTGGCAATATGGAGCATTGATAATTAAATATAGAATACCTACTTCATGAGTAGGTAGGTTTTGATTCTTTTAAAACTTTTTTATATTTTTGTTATGTTTGAGATCTTTGCCGAGATATAGTTCTTCTATAAGGTAAATCGGCGTCTAATGGTAGAAAGTTAGAGGTAAGTAATAAGTACCTACATAAAAATATACCTACAACAAGATGAAGGCCCTAAATCTGTACACCCCTAAAGCTAAACTAAACGAAGTAGGTAGGTTTCTATTTACTAAACCTTTTGGGAGGTAGCCTGCCTGCGGACTCTGATTTAAACTCTGTTTCAACTGTTCTACCTATAGTTCTATTACTACAGGATGAAAACAATCTTATTTTCCTGGTTTTATATTATGCCCTAAATCTTGAATTTTGAACCTTTGAAGGTAGTCCTACTACTATTAAAAACGCGAAAGTTTGTGAGGCTGGATGTTTGTTACTCTTTCACGCAAAAACTACTGAACAGATTTTGATGAAACTTTACAGTATTATAGCTTATACATCAGAATACCACATAGGCTACTTTTTAACCGGGTACCACGCGTGCGAAGCCGTGGGCAGAGGCCAGTTACAAATAATAACTCTGTATAAAAATGGCGGTATTGTCTCTAAAAGTGATATCTTCCAGGCAACCTTAGGTAACTAGATAGTAACCTTATTTGAGTTGTACCTATGCCAACAGTGCTTTTTTGCCATGGTCAGTAGCGATTCCCATTTTCATAATTGAAAACGATCAATTAGTCGAGCCCAGACAGAAACAGGAAATGAAAAACGACTGATTGCTTGAATCAAGCGCCAAGAATGTTTTAAAAAGTAACTTGAATGAAATACTCGAGGAAATATGATAAATTACCAATTAGATAAGTCTGAGCAACCACTATAGCTGTTTTTGTGTACAGTTTTTGAATAGCTTTTCTCTCTGATCTTGGATAAATTACGGGCCAACGGTATTGGATTTTCAGCTGTAAACCATTTCTATAAGACCCATTACATACTACATAAAAGTAAATAAATAATACGTACATTCACAATACCCAATTAGGTCGAACTTTAGCTAGCTAGACAGACCATCAATGATGGTTATACTGGACTCTTCATTGATGGTTATATTGTACTGTAAATCATTTTGATGTTGACGAACTATGTATAGGAACTTACCAAGATGATGTAAACTACTTTCGAATAGCTACTTTTGTAAATATTAATACCTACCTATGTGCAAGTAGGTATGTGATCAAATAAATAGGGTGCAGTAGCTATAAGTAGAGCACGTAAGAGTATCTACCGGTCAAATGCAAGTCAGACTACGTACCAACTTACGAGTACAATGTAAAAAAAAATACAAAAATCTGCTAGATTTTTTGAGTATATTATATTATTTGTAACTTTTCAGTAAAAGCTGAAAGGTATATTGTTTTTTGAAGGCGGTCGGTTTTTGGTTAAAGGCAGGAAACCCGTAGCACTACTATTAAAGGCACAGGAAAGTAAAATTTCCCTTCACTCTACTAGTAGTGCCAAGCGGTATTGCCTAAGAAAAGAAAGGTATTATGTTACTACTGATAGTGATAGGCGTCAAGATTAGTAATGGGTAGCACACTGTTTGAAAGCGAGGATCGTGCGAGGGCACTTTGGTACCACAATTGAGGCGAGGCAGCGAGGCAGTTTCTGAATGTAGTTGAGTGAGGCAGTCTTGGGAACACAGTGTACACTGTGCGTGTTGTGTGGTGTGGTAATGGAGTGGAGTACTATGTGCGAGGCGCATTGTGCGAGCCAACAAGATCTTTCCTCGCGCCTCGCGCCTAGCACGATTGTGCAACTGTGTTAGTGTGCTAGCTCGTCCAAACGAAAAGAGTGAGGCCTCGTTTCAAGAAAGTGTGTACCTACAAAAGTGGTGCCACACGTGCTGAGGACCCACCACTAGTCAAGATAGCAATTGCCTAGTTATAACCAATTCAATGACCGCATGCGTGTGCTGTTATCGGTCGATGAGTTCTCGTTTTTTATGCCGTCCATCATCAGACCATCCTGGATGAAGAAGTAGTAGAGCTATTTGTGAAGAGATCGTCCAGAGAAGTATTACCACCATAACTATTTCTGCCGCCAAGAAATAATGCTAGTGTTGATTTATTTATTTTTATTTATTTAACAATAATACAGTAGACACCAATGCGCTATGAAATACAAACAAAGAAATATTTATAAAAAATCTAATAATGAGATTATTAAAATTGATTATGAGATTATTTGACAACCTCTGTGGCGCAGTGGGTGAAGGCCCGCTTGAGACGCAGAAGGTTGTGGGTTCGATTTCCGCCGCGAGACAAATATTTGTTTGACCTACAAAGATTTGTCTCGGGTCTGGGTGTTTTCTATGTAAAATATGTATGTATTTACAAATATGTATATAAGTAGTATATTATCAGTAATTTAGTTCCAATAACACAAGCTCTGCTAGATGATGCTGTGTGAAAAATGACCAGAATTTTCATTTCATTTATTTAAAAAATCTCATTCTTGATGTGTTCCGGATTGAAGGGTTTGGGTGCCGGTGTAATTACAGGTACATAAGACGTGTCATCCCTTATGTCGTAGGATCGGTAACGCGAGTGATATCTCTGGTGTTACAAGCGTCCTTACGTTACGGTAACCGCTTGCAAACAGGCCGTAAGCTTGTTTGCCACTTTAGTTGTGAAAAAACCCCTAATGAATATAATTGAATCATTCATATTGTAGAACGGATTTTTTACGTATTTACCGTTCTATCGGTAAAGGCTAAGTTATACTAAGTTAACTAAGTTTCGACTCATTGCGAGAATCTTCATCAGGACGAGTGATCGCGACGCTCTCCCTCCACGTTGCGCATATACACGACAGTTTTTGAAATAAAAGAAAACGAATCATCAAAATCCTAACTATGCGCTTGTTCCCTTGAAGAGTTCCCGGTCTTTATTTCGTACTCCACCATCAGATTTTCATCAAATTGATTCTTTCTTCTTTCGTAGGTACCTACGTACGTTTAAGTCGCTTTATTTTTTTGTATATTTCATTTATTCATGCTCAAATGTACATCTTCTTCGGTCTTACGTCAGAGTAGCTGTAAGTTTTATGTTTAAAAAGAGCTACCCATTAGGTATATCGGTTTTTCCACTATGTATGTATTTTTCTTATCCAAAGCTGTTGCTTCTACCTTATCAAATAATTTAGAGATGGTTTTAGTTCTGTATATAGTTTAGGTATCTATGGTTTAGGTAAGGTTAGTTATGTGTGATACAATGTTATATAAGGTACGCTACGCTATAAATGGTAAATCAACATAATTCTCATGCGTGGAGTCATGATCGAACTGGATGCATTGATTGATTGTATGGCCTACTTGTCCCATAGCTTTATTTGGGTAGTACCTTTAATATTGGGAAATAATATTATATTAAATTATATTAAGGTTACCTGTTACAGAGACGTCGGTCTTCTAGCGGCGAGATGGCGAGAGAGGGTAGACGATATCGTAAGTCAAAATTGACATTTAATTCCAAGACGAACGGACGATAATTATTATTATTGAATTCTTAATTGCACCAAAAATAAGAGTGTAAAAAAGGTGAGTTTAACGCTACAAGCATTTTCTACTGTCAACCTCAAAGGTATTCTAAATATAATATAAGGTGGCGTGCTTCCTTTAAAGTAAAATACTTATAAAAACGGTTCATATGACATTAAAATATAAAAATATATTTAAATAAATAAATTTAAAATTAATTTATAAAGTAATAAATATTCAGCTATTCAAAGTTATTTACTACTGCCGGTCTGCAATAAGTAAAGTAACAGATTCTATGGAAAAATACTACGTTTCTTTTACTTTACCTACTTTTGGGCATTTATTTACTTCCACTTGATCAAACATACCTAGTCTAGGTAAGTACAATAATTTTAAATGGTCTTATAATCAGAAGGTTGTTGATTTTTGTATACATTTTTTAAGTTGTCTATTCTACCATTTTCTTTATGTTAAATTGTGTGTGTTAACTTGATAACATTTTGGCCCTAGGTAGTAAGTTTTTAAATTAATAAAATGCGAGCATTATTAATAAATAATTAAATAATCACAGTTCTTCGAGCAACGCTTGGTCGTCTGCGTAATTCAATTAATTAATTTCTTTATAAAAATAAAAGTTAACAAAGCGTAACGATCTTAGCTCGGTATACTGTAAAGATATGAGATAACAAGCGATATAATTAATTATATGGTTTTTGACCCAAAATGGCTACGGATGATGAGCAACCAAATTAAATAATCAACTTTAGTTACAGTAAACTGGTCTGTGGTTACAGGTAGTCTGTGGATCGGACACTACAGTGTACGAAGGTCCCCACCCGACGGAACGGGAATTCTGTGGATAGAGGTAGTCCAAGGAGGCACCCTAAGACAGGCTTAAGTCACTTCTTCCTATAGGCTGTTGATAATAATGATGATGATGACGATACAAATGGTATTAAAGGTGACTGAACTTCCACAAAACTTTTTATAACAAACTTAAATGATTAAAAAAACTTCGGATGGCTTGTAATTGTCGTTTTTTATTGCTCGTATGAAAAGGGGATTTCGATATTTTTTTACATTGGGGGTTCAGTTTTTTTTCTTAGCGGGGAAAAGTGGAATAAGAAAAAATATAAGGAAGATTTCTGTATTTTACATTAAGAGTTCAATTTTCTCCCCTACGGGAGATTCTCAGGGGGTATTTGTGGAATAACCCGGCGGTGGGAATTATTTTTTGTTGAACTAGGAGTCGGGAATAAATTGGTAAATGCCACACAATGCGTTATGTCGCTGCAGATAGATAAATAGATAGAAAACTATTTATTGCACAACTAAAAGTACTGTACATAGGCGAACTTAATGCTAGATATCATTCCCTGCCAGCTAACCTTTGTGTTATATGGAAAACAGTCTTGAGGTAGTGCATGAATAATACGCATATACCATACCTATATATTGTCATACTAAAAAAATACGCTTGTAACTTTTCCCTTCCCTATGAAGGATTCCCTATGAAGGACATACTAAATATAGATATATATATCAGATACATACACGATGCTTTAAGGATACCTATGTAGTCAGATGCACGTCGAAATATAAAATTTGGCATATACCCTCGTTTTGTGATTGTATTCCATGTGTGGTTTGCAAGTCCATCGCCGCTTATTGGAACACTAACTGATGGTATATGCGTTTGAATTTTCAATTCTAGGGCATGTCGGTTATCCTCACGATGTTATGTTGCACCGTTTTGATGTGTTATGAAAAAATCAATGAAAAAATCAATTTGGGCACAACAGAACTGGGTTCAAACCCATGACCTCCATGATGAGGCTAACACGAATCTTACAAAATGTATCTTCTCCGATGCAATACCAAAACGCGCCGCGCCGTTCGGCTTGGAAATGAATCTAATTCATATAACTTTTTTACGTTGCAGTGCCGCAACGCAACGGACCGTATGACTTGGCTTTTAGTTCATCCTGAAATACATACTTAGGCGAAGTCCCTGACCAAAAATACTGTACATATTTAAAGCTTAACTTGATAGCTAAGTCAGTATAAGTTTAGTGGCGGCAATCACACAACATAGTGCAAACTTATCAATGATCTGATCACACTGTATGCAAATCGTACGTTTCAAAGGACCACCTCACCATTTATGGCACTTCGGCTACTGTTTGTTAAGTAGGTAGTCATGTTTATATTAGCGTATTCACCTGCTCATTAAAGATTTGCGTCTTGCTTAGTGGGTATGAGGTAGGTACCTAGTGCCGCTGATGCTGATACATGTAGTATAAGCATCAGCGGCATAAGCACCGAAGACAATGGTTTTGTCGAAAGAGTAGATAAACAGTAGATTGTTCAACAAAAAAATTGTCGACGGATGGCAAAGAAACGCTAGTGCAGCAGAGTAGGTCGTTTTCGGTTCCATAAAAAAAATGATCTTTTTTATATTAATTATAAATTTTAATAAATTTTTAGTAAGACATTATTTCTAAAATATTATATCGAAAAGCCGAGTCTTTGCAAGGCTCACATTGTTTTTAGAATAATGACTAATTTTTATTTTTAGTAGGTAAAAATACCTTAAAGGCTAATGAATGCCGCCTACGCTTAGCTAAAATGACACACATACTCGTATAGAGCATGAGAAGTAAATAATAATTTATTTATCTCTAGTATTTTATTTAGGTATGTATATATGAATACAATTACATTCTTATAATTCATTGTACACAGAAATATAAAACAAAATATTAGGTGAAGCATGTACAAAGGCGAGCTTAACCCTAAAAAGAGTTTTCTTCCAGCAAACCTTTGAGGAGAGATAGAGAAGTGTAGAATGTTATAAAATATACATTCTATAATAGCTTTACATAATTTTACACCGCCGTCTTTAGATTCCAATTTATCCTGTCCATCCAAAGGTTGTCTAGAAAATATCACTTTCAGCAATAAGACCGCCCATTATACCTTGAATGTTTATAAATTCATATGATTTTGTATTTTTATATGAAAAAAACTGCACCACATAACTGTGTAGAGTTTGTCTATCTACATAGTTTGCAAACTTTCGCAATTAGTAAACACGTTTTGTACAGATCTTTATCTCGTTTACTTTTTCATTATTTCTCGACCTTTTTCATTATCGACCGTGTTGCAAAAGCCGTAGTGAGTATTGGCATATATACTGGGCATATATTTTATGCCCAGTTCCTACTTTAGACCTGTATTCAACGGTCAACGGAATGGAGAAGTTACATTCTCATTGACAACTGTCAAAGAAGCTTGACGGGTCCAGATTCAGCTTGTAATTAGGGTAAGATAATAAATACTAAATTGGAAGGTAGTTATACACATAGTAACGTACTTTGGATATGTCTCTGACTCCCCTAGAAATTTTCAGGAAAGTAAATCAAAGCTTTTTCATTTTTTTTGTAAACGTTTGTCAAAAGTAAATCAAAGCTTTTTTGTAAACTTGTCGATTTTGTAGACCTATCGTGGTGCGCGTTGAAGTCTTATGTATGGAAATGTCGAACTTGCATTAAAATATGTACTACTGTAAATAAGTTTATATATAACCTCTCATATTTTTTAATTCGCGAAGGTATATTGTATGTGTTTTGTTTGTTGGTCCATTATTTTTCTCTGAACAGCTTTATCGAATTTAATACGTTTTTTTGCAATCGTTGTGTATGACTTCATGGAAGATTCTCATCTGTAGCGTCAGTTTTTGGTTTAATCAAAATCATCCGCTTGAAGTCCATAGATGGATGCCTTCTTCATAGAATTCGGAAACTATCGTCAATGACCTCCTAAGTTAATTGCTATTTGCCACTTTCATAAATGTTTACCAATTATACTTTTTATAACAAACTCCCAAGAAATATACAAAAATTGACAATTTACAAATTTAAAAACGTGATTAAACAAAAACTTTATAAAAAGGCATACTATAAAATATCTGATTATCAAGATATCTTGGGATTAAAAATGCTCCAACTGGGACCTATTGTTTTGTAAAAGGATAATTAAAAAGAATAACCGGCCTTGTTGCTTGCCTTTCTTTCCTGGCTTGGTCGCGGAACAACAGGCAGTAGATACCCGACGTTTCAAAATGATCCTTGTATTGAATGAATAAATGAATTTTGACTTTGGCTAAATCGACGGCATTACAACAGTTTTTCTTCGATTTACTGACGTTTCGAAGATATTCAGAAGCACTTTATTATGCGACCCGCGAACTGTATTCGTCGGTAACTACTATAGTTTTCATTCAGGAATCTCTCTATACAGCGCAGCTCCGACATAGTCAGTACTGAGTCATATTTAACCAACAGGTTATAAATGTTATAGCTACCTAGCTAAGGTATGATCTGTGTCACAGTTGTAAGGTCGACCGATTCGCAAATGACCTAAGGGTTACAGGCCAAGGCTCGAGAAAAACTCACTTTGCTACAGTTTACAACTACTAAAGTCTGCTTATGCTGTTTTAAATCCCATCAGTAGTTTATGGGAATGGTAATGGTAATCCTCAGTGGTGTCGGTACACCACTGAGGATTACCATTAGGTTACTCCTATTCTATAGAATCATATAGTAGAAACGTCAACTACGTGAATTTACGCCAATTCTTCGTGAAAAAGCTTAGAAGAATCAGGCTCTGATTAGTTTTTTAGTCAAACTTTCAATCATCTTTAATGTGATTCTATAGGCCTCAAACCAAGCCTACGACTCGCGACCAAGGTAAAAATCAAGCAACAAACATAGCTTTTTTGATGATCCTCCATTGTGGTAATCTGTTGAAAACGATAAACGCAATCTATACGATGGCGACGATGGACTTTTGAAATTGTTACTTACCTACAAGCTATATTCATATAAGCAGGCCTTATAGAGTCGAGTATATGAAGCCCATTCATGAAGCATAAAAAAAAATGTTCCATAACATTGTACCATGCCTTGACAGGTCTAGGCCTATTTCTCAATCCGCCACTCACCATTCCTAATACGACAATGTCAGGTGCATACTATCTATACGACGTCGAACCAACTAGTTAAGCTACGCCATTTTAAACTTTCATCTTTTGGCATAGAACTCTGTGTAGTTTCGAGAATTGCCAAGATGCTGTGCTTGATTTTAGCACGTTCGCAAAAGCTTACAATCAACAGCTCTTGAATGTATCTCTATAAAAGCTAACAAAAATGAGCACGACCATAAATGTGTACAGCATCGACCTATTTGTACGACAAAACATGGCGAGTGTCACGTACGTAGGTACTAATTTCACGGGCGCGGGGCGAGGCGTCAGGTTTGATTCTTGATTTCAGCGTGGGAAATAAATCCAAATCAGCATACATTTGGGCGAATAATCTTACTATCTTATCTTAACAAATATGGCTGCCATGATCTTGTTAGAGAACAAGAGCATATTGTAGATAAATTGAAATAATAAAATATTTATCGTATCATAAGAAATTGGCTCGTGGAATTATCAAGCATAATTCCAAATAATTTTCAGTAATTGCCGTTTTGTATGGGAAAATAAGTATAATCCGATTGAGCTTCTTTATTTTATTGATCGGCCACAAATTTTGCTTTTAATTCGTTATTATCAACCTTCTTCGTTTACGATATGAAAAATTTCCTGAACCTAAGCGATTGAATCAATAAAGCGAGTTTTCTTAGAACCTATGGCTGCAAATGTAAAGAAATGGAGAAAAAAATCAAAACCCAAATAACAAATTAACAACGATTTTTGAAAAAAGAACACCATGCTTATTAAAAAAAAACAAATTAATAACTGTTTTTGAAAAAATTAAACCATGCTTATTAAAAAAAGTTTATTTGAATTCAGAATACATTGTCTAACCGCTAATACCATAGAGGAACTAACCACTACGTTTAGCTGATACCTATATCAGTTCAAAGTGGCCAGTTCGAAAAAATATATAGTATTGTTCTGTGGAAGGTTTTAATCCATTTTTTTACCTCTGTGGAAGGTAAAGGGCATTATGTTAGTGCGTAAGTAGCGTCAAGACAGTTGAGCGACGCGACGTCACAAATCACATGAAGTATGTAGGTGAGGGTTATAGATTTCTCACACTACTTAGGACTTAGAGGTCTACCTAGACCTAGGGCTAACTAGGTACCCCGCTAAGCGCCGCCCGCTGAGAAAACTGTGTGATGCAGTTTGCACCGGGGAACATAGCTACTTGTTAGACTCCTTTGGTACCTATCTATCTAGCTAGAGAGCATAATTATAGGTAGGTACTTTGGCAATACTTTTACCCGACTGCAGAGGGTTAATATTTATGGCGCGTATGTATGTGCGTGTGATTCTTTAGTACCGATTTTGATGAATGCAGTATCGTTAGACGGACTATGATCCCGAGAGTGATTAGGCCACATAATATACTTTTAAGAGTTTTATTACGACTAAGTATACCACGTACTTTACTTTTCTCCAGCTTAGGTTTTTTTTGTTCGTTTAGAGGTCCTTCCTCATGAGCACTGCCCGCAACCACGCTCGACGGTCGTAAATATCCTATAATGATATACTAAACCAAAATAATTTCAATTCTAGATAATAAAAAACAACATGACGGACAGCCACCAGGTACAATAATGTATGTATGTATATTATAATATCTGTGGTTATGTCAAAACTTACCCATATGGGTATCAAAAGCTAGATCTTGATAAGACGAGCTCAATAATATAGGTAAGTATTATATTTTAAAGGGAAATAAGATAAAGTGTCTTTCACCAGCCGCAATATTGTTTTACATAGGTATGATAAAAAATATTCATGCTTCCCAATTTCCCAACCCTATATAAGCCGATATAAAAAAAACCATCCTTTAGAACACACAGTCTATTTTTTATTTTTCTTATTGAATCTGCTTGTTCAATGTATATCATTATACCTATCTATTTACCTGTTTTTTTTTGTATATTACAAAGTCTTGACTCCAATGGATGCCTTGTATCATGGTTACCAGAAACTACGAGTACTATGGTGCCACAGCACCGAAACCCGGAACAAATATCTGCAGTACGTGCAAACATTTGTCCCGCAGCGGGAATCGAACCAGCACTCTTGCATTAAATGACATATTTTACAGATAACTATCTTAATGGCTTCCGAGAGAATGTAATTGATAACTTCTATTCCTCTCAATAAAAACTTTAACACCTTCAGTTCCAGCTAATTAATACTTTGTTACTCATTAATTAGCAGTTAAATGCGGATAATACATTAGTACGAAGGTGCAGAAGCGCTCATCTTTTTTAGGTCGCTTCTACATTTATGGAGGACCTAGGTAACATTGAAGTCACACATACACTTCTTGATTATTTTTATTATTATTATTAATAAATAATTCAGAACATTTTCACACAGCATCATCTAGCCCCAAACTAAGCAGAGCTTGTATTATGGGAACTACATGGCTGATATACTACTTATATACATTTTTTTTTGTAAATCCATACATATTCACTTTGGTACCTACCTGCATTGCACGTAGGGCTAGGTAGACCAATAACTAATAAAAATATCAACCTAATTAGGCCGACAGTCAAGATTTCTAACAATGTTTTCGACCGAGCATATCCCGATATGGCATTAAATATAACTTGTCGTAATTAACTGCCTAGTGAGACACCGGGAGTGGATTTAGAAGATAGATACAAGGGTCAATAAATATTTTATAGTTAGGTACCTTCATACCTGAAAAATGGAGACCATTTTGTACCTGTTATAACCTACAGGTCGAGCTACCGACGTCCGTCGGCATTCCCAAAAAGCTGGCGAAAGCAAAATGGTAAAACCCCCGTTGTGTTTTCAACTGTCTATTGCAGCGCCGCCCTCTAGAAAACAATAAACCTAAGGTCGACAGATAAAATAACACACAAAAAAACAATCTCTTATGTCAATACATATTATGCGATACTGACATTGCGTTTAAAAACAATGAAACAACTTCTTACCTTATGGTAACATCCATCCACCTTCCGTAGCGGGTCGGTTAGGTTTTTTTTATTAACTTTTCGTAGCTTTTATTTCACTGCAGCGCGGCAGCACCGTGACAGACCTATTGTAATCGCCATAACAGTCGGTTACTCTCCGTTTTAAAAAAATATTCCATGCATATTACCTACAGGTTTTAAGAAGAGAATTTCTCAGATTTTCTCCCAAGGTTACCCTAGGACAAAAGCCCTAGGCCGGTCTCTGTGCGTATACCAGCTTATATGGTAACTTACACACATAACCAACATTAGGTATCTCGCTGAGTTTTTTTTGATCAAATAAATACGATCTTGACACTTCTAAATATTGATACTGAAAGCTAAACCCTAAGATAGGAAGGTCGATCTATGGTGTTAACATGGGTTTAATAATTGGTAGGTACGAGTATTAAATAAAACCTTATTTAATACATACATGTTAAGGACTGACGAAAAATTTGGTTGTAGAGATCTTCTACGAAAACAATTGGTCTTAGCTCTGTATCCGCAAAGTACGTAGTAAATACAATGATTAAAAAATCTCTTTGTATACAAATGTTGCCAGCTTTAATCTTACAAGTACTGTAAGATACTATTCCGAGGCAACAGTCTGTCGTACTGTTGCCTCGGAATAGCGTTCCCTCTCTATCTGACATTTGAGAAATAAAAAGGAAGAGAGAAGATACCGCTTACCGAGGTTATGTAGAATCTGCGCTCCACTGTAGCAGTTTTACATAAAAACCAAAGTGACTTAAAGATATGCAAATATTCGCTATATAAGTACTAGCTTCTACCCACGGCTTCACCCGCGTCTTACTCGGAAAAGTAATAAGTAAAAGTAAAAGTAGTTTAAGTAGTCAAAAGTAGCATATGTGTTATTCTGATGTATAATCTATATTATTCTAAAGTTTCATCAAAATCCGTTCAGTAGTTTTTGCGTGAAAGAGTAACAAACATCTATCCTCACAAACTTTCACGTTTATAATATTAGTAGGATAGGATGTAATTTTCTAGACGATGTCGTATTCGACAAGGTTTGCAACTTGCAACGCAGAATTAGCCATTTAAATAATGTCCTCACAGTATCAAGTTATTTTCATGATTTACGATGCAGCAGGCCCGTAGCTCGTACTTGTGAGCCGAACCGAGGAAAGCATTCTTGTTTCCAAAATAAGTTGCAAATGCTCCGTAAAAAGGACCACACGAGTTCATCCGCATTTGTCTGACCAAATTCGGTCGAGAGTTTGTGCAAGTCCGAATAAAAAGAATGTTGGGAATTTTAGGGTTCCTCTTTTATATTTTTTTTTGAGGAATACGGCCGGGCTGCCCTATTGACAAGTAAGCGATCATCCGCTATCTATTGACAACTGCAATTATACTTGAACAACAGTTTATCATACAAAAGACATCAACGCACTCCACGCAGACTGTTAACTAAACTGACATGTTTTTACGACATATGTAACAAACTCCACGTTAAGTATATAGGTAGATACTTCCGTAGTAGGTACTATAATTAGGCCTGAAAAAAGAGACGTTCGTTTTTTTTTAAAAAAGCAAATGTTTCCACGGAACCATGCCTTCTCTACGCTGAAAATCAGCGATGTACTTTACTGCAACACTAGGCTGAGCATGGGCCTTTTTTTGACGGACAGCACACAACTATAATGCTCTATCTATGATATTTTCATCTATGCTGGTCATTTTCACACAGCATCATCTAGCCCCAAACTAAGCAGAGCTTGTATATTATGGGAAGTACATGACTGATACTTACACTTATATACTTTTTTTTGTAAATACATATTACACATAGAAAAACACCCAGACCCGAATCCTATTATTTAAATATTTGCAGATCTTACAAACATTTGTCCCGTGACAGGAATCGAACCCTTCTGCGTCTCAGGCGGACCTTCGCCCACTGCACCACAGAGGTCGTCAAATGCTGATAAGTTGTACCTAGCTGTGTAAGGTTTGGCTTAAAATAAACTTTAACTTTACGGAACCTTTAGCATATCGTTGCACCCACCCATAACTAGTTATTTTAGTTGAAAAAACGCGTTCTGCCCACGGTTCGCCCGCGCGTTTTGCACAGCCACAAAAATGTCGCACCCGATCCGCTGCAGGCATGATGTCAGAATATACGACCTTGCTTAATTGCTTTATACCTACCTACGAAGAATAATAAAAGACACACTAACCACCTTACATGTGGAACTAGAATATGAGCGCGTCTGATGTTCTTCACGCACCGTTAATTTGATAGATAGATATCTTCAGGCACGGCCATCTTTATCGCACTTTAGAGAAAAAAGTAAATTATAATAATGATGTAAGTATTATAATTTTCACAGTGCTTAGACTAAGAAATGTAGTACGGCGTAGTGTTCAATATTCGGTTAGACGGAAAGGTAGGATTTACTTTGAATCAAAAACTCCCTAGAAAATATCTAGGAATGATGATGCTTGATCAGATGACCTGGGATCAAGTATGATTATACTATCTAGCAATACGATAGGAAGAAAGCATTTATTTGAGAACAAATCATTATATTGGTTTGCTGGAATAAAAATCTTATTAGGGTTAAACTCGCCTTTGTACATGTGCTACTATATGTAGCTAAATATTTAAATAATTAATGCTAATAAAGTAAGTACTTAGGTATAGTAGATAGATAGATAGATAGAAAATACTTTATTGTACACCAAATAACATATCAGCTTAGTTAAGTACTATCAACTTTAACAATGTTGTACAATGGGCGGTCTTATCGCTAAATAGCGATCTCTACCAGACAATATTTGGATGGAACGGACTGTAAGAAAGTTTAAAAGGGGTTTAATTGGTGTACTTCCCACATATTATGAATATATTATAATAAACATAATTTATTGTATACAATATACCTACAAATTTACATATTATATACGTCATAACTTTTGTATGATCCAAAACATAGATAAACCAGAAACTTAGCGATCTTAGTTTTTAGTCATCTCGTCAGAATATAGCTAATTTTCTAGGTAAAGCGTGATTCGTGTCAACTTGTTTCTAAACTCGATTTGTAATTATTTTTTCCTTTAATGACTCACTTGGGCTGATTGCCAAGTTTAGTACGAATACATGGAATTTTTGTTATGTACCTAGATCTCATGGGTTTGATGCAAAATCAAGGACAAACAAAACAAGGTTACCTACTTTGTACCAACTGAAAACAAAATAATACAAAATTTTATTTTGGAATTCAGGTACAATAAATAAGAGGTTTTAGGTTGCGAAAAAGAGTCTTCCACTAAAACCTGTCTACCGATACAGGTATACAAATACCTGAACCATATGTATATAACCATATACTGAACTATAAACATTTTCAATAACAATTGCTCGAACCAACTCTCTTCACAGAGAAAGAATAGGAAAATCAAGGAACTGCATGTCACTGGCCGATCAAGGTCAGACATTTAGTTATTTTTTTGATACATGTTTAATATTTTGAAAAATTTAACCTCGGTAGGAACGGAACCCACGATCTTCCGACCACGAACTAAATCACGAGATCCATACCAATCGGTCGTAACTCTTAAGATGTTTCGGCTCGAAGCTTGAAGGTTTCGATGGGGTTTAACACTTAAAAATCCAAGTAACATTTTAACAAATTTATTTCTCAAAAATCCAGAGAAAACAGATTTTAATTTCCTCAAAATTTCAAATGTTTCCTAAGAACAACATTTTGAAAACAAAAGGACGTACCGACATTCGTATTAATAAGCATGTTGTTTATTAATAAGGAAGGCTATACCTACCTTATATCGTTCGTAGGCCTACCTATTTCACTGGTGGGCCATGTCAGAGGATAGAAAGCCCCGACATGGCACTTACCTAATGCTCATAAAACTTATAAATAAGTTACCTAGGTAAGTATTCAACTTTTGAAACTAACATGGTAAGACCATAATTTTACTAATATTATGTTCCTCCCGTGATCGTGCAACCGTGCCGAAATATCGAGGCACATTCAATTTCAAACTCATAAATCATTTATTAAAAATTAAATTACCTATTTATAGATAGACAGATAAATAGAAGGTAGAAAATTCTTCATTGCACACTAAATATTTCAACTGAAATAAATATTTAAGCTGTCTATAGATCGTTTACAACGGTCTTTAGATAGCTATCTGTTTCATCTGTATTTTTGGTATATACCAACTTGTACATAGTTGTATGATTAAAAAAAAACTAAAATTTTTGACAACGTTTGTACAATGGGCTGTCTTATCGCGAATTAGCGATCTTTACCAGACAACCAAGTTATTTATGGCTACTTCCCACCACATCCAAGCCCATTGTTCTCGGAAAAGAAAACTTTCATACATTAGTTCCCAACCACATCCACGAGCATACCAAGTTGGAAGACTTTGAAGGTCAAAAAACAATCAACCATTACGATTAGGTACTTGTATATGCTAACTAGGCTGACAATAGCCAGTAGGTAGAGTAGGTACATAGACACTTAGGCTTATCTCATTAACTGCTCAGTTGAAGTAATGATAATAGCACAGGTAAATTGGTCATAAATCGTAATAAATCTGGCCTACTTTATGGGTATCACGACATCTCTTCAGTTAGAGCATGATTAGGTATAAAATTATGTGGGTGTCATATACCTAAGTACTGTACATAGCAGATTTCTGCTGATTATCTAAACTAACACATTTATTATTGTTAGGAAACTATTATCGATTAATAAGTTTTATTATTTTATCGCTAAATCCATTTTGCTAGTGTAATTAGGAGTCAGATTAGATCAATAACTTAAGGCGCAGACAGGTGCCGAGTTAGAACATCAAAGAGTAGCATACAAGTTTCAAACTCGTATACCCATCAGCATACGCAAGTCCGTGTTGATTACGATCCCGCGCTGACAAAAGATAAGAAAAAATCCCACATTTTACACAACAATTTTATCATAGAGTTTTTTTGTGATTTTTCCGCAAATGATATTTTTTTTTGAAATATTTTTTGGTTGTTACAAAAACCTTTTTAGTAAATTTTATTTTTGGTTTCAGCCCCTTAACGTAGTGTGACAAAAATAGGACTAGTGCAGCGACGAACTTATTATTTCTGATAGACAGTCACTCCCAAAGCGATCCAATCGGCTTAGTTTCCAAATACGGACATCGCACACTCAATTTGGCAAGCAATAGTTCAATCAAAACCTCAACAGCCCAAACTCGCTTGAACATGATGGACGGTTTCATGCAACTCTGACAAGTTCACCAAAATAAATATAATTTGCGATTGTAAGTCCACATGTCAGTCTGTCACTTAATCACAAACGTATCACATAATTCAAGCAAACTGTCGTGTGTACCTTATTTGGTGAGAAAGCAATCCGCTTGCCGAATTGGGCATGCGCCGAGACCGCTTGGTTCTATAATGCAATACATGTTTGTTGCATAATTTTGGCATTTTTGCTCAAGAAGTCACTAGGACGATTTTTGTCGATAATCAAAAACGGATAAGGAAAATGGTTCGACCCCAAATTAAAAATAGTATGTTCTCTGTTAGACCTTTTTTGTGAACTCAAATGAACTCTATAACAAAATAAAAACAAAGCGCATTTCTACAGCACTTAGAATTGCAGTCATAAATTGTTTACATGGAAAAAATCTATAAGGGTAAAGATTCCAACGGGCTTCGTAACCATGGCCTTCGGATCAAAAATCAGGAGCTCTAGCCAATACAAGTGGACTTTAACGCAGTTAAGTATATACACAACCTAGTCATATTGTAAAAACGGGAATTTTCACGTACTGCACTATCGGTGAAGGCACCGACTAAGTTTCGACTAATTCCGAGAGTCTTCATCAGGGTGAGTGGTAAAAAAATAAACAACCTAGGTTGTAACCTGCTCTAACTGAAATTTTGTAGAGTTTTTTCTTAGAATATCGATTTATACTTTAATTTTATACTTAGGTACTCGTACGTATTATGAAAATAAATCCCCATAAATTATTTAGTAGCTAATATGCTATTATAGAAGATAGATTGATAGTGGGACAGGGACGTAACTAATACGGACAAAGACTCAGCCTTTTTTTCATCACGGTATCTGCGTATGAAAAATCAAGAAAAAAGGTACAATAAGCGACAAAAATAGATTACCAGTTCCGATTTTAAAACTCAAATATATTTTTGGAACTTGTATTATAATATCTGTGACTTAAGTTAAAAGTATTGGTCTACATTTCAATATTTAAATAAAATATATTTTAAATAATGCTGAACATTTTCACACAGCATCATCTAGCCCCAAACTAAGCCGAGCTTGTATTATGGGAACTACATGACTGATATACTACTTATATAATTTTTTTTCGTAAATACATACATAATATACATAGAAAACACCCAGACCTGAGACAAATATTTGCAGATACAAACATTTGTCCCGTGGCGGGAATTGAACCCGCAACCTTCTGCGTCCCAGGCGGACCTTCGCCCACTGCGCCACAGAGGTCGTCACGGCAAATTTGAAGATTCACCTTGGACCTAAATTGTTTGGTATCATAAATTACCATTTTGACAATCTCGATGGCGAGCCGCATGTAACATGCCAAAAGATAAACAAAATTATGATTATGAAAAAAAAGTACCCAGCTGCGATGTAAGAGGTGTTCGATTCCCTCTGCGGGACAAATGTTTGTATGCTCTGCAGATATTTGTCCCGGGTCTGTATTGTGGTACCACGGTACTCATAATTCTTAATACCCAGGACACAGGGCCTCCTATATCGGGTCAAGACTATGTACTTATGTGACGGTTGGGTGTTTTTCTTGCTTAACCTCAGGAAAAAGAGCATCTGAAAGTATAATAAAAAAAATATGGCCTAAATAATAATAATAATGCTGGACATTTTAACACAGCATCATCTAGCCCCAAACTATATTACTTATATATTACTTATATATTTTTTTTTAGCAAATACATACATATTATACATAGAAAAAACCCAGACCCGAGACAAATATTTGCAGATACAAAAATTTGTCTAAATAACGGAAAGCTCTTAAAAGTCCAACCTCTGTGGCGCTGCGGACGAAGGCCTGCCTGAGACGCAGAAGGTTGTGGGTTCGATTCCCGCCTCGGCACGAATGTTTGTATGATCTGCAAATATTTATCTCGGGTCTGAGTGTTTTCTATGTATGTATTAACAAAAAAGTATATAAGTAGTATATCAGTCATTTAGTTCCCATAATACAAGCTCTGCTTAGTTTGGGGCTAGATGATGCTGTGTGAAAAATGTCCAGCATTATTTAGTCCTATGTGAAATTTCATCCCCCATTTTTCATTACATTTATTTGGGACCACCCTAACCATAAAAACTAGCCATTAAATTCAGTTCACAATTACAACACTACTGTGTATGTTATACATATCTTGCTAATTGTGAACTGAATTTACCTATACACACAAAAAAAACATACCTACAGATGAATTGAGAACCTTCCATTTTGGAGACGATTGGAAACTCAAATTGTTAATCAACTTATGTCGCTGAGCTGACTGTACGTACCTTCCTAACAATACAATCGATGAACTCTCAAAATTAATGATTCGTAACGAAAACTAACGCATTCGTCTTCATGGCAACTCAAGACAATGAGATGCGCGTGGGCAACCTAGTCCTACTGCGAAAGTAACCCGAGAATAATACTATCCTAGAACGAGAACATCACACCACACAATTTAAAAGAAACCTTGTTCTAATGTGCATATAGATTCTTATTTTCATTTCATTTAGTTTATTATTTCCTGACTTTGTACACCTACCAACTTTATCACTTTTCTATCTATCCTCAGAAGTTTGCTGGAAGAGAACTCTTTTTAGGTTTAAGCTCGCCTTTGTCTGCCCCACCTTATATTTAGTTTTAAATATCTGTGTACAATAAATAATTATAAGAAAAAAGTGATCAAGACGTGTCCATCCACGCTATGTTAGGGACACGAAGTGCCTACCTATGAAAATTACCGATGTAGATAATTGCTACTAGCAATGTTATTAGGTTTTTTAGTTATTGGAGGAATTAAACTTTTTTTGTTTTGCCAACCCCTGCGAAAATTTATTTCTGAATCCCTTCTGTTTCCCGGTACCTAGTGCCATCTGCCGACATCACGGGTCCCCGAAAGGCCGATACATTCGCAGACACAAAATAAAGACGCATTTTTTTCAGTTTTATGGTCCTTATTTTCATAGTTAAAGATAATAAAAAATGAATTACAAACGATAATGTTACAGGAACGACTGAAAATGACAATTATGCCCATAGAAAATGATGTAGGTACTTGAAAAATTTACTTTGCGAATATAATATGTAGAAGATTTTGCAGATCAGAAATCCCGATGGAAACCATTATCGTAATAAATTCAAACCAACAGCATTTTATTTAATAACCTAGGTACCTTATTTTTAACCTAGGTATTCATTTAAATTTCAATCCGAATAATATAATAAACGCTAAAATTTGTGAGGATGGATGTTTGTTACTCTTTCATGCAAAAACTACTGAACGGATTTTGATAAACCTTTACAGTAATATAGCTTATACAATGCAGAATATCACATAGGCTACTTTTTATCCGGGTACCACGCGGGCGAAGCCGAGGGCAAAAGCTAGTTATAAATAATACAGATAAAATTATTTATCTTCTCCCGTGGGAAAGCAAAAATGAGTTTTTTTTTTACTTTCCAACTGGGCCCCTCTTTTCTTGTGTACCAACGGACCCCGTAAGACAACAAATAGGTAAGGCACCTACCTATTTGTTGCACAGTATCACACCACGGAAAGTCAATAAAAATTATTCACCTGCCTATGATAAGAATATTTTGATTGGTAACAATTATTTTTTCTTAGAATAAAACTTAATTTTTAGCAGTTTCGTTAGTTTGATAAATAAATAGTCGAAACCGTTCAATCCGTTTTCGAGATTTTTGTGCAGACAAAAGAAAAAAAATAGAAATACCTACGCATGTAGGTATTTCTATTTTTCATTCGGAAAATTGTAAATGAGATATAATCACGGGTTCGATTCTTATGTGCTTGCTGCTTTAGATAATTGTGTTATTGCATTTCGCAGTACCCTCCGTAAAATTATATGGTTCCACTTGAATGAAGAGTCTTTCGCTATGGGATCCCGTGGCAATAAATTGACGAACCCACGTTTCCGGAGGCATTTGCATAATCGACATCATTCCGCACCCACCCACACGTGGGCAAGTGAAATTTATTGGGCAAGTTAACTCTGTCACTAGAACAATACATAGTAGAGTTACTATGTAATAAAATATGTGGGTAGATAGATTGATAGGAACTAGCTAGACAACTAGCTCTCTGGGATCCTAACACAAACGGTTAGCTAGAAAAAGTACTTTGTACACTCGCATCGTCAATTTTTAAACCAAAAATGAAATGGCACGAATAAAACGATAACAATTAAAATTTATTAAAAAATAATAATGTAATAAATAAATCTCAAAAATAGTCTATCTCATAAAACTAATATTAGTATGGCAGTTGCTTAGTTAAATAACTAATTTAGTGAACAAGTCCAACACGATCAAAACTCACAAAATCACTGTCACGCGAAAGTCCTGTCTACGTAGTCGCAGTCGAACTCCGCGAAGAACGAGTCGAATGGAGACAGGGAATCCTCCGCGAACTCCGACGGAGTCTCCCGGTCCAGCTCCGCGGAGAACTCAGACAGTTCCGAGCAAAGCGGCGACGACCAGCGTTCCGGCCTTGACTCCGAGTCAGAACTAGGCTCCTGTAACGCTGAAGACAGAGCCGTGATGTATTTCATCGCGAGTCGCAGAGTCGTGATCTTGGTCAGCTTCTCACAGGGTACCGGCGTTCCCGTGATGGCGGCTGCGGGTACAGCTCGTCGCAAAGCCTCGAACGCGAGGTTTATTTCCCGCATGCGGCTGCGCTCCCGTGCGTTAGCAGTTTTTCTGCGATACTTGCTGAGGGGTTGCGGCGTGCGACGCGCGCGAGGCTCGCGGCTACGCGCGGCGCGCGGCCGCAGCTGGTATGCGTCGTGCTCGGGCATGGAGTGACTCGGCAGTGCAGTGCACACAGGCCCCGCGAGCGAGTGCCGACGCACTGACAGGACAGACACCCCACGCACGCCCGCGCATGGATATCTCAAATACGCTCACTCCGCCCACTTACCCCGCTCCGTTCATGTACAGTTGCGAAGAACTTGCTTCTAAACATGGGAAATCCGTGAGCCAGCTATGTAGTAGTACCTAAGTATCTGTAAGTTCCTTATTCGGTACAGGGAACAGGAACAGGAATAGTTTCCGAGAAATTAATATTTAAAATTTTTTAGGTTAAGTACTGAAAAATCCAGTATGTGACTCACCAATAAATGCATCAATACGCTGCGTTCGACAGTGAACAGTGTCAAAATCAAAGTCAATAAATAGGTTTTTATTCCACCCCCTTTTTTATCTTAATTTGAGCAAGATGGCTTTCTAAATCCCAACCAAAACATTGCGTTCTGCGACTAGCAATATCTAGAAGTAGAATTGTAAGCAAAAACAATAGTAAATTAACTGTTACAGCGACTCTACCATATTTTTTCCTTATTTTCTAGCATTATTGTTATTATTAAATTCTTTATTGCACAAAAAAGGAGTTTAAAAAAGGTGGGCTTAATGCTAAAAGCAGTTACCTGCCAACCTCACAGGTCGGCAGGTAGAATACAAAGAGGGTTGGCGTGCTACCTTAAAATAACAAAAATAAAAAAAAACAGTTATTATACAATATTATACACTATAAAGACACAACAAAAAAATTGAGATAAAATGTTGAAGGTAGGTATATAATATCATTAGATGAAACAGCTGACTATCTATAAACTCTATATTATTAATACATACATAATGCCTAAGTACTTTATATAAGTACATAAATAAATTTAAAATTCATTTAATAATAAATAAATATAATAAAATAATGAATATTGGAAAAGGACAGAAATAATATTATAAGGGATGCGTTTTTTAAAAGGTGTTCGTAAACCAGTCTTTTAAATACAGGTTTACTAGGCGCTCTTTTAATATGATGGGGAGAGAATTTCAGCATTGATTCTCATTTACCCAGCTACCACACTTTATGAGCCACTTAACTAGGCAAGTGTACCTACGCTTACATGAATGAACAGGCTCTACTTACCATAAGTCATTGAGTTTTAAATTATAATTTTGATACTACATTATTTGCATACCTATCGATTCGATTGCCGTTCCAAAGGCAGTCGCCGATGGTTGATTGTTTATTGACCTCCAAAGGGAGCCAGAGTTGTCCTCTATGATATGTATGAAGGCGTGGGTCGCCGTAAAATATCGTGTGTAGGAGGAATGCCCGTAATTTTCGTTGTCTTCCAACTGTGCGATAAAGATTTACGCTATTTTTTTTGTATTCTATCTCACCTTAAGGGGATTTTTGTCTCCACTACTTTTCTCTTTATTTTTTAATCTCTTATCACCTCACCTTCTCAGTCAATATCACATGTATGCAGAAGACCTCCAGCTTTATACCTCTGCCTCTTTTGGATATGACAGTCTGCTCGCGCAACAATCATCTGTAGGATGCCGTTAAATATATACCTGCATACTGTTTGTTTTCTGCCTTCGTAAATTCGATCATGCGAGTAAATTCCGCGTTAAACTAAAAAGGCTCCCCATTCGGGAGCGTAGAAACCTAAGGATTCTTAGTGTTCTCTTTCTCTGTCGAAACAGTCCGGCTCCGGTTTAAGATCGCTACATAAATATATACATATATATATTTCACTCTATATTTATATAAAATAACATGTATCTATTATATAAGTTGATACAAATTGCAGCACGCTTACCGCTAATCACAACAAATTGGATGGGCTGATAGAAAATGCTTTAACTGCTAAAGCATTTTCTCCTCCTATAGTTCACTTTTTATAAAATGTACATAAGGTATTAATAAATAAATAAATACCCGTAGTATAATTTTATTGGGAATTATAATACTTATTTCTTTTTTGTAGGTACATAATAACAGTCACCAAACTTACTTACCTGTTATTTCTCTACGCCGCCATTGAGATCGCTACTGGTCGAATGAGATCTACAAAGTCCACGTGTTTAGTGAAAAAAAAAACTACCTACCATATTGGCGGGAATTTCAGCCATATTGGTATAGATAAATGTTTTACCGACACTCTTGTAAAAAAATAAATAGACCATTGTTAGTGTGTTCCCAGTTAGTTAAATGTGTCAAAAGCTACGGAGCAATGGAACTGCAATGTCAGTTATTGCTATACTTAGACAAAAGGCGTTATTTAGTCGCTATGAAAGAAGAATGCGAAAAGTTTTTGGAAGAGCAAGTGGATAATACGGTAAAGAAGTATCCACCACTTCGATTTCTACTAAAAATTGATGTAATGGACCTTTTAGATGCATTCGCAGACATCGGAATATTTCTAATACAAGAACCATTGAAATGGCAGCGAATGTGTAGCGACATTTTGTTTGCATGTCTTAAATCAACTACGGGAGAGCAGAACCTAACTGTTCATCAAGACCAATGCCTTACTTTGGTAAGATTACAAAGTTTATCAAAACTGCTAGTTCATCCCAACAAACAGTTCTACAGTGGGCTCGTGTTATTTGAAGGCATTCTGATTTCAATATCCAAGCCTACGAGTTACGTCCACCACACGGTATGGTGCTGCCCAGAAGAGTGTGAAGGTAGCGAGGTTATTTTACCCTACATTCCGAAAGCTCCACCGAAATGCTACATTTGCAAAAGTGTTATGTTCGAGAATAGCGGTTTGAGAAGGTGTGGCGAGCAGGTGACAGCCACTTTCATACTGAAGAAGCAATGCCATTCAAAGAACCTCGCAATCAAAGACGACTTGATCCCAAAGTTGACACTCGGTTTGAACTATTCAATACACGCAGTCGTGCTGAAGAAACTAACGACCGTCTGGTCTTTGGAAGAAATTAGACCAGTGTCCGCTCCACTGACATGTCCTGTTTTAAAAGATATTAAGGATTTGTACCAAGCTTGCGATAGTCTGCCGTGGAAGTTTGTTTACTGCCTAGCTTCAAACATTGGTGTCAGCGTGTCGCCCTGCAACTGTTTCATTCACCTCAAGATAAGTCTTCTGATGAGTCTCTGCAGCGTGAAAGCGAGCCTGCTGACCAATTCCGAGATTGTTCACGTATTGGCGGCAGGATACGACACTGGATATGTCGGAAAACTCATGGCAGGTGCCGCTAGGATCGCCGATCGATCTATTTTCTTAGGCACCTGCAATGCATCGGTTTCCACATCACTTTTAGGAAGTTCCGGAGGAGTCTGTGTGATGCCATTGCCACTCCACGTTTATAAACAAAAGCAAATGTGCAGTGTTCTAGCAGCCGTGGAAAGTGGCGAAGTAACCACCGAAACAGCTAAAACCAAGCTTCGTAGCGCTGTCTGGGCTCAAGGGATGGATTTCAAGAAGATTGTACTTTACAACGTAGCGAGCGTTTTCGGAACAGTTTGCCGCGGAGATGTCTGTGAATACCAAGATGAGATTATTGACTTTTACTCTGAACGCGCTATTGAGCCAGTGAAAAGTAGCAGCGAAGAATTACAAACGTTGAGAGGATTGGCGTCGTATATTGACTTGGTAGCCGGGATAGAAGTCTCATTAGACTTTTCGGCTGAGAGTCTGTTGCAGAATTACTTTTTAGCGGCTCGCAAAGAGAGGCCGAGAGCAGTATCTGTGGGCAGCATGAGAACGCTGTTAGCCACTTGCGTGACGTCAGCCAGGTTGTGTCGAAGATCGATCGCAAATATTGATGACGCTGTGCTAGCTATCTGGCTTCACGTGAGCGGCGTTCCAGAGCCGAGGTTCGCTCCTGAAGAATATCTTCAAACTCCTGCAAGTTTAAAGAAACTGCACAAAATGATGAACACTTTCAAAGAATGGCTGGAACAGTTTACCGAAACCGTATTTGTTAACTAATGCTTGTTGCATTGGTCTAAATTCATATTCGTAAAAAAATTACACAAAAGTATAAATCGTTAAATAGTCTTTACCTACCTACAATACCTACCTATACCATAGGCACCTGTAGGTGTGCATAATATACCTATTTCACTGCATCTGCAAATTGTATGGAGGTATAGTGCCACCAACTTATCAGTTAAGTGGAACAATTACCTGCATAAAACATGCTACAAAAAATCTATAATTATGGCAACTACAGAGATAAGTTAGTAGCACTATACCTTCATTACCAAATTCATTATTAGGAAACAAAATATTTAATTATGTTTAAATCGAATTTATTCTGATTGCACATTATTTGACTAGAACACAAAAAATATAAAATTGAGTTAGTAATTTCATAAAAAAAATATTTTAAGAAACACTTAAATCCTATGATAAGTTGACACTTTTAATATCAAAGTATTTTAGTAACCACTGTATACATAAACCAAAAGTATATAAGCAACAATACCTAACCATTCTGTTAAAAAACTAATTAATTTAGCACATAGTATCTTTTAGTGGATTTATAACCACACTAATGTGTTTTTGTGCTAAATTTGTAAGTACTAATTAAATTCAAGTGATGGAAGCACCAAATCTACACTAAATTAGTTACAACATTGTAAGGCACACAACCAGTAGGTAAGTCTTAAGCACCTACAAACATTTTACCCTTTCATCCTACTTTTCATCTAAAAAGCTAAAATCAAATAGTGATTGGTTCAACAAGTTTTTTTGTGAATTCAATTTCTCAGTAATAAGCATGTGGCTCCTTCTTATTTTCAAGCTGTCCTCAATGAGTGATTTGAGCTTATCATCTTCTTCTACCTTCTTCCCCATTTTGATGCAATGGTTGGACACAGATTCTCCGATCTTGAAGTCCTTCTTCTCATATGACACTACACTGTAAGGAAGGCCCAATAAGCTTTCAGCATCTTTCACAATCAGACTTATCGTTGACCATGTACAGTTTGTAAGCTCATCAAGAACATTAGCCAAATCTACTGTCAACTTCTCACTGTGTTCAAATGCGTTTTTGACAATGTCACCAATTTTAGCAAATTCTGTGCTTAGATCCATCAGTTTCAGCACAAAGGGTTGGTGTTTGATCTCGGTTAGAATCCTGCTTCTGAGCTTCAGACAGTCGTAACACACTTTCATTATATCATGGCATTGCCTTTCTTTACCTCTGAGTTCATTCATACTCTTCTTGTAAAACAGGAACACTTTATAGGCATTTGTATAAATTGTTGTGTAATTATATTTGGCAACAAAATTATTGAGATCAGGTGATATAGGTTCATTGCACCTTCTGGTGGCAGACTGCAGTCTGATGGTCACCTGAGACCAAGCACTCTTCAGCTTACAGATTTTATCATTGAGGTCTTCAGCATCTTTGAATATTTTATCAAAACCACCCAGCAGATTGGTTCCTGTAGAATTTTCTCTCAGCCCAGTGATATGTTTCTGGCCAGTTTCTTTCATTTTCTTGAGGATTTCATCTTGAGCTAGCAAGTTGCCTATTCCTTTATCTACTGAATTATGTTTCAGAAGAAGTTGGTTGCCTTCATTTTTCAATGATTCAGCTCTTGCAAATAGCCCTTTTACAAGAGACTCAAACATTTCCATCTGGGTTTGGACAAAATAGAGACCATTCTGATACAAGTTCTGGCTATTTTTGAAGTTGTAAAGAGCTCTTGGATGCTCCAGGCATCTTTGAACTGACTTTGGCACAATACCCTCAACACTGTCAGCCATAAAGGCAGTCTTGCTGAAAAGGGACAGCATGATATCATTTTTTTCAGACCAATATTTTATGAGTAGGTCCTCATTTTCAAGCTCTACATAATTTGTTTGTGATATCAAAATCTGTTCATAAACTGTAATGTTAGTGTCTTTTTGAATCCAGGTTTTAAGGGTGGACACAGTTGTTGTGTTATCAATCTCATAGGCAAGCTCAGAAAAGGTTACTACAGAGAATAATTTAATGATTTTCTTTGACAATATTTCTTCGAGCTGCTCAAAGATAACTATTTTACTGGCTGTTTCTTTTTCTTCTGCAGGTAAATTGAAAGTAACCCTAGAAGGAGCATCTCTCCCTCTAAGTTTAGGATCCCATTCCAAAGCTATTCTCAGCCACTCTTCAATAAATTCTTTGAAAGGTTTAGAAATGTGGTTTTCAGGGAAAATTTCATTTGAGTATTCTATATCTTCATGAAATGTTTCAAAAACACAAATATTTGAGTGAGCTTTCTTTTTCACATGTGGCATCCATTGGACAGGTGCCATGAAAGGAAGAAATGGTCTCTTTCCACAAATCACTTCAAATGCAAGCAGGCCCAATGACCAAAAGTCTACAGAGTTACTGTAAGTTTTACTATAGAGAATTTCTGGAGCCAGATATTGTAATGTTCCAACAAAACTGGCACAGATAGAGTTGGAGTCTATTTCTTTGGCATATCCAAGATCTATAAGTTTGTATGAAACCTTTGCACCTTGTGAATTCATTTGTCCTGCATTGTCAAGAACAGACATCACCACATTTTCCGGTTTCAGATCTCGATGAGTGATTCGGTTTTGGTGAAGGAATTGCATAGCGTTTCTGATGTCACTCAGTATTTGTCTTACTTGTTGCTCCTTTAGGCCGGTGCAGGACTCTGGCTTGTTGAGTAGCTGTCGCAGGTCGCCGCCACTACAGTACTCCATGCAAAGGATCGGGAGTCCTGACGGATTAGCGCGCTGTAAGCCACTCACAAACTCCGGCGGCAATTCTTTCGTACCAACTATATTCGGGTTTTGGCAGCTTTGAAGCATCTCCACCTCTTTGCTCCATCTTTCTTTGTGCTTCGCTGTGAGTTCATCGCCCCATTTACATGTCTTTATTGCGAGTTTTTCTTCGGTGCTTTTATGTTTCCAGAGAACTACAACTCCAAAACTTCCCGACCCTAAAACTCGGTCCTTTGTCCAGTCACCGATAAAAACTATATCGTCCATTTTGAACAAATCAAATAAATTAAATGGGTCACGCACGGGTTTAAATAACAGAGAAAAACTAAACCTGTAACATTATGAAGAAAATAGGAATATGTGTCGAACCGAAATCGCTCGATCTATCAAGAGGATCAAAAAAAATGTAATCAAGAGCAAAAAATCTGTTTACTACAACTTTAACTTCAGATTCTTCCGAATTCGACTACAAAAATCTACTTACAAAGAACTACCAAATTTTGATTGAACTATTGAAGATGAGTTTGACAGACCGACTATTTAGTGGCTAATTATGACAATTGATTGACTGAGTAGCTAGACTTTGACATTAACAACCATGTTGATGGTGAAATGCATACATGTTAAACCAAAGAATACCACCCCTCTACACTTAGCTAAGCAGATTTGTATTGGTACAAAACAGGCTCATCCATCATACAAGGCCAAACAATAGATAATGGTTGTCAAGTGGCCGTCAAATACATATTTTACAGACTGATAATCACTACGTTTGACTGATATGATAAGTCAATATTACAAGGCAGGTACTGTTGATCAGTTTGTTAAAATATGTACAAGTATACTACCTACACCATTGTTATTTGTCTAAGTACCTACCTAGTACCTAAATATTATAAACCCGTAATGGGCCAGCTGTTGCTACATTTATTACACATTTGTTTACACAGTTGCACAATATATAAAATATTATTCTCATTATGAGTGTACGAGGTGTTGCGAATGATCCATTCATTTGATGGCTCCGGCTACTTTGGGTAGCGGTACTTCCCTTGCGCTCACCAGTTGCAGCTTAGGCTGTAGCCCACCAGCCTCAGTTTTTCGACTTGTTTCGAGAGAGCGCTATCGCGCCTTCTACTATAAAAATACTTTTTATTAATTGGAAAATATTATTCCTTAATTGGACATACAATTTTATTGTTTTAAAGACATAAAAAATAATAATATAAAAAAAGGAATAGTAGACTCTTACTGTTGACTGTCTACCTGTAATGATAGAACTACAGGTAGAAAACAGAGTTTGAGTGTATTTGTCAAATTTTATTATTGTACATGTTTTATAATGTCATTTGCTCGAATTCGAGTAAAACAAACTTGAATTTGCTATCTTTAAATATTATAATTCGGCAAATAACTGTATTAATTAGGGTAAATAAATAAGTATTTTATGTTCAGACTCCTTCGTAAGCCCACAAGTTTTCACGGTACGAACAGGTTTGACACATTTATGAATGTACGGCTAAATATGTACATTCCTAAATGTGTCAAGCTTGTATTTAAGTTAAAACCTATGACACATTGCCTATGACACGGCCGTCACACCAAAAATGGCCAAGATTATTTATAAATAAATAAATAATGCTGGACATTTATCGCGGCGAGCGCGGCATACAAAGAGTACTTTCCACGGCTGTACAAGACTAGTCGAGCTTACTAATTGTCTGTGGTATTATTGTGTGTTTTAATTTATAATCTGTTGTGTGTACTGTTTATGGAGCAAAACATTTTTATCTGTGCTGGCTGTGTATATTTGGTTGGATTTGGGGCAGTTTGGGGCCAAAAGTAAAGTACTGAAAATATACGGAAAGGAAATCAAAATAGCATGCCAGTAGTCTGTGCATGTAACTACAAAATAAATAACATAACAGCAATATCTATTATCTCAATAAAATGTTAGACATCAATGCATCGTGTAGGACATGTATGAAAAGTAATGTTATTCTAGTGCACTTGTACGAACCAGTGAACATTGATGAGAACAGCATTATTCAATTAGTTCAGCTACTTTCGGAGTGTGCCGCGGTACAAGTAAGTAGAACGAGCCCCTAAGGCCCTAAAGGGAAAGAGAGTCAGTGCTTGTACAACACGCGCGTAAATACCAACTAATTATTATTGTTGCTAAAACAATGTTACATATAAGTTGCTTAGTGGTCTTGACCTGACAAAGGGTTTAAATCTATAATCATCTTGAACAACAATTCAGGTCATCACAATTATGTTTAAAGGCAGCAGGCAATATAATTAATTGATGATGCAACATACTGGCACTTAAGCTGCATTGACACAATCAAAATCTGTTTGTTAACTTCTTGGTCACTACATGATCATGGCAAAACTGATTATAATAATAATAGAAATAATAAGCCTGAGATTACAAGTGAATAAAGGAAATCTAAATAACAAATAGTCTTCGATGTTTTCACACAGCATTATTTTATCCTGGCCTACTTATTTTAAGTTACGATTTTTTTTTTGGTTTTCAGGTGAAGAAAGATGATGGACTACCTCAAAACCTTTGTGAGGATTGTATTAAGGTGCTTCAACTTTCATACACATTCCGTAGCCAAGCGGCTAGGGCAGAGGAGCAGTTCAAAATACTCCTAAAAGAAAAGATCAAGCAGGAGATCAAAGCGGAAAATGATAATGATGATTCCAATACTTACAATGACTTCTCATTTGATAATGGCCTCAAATCCGAACCCGATGAAAACAAAGAAACCAATGCAAGACTTGATAAAAAAACCTACACATGTTCTACATGCGACAAAAGCTATACAAAAGAGAAGAAATATCTTAAGCATCTAGAGTCCCACAGTTCACAATATGCGTGTGCCTATTGCAACAAGCTATTTCTTAAAGAAACAGCTCTACAGAAACATTTATATAAACATGATGTGAATCGATGCCAAATATGTGGAGATATGTTTACTGATGAGTCTCTTTTATTCCAACATATCGCATCCCACAATGTTGCCACCATCAAGAATGAAAATGATGAACAAAACGACCTGAAACTGACATATCCTTGTGATGATTGTGAGAAGATATTTACTAACACCAGATCTCTATCACAGCATCAAAAAAAACACAAACAGGAAGAACCGCTGAGTTTTACTTGTGATGTTTGCGAGAAAGAGTTTGTATCGAAGGCATTGGTGAAACGGCATTTGAAACTGCATGTTAAAAACAAGCCTTATAAATGCACAATGTGTTCTAGAAGCTATTCAAGATTGGATCAGCTGAAGGTTCATTTGAAGACACATTCAGAGCAGAAGTCTAATGTCTGCCCTTACTGTAAAAAAGGTAAGCTTCCAAACTGCATTAATAAGTAAAAAAATATGCTTGCCTAATCTGTTTTAGCAGAAGAAGCAAAGGTCACGCAGATGCATTGTTTATAAAAACAGAAATTATTGAAAAAAAAACTTTTATACAAAAAAGTTAAATAGGAGACCTTAGTCGTGAATGACAATCTATCATGAACTTGACTATTCATATTGTAAAAACGTTTTTACAATATGGACAATCTATCAGATTTACCCATTATTGAAAACATACAAATTGATTGCAGAAATTACTTTATGATCCTTTATGCGTCGGATATAAATATTAACAGTCAAGCAACCTCTTATAGTTTTATTACCACAAGTAACTAGACAAGAGGATGCATTAGACGATGGAAAACATGTGCAATGGCTGTACAAAAATAGCTTCATGTTTTCCAGACATACAATGCCATCTCATAACTTAAATGTATCTCGATCTAATTTACGAACTCACTGGCGGCGACGCAAGAGGTGCTAGTTAAATTATAAATTATTATTTAAAAGCTATTATAAAATTGACGAAGCTTTGCTGATAAACATTTGTTTTGTGATGTTAACTAATAATCATATTCATATCTGATTTGTTACATTTGTTACCTACCTTAAGTACCTACTTTGTAATTTTGTGTTTGACGTTTCTAAGTACATGTAATATGTCAAAAGATAAATAAAAAATTATGATTATAATTCGATTCCTGTGGTGTGGTTTTTTTTTCAGCAGGTATATGTAAGTGTCTGTTTGGGTGTTAATAAAAAATATGCTTATAATGTTTACAGCATTCATACAGATATGCAGCCTGAAAGACCATATCCGCACTCACACAGGTGAGACACCATATCTGTGCTCGGAGTGTGGCCGGGGCTTTGCAAATAGCTCTAACTTAAGACAGCACATGCTGCGGCACACCGGGCTTAAACCACACGCCTGCAAGCTGTGTCCTAAGACGTTCTGCACTAAAGGTAAATATTTGGTTTTTTACTAGTATGTATTTAGGTGTGTGCTTGAATGTTATTTGGGGGGGTGTGTGAGTGTATTTTGATTTGTATGTCAAAAACAAAACAAACCGGACTCTTGACTGTAACCCCATGATGGACATCTTCAGATCTATACTCAGTATGTAGATCCATGAGGATGCCAAGAGGAATCCTTAAAGGATTGTCAGATTAGATTTTCAGTATATCAGTATTTATTTATTCCAATATTAACAAAAAATATAACGTAAATGGAATGTTACATAAACGATGACATATTACATACACACACACACACAAATCACTTAAAACCATACAAACATAATAAAACAGACAAAACCTATCACAAAATAAACAATAGGTAATAATAGAAAAGGTTTAGTCAAATTATTGTCAGCATAAAATCAATTAATCCTACTAATATTATAAACGTGAAAGTATGTGAGGATAGATGTTTGACGACCGATGTGGCGCGGTGGGCGAAGGTCCGCCTGCGACACAGGAGGTTGCGGGTTCGATTCCCGCCCTGGGACAAATGTTTGTACGATCTGCAAATATTTGTTCCGGTTGTTCTGGGTATTTTCTATGTATAATAAAAAATATCTATCTATGTAATGTATTGTATTAAGTATATCAGTCATCTAGTACCCATAACACAAGCTCTGCTTAGCTTGGGGCTAGATGATGCTGTGTGGATTGTCCAGCATTATTTATTTATTTATTTATTTATCACACAAAAACTACTAAACGAATTTTAATGAAACTTTACAGTAATATAGCTTATACATCAGAATAACACATAGGTTACTTTTTACCCGGGTACCACGCAAGCGAAGCCGTGGGCAGGAGCTAGTAATAGATAAGGTTTAGTCAAATTATTGTCAGCATAAAAAAATCAATTAATAATTAATATAGAATTATCGGCATACAAGTACATAGAGTTTAATCAGACCCAAATAAGCAAATAAATAGTATGTCAACTAAAATTAAATACAAATATGTCAGATGTTTGTTAAGAGGTTGAGAATTTAAAGATCATCATGGGAGTAAAAACTCTTTTCTAGTAGAAAAGATTAAGTTTGACTTAATTATCACAACAGCTGTTAAAATTTCGCGAAGATTGTATTAATGAATCGAACATCGCGAGATTTTAATTCTACTAGTTGCTAATAACGTTAAATTTTATGGAGTATGAAATTAGAGAAATGGAGAAAAATTGAATTGAGTTATTCCAATTTAATTATGTTTTTGCAGGTCAGATGACCGCCCATTTGGTGACTCACACGGGCGCGCATCCGTACGAATGCGATAAATGCGGGGCCGCCTTCACCAAACCCACCTCCCTGAAGAAACACGCCATGATCCACACGGGACAGCGCCCGTACGGATGCGAGACCTGTCTCATGCGGTAAGACCCACAATTTAGATGAAATCTATTGCAAAAAATTTACATTACACCAATCAATTTTGGTAAGCAAGTCTTTTTTGTGTCTCCGATTTACCCCTTAACCACTAAAAGTGGGTATTCCAGACACATTCTGATCGAAAATCTATGTCTCCACTCGAACACTCCGACCCCTAATTACACTAGGAAAATGCGAAATAGAAAATGCCATGGAAATGACAAAATGGCACTTATTTTTCTAGACCCAAGAAAGTCCATAACCTGTCAAACTTAAAAATAGGAAGGTATGCATCGAGAAGTGACCTCCTTTTAAGTTTTTTTCAAGCTTGATAAGCCTGTCAAATTAAGTCATTCTGTGTTACCATTTGGTTAGTGTAACTAGGGGGGCGATCTGTTTTTAAGCATACCAAAGGTATAGTATTATAAAATATGTGCCAAGGGTTAAGGTAAGATATGACACCGGTGGCTGATCACGTCACCGGCCATTTGGTCATACTTTATCAATATTTTGAGGAAGCTTCTGTGCTTCTCGGCGGAGTTAGCCAGGCTTCCATGCATAATGGACCACCTATGAATCAGTATGAGGACTCCCTTAAGGGAGTCCTTGTACATACAAACACCAACATTTCGAGGATTGATTCCAGGTTCACGTGCAAAGATCACTTGAAGCGCCATAACCGCATCCACACGGGCGAGAAACCATATAAATGCAGCCACTGCGACCGCGCGTTCACGCAAAGCAACGACCTGGTCAAGCATATGCGCGCACATCTCGGAGATAACATTTATGAGTGAGTGTACCATATATAGTGATAGCCTGTAACACATACAGGCTATCTTTTTATACATTTTAATAGAGGTATGTAGGTGACTTTTCGAGTTCTAAAACGGATTTCCATGGTCCTTACGTACTTTAATGCATGAAAAACTGTATTTGCAGGTAAATTGGTTCTTAGGCTAGCTTGTTAAGTATCACTTTCGACTAATTCGTTATCCATTTTTCACTGACGTACAGCACCATCTATTACGTTTTAGGGAATTAGCTCAACCTGTCCTAGATAAAAAAAGAAAACACTGTATACATGAACCCTGCTGTGCGATAAAGGCGACTGATATTCCAGGAAAAACAAGAGTATGAAGTGTCTTTAAAAAAAACTAAATAAACAATGTTGAACTAAAAATGTAATCCTCTAACCACTCTAAAGTAAAATTACATGTCTGCCTGGAAATTAATGGGCCGATTTTGAATGAACTTTTACTGAGACACAATAAAAAAAAAATATAACATCTTTTCATTTGTTCCAGTTGCTCAGTTTGCTCAATGCGCTTCAGACTAAAGAGCGAGCTCAAGAATCACTATCCAGTCCATTTCAGCGACGACGGATCCATTAAGGAACTACTTAACAACGCAAATAGCTTAGAACACACACAACCAGACATACCATCCGAGACACAAACAAACAAACCACACATAGATATTCAACCAGACACATATTCACAAACACAGTCAAATCCTAAGCCACATTTACAGCCAAACTTAGACATACAACCAGAAACACATCCACAAACACAGTCAAATCCTAAGCCATATTTACAGCCAAACTTAGACATACAACTAGAAACATATTCACAAACACAGCCAAATCCTAAGCCACATTTACAGCCAAACTTAGACATACAACCAGAAACATATTCACAAACACAGTCAAATCCTAAGCGACATTTACAACCAAACATAAATATTCAATCAGACACATATTCCCAAACTCAGCCAAATCGAAAGCCACTATTACATGGAACTACACTACCACACACACAGGAACACACACAGCCAAACACAGAACCATACATATTACCAAACTTACAGTCACACATACAAACAGACACGCTAGCAAACATGAAGAAAACTAACAAGTTTATGATCACTATCAATCAAGATGGTATGGTGGCTATTAATATTGCACCAGAGACTAGATAATCCCTGCAGGTTCATTAGGTAAAGCAATATTGACGCAACTTACTATTCAGTTTCATTAAGTAAAGCAATATTGGCGCAACTTACCATTCAAGTTCATAAGGTAAAGCAATATTGGCGCAACTTGCCATTCAGGTTCATTAGTTAAAACAATATTGGCGCAAGTTACCATTCAGGTTCATTAGGTAAAGCAATATTGGCGCAACTTACCATTCAGGTTCATTCAGGTAAAGCAACATTCATCACGGCATAGAGATGGGTGACGGTCAGTGGTATTTACATAACAACCAAGTGCTTTCATGTGACTTTACTCCGATGCTAAAGTTGGCCAATAGCTTATGAATTAGACTGACCGTTAAAAACAAATCTACGGATGAAGAGTAACTCCACGCCACGACCTGTTCCTTTAGCTTCTATCGATATTATTAAAGACGAAATATTTTTAATCACATTATTGGACCAATTTATTTTAGATTATAGTAAGTAATAAAGGGCAAAAACTGAAAAAAAATGTATGAACAAACACACATCAAAAAAAGTTTGCGATCATTTTGAAAACTTAACATATTTTTTGATATGTTAAAATATTATTAAATTTACGTAACGAATGGTTTTCTATTTAAAAAAAGGAAAACAAAAAAAGAAGAATAAAAAACCATTTCATTTCTATTGTGTCTATGTATGAAATGAAATTAAATGAATTCCTATGAACAAGCAATTAAAAGAAAAATAAAATATATATTATTCCTTTCCAAAATGTTCACTAACTTTTTTGATGTTGTTATTTCAATTTGACCTTTGAATGATTATAAAACGCGTGTAATGTTTTAAACCTATAAATATTTTAAAGTTAATTTAAATCTTATTTGAATAAGCGAAAGAGTGATACTATATTAAGAATGCTTTGCCTTATTCGCTTGTATGAGAATTATTTTATTCGTATCTGGCAAACCAATATGTAACATAATCTAGTTTTTTAGACGACTTCGATGGCGCATGGCCAGCAGTGACGCAAGAGGTGTGGGTTCGATTCCCTCTGCGGGACAAATGTTCTGGAGATATTTGTTGCTGGTTTTGGTGTAATATTCGTTGGATTTGAAGTTAATCCATAGACAAAGCAACCCTTCCAACTCCTAATATTCATTTCGTCATCAACAACCTGTAGAAGAACACTGCTGGACAATCACGTCCTTTAAAGAGTGTTATGAGGAACGTCCTCCATCCGCTGACTTCCCGCAATCGATCCATAGATCTTTTTTTATCACAGTATTATTCTGAAGCTATAGTTTTAGAAATAATTTTATTCCCTGAAAATGGCGAGAAATGTTTTGGTCCGTTAGCAATTTGTTTTGTCTGTTTTTGTCTATAACTTTATTGAGTTATTATTATAGTCATATGGTCCAAGAGCCCGTGACGATCAGACCTTCGTTATTTTATAAAACCTGAAAGTTTATCTGTCTGTGTAAGGAGTAATATTAGAAATCACCTTATCCATTGACGAGGTTATGAAATATTGATGAATCAAATTATGATGAATTAAGATGATTAATTCATCATTATTTAAGGGTGTCTGATAAGGGTTTGCAACCGTACTAAATGTCTGACAATGGAAGAGGTGATTTCTAATATTACTCCTAATAAAATATATAAAACTGAGCTTTATACTTTGACGAAAATTTGGTGCAATTTTATACACGTTTGCTACCTGTTATCGTTTAAAGTAACCGTGATCCAAACTTCATAGTCGGGGATCGTTTTTATCTATATTAGGGACACACACAGAGAAACTTTCAGGTTTTATAAAATAACGAAGGTCTGATCGTCACGGGCTTTTGCTTTAATAGATATTATTATGCTCGATACTCATGCATATTAAAGAGGCTTCTAAAATTATTTGTTTTGTTACATTTGTGTAGAAAGTGCATGATTTGCTGACGAACGACAGACCTCATTTTTTAAACTTACTGACGACTAAACTAATCAATATTTTTCTAGTGATCAAATTGTTAATTTAAAAAAAAAACTCGTTATATATTTTAAAATTGCATGCATAACTTACTATAAGTTGCATGCAATTTCAATCAATAACATTTTTGTTATAATTTGATGTTAATATAAATGTTTTGTATTGTTTGGATGTTAGTTTAGAAAATGTGGTCTGTTATTTTTCAAGTAATAACGAATTTGCGTACCTTTAAAAGGTGTTTTGGATAATGTTATGTATAAATTTTCTTACTGATATTATTATAGTTTGTTTGCATTTAGTTAGTGTAGTACAATAATTAGTTAAGTAATTAACTACTTGATCACTGATCGAGTTCTAAATGATAAGATCTGTATCACAGTTTTAATATGAGATATAAATACAAAGTCAAAACGTAATTATGTTTATTTTATGTATTTTTTTATTTCACTCAAGACATGAGACGTGGTTAGCAAGAGTTAAGAGCTGTTTCAAGTTATCAATTATCAGCATATGAAAATAAGTTCTGATGCCACCTGTATACTATTCAGAATTGAAATTCCTATAACGGGTGTAACCTAATCAGCGCAAAATGAATATAAAACTTTAATACGAAGGGTGTATATGCATATCCTCAGATCTCGGAACCAAAGAAGATATCTTGAGAAGGCGGGATCTGTGTTCGGAAAAAATTGTTCGTACATTTTATATCCGCATTTGAATCGCGATCGCGGAAACTTATAAAAATGTCCGCTTGTGTGGTGCTGAAACCAAAGAGAAAATCAAATATTTAAGAATAATGGGATCGCATACCACATATGGTTTTTTGTGTAAACATTTTATATGTAAATATGAATGTAATTATATTCCTAAATAATAAATACAAATTACGAGATCTTAATCTTTGTTTCAGAGATTTGTGTGTATATACCTATAAGACTGTTTTTGTAAAGGTTCTGCTTCTGGAAATTCGTTGTTGCAGAAAACATAGGGTTCTGAAAATGCTAGCAGTGAAGGAAAACATCGTAAGGGAAACGGCCTGCCCTTAACCAAAAACTAGGAGGCAGTGCTCCAATGATTAGTGTTCTAACAAGCGGCAATGAGTTTGCAAACTGTCACGTGGAGTGCCAAATCTAATGTTAGGACGTGCGTTTGACTACCTTCTTCTTCGTAACCTCGCGGATCTATGGACTGAGTAAGGTCCTAGGATGTCCATTATGTACATTTCAATCGTGAACGGAATACGGCGAAATATCTTTAGTCAATTTCATCTAAAAATAGAGTTGAAGAAAAATCACATAGGTACACTTAAATAATAATAACGTCCCGTTCAAGTTTCGGGAGCAGTCACACCCTGTATTAGTGGTGGGTCCTCAGCACGTGTGGCATCACTTTTTACACACTTTCTCGAAACGAGGCCTCACTCTTTTCGTTTGGTCGAGCTAACACACCTGCACACCAGCACAGTTGCACAATCGTGCTAGGCGCGAGGCGCGAGCCAAGCTGCAAAGAAAGATCGTGTTGGCTCGCACAATGCGCCTCGCACATAGCACTCCACTCCATTGCTACACCACACAACACGCACAGTGCACACTGTGTTCCCAAGACTACCTCACTCAACTACGTTCAGAAACTGCCTTGCCTCAATTGTGGTACCACAGTGTGCTGGCTCAGTCGTAAAACTGAGCCCCTCGCACGATCCTCGTTTTCAAACAGTGTGCTACCCATGACTACCCTGTATTTCTAGCGGAAATGGGGTATAAAGTTGCTATATGTGTAAGACGTGATGCTATGATTGATGCTGGGATTTGTCTGGCGCCTGTCGTTAGGACAGTTTGTCCTCGTACCTAAATGTGAACTGGAAGTAAATAACGAATAGGTATCTTCCACTTGGTACCATGTTTATATAGATTCTACATTACCCAAGCGGCAATGGGCTGGCCACCTATCACGTGGAATGCTAATTACTTGCAAAACGCGAGCATGTGCCAAATGTAATGTTTGGGCTTGCCTCTGACTACCTCCTACTTGGTATCCTTAAAGATCTATATGGGGAATACAGTTGTGAGCGTGTTTTTTATTTTATCCATACTAGACAAGGTGTCATAGCATTTTTTTTTGATAAATGGGATGATGTTTCCGATTGATTTGCTAAATCTAAGTAAGTACGTAACCTACTTATCCGAAGTGAATAATAATATATACGTAAGTACGTTTTAAAATTTAGTCTAGGTTTAACAAACTAGTGTATTGTGCTATCTTCAGAGGTCTACACTGCACTTTTTTTTTCTCTTTTTTATATTTCTCTTTTGGGATATACTATGTTATGGTTAGCACACATGTACAGGGTATATGTATACCTATATGTTTCCGGACTAAACCGCTGAGCCGTTTGTCATGAAATCTGATATGAACATAGTTTGATGTCTGGAGATGGTCATATGCTACTTTTATCAACATACCACGCGGGCGAAGCTGCGGACAGAATCTAGTTTAACATAAAGTAACCGGAGAGCACCGAGAATAAGCCCTCGTAGCTTTCAAATGCATCTCTACATGCATACATTCAACAGGTCTAACTACGCAGCATCCATCTCGTCTGCGCATACCTCGTGAAGGGCGGGCGGTAGCCCGGGCGTTATCAGTGCGCTGTGAGCAGCCGTGGGCGGCAGCCTTGGTAAGTCTTATATCTGCGTAGATTGTAGAACCGTTAAGACATTCATTTGAGTATTCCTAATAGCAGTAGATAAAATTTGGATGCTTTTTGCCTCAATTTGTGAAGAGTAACTGATTACCAATCAACGATTTGGTAAAAGTCTAGCGATTTAATTGAAAGTTCAAAAGGTAGAGTAATTCGCTTTTGATTGATTATTGATTCCAATTACCGCTCAATTTGACTAACCACACTAGTAATGATAAGCTCCAGATTTTCCTGAGCTTTCGATGAATAATTTAGTTCGATTAACTATAAATGTAGGAACCTAAGTACTTCGTTATAAATGCTATCTTAGATTAAAACTTTAAATATAATCTTCACGACTAAAATATTGATGATGGGCTGTCATAAAAATTATCGATATGCTGGAAAACTGACATCAAAAACATAAATGCCTACATAGTCTTGAGATTGTGTATACTTTCAAAGAGTTTGATCAATAGAGAGCTGAAGATAAGTTATCAGTATCACCCAAATAAGCGACTTTTAAATGTAAAAGTAGTAATACTTATCTTCATAGTAATATTTAATTGAAATGTAAGTAATATGATTAAATCATAGCTGTGGAGTAAAGTTGTAAGAGGTGACACATTAATATGGACAAGGCAACGTAACCAAAATAGGTTTAGACAAAAGTTTACTGAAAATTCTACAGAAAAAAAAGTAATTTACCCTCCCTTTAAATTAAAAAATAGGTAGATACGTATAATAACCAACATTTGTGAATGAATGAATGAAAAATATCTTCCAGACACTCTTTGGATGGAGGGGATTATATATGATTTGGGCTTGTTTTTAGTATGATTATAAACTAAATTATTTTACTTATAATTGGCTATATAACTACAATGAATTAGCAATTTTGTTGTATACTAAGTGATGTCGGTCTTTTTTAATAAATAAAAAAAAGGACATGGAAGAGAGTTTCTCGTCTTGAAGATGTGATTAACGAAAGAAACTTGCTTCGTGTAAACGATGTGACCTACGGTATCCGCACCCTACTACATGGGTGCTTATTGCCTCGCTTTTGAACATTAAAAGTATCCACGTAAACCAAATTTGAAGGCGAGAATACATGATTTAAACAGTAGATAAATAGCGAGTATCATATGACATAATCGTAGGCAAGTTTATGTTTTTGCCTATGAGAATAGTAGGAATATTCCCTTGAATCTGTATTTTTGTAAGTTTTTGTAACAGTAGATAAATAGCGAGTATCATATGACATAATCGTAGGCAAGTTTATGTTTTTGCCTATGAGAATAGTAGGAATATTCCCTTGAATCTGTATTTTTGTAAGTTTTTGTAAGCTTTGCGTATTATAATCATATCTGTGAGTTTTTGTGTAGGTACCTTTTTTTTAATTGAAATGTTTTGTTTACGAGAAATATGGTCACAGACATCTTATAATAAACTAGCTTCTGCCCACGGCTTCGCCCGCGTGGTACCCGGAAAAAAAGTAGTCTATGTGTTATTCAGATATATAAGCTATATTACTGTAAAGTTTCATCAAAATCCAGTAGTTTTTGCGTGAAAGAGTAATAAACATCCATCCTCACAAACTTTCGCGTTTATAATATTAGTAGGATATTTCTATGATATTTATGATGGCAAATAAAGTTGTTTATTACTGAACATTAGGTAGGTACTTTTTGTGAATTTTATACGTTTAATTTGTTTGTGCGAGTACTTGTACATACATCATGGATACATTTCCATATACATACATCCGACCTATTTTCCAAGTAAAGCAAAACTTCGAAGCGCAGGTCCGCTGCAATCGATTAATAAACTTCAGGTAAAATATTGGTTCAGCTTTCAATTTCCGTTCACATCAAAACCAATTCTATTAGGGCAGCGAAGAGCGGTTTTTCCTATAAACATGGTGTTTTTATGGAGATGAAAACAGTCACCAGAAAGGTGACCGTTCGCTGAAAAACAACTTTATGTAGTTTTATTAAAGTTGTATTTTGTCTGTTTTGTTTGTGCGTAGTAGGGGAACAATTTAGTTGATGTTATCGCTGATATAGCGTTTTATTGAGCTAAGGGTCGAATTTTTCGAAGCGTAAAAGTAAAATGGTGGAAATAGTTATTTCAATGTTTTTCTCGGTTTGGTTTATGGAATAATATCATTATAACCACCAAACCGGACGATGCAGAATAGGCCTCCCACCAGATGGTTGGATGAAATCGCGAAAATTGCAGTATGTGTAATACTATTATAGTAATATAATATATGTGTATATTTAAAGGCGATGTTAAAGGGTTTAATTATTTTTAACGATTTTATGTGTACGCAACTATTTATACACAACCTTTGGCGAGTAAAGTCATGGTTATCAACTACGGTTTATCATTAAGGGTATCGCAGGGGATAATGCCGTAGCGCCGTAGTAACGCGTAGTACCGCGTTGTACCGCGTAGTGCCGTAGTATCAAAGTCAAAGTCAAAATTTATTTATTCAATAAAATCACAAGGACCACTTTGAAACGTCGGTTTTTATCTAGGTGCCTGTTCCTCCGCGACCAAGCCAGGAAAGAAAGGCAAGAAAACAAGGCTGGTTATTCTTTTTAATGATCCTTTTACAAAACAATAGGTTCGAGTTGGAGTATCGTAGGATCTCGTAGCTCTTTTAAGAAGGTTCAAGCAAACGTAAAATCTCTCAATCTTATTGCATTAAATTGATGCTGCATCAAAATGTAATCCTACTAATATTATAAACGTGAAAGTTTGTGAGGATGGATGTTTGTTACTCTTTCACGCAAAAACTACAGAACGGATTTTAATGAAACTTATACTTATAATACATCAGAGTAACACAAAGGCTACTCTTTATCCGGGTACCAAGTGGGCGAACCCGTGGGCAGTAAGCCAATAACACCATCATTATTTTAATAGTTTTAATATAATAGTTCTCTGCATTCTAAAGTTGTCTAGAAGAAATTTCTTTCAGCCGCCATTGTGCGTTTCTTTTGTTTTTTGTCCTTTTATTAAGTTTCTGTGTTTTGTACTGTAAAACGGCGCTATGCACAAAAAAGAGTTTATCTATCTATTTATCCATCGGCTATATTATAGCTTTCCTTCACTTCGCCATCAGTTATTTAGGCCAATTATTTTGTCTATCAATATCTATGTACTCAAACAGAGCAAATTATAAGCAATCAGCTTATAATTTGAGCTGTTTGAAATTGTAAGCAACATGTTATGTGGTGTACAATAAAGAGTTATCTATCTATCTACGAGTATCTATGTCTAGATATCATGCCCAGAATTCCCAACTCCATTTCAACATCGATTGAGAGGGCTTTGTCAAAAATTTCAGCCTAATGGTCCGTAATATCGCGAAGAGAGGAATGTCTTCCCCCTGCCTCCCCCTACGCGCACAAAGCTCTAATAACGAGGTCCTGGGAGCTAGAAAGTTTTCCTTTTAGATGCGGCAATAACATACAACTTGCTAGCTCCAACTTAATTGGTATGAGAGCTTTTGAAAGCTTGCATCATAAGGACGTAGGTAGGTACTCAAATATTGTACGATAAGCATCACCCCTCAGGCAAAGATTGAACTATAAATGAGTAAAATAGTATTGTATTATATAACAAGCGGTGTTTTTAGTTATAGGCTATATTTTTGCCTCATACAAATAGATAAAATTGAGCCCAAGTATTTCTGGATTCTAATTATAGTTAGTTTATAATAATAATATTAACTAGAATAATAATAATAGACGTTTTTATGTTTTTTTACTAGAATGTTTTGATGTAAGTAATGTACTTTTGTAGTGTTTTTTTTTATCGAGATTATACAATAAATAAAGTTTCATAATAATAAAATTATTTATTCAGCTTGCAATGTAGGTATACATTGCAAATTTACAATACTTTCCTACTTGCCAAACTAAGTTTGTAAATACTAGTAATCTAGGCAAAAACACATATTAAAGCGATTGATAGAAAACTCTATTATACTAAGAGAAGCAATCATGAAGGTACTTTCACAGATAAGTTTATATACGGGTCTTTATCGCGTTTACTTTATATTTTTTCCAATATTTCGGCTGTTTTGCAAAATCCGTGGTCACGGGTTTTCGGTTTGAAAACTTCTTGATACTTTTTACAGTACAGTCAGCAGTGGCATTAGGTTTACAATTTGAGTTTTTTGATGAACTGAAGCAGAAAAGCTGCATCAGTTTTATAGGAAAGGTAACGCAATTTATTGCAAATAGTTAAGCACCAACCGTAAAGCGGACCTTTAAATGTAGCCCATAATTTTGAAGAAAGATCTACTGGTTCCAGTAATATTATACTGTTGTTCTACTTTTCCTTCCGACTGCTATTATTAATTAACTAGCTTCTGCCCACGGCTTCGCCCGCGTGGTACCCGGATAAAAAGTAGCTTATGTGTTATTCTGATGTATAAGCTACATTACTGTAAAGTTTCATCAAAATCCGTTAAGTAGTTTTTGCTTGAAAGAGTAACAAACATCCATCCTCACAAACTTTCGCGTTTATAATATTAGTAGGATTTATGTCAAAAACCCATCACACAGATTTATAGAAAAAAAATCACATAGGAACGCACGAATTAAAATTTAAAGGTATAAAATAAAAATGCTATCTTTGCTTGTTATAAAACCATTATTTTTTGCAGACTAATGTTTTATTTTTTCAGGTTTTGAAGCATTGTATCATTGATCCTGCAACATCATGCACAATTCTAATGAGCCCGAAGAGCGTAAGTTGTTCCGATGTCATTTATAATTGCACCTTATTTATTATTCACACTTAGAATAACAAAGTTCAAGACTGCCACCTCAACCATGTAGCTCGCAGAAACGTCAACCGCTGGGAAAAAAGGTTCTCGAATGGCGACAACGAATCAGAACCAACCAAAGGTATTATTTTTGAATAGCTTTGAGGTAGGCAGATAGAAAATGGTTTTAGCATTAAGCTCACATTTTGTACAATATTATTTACTAGTTGCTGCCCACGGCTTCGCCCGCGTGGTACTCGGATAAAAAGTACTCTATGTTTTATTCTGATGTATAAGCTATATTTTATTAAAATCCATTCAGTAGTTATTGCGTGAAAGAGTAACAAACATCCTCACAAACTTTCGCGTTTATAATATTAGTAGGATTTATGAAATAAAGAAGTAAATAGATAACCGAACGACGCAGTACAGGTATACCTACCACCTGGGGTCTGGATAAATACCTCACGCTTAATTTTCCTTTCACGCTAACGCAAATTTGTCTGGGTAAAACTTGGCAGCTGTCACGTGACATTTCCACAGCTAATGTCATTTCCATACAATTCAATCTTTCCGCAGGCGTTAACGTCAACAAAAAGTGGTAGTTACGGAAAGTCCGTGGTTGAAGGTGGCCCAAAATATTTTTTGCATTTTGGGGAGGCCTTTGTAGACTTCTACAGGCAATTGATGATGATGAGACACATTACTACCTATAGCTCCCGGTTACTACTTATAGCTCCCGGTTTATATTCATTTTCAGTAAAATCTGTGCGAAATGCTAAGAGATTTCAAAAAGAAGAACTGGTTATGTGACACGTGCTTGACTTCCTCTACGAGGCGCACTGAATCCTTCCATCACACTGGTACTTTCACCATCGGTAACAGGCTCATTTCAGGGCCACTATCAACCTGCTCAGATACCATAGAAGGTAGTAGATCACTCTAATACATGGTGACCAAGAAACACGCCAAGGAGGATGACTAACAAAACAATTGTATTTGAATTGCCTTCTCCGCGTAACTTTTGTTGTGAGCTGCGTTGTCCCGGCAGCCGGCGAGCTAGGGAATCTGATTAATTATCCTGAACATAGAGCTCTATATAGATACTATAGTAGGTATTGTTACTTATATACTGACTGTAGTTAGAATGTAGTCCTTATTCCAGCTTTTGTTTTCAGTCCTTTGTTTCGCTGTGTTTACAATAGAACATCTTTATTTTCACATAAAAAAGCGTAAAATATATCTACTTAAATAACGTAAACAGGCCTAGGACTCGTCAATTTGCTACATTATTTGAAAATATTCTTTAACAAAACCGTCTTCATGAGGTTTATATTATGTTTATCGTTGTAGAGAGGCGATGGTCAACAGTATAGTTTGCTAGAATGCTTGACCTACTTGGAAGCGATAGATAATATGTGTACCTTATTTCTGAGTTGAGTAAGTCGAGTCTGAAAGGCTTTAGAAACTCAACTCTACTTAGAGTAATAGGTACTCGTAAATATGCATGTTACTGGCTGTAGGTTCGTTACGCTCTTTGCAGGCAGTTAGTATTATGAAGTTTTTTTCATGGTTGTCATTCTACAAAATAAACTTTTAACTAATAACCTATAAAGTTTTTTTATAAAACTAAAGTGGCAAATACCATTTGTTGGTAAACGGTCACCGTAGCACCAGAGTAAATTAATCAAGTAATTTTTTTAGGAGTTACTCAGTTCCTCTTCGCAACCACACGATGAAAGCTTCCAGATTTCACAGGACGTGAATCAAATGAAATAAACGAGCTGCAAATCCCTCATAAAGATTGTCTTCACTCCCCGGACCATAAAACGATTACATCGTATCCGGACCACAGAATAAATAAAAGTACCCACCGTCGTTCGATCGACCTTGACCTGTCCTATCCGGATGAGATACGGATTGGGGATCCTGATAAAATGTTGAGATGTCAAATAAGCGTCCCTTTCTTGAGGGAATATACAAAAAAGCCCGGCATCCAATTAAACTTTTGTAACAAATATTTGTCTCAGGTCTGGGTGTTTTCTATGTATATTATGTATGTATTTACAAAAAATGTATATAAGTAGTATATCAGTCATGTAGTTCCCATAATACAAGCTCTGCTTAGTTTGAGGCTAGATTATGGTGTGTGAAAATGTCCAGCATTATTTATTTATTTATTTACTTATTATACTGTAATGCTATGCTATTATTGTTAACTAATCAAATAAATAGTTTCATTTTTATTCCAAAAACTATCGTGAACTATCGGTGAAGGCACCGGTAGTGCAGTACGTGAAAATTCCCGTTTTTACAATATAAATAGTTTAAGTTCATTTTTACGTCTTCATTGAAATTAACAAGCTTTCACAAGTGATATAAAGTAGTAAATTTTAAAGCGGCGATAAGCTTGCAACCTGTCACGTGAAATGCTAACTATGCCAAACGATGGGTATGTGCCAAATAAGTATAATGTTAGGACGTGCCTCTGACTACTCCATACTCGGTACCCTCAAGGATTTTTTTACTGAGCATGGACTTGAGGATGTCATAATGGACAGTTGTGAGCATGTTAGCTTTATTTTCCCTTTAGTTTTGATATTTTAACACAAATGACGCATCTCGGGAGAGAATAAAGTCTTTGTCAGTGGTTTGGATTAGGAATGCTCTGGACTAAGTTTTCCAAGCAAAGGATTTCTCCCACTTTCCATTTGCGATATTGAAATCTTTCAATAATTACTGGCCTTTATTTAAAGGGATTGTAGAATACTATGAATCCAAGTCAAAAATCATTTATTCATTAAAATCACAAGGATCACTTTGAAACATCGGTTTTTATCTACTGCCTGTTCTTCCGCGACCAAGCCAGGAAAGAAAGGCAAGAAAACAAGGCTGGTTATTCTTTTTAATGATACTTTTTCAAAACAATAGGTTTTAGTTAAAGCATTTTCAATCACAAGAGTTTTTTTTCAGCTAAATATTCAGATATTTTATGATATGTTTTATAAGTTTTTGTTTAATTACGTTTTTAAATTTGTTAATTGATAATTTTCGTATACCTATCTCTTGGGAGTTTGTTATACAAGCATACACCTTGCCCTTTAAAATGAAGTCAGTCCAACCTTCATCCAGGTTCAAGTTACGACCTAGTCTGTTTCCTCTCTCTTTGTATTCTCTCTGGAATGAATACCTGTTTGTAGATTCTTTAATATGAGTATAATATGAAAACTACCAACAGGTATTATAAACCACGTACGAGTTTACGTGGTCTGTGTACCGACGAAGTAGGAAAACAGGGTTGGTAATTGGTAAATAACATCTGCTTATAGGTATTTTTATTTTCTAACTTTTGGGCTCACATTCACTACGTCATAAAATAAGAAAGACAATCTGTAGAAGAACGAAAGGCACCAACGTATCTCTCAGAAATAGTAATGGAAAGGCCTTCTAGTTTCTAGCTCGTAATATCGATAATCGCTGGTGATTGAAGTTTCTCGAATGGCGTTCACAAACAGGACGACCCAGTGAAGGGATGCTCAAACTAGTAGGTACTACTGTTCGTTTGTTCTTGGTTGGATGTACGTACCCAGGAAACCTACGTACCAGCCGAGTTCATCAGTGATTTACATAGTGCCCTAAAATTCAACTTTGTACCTACTTACATAGATATTCAAAGCCTTATTTATGATCTCTTGGAAGAAACTAGCTACCCACAACACAGGGAATTCTACTGTGTTATGTACTGTAGAGTTCTAGATAGTAAACCTATCTTATTTGCCAAGTAGGTGATGAAAAAATGGCCCGATGACATATTCGGGGTACATCAAAGGTAGTTGGAGCTGGAGGTGGCTAACCGTTTATCATGGCAAATTTCAGAGGAAACTTATGTATATCCAGCAGCTGACTTCTTTTGATGATGAAGTGATTGCTTCTAAGCGATAAGACCGCCCTTTATACTTTTAGTTATGTAAAGTTTTTGTTATTTGTATATTTTTTTTGTGGTGTACCTTCTATAAAGTATTTTCATTCCACTTTTGGTCTATTTTCAGCTTCAATTCGCTACGTGATCATAACTCCAGAGCTGTCTGATGCGGTGATCCTGCACCTCCGTGATAACTTCTTCGCTGACGAGCCGCTGAATAAAGCAGTGAACCTTTGCAAGAAAGGAGAGGCTCATGCTGAACTGGAGCTTTTATGTTTCGCCACCATGGCCGATGGACTTTCCATCGCTGCTGTGCAGAACGAGCAGGTAATCGAATGTCCCAACTGCTTTTTGCGGGGTTTATGTTTTATATGTGGGTCTACACTACACTAAAGTCAGCAATGCCATAGGCATGTTTCAGTGACAGGTAGTTATGGAAAATTTATATCATAGGCATAAACTTAAGAGCTATGCCTGTATATCTTTTGTCAGTTTGTTTCAAACTTGTTAAAAAAACGATTTTTGATTTATTAGAGCTGTCAAAGTTTAACGCAAATGGGCCAAGCCATAGACATACCCATGGTCCCACAGTTCCAGTGTATAGGTATTAGTGTGAGTTTGTCATCGTCTTCAGTTTATTCATTTATTCTTGTGTAAACAACACATAAATTGATGGTTTTGATACTACAGACTCGGTATGGACTCTTATTGGGGGAATTTGAATGTAAATATCAAATGTCAGACAGAAAAACAGATTCTCTTAATGCCCCCCCCCCCCCCCTTTCACTATTACTTCACATTCTTCATAGCCTTGAGCTCATCAACAAAATAAATGGACGGTCAGTTTGAGTACTGACCGTACATTTATTTTGTTTATAAATAAATCTGTTTTCATAGAATCTTTTATAATCAAATCTAAAAATTAGCCATTGATTATGATGACCAATTCTAAAAAACATAAGTCAAATAGCTTTGATTATGACCTAACTGCCCGTTATTGTGTTGGTAAACATCTCAATTGAGAGATTGAATTATAATCCAAATATTCTAGATTTTGGGGGTTGCCTTGAACGGGATATTATGACCCGGCGATACCGAGCTAGCTCTACAGAACGTCCAGAAATGCGAAGACCCCAGCTACCACAAGATCTTCAACATCCTCTACACCGTCAGCCGCGATCTGGATATCTTCAATGCTTTCAAAGTAAGAATGGTCCAGATAAGCTTTTTCCTTATCTAAAGCCTAAACTTAGTCTTGCATTGATGCTTGTTCATTAAAATGGAGTTAGTTTATATAATACATACTGTTTTGTTAAAATATCCAAATGTTTACGCATTTAATAATTTATTATTATTGTTATTTATAACTAGCTTCTGTCCTCGGCTTCGCCCGCGTGATACTCGGATAAAAAGTAGCCTATGTGTTATTCTGATATATAAGCTATATTACTGTAAAGTTTCATCACAATCCGTTTAGTAGTTTTTGCGTGAAAGAGTAACAAACATCCGTCCTCACAAACTTTCGTGTTTATAATATTACTAGCTGCTGCTCACGACTTCGCCCGCGTGGTACCCGGATAAAAATAGCCTATATGTTATTCTGATGTATAAGCTATATTACTGTAAAGATTCATCACAATCCGTTCAGTAGTTTTTGCGTGAAAGGGTAACAAACATCCACCCTCACAAACTTTCGCGTTTATAATATTAGTAGGATGGGATGGTGATTATCTAATCAAAAATTTAAATTAACAATAATGACTTTTCTTTCCGTCGTAATTTTTCTATTCAAAGTTTATCCTTAAAAGCCCAAGTGTACAGAACGACAAGCAATGTATGGAAACTGAAAATGAATAAAATAGCATACATCTGAGAGTATGAATCGAAAATAACCCTTGCGGCTTCAGGTGGACGTTCTGATGGAATGCCGCATCGTCTCTGTTGACGCGGAGGCGCGCGGGCGTGGCCTGGCCAAAGAGCTCATCACTCGCAGTCTCGAGCTAGCTAGACAACATGGATTCAGGGTAAGTAACCTTTTGCTTAAGATGACCCGAAGGATCGCTTGTAAACGAAGACTATAAATATACATCAAAGTTAAACTTGACTCTATAGTCAAGTATTGCGACGCAAGAGGTGCGTTGGGGGTGGGGTTTCGATTTTACTACTAAAAGCTTGAACTTCCAACGTACATTGATCATAAAACATCAATTAATAATAGTTTACGAGGATTGCTTTACATTAAGTAGTTTATGTGCACTGTTTTACACTAGTTTATTTGCACTGTTTTACAGTTACGAATAACTGTCTTCCACAGCTGTTCAAAGTGGACGCCACCGGGCATTACTCGCAGCGTATCTGCCGCGCGCTCGGCATGACAGAGCTCAAGAGGGTTTGCTATGACGACTACAAAGACGAACTGGGTGAGCCAGTATTCCGAATACCGCCGCCGCACCAAGCGCTCTGCATCATGGTGAAAGAGCTACCGTGACACACTGTCGATGGTTTCACGATTTGCAAGCCGGGGACTTACAACCCTTGCGCGTCACGGTCTATATAAATTACATTACTGTAGTTTGGAATCTATTTCATTGGAAAATAACAGAATATTGGAAATATAGCTAATTTCCACTGTTCTTCGTCGTAATAAACAGTGGCAATAAACCGTATTATAGATTTGTAAGTTTTATGACCTTTCAATAAAGTATTATTGTGAATGACATGAAATAGATTAGACCGGCAAGCCAACATCTTTGTGAGAACAAATATTTGGGAAACAAAAACATTGAGCTAGTTTTTTTTTAGTTTTTTTTCTGTGTTTTGCATTCGTATTCAAAAAAATATAAAGAGTTTGTGGAAATTAATAGTGAAACCTATTGCTAACTGAACATATTACATACATAAATATTTGAGTACATCTGTTTAATCCAAAAAATAGGATTGGATTTTTATCGTATATATTTAATGACTCACATAAAAGTTGTTACCTAAATGTATTAGATGTTAGTAAAATTATGTCCGTATACACTTAAAGATTAAGATTAAGGATTAAAACGAAACCCTAAGCAAAGATTTAAGTGTGTCTTACATATTTTAATAGAAATCTATCATTTAAAACATGCTTAAGTCTTTGTCTGAGCTTAGTGCAGGCGAACATAAATGCTTTGTCCAAACTAGTAAAGTTGCTTCATAAGATAAGTGTCTCTAGTTCTTAAACTGATCCATACCGTATGGACCGTGTTTGATCTTTCCTTCGTCGGGGCGGTGCACCATTAAATATAATCACTGTTATATTATAGGTTTTATTTTATTATCTACAATTACTGATATTACTTAATAACGTAATAATCTACACAATATAGCACTGCACAATGTTGTTCACACGTAGTTCATGAAGAGAAAAAGTAATGGATGGCGGCAGGCCTTTTATAGTCTATGGTCTTTAGACATTCTGCAGTGATGGGATACTTCCTTAGTGCTGTGGTCGTACCAGACCAACAATAAGTTGATTATTTTAAGTTCCCAAGGCTTAATTAAAATGTATTTAGGCCAAAAACTTATACGCCAGTAGCACAAATTGCATTTAAACTAAACTGGCCTATTAAATGTATTGTAAACCGTAATTAAGTGAAATAGGTAGAATTATTGTTCTCGTGGATGTATGAAATTGTTCAATGCATAGATCTGTTTTGTAACAACCAAGTATGTATCTAGTACCTATAAATATAGAGTTATTTATACGGTATGCAAGGGTTCTGTTTATCATTTTAACAATCAAAATAAGTTAAATAACTTTTGCCATTAATAGTTGTATAAAACACATTAAATGTTTCCATATATTCATCATCTATTTTATGAAATTTTGTGGTTATATTTATGTACCTACTTATTCTAACTAAACGATTATCAGATTTTTTATTAGATGCACATACCTAATATAAAATATCGATGTGTGTTAACTTTAAAAAATGTAGTGGAAATGTAACGACTATAAAAATAATACCTACATAAACACGAAAATGTTTTTTTTCTATATAATTACAACCCATAAGATCATAGTAGGTAACATCATTTTGTTAAAACAAATATATATATTATCGCTAGGTACTTATTTTATAGTGAGATATCTGTATCGTGGTAAAGGCGTTTTCTTTTTACCTATTTACTTAATTTTAAAAAAAGAAACGGTAAAAGAAAAATCTTTATTTTTCACAACTATGAAGTACGTACATAGCTGAACTTAATGCTAGATAGCCTTCTCTGCCAGCTAACCTTTGTGTAATATGAAAAACAGTCTTGAGATAGTGCATGAATAACAAGAAAAGTTATATGCTGGAGCTACACTACACCTACGGAGGGACGTACTTACCTACCTATTTTGAATAACGATGTAAGTAAACCGATTTTTTCTGACGAATAGACATATATTTTTTATTCGTAGTAGTTCTTTAGATTAGTATGCTGATTGGTTCTGTTGACCGAGCTACAGGTACATCTTTTTAAAACTATTTCTGTGACTAGAATACACATCGCTACCGACTAGAACGTTAAGTTTCTACCAAACATCTCTACGGTACATTTTAAGCGACATCTAGTTGGAAAATAAGACATCTTGCCACCAACAACACTCCGAAATGATTAGAGGTCTATATCATAGATATGATATGGTTGCAAACAAAATTTACTACAAAATCGCTCGCAATTTTCGCCAAAACTCATGAGTTAACAAAAGTTTCAAATATAAACGCAAAGGTACATACTGGTCAAAAGGTTTTAAAACGATTACCACTGTGATGCGACATCTAGTGACCAATAACAAAACGTTGTTGCTTATTAAACAACAACGTTTGGAAAATGGTGGGAAACTGAGTAACTTTTTTCGGGTGCCGCCGGTGCAGATTTAGTAATATCATAAAGGAACTAACCACTAACGATTAGTTTACCTACTAATATGTGCGAAGTGGCTTTATATTAAAATATTGTGAGTTTGGCTGTGTGTTTGTTTCATGCCCTAACTCGATCCTTATTCCCGATTATAAAAAAAGCTAATCTTTTACCATTTACCTCTGAAATTGCATAAATTAAATTGATATAAAAAATAGCAATTTTTGTGATTGTTTTTAATGGCTTGCATGATTTTCTTGGTCTTGGTGGATTTTGGTGTTTTTATTACTAGAAGTCACTAGGAAGAGCTGCGTTAGACGATAGAAAACACATCGAGGATTTAGATTCGGTAACTTGTTTGGGTTGTAAAGTTGCACCTACTTGGGAATCGACTAGCTGTTTTATATCAACAGAACAGACACATAACAGCACAAAATAGAGCCAAGAATCAATACACTTTATGGCGTATTGTGGTAAAGTTTGTGTACAAATGCTGTGTCAACAGAACGCATAGAAGACAGCAGGGTAATGAAATAACAGGGCGCCGTAGAGGCGGCCAAATAAAAACTGACAAAGATTAATCAGCGAACAGACGTCCTACTTTACTCTGTTTCTATTTTTTTAGACGAAGCAAAGTCAGTTCGAGTGGATGAGGACACGAACATGAAATAACAGAGTACGTTAGATGATACTGATTTGTGATTTTTTTTAAATCAAGTATTAAATTATTTATATTTTTAGTCTTATAGGGTGTAAGTAACTGCTACAAACAAACGACATGCAAGAACGATAAATAACGAATAAAACTTCGCTGATTTGGTGATGTTTAGAGTTTGATATTTGGACACATAAAACTAGGACTCAAGTTCTAAACTATCCAAAGCAAAATTGCGATCTGATGCATCCATACTGAAAATAATTTACATCACAGCGCGTATTTTTATATTTTTTCATGGAGTGACAGTGGGCCTCGATTCTGTAGTACTAACTAAACATAATTTAAACTGTTACTCTCTTTTACTGACAGTGCAAGCAAGAAAGAGATAGCTACAATTTTAGTGCTGTCAAATTAGTCAGATTTAAGTTTTCCATACAAATTTAGTCGTAATTTCAAAACATGCTGACTATAAACACAAAGAAAAGCGGCACCTAAACTGATTTGACAGGAGAAAAGTTCTTGCCATCTCTTTCTTGCATGTACCTACTATCAGTAAAAGAGAGCGACAGTTTAAATTATGTTTAGTTAGTGAAATACAGAATTGGCGCCAGTGTCAAGTAATACAGGCTATAGTCAAAGTCAAAGTCAAAGTCAAAGTCAATAGGTTTTTATTCATTGAAATCATAAGGATCATATAGAAACAGGTATACAGGTGGTTAGCCACCAATTTTACTCGAGTATTCAGTAGGTATTACGATAATCAAACTTCAAGTATCATGTGATTTTTGTCTCGCATCTTTGATGATCTCAGTGCCACGGTCGGCGAGTAGCCCGCTGAAACGCAAGAGGAGCGTGTTGAATTTCTGCTGCAGGACAAATGTTTGTGTACATGTTTGATGTAGTGGTACATTGGTTCTCGTAATTCACGATACAGGGGATCATAGTATATGATCAGGAATATGTATGTGACTGTATATTGTAAAATCACCAGCATCTTGTAGGTATTTTTTGTACGCTAATAGCAGAAGTGGCATTACATGATATTGCCTGGGTGGGTGCCAGGCATTGATTGGGACTCACTGAAAACAATCTAGCTATAGCCTCGGCAAAATGGGAAGATTAATTCTTGCTTTAGATTTAATCCTATCCAAAGCAATTTAAATGTAACTACCGGTACCTAGTAGGAAACCTCTTTTGGGATGTGGAAATATTTTTAAAATTATTCTTCATTATTTGTTACACTTAAATAAAATAAAAATAAATAATGCTGGACATACTCACACAGCATCATCTAGCCCCAAAGTAAGCAGAGCTTGTGTTATGGGAACTACATGATTGATATACTACTTAAATTTTTTTTTTTTGTAAATACATACATATTATACATAGAAAAACACCTAGACCATAGACAAATATTTTCAGATACAAACATTTGTCCCGCGGCGGGAATCGAACCCGCAACCTTCTGCGTCTCGGGCGGGCCTTCGCCCACTGCGCTACAGAGGTTGTCACTTATCGTTTCACTTCAAAATTAGGATGAGCCATTGTGGTGGAAGAATAAGCCAGCCTTGGACACTGTTAAATAGTATAGAATGAAATAATAGTTTTTTGTCTTACTGTGCGTACAAAGATGGAAATGTGTAACAACATTTGCTCTTCCTGGGCATACAATATAATAATGAAATGAAATGAAAGATTATTGAGGAACACAATGTATGTACGTCCTTCAAGTACGTCCTACAAGTACGTCCTACTATAGAAATAATTCTACAAAAACAAATAGGAAACATAATCATCATCATCATCATCATCAGTCTATATTAGTCCACTGCTGGACATAGGCCTCCTCTAATGAGCGCCATAGCGCCCTGTCTTCAGCTTGCCGCATCCAGCATCTGCCTGCAGTACATTAGAAATCTAATCATTAGAATTAGTATAGCTGGAACCAACCAACCCACGTCCAGTGTGAGTGCGGGAACCCACAAAGAATATGACGCACTTGCTCTCCTGCCCTCTGTGCTCCATCACCTGCACCCAGGAATATCTCATCGAGTCAACCCTATACAAAGATCAAAATACATTGGTCCAAAACAAACGAGTCATTGAAACGACATGAATGAATGACATTCAAACCTTGAAAAAAATATATATACTTGATACATAGTTGATAAATTATCTTGTATAAATAAATATTAACCTAGAACATAGGTACTCACCTAGTTAGTCCATTAGTGTTTCCATTTCGGGAGGTGGGTGGAAAAACAAATCTAATTCAAGTACAGAAATAAGGTTTGTTTTACAATCTCCTTGATCTTTTTTCTACCAATTTATGTGCATTAGTTATCTATGTATCTATCTTAACATTTCTGAATAAGATATCAAAGAAAATAATTTGGGAAAACTTGTAATAACGGGCTTTGATAGTCAGGACGTAATCCGGTAGGTTTTTTGCCCTAACTGTAGGATAAAAGGTGGGCACAACTTTTGCTGATTAGCTGATAACTAAGGTCAATATAATATATACGAGTATATAACTGTTCCGTTACTTACTGGCGGATCTACGAACAGCCTAAACCATAACTCCTAGAAGCATGAAACTTGGAGGGTATATTCCTCTTGTGGTTCAGGGGTCCACTAAGAGAGGAATTTGAAAAATTATACCCCTAAGGTGGTGAAAAGGGCTGAAAACCTTTGTATGACAAATCGTATTCCTCGAACATAAATATTATTACTTAAAAACCACATAAATATTCTTCAATCCAAATGATAATAGGTATTTTAATATAATTATCTCCCCAAACTACCCCTCTAAGGGGTTGTAGAGGGTGACCAAGTTTGTATGGGAACTTTTTAACGAGTGGTCCAATTTGCTTGAAACTCGGCATAAATATTATTTAGTACAAATCATAAAAGACAAATACATTTTTTTTTCTAAACTACCCCTCAAATGTCGTGCTAATTTTGTTTAAGAAATGTTTAACGCTTGGTGCAATTTTCTGTAAACTTATTTTGGATACTTAAAATACAAAAGAACTGAATACGTATCAGGGTATTCAAAAAGCCCTTAAGGGTGCAAGGTGCATACCTTATTATTTTTGATGCACCTATCAAATTACCTATCCTACGCGAGTAAAACCGCGGGCATTGGCTAGTTCCTAATGATTGAGTAAGTATTTTAAAAGATTGAGTGCAAGTATTTCTTGTCACCTAGTCGTTTCAATAATAATTTTATCGATACCTACTTTTTTTTTTTTTTAGTTTCATAAGCACAACACATACAGATAAACAATACAAAAAACAGTTTATCCGTAAAAACCGTTACAAACCGTCAAAGACCGTTGAAAAAGGTATGTATTGTTATATTTAATTACTTTGTTTATTAAAAAAACCAACGGCGATGCAGTGTACTTTTAAGTAAATATAAAAAACAATAAATCGCAAGGCTAAGAATAGGTTTCCTCGAGATGTAAGGAGAGAGAAGGAGCCAGCATCTTTGCTGAATACTTTATAAAATCACTAGCTTTTGCCCACGGCTTCGCCCGCGTGGTACCCGGATAAAAAGTAGCCTATGTGTTATTCTGATGTATAAGCTATAATACTGTACAGTTTCATCAAAATCCGTTCAGTAGTTTTTGTGTGAAAGAGTAACAAACATCAATCCTCATAAACTTTCACGTTTATAATATAAAAATAGATAGGATAGTAGGATTTTTCCTGGGTCTGGATGTTGTGGAAGTCCACGTACACGTAGTTGCTGATACCCACGACGTAGAGAACCTTAGTGTTGGGTCAAAACAATGTAGGTATGCGTCTGTTAGGTGCCAAAAAGTGGTTGAATTTCCAAGGTTTGTTCGATTTTACTATCAAGTAAAATCGAACAAACCTATCAAGATTTACTATCTACACTGATATGTAGGTATTATCTAAGTCAAAGTCAAAATTCAAGGATCACTTTGAAATTTCGGTTTTATCTACTGCCTGTGCCTCCGCGACCAAGCCAGGAAAGAAAAGCAAGAAAACAAGTCTGGTTATTCTTTTATTGATACTTTTACAAAAACAATAGATGAAAACAATACTTTTACAAAACCTAGATTCGATAATCTGCTGAATTTAAAATGCACTTTTTTAAGGTGAGTACTTGAGATTGCTACGCGCGGCTGCCATTTCTACGCCCGGACGGAACGCGCCTACGCGTCTACACGGGTCAAAGTTCTAATTGAATTTAATTATACTTCCCATCTGTAACGTAAATTTTCAAACAAAATCATGAGTTATTAATATTTTGAGATACTTAAATAGCATATTTCTTAAGTCTTATCACGGGGCTTGGCCCACGCAAAAATCGTGAAATGATTTGATTAGTTAGCTAATACATTTTCATTGGTATCATTGGTAAAAAAGTCGGTAAAAAGTAAAAAATCTACTTCGGCCTTTCTTGGTCACTGCGCGTGCCTTAGGTGGTTTGGTAACCTGACTAGGGACCTAACCATCAAGTTTTATAGCGAATAAAAGCAAGTCGGTCCCGCTGTGGGATGAATTCAGCTCTAGAGGTTAACCTGTCAAGCATGCGTTCTAAAAAAAAGTTCCGCACTGTCAAGCCTTACGGGGGGTGGCGGGGGGTGGGGGTGGTACGTAGGTCCACCCCAGGGCACCTAAACGCCTAGATCTCAGGAATGACTAGGTTTATAATAAAATATGATCTAGAATCTAGAATAAATAACCTATGGATCTGTATATAGTATATTTGTGATAACATGTTAGATATACTCTAATTTCATCGATAAACTCAAAGAAAGATTTCGCTAAGTGGATAGCAATTTGTAGAAAACAAACTCGTTTCTTCAACTAAATTCAGGCAAAGATGTCAAATCCTGCTCCGCCATTAACAACGCTATGACAACGCCATATCGCCCTCAATCTGTTAGCGGGATTTGACATATTTAACTCAATTGAATTTCTATATTTGCCAGAGATTTCTGCATCTCGGTTGCGGGTTCGATTCCCGCTGCGGGACAAATGTTTGTATGATCAGCATTTATTTGCCTCGGGTCTGAGTGTTTTCTATGTATAATATGTATGTATTTACAAAAAATGTATATAAGTACTATATCAGTCATGTAGTTCCCATAACACAAGCTCTGCTTACTTTAGGGCTAGATGATGCTGTGAGAAAATGTCCAGCATTACTGGATGATAATTATGACGGATCATAATTATTTTTAAAGTACTGCATATTTACCCAGGAAAATTGTTGATTTGAATCCAGCAACGTTTTGGCTCTTGTCAAACCTGACTAACTTGCTACGATATAAGTATAACACCCGTAGCATTTTTTGTTAGCATATGTACTAGAAACTAAACCAAAAGATATTTGAAAAAGTCTCTTAATAAGTACAAGCAAAAAAAAATGCTCATATAAATTCACCAGCTAAACCCTTTTATATCAAGACTGCAAAGCAAGAATGTTTTCCACCCCTTATTTCCCCAAACTGATTCATCGCCGTACACCCTGAAGGTATATAAAGTGGCGGGTTTCCCGGAATCCGGCAGTCCACGAACTGATTTCAGAGAAGGAGGCCGCACCATGGCGCTGGGAAACTTTTTACGTTCCTCGCAAGATCAGAACTTTCCTGTTTGAAAAGGTAAGCTATTCTAAAAGTTTTGGTAAATAGATCACGGCTTTATTAGTAATGTATTGACGAGGTTGAGTTTGAAGAAAGGTTTTTCTTCTATTATAATACTGTGTGGCCATCATTATTGATATAGCATATAGCACACGCTACTCATCAGCCATTCGTAGATGCAGGCCAATTATAATAATTAAGACAAAAATCTTGCTCCAAATGCAGAAGAGCTGTATCGTGTGTTCATGAATTATTTACTGAACTTATCAAATCTTTGGGAAAATCCTAAAAACTGTTAAAAATTCAGAGGTTTCCAATCTAGCACAATCAAAATGAACTACATTATCTGGTAAATTATTCACAAATTCTGCAATATGCACATTCTATTATCAGTAGCTGGGATTTAGGCAAATTATCCTAATTAATTATCTTATAACACATCGTTTATGGAAATGCCTATATTTAACGAAATACTAGACCAAAAAAATTAAGATGTTTTAAATTATAAATTAGCGGCGTATTCCACAATTATGCTTTAATTGTGGAATTATCATAAATTTACGTAGATCCTTTTCTTCAATTGTCGTAAAAAGTTCGAGTTGTCCAAGCATTACCAAACTTATTTCTTAGAGTACCTAAATTATTTATGATACCTATCTCATAATACTGTCATTTCTCATATAATAATTTACCTATGTGAATTGTCATATCGCCTCCGAATACCTGACTCGCAAAAAGGCAAAGAAGGTTTTTATAAGTAACCGCCTTTTTAGTTAGTAACCGCCTTTTTATTGCCTTGAAAATCCCGATTAAAAAAAAATCTTGATGATGACTTTCATGGGGTTTCAGTCATTTGTCCCGCGGCGGGAATCGAACCCGCAACCATCTGCGTCTCAGGCGGGCATTCGCCCACTGCGCAACGGAGGTCGTATGCACCTCTACTCTTTCTCTATTCCATGAGATTTTCATCGCCTTTATGATTCATTTTTCACATGACGTATGGAGTTAATGCATGTCTATAGCGGTGAATATAAAATGACGCAGTATTTTTAAGTGGTATAAATTACCTGCCCACTTACTAGTTACTTAGTGATTTGATAGGTTTTACACTAAGTAAAAGACAAGACCTTTACAGTCGGTAGGTAATATATATTTTAAATTACCTTCTTCATAAACTTTATCTAATTTGATAAAATTACAAATTAGCGTAGTTTTTTGCTAAAAACCATCTCATACTCATACTCATTTATTAACCGTAGGAACAACATCGTACACTTGGTTTTTTCAAATTATTTAATATAAGTCTATAGTATAATAATTCAGGTCAAATCTCTACATAATAAATCACAAGTACAGTGATTTAGGAAGTGTTAGGGTCAAATTACATTCATGTAATTTATAAAAGTATATAGTAACTGATGCAATTCAATTCAATAAAATATAATTTTATATTATATTGCTGCTGTGACAATAGCTCTTTTATTGACAAAATAACGTAAAATAAATTATGTTCATATCAAATCACAAACAACATACACTAAAATTCAAATCCTACTGCTGTTATAAATGCGGTAGTTTGTGAGGATGGATGTTTGTTACTCTTTCACGCAAAAACTACTGAACATATTTTGATGAAACTTTACAGTAATATAGCTTATACATCAGAACAACACAAAGGCTACTTTTTAGCCGTGGGCAGACCACGGCTTCGCCCGCGTGGCTAGTAAATTATATTTATGTCAGATCACAATGTATATCTTATATTATATTATCTTCGGTGTCAATTTCACTAAAGCTTTCTATATAGCTATGTGTACTTGCAAAACGCTGGAATGAGCCAAGCATTATGTTTAGACATACCTCTGAGTACTTGATAAAAGGTATATGCATTGAGTATGTATCTGAGGATGCCCATCACGGGAATACAGTCGTGAGCGTGTTTGTTTTTTATCATTGCTTGTGTTCACCCTCTAGAGCACTGTTTCTCAAACAGTGCTCTAGAGGGTGACCAGGGGGTGGTAAAAGGCTCTAGAAGATATTGGGGACGCCGAGACAGAGTTTTTAAACATAGTTGTTGTGTTTAAAAACTTTGGGGGTGTTGAGGGTATTAACTTGTAAGGTAGGATGTTTCTTCAAATTAAATCCTTTTTATGATGATGTTACTTTATATTGAGCATATATGTGGCTTATTGAATAAAATAATAAATTCGACACGTCGGTCGTCAGTCTCTGTCTGATGGACGGCCAAGTGAGAGGCCCTCCGGACGCAGGGTCGCGAGAGGGACGATTGAACCGGTTTCCTCGTGAGTAGGTAGGTCACCTCCGTTAGTATTTGTTTCACTAAACAGGGGGCTCTAGGATTTTTTTTATTCTCAGAGTGGGCGGAGGGCAAAATAAGTTTGAGAACCTGTGCTCTAGAGTGTCATGTCCTGTCATGACATATTTCCAACGCCTTTCCGTTTTTATATGGTTTTTATGCACACAATAAGATAACAAAAATACTTCTTGTGGGCCTTAAAATTACTAGGTGCATAAACACCATAGATGCATTTATCATGTAGTGTAGATAGATAAACTCTTTATTGTGCAAACACTAATTTATAGTACAAACACAGAAACTTAATAAAAATAACAAAAGAAATGCACAGTGGGCGGTCTTATCGCTGAAAGCGATTTCTTCCAGACAACCTAAGGATGGAGATAACTAATTAAAAGAATGACGGTGTTATTGCCATACTAAAAGTCTGAAGAATAAACATAAAAATACAAATAACGTGTACAACATGCTTAAATTCATTATTGAATTATACAATAATTTTATCACACCGTTAGCACGCGACACACACCTTAGTCATTTTATATTATGTAGCAACACAGCCTATACTTGACCATATCATAGATGTAATAGAAGCGAGACTCCTTCAGAAACTATGCTAGTCTCTTACAGTGGAGATTCGTTTCTGTACGCAAGGATTATTAACTGTTACCTTGGGCATAATAATGCGCTCGCGAAACCTAATCTAGGTTTTATTTCTGTTTCACTTATGTAAATAACTGTAGACGATAACCGTATGTAACGGGGTCAGGTCACAGTATACCATGCCTGTTAGAATTACTTAATTTTAAGGATTATCACACGAGGCGTTATTTCTACGTTTCGTTATAGCAACATTGCATTATCCATTATCCCAGTATTGTTTAGGACAATATATAGTCATTTGAGTGTTAATTGAAGTAATAGTATATATAATAGTACTTAGTAATGACGAAAGTTTGTTCTCATTTCTCACTTTGCTGAGACGATACTTCTGACTCATACAACAAAATATCTTCAGTTTTTACCTACTGTTTGTTGGTGGTATCAGATAATAAATACCTTAAAGTGACGTACAAAGTTAAAAGAATTCCCTGTGTCTTGGGTATCAGAAATCACGAGTAACATGGTGCCACAACCGGCAAAACATGCAAACATTTGTCCCGCAGCGGGAATCGAACTGGCAGCTCTTGTATCGCAGTCGGCTACTCACCCGCTGCACTATCGATAAAATACTATCGCATTCTTTTTGCTGACAATTAGGTAGATACGTAACATTATTTCGGTTTGTACGAACCAGCCCTAACAATTCCAGAAACTTTTGAGCAGCAGAATCCTACTATCCTACTAATATTATATTTACGTGAAAGTTTGTGAGGATGGATGTTTGTTACTCTTTCATGCAAAAACTACTGAACGGATTTTGATGAAACTTTATAGTAATACCTCTATAGCTTATACATCAGAATAACACATAGGCTACTTTTTATCCGGGTACCACGCGGGCGAAGCCGTGGGCAGAGGCTAGTTATTCATGTGCTAGTTATTCGTTAAGCGTTCGCTTAATATTGTGTTTTGTGGCTATGCACCTGTTTTAGTACAGTCAGCGCGATCAGCTGAGTACCCCTCTGGGATTCACACATAAGCAAAATATATGTACATCTGCGCGAACAAAAAAACAACGTGCAGATGTATATTTTGTTTAATTTTCTGTGACAAAAACGGCTTAAGATTATTTTTTATTCTATTTTCATACCCAGAATACATTAGGATACTTAAAATAAATAAATATATCCTAGTTATATTATAGTTAAGCCTATGTTAGGCTAATGAGTAACTTGACCTAGTTTTATAGAACTTTAGTTAGCTGTTACATCTGTATTTTTTGTAAATACCTACCTACTTGTAGTTGTATGAATAAATGTAGTTTTTTAGAACAAAATATAACCAAGAATGTGTCCACTAACATATTTCTTATTGTCTTTATTTAAGGGGAAGACACTTCTTCGATAAATTCATAACTAATGAAAAAAAATCTTAATCTTAAAATTACTATTCTCAATCCAATGACACCCCAGAGGGGATGACGCTCATCGTACCTTCGTTTCCATTTTGACTATTCTCTAACTTACTACCTAGTTTAGTGCTTTTATATGTGTTTTGCGCATTTCTTTTACTGTAATTGACGGTGTGCAATAAAATGTTCATAAAAAGTACAATTTCTGATCATTATTGAGCTATGACTAAAGTTTTTTTTATTGCCGGAGAAAATGATAGATTATGGCATGCAAAGACTATACCTCTATAACTAGTCCTGTAGCGACAGTGTAATGTAGTCTCGGCGTAACGTCTGAACAGCGTTCTCCTCCCTTTAATTTCTCAAAATATGATGTTCCCCCTTAAGGAGGATTTTCAGGGGGGATTTGTGGAATAATCCCATTTATTATTGCTCTGTGGAGTATACCAGGGTTCCCTAAGACAACGGTGCATCGAATAAAGTTGAATATTTTTATTCTGGTCGTTTAGTTTTTATCTGATTGTGGTAGGTACTTAGAAAAATATTCACGCATATATATTTCCCTTTTTAGAGGTAGGCAGAGCTCAATGCGGGTCGCTACAATACAAAACATAAGCTGACTGATCTTTCCGTATTTCAAAAAGAATACTTCAATTGCATTTTAAGAATAAGACGCGTAATCCTTTAGTATTCATTTTAAGTAGGTACTCATTTTTTTACTCTCTCAAGTCGAAAGCATCCGGCAGGCAAAGCAATGACTTATAAAGGAGCCCACAAACTAACTATAACTGAAAAAAGTATACCTACGTAAAGTATTACCCTCTGTTTCATAATCACTTGCTAACTTTAGCAGCGTGCCTAAAGTTTTCAGCCTCTATCCTTTGTTAAGTGCTAGCTAATGGACAGGGCTAGATTCATCAACTTGCTAAGTTAGCGAGTGATTATAAAACAGGCTGAAAAAAGTATACCCACGAAAAGTAATACCCTCTGTTTCATAATCACTCGCTTATTTTAGCAGCCTTCTAAAAGTTTTCAGCCTCTATCCTTTAAGTAGTGCTAGAAAGGGACAGGACTAGATTTAGCGATTTAGAAGTTAGCGAATGATTATGAAACTTAGGGTAAGTCTATATCTTGCCGTGGTTTAATGTGAGCTGATGATGGAGATATGTCTATTAGCTTTTTCTTAGAATATGGAAAACTATTTATTTAATAAAAAATTATAGATACTGCCAACAATAATTAGTGCAAATGATTTCCGCGTTTTGGCGACAAAATAATTCAAACCTACAACATACAATATCCTACTATCCTACTAATATTATAAACGCGAAAATTTGTGAGGATGGATGTTTGTTACTCTTTCACGCAAAAACTACTGAATGGATTTTGATAAAACTTTACAGTAATATAGCTTACACATCAGAATAACACATAGGCTACTTTTAATTCGGGTACCATGCGGGCGAAGCCGTTGGCAGAAGCTAGTGTTTAAAATAAGCTTCAACAACAAACTAATGTCTTTACAAGTACCTGATAAATACCTGCCTAAGAGCAAAAGGTTCTAAGTAGGTGTTCTAGAAAGCCGCGATCGATTTGTTGCATAAGTGCATGTGTGGGGGTGGTCGATTCAAGGCAGTAAATAATTCAACAGAACTATGACGATACCGAAGGCCAATTTTAGATCACGTGGGTGCTGATCGTGACCATTTTTGTATGTAATTTGAATTGTAACAAAAAACTTAGAGCTAAAGTTTACGAAGGGTCTACGTTGGATAAAATATGGGTCTACGGATTTTCGTAGACTTTACAGAAACTAGTAAATCCATAATATTATTCTTGACAAAACTATCATAGAAAGCAGGAGATTAAAATAGTTTTTTATTTATTTGTATCTTGAGTAAGAGTAAGTTCGCCGGCTTTCTTGTTTTATCGTGCAATAAAGCATTTTCTATCTACGAGTATCTATCATAATTGTTCACATAATAAGAGGTCATTTACATATTTCTGCTATGATATATTCAACTGCCATAGTCAAAATCCACCTTTCCAGTTCATGCATGTTTTATTGCACCTCATTATTGCGATAGAAAAATATCGATTCCGATGATAGTTGGTTCGTGGAAAGAGGGCGACTTGCTTTGGCTCAACATGGCGATACGATTTTATGTGCGAAAGGGTTTGTAGTAATTAGTTTAATAATGTTATAGACATTAATAAAGCATTATAATAATCAAGTTAAAATAAAGTAGAAGACCTTGTGATATTCGGTCGGTAAACCGACCAAGTGCGTGTCGGGCCACGCGCAGTTTAGGGTTCCGTAGTTGCCCATAAACTTATATTTACTATCTGTTTTACACAACTTATAACTTCATCTAAGTAATTTGCTAAGCAATTTGTAAGAAATTATCCATTTTACTTCTCCAAGTACATTTTATAAGTTGGTCGACTATTACTCGTTATCTTGTAAAGTCTACTTAGCTGTGATATTTTCATTTCGTTATATATATAACTACTGTGATTTTTTCTCATATCCAAAAACAGCCGTTTAGCTGGCAAGGATTTCCATAGGGTGACACTTGACTCTAACAAAAATTAGCTCTTTTTATATATTTTTTATATTTCGCAAACGGATCCCTAAATCGAAAAATGATTTTCACACACCCGCAATATTTTTAAAATACCTATCCAACGACACCTTACACTATGAGATAAAAGAAAAAAAAACATTCACACTTTACGCGTACATTTTTTGTTTCATGATTTTTATTTTACCGCTTTGTCGGCGTGATTTATATGCATACCCATGCTAAATCAGCGACCGCGGAAGTGGGGGGCAGAGGGGGCCAAATGCACCCCCTAAAATCACATAGGTACCCGCCTACCAAACCAAGACTGGAGATTGAAGGGGTGACTAAAGAAAATTTGCCCCTCCCCCGCCGTCACGGATTACTTCCGCGGTCCCTGTGCTAAATTACAGTTTTCTAGTACCAACAGTCTCTGAGCTAAGCCGCAGACTGCTGTCAGTCCGCGGCTGACAGACAGACAGACAGGCGGACGGACATTGAGAAAACTATAAGCTATATATTCCTGATGACTACGGAACCCCGTGTAAACGGAGTATACTTGCTCAAAAAAAAAAATCTGTAAAAAATTAAGCACTCTATTTTACACAAGTCACTTTTTATTCAAGGACTCTCATAAGCATTTTGGCTCAGTGCCTGAATACTTTACGAGGCTTAGCAACATAATTAAAACGACTGCCAAAGTGCTAAAAGCCGGACAGAACATTGTAATAAAAGATTTCAGTGGGACTTGAAATAACTTCGAGTATAATCACATTAATCACAGATTAGACGATATGTTGGTATACCAATACCTAATAACTTAAACTGCAACGGGGACCTTTGATCATAGCCAGTATAGTGAAATTGATATACTTACTAACACACCCCGTTCACTCTTATCTAACTTTACTTTACTTCACTGGTCGGGATGTTATGGTATTTACTGTTTTTAATTTTGTTTCAGTACCGGCTGGAGATCAAGATGGGAAGAGTGATGTTTGGATGTTCCGGCGTTCAACGACGATGGATCACCAGTGTTCCAAACCATTTTATCAGGGTTTTGTTGCCAAATGGCAAAATTCCCCCGAAACCGTTTTTAATTTTACTGTTCTGAGTTTAGTAGTGTCAGTGTCTGCATCGTTTCATATACAAAGTCATGTCCCGCTCCAATAGGTACTTGGTAAACTAAGCAGGCGTGCTCGCGGCTAGCGCAAAACCTGACACGGTCTGGACGTTTAGCAAGACTAGGAGCAAAACGTTCACTCCGCTAAGGCCAGTGTAGCCCACAGCCATGGACGAAAACCGCAAGCACCCTGCCCACGCCCCTCCCATCCTGTCCCGTTGCAGACGCTGCACTAGAAAGATGGGTCATTTCAAAATAGGTAGGGTACAGCATAGGAACTTTAAGATAAGCTCGCAATTTTACATGCTAACGGAATAAGCATTTGCATATGACATATTCTGAATTATTTTGTTGGTTCGCAGGAGAGACGCTGAACGGCCAGCGTCTAATCGAGTTTAGGCTCGGGCAGGAGGCGGAAGAGCAGGGCACGGGGCTCGCCGTCGCTTCCGCAGAGCTGATGGTCCGTGCCGAGACGCCGACGCGGGCGCGCCGCCTTCGCTACACGCTGTGGGCATTCACGGTGAGCACAGTTTCTAGTGCTAACCTAAGAATTAAGGGCATTTTGATAATTGCTTAATTTTTGCAGGTGACCGATAATTCGACGGTGGGCGAGCTGGCGGGCGCGGCGCGGCGCGACGCATCTAGCGGCTGGCAGCGCATCGACGTGACGGGCGCGGCGCGGCGCTGGGCGGCGACGGGCGCGCGCACGCCGCTGCGGTTGCTGCTGGACTGCAGCGGTTGCGGAGGCCGCGTGCGGTTGCGCCTGGGCGGCGGACAGGCGGCGCGTCCGCTGCTGCGCCTGCGCCTGTCCCCGGCCGCCGCGCGCCGGCGTCGCGCGCTCGACTGCGACGCGGCAGAGCACGGCCGCTGCTGCCGGCAGACGTACTACGTGTCGTTCCGTGCGCTCGGCTGGGACGACTGGATCGTGGCGCCGGAGGGTTACTACGCCAACTACTGCCACGGGGCGTGCAGCCCGCTGCTGAGCTACCACTCGCAGATGGTGGAGGGCGCGCGGCCGGAGCGTGCCGCCTGCTGTGCGCCGACGCGCTTCTCGGCATTGTCACTGATCTACTTCGGCGCCGACTCGAACATCATCAAGCGCGACCTGCCCGAGATGGTGGTCGAGGAATGCGATTGCCCCTAGCGCCCGCATCCCGCCGCCCCGCTCCCAGCTCGCTTCCGCCGCTCTCGACTCAGATTTCGTCCGAATCGAATATAATGATATTCTCGACTTGTGTAACGTTTTGTTTCTCGCGTTCGAAAGACTATATCCTAAATCGAATGAATAAATAAATGAATAAAAGGGTGTGCGCAGGGCCGCGCGGCATCGCCTCGAGCGCCGCGCCGCGCGGGCTGGCTCGGGCCACGCGCGTCGCTTCTTTCCTATCGCCTGTGACTGCCTCGCGTATATATATTTTGAACCTTCGATATAAGTGTTGTCTACTATCTATTGTTAATCTTATCTTCCTATATATTGTTTGTATAATCGAGAGTAATTCCTATTTCCAATAACGTATTAAGTATATGGACTTGACGCGGTCGCGCGGGGTAGGCTGCGAGGTCGCGAGGCCGTGGGTACACTGAACTAAATCATTTAATACTATGCCGTTTTCTTTCACCACGTTTGGTGATCGCTTGTAATTATTGTAAACTGTATTATAATAATTATTATAATTATAATTAATAAAATCAACTTTTTCATAATTATTACAAATTATTTTTTTCATAAGAACACCTTTTAGATAACCTTACATAAAAAATATTACCCAAAGATAATCCGACCAGTATAGCCAGTTCTGAAAGCATTACGCTTAAAATCTCAAGGAGAAAAACAAAAGTTGACAAAACAATTTGTAAAATCTTCAAGAGTTTATTGCTAGTAGACAGAGTTTTGTGGAAGCCCAAGCCTCCATGGAGAATATCCAAATATTCAGTTAGTTTTCTTCAAATAACATACGGTCACCTGCATTTGAAAAAAATATCTAAGCCGGTATGGTACGAGTATGTACCATCTGATAGATATAAATAGAAATTAGTTGTTCAGCGAATAGATCCCAAAATTTATTTGTATATTTTGATATTTTTTTTGTAATCTACCCCCCTACCACCAATCACACAAATGGACAAATCGTTTCTCATTTTCATGAATATTTTATTTACTCTGATAATTATTACGATAAAAATATTTACTACCGTAATCGTTATTAAATTATTAAATCCTTTTTATAGATAAAAATGGATTTGATGAGTTGATGGTTGTTTTTTTATTCGCTCTTTCGAATGTATATGCATACTAAATATAACAGAGAAAGGTATGAATCGATCATAAATACCGAAGTAACATTCGCAAAGGTAGCTAAACAAAAGATATGTTTTTAAATCTACATAGTTAATTATCTCAGCAGTGAACAAACGCATGTTGCATTTGTAGATACCTACTTACCTTCTTATTATACCTAGTCATTCCATAACTTTATCGACTCCCTATAGTAAGTCTGCCTCTATCTTTTGTTGAATGTTAGAAAAGGGCAGGTCTACAGTTATCGATCTAATAAAGTTAAGAAGTGATCATGAATAAGGGAGTTAGTTTGTAACTTATTCAATATGTTTAATTGAGTATTTTACCTCAATCACGAAAAACTTCATTAGAAATACGTTGGTGGCTATAATAAAACTAAAACAAAATTGATAAAAGTATGCATGTTCATTAAAAAAACTTATCAAAAAGTTGTTTCAATGAGCAAGTGTCACGCACATGTTTTAAAACGCACCATTGGCTATCATTATTTATTCTTTACTAGCATCTGCCCACTGCTTCGCCCGCATGGTAGCCAGATAAAAAGTAACCTATGTGTTATTCTGATATATAAGCTATATTACGGTAAAGTTTCATCAAAATTCGTTCAGTAGTTTTTGCGTGACAGAGGAACAAACATCCATCCTCACAAACTTTCGCGTTTATAATAGTAGTAGGATTGTACAGTCAAAAACTACACAGAGAATACAGATAAAAACTTACATACGTAACTATGACACGTACAAAGGGGTTACCTAACAAAAGTTATCCATCGATACTCGACGATGCTATTCTTAGACTGGGTGGCTACGTTGTCAAACCTATCGAATACTAGGACGGATCATACACGGTGTGAAACAGGACAAAGTGTAATGTAAAAAACATACTATACCGGTGTCGGCGATGAGTTCTAAATTCAGGATTTTCCGCATTATATATTTTCTAATTTCTTTGTAATACGTAATCTTATTTGTCTAAATTATTAATATTATATTTTCCGACTAATAAATTGTACAAACTTTGAATTTTTCGAAAAATACAGTTTCATACATAAAGCAAAAAAAACAGAGATGGTAATGGAACTTAAGTTTATTCTTGTAAAAATGATAAATTAAATTAAAAAATATATTATAGATTCTGTAAATCATATATACTTAACTAGGTACCTGACATGAATTTTCGCATATATCCATACTTACATAAATAGGTTCAGCACAAAGAGTTTATAAGTAGATAAATAGTTATGTGGATTGGATGTATCTTTAGACAAAGAATCGATGTTTTTTTTATGACGAATGTACTTCCATAATATGGAATATAAGATATAGGAATTTGTAAAACTAATAATGTGTTGCGGAAATCCTAGAATATGGTCAAAATTAGGAAAATGTGTGCAATATTAGAACTTGGAAAATTTATAATTCGGAATTATAAATTTTCCCTGACATCGCTGTATGCTCTCGGTCGGACTATGCCACATTTCTGAAAAGAAATAACCATTCAACATTCAAACAGAACCTAAGCAAACCTCAATCCATTAGAATCTGAAAGATGTTTACCCATTAGACTCCCAATACCCGGCGCGGCGCCGGCATGTCGCGCGGTGTCCATGCCCGACAATGCACAGATATTCACAGAAATGTAGGTACCTACTCTCCAAATCGCGGTTCTAGGGAAAGGAATGAATGCGTGCGATCGATGAACGCCGTAGACATCTCGACGCCGGTAGCTGGATGCGGTATGTAGCTGCCAGCTGGGATCGTAGACATTATACGAATGTCCTAGCTAAAACGTATAATCCGCTCTTTTACATAACGGCTAGGCGTTTTACAAAACAGTGCTGTTTTCTAAGTTGGCGTATTGACGGCGATATAAATTGTACGATCAGCACGGCTAACACCATATTAATATAGCGTTCTCCAATGCGGCTCAAATATATAGCCGTTTTACAAACTGGCGCGCCGTTTTGTCATTTTTAGTTCAAAATAGCTAAACATTGACAGCTTCTTTGTTAAACGTAGCGCTATGGCCATCTAGCTGAACGTTGTCTACCTGTTTTGTAAAACAGCTAATCAAGCAATCCATCTGCGACATGTATACAACTTTTTTGCGTGATTGTATACGTTGATCACATAAGAACGTGATCAGTTTTAAGAGATCAGTTGGAAGGAGCGCTTTGATTGACTCAGCTGAAAGCTAGTTTAAGTAAGTATGTCTATGTATATTTAAAATGGCGGTCGAGTTAAACCCATTACTATGTTCTTAAAATATCCGAGTGTACTGATTATACACTGATGTTAATACCTGCAATTATTACTATTTAGAAAACCCAAAAACAATAGAGAAGTTGCACGCAATTCGTTCAGCCTGCGTATAAACATAAAATAAAATTAAACCACCTCCTGTATTTACCGTTATTTTCATATTTTTTTTATTCGTCCTAGTTACCAAGTTACTGCGAATAAGAAAAAAAATATTTAACGTCTATAGATTTTGTAAAATATTCCCAAAATGTATTCTCCAAATGTAGCGGGTCCTGCAATTATTATTTATATCCCGCTTGGGTTGATATAATTTTTGGCATATGACTAAATACGTAACAATATTTTGTAGTAGGTATGCCTAAAATTATATCAACCTCTGCGGGTAAAAATATTTTTTAGCTTATTCGTTCATGTTACCCAGCAATTACTGACCACGCCGCCTCCAGTATCTTCCGGCGCCCGCCAGACTGTCTGCCGCGACAGTAAACAGTTTCGGAGACAATGCTACAACTATATTCTAACTGCCACTAACATTTCATTGCTTCATTTTATTGATGAGCATCGTCTGCAGCGGACTCTACTGATTGGCTGGAATGACTTGCAGCTCCAAAACCAACAGTCGTAGCAATGGTCTTTTATTCTCGCATCGATGTTTGTGATTTTTAACCAACCTGTAGCATAAAATGATATACATACCTATGCCTTAAAAATATGATTGCTTGGTCCACATAATGATCGATTTCACTTTCAACATTTATGGTAAGCATGACCTTGCCTCATAAGACCATCGGATCAACTGGACAATGAAAATAGACTAAACCGGCACTGGATTCTCATACAACATTGCCGCGTTTTTTGTTCCTAATTCAAAACTAATGCTGTGTAAGTAAATACGATACTTCGTATGTTCCTGTATGAGACAGTAATGAAAATATTTCCGCGCATATATGAGAAAAACTATTATCTACTTCTGTGATCTGTTCCATACCTGTATATACTGGTCCGTGCCGTTGAAGGCCTGAAACCATCCTGAAACGGAAGATAATAATATTGTCTGAAACATCTGTATGGAAATCAAGTTCTACGGCAAAGTATGGGTACGTTAGTACAACTGTGAAAAGAAAAGTCGTGCCGTCCTTAACCTGACCTATCCTTTGACGAAGGGCAAACTTTATAGCCCAGAAGCCAGAGGTTATTTTACAGATGCCATCTATTTTTTTGTATTTTTTGTATCACTGATTTGTCCTTTTACATACTTACTTATATGTGAGACTCGTTTTTCAAATAGCACTCGAGAAGTTTTTTTCTGTTTAATTACGACAAGAGTGTGTACAATGACAATCCCATCATATTAGTGTTTATTTATTTATTACTAGCTTCTGCCCACGGCTTCGCCCGTGTAATATCCGGATAAAAAGTAGCCTATGTGTTATTCTGATGTATAAGCTATATTAATGTAAAATTTCATCAAAATCCGTTAAGTAGTTTTTGCGTGAAAGATTAAAAAACATCCATCCTCCCAAATTTTCGCGTTTATAATATTAGTAGGATAGGATACAAGGAGGTTAGGTTTTTTTTGGATATCGATATCGTTGCTGCTTTAAATAAGGCAAAATACAGAAGACACAATAGGCTTGAAACTTAAAACAAGAGTGACGGATCACAATAGGTCTGTCACGGCCGTGTTACTAAAACCACGTAAAGTCAATTAAAAAAATAGTGAGCTAAGCTTTTACAGAGTCAGTCAGAAAATTGAAAACCCAATAAGGTGATGTGAATGTGTCATTTCACAATGTGACAGACTTTTTTTTCCTTCTTTGAATAGCATTATTCTATGCTATGAATATGATTTATTTTGCAACAACACAACGACATGATAATAAAGTTATCATGGTAATAAGAAAACGAGATACGTTAGTTAGTAGTTGCAAGAAACTATAAGAACTCTTTGAATGAAGGATCATCAAAAAAAATAACCAAGCAGAGTTTGTTGCCTGATTCTTCTATGCTTGGTCGCGCGCGAGGAACCGGCGTAAATTCACTTTAACATTTTAGATTCACGTATAGTTTTTAAGTTGACGTTTCTATATGATCCTTGTGATTTCAATGAATAAAAACCTATTGACTTTGACTTTGAAGATCTATAAAATAACACAAGGATCAAAAATAAAATCTCCCATTCCAACAAATACAGTCGATGCTTCAATATTAAAATGATTTAAGAAAAAGATCGATAGCTCTCAATATCTTTGCTAACTTTCTTCTAGGTAATGTAGGTCATCTAAAGTAATATCATAAGTTATCTATAGGTAAACTTGGCAAATACTAACTTATCCACTTAGCCTAAGTTATCCATTTCAGATCTTATCATGTTTTTGTTATTCCAATTCAGTTGCTAGATATTTACCTGATAGAATTTACTTAGGGTAATGTAAAGTCTTTAATTTGTGGCCAATTTTAAGGTCATATTTTTTCATACAAAATCTTGAGCTTCAAAAATTTTGGGACAGAACAACATTGACGTTAAAGCGTTTTTGAATTATTAGTTGAATTTTGAACCTAGGGCGGTTTTTGCTAGTCTTTAGATGGCTAGACTGTTTCATTTGTATATTTGGTATGAAAAGCAAACACGCTCACGACTGAGCGTGACTGACTGTATGTGTTTTTTCCCATGATGAACAAATACCAAGCAGCAGGTAGTCAAAGGCACGTCTCAACATTATATTTTGTACATGCCTACGTTTTTTTGCATTTTTGTGATACTTTTTCTTTCTATTTAATCAACTAGAGTTCCGCCCCGGCTTCACACGCCAAACATGTTATTTCATACAAACCTTGTCCTGACAATTACGAACACAGCAAAACAACACCCAAATTGGTCGACCTGTTCTCAATGATCTTATATATATGAGGCAATTGATTTTTTATTTATATAAATAAAATAAATATTAATTTATATAAATAAAAAATCAATTGCCATCATCAATTCATCTATTAATGCAATCAGTTGAACTAATTGGATTATTTTTGGCCAATTAGTTCAACTGATTGCATTAATAGATGAACTTAGTGGAATAGAACCCTATTTTTTATAACTATTTTATAAAACCCTATTATATTTTTGGTTACGTGGTTTCCTTGTACCATTATGATGTGGTATCTCTTTCTCTCTTTTTTTTCATTTTCACAAAGCAATATCTAGCCTCAAACTAAGCAGAGCTTGTGTTATGTGAACTACATTTCTGTTAACCTAATGTTAGTTATGTTGGAACGTTAGGGTATATAATAGCTAATTGTGGTTGACGTGGGTGTTTGGCATGTAGAGAATTTAGGTTGGGCTGCTAAACTAGAGTTTTACTTTATGTTACTTCGTAGAGTCTGAAGTAGATTATACAGAAAATACTAGGAAGAGTATACCTACCTAACTATAAAAATTAACGATGGTTCTCATAGGTAAGTACTTATAACGTTAGGGTAACTGAGACAATCTACATTGGTACGCAAGTCTCTACACACGGCTGATGTGACCTTAAAAGACGCCATAATGTTTTAGAAAGTGAATGCTTTCTCATTCACACTAACAAGTTAACATATCTTTCATCTCCGTCTAGCAGCACCATGAGAACCAGTCAACTCATTAAACGGTGTATTCTCCACATACATGCCCGTGCGCTGATAAATATTTACTTTTTGCGCGGCAAAATCATATATTTTCTGTGTTAGTGAAAAGTGATTTTGGGATTATTGAGTCAAAATGGAGGAAACTGAGAGCAATGTAAGTAATTAATTATAAATTTATAGAGATAACTAGTTTGTACTTATTCTTAAAAAAATATTCACAAACCAAGTTATTCCAGGAAACCAAACAAAAAGATGAAAACGAAAATGTTTCGGAGGAGCATTCTGCCAAAAATACACACGAAATTGATATCGACAGAATCACCAAAAGCCCCGATAGAGGTGTGAGCATATTTTTAATGGTATGCATAATAGGCGTATCACTCGGGATACTGCTGGAGATAATAAACGCACAAAACAGAAATAGAATTACCAAAGATTACGTTGAGAAACGAAAGTACTGGGTTTACTCTGCCTATAACGATGTCGACAATATCAACGGACTACTCAAACACGTCCATTTAGTACTAGATAGACTCGGCTACGAGAAATCAACGAACAGAACTTCCTGGAATCTACTATGGTCCCACGATTACCCTTTCCGAGTGCTTTACCCCAATCTGCATACCCTAAAGCCCCAGCAAAGAGTCAATCACTTCCCAGGCAGCGGATACATAACAAACAAGGTGGATCTTGCTACTTCAGACTCCAGATATATACCGCGTGCATTTAAATTACCGAAAAACAAGGCGGAGTTTTTGGATTACGCATCGGTGAATGAAAACGCGTTGTTTTTGGAGAAACACAATCAGCACAGGGGCGTTTATTTGAAGAACGTTAGTGAAATAGACTTGGTGAGCGGCGAAAGTTTTGTCCAGGAGTATGTGCAAAGACCGTTCTTAGTTGACGGACATAAGTTCGATATTGGCGTGTACGTGGTGGTGACGTCTGTCAACCCCTTGAGGGTTTATTGGTATAAAGGCGACGTATTATTCAGGTATTTTTAATTCCCGATGAATGATGTTAGTAATATAAGTTACTAGCCTCTGCCCACGGCTTCGCTCGCATGTTTCACGTTTCATCAAAATCCGTTCAGTAGTTTTTGCGTGAAAGAGTAACAAACATCCTCACAAACTTTCGCGTTTATAATATTAGTAGGATGTTTTAAATCTCCGACACTCAAATCTTTCTCGAGTTCATACAAAAGGATTGCAAAAAAAGCTAAGGAAACAAGTAATTGTAGTCACCAAACAACCTTTGTTGTTAGAAACACCGATAAATAGGAGAAGTAGGTACGTGAACTATATGTCTATTGGGTGTTAAAAAAACCGGCCAAGAGCGTGTCTAAAATTGAAAATTACTAGATGATATTGTTAGTTGTGTAAAACAAGCAGTAAAGTTTATGGGTAACTACAGAATCCTTAACCGCGCGTGGCGCGACATGCACTTGGCCGGTTTTTACTTCTCCAAGTACCTACATTTTCCTTCACTCGCAATATTTCTAAAAGACCTATCTAACGACACCCCACACTATGACCAGACAGACCATTAAAAAAATCTTCTCAACTTTACCTACGTGTTGTAGGTGAGGTGAGGTACCCTAACTGCTGCGAAATTACAGCTTTCTAATACTAAGAGTCTCTGAGCTAAGCCGCGGACAGACAGACAGACGGACATGGCGAAACTATAAGGGTTCCTTGTTGACTACGGAACCCTACAAAATCTGCAGAACATAGTTACAAACATTTGTCCCGCAGCGGGAATCGAAACCGCACTTCTTGCGGCGACTTAAGTCAGTAACTATATTGTGTAAAAAAAAAACATTTTTCTTAGCGTGTGACGCTTTCATGAAACTCTTTAGGTGGACCACCAATATAATGTTGGTATGAGTCTGAGATATTTGAGTCCATTACAAAAGGCCAGATCGATCCTCCACTGTTAATGTATTTGAAACAGCGCTTACTCACCCACAGATACTGCCCCGCCAAGTACTACCCGTTTGATCCCCGGAATTTGGACAAGTATGTGATCGGGGACGACTATCTGCCGACTTGGGAGGTCCCCTCGCTGTCGCAGCCCTACGTCGCGCTGGGGGCCAGCATGAAGGATGCCTTCGATATGTATGCGCAGTCCAAGGCAAGTACTTTCATAAAGCCATAATAGTCGACTAGCTTCTGTCCACGACTTCGCCCGCGTGGTACCCGGATAGAAAGTAGCCTATGTGTTATTCTGATGTATAAGCTATATTACTGTAAAGTTTCATCAAAATCCATTCAGTAGTTTTTACAAACATCCATCCTCACAAACTTTCACGTTTATAATATTAGTAGGATTATAGTCCTGCCTTGATTCCACACTGTATCCCTTTGTCGTGGATAACAAGGTCTACAAGTACCTACCGCAAAACCTGCCCCGATGCGGGGAAGGAACGCGCACTTCTTGCGTCTCAGCCGACTACTCCCCCGCCGCGCCACCGAGGTCTAATAACTTAGGGACTGGCATTGGCGATCAAACGGTTGTCTAGTAGTTGCCAAAGTTTGCGTGAATGTATCGATCGCCACCGCCCGCCCACCGCGTAAGTTTGACCGGGCCCATAGTTGAGGACGAAAGAGAGATGAAATCCTCGAATTGATAATACTCGGTATAAACAACACATTTAGCCTAGTGTAGGGCATAACGTAACGTTAAATTGTGTCTGAAATTGCTTCCTAATGTCGCGTGGGATGGAACGTACGACTAGAATTATTCCGTGTAGCTTTATCTATGTATTTTATTAGCTAAAAATAGCTAAGATTCCGTAATGAAAAGTATTTTTCAAGAAAATTGGTGCAACTACATAAATGAATGATACCCACGCATACACAATACAAAACCGAGCAGACGTAGCTCCGTGCTAAGAGTGCTACGGTTTTGAGCAATCGTGTGCTTCAGAAAATTAGCTATACCACGGCCGCCCTCGGCCTCAGACCCACCGCGTCGCATCGCCCATTCGCGCTAAGTATTTTTTTTATTTATTAACACTTTATTGCACATTTAAAAAAAAAGTGAACAATAGGCGGACTTAATGCTAAAGCATTTTCTACCAGCCAACCCAATTTGTAGTGATTGGCGGTGAGCGTGCTACAAAATTTTAACTACAATATTATATTATACTTATATCTAATTATATAATATACTTACTTAATATATATAATTATATATTTATAGACACTTATACATAAAAATAATAGTTAGAAGGTAGGGTAAATAAACTATGAATACAACTCATCCAGGAAGTTTTTACTCGGCTCCTAAGGGTCGTTAGCGTGATGATAAATGGCCTTCATCAAGAATTGAGCTATAAAATGCAAAAAATGTTTTTCAAATTCAACTGGAATTACATAAATCCTACTACTAATAAACGCGAAAGTTTGTGAGAGTGGATGTTTGTCACTCTTTCACGCAAAAACTACTGAACGGATCTTGATCAAACTTTACAGTAATATAGCATATACATCAGAATAACACATAGGCTACTTTTTATCCGGGTACCACGCGGGTGAAGGCGTGGGCAGAAGCTAGTAATCAATATAATCAGTAGAACTTTGAGTGTTTTTTTATATTTTTAGGGAAAGGACACGGCGAAAATGTGGGACGAGGTTCAGGAAGCTATTGCAGACATAGTCCTTAAGAAAGAGCACCATATTATTGACGCTGTAAGTACTTTAGCATCTCTTACGCCGCGGCGATGGGCTTGTAACCGGTCACGTGGAATGCTAACTACTTGCAACACGCGAGCATGTGCCAAATATAATGTTTGGACGCGCCTCTGATTACTCCCTACTTGGTATCCTCAAAGATCTACGCACTGAAGATGTTCATCACGAGGAATACAGTCGTAAACAAATAAAAATTTTATCTGTGGTCGTAAACTTTTTTTACATCACAGATAATATTTCGATTAGTTATCGTAACGTCTAGTTTTAACCTGACAGATGACAGTAAAGGTTATCTGTCAGGGGAGTTGGATGGAGGGGTCATGGCAATATTTGGAGAGATCTGCGTTCAGCACCTCTTCTGATGATGATGATGAGAGCGACAAATCATGATCATCAACAGAAAATATTTTGCTTTGAGAATAAATTTTTGATGGTATTTGTATTGACCGATACAAATTATGTCAAGACTGTTAAAAATGTAGTTAAGATGTTTTTTTTGTAGCGTAATCAGCAACACTACCCTAAATGCGGTTGTAGAACAATTTTATGTCCTGGAAACTCATCTAGAGAACTAAATCGCTAGTTACAAGATAATTTTATTCAGGAAAAAATAAAAACTTACTGCAAATACCGGGAAGTTGATAAAAGTCCATTATGAAATTTTATCACCAATTTTTTCACCCGTAGGGTTTGTTTTCTTTTCCACCCTTACCTATAATATTACCCACCCATTAAAAAAATATCATTAAAATCGGTTCACAATTTTGGCGAAGATATCGCAAAACATACACACAACTCATTTTTTGAAGTCGGTTGAATTAATTAGTATGTGTACATAGGTACCTACGTAATAACTAATAGTGATATGGTTTTAAGTTTCTACTTACAAAATGGCCTCTTTTATCTAAATAAATAATTGTTATTATTATTGTTACAGTTAAAACACTATCCCTCTCAAGACAACTTCTTCGAAATGATGCGATTTGACCTGGTTCTGGACGAAGACTTCAACGTTTACCTGCTGGAAGCCAACATGTCTCCGAACCTGAGCTCAGCACACTTTCCACCGAATCAGCTCTTGTATGAGCAAGTGCTGTACAGCTTATTTTCAATCACTGGTGTTGGAAACCAGGTCAATGAAAGGTACCTAAGGATTTTATAACTAAGCATGTGCTAAGAAAGGATTTACTGATTTCCACTTTAAGGGGGGGAAACCAGGGGTAGGAACTTTGTATGAAAGTCTTTGTTCTTTAAAGTTAGAAACATGGAAATTTTAAGCAAACATTGGAATTATAGTTACCTACCCATCATAAATAATTAATGACAACCTCTGTGGCGCAGTGGGCGAAGGCACGCCTGAGACGCAGAAGGTTGCGGGTTCGATTCCCGCCGTGGGACAAATGTTTGTATCTGTAAATATTTGTCTCGGGTCTGGGTGTTTTCTATGTATAATATGTAAGTATTTAAAAAAATATATATATACATAGTATATCAATCATGTAGTTCCCATAACACAAGCTCTGCTTACTTTGGGGCTAAATGATGCTGTGTGAATATGTCCAGTATTATTTATTTATTTAATGACGTGTTTCGGGGTTTTTGGATTTTCAAATTTTAAAGGGGGAAATGGGGAGTGAAAGGAGTATCAGTTTTTTTTAAGGTAGGAACTTGAAAATATGAATTGTAGTTACATCATAAAGATGCGTTTTAGCGTTTTTGGATTTCCACCTTTAAAGGGAGGAAATGAGGATGAAAGTTTGTATAGGAGTATCGATTTAAAAAAAAACACGACTCGAACACGAAGCGTGCAAAGCCGCTGGCAGCAGCTAGTGATAATAAAAAATAAAAAACACCCAACAGACACACATCATGACTCCTCACTAAGATTCCCTGTTTCGTGGGTATCAGAAACTACGAGTAAGTACCACACTACCCAGACCCGGAAAAAAGATCTTAAACATGCAAACATTTGTCGCGCAGCGGGAATCGAACCCGTACCTCTTGTGTCTCAGCCGACTACTTGACCGACCCCGTAAAATTTTAAACAATCTCGTGAAGAAAAGAATTACCTATCGATACGTAAAAATTCCAGAAAAAAATAGACAAAATAGGTGGTACTTACATATCAAGATCTAAAAAATAATTCCGGTCAGTGTAGGTTTTACGACTACGTAGTGGAGGAAGGCATCTGTTCAGTCAGCCAAATCTACTACAAGAAATAGTTGTCCCTTCTGAATCAGCAATACCGATTGATATCTAGGTTTCTGTGGGCGTTGAATCTTTAAAATGGTTTAGGTACCTACCATGGGTTCGGGATCAAAGTGACTTGAGAGTAATCAATAGGTACTTACCTAAGAAAATAATCATTAAAAATAATTTATATATCAACAGTCTGTACGATAAGCCTCCCCTAAAGAGTGTCTTCACGAACGATCTTGGGCTACCTACCTCGATCCATCGACCTCCGATGTAATCGGTTCATCGATCAATCGTGAGGAACTGAGGAGTCCAAGAGGGCTGTAGGAACAATGTCGCTCCTACACTTGAGTCGCACAATACTTAGCCATATATATTATAATACAAGACTTAGCGCTCTGCAATTTATCTAAGAACATGCATGTATGTACGTCTGGATTTATATGCAGAGAACAAAAAACCAAAGACATGTTGGGGGCCCAGAAGAACATCGCCGTATGGAATCAGGAATGCAGTACAATCTGCAGAGAGCAGTGTGGTGATGAGATCTGCGGGCTATGCAAACCTTGCATGGATGGCCGACTGAGGAGTAGCCTCCTCAGAGCACATAGGGAGTTCATGCATAGGGGCGACTTCAGAAGACTTTTCCCGCCACCTATGGTAGGTAGCAAGTTATGGAAATTTTGTTCTATATTAATGCACCTACCTACCTACAAATTTTCGGCTTAACCGATTCACAAATACTGTAACACCTACATGCTCCGATTGTATAGGTACCTACGGAGATAGCACGGAATATAACTTTTAATCTCAAATCATGTAACTAGGTGCTCATTCTACTAGGTGATGGTGGGTTTGTTTGTCCCTCACCATTTTACTCCAAAACAGCTTTACCGATTGCCATGCAGTTTTTGTATGCATCAAGGAAGGTTGGTAAATAGGTTTTACGCCACATGTCGCAACGGACGCTGCCAACAGTAATAGAAGGTACAGGTCTGATTTTTTTTAATTTTTGTATTTTTTACGTTATTTAGTTATGTAAATACCAAACAACCCGTACCACGCCGAACCAGTAAAATGAGAGAAAAATGGCAAATATTGCAATATGGCAAATATTGCAATCTGACTAAATACAAAAAATTTGTACTGACATATCACCATTATCGGTCTTTATCCTAATATATACTAATAATTTTATCTACTATACAGTCAGGTCAAGTGTCCACATATTAGGTGTCTAACCAAAACTGGTATTGATAAAACTGTTTTGCTTCAAAGGAATCAGAAATAATAAGAATTTTAACGTTTCCAGAAACCAGGAACTATAAATGAAGCAGAATGGAAAAACTTGTCAAAATACAACAAACTACAGCACTTGTGGTACCAGGGAAAATGTAACATGGACATTACATGGTGTAACTGAGAAACTACATAAAATAAACTAATTTATTACAAATATTTGTTCACAATTTCAACAATTTCCTTACATAAAAATGGAATGGCCATTCATTATTTTAGTTTTTTGCACCCATTAATAACAACTAAAAACTGTTTTGTAAAACAATCTCGGTAGGACTTGAAACAGGTTGTAAAACTTTTTTTTGCATCTATTATTGATCAGGAAATTGATGTGCTTCCTTTACTGAACCATAGATTGAAGTAATCCTAAAATATAACTGCCTAAATCTTCATCTTGGTTAGTCCAAGAAACATAGATGTTTTTGGTACTATCATCCTCACCTTCTACCTTTATAAGAACTGATTCTACTGATATGTTCCCATCGGATATGGTTATGGTCCAGCCTTCTAACTTCTCTATCAGCAAAGCCATCAGTTTTTCAGCTGTTTTGATAGCAGGGCCTGGATCTTCAAAGCGAACTGTGCTAGTGAACCTTATGATATGCCTGTTAATACCAATTTCATCACATACTTCATCAATATCAAGCAAGGAAAGCCTATTGTCCTTTACACAAAGGATTCCATTAACAACTCTTCGTCTTTTAGGATCTGGAGGCAGGGCATTGTACCTCACAGCTTCAGCTTTCAATAGCCTCAAAGATACATCAATAGGAATCTTGATCGGAGTGTTTATTGTACATGTTTCACCATTAGCAGGCATGAAGCAACTGATCTTAAACTCTTTCTCAATTTTGTCCTTCAAGAACTCCATCTTACCAGCTTCACCATGGACCAACAGCACATTCTTTGGCTCACAGTACTGAATCAGCTGCATGATACCTTTGGCATCAGCATGAGCGGAGAATGACATGTATTCAACAGCCATTTTAATTTCAACTACTTGACGGTTCTCAAACTCAACTTTCTTTGCTCCATTCAGAATTTTATGCCCAACAGTTCCTTGGACACAGAAACCTGGCATAATAACCATGTTTTGTTCATAAGGGGCCCATTTCTTGAAGATGTTAAGCGATAGTCCAGCATGCAACATTCCTGGTGTTGCAAATACAACCATCGCTCCTGGGTTATCAATGTAAGATTTGTCAAAAGGCTTGATATGTTTGAAATCAAACATATTTCTCTGTACGAAAGTCTTTCTGATCTTCTGATTGGTCCATGTGATAAACATTTTGTAGTAGTTGTTTGCTTTCTCAGTCAAACCCAGAGCAAAGTAGACAGGGTATTTTAAGTTCATCCGTTCCCAGTATGTTTCTAAAAGAATGCAGAGTTCCTGTGCCCTACCTAAGGCAAAGACTGGTATGAGTACTTTTCCCCCTTTCTCAACACATTCATGAACCTTTTTGAGGAAGTCACGCTCACGGCACCGTTTGGAGTCCCTGATAGTTGTGGCATATGTTGATTCTGTAATGAGTAGGTCCGGTCTACATTTATCTATCCAGGCTGCTCCTAGATGCCTATCCGGTGTCATGTTATAATCCCCAGTGTAGACCACAGACTGTGACCCCACTTTGATCCAGAACATAGCAGCTCCGAGCACATGACCAGCATAGTATGCCTTAATTTCTAGATCATTGTCCACCATCACTGACTGGTGAAGTGTAACTGCAGTAACTTTCTTCATACAATCTTTGATCATCTGTGAGGTAAAAAAGTTGGATTCACCTTTTCTTTCAACTGCAATTTTTCTCATGTCTTCGAGAAGAATAGGTGCAATAGCCTTAGTAGGATGGGTCATGTAGATTGGGCCAGTGTATCCTACCATCTCAGACATGTAGGGTAAAGCACCGCAGTGATCAAGATGAAAGTGAGATATAATCACGCAGTCAATCTGGCTAGTAATAGGACCTTCTGGGACGATGTACGAAAAGTCTGGAAATCTACGTTCATCATTATAACCCATGTGCATACCGCAGTCCAGCATGATGTTTTTGCCACCCATAGAGAGTAGGATGCAGCTCCTGCCCACATCCTGGCCAGCTCCCAACGGCGTGATCTTTATATCGGGCATAATGATAAGTTGATCACAATAATACGTTTCAGCTACGGTACAACATCCTCAATAAATTCTCAAGATATCAGCGAGCTAGTCTTCCTCGTTGTGATGTTAAAGAAAATAAAGATTTATTCTTACAAATCAGCAGAACGTGCACACAATTTGATTACACCTACCCTGGTACATATAGTAGTCTGTGATTACACCCTTCAAGGGAGATGCTAACCAAAGATTATTATAGCATTCCAAATTACAAAACCGAAGTGGTTATTCTTTTAGCTTTGATAACACAAACAAAATGGCTGTGGCTATTTCAATTTTAGCTTTTTATGCAATCTTTTTGTTTATTTATGTCTTCCTAGATCGGTTACCAAAGATTGCTTATTCTCATAATCCCCCAAACTAGGGGTTTACCAAAGTCTACCTAAAATCTGATAAAAATCACAAAGCAAATATGCCGCTATGACCCTTGACTTTTGATAACAACTTCTATGTCTATTTGTCACAATTCTGATAATGTCCGTTTCATGCTATTGTCATACACTTTTGTAATAAATAAGACACTACAATAGGCTGTGTAAATGTGTGATTCTCTGTTCACGACACTTATGTTATGACACATTGTGTTAAAATATATCGTAGATAGCAGAGAAATAAACTACAGACTATTATTATACTTTACATCTTAAAATTTTTTGAAAAATCATGTCATGATTTCTACTTTAATGGCTTAACTTTAAGGACACTAGTTGTACGATTTGGGAACAACTAGTAAAATAAGATATAACTTTGCTAGAGGGGTATGATGAGGGCGAGGGTTCTTACAAATCAAGAAAAGAAATATCCTCAGCCAAAAAATATAAAAAAAAACGAGCAAAACAAACATTTGGTTATTTTGGTTGCAGAAGTAAAGTTTTGTGAATTGAACTACAATATAATTTTATTACACATTAAAATTATTTATATTACACATTTACACCAACCAAAGTAACCTATGAAATGAAATAGTTTTACGCGTGAACGTTATCCGTTGTGTGCATGGAATGATAAAATCTTATCAGTGCCAGCGGTAGCCGGCTCGCGTTGAGGACGTGGACGTGAGTTATTATAATAAAACTTCAACTTCCTCATCAAAATGTCCGGCGAAGGATCTAGTGTGAACCATACCAATTCTACTAATAATAAAGTGGCCCTCATCACCGGTATTACCGGGCAGGTAATTACCTATGTTTTAATTACTTAAGACTATTTTATCGCTTATAAAAAGCACTGGTACGGAATGTTTTGTATCTACCTACTTGTTGATGAAGCTACCAGTCTACCAGGTCATCATATCAATGTTTGTGTCTAAACCACTTTTACCATCATCATATCTACCACCTGCAGAAGTCCACTAGTGGACTGAGCCTCCCCCAAAAGTACGTCACCGTCACCCGTGACTTCCCGCAGTCTTGAAGATGTCACCAGTCCATCTTGTTGAAGGATTCAACTAACTACTAAACTAAACTACTTGTATTGGTTGTGTTTAGTTTGTAAAATTTTGACACATGGGACCTAAACATGAAGTCTTATAGCAAGTCAGTTCAGGCAAACATGTCACTTTCCGCTTTGCGATTGAGGATGCTATGGCATTGTTAAAGCTTTGTCATTTGCAAAGCGGGTTTTGACATTGTTGCCTAAATTGAATCACAATAAGGCTTGATGATTAGGCCCCTGTAATTATTTTAAAGAAAACCTCATCTGTCATTATTATTTTGTACTTTTACTTCTAGGATGGTTCCTACTTAGCTGAGTTTCTGATAGAGAAAGGTTACGAGGTCCATGGGATTCTCAGAAGGTCATCCTCATTCAACACGGGCCGGATTCAACACTTGTATGGACAGCCCGCAACCCACACTGGAGGTCACATGCATCTGCACTATGGAGATCTCACTGACACCACATGTCTTATTAGCATTATCAGTAGGGTAAGTTGAAACATTAATGCCTGTGACATAAGTAACCCGTATGGGGCTGTTTATTTGTTTGTCTGTTACTGTTTATCCCCGAAACGGCCTATTGGATTGTAATGGATTATCTTGTAATCAATTTGTAATTCTTCAAGAATGGTACTTTTATCGCCACATGTTTCTAGGGGGCGGGTGCTACAATGGATAATTGAATTACATGCTAGAAGTTTTCTAATTTTGTTAAAATCAACTTTGTTTTCATTTTAAACTTGGCATACCTATTTCCCATACTAGATTATTATTGTGAAAGCTTTTACAGATAGCTAAAACCCAGTAATCTATTTTTGCCATCCCATAATGCTGTGGGCTTTTGTGTAGACTTGAAACTTAAAAAACCTTTTTTTCTTCCTAAGTCCTTGTAAAGTTTAAATGGAAGCCTGATAGATAATATTTATACAATGTATTCAGTGTTTTAGGCTCTTCATCAGAGCCTGTACAGAGTAGAGGGATGTGTATAATCAAATATTGCCATTTTTACACAAACCTTTAAAATATTTTACACATCTCTCTAATCTATTCAGGTTGATGATGAGCCTAAAACAAATCCCAAGTTTAAGCCCAACATTTTAAGGTATTTTTTTATAGGTACTTCAATTCAAAGAAGTTGTGTTTGAGTGTTGCTACTTTCTGATATCCTAATCCAACACAGCCCTTAAAAAGAGCTATAACCGATTATCCTTACAGTTTTTAAACAAAACCAATAATAATTGGGGGTGGAATCTATTGTTAAATAATTATTTCAACTGAAAGCAATGATTTCATTAAAACACATTAGTAAGATTACTGAAAGATTATGATATGACTCACTTACTGAGTGATCAAGATCAAACATGAGATAGCTTACAAAAAAAAATGTGTTTGTGTACAGTTGTAAATTCAAATACCTACTTGGTCTGTTGACATGTGTAGACGTACCTACATGTACTAGGTATATCTTGGATGATTTTCAACTAGGATTAACTGTACCTACATTTTAAAAGAAATAAGGCTAAGAAGTATAATGGTCCCTGTTCACATGTAGTAGGGAAACAGGCGTTAACTTGATGTACGAAAGTTAGCGCGGTGTAATCAGTAGAATTTGTATGGATTGAGGACAATATGACGCGAACATTGACAACATTTTGCAAGCAAAGTTATTTCACCGCTATATTGTCAGTTAACGCGGGCTTTTAGTGGAAAAGGCTTATCAGTCCTTTGAAAGAATAAAAGGAGTTTTATCTATTTTTATCAACACACAGAAATAGTCCATTGATCAGTTTAAAAATAATCGTAAGTAGCATTCTTACTTCAAAGGTAAGTAGGTAACTATTGGTAATCGGACGATCTGGTTCGATTATGATACCGTCTCTGATAAGTCAACATCTGCTAATTAATACTTACCATGATTGCCCTCAGCAATTGTTTACCATTACTAGAAATTACTATAGGTATCTGTGTTGAATACCGAAAACTTTTTTATATCTTAGTAAGTTCCCCATCTCGCAGATACGATTTTTTATTGAGTTCGATTTTTACTATATCGCCAATAGTGAGTTCTCGGCGCAGATTTTCTCTAACACATCTGACCTACTTTTCGGTTCTAATTCTCTCATAATCCAATAATAGGTACTAGACTAGGGAAATAATTGAATTTAATTATACAGTAATGGTTAACTTAGGTAACATCATTATTAGATAGATTATTCTCAAAAAGTTCATAAAACTGTATATGTAATGAAATATTTAATGGTACTTTTTGTGTAATGGCCCAAATGGTTCTCCATCCGAATTGTGTCAGAATTCGCTTGATCGCCTTGAATTTTCTGAATAGTTTTTTATTCCAAAAACTATCGTGAACTTGACTATTCATATTGTAAAAACGGGAATTTTCACGTACTGCACTATCGGTGAAGGCACCGACTAAGTTTCGACTCATTCCGAGAGTCTTCATCAGGGTGAGTGGTTGCGACTTTCTCCTTCCGCGTCGCGCCGTGCACTACTAGTAGTGCACTCACCCTGATGAAGACTCTCGGAATGAGTCGAAACTGAGTCGGTGCCTTCACCGATAGTGCAGTACGTGAAAATTCCCGTTTCTGAATAGTTTTCAAATGTAGTAATAATAGAGAATACCATGATATTGTTTTTGTTAAAATATGCGAAAAAAAACTTTTTTGGGTTTAAAACAGACATCGAAAATTTTATTGAAATCACGTATTGTTATCCGTCTGTTTGCAATCAGCCACTTTGATAAAACTACCATAAAGTAGGTAATCTAACGTAAAAACTTGATTGTAAAAAACTAATTAACACATACGCATGATAACGTTTCCATTTGACAAATCATTCCTTATTTTCCACAGGTACGACCAAAGGAAATCTATAATTTGGGAGCGCAATCGCATGTCAAAATCTCTTTCGAACTGAGCGAGTACACGGCCCAAGTGGACGCAATCGGCACCCTTAGGTTACTAGAAGCAGTGCGGGTAGCAGGGTTGGAGAAAGAGACTAAGATATACCAAGCTTCCACCTCGGAGCTTTATGGGAAGGTCGTGGAAGTACCGCAGACTGAGAAGACGCCGTTTTATCCAAGATCACCTTATGGTTAGTACCTTGGCAACTGCCTACTTTGCATGTTTAAATATAATATACTTACAGACAAAAAAAACAGTGATAATTAATTACTGTTTTTTATCGTTTTAGCCGTAGTTTCAATCATCTAGCATATTTTGTTCGGTAATTTACTTTTGTACAGTTATTACGAATAAGCTGGTAGATATATTGATAGATAGAACTTTATTGTGCATTTTACATACAAAAACATGACAAAAAAACTATTTATTTATTTATAAAACAAAATCCACAGCCCTTATTATAAAACAAATAATTCTTACGAAAAATATTTTACAGCCAAAAACGGATTTACATTTTATACAATAAAAAATTAAACAAGCAGTTCCTTCCTTCCTCCAGCTTTCTCAGAATCGAAATCCTGCAAAAATCTTCGCTTCAAAATTACCTACATGGTTTGGACAACCATGTCATTTTGAAGAGGTTCTAGCTTCTAACTAATCTAACGAGATTTTTTCTTTCAGCGTTGTGCTCCTAACATTAATAATAACATTGTTTTCAAATAAATCGACAGAATAGTGTGGTTCAATATGACGCCTCTCGGGGTTAACTGCTCGATGCATTGCCCAAACCAGCATGTTTTGTTTCTAGCATGTGCAAAACTTTACGGCTATTGGATAGTAGTAAACTACAGAGAAGCGTACGGTATGTTCGCATGCAACGGTCTACTCTTCAACCACGAGAGCCCACGACGCGGTGAGAACTTTGTCACCAGGAAGATAACCAGGGGAGTGGCCAAGATCACACTGGGACTGATGACGCATATTGAACTGGGGACTTTAGACAGCAAGCGAGACTGGGGACACGCAAAGGACTATGTCGAGGTAATCTCTTCTGTTGATTAAATTATTTTGCAGGTAACAGCATTTCTCTAATACCATGCAGACTCGCACACACATCAAACGCAAACCTTTGACGACCTCTGTGGCGCAGTGGGCGAAGGCCCGCCTGAGACGCAGAAGGTTGCGGGTTCAATTCCTGCCACGGGACAAATGTTTGTATCTGCAAATATTTGTCTCGGGTCTGGGTGTTTTCTATGTATAATATGTATGTATTTACAAAAAAAAAATTATATAAGTAGTATATCAGTCATGTAGTTCCCATAATACAAGCTCTGCTTAGTTTGGGGCTAGATGATGCTGTGTGAAAATGTCCAGCATTATTATTATTATTATTATTATTATAAACCACGGCTGTACGGACTTCGTGGAAATGGAACACCTTTACTAGTTTCACAAAACCACGGCTGTACGGATTTCGTGGAAATGGAACAACTGTACGAGTTTCACAAACCATGAATGTACGGACTTCGTGAAAGGGAACAATTGCACTAGTTTCACAAAATACGGCTGTACGTACTTTGTGAAATGGAACAACTGCACTAGTTTCACAAACCACGACCGTACGTCCTTTGTGAAATGGAACAACTGTACTAGTTTCACAAACCACATCTGTACGTACTTCGTGGAAATGGAAGAACTGTACCAGTTTCGCTGTTTTAATGATAATCGTTGGGTTCAGGCAATGTGGCTGATGCTCCAGCAAGAGGTGCCGGAAGACTTCGTGGTGGCGACCGGCGAGACGCACAGCGTGCGGGAGTTCGTGGAGCGAGCGTTCGCGTGCGTCGGCCGGCGGGTCGCGTGGCGCGGCGTCGGCGTGCACGAGACGGGGCACGACGCAGAGACGGACCAGCTACTGGTCAAGGTCAACCCCAAGTACTTCAGGCAGACTGAAGTTGTGAGTATCTGAAATTATCCTGGCTATGAACAGAATTAAGAAAGAAATGTATACCCGAAGTACTTCAGGAGGACTGAAGTTGTGAGTATCTGAAATTATCCTGGCTATGAACAGAATTAAGAAAGAAATGTATGTATGTAAGTATGTAAGTTGTAGAGGTTGACGATCTCTGTGGCTCAGTGGACGAAGGCTGAGACGCAGAAGGTTGCGGGTTCGATTTCCACCGGACAAATGTTTGTTTAAATATTTGTCTCGGGTCTGGGTATAATAAGCCTTTATTTCTGAAACATCATCATTATTTTTTTTTAGATAATATCTCTTAATTCAGAGTGGCTGTCGGCAAAGGCCTCCTCTAGCTCTTTCCAGTGAAGTCTGTCTGCAGCTGCCCTTCTGCAGAAAGGGCCAGCTGTCAGTTTTATTTCATCCTCCCATCGTTTTATTTGTCTTCCCCGCATTATTTTTCCGTCTCTTGGATACCAGTTCGTAATAACTTTGGTCCATTTCTCGTGTTTACTGCGGACACAGATATTAATTACGTGTCCTGTCAACGCCATTTTTGCTTGTCTATTTTAACTAGAATATCGGTTAGTTTTGTTTTAACTCTTATTGTTTCGCTATTTATTTATGTATGTATGTTATTACGAAAAAAGTATATAAGTATTATATCAGTCATGTAGTTCCCACAATACAAACTCTGTTTAGTTTGGGGCTGGATGTTGCTGTGTGAAAATTACAAGCATTATTATTTACTTATAATATTTAATTCTTGACTTGAACCTTGGCAACTGCCTACTTTAAAACAGGATTTTCCGAACCTGCGACCATTTTCTTGGTGCAGTCAGCAGAAGAAGAAATTAGATTAACAATTAAACTTTGATCTTCAAGCTAAGCGCAATATTTTGAACAAAAGACTGGTTCTAGAAATATTGAAACTGTTCATCTACTTGTAAAAACGCGGGAATGTGACAAACGTTATGTTTACACGTACCTCTGACCCCTCCTTAGTATCCTTAAAAATCTATGCACTGATTATGAATGTAAGGATATTCAGTCGTGAGCGTGTTTGTTTAGTTTTTGTTTATCTACTTTTGTCGCTGACCGTACGTGCAATAACCACTAAGCCACAAGGTCCGGTCACAACCTGCAAGGCGATCACACTAACTCATGGCTATCGAGATGGATATCAATTTTGACAGTAGTTTCTTATTTTAATGGCCCATCCATCCAAAAAACGGAACGTCCAATATGAAACCAATTTTGTTCATTCGCATTGTCCATCTATGCCTCATACAGCTTACAAATTAGCGTGATACGATTCATCCCATCCGATGATACCAGCCATGGGAAATTAGTGTGATCGCCCCGCGGGGGGTTAATTCTTGGATTTTTAAGCCAAGCCTGTTCAATAATTAGAATATTTTTTTTTTATTTCCCATTTATTCCCAATCAATGATGATAAACGCGCGAAACTCAATAATTCCGTCGATTCTCTAGTACACCGACTAAACTTAACTTACTGACAGTAAAACTTACTAATTTAAGCTGTCACTTTCTTTTACTGGCACAGTGCATGCAAGAAAGAGATGACAAGTCACGCCGGTCAAATTAGTTTTACTGACAGTGCATGCAAGAAAGAGATGACAAGTCACGCCTGTCAAATTAGTTTTACTGACAGTGCATGCGAGAAAGAGATGACAAGTCACGCCTGTCAAATTAGTTTTACTAACAGTGCATGCAAGAAAGAGATGACAAGTCACGCCGGTCAAATTAGTTTTACTGACAGTGCATGCAAGAAAGAGATGACAAGTCACGCCTGTCAAATTAGTTTTACTGACAGTGCATGCAAGAAAGAGATGACAAGTCACGCCTGTCAAATTAGTTTTACTGACAGTGCATGCAAGAAAGAGATGACAAGTCACGCCTGTCAAATTAGTTTACGTATCGCTCTCCTACGTGTTCCTAATCAGTATGTTTTGGAATCATCTAAATTTGTTTGGAAAACTTAAATTTGACGGCACTAAAATGTTTGCCGTCTCTTTCTTTTGTTACTGTTAGTGAAAGAGAATGATAGATAAAATTCAGTTTAGTTGTTGAGGCCATTAGGGGCCATCTATAAATTACGTCACACGAATTTCGTGATTTTTTGACCCCTCCCCCGTCCTTGTCACAGCTGGTCGCATTTGTGAGACTCCCCCCTCCCTATTGTCACGTCACATACTTTGCAATTTTACATTTAGAAATTATTGAATTCAAACAGCAGTTCCGAAATTAGTTTTCCATAAGTTATTAACTTCTTCGGTGTGTTTGGCGGCATTTACCAAAGGGCACTAGGTCGTCGGTGCGTGCCGCGTAGTAGAGCGAGTGGCCGACAAAACAATTTGAATATTATATTTATATTGATAGAGTTGCAAATGTTTGGAGTATTTCGTTAATAGTGCAAAGTTCTATTTGGAAAAAGATTTGGAAATGTGACGTCACGAAATTTGGGACCCCTCCCACCCCCCTGTCACACAATGTCACACTTCGTCGACCCCCCTCCCTCCCCTTTAACGTGTGACGTTTATGGATGGTCCCTTATGTGATTTTTAATAGGTATTTCGAAATCGTTATATTCGTAGATTGATAGATAAACTCTTTATTGTGCATAACACCATTTTACAGTACAAAAAACAGAAATGCACAGTTAAATGTATTCTATGTTATAACATATTGTTTAAAAAAACTTTATATAACTTTCAGTAGGTCTGTTAATCAAAAGATCGTTAACATGTTTGCGTCAACAATGTATGGAATTCAATTGTAACGGAGATATTATTGTATTGTGAAATCTGGAAGTGGATCAGTGTGTATTGTATGAAATGGTTTATTGTGTGTGAGCGTAGTTACACTGTTACTTTCTAAGAAAAACTGTTATTGATGCTTAAGCTCGACTAGAGATTGAGGTATTCAAAGATTTTCAATCAATAACGTGGACCAAAAATCTATAGTTCTTTGTTTAGCTTCTAGCGAAGCGGGCGAATAACGCTGTCTGTTTTCCCGTTTTTCATTCGGAAGACAAGCTAAGCGTCTATTTATAGCTCACCTATGGAGGATACCATGTTTCGGCGGTCACATGGTGGTTCATGATGGCCCCGTAATGCCTTCCAAAAGACCAGAATAAAGTCTTAAGATATTGCATAAATGTGTGAAATTATAATAAAATGAGCTTTATTTCAGATACAAAATCCATTTCATAATCTACTAATATTATAAAGGTGAAAGTTTGTCAGGATGTTGGTTCCTCTTTCACGCAAAGACTACTGTACGGATTCTGATAAAACTTTACAGTAATATAGCTTACACATCAGAATAACAAATAGGCTACTTTTTATCCGGGTACCACGCGGGCGAAGCCGTGGGCAGAGGCTAGTATATTATAAATGCCTAAAAATAAACGTATTACATTATAAAAAATACTAAATAAAATATGGACATACTCGTAAATAAAAAAAAGGATAGATAAGGACCTATTTACAATAATAACGATAGTAATAATAAAGTATTTATTTGCAAAAAATGTTTTAAAATAAAAAAAAAACTCAGGATACTCTCAGGATCCTAGGAGACGGGGCGAAGGCGATGTAGAAACTCGGCTGGCTTCCGAATGGGTATCTTATAGACTAGATATAATCTTACTTTTACACCAACCTTAGACATGATTTTTGTTTACTGAGCACAACTGTGGACGCCGCTAAAATATCGTTGTTATCTTTGAGAGTGTTGTTTAAATCCTGAAAAGAAATACAAAAAATCATTAGCTTTTGCCCACGACTTCGCCCGGATAAAAAGCCTCTGTGTTATTGTGATATATAAGCTATATTACTGTAAATTTTCATCAAAATTTGTTCAGTAGTTTTTGCGCGAAAGAGCAACAAACATCCAACCTCACAAACTTTCACGTTTATAATACGTAGTAATAGAATTTATAAAAAAAAACGTAAATCTTTTCTAATTGACAGATGCTATTATAATATTGACGATTATCTAGAATAAGCTTAGCAGTAAAAAAAATAACTTTGTAAATAATAAAATGAAATTGAAAATTGACTTTAAATCTAAATTGACATAAAATAATATGACGATTTACTACAATAACGTTAATAAAAAAATAATGCCTATACCTATCTCCTAAAGGAAAAGTACCTATATTGACTACCTACATCACTGTTCCTCAAAGTGGGCGATAACGCCCCCTTGTGGGCGCTGGAGGCCTTCAGGGGGGCAGTGGCAGGCTCTAGAAGATATTTGGGCCAATGCGGTCTAGAGGGGAAAACATACGTTGTTATGTTTAAAAACTTTTGGGGCGCTAGGATTTTTTTTATCCTCAAAGTGGGCGGTAGGAAAAATTAGTTTGAGAACCTGAAAATAAAACCTCGGTCTGCCGCCATACCCGGCAATACAAAGTTCATTTGAGAGACTTAACTTTATTTACTGTAGATATTTATAACTAGTGTGTTTACTAAAAACCTCGGTCTGCCTAACTATCTGTTGCAGACAGGGTTCATGTGAGATACAGCTACCTATAAACATCACATATCTACCTACCACGTGAAAGCAATAAATATATTGAGTATTGAAACCTTCCAGGATCTCCTGCTGGGAGACGCGACGAAAGCGAAAGAGAAACTCGGCTGGGTTCCGCGAGTCGCCTTCGACGAGCTGGTGAAGGACATGGTGACGGCAGACCTGGAGCTCATGAAGCGGGACCCTGAAGCGTAGGTGCGAGGTAATGGCGTGTGAGAGGACGGAATAAGACTAGAGAATATTTTCTCATAATTCTAGCCCACTAACATGTCCTACCTTTCTAATATCATCGTAACCTGAGACTACTTAGCCTTGAGTTCACCAACAAAATAGATGGACTCAACGGTCAAATTTAACCATTGATTATTGGAAGAGATTCCAATTAAAACGTGTGTCCACGTTTGACACACGTTAAATTTGATTAGAATCTAACCGCACGTTATTGTGTGGCTAAACTTCTGCCTTAGTTAATATAACTTTTGAAACTAGGAAGAAAGAAAGAAAGAAAATATTTATTTAACAACACATAAAATATATATATATACAACAAATTTTGCAAGTTAGGATGGTGGGATAATTTGTGGGAATACATAATAATAATAACCATCATGGTTTTGAGCATAATTTTTACAAAAAAACGGGATTTTTAGCATGATTTGTGAGTTTGAATGCTTCCCGATATTTCGGTACAGTTGGCATGTACCACGGGACATGGATAATACAAATAGGATCCTTGTTATCTATACACACGCGAAGCGGACGTTTTTAAGCGAGTGAAATTGTTTTTGAGATATGGGGTAAAGGGGTGGAAATAATATCAGCTCATGTAATCATGGCGTGATATTCTTTTCATTTTAAAAATAGGTAAATTTTAATTCTAAACTTGTTTTTTTAAGTGCCAAATAAATGCGAAAGCTTGAATGTTTGATATTGATATTCTTCGTGATGAGGGAATAGGCTAATTACTATAGACAAATGGCTATTCATATTGTAAAAACGGGAAATTTCACGTACCGCACTATCGGTGAAGGCACCGACTAAGTTTCGACTCATTCGCAACGTTCACCCTCTGCGTTCTCCTCCGAGAACATTGCGAACACTCACCCTGATGAAGACTCTCGGAATGAGTCGAAACTTAGTCGGTGCCTTCACCGATAGTGCGGTACGTGAAAATTCCCGTTTTTACAATATGAATAGTCAAGTTCACGATAGTTTTTGGAATAAGACAAATGGCTATGGGAACTAGACTACAATACATATTTTATATAATATGTATATTTCATATAATGCATATAAATGCATCGAGAGTGGACAGGGGTGTGTCAAATCGCATGTATAATGATGTTCTAGATGAAGAGATCACGTTAGTTTGCATGAGACTTGACAATTATTTATTTGATTAGTCTTTTTTTTAAGGCACAGATATTATAAAACGTAGGTAGTAGGGTAGTAATAAATAAATAAATAGCCATCATTTTTATTTAAGTTTATTATATATTTCAGTTATAATTTTAGCTCCCTATTTAACGGCGTTAGAATACGCATTTCAGAAACCGGTAAAGTGTCCAATGATTGCAATGGTTTTTCATTTTTCTTTTCTATGGAGATTTATTAAATCAAATCGAGTTTTTGCTTTGGACAGTTTTAAGAACTTTAACACAATAATGTGCCCAAATACCAAACTCAAGATACCGATATTAATGTACGTGATTGTGTACCTCAATAAAGTGATTTTTCATTTCATTTAATCCGTTAAACATCAGCCAATCAACAATGGCGGTCTTATAGTGAATTCTAGTCTTATTTTCTCTAGTAAAACCTAGGTTTATTTTTTTCTATGAAGATTTATTCAAATTGTGATTTCGCTTTGGACAGATTTATTTTTTCCAAATATCAATCTCTCAAGATATTAATGAATGACATTGTGTTCGTCAATAAGTGATTTTTCGTTTCATTTAATCCGTTAAACATCAGCCAATTAGCGATGGCGGGCTCATAGTGAACTCTAGTCTTATTTCCTCAGGAGAATGAGGCATGCGTCATTATCTGTCAGTGTTATTGTGTTGTACGGGAGCGGTCCTTGTGTTGTTCCACATAGATTATTTTCAAACTTCAACTATCCTTGCTTGATTTGTGATTTTGCCTATCGTTTGAATGTAAGATTGGGTATTTTGTTTATTTATTATACAATTATTTTAATATTATTAAATTAAAAATAAATAATAATAATAATAAATTTATTGTCTCTTCAAATTGAAGAGACGTAGTATGTAGAACTTGACTAAGTAACTACATATAATATTTTGTTAATAATTCCTCCTACTCTTATCCATAATTATACTTTTTTTTTCAAATTACCTAGAAAGGGCTTATTTGATTGTTTGTGTTATGAATTAATGTTTGATAAGTGTACCTACTAGCACTATACTTGCTAACTTGCTAACAAATTATGGATTTATCTGACTAAATAAATAAATCATTATTATTATTAAAGTTGTGGCAGATATCTGTCCAAAAATACCGTTTGTATACAACTCTTTGGTTCTCCAATATTCGCCTATGTTCAGCTGTGGACTTCCTTAGGCCTGTTTATGATAGTAGTGACCTGGGGGCCTAGACAAATACCTCACGCTTACTTTTCCTTTCACGCTAACGTAAATTTGTCAAGGTAAAACTTGGCAGCTGTCACGTGACATTTCCGCAGCTAATGTCATTCCCATACAATTCAATCTTTCCGCAGGCGTTAACGTCAACAGAAAGTGGTATTTGTCTAGACACTCTGTTTTGATATTGGCAATTGATGTTTCTCACTAATATGGCGACCTCGGTGGCAAAGCGTTGCCGGCTGAGACGCGAGAGGTGCGGGTTCGATTCCTGCTGCGGGACAAATTTTTGCATGTTCTGCAGATATTTCTAACAACACTCAGAACTCGTAGTTCGTGATACCCACGATACAGGGACTATGCAAGTGCCTGGTCGGGTATTTATCCGAGGGGTAAAATGCTTTTAATTTTCGCTTCTTACAAATTTTCCGGTCGGAAAATAAAAAAATATGATTTTAAAAAATGTTTTTTTTTTTACAGGAGAACCATAAAGAAACCAGTGGCGTCCGAGCATTATGATTACTATGATATAGATAGCATTATTGAAAGCTGACTAGCAAAATTTTTATAGAATTATTGCGAGCTTTTGTATCGAGGATGCATTTATTTTCTATGATCATGACATTTAATACGTATTTGGGAAAACTGTAAATAACCTATTGTGTAGACGTATATTGGTTAATCACAAAATAACCCTTTTTCATTATAACTTTTCCATTTCTTTCCCCGACGTAAGAGCCCTTATATCTATAATATAAATTATATATATTTGACGTAAGAGGTTGTTTGTTTGCGGCATCGTCAGATCGATAGGCTGTTTTTTTTTTTGTAAACTTCTTGCGTAACTTTAAGGATGATTTTAAGTTAGGTTTTACCGTCACTAAAATTTGACAAATATTTAATTGTATGTAATCAATAGGTACATAGTTTGAATGAAAAGTTTACTCTTTTCACTCTCAATTGTTGTGAGTTTACTGGCTGACTGACTATAGCGTGGTAGTGGCGGCATTAACGGCACAAAGTTTTCAGAGCTTTCATAGTATTTTATAAGATATTTTCATTTGTAAGTAAGCTAGAAGAATTTATTTATTTAGCTTATTTACGTTGATCTTTCCTAAACCTCCTTTAAATCCTCATAAGTATGAAAACGTTTCCAGTGAGAATGAAAGCTTTACTTTACGAAATCGGTGTTATTTTAAATGGCTTTACATTTACCAGTCGTAACGCAATGTCATAATTTTCAAGGGCATGTATTTAAATAATTATTTTAATTTTGCAAAAACAGCAAGCAAAAAAATAAGGTCATCTGTTTTAATTATTGATCCTCTTTTAGTGAGGCATAAAATAAATCAATATTTTAATTTATTTTGAGCTACGCAAAAAAATATTTAAAAAAGCAAGGTGTTTCTTGCTTTTTTGAATATTAAAAAAAAAATACCGCAACCTACTGACATATTCCGTCATTAGATTCGAATTATTGGTTGTGCATTCAGGACTAGCGTCGACTGGCGAAAGTATTTTGTAAACCTACTTAAAGATTATATTTGATTGCTCCGTGATTCTTGGCATAGGTACATTCCATGAATTATGTTCCATATTACTTCAGTACGACTTATTATTTTATTATATGCTGCTTACTGTAAATTATTATATTTTTGTCAGTATTTTGTTATTGTAAATAATAATATTTTAACCAAAACTGGTGTTTAATTTCGATTCTGAATAATCCAATCTTAAAAAATACGCTGGTATTGTATATTTCTCAAAAGTAAGACTACCGATCCCGAAAATTACGGCACAGGTCAGTCACCCTTACATAGCTCCTAGATGAAAAAAAACATTGAAGGATTGAAAGTCAAAAAAAGTCACGCCGTTATAGCTTGAAACCTGTTTGGAGCAGCAGATATCAACCAGGCGAGGCGCCACGCAGTCCAAATCTTTATTATACAACCTACCATAAGTTTGATAGAATGACATTGGCATGTGATAATATTAGCTGGATCTGTGGTGTGATTAATTATGACCTTGACAGAATACTAGGGAGAGTATTGGCAACATATAAAAAATATTGCTCTTACCTATTGGCCTTCGTAGTCTGGGGCTTTGATCTTTGGATGCCCTTACATGCTGAATGAATATCGTGGCCAGTCTGGTCCTCCTCCGGACTTAATGATGGCGCACTGATTTAATACTAAACCAAAGCTTAGAACCTTGAAGTAATTTTTGATAGCCGTCTGTCCTGGGTAAACCACGTAAACGCGATTAGCAAACGGGTTCATCACTCATTACAATCTGACAAGCGTCTCCAAAAGTTTTTACATTTTGAAACTAAAGTCATGCAATCTTTAATCTGTGAGTCATGGTTGCTCAAACTCTCTTGTAACCTCTTCTCGACTATGCTAACGTATGCTTCCTTTATGCCACGGTTTTGGTTATATATCTTTACTTTTATTATGTATTTATATTTAAAAAAAAACATCAGAATTTATCTGTTTGTGTACACGTACCCGCCACTAATTTTATCAGCTTTTGTACATGTCCTTAATGTACCAAATTTACTCTCTGTATTATCCGTGTGTACAATCGGTGGGGAAAAGCGTTATTTTCGTATCACCGTGACTGTCTTTCCAGTTCCAAAAAAGTCACAGTGAAAAATCAACGTTACTTTGTCACGTCGATCACGCAGGTCACGAGAAACGAGATGTCTAAAATTGTTTTAAATGATCCGAAATACCAGGCTTACAGGCTCAGGACTGAGTTGCACAAATTGAATATTGGCACTGTTTCAAACATTATAATATAAGCCGTATGTAGTTAACTAATAAAATGTAGTTAATTTTTTTATTTTTTTTTTATTTCCCGTTTATAATAGTAGTAGGATTGAATCCTACTACTATTATGAACGCGAAAGTTTGTGATCATGGATGTTTGTTACTCTTTCACGCAAAAACTACTGAACGGATTTTGATGGAACTTTACAGTAATATAGCTTATACATCAGAAATTTTATCCGGGTACCACGCGGGCGAAACCGTGGGCAGAAGCTAGTAAAGAATAAAGAAGCTACAGGATGCCCAATCTGTTTGTGATTATACAAGTCTGCTGGTACTATTTATAGAAAAAGTCCGCATAGTTCGTGCCCGAACTATGCGAACCGTGAAGCCCCCCATGATCACTAGATAGATAAAACAAGGCAAACTAAAAAATATATACCTAGTCCGATGGACGAACTATGCGGCTGAACAACGTGGCCAGAGGCTATAAAAAGCTTCAGTCTCCGCCCATGAACACACCTGGCTATACCAGGGGCAATTTTTTCTTCCCGTGGTCCACCTGCTTCACCCAGATATTATACTACTATGAGCATTGAAATTGTCGTAGTTTGTAAAATTTTAGAAAGGACCTCTTTAGTCAACGAAACGTCGCGACATCAGGATAATAGTAACGTACCTTAAAACCGTAAGTTTCGTATCATAAAATGACCTTATATGCCTGTAAGGCTAGCAGCCTTTGAAAGAAAAGTGATTTCAACGAAGACAATCGTTTATTTTACATACATTTACAAAATAAGTTTAATATAAAAAAAACTACGAGCTAAAAAATTAATTTTATACATGAACGTTTTATATACGGTCATAGCGAATAAGGGCCCTGGTAGTTAGGTAATGAATCAAATCAAAGTAAATATCTAATAGAAAATTTTAATGAGCCTTTGGCCTTAAAAAATAATAAAATATTAAATATATTTTTTTTTACAACTATTAATAATCCTACAGGATTCCTATAAATACATAAACAAATGCAACATGGTTAAATTTGCAGGTACAACTAAAATCGCGTACAAACATCAAACATTTCATTCAAACTATGTACATCGTATCTAACCTATTCATAATCCTTGTTAATTAGATGCAGATGTGATACATAGAGCCATCCCTATTTATATTGTTTTCAATTTGTTGGCTACTGGTCTGGGGAAGTTTTTATATCACTGGTAAGATATCGGAGCCAATTCTGTTGTTCACCAACTAAACTTAGTTTAAACTGTCGCTCTCTTTTGCTGACAGTGAACACAAGAAAGAGATGGCAAGAGTTTGACTCCTGTCAAATAAGTTTACGTGTCGCTCTCCTCGTGTTTATAGTCTAGCATATTTAGAAATCACGTCTAACATGTATGGAAAACTTAAATGCGACTAACACAAACATTGACAGTACTAAAATTGTTGCTATCTCTTTCTTTTGTTACTGTTAGTAAAAGAGATCAATAGACAAAATCAAATTTAGTTAGTGTATAAGAGAATCGACGCCATTATCTCTAAAATTAGGCATTTTATGTTCGACTTATAAATGATGCACGTTAAATTATTAGTTTTCTTTTGAGGTATCTTTAGAGGCAATATATTATACAGTTCCTGTGATTTCCTTATTCTATAGAAATTATAGAACTTCTTCTTTCTATCTAATCCAAGTTAAGAAATTATTTTTCCGAGAATCAAAAATCATAAATACTACTTAGTACATTTGTTTCAGAGCTCTTATACATAATCTAAACATGACATGACATAGCATGATGTTAATAAAAATACATTAAAAACTAGAAATTGGTCATTTGTACTTCAATATTATGGCGATTTGCGGCTGCTGGATCGTTTCTTCTTCGTCCCCAAATCTACCCTATTTTATTTTCGTTCGAGTCTCACACGTTTATTAGCACAATGTTAAAAATAGAAGGATTTTATGGTTTAACACTGAATGCAAGTGTAGGATCTATTGTATCTTGACGGAGTTGGCTCGCACGTCGAGTCTCTGCTGCAGCACTCCGGCCAGGATGAGCTCGGTGGAGACGAGCGTGGCGCCGCGTGCGCGCAGCTGCGTCCACAGCGCGCGGTCGGCGGCGCACGTGAGGCACAGCCAGCGCGCGCCGCCTTCCTGCCAGGACCCGCCCGAGCACTGCACTATCACTGGAATCAAACGAACATATTCATACTTGAAACACTTCGAAGACGTACATGTCCATGAAAGCATCTATGAGCCGCGCACTTTTACATTTACAGAATTCTGATAGTTGTGCTGAGTTGTTCTGGGTTTGTTCTAAAATGAGTGTGAAACAGATGATTTTTCAGATCTGTGTACGACTTCTATTTTCACTTTAGAAGTATAATATTTTTGAAAAACCTTAACCTTTGACCTTAACCTTTAACCTTTGACACTATTTGCCCTAGCTTCAAAAAACAGGCAAAAAAGTTCCAGGTCACGGGGAGTTGCTTAGATGCCTTCCTGGCTTCAGTCCAATGCAACAGCCACACACAGATGGACCACCCCATCTGTGTGTGGCTGTTGTATTGGACTGAAGCCAGGAACTATTTTTTTAAATCTACATCCGCGAGCGGATGTAGGTCTTATGGACCCCCATCTTGATCCTCAGTAGCAGCTTCGAAGAGAGGACAGGTCGTAGCATCGCGCGGCTATAGGCAGTATAAGATGTCTAGTATCCAACCTACTTGAAGTTTGACAGAATGACATTGACATGTGGTGATAATGCTCGCGGAATCTGTAGTGATATATTATCTGTGAAATCGCCTTGCAGGGCTGGAATCTTTTCAATAATGTACAGTCTGTACATAACAGAATTACCTACAATTCAAAATTTTAGTTTTATTCAATCTGAATTCTAGAAATACTTTGCTTTACTACTTTGACTTTGAATCAAAGGATTACGGTGCTTAAATAGAGAATCATCAAGGCCTCTCCTTTTCAGCCATTAAAAAGTCAAGGATTTTAATGTCAATTTTCTTAAAAAAGTTACTGAAAATTTACAATATTAATAAAATATTTATGGGATATTTAAAAAAATCTTTTTACAGAGATGAGGTCTTACATTTCATCTCAGAGGCTTGCGGCATGACATTAGGGGTCGAAGATACGTTGTATCCTTTCAGGAAGTTCCGCTGTCCGGTTAGCGTGCGCTGCAGGCTGAAGTGGAATCGTTTCTCCGCCGCCTCATCCTTTATCGTATATAGCCACGGATCTAGAAACAAACACTGAATGAGCTCTATTTATAAGTACATTTTCTGTTGAATCATGTATTTTAAATTAAAATGCATGTCTTTTTATCTTTCACATCAATTCCCAATTCTTTTTTATATTTTAATTGTAATTTAATTGTATATTTTGTTGATAATGTACGTACTTTTTTCAATTCATCACAGTATGATGATTTGTCTGTTAAATGTTAAAATGTGTGTGAATATGCTCATAATTAATTGGTGTTATAGGGTGGTCCCGTTCTAAAAGAAAACAGGACAAGTGCGATTCGGACTCGCCCACCGAGGGTTCCGTACAAATTTGTAGGTACAATAGCTCTGGAAGTCTCGCAGTTTTTTCCGAGCTTTTCTCGAATTTCAGTTTTCAAAACCACGAACAATTACAAATGTACCTCGTGTGTTCATAAGTTTTGAGACGAACTTATTTAATTAATTTAAAAAGAAAGTAATTCATGCAACCTTTTTTAAACTTTTAAAATTTTAAATTTCGAATGTTTTGAATCAGAAAAAATATACATTTGAATATTTGTTTCATTCTCCGTGAAAATGGCGCCAACAAAAGATTTGCGTGCGACTGTAATTTCACTCAAAGCAGGAAAAAAACCAATGCAATTTTTCAAGCAGGAAAAAAACCAATGCAAGTTTTTAGTGAAATCCAAAGTTTGGGATGTAGGCGGAACTTTGTGTATTATACCATAAAGAGGTACAAGGAGACCGGCTCTTTAGAAGACCGTGGAAGATGTGGCCGCCCGCGGTCTGTAAGGACGCCCGCCAACATCAAAGTAATCAGAGAGCGAATTCGTCGCAACCCTTGCCGGACTCAAAATAAATTAGCTCTGCAGACCAACATTTCGCGAATATCGGTGAACAGGATACTTAAATATGATCTTAAACTAAAGGCCTACAGTCGAAGGAAAGTGCATTATTTAAACGAGCGTCTTCGTAAATTGCGACTGGAACGATGTCGGAACCTATTGAAGAGACACGATCCAAAAAATATCCTGTTTACCGATGAAAAGATCTTCACGGTGGAAGAAAAGTTTAACCGGCAGAACAATAAGGTTTACGCCAGAAGTTCAAAGGACGTCCAGCCATCTGTACGCAATGTCCAGCGCACTCATCATCCAGCAAGTGTGATGGTTTGGTGGGGTGTTTCCTACGAGGGGGTCACTTCGCTTCATTTTTGCCAGCAAGGCGTCAAGGTGAAGGCACAAAATTACCAAACCGACATATTGGAAGCGGTGGTTAAACCATTAAATGATACGCTATTCGCTGGAAAATACTGGGTTTTCCAACAGGACTCTGCTCCCTCCCATAAAGCTAAGACTACCCAACGTTGGCTGGAGGCCAATTTGCCAGGCTTCATTCGGAGCGAAGATTGGCCCTCGTCAAGCCCTGACTTGAATCCTTTGGATTATTCTTTATGGACGGAATTGGAGCTGAGGGCATGCAGAAAGTCTCACCCAAACCTGGATTCTCTCAAGCGAGCCCTTATTAAAGAATCGAAACGGATTCCCATTGAAAAGATTCGTGCCGCCATAGATGAATGGCGCACGCGTTTGAAGGCCTGCATTAAATGCAAAGGCGGCCATTTTGTATGATTTATTTTTAAATACAGATCCAGATGTCAGTAGTTATAATTTTAATATCCAATAAATGAATACTCAACTTAGCTCCAAAAATATTTTAGTTTTACTGTGTCTCAAGACTTATGAACACACGAGGTATAGTTTTCAGATTTTCCTCTGTACTTGTAGTATAAGACGATAATACTTGCCAAATTTAATAGTTTTAGGTCAAAGGAAAATTTATAGGGTACTTACCCCATAAATTTTGATTCCCATGTGTCGAATTATACGTTTTTTGTTGCAAAAACGGCCATCTTTTTTTACGTAAACTTAGAAGTTTGATTTTTACACAGCTTCGATTCAAGGGACTGTAGACCTGAGTACTTATATGGTTTTAATTTCAACTCGATAGCTCCACGCGTTCCCGAGATGAAGGGTCTTCACAGACAGTTTTAACTATAGCATAGTTTTGTATAATTATAGCAGATTACAAGTGTCACCGTGTACGAATCACAGAAAAGAGGGGACTCTTTTAATACAGGTTTCACTTAAACTTTAATTAAAGAGATCCCAACCTATTTATGTTACGTAACTTGTAATTTTTAATAAAATATTTTGATTTTTAATTTTTTGAGACAGACAGACGGACCTAAGTGATCCTAAGGGTTCCGTTTCTTCCTTTTGAGGTACGGAACCCTAAAAAAGAAAAATGCGGTGTTTTCTCGTTCTTATTAAATAAAATAAATAACCGCCTAGATAACTTACCCACAATCATGTTGGTATCAGCGCACGCTTGCACCCAGTTCGGTCCCACGATCGGTTTGCCCAGTCCCACCGCGCACAGCAGCTTGAAGGTCCGCCTTATTTGTTGCGTCAAAAGCACAGTGCACTGCATTACATCTGTCACTACTACCGCACCTGTTAAACAAAAAATGAAATGAAATGAAAAATTTGCAAGTTTAAGATGGTGAGAACAAATATTAATTAGGATAGCCTATTAAAGTACTAAAACTGCAACAGAAATGCCCCACCTACCTTGCTGATTCATCTACGGTTCAATGTCGCGCCAAAACCTCTGTGGCGCAGTGGACGAAGGCTCGCCTGAGACGCATAGAGTTGCGGGTTCGATTACCGCCGCCGGACAAATGTTTGTACGATCCGCAAATATTTGTCTCGGCTCTGGGTGTTTTGGTTGTATTTACAAAAAAAATAAGTAGTATATCAGACATGTTGTTCCCATAACACAAGCTCTGCTTAGTTTGATGATAGGTGATGAGTGAAAGTGTCTACCTCAGCTCAGCCACAGATATTATATTAGGTAGCTACTGCTCAGCATAATGCTAGGTAGGTAGGCTAGACAGATCTTTAGCATTTAAATTATCGTGTTTTGGTATCATTTTAGGATATTATTATTACTATACCACATACGTTACTATTCTCCTGCTGACGTTTTACGTTTCAGTAAAGTACATGGTATATTATTCTTAAGAAAAGATAAGTCCGTTTTAATATACTGGGAGACACGCTTGTTAGGATGCCGAAGTTACACCTAGCTTCTAAAATTATTATTGAAAATTGGTTGTAACGTCTTATTTCTGCCGCCACGCAGTAGGTAATGCTCCTCTTCCGGTTTGAAGGGTTAAATTAAAATCGGTGAAATTACGGACACATCTTATGTTATGTTATTGTTATCATTGTTATGTTATCTTCGGATGATTACTAATTAGTGTAGAAGATAAGCTAACTTATTCCATTGTTAGTAAGACTAGTTATATTTTTTCTTTACGCCATGTAAAACTAATTTAATAGACAGGTATGTTTATATTTTTATTAATTTAATCACATCAGGTAGGTCACCTTAATACCTTACCTACTTACATAATATGTTCACTGTAAGTCCTAGCTAACGCTCAAATTGTACCTACAATATTGAATTATGCCTTTTGGGCACTCCTTGTCTTTTGTAAGTGTTACCATAATTAATAAGCAATGTATATTTCTATGTGACTGTTTGTGCCAAAATACAAATAAATAAATAAATATCAATTTCGAAGGCAGTCCTTAGTCAGTCAGTTTATTGGTAAAAGATTTAATTTTACAGACAAAACAAATCAACATTTAAAAAACTCACCTAATTTCTCGAGCTTCACTTTGACCTCTTCATAAGGAAACGCTGTAAACAAAACATAGCACTTTTTCTGTGCTCTAGACGGAGTGGTCCGCAAAGTAGCATTTACGGCCGAGCGCGTCCTTTTAGGAACCGGGGCAAGGTCTTCAAAATCTGCAGATCTCTTCAAGTTGCTAGACAAATCGGAGTTCGACCCAGACGATAAGTTATATACGGTACTTTGTTCATGGATTGCTGTACTTTTCTTCAGTATAGATTTTACCACTGATTCTTTTTCTTTAACTGTTCTTTGCCGTGTGCTTCGGCGTATCTCTTTTTCTGGAGACGGTTCTTTGCTTTTAGGTTTCTCGTCTTTTTTAGAATGTGCCTCCGTGTCTATGAAGTCTTCTGATATCTTTTTTCTTCCTCTGGTACTTCTGACTGGCCTTTTCGGTTCAACGTTATCTACTTTGATAGAATCATTTGATTTTGCAACAATAGTTGCAATAGTAAAATCGTGGTTTTCCATTTTTTTGGTATTTTTTGTAGAGGGTTCTTTGTTTTTACGCCTGGGCTCTCTTTTTTTCTTCACTTCGTTGATTGGAACAGTTATTGTGTGTGGTTCTATCATGATAGGTCCTCGAGGTTTTTCATCTTTAACTTTAGATGATAATGCATTACGTTTAGGTTCTGTCGTTATATCATTGTCATCTTTTTCTTTGGATAAGTCTACAGTTTCAATAATTTTATTTGGATCTTTTAATTTTTCAGATACATCTGTGATGTGATGTGATGAGATGTGATCTTTATTAATTTCTTTGACTGGTGAAGATGATTTCTTTTTACGTTTGCTTTCTCTCTTTTTAACTATTTCTTCTTTACGTATTTTTTCTGATTTATGTTCCGCTTTTTCAGATCCTTCTTTCTCCGTTCTTAATAGTGGTTTACATTCTATTTTACTATCGTGAGAACTTTGCTTTTTAACAATGCAAGAATTTAGCTTTTTGTCGTCGTTAGAACTTTTGTTTTTCACACTATCGTAAGAACTCTCTTTTGTAATATCCGTTTTGCTATCGAGTATTTTACTTTTTTCAAAGTTTTTAGTTTCATCTAATCGGGTTACTTTACTTGCATCTTTAGTCGTTTTTGATTTTTCATTTTTACTTTTTAATCTCGTTATATTTTCAGTGATTATTTCTCTATCGACGTCTTCATCTTGTTCAGTTAAAAATTTAGGTTTTAAAATACTTTCAGTCAACTTAATGCTTTCGACATTTTGAATTTTAGACGTTGGTTTTCTTACACGCGTAATGACTCTCGAAGGTAATGCTTCCACATTAAATCTTTTCGTAAGATCCATTTTCGCATCATGTTTCGGTTTTTTCTTCCTACGGAATAGAATAGGCGTGCTCTGATCTTCAGAATGTTGTTCTGTTTCAGATTCACTGGAAGATTCCATTACCATAGATTTAGAGCAGTGCGATACACTGGTTTTGATTTCTTGGCTGTTTGGTAAATCAATATCCATGAATTTATCAGGACGCATTTTTTTGGGTGTGACCTCAAGGTCGGACGAGTCACTGCCTAAAGACGTGACTCTTTTCAATGGTTCTACCTTTGGTTCTACACCAATCACATCTCTGACGTCTTGAACAGATAGTGTTGAAATAAAATTATTGATTTTTTCTTCAACGTCACTATTGTTGTGAGACATATCAGGGTTATGTAAAGTTTCGTTCATCTTATGTGTATCACCGGAAGATTTTTTAGGCAAATTAGGTACTTCGGGCGAAGTTGCTTTTTGCGAACACAAATCTTCGTAGATATCTTGAGTGTCCTGATAATATTTATCATCTTCATAGTTTACAGTGTGCCTCTTTTCAATATTTGTAAGCGCTTTTATTTTTAGAGTTTTCGAAACGTCTTTCTTTTTTATTTTAAATGCCGTTTTGAGAGGTATTTTAAATGGACTTATTTCAACTTCAGCCGAAATCGGCTCAGTTTTCACAGATTTTTTTGTCGGTACAACTTCATCTACTAGAACTTGCATAGGTGAATTCTTAAAATATTTATCTTTGGTATTATTGTCATTTACAACATCATTTTTTTCATCAACAACTATCACTTGAGTAAGCATGTCTTCAAAGTTTTCAGCAAGTGGTGGTTCAAGAACTTCTATTATCTGAGTGGCAGCATCTTCCAATTCCAACGCTTCAACAGTGTTATTTTTATCTGTTTTCAATTCAATCATTTCATCTTCACAATCAGTATTATCTCCGTCATTAACTTTTCCTTCTTTCTCGGGATCCTTCTGTGTGGGCAAAATATCATCATCAATTTCCTCACAGTCAGTTGAACTATCTGATTTTATCCTCATGTTTCTTTTGGATGATTTAGGCAAAACTATTTGTGATAGCGGTTCAGAATCTGATTCGACACATTTATTGATTGGTAGTAAGATATCCTCTGTCAATATAGCTTGAGATTCTAAATTTTCGTCTTCTGCCTGACTGTCAATTTCATCAAACAAAACTACGTCGTCTGATCTATCTAGTTTTGATATCTCATCAGATTTTCTACGTGACGAAGAACCGCCATTGCTTTTAGCGTGAGTAGGACTTTCGGGTGGGAACTTTTGAGTTTCTGCGTTGTAAATATCTTTGTCGGCATATATATCGAACTGCATGTCTTGCTGTTCATTGATTTTGCATACATCTGGTAAGTTTTCGCCGAGGGGTGGTTGCGTGTCTTGGCTGTGTATTGATGGAGGAGAGTGCGATGTATCTAGATTTTGAGTATTTGCCGTATATAAGGACTGAGAGACGTTGCTTGTTCCTGGCAATTGTGTGTTCGCAGTGTAGATAGAGGGAGGTGTACTAAGCCCCGGGACTTGCGTATTCGCCGAATAAATAGAAGAGGGGATATATGACTCAGGTAGTTGTGTATTAGCTTCGTATATCGCATCTATTTCTTTTAGTTTAGGATGAAAAGCTTGTGTGTCGATTTTGTGTATATTACTAGCATTGACTTCATTTTCTTTTTCACTTAACTTCACAGAAGAATTTGAATCATTGAGACTCATGTTGGAATCATCTAAATGCAATGAAGTGGACTTTTTGGATGAGTTCCAGTAGACATTGTCGATTTTGTTCCCACCTATAGGTTGTATTGATATAGTTTTGCCCGGTTTTATAAAATGGTGTGTGTTAGAACTTTTGAATTGGTTTCCTTTCGGTTGTGACGCAATAATGAACGAATCATCCTGTAAAAATAAAGAAATTATATTTAAGGTCAAAAAGACAAATAAATAAATAATACTGGACATTTTTCACATGGCATCATCTAGCCCCGTACTAAGCAGAGCTTGTGTTATGGGAACTACATGACTGATATAATACTTCTAAACTTTTTTTTTGTATATACATACATATTATACATAGAAAACACCCAGACCCGAGACAACTATTTGCATATACAAACATTTGTCCCGCGGCGGGAATTGAACAATTATCTTATCAGTCGTGAGTCACATGCATACTGAACTTGTTATAAAATAGGCCAGAAGCGAGGCAGGCACGCGTAATCAGGGTTCCGTATAGAACTATCCAAATAACAACAAGCAAAACTATGCCTATTATTTACTTTAAAAAAAAACTAACATAAAGACGGATAGACGCAAGATTGATCTGCTTAACAAAACTATTGGTTCTGTTTTTGGTGGTACGAAACCTTTAATTTTTTTTTATTTATTTAACCTATATTTCCCACGCCGCCGCCACCGCGTCAATTTCACCGGGCCCTAAAACGTTTTATCAAGAAGACTCACCCTAGGCGTTCCACCTTATGTGCTTGATATAACAAAAAAGTAACGAATTTAAATCAATTTAAAAGCCTGATCGCATTTCGTGTGATCAAGTCTCTGAACTTACCTATTTGAAATATTCTTTAGAAAGATATTTTTAACCGACTTCAATAAAGTCAAGGTTTCCAATTCGTCTGTTTTTGAGAGTATGTTACGCTTAAACTTTTTAACAACTTCCCGTTATTTGAAGTGGGTTTTTATTTAGTTCTATTGTAATTGAAAGAAAAAACTGCACCCAAATTAGGTAAGTATAACGAATGGCGGCCGCCATAATTTCTTGACGGTAATGTGACTGATTTACTGTGGTAGCAATACTTCACTAATTAAAATCCAATCATAAAACTTATAAATAATGCCTTATACATGGACACATGTTAATCCTCAATCGCAAACAAAAATCCACAATACCTTATCACTAACGTCAGGTGACTCTGGTATAGTTGTTGCTGAATCCAGCTTACACCTTTGCCTGGCCGGAACCGGTGTGTCAGGGATGTTAATTGCCTGTGTCATTGGCAAGGCCTGTGTCATCGGAAGATCATCTTCCTCCTCAAACAGCCTGAAAATCCCGAATACCTCTCCAAACTGGACCATATCCCCATTCTTTAGTGGCTGAGGCACATAGGGCATTAGGTTTTTCTGAAAGAGTTGACATGATTTATGAAATAAATTATTGGAAAATTACAGAACAAACATGCTCACAATTATAATCCCCATAATGGGGATTATAATCTCCTACCCCTTCCCTTGGCCACTACAAAATCACATATAATCCTCCCCATCCAAAGGTTGGAAGAGATCACTTTTAAGCACAACTATTTGCAGATCATAAAAAACCATTTGTTACACAGCGGGAATCAAACATGTACCTCTTGCCTTTCAGACAGCTACAATACACTCGCACCATCAGTGTTGTCAATAGCTATATAGGGAGGACTTAATGCTATACAGCATTTTCTACCAGTCTTCCTTAGTGGTTATAAAAACAGAGTACTTACACCTAGCAACTTGGTTTTGTTAGCAGAGTCTAGATCCATAAGCATGAACTCTTTTTTATTGAGTACATTTATCACAGCATGTTGTCTTGACACTGACTGAAAATAAGAATTCACATTATTAAAGGCATGGAATAGAGGCTTATTTTTCAAAATAGTATACAAGCAAATGTATCATGTATATCTTGGTAACATTGCTAAGTATGGTTAGAAGCTGATCTAGAAACTTGGTTATACTGAGAAATAGGCCTCTGATTTTATACTAAGCAATTTTTAAGTTATTACAAAAAATATTAATTAGACAAATTGAACCACAAAATACTGAATTATAACTTACATTCAAATTCAGAATAATATTACATGTTTGTGGATCCCGACCAATTTTGTTTGGGCCTATCTTTACAGCATATTTATTGCCACATATTCCAAGGAAGCCAATCTGAAAAATGACATAAATCACATAAGTATATATTATTGTCATATAAGAATTGCTTGTTGGTCCAAAGTAGTTTTTTATAGCACATTTATTAGGGATGTCCAGCAGTGGACTTCTACAAGCTGATGATGATTACGATGGTCTAAGAGCCTAAAGCTATGATTGTTTTTTATGGCGACTAAAAAACGGCGTAGGTGATATCTGTGTAAGATATAAACTGAACTTGTTATAAAACTAGTAAACTAGTTAGGATAAGGACATCCAAATCAGTTCAGCCGTTACCACATTTATTGGCAACAAACATCCACACATCCTCACATTTACCTACCAAAACAAGCCGGATAGAATTATTTTGCGTATCAGATACAAACGAGAACAACGAAAAATGTTGATTACTTACCTGTTCAGGGCACTCTCTCTCTGACTGGGTAAAGACCTCCAGTCTTTGAGTACATTCCATTTTTAATAATTTAATACCAAACAAAAACGCCGCAATCAATCACGAACGAATTAAAAGTTATCATCTGTCCGTCCGGACATACGGTAATGTTTGACTTGGTTTGACTGACTGTTGTGAATTAAAACCGCCATCGTCTTAGCAACCAGAAATTAATGACATTTTTATGACATAAACAAGGATGACTTGAGTCAGTGCAGTGCAACACTACACACACGCACGCCGCTTTTAGCCTTTATAGAATAAGATAAGGGTAAATAGTGACAGAAAGAGGCCATTACCCACAGCTCCAAAAAAAACAAAAATAAGCTGCTGATGACCCTACCTTGCGAGAATCGATTTGATTTGATGACCTCTGTGCTGCCGTGCGCAGACCCACTTGGGTCGCAGAAGGTTGCGGATTTCATTCGATTCCCACCGCGAGACAAATGCTTATATGATCTGCAAATATTTGTCTCGGGTCTCGGGTGTTTCTAATATATAATAAAATAATATAATATGAATGTTTTTACAAAAAAATATAACACAAGCTCAGCTTACTTGGGGCTAGATGATGTTGTGTGAACATGTCCAGCAATAAGAACACATTTTTGAAATTAATTGCCCTATCGTAAAAAGAGGCTGCGGCCTTTTTTATACACTACCCTAGATTGCACAGCCAGTATCCTCCAAAGAAAAAGAGTCGTTCAACAGGAGCAAAACTTTGGATCTTGGAACTTTGGATAAATTAAATGATTGTTATTTTGTTCAGTTTATAACAAAATCACAATTGTAACAAACAAAATGATTGCAAAGGAAAGCCTCTTCCATTTTGCAAATACAAAATATGTAGGTATACATAATTAAGAATTAGACAACCATGAGTGGTGAATCTTGTTGAGGTGAAAATGGACTGCGTCATTTAATTCTTGAACGGTATTTACCGAGTTTCGTAAATACTACTCTTTAGGTAGCTCCATAAAAAAAGTCCATCGGCGTCATGTCCTGATAAATTTAAACGAATATTATACAGAATATATTTTGTTTGTTTGTTTGTTTGTACCGAATAGGCTCCAAAACTACTGGACCGATTTAAACCATTTTTTCACCAATAGAAAGCTAAATTATCAGGAAGTAACATAGGCTATAAAAAAATAAAAATAAAATAAAATATCTTTATTTCAAGTAGGTAGACAAATAGATACTCATATGGGAAAAAGAAACAAAAAAAAAATAACCTAAAACTAAAAGCTAATAGAGTTGGTGGAGAGGTGTCGCAGGCAACTATGCCTCGTGTAAGTGCAATCAACCCTAGAAGCAATCATGACGAGGACGGTGATGGTGTTCCCCGCAGCCTGCGCACCATGGAGGCGGCGCGCTTGCGCTGAGTGGCATGAAAGCAGCCGATTTGTGTTTTCCCAGTGTGTGCATTATTTTGTACGGGCTGGAAAGCACAACCATGGAAAACACAACCTTGGAATTTGCGACCAAAATATACACCAATTCCATGGTTGTGTTTTCCATGGTTGTGTAATCACGGCACCCATAGTTAAGTCACAATAGCAGCTTTCGTGTTCTACAATTTAATAAGATCGCCGGTTGAAACAAAAGGTGATTACATTCGTATCTTAGTATTAATTCTAATTCAAATAAATATTCAAATAAGGGTATTTATGTAGCAGTAAAATACTTTTTAATTCATTCGAATCGGACATGTAATTGCAAAGTTATCACGAGTATAAAAATGCAACACACGAACCGCCGCGACGTACCCTGCTCTATAGAGCGGGCGTTGCCGAGGAGCGGGAGCGGTTACGTCTATGAGTAAGGTACCCACGCGACTCAGACGCATCAGTAAGTATGTAAATAATTTGTTAGTTACTTCTTCACGCAAAAACTAATGAACCGATTGAGATGAAACTTGATAGGTACATAGCTGTTACTTTGTATCCCGATATTCCTACGGAATCGAAACTACGCTAGTGAAATCGCGAGGCGCAGCTAGTGTGATATAAATTGGGTATGTTTTCTTGTACAAACCAACGAGAGTTAGGTATATTTTTAAAGTTATTTTGTTTACTTAGAAAGCATTTACTAGGTACTACATAGGTGAGTTACTAGATACATAAGGTTGGTTGTATTTTAGGCAAGTCTAAAAACAACGTATTTATAACAATAAGCTTGTTACTAAATTGAAGGTCAACTTTCAAGAGAAAAAATACGTTAATATGATAAAGTAAGAAGTTACTATCTAAAACAACCTATTGAATAACAGAACTGATAAACTTTTAAGTGCCACATGAAAATGAGCACCTGGGGTATAGAAGGTAGGTATTATGATAGCGCTACATACATTTTTTTAAATAGGTATTGGGTATTTTCTCGCCGAATATTATGAAAAAATGATTATGGCGAGGTTGATAAGCAAAATGAAAAAAAAACTTTCCCTTTTGACTCGGTGTGCGTTTTTTTCATGTATTACCTAACACTACCACACCACTACGTTTAATATTATGAGACCAAAACAATTATAATCTGTGGAATGAATTTTCAGGCAAAAAAATAATAGGTAGCGTGATTTAATTTAATTTATTAGATTTAATTTGTTTTTCTCATTTGTGGTCGTTTCATCTTTAAGATTGAATATTGCTATAAATTCTGTGCTGCGTATTCTTTTCATTACCAAAATACATGTGAGTTTAGTCTTCAACTTCGTATGTAATTTTTCGCATGGAGGCGCAAGAACCACCAAAGAAGCCCGAAGCCGGCGACGGCGCCGAGGCTGAGGATATTCCGAGTGATTTTTTTGATGATTTTAGTAAAGCCGACTTTATAGAAGGACTTAGTGTTATCGACAGCTGGGATGACAAAGAAAAGGGTCGAAGTTCCAAAAGCGATCGTTCGCGTTTCAACGCAGAGGTATTTGACAAGGTGAAAGATATTCGGGAGCTGATGTCGGAAGTACAGGCAAAAGAGCACGATTCGCGCGACGACAGAACGAAAGGGGACGGTTCGCACTACGACAGGGCGAATAGGGATGGTTCGCACTACGACAGGGCGTATAGGGATGGTTCACGTGAGTACAAGCGCAACAACACGAAGAATGAGCCACCAAAACAACGGCGGTCCTCGAGCATCAACCGACTCGACGAGTTCATCAGGCCCGGTAGCCGTCGTGACCCGAACAAAACCAACGAAGCCATCAAGAAAGATAAAGAAGAAAAAGTAAAGGAATTCCTAGCCAAATCGCTCGAGTCTTCTGCCGATCTGCGCCCGCCCGGCACCGAACTCGACGATTACTTTGAGGGGAACAAACCAGCAGAGAAGAAACTCCATTCAGAGTTGCAGCAGCAGCCTCTGAAGCTCCGTTCGCGTTCCCGCGAGCGCCGCAAAGAGTCACCCCGGAAGCTGCAACACCGTCGCAGTCCGAAATGGAGCCCAAGAAGGAGTCCGTTACGGCGCCGGCCCAGCCGCAGCCCAAAACGCAGCCCACTGCGGCGCAACACTAACGTGATTTGGCGCCCAAATAGCCCATTTCGGAACACATTCAGCTTTAATCGTTTTAAGCGTTACAGCCCTCAACGTGAACGGCGATTTAGTCCTCGACGCAGTCCACGCCGCCACAGCCCCCATCGTAGCCCGCGTCGCAGTCCTCGCCGGAGCCCTCGCCGTAGTCCGCGCCGCAGCCCGAGGCCCTCCCGCCATTCCCGCTCGCTATCTCCCTATAGGCAGCAAAGATTATCAGTCAACCGGGACAACTTCCTATACCCAGAGCCTGAGATAGCCCCAAACTACTGTCCGCCTCCACACTATCAAGGGCCTCCCCAATATTGTCCATCCAGCGATTATCATGGTGATCCAGCAACATATCCTCCATATGCACCTCCTTATAGAGGTTATGGCCCTCCTTATGAGTATGGTGGCCCACCCATGCCTGTTTCTCAGCCTATGCCTCCTCTACTTATAAACCAAGCACCCATTCCTGTACCAAACCCAGTGCCAGCTCCTGTGCCCAATCACTCGGTGCCCAGCCCTATTCCACCACCAACAGGGCATGCTCCAGCAATGGTGCCTGCCCCCTCAACGGTTCTAACAACTCCATCCAAACAAGTTGATGTTGGGACTCCATATGATGCGTTGGCAAAAGTAAATAACATTTCAAAGTTTTTCATATTTTGTGTGTCGGATTTCTTCACAACCTATTCTTAATGTTTCAGTTAGTAGCCGAAGGAAAGATATCCAAGGAAGACTACTTGAAGCTTGCACCTAACAAAGGTATAATATACAATGGTTCAAAACTGGTATCAATTTGATTTTTGTTTATAAGTTAGTGTTTTATAATCTCCTTGTATAATTGCAGGCACTATCATTTCTTCCAATGACAAGAATAGAGTTATGGGTGAGTACTATTCTTAAATTCCGCTCTTAACTAACACTATACATGATTCAATGCTAATGGAGTTATCAATTCAGTTAAAAGTTTTCAGCAATAAAATACCTACTTAGATATTGTGACATTATATCAATACTTATTATTTTATCTTCCAGTTCTGAATCGATGCTCTTCAGCTCTAATCAAACTTAAATCCCTGGACTTGCCAAACCAGCTTCTATTCAACCACGCCATTAAACTTGGAGCGGAGCCTAAATATATCGCTCCGAAGTTCTGCTCGCCGCTCAAGAGACAAGCCCCAGTCCAGTTCCAGTTCACCAGTGATAACGGAATTTCTAGCTCGCAGCAGAACAAGCATCTTATCGACAGCATTATCGCCGCCGTGGGTTTAGAGAAGGTGGTCTCTCGCCCGAAGAAAAAGACGACGAAAAACACTAAGGATGCCGCGTGCCAGACGTCCAAGTCATTCTGCGACGTTTGCGAAATCCGAGCTGATACGAAGACCAGCGAGGGCAGCACGTCCATCGATCGGGACCACTTCTGCTCTTCAGTTCACACTCAAGTCGTGGAGCAGGATCTGGTCAGTTCTAAATCGGTCTTCAATCCGAGCGGTAGTGTTGGCGACGGCGCTTCTATGTCTATTGCGCATCTCACTCCGGCGCAACTAGTCTCTCAGCTAGCAGCCCGAGCCAAGACCTTGAAGAACCCGGAACCCGCACCATCCATGCACTACAACAGGCGCAACGACTATGACTACGACAACAGAAGCGGCCAAGGCCAACAATATCAAAACTATAGTAACTATAGGTATTGATTGTAAAAAATTGTGTGCATCACTTTCATTTTGTAATTCTAGATTAGGAAAGGTCACAACTAACTAGTTGTGATAAATAAAGAAGATATAAAAATACTTGTTTCATTTCCTTCCCAACTTTATTATTTATTACGATAGATTAATTATTAATAGCGGAGATGACTGGGAAAGTCGCGTACCACTTCGCGGAATCTTCACGTTCCAAGTCGCAGTTCCTGATTCAAGATGAACTAAAGATGTGGAGTTATGAGCACTACATTATACCGTTTCATTGACTAAGCTATTTGTAAAGGCTTTGCGGACGTGGCGTGAGTTGAACGCGAATAATTCTGTGATGCTACTAACACCAAGTGTATCCTGAAAATTGTCTTAGGTATCAAGAGTTATCATCGCGTACAGCTTACTACTCGCCCTCTTTGTATGTGAAGTCTTAGAGTATCAATGAACATTATATGTTATCCATTATTCTTACGTCAAGAAGAAAGTTATATAAGCCGCTGTCTGTCTGCAAGTGGTTGGCTTTGATATTAAATAGCCTGCCACAAGGCATAACTTGAGGTTCCAAATTGTACCTATACCTATTTTGCTTCAACTATCCCTTTGTTATTTATCCCCGTTGTCCCCCGATCTTCGGCCCCATCAGAGTATACTTACCTTATAGTCTAATCTAAAGATAGCATTCCATGAACTGTGCAGGTTTATAGCAAATATTTAATTAAACATTTTGTATTGAAGTACTTAGATATTTTAATAAGTAATTTTTGTCATAAATACTTTAGGTACATGTTAATTTTATTTTTTAAGTAAGCCAAACATTTGTAAATTTTCATACCTACTACATTTATGTTTTGTGTAAATTCAGCAATGTTGTGAAATTGTTTGTTTATTTCATTAACTGTCCAAGAAGTCATCAAGCCACTTCTCAAGATCCTCAGGAGATTGTATGACTGGATTTACTTCCGACTCTACAGGGTGCTCTGAAATAAAACATTGAAATAAATAAAAAATCTTTTACTTCGGTATTTTATTTTAAAATAGAATTGTGTCATACCTGTAGCTGTTACTTCATTCGAAGATTGAGAGAGTTTTGGTGAATTTACTAAATCTTCAGTAATGCTAGGTTTTGGAATTTCAGAATATTTAAGTGGCACAGCATCTTTCTCAATAACTGCTTCAGCTATTCTGACTTTGGCATCTGGCACGTCTTTGAAAATGAATTCATCATAATCATCAATTATATCATTTGAGTTTGTGGTACCTTGTTTAATTTTATTGCTATGCACAGAAGTAACACTTTCAGTCTTGGAAATATTAAAATCTAGATTGACTTCATATCTATCAGATCTTAAATTGACTTCTGTTATTTCTTCAAATGGTTTTTCATTATCTAATTCATTTTTCTTTTTATCATTTAAACTCAAATTCTCTCTAAAACTTTTTAATATTATGTCCTGGGCTTCTGTTTCTGGTGTGGAGTATATCTTATTATTGAAATATTTCAATTTGTACTTAGAAGCTCTGCTGTGCATACTCAGTAGGTCAGTTTCACTGAATTCCGATTGGTTTATATTGTTTCTTTCATAAAATGGTACAGTAGAGATAGCTGTTGAGAGATTGTCCATGTTTATTTCAAAGTATTTGTCATATAGTGAAGGGGCCGTGGATGTATCCCAGGACTTTTCATGTTTGAATTGGAAGTGTCCTCCTGCTGCTAATGGAGCTTGAATTAGTTTCTAAAATCAAAACACAAATGAATAAATAATTATTTTTGTAAATAAATACATATTATACATAGACACACCCAGACCAGAGACAAACATTTGCAGATCATACTAACAATTGTCCCGCGGCGGGCCTTCTGCCTCTGAGGCAAAATAAAATAATGTAAGTAGGAATAATTACAAATGAACATCCAACAGACACTGGAGATGAAGTCCATGCTAAGTTGTGTCAAGAACTAGTAGCTATCAGTAACACAACTGGTGTTATACACAAATCTAGAACAAGAATCTGCAGAACATGCAGACATTTTTGTCCTGCAGCAGAAATCAAACCTGCATTTTTGCATCTTAGCCAGCATGCCACTGAAGTTGTCAAGTAGAATTGAAGAAAATGGAGAACTTCATTAGGTAGTTTAGTTTAATATGTCATTGGATATTTGGGATTGTTTGAGAAAGTTTGGTCCTCATTAGCACTGGGCTTGGGAGGCCTTTGCCTTGCAATGGGTTGTAGCGGGCTAAAAATAATTAATAACCCCACATGACCAGATAATCTCACTTTTTCTCTCACAATTTTTTTCAAGCCTTGAATGAATAGTTCAGCTGTTATCATGAGACAAACATACATACAAATGCTGGATTGTCCAAGTAGACTCAGAGATCTTTAGTTTGCTTCACTTAATCAATAGGTAATTATGGAATCAAGCATTATGATATCACACCTCATAATCAGCCCCAACATCTTGCTCATCCAAGTCCTCGTAGCTCTCAATTGGCATCTCATACTTGGCCCAGTTACTTTGGATCTCCTTCTTCTTATACTTTGCATTCTCCACTTCTGTTATTTTGACTATTTCTTCAGTCTCTCGCTTCAGGTTCTTGTAGAATTCTGGTCCGGGCTCTTCATATAATGGTTTTTGGAGTACTGTAACTGAAGAATTATTAATTAGAAATCAAGCAAAGGGTATAATATCTTTTTACATTTTTTTTATTGAGCTTTGGAAAGAACATTTTGATGAGAGGTCACTGACTGAAGGTATTTGGTACAAAACCGTCCAACCCAGCCTGACGTTCCTTTGGAACACAAATGAAAATAGCTGATATTGTATGATTAATGCTCATGCATTTAATGGGATGTGTCCAGAATGACTTTGTTCTGGACACATCCCATTAAATAGTTTTGCATACCTCATGGGTAAATAACACCAAATTGTTTGGCATGTAATGTTATCGAAAATGTGTATCACATAGTGGTGGAAAGTGTTTGAAACAAGGTCGAGAGAAACATTTCGTTTAGGCAATAATTTGTGCCTTAATGAAGTAGGTATATTTAACTATATTTTAGCAAAACCTGATTCAATGTTGTTAAAATGTTATTCAAAATGGTTATATTAGGTTAGCATACGGATTAAGTTTTGTAAAGAAGTCCTCCCGAAGGTGGCATGTTCAAATTGAGAAAAACCCTCTATACCTAAATAAATAAAGATTAAAATATAAAAATCTTTACTTGAAATAGTCAAAAATGCTTTAGAAGCACTAAAGCATTTTTGTGGGTTTCATTGTTACCTTTAGGAACTACTTTGTTTTCTTCCGTCTTTTCCGCTTTTCTATCCGATTTTCCAGCTTGGTTTCGCGAGTGACGTGGTTTTCTCTGCTCTTTTGGATCATGTTTGTTTTTGTCGCTGAAAATTTTCAGAAACAAATAAGTAGGTAGGTACCAATATTGGTAAATAAAATGTAACTGAGTGTGAGTGATGCGATGAGTTAATTGGTTGAGTACTTATGTGCTTACGCATTTTTTCTTAAATCTTCAGGCATTTTAATTGATTTTAAATATACACGTAGGAAAAATTCTTCACAAAACAAAACTAAACTAGTTAGTTAGTGCTTCACTCAGTGTTGCCAGCCGGGTCTTGTCAAAAGAAAAGTTACTAAAATATATAAAAAAGTAAACATTTGTTGTGAAAAGTAAACTTTCATATTATTTCCCCAATAATAAGGAAAGTTAAAAGTTGATACACAGATTTTTTGGTTGTCTGCCTCAAAACCAAGCTTTGGTTTTGAGTTGCACTTCTGGAAAACGATCTAGGGGGCTAGACAAATACCACTTTCTGTTGACGTTAACGTCTGCGGAAAGATAAAATTGTATGGAAATGACATTAGCTGTGGAAATGTCACGTGACTGATGCAAAGTTGGTAGACAAAATCCCGTTGTCCGCATGCGGAAAAGTTCAAAACGCTAACTTTTCCGTTTGGTTTCGCAACCACACGTAACTTTCATAGAAATGGTAGTCAAGATCCATGTTTGACAGGACTAAACGCTATTCTGTCGTTTCCGCAACACGCTCTACTAGCGTGAGCTCAGACCCTCACGTTTGCCCTTACTTTGCGGAACTAAACGGTGATAGCGGTGTAGTTTTTTATTGTTCAGTGACAAAAATCAATTAGTACGCATTTAAAATGCCAACAATGAAGAAGCTTTGCAAAGACGGCTAAAAAGAAAAAGGAATCACCAAAAAATTTAAAAAATTGAAGCAATGTTAGAGTCGGAGTTTATTGATTGTTTTCGGCTGAACAAACAATGTTTTCGTTGTCTTTGTCGTGATCTTCGACGTTTTACAAACCTTAGAGGCACACAGGAAATCAGTCTGGAGATCAAGGTAGGTAACTTTGATATAGCACGGGCATACAATAACCTATAGGTATTTTGAAAATAAAATGTTTTATTTACCTACGGATTTACCTAATTTGGACTTTCTATGTAGGTACCTACTAGCAGATTCATTGTAGTTTCAATATCTTCTAATTCTAAAACCGCAACCTCTGCCCTGACTAACATCACTTCACCCATTACTAGGAGGCTTGGATCACTTTCTGTAGATGTAGTAGGTAAGTAGCTAGTAGGTACATAGGTTATCACTTTCTAATATACATAGCTACTTACATTCCTAAGAATAATAATGTGTTTCAGGTTTTGTGTACTTGTTGAGCTTTTTGGCAACGGGTTCTTACCAACACATTGTGGGACTTACTCAACACTTGGTCCAAAGAAAAGTGAGTAGGTGTATTCACGAAGTAGTTGAGGCATTAAGTCATCCAACCATTGTGAATAAGTGGATCGTGTTTCCAAGCTCTCAACAAGAACGAACCCAAATAAGACTTGAGTAAGTTTTATTAGACAAATTATTCTTTTCAATATACAATATTATAATTTATTACCTACCCTAAGACCCATAAAAGTTTTCAAATACAAGTTTTTAAATACAATAAAAGTTTTCTAATTGTTCATTTTCAACCTGAAACAATATAATGGTAACATATAATATGTGTGTAGATACAACAAAACTAATTTAATCCTAAGTGGCAGAAAATAATTTTCATTTGACAAAGGTATTGTATGTACTACATATTTAAAATAATTAAATTACAGGTTTCAAAGGAGATTTAGACTCCCAGGAATAGTGGGATGCATAGACTGCACCCATGTGGCAATTGTCAAGCCATCACAAGATGAGCATTTATACTTCAATAGAAAAAACTATCATTCATTGAATGTACAAATGGTAAGTTTACATTTTGTTCATGTGTTAAATAGTAACTTCTAATAAATAGATAAACATAAGAAGAGCCTAGAATCTATCCGACTGAAACACTGGTCTCTTAAGTTGCTGTGCTGTGCCAGAGTCCCAACGCAACACATGTTTCATCCTGTTAATATTTTTAAAACAAATAATATTATTTATAGGTATGTGACAGCAATTTGAGGATTATAAATGTAAACTCATTCATATGGGCATCCAGCAGAATGGAAACATATATGCGAGAACTATATCAGAATGGAGAACAAGTATGGTTATTAGATAAGTATCTTTGTACGAAACACAAAATTCACTCAAGGTTGTAATCCCCATGGTGAATTTTCTCAGACCTGCAAAGTATGTAAATCATTGAGGACACCCTGTGGTGGTAGTCAGAGGCAAGTTCAAACATTATACTTGGCACTTGTTCACGTTTTGCATGGTACTTATCATTCAATGTGACTGATTGCAAGCCTATCATTGCTATTTGGAACACTAACCTATAGCATACCTTCACATTTTTAGTTCTAGGACATGTCAGTTTCCTTCACCGTTTGAGTATGTACACATTAATTTTTCAATGAAAACTGAATAGAAAAGTTTATTTTATGCTCACTTTTTAATATGTATTTTTAGGTGATTCTGGATATCCTCAACAACCATGGCTGATGACACCGATACTAAATGCAGCTCCTGGCTCTCGTGAGGAGACATATACTCAGCAACATGTAGTAGCCAGAAATTGTGTAGAGCGGTGTTATGGCTTACTGAAAGCACATTGGCGCTGTTTGCTTAAACACCAAACTCTACATTATCATCCCACATAGCTGGGAAAATGGTGCTTGCTTGCTGTGTATTACACAACATGGCATTAGATGCCAATCTACCTGCTATGACTGAAGAAGGTGAAGAGGATGCTCCTCATGATGTTCCTACTGTCGGTAGTCAAAATGAGCTACTTCAAGGCAGAGCAGTTCGAAACAGTCTTCTATCAAGGCTTTAATCAAAGTATTGCTTATAGACTATGTCGGGGATTGTTTAATATTATTGTGAACATACCATCAAGCGTCATCTTTAATAGGATTATCAAATAAATATTTTTTTACTATTTACATTATTTATTTACATAGGCATACTTTTACATAATTTCCTTCTATATAATTCTTAATATAGTTTACTTTTGTGTATTGCTGCTGTGCAGTAAGGCGCGCACGACGCAGAGTCAATACGCTGGACACTGATGATCTTCCTACAAACATAAAAAAAAGTGATTTGGTATTTCAAAAAACATTTCTGGTTCGTACTGTATCACTTGATATTCATTCTCATGTCAATGTCACTGGTTTTGTCACCCTGCCCTGAAAAGTCTTGTAACTAATTGTGAGACAACTAGTGCAATGAAAGGATTCAGTGCACCTCGCTCTTTTCATGTACAGTAGCAATAAAAGAGTAGTTTTACATTTATAAATGTCAGTAGGGTTAGTAGGATTCATTACCTTGTGCAGTTCTGCTTATTGAAGGGCCAACCAAGGGAGTGGTATAAGCAATTTGCGCAGGTGTACAAACTCAATCTGAAAATATAGTCTAGTTATTATTTAGTATTAACTTTGGTTCAACTTTGCTGATGGAATTGAGATCTAAATGTCATATAAGGCATGTCCTTTGTGTAGTTATGCATTTCTGTTAGGCAGGAGTTACCGCTTAACATCAGATAAGCCATATGCTTTTTCATCATTACATTGTTCATCATTCAAATAGATATATTACAGTAAGTATATTTGTACATACCCTTTTCAATTTATCCAATGTTTAGGTGACACCGCTGCCACCACCCACTGAATTAAGCATTGTTGCCAACCATAGCCATAACTGTTCAAACTTCTGTCTGCCTTGTAAGCTCGCAACAGGCCTTGAAAGATCCCCATGGCTATTCTAAAATAATTAAAAGTGATTTAATTTAAACAAAAACAAGAACCCGTTAAGGGGGGTTCTATGTGTTCTTGTTCCTACATTCCACGTCCACGAAGTAGGTAAACTGAGTAAAGGTGCATATCCAAAAGGTATTTTGCTAAGATGATAGAAAGAGTTAACGAGATAAAAGTATTCCAACATCAAAGTAAACTGCTCAAGGTTAGCTCGTGGTCTGGATTCCATCTACAATTTGAAAATCACTTGAGTAATTAACTTTTTTCATTAATGCAGTTATAGCAGTGGGTATTGTAAATAATAAATATGTAGAAGCTTTACTCACGTTGCCAAACAAACTCTCATCAAGTTTCAAAACTTCAGAAACTTTTTTCGCGGCACTTGTTGTGGCGACATTGACAGATGCATATTGAAATGACATCTAGGTTGACAACTGCCACACATTATTTCATAGAGAATATCGGGTTACGAAAGTGACTAGCGTGAGACGCTGCGGACTAAGCGTTACATGTTATATGTGTAATATGTCTACCATTTTGGTCACGCTAACGCAAAGACGTTAGCGTGAAAGGAAAAGTAAGCGTGAGGTATTTGTCTAGCACCCCTAGTCGCTATAACCGAGACAATTCTAGATGGCTCGGTAGAAGACTCAGAATTGGTATGCAGACTGGAGTATCATGCGTCGTGACCGGAGTACCCCGTGTGAAGGAGTCCTAATAGCAGCGCGGCCACACATAGCGCTGCTGAGTTTGGCGAGGATTTGTGGGCTAGTTTCAGCATAAGTTTTAGTCTGGGGCTAGACGAATACCTCACGCTTACTTTTCCGTTCACGCTAACGCATATTTTTAAAGATAAAAATATGCGGTAGCGTGAACACTTGGCAGCTGTCACGTTACATTCCACAGCTAATGTCATTCCTATACAATTCAATCTTTCCGCAGGCGTGAACGCCCACAGAAAGTGGTATTTGTCTAGACACGTACGGACGCCCCTACTACGTATGTCTTTTATATTAAACCTAGTGCCTCTGATCAAGAATAAATGCGATTGTTTTGCAAAATTGAAACTTTCATGAATTATTTGTAAGGAAATGTTATAATACTGGGAGACCTTATTTTAAATAGCGCATCTTCCAATATTCATTCACCCAGACCCGAGCCAAACATTTTATAATAATACAAACTTTAATCCAGAAGCGGGAATCGGGAAGCTTCTGCGTCTCAGGCTGTGACTGGTGAGACTTATTATCATTTCCTCTCAGTCGTTAGGTAGGTAGGTATTTTGAAAGTTAGCGGCGCGGCGTGGCGTGCGCGTCACTGATCGTAGGGTAATAAAGCAGAACATGTCAGAACAACATAAATACATAATTAACTAAATTAAATATTTTTTAATACATTGATTCGTTATACTAAAAATCATCTGGGGTGTCTGAGGTTTTGAATGAAAGAAAAATGAATGAAAATTATTTATTGTACACTACAATATAACAAAATAAATAAAAACTGAATATAACTAAAAGAAAAATGGGCAGTCTTATCGCTTAAAAGTGATCTCTGCCAGACAACCTTGTGATGGAGCTGAATCTATTTAATGTAACAATGGTTGGCGGACTTAGCGGTGAACGTAATAGTAAATAGGTAGGTACCTACCTACAAGAGGAGAGTGCAATGCGATACCTATACAAACTACTTACTTACTAGATAAATATAATTACAAATTTACAGTAATAAACACACAATATATATTTTTTTATTCCAAAAACTATCGTGAACTTGACTATTCACACTCATTCCGAGAGTCTTCATCAGGGTGAGTGATCGAGACTTGCTCCCTCCGCGTCGCACGTAGAGTCGAAACTTAGTCTCGGTGCCTTCACTGATAATGCAGTACGTGAAAATTCCCGTTTTTACAATATGAATACACAATATATACCCTGGATAAATATATAAAAAAAAATATATTTATAATTGATATACATATTATATACCTACATATAGGTAGGTAAGTACCTATTTTGCGTTATTTAATTAGGATATATTGAAATATATATTTTCTTGTGTTATACATTGAACATTTCTGCGTAGGTACATACCAAAATTTATTACGATCAGACGGACAAACAGACATGCCGACACTATGAGGGTTACGTTTTCGCCACTTTGCTACGGCACCCTTAAAATGAGGAGAACCTTAGAGCTAAAAATAAACTAGGTAGGTACCTACCTACCTAAATAACATAAATTTTGAAAAACAGGTAGTTAGGTTCTGCTCCGACTTCGTGGCAAATGTCCTAAAGTCGAGGTAAGATGGTATATACTTAGGTATACCCATTTAGCTAGGTAGGTAGGTAGGTACCAACTGGCTTTCTTGCTAGCCAATCATCCAAAAATACACACCACATCCATTATAGCGAACAGCAGATGCATCAAATAAAACTTAAAGAATTCCATGCACCCTAGCAATAAATAAAATCATTCACAGGATTAGGGAATGAGGAAGGCAGCCCTGATGGGCCGTACAATAGTAACTTAGCCGCATAGAAACGCTACTTGGGAAAGGATGCCATGCCGCTTGAGTGCTATGAAAAGGCAACACTTCATTTGTATCCGTATTTAGCAATATCGGCAGTGAGATGTACCTAACAATAACAAACACAAATCCAAACTCTACATTCGTACTACTTACGTTCCTAGTTACGTTATCTACTTTAGATACATGCAAACAGACTTTAAATGACTACTTCTGACACGTGAATTTCTAAAATATTCTGTATTGCTTAGTTAAAACTATTATAGGATACCTACTCAAAACTTGTATTGTTCAATTATACGGGTTACTTTACAACTTACAGTAAACTTAATAGCAAAGCGGCAGAAATCGGAAAAAGCACCCCAAGCCGCTCGGGAGTGCAACTTGGTTTTATAAATCAATCTCACCTCTATGAGTGAACCAACCTGAGTCCCTTAAATCTAAATTGCAAATCACGGAAAATCTACTGGTAGCTATTCAGAGAGTTCTTAATAGAATGAAAACTGCTGCGGCTTGGTTTACACAAAGACAGGCAGACGTCCAGACAGCTATCTGGTCTCCTTGATGTAATTCAGATTCACAACAAGATTTCAAATGAATAGTTTAAATGTTCAAATCAGGTGGAGGCAGACGGTGGTAAGTTGTGCGCGTAACTTACCACCTGGATCAGCTTCGTGTAACTCACCCAGGCATATGTAACGAAAGATCAGAAGAAATCAGCTAAGTTTCAGAGACGGAGTATCGCTTCTATGCACTCACTCCGTTCCCTATTCCGAATGACTAGAGTCGGGATATAGGGTGACGCATGCGTGCCAGACGGGGCGAGGATCGGCGCGCGCAGTCGCCACGCGCCCGTCAAACATGGCGAGTGTCCCTCAAGGACATTGACAACCCTCCTTCGTAAAACACAACAGAGCTGTCAAAAACAACTCTCAATAATTCGCGTGTGCTTGTGAGTTCTGTGATTTCGTGAATAAAGTGTGTGTTGAAAAACAACCGGGCAGTCGCCCCCCATTGTTTTAGTAAGGTAAGAATAACAATTATAAAGTCTCAGGGCAGCGGCAGCGAATTTAATTTGATGCGTTTCCTTCCGCGTTTGTGATTTACGAGTTTCTGATGGCAATTGCTGGTCGATAATCAGCTTTATGACATGACCTATCTAATAGGGTGGTAGGTTATCTGATGGTTGTCAGCAGATGATCGTAAAATACCGTAAAACTATTGATAACGATAACCAACGAAGGCTAATAAATATACCGAGTCTACCGACGGATAGGGGTCGATAGCCCTGTTATTGTTGCCAGAAAGCCTGGATGCTGGCTTTGTTTTTTATGCCATGTAGGTACCTACCCCGTAGATAAGGGAGGTATTCAGGTATGTAGGTAGGTATCTACGTTAAATTCGATCGTTTTAATGCTGTAATGCTGTATGTCCTTTGACCTGGTTGAAGCCGGTTTTCTTGTGATCAATATCATACTTTGTTCTACCTACCTATTAGTAGAACTTTGAGGTGTAGGTTACTCCCTAATCATCCTTCAAATCATGGTCGACTCAGTAGATACCTATTATATTATTATGGAAAGCATGTAGGTAGGTCCTTCACCCCAGGTGGTAGGTGTCCATGTCCAATGCCATAAATCCAATGTCTAGATTTAGGTAGGTACGTATATCTACCTACTTAGATAGAAAGATAGATGCAGGTGTACCTTTCCTTACCTATTTAAGTTGCTCCAACTACTCGATGAAAAATGTACTACCTACCTGTTTATTATTTTGTAAAAGGATAATTAAAAAGAATAAGCAACCTTGTTTCTTGCCTTTCTTTCCTGGCTTGATCGCGGAGTAACAGGGTACCTACGTTAAATTGACGTTCTAAGTGATCCTTGTCATTTGTGAGTTTGACTTTGAATTAGGTACTTTTCACCTAAAGTAAAGAAATTGCTTGAACACTTACAATTACGAAGATTTCTTAGAAAATACGTAGGTACCTAGATTCCTTACCTACCTACTAGTGTTGCCGCATTATCGATAGTTTCCTTATCGCTAGTTGACCTTGAAGATCAGTTATACGATCGATTGTTCTTTCGATTTTATCGATACTATCAATAGCATGATCGTCCAATACTATAAAAACTATCGATCCTTTCGATAGTATCGATACTATCTATAGTTGTGTAGTATCGATAGTAGCATATTATGTCAATAGTATCAGTATCAATAAATGCACCGCATGTTGATACTTGAGTCCCTTCCCCGATTCTCACAAAGTACTGCCACATTTGGGACTTTTCCTTTTTACTTTCAGCTTTTGGTTACATTTTTGTGAAATATTCAAATAATCTTTCGTCATTATGTTACATTTTAGTACTGACTGATACTATTAAAATAAATGTTTGCTACTATCGATAGTACAGTACACAACTGTCGATTGTATCGATCGTTTTTATGCAATACTATCGATAGTATTGATACATAATATTGCGAAAATAAATTGGTCGAAGTTGATGGTATTGCCTTATATCATGTTATTGATATTATCGATACTATCGATATGCCCCTATCGATACTATCGATATGCCCCTATCGATACTATTGATTTGTCGTAGACTATCGATAGGTTATCGATAGAAGTCGACAATCGATCTGCAACACTACTACCTACCTACCTACTTTATTGCAATGGTGCATTATAATATCTACTTAAGTACCTAACTAGGTACGTTCATTTTCTGATTAGGTACCTACCTACCTAAGTAGGTTATAGGTACCTACGCGCATAGCTGTATAATGCAATGTAAACAATCGTATTAAACATGGTAGGTAAGTTTATTAAATAAGCTGGTAGGTAAGTAGGTAGCTAACGAAGATACTCAAGAGGTGACACATTGTGACTATGCAAATCAAAACCACTATCTTCCTGCATCCAATAATATTAATCTCGTTAGTAGATAGGTAGGTAAAATAAACACAAAAGTGAATTTATTTACTTACACTTAAACAAACATAGATAGCTAACCTAGGTAGAATATTTTTGAATAGTGTTACAGGTAAAAATATGGTAGGTATGTCTGTAGGTAAGTAAAAAGACCTAGGACTCAGCCACGCTGTTTTTCAGCCTCGTCTACTAATGTAGCTAGGTAGGTCCTACTATTATAGACTTTCCTTATTAAGAAACAGTAGGTATCTATGTATCCTACTTATTAATATTAACCAATATCATTAGCTTCCTACTCCTCAGTTACCTGCTTGGTTTATCATCAGTCCTGACAACATCTGATAGGTAACACCACACACACAACACGACGCGTTTTAAGGATTCATAACATTATTGCGGTGTTTCTCATCCAAACTCGATGGAGTTACGAACCACCTTAACTGGTGGTTAAGGCACCACCAGGAATGAACTTTGCCGGCTGATGCGGCAAAGTTCATTCCTGGTTGTTCCTTCGGCAAAGAATCTTGCGATCTACAAACAATTGAAAGATCACTTCATAAATCGAAGATAGGAAGATTGCAAAATTACGACATTCAACAGCTTTTCATTCAGCCATAGTTTTATTCATCATCTTGTTTGCATGTACTTCTAGCAACGTCGCGTCGTCCTCAAAAAAGTCAATAGGCGGGAGGCACCCTTGGTTGAATTCTTATTGTAAAACCTATCACCAGTGGTGCAGCTAAGACCAAATTATCGCAAGTAAATAGTTCACGTTAATAAAGCTCACTAATAACCTACTTATTTCGTCTCTCAGGACTTTTTTAAGTCGTCTGTTTCTGCGACAGAATGCTAAACAGCACTTAATATTCTATCATTCAAGTCGTGATCTCGTCGCCTAGGATTATCATACAGACGTACCTATCAGTGCGAACGGTTTCCCATGCAAAATCCAAGAGAGGCATAATTTCTTCTGAGTTTTACTCTTATGCTCAAATAAATACTAGAATACTAGCACTATGATCCTCATATCTTCTGCAGCTTATTCCTTCTTAGCATTTCTGGATCGACATAGGTGATTGAGTAGATACACTAACTTCAAATCTAGAGCGTCTAGCAAAGTAAGGCATACTATGGATGGACTTACAGTTCAGTACCATACCACCTTGGGATTGGCACAAGGATACAGGTGAAATTATAGAATACGTTATTACTGACAAAATACAACCATCGCGAGGGCCACCGCATTTGCCTATTGGTAAAAAGTATCTCCCTAGTCCCATAAAAAATAAACATAATAAATGGGAAAGGTCCCATCGACCCGCCTTGCGAGACACTGGCGACAGAGGGTCATCTTGTCTCGCCCTGAAGGTTAAATTTAAAGCTTGCTCGGAAGGTATGGCAGTTTTTCGGAGAATTCGTATGTACCTTTCTTGAGAAACATTGCACGTAACTTCGAAACGTGTTTTCAGGAATTTGGAAACACCATACCTTTGTGTGGACAAAAATGTGTATGGACTGTGAAATCATAAAGTTTTTAAGCTTCGTGGTGGATTGGAGATGACGTCAATTTATAGTGGTCTTGTAGGGACAGGTAACTGATATTACATTTGAATTACACAGGTAGGCAATTTCGTTTCTCTAAAATCTAGGTGTTCATAATGATCCAGCCATGATTTTCAATCACTTTTAGGTGCTAGCTAACTTCTCGCGTACGAACCTCATTGCTTCATTCCCAAGTCCAATTCCGGTTTCTGTTATTAATTTATACCTTACTGTATTCACATACCAGTTACACGCCATGTGTGGTCTTCGCTCCATTGTTTCACACGTCCATGTTATTGTAAACTGCTAATTAATATTTTTACTGATGGAAGCAATATTTGGTTATTCCATTTATTCCATGACTTTTCATCAGTGGTACAAAATATGGGTGTTAGCTTATAATTCTGTAAAAGCAGCTTAATAATTTTATGCCTAAAATATACGCGTCAATAGGTAATTTGAAAAAACACACCTAAGTCCTTACATTCTTTGGACATCAAGATACCTTATCACCTCCATAAGTTCTCCATTTAAGGTTTTGAAATGTAAAAAAAAATACTAAAGTATATAGCCATAATAAAGTATGGCTGTAAATTCTCTTGGACCTCTGTCTAACCTACGGACACACCTAGTTCATTCAAGTACACGTGCGAATTCTAATTCGGCTCAATTGTTGACAATGAACTTTATGAACTGTATATTACTACGACGTACCTAATTGGCTTCTGGGAACCTGTGGCGTGGATCATGACAACGTACAGATTTTAATTTTCTTTTACCATTTTTGTAGAATATATATTTATCTGGTCTGGTCCAGCCAGTAGAAGTTCTATTATGTCTGAAATCCCAGAAAGCTGTGCTTATGTTACGAAAAATAGATAACATTTTAAAAACAACATTTTATCCTATCTTTTTGGGATATAATGAGAAAGTAAAAATAAGTGTTATTGCTATTCCCATGGTCTCATCAACATGTGTTCCCTTGGGCGGAATTGATTTCCAAACAAACATAGGCTATCCATACCTACGAACACATTTTGACTAGTATTCTACCTAGAACACTGCACAAGGAAGCTGCAAATCTAAAGAATCCTTTACGCAGGACGTTTATAGGTCTGGCTAAATGCCAATGCTTACGAGAACTGCTAACTAGTCTTTAAATTATTCTGCACAAGAGACTTTAGGTTGTTGAATTCGACTCATAACTCAATAGCTTTTACTAGTCCAGTGCATTGCCCTATTTAAGATTAGCTTTAGCCTCTATCACTCAGCTTCTAAGTCGATCATGATTCACCGATGACTAAAGAAACATAAATTTGCTTTGAACATTTGTTTTTGGCAAACGTTGAATCATTTTCCCTGATTAGTGAGCATATATATTTTTTGGAGTATTTTGCATTCCTAAATTTCCAAGTATTAAACGAATTCCAAAATAAAAAGTTACATAAATAGTCCTTATTTGACACTATATCGCATACAGTGGGGTATTCGGCACCAAGAACAACGAGTAACCAGCCGACTTCTCGCCCAACGAACCACGCATCGTCAAAATTGCCTTACTGGTATCTACTAGCAATAACTCTGTGTGAATTGCTCGTCACAATAACCCTCATATAAGTTAGAAGTTAAAACAATTCAGAGGTCACAGTACTATACCCATTCTCTGTTATCCAAATTAGTTTCACCATCTGTGTAATCGATGACGCCCGTGAACTTCGGCCATGTTCCCCATAAACAAGGAATACATATCGCTTACTGTTCATCTGTGGCGTCGGTTCGCGAGGTCTTTCACCTCCCAAATACCCCTCAGATCTTTATTTAGAACTGCACATTTGGTCGCGGGATAACGTGTTGCTTTAACTAGGTTAGTTTTCTGTTTAACAATGGTTTGCAAAACCTAATCTTGGCTTTCATATTACGATTTGAAAATGAGCTTAATATCCCATGAATAAATTTATTCAGGCACCAATAAATTTGTTGATTTTCTTTTTGCAAAAAAAATAAATGTTTCGTTGAAAAGATGTGCGTTTGTCGAATTATATCGCCATATAAGTAACTAGCTGTGCCACAGCCGCCCTAGGCCCCCAACCCACCACGTTGCATCACCCGCACGCGCTATTAATTATTTTGCTTGGCTCCTAAGGGTCGTATCGTGATGTTTAATAGCATTTCTAAAGAATTGGGCTATCAAATGCAAATGATTTTTGAAATCTGACTGGTACTTCCAGAGATTAGCGCATTCAAACAAAGAATAAACAAATTCTTCAGGTTTATTATTAGTGCTTTAAAAATGGCAATTTTGTATTCGAAAGAATCAAATGCCTACAAAGTAGTTCCAGAACCGTGACAAACCTATTCTGGAAAACAATTTGTAAATAACTCTCCGTAGAGATTGTAAATGTCCTGCCCATAAATAAAACTGCCATTAATTCCGTATTCAATTACTCCCGACTGTTCAGATGTTGATCTTAGGATCTAGTTTTTGCACTGAACGTCTTTCTTGTTGTATGGAACTTGGAACATAATAGCTGTATCGCCTTCAACGCGCATGACCATCAAGATAGATAGAGATTGAAAATACTTTATTGCACACCAAATAAATTAAATAAAAAGCCTGCCCAATTTTATAGCCCTTTTGAGACTGACATTGATATTTAGATACTCTTGTAACTGCACCACGGCTGTATAATACAGTAACGGCACCACTTATATTTACTAGCCTCTGCCCACGGCTTCGCCCGCATGGTACCCGGATAAAAAGTAGCCTATGTGTTATTCTGATGTATAAGTTATATTACTGTAAAATTTCATCAAAATCCGTTCTGTAGTTTTTGCGTGAAAGAGTAACAAACATCCATCCTCACACATCCTCATTCGCGTTTATAATAGTAGTAGGATTTTCGCCTTACTATTCTTCGGATAGCACCATCACTTCATGCTCTCATGGATAGTAATGGATACACTTACCCGACCTAACAAATACATACGTTAGTGATCATGCGTAGGTTATTGCCTAAGATGCTTTGGATTTTTTCGCGTGTGCACTTCGTGGGGGAATGCGATCAGAATTCATTCGATTATTGTTGATTCAAGACCGGTTATGGAAATCGAGAATCCTTAAGTTTTTACAAAGCTACTGACTCTGCATTGGAAAATGTGATTGAAGGGATTCAAAATTCCTAGGATTAATGTTGTGAATAACGTCAGTTCAAAAGGCTTCTTGACTCACCGAAATTATTGCACGAGATTTTAGAAACCCTACAGGAATCTGGATGCCGTATTGTTTTCCCCATAAGGCGGCAAGCGTGCTGGTGTCTTGTTTCAACGTATAGCATGCATGTCGTATCAATTTACTTGTTTTATATAGGTACCTATCGCCTACGTCTATGTAGATACAGTACTTGGCTTTCGAGTTTGTTCGTATTAGAAATTGACCAACCGAGTTGTCGGAGTTCTCTGTCATAAAATGTAAGTTTCTTTAATCTAACCTGTACTAAAGGGCTAGCTATGCTGTACATTATGTACGATAGATAGGGCAAATTATGGTAAGTAATTTAAACTAACAGTTCTATCTAAGAAGTTCTTAAATTTGTATGCAATTTTAAGCAATATTTTTCATTCCAATCACGGGTTTGATGTCCGGTCTTAGTATCCGTGGCTCATTGTCCAACTTTTGGACAATCGATAGGAATGATGTGCGTATAGTAAGCGTCACCTGCTGGTTACCTTTAAATGAGTGGGAGTTTTTTCATCAATTGTGTCTCAGGCTACATTTTAAGCCTCACAAAAATGTACAAAACGTAGTTACCCTCTACAAGTAAAAAATCGACTGATTAACTTTTTAAGACTTTTTTTGTTCCTGCTTATGCCCTTGATTAAAATAGGCCTTCAATAATTAAATTTAAATTTGTGCTTAAAATTCCAATTCAGCGGGACTCGAAACCAATTTTGAATTCGAGTTCTCCATAACCTTACTTGCAATAAGCTTACAATATATTAAACTAAGTTATTCCGTTATTTTTTTAATAAGGTATACATTGCATCAAAAGCTTTTTGTACCAAAAACTATCGTGAACTTGACTATTCATATTGTAAAAACGGGAATTTTCACGTACTGCACTATCGGTGAAGGCACCGCCGTTAGTGCACGCCGCGACGCGGATGTAGAAAGTCGCAACCACTCACCCTGATCCTCACCTCACCCTGATCAAGACTCTCGGAATGAGTCGAAACTTAGTCGGTCTCTTCACCGATAGTGCAGTACGTGAAAATTCCCGTTTTTGCAATATTAATAGCTTTTTGTAATCTAGATAAGTACCTACATTACTCAAGATGCAGTAAAATTACTTTGATAATTTGCACCATACTTAAGCTATTTAGCACCCATGAATATAAAGTAAAGTAAAAGTTTATTTTGGCAAATATACACTGCTATATTTGAAATTGGTACTTATAAGGCCTATAATCCGTAACGTAACATTTTTTTATATTATTTAAAGTGCTGTGTATAGTGCCGTCAAAAAAGGTCCGTGCTCAGCAAAATGCTGCAGATGCTGCAGAACTGCAGCGCTGGATTTCAGCATGGACCTCGGTTGACGTACTATGTATCATAGCATAATGTTTGGACCCTGTTAGAACCATCTATCTCCGACTATCTCCTACTTGGTATCGTTACGGTTCTGCGTACTGAGGATAGATCCGAGGATGACCCTCATGGCGATAACAGAAAAGTAAAGTAGTAAGTAGGGGATATTAAGTGTCGAGTCTATTTTTTTTATGTGCGGCAGTATTACGATATCAGCGTAGTCGTTCAGAATGAAAACTTTTCCATTGTGCTTTCCACAAAGGTACGAGTAGCTAGCGAGTACTAGCTCGTAATCTCTATTGTTCCTGCCTGCAGCTGCTATCGATCGGTGCTTTGCCGGCTTGCACGCTAGGCGTTATGAATTAACAAGGGCACTATTATTCGACTGTATGTAGTTCTAATTGTATGCAGAACTGATGGAATATGTTTGGAAATATTCTTTTTGTACTGATTGATAAGTTGTTCCGGATTTTGATATGCAGCTCTGAGTGGCATTGTCTTAGGATAATCTGTGTTTTAATTTACAAATGCTAAGTGCTCGTGTTCTATGGAAGACAATAATCATGTTAGACAGTCATCTTTGCACCCAATGCTCTTGTGTTAGATGAGATTCTGTCTCGATCAGTCATGATCAAGAGTTTCAAGACAATCGCAGACGCACTTAAATTGAGTTGTCTGATGTTTCACTCAAAATAAAAAGCAAATTACACAAGCAAAACTAGCCGTGACTAATCCTTACTCACTACTCGTAAATGTCCTAAGCTTAGTCGGTCTTTAGTCTTATCTTTCCTTTTACTCACACTCCCGGTCGTTATTCCAAATACGCAATGATGATTTCATACAAGAAATAACAACTAACGTACCGGGCATGGGTTGGCCCAATCGCGGTACGTTCCCCTCTGTTTCTCTAAATAAATCTAGTTAGCTTCTGTGAACTCGTGAACTGGTTCACAGGCTGAGGCTTCAATAAGCAGATCACTTCATATAAAACTCCTTGAAATGTTTGGCCCTCACCGCACGCGTATGTGTGTGGCACACAAATTTGTTTCAAGCACCGCTGGAGGTAACAACAGCCCCTACTATAATTATTAATCTAAGGTCGTACGTTACTATATCAGAGTGCAATAACAGGAAGCAACTTCCATAGCACGTGCTCCAAACACGATAATCGACTTTATTCCTCAAACGGTAATAGCTAGATTTGGTGAAATGAATGATTAATGTGAGATTTATTATATGGGAAAGTAAACTTTACAAATGTAATGATAAGATTGACAGTGTAATTGAAAGGAGATAAGACGTTGCGCTAATGAATGAGTAGGCGCCACAGGGGCTACTCAGTGGCTGTCGCAGAGCTGTCGTTCGACTGCAAAAGTAAGACGAGAAAGGTTTGTAAGGTCGCATGAGGACTATGAATCTAACGATGGGCGAAGAAGCGTGGGTATTCACCAGTAAGTGAACTCCCTTTTGGTGTAATAATCTCCGACAAATTGTAAAAATGCGCATTCACTCTATTATTATTGTAATTCACTTACTACAAGAAATAAAGAATTGAATTGTGCCATTTCTCTCGTTGCAGCTGTTTTTTTTTATTTCAGCGTCATCTAGTCCCAAAGTAAGCAAAGCTTGTGTTATGGGAACTAAACGACTGATATACATACTTTTTAAAGTATTTACATACTTTTTTTGTAAATACATACATATTATACATAGAAAACACCCAGACCCGAGACATATATTTGTAAATCATACATCATACCCGCAGCCTTCTGCATCTCAGGTGGGCCTTCGCCCACTGCGTTGCAGAGGTCGTCAAAGTAACGGGTAAAAAGTATCATGTGTTTTTAATTGAGTTTAGCTCTTCCTGTGTGGCCAACCGCCAGATGAATCTCGATGTGTTTCACCTGGCGTTTAACCTCTCAAGGTCTTTATTGCTCGCAATGTGCTAGCTTTTCGTTGTTTCCTTTTTACATCCGTTATGTGCTAGTTTTTACATACCCCCTAATTATAATACCAAAATAGCAATGTGGAACAATTCATGGAACTGACAGGTTCAGCAAAATGCAAAACTTTTAAATGTAAAAATCGGGGAACTTTGCGACTTTGCCATTTTCAAATTTCAGTACTGTTTGGAATTGATAATCCTGGTAAAATTAGTGTGCCCTTATTAGAGTAAGTAAGTGGACTTTATCTGCGTTATTGAGGACCTGTATTGGCTACATAACATTTCCGGCCATAATACTTTAGACTATGAAATCTAATGCAAGGTCGGTACAGTTCGTCAAAAACTTCCGCCGTTTGCACAGGTCCTTAGCGATTTAGCGATATCTAAACGATACGCTTTTTGAGTAGGACCTGCGCACGCGCATGACTCACGCACCGGTTCGCGATCGCGAGTTGTTTTTATGCTGGCAGGAAGCTCGGAACAGTCGGACGTCCGAGTTACTCTCTCTCTCTGTAATATTATTACTCTTCGTATTATTGCACCATGCTCGCGTGATCTACGCTAATTTGATGCTCATTTTATCGTAAAGCCAAGACTTTGCTGTAGGTATCCGGACCTACAGCAAAGTCTTGGTCTTGGTTTAATCCGAAGGTATGCTGTAGGTATAAAACAGGATTGTAACATAAGTTACAGAGTAAAAACAATAATGTTTTTAATTCTGGAGCCATTGGAGTGTTGAAAGTTTATTGGGTTCTACCGGATCCGGTACCATGTGGAGCCAAGACTATAGAATGTGATTGCTGAGAGCTATTAGAGTACATTTAAATTTATGCAATACCTATAATACCCACTCCTTAGGCTTAGCATGGTTTTGTCTACGGAAAACAAGGCAAAATTAACTTATATTTTTCCTTTCCTTCCAGCACAACAGTTACGGTCTCATTACGAAACGTGGTTTAAGTCAAGTTTAATAAAAAACTCCGGTTAAGAATCTGGTTTTAGAAAATTGATATTACGAAACGAGGTTTAAGCCAAAAACCGCGGTCTATTTGTGGTTTATAATTAAACCAGCCAGCCCCCTTGTTTATCTCTGGTTTTAGCTAAATCTGTCATGTCTTTTACAGATTTGAATGTAATTGCTTGTGCACCTTCGATAATTCGTACTGATCTGATATTATTTTGTGTTTCCTAAACGACTAAGACTAAAGCTTGAAATAGACCTGAATTTGATTGACGATATGGGTTTTGATTGTTCCGATTTTAAATGACATTTTAGCGCCTTAGTCGCTTTCGTTTTCAGGTTATGTTTATTTACTTGAAACAAAAACATTGTTTCAAGTAAATAAACATAACCTGAAATTTCTTAGAAAAAATATATTTGATTTTATTTTCAGAGAGTGTTACTGTTTATTTTAATAATAAGCTGACTGGTTATTGAGACAAATAAATAATCATATGTTTTAATAACTGGTACCTTTATTTAAAATCGTGACGTAAATAATAAAGCAAATAATTTTCTTCAAGATCCTTGAAGGAATGGAACCTTTCTCGATTTTTGGGGCACGCAAAGACCAAGATCTTTTGCTGTTGTCAGTGAATGTTTGAATAATACACGTAGACCCGAGTTCTAGTTGGGTTTAGTCAGCAGCGAGGTAAGCAGATTTACCTCGGAAAAATCTGCTTTCGTAATAAAGTCAAGTCTAAACCAAAGGTCTATATTTAGGCCTGGACTTAGTAGTCCTGGCTTAAACTCCGAGTTTAGGCCACCTTTCGTAATGAGACCGTTAATGTCTCGTTCGAAGACAAAACTGTTACTTTGAGTACTACCTGGTGCTGAAGAAAATTGAGTTTCGTGTCTTACGAATACGTAAAAGCTTGATTTACCTGTGCGATGTCTTATAGTAATAAAGCAAGCCCCAAGCATCGTTCGTAATCATAACTAACTCAAGTAGCACCTACTCCAACAGGATGTACGAGTATCTCACTAATCTCATTACATAACGATTGTATAACTCTGTGTTAGTGCACTTAATTACACTGATCTATTAATTACGAACTGACAGTTCGTTACAAGCTATTGTTGTGGGAGTTGCACTTTCCATCTGTCAATTGTTGGTACTCTGAGGAGATTGGCTTTTGTCCATTTCTCTGAGGAGCTCTTCCATCGTCGATAGTTAAAGTAGCTGGTCGTCTTTGGGAAACTTTGTGCAAAGTTTTGTTTGCGTTAATTGTTTTGATTAAATTTCAACACCAGAGTCAGCTACTCGTTCATACGCTCGTTGTTTTTTTCACAGAATTATGTTTGTGCTCATAATACATTCGCTATGTTACTTGATATTAGCGGATTCATCATCATCAAACTAAAACCAAGACGTCTGATGAACATTATGACGAATGATGTTGAGCCATCCACATCCACCAACTTTAGTAACAATGTGTTAGGTCAATGGGGTGGGGTCCGTCCCTTCCTACATACGTCGTTGTGCAAAGGGCAGCCATAGCTATTTTACTAGTGTAATCAGGGAATTACATTTTTTTGCCCTTGTTCCACTGCAGGGCAAACTAAGGCGTCATTTCTTTCCTTCCACACCTCGCGTTCCTTAGCCAATGTGGGCCAGACATTCAAATGAGTGGCTCTCCGAGGTCCACCGCGATGACGCCTAGATTAGGATCCACAGAGTGTGGAGACCTATCGGTAGTAATGTTGATCTCATAATCGTTCGGCCAAGTCCCGTTTTAATTTGGCTGTCCCATTTTCTTATTTGATTAGTTACCATAAAGAGTACCAAGTCTAGTTCTCTAGTATATAAAAAGAAGTCGAGTCTGAACAAGATTCTAAGTTAAGTTGTCAGTCCAAGTTATTTCACCTAATATGGCCTAATTGGATTAGATTTCAATTTCCAACCGTCACTTGAAGGCATTTTAATTTCACCGGCAATCCTGCCCTTGGTATAGATCTTCGGAATGCAATCGTTGAGAAGATAATTTGGCGCTTATTATAGTCAAGTCTAGCCTCTCACATTACGAGCTATTTTTCTTCCAAAATCTCGAGAATCCTTCAAAACGATCATGTTGCTTTTATCAATCCACCTGTGCTACTTGAAAGTAATGTCAGTAAGTACTGTTCTCATAATGATAATACTTCTGTTGCCAGAAACTGTGTTCGATTGAACTCATACAACCTTTTATTCAACAAAGTCAGAGGTCGCACAGCTTGACACTTTTGGCAGCCAGCCACATAAAAGAAGTTCTCCTTGCTCTTGCATGTTTGTGTGAAGAATATAGTGCATGGCAAACATGGTGCTGCCTTTTGCGATTGTTGAGAGTCCAATGTCATCTGGGTGTGTAAAAAGGTAGCCAACCAAACAAAGTAATTTGTTTCCGTTTCCGGTGTTACTAATTTTCACTTGTCCACCGGAAAATCAAGCATTGTGCCACACATTAATGGGGATGGGATAGGTAGAAGTTCATTTAATTGCTTTAAAACGCGTAATTTTATAATCTGGGACCTCTATTAATCGATTTCCCATGAGACTCTACTCCTTTTTAATCGCAATTTCAATACCATATGAGCTTTTTAATCCAAATAATTATGATAATACCAGCGCGTTAGAGAGCAGGGACATTTACATATCGATTGTTTCATTATCAACTACTGTAATTACTACGTTAGAGTACGTAGACGAGACTATGCATATCCGCGTCGTCCGCCTGTGTGTGACCCCTATTCATCGAGCACGCGCGCCTCGCGGCCTTCGCGCCTGCATTTGTGCAGTCAACGCGCGAACACCAATAAACTAGTGATGGGAGATATCGATATATAAAATTAACGATAAAATAGCTTGAGGATGATGATGATGATTTATAGGTATGCCATAAACCATAATACAGTTTCTATCCTAGTTTGTGTACCTATATCCATTTTTCTCCATTCTAAATCAAAAACAATAATACAGATAGTACGATTTACGATGGGTTATTTTGCGTTATCTCTACAAACACATACAGATTTTCACTGCATAAAATATTGCATTGATTGCAGTTTCGATAACTTGAGTTTCCTCTATAATTTGCCGTTCGTAACAAATGAAGGTAATTTACGGGTTGATGTTTGTTTTAATTTTTAGTGTTAAATATTACAGGTTAATAGGTTACTTACAGCTAATAAAAAATGTAATTAGCATCAGTCACTTGTCTGTTGAAGTTATTATGAGTAGAGTAGGTAAACAAGGCCAACAATGTAATTCCACGAAGGGATAGTAATGTTTACCTTGTAATTTTGACTGATTGCACAATTCAACGATACCAATGTTTACCGTAACTGATTATCATCGATTACATTTTGTATCGATAACATGAAATCGACTCTATTAAATCCCTTATTATTGTTTGCTCTTGTATTGGCCTATCGTACGAGGATATAACATTAATTGTTATTCTATAGGCGCGCTTTGGTGGTCTCCTTTCTCCAAAGATTGGAAGATTCATATGTTTCAAAGAAAAATTGGAGAAAGCCAGTGGCAAAATCGAAGTGTTTTCTGAACACTACGGTTTTCCCAACATAAATAAATCTATTCATGAATGACTGTACTGTGTGAGCTTTAAAACAGTATTGGTGCTTAATTTAGATCCCCGGAAGCACTAGGCTAAGTTACTCTATGCGAATCGTGCTAATGCGATTGAATAATTTGTTTCATTGAGGGAAAGAGCTCTTCGTAAACCTCCTCTAAACATAATGTTTCTATAGTCTTATTCGTTACTATAGTAAAATTATGTAAGTAGGTGTCCTTATTAACTGACTTCAAAAAAGGAGGAGGTTCTCAATTCGTCTGTATTTTTTTTGTGTGTATGTTACGCGATATCTTCGCCAATTATAAACCGATTTTAATTATAATTTTTTTAATGAGTAAGGTATACTTAAGAGTGGTTCCATATCAATTTTATAAAAAAATCTCACTACTATGGGTCCACTGTTACTCGTAAAAAAAATTGGTGATGAAATTTCATATTGGACTTTTAATTAATTTTCCGTGATTTAAAGTCGGGTTTTTGAAACTTTTATTTATCTTCCTCGTTTCAATCAAATGAGCAAACACCTTTATTCTATCCAGTTTCTGTTCGTTATCTTGTAGATGTAATTTTTCTATCTCATTTTGTGGCCGCCAGCTAGTTTTCATTTGGCCTCCACTCCAGCACCCTTTAAGTCTTTTAACCATGTAAAATTTGTGTAGTAGTTTATGAAAATATTTATGTTTGAGCACTGCATTCCATAATTTGAGCAAAAGCCGATTTCCTTGACATTAATATTAGAATGAATTATCAATGTAAAATTTCAACGAAGTTGTCATTTTCCTCACAGACACCGGTCGTTCGAATTGCTTATAATACTTATATACACTGAAGGATTGCACTGTCGCGTCGTTCCCCCAATTTTTCCCTTCCAATCCATTTAATGGAACGAACTATTTGGTACTAATACAATGTAGTGAAATTATTAAATACGTGACCGCTCCGGGCATAGAAGCCTGAGAAATTATAGAAAGTGTAGCCTCTATTTAGCTGTACGTAACAGGCACAGGAAGTGTGAGGGAGTAGTCTAGAAATGAACTGTCTAAATTACGTGCTTAGTCCAACTGCGGCTTTGAGTATCTTTTGGCAAATTATAAAATAATAAACCGGACAAGTCTGACTCGCGCAACGAGGCTTCCGTACATGCTTGTACGTATGTTCCTATGAAAGCATCAAACATTGCTCTAACGAAAAGTAGGATTAAAATACAAACTCAACTATGTAGTTGAACAAATGTTCTACCACACCAATATAATGATTGAATTGAGAAAAAGGGTCTTGACAGACAGACGGAAAACAAAGTGATCCTATAAGGGTTCTATTTTTCCTTTTGAGGTACAGAACCCTAAAAATGGATTGATAGTTGGCAGCAATCAGCATGCTCAGCCTATAATGTTTTTCTCGGCCTGAAATGTAATACGTTCATTTGAATTCGATGACAACAGTTAAGTATGTAGGTACTTAAAAATATCCGTCTTGAAGGACTATTTATAAGAGTGAACTATTTCTAGTACTTGAGTATTATATGACTTTTATATACATATATGTACCATATATATAAAAGATAACTCTTTCAAATATTTCTTCGAGCTGGATGTCATTTGTAGGAAATTTTCGATTGTAAACGGCTCATTTTATCATGGAATTGAACTATGACTGTGTCGAATTAAGAAATCAAACAATTTACCAAAGGTTCAATAACTGTGCTCAATAGAACTTTGCACAATATTTCTCAAAAATTGCTTACTATTTTCATCACTACGCCGCCGCTCGCCGTCGCAATGCCGAATAGTTTGTCTGCATTGAAACAATGTGATTGAGACCATTGTTCTGTATATATTTGTGTTCAAGGTCATTACAACACCTACAGGTTTAATTTTTATAAAATATGAGCCATAGCGGGGTTGGTAAGAAATTTATTGGTCCATTTAAAAAAAACTAAGATATTGATCCGTCCAAAGGTAGTCATTGGTCTGGTTACCAATCACCACTGCATAATAGTGCAGTTAGGGTTCCCTTCTATCCCTGACGTTATTTTCTAGACAGTGCAATGAAGTGAAAAGGTTTAAGGGTGTTATATTTTAAACAGTATGAAGTTTGCTTATGATGGCTCTAGCCTTTCGAAAAGATTCCTCGCGTTAGTTGATCGTCCATGTAGATCATCCATGTATAAGATTAAGACAGATTGAAAGCTAGATTCTAGTACCGCACCCTAGCCATTCTTTAGATTCTTAAGTTTATCCGCTTATGCCTTACTCCAGTGGATAAAATGTCTCCATTTCATATCATTTCTCGATGTGTTCCGCCTCCCATTGAGGTTGTCACTGTCAGGTGCGAGTGTGAAACTTGCATCATTACCGTCATTTACCAGACACGTCATTGTGTAGCTTTCAATAACAACTTGTGAAGTTATCATAATGGTAATGTTTATTCTAGTAGTAATAGTTTTATGGGTGTTCCGGTTTGAAGAACTGGAAAGTTGGTGAAATCTCAGTTTGGAATAAAATACTATCGTTTCATCAGTATATTATCCTACTTAAGGATCCCTTTACTTCCTGTTTTAGTGTCACATGTTAGTATACAGAACATACAGAAAGGCATATGGTACATAATTGGGAACAACTGAATCTTAAGGTTCAAATCCTGCTGACAGAGCCCTTATCACCATACTCTTTCTACTAACACCAACAATGATAGGCTTTCTTCTACTTGGCACACATTGATGGAGACCATCAAATTATCACCATCACACAAGAGACGCTATAGATGAAGAAAAAGTCAATGTCTTTAACTTTAATACCTTAGTTATTCTTGACTATAAATTCACCCTCGTTTTCAATGTTAACTTTAATTGAGACATTACTTGGTATCATAAAGTATTTATTAAGCCTACCAGTGACGATAACCGTGTTTTACTGCTGCACTCTTGAAAATGTACATCGTGGCTTTTTTCAGCTGACTGCTCGACGTTTACTTATCCATATTAACGTAAAAGGTGGCAAAAGTTTTCGTGTCTAAGGCTTTTCTGAGGGTGAGGGTAAACTTGAAACACGAGCAGTACATGCACTGACTGTGGTATATTCTATGACACGAGGGGACACTGTAGAGATTAATGACTGTCTGGAACGGAAACTTTCTCTGCTACGTAAGTGAAATACCTGGTTTGCCCTTTATTTAACCTTCGCATGTGACGTATTAGGCAGTATTGGAGTTCTCGGGAGAGAAGATTATTTTGATTTGAGAGTGGTTTTTCTAAACGCAGCTGCTTGAATATTGAGATAGATGGTTGCTTGAAAGTGATGATACCAAGGATTTTGATCAGGTTTGTTGATGGATAAATTGAATCGATCGTAATTTTAACGTGCGTTTTTCCAACTATATTGTTTTTTTTGTAGGATGACAGTTTAGGTCCTTTTAATGCGCTGTTCTGTTTATTATACATTCAATAAAGCATATAAATCCTATTTCCGCCACCATCATCAGAATTTTCCTGTGTGCTAATGATGTGTATTTTAACAGTGACGCTGTTTGCTATGCTACTATCGCTGGAGGCTGTTTTTATGATGAGGGCTTTACATTACAATACCTAGATATGTAAATTTATAGATATCTCTATAAAACTAGTTAGACCTAAAAGTGAGTGTGACTATTAGAATGCGTGACGTGTCTAATGTCACACTGTACGTTGTTGTTTTTACCAGACTATCTTGTGCAGTAATCTGTTCTATTTTTTTATCAGAAAGGAACACCCACCCATCCACATATCAATCTTAATTTGCAAGTTTTCCACAACTTTGATCTCACTTTTCAGTAATTCAATTATTATCCCCATTTCAATTATGGAACCCCTTGACTGAGGAGTAGGGAAGGCGAAGCAATTACATACCTGTTTTATTTTCTTCATAGATTGATGTCCTGCAGTCTTTCCAAGAAACGTTAAATTTTGTTTTATCGTGATCCTCGTGATCATATGCTCCAAGAAACTTGTTAATAATCTTCCATCACTTTCGCTCTTTCCTGCGGATCTGATAACGTAGTCATGGCTTGCCGATGGATCTTTTTAAGTTCTTCCGCTTAATGGTTTTGCACATTGCGTTGGACGTTATCTAGTTAATCGAATGCATTCTTGCATATTTTGGTACTAAGATTCTGATATCGTTTCACTTTCTCAGGAAAATAAGACTAGATGAATCTTTTTAGAATGAATCTCTATAAATTAATGTTCATAGAAAACTATGCCTTTCTTTCTTACAAAATATCTGCTCCACCTTGATTTTATTTGTGTTTTGTGCCTCTAAAGATGTAAATTTATAAAAGTGTACGTGAGATCCCATTGATTTCTAGGATTAAACATAACGTAACGATTAAAATTGTGTTTAGCCTTCCGTTAGCTTTATTTATTTCATCATGTTATACCAAGGTTTTGTATGAGAAAGTCTGTAGACAATTGTTTTGTATGATAACATTTTTAATACCTATATAATAAACCTTAGTGGTTTTCTTTTGCTATTTATAACGTGACCTATTTTTGTACTCGTAAATGTTTTATTTAGTAAATTAATTAAAAATATGTGTACTACATTTATTTATGTCCTACTCAATCAGAGCTATTATTTTATAGGCACTTGCTCATAGCTAGCACATATATCAAGGTGTGCACTAATTTATTCTTTGAATATCCAACGCCCAGTAATTAATTATTGAAAGTTTCAAACAGAGTGTGGGTCTTGATCACGATCTCGTCGTCGCAAACAAATACTTGAGCTATCTAGGTTCATTACCAGATAGATTATGGTGTGGAAATCACGGTTTCGTAATCATAAGTATGTATTTGACATTAGGTGTTGGTCCTTCGAACCAGATATTACTTCTACTAAGTATTAATTTTCAGCTCGAAGGACCAAAAGCTGGTACAAAGGTGGCCTAGAATAAAAACAATCAGAATGATTTTGTCTGTTTCGTTAGACGCTTCCTTATATATTTTTTTATCATGTAATTATAGAGTCACCCATGCATTAACTGTTATGAATGACATAGATTTATCGATAGATAGGAGATACTTATCGTAGTTCGTAAGTTTTTTTACTCAAAGTGTGCTGTACTAGATCACCTTGCACTGTACCCAATTTAAATCTGTGGTACCTCCGCTTCTGAATGGAATCCTGATATCACACCCACTAGATGGTGTATTTTGTTTAGGCTTAGAAATCATGTTTTGCTATAACTAGTTAAATTTACTGGGTATACGGTGATTAGTTGACAAGTTTTTTTTTCACAATTTTACCCGCGACGCAAAGAGTCCGTACTCCGCATAAACGTTTGGGGTAAGAGGAAGTTTGTTTGATTATTTTGGCTTATCTGGTTGTTTAGCGGGTTTGTATGATCAAGGGTGGTTCTATTTTTTTTTGCATCAAGTCACCACGTGTGCTGCAAAAGACGATGCCTAATGTACGAAAGGACGAATATCACGAGGCAGACTGTCTGTGTTGTTCGATAATTGAAAATTGTTTCCAGTTTCGAGCTTACATCTTTATATCTACGAGTACCTTGATACTTTTCAGTTTTGTGTCTAAGTGACAATTATGCGCAATAAAACATTAAAATTTTCCAAACAAGCCAATTTGTGCATGGTTTTCGCCCATATTTAACAAGTACGAGTATATTTAACAAGTACGAGTAGTACGTGCAATTTTGCAATAATTTGGTCTTGCATTCCGAATGCAAATTAAAACTATTCGACTATTAAATTACGTTAACATACTTAGCTTACTTAAAAAAGCTGTGTAGGGTATGATCCCGATGCGATGTGGCCCAATAAAAATATAATCTATATCGGATAAATATGTAGAATTTTAAACCTTAAAAACACTACTTGCGAATATAATTATTTGTGGAAACTGTATGTGGTTGAAATTATCGGTGTTCGGAAACAGATTAAATTTGGTTTTTGGCTTGAAAAATATATTGATTCGTTGTAGATAACAGGTCGAATGTAATGTTACAGAGAACATCCAAGGATCTTGCCGAATAAAGTGAATGGTGCGAATTTGGCTTCCGCTAGTCCTGAATTTAAGAGAACCACCATTTACATATGTTATTGTTCATATACGTTTTTGGTACTGATTTAGGTGCCCAGTTCTTATAATTGTATTTTTTATTATCAACTCTTGGTCCATTACTCTCAGTGGTTGTGTGACACTGTGTGTCATTCACATACTTTTTCCTGAGTAATGTAGGATTTAAAATGGGTGTGTGGCTACTGTCTTGTTATATTTTTCTACTTCAGTGCAAATGTTTATTTCTGTTATTATTTGCATCGAACTTTATTGTTTACAAATGATAAGTACGGATAATAATTATTAATCATCATCATCAAAAGCCTCACCTCACCTTAAGAGTGTAATGACGAACTTCTTCGTTCGAGTTTAATGACGATCTTGGGCTTCACCGACTCCCCGCAACCTTAAGAGTCATCGGTTCCTCGGGCCTTCCTATACTGCGTCGTCTGGTTCGTGGTCGCCATTCGAGAACCTTAATAATTCATTAAGCTTCATTCAAATCACCTCATTAACAGATGTCTTTCCCTTCTGTGAAAGTTTCGGCGTCAACGGAACTCACAGTTCGCACGCAACTTTTAAAAATTACATAATAAATTCGCTCTGTGTCTTCATTTGTTTTATGATCTACTTCGTTTTCCGATGTTTTGACAACATGCTGATGAACGGTTTTATTATATGTAGTTGTAATTTCAAGTCTAGTTGATTTTGATTGCGAATTTATTGTACCTGTATTGGAAAGCAATTGCTGTTCAAATAAGCTGCAAAATTTAATTTATTAGAGAACTTTTCTAATTTATTGCAACTTATTAGAAAGAAACTTGCTAGGATAATTAGCTTGTTTTTAAAGTCGGTAGTTTGGTTTCCTATTAACAGGTCATATCATATTCACATATAAAAAAAGATAGTTAATGTATACTTATACTACATTAGTGCCACACGTTCTGTCCATGGTATTTTTTTTATTAAATTAAGAAAAACTTATCATTTGTAACTAATTTTTAATAAAACATACCTATAGCAAAATTTACTACTTTTGTCACTTTTTGCAAAATCAATCAAAAAACTGTTATCAAATTAATTGTTAAAATTAAAATTAAATTTTTATTAAGCGATAAATATCTCAAATTATTATGTTAGCAATAAAAAAAAAGACATTAATTTAATTATACCTGGACTACCCAGTAAAAAGCTTTTTGCGTAACACTAATCTATCCTTTCACAAAAACTTTATTGATACTTATAAAACGTATGTCGCTTAGATTAAATAAAAGCAATTTGTACTCGGCAATCAAACGAAAGTAAATCTTGACTAGACATGGCTTAATTTAGTAGATCTTGTCACACGAGATGAACCGGTAATCATTAACCACGAGTAAGTGCAGATTAATATATTTTGTATTACGAGTGGCGAAGGTACAGACAGAAGAACCAGTCACTTAGCATTTCATTACATCCGGCTCGAAGGACCACAATACATGCTTGTTGTCAGTGAACCTGATGTTTGACAAGTTGTGGGTGTACAGACATTCAACATGGTAATCTTTCACATCACTGTCAAAGTTCTTTGCTACATTCCCAGTTATCTGGATCTCCACAGTCAGTAATGACAATTTCCTATATCCTAATACTATTATAAACGCAAAAGTTTGTGAGAATGGATAACAAACATCCATCCTCACAAACTTTCACGCAAAAACTACTAAACGGATTTTGATGAAACTTTACAGTAATATAGCTTTGAGATCAGAATAACACAGGCTACTTTTAATCCGGGTACCACGTTGGCGAAGCCGTGAGCAGAGGTTAGTTTCCTATATAAAGAGTAAATCAATAATATAAGTTACAGTGTTTCACATACTCATTTGCAAAAGGATTTATAGGAATGGCAAGAGCGCGGGTGCCTATGTTTGTTACATTTCTACCACTTGGTCCTAAACTAGGCATAGCTTGTATGTTTCCATAAAATTCTAAAGCTGTTAATTCGGGTTATTCCACAAATCTCAAAATAGTAAAAAGTCTAAAGTTCTCCCTTGATAATCCTCTTTGAGGGGGTAAACTGGAATAAAATAAACCGTTAACTTATAAATTCTGAAAAATGCTTTGCTCCTGCCTTGAATGAAGCGTCGCACGATACGCAGAATTCTTTTATATTCCTTAATTGATGAATCCTTGTAGTATTTAATAAGACGGGCGGTTATTCATCTTTCTTGTTGACATTTTTAGCCACATCAAACTTGAACGAATTTCAAGAAAGCTTATTGCCATTGGTGGAAATTGATTACACCATTAGCAAGCATTGAAGCCGTCATCAAAAAAAAACTGGTCGTACATCACCGATGTACATTAACCGTTTTTTAAATTCCAATAATCTAAATGGCTGGATGTCGTTTAAATGCGAATGAACTTCAAAGTTACATAACATCAAGGAAAACGTATCAACGTCAATCGATCACATTAGCTTGCGGTCATGTAAATTCATAATAAATTTCCTCAACGCTGCTGTTATTGTGATATTCAGTAAAATGACGTTAATAGAATTGGGTATTACCGGTCAATATGGTCAAAATCAACCACAGCTACTTCGAACCGGATATTTTTTCATCAATTTACCCCAGTATCTTTTTAGCATCAAGCCTCTGCCCACCACTTCGCCCGCGTGGTACCCGGATAAAAAGTATGTGTTATTCTGATGTAAAAGTTATATTACTGTAAAGTTTCATCAAAATCCGTTCAGTATTTTTTGCGTGAAAGAGTAACAAACGTCCATCCTCACAAACTTTCGCATTTATAAAGGTGTAGGATAGGATAGGATTTCTGGCGTGGTATATAACCATACTTCTTTGGCATGGAACATTGTTCTATCAGAATTTAGAAAACAAAACAAACACGCCAATGATTCTAATCCCATGATGGGCATCCTCAGATTCATACTTAAAGTATGAAGATACTCAAAATACAAATAAGTTTATTTTCCGAAAAACATTCAACAGTTTACAAAAAATTGCAATGAGTCTCGCTCTGGGCCTCTAGCCTTTAATACGGGTATTCGGCCTAAAAACCAAATAGAGGATAATAAGTCATAGTAGTCTAGCAAGTCTAAACAATAAATTTGGCACATGCCGTGGGCATAGTAGTTATTCGAGTGAAAGTATCTATAGATGCACAACCGGGTTCGACCGTACCGGACCACGATAACAAAGCTCTTCATTTTATAAAAAAAAAATGCCTACGTAAGACTAGAATCTAGACATTTCAAGCAACTCCATTAAGGTTACGTCCCGATTTGATGCAATTTGCTCTTATTTCCTAGACTTGATCGCTGTCATTACTTTGATGACGTCATTATCAAGTTGTCACCTAAACTAGGAAATGTTTATCGCATATTACGATCACAAAGTGCAATCGAAGACAATCATTGGAAATACATTAGCGCTTTATGAAAAATTAAAAGGTACCATATCACTTCCACGGAGTTACACATATTTGGTAAAAGAATGTGATCTTTAGATCTGTGTTTGCTTTGTAAATGTGTCTTATATACAGGATGTAGCGTAATGAGTAGTCAAGTCATTAACTATAGGTGGGGGACATCATAAGTGTTCAGAAAAAATACAAGTTTTTTTTTTTTAGTTTTGTTCAGTTTTAGTATTTTCATTTATTCATTCATTCATTCAAATGTACTCAGTTAAAAAAAAATCATTTGTTTTTACCCTTGTCCATTCTTTTCGATGATCCAAGATCACAAATTAAGAAATTGTCTCAATCTGTTTATGTTATAGCGTTATTGGATAACTGTGTTATCTAATGCTAACTGCCACTTGTGCCACAGTTACACATATTTTTAAGAAAAACTTATTGCAAAAAAAAAAATCAATTTTTCCAAAAGTTTAACCTCCTGTGGTGTAAAAAATGTAGGGTCACCTGGTGGCCAACTAGTATTCTTTGTATTAAAACTGGAAACACCAAGTGCTCGCTATATCATTTCGGAATTTCACTGACGTTGGAAAGTTATTTACTAGTTGGCACTCAGGTGACCCTGCATTTTTTTACACCCAACTTGATTAAAAGCTTTTCATGTTATATGTCGGTATGCTCATTAATAATAATAAGCTGAGCTGACATGCCATTATAAATAGATGCAATATAATATAAATTAAATTAAAGCCAATTATCAAATAAGTTAATCAAGGACACGTCTAGTAAATCACTTGAATATAAAATAACACGGTACATATACCGACAGAAGTGCTAAGTTCTGTAAGCTTGATGATATACATATGTATCTGTTTAGATTAATTTATTTATTACTATAGCTTCTGTCCACGTCTACGCTCGTTTGGTACCCGGATAAAAAGTAGCCTTATGGCTAGATACTCGTGTGCACCATTTTACAGTAAAAAACACAGAAACATAATAAAAGAACAAAAAAAACTAGGTAAGGAACTAAAATTTAGTTCCTTACCTGGTTTTTTTACTTTAAATTCTTAGGAACACATACAAACGCCCATCGATGCTTTTATAATATTTGTAGGAGTTGGTAATTAAATCTAATGTTCAAATCGATCCATACTGTAATGTCATTATTAATCCACGGTAGGTAGGTACAATAGAGATTCTTTACGATACGTAACGTTGCTAGTCTTAGCTTCAAATAAACTTAATTACTTGAAAAGCGGAGAGATGTTTACCACTAATACTTAACTTTCAATGACTGGTAAACGCAGAACAATGAATCAAATAAAAAGAAAGAAATAGGAAATAAAATTCATTTATTTGCTAACGTTGCACAATATAAAACAGACAGACAATACACACACGGGATTTACACAAAAAATCTAAATGCTAACAATAATAAATAATAAAAAAAATCGAATGAAAATTTAGTAGACTTTGTCGACGACTGTACTTGTATTTAATGCAATCTGGAAATAATTTGTCGACTTGGCACGTGACATGTGTTGTGTGCATGTGCTCACATTAGAGCTTTAATTCATGCGTAAGTAATGCTATTGACACCTCCTATACATATACTCGTACATGTATTTTACTACCTATTTATATTGACGACCTCTGTGGCACAGTGGGCGAAGGCCCGCCTGAGACAGAAGGTTGCGGGTTCAATTCCTGCCATGGGACAAATGTTTGTATCTGCAAATATTTGTCTCGTGTCTGGGTGTTTTCTATGTATAATATGTATGTATTTACAAAAAAAAATATTATATAAGTAGTATATCAGTCATGTAGTTCCCATAATACAAGCTCTGCTTAGTTTGGGGCTAGATGATGCTGTGTGAAAATGCCCAGCGTTATTATATATATTATTATTTAAACGATTACCTATTAACAAGTCGATTTAAAAAAGTGCGTGTCGGGCCACGCGCAGTGTACAAAATTATCCTTTTTACTTCGCCAAGTACATTTTATAAGTTGGTCGACTATTACTCGTTAACTTGTTGAACACACTTAGCTGTGATAGTTTTTCTTATAACTTTGTTATACATTATATACTACTGCTGGGATTTCTTTCATATATCCAAAAACAACCGTTTAGCAAGGCGCTATGTAATTTGTCTGACCAAGTGAGATACGGTCGATGGCTTTGAAAAGGGAAAAGTGACCGATGGTGCAAGAACCAGTGCGGGGTAAGGATTCAGTTCGTTATCTAAAAACGGCTTGAGGATTTGTCGGTACTGTGTTTATATGTGGATGAAATTTAAGCTTGGAAAATCATGTCGAAGCCGGTTTATTAAAATAACACGAAATATTGATTTGCATCAGCATATTCAGAATCCATCTGACATTTCATATTACTTTAACCCTCAGATACCCTTCTAAGTAGGTATGTACTTATCAAGCTTCATCTTATCTGTCCGTCTGTGTGTAACACATACATTACACACACATACATTTATCCATTACTTTAATGGTATATCTAGTAATCTTATTTTGGTAATCAGCCAAACGCATTACCGCCCCACTCTTTATTACAGAAGAAATTAGCTGGAAGAAAATGCTCATTAGCATTTAGTTCGCCAATGTACCTACTTGTTTTATCTTGTGCAATAAAGGATTTTCTATCTATCGAGGTAATTGAACTAACTAAAATTGTTTTTTTTTTATGATAACTAGGAAATATGAGGTAACTTTGGGATCCTTACATAGTCTCGACTATGTCTCTATTATACATGTCTTGGCTCTTTATTTATAATATTTGGTGTCAGCTGGCAATATTTACGATAATTTTCAATGATTTAAATTTATGATTTTTCTATGTTTATATCAGTGTGCGCAGCTCGAATGAGCCCTGCTTAGTTATATTCAGAAAGATAACATGACAATACAACTTATTTCCTCACTTAAAACGCAAACTGAATATATTAAAGTCAATCCAAGTCAGATAGACTAAACCTGTTCAACCCACAAAGTATCACAATAATATACAGGGTGTAAATAGACCATTGCTGAAAACTTAAACGGGGATATTTAGACGAAAGAAAGGGGAAATTTATAATTTCTCAAAATCTCCATATCGGAATTAAAGTGAATAGAATAAAAAAATATTTTATTGCCTATGACCATTAATCATCAAGTTTTATAATTAAGTAGGTATATGTATAGGCATATTTATGTATAAGTATACATAAAAAAATTACTATATCTACCTAAACAGACAATTCCCATGATTATACAGCAAAATGCTGACAGACTAAGGCGCCTGCACAGCGCTAACTTTCAGTGTATCCCTATGCACGGCAGGTGATAGTCGGCTGAAAAATTAGTTTTTCTTTTTTGCTTACATGATATTTACTTCATTAATAAAGCAAAACGCTAAAACTAAAACCTAGGCAGGGCTAGCTGCCCTAAAAATAATGCATCTAAAAATATAGGTAATGCTTTTATATTACGGGAATAGTCTTGTTACACCCAGTATTTTCATGAAAGCTGTGCTTTAGAGTCTAGCCTTCTACGAGACGTTTGATAGTATATCGTTGGCCGTTTAAACTATTAATTGACTAGTAAACTAACTTTCCATATAGCGATTGTGTCTATCCCATGGTAGAGAGACTGAACTAAGTGAAAGCCTTCGAAGCCTCCATTATCAGGTTTTCGACCTCCAATATTATAATTATATATATTATTATATGATCGTTACCATTAATATACGTCTAAATAAGGTGGGCTAGGTAGCACTTATGAAGCTATATGAAGGTAGCGGCCGAACACCTATAAATATAAAACTGGATGGATCTAGACATATTGAACTATTGAAAAGCTAAAGTAGAAAGCCCTATTCAATCCAATAATGCTTATTGAAACTTCACTATAAAGCATTGATTTAAGTTTTTTTGACAACTTACAATACACTGCTTTGACATGTTTGACAACACTCACTTTGGCACATGATACAAAAGGCATTTTTTCCCGATTAAACACGATTAATTCACTAGCAAAATAATAATAATATAAATGCGAAAGTTTGTGAGGATGTTTGTTACTCTTTCAAGCAAAAACTACTGAACGGATTTTTATGAAACTTTACAGTAATATAGCTTATACATCAGAATAACACATAGGCTACTTTTTATCCGGGTACCACACGGGCGAAGCCGTGGGCAGAAGTTAGTGATAATATAATTTCCGTCAATGATTTGACGGAACGGAGCTTTACATCCATAAAAGATTATAAAAGCAAAAGTCAATTAGGTTAGGTACGTAGCGACTTTCTTGCATAGCGAAAAAAATCCTATTAATTTTCGTCAAAGGACAAGCCGTAGATATCTTTTCGGATCGTATGTAGTTTCTGTTACATACTGTATATGTATACTACAGACGTAATTTTTTTATATCTGGTGATTTTATGAACTTTACCCATAAAATATTTTATTGTCCACCCAAAAGCCTCAATAAAATAGGATGCCAAGGAAGTGACACACTGAAATGATTGCAAGTTTACATAATCTCTATCTCCATAATCTGGTAAGCGTTAAGTTTACATCCCAATATGTAATCTTTTATTTTTATTGTTCTCGATAAAATCTGTGTATGAGACCCTTCACCAAAAGGTATAATTTGTTAACCGGAAGTAGGTAAGGAATGTTAATGAGACAGAGGTGCAGTTCTTAAATTAGCCAAAAAACATACAGGGCGATTCATTTAGCTGAATTTTCCTAAAAAACTGAATATTTAGCATGATTTTTGAGTTGTATTGCAATTTGATATTTCGTGATGCGCCAGAATCACGGGATAAACTAAAGACTGTAAATACCCAGTTTTTTTATAATAAATTGTTAATATATCATTAAAACGTAGCAAATAATAACGTCTTCGATATGAAACTTAAAGCTAATTGTAATGCGATTCTAATCTACGAGTATCTATGTATCTGTAAATCAATTACGATCCCGTCCAGAATAATACATGGATCATTCGAATGTTGTCAATAACGCTCGCTTCGCTCGATCCGCTTTCAGTGAATCAATCTGTATAATTAAGTAGATTACAAGCTGTTTTGTTTTGTGGGTGTGAAACAGTTTGCATATCGATCTGTAATCAATTTCCCTGTGATGGCTATTTTGTGCTGGGTGGTTATAACTTTCGGTCTATATCGCGGAGTGATATAATGAACCAGTTTGTTATGTTACTTTCCTTTTATAACATCTATTTGCATGATAGAGACGTAGATGGAAGGTTGGTGTGTTTTATACGTTGTTTCAATGGCTTTTATATCAATATAAACTAAGTTGATCGTTTGTCTTTTTTTTGAGATCTTTCTAGTTCTCCTACTAATGCGAATGTATGGATGTTTGTTACCGATAATATATGACTGAATAGATTTGGATGCAATATGAAATAGATGTAGATCTTTTATCAGGGGATAAGTGTGTAGCCGTGGGCAGAGGCTGGTATCATAAATGCGACGGATTTGTGATTTTTTGGATGTAAACAATTTATGAATAGCTTCATAGTCCTTTCTAAGCGTTTCCAAACGATTTCTCGTTGCTTAATATTTGAAGCTTTCATTTTATTAGTTGTGACGATTTTGTCAAACTGGTCCCACTTTTTACAATATTTCTTGTATACGTGCCAAATTATATCATTTGAAAGCGAGTTGATTTTATTATCGATCGAGAATACCTTACCTTTTGTTCGCTTTCTTCATGTTAGGCTCATTGTTGGTATTCTGGTGAAAGTTCATCGTAACAGGTATTGTATGACCCTAGTGAACTTGGAAGTTTTAAGTTTCTATCTGCTTCTGAATATTCATCGGTTCATCGCAAAATAGTTTTGTGACAGGGCTATTTTAAATGCGACGTATCTCACTACCTCATCTATTTATCACGCTATAAACCAAACCGAAACTTTCAATGACGAGTAGTATAGAGATCTACATTAATCTCCATCGAAAGTTTGCTTTGGTATAACATAAATATTTCCTTATATTTTCAAGGATTCGGATAATCCTTTGAAACTCGTTGTATTTTATTTTTTTCTGGACACTTCACACAGCATCATCCTAGCCCCAAAGTAAGCAGAGCTTGTGTTATTACATGACTGATATACTTTTTTTTGTAAATACATACATACATATTATACATAGAAAACACCCGGACCTGAGTTGCGGGGCCTTTGCCCACTATGCCACAGAGGTCGTTGATATATTTCTAGATTGCTAGCATTTTTTCAGCCTTGTATTTTAAATATTTAACTACTTGGCTAAAAAATTTTTATAGCAAACATAAAGCATAGTTTTACTATACTCTTACAAAATACCTTTTCTAAGGAAACAAAGGCACAATTCCGAAAATAATTTGCCCTAAATAGTATCTTCCATTTGTCTCTCGCCTTTCAACAAAACACTTAATTGCTACTGTTAAATCACTCGCGTAGGTATCTTGTTCTAACATTCAATCGCCACGGTCGTTATTAAATTCTCTCGAGTGACAACAGGACAACAGTTTCCGTAATAGGGGTTCCGTGCTTTAACTCTAGCTTTGTTTGCTGCATTATGGAAATTGAACATGAATGACGCATTTTCTCGTGTCACATGTGTTATCTACAATATCAAAATTGGCCATGTTTTGTGGAGCACCTAGTAACAAATAAGGAAGATTTAATATGTGATATTCATGTCTGTGGTTTGCGAACATTTCGACAGCTGTCACAATGTTCTAACCGCAATTACTATACATTTTGCTTTAGAACTTTGTTATGCTCTACTTCTAAGTAGACCCACAGATATTAGACCGTAGCAACATGCTGCTTGACAATATTTTTGCCAATTTAGTGCCTGTCTTATTCCACTGATTCTATCTAGCTAGATCACAGATTCTCAAACTTATTTTTCTCACCGCCGACTTTGAGAATAAAAAAATCCTAGCGCCCCCCCAAAGCTTTTAAACATAACCTATGCGTTCCCCTCTAGACCGCCTTAGCGCCCCCAATATCTTCTAGAGTCTTCTACCGTCCCCCTAAAGGCCTCCAGCGCCCACAAGGGGACGTTATCGCCTACTTTGAGAAACAGTGAGCTAGATAGTTGATTGTTTGCAAATAGAACCTTCAATATTCTGGCTCTTGATATTTGTTTAACTATGGAACCCCACCCTACTTTACTGTGTTTTGTTTCGGGATTAACCAGCTGTCCTCATACTGAAAGAGCCGTATTTTAGTTCGGTTAAAATAGAACGCGGAAGAAAAACTACTTTGAAGTCCATCGTGGCGATTCAGTCAACCGATTTTGAGGTTATTAGTGGTTCAAAATTGTGGCATGTTAATGTGGTTAATCCTATAAAACTAAAGTCTCTTGTTTATAATATAATGTATTTTAGAAAGGGTATTCTGAGGTGTGTATTTTGGAGGTGAAGATTGTTTTGGTTTGTGAATCTTTCAATCTTTTGGTTGGACTTTGTTTCGTTGGTTTGATGGCTTTAAAAAATTAAGCCATCAAACCAACTGGAAATTTATCTAAGGTATTTTTGTCAAAAATAACATATTTTCTTATCGCTAATCTTTGGAGTAATCGAAATACCAGGCGGATTTGAAAAAACGTTTTTGCTGTTGATTGCCCGCCCCATTCCTGAGGAAGATTGGCTATTAACGATCACGCTACCTTAAGGAGCCGAGCAAATGAAGTTACGCTACCTTAAGGAGCCGCATAGCGCGGGCGGGCGATGCGACGCGGTAATTCGGGGACTGAGGGCGGCACAGCTAGTATTTCTATAAGTTCCATGCAAACTTGATCTTTCCGCTACACTCTCTAGAGGTGGAATTTCGGGGAATCATTTCTCACAGCACCCCTGAGATACACCTAAATAAGTATTGGTACCGTCCAAATTTTATGTGTAATTTTATGTTACGGTGTATAGGCTTTCAGTTGATTGTCAGTTAGAGAGCCAGTCAGTGCAATGATTTTCTATATATTGATAATTTATGAAAATCATTTTGTGAGGAAGTGTATCCACAATTCCTCACTTATTACGGCTGCATTTAACACTGCGAAAATATTCTTTTCATCTTTGTCGTGTATCCACAATTCCTCACTTATTACGGCTGCATTTAACACTGCGAAAATATTCTTTTCAATTGGATAATGATTTTCGTGACTGCCTATGGTTTGTGAATGAGCGACCGGCCGTTTATATTATATTGAGCGCACGATCCTAGACGATGAAGTACTCGTAGGCCTAAATAGTAAATGGGGCATCTTGAAAGGCTGGCTATAATAAAATACCTACATTGCCGTATTTGCCGTCAATAGATTCATGCTTCGCCAACTGTGCCACGATAGTATCAATTTCATACCGTTTTACTACACGTAGCTAAAAGTCTTTTTTCCAAACCTCCTATCTTTATTGCAAAGGAAATTGATAGGAGCAAGACTTTTTCAATCTATCAATCAGTCATTATTTCGTTTCAATTTGTCACAGTGACGCGCTCTCCGACTTATCCATGGACATGATCGGATCATTCGATTTGATATCGATATTGATAACGGGACGGTGAAAGTAATCGATAAATCGGTTTGCGTAGGACGTACTCGTATCTAGTTCTCACGATGTACTCCGTTATGCTCAAGTAATCGACACCTAACTATTGCTAACTAAGTTACGGATATAAAGTTATCGGTTCTGCTTCTGTGGTTTTGTAGAAACGTAAGAGATGTTTTTCAAAGAATCCTACAATCTGTTATTGATTTTCGTTTTTTCTCGGGAATAAACTGATAAAAGCCGTCATTATCATCCGCCAGAAGGGATCACATGTTTTTAGCTGATCACTTGATCATCGGAACCACTACGGAACTATCTCCAAGGTTCTCCCATTCCCCATTGAAGAAAGTTAGAAGAACGGTGATATACAGAGGATCTAGTCTAGTAGGAATGATGACGTAGACATCAGTTTCATGGATGGGAAAACTATTACGGATGAACAAAATCAGATGTGTCGATCCTACTATCCTACTACTATTATAAACAAACATGAAAGTTTGTGAGGATGGATGTTTGTTACTCTTTCACGCAAAAAACTACTGAACGGATTTTGATAAAACTTTACAGTAATATAGCTTATTCTGTAAAGTAAAGGGTCTGGGTATTTTCTATGTATAATATGTATGTATTTAAAAAAAAATTATATAAGTAGTTTCACAGTCATGTAGTTCCCATAATACAAGTTCCATAATACGGCTTAATTTGGGGTTAGATGATGCTGTGGGAGAATGTCTAGCATTATTATTATTATTGTGTTCTACAGTATATCTGCTCAGCTTCGAAGAAACCGGAGTTAACTGGGATGCACGGGCCTAAGCCAAGTGTACCTCAGTAGGTCGAACTTCATTTGGAGGTTCAGTTTGTAGGAATTTCCTGACGATTCGACATGTGTTTAGGATAGCCGCTTTTTGTAAAAGAATAAATGTGTGCTTTGGGAGATCTAAAAAGGTTAACGATTGAAAAAGCTGCTTTGGGATAACACCGGTTGTTGACAAGTTATTATTATTATTATTTAATCACAGTGCGAAGAATGAGCTTGTTGTTTTCTTTTAGCCTGTTCAGAAACGATTGTCTTCGTCTAGCCGAGTGTGAGATGTAAGGAGGAATTGTTTTAGGAACAATTCTTTTTGGATAGCCGTATACAAAGTGCATTGTTCTCAAAACTACTTCACTCTAATACGATTGTTTACTATTTGATAATTATTTTGCTCACCAACACGTAAAATGGAGATCCTTGCATACATTTCTGTAAAGAAATAGGCTTTTAATTATCAGCTCTGATAAATTAACCATAAAAGGGCTCATTATATCACCTCTAAAAGCATTGTCGTAGTTAAAATAAACTGACCGTAAATTTCTTACTGAGTCAACGTTTCCTCGGGTATTGTTTATCTCATAATACGTTATCTTAGTTTAATGGTGTATCATGGGTAAACCGAACCTATTTCGGTTACACAGGAGTGGAAGGCCAAACAAAAAATATATATTCTTTGTTTGGCCTTCCACTAAGTCCAGGGAGAAAACAAAATCATAATACATACATATTAAACATAGAAAATACCCAGACCCGAGACTAATATTTGCAGATCATAATGATATTTGCCCCGCGGCGGGAATCGAATCCGCAACCAACTGCGTCTCAGGCGGGCTTTCGCCCAGTGTTCCTGAGAGGTCGAGAGTTGTGTTTTTTTGTTTGAACGTGCTAATGGAACTATTAGGCTGATTTGAAAAATGTTTTTTGCATTTAATAGCCCCCAATTATGAGGAAGGTTATAGGCTAATTAACATAACCTATAACCTCCGCTGCGAAATTTTTAGGAGCCGAGCAAAATAAGTAATAGTGCGGGCAGGTTATGCGACGCAGTGGGTCGAGAGCCGAAAGCGGCCCTGGCACAGCTAGTACATAATGTGAGACAAGGACAAGAAGATGATGATAGTGATTTCATCTATAACAGATTGATCTATAGATTCTTAGACTTAAGTATACACTCTTTTTTATGAACTGCAGTGGCCAATTTGGAAGTCGCATAATAGATTTTGCACTCAAGTTAGCCGCTGCAGAAGCAATCTTCTGCAAGCCAAATGGGGAATGAACTAACCCACGTCCAATGTGAGTGCGGGAACCGACACAGAATCACAATATTTTCCCATGGCTGGTATCATCAGATGGGATTAATCGTATCACGCTAATTTGTAAGCTGGATGAGCCATAGATGGAAAATGCGAATTAATAAAATTGGTTCCATATTGGACGTTCCGTTTTTTGGATGGATGGGCCATTAAAATAAGGAACTAGTGTCAAAATTGATTACCATCTCGATAGCCATGAGTTAATGTGATCGCCCCGCGGCACTTGGTGCCCATCATCTGCACCCGGGAACAACTGATCGAGGCAACCGATGAGCCTGTACTTAACTTGTGATCCCACATTGGTCAAAACAAATTGAAAAAATGTGTCAATGACAGGACATGATTGAATGAATCTTTTATTTCAGGCAGAATATGGTCCTATGTTATTATCACCGGGCATTATTTGCCCAGTATGTAGTTTATTGTTTTTTATTAGTACTCAATGCAAACTTGGTGTCTCAAGGATATATACAAGAGAATACGTCAATCATTATTCCATTTAATTCAATCAATCACTACGCTACCGACAGTCCGTATCCGCTAAATTGAACAAATGTTTTTTTGTTCTTTTCTGAATAAATAATTACCACGTAAGTTCTGATAACTTGTAATTCGGACCATGGAGTAATGGGCTTCGTTTATTTTAATGGTGTGTCGGAAGTTTCACCTGAGATAATCACTGATTTTGATAATAAATATTTGATAATTGAAAACTGTGAAGGTGATATTAACTTCTTATGTCTTTATTCAACACTAGCTTCTTCCCAAGGCTTCGCCCGCGTGGTATCCGGATAAAAAGTAGCCTATGTGTTATTCTGATGTATAAGTTATATTACTGTAAAGTTTTACCAAAATCCGTTCTGTAGTTTTTACGTGAAGGAGTAATAAACATCCATCCTCATAAACTTTCACATTTATAATATTAGTAGGATTCACACATCACGACTCTCCACAATGATAAATATAAATAAATAAATTTATTAATTCGGTTCCTATAATTTCTCAGTTCTAACCTGGCCTTTGTCAGATCCATGAAATTTATCATCAGACCCTATTAACTCTTTTTAGGGTTTCGTAGTCAACAAGGAAACCTTGTAGTTTCGCCATGTCCGTCTGTCTATCCGCGAATTAGCTCAGAGACTCTTCGTACTGTAATTTGTAAAAAGCTGTAATTTGGCATGGGTGTACATAATTATCACGCCGACAAAGTGGTAAAATAAAAATCTTGCTTTATTTTTGTGTTTTTTTTAGGTTATCATTCCCATGTACAATGGGCATGATTTTCTCATCTAGTCCATGGTGTAGGGTGTGCCGTTGGATAGGTCGTTCAAAAATATTGCAGGTGTCTGAAATCAATTTTTCGATTCAGGAATCCGTTTGCGAAATATTAAGTTTTAAAATGCTAATTTTCGTTAGAGTCAGTGTTCCCCCCGTTCGGTTTTGGGTGTCTATAATGTTTAGGTATAAGTAAATAAATAAATAATAAATAATGCTGGAGACTTTTCACACAGCATCATCTAGCCCCAAAGTAAGCAGAGCTTGTGTTATTTATTTTATTTTTATTTTTATTTTATTGTTCACACAAAATCAACAGCCCTTATATATAAACAGTTCTAACCTTAATAATCTAACTTACGGCCAATGAGATATTTACATTATTTAAAAGAAACTTACAAAATACCGACAGTCTAACATAAACAAAATCAAACAAACAAAATACAACTTACATAAATTATGAGAAAGATACAGTTAATTATAAAACAATAACGATAATACAAGATACAATTCATTTAACCTAGAGCCCTATAAATTTATATTTATATGTACTTGCATAGTGCTAGTTCATATTCAATTTTACCTAATTATATACCTACATATATACATATTTAAAAACATTTACTAAAACTATTATTTAATTTTATACAGCAGTGTTATCCTGGAGAACTTTTAAAACTTCTCTTTTAAATGCTACCTTACCGACATTAAATATGTCAGTGGTGGTGTGAAATCGCATATTATAGAGTCTTTGTAGCCTGTTAACAATAGAGTAATGTGCATAGTTAGTCGAAGACTTAGTAGTGGCAAAGAGTTTTGTAATGGTATGTGTTGTGCGTCGTTTTGGGGCCCATATACGGAGAATCCTAGCTGTAAGTTCGGGACTATCTATGTACCCGTTACATAGACCATGTAGGAATGACATGTCCATTAAGGTGCGTCGGTCTTGAAGGCTTGTAAGGGAATGAAAGTCGCATGAATCTTTATAGCTTACGGGGTAATAATGTTTTCTATAATTAATATGTTTTATAAATTTATGTTGAATTCTTTCTAGGTCGTTAATATAAGTTAAGTAGTGAGGATTCCAGATACAACTACAGTATTCAACGATACTTCGAACATAAGAGTAATATAGTAACTTTATACAGCCAATATCAGAAAAAGGTTTACAGACTCGTGTAATAAATCCCAAGCTTTTAAAAGATTTCTTTACAATAGACTCTACATGTTCAGAGAATGACAACTTGCTATCTAATAGAACACCTAAGTCACGAACCAGTTCAGCTTCAGCTATATTTCTTTGACACAACTGATAATTAAATTTATGAGCATTACTCTTACGTGTAAATGAAACAATGTGACACTTATTTATGTTGACATCAATGCGATTAAGCGTATAATACTCCCCTTATTTTATTTTAAAAATCTTGGGAAAACTTACAGCTAGACAAGATAATAGGAAAAAATATATAAATACATGCCAAGCACATATTTAAGCTGATAGCTAATTAGAAGTTTCCACTTATAGGCTTGAAAGTAAAAAAAGAAAAAACAGTTGTGAGGTATACGAAAGAACAGAATAACATTAAACTAAGTAAAAATTAAAAACAAAATTTTGAGAAGAATTTATCACTTATTTGGTTAGTGTAATAAATATTCATATTATTTCATCAACATGAATGATCCATGTCATGAGGAGAGAAGAATGTCATATTACGAGAAGAATTTTAATATAAATGTGGATGGAAATAAAAGCGGAGGTACGCCTAAGGAAAGATGGATGGATTGTGTGAAGAATGAAATGGTTAAGAAAGGAGTGAGTACTGAGATTATACCTGATAGAGGAGAGTGGAAGAAGAAAACATGTTGTGCCGACCCCACGTAATGTGGGATAAGGACACAGGCTGTTAATGATGATAATGATGCGTGAGCTGTGACCATGATCGCTATCAGAGTCATCTGTCGTGAGAAAACATTGTTATCGCACTATCTTGATTGAAATTCTCTGTACCTTTCTTATCTATCTTTTATGAAATGTTTGGAAAGTGCCTGTTGTTTTGTACCGAAAATACCAATAAATATACTATTTGGTCTTTTGCCAGGATATAGTTGGTTCACTACAGGCAATTGAATCTGTTAGATATAGGTTGGCAACTTTGCCAAGCCCTCAATTTATTCATTCACCATGGAACTATCAACCTTTTTGGTCTGTGAGTTTACTACGAATTCATTATGCCCATTATGCCTTTCGTAACTCATTTCGTTTTCGTTGGTTCAAAACCAGTGGTCTGTGATTTTTCAACTTTTTTTCCGACACGAAAACGAATGTAATCCTATTTCATGTATAACATACCATCATCTTCTTGTCCTTATCCCACATTACGTGGGGTCGGCACAACATGTTTTCTTCTTCCACGCTTCTCTATCAGCCATAATCTCATTACTCACTCCTTTCTTAACCATGTCATCCTTCACACAATCCATCTTTTCTTTGGCCTACCTCTGCTTTTATTTCCATCCACATTCATATTTAACACTCTTCTCGTAATATAACATTCTTCCCTCCTCATGACATGCCCATACCACGCTAACCTATTACTCCTCAATTTTTTCGTCACCGGTGCTACTTTCAAACTTCCCCTCATATACTCATTCCTTATTTTGTCCATATATATTTTATGTATACCAACCCCCGTTTATAAGCTAGAAGCATCATATTGGAACATAGCTATAATTTCACATGTGACCTATTCGTATCATTGTTGCAGGTAAGCAGCGATCAGCATTCACGGCGCGTGCGCAAATAAAAATACACTGCCGAAGTAAGGAACGGTAAGTGATCGCGGCTCGTTTTCTACAATTTTCTCTATTGTGCCGTGGCATCGAAGCCTACTTCGGACAGGTGCCCATAATGTATTCATAAATAATACCAGGCCTCCGCCTGGTGGCACACTGAGAAAAGATAAAACTATTTAGCTATGACAGTACATTACTTTATAGTATCTAATCAATTATGTTAAGAAATCCTACTACTATTAAAAATGTAAGGATGTAAAAAGTTTTGAGTTTTTAAAGACTCAAAGTTGTGATTAAAATACATTAGTGTTCAGGAAAGCAATTATATCTATGAGCTTTTACCACAAACGCCTCTCAAATCTACCAGTGCCAGCAGACGGTTCGATAAACGCAGCACCACAGACAACTATCGCTATCCGCTAGTGCAGTTCAGACGATTCTGCGTGGTGTGGCGCCGGTCGATTCGCCAGTCACCTGCAGCCCACCTCGACTGCAGCACGTGCTTGCCTTAGCCTCGATCTGTGAAAAAAAAACTTCGCGCGAATTTTCACTCGCGCTGCGTTCGATTTATGAAAATAGTTTTCTTCGATTGAAGTTTACGCCGTATATATTTTAAACTTTTTCGGTGGACTTATTTGTGGCCAGTGATTGTGTGTATTCCTTTTTGATGCTGATGTGATTGGGATGCTCTTTTTCTTAACGGTATAGTAAAAAAAGCAATACCAGAAAGGGAAATATAAAATAAAATCTGCATTATTTTATGACTAAGATGCACCATTGTTCTTATGAGCTAAGTAGTTAAGGACGTGAGAGCTTTAAAAAAAAAAAAAAATTGCATATTTTTTGCATATTTATACAAAGCCGGTAGTAACAAACATCAAAAAAACCTGGTTCTTTTACACAAAGACACAAACAAAGCATGATTCGTGGAAAAAATATCCTCATTTGCAAACAAGTCCTCAATGTTGAATCTAAATGTCATCCACCTAATAAATTTTTCATATTTCATAAATATATATGTAGGTACCTACTTTATTGTAGCTTTTTTGGTATAAAAATGCATATCTACCCTCATTTGAATAAAACTTCTTGATTAATAAAACCGTATGTGCCACCTATTTTGAATAGTATATCACGTGGTCTAGATTGCGGAAATACTTTTTTACAACCTATGTATTAACTTCCTACTTATGTGATCATGTCACTTAGGTACACTGTAACTAATATTATTGCTTATTTGGAAACTGAAAGTATTTAGTATTGAAATTATGCATGACCCATTTGCAACTTTATCATAGTGATATAAGTACATTCCAATTAACCTGAACAATTAAATATTCTTTTACGGTTACAGTTATAGGTACCGTCATAAAATTTGATAACGGTAATTGTACAACTACCTACAGCTTATATATCCTGCCGTGTTCTACACATTTGTAATAGGCGTTGAAAATAATTCCAAATTTTTTGTGTAAATGTGAGTCATTTTTAAAAATCACTATTTATGGCAAAAGTAACATTTTCGTACGTAGGTACGAAAATATCTAATTGTCATCACTTTAGAAAAAAAATCCTTATAAACTGTTTTCGCACCAATTTTTTTTTTCTCTGTCATTTTTCACACAGCATTATCTAGCCCCAAACTAAGCAGAGCTTGTGTTATGGGAACCACATGACTGATATACTACTTGTATATATTTTTTGTGAATACTCACATATTTTACATAGAAAACAACCATCAAACTGCTAATTTGTTGAAGTAAACCAACCGCCAATTGGTTGATTGATTGAGACCTTTGCGTAACCAAATGCGACTAAACGGTCCCTATCGATAAGATGTGAATTTTGATAAGTTTCTTATGAATAAAATCGTTCCCTGTCTTACTGACTTACTGACAATAAACTCACTGACCAAACCTAAATTCCTAGGGACCTGAAGTTTGTAGGGTCGTTTTGTTAAGGCGTGCCATATTAAAGGGTCTTCTAAAATTCCATCACTAGCTAAGTTTGTATGGAAAAAACTCAATGCGGACGCCGGGTGTCCAACTAGTAACTTATATATTTCGTGGTTTTTGAACTTCTCTGTTAAAAAGATTTTATAATATGCCAAAATTTCAAACTCTCGTGCTCCCGCTTGGTACGCGGGGGCTATATCAACTAAGCCACGAAATCTTTACCAGCCTCATCTTGTGATTTAACTTCAGTGTGGGTTAACACTTTAAAAGCCAAATAACCATTCTCTCTTAAAGTTTAACTATCTGAAGATATAACTAAGCTTTCGACAAAGGCACTTTGTTTCCACATCGTCGATGCTATGATGCAAAGGATGCATATCACCTGAGTAGTTTTATGTTTACACGATTCTTCACTTTAACTTTCGACCCCAACTACTCAAACTATTTACCAATTTACTGCACCGTGTCTTAAGCCCATCTCACACGGCAGCTATAATGTAAAGATGTATATTATAACTCGATATATTTCAATACATCAGGCCATAAGACCCATCAGTAGACCACACACACGGCAGCTATAATGCTAAGATGTTTATTATAACTCGATATATTTCAATACATCAGGCCATAAGACCCATCAGTAGACCACACACACGGCAGCTATAATGTAAGGATGTATATTATGGCTCGATATATTTAAATATATATTACCCGAGCGTTTATATATACCGAGTGATACGAAAATATACATTTAATATCTTGATACGTCTATACATATTTTGGTATATTACGTTACATCTCTCTTCAATTAGTAGAAACTTAGCAACTAGAAAGTGCGTCAGTCGAAACGTACACCAGTGAAATGTAGGAAAAGATATTACCTGCTGTGTGTGTGATAACTGATAATTTAAGATAATGTAAAGCTATACATCACAGGATGTAATGTACATTAAAGCTGCCGTGTGTGATGGGCTTTAGAATAGTAGTAGGGTGTGGTCTCCTTATCTTGTTATCTGGAACTTTGTAAGAAATTTTAACTGCATTTGTTTTTTTTTGCGAGGCCCTATTTTACCCGCGATGCAAGTAGCCGGTATGAAGTTGTTTGTCTGTTACATAGTGTGTTACCAGTTTCTACGAAAAGGTATAATCGGTCGGTTTTGGCAATCGTCTTGTATGTCTTCAAAGAAGGTTCTTATATAGGTTTTATCTGCAACGCGCCGTTTGTTTTTTTATATTTTTTTCATTTACTCGGCTATGATCTGAGTCCTTTTACTGATAGCGATTGGACGATTGAGTTCAAGCAATAATCTTTGTGGAAATAACTAGATGATTGATACACGTGTCAAAAAATAGTATCACGTCAACTCGGAATAAAAAACTCGTTCTTCTTAAACCACTTCACAACCAGGCCTGTAAACAATAGTTGGAATCGAACCGGCATCTCCATTGCCACGGGGGTGTTGGGAGTCCAACATGGACTTAATCCATCATGTTAAACTTTAATGAGCAATAAAATAATGGTTATTTGTTCCAAAAACTATCGTGAATTTGATTATTCATATTGTAAAAACGGGAATTTTCACCCACTATCGACGATGCGACGCGGAGGGAGAGCGTCGCGATCACTCACCTGATGATGACTCTCGGAATGAGTCGAAACTTACCCGGTGCCTTCACCGATAGTGCGGTACGTAAAAAAATCCCGTTTTTAGAATATGAATAAATGGTTATTCGGTTCAAAAGTGTTGATCCATACTTAAGGGAAATCACGAAGGTTTAAACTTTTTTGTTGCTAGATTTTATAATATCCCAAAAATTCGAATCTCATATAGGCTAAGTTGGTAAAGCCCCACCATACCAATTTGGAGGTAGCGGGTTCCGCCGAGGAACTAATTATAATATAAGGATATCATAAATTATTATTACAATCTCATTAAATCCACTCCATCCAAAGGTTGTTTGGAAGAGATCGCTTCTAAGCGATAACACCGCCCATTGTACATTAAGTTTTGTTTTTTTTAGTTTTGTTAAGCGACGACCTCTGTGGCGCAGTGGGCGAAGGTCTGACTGAGACGCAGAAGGTTCCTGTCACGGGACAAATGTTTGTAAGATCTGCAAATATTTGTCTCGGGTCTGGGTGCTTTCCTATATATAATGTGTATGTATTTAAAAAAAAAAGTATTTAAGTAGTATATCAGTCATGTAGTTCCCATAATACAAGCTCTGCTTAGTTTGGGGCTAGATGATGCTGTGTGAAAAATGCCCAGCATTTATTTATTTATTTATATCTACTTTTCTTATAGTGTACACTAAAGTATTTTCATTCATTCATTCATTCATAAAATCTACTAATAAAACAGTTAAAATGTTTTTTAAAATATTGAATATTAAAACGAAGCGCTGTCATAATCCTATAGTAATGTTGAAACAGCTTAACTAAAATTGAGCCTCTAGGGTAATTTGGCTTGCTGCGGTAGGTTTTCGTCATTTCGCCGTGCCGTATTGTAAATTCCAATTAGGGATTGGATATTTACGAAATAAACTAAAGGTCTTACGACAATAAATGATTGCTGGTACTAAACAGTATTGTCTTTAGTGTTTTGTGTAGTTAATTTGTTGATAGCGCGGAAGTATGGTACTTACCTTCTTACTTACTCACCAAATAGTATTTAATGGCTACAATTCTCTTGTACACCAACTAAACTCAATTTTATCTATCGTTCTCTTTTACTAACAGTAACAAATGAAAGAGATAGCAACAATTTTAGTTCTGTCAAATTAATAATAATAATGCTGGTCATTTTTCACACAGCATCATCTAGCCTCAAACTAAGCAGAGCTTGTGTTATGGGAACTACATGACTGATATACTAGTTATATTTTTTTTTTGTAAATACATGCATATTATACATAGAAAACGCCCAGATCCCGAGACAAATATTTGCAGATACAAACGTTTGTTCCGCGGCGGGAATCGAACCCCGACCTTCCGCGTCTCAGGCGGGCCTTCGCTCACTGCGCCACGAAGGTCGTCTTTTGCGTGTCAGCTTGGCTACTCAGCCGCCAAGGTACTCGTTGTTCCTGACACCCTTGACACAGGGAATCCTACTATAGCGTCAGGACTATGTATGTATCTGTTAGGTGTTTGTTATCATTATTTTTACTCGTACATTATTTATACTCTCAAGGTCGCGCAGCGGGCTATGGAAAGAGCTATGCTTGTACTACAGGCTGTTGTTGGTACTTAGTTGTACTTCGGAGTATCTTCATTCTTCGTAAATTCAAGTTCTTATTACAAAATAAACAAATGAGGTTTTTATGCATAAATAACATTGTAAATCTTATCAACTCTTATCAGTGATAAACATACTGGTTATTACATTTTTATAGCATACCAGCATCACAATGGAATATATTCTAACATACAATAATATCCATCCATGTACTCGAAATGAGACAACGATACTGTCGTTATATTTGAACTAACAAGCGAAGATACTGAGTCAGGTTGGAAAATCAGCACTTTATGTGTTTATGTCGTGTGTTCTCTAATGTTTCAATCGCTATCAGTAAACATATTTATAAAAAGGTCAATGCAAAACTGTATAAAACTTATAATAAAATTATATGTTCTCTTGTTTCTTCTTCTAATCAGATATTATAACAAGCAGTCTATTTAAGAAAATAACACCATGTAGGTTACTACACTTACTTAAATATATCAGCCAAGTGTGTCTAAACAAATACCTCACGCTTAGTTTTCCTTTCACGCTAACGCAAATTTGTCAAGGTAAAACTTGGCAGCCGTCACGTGACATTTCCACAGCTAATGTTATCTTTCCGCAGGCGTTAAAGTCAACAGAAAGTGGTATTTGTCTAGATCCCTGTATCTAATTCGTATAGACCCGTATTTTTACATCATTGATTCACAGCGATGGGTATAAATTATTGTCCATCTATACAAGAATTCGCGTACAAACAAACTCTTCTGCCTTATTATCTATAATAAGGCTGAAGAGTTTGTTTGTACGCGAATTCTTGTTGCATTTGATAGCTCAATTCTTAAGGAAGGTTATAGGCTATTTTAACGTCACACTCCAACTAGAGCCGAACAAAAAGAAAAAGTCAGAAAAACGCTAAGCGAAAACGGACGGGCGGAGACGTGGTCGGACGGGGGCCGAGGCACAGCTAGGAAAATAAATTAAATATTATCATCATAATCATTAGACTGATAATGATTCATTGGGCGAAGTAGGCTTCTCAAAGAGATACATATATACCTCTACATACTCCATATACATACCTCTCGAAAACTGTACGACTAAAATATCGTCAGTCAAAGTAGGTAAACAGATTATATTTACCTACTTTGACTATTCATTCATTTGACGCGTATTCATTTCCATTACAAGATTCATTGTTTTCCTCGTTTCGTTGCTGAAGTATTGACAGTGAAAGCAATTCCGTATTTCATTTAACATAACTAGTAAAGTTCTACGACTGAACTATGAATAGAAAACCATTGCTTTAGTTTGGCTCGTAAAAATATTTGAATTGGTGAAAATAACTTTTACTTCCGATAAGGTTCCGGCGACCGGTCCCCGGACGGCTACATAAGTCGATTGATGACATGCCATCAATATCCTACTAATATTATAAACGCGAAAGTTTGTGAGGATGGATGTTTGTTACTCTTTCACGCAAAAACTACTAAACGGATTTTGATGAAACTTTACAGTTATTATGTAGCTTGTACATCAGAATAACACATAGGTTACTTTTTACGCGGGTACCACGCGGGCGAAGCCGTAGGCAGAGGCTAGTTATTTATATGTTGGGATTTATATGTATTTTTCACGTGAGTTAATCGCTATGCCATCAATTAATTCGTATTTCAATGTTGCAAGATGTGGATTTTAATCAATCAACTTTTTGTAGTTTTTAGGGTTCTGTAAAACTAAAGAGAGAAAAAAAGAAACCTTATAGGATTACTTCGTTGTCCGTCAGTCCGTTTGTCTCTCTGTCAGTATGTCAAGACCATTTTGCTCGGGAACGCGTGGCGGTATCAAGTCGAAATTAATATAAAAAACGTAGGTCGACGGTTCCTTGAAGCTCTAAAAAAATCAAGCTTCTAAGTAAACGCAATCAAAAAATACGGCCATTTAGGCGACATATTTTGATACTCGCAAATAAATCAATACCTTTATGGTACTTCCCGTCATGAAATTTGGCAAGAAGCAAGGTCTCAAAAATTATATATATTTTTTGCGATTAAAACTAACACTTGTAGTTGGAGAATTGACCATGACGTATATCGATGTATGGGCGAAAATGTTTCAACTACAAGTTAAGTTTGTCTTTCAATCCGACTTCTCTTTTATTTAGAGCAATGTTTGGTGCTTTTAAAGTTTATGAACTTGAGTAAATTTAATTACTTCGGTGAACATACAAGCTTGTACGGAAGCCTCGGTGCGCGAGTCAGACTCGCACTTGTCCGGGTTTTTCCATAAATCTCAAAAGATCACCGAACACGATCACATTTTCGACGGTGAAAGCGCATTACTAAATTGTAGGTATTAATTTCGGAAATATCGCGACCAAAAGGCATGAAATTGTTCCGTGCTCGTATAAATCCTCTCAATGAATAAACTCTCGTTTTCATTGGAATGTGATACAAAAAGTAAAGCTAAAGACGAACGGTTGTGCTAGCGTAACATCGACGTACAAAAAAAAACGAGAATTGCAATATCAAAATTGTCTACTGGTCTTAATATAATTTTTACTTTATCCGTGGTACTTAAAAACATACGCTCTTTTACTTAATGTCTTAACTGACTAATACATCCAGCATCTTAAGTTATTATCTTGTTAAGGTGATCAAAGTGATCCTTCTGATTTTAAAGAATAAATGAATTTTGACTTTGAACTTTGGTAACAGTTTTTGAGCCGATGCATGTATAACGTAATCAATGATCTTTTTCAAATTTTTAATTTAAGTCTGTTTTTGAAAGAGATCACTTTGGGAGCACTATTAATCTGCTTAAGATAGTACGATGAAAGTTCTGAGCGCATAAAAGGGCATTTTGGGACCAAACATTAAATTATGTAAATTACAACAGAAACATTTCACTAGAGCACGCGTCGTTAAAATATTAATATTCAACACAACGTGTGGCATAACTACTTATTGTGATCTTTAAAATATGCAAGAATTCGGTGAAATTATTTAAAAAAATTACGATTTCACTGAGAATTCTCTATTTCTAGAGATCAGCAAGTCAATTTGTTTACAATATTTACTTAACCGGATAAGAGTACATACGATCCAACTACTAGTTACTGGTGGAACAACCACTAATCATCATTAACAGCCTGTAAAAGTGAAGAATCGTGTAAACGTAGAACCACTCAGGTTCATCCTTTGCATCATAGCATCGACGATGTGGAAACGATGTGCCTTTCTCGAAAGGTTATACCTTTAGGTAGTTTAACTTTAACAGAGAATGCGTTTTTTTTAAAGTGTTAACCTACACTTAAGGGAAATCACAAAATCAGGCTGGTAACGATCACGTGGCTTAGTTGGTATAGCTCTTGCGTACCAAGCGGGATGACGCGAGTTTAGGTTTCGCTGAGGTTACATTTTTGATATATTAAAAATTTAACCTCTAATGATATCTTGTTTAACAGAGAAGTTCAAAATCCAGTAAAGATAATTTACTAGTGGAGCACCTGCTAATCATCATCAGCCTGTAAAAGTCCCTTACAAAATCTCCCTTATAGAGTCCCATGACGATCCAATAGGACAATTTCCATTACCAATCTTTTACCTTACTTTGGTACTATACTACTATCTTATCACTACTTTAATACTTTGGTGCAGACTCACTAGCACCTAGACAAGGTCGTCTTAGGTCGCGATTATCATCGTATCATCATCCTTATACCTCAGTGGTTTTTTTTGTATAATTTTAATGTGTTTAAAATACCTCGCAGCCCCTCTAAGTTTGGTAATAACGCCCAGTTTCGGCAATCGTCACTATGTGGTTAATTAAGTTCGTATCAATTCGCCTATTTGATTTTTATCACCGCAATTTAAGTGACTGAACTAGATAATGATATTTCTATTAATATTGCATCATTAGAGGATGGCGTGACGAACTATTTATACATTTAGGCAGTTTTAAGGCAATAGGGTGACGGAAAACATCGTGAGAAAACCGGCACGCCCTAGAACCAAAAATTCGAAGGCATGTGCCATTAGATAATGTTACAATAAGCGGCGATGGGCTTATAACCTGGCTTACTTGTCACGTGGAATGCTAACTACTTGCGAAACATGGGCATGTATCAAATGTCATGTTTAGACGTGCCTCGGACTACCTTCTACTCACTGAGTATGTATCTCAGAATGTCCATCATGGGGAATGCAGATGTGAGCGTTTTTTTATTATTTAGAAGTAACATAAATAGTAAATAGTGGTATCCCTTCTAGCTTGGCTCAAAAAGGAATACGCTATAAACTTTCCCAGTGATACGTTTTGTGACTCGTAAAATGTGAAAAGTATCAAGTACTATAAAGCAAGCTTCCAAAATGTGCAGCAAGGATCAAATCAATCACATCCTCGGCAAGATCAATGTGGTAAGTTTTTTTTAATTGACATTTATTGTGTTCAAGGTTACAGCGATTTATGATTGCGGATGATCCTAACAGGTTTATATTTTGTTATCTATTTTCAAAGACTCTGATTTCAGTTAATAATAATTTTAAATGGAGATTCTCTAGTTTGTATTCCTCATACGCGAACGATATCGTGAATAACTATGAAGATATTATTTTAGTTATTCATTTTGTTTTCCACTCGGGGAGATGTTTTTGGGTCATAATTATGAGACGAAATTCGGACGCAATCGATTATTTTTTACATATTAAACAGCCGATTGACCTCTCACTGATGAGTGATTTGCTAAATAGATTCCTATTATACTATCAACACGAATAATTTTAAGGAAATAAATAATTTTAAAAAACGTTACGTAACTTCGCATTTCGAAAGGAGACGGTTTTTGTGTTATTCAGCGAAAAAATGGTCTAGAAGAATAACTGGATTAATTAAACAGAAATTCTTTTTCATTTTAAGTGCCATGATAACCTTCTGAATTAAATCAAATTTAAAAAATATCGCCTTAACATTACTAAACTAACCGGCATTATAGTAACTGCTTACACTAATTACTTGATCGGACCTGATTTGTAATCCGTCTGTGCTAGTAAAAATAAAACAATGGGATTCATCGCTAGAGTGATAACGAGCAAGCCACAGGGCGAAAACACAGCTTATGCTAACCAAAACGCGTAAAATTTTAAAAGCCAAATTTATCGATTAACAGACGCTGTGATTCTGAGATTTCAAGTGGGATAATTGAGATAAGTGTTCTTACTTGTTCTCACGGTCCTACTGACAGGAATTTATTGTAGTTGCCCTTTATAAATAATCTGGTGCTGCAAACGTTTTGAGAGACTATAGAGACTGACAGACTTTCCTTAAGAGAAGCGTATCATTAAGTATGGTGGCTGAGATAAAAACAACCGAATATAATCGGTAGGTAGTACGAATGAAGTTCCACCACTCTTAAGGATTTTACTCTGAGACTGCTTTAATTGAACGAAGGTTGACAGCCAAGGCTCGAGACATGTTTTTATTGAAGACACTATTGTTTTGAGCTAACAGTGTAGTAATAAAACAATTAACTTTTACTTCACCGTTACTGTTGTTAAAGGAACCTAATCAGAAAGTCTGGTTGACCTCATCGGAGCTATAAATGTTCAATAAAATATGACGAATGTGAGTGACGATGAATTATTTGTTGAAAGTGTAAGATTAGACCCTAATCAAAGAACTTGTTTTAAAAGTAATAGATATAAAAGTCGAAACAACAGAATTTGGTCGAGTTATTATTAAGTTAAATGGTAAAACGTTACACGCTACCATTACATCCAACTTCTTCCCCAAACCCAAATATCATATCCATTCCGGCGTTGGTAAAAGGTGATACATCTGTTGAATTGGACAAAAGAGCTGGAAGAATAAGACTTTTATTAACATAGCTCTTGATCATAAACATAATCTGTTTCTGTTTTAATTAAATCTGAATTGATTGGTGATATTAAAGGTCATACCTGAGTTATTAATAAAAATCATGTTTATAAATTGAAAGAATACAGCATTGATTAAGCAACAATGGTTTAAAGTCGAAGGTAACCTTCTGATGGTTGGTATTTTCTCAGCCGTGGAAAATAGCAAAATGTTTTGCTTGTTCCACAATACATCTGTAAATTTTATTATACATATTCGATTTATCCTCTACCTAAACAGAAAGACGAATGGTATGTAGTCCAGTCAAAGTTTGAAACGCTAGTATAAAATTATTAATTTAAGTACATAGAATGTAAAAAATGATTTTTTAGATTTATATGAAAATTATAATGAGAATACCTAAGAGCTGTAATGTTAAAATTAATTTCCACTTTGAAATTGAAACTGATAGGTGATAGTATCGTGTAAAAGAGTAGACGACCAAAATTAATCAAAATAAAGTTTCTCATTGGCAGTAAGGTTTTGAAACATTACATCGATAAGGGAGATAAGCGATCTATATTGAATGGCTTTATGTTGCGAATTATTGTTGACATTTTAGGTACCTGTCATTGAAGTTTTAATAACGTATCTTGTTCTTACCTCTATTGAGGTGCTATTGCATTGTTTTTTATCGTAAATCAAAACTGTCTACTTGAATTGGGGGACACTTTTGTCTAGCAGTAGATTTAAATTATGATTCTCTCATTCTTGTATCGTTATCAACTTGTTGCCATTATTTTGTTATTTTTAAATTAACAATTTCGTAAACGTTGAGTAGCTATAGAATTATTAGGGCAGTCTACCGGCCTCGTCTTTCACATGGTAAAATCGTATTTTTCAAACTTTCGCGATTAGATAACATAATTATTATAAGTTTAACAGGTCTTTATCGCGTTTACCTTTTTTATTATTTTCCCGACGTTTCAACTGTATTGCAACAGCCGTGGTCACGGGATGACTGGAGTATACGGAGCTACCGTCGAGAAATAAAGGCAGTAGCCGCAACTACCCTCATTTCATCTTCAGAATCAGAAAAGTACATGTTCACATTACGGCACACTACACTAACCGTATCACCGCACTGCACAATTGGATCGCGACGCGAACACCTGTTTAACACGGGATTCCAGGACGCAGAGAGTCTATAGCCGTCTTCACGATTAAAATTTGGGTACTTCTTTATTTCAATCGCTTCACGAACCATTCTCTTACAATATTGGCGTTCACTGGATATCACCTTAGGGTCATGAAGCTCGATCCAATGGTTTGGTCCTGAGTCCACAAGGTGCTCCGCTATGGCCGACTTGTTTATCTGGCGATTTTTGACAGCTGCAATATGCTCTTTGACCCTTTCAGCAATTGTCCGCTTCGTTTGCCCGATGTAAGCACGGCTACAGCTACAGTCTATTTTATAAACACCTGGCATTTGCAGAGGTACCACGTCCCTTGGTGTTCGAAAAAATAATAAAATAATAAAAAAGGTAAACGCGATAAAGACCCGTTAAACTTATAATAATTATGGTAAAGTCGATCTGTAATTATATTCTACAGCACAAGTGCAAGTTCAGATAAGGTCAATAAGGGCGCGTGACATCGCCTACGTTCAAATCCCTACGTAGGCGTTTACTCGTGCAATGATTGATGCGTATAGAATCAGCTGTGCCACCGTGTTGTCACGCACGACCTTTGCGGTCGGCATTCTGCGGTGAATTGCGTCAACTCTCATAGAAAAGGCATCCCCTTGTTTGGTCTATAAACTAGATCTGCTGTTCAGTTTATGCATTTGATTCTGAGGTTTTAGTGTATCAAATTTTGTGCCTCTTATATTGCAGCCTTCAAATAACTCGTGCGGTGCTTTCCTTTCGATTTGGTTATTCGGCGTTGTCTTTGATTTAGCAGTATCTGTGTGTAAACTTTAATAAGATGCTGATTAAAACTTTGTGCTTATAAGTTCTACACCTACGATTACGTTGTAGGATTTCTGGTTGACAATAATTAAACGTATTAAATAGTGTCGTCACAACTTTTGTGGTTTGCATCTCGGTGGGGGACTATTGCGGTGTTGGGCTACTTCATTTTTAATTCTCTTTTATTTTTGTTTTGAATTTCTAACGACTGCGTTTTTTTTAGTGATTTCTTTTTAAAGGGCTTCCAGGCTTCGGGTTGGTTCAACCGCTTTTTTCTTAACTCTAGTTCACAATATTTCGCTATTAAACTGATAAGATGTTTTCGTGTAGATTGTTCCCGTTCTATACAATATGTAGAGCTTATGTCACATTCACACACGCAGGTAAACTATACAAAATTGTTGATGTCAAAATTTATGATTGTTGATTTAACACTTGCAAAGAGTTAATCCATGTTGGATTAACTCTTTGCAAGTGTTAAATGTGTCAAAAACTAATCACTGCGAATAAAAAGCTGCAAACATAATTTATAACCGCACGCACTCGTGCGTAACGCACTGTCATGTCGTGTGAGCGCAGTACATTCCGTGATAATTGCAGTTCTTTCGATCGCTTGTGCTTCCGTTAAATGTGTTTCGATTCGTTTGCCGGTTTTATACCTTTAATGTATTATGGTATTAGCTCTACCGGTTTCCTGATAGTAACATTCCCTGAATCACTATCCCATTCTCCTTTGTGTGCTGTGAAGCAGTTAGGTTAAGTAAGAAAGGTCTTCCTCAATCATTTCTGTCAAACATTTTTCTATTTGAAGACCTCGTTGGTGCGGCAGGCGAGAAGCCACATGTGACGCCAGATGTGTGCGGCTTCGATTCCCGCGGCGGGTCAATTGTTTGCAAGTTCTGCAGTTATTTGTTCTGAGTGCTGTGGTACCATGGTACTCGTAGTTCCTGTTATCCACGACATAGGGAATCTTAGTGTGAAATCAGGAATATGTATTTGTCTGTTGGGTGTATATGTAAATATCATTTGCCGAGCAACTATCTCTCTGCAGTCTTACATCTAAATTTAAGTCTACATCTCTGCTTATACCGCAGTAATTTTAAACGACGCATTTATTAAAAAACTTAATTTATTAAAATACTACCTTGACGTTCTATGCATTCTTTAATCAGATAATAATTAAGAACAGCCTTAACATTAAATAGTCAAAGACAATGAACCGAATGATTAATGGCTGCCACACGACAACGACTCAGCAGTCGATGGAAGAACATGATAATAATTGACCATTGAATCGACAACTGCTGACACCAGAATGGATGTCTTGATGCATATTAGAAATTCCATCACGACTATGGTGATTTTAATTAGAAAGTTGTCGAAAAGTTATAGAAGTGTTAGTATGGATCTTTCTGGTCCGTACAAGTACGAAATCAAATATAATATAGATAAAAATGGACTTCTTACCAATCTAAAGAAAATAAACATATTCATTTATTAATTTAATACAGTTGTGAGCGTGTAAACATACACGCTCACAACTGTATTCCCCATGATAGACATCCTCTGATACCTATTCAGTGCGTAGGGGGTAGTTAGAGACATGCCCAAACATTATACTCGTATTTGGCACAGGTCGACGTTTTGCAAGCGTTTTTGTTAGCATTCCACGTGAGCTTTTAACAGGTTGTAAGCCCATCGCCGCTTATTGGAACACTAACCGATGGCATGTCTTCTAGTTCTAAGGCATGCCGGTTTCATCACGATGTTTCCGTCACCGTTTCTAGCACATATATGTACATAAAATACACAAATAATAAAACAATAGCGTTGGTGAAAAGTCGAGGATTCAACTGGGGTCGATAATTATCTTATATCCGACGGAAGCATTCGGTTCTTTGATCGTCTGAACTGCATCCATGTCTTCGATTATGCCAGATATTAGATTATTATCTCAATTGCCAATATAATGTTTCAATATAATCGAACTAACAGTATTAGTTCGGTTATGACCTGGCAATTGAGATACAAACAGTTGCGGCTTTCGTACGTAGTACGTAGAACGTAGATGCATATATTTCTTTACACCACAACATCATGAAGACGAATATACGAGGCATTCCTCGTAGTGCACCCATATGAAGCGCACAAAACTTTTTCCACATAGCGCACCCGTTTTGGTGCGCTTCATTTAGTAGCTATAACCTGAAATATTAATGAAATTATCATTAATAACACTCGTTGTAAATTGGCCGCCGAAAGTCAAAAGCCAAAAGCCGAAGCTTAACATTTTAAGTTTGACTTCCACTGACATTGAAGCCTACTTCACGAATGGTTAGGTTTGATCGATGGGTTAATTATGCTCCGGTTTACCTGAGGTTAATGTAACCTTGTTAGTAGCAGGTTGCATTTTGTTTACATCGATGCTAAGTAGTTTACAAGGCTGTAACTTTGATTGGTTTATGTTTGAAGCTGATAATTCGATGTCGTGGTAAGTAATATGTGCATTACTTATCACGAAATCGAATATATTACCTATTAATTCGCCACAGCATCTTCCATTTGGTAATTCGTTTTCGTCATATGATCGTCTGACGCTTTAAACGTTCATGCTAGAGAATTAAGATCTTTTGGATTTTAGGGTTCCGTACCTCAAAAGGAAAAACGCAATCCTTATAGGATGACTGCGTAGTCCGTCTGTCTGATGTCAATACCATTTTGCTCAGGAACGCGTGGAGGCATCAAGTTAAAATTAATGTCAAATACGTAGGTCGACGGTAAATTAAGCTTTTAGTCAACGCAATAAAAAAATATGGCCATTTATACGACATATTTTTATACTCGCAAATAAATCAAAACCCGTTCCTGTACCTCCGGGTTACTTCCCGTTGACCTAGAATCATGAAATTTGGCAAGAAGTAAGGTCTCACAGCACAAGTAAAGGATAAAATCCGAAAACCGTTAAATATTTTTTTGCGATAACAAACTTACATTTGCAGTTGGAGAATTGACCGTGACGTATATCGATGTATGGGAGAACATTTGTTCAACTACAAAGTTAAGTTTGTCTTTCAATCCGATTATCTTTTCGTTAGAGCAATGTTTGGTGCTTTCATAGTTTATGAACTCGAGTAATGTTAATTATTTTGGTGCACATTATTTTTTTATATTAACTCGAATATTTCTTCGTCAGCCAATAATTAGATCAACGTGATGATGACAGAGCCTATTTCATTATCAACTTCGTTTCAATCAACAGATACTAATAACGTCATGTGGTCTATTTTCATGATTGTGCGTTCTGTTCTGTTGTTCTATTGTTCACTCAGATGCTCTAGTTTTTTTCGCATTCAATATTATTCACTCGTAAATTGATACTTCGCAACCTAAAACTAATTAATTTCGCTTGCGCTATGATTAACTTGTGCAGTGTGATGTTTCAAAACGGATTGCATTGTGCAGGAATTGTGTCCACTCTGTATGCGTGTTACAGCAGTACCAGCTGTTTTGCATGCAGTGAAATATTGTGGTTACATTATTTTCAGTATTGGCACATATATACAGAATACTTTACTATTATTGGTAACATATTGGCTTGTAATGTGCAAAAACGTTAAGTTACAAGTAGACGAGGCAAGCGACAAAGAATGAGCGGGGATCTTCATCAAACGAACGTTTTGACGTATGCCCGAATGAAAATGAAAGGCTTAGCATTAAAGAAAATAAAAAGTAAATGGATGAGTAAATTCAACTTAGAGTAACAGAAAAAAAAGTGGATAAAGAGAAAGCAGTTGACATGTTAAGATTTTTGTAAAGACGCGGATGACCGCATATGAGTGACAAATGCAATTTTTTGACATGCCTCTGACTATCCCCTACTTGATATCCTCAAAGATCTATGCACTGAATTAATGAAAACTTTATTTGCTTGAATAAAGGTACATTGATTCTTATGCTACATTCAGGGACCGCGGAAATACTCAGTGACGGGGGCAAATTTCATTGATCACCCCTTCAATCTCCAGCCCTGGTTGGGTAGGCGGGTACCTATGTGATTTTATGGGGGCATTTGGCCCCTCTGCCCCCCACTTCCACGGCCGCTGGCTACATTATAATAGTATGAGTATGTATCTGAGGATGTCCATCATGAGGAATACAGTCGTGAGCGTGTTTGTTTGTATAAATAATATAATGAATTCATGATTTTTAAATAGTTTAATCTTTGAATATTCACCACAGCAGAAATGTTTTGTCGCTTGCTCAGTTGATTCATAAAAAAATACTTCGCCTCGATTACCAACATAGATCACTCATTACCACACACCCGTACTAATCATAAAGTAGGGAAACTCTGAAGCGGCAATTATGTCTTCATTTCACTTTTTTAAATGAGTTTAAAATTACTTGAAACATTCGATCTTCACTTTCTATTTCATGATACATGATGTTTATTATTATCTTAAATTGTACAACAATCGATCAATACAACCATTTGATACAAAGCACAATGGTCTTGATTGAAACAAACAAAATATTGTTATTGCTATTTCTTCAGTTAGTCTTTAAAGTAATCCTTTACTTTGTAATATTTTTAGCTATAGATCCTACTAATATAATAAATGCGTATAATAAATGCGTATCTCTGTGTGTGAATGTTTGTTACCACGTTTCTCCGTAACTACTAAACCGTGTTTGATGAAATCTGGAATATGGATATTTTAGGGTCTGAAATAACACATAGGCTAATCTAATTTTCGAAAATCGACCCCCTATGGGGTATATAGGATGGCAAAGTTTCTATGGAAAATTTTATTCCTTGGTTAGATTCGCTTAAAACTTGGTATAAATAAACTTAAAATAAATAATAAAACACGTTTTTTATTTTTTTTAAACTACCCCTAGGCGCGTGCAAGAGAGTTGTAAAGTTTGTATAGATTTTTCTGGTTCCATTTACACAAAACTCGGTATAAATAAACTTTAAAGTAAATAATGATAATAATGTGACGACCTCTGTGGTACAGTGACCGAAGGCCCGCCTGAGACACTGGAGGTTGCGGGTTCGATTCCCGCTACTCAGGTCTGGGTGTTTTCTATGTATAATATGTATGTATTTACAAAAAAAAGTATATAAGTAGTATATCAGTCATGTAATACCCATAACACAAGCTCTGCTTACTTTGGGGGTTAGATGATGCTGTGTGAAAAATGTCCAGCACTATTTATTATACTATTTATTATTATTAATGAAAATGTATTTTTTTCAAAACTACCCTTTAGGAGTGTGCAAAGAAGGTCATAAGCTACTTTTATCAACATACCACGCGGGCGAAGCCGAAGGCAGAAACTAGTTATAAAATATATGATAGAATATGATAGTTCTGTAGACATAACTTTGCACACATTTAGTATTCCAAAAGGATGTTCAATTGTCCATCGTATTGTTTTGAATCAATTTTATTGTTGCGTAGTAGGTAATAGATTCGGTTGCATACAATCCAACTTAAAATTCCCAATGCTTTCAAATGCTTTTTTCTAGGAACACTTGGCATTGGCATGGACTGCATGTTTTAAAGTGTTACCGTACAAAATTATGCGCTTTTAAGTCAATAACGATTTTTATTAGTATTTATTGACAATTGCCTCTACGTTCAGAAATTAAATAATGACAGCCATATAAAATACAATATCCCTACTCGTGTATGTTCCGTATATTATTCCGTCTCGTAGTCTTGAAATATTCAGCGATAAATGCAAATACAATTAAAAGGTAATTGAACATTCTATTTGAAAAATCAAATATACCAGGTTGGAAGAGGAAGGCCTCGGCGAACGTACTCTAACCAAATTGGAGACATTCTAGAAAAAGGCCAGGTCAGAATTACATTAAACCGCTGAGCTTGTATGAAAAATGTGATGAGGATGAATGAAGCGAAAGAGGTATGCCAGGATCGTAGCAAGTGGAAATTCTTGGTCTCTGCCTACCCGTCCGGGAAACAGGCGTGACTATATGTATGTATGTATGTAAATATACCAGATTGGTGTTTGGTTTAACTCTGGTTTTGATTACCATCCTTTTTGTCGTTTTGAATATGACTTTGATTTTAACTAAATGAATAAAAACTATTAAAATGTGTCTCGCTATTTGCATGATTCTTTCGTTAGCTGGTTCACTGGTAATATCATCAAAGTTTTGCGGCTTACAATTATTATCTGAGGAAAGCTTTGGTTACTTCTATCATCTCATTTGAGCATCAATGAGGTCACCATTCTATGATGACGTCATCATATAAACTTCAGTCTATCATTAATCTAGGTAATTTATTAGCCTACATTTAACGCTTTCTATCAGGTAATATTAACCCTCTAATGTTTATATTCACCTACGTAATTTCTAATGAAGATGTTATTTTATTAAAATACTCATTAAAACGAAAAATGCGATTATAAAAAACAAACATGTGTACAAACAAATTGTAATTCAATTCGCTGATCATTGAAGGACATTGTTTGGACCGTAGCTGTTTATCAATACAATGAGCCTGCTTGGGGGTCAATCTTGTTTGCCCAATTATCGTTGCTGTTTGTTGAAGGAAGGAAAACCGATAAGGTCAAGTGTATATCCGAAGAAGTTTCGGGACAAAGGCTTTGTGTGATTTATTAGTTTATAAGGCAGAATCATAAGGCATTATTATAAGGCGGAATTGTGAAACGGATAAAACGAGTTGAAATAATCTTGCCTTTGACCATGATGTTTTAGTACCGGTGCCGATCCAGTGTTTTTTTAATTAAAATACAATGCGTATATAAGATATATGAAGAATATATTGCAAAGAGCATTACAATCGCAGACAATTCATTCCAGAGCAAAATTCTACCAGCAAGTCCCCAAGCACATACTCGTACAACCCGCCTCTTCTTTTGACCCTCCGCTTTTGAACTTTGTTCCCCTTTCATTTCATTGAACCTACTTTGAATGATAGAGATTATTAGTAAGCTATTTTCTTCTGAGTTAATCATTCGAATGTTTACATACTTGATATAATGCTAAAGTCTAAGTTCGAGAACTTTTTAACGGTCCCAGTCTCGTCCCATCTTATAATTGTAGTGTATAGAATGCCGCCGTTTATTTTAATTTTTGGCATTGGAGCAGTAGCTACCAAATGATGATTTACAACAGGACAATAGTTTTCTCTCTGACATTGACTTTGACATAAGAATCGACTTCTTATGTCAAAGTCAATAGGTTTTTATTCATTGAAATCACAAGGATCATATAGAAACGTGAATCACGATGTAGTTTTCTTCGGAAGACCATTAACAATAGGAAAAGTCTGCAATTATAAATTCGACCGTACTTATCAGTTCTTTAAGTGTTTTATGTCTGTTTTCACTATCTATTCAATAAGACATTACTTTTACTTGCGGATTAGTATTCTTTGTTCATGTACGGACATCCAAATACTATTGTTTCCAAAAAGGTGACTAATTCGTTCAGCTTTCGCTGCATGAAACGCGTTTCACCGTGAACTTCGTCGGTAGTAGGCAAATCGGCCGAGCCTCTTGACCCTGCTTGTGCAGTTTCAGATTCATCTTAAGTTTCTTGACAAAGATTGTTCCGATAAGCGTGGGGCCATAACCTGTTGGAGTTCGTGGATTAATAGACGGAATACTGGTACCTATTTGGTTTTTCTCTCGTACCTTGTCACGACCTATGTATACAGCAGTAACATTAAGTTGTAAAGCCAATAAATCGAATTTCTAAACAGATCCCGCTCTAAATACTTATCTGCAGAACTATTCAATTTATGCAGAACGAATGATTAAACTTAGCTGTTTCAACACCGCGTATTGTTCGCGTGAACTTTGCATTCGACATTTAGCGAACTGTTGCGGGCTGATGCGGGCTCTGATAAGATGCGAGTCGACGTATGAATTAAGTGGTTGATGTGAGACAACACGTATTTTGTTTAATTGTACAAAAAATCCAAAACGGTACAGATAGCGCAAAATACTTAAATACAAAGGCGACAGTAAATTTTTACAGAAAACACTGTCTAGCTAGACGGATCAGGAAGGTGCGTGGGGAATTTATGTTCAGTTTTACATATAAGTAGGCTTAGTACCTGTTTGTTTTTTTTAACTGTCTCAGCATCCTATTTCTTGATCATAGCATCCTACTAATATTATAAACGCGATATTTTGTGAGGATGGATGTTTGTTACTCCTTCACGCAAAAACTACTGAATAGATTTTGGTGAAACTTTACAGTAATATAGCTTATACATCAGAATGACACATAGGCTACTTTTATACGGATACCACGCGGGCGAAGCCGTGGGCAGAAGCTAGTAGGTGATTCATTTGTTTTTTTTTTCGTTGTACCAAATAAATATTTTTCGTTTTATTTCGTTTCATTGTCATCAAGTCTTATACCTTCTCATTCAAATCAAACTTTTACTTTTACACATCAACTAACCCACAACTCCAAACTGTATCAAACAATCACTGATTAAGAATTTCATCAGCACCCGAGGACGTAAAGCGTACGGGCAATGGCTATCGGCAACTTTCGTGTGACCGTGAATGTTGATGTATGTCAGGAGGGCGCCATTGTCAGGGTGAACACGTAGGAGACGAAAGGCGAGATTCGAAAGCCGCGACTAGCGTCCGCGACAAGCACTAACCCATCTCAATGTCTAGGTGTGACTGTCGATCTCACAGTTAAAACAAACTTTTCAAGGTAAACAGACTTACGGCCCACAGTCGCTTATTGGCATTACTAGGTGCAGAGATGCGTTGGCTGCAGTAGACATACCTTCCTATGGCCCACCGTCGCCCGTTGGCATTAGCATGACTAGGTGCATAGATACGTTGGCTGCACTAGACATACCTTCCTATGGCCCACCGTCGCCCGTTTGCATTAGCATTACTAGGTGCAGAGATGCGTTGGCTGCAGTAGACATACCTTCCTATGGCCCACCGTCGCCCGTTGGCATTAGCATTACTAGGTGCATAGATGCGTTGGCTGCACTAGACATACCTTCCTATGGCCCACCGTCGCCCGTTGGCATTAGCATTACTAGGTGCATAGATGCGTTGGCTGCACTAGACATATCTTCCTATGGCCCACTGTCGTCCATTGGCATTAGCATTACTAGGTGCATAGATACGTTGGCTGCACTAGACATACCTTCCTATGGCCCACCGTCGCCCGTTGGCATTAGCATTACTAGGTGCATAGATACGTTGGCTGCACTAGACATCCTATGGCCCACCGTCGCCCGTTGGCATTAGCATTACTAGGTGCATAGATACGTTGGCTGCACTAGACATACCTTCCTATGGCCCACCGTCGCCCGTTGGCATTAGCATTACTAGGTGCATAGATGCGTTGGCTGCACTAGACATATGTACCTTCCTATGGCCCACCGACGCCCATTATCATTAGCATTACTAGATGCATAGATGCGTTGGCTGCACTAGACATACCTTTCTATGGCCCACCGTCGCCCGTTGGCATTAGCATTACTAGGTGCATAGATGCGTTGGCTGCACTAGACATACCTTCCTATGGCCCACCGTCGCCCTATGGCCCACCGTCGCCCGTTGGCATTAGCATTACTAGGTGCATAGATGCGTTGGCTGCACTAGACATATGTACCTTCCTATGGCTCACCGACGCCCATTATCATTAGCATTACTAGATGCATAGATGCGTTGGCTGCACTAGACATACCTTCCTATGGCCCACCGTCGCCCGTTGGCATTAGCATTACTAGGTGCATAGATGCGTTGGCTGCACTAGACTTACCTTCCTATGGCCCACCGTCGCGCGTTGGCATTAGCATTACTAGGTGCATAGATGCGTTGGCTGCACTAGACATACCTTCCTATGGCCCACCGTCGCGCGTTGGCATTAGCATTACTAGGTGCATAGATGCGTTGGCTGCACTAGACATACCTTCCTATGGCCCACCGTCGCCCTATGGCCCACCGTCGCCCGTTGGCATTAGCATTACTAGGTGCATAGATGCGTTGGCTGCACTAGACATATGTACCTTCCTATGGCCCACCGACGCCCATTATCATTAGCATTACTAGATGCATAGATGCGTTGGCTGCACTAGACATACCTTCCTATGGCCCACCGTCGCCCGTTGGCATTAGCATTACTAGGTGCATAGATGCGTTGGCTGCACTAGACATATGTACCTTCCTATGGCCCACCGACGCCCATTATCATTAGCATTACTAGATGCATAGATGCGTTGGCTGCACTAGACATACCTTCCTATGGCCCACCGTCGCCCGTTGGCATTAGCATTACTAGTTGCATGGATGCGTTGGCTGCCCTAGATAAAGATGTCTCAAATCCACAAGTCCATGTGTGTCATTGAAATCACAGGGATTTCTTTGAATCAAACTTACATGTGGTCAAAACATAATTTAATGGTCGTTCAATCTGGTCACATGACGCCAATCGTTAATATCGACATCGCACCTTTATGATGGCACTAGGATGTGCCATCATAAAGGTGAAAGTAATTTCGTTGGGTTCAGCTACGTGCTTGGAACAGGTGGTGATGTTCGATCACTGGAACGAGAGCTCTCTGCACGTGGTCGGTTCTTGCACTCATTTTTCTATTTCGTCGGTATTTTTTGTCTAGTTTTTTTAAGGTTAAGTGGTACATTATTGTTATCAGCGGTCTAGACTGGTTTGGAACTTCTATTTGTGTCTGTTAGTTGTTACTATTTTTGGAAATATTTGCGTTACCAGATGTTGGAAGATGAATGATGTGATGCTCACATTAGCGCGAAAAATCCATGCTCCTTGAAAATGTTGCCATAATAATATGCATACAGTGTGACATTGAGGACAATTTTGTTACACCAATAAAACGTTTAGCAAAACAATCAAGCAACTGTAAACATATTGGATTCGCTATGCATTATAGCGAATCCTTGACACCTTGACATCGGCATTCTGAAAATGGCTGCAAAAACCGAAGTTATCAATAGGTTTTACTACCTTAATCATTTACCACCTACGCTTTAGCTAATTGGATTCAGGCAATATCAGGTAATAACCGATGCGGTGCAAGTGTCAAGACCAGGCTTATAATTGGCTATGTACAAAATGTTACAAGGAGAATCCATAAAGTTTGCTCCAAGTATGTAAAATCCTGTCTCATCCGCTTCTTCTGAATATACAGAAATGTTCTCTAATTCGATCACCACACCATCTATACACCTACTTCTTGCTAAGTATTTTTACCAAATTTTTCTCTTTATTATTGTCTCGTTCTTTAACGCTAATTCATTCAGCTAAAAGTAAATTGTGTATTTGTAATACGTACAAGCTATAATTTACGTGTCAGTCTCAGGTCAGCCTCATAAAATCACTTAACATTCATAATGCAATGTGGATCACCTAGTTGCCTACTATTTTAATTATAAAACATTTTGTTGCTTTTTTTATTACATCAGAATTAGTTTTTAACAAATCTATGAATTAATTAATTAATTCCCTTGTGCAATATTTAAGCTTTTATTGGCTCTGGTGTCATATTTTTGCATATTATTGGTCTTATATCTTCTAGCGGCAAATGCAATAATACGGTAGCTCTTGTAATTTATTGGTGTCACAGCACTGTCCCAGATCTTTACATTCATTTCAGTAGATCGCGATAAAGTATGTTTCTAATTTCTTATTCTTGACTACACTAATTTGTATCATCTATCTTTAATATCCCGTTTTCGATTAAGTTCAACATTATATTTCACTTTTTGCTCCGTAACTCAATCAGTGCTGTCTCCGCTAGTTCGAGAGAAAAAGTCCATTACAAAGTTCTGTGATCCAAATAGTGTAGTAGAACAAAACGTAAACAAGCTTACAAAGAAGCTATAAATTGTCATAGCTCAGGTGCGTTCAGACTCGTGGCAAGACGTTGTCCAAATTCTCTACGCTGGTGAATCGATGATAGTTTTTAGTGTTCGCAGAAAGTCTGTCGCCGGAGGCGGTCTAAGACCATACGTTGTGGTATTTATTTAAGTTCAGCAGAGGACGTCTTATGGCTGATCGTAATAAAGATGCGCCCGCGGGTTCTTAGCAAGGCAACTTACCCATAATGGCAGCTGCTCTGTCAATTTTGCAAATTGAGATTCTAAAGATTTTAAGTTTGCATCCCATCTCAAAGCATCCCATAAGGTGACAAGACAATTTCACTCTAATGAGAAGGTGATAATTATGCGACAACAGAACAGGCTAAAGGGATAATCCAGTCAGAGCAAAAGTGAATAAAAATATTCAACCAATCTCGCAGTCTCGCCAAAGTTTGGAAAGCGCCATTCTGCCTAGCATTTCCTAACGTTTGTGGAAGCTTGCCATGAGTATGTATGCGCCATATAGCGCACTGAAAGTAAACGATGCCAGCTGCATTATTCAATTCACAAACAAACATGCAGACAGACACTAAGTTGTACAAGTCGATAGTAAGAGTACTGCGTAAAAAATAAATACCATTTTAGACTTAAGACAAGATAGTTTTACCCTCACAATCTCTCGGTAGTGATAAAATTTAAAGATGGTATCTTCGCGATGGGAGCATGAATGGTAAATTATTTTGTTTTGAACCAATCAAAACGAGATACTCAGAAAACCGTATCGATTTATTCTAAAAATCTAAAGGCAAGAAAATAAAACGATTTGGAACACATTTGCAACATTAAGTTCACAAAAATTAACCTTGAACTTTAATTTCGTAAGAAACCTTAACAATCTTTCATCGAAACTAGATACAATCTTTATAGGTATCTCATTTAATATGTGATACATAGTATAGGGAAACTTGTGCAATATTATTAAGTTCTATTTGATGTTAATAATATTAAGGTCGAAAGTATAACTTGCTATGGTGTGTCACAATAATAACTGGATTTTAATTGGTATTGGTTCAAGCTAGAACAGTCATTGTTCCTTGGCTTGAAACCAAAATAGAACATAACCCCCCGTAGTCGGGCAATAAAAGTCATGATGCTGTGTGTAAAAAAGTCCAGCATTAACAAAAGGTGGTTTTGGCTGTTATGAAATTTGACTCATATATATCTTTTTTTGCAAATGTCCTTTAAAACTGTAATGTTATGAATATATTTTTTAGTAAAAACGGGATATTTACCATGATTTGGTACCATGATCAGTTCCTCCCGTGATCATGGTACATGCAACTGTTCAGAAATATTGGTAATCCTAGTGTGGGGTCTGTTCTGTTGGGAGTTTTTATATAGGTATAAAAAAATATAAAATTACTATTTTCTTATTATGTTGTGGAATACTACTTTCGATTGCAAATTTTTAAAAATTAACGGTAGGTACTCAGCTCAAATTACAACCTGTTACCAAAACAATTATTAGTCCAATACGCAACACTTCTTAGATAACATTTCGTGTAAGTATTCCAATCAGCAAACTAAACTTGCGCCTGGACCAGCAGTGCATAGTCGGAAACAGCAGCCGGATACACCGATACAATATGTTACATCACTAGCTAACTAGTGTTGTGACCTCAATTAAGTTGCGTAACGTTATTAGAACGAGATAGGTACGTGACTTGACCGTTGTTTTGATGTACATCTCGTTTGGTAATTTGATGAAAGGTGAGAGTTATAGAAAAAGTGAAATCGTAAATCACATATAATATCGAAATCATGCTGATTTGTGATGATGAGCCATTGCAGGCGACAGTCAAGGAAAATAATCCAGTCGCAAAACTGATGCTTTGTAACAACAAGAAGTTTCAAGAAGTAATGGAATCCCACATAAACATGTAAGGCTGCAAGTAATGATTTTTTCTTTTGTTGTCCATAAACTTTTACTAATATTTTGGGCAAAGCAATAGTCTCAAATATCAAAATTAGTTCAGATAATCAGCATCAAAATTACTAATTCATCAATAATGTAATGACATGCCTTCGCATAAGATTTGTCAGATAATGATACAGTTCGCTTCAATCGCAATTGTGTCTGTCCGTTGCCTTATTACATGCATTATGTATGATTGAATTATTGAATGGATTAACATAAATGGAACTACACGGCTATTATTGTATTTCTCATAGGAACTCATGATAACACCCTCAAATATGTAGCTTGGAGTTCAATCATAACAGACTTATCTAAAATGACTTTTGTTCTATCTAGGCGATCGCTTTCAGTACGTACTCTATTTCTTTTCATATTAATGGTCCTTTTTGATCATCCTGTTTAAGTAACATTTTGACACACATCACACTCGGTATTTTTAGGCCTGATTTGTCCTGAAGAAGAGTGGGTAGGTAAGGCACTTGGATCACTTGACCATTTAAATGACTGTCAGTTATTCTTAATACTGATCATTTGCAACGCTTGATTTTGATGATCCCAAGATAAACCTCGCTAAAGCTAAGAACAACATTGATAATCTTTATGAAATTGAATGATTGCTGATCATTCAATTCTCATCGCTTGATTTTTCAACCGCCGTAAAGATTCGTATCATTTCTTTAGTTTCAAAGACTAATGTTTTTTTTTTTAATATTCTGCTTTGTTTAAGCTTGCTAAATCTTGATGTCATTAATGAGATACCTCATTAATGACATCAAGATTTAGTGACCATGACATTTTCAACAATTATTTATCCAAACTCAGCTAGGACATTGCTTGTTCTCGGCATAATTCGTTTAGGCAATTATTTCTAACTTGTGAGTGGTTATTAGATAATTACTTTAGCTAATTCACATCGTGTTTGTCATGCAAAATGCAAAGGTAAGAGGTTACTATGCTAATGGATGAGTTAGTTGAGTAACTTAAGTAATCAAATTCACGATTTGCATTTGTATATCAGCGTAGTCTATTAATTTATTGCTGTACGACTTAAAGTTGTCACAACGTGTTTGACCTGTTTATTACTATCGACCAGTTTTACGTTTTCGGCTATCTGTTGTCTGAAACTTTTGTTGTCATCATCGTTAATATTCTCTTATTCATAGTCGTTTACTTGATTGCAGGATATATCATAATAACGGCTTCAGTGATTGATTGTAGATTTCAATCGTTACACCTCTTGAATATTTTGTAACTGGACTTGAATCTGAACTATCTCATCATAAAAGAGGCTATCAACAAGTCTGACGAGATCAGAGATCTACACTAACTTAAACAAGCCCCACTCGGCGTACAAAACAATGCGCACCCAGCGTCAATATTTACACGATTCGTACTAGTTTTTACTTGAGAATTCTCGTCTTGGATGTTTCCTATTCGGAAGCATTGCGTCATTGATGCCTGTCGGAAGAAAGTCTAATGTTTTCGCTTTTCAAACCGAGCGTTTGTGTTGATTAACATAAACTACACTTGCTGGCAAAACGTAAGATGCGAACAGAATAATATCTTTTAGGTCCATGCGTGATTTCGAGGAGGTTATTTCATACAAACTGACGATACCATACGATACTCTATAGGAGTTGTGTTGGCCTAGTTAGGGGTTCCCTGATATTTGATCCGAAGGTTTTGTCTTCGAACCCGGTCGTAGTTCCACAAATTACTTTAGCATAGATAGATATATAGACGATAGAAAATACATTATTATTAAGTATATCAAATAATATTTCAGATAAGTACGATAGGAGCTGTGTTGGCCTAGTTAGGAGTTCCCTGATATTTAATCCGAAAGTTGTGTCTTCGAACCCGGTCGTAGTTCTACAAATTACTTTAGCATAGATAGATATATAGACGATAGAAAATACATTATTATTAAGTATATCAAATAATATTTCAGCTAAGAAAAGTACTACAAACTTTGCCAATGTTGTACAGTGGGTGGTCTTATCGCTTAAGCGATCTCTACCAGGCAACCTTACCATATAAACTTTCCATGTTTCTGCTAGGAAAAATTGTCTGAGTTTACGATGCTGACATGCATTTTTATTTACTACACGTAACAATGCCAAAAAAAAAATTTACAACCAATATACAATTTAATTGAATCACTTAAAATAACATTTAAAAGTCAAAACTGTGTGGGATTCGTGGTTTTACAGTGAATGACTCTATGATGACCAATAACCTGCTCGTTAGTGTACCTATAATATGAGATTATTTTCACTTTTACTAGTAGAGCACCGTCAGCGATATTTCCGTTATATTACGTGAGAATACTTCTCGCGTGCTCCGACACATTGCAGCGGTGTCAGTGTCCTTGACTGAGATATAGCAACGGGGTTGCATACCTCACACGTACGGCGCAGTGGGCGAAGGCCCGCCTGAGACGCAGAAGGATGCGGGTTCGATTCCCGCCGCGGGACAGATGTTTGTGTGATTTGCAAATATTTGTCTCGGGTCTGTTTTCTATGTATAATTATGTATGTATTTACAAATATATGTAGTATATCAGTCATGTAGTTCCCATAATACAAGCTCTGCTTAGTTTGGGGCTAGATGATACTGTTTGAAAATGTCCAGCATTATTTATTATTAATTTATACGTACCTATCTACATAAACAAATCTTGGTTTATTGGCCACAATGTTTGGAGAAATGTGTGGGAATTTTTAGAATGAGATACCTAATCTTATTTCAAAATCTATCGTGAATTTAATCATTCATATTGTAAAACCCTGATCATACTGGAACCTTAATTACTTTTTTTAATTCTGGGCAGTTTTACTGCATCATCGAGCCCCAAACTAAGTAGATAGCTTTATGGGTACTATATGACTGATAAACTACTTATATACTTTTTTTCTGGGATTTAACACCCAGACCCGAGAGCAATATTTTGAGATCATACAAACATTTGTCCTACTGCGGGAATCGAACCCGCAACCTATTGTGTCTCAGACGTTCCTGCGCCCACTGCACCTTATAGTTTGTGATCGGAAAATTCCCGTTTTACAATATAAATAAGATAATCATTGACTTTTCTATTAGATAGGGAGTTCATAGTCGTGAACCCTGTCAATCGAGAATAAGAAGGGTCATACCATACATGAGGCGATAACGTGAAAACACGATTGCTGCCAGGGCGTGTGGCTTGGCAGGATTTGTTTAAACATATTAGTATTTGACTATACCTAATCCAACCGGCTGCGCCTGATTTCTTCTTTGTTGTATTCTTCATTACAAAAGGTCGTGCCCGGCCCGAAAAGCTTTTGTCGAGGTGTTGACACTGTCGATACTGTTGCTAAAATAATGTTTCGTTGTCCCTCAGAGCGTGCCGTCGTGGTCGCGCGGCGTGGAGGCGGCGGAGGCTGCGCGCGCGCGGCTCGTGCGCTGGGCGTGCGGCGAGCCCCCACCGGCGCCCGACCCGCCGCGCAAGAAGATGCCGCACGCGCTGCGCCGCCGGTGGCCGCTGTGCCCGTGCCTGCAGGTAAGACCCGTGTTACTGCTAATCTGTACTCTCGGCTCTTGTGCACAGAGCCAGAGCCTTTCTGCATGGTCAGCATGGGGAAACAAGATGTCGGCGGCCGCTGTGCCGCTGCGTTACACGCATCAGTAGTCTTCTCTTTTGTAAACGAAACCGTTGTCTTGGTACTCATGCTAAGCCTGTTGTATATTACTGTTACATAATAATATTATTGATACTTTTGGCTTATCTGCCTTTGCGGCGAGTCCGCGCTAAGGACATGCGCCGCTCTGTTCACTGGGTGAAATAAGCACGCAATTTTTCCGCTAAGTGTGCATAGTCCATCATGAATTAGAACAGGTTACTCCTAAGAAATACTAAAGGAACTAAACGTTCCTTTCAGACACTGAAGTGTCCCACTATTGTGTAAGACAAAATAAATACTTCCTTAAGGAACTGAACGTTCCTTTCAGACCCTGAAGTGACCCATTATTGTCTAAGACAATGCGTAGTACTTAAGTACTCTGAAAATATATCAGAGGGTTAAAGTTGAAAAAAAAAAGACAATGCGTAGACATATCGCTCCAAAAACACAAGTGGCAATCACAAAATAAGCCTGGCAAGACTGCAGGTTATATTATAGCCATAAAGGTCAATACAAATCTTCCATAATTCTTCTACCTATATCCATAACACGCTGAAGCAAAGTATAGGTACCTACGGCTGAAACTTAAATTCCATTACATATTTTTGATGTCAGACATAACTTTTACCAAAGCTATTTCTTACAAGACGAAGCAGCCAGCTTTGCACATCAAAAAATCACGTCACCGCCGCACGCTATGAGAGCTCGATATCCTAAGACAATCTTCCCCTGGCTGGGCCTTTTTGCACTTTACTCCGGCCGTCTGGCTATAACTACTAAATACTTCAGGCATTTTAATGCAAATGAATTGAATAGGCCTACATTTTATAACCGTAGCGAATTGTTCCGGAACCCCGCTAGAACTCGAGTAACCCGACACCCCGATATCGGCAAAGTTCTCGTAAAGCCTAAAGAACTTGCAAAGTAAGCCGGTTTTAAGCCTTTTATTTTGACCGCGACTTGAGATCATGTGATCAACACAAAGAATTAAGAACGTTGTGCATTATTCATATTATGTATAGTCTCCAGTTTATTTCTTAAAAAAAGACTGTTAATTAAATAAATAATGCTAACATTTTCACACAGCATCATCTAGCCCCAAAGTACGCAGAGCTTGTGTTAAGGGAACTACATGACTGATATAATACTTATATAAGTACATTTTTTTTTGTAAATACATACATGTTATACATAGAAAACACCCAAAACGAGACAAATATTTTTGCAGATAATACAAACAATTGTCCCGCGACGGGAATTGAACCCGCAACCTTCCGCGCCTCAGGCGGACCTTCGCCCACAGCGCCACAGAGGTCGTCAATGATCATGATGTCAATCAATCAATTCTTGATTGAGCAGATACTCCACTGTTTCTTAATCGTAAATCGGCACCAGCCCACGCCAATGACGCTGCGCAAGTTTTTACAAGCGCCGGTAGGTAACCTGCTTTCTGCGTGACCGTTGTACCTACCGCGGTATCAGGTGCTGAGATCATTCATAATGTACTTTCACCGTTCTCCTATAAATTACCAAGGATACGAGTTAGGCAGGTACCTGGTTGTTAATTGGCGCTGTGTGTCAGGTGGATTGTTAGGCCATTTGGACAAGTGCAGATTGGGCTTGCGAAACCGCAAAATAATGATAGAGGGGATAAATAAGCTCAAAACGGCGAAGAACATTGTGAAGAAACCGGCATGCTTTAGAACCAAAAAAATAGAACGTGTCATCAATTAGTGTTCCAATAAGCGACGATAAGCTTGCAGGTTGCAAGTCACGTGGAATACTAACTATTATGCAACACGTGGGGCATGGGCCAAATATAATGTTTGGACGTGTTGCTGATTCAATACTTGGTATGCTCTTGGAACTGCCTAGTCCCCTGCTTGGTATACTATGTCGTCGTACTGAGTATACATTTGACTATGATGGAGGTCCATCATTTATTTATTTATATTTGGGAAACCAACTGCTATAACACAGTGTCCTAAACAATACTTAAATAGATACAGGTAGCCAATAATAGGTCTTCACTGATAGCACCCGCCTAGGATCTTAAAAATGTGAACACTAAGCTTTAGCTTTATCATGGGCATTAAAGATGCGACTATTTTTTTTTTTTAGTTTTTGTAGGTTATTTTTATTTGTTCCAAATGAAGAAATTACCGGCGATACGATGCTTTGCATAATACTATGTCACATCTAACGTTTCTATTATTGTATGAATTATTCATTACGTGTTCAAATTACTGCTCATCTAACGGATAAACAGAGCTGTTTTTTACGTGTTCCATGTGCGCCCCGCAGAGTTTGCCCCACATCTTACGAGTATCATCTTTTTAGGTGTACCGCGTATGGATTTAAAACATTAAACTAGAGTAAAAGGTTCTCGAATGGCGAACTTTTGGAAGTGGTACTCTTTGAGAGAAGCCGAAATCCAGCAGTAGACGTCAACAGGCATTTTGGTTTATTTTGAGCAAGACAACACCCATACAGTCGTTTGCCCACGAACAAGACAGCGGCATGTTGTCCGCTCAAATTAAACAGCAGATCGGCCGCTGCCCGCTAGATGTGCACTTACAAATGCCGCTTCTGTGTGAACGCCAGATGTTTTCATTCATAATAACATCCAAAATAATCTCTGACATTACAAATTGATGATACAAAAGTGAAATGTATTGTGAAATTCGTTACATCCGTGTTAATTTACGTAATTTGATGTAATTTCGATTTAGAATCGTTTTAAGGATATATTTATGATCGGCTGCAAGTTCAATGGTATTAGTGAAATCTATCTATCTTTCTATTTTTGGTTGAGGTTTTAGAAATCTCATTAATTTACAAATGATCTGCTTTTTAGGGTTCCGTATTCAATAAGGAAGCCTTATAGTTTCGCCATGTCCGTCCACCTGTCTGTCAGTCTGTCCGCGGTTTAGCGAGATTCTAGAACTATGAGTCTACTCTTATTAAAAAGCTGTAAATTTAGCATGGATAGACATATTAATCACGCCGACAAAGTGGAAAGTAAAAAATGCTAGCTAAACGGTTATTTTTGGATATGTGAAAAAATCACGGCAGTAATATATAATGAAGTTAAAAGGAAAACTATCACAGCTAAGTAGGCTTTACGAGTTACCGAGTAATAATCGACCAACTTATAAATAATAAATGTACTTGCAGAAGTAAAAAGGAAATTGCGTACAAAATCCATTGAAAATACGTTGTTAGTTGTGTAAAACAGGTAGTAAATATGGGCAACTACGGAACCCTACATTGCGCGTGGCCCAATACGCACCTGGCCGGTTTTTTATGTTCTTCGTTATTGTATATAAATAAAATTATTGTATTAGTTCGTAACAGAAAACAGAAAAGAAACAGTTCACGAATGTTGTTCCCGTGATAACCTTGGATCTATACTCAGTACGCAGATCCGTGAGAAAACCAAGTAGGGGGTAGTGACACGTTCAAACATTATATTTGGCACATACCCACGTTTTGCATAGTAGTTCGCATTCCACGTGACAGTTGTAAACTCATCGCCGCTTTATTGGAACACTAGCCGATGTCACATGCATTCCTCATCCATTTGGATCAGACCTGCATTTCCTCATGATAATTCTTTGAAACAATACATTCCTTTATACATGATATTTATTTACTAAAATTATGCGTTTTATTAGTTTTTTTTTTTAAATGTTGTTAAGTGGCTAACAAGCATAATACGATGGTGAGATGGTGAGTGGTTGTGGAGTTGCCTGTTGTATTCTCACTTTTATTTTTTAAAAGTGTGTTTTTTAGATTTTTTTAAACTATTTATTAATTGTTACTAAAAGTAGTCATTTAGCTCTTTCAAGTTGAAAAGTTGTGCCTGTTATTTCAGCGTCACCCATTGCTTTTTTACCAATACACAGTATTAGTTAATTTTATTTATAAAACATTTTCAACCGAAACTAATTTCTATATATATATATAGCAATGGAATTTACGCTATCAAAAATCCATATCCAATCGGCATGTTGAATAGGCTGTAATAAAACTGAGCGGAACCACCTTGACTTTGCCAATTTCCAATTTCACTACGTCTTCGAATGGGTCGTTAACTTTAGAACTAACCCTTTAGTTTTGTACAGACGGCGAGAAAAGTTGTTTAAAATATTTGAAAGCAACGATTCAATACATAGATTATGACGAAGAACCCGAAAAGAAAGTGTATTCTAGAGGAGCAAAAAAGCTCTCCAAGAGGCTTTCGTCCATCAGTCCTAACCTCAAGTACACACATAAAACGCAATCCAGACAGCCTCGAAAGGCTTCCCATCACTGAGAAGATAAAAAAACGAAGACTATAGAGATCGCAATGCAGCACAGTTCAAATATGCACAATAATTGACAGCCCTTCAAAAAGCCATTTACGTCCCCGGGGATCGATAGAAGTGGGAGGGAATCGTGACGACAGGTTGCGATCCTAACATTGAGGAATTTAGAGAGATAAAGCAATCTATATTTGCATCTAATCGGCCACTTAGTATAGGCCTCTAGCTCGCCATTCTTCTCTCTTTCTCTTCGAGTTCCGACTATCATCACAATATAAGCCGCCCACTAGGCTGGTGATCTATAACCCTCGCATGCCCACATCACTAGGTCACTACATTCGTCCATCTGCCGTCTTCCCGCTTTGCCCAGTCCCCTGCCTTGCCCATCTCTACTTCAAGAAAGCAAGCAGCTCAATAATTCATTTTGTCGATTAATCATTCTCAATGTCAATAGATGCATCTCTGGAATTACCATTTAATTTTAATATCACCAATAAAAAATGTTGTAGCTTTAATTATCTTGTTCTGTGAATTTAGTTGCTGACTGTATTAGAACCTGTTTGTATTGAGTGCTGGAAAGTAGAAGCGTAAAACAATTTACAAGGCACGGGTGTTGTTGCAGTGGGATTAGCAAGTTCACGGTTAGATGGAAATAGTTTCCAAGTCTGTGGAGAAAATTGTATACTGACTGAATTAATAGCTATCCAAGCCAAGCTTAAGAAGATAATGCCATAACAGACGACAGTGTATAATAAATAGGAAAATCGTATTGCAGTTTGACCAGTTGTGGAAGTGATGCGAGTGTGTCAACACTGGTTTAGTAGTCTGAAAATGCTGAGTCAGGAAGTTGTCTGCTTGTCTTAACAAGCCACTAATTGGAGAATAGTCTAGCTTTCGGTTATGAAGGGGAATAAGTCTAAAGACAGATGTAAATCTTTGATCAATTTTACTATGGAATAAGTAATTATTGGACTGAATTCCGGACTCATCTAGACAACACACGACTCGACTATCATTCTGACAGCTCTGAAAATAATGATAGGTGCCTTCACCGATAGTGCAGTACGTGAAAATTCCCGTTTTTACAATATGAATAATGAAGGAGTTGAACACAGCACAATCGGTACCAAACAACGGCAATTGGAAGATTAACTAAACAATCACCTCTATTGATGGAGATTTAGGCCAAGTTCAAGAGATGGGTCAACAATAAATTGAATCAAGCGAAATGGTCAATGAATCAAATGATGAGATGGAAACGTCAAAACAACAATAAGCCTGTTATGAATCAGAACGTTTTAAGTAACGTGTTTGCGCAACACTGATTAGGCTCTTTTGTTTGTGAAGGTTGGCAGACTTTTGAATATGGTTTAATAAATAACAAGTCCACTTTTAAATTTATCCATCCATAGGTAAAAGGTTAGGGCTGAATTAAAATGGCTGAATATGGAGAAGAGAACATGGTTGAAAGGTCTTTGAAAGTCTTGAAAATTGTGTCTTTCCTAGCTCTCTTTTCCATTTACCGATCTAGTGCTATCAAAGATCTTTCCTCTTTGTATAATTAGTCGTGGTTTCATCTGAGTCCAAATCTGCACTGATGCCCACTTCCCTCGCTTTTGGGGGACTTATTTATTTTATTCCACAGTTTTAAAACTTTTGAGGATAACAATTTTGGTACTTTTTTAGAGTTGTAGTCAACAAAGAACCGTTATAGTTTCGCCATTTCCGTCCGTCTGTCTGTTTGTCTGTCAGACTCTTAGTACTAGAAAGCTGTAATTTGGCATGGGTATATATACATATTCATTACGCCGACAAAGTGGTAAAATAAAAATAGTGGAAAATTATTTTTAGGATATTTTTTATGGATTTGTGAAAAAATCACAGCAGTATAGTGAAGTTAAGAGGAAAACTATCACAGCTCTGTAGGTTTTACAAGTTAATAATAGAGTAATAGTCGACCGACTGGTAAATGTACAGTAAAATGAATTTTGGAAAAGTAAAACAGGTAGTTTATATAAGTTTTTGGGCAACTACGAAACCCTACACTGCGCGTGGCCTGACACGCACTTGGTCGGTTTTTGTACGTAGCGACCAGTACAATCGGCGCCTTGTCGTAGATTTTACTTTATGTCGTTACGTTATTGTTATAAACTCTTCTTACAGCTAGAAATAATATATAATATATAGGTCAAGTGCCTGTACCAAGGCCGCCTTTGGCCCCCAGCCCACCGCATCGCATCGCCTGACCGCGCTATTACTTCTTTTCTCGGCTCCGAAGGGTCGTATCGTGATGTTTTTCAAAACCGACCTGCAGTTCCAGAGAGAACGCGCTAGCGTTCAAATAAAAAATAAAATCTTCAGTTTATTATTACTTACTAGCTTCTACCCACGGCTTCGCCGCGTGGTACCCGATATAAAAAGCCTATGTGTTCTGATTCTGATGTATAAGCTATATTACTGTAAAGTTTCATCAAAATCCGTTCAGTAGTTTTTGCGTGAAAGAGGAACAAACATCCTCATAAACTTTCACGTTGATAAAATTAGTAGGATAGATAATAATGAATAATAATAATTTCATATTTTTTTATTAGTATTATTTTTTCTTGTTTTCTTTTTTTTCTGTTTACTTGTTTTTTACTTAGTATTGAGCTGTTATAAATTGTTCAAGATCATTTTATGATACCTTCTGTAATGAACACTGAATGAATGTAATTAGAGCAAGACAATACTCGGATAAGTACGGGAAGTGACTGTCGTATTTGTCGTGTCTCAAACGTCTTTATTTGATTGAGACATATTGTTCGAACGGTAGTATTATTAAATGAAGTATAGTTTATCAATTGTTATTGTTTAATTGCTGTCGCAATCAAATGATTTCCTTTTTATCGTCGTTAGTCAGGATTGGTGTATAGTTAGTTTGTATTACCATTACTTTTAATTTTATTAATATAATTTTTCAAATTTTCGTTATTAGAAAACATAATTATAAGTTTAACGGATCTTTATCCCGTATACCTTTATTAATATCAGTGAATTTTGAGAGATTTCATAAATAAAATATCAATAATGTAACCCAAAGTTACATATTTGGCGTATGCTGAGAAAACTGATATATAAAAATTATGTATGTACATGATTAAAGTACTCATTATTACCTACAAAAAGTCCTCGAAGGAATATATCTAACTATCATAGTTAAGTCACAATAGCAGCTTTTGTGTTCTAAAATTCAATTAGATCGCCGGCAGAAACAAAAGTTACATTCGTATCGTAGTATCAATTCGTATTCAGATGAATAGTTTTATCATCAAGGGTATTTATGTAGCAGTAAAATACTTTAGTGTATTCCCACGGAATCGAAACGTATGCGGGTGAAACCGCGGGGCGCAGCTAGTTTTGTATATGTTTGTAGGATATGACAGTTTTTAAAGATCCTGTATCCTTTGAGAATCAGTGTTTTGTTAGTACTGTGAGCTAGTATAATTGTCCTGACCTAGTTGTCAATTTAATAAATGTTTCTATTCGCAACATAGACCTGAGTATTGATAGATAGATTGAAGCCCATTCTATAGATAAATAGATTTCTAGACGTTTATTTAACGTCGCTAACGTTTTTAACCACACAGAGTGATTTAGCCCCTTCATTCATTGGGTCCTTTTAATGACCAAAGTGATAAGGGCTCATCCAAGTCGTTTATCGGCTCCCAGTTAGGTTAGTATTGCTCATGCTGCCCTTAATGGGGAACGTCATTGAGAGAACTATTAAACAAATAATACGGAAATAATAATATCAAGATAAATTTGAGTGATCCAATTCAGTACCTCTACCTGCCTTGTAAACTAACAACCTTTTTAGTCAGTTCTGTTACAATAATGATGAAATTTTTATAGACTAAAAAGTTATCAGTGAATAATGGTGAAACCAAAAAGCTTCAATTTCTCTTTTAGAAAAAGGAGCGCAAAAGGTGCGAAGTCTAACGTAAGTGCCAAGTTACGTCTCAAATTAGAAAATATGTTCTCAATCGATCCACACAAAATCCAACCACAAAATGCTTATCTGTATCTAATAACGCGAAAAGTATTGATCAGACGTTTTCGCCATTTGGTGGACAGATTACCTTCACTAACATGTCCTATAATCGAACTTATGTGCCACAAGCATGATGGAAACCTCTCTTGAGGCGCACTGGATTTTTAAGCTGATTCTCTGACCATTGGTCACTATAGTCCATTTTTAGAGTCACCTCACTTTAACTCAACTTGGTTAGATCATCTAACGCAGGGTCACCATAAAAAAACCGGTGAAACGACGAATGAGCATCCTTTAAAACTGACCATACCTAGTTATTTCAAATAAATATCCTAAAAAGTCCAGGTACAGTATTGTTACTTTACTGTTGTTAGTTTTAGCTGAATCCAGTCCATTCACCCTTTAAGAAATTGCTTGAAATCATAAATTCATATAAAAGTCACCGTCTCGTAAATTAACTGGGCCGTTTGTCCAAAACGGCCCAGTCCTGGTGAAGTCACCGACGGGAATATTACTTACCGCTTACAGGACTAGGGCTGTCACGATCAAATACTAAACTCGTAAAATGTCAAGTTTATGTAACGCAAACTAAATATAGTGTGATTCATAAGAAGGCGTTCGTTACATTCGAAACTACAAAGTAGAGTTTAGTAGCTAAGCTGGCAATTTTAAAAACAAAAAACACAACAGTCTCAAACAGAGTCCTGACTTCATATAGTGTCCCTGTCTATGGGAGCATTTTACGATTACCTCGGATCATATTATATTAGACGATAGCCTATTGGCAATCATCCTCCATCATTATCTGATACTTACAATATAAAAAAATATTTATTTTCAAGTATGTCCGATGTAAATAAATACAAATCTATTTTAACCTAGTAATTGCCTAAAAAAAAAATAATTGCGTGCCTAATTATGAGATAAAACATAGTATGGAGTGGCCTGTTTAGTCATATTCGTAAATACATGCATAATTTTCATAATCAGCCGTTAAAATTCCATTGTTCAGCAAATATTTGTTGCACTGCTCATGACCCGCTTTTGTTGTTTGTTCTTGCATCAACTGATATGAATGTATTATTGTTCAACTGCGGTTATTAGTAAACTTGACTTTCTTGTATACTGCTGAGTAATTTCATTCAAGTTTTAAATAATTTATCTCTGAAACTACTAAGCTACTTAGTCCAACCACAGACAATAATCCCATGCTCACGCTTGAAAATGTCAAAAAAGGCGTGCGGGTTAGAGAGGGACACTTACTCTAAGCTTTATAATGCGTAGAAAAGCCTTTATTCTATATCCTATTTTTATCGGTATAGGACCTATTTTAGAATTTGCCTGTCAAAACATTATTTTCTATTCGATATCACTGTAATTGTACTGGTCAATATCTGTTGTGTGTTTTTGACATCATCATCGACGTAGTAAAAGTCCTCGTATACACCAGTTCCAAAACCATGTCTCTTGCCTAACTGGGAAAGGTAGGAAGGAAAGGGACATTGCATTTCGTTTTAGATAATGCAGCCCTACTTGCTTGGCTAAATGAATTCGCGAGACACCGATGGTGATGAAAGCAATCTTTCGAATGCACTGCGGCGACTCACTCACACACTGATCACTGATCCCCTTTAGTATGGCATTTTAAAGAATTCCTTATTTAATGTAGAAGAAAAGTGGACAATGCCTTTGGAATTGACTAAAGTTTTCGAGGGTATCAAAGTTAATAATTATAGTCCTTCATAACCTCGCTAAGTTGACAGGATTAAACTATGGTCAAAGCATACATTTAATGGAATTCAGAATTTAAAAATGAACCACGACGTATAATTTATGATGCTCATATTCATACACATTTAGTTTAAATTAAAAGTGAACTTGGCTTTTTTAAATAAGTTAAAAAAGTTTAGAGATCTCGCTAGTTCTTAAGAGCCAGTAAAATATATTTCCAACAGCTATACAGCATTAATAGAACTGGTAGAGAATGCTGTATAGCATTAAGGCCTCCCTTTGTACATTGTTTGTGTGAAATAAAGTAATAAAAAAGTATAAAAAAAAAAAAAAAAAAAAACTGACAGGAACAGTGATATCAGTTTGAGGTTTGAGTCAAATAAATTCATTTAGATTATTAGTTAGTAATGTAAATAGTACATCCAATAGTTGTACTAATCGGAAATTGAATTGAAATAAATTTAATTGACCCAGCCTTGGTAAAACCTAGAACTTAATAGAACAACCGCTGTCTATCGACTAGACAAACTAGTCGGATAAGTCGCTAAACACTACGCGTAATTGCGAATCACGAATTACATGATTAATTATAGTTAATTTAATTTCACCTAACGAGTGTCAGGTTTTTTTTCTGTAAGTCCGTTCGTCCGTATCCTCATTGCCCACATTCACCTCTCCTCATATGGAAGGAAACCATTGCCTCTTCCTCGTTTTGTACTTAAGCAATTTAAATTACTATTTTATTGCCACAATTTTTTTTGATGTTACGCGATCCAACTGTGTTCTGATGATTTATTATTTTTTAAACAAAAACGTCTGACAGTTTAATGTAATTGAAATTCATACGGAAAATTATATTGTTCTGTATGAATTTCAAGCAGTGTCAATATTTTGGTGGCTCTTCGTATTATTCATTATTTCGTTGTGCATGAGAAAGATGAATGCATGTGAAAGTTGAATACTTGGAAGACGAGTTGTTGAATACTTTGAGATGAGTTGTTGACAGAGATCTCTTGGGAAAATCGTGCGAGATGGGTATATCATGGGTATCTGTTGTTTTGTATTTTAAAAGTATGACTCATTCTTATTTTCTGAAATGGTTGAGATGATGATCCTACTACTATTTTAAAAGTTATAAAAGTTGAGGATTAATGTTTGTTACTCTTTCACGCAAAAACTACTGAACGGATTTTGATGAAACTTTACAGTAATATAGCTTATACATCAGAATAACACATAGGCTACTTTTTATCCGGGTACCACGCCGGCGAAGCCGTGGGCAGAAGCTAGTATCTTATATATCCTTGGGTACGGGGCTAATTGTTACTGGGACGCCTATTTGTAAGATATAGCTATATGTTAGCCTTGAACTAAAATACGGTGTGTTGTTTTAGAATGACGAGCCCCCTGAGATCACGTATTGCGTGGTGGGGGGTGAAGGAGGGCTGGCGCTGCAGGCCGTCACACCCACACACCCCATGCCGTCGGAGGACGAGCTCGATGCCAAGTTTGCTGAGCTAGTGGTGAGTACAATATTACAACTTCCTAATCAAATACGAATAATTTATATATTAATAAACTGTTTACAATATTTCAATGAATCCCACACTAGAGTTAGCCTGTATCGCGGGAAACTGAATAAAATTTACCTAGTAGTATACTTTTTTTTTTTTTTTTTTTTTTTTTTGAATGGGGGAAATGCCACGCATCCCCCTTCCGCCACGGGGGTGGCGAAAGGGGGTATGTGGGACTCTAACCCACTAAAACCCCCCTGGTTAACGTCGCCCGCCGTAGTGGGGCAAGATGGGGTCGCGTTAGCATTCACCATCTTACCCCGACGGGTGGCCCAGGAACCACCCGGGCCCCGGCCATGTGTGGGGCCGTGCAAGCCGGCGGAGTCCCCCGACTCCGCCAGTGACCCCACACTCGCGCCCTGAAAAGGGCGCCCCCTCCAACTTACGCTGTCCCTCACTCCAAGCCTGCCCGGTATGGGAAACCCTGCCGGTATAGCCTCGAAGATCATTGGGACGCGCAAGCCCTCATCCGCGCCCTGAAAAGGGCGCCCCCTCCAACTTACGCTGTCCCTCACTCCAAGCCTGACCGGTATGGGAAACCCTGCCGGTATAGCCTCGAAGATCATTGAGACGCGCAAGCCCTCATCCGCGCCCTGAAAAGGGCGCCCCCTCCAACTTACGCTGTCCCTCACTCCGAGCCTGACCGGTATGGGAAGCCCTGCCGGTATAGCCTCGAAGATCATTGGGACGCGCAAGCCCTCATCCGCGCCCTGAAAAGGGCGCCCCCTCCAACTTACGCTGTCCCTCACTCCAAGCCTGCCCGGTATGGGAAACCCTGCCGGTATAGCCTCGAAGATCATTGGGACGCGCAAGCCCTCATCCGCGCCCTGAAAAGGGCGCCCCCTCCAACTTACGCTGTCCCTCACTCCAAGCCTGACCGGTATGGGAAACCCTGCCGGTATAGCCTCGAAGATCATTGGGACGCGCAAGCCCTCAACCGCGCCCTAAAAGGGCGCCCCCTCCAACTCACGCTGTCCCTCACTCCGAGCCTGACCGGTATGGGAAGCCCTGCCGGTATAGCCTCGAAGATCATTGAGACGCGCAAGCCCTTATCCGCGCCCTGAAAAGGGCGCCCCCTCCAACTTACGCTGTCCCTCACTCCAAGCCTGACCGGTATGGGAAGCCCTGCCGGTATAGCCTCGAAGATCATTGGGACGCGCAAGACCTCATCCGCGCCCTGAAAAGGGCGCCCCCTCCAACTTACGCTGTCCCTCACTCCAAGCCTGACCGGTATGGGAAGCCCTGCCGGTATAGCCTCGAAGATCATTGGGACGCATAAGCCGACCAGAGCAGCGAAAGCCGCCCCGGCCCTCCCTCCACGGTGCGCCCTGAAAAGGGCACACCCACCCCACAAGACGGGACCACACCGGGCCCCGCCAAGCCCTCGTCCGCGCCCTTAAAAGGGCACCCCCTCCCACCGGAGCAGCGTACACCGCCCCGGCCCTCCCATGGTGCTCCTCCACGAGCCCACCATGCTGCCCCATCCGCTGTGCCCCATGCGGCTCATAGGGACACGCGGAGGGGCCCCTCCGGTCGGTCCATTAGTTGCTCGACAATAAGATCCCACGAATGAGAAGTTATTGTCGAGCTTAAACGAGGCGCACCGTCCCATAGGCTTCTGTTCACCCCGGATCCGTCTGATCCATAAGCGACCAGAGCCCACAGGCACACGAGAAGGTTGACCGACATGGCACCCCACCTAGTAGTATACTAAGCTAACATTACCTAACCGGAAAACATGAGGGTGTATGGGAAGGAATTTATAGAGTTATTGGTAGAACAGCAACAAGACGGGTATATCTACGGAGAAAATAAGCGAGTCTTACTAAAACAAAATCCTGCTAATATTATAAACGCGAAAGTTTGTGAGGGTGGATGTTTGTTACTATAGTGATAGATGCCACTACACCATGTAAAATTCCGTTCCCTGTACTGAAAGGGAGTAACAAAATCAAAAAATATGTTAGGATAAGTAACTTCATAAAAAAATCAGAGAAGAAGCTAAAAAAGCATAGAAATGTATTTAATTTTGCCAGGCTTAGTAAGCAAAAATGTAATTTAGATGAGGAATTGAATGCATGCTATAATTTAATTGGACGTCATTCAAAGGAAATAGATTATATGTCTGACAAAATCATAAATTTGGAAAGATTGCTACATGATGTTACTTGTAAGTATACAGAAGCGAAAAATGAGGTTAATGAAAATATTCAGAAAATGACAAACTTTGTTGAGTTAGTAAATAATGATAGTGTATATGTACAGGTGTGTAATAGTAGCTCACAGACAGACCCACCTATGATAGAAAAGTTGCCTGCAGTGGCTTCAATACGAATAGCGCAGCCTGTGTCGCGGGCGCGGGCGGCGCCACCTGTACCTCAGGCATGGGTGGCATTACCTGAACCGCGGTTGCGGGCGGTGCCTTCTGTATCGCAGGTTCAGGTCTCATCTATTATATCCGTGGATTCATTACACAATACACAGTCTCCGGTTAGACAGATAAATTCCTGTCAGCAGACCCGGAAGACTGTGGTGTATTCAGATATAATAGGTGTAGGAATGGGTCTGCTACTTAGTGATTTGTTAGGGCAAGCTGTTGTGAACAACTGCTATCCGGATGCCCCGATTGCTAAATTTACTGACAGAATCAAGAGCAATGATTGCATTGATAAAGACACGACCCTGATAATACAATTAGGCCAGAGTTGTGGTGTCCAACGGCTAGACCTTATCAATCTAGTGGAGACGTTATTAGAAAAGGCAGATTCAGGGCTAGCTAAGTTAATTCTTTGTGCTTTCCCCTACTCTAAATCATTGAGTGCAAAGGATAATAACAAGATTTTTAATCTTAATTTAATTTTATATAATTTGACTTGTCGTCATAGAGACGTTTTGTATTTTGAAACTAATGATTTCATTAGTAATTTTATTTTGACTAATGATACTGTGTATCTTTGTAAACGTAGTAAATTGATAATTGCTAAATTGTTAGCATTTAATGTTTATGATCCCGTTATAAGTATTATAACGCACTTCACTGACGAATCTTTAATTAGTAGTAGTACTAATGAGGGTATACAAGCTATAAGGTCAGCTAAGAATCATTTAAACTGACCACACCGACAATGGGACAGTCAGGCACACTTCATATTGTCCACCAAAATATACAAGGCCTGCCCAGCAAAGTCTTAGAAGTAGAATTATTTTTAAGTCATTTTAATGTAGACATTATGTGTGTTACTGAACACTGGATATTACAATTTGGGTTACTCCCATATTTCCAGAATTTTAATATTGTAAGTTCCTACAAACGTAAGAACGCCATACGTGGTGGCTCTTTGATTATTGGTAAAAATACTTTAAAATGCAAGGAACGTAAAGATATCGCAAATCTCAGTATTGAGAGGACTATTGAGCTATCGTGTGTTGAGTTGGAGCGGCATATCGTTGTGTGCGTTTACCGTCCCCCCGATGCGAACCAAGCTATATTTGAATCCACTATGGAAGAAGTATTGTTAAAAATGTTTGCCTGTCATAAAATGTTAATAGTGTGCGGCGATTTGAATATAGATATTCCGGTTAATCCCTTATCTGAGAGACTTATAAATTTATTTAAATGTTTTAATCTCAAACATCTATTTGATGAACCTTCAAGGGTGACGCTGACTTCCGCCACCTGTTTAGATAATATTTATTGCAGTAATATTCCAATTAATAAATCAGTAATTAAACGTTTTAGTTCAGATCATTATGGTCACAGTGCCTTATTTACTTGTAACTTAGAAAATGAGCCCCAAGAATTCACTTACCGGCCTATCACTGAGAGCCGTATTAAGAAATTCCAGGCCAGTATTCAATCTCAAATGTCTCTAGTTCCATGCATGGATGACCCTAATGAAATTTTTACTATTTTAACAAATGTTATCAATAAGGCACACAGTAATATTTTTAATTTAAAAACTTGTAAAACTAAAGCACGTGTTGGATTTGCTGAATGGGCTACACCAGGTATTTATAAAAGTAGGAATAAATTATATGATCTATACGCAAAGAGGGAGTCGATGCTACACGATCCTACGTTTATCTTTTACGTAAAGAATTATTCCAAAACTTTCAAAAAAGTTTGTCGTGCAGCAAAATCGATGCATTTAAGAAATAAAATTGCAAAATCTTCCAATAAAATTAAGGCTACTTGGAAACTGATAAATAATGAAACAGGAAAATCTAAAATCCGGATTAAAGAAATAAATCTGAACTTAGAAAATAAAATACTGACAAATAATATTGATATTGCAAATGCATTTGATAGTTTTTTCTCTAGTGTACCTAAAATTGTAACCCAAGCGTTAAACTCTTCAGCCGCTAGAGCGACTTCTTTATTAGAGTCAAGTGTTGAAAAATGTGAAGTCGTGTTTGGCTTTGGATACGTTAATGCAGATACTATTCTAAAAACATTTAAGTCACTAAACATAAAGAATACTGAAGACCTATGGGGAATATCGACAAAAGTTCTAGGTGCGATAATCATTGATATCGCTCCGTGTTTAGCCCATGTTTTCAATAGTTGTGTTGATGAAGGACTATTTCCTGATCTTATGAAATACAGTAAATTAATTCCTTTGTTCAAGTCTGGAAATGTTAGAGATCCAGCAAATTATAGACCGATTTCTGTATTGCCCGCGCTAAGTAAAATCTTTGAAAAAATTATTCTTTCTCAACTATTGACACACTTCAACCATAATGGGCTACTTCATAATAATCAGTTTGGATTTACCAAAGGTCGATCTACAACCGATGCTGGAACCTTGCTCTTAAAGCACATATTGGAAGCCTGGGAGAACGCACAGAATGCTATCGGAGTATTCTGCGATCTGTCCAAGGCTTTTGATTGCGTAAATCATGGTACTTTAATATCCAAATTGAATCATTACGGCATTCGAAATAAAGCACTGGATCTTATTCAGTCTTACTTATCCAATAGAGTTCAAAGGGTTGAGGTCGGTGGTGAGAGGTCTTTGGGATCTACTATTGACATGGGGGTGCCGCAGGGTTCGATACTTGGCCCTTTTTTGTTTCTGGTATACGTTAATGATCTTCCCTTTTTCGTGGAAAACTTATGTAATTTAGTTCTATTTGCGGATGATACTTCTATAATATTCAAAGTTGATAGATCTAAAGCTAATTACGACGATGTAAACTTATCTCTATCGAGAGTACTTGATTGGTTTACCGTCAATAATCTTCTACTGAATGTTAAAAAAACTAAGTGTATGAAATTCACTTTGCCTAATGTAATTCAGTATGACACCGACATTAAATTAAATGGAGAAACACTAGATCTAGTAGATTCTACTATATTTTTAGGACTCCATATTGATTCAAAATTGCAATGGAGTCCGCAAATAGAAGCACTTGCAGGTAGACTTAGTTCTGCTGCATATGCAGTTAGAACAATTAGACACCTTACTGATGAAGCCACAGCTAGGTTAGTATATTTCAGCTACTTTCATAGTGTCATGTCATATGGTATCTTACTGTGGGGGAAGGCAGCAGATATTCAAACAATTTTTGTGTTACAAAAAAGAGCAATACGTGCCATTTATAATATGAAGCCTCGTGATTCTCTGAGAGAACGATTCAGAGAAATAAACATTATGACAGTAACTTCACAGTATATTTATGAAAACTTAATGTACACGCATAAAAATAACGCTAGTTTTATAAAAAAAGGTGATGTCCATAACATTAATACTAGAAACAAAAATAAATTACTCATCCCGAAATTTAGATTAGAAAAGTCCAATGGGTCTTTTATGGGAAACTCTGTACGCTTCTATAATAAGCTTCCGGAAAATGTAACCGAGCTGCCTATTCGAAGATTTAAATCTTATATAAAGAACAATCTAATAAAGAAGGCGTATTACACCTTAAATGCCTATATTGACGATAAAACTGCATGGCCCGATGTCGTCGCTCCGCTCCTTCGTTAGCTTAATTGTGGAATTGTATATCTGTGGTATCATATTTTTTTAAGAATAGGTTAAGCATTACTATTATAAAGCGTATAGTGTGTTGTCATAAGAACTTAGGTTGATACTTTTTAGACTTTATTTAAGTCTCTGACTAGTACTTTTTTCTATAAATGAGTCTCGTTCATTTACGTTCGATTAGCACCACACTAAAGCTGAATGAAGGATCATCAAAAAAATAACCAAGCAGAGTTTGTTGCCTGATTCTTCTATGCTTGGTCGCGCGCGAGGAACCGGCGTAAATTCACTTTAACATTTTAGATTCACGTATAGTTTTTAAGTTGACGTTTCTATATGATCCTTTTGATTTCAATGAATAAAAACCTATTGACTTTGACTTTGACTTTGACTTTGACTCTTTCATGCAAAAATTACTGAACTGATTTTGATGAAACTTTGCTGTTATATAACGTGCTTATACATCAGAATAACACATAGGCTACTTTTTATCCGGGTACCACGCGGGCGAAGCCGTGGACAGAAGCTAGTACATAATAAAACATAGAGCTATTGTGCTATTGTATGAAATTATTGGTTTAGTTTTTTTAATCTACACTAATATTATTATCAGGTAAAGTTTGTAAGTTTGCACGTAGGAACTTATCCAATTTCCATTTTTTTGCACCATTATTTTAAATTGGCCTTCAGGGCGGACATGGGCTGTATAATATCCCGTTAAAAAAAGGGCTTTTCGTGGAGATAATTTTGAAACGTAAGTCGACGAAACGGTCGAGCGAATGCGTTTCTTTCAAACTACGTTTTATCCGGGTACCACGCGGGCGAAGCCGTCGAACATTACTTCATAATCATCCAAATCATAGAACATATTGTTGCCTTATTGCAACAAACTATAAACCATCAGCAAAACCGATTCTAATTAAATTTACAACACGTTAAATAACACATAGGCTCACAGGGATGAAGCTATGGGTAGAGGCTAGTATCCAAATAGCAAATATCTATGTGAGCGGTAAAGTCTGGAACATCCCTTTAATTTTTTTCCCGCGATACAGGCTCGACCTAGTGCGGGGACCAACAGCAACTCGATTGTAACTCTATATTTTTGGCAAATAAATGTATTTGTAAACACTTCAGAAAAGGCAGAATTAAATGACATGTAAAAAGGCGAGCTTATTTTCATGTGTAGGTATGATGAATCTTGACCATTTTCGATTGATGAAACGGTCCTGGTAGGTAGACTGAAAATTTCAGTGAATAGTAAATTTTTTGCCTGATACTCGCTTTTGTATTTTCACATAAGATTTCCGTGCATTGTCACATTGACATCAATTAGCAAAAACAATAACACTTTTAATTGAATATGCAAAAGAATTTAATACATTATAATGAACATCTCATAACATTATTATGGAGAGTTTTCATAATATAGCGTGTTTCTTCGTTGGTGGAAGCGTTCCCATCATTCAGTGCCTAATTTCATCATTGTCAGGCTAGATCGACATCTTACGCAATTACTATATCTAAACTCACGTAGGAAGCCGGTTTCAGGGCGCCTGTTTTTGATTCGTTTATAATCATAGGTATAAATATGATGATAATAATAAAAAAACATGCAACAGTCACATAGATAGTCCTGACTCCAAACTAGGATTCCCTGTATCGTTGAACTAAATTATTTTTCCTGGTTCTATCGACTCTCACGTTATTATTCTCCTCAAATTAGTTTTTGTTTTAATTGGTTAATTACTTTCGATCGGCAATCCATATTCCCGCAAATTCAGCGAGTACAGGTTAGTCGGATGCTAGGCACGGTCAGCATTATAACTCTCCATGCGTTTAACTTAATGTTCATTAACTTTACGGGGTTTCGTACCAGCCGGTTTGCACCGGTAAGCTGGCATCCTGCTTTCTATGTAAATCGTCTTCATTCTCAGGTAATGCTGGTGCAGTGAACCCGACGATTTTCTTGTCGGTTACCATACCGAATGCATCGGAAACATGTTTCATTATTGTGCATCTATCATCATCACTTCTGTCCTCAATTCTGTCTTGCTAATTTCCCTGGGAAGGTGGCTTGCTAAATCAGTACCCCTTTTGAAATTTTCAGCGGTTTGCTGCTACCTATTCATTTTTCAAGATAACGTTATTTCTATTATTGTAATGAATTCAAATCCTACTACTATTATAAACGAAAGTTTGTGAGGATGAATGTTTGTTACTCTTTCATGTAAAAATTACTTGATGATAAAGATAAAACAATCGTTCTTTTTGATTTCTACAACCTAAATTTAGTGTACAATGTTTATATTTGGTGTGTTCGTAGATAGCTAATAAAATAAATTTTGGCAACGTATACGCGCGCGCACAAATAGTGCATGTCCAGCACACCGTGGGTGGACAATTGTGTATTTTAGAATTATACTAGCCTCTGCCCACGGCTTCGCCCGCATTCTACCCGGATAAAAAGTAGCATATGTGTTATTCTGATTCATAAGCTATATTGCTTGAAAGAGTAAAAAACATCCATCCACACAAACTTTCACGTTTATAATAGTAGTAGGATTATACAATAAAATTCAGTTGTAATAAAACAACGTATTTCAATCGAAATTTACTTTAATTTACTTGCTCAGGGTGGTTTTCTAGAAGTAATTTTGTTTACTATTTACAATGTTGGTGGTATCACGAAAGCGGTGCCTACGCAGATGCTATAGATGCTCTTATCAAAGCGATTCAAACCGATATCGACCATTCTCAGATAAGTTCGAAATGATTATAGTCGTTCGGGTAATGGCTGTGTTCAAAATGGGCGATAAATCAGAGTCAGTAGGTGTTGTTTGGACAGATGAGGCGTACGCCTGCGGACACCTGGACGGGCTACTTTCACAATGCATCGTAGGGCTGAACAGTTACCGTTTCGTCGTAGGCGTTTGGTACGCTATTAATGAAGACGCGGAAACGAAAGATATAGTGTTTTATAAATCTTTGAAATTTTACGATGATGATTGGTTACTTGAAATCTTCATCATCAAGGTTGTGATTCAAACAGTTTTTAATTCTATCAGTGTTTCACCATTCAGTATTATGGAGCCCAGTCTTTATCATTTTTCTTTTCATTTGTACTTTTCTGTGCTATATCGTATGTGTTGAAAAAAAAACTATCTATCTATCTATCATAAAATCGATTAGGTTCTCGCATTTCCCAGGTTCTCGAACATTTATTCTCTTCTTTTAGTGTAATCATCTTCACTTCTTCGGTTACTGAATGTATTAGTCATCGACCCAGTTTTTTTGTTCCTGTTTGTATTCCGGTTTTTTTTACTTTCTATATGCCATGGTTAGCTTATATTCATGTCCTTATGTAAATCAGTTGATTTGTCAAATTAATACTCGATTTTTTAACCACCAACCCTACCACTGTTGATATCAGATTGTCAAGTGACCAATTCCGTAGGTGGCGTTTAATTTGATTTACAAGCGAGACGCAAATTGCAGCCCGTTAGCGTCCGGTACTTGCGAACTTCTCCACTTATCGGATTCACGATATTGATCGACGATTAACTCAATGGGTATGATAGAGGTTTCGTTTTGTATCTCATTTCATGATGTGAAAGATTGAGTGGTAAATAGCATGGCTTGCGGCAATCAAAAGCAAAAGGCTCAAATAATGATTCATACGACATCAAACAACGGGAAAATTGATATAAAGTCCAATATGGAATTTCATCACCCATTTTTTCACATAAATAATTGAGATTTTTTTTTATGGGACCATCTCGGGAACATTCTCTATACAACAACAAAATAATCTTCAAAATCGGTTAACAATTGGTAAAGATATGAAGTAACAAACACACAAAAAAAAGCCGAATGGAGAACCTCCCTCCTCCTTTTTATGACATCAGTTATAAACTCGGTTTAAACACACGTCTTACTATTTAGTACTAGTTATTTGACACTCTTTCATGCAATACTTCAGTGTCACTGAGTATAAAGACTTATTTTAGCACTTATCAGATTTCAAACAAAAAATCAAATATTTCTTTGAATCCAATGCATTTTACCGTCTGAACGAGTTCATGAATATGACTCTAGCAGAATCTTCATTTTTGCATGACAACTAGGTTGAGTAGTTAGAGCTCTTGACAAACACTTGATGATTATAGGGTTAGCGTAATTTTGTAATTCATGTGTATTATTTTATTTTAATCCAATTATGTAAACATAACTGACTTGCCTTTTATAATAACCAATGTTATAATAAGGTTAAATAAATAAAAGAAATGAAATAATTCTAGCTGATGCCAGCGGATTTGCACAAGTGGAGTAATGTTTCAAAAAATCTTAAAAAAAAATAATAATCCCATTCTCACTTTCACCTCCCGTTTCTCCGTTTTAAAGTAGAGATTTTTTAAATCCTTTCAAATCATTCAGTCAGTCAGGACAAACGATTTTATAAGTACAGATTCACGCACTCAACCAAGTTCTAGCTTTACGAACGGTGTGTTGTATTTATTCAATATAGCTTATCTATCGGATATCGTTTTCACTTGATTAAGTTATTAAATTAAGAGTTCATAAAAAAAAACTTACCAGCGAATATTGCATTTAATTATTCGTTTTATCGTTCAATAATGATAGTGCTACGTGAATAAAATTTCACTCAGTGTAAGTGAAACCGGTCGCTGGCACCGACAAACAATCTGATATGACCGTACTACCAGGTTTTTATATATTTACTACCTTTTTTAACATTGTGATTATGCGATTGTGGCCATGACTTGTATTTATGTATTTAATTTTCGTGTTAAAACGAAAGTAAAAGTATTGGCGTTTGATGTGAAGCCGCTGCCGCTGTATGCAGATAGACTGGGTACGTTGGTAATCCTGCGGCTCATCAAACCATACCCCACTGTATAACGGATATATAAGATGGGTTGGTAGGTACCTACAACCTACCAACCCACCTTATGTATCTCATGCATCTGGCCACAGTGCCTTATTGAACTGAAATATTTCTTGATGCCTCTGAATATTTTAAATCAGCATAATGGCATTTCTTTTAGATGTCGCATACCAGAATGTACCGACTCTTTGGAGAATAAGGTAAAGGTATCAAATAAACTATTAGGTCCATGATAAAAAAATCTCGATTGCATAAATTGCAAGTGTATTTTAATATGTGCCGCTTTCCCTCGACTTAGGGCACCTTCAAATTAAATGCTTAGGTATAGAAGCGCTGCAGTAGTGGAACAGCTAGAAAAAATACATATGGAAACGCAGTCGCAGCGCAACTGTCGTGAGACTCGCACGCCACTGCAGCTAAATTACTACAAAAAAACTAAAGCGCTAGAGACGCGCGTCCACTGTGCCAAAGTCGCACCACTGCAGCGCTTCTATGAGCATCTAATTTGAAAGCGCCCTTAGGTGTCGATGACAGGTCTGTTACGATTCGGCTGATGAGGATGCCAGTCGCCGGACGCTGATCATTACCTTGTCTAGTCGAGTCCAGACACTAGATAAGATGTATTTATCGTGAGGTCTTTGACTTTGCATTCTGTGTTCACAAGAATGAAGTTACATTCGTTGTGCATCGATAGAATTTAGAATCTCATACGAGGCACACTGGATCTTTTTACCACAATAACTCGTACCATCAGTCTAAAGACCCATTCCATCTAAAATTTATCTACCACTTGACCTTCAAATAACCAGTGACCTAAATTTAATAGAATAGATGACCGAGGTTCTTTAAAAAAATTGCATTCTTGTTTGTAACACTGTTTACTATTTCATATATGATTTCAACCACAGAAGAGTCTTTACTTGTACTTATTCCGGCATTTCTACGCCTAGATTATCTTGTTTGTAAGTAGTAATAGTTCTCATCACATAAAAAATGTTTCGCATTACCATTGCATGCAATGTACTCGTATCTACATAAAAGTGTTTTCATAATATTCATTTTTATGTCTCATTGTTTATCAACGAACACTACTTCTTTTGCATGATTTGTAATGATGTTGCAATTTATAAGTATCTAGCCTCTGCCCACGGCTTTGCCCGCGTGATACCCGGATTAACACATATACCTTTTATAGGTCACGAACTATACTTGTTTAAAATTTCATCCAAATCCGTCCAGCCGTTAACGTAGATTATTAGCCACAAACATTCAAGCTTTGCATTAGCATGCATTTATAATTTTAGTAGGATTTAACATTTAACCGTTGACTTCGTTAATATAATTTCTAGTATTCCAAAATTTTGTTGAATCATGATGCCAAAAGTGAATTGAATTTATAATATGTACTCATAACTATAACTCAAACAAATGCTATCCTGCTAGAAACACATATCTGAATCAGTATAAATGACTGCACATAATACAAATACGAAAAATACTTTCTCCCGCCCCCGGGTGAGATCAACATGATTGGCACTACTACAAACATACTTGCCAATGAGTTAATGGTTTCTCCAAAGGTTGCATGGCGTTTTCACTAGATCATCAATCAAGTTGAGAGTTTTCCACGCCTAGAGCAAAAATTCTACTGCGTAGAGTGTAATTGTTTAAAAATGCAATTTGCTCGGTGTATTTCATTAGAATTTATCGGACATGAGATAGTTAAGTTTACTGAAAAACCGAGATTGACTAAAGCCGTAGAGCATAATGAAGCATATTTAAGAAAATAAATACTTTCTTATTGTTACTTATCAGATTTGTTTCCTGAAATAAAATGACTCAGTGATATAACCCTAAAAAGTAGCCGATGGGTGATCTAACAATCTGCGTTTCAAATGTACCTACATGCTTGCATCAATCGAGTACCTGCATTGATGCTACAGAATATAACACTACTGTCAGACAATCTACACTTTAGCTTCAATGTTAAGTAGGCCTTTAACGATGCAGCCAGTCGCTTTTCAATTGAGATTCTTAAAGCAAAGGTCTTGACTTGCCAGACAGTTATTTAAATTGACTATGAATGCTGATCTAGAAACAAGTTATTTTCTATAAGAAGCATTATTTAATATTTATCGTGTATTAATTTCTGAATAGCCTTCGTCCAGTCACGAGAGTATTCAGTTCTTTTGCTGTGTACCACTGATATAACGCGTCTTAATCCTTAGAATGTAGGAATGTAGATCAGCTCTGTATCTTAATCATGCACAGTATTTTGATTATCTGAATTTGTTATTGGTTTCGTATATATCGTATATATATCATATATTAGAATTTCGTAACAATCGTGTAGAACCCCGTCGCACTTACTTTGCTTTGATATTAATCACGAATTAACTAATTAACTTTGGTCACTAGCATCATTTTATAACTATTGCACACACGTGCATTTGGACCATAAACGATGCAATAGCAATTCTATTAAGTATGCTTTAAATATTTTCTTTAGTTCAATTATTTTTTATATTATATTTATTCTCAGCTGTCACGTCTTTAATAAGCCCTTATTTCTTTCATCGTGTTCATTTATCCGTAGACCGTACGCGTTAATGAACTTTTCATTCGTCAAGTCTGTGGCGCTTAGTTGTCAGCATCAATCAGGCGCGCATGCATTTTCGCCTGTCAAACTGACATTTCGTATATGTTTATCATGTGCCTGAATACATCGCGTTTTTAATCAGGACGGCTTCTGACGAAAAAAGAAGCAAGTTAGAATCGCTTCTTTTTGAATATGAAAAGGCATTTTATAGGATCTGTCACAATGACTCTCAGTACCTAAAGCGTTTTTTGTAATTTTCCGGATGCGCACATGACTTTAAAATTAGGAACGCTTAAAAATTGCTTTGAATTGTCAAGGATTGCTTTAGGATTGTTGCTCGTCCGATCAAATACACTTTTGACACCGGAGTAACACAAGTATCGGTGCTATTACTAACTTTACCTTTGTCACGCAGTTCACTGAATCCTGGAAATCAAGCAATCAAAGGTTATGGAAATCCACTCTCACTCGGCGCACCCTTAGTTTTACACTAGCCACTGGTATCCAGACAGACGGAAAACGTGTACATTTGTATGTATCTAGAAAATCGACAACTTCACGCTTTCCATCGTGCTGTCTGGTCGGGATTAAAATATCTCCTCACTACTCAGATCTGATACTCAGATTATCTTTGGAATTACCTGTTTTTTTTAAGTTCTGCCTCACCGATATATCTATTCCATGTGCTAATAATTTTATTGGTATATATTTTGAACATTTGGTCCAATGCATAACTTTTAAATACAACTTGCTCATATAACTCTTGAACCTATGCTAATAAATTAGATGATGAATCTGTAAAATGACCTGGTGGTTCTCATTGACCGAGTTTAGTTAATTGCAGCTTGAACCAAACGACAGCGCATTAAATTACTGTGACTTAAGAATGTGCTAATGTGCCTTATTACTCGTAGTCTCACACATGCTAAATGGAGCTCAGGTTGATGAATCTACTAGCGATTTACAAGATGCGGTAGCATTGGGAAATAGACTTAATAAAAATAATAATATGTAATTTTGTCCCTGAATGTAATATTATATCTGGCTAAAACGAGTTGCCACAAGCAGTGTGCTCAATAATACATTTATTGCTTTCGTTCAAATGGTTTTTTCTTTTGTTAAACGTCCAAAATGTTCCCATCATTGTTCTACTTGTGACTTAATAAGTTGGGAGCCAGCGCAATAGTCTAGATAAATGGATTCAGAAAACTCAGGACGAATAACTAAATAAACCTGGGTTTCAATTACAGCCGCATCCGTTTGCGATCTGCATGACATCTCGTTTGTCTGAAAAACTGACAAATTTTTGTACATTATTTCAAAGAAATGTCATTACTTTAAGAGAGCAATGAGAGCCCATCCGTTCATGATTCACTAATATCGCAAATGAATTATCTTTAGTGCTCTATGCCGTCTGCTCACTTTCAAAGGTCATCAGGTTTTCATAGACCGCCATGTTGATGTCATCAGCTATTTAATGCTAATTCTTTTCGAATAGTCCTTGTTGGTAGTTGTAAAGCAGTTTCTTTGTTTGTTTTTTTAAATGGATTGGTTCCTGCATTCTTTTATATTGCGATTTCAACGTTTATCTACAGATCAGTACAGTATCTATACGGCATCGCAATTATATATTATTACTTTTTAGCTGTGGTTGTTCCACTGTAGGACGCATGTCGCCCCTTCCATCCTTCGTGGTTAAACGCATGCTATCAAATAATTTATTAATAACTCAGAATAGTGAGGTATCATTATTAAAATACACGTCAAATGAAATCTTCTATAATTCAGGGTAATTAAAAAGTTCATTGACTTCATAAAAAATGTTTTCAGGAACCATATTTTTCAACCGGATTTTAAAGTGCTATTGGAAGGTGCATCTCGTATTCTGTCTGGTATTGTAAACGGAAGGTACAATTATATAGACGGACCTTTCAGATTTAGCAAACTTGTGAAGCGGTTTTACAAGACGATCTTTGCGTTTGTTACTCCGCATGGCCCGAGATTCGTTAAAACCCCTACGCAGAATCCTAACCATCGTCGATGAGGACTGGTTGTTGACCACTCTTCATTAACGGCTTTTTATAGATAAAGGACTCACAAAGTTAAAGCATAACTTGCTCACTTATTAAACTCGCAAATAACGATACAGAGTCTGTACCAACTTATCTGTACTATAAACAGAGTAACAAAGGTCTCTGTCTCACGGTCCGTAGTTACTTGAACTTGTCTAGACATTATCGGGTTATCGTTTACTCAATGATTTGTCTGACTAATTATGTTACGGCACATTACTAAAAGTTTGTCGTTTTTAGTTACTTTCGGGTCTACAATTGTGTGTTTTATGTCCAAAATCTTTTTGTTTGAGCTTTTATCGTAGGCTTTATTGGAAGTAGATATTTTATTTGGAAGAATAAAAATTGGATTTCGACCTCTTAAAAACATTGATAATGGTATAACACTATGTGCGTAGGTCATGCGTTTTACAATACCTTCGAACCGAAGGTCAAAAGCACACAGAACTGTTGATAAAAAGCAGTAAACATGTGCATGTTAATACACTGTATTGTGTATTAACATGCACAATACAGTCTACATTTGTATATAAACACTAGCCGTGCCTCGGCCGCCCTCGGCCTCCGATCCACCGCGTCGCATCGCCCGCTCGTCCGTTTTAGCTTAAGCTCGGCTTCTAAGGGTCATAGGGTTATGTTAAAAACCTTCCTCAATAATTGGGCTATCGAATGCATTTTCTTTTCAAATGCGACTGAATTTTTCGAATCTGGTAGATCCAGAGATTAGCGCGTAAAAAAAACTGGTCAGGTTTATTATTCATATTGTAAAAACGGGAATTTTCACGTACTGCACTATCGGTGAAGGCACCGACTAAGTTTCGACTCATTCCGAGAGTCTTCATCAGGGTGAGTGATCGCGACTTGCTCTCTCCGCGTCGCGCCGTGCACTGAGTGCAGTACGTGAAAGTTTCCGTTTTTACAATATGAATAGTAAAGTTCACGATAGGTTTATTATTAGTATAGATAGATAGATGATCAGTGCATAAAGCCGTCTAAGGAAATACTAAGTCGGATGCGAACCGGTACCGTACTGTAAGCCTTGCCTATTGACATATTTATGCAACACACGGGGGCATTGCTGCTCTGCCTGCCCAAAAACAAAGAGGAAAACTCTGATGCTTATAATTTCACCTATATGCATGCATATACAGATATGCTCAAGGCTATATGCATAGGTACATCTGCAGTAAAAGGCCAATGACCTTCGAGATCTCTAATTGTCCGTGCAATTATAGCAATTTACTTTAAATACCACACCTAAATAACCTTAGGTGAGATTGTCGGTAAAATTCCACGTCATAAATGCTGCCCTAAAATCTGGAATATTCCGTAACGAGGCTGACTCTGCACCGAACCGGGGCCAAGTAAGTAGATAACGATAGGCGAGGATTTTGACTTTAATTTATCTTGGAATACGCAGAGTAACAGCAATTTGATATTTCTTATATATCTTTATTTATTATACATATCTAATACTCCTAACAATATTTGGAACGAAATAAACTGTAAAAAGTTTGTAGAGTTTGTAATAAAAGATAATATGAGCTACCATTTAATATTTAAGGATACAAATTATACCATAAGTAGTTGATGGGAATAATATTCAATATTATAAGATAATATTCCAAACATAAGCAAAACGACGATCCGATATTGCTGTATACATTTTTAAATAGGTACCTATTTTTCTCACCCTACTGTGACAAAATGCAAAGTGATAATAATTATGGTATTTTCTCGTATCATGAGGATATCCTTCGTCTAATTTATCTCCTCGTATGAATTCTCAACAAGCTAGAAAGTTGTTTACGTACATGTAGTTCCATAACCGGACAAAGCCCTTCATTTGTTCCTGAGTCAACAGAACATTTATCAACATCATGGATCTGTTTGTCTTTCTTTGTGTCACTGTCATCATCAGTTGCTGTTGATTGCTTTGAGTGATTTTTAATAGCCTTACTTTTTGTTCACTTGCTGGTTTGTTTCTGTTTGATTTGTTTGATCGGCCCTGTTGAAATAATATAGTTTAGTTGGTAAGTATCAGATTCCGTCTGTCACCTCGGTAGTTGGACATAGGTAATGACTTAAAAAAGAACATAACTTTTGGTTAGGACAAAAAATAAAAAAAACATTAATTGTTCCATCGGGTTTGAAGCCATGAACTTTTGGACAGTGAACATTATCAAACTTCTAGTTCGTCCTCATAAAATCTTTGAAGAATCTCTGCAAAAAAAGAAATAAATGCATCAAATGACAAAAAAAATACCAACCCCTACAATTTATTCACCTGCAAAACCAAATATTGAAATGGTTCACTTCCGTCAACAATGGCAAGAGTTACCTCATTTAAACACCGATGGGAGGTACTTAACATCATTTAAGCTTCCAACGACCCCGAGAGCGCTCACCAATTATAGCTACCACTTAACTACTCGTAAGTATTGCGAAATCATGTCTGAATGAAAGTGGCCGAAAGAAATTAGCTTTTGTTCATCTGGTGTTATGTATTCTGTTACGTTTGATGATGTGTTACTTTTGGCAGTTGAATGATGAATGGTTCTACCAAATAGTGAATGGATCGAACTGTGGGATTATGAATGGCTCTAGATTATTATTTATGTGTTCGATATCAATTCGGAAGCGATGGTGGATATTGCATTTGCAATGTCATAAAGTTCTTGAACACTATCGCATGAAATGGTAGGTATGTTGGTGCAGTGGTGTCTGTTTCGTGTTGTGAAAATAACACCTTATTATTTGCAAGCTGCAATCAGACGCCTACTTTGAAAGTTCGCGTGAGCTTTGGAAACTGAAGTGAAATATCGTGATATTTATGCGATCATAATGAGGATAAATGCTCACTTTTGGCCCGTTTGTCATTTCAACATTCTCAAATGTAAACCCCGTTTCGCATGCCTTCTTAAAATAATATTTTTACAGTTAAATTGCTCACGTAATGTAAGGTGTGTCCTTTCAAACTTTAAGAGATATGATAACGTGTTTCAAGTTTATAATCTCTGTCAGTTCTCTTTATTTTTCATATTTGTATGAAACTTTGTCGCTCTTTCACCCGTATATTGGCTCTGTGACCGTGCCAGACGGACGTTTTGTCGTATATAATATAAGCTAGAACGACTTTGGCATTACCAGCTCAGATTTAATACAAACGTTCAAGTTCTTCAATTACCCTTTACAGCAAAAGTTTCTTTATTTATTCAACTGCAAGGTCTTACTTAGCTGCTGTAGTTTACTTGGAAGTCTAGTTCATAAATTCTTCCAAGCTTTATGTCGATCACCGTTCTTTCTCTAACTGGAGATCTGGCATAGATATTATACTTCAGTAGGTGTACTTAATCATTGCCAACTATATTATGGCCTTATTTGCTGGACGATGCCACCGTTTTCAATTATCTTTACGTTTCTAACATCCGCTGTAAAATTCAATGGCTCGTAACTTTAACGTTGAGAAAATTGAGATGTTGTTTTCATTCCCATGATAATTAAATGCTTGCTTGCTAAATGTACTAAAGTTTTTTATGACTGGAAGAGAATCTAGTTTAATCAAAGCATAGTTTACCTCAGGAAGACTAAGAGAAAATAAGATTACTTACATCAATTTCTTGGGGCTGGTTTCGTGAGTTTGTTTTGCTACATACCACTTACTAAAATGTGTTACTAAGTGTCAACCCATGTAAGCTGTCAACATTTAGGGATTGGTACTGATATACATTATCTATCTATGGTCAAGCCTACTAAAGTATCTTACGATGAGAACATACTTAATGCGTTAGCATTAACAAGCATTTTAAATTTTCATCTATGGGATACTAACGGAACGCCCCGTGACTTCGTCCGAGTTGTGTTTTTAAAACAAACTTTATCTTCTGCACTTTCTAGGGGAGAAATTACGAAACATTCTTAGCCTTCCCTATACACTAAAATGAACCAACTCTCCGTATTCTAGGTCTCTAGAGCTTATGGGCTTTAGGTTGTGTGTTGATTGGTGAACCACGCAACTATTGTGTATATTTAGATATCTTCAAAATTACTTATTCGTTTTTTTATGTAGTCTTTGGGAGTACTTACGGTGTTATTTAACGACTTTAATATTACGATGATGTTATACATCGACACACAGGAGTACCTACTAATTCGGCACCAAATTCCTATTACGAATTCAAAGTTCCTTTAGGAATGGCATTTGACATGAAAAGGACCAGATTTTTTAACCAAATAGTTTAGGAGTTCTTAATACCTGTCTAAATAGGACTTATAATAGTCCTTATAAGTGAAACGCGTTTTAATTCGTTGAAATATATTTAAATGGAAACTTGTCCGGAACGTGACTACATCCGTATATCCGTTCTCAGAACTGTGGAATGTTTAACTTGCCTGCCTTGTTGGTTATATCGGGCTCAATGAGTTTAATTATTCAAAGATAAATACAGTGTATTGTAATCACTTTGTCCTTTGCTAAGTAAATTTTAGAGTTTCTCGAAAATTAAGTTCCGTTAAAAGCTCTGAGCACTTAAATAATATAACTCGGTTAACTCGCTTTATGCAATACCCAAAGGGAAAAAAGGAGATAGAGCTTTTATGTTTTGCCCGAAGGCCAAACCGAATAATAATTAACAACAGTAATAATTTAGAACTAGTTTGGGGGAGGGTGAATATCCACACCGAGTGTAAAACACCCAAAGATTTAGCTTACGTTAGCAATAATGCACAGCTGACTGGAATAAATCGATGTCAGTGTTAAGATCGCCAGTTATAGGACTACGTACCTATAATGTTATGTATGACATCGTGTTCCCTAAAGAAGTGATATTTCATTACATTTCATAATTATGCTGTTCATTTTCACACGACATCTTCTAGGTCTAAAGTAATTGTGTTATGGAAACTCCATGACTGATATACTATGTATATACTTTTTGAAAACATATACATAATATTATACATAGAAAACACCCAAGCCTGAGACAAGTATTTGCAGATCATACGAACTTTTGTAATAGCTGACAAAAATAAGCTATCTTTTATTTTTTTGCCCACAGGAAGAGTTAGATTTGACAGCTGTTAACAAAGCCGCCATGATGGCGCTACCGGCCGCGAAGAAATGGCAGATCTACTGCAGCAGACGACCACCGCCGGGGCAGGTCATGCCTTTGGCTACCGCACCACAGGTCGAGGAGTACATCAAGGCGTTAAATGAAATCGCTGATGTAAGTAAGACTAGAGTGGCTTCAATAAGTACAGGGCATGATCGTAGCAGACAACCCTGATTAAAGTTTTGTGTGATTCTCTGTGTCCATCTCCAGGACTTTTTATCGTTCTTTTTTCCAAGGAAACGGCCGGTACGAGAAGAGTTTTCGCAAGTCAATGTATAGCGATCTTCAATAACGTACGATTCTCACAAATTGCTATCACTCCGTACACGTGCAAGTTATTAACTTTTTTCCAGGCGTTTGCCTCATCTGAAGGTGTGCCACCAGCAGAAGCATGCGCTCTAGTCGACGGTCTAAAGACTGCCCTCCGTACGCGAGCGCATAGCTTCGTGATACGTTTCATCAAGCAAGGAGGTCTAGTTGCATTGCTGGATGCCTTGCAACGAGCACCCAGGGACGACGCGCTCACCAGGCATAACCTTATAGCTGGGATTAAGGCGTTGATGAACAACTCTGTAAGTCACTCACAAAGTATAGCTGCGTGATCCGTGCCGATGGTTATCATAGGAGTCTGGTGGCGCTTGCAATGAGCTCCCAGAGAAGGAGGACAAACCTATCGCAGTAGGGCAGTACTCGGCTTGATTAAATGCCCAAGTGCGAAGTTTCTATCAAACATTCTTTCAAGCGGAAGGGTGTTTATAATGCCTTAAGCATATCTCTTACTGGTAGATAAAATGATGGCGTTGTGTATATCTGTATGTTGTGTAGATGTAGTATATTTTCTCCTACTTACGATTAAAGTATTTGATAGTACGAAGTAGTGGTTGTTGAGGTGTAGATAGTTTGGTAATTTGATCTTTATGAAATGGGCGCAACGAATATTGGTATAACTGAGTACAATTTACAACATAAATACAGTTACAAAGCACATTACAAGACACCAAAATCTCTTATATACTCTAAAATAATCACTCAACAAAAATACCTACTCATTGCCAAGTCGGCTGACATACCACCATTGAAATGATTAAACGTCAACGCCAAACTTCACAATATTATGGTGATGGAATATTGCGAGGAAACTGGTATGTTCTAGCGTACAAAAAAGAAAAAGAACACAAAAGAGTTCTTAGAGATGCACTGAACCTTTCACCATCCTGGTTCTTTCCCATTGGCCAAAATGGTATTGTTGCATTGTCAAACTAAAACGCAATGTGAGAGCTAGACGAACTAAACGTAGTTACTCGTACATATAAAGATCTTCTGATCTATATTTTCCAGACTGGTCGAGCGCACGTCCTTGCACATCCGACCAGCATCGATCTTATCGCACAATCGCTTGACACTGAGAACGTGAAGACTAAAGTAGCCGCTTTGGAGATTCTGGGAGCGGTGTGTCTTGTGCCTGGAGGTCATAAAAAGGTAGGTTCCGCTTCGCTTTAAAAGTTTGTAAACTTGCTTAGTAATTGTAAAGAAATACTTTTTCATTGATACACGGAAATATAGCAGGGTATATTTCCGTGTGTTAAATTTTAATTTAGTGTTAAATTTAACATTTACCCAATCATGAGCTCAGTAGTAACTCTTTCTAGTAGTAACTCTTAGAAAGTAACACAATTTATTTCATATTTTTTTTATTTGAAGATTTATTATCATACGATAATCACGAAATGTTATCACTGCTTGGCGGCAGAAATCCGTAGCACTTTCTGAATGAGCTCTTTCACAAATGAGCTGTATTAAAAATCCTTACTAGAATAGAAGTCTATACAATAAATTTTTTCTCAAGGTATTAGAAGCAATGGTCCACTACCAAAAATACGCGGGTGAACGTGCACGTTTCCAAGGCATAGTCAACGAGCTGGACCGAAGCACTGGCGCTTACCGCGACGATCTCGGTCTCAAGACTGCCATTATGTCTTTCATCAATGCTGTACTTAACTACGGACCAGGAGAGGATAGCTTGGAGTTCAGGCTTCATCTGAGATATGAGCTGCTTATGATGGGAATACAACCAGGTAAAATAATAAAAAATAACTTTTCCGCACATAAACTTTAATAAATGGAACTGCGAAGCTGTAAAGTAAAAAGTGGACAGGCCCAAACGTACTGCCTTGGGGAACGCTGTAGAAATATTTATGTTATAACTAGAACAAGAGGACAGAAGTTTACTTGTTGTTGGTTTGTTGATTGTGATAAATCAGGGCCCATCTCATAAAATAATGATTAGTGCCTTGTGAAATCTACATAGCAAACGACAATGTCGATTGCTTCTCTAATGTCAGAAAGATTGTAACTTATGGCATAATTTTAACAAATGATAGATAGATAGATAGATAAAACATTTATTCGTTGCTACAGACACACACCAATATACATTTTATTGACAATAAGTTTGTGTTTGTGTGTGTTGCAGTACAACAAAAAGGCCATGGCTCAGTGAAATGTAGTTTATTTTGATTTGCTATCCAGATCTGTTATCTTAAATTTATTTTCTCATCCAGTGATCGAAAAACTACGCAAATACGAGAACGAAACCTTGGACCGTCACATCGAATTCTTCGAAATGGTCCGACTTGAAGACGAGAGAGAATTAGCAAGACGCTTCGACAAAGAACACGTGGATACAAAGAGTGCTGCCTCCATGTTCGAGCTGCTGAGGAGAAAGCTTAGTCACACTGCCGCCTACCCGCATTTGCTGTCATTGTTGGAACATCTGTTACTGCTTCCCTGTAAGTCGAAATTGGTATACATAAATTAATGTGTAATCATCGGCAGCCGGTGAAATAATTAAATATATACCCAACAGACACATTATAGTCCTGACTCGACACTAGGATTTCCTGTGTCGTGGTTATAAGGTACTACGAGTACCATCGTACCACCCAGACCAGGAAAAAAATTCTGTAGATCGTGCAGGCATTCGTCCCGCAGCGGGAATCGAGCCAGCACCTATTGCCTCTCAGCGGGCTACTCGCCCGCCTGCTGTCGAGGTCGTCATTAGAATTAGGAAGAGAATTCGGTCTGAAGTTGCCGAAGGGGACACAAAAAATACATTTTCTCAACATTCAAATCTTCACCTGGTTGCTGACCAGGTTGAATTATGGTACCAAGAAAGAAATTGTAATTGAAAACGCCCATTTAAAGTTATAGGTTATATTCTTGAAGATTTTTTTCATTATTTCTACCTGGGAAATAATAAGTACATCGGAGTTCTGCTGTGACTTTATCAAAGAAAAGAAGAAAAGAAAGAATGAAAATATTTTTATTTGGCAAAACTCAAAGAAGACATCATCTTTGCACTAAAATAGGAACCAAGGTACTTAATAAGAGATACAAAAAAAATGTTACTTACCTATTAAAACAAAATTTAGGTACGTAAGGTATCCGTTACTAACTAGTCTACGGTAGGTAGGTACTGTAAGTGCTAAGTGTCTCCCGAGCACCGCATGCCAAACAGGCGTAGTCTCAGCATGTATGCCAACTTTGGTCCGGCTCATAGGAACTTTTTACTTTCCAGTGGAATACAACCCTCAATCTCAGCACTGGTTGCTGCTGGACCGCGTTGTGCAACAAGTGGTGTTACAGCAACCGGCAACCGGCAGCCGGGCGAACAGCGAACAGGGCAGCGAGCGGGGCTCCACTAGCGACACGACCAAGGTTGGTTTCCCTCAAGGTGGAATGGTGGAGTGGACATGGAAGAACTGGAGCATGGAATGGTCATGGGGAATGTATAGGGGTGGAATGAACATGGGGGAATCTATAGGGGTCGAATGGACATGGGCGAATTTATAGGGATGGAATGGACATGGGGGAATGTATAGGGCTGGAATGGTCATGGGGGAATGTATAGGGGTGGAATGGACATGGGGAATGTATATGAATGGAATGGACATGGGGAATGTTTAGGGGTGGAATGGACATGGACATATATACGCGTCCGTTGTCGTTACCGACTTTTCGTTTAGCACGCAAATAGAACGCACGCTAACAATGCGCTTACTCAACGGGCGCTCATACTTTTAAATGATTTCTTGCAAGAGTTCCAACAGGTAGACATCTCTAACGTTGTCATGTCTGAGAGTGTGCTCAAGTTTTAGCTAAGATAACTTTATTCTGTCAATTAATTAAGAGAGTTGCGTTTTGATATTAACTGTCAAGCAACATCTAAAGAAATAAATGAATTCTAAATAGGGGAATGTTTAGGGGGTCTACCACTCCCATAATTTAAAGTTTTCACTTCTGTAACACTTCTGTCTATTTTGGTTAGACGATTCAACTAGACGAACAACTTCGACTAAGAGGAAAAATAAATAGATCAGGGGATTTCTGAAACTCTTGTCCACAAATCCCATTTGCTAGCCCGTTGAGTACCGGAAGGGGATTGTCGCAGGGGATTTGTGGAATAAGCTAACAGATCATGGTCATCATGGCACTTTTTGGGGGTCTTATGCCCCGCAGCAGACTCTTAACATGATCATACATGATGATTGTTACTAAGAATATCGTGTGATTCCTTGTTGTTATACGACAGAAAAGGTAACACTTTTAGTAACAATTTATTTTTCTTGTTCATTACATGCCCATTAATATCTATTAAAAGGTGCCTTTAGTTTTATTAAGTTTTCGTTTAAGTTTATTATCTTGTGTAGAATAAAGTATTTATTCATTCATTATCGTTTACAGATCTACGATCCTGATGTAGCGCCATTAGAGATAAACGTGGGCGAGATTGTACATCTTCTGGCGAAAGAAGAAGAGTTGGTTGCTGCTAGAAGTAAAGCCGAAAATCTGGAACGAGAGAACTGCGATCTCGCTACTGAGTTGGCTAAAAAGGTACACACCTTTGTAACTTTATCTTTATGAACATTTTAATTGCACTTCTGCATTCAATTCAAAAAAGCTTAATGTTTCAGTGATAATTTCTTACATAAACTTGACACAAAAAAAACAAAAAAAAACACGTAGTTTTTAAGCTGATCATTTTTTATAATCTTTTGATTTCAATGAATAAAAACCTATTGAATTTGACTTTAAAATTAGAAAATGCCAAAGTTTGGGACCGACAAGCATATCATTTAATTCCAAAGCTAGGCTTCCAAAAATGAGCCATAATTCACCACCCAGGCTTTGGGCTAAATGCTTTGGGAAATATGGAGTTTCGTTTGAATGATGTCATGATATTTTATTCAAAATCTGACCAAAGAATCAATGCCTCCAAAATAAACTTACAACACGCTTTATACTTACTCTAGTTATCAATAAATTCTGGTGATGTTAATGATAAAGCTGCCATCATTTTACCAAACCAGCCTTGAACCCTTTATTGAATTGCCTAAGTCCTCAATATACTCTGAAAAATATCAATAAACATCGCTTTGACAAGTTGGTAACGGTGCATACAATCCTCATAAATATCGATAGTTTCACCTTATGTTATCCCTATAGGTTAAGGTTCTAAACCTCATAATGTTACGGCAATAATTTGCCAGATTATTGGGCTTGTAATGACTCAAAACTTATGATAGTTCCTATTACTTCCAATAAGCGGTGATGGGTTCGTCACATGTACCGTGGAATGCTCACTATTAAAAACATGAGTATATGCCAAATGTAATAGTCGGAGCCTCAGGCTACCTACTACTTTTTATCGTAACGGATCTATCTGCTAAACGAATAACATGGATCTGGAAATATCCTTTTTGTATCTATTTTCTGTATCTCAGAACATTAAAGGAAGTCTTTTGATAGTTAAGATCTTTTGAGGATATTATTATGGCTATACCACGTACTATTTTCCTGCTGAAGTTTCGTTGATCGTCTAGAGGTCCTTCCTCATAAGCATCGTCTGCGACGCTTGTGAGACAAAAACTGACCCGTAAGTTCCCGTCATAGTAAAGAACATATAGTCTTAACAATATCCTAAAATGATACCAAACCACGCTATAATTTCAATGCTAAAGGCGAGATCTGTCCAACGCAGGAATAATGTTGCGAGCTTGTATTTTAGCTCCCTGTTTTCTATCAAGCTTTCGTTCCAAGCCCAATCATCCATCATAGGTTAAGGTACGGCTTCACCATCGTCATATCAACCTTGCATGAACTAACACTAACAGGAAAAGCAAGTGGACCAGCAGAGCCAGGAACGAGAGGAATTGGAGAACGTCGTGGGAAGAATGAAGGAGCGCCTAGAGAAGGAAACCGCCGCTCATATGGAGTCCACTGAGCGGTTCCGAGCGGCTGCGTGTCGGGCCACGCAGCTTGAACACCAGGTGACTGTTTAAATGCAGGTCTTCAGTACGGGGTAAAATTATGGGGGGCATAAAATGTGGTGGAAAAGATAAATGTGGAGCTCGGGAAGGGGAACTTTGACAATCTTTTGCAAGTAAGTTGATTGGCAACGCCACCGCGCCAATTTGTGCTGGCCTTTTTGCATCAGTAAAGTTCTATGCAAATTGGCGCGTTGTGCATTAAAGTGCAAGTTGTGCAATTGAAACATCGTTTTAAATAAGGTTAAATGTTATTATCCAATGGAAAATTATGACGAAACTTTAAGCATTGTTTATCTAATGACAGATTTTATGAGTAAGTCCACTAATTATTAAAATGTTTTAAAATTTAACAACAACAGCTCATGATCGCTTTGATATCTACTCCATCTGTCCATTTTGGTTTCTTGACCATAAAGCGAATGTAGATTAATGCTGATTTTAACTAAGGAGACGGATTTTAAGTATTGTATTTGCGAGGTTTGCGGTCATAAGGTAGCTTCAGCCTAATAAACGTCATCTCATCTTTGAAGGTAAATCTTGTGCATGGAAAGATCACAGATACAAACGCGGTCGGTGCTTACTCCATACATACATATTCCTCTATTTATTCTGCCTCAATTATGTCACAAAAGTAATAGAAGAAAAAAATATTGATAGTTACTACCCACAACTTAATGGTTTTATGGAGCCTCGTCTCTTCAAACGAGTATTGCGGCTACATATTCATATTTGTCTCAGTTTTAGGTAAATTGCGTCTATATAATTGTGATGTCAATGATTTCAGCTAAACCAAGAGCGGTCAGAAAGGGCGAGATTCGAAAAACTAGTCAGCGAAGGAAGCATACCAGATGATGCCAAGGTAAAGTTTCCATTGTTTGTTGAAGATGAAATTCTCGTCCCGTTCGAAGAAGAATTGGACGTGGTCTTTGGGGTAGGTATGCAATTGTTATGGGTCACTCAGCCAAAAAAAGTAGTGAAATTTTCCTATCATTTAACCTGCTTGAATCAAAAGAAATAAAAGTATGAAAAAATAATGTTAGAGTCTACAATCTGTTATCTAGTATCTTCTTGAATTCCAGGTCAGCAACCTGAAAAGCGCCGTCATCGAGACGTGTAGCATCCCCCCTCCCCCTCCCCCACCTCTCTGCCCCCTCCCCCCTCCCGCCGCGCCGCTCCCCCCTCCACCGCCCGCGCCGCACGCCCCTATGCCCCCCCAAGCACCCACCGCACCTAAACCTAAGAAGAACGTCCCGACGCCTGGCAATCCGTTGAAGAGTTTCAACTGGAGCAAGCTGCCTGATACGAAGCTCCATGGCACTATCTGGCAGGAACTGGATGATACCAAGCTTTATAATGCGATAGATTTGCATTCCATTGATAAGATGTTCTGCGCTTATCAGAAGAATGGAGTACAGGTGAGATTTTTATATAAATAGCCTTTTATATTCGATGGAATTCCAAAATGAGTGCGTTCTCCCAGTGATGGTATGTGGTGTGGAGACGTGGTCGCTAACTATTGGCCTTATATATAAGCTCAATATTGCGCAACGGGTTATGGAGAGAGCTATGGTCGGTATCTCGTGATGAAATCCTTAAGTATGTAATCGCTTACCAATAGGCTAGCCGTATGCTTGTTTGCCACTGTAGTTGTGTCAAACATAGTTTGTCTGGAAAAAACATGACGAATAAGCGGTGCCTTCCACTAGTCATCAGCATAGTCTAGTCATCAGTAATAAATAATAGAATAATGTAGGAAACATTTTTTTCATTTTTTTTTTCATAATTAATATTATTTTTCGAAAATTCATGCACTTATGTACAAGCAGGTATATATTTTAATTCAATATGCATGTAACTTTTTAATTTTATTCTTTAGAAATTGCCATCTGTAGTTTTAATTCTTCCTCGATATTGTTCATTTCTTTTCTTTTGTAATTTTAATTCAAAAGTTATTAAATCATTTATTTGCTAAAAGTTACAATGGTTTAATTTTTAATTTTTCTTCAAAAAGTTTAATTTTTCTTCATAGACTCCATTTTTTCATAACCCTCTTTGGTAGAAACTAGCTGGACAACTGTCAATATGACAACTAACTTATAAACCTAGTTTTACCCTACACTAAATATAGTTTAGTGTCTGTGAAAACTAGGTTTATAAGTTGTCATATTGACAGTTGTCCAGCTACTTGTTTGCCGGTTGGGTGATGAAAACTGTTTTGTTCAAACTAACATAGGCACTATCTACATTAAATGATGTATTGAGTTGTTTTCGTAACTTAGTTGGTAAATAAGCACCTGTGTAATCGTATTTTTGGGTTATTCCACAAATTCCCCTTAGGGGGAAACTGAACACTAATGTTTAAAAAGTGCAGACAATCCCTAGTATTTTTTTATAATTCCACTTTTCCCCCTTAAGGGAATTCCCTCAGGAGGGAAAACAGAACGCTAATATAAGAAAAATACAGAAATGCCCCTCATCATGTTGGCTTATTCCAATTTTCCCCTCTGAGAGAAAAATTAAAATTGAAATTGAAATTTATTATGCTTTACAAACATTACAGTTACAAAAACCTAAACCCTAATGTAAAAAAATATTTGAGTCCAAATAAACAAATTTATTATAAATTTATTTATTATTATTTCATTTCAGAACGAGGGCTCAGTAGAAGACCTGCGTCAACTGGGTTCCAAGCCCCGTACAAAGATACTGTCAGTTATCGACGGCCGCCGCGCTCAGAACTGCACTATCCTGCTGTCCAAACTCAAGATGTCTGATGAAGAGATCTGCCGGTACATTTATATTTTACTAGCATTTCACCAAAATCTTTGCTTCAAGAGCCGTGTTGGTTCATTGGGTTCAAACCTACATTAATGGCTTTTCTACTAAAAAAATGCAGGTCGGTTTCCTTGCATTGTTTCTGGAAAGTGGTATGCCCTAGAACCGAAATTTCGAAGGTCATCGGTTACTGTTCCAATAAGCGGCGATAGGCTTGCGCGACCTGTCATGTAAAATTTTAGACGTGCCTTTGACTAACCCCTAATTGGTTTACGTGGATCTATATACTGAATAGATCTGAGTATGTACATCAAGGGTGAACCGCACAAGATCTTAAATTGATTAAATATATAAACAGTTAATATATCGTCGTCAAGTATAGGTTCAATTATTAGGTTGTCAATTTATTTATTAAATAATAAATAAATAGACGACCTCTGTGGCGCAGTGGGCGAAGGTCCGCCTGAGACTTATATCATGTAGTTCCCTTAATACACTGTTTCTTAAAGTGGGCGATAACGTCCCCTTACGGGCGCTGGAGGCCTTCAGGGGGGCAGTAGAAGGCTCTCAAAGATATTGGAGGGCGTCTTAAGGGTTAAGAATTGGTTGTTATGTTTAAAAACTTTGGGGGCGCTAGGATTTTTTTTATTATCAAAGTGGGCGGTGGTAAAATTAAGTTTGAGAACCTGTGCCTTAATACAAGCTCTGCTTAGCTTGGGGCTAGATGATACATACATATAGTCACGCCTGTTTCCCAGAGGGGTAGGCAGAGACCAAGGATTTCCACTTGCTACGATCCTGGCATACCTCTTTCGCTTCATTCATCCTCATCACATTCTTCATACAAGTTCGGCGGTTTAGTGTACTTCTGACCTGGCCTTTTTCTAGAATGTCTCCAATTTGGTCAGAGTACGTTCGCCGAGGCCTTCTTCTTCCACCTATCCCATTCACGCTCGCCTTGTATACTTGATTTTACTTGGCTAGATGATGCTGTGTGAAAATGTTCAGCATTATTTGTTTTATTTAAATAAATAATTATTTGTACGTTTAGTGCCATACTCCGAATGGACAATGGGGAACAGTTGCCGATCGACATGGTGGAGCAACTCCTCAAGTTCACGCCCAGCGCTGAGGAGGCGGCCTTGCTCGAGGAACACCAAGACGAGCTGGACAGCATGGCTAGAGCTGACCGGTTCCTTTACGAAATATCCAAGTAAGGACGATTAGAAAGAGACAGCTCTAAAAATTGCTTATGGCACCATCTCCTTACAATTCCATTCAAATCTTGAGTACCTGCTATTTCAGTGTTTGGCCGTTAAATCCTACTACTATCATAAACCCGAAAGTATGTGAGGATGGTTTGTTACTCTTTCACGCAAGAACTACTGAACGGATTTTGATGAAACTTTACAGTAATATAGCTTATACATCAGAATAACACAGGCTACTATTTATTAGGCTAGTATTGTATATGGCACCATCTCATTCCAATTCTACTGAAATCTTGACACTGAAACAGTAAGTTTCAGTGTTCGATGTTTACTAAAATGAATGTAAAGTTCTGAAACAGTATGTTTCAGTGTTCGATGTTTACTAAAATGAATGTAAAGTTCTGAAACAGTATGTTTCAGTGTTCGATGTTTACTAAAATGAATGTAAAGTTCTGAAACAGTATGTTTCAGTGTTCGATGTTTACTAAAATGAATGTAAAGTTCTGAAAGAGTATGTTTCAGTGTTCGATGTTTACTAAAATGAATGTAAACTTCGATCTTCCCCCCAGAATCCCTCACTACCACCAGCGCGTGCGGACCCTGCTCTTCAAGAAGAAGTTCTCAGCGGCCGCGGCGGAGGCTACATCCAGAGCCTCCGTGGTTCTGCGAGCAGCGAGAGACATGACCCGCTCCAGGCGACTGCGCACTCTGCTCGAGATTGTGCTGGCTTTGGGCAACTATATGAATAGGTAAGAACTTTTTTTCAACTGACTCCATACTCTACTACTCTTTTTCAACTGACAGCAAAAAAAACAGCGAAAAACAGCGTGGCTGAGTCCTCGATCTTTTTACTTACATACAGACATACCTTCTCACTATACCTATTATTTTAAATACCTACTTATTATATTGTACTTAGGCTAGGTATGTTTGTTTAAGTGTAAGTAAATAAATGCCTTTTATTTTTATTTTTTATTTATAAAAGGAGGAGTTCCTATTGAGCATACACAAGAAAAAAACACAGAGACGAATTGTCGTCGAATGTCTTCGCCAATTGTGGATAGATTTTAATGATTCTTTTATTAATGGGTAGGGTATACATAAGGGGTGCTCCCATATAAATTTTATGAAAAAAATTCCACCCCTAAAAAAATGGGGGAAAAAATTTCATATTGAACTATTCATCAACTTTTTATCGCGTTCATTAAAAAATATACATGTCATGTTTTCAATTACTGTTTTTTAAACACCCATAATACACTTACGTAGTTTTGACTTTACACTAGGATTCCCTGTGTCGTGGGTATCAGGAACTACGAGTAACGTGGTATCTCACAACATCCTGACCCAGAACAAATATTTGCAGAACATGCATTTGTCAGGCAAAATTTTAAAGTCTCATGTTACTGTTATTTCACCCTTCAAGGAATCGGAACACTGCAATGCATGGCATTACTGTTTAGCGAAATAGATACCTTGAGCCTGAATTCATAGTCGGGGGTTGAACAGTCCCCCAAAATTCATCATTCAGCATTTGCCTTATGGCTGGGTGCATAAAGGTTAAATTCGCACTTGAATTTTTACTTAGCGCCTGAACAGTCCCTTAGGGGAGCCTCTATTTGACTATGAATTCGGACCTTAGTGTGCACTTCCAAATCAACTCTTTGCAAAGTAGTTTTGTACTGCAAAATTTTGATTAAAACGGTTGGACAGTTATGAAACGAACCAATCGATAGCCAGAAATTTTATAAAATGATGTGGGATGGTTGCTTTCTAACGATATTTGTTATTCCTTCAGAGGTGCCCGCGGCAACGCTTCTGGGTTCCGCCTCTCATCTTTAAACAAGCTCGCGGACACAAAGTCCAGCGTCACACGGAACACCACGCTCCTGCACTATCTCGTGGAAATGTTGGAGACCCAGGTAAGGCTTCACTAAACTGGTTCTTTAGACACTAATTGTGAGCTCAAAAGTTTTGCTCATAAAGCTTCAGTGCTTCAGAAGGCACGCCATGTCGCAGGCTTTCGTGCGACCTAATAATTCCAACCCTCTAGGATTTCACGTACCGTGCTATTGATGAAGGCAACTGTTTCGAATAATTTCGAGAGTCTTCATCAGAGTGAGTAAGAACTGTGGTGAAAATTCTCGTTTTTACTATGTAATTACATGCATTTGGTGTCACATTTGATCCATTATAAGCTGATAAGTTAAGAATATTTTTCGTAAAGCGGTATCGTTTGATTTCATGCAAATTTAACCTATCAGCCGTTACCAACGTTACAAACTTTGACGACCTATTGGATTCTTTAGACCTTTTGGGTTCTTTTCAATATAAATTGTGAGCCCAAAAGCTTTGCTCAAAAAGCTTCAGTGCTTCAGAGGGCCCGTTAAAATGTCGGTCCCCGCTATATACATAAGTCGCTAAGCCATGTCGCAGGCTTTCGTGCGGCCTAAAAACTTCAATACTAGAGCTGGCCACTAGCCCATAATGAAAGAAGTCGTATGAAATACTATTAGAATATAATATGTGATCATTTATATTGTAAATAACGTAAATTTTCACGTATCGTACTATCGATGAAGACAACTGTTTCAAATCATTCTGAGAGTCTTCATTAGAGTGAGTGCACGAGGGACATCCTCCGCGTCGCGTGTTCAAGAGCTGTGGTGAAAATTTTTGTTTTTACTGTGTAATTACATGCACATCCAATATAATAAATAGTTTTATTCCAAAACTATCGTGAACTTGACGAGACATATTGTAAAAACGGGAATTTTCACGTACTGCACTATCGGTGAAGGCACGTATCAGTGCACGGCGTGACGCGGAGGGAGCAAGTCGCGTTCACTCACCCTGATGAAGACTCGGAATGAGTCGAAACTTAGTCGGTGCCTTCACCGATAGTGCAGTACGTGAAAATTCCCGTTTTTACAATATGAATAATAAATAGTGGTGTCACATTTGATGCACAAGCTGATAAATTAAGAATATTATTTTTCGTACAGCGGTATTGTTTGATTTCATGCAAATCTAACCTACCAGCCGTTACCTACAGTAAGTGTGATATCAACGTAGCCACTCACCGCCATCAATCATCATCATCAAAATAGACATCAGTCGATCATCAAATTTTCTCTTCGGAGAAATTAAAAGCCTCCTAACTCCGAGTCATAGTCAGATAGTGATATGACTGTAAATAAACAGATTCATGGCCATCATAAAATCATTACCCATCTCGTGTCATAAAATCATAATTATTTATCATAAGCCGGTTTTTTTTTACTGCTGAGTTCTAGAATTCGGATAGGTATTCTAGCACTGTGAGTTTCGATCATAGCTCTGAAATTGGAGTATTTTGATCCACCTTTGCTTTATATGCCTAGAGCCAAGTTTACGTTCAAATTTTGATAAGCGCTTAAGCGGACTTCCGCAATTTTGAGTTCTGCAATTTACTGCAGGCTAAGTTTAGAGCTAAATTCAAAACTGACAACTGCTGGACAAGTTAAGTTTTAGAGCCAAAATTGAAAATTGCGTTCCTCTAGACTGAATTACGTTTATATTTCATCAAGTCCTTCTCTTTGCGTCGTTATCCTTAATAAGGGTTGTGTGTGACCCCTTTTGTAAAATTAATGTTGGACGGTGGTTACGCCATCAAGATCTGTGACCGGCACACTGAAGGGCTTCGTCGAGATTGGAATCAAAGTCGGCCTCCTGCGGGGCGATCACACTAATTTCCCATGGCTGGTATCATCGGATGGGATGAATCGTATCACGCTAATTTATAAGCTGGATGAGCCATAGATGGATAATGCGAATGAACAAAATTTCATATTGGACGTTCCGTTTTTTGGATGGATGGGCCATTAAAATAAGGAACTAGTGTCAAAATTGATTGCCATCTCGATAGCCATAAGTTATTGTGATTGCCCCGCAGGTCTCTTCCCCTCGATCTTAACAGTGATGAAGAGCTTTTTAAAATTGTCACTGCTTTTTCTGGATATATGATTAAAATACTCAAGGACTCGCTAGAGCCAGATGGAAGATAGCCTATTTTATCTTGAGTTCCTTGAGTATCGATAAATCATGATAAGTAAGCCCTATGTTATATTAGTTGCATCTAGCCCGCGTGGTTTTAATTTAATTAAAAATTCCGTAAATCCCCCGGATTTCATTAAAAATTAGCTCTTACCGTTATCATTCTTTCGTCGACTTACGTCGCAAAATTCGTCTTCAAGAAAAGCCTAACGGGATACTATATAGCCTACTAGCTTCTGTCCACGGCTTCGCCTGCGTGGCCTAAGTGTTATTTTGATGTATAAGCTATATTACAGTAAAGTTTCATCAAAATTCGTTCAGTAGTTTTTGCGTGAAAGAGTAACAAACATCCACCCTCACAAACTTTCACGTTTATAATATTAGTAAAGCCCGTTCTGAACATTGATGCAATATTTTTTGGATGAGTGAGTACTTTCGGAGATTATCTCCCACATACAAACTTAATAAGTATAGATTATCATTTCTATAAACAGTTCAAGGACGTGCTATTGTTGGAAGAAGACCTCCCGCACGTGCGCGCGGCCGCCAAAGTCTGCGTGGAACAGCTCGAGAAGGACGTCACAGCGTTGAGGAACGGCCTCCGTGAGGTATCCAAGGAGCTGGAGTACCACTCCGCGCTGCCGGCGCCCTCGCCGCATGACGCCTTCCTGCCGGTCATGAGGGAGTTCCACGCTCACGCTGTCTGCTCCTTCACGCAGCTCGAAGACCTGTTCCAAGTAAGATCTATAGAATCCATGCTTATCCGTGTCATCAATGTGCAACTATCCTTTACCGACATTTGTCCATTTGTCCGTGAAGTGGACGCATCGGCACATAAAATTCTGCAGTCTGAGGGAACTCTCAGACAGGTTTGACTCAACTTATCTCATCGATTGTTCTATGATCCATTTTATCCAATAATAAATCTTTTTTATTCTTAAAATCTTGTTTATTAGTTTCTAAAATAATTTTTTGTCATTTTCAATTCTATTTACGTAATTCTGTGTAAGAAGAACTCACAGTTCCTAACTTGTATCCAAATAGTTTAAGTTAGGAATGTGACTAATTTAGAATAAGAAATTTATAACGAACACATATTATTATGATTTAAATAAATAAATATGATGATGATGTTGATAAAATACTCGTGTAGATCGGTGCTTTTTGTATGTTATCGTTCACACAAGATTGGGTACACAAGATCAGTCCTGCTGGCAATGAGGGAGTTCCATGCTCACATGGTATGCTCCTTAACCCAGCTTGGGGTCTGGGTCGAGGTTTTTGTTCTCCAGTACCAGGTATTTCGACCCAAAAAACGTGCGTTCGAATCTCGCCTTGCATCAATGGACGGTTCCACGCGCGAAATTCATTTGGGCAAAGCTGGTGCTCTCAAACGGTGAAGGAAGGGTTGAGGTTCTTTGTTCTCCAGAATCAGGTATTTCGACCCAAAGGATGTGCGTTCGAATCTCGCCTTGTACCAATGAACGTTTCCACGCGAGAAATTCATTTGGGCAATGCTGGTGTTCTCAAACGATGAAAGAAAAGCATCGTGGGTAAAGACCGGCATGTCCTAAAACAAAAATTCCGTAAAAGTGAAGTGCATAAAAGAAGACTACGAGCCGCACTGAATCCTTACACCATTCTAGCGCTTCAAACGCGGGGAGATCAAGAAAAACTGGTGTAACGACAAAAAAGTAGAGCGCCAGGTCGATTTCTGTCGAAAATGGCCAGCGGATCGCCGATCACAACCGGAGGTGCGGTTGGGTCTCACTGGTTCTGAATCTCTAAATTTGTCTTTTTTTTCATAGGACATGAAATCCCGCCTGGAATCGTGCGCGCACACGTTCGGTGAAGAGCCCAGCACGTCGCCGGAGCTGCTGTTCGGTGCCATGGACTCCTTCCTCACGCAGCTCGCGGAGGCCAGGGCGGAGTGCGACGCCATCCGCCGCCGGAGGGACGAGGAGGAGCGGAGGACAAGGCACGAACAGGAGGTACTGGCCATCTATGATTCATGACGATTCATATTATGTTATTTATAACAACCCCATGTCAAGCTAAATACATACGTTTATAAGCAGTTAAAGTTAAAGTGTTTTTTTACTAATTTCTAACACCTAGTTCCATAATGGCTGAGAGCGAACAAGCGAGCGAGTACAGATACTGAACAAACCAAACCCATTCAATTGTTCGTTCCCGTTCTTCACAGACTATATTTATTCCTTTGGGTTTCTAAAAATAAGCCCCTTCATCTGTTGGGAGAGTGTTGACCACTAATGCATAAACTTACTATTTATCTGGTCAATCACATACTTAGCCAAGATGAACTCGCCATGCTTAAGAAAATCCTGCAGTTGCTGCAGGGCTGAGCGAACTTTGAACGCCCCCTTTCACCCCTCTAGACCCGAGTTCACCGATACAGTAACGAGTGGTTAGGGCCTAATTAAAGCTTTTTGACACATGTTTTCCTAAGAATCTGTCATCATAATCGATGGTTGGACTTGACCTTCCGTTTATTTTGTTGGTGAACTTGAGTTCACAAAAAGGTTGTAGGAAGTCGGCCGATCTTGTCGGTGGTGGCAAGATAGTTCGTCATCTGTCACTTTTGACATTCCCTGTCATATGACATTAGTAAAGCTAGCCATCTGTTTTCGCCCGTCAGCTGAAACGACGCACGATGGAGCGCAAGCAGTCCAGCTTGCTGTCGTCGGTCGGCAAGTCGCTCGGCAAGAGCAGCGGCTCCGACTGCAACTCGGACAGCTCGCGAGACGGCACGCTTACCAACGGGCAGAAGGGCGAGTTCGACGATCTCATCTCCGCGCTGAGGACAGGCGACGTCTTCGGAGACGACGTAGCCAAGTTCAAAAGGTAATAATTATTATAGAGCGGATCGCTCGCACGAACGGCACGCTCATAAACGGACAAAAGACGAGAGATACAATTGATTGCTGTGCTGTGTTATACTTGCCGCCACGAGCGGTGAGAACGAAATAGAGGAGTGAGGGCTAGTTCGCGCATGTATCTCGCATCGAAAAATAAACTGATATGGACCAATCATGCGTCGCTAAGACACACTTAAAAATCTACTTATGTTTGTGCTCACGATTTGTGGCGGCAACTATACAAGTTTTTAAATAGTTCTGCGTAAATTATACCCCTTCTAACCTGATCCCAACTAGCCCATCAGTTTTATATGTACCTTACATGTATTATGAAAGCTGTGTAAACATTTATACATTAAAACATTCAATACCGTCTTTTTTCAGGTCGAGAAAAACGTCCAAAGTCAGCCTTAAAGGCAGGGACTCTCCGCCGCGAGGCGTGTGCAGAGAAGATTCCAGGGAAAGACAGAAGAATTGAACCAAATAGAGAATTGATATCTGAGATTTAAAACTTTGTATAACGCGAATCGTAGATTGAACGCATCTGAAAATTATAGTTTCGTTGACAAATATAGATATGAATGTTGCAATGCAATCTGTATAACTATATGTATGGGATTTATGTATCGAATACTTATAATATTGCTGTGCAGTTTCGTTTCGTGAAAATAAATATGCGGATTTTGCGAATTCGTGTAAACTGTGCTATTTCGATGTAGTAAAAGAATGAGGTTGGTGAAGATATTAGACCATGATTAAAATTTAAAAACATGATTGGCAAGCTTGTAAAAAACTAGTTCGATTTGTAGTTGATAATTTTATTATTGTATAGGACCAGTTTTTGCCTCTGATGTTTATTGGACTGTAAATGTAAGCGTAGGGTGTATACAAGTGATATTTTCAATGTGTATAATAGAAGAAAACGTGATAAATATGGGAGAATTGAAACGAGTCATAAATTTGAACGTTTTGCAACTAACGGAATTAAAAAAAAAACAATAGTTTAGTCATTGAAATAACAAGAATAATTTCAAATCGTCACCTTACAAAACTTTGTGAATTTAAGCCGATTCCTCGCAAACAAGCATCTTGCTTGGCTTGGTTCTTTTTTGATAATATTTATACTTTATAATCATTTAAAAGTGCAAAAAGTGCCGTTTTCGTGTAGAATTATGACAACGAATGAAACATTGTCGGCCATTTTTGGATTTCTATATTTGAATGTGCTTCTACTTTTGGTGCCTAATGTTTTACTATTTTATAAAGATTTCTATTGGCCATTCATAGATCTAAGAAAAATGCAAGCATACATAACTTTTAGCGCAACACAAGAGTATGAAATGCAGATCTATTTATTTGCATAAAATTCATCAGAAGATTTTAGTAATTTAAAAATAATATTTCTAACTAATTTTAGCAAATTAAATGAAGATTGCGTTATGGTCAGCTTATTTCGAAATAAGCTTACGCGTGACGAATGGTCTTGAGTTTATTTTGGAGAGCGAAACTCTAGTTTTGCGCTAAAGTGCTTTTAAACCAACTTACCTTTGAATGTGATTTTGAAACTAATTTTTAGCCGTTGCTTTTTGAACGGGATCTTTTGTGTCGAAACATTTTAACCGAAGTGCTATTTTTAATCGACTGAAGTAGAAGTTAGACTGATGATGTGAGAATCATTTGACATATTACGAGAATAAAATCGCTCTTTTTGTCTTTATTTATCATGCTCGTAACTCTAAGAGAAGGATTGAACTTACAATATACACTAGCTAGGCTAATTATAAAGAATAAGTTTTTCAATACTTTCGCGATTTTAAACGTACTTGACGATAGCTCGATATATTTCCAGTCAACCTGCGACCACGGCTGTTGCAACATAGTCGAAACGTCGGCAAATAGTAAAAAGGGAGACGCGGTAAAGCCCCGTATAAAACTTATAATAAGAGAATAACTTTTGATCGATAAAAGAATAGGTTACCTTGATTACTATTGGCTAGAATGTACGTTTTAGTTTGATTTGACGTTTTTTCATAAAGAATATGGACTGATTTACCTAAAATGTTCTGTAGATAAAGGCAATTTATTGGTGACTTGGGACAGTGCGTAATTTTAATAACATATCTAGAAGTACCTTTTAGACAAATGGACACCAAAGGGTGGCCTCGATTTAATGGGAATTGACCTGAAACATGCTACCGTCAACGTAAACACAGACGAAATACCTATTTAGTAGGAATTGATAAAACTTTTGGATTTTTGTAAAATCATGATTATTGCATGAGTGTGTAGATGTTTTCGAAGAATATACCTTTTTATTATCCCTAAATTATTCAAATTATTATTTTAACTGTAAATATAACTTTAGTTTTCGCCAAAATTTGTTACCGTGAGATTTGGATTGCAATTTTTTTTATATAGTTTTACTATAAATCGTATTGTATGAATGTTTGTCGGTTTTGTAAATTTTTATTATTTTGTTCAGTATTGCCTAAGCTCATAGTATATTAAAATTATATATACCTACTTAGTCCTATAAATAAATTGATGGAAATTATAACAAACTTTCATTTATATAAGACGACCTTGACCTCGCGCGCCGGCTGAGTGGCGTGGCAAATGTTTGCATAGTATTGTTCCGAGTCTGGTCTGGGTACCATGATAGATACTCGTATTTCCTGAACCCACGATACAGTAACCTAGGTTAAGAACTATGTATCTTCAAGGGCACTTAGCTACACTATAAACCCCTACATAAATATTAATAAATAAAAAATAATGCTAGACATTTTTCACACAGCATCATCTAGCCCCAAACTAAGCTGAGCTTGTGTTGTGAGAACTACATGACCTACTTAAATACTTTTTTTGTAAATACATGTTATACATAAAAATACCCAGACCCTGGACAAATTTTTCAGTTCCTACAAACATTTGTTCCGCGGCGGGAATCGAACCTGCAGCCACTGCGCCACAGAGGTCGTAAAGTAAAATCTATTTCATTTTTTGATAGTTGGGCGATTTTCCCACCAAAGCCCACCTCTGTGTTTACTATACATATATAAATAAAAACCATTATGGCTGAGTGGATGTCAATCGACAATAACTTATCGTCTGTACCTAATGGTGTTATTTTGCGATTACCCACCGTCCCATAAACGAAAAATATATGTTTGTTTCATATTAGTGTATGTTTATCGTTGTTTCAATAAACAATTTATACATAATAAAATAACATTTTCAGAATACAACTAACTTCGTAGACCCAGTTGCTTTTACTAATCTGGAGTCGCCCCATATATCAAAGAAGTAAATTAGGTTATAAATAAGACATGAGGTTACCGTTTCAGCAGAAAAACAATTTGTTGGCGCCCGAAGCTCGATTCGGACAAAACGTGCCTGGTTTTACGGAATATCTTATGAATTTTGAACACTTTTATAGGGTTCTTTTTTCTGCACTAAAATGTTGGCAGTAGATGCCTACTTCTACGCCTAATTAGTAGGTTACCTAATGTAGAGAGGAGGGGTTAAACCTAACAAATTTCGGGTACGTATAACTCGACCCGAAAAAGATGTTATTGGGGCCAAATGTAGGATATGTTTAGTTGAAAATACATAAATTAGTTAACAGCTCAACAACGGATGATCGTATAAACATCGTATTTTGCCCATGTTTAAGAAAAAAAAACTAATATAAATAGACAAATAGAGATTTTTTTTATAAAATTCCGGTGTCAACTTTAAAATAGCTGGGGCGCGTTTTAACAGCACTCAATAATCTAGAAATAGGTACCTACCTAGCTATATAGGTACTCCACATATATCGCTTACTTGTGTATGCCCGCGGCTTTGCACGCGTGGTACCAGAAAAAAAGTAGGTTATGTGTTAATTAGGATCATGAACGATATCTGTTTCATTTTGCATCTAAATCGGATCAGCCGTTACGCACAATCATAGCTACAAACATCGAAACTTACGCGTTTATAATATTAGTATAGACTAGCCTACGGGACCCACATGCTACAAGTGTTACTTACTTACCTGCCTGGTTCTTTTTACGGCATATTGAGCACTGACAAAACGATGGATTATATTATTTGTGAAGGGTTAGAATATAGTAAATTATTGAATCGTGACAAGCATCCGCTGAACATTAAATAGATAAACTCTTTATTGTACATAACACTAATTTACAGTACAAAACAGAAACATAATAAATTAACAAAAGAAATGCACAATGGTCGGTTTTATCTTATTAGATAGGTACCTAGGTACTTATAATGAGTAGGTAGATACACCAAGTATTAAAAAGCGCACCCAGTAGTAAAAGTCGTTGTACTTAGAGTTTCTTGTGAAAAAAGAAGTCTTCTTGTGTCTGGGGAAGTTACTATCTACCATACAGGTTAATGAGACTTTTCATCCGTTATGTCTGAGGGTCGGTAATTCGTGAGTGATACCTCTGGTATTGCAAGCGTCCACAGGTTACGGTAACCGCTTATCCACAGGTGGGCTGTAAGCTTGTTTGCTACTCTAGATGTATAAAAAATCAATTTACCATTATTTTTTAGTTCCAAAACTTTTATGTACTTTTAGTTTGAGCTTAATTGTGGGAAAAGCACTGTTGTCTGTCACACAGTTTTTTGAATAAAACATACAGAGCTTTGTCATAATCATAGCCTTATAATGTAAATAGGTAATATGCATTGAGTTTGACGTAAATATTTTTTATTTTGTTACAAACAATGAAATGGTTAGTAGGTACCTACAGTACTACGATTTAAATCATATGCTTCGACAAAGTTCGTGTTTCCGAATTAGTAAGATTATGCAACCAATGTCCGGCCGTCCCGCGTTTATTTATACAAGCTTGACTGTGAACCCCTTAGAGATCCTTAGATTCATACTCGGTACGCAGATTTATGAGGATAGTCAGAGACACGCCCAAACATTATATTTTGCGCATGTCCATGTTTTGCATACCTAGTAGTTACCATTCCACGTGACAGGTTGCAAACCCATCATCGCTGGTTTTCATTATAATAATAAATTAAATATTACTTAAATAATATTCCTCCTGTGTGTGAGTACCTATCACACACAGATACAAAGAGGGAATTCTATAAATTTATTTATGCTTTATTGAGGACAAAAGCAAAGTCAGGAACAAAAGCACTTAATAGATATATAACTTAGGTCTCATTATGGATGGTCTTATCGCAGTCAGTGATTTCTTCCAGACAACCATTTATACTACTTATAGATTTGACGTAAAAGCCCTGCTGGCAGCAGCGGATCTGAATGGTTTGGATATCCACCGTTCTAATACGGATATTGCGACCTACGCACTACTTCTATCGCGTCATTATTATCACAGCAGTGTGTAAGATCGCATACCTACTTTCTTCTACAATGTACTAAAACTGATATTGAAAAAAAACATAATATCGAACGTTATAACGCAGATGTCTGGGGGAACCTTTATCCTTCGAATACCTTGAATGAACTAGGTATAATATAGTGGTGATTGTTGAGTCGTGTCTTTAAATTTATGTTCATGAAAAATTTAAAATACTGCAACTTTTCCTTTGCAATTCAAATGAAAATACCGGGAAAGCCACAACCACTTTGTTGGACAACCAAAAATGCTTTACATCTGTGAGGTAAGCGGTCGACAAAGGGAAATTCTGTCATAGTATCTCGCTAGCATCATCTTCGAGGAAGGTAAAAGTTCTTAAACTACGCTGTAGACGCAGGTCTTTGATAACAAGCAGATATGAATCTCCACTTTAGATAGCTACGCTTCAGTTAAGTTCAGTTAAGAGCTACATCCCCGGTTGGGCCTTGGTCTGGTCCAGTAAAATAGTCCAGCCCGGTCTTTCTGGGCTTTTTCTCTCCAGCCTCCAACTCCAAATAATTTCATATCCAGAAGCCTCACTATGGAGTATTATAGGGAGTCAGCTCAGGCAAAGATGTCACTTTCGGCTTTGCGATTGAGGACGCTATGGCGTTGTTAAAGCTTTGTCATTCGCAAAGCAGGATTTGACATCGTTGCCTGAATTAAATCGCAATAAGGCTTGAGGGTTAGGTCCCTGCTCTACGCTTTCTAACCACCTGAGTTTAGGTCTGCACGGGGTCTCTGACCATCGGGTTTCCTCTCAGAAGACGATACGGTGCTATTGCGTCTTCCACTCGCTCTACGTGGTCAGCCCATCAGAGACGACCAACTTTAACGAGGTTTGCTTTTTGATGAGCAAACCTCGTTAAAGATGGCGTGACCATTTTCCACGCCAACCTCGTGATGCATTTTCCAAAGAATACACTATCTATTCGTAGCTAAAATGATAAAATAATACCGTTTTAGCTAATCGCTATACTACAATTTCCAAGCTCACGGAATGTTGTTCGACAAATCAGATATTCTAGCTAGAGTCTAGACGAAACTAGGGCTGCTCTGCATTTTATAGTTTCTTATTACTTCTACAGCTTAGGGGAAGTTTACGGACTTCATCCAAGTGTCAACATTTTCAAAGTTCTAAAGTAGGTATTTTATTATCACTTTTAACCCACTTTAAGAGCACGAGCCAAAATATCGATAGTTGCTTAAGTTGGAATAGCATACCTAGTTGGTACTTGGTATTCAATCGTGGCGATTCAAACTATTGCTCTTCATGAAATACTTTTATTAAAAATCTGTCTTTGATTTATGAAATTTTTAATGTGTTTCTATCCAAAACTCGAATATATAAGAATTGAGTAGAATTAACACATTTAAAAAATAAACATTACTTACTACAATTACATTACTTTGTGTAAGTAGATAGGTATCTAGGAAATTGTAGGTATGTACCTAAGTAGTTATATTAAGTAGTCCTGCAGTTACTTTCACACTTATCTACATCGCGATCACGCACATAACTGCCTCGCATGAAATATTATAATACTGGACATTTTTCACACAGCATCATAGATGATACAAGCTCTGCTTAGTTTGGGGCTAGAGTCCTAATCTAAGCAGAGCTTGTATTATGGGAACTATTATGACTGATTTAATACTTACCTATATTTTTTTTTGTAAATACATATTATACGTAGAAAACACCCAGACCCAGAACAGACAGATTATGAAGAATAGTGAGACTGAGCCATAGAACATCGATTAGGTAGGTACCTTCCCTAGGGAACGTTGGTAGCCCTGAAATGTGCCTATTCCAACGTCGCAGTGTCAACCAGGCAGGCACTCCGGTTCAACGGGGACTACAATGAATTCATTTATGTAGAAGCATAGGTGAAATCATGAGAACCTATACGATATATTTGATCCGAAGGTTTATTCAGAGCCTTATTCAGTAATCCTACCAATAATATAAACGTGAGATTACGTAATTTGTGAGGATGGATGTTTGTTACTCTTTAACTCAAAAACTACTAAACGGATTTTAAAGAAACTTTACAGTAATATAGTTTATACATCAGAATAACACATAGGCTACTTTCTATCCGTGTACCACGCGGATGAAGCCATGGGCAGAAGATAGTAATTTATAACAACAAGAATCTGATAAACATACAGTAGAAGAACACATATTTTTTACTGTAGGTTCACATTGTAATGCTGAGAATTTATAGAAATAATTCTGGAAATAGAGATACATAGTTAGGCCCTTAGGTACTGTAAGATTTTGTAAAACATGGTCATTCGGTTTTAGAGTGTTAACTCACACGTTTGAAAAACTCTAGCAGACTCCTACTTATACTTAAAAACCTATATTTCGAGCTGAATTACCAGCCAAAAACATGCTTTGAACGGGTGCTGCCATTTACAAAAACTAGTTTTCGTCCGGTACTGAAAATAAGTAAAAAGTGGATATGGCCAAACCACTCGGATATCCCCACGGATCTGAGTACTGGAGATCTCCTCCATGGGTATTAGGTACAATTTAATGTCGTGTGTGAGATTTGTTTTGAAATGGCGTATGTGTAGGATAGGTACTCGTGATAGGAGGAAATCCGTCCTCATCGTGAGTATTAAACATGAAACGTTGAAGGCTGACGCGTGAAAACCCTCCAATAAATGTATTGCCAAGTAGCTTGTCGATTTGAAAGCTTTCTTGGCAGTAGGCTCTATCGCTATTATTCAATTCAATTTGTTTGTTTTTTTATAAACGGAACAAGTGAAACTTCGTCGACAACGCTCGAGCAAATGTTCATAGGTTACGGTAACTGCTTACCTATTGCTCTGGTGCTGGTGCTGGTTGCTGGTGGGCCGAATGCTTGTTTGCCAATTTAGTTGTATAAAAAAGTTAAATGAACCATAGCTCAAAATATTCAAAATAATAGTGGTGGTCGCCTTCAATACCTATTGGCACGTGCATGATATTATTAAAACACTAGCTTCTGCCCACGGCTTCGCCCGCGTGGTACCAGCATAAAAAGTAGCCTAAGTGTTATTCTGATGTATAAGCTCTATTACTGTAAAATTTCTTTAAAATCCGTTCAGTAGTTTTTGCGTGAAAGAGTAACAAACACAAATTTTCACATTTATAATATTAGTATACTAGCTTCGGCCCACGGCTTCACCCGCGTGGTACCCGGATAAAAAGTAGCCTATGTGTTATTCTGATGTAAAAGCTATATTACTGTAAAGTTTCATCAAAATCCGTTCAGTAGTTTTTGCGTGAAAGAGTAACAAACACAAACTTTCACATTTATAATATTAGTAGGATTTTGTCAACACCAAACTACATAGGTACCGAGCAAAAATCTGAATTTGAAACAGTTTATCATACTGAAATGAGACACAGATCGTTTTTTCCTGAGTTAATCCAGACTTAATGTTATGGTCTTAACTCGGCGATCATACCTATCTACTTATCGATAAAAAAATATGGTTAGTCAACCGGGGAAGATATCGCGTCCGATCTTCGTAGCTCTAAACTGCCAAGGGGAAACATTAGAACCAATAAAAAAGCACCCAACAGACACCCCTGACCTCCCACCCTATGTCGTGGGTATCCAAACTACGAGTACCATGGTACCAACACCCAGAACCGTAACAAATATCGGTAGAACATGCAAACCTATTTAAGTATATCTACTTTCAGGTAGTTAAAATATTTTTGATTATATCGTCTGGCTCTTTTCTTTTCGGAGGATCACTTTTGACCCAGATAAATATATTTGATTTGAAACATATTTTGTCCCTCAGCGGGAAACGACACGCCACGCCGCCGTGGTCGTCAAAATATCCAACCTTCCAGTCTAAGAAGACGTTTGACAGGTACGACTACCTTACCTTCTTTGCTTGACCCAGCGCAAGCCCAGTTTGTTAGGTTATACCTCTTCTTCTTATTACTTCGGTCTCAAGGAAACGATGTAAATTAAGTATCGAGGTGGTCCTTTCTTTGTAGGCTATGGACGTTTACAATACCTATGTCATTCACGCGTTGCCTCCCTGAGATATCAAGATTAAAGTTAATAAATAATAATAAATAATACTGGACATTTTCACACAGCATCATCTAGCCCCAAACTAAGCAGAGCTTGTATTATGGGAACTACATGACTGATGTACTACTTATATACATTTTTTTTTGTAAATTCATACATATTATACATAGAAAACACCCAGACCCGAGACAAATATTTGCAGATACAAACATTTGTCCCGTGGCAGGAATTGAACCCGCAACCTTCTGCGTCTCAGGCGGGCCTTCGCCCACTGCGCCACAGAGGTCGTCGTTCTAATGTGCCTGTAATTTCACCGGCAATCATACCCTTCAAACCGAGACACAGCAATGAGAAGATTACTGCTTGGTGGCAGAAATAGGCATGGTGGTAGTATTTCCCCGAACGAGGCCTTTTACATAATTTCATTTATTCATGCTTAATGTCTTACATACAATGGTTAAGCTTAGGTCTAGTGTAGCTCCAAGTAGGTTGGTAGGTACATCGGCCCTGTCAGGGCGTTGCAGGTAGGTATTATTTTACAATTACACACATACAATTTAAATAATAACACAGGTGAATAGGTAGGTATGTATACAAAATAAAATTAAATGTCAATAATTATACAAAATGTCAAAAATTATGAGAAAAAATATGTCAAGAATTATAATAATTGTTAATATAAGAATACGAATATCACGAAGCAGGTAGGTAGCTCAATAATCAATGTCAAAGGTTGGGTTTTAGTATATTCTACAGTAGGTACGTCATATTTTGTACAATATACAAAAGCTCTATTACTCTTTTAGTAGAGGTTAAGAGTAATAGAGCTTTTGTGAAAGGGCGTTTGAAGTTTCAATAAGTTATATTATTAAATGCAAATAACTTATTTAAGCTTCAAACGACATATATATTATAGACATATTATACACCATAAAGTAACGTCTCTTTTCCCGGAGGAGTAGGCAGAGACCACGGATTTCCTTTTGCTACGATCCTAGCTCTTTAGATCTTTTAATCCTCATCACAATCTTCATACAAGCTCGTTGGTTTAGGCTTCTTAGGGTTTAGGGTTTGGCCTTTCTCTAGAAAGTCTCCTCTCGTCTGAATTTGATCAGAGTACGCTCGCCTTCCTCTTTCAACGATAGTACCAAAATGCCTTGTATACTTGTTGTGTAAATCATCTTTCAAATGAAATGAGGATATTCCGATGAACCAGGTATCTTCGTAACGCCCACGCAAAAAGTGTCATTTGCAATAATTTGAGGTTTAATAAGGATACCAATGTTGTAACTCAGCAGGACTGTACAATGAAAGAAATAAAATCTATATTTACCTAATTACTAAATTATATTATATATTTTAAAAAGGATGAAATAAATCCGTCTTCATATAACGGTAAGTTGATAAAGTCCAATATGAAATTTCATATATTATTTTCTCATTTTAAGTGTGGGATTCTTCAACATATTTATATGTTGCCACCCTTGAAGTATACTCTACACGTTAAAAAAACAGAATTATTAAAATCGTCTCACAAACAAATGTTTTGAAAAGATATAATCCGATTTATATAAAAAAATAGAATCAATTTTAGAAAATACACTACACAGTCAAGTAGGACTAAAAATCACAACCTTAAGCTTATAAGTACAAAAAAAAAACCTTCTTTTTCAAAAAAAAATGTTTGTTCCCAAGTCCCAACAGAGCAAAGAGTGATTACTTATACATAAGTACATATACCTACTGATACAATCAAAAGTTTGCACAGATATACTAACAAACTACAGAAAGAACACTAAACAATAGACGACTAAGATTTATGTGATTTTACATAGTTACAAATTTAAATTTTGCGCCTCAATTTGAGTTCAATCTAAAAATAACTTTCCACTGATTAAACGCTTAAGCCTACTTGAAGCTACTTGAGGAGGGAAAAACAATAAATTTTCGAAGTAATGTTATTATGTAGATTGTATAAAGTATCATACATAAAAGAGCCTGCGTCTTCCATGGACCTGCCAGCAAACTCTGTAAGCCAGTCGACAGCATCAAGTTCGGAACAGATTGATTGGTAGTCAGTCACGGCTTTGCCCGTGTGATCTTGGATGCAAGTAGGTTTTATGTTATTCTAGATCATGAACGTTATTTATGCCAAAATTTGTTCAAAAAGGTTCAGCCGTTATGATTATGATCAACAAACTTCTATATTTTCGTATTTATAATATTAGTAAGACATAATCAATTTGACAAATCAACCTCTATACCTAGCCAGTAGGTATACATGTGCGTCTACATGCAGGGAGCTAGGTATGTCTTTTATGTTAATGGTCTTTCGTTTAAAAACTTGTGGCGATGTGTAGTGTGCATAGCTCACAACATTCCATTCTCAGAAGATCCAAAACTATCCAAGAGTAACCTAAATTGCGCAACATTAATGTTACGAAACAACTCTATATCGGCACAGATATTTTAGTATTATTCTAGGAATCGAGAATCAAATTTACGATTCGTAAATATAGAAGTAGGCTTCTTGAATGAATGAACGAAGTAAACAACTACGTAACGCTTTAGGCCATTGCTAAAATTGTTTAATTGTGATTGTTTAGGAAGAAATGGAAAACCAATTACGTTTAACCAACTACATTAACTTTCAGGGTATGTTAATTGAATTTATTTTCCTACGTACCTAAATAGCTGTCTTTTATTGGTAGTGTAGATAGTTAGATAGATATAACAATCGAAAAATAGGTACATATTAAATCCTCTAAATAGAACATGATACTGGGAATCCTCGAAATGAGCTGTCGAATCCTTTATAAGAGGGAGCTTTAAATTGACGTTTAAATAAATAATTAATAATTATATTCCAATTTTATTTTGAATAGTTTAAACTTAAATTTTAACTGTTATCATATTTAATGTTAAATAATTATAATTATTTTAGTCACGCATAATTTATTCTAATTTTATTTTATCGTTAAAAATATGCTACTGATTTTTATCATTTATCGTCTAGTTAGAAATGCAAAAGTTTGAATTTTTGTTGCTAATAATCTTCGTAACGGCTCAACAAATTGGATGAAACTTGGAAAAGGTATTTTTCGTAAACTACTACAATAACACTTAAGTATGCTATTTTTTATCAGGTTATTTAGGCGATCCTGTGATCAGAAGCTAGTTATTTATAACGGCACATTTTTTGACAAACAGTTTTTATTGCAAGTATGTTTTTTTATGCATCATGTATTAGAAGTGGCATACATCACCAACTCTGAAATAAACAACTTTATAAAGTGCACAATTAAATAATAAATAAACATCCAACAGTCAAATGCATGGTCCTAGTCCCACACTAGGATTCCCTGTATCGTTGGTATCTGTAACTACGAGTAACATAGTCTCACAATACCAAGACCCGCTACAAATATGTGAATATCAACATGCTAATATTGTTCAGCTGTGGGGATCGAACTCATATCTCTTGCATCGTCAAAACACATTTATGAAAAAAATGCAATCTTCTAACGGGAATGATATCGAAAATGCGCTTTCTCGCAAAAATATAATAATGCAGCGAATATTAAGGTTTCCCATTTCAAAGCATACCTGAGCTATGAAAGATATTGTCGTGACTCGTGCCTTGTATTTCAAATTTTCATATTGCAGCTCTGTTGTCATAAAATGGGAACGATTTGGGTACCTACCTACTAACATTTTATTGTATCGCTTGCATTTGCAATAAGCAATAAGTGGGGATGGATAAAATGACGAGAGGTCACATGAACTACATGTGATCCACAAATAAAGGGCATTTCTGGATCACTCAAAGGGAACATTTACTAAACGATTTTAAGACCATTTGTATTGTGACGAGCGCGGCCTAGCTAACTACGGTACGCTAGCGCCATCTCTTACCAAATGGACGCACTACTTATTACCGCTATCTAGTATTGACTGGCACAAACCGCGCTAGAAAAGGACGGCAGTTTCCAGAACGTTCGAGACGGTACGAGACGGGGTGGAGCGAAGTGAGACAGTGTGATGGCCACGCCTCCTACTAGATTGTTCTGGAAGAGACGTCTTACGAGATATAAAAGCGCGGCAAGCGGACGGTAGGGTCAGTTTTTTCAAGATTCAAAGCGATACGCAGTGACTAGTGAAGTGATAGTTGCGCTAGTGTTGTACCAAGTGATACAGTGATTTAGTGTTTTTATTTTAATTGTGTAGTTTCGTTGTGTTATTTGTTTTGTTGTCATTTGTATTGAGTGATTTATTAATACAGTGTTAATTTTGGTGTTTAATTGGACTTAATTATTTTATCCCAAACCCTAGCTCGTAACAGTATTATATGGATCTGAGTGTAGGGTAACCAAAGGGATTGATGAAACAGGAGTGCACGCGGCTGAATTGCGAATGTTGAGATAAATGTGTGGAGAAACAAGAATGGATAAGATAAGAGATTGGTACCTAATCAGAAGTTTTTTTTATAGACGTACCTTTCAGCGATAAGACCATCCATGCATTTCTTATTTTTTGTTGTATAGTTGTATGTTTTGGATTTTGTACTGTGTTATGCACAATTAAGATTTATCAATTCTACATCTTTTTTTTTGATCACATTGTTGTGATACCTAACCTACCCACAAATACAATGGAAAGTAATTGATGTGGTTTTCATGAAAATTCCAGAACTATCTACCTCCTTCTGCTAATGAATATATACCTAAGCTACTGTTTTTTTGTCCATATACATGTATTTTACTCCTCATACCAATAGGTACGTTTCTGATATCTTAGTAGGCAAGTTAAGTTGTATAAGGCAGGTAGGTACCTAATAGTTATTGACATTTTTAATTCAAGCGTTAGGGCATAAGTTCTGAAATTTTATAATTATTCTTGTATTTTAATTTATTCTCAACTAGCTTCTGCCCCCCCCCCGCGTAATACCCGTATAAGAAGTATCCTATGTGTTATTCTGATGTATATGCTATATTACTGTAAAGTTTATCAAAATCCGTTCAGTAGTTTTTGCGTGAAAGAGTAACAAACATCCATCCTCACAAACTCTCACGTTTATAATAGTAGTAGGATCTACCTATTGACATTTGCACTCCATTTGGATGGTAGAATATATTTATATATTGCTGGACATTTTCACACAGCATCATCTAGCCCCAAACTAAGCAAAGCTTGTGTGATGGGAACTACATGACTGATATACTACTTATTTTTTTTTGTAAATACATGGAAAAGACCCAGACCCGACACAAATATTCGCAGTTACAAACATTTATCTCGCGGCGGGAATCGAAACCGCAACCTTCTGCTTCTCAGGCGGACCTTCGCCCACTGCGCCACAGAGGCTGTCAATTGAAAGATATAAGGGCCTATAAAATTGTAACACCATGAAGGTATTACCTCTATATTCATGAAAATAAATTTTCTGATTTCTTATTAAATCCAGTAGGTTGCGACTGAAACCATTTTGTAAAACAAATTCTACTATTAATTTGTATTGACTATTTACCGAATAAATATGTGGCCAACATGCACTGCACCAAAGATGTTCCTCTGCCGCTATCCTCTGAGCCTTGGTGCAAACATATTCGGAATAGCTATGACTGTAAGTGTTCATTCACAGCCTAAAGAACGTATGAGTTACGGTAACCTCTTACCAACAGGGGGGCCGTGTTTGTCAGTTTAGTTGTATAAAAAAGGAATTAACTGCAAGCCTAGACCTATCTTAAAGCGCCACGAATGATTGTTTTCGTCTGGTAAAGTTTCTATGGAAAATTTTATAGCTTGATTTGATTCGCTCAAAACTCAGTACAAATAAATTTTACAATAAATAATAAAACACGTATTTTTTATTTGTTACTACTTGTTACTATTTGTTAAAACTACCCCTAGCGGGAGTTTATTTTAGTTGATTTACTAGAAACTCTGTATAAATATATCACTATCTTGCCACACCCTATATTATCCTATGTAAACGTATTCCGACTGATGAAGACACACCTTCACTGGATGTGACAAGACGCATCCGCGGTAGACAAAGGTAACAAAATCGAATGATCGAACATGTAGTAAGTACATATATCAATGACTACCTTCTGCCCACGGCTTCGTCTGCGTGCTACCTAGATAAAAAGTAGCCTATGTATTGTTCTGATGTATAAGCTATATTACTGTAAAGTTTCATCAAAATCCGTTCAGTAGTTTTTGCGTGAAAGAGTAACAAATATCCATCCTCACAAGCTTTCGAGTTTATAATATTACTAGCTTCTGCCCACGGCTTCACCCGCGTGGTATCTAGATAAAAAGAGCCTATGTATTATTCTGATGTATAAGCTATATTACTGTAAACTTTCATCAAAATCCGTTCAGTAGTTTTTGTGTGAAAGAGTAACAAACATCCATCTTCTCAAACTTTCGCGTTTATAATATTAGTAAGAAGATGTGTCATACCAGCTGCCGGGAACCTGTGTCCAATTGACAGCTTCATTTCCTTTGCAGTGCGTGAAAATTGCTTGCATAATAGTGATCACCGTTCAAATGATCGGTTTTTCTAAATGCGAGTCGTGCTCGCACTCAGTGCTGAGAAGTGCCTATGGGTTTAGTGGAACGGCTATAATCTACTGCATCTTCATGATATTTGTTCATCTGTGGTTCATATGGGCGATCAAAAATGTAAGTAGAATCCAATGACTTATATAATTTACGATGTCGATTATGAAATCTTATAACTTTACTTCCTTAGACTTTAAGTATATGTTGTAAAAAAATACTATATATATTTATTTACAATTATTAGATTTTGTATTGTATATTTTTTGCAAGGCAAAATATAAAGGCTTACACTTGGAGGACACACTTGGGTCCCTTTCATCTTCAATTTGCCTCTTTCAATACATCTTGCGTTCAGGATAATTATGCATTCTGACCAAGGCACGCCAATCGGAATTTTTTTATTTAATATCGAGAAGCGTGCGGTGCCTGCGTCGATCGGCGTGAAACTTTGTCAAATATTTGATGACGGATTTGATTTGCTAAAAGTGTATAAATAGTGTTTTTGTGGGATCATTTTTAAAGTTTGCTTTGTTGCATGTGTGGTGGCGTGCAATAAGGAAGAGGCAAGTTGAAAGTGTAAGCGATTCTAGACACACACATTCATGTCCCACCATTGTTTTTGTCGGTGGTATATTATGTGAGTTGCTAGATGGTCAAAGCATAAAGTTTTGTCTTTATGTCAGTTCCAAGACTTTTTGCAGTGCAATAACATGACCTCATCAAACTACACATTTGAGTAAAAATGTCCAGCATTTTTAATCTGTTCATTTTTAATTTATTTCGAAAAGTTGTAGATTACATTATGTTAGTTTCTACTTGGTGGAGCATCAAACGAAATAAGGCAATGCTCATAACGTCTTACTTGTGTTAAATATATATCAAATGAAGCGTTTTAATTTTACCTGCTAAAGGAAAGTTTTAACGAAATCAGTTTCGCTACGGCTTCTCTATTAATAATTAAGGTAGCAATTAGTAGCTTTTTTACCAACTTCAAATAATTTAATCAATTTGCGGATTGAGACAGTCGTTTTTGCTAGTGCCAAATTAAAGCCTAAACTTCTAAAACATGAAAATCGAAAAACGTATGTCGAAAAGTTCCTTTTTCAAGTTTTACAAGTTTTGGACTTTGGTAACCCTATCAAATGGGTCGCTATCCATCGCTATTTTGCAAAACAAACTGACTTTCAAAATGGCGATGGAAAACGAACTATGATATTCTAAATTTTACCGAAATCAGCCCAGCCCGCTGTTACAAAGTGTATTATCTGGTTACAGAGGAAGTCATCAGTGGTCTTAATCTGGGTCGTAGTCTCCACAATGTGGCTGGCGCAGACTTTGTGTCTGACTTTGGTTCTGCTGTTCATGAACTTGGCAGAAGCCACTTTAGTGTCTTGGATACTCAGTGCTGTCTTTGGCTTCATCGCTTTTGGTGAGTTACAATACTGTCAATGCATTTAGCAACCGATATGACTCCGAAGTCGGCGGAAGCAACCGACTGTTGCTACAGACCGCAAACACCATTTTTTCTAAACAAATAACATGGTAATTGAGCATATGGACTGTTCCTTAAAATAAAATCCTAAAAATAGTCAATTTACGAATATTTCTAAAGAATTATTAATTTCCTGCTTAAAACAATGAAATCAAAAGTAGGTGGGAATGTATTTAAAATATTTTTGAAAAATGCGCTAACTCTTATCGGCGACTTAAGATTAAATGATTGTTCCACCTGAGATTGTACTATATTACCGTTAGTTAATAATAAGTAATTTTCTCTGTGGTTCACAACAGGTTTTTTCAATACATTGGTATATTTTTTATATTACTATTATATATATTTTATTTTTTTATTATACGTAAGTAGTTGTGAAACGTAAAATGGAAATAGCTGAAGAAAATTTTCACAAGTTGTTTGATGCACGAGACCTAGCTGAAAAACTAATTACTTACAGAAATTAACTCGTAATGTGCCTTGACAGACTCTTCGCGATAAATTATCTAGGAAATTAAAAATAATATGTCAGGAATTATTGTATATATTACAATATTTTCTATGGACTGTTTTTATTCCACTGCTAGACAGCATAACGACTGACCTAAAAGACAGACTTTCTGCGGATACCACGAATCTTTTCGAATTAAAATTTCCTAGTTGTGTGTTTTCTACAATCGAAGACTTTTGTCTTAATTCTAGAAATCCTTCCTAAAAGCGCTGTGACGTCAGAAAAGACGTCATTGGATCATGAAAAAACGCTTATAAGGCTTATTAGAAGAAATGCTGGCAGGTTTAGCTCTTCTAAATATTCATCCGGAGATATTCGAGGTATAGACGTCTCAAATATTATCACTCCGTTTGCCAGTAAGAATAGAAGCCTTTTGCCAGCAATGTCCAGCCAGCATTTGTTTTGTGATTTCGGTTTTTCATTTATAATATTACTAGCTGTTGCCAGAAGCTTTGCTTTCGCGGAGTCACGTTTAAAAAAACTCATACAAAAAGTCTCTCCCTTTAAAATGTGAAAATCCAAAAACCCTGAAACACATCATTATTATGATAATGAGAATCTAACTACGAAGAACAAAGATTTTCATACAAACCCCCACTCATTTCCTCCCTTAAAGATGAAATTTACAAAAAATATTTCTTAGCCTGTTGTAGTGTAGCGCGGTTCGGTGCAATTTACGGTTTACAGTGTGTGGTCTGCAGGTGGTCTGCAATCTGAAGTCGTGATCAGAATTATCCTAGTATCATTTACTGTTAAATCTTATAAAGTTTTAATAAAGCACCCTAGGTAATCATGTCATATGGTTACGTAGTGAGTGCCGGAAGGTACTTACGTTAGATGAAGACCTAACGTGCTGAGATCGTATTAATGTTATAACATATTACATATTATTAGTAACATACTTCCACGTACCTAAAATCTAGCGAGATCAATAAGAAAACAAGGAAGTGAGAACGTTTACGTAATTTTCCCTGCTTGTAATTTCACAAGCTGTTCATTCCACTAACCGTCCATCTCCCAAAATGTACGTTGACAACAATTTACGAGCAAACATTGTCACGGGGATAATCCAACTTACTTACACTCTTACTAGTTTATGGAATGAGTACCTATATGCCTACAGTTACTTATGTACTCATTTCTCTTCATGTTTTGTGTTCTTATTGGTTGTCTTCCCAATTTTCACACATAATATTTTACCCTCGATAAAGTACCAAAGTGTATCATATATCATCCTCGCGTCTACATTCAAGTACATTTTACTTAAAGTGAGGAGTCACTAGCCTCTACAAATTAAGTATGTGCAAATTAATTTATTCCTATCTACTTTTATCAACTTGGACCCGAATAAAAAGTAGCCTATGTGTAGTTCTGATGTATCCTACTAATATTTCAAATGTGAAAGTTTGTGAGGATGTTTGTTCCTCTTTCACGCAAAAACTACTGAACGGATTTCGATGAAACTTTACAGTAATACAGCTTATACATCAGAATAACACATAGGCTACTTTTTATTCAAGTACCACGCGGGCGAAGCCGTGGGCAGAAGCTAGTAAGCTATATTACTGTAAAGTTTCATCATCCGTTCATTAGGTTTTGCGTGATAGAGTAAAAAACATCTATCTATCCTCACAAACTTTCGCGTTTATAATAGTTGTAGGATATTGGTTTGACATATCTCAAAATACATAAAATATTTTATTCCAAAAACTATCGTGAACTTGACTATTCATATAGTAAAAACAGGAATGTTCACCCACTGCACTATCGGTGAAGGCACCGACTAAGTTTCGACTCATTCCGAGAGTTTTCATTAGGGTGCGTGATCGCGACTTGCTCCCACCGCGTCGCGCCGTGCACACCGTGTACATAAAATATACTGATACCTAGTGTTTATATTATTCAGTAGTATGACTACTGTATACTAGGTGGTGACACTACTGAAAATTACCCGTGGGTAATTTTATTACATGGATTAATCGGCTATTGAAAATAATAGTGTCACTAGATAGAAAAATTCTTCTATCTCCTCTATGAAAACATCGTCCACGAACAAAACAGTTTTTGATACGTTTATTCCCCAATAAACGTACCAAAACTGTCTATATGTTTTGTAGGTAGAAGAATACATCAGTACCCTAAAGTTATTTTCATTTAATGTTGTTAAATAAAAAGGGAACCTATGAGCTGAGTAACATATTGCTTGGAATTGGAAATGTGCAGTTAAGCATCCAAAGCCACATGAGAGTTTCAATCTTAGTTTACGTCAAGTCTGGATTATTCTGTGCGTCCGGCAAGTTTTATACGCGACGTGCATTTGAATATAGGTCAGGCCACTCATGTAATTTAGTTTTGGTAGAGTTAGAAAATAGAACCAAAAACAAGAAGGCATAATTATGTCATTAGTTAGTTAGTGTAGCGGATAAGCGGAGTGATAAGCGGCGATGTTCTTGCAACCTGTCACAAAGCACCTAGCATCCAGCGCACGTTCTATCGATTAAATATAAATTAAAAATATAAAATAAATATAAAATTAATATCTGCAATCGGCTTTTCAGCCATAATCAGATGTTATCTGGGATGACGTATGCTTGGATGCAGTTCCTTTAAACAGCACCGTAAATTGCATGAAACTACTTAGTTTCTCTGATCTAATTCTAGTATTTGCCATCTTTTTAGGCGTGATATATCATCGTCTTGTATGTTAAGCAGGTTTTTCGCCAATTCATTTGTATGCATGTTAAGTCTTTCTTTGTATTTCTTTATGTTTTTGATAACTTCTTCCTTGACGGTCAGCATATCCAGATATTCATGTATTTCCGTGTTTCTTACAAACCAATGTGCGCTTGATACTGTTCGTACTGCAATATTTTGAAATCTTTGTAGGATCTCGATGTTAGAGTTGCTAGCAGAGCCCCAAAGTTCTATTCCATAGGTCCAGATCGGTTTTATAATGGTTTTGTACACTAGTAGTTTATTACTGAGGGACAGTTGGGATTGACGCCCTAGCAACCAGGATAAGCTTTTGAATGTGATATTTGCTTCTGTTTTCTTGGCTTTGATATGGTTAGCCCAGGTCAGTCTTCTGTCTAGATGCAAGCCCAGATATTTAACGCTGTTATTACTTGGTAGTGGTTTATCTTCCATACAGACAGGTAAATGTCACTTGAGTCGATTTAGTAACGCTAGGCTTTATTCTCCACCTTTGCAGCCACACATCTATTTTGTTGAGTTGCGACTGCAGTTTGACAGATGCATTTTTCGGGTTTTTATCACTAGCAAGGCATGCAGTATCGTCTGCGTATGTTGCTGTTACAACACCTTCTGTTTCAGGCAAGTCTGCCGTATATATAGAGTACAGGATCGGGCCAAGCACCGATCCTTGTGGAACTGAAGCGGTGATGTAGTACAACTTCGAAAAATCATCTTCATACTTGACTTGAAAGCTTCTTTGACTTAGGTAAGATTTTAGGACCATATAGAATGAGTTTGGTAGGAGAGTTTTCAATTTGTACAACAGTCCTTTGTGCCAGACTCTATCAAATGCTTGTTGTATGTCTATAAATACTGCTGAGCAATACTCTTTTTTCTCCAGAGATTGTCTGATTTTGTGGACCACTCGATGTACTTGTTCTACGGTTGCGTGTTTTTCCCGAAATCCGAACTGATGATCAGGTATAATCTTGTTTTCTTCTAAAACTGGTTTGAGTCTTATTAAGAGTATTTTTTCAAATACCTTAGATAAGATAGGGAGCAGGCTTATGGGTCTATATGAACTTGGTTCTGTTGGTGGTTTTCCTGGTTTTGCAATCATACATATTTGCGAGATCTTCCACAGTTTTGGACAGTAGTGTATTCTGAGTACTGCGTTAAATAGCATTGTTAGGAAGACTATCACTTTTTTAGGTAGTTGTTAGTTGTTTAAGGACTTCACCCGTTATGAGATCGAACCCAGGAGCTTTCTTGTTTTTTAAGTAGTGGATCGTTCGCGCAAGTTCCCTTGGGGTGACGAGTCTTAGAGGTGGAGATAACTGCTGGTCACTATTGATCATTCTGTCTACTTCCTCTTCGAACTCCAACATGGATGACTGGTTTGGGGTGAAAACTTCGCTAAGATGTTTGGCAAACAATTCAGCTTTTTCACTTCCTCTCCTAGCCCACGGATCACTAGAGGATTTTCTTATAGGTGGAATATGGTTTTGTGGTCTTTTAAAGTCCTTAGTTATTCTCCATAGTGAATAGTTATCCTTCTTATGAGCTGAGAGTGTTGACAGTTTCTGCTGGAAGGTTGTGTTCTGGTTTTCTCTTATCAATTCTTTTAGTTCTTTAGAGATTCTATTGTATGCTGTCTTGTCTGCATTGGATCTACTCAAGTGTAGTTGCCTTCGAAGTTTCCGTTTTTCTTCCAGCTTGTTTCGTATTTCCAGAGGAATATTATTTCTTTGAGTGGAGTAGTTTAATGATGGGGTAGCACGCCATGCAGCTACTTGTATGAGGTTGGTGATGTAGAAAGTTGCCTCATCTATATCTTCCTCTGTTTTAAGTTTAACCTTTAGTTCTATTTCATCTTCCAGATATTCAGTAAATGTGCCCCAGTCTGTTTTATGATTATAAAGTGTTGGTATTTGTGCTCTGTGTATAGCCGATACACTAAATGTTGCTATGATTGGGGTGTGGTCAGATACTGAGTCGAGTGATGATTCCACATCAAAATATATATCAGACAGGCCTTTTACAACAAAGAAGTCCACGAGGTCAGGTATTTTGTTAACATCTGTTGGCCAGTAGGTTGGTTTGCCTGTTCCTAATGTTGTGAGTTTTTGTTTGTCGATACTTTTTTTCAGTTAACGCCCCTTTGTAGTGATCAATCTTGATCCCCAGTAGGTGTGCTTACAGTTCCAATCTCCGCCACTAATATATCTGTTCCCCAAACTGTGGAAATAGCGGTCAAACATTTGTTGCTTCAGATTGTGTTTTGGGGGGCAATAGATGGCGCTCACATTAATAGGGCCCATGAGTTCATTAACAGTTATAGTAGTGGCCTGTATCCAGTCTTCTTGGAACTCACTGTGGAGATGGTGTTTGATGTTACTTTTTATAATAACTGCAGACCCACCATGTGATGTGGTATCAGGGTGATTGGTACAATATACACAATAATTGTCCATTTTAAAGTTCTTGCGGTCATTAAGGTGGGTTTCAGATATCAATGCAATATCTACTTTGTTAGCTTTAAGGAGTACTTCCAATTCTTGTTTATTTGGCATCAGTCCATTGATATTCCAGGTTGCGATACGTAAAGAGAGCATTATTGAAGTTTACCGATGAGAGTTACAATGAGGTTCATCATTGTGCTAAGCTGGGACATAAGTTGACCAATCCTTTCAGTTTGTTTTATTAGAAGAGTTTCTAGACTAGATCTATGTTCTGTAGGAATGTTTTCAGTTTCTATTATTTTGTGTGTTCTCTGTGACTCATGGTCAGCGTGGTATCTTGTGTTATTTGTTCTTTGTGACCCTATGTAGCCATCATTATCTTTTTTGTATGATCTCTGAGACTCAGTTTTTGGCAGATACGTTTTCTGTGTCTCTGTGGGGTCTTTTGCTTTTTCAGCTTTGTTGGTAGGTGTGTTTTGAGTTCGGTTTTTTACTGCTTCACTGTATAGTTCAAGGCTTTCCATTACAGTAAGGTGCCGACTTTTTGGTTGTGTGGTACTTGGGTTCTTGACAGGCTCGTTGGATGGAATGACTGTAGTACTTGGCAGACTTATAATCTTGTTGTCATTCTTCCGTACATTCATAGTGGTTGCTTTTAAGTGTGGTATAAGTTTATTTCCTGTTTTCTTTCTTGCTAGGAGTTCTTTGTATACCTGACATCCTTTATAGCTAGCAGGATGACTTCCTGAGCAGAGTGTGCATATCGCTGGAGTGTTTTTATCCACTGTGCATGCGGAAGTATTGTGTGCTCCGGCACACTTTACACACCTGTATGGCCGCATACAATTATTTCTGCTGTGCCCATATTGTTGGCACCTTTTGCATTGTACCACTGATGTATTTTTTATCGGGTCTTCAATTGTTACCTTCTGGTTATAGATTACCCTTATATCTTTAACCAGTTTGTTATTTTCATGAGGTACTATATTTACAAAGAATGTATTTAATGGCTCTTTGGTTCCTTGTTTTCGGGCTGTTACTATTTCTCCTTTTACAATGTTTCCGGTTTTTTGTATTGCTTCTATAATAGCATCTTTAGGTGTACTGAAGTGTAGGTGTTTAATAACAATCCTCATACATTTTTGATCTTTGCGGGTAAAAGTGTGACCTATCAATCCTTTAATTCTTATGTGCTCAATCAGAGTCTTGTATTTGCCAACAGAATCAGATGAAATAATAAGTTGGTTTTTTGATACTACTTTGTAGGTGTAGTCATCTTTTTCCACAACTTCGAAACTTGGGTGAGTTTTGCAAGGTCATCAACACCATAAAGCATTATAGGTGGTGGTTAAGGTGTCTTTTTGGCTGGGACATCTCCCTCCTCTACATCTAATAATGCAAAGCTGTTACTTGTATCAATTTCAATTTCTGGGCTATTGTGTTCGGGGTTGTTTATTCCTCTGTGGTTGTTGACTATTTGTTCCCGTCGCTGTGTTCTTTTTGCTTGGTTACTTCTTGAATCTTTATCATCAGGGGAGCGGTTTCTTTTTTGATTTGGCATTCGTTGCCAGGGTACGCTTGGATTGTAGAGTCTGTTTTGTCTATTTTCTGTTACTTGTAAATTAACAGTAGTGTTTTGGGTCTTATCAGAGGCATCACTAAGAGATGCCGATCGTTGGCGATTGAATAGGCCTGGATGGAAAAGTTGGGTCAACGTTTTCTTTGGTTTGTCCGGTAGTGTTTCCTTGGTAAGCAATCCTTTGCCCCCCCCAGAATACGTGGGGCAGCCCGAGCTATGCTCAGGGAGGGATTCTCCGGCTCCGCCGGTACCCTTCTGGGGTAGATTTTCTTTGAGTCTTGCTTCTTCCATAGTTGGTGTAATTTTTTCGTCAGGGTTGTCTTCCCTTTGCCAGGTAATTCGGTTTTGTGGCGCCGAAGACTCGCCATTGCCCTTCATACTTAGCTACTGTGGTCACGAGGTAGATGTTAGTGTGCGGGGCTCGTTATAGACCACAGCATTGCCCAAGGGAGACGACCCACAGAGATGAAATAGTGTGGGCCCGTCAGTAGATTGCGGCGGCATCCTAAAGATGGCGTGGACGTGTATGAAGGACTTGTCGGTGCGCGCCTGATAGCCTAGCTCCGCACACCTAGGCGTGCGCTACTGGCAAACTTAGCATTTTATAGGTGCGTGTCTCTGGCGGAGACATGCCCCACTAAGACCTACACCGACCCCCCCCTCAAAAATGTGATCATTTATATGATTTTAAAATGCTCAATTGAACAGTGGAACACATCCTAAGGGTGCATTCCGAAATGCGCTGTGAGCAGCTGATTGGGAATGCACCCAATGGTGTTTATGAACGTAGTTTGTAAAAGGATTCTTATTCTCCCGGTCACAAAAATGTCACTCATTAAAAACTCACAAATATAGAGTTTTTAAACAATTTATGTCATACGCTGGAGATGGTCGCCACTATTAAGTTTCTGCTCCCGTTCCAAGAATTCGTAGATCCAGGGCTGCATGAGGAATGCTAACTTCTTGCAAAATGCGGGCATGTTCTAATTCCATCGAGCAGTTAACCCCGAGAGGCGTCATATTGAACCACACTGTTCTGTCAACACACCAGTCTTTTAGGACTGATTTTGGCAAACGCAGACATTGTCATTGCGTCATGTTGCCTGCTGTGCTCCGATTGGTTGAAACTACAGTTTCGACAAATCAGAGCACATCAGGCGATCAGGCGTGGCGAGAATCACACGACAGTTGACAGAATTGTTTCTTAGCAAATTATCAAACATTGCGTCTCTTGAGGCTGTCTACTATGTCTAATTGTAATATTATGTTTGGACGTGCCTCTGACTACTTGGTATCTTTTAAGATCTATACACTGAGTATGTATATATGTGAAGATGCCCATCATGGGGAATAAAGTCGTGAGCGTGTTTGTTTTTCTTTGTTAAGAAAAAAAAATGTGACTGGATAGAGAACTAGTGAGAAGAAAGACTTTAGAAGTTGGCAAGAAAATCGACCTTGTCTCATTCTAGCTGAATTTACCCACCTACTCTACTCATTATCTATGATAATTACTTTGCAGTGTATAATTAGAAAGCTTAATTTTAAAAGCGCTGCTTCCTACTCCCGCTAGTTTGTTAAATCCGTAGATACGATATGATACGGTACCTTGTTAGTTGGTTCGAATAAAAATCATAAATAAGCTTTAAATTAATAAAATTTAGAGCCATGTTGGCGTGTTCTACAAATACGCATAGTAGGTAGATAGGTCCAGTAGGTACTTGTAATTCACTAACTGCGTTATTTCTTTCCAAGATTTTGTAATTGCCCTACGGGATTGCGTTAACTGCTCTGTGTCAATCGATTCAGGCTGGAAATAGACTGACACATACGTGAAACCTTCCGATAATCAAGAAAATGATTTTATCTCATACTGCCCATGTTTTCGCCCGCGTGTTCCCGGATAAAAAAAAGCCGATGACAAGTAGTACCTACCTTTAGGGCAGCGCTCGGAAGAAACGCATTCGCTCGATCGGTTTTCTACGACTTACGTTGAAAATTGGTCCTCACGAAGATACCTTTTATTTTAACGGGATAATAATATACAGCCTATTTCCACTTTTTTTCCTGAAGGTCCATTCTTAATATTATGATCAGATCTATCATAATAAATAATATCATATAAGTATCATAATTCAATCATAATATTTCATATTTATTTTTTATTGCTGTCATGTACACAGTTTAGTATAGGTGTTTAAACAATAAATAATTTAGGTTAAAAATATTGGGTCTGGGTATTTTATATGTATGTTATGTATATACTAGCTTCTGCCCACGGCTTCGCCCGCGTGGTAACCGTATAAAAAGTAGCCTATGTGTTATTGTGATGTATAAGCTATATTACTGTAAAGTGTCATCAAAATCCGTTTAGTAGTTTTTGCGTGAAAGAGTTATTCCTCAAAAATTTTCGTATTACAGTAGGAATTACAAAAAAGGTAAAACTCGTACGTACATACATAATATACCTAAAAAACACAAAAAGTATATAAGTAGTATATTAATCATATAGTTCCCATAATACAAGCTCTGCCCAGTTTGGGGCTAAATGATTCTGTGTGAAAAATTACCTGCATTACCTATTATTTTTAAATATTGGTAAAAGAATTTTTGAAATCTGATAAGTAGTTTTCCATCCAAATCTCACAAACTTTATTTCGTTTTAATATTAGTATAGACAAACCGCTTCAGTGTATACTAATATAAAAACAAGCTAAAGTTTGTGAGTTTAGGTGCGTTTAGTGCTCGTGGTCAATGTAGTATTGTACTTTTTATTGCATCTACTGATAATCTGAAACTGCAGTCGTTAATCTTGACCATATAGAATAAATAGCAATTAGCTAACCTCAGTGCAGCGTGAACTTAGAGAAATTATAGTCCTTTGTGCATCGCAGACAGATAAAACAATTTACGACAAAGGAAACCGCAGTGTTACCAAGAGATTTAGCAGTTCAGCGGTTTGGTACCCGAAGTCATTGTGCACAGTGGAATTCTGCTAAAGACATAAACACATACACATATACATAATACAATGGCCTAGATTCTGTAGTTCACTAACGAAACTAAATTTAAACTGTCGCTCTCTTTTACTGATAGTGCAAGTAAGAAAGAGATAGCTACAATTTTAGTGCTCCTTTGGGCACGGATTAATAAACGCGCGTGTTTCAAATATAAGTTAATATCCTGCTTGAATTACCTATGCGCTGAAAAATAAGTCAAATTTTGAATATCCTAAAATTATGAATCTCGTGTTACGAAATGCTTTAACCACTCGCCCACAGGGTCCGTGCCACATCCTAGTTGACTTTCGGATGTTCCGGTTTGAAACTCCCTCCCGAGGAAGGGTTTGATTCCCTCTAATTATGAAGCCTCATGATTTTAGGATTATGAAGATTTCCCAGCCACCTTAAAAGCCAAATTAACGCCCGCTCCTTAAGCACTCCACTTACAGTCTTGCCATGTGATTTTGATCCTCATATTCGTGTTATTTTCCAGGTATAGCGGCTTACGGAATCGCAGTGGGATTCGGATTATGGCTTGAACTGAAGCCTCTTTCATGAAGGAACACTGCAATCCAGTCGCATTAATAAACAGTACACTTGTAAAATATTTACAATGCTCTTTAGCATAGTTCTTTTATATTGTATTTTTTTTTAAGGATTTGCCCATGTTTTGGCTACCGTAGTACTTGCATGAAACGACTGTCTTGTCTATGTATTATCCCAAAAATAAAACTGCATGCTCTACAAGTCTATATTATCAAAATATTTTCCTAGTAGGTCGTAAGAATAATATAACACCCTAACATAAGTTTAGATCGTTTTCATCCAAAACCAGATAGCCAGATAGCCTGTTAAGGTAACTATTTGGACCGTAATGATGTAAGGAGACCTCTAAAGCTTTTCCAGTTTTTTACTAACAATATAAGAATCGTTCCTGAAAACGTAACCTTTCTTGCTAAAACAAGGTATGCCTCTTCACACTATATACTATCTTACGAATAATATCTACTAATATTATTTTTGACGACACTGTGGCGCAGTGGGCGAAGGCCGAATTATTCCCATCTGTCACCCAGCTCTGTCCCCCTAGGGTGACAGACCTAGGGTGACAAAAAAGTTCGATCTGTCCCCTTTTTACCAACGGGGGACAGATAGAACTTTTGGTAATTGAAAAAGTTCTATCTGTCCCCTCGTCAGTAACAGGGGGACAGACAGAACTATTTTATTCCTACCTGTCCTCTGCCTGAGACGCAGAAAATTGCGGGTTCAATGCCGCGGGTTCAGTTCCTGCAGCGGGACAAATGTTTGTATGTATAATAGGCGTCTGGGTGTTTTTATGTATAATATGTATGTAATTACAAAAAAAAAGTATATATGTAGTATATCAGTCATGTAGTTCCCATAATACAAGCTCTGCTTAGTTTGGGGTTATATGATGATGTGTGGAAAATGTCCAGCAATTGTCCATTGTCAAAGTTTGGATGTAAAGATGTTTAAATCTTTCTAATCTCTGTAACGGCTGGACCGATTTGGATGATGAAATAATAACAATCTAGTTCATGCCCTAAAATTCGAATAACACGTATGCTACCTATTATCAGCAGCTCAAAATGAAGTACATACTTAGTTTGTCTGTTTTTCGTTTCGCTTAGTTATTATATGTTAAGTATCTGTTTTGTGTTTATTATTATTTTTGTTTAACTTTTGTGTTGTTTAGGGAATAATATATAGATTTTCTTTCTTTCTTTTATCCGGGTACCTTGCGGGCGAGGTCATGTGTTAGTACATTACAATTTATTTAGCTATATAGTTGGTTGTGATTTTCCAATTCAGTGCTAGGTCGGACATAGTTGAAATTAGATCGTTAATTTAAAAAAAAAATATATACTACCACGTATATATTTTTTAAATTAACTTGAGTAGACGAACTATAAGTACTAAGTTTACTTTAACAAATTTGTTTTGCCAATTTGGCGTAAATTCTAATTGGCTGACTTCGCATTCAATTGTTTTCGGATGAATACTTCAATAGAGTACGTCTACTTAAATAAATAATAGAACATCTATGACACAAAGCAATATTTTTTATTTTTCAAGGTTTTTTGTCCCATAACTTAGCGTTAAGACTATTTTTTGCCTCCAAAATGATCGTGTCATTAGATTCCACTTGTACAAGTAGCAATCGCTTCCGATGACTGTTCACCACCAAAATGAAGTAGATTGTTACTGAAAAAAAAAACTTAAAAATACATATTTAAATATCCAACATCCACTATTTGTTATAATTAAATAAGTATTAAAAATATCTGTTTTAAGCAAAACAAACTTAACGTACTAACAGGGGGAGCCACGTCATGTTGATAAATTTTGTCATAGGCCTTCAGATACCAATAAAAACGATAGGATAGTATAGATTAAAGTAGGAATATTTTGAGATCCATTTTAAAATAATCAGCATCATCCACAGTTTTATGTCGCCCACAGCTGAGTATAGGCCTAACTCAGTTTTTACCATTCACCAATTCACTGCGCTAGTCTAAACTATCCACCATCCGTGATGTTCTACGTTATTATAAATACTTCTTGGCTACCATTCAGTCGTTGCCCTAAAGTCATCACATCTTGCAATGTGTCCCACCCAACTTCAATTCAGTTTTCATAAATTATAAAGAAATAAAATAAAGCCTTTACTCGCTGACTGTTACATACACGAAGTGATTTATCTATGCTTACATACGAATTATATTTTTATTATATGTTTTATATTAAGATATTGTGACACCAGTATTCTCGCAGTCAGGTTGTCCTTTAACATAGGCCTCCACCATTTTGTGCCATTTCACTCGGTCTAAACTTATTATTTGTCATCCCTTGGTTAAATCATCCCCTCATCGTATTACAGGTTCGTCTCTTCTGCGCTTTCCATCTCGTGGGTACCAGACAGTTGCATCATATGCCCATTTATTTTTCATTGACCTCATTGTATGGCCTGTCCTACTCCATTTTAGTTTGCGTGTTTTCATAAATTAATTATTGGCAAAGAAAGCGATAGCCAATGGCCTGGATTCTGTAGTTCACTAACTATATTGAATTTAAACTGTCGCTCTCTTTTACTGATAGTGCAAGCAAGAAAGAGATCAAATCAGTTTACATGCTGCTTTTATTTGTGTTTAAGTCAGCATGTTTTGAAATTACGACTAAATTTGTATGGAAAACTTAAATCTGACTAATTTGATAGCACTAAAATTGTAGCTATCTATTTCTTGCTTGCACTATCAGTAAAAGAGAGCGACAGTTTAAATTTAGTTTAGTTAGTGTAGTACAGAATCGAGGCCAATATAATACGACTCTCTGACTCTATTGGTACATCTATTTAATTGCTACTATTGATGAGTCTTGCTCAGTCTCAATGGAGCATGTAGTAAGAAATGATCTAAAATCTATTCAACTATTTTTTTCATAAAAGAATAAGATAATATTTTCAACCTAATGTACCTACTCTAGAAAAAAAGAACTGACTCTTTATTGCGACAGAACAAAGAGATGGTTTCTCATATCTTCAAAGAGTCGAATCGCAACTGAAATCTGAACCAGCAAGTATCAAAGGGGGGTTTAATTTAAACTCTTTAGAAAATTACCTACCTCTAAAGTAAATCTCAAAAGCTTTTTAACTTAGTTTGTGTATTCAAGTAGGTACGTAAAGTCTGGTGCCAAGATTAACTTTCCTTAGCTCTTGTCACAAATTTATGAATTCGGTATCCCACTGTTGCGTAGTTAAGGTCAGTTTAGGTCTTCAATTTGTGGACCACTTATGTTGAGTGAAAATTTAAAACTCTAACGACCAAATACTGATTACTACTTAAAAATCATGCGTATTTTTAAGCGAAAGAAAGAGATGGCGCTTTATGCAATTTATAAACCTGTCATTTATCGTCCTAAAGTCATTCAAAGTAAAGAAGCTTCGCAGTACTCGGTGATAAGGCTCATTATTTAGAACTCTAATCTCAAATGGAACCTAGACTCATTCACAGATTTTTGATACTGCTGCATGATAACCTGTCAAAAACTGCACGCTTGAGAAATGCTCATCTTGATATTTGTTTTGATATACGGGCCTAACGCCTCAAAATAGGTCAGTCCATAAGTATACAAAAAAAATGCAAACAGCCGACAAATATATGATCTTGACTGCACCTAAACTGGGTTACCTTCACCGATAGTACGTGAAAATTTTCTTGTATGGCCATATGAATGTCAGAGGGTTACCCGGGAGCAAAGACATATACTCACGAATGTACCAGAGCATCCCAAATATGACAATGAAGACCCGGTTGCGCTGTTTCCTAGACGTGAAGACGAGTGCCAGAAGTATCATCATCATCAGCATCAACACCACGAATATCACTGCGTACCACACCCAAATGGCGCACAGGAGCGCATCGTCCTAAACAAAAATCAATATGAAATGTTTTATTTTCTCTAGCGTACCGTCTAAGGCACAGGTTTTTAGACTTATTTTCCCACCGCCCTCTTTGAGAATAAAAAAAATCCTATCGCTCCTAAAGTTTTTAAACATAGCAACTTATGCTTTCCCCTCAATCCCCCCAATATCTTCTAGAGCTTTCTACCGCCCCCTGAAGGCCTCCAGCGCACACAAGGGGGCGTTATCGCCCACTTTGAGAAACAGTGTTCTAAGGTATTAGGGCAGACATTATGTCTATATAGGAGAGGTGAAATTGAAATGTCGAAAAATATTTATGAAAGCAAAACATCACCAGGAGTAAATCTATTTATCTACTATCTAAAATTCCTAACTTTTATATTTTATTTGAATTGTAGCAAAGTTTACCGCATGTAGTATCAGCCCGGAAGTGGATCGGCACCGTCTCGACTCGAGCCGTTCAGTATCCTTTGTATGAAACTACAAACCGCAACGTACACTACATTAACATCGTAACGGCATCGTCTCGTCAACCTAATGAACGACTAGCGGTGAGTAGTTTAAACACAGTAGACGTGTTTACGTCTCACTGCCTACAAGGTAATTTCATTGAATAATTTCATAATAAATAGCCGTAAACGAGCTATCACGAGCTGTCACCCAGACGTCTCCGCGGTCCCCCAGACCAGGGGCCTAACCATGAAGTCTTATAGCGATTCAATTCAGGCAAAGATGTCAAATCCCGCTATGCGAATGACAAAGCTTTAGCTACGCGTCCAGCATAGCGTCCTCAATCGCAAAGCGGAAAGGGACATCTTTGCCTGAACTGAATCGCTATAAGACTTCATGGTTAGGCCCCTGGTACTTATATTATATCTGTGCCCAGACATAGCCGCACTGATACCGCGGAGGTGCTGATCCATTGCCACTTGTGTGCTTACGTCGTGTTGTCTGCTGGTCGACGACGAAGCATTGCGGAGGCGATGTAGATACGGTGCCGGGCTGATATGTGTAAGATAACCTTAATTAAACAAAAATACAAAAAAATATAGAGCGCCTACCTTGGCAAGTCCGCAGAACAAAACAACACTCGCAGCAAAAAATAAAGCGACTAGAATCCATATTGTCACGAGCAAATAACTCAATGGCACGAAGAATGAACAGCCATAGGCCATCGGATGGATCTAAAATTAATAAAAAGTTATACAAGTATAAATTTAAACTGAAGGCCCCAGACAAATGAATCAAAGGAAAATGATCATTATGAGAAGGGAAATTATCAAAAAGAAAAATCATTTTGATTTCACTGATTGACCATCCTCCGCATAAAATATCTCCAAATCGGAGAGAGGTACATCTCTCCGCAACTGTTCAGGATACTGTTGTGACTGCCCCGAACTCCACTAATCATAGATGCGGACTTTGATAACTTTATGACTGCTTACATTCTAGCGCACACATTCCCTTCCGAAAAGGTTTATGTTCATACCTTTTCTTGTGCTTATGTATGCCATATTTATGTACGATACAAAAATCGCTGCGATAATCGATCGTCTCTTCAACGATAAATCGTAAAACAAACTATACAAAATCTGTACCTATCGATTTTCCACACGTTACGATTTATCGGTGCAGTTCGAGTAGTGCCTACCGACTCGTAGCGTATGTCAACTATGTGCCGGTTTTTTATCGCAGCGACTTTTCGCAGTATGTGTGGCAATTCTATATGCTAGTTTTCATTTCATGATCTGAGTTGGATATAACGTGTTATTCATAGAGGGATGGCGTTTGCTAGTAATTTCTCAGTATTATTTTAGCTTGTCTAAGCATAATGTACTCAGGTATCAAATTCAATTAGCAATCTCATAGCGATATCCGCGTATCTACCCCGGATGCTGCATTGAAGAGGGTGCTTAGTTTACGAGATAAGGGTCTGTATACACAACCTAAGGGAATGCGTAATTATACGTATGCAGTACATACCTAATACCCTAACCAAATGATATACCATGATAATGTATGAAATTATTAAATAGGAACCTGTCTGGTAAGATGAGTCGGTATGGTCATAAAGACACACCAAAATAGCGAATACTTATAACTCAAAATAGAGGGTAACTATGTATAAAAAATGTTTACATATTGACGTTCAAATTAATATCAATATTATGCAATATTGAATGAATATCTTGGAAACAAGCTTCTGCAAGTTAAACTTTCGTATGCTTTCGTATGTAGAACGATACATTTTATAAATATTAAGTCACACGTTTGTGTAAATCATACGTATTTTTAACATACGTTGATTTACCAGACGTGTTGATTTACCGATATTTCTGGAAAAAAGTACTGGTACCTCATCCAGATTTCACGTCCCTACTTTTTTTTTTCTTTTCTTAGTTTTCAAACTATCAATAGCTTTTCATGCTCATCCTACTACTATTATAAACACGAAAGTTTGTGAGGATGGATGTACAGTAATATAGCTTATACATCAGAATAACACATAGCCTACTTTTATCCGGGTACCACGCGGGCGAATGCAAACCCCAGTCCGCTGCAGTGAATGTAGAGCTGGATATGATCCAGGGCCTAGTTAAGGGCTTTTATTAAAAAAAAATAAAGAAGATTACATAAGTTATCTATGGGTTCTTATACTTACTATGCCTATAGCTGCTATTATCATTGATCCTGTTTTCAAATCCACTCCAAAGAACGAGTCTACGGTGGGTAAGTCGTCCAAAGCAGTCATTTCTGTAGAATTTTAATCTCTACGCTTCTAATAGAATATAAAAAAGGCACAAAATGGTTGTTCTTAGTGTTTTTGTATCCATCAGTTTAGGACCAATGAGCATACAATTTGGGACTAAGAGTAAAAAGAAATATGAGAAAAATATGTAAACCAAAAGGAATGCTCCTGTGGCATTGATGGAAGATTTTCGAGGAACTGTCAGTTGAATCTGGCAAATGTCCTTCACAACGTTAATAAAAAAATAAAAATAAAGAGGTAGTATGTAATCCTTTGTCGATCTTAGTGGCGCGGCGGACGAGTAGTCGGTTGGACGCAAAAGGTTCGCGTTCGATTCCCACTGCGGGACAATGTTTGCATGTTCTGCAGATATTAAAATACAAACACCCAGACCCGAGACCTGCAGACATAATGCACATTTTCGCAACGTACGAAAACTGTTTTTTTTTTACTTTTTTGAACGTCTTTTTTGTAATCCACATGTCTAATTACGTAATAGTTCTGGGTAATCTTGAATTTAATTTAAAAGTACCTACTACTGCTATAATTTTGCTCTCCATCGAAATTCTGCACCATCCTATTATCCACCAATGGATTTTCACAATGGAAAAACATGTTTTCGAGGTCACAACGGGAAAAAAATTAAAATAAATAAATGTTTCAAACTTGATATATTCGTATGAAAAAGTGCATTAACGCTAACGGATTTTCCGTAAGCGTTATTTTGAATATTTTCAATAAATTTTTGGCCATTCATATATTTTTTTATCTTCATTCCGGATTTTTTTAGCGCGTCCTTCGTATATATATAATACTAGCTTCTGCCCTCGGCTTTGCCCGCATGGTACCAAGATAAAAAGTAGCCTATGTGTTACTTATTACTGTAAATTTTGATCAAAATCCTTTTAATAGTTTATGCGTGAAAGAGTAACAAACATCCATCCTCACGAACTTTCGCGTTTATACTTAACTAGCTTACGGCTTCGCCCGCGTAGTACCCGGATAAAAAGTAGCCTATGTGTTTTTCTGATGTATAAGCTATATTACTGTAAAGTTTGATTAAAATCCCTTCAGTAGTTTTTGCGTGAAAGAGTAACAAACATCCTCACAAACTTTTTAAATATTAGTAGAAAGGATAGGATAGGATAAGACTAGTAGGATAATAGTAGGATGATGAAATTATAACACTCGTAACTAATAAAAAAAAATTAAAAAAAACATTCCGCACATTTTTTACACAGCATCATCTAGCCCCAAACTAAGCAGAGCTTATATTATAGGAACTTCATGACTGATATACTAAGTACTTATATACTTTTTAGAAAATACTTAGGTACATATTATGCATAGAAAAACACCCAGCCCCGAGACAAATATTTGCAGATCTTACAAACATTTGTCCCGTGGCAGGAATCCAACCCGCAACCTTCTGCGGCTCAGGCGGACCTTCGCCCACTGCGCCACAGAGGTCGTCAATTACGTTATGGTACGAGCTGAGCTACTCTGCATGAAACAAAATAACCTTTGTTAAACAACATTGTTACATTATTAATCAAAAGTCATTAATTAAAAATCTTGTTATAATTTTCCTATCAGCTTTAATGACGGTAGAATTCTTTCTATAAGCTTATCCACCTCAGTTTTATGAAAAGATCCTGTTAATTATTCAATTATTATTTAACAAAACACGTTTATGATAAACCCATGCCACAGATAACTAATAGCAAACCTGACCTTGGAAAGCTTACAGGAAATTATTATAAAATGAAGTACATAGGTTCAGATGCGTGTTGGTCAGGCAGCCTTATTGTCTAAAATCATGTCATCTATGCAACTTCAAATTTATTAATAGCTTTTATCCGTTGCATTCATAACTTAAGAGCAAGCTCTTTAGTGTTTAAAATAGTCAATGTGGGGTACATTTTTTCTATAGTCAATATAGTCAAATTGTTTTACATCTTTACTCACGAGAACTACGTAGTGGTTAGTTCTTTGCAGTGCAGTTGCTACCGTCGCGTCGGTTGTAACACAGTTGTGTGTACGAATGAAATCCAGTTCTATCACATCAAATAAAAAAAACTGTTTATCGGGTAGACAGTAGCAGGGACGCAACCGCAGTGGAGTACGTGAAACGTCACGACATATGCACTACCGAGTAATGGCTCTTATCTTCTAAATAATGGTAATAAAAAAAAGTCGGTAGGTGCCATAATTCCAAAGTAATAAGCGATATTATCACATATTTACATATAACATATTACTAATAATAGACGGAATGCTAAAGTTTGCCCTCAACCAACAACCCTAAAATTTGCCTTTGCGAACAAATTCTATCTATTTCTTGGTCCGTTCCTATACAACAGACTAAATTCAGTGTCTAACTAGAGGTATAATAATCGTAAGAAATCTATTAAATTTACACTTCAAAGTCTTTCTACTTCACTTCAAAGTCTTTCTTCAAAGTCTTTCTTCAGTTCTACGATGATACAGAGAGGTTATTAGAAATTACCAAGTAAATTATTATTTTATAAATTAAGATAACCTTGTTAAATAGTGATTAATCGGGTTTTTCTTATTGTAAGTTAAGTAACTTAATATTTACATGTACTGTTTGTAACATAAACAACATTGTTAAACTCATGCCTTTATCGTAATAGTAAGTGATTATTTTATTTAATAATTAGCTCTATTGTCGCCTGAAACACAGCATTACCTAGTTCAGGCAAAAAATATTATACTTAGCTATATTTATTTATTTAGTGCACTTATGTTTTTGTATAATTACGAGTTTCTTTGAATAAAATTTAATGTAATTTTATATTTCGGTACATAATGGTTTTTGCAAGTGATCCCCTATTCATCGAAATGAAAGACGATTCACGATAAAACTATGCTGGCTATATAAAAACCCCTCGATCGCTTACCGATACTCATTCATGATTTCATGAATATTATAATGAGACAAGATCAGTCTGGTTTATCCGACTGTATTCATATTTATGTTTATGATTAGTGCATAAAATAAATTGTAACTCGTGCAGGGTTAGTTCCTCTTCCTCCTCTAGTACCTTTGAGTTAGTCCCTCTATGCCTTTGAGTTTACATTCTTCCGGCTGTTTAGCCCAAAGAGGTTGCAAACTAAAAAATCAAAATCCGAAGTTTATAGTTAAAACTCCCTCTGAGTTTAAACTAAAAACTTCAGAGTTGAGTTGAGTACTGTGGATGTAAACGCATCTATTCAGTCTATCTATGTACAATTAGTTCCTCTATGGTTACTGACGAGCCACAAGCCGCGGGACGGCCGGACATTGGTTGCATAATCGTACTAATTCGGAAATACAAATTTTGCCGAAGCATCTGATTTTAATCGTAGTACTGTATGTGGGACCTTTAATGTAGGTAGGTGACGCCATAGGTTCCTTTTTAATCAACTAACGACCTTTAAACGTTTAAACTAAAGCTGAACTGAACTGAAATTCAGTTGAAGCACTCTACTATCTTTGTTTTTTGACAGATATTTCATATGATGCTTCACCAAGTATTTTTTATTTTTGTGCAAAAGCTTCGTAGCTTTTAATTCCAGCCTAGTATTTTTCTTTTGTAAATTTTACGTTAGATACTATAAAAAACACATTTTAATCAATGAAGACTTTATTTAATCAAACACTTAATCTGGACAATAACTACCTACAAATAAGTTTACAAAATAATTATATTACTTAACGATTTTGGGACAAATCACCTATTTTTCAGGACAAACACAGATTGATGAGTATGCCTTATTTAATAATCTATAAATTAGATAGGTACTTAGTAACTGAACGATTGTTCAGAAATTAGTAATCAGAACTGAATTCAATTAAATAAATCACTTAACAATAATTATCTTATACTCAATTCGTATCCATCTAACTACTTAAATGATAAACCAAGTACACAATACAATTAGAAAATACATATGAAAAATATGGTATCCTTGTTGAGTTCCTTACATACTTATCGTATGTAATAAGTACATAGTATTAAATTATAGGTACGTATAAAATTAGAATTTTTGGCTTGATTCGAAAACGATGATGATATCATAAATGACTATATTTTATAATAAATTTAAAATTGAATCTATTCCTAAAAATGTTATTGTCCATAACCTAGTAAATTTCGTAACTTCTAATGGACAAATTTTAATTAATTTACCTACCGTAATTATCGTTTGAAATTACATTGAACATTTAAATAAGTAATTGTTTGTAAGGGGTTTGAAACTCCAAGTATGGGACGCTGGCATAGCATGTAATTATGTACCTTTAATCGTCTCGGTAACGTATCACTTTAGGACATTTTTACGTTTTTTTGTGTGTGTTATTTATCCAAATAATTTACCTAGGTTTTCTTGTGCATCAAAAGTTTTTAGAAAAATCATGCGGCAGCATACTACTATGCCAAATAGTTCAAACCCCTGATATTAAAAACAGTTGTGATTTATTTCTACCTCTATATAAAAAGCATATTATAAAATATACACTGAAACCTTCTTCAACGCTAGGTGGACGATTTCAATTCTTTGATTCGATGAGGGCTCTTTTCATCGAACAAAAGAATACCCTTTGTATCGGACCAATCGTACACCTGGTGTGTACAAGGTACATTTAATTTACAATCTTTTTTAAAATGATATGTGATCTATTCGTTCATACATAAAATATTCCTAACTAACTGACATTTGCATTGGACATGAAAAAACCTTTTGCATTTATTTCTATGAATAGGTTTCTTACATAAATAATATACCTACATTCAAATATAATATAGTTATTTTTTTTATTTTTTTTTAACTGCAATATACCTTGTTATACACCTTCTGCAGTCATAGCCATTATGTAGTAGGCGTCTTAGGAATAAAAGCAAAACGTTTAAGCAGCAGATATTGCGACAAGTCAGATTCACTCACCAATCTCCAGAAACAAGCAGCCATTCAAGTATAATAATTGTTTTAGAATAAAGTTCTAAAAGATACAGTTATTGTTGGTCGAGGGGATCAAATATATGTAGATGAAAGGTAATCTGAGAAACTCTTTCCTCGGGGGTGTCGGGGCGGGTGCTTCGAGTAAATTGAGCTTAAAAAACTAGAGAAACAAGGAATTTTCACAAACATAATAATTTGATTTTATCTAAGTTACTGGTTTTCATAGAACACATATAAAAGGGTAGATATCTACTCTCACTTTTCATTTTGATATTAAAAACATCAAAACTATTACTAGAGCATTAAATTACTAATTACATCTGAAACCATATTGAATCTGTAGACCTAATTCGCTTATCCGCTGTTGGAGCTGCTAGTTTTTTATTATAAAAAACTTTTTTTAAATATTTATTATAATATTAGTGTAACAGGTAATAAATAATATAAGATGATAAATACCTCTATTTCACTTTAGTATATTACATTAAAAATATACATAATATTTCATTGTGTTTACTTAACGATAAGAATATCCAATATTTTTTAAGCAACTTACCGAACTCTTAAAAATATTGTTTTTCCATATAATATTTGTTCTTTTTCTTTTTCACGAATTAAATGCGATTCGTACTTATATCATGATTTTTATCGTATGGATAAATATATAATTATTAAAAAGTGAGCTAATGAACTTTTATATTGTACTTATATAAAATTCACCAATTGCTGATCTGATTAGTCAGTCAAAGTTGATGTTGAATCAGGATAGTAAATCGTCAAAACTCCTAAGACGAAGGTGGATCGAAGGGAATCCCTACAAATGCAATATTTCATTTTGTTTTCTTAATTTTTATCTTGGCACACAAGCTATATCACAGATCTTTGACTAAATCCAACGTTTAATACACACTCCGACAGCACCTCTCTACCCTTTCGATGTGGGGCCGATCTTTTCCCAATACCTATCTGTTGTAGGGACCTTTGTCATCGTATACCTTTAATATTAATAATTTGACATTGTTCCCTCGAGACAGTCCAAAAATATTAAACTACAAATTCTCATCATTAATTTGCATTTTACGATCACATAAATAGCTTTTGAAACTTTCCTGCGTGTCGTATTCAAAAAGCTTGCCAAAAGTGTCCTTGAAAAATCCTTTCGGTTGAATTCCATTTTCCAATTTAGTCTCCACGGAGAGTTTTCTCCTTTTACCCTCGCAAGGATTTTGGCCAAAGTCGAGCGAGCAACTTTGCCGTATCATCTTTGGGTTTCTATTTAAATAATAATTTTCAATGTTATCGAAATTTTCAGTATCCGTTTCATCTGTGGGATGCGTTTCGTATGCCACATTACCGTAAACGTTTTCTTCGATGTCTTTTCTATTTTTGGTGAAAAGTAATCTTCCAGAGTCTACGTAAGTGAGCACGGGTGATCCATCCTTGACTACTTTACAGAATTCTCCGAATAACTCCATTTTCTTTTGACTGCTTGATTCGTCATCATAGAAAATTTCACTTGATCTCTCAACGTCTGATATGGACTTGTTCTCCTGTATAGTTCCCAGTTCCGGGTTCCTGGTGACAGTCCTTTGTATTTCGTAGTTACTGGCTTCGGACGCGTCATTAATGAAGACCTTCTTGTCCTTGATCATCGGGAACTGGTTGCTTACCTCGGGCGAGGGCAGCCGGGTGCTGTTGAGACTAGAGAGTTTGTGAGCTGGAGACATTAGCGTGTTGTTGTACTTTTCTGCGTGAGAGTCCTGTTCTTTGGTGTGGATGCCGAAGATGCGTTTGATTGACTGGCGAAACTGTGACAAAAATTTGTTAGCTTTGGATTAGGTAGCTACAAGTTTTTCGCGTTTTTTTTTATATTTAGGTGCATTTCTGACTGAATTAACCATCGACTCACCTGCGTGTTCATCCCTACGTAGATAAGCGGATCGTAGCATATTGAGCTCTTTGCGACCAGAGCGGGAATAACACCAGCGCCAGGAGATACCTGAATAATAAGAATAAAGCTTCATCACCAATAAGTTGCACATTTATGGAATAAAAACAGATCTTTCTATTGAATATTTTCTTTGTGTGCATGCGCAATATTATCGAGATCATTCAAACTGAAGTATGAAGGTAAGAAGCTGAAAAGGAAGTACCTACGCATAATGCTAGTGAATATATTTATTATCATCATTTGAATTTCAAATATTTAGACGTAAATTATACATTAAAACTGATCGAGAAACAAACATACTAAAAAAAAAACTGTTTAGAGACTATAAGTAAAATTTACATAAGTTCATGGACGAGAAAACGTCTTTTATAGAAAATTTTGGCTCCTGAGCACTGCTGGTGATAAAAAGCATATGCAAAGGAAGAGCCGTAATATTGGAACTTCTTACAAAATTGTACCATTAAAAATAACGGCTTACAATCGTTTTATGTTTTACAACCGGCTTCGAATACGCTCGACCTTCGTTTTGACAAAGTTTCAGGGGATCAAACCGTGCTTTACATTATTAACCTATAACGTAGAGCACAGTCATGTAACTCGTAAGATATTTTGCCACTGTAGCTATATCAGAACTATGTTATGTTTTACAAAATGTAAAAACTCCAACGTATATTCCATAACTCATTGTAATGCAGTGTCCTTTTGTTACACCCTTCGTTAGACAACGAAAAACCTATGTAAGGACCACTTTTGAAGTCATGCAAAAACCGTAACGTACATATATACACACAGGTTATCGGGTGGCATTTAATCATCTAAAAACAATCATTTGCCCTAAGCTTTTTAGATAAACATCTGAAGGTACCTATAATCGCTCGCTACTTCATATAACTGATCTAGCTGCTATTTCAATAATTATTTTACGAGTGTTGTTTTGTCGTTGTTGTTACAAATAATATTTTTTATAGTTGAATTTGGTTTTATTTAATTCTTTGACATACTTGTGATTAATTATGTATTTTATAAATTGATTATTATGAAGCTATATCTGTATTTTGTTAAAATGACTTATCTAAGAACATGAACGTATTTTAATTGTTGTAATATTTTATTTTTCTCTGACATTTTTTATTTTATTTTGTAATGCATGAAATTTAATATATCAATTTAATTTAATTTAAAAATCTTCTGAGTAGGTAGGTGCCTAATATTTGCACGACAAATTTAGTCGAATACAGTGATACTTAATAACGTAGCATAAGAACCAATGTATCTTTATTCAAGGAAATAAAGTTTTTATTCAATCATTCATTCATTCATGTAATTTGTCAAAAGATGAATAAATACCTAAATTGAAATTGAAATATAACATTCTGTTACAAATTATTTCTAAAAATAAGCAGCTGAAAATTATAGATTACTTTTTTAACTAGTAGACCAGTCAGTCTCGGTTCAACTTCGAAAAAGTCAAAAGTCTCCATCACTCGGCCTAATTCATTATCTATTGAAAAAATTATATGAGTATGATATCAGTCATGTAACACAAGCTCTGCTTAGTTTGTGGCTAGATGGTGTCAAAAATGACCATTATTATTATTTTGAATGTGTAAAAAATAATTAAATTATCCATTTCTTATTTCAAAATGAGCTTCATTTCCATAAACACCATCCCCAAATCAGTCAAACCTGAAACCTATTTACGATTTTTTGAATATAAAAACGTGTTCGCCATCTTTGATTTCAAACTAGATGTCAAAAATGTGAAAATGATAACGGCTACAAAAATATATTCCCATCCTCACAATCTTTCGCGTTTATGATATTAGTAGGATTAATTTACTTATTTTTCAATGTATTTCCTTTAGATTGAAAATATAAAAGACTGGGAATATATTGTGCCTATAACAAAACTTAGAAATTAGGAAGGTGATTTGGTGGGTACTTTAATTCTAGCAGTAATAATCCCGTAAAACTCTGTAGCTGTCAGAAAACCTGTCCCCTAAAAACTTTTGATAAAGGTAGAATTAAGTATTTACTTCATAAAATATGAACATCAAACGACGAAATGCCCTTTGGCAGTTTTATCAATTCAAAGAATAACAGAGTTTTTTGTAATATGATCTTTTTATATATAATTTTTGCTTACAAAAATATATGCGTTTGCCATAAGATGTTGTTTGTTTGTTTGTCTGTTACCATTTATCTCTGAAACGGCCAATAAGATTGTAATACGTTTTTTTTAATCGATTTGTATGTCTTCAAGGATGGTTTTTAGATGACCACAAGTCACCAGGGACACTATAATCGATACTGAAAATGAAGTTTTAAGATTTTGTTCAAATTAATTTGTACGAGTATTTGAAGGCGTGTGCGTTAATTGTAGACATTCTGTTTTACATCAGCGTACAGGAAAAAGATAGATATTACGACTTCAAAAATAACACTGATAGTAATGAGTGGTGTTTATTTAAATGACTACAAACACAGCATGTGAGAGAAACTTGAGACGTTTGGACTCAAACACAGAACGAATAAAGACGGTACTTATAATTTAAGGGTATGGATGCCGGTGAACGCTTGGCAGCTGTCACGTGATATTTCCACAGCTAATGCCATTTTCATACATTTCAATCTTTCGTGAACGCCAACAGAAAGTTATATTTGTCTAGAGTTCAATGTATTGTTTAGCAAACTATAGGCTCTAAATGAATACGGGAAGAGTCAGAAGCACATTCGAGTACCATGAACTTGCAAAACAAATTACGGTCTATTTTGGTACATAAGGTTGCCTTCGAGGAAAATGGAATATAATTTTCCCGAGAGTTTCCCTATTGTCCCTACTGTAACGTTACGTAGAGGTATGTATACATACGCAGAAGTTTCATCACAGGTACATTTATCTGACGGTAAATTCAAATCTACACTCAGTTATGACTGAGTGTAGATTTGAATTTACCGTTGCTTTTGGTCTTTGTTAATACGTTTTCATAATCAAAGTCAAATTAAGTCTATGATTATTAATTGGAATTACAAGGATAATTTTGAATCGTCGTCACATGAACTAAGTTCATTAATGACTCACTCAACATACACTCATCGGACACCTTCACACACTTCACACACACTGCACATCACATCAGATCAAATGTTTAAAAAATTCATCGCCTTGCAAAATAACTGTTAAAATAGACCTAAGCAAGAGCAAAATTTCCTATGACAAGTTACTTATCCTTGTTAAAATTTGTATCTTTTGGAAACTCAATAAAAACATTTTTATATGTATTTGTATTGTATTTGACTCATTATTCATACAAACGCGGGAGTACGTACTTCTGGCCTATATAACCACTGGGCCACTTCCCGCAACCTGGTGCCATGTTATGCCATCATCATCATCAACAACACTCTGATGAAGTCCACACAGGCCACCCCAAAAGCCCCTGGCCCCTGCCCCTGGGACGTGCGAAGGGCACTATGCGGGAGGGGCACCGGTGCGTTCCTTTGGAGATCCCGAAGCCCCTTGACATGTATCGAGGCCGGCCACCGGGGGGATTTTACTGAGTCCACGAGTCCGTGAACCTCATAAAACCCTATCACACCCTCGGGTTAGATTCCCGCCGTGGGCAAATGTTTGTATGATCTGCTAATATTTGTCTTGGGGTCTGGGTGTTTTCTTTGTATAATAGGTAGTATATCACTACTTATATATTTTTTGTAAATACATACATTTATTATGTATTTCCCATAACACAAGCTTGGCTTACTTTGGAGCTGTGTGAAAAGGTCCAGCATATATTTATTTTTCAACCGATTTCGAAAAAGGAGTAGGTTTTCAATACGTCTGATTTCGTCGTCGCCAATTGCGAACCGATTTTATTGATTCTTGTTTATTGGATAGGTCGTCCTACATACATTTTATGAAATCAATCCCACTCCTTAGGGTGAAAAAATACGGGATAACATTTCATAATGAACTTTTTCATTATGAAATGTTGAAAAAACTTCCCGTTTTTTGAAGTCTATTCATATTGTAAAAACGGGAATTTTCACGTTTACAAAATTCCCGTTTTTACAATATGAATAGTCAAGTTCACGATAGTTTATGGAATAAAATTTTTGAAGTCTGTTTTTATTTTTTCCTGATTATACCACACCATTTTCGTATTCAGTACTTACAATGCCTTCTGTAGCGAACTGCTCTAAGAGTGCGAACAACGAGTACGGTGTCCAGGCGACCGTGAATGATACTATCATTGTAAACACCATTGCCGTCGCGCGGGCTTCGGCGCGGCTCACTCGACCGAGGCGCTGCGAGTTCTATGGACAAAACATACAATTAATCTGCTTAGTTTGGGCAGGTTTGGGGCTAGATATGCCGTGTTAAAATACACATATATACTATGTAGGTGGCCTCTGCCCACGGCTTCGTCCGCGTGGTAGCCGGATAAAAAGTAGCCTATGTGTTATTCTGATGTATTAGCTATATTACTGTAAAGTTTCATCAAAATCCTCCTTCTCATTCTTCCAGCTGTTATGGTGGTTCTTTCACTGTACGCGCTGTAAAACTGTGGAATGCTCTTCCCCATTCTGTCCGCGCCAGTCCATCGCTAAGCACGTTCAAGCTTAGAGTTAAAGTGTACTACCTCTCCTTATGTATATTTAATATGTATATATTGTATGGTATATCCTCAAAGGTTTGCTGGAAGAAAACTCTTGTTAGGGTTGAGCTCGCCTTTGTACATGTCCTATACTTAAGGTATTATCTGTGTGTACAATAAAGAATAAAGAATAAAGAAAATCCATTCAGTAACTTTTTCGTGAATGAGCAACAAACATCCAAGCTCACAAACTTTCGCGTTTATAATATTAGTAGGATAGGATATTTTTAGGCTACAACCCGGCTTATCTTAAATCTTCGATGTTACTCCGGATGTTTTGTTTTTTTGTAATTGTTTTAAATGTTTGCCTAGCATTTTTTTTAATAGTACTAAAGAGGCAAAGAAAAATACGGCTTACCTGTTGGTAAGCGGTTACCGTAACCTATGGATGCTTGCAATACCAGAGAAATCATTCACACGTTGCCTCCCGCGAGATATCAAGATCTCATGTGCATGTAATTTAATTTTTATTGCCATTCTCAATCTGGGCTTTCGCGATACAGGCTAGACCTAGTGCGGAGCTTATTATCAAAGACACATACTATTTTTAGGAATGAAGTATTTGTGTTAGAAATTTCAGCCCGGAATCACCAACTGCTCAGTATAAGCCTCCTTTCGCTTTTGCCAGCCTCCTCTCCTTCATTTTGTTCTGAGCTTCTCGCATCCAGATTTGTCTTGCGACTCCATTTACTGCACTGTCAGATGACTTGGCAGAGAAGATACAATGGTCTCGAAATATAAAATCAATGCTAGACACGAGCATTGATTGGGACGATACAACCCCCACAATTTTACATTTCATTTGTAGAACGCCCGTGACTTTATTCGTGCTTATATTTTTTTCATCTTATCTACCACTGCACCGTGGCGACTCATCTCTACACTACCCCACCACAAGGTACAACGCTAAATAGGAGCGTTAAGGTCAAGATAGATACCTTAACATCCCCTTCTTAAAAACAGTGACACAGGAAATAGAATATATTCGTATACGAATAGCAATTACTACCAACTACGGCAAGATGGTCATAGAAATGAATTCGCTGTTCAATTGCAAGGAATGGCAGACTCCAATTCTTCAGGTTGAAGAGGTATGGAATCCAATAGCCTAGCGGTTAGATTCGCAGGTAAAGATTGTGAGATGAGTCTCAGGGGTCATCTTTACTTTGACACGAATAACGGATTAAATCAGGCAGCAAATTGGACTATCCTTACTTATATTATAAATGTGAAAGTTTGGATGTTTGGATATTCGGTTCGGATGTTTGTTGCTAATATTTATATTGTCCTGTATCCTTTATGTGACACAAAATAAAATATTTTTATCTTTATCTTTATCTAATAATCTCCGTAATTTCTGAACAGATTCGAATTAAATTTGGAACATGTATAGTTCGTGACCTAAAATAACACATAGTATAATCTCTTTATTCGAGTGCCTCGCGAGCGAAGATGTGGGCAGAGGCTAGTTGCTATATAAGTAAAAAGATTGACAAGAAATAGAGTTGAGAACAGAAATACTAGAGTACAATGGTACTGACCTGCTTCAATGTTCTGATGATATTGACGTAGCTGAAGGTGATAATCGAGAGAGGCACGATTTGCCCCATTGCAAAAAGAAACATGATGTAGGTCAGCGTATTCATGGACTGTTCGTGCCAGTTTACGGAGCAGCTGTGAACAAAAAAGTAAGTTTAGTTTGTGCGAATTTGAACCTGTACTCTTCATTCAAGAAATGCAAGAAAATGTTAGTCAAGAACAATGACTTTAAGGTGGTCCTATAGCACACCCCCCTTCTCGATAAAATGCATTAAGCAAACGAGTCGTAATCACCACACGCATAAGTTGCCATTAATGAGTACGTAGCGTAGCGTGAGTTCTGAAGTAGGTAATATACCTACTTCAGAAAATTCTATCTCGTTCGCTTTCTGTGACGTAACCATAACATGCTACTTGTACGAATTGGTTCCTTAGGGGTGGATAGAGTACAATTAAAAAGTGACATTGAATCGAACAGATGTACTTTAAAAAGTACAATAGAATTTTACGCGTAGATATGAACTGACATTTTAAAAATAAGCTCATTCTAATATTATTTGCCACATTATACTACAAGTGTGAGATATGTCTGCGTTACAACAGGCATTTGAAATCAAGCTTCCATTTCTTCTTTATATGTGTATATGGATGTGTGTGTAGTTGATATGAACAGAAGTCGGTTTAGGTACCGATTACAGATTGAACGTTCACTTTTGTTAAGCCCATAAGTACTAAGTAAAGTAAAAGTATTTTTGTGAAGAACAGGTTATTACCAACATTACCAACATGGACATAACAAAATGTTAACACCAAACAAAGTCTCACTCAAACAATACTCATTGATAAAGTCTCGTGAATCTGTAAGGTTTGAAAATCAAATAACTTTTGGATTATTTAGGGATATTAATTTGAAATGTTTTAGTTGAAGGATTAGATAGTACTTAATAATAACCTACTTGTATAATGTATATCTATATACAAGTGCTTTGGCACTTGCCGTCCGATTCCTTATTTCTTTTGAAAACGATACTATATTTTTTCAGTTTCAGTGTCAGTCGGGTTTTGTTACAGACAGATAGACAGTCAGCTGGTAAGTTGAGTACTATTTATATACCTACTCGTAAGTCTGTCTTTAGTTCATCAGCTAACATTTAAACTACCAATTAGTTCGATTTCGGTATTTTCTCATACATACAATCATAACGAAGTATTTTTCATATGCTTTTATTTTATATATTAATATTTATTTAACTTGCCTTGTTAGTTATTAGTATGTATGGGTCTAATCTTGCAACTGAATATTAAACCATTTATCCCCAACCGATTGAGCTGAAATTTTGCGTACATTTTGGTTTGGATGACAATACATGATAAGCTGAGTGACATCATTCTAAATTCAATATAGCGGACTTCCAAAGATAGCGGACCAATTAACTTTTATGCACCCCGATAATATGGATATTAAATGAAAAGATTTGCTGAGATAAAAAAAAAGTTTTTTTAAATAGAATTTTAGTTGCGTTTTGTTTAATTATACTAATCTGATTAAATGGATTTTTCAGGATAAAAATCCTTAGGTCTGATGCGGTGGCGATGACCAATACATTCACGCGAACTTTGAAAACCACTTGAAAATCATTTCCCTTTGACCGGCATCACGACTGCCAATGCCAATTCAATTAAATGATAACAAATTGAATTGGACACTGTTATGTGTGCCCTGTTTCTGTGTATAAAGCTTCGGACCGTTACATAAACACACATTTTGATGACAAATAACAAGGGAATTAACATGCGCAGAAATAATGAGCTATTGTTTGTTTTTTCATACATTCATGTTTATATAACGGAGAGTTTGGTTATAAAAATAATATAATTTTCCGTAAAACTAACATCAAATATTAAAATATCTACAAAAATTACACCCATCTTTAAAGAAATTGCTTTCCGATTAGGTACTGGGGTCTTAGAATATTAATTAGCGCCACCAAAAGGTGTACTTTTAGGGCGTCTTATCTCCTAAGTCAGTCTCTGTATGAATCGTAATACCATCTTTCATCACTGCTAAAATTATTCGATCGAGATAGGTAAAACATGATTGTAGAAAAAATATCTGGCAGCCATAATAACAATAAAATAGATGTACGAGTAGGTCCCAGTTATAACAGTCGCTATATAGATCCTTATTCCATGAATAGAAACTCATCTATCAATATTTTTGCTCGGTAATATTTAAAAGCCCATTGGATGAGAGTTTTTACTTCGGCAATATCAAAGTTTTATATTTGCTCAACCAACAGGTACTTTTATCATGATCGGACAAAGTTTTTATCATGATCGGCAAAATTTTTATCATGATCGGACAAAGTTTTTATCACGATCGGACAAAGTTTTTACATGATCGGACAGTATTGTGGTGAGTTATTTCTATTAATATTCATAACGAGCTACTGATTTAATCCAATTCCACTATACACATAAATATTATACAAAATGAAAATATGATGGAATTTCATTAAATTCCTCACTGAAAACAGCGAATCATTTTAATCGCACAGAGTAATTTAGTTTGTAGAATGTAGGTATCTACACACAACGTAGGATTTTATTACTTCTCTGTTCTGAGCCCGGAAAATGGAATAGCCCGAAATGTTTCACAATAGACATTTGCTGGAATGCCAATCTGGGGCCAAATACAGTGTACATGCGTCATGTGACATATCAAAGGCACTTATCGTAGAGCCGAGAATGTAAAATATTTTAGAATTACATTTAAGAATAAAATGTATCTATCCGTGAATAATAAATAGAGATAAAGTATTTTTTTAATTATAAAAGTCAATTTATATAAAAAAAATTAAGAAATAAATTTGAAATCCTTTGGCTCATATTAGGATAAGGGACCATCCATAAATTATGTAACACGAATTTTATGATTTTTGAAGCCCTTGTCCTTGTCACATCTGTGTAACCCCCAACTAAAGTTCGCTAGAGTTTAAGATAATGTCACACTTTGTTGACCCCCTCCCTCCCACTTAACGTATGACGGAATTTCTGGATAGCCCCTCTGGTTCTGCTGGTGCTTAATACGGTACGATACGATCGCTTGCTTCCTGGTGGTCTTGATCAACTGGAATATCATTGCACCTAGCGGCTAATTACTATGTGATTCTAAATACATAACACTTTATTGTTCTTACACCATGTTGCTTACAAATTCAAATAGAAAATTAAAAGTTAACTGCTAATGTACAATCTGCGGTCTAATCGCTGATAGCGATCTGTTTCAGACATCTTTTGGATATACTAGATTTGATGTGAAAGATAAAGGATGGTGGTGTCTGTTCAATAAAATGATTATGCACACAAACGTTTTATTAGATACATAACTCCAACCCTGTCTTTTTCTAACACTATACAAAGGAAAGGTGCAAACAACTTTTAACGAGGCGATAAAGCTAATTAACCTATAACTAATGTATTCGAGTAAATTTGAAAGATTTACATTTTAAATAGAGCTGTATTTAAAAAAAAAAAATTTAAATAGCTACTCAGCAGTTTTTTTTATGAAAAAATAGTGATTCTCCAATAGCTTTTTTTTGAAAAAAGAAGGGATTAGGCAGTTCTGATATTGAGGGGAGGAGAGCATTCCTTAGGCGGATAGCTTGTACCTACAGTAAAATAATTTCATATAGTAAAAAGTAAGAGTGTGCTACTATTAATTTGCAAGGTTTTAGAGGAGCACATTATACGACAGTATACATATATTTATACAACTATGTACAAAAATACGGAGAGATAGATTGGTATGTGACCATCTTGAAATAATCGCCCTTCGCTTCTTTATTTTTAACATCTCCGCAGAGCAATGTAGTTATAGTTTGACATTGGTTCTCAACTAATTCCGAAGTAACTGTTGGGACCAAACAAAACCAACTTTTTACATTTTATACGTTACAGTCCCCGAGGGAGATAGGTTTTTTTAAATAACTAAAGTGGCAAACAAGCTTACGGCTCACTGCTTTGCTTGGCGGCAGAAATAGGTATGTTGGTAGTACTTCCCCGCACGGTAAAAACTGATTTCTTATAAGAAATCAGTTTTTAGCAATTTGTCTTTCTATAGAAAGACAAATTGCTTTCCATTAAGACATTTTTATCACCTACATGAAAATGATTCTCTCCCTATAGACGCTAGACAATAATTTCTTTGTAATAGTAAAAAATCATCTAATTTTATTTTATTTGTTACGAGATAAATAAATTTTATTCAAGAAACGTATTGTTTTATTTAACACATTTATTTGATATTTATTTGATACGACATAAAATAAGTCTTGAAATAAACATATTTATTTTCAAGTAAGAACAAAATTGAGAGAAATATTGTCTTCAAAAAGATAAGCAGTATTTTTGTTTTAAAAATATTGCATAAAAACTAAGAAAATATATTTTTGTACCTAGTAACCAAATATTTCGAGAAATCAGTCTTTCTTATTCAAAGAAATCCTTTTTACCTGTGCGGACAAGCTCTTTCACAAGGAGCTCAAACTATTTCTAAAACATAATAAATACACATAATATATTTTTCTTGCCCTCTCAGTCGTTTGACAAAAATGTTAATAAGTATCAGATGTACGTAGGTACTTAAACAAAAAATAAAATGCCCAAGACGTGCCCAAACACTCTATGTTACGGTTCCGAAGTTGTCTTATAAGCTTATCGTACTTACGCTTAACTCATAAAGTTATCGTAAGAAATCGGCCGAACTTATTTTGGTACGAGTAGTTATTATTAAAATCTGCTACTCTCTAAACTTTGTTTCATAACTTTGGTACTCAAGGTTAAAAAGTCAGAGTGGGGGGAGGGGTTAAAACAGTAGCTTCTTCAAAACCTTATATTTCCTAGACGAGAGCTTAAAATCAAAAATAGTTTGAGTAACCTCAAAATGATTTTTGTTATCTATTCAATGTTCACAGCAGTTATGAAAAAACGTCTGCATACCAAATTTTATTTCGATACCTAGAACCTACCAACTGAGCGAGAAATTAGGGTGTGACACAAGGACCGACTGACAAACAGACCGATAGAAGGACATAAGGAAACTGTAACATTTAATTTGACTTTGTAGGTTTTCTATTTGACTTCGGAATCCTTTTTAGTATACTAAGTATTATTTAACAAAGAAATTAATATTGAATTATTATTCACTGGGTAGCTAAGTATCTACCTAGGTTCTGTCAAATAATTTTAACAATTTTCTTTTTGTTTGAGCTCTGTTCATAATTTTCACAAAGAAAAAATGACATGATGCTTATGAAATTGGATACCTACCTACTCGCCCCTTTGGGATTGGTCTTATCTCACGACTCTTTATAACCTTTGTCAGTTTCTGTTGTTTGATGCGACTATAATATAAAAAATAAATAACAAACAAATAATTCTGTCCATTTTTCACACATCATCTGACCCCAAACTAAGCAGAGCTTGTATTATGGGAATTACATAACTATACTAGTAGGTAGTAGGTATACTACTTATATACGTTTTTTGTTAATATATACATAACAATAAATACATACATATAATAAAACAATAGTTGTCAGCGTCATCATCAACTGACTGAAGAAGTCTGGTTTATGAAATCAAAGAGCTGGCTCTTATCTGGGTCAACGCATTAGCATTCCCATTCAGCGCGGCGATGTAGCCAGCATTTTGGGAACGCTTACGTCTGGAACGATCTTTAGCTGTTCATCTTGCTGTTTTCTAGCCGTTTCCTCTGTATTTTTTGTATATGAAAAAATATTTCTCGTACGAATAGTCCTATGCATGTCTTCACGATTAATGAAAATGTAATTGAAAAAAAATCGGTACTTCTAAAACGTAAAACGTTACGTTCAGCCTTCGAATCTATTAAATCATCATCATCATTAACAGCGCGTTGCCGACCCTGAGACTTAACGGGTGAAAAGCTTGGTGAGCCTGTAATTTCACCAGCATCTATACTCTTCGATCCGGAACACAGCAGCTTGGCTGCAGAAATAGTCTGTATGTAGTATGGTGGTAGTACTTCCCCGGTTTAGCTCTTAACAAGGAGCTCTAATATCCCTAGATGTTACCTCTGATGACCTCTGTGTCGCAGAGGGCGAAGGCCCGTCTGAGACGAAGAAAGTTGCGGGTTCGATTCCCGCCACTGCACAAATGTCTTTTAACACGCAACACAAACTTATTGTATATAATTGTGTAAGACCGTACTAAATAAAAGTTTTCATTATTAAACAAATTGTATGATCAGCAAATTTGTCTCGGATCTGGGTGTTTTCTATGTACTTATAAAATGTATGTTTCAAAATATATATAAATAGTAGATCACTCATGTAGTTCCTATAACACAATCTCTGCTTACTTTGGAGCTAGATGATGCCGTGTAAAGTGCAGCATTATTTATTTATTTTTACCTTATGTTTGCAGCTTCGTTGACATAGTTCCCCCAGCCCATGAGCGGTGGCGTGGTCAGCGCCAAGCTGTAGCTCCAGATGAACGCTATCGCCAGCACTGCGCCCTTCGAGCTCAGGTGGCGCGAGCTCAAAGGTCGCGTCACCATGAGGTACCGCTCGAACGAAATTACCGTAAGGGTGGTGATAGAAGTTATACCTGTCGAAAAGAAAAACGTGAAACTGAATCTTCACAGATACTAAGTACGAGGTACGCCCAAACAAAACAGGTTGAAACGTCTCATGTGCATATAATGTTGCTCTCAAATAAGTCTAGCCAGCAACATGAAGCTAAGTTCATGGCTATGCTCGACAACGAGAGGGCCTGTAAAGCCATGGTCTCCTTCTACGAAGACATTATCTTATAGAAGGCGACGGCAGAGCGGATCAGAGAGAAAGATCCTTAAGCGGAGCCGCTTCGCAGGCGGAGGAATGGAAAGAGGTGGTGGCAATAGGTTACCTGGCATTTCCTAACAAAGGTAATAGCCGCGGAAACGTGAGTTGTATACGGTCCAGGCTGGTCTGTCAAGAGCAACATTGGCCGTTCAAACTGGCGCGGTGGCGGTTCGCGATAATTAGATCTACGCAAACTTTTACAACCACTTTTGGCAACCCTTTAATCACCACTACCACCAGTGCTGCCGCGTTCGTCAGTTTAACCAGTTACGACTCATAAGTAACAGATAGCTACTAACAGGGTTGAGAAATATCAAATATAATTCAATCCTACTAATATTATAAACGTGAAAGTTTATGAGGATGGATGTTTGTTACTCTTTCACGCAAAAACTACAAAACGGATTTTGATGAAGCTTTACAGTAATATAGCTTATACATCAGAATAACACATAGGCAACTTTTTATCCGGATACCACGCGGGTGAAGCCGTGAACAGAAGCTAGTACTTTATAGAGGTATAACGAAGCGAAAACAAAAAATATTTTTGCTTGTTGGGTTATTTATATAAATCAAATAAGTGATTTAAATAACCGGACATAAACCCTGTATTGATTATATTTTATTATCCTTCATTAAAATATTATAGATTATCGACATCCAATAATTATGATTATCAAAGCCTAATGTTCAGTAGTGGATTGAATTGAAAAATCTTCAAATAACCTACAATTCTTCACTACTGAAGAAATTTAGGCTGAACTGAAGCTATAAAACTGAATGATTGAAAATATTGATTCTACATTAGTGAAGCCTTTTCAAAGATTTTACGTACATAATACTTTATCATATAGAACACATATCTACAAATAGGGATATAAATAGATCCATCTCATGAAGGCAAATCAGTTAGGATACGAGGTCTTTACACTATGTATTCGCACCATCTTTCTTAAATACTACTAATATTATAAACGCGAAAGTTTGTTCCTCTTTCACGCAAAAATTACTGAACGGATTTTGGTGACACTCTACAGTAATATTGCTTATACATCAGAATAACACATAGGCTACTTTTTATCCGGGTACTATGCGGACGAAGCCGTGGGCAGAAGCTAGTAATTCTTTAAACCTACTAAAAGCGCAGAAAATATGCTCATTTTTTATTTATTTTTTTAATTAAAATAGGTATGTAGTTACAAAACCGTACCCTCCGTGCTAGATTTAACTGTTTTACGGCAGGGTACATGCTTCAAACCTCCATAACATATCTTATTTTAAGTGGAGCAATCGAGCATTAATATAATTTTACACAAATGTCGAAAGCACTGTGATATACCTAATACCTATACCTCTACTATCAACTATATATCTATATGTAGATGCATTTATTAATTTAAACTCTTAATAATTATGCTTTAACTAACACTAACTTAAATTATGATATATAATTGGGAATACATAAGTACATACAAACCAAGTTAAAAATATAATTATATATATATTATACATTGTTATTTAAGAACAGAGAGTAAGTTTTCAGTTTCATAGTACCTCTAGTTTAATTTGTGAAGGAAAGTTTCAATAGCTCTTGCACAAATAAATTTAAATTTATTCGTTATGGGAAAGACTTTGTTGATGCGGTTGTAAAGTTAAGGCGCCAGGAAATACAAAAAACGCTGAGAAAATGTTGTTCTGCATGCAGGAAAAGTGAATGCATCGTGAGCTCGTCTACTGTCTATATTATCGGTTCGCCGAGGAAACTTGTGTTGCTTTAAAACAATGGTTTTTATAAACAACTGGCGCTCATTTAGTAGTTGAGTTTCATTGTAAATAATAAATCTTTCCTATTGAGCTAGTTTTTTTAGTTTTATGTTGGAAGGAATGCATAATGTTGTGATTCTTGACTCATTTATCTATCTAAGGATTAGTGACTTCAGAGTAGCATCTATCAACATTCAAAGAGTGAAGGGGCTCCATCCAATGGAGCGACGTGAATACATTGTGTATAATGCATCACAAGGTCCAGCCATTGTTCATACAAACTTTAATAACTTGTTTGTTTGTAACATAAACAACATTGTTAAACTAAATGCCTTTATCGTGTTAGTAAGTGATTATTTTTATTTAAGGATCCGGCGTACAGCGCTCACAACTTAAATTCGAAGCACGCCCAAAAATATAGCTATTTCTTTTTGACTGATGCAGGCCCACCCGTGCTTGCGCGATAGCAATATTAGCCGTTCAGAATTTGTTATAAATTTGGTGGTGTACCGTAATACTAAAAAAGATGAATGAAAACTTGTTGTATTATTTTTAATACGAAACAAATAAGAAGAAAACATGTCATGTATGACGTAAAAATATCCAAAATGCGATTCGTTTACATTTCATTTTAGGTAAGTATTTTGAAAAAATATATAGCAAGGTACGTAGATAAATACTATTCGAATGCAAATAATAACATAATATGGTGGAAATAAGCTCTAATTACAAATGACTATGGTATTACGTTTGTATGGGCAATTCATCCAACGCAGGCCTCTTAATAATTTGCACTATTGTCGCCTGAAACACAGCATTACCTAGTTCAGGCAAAATTATTATACTTAGCTATATTTATTTATTTAGTGCACTTATGTTTTGTTTTGTATAGTTACGAGTTTTATTATTATTATTTGTTCAAAACAATAGCTGGACATTTGAGCGGATAGTTAGTAAAAGATCTTCAAAAACCCAATTGAAGATGAACTCACAAAAAAATAAAATAAACAAACATGCTCAATATGATGGACATCCTCAGATAAATTCTAAGAGTGTAGATCTTAGAAGATACAGTAAGGGATAGTCTGAGACACTTCCAAACATTATACTTGGCTCATGATGGACGGACAGACGGACGTACGGTTCTGTTTTTTTTTTGAGGAACAGAACCCTTAAAATAAGCTAATAATATTTATACGCTAAATGAAACATACGTGTTTAATGAAATGAAAGTGATTAGAGCTTTCAAAAAATACCACGACTGCGACTTTCTTCTTCCGCGTCGCGCTGTGCACTACGCGCTGCCGCACGTTGTGCGCGGTTATAAAGGCGCGCGAGTGGAGGGGGCGATTGTGTTCGTAGCGTTGTTGTAACTATTGGTGGTAGGGGTGCTACATCGTCTACGCTACTGCTCACGTCGATGCAATGCGTCGATGTTTTTACAATATGAATAGTCAAGTTCACGATAATTTTTGGAATAAAAAGATGTTTGAAATGTTTAAAAGGATTGCCGACGCGCTTCTGTTACCTCTGGTGTAACAAGCGTTTATAGGTTACGGTAACCGGTTACCAACAGGAGGTCAAAACGAATACCACTTTTTGTTGGCATTAACGCCTGCGGAAAGATTAAATTGTATGAAAATTACATTAGCTGTGGAAATGTCACGTGACAGCTGCCAAGTTTTACCTTGACGAATTTAGCGTAAGCGTGAAAGGAAAAGTAAGCGTGAGGTATTTGTCTAGACCCTAGGTGGGCTCTATGCTTGTTTTCTACTATGGCGGTGTAAAAAAAATGTCTCTAGATTCTTACTTAAGTGCAGATGAGCTATCACAAACAAAATATCGTATTATATTGAAAACTGGAAAGTTCTTAACATTGGGCTCACTATCCACCTAATAATGAGCGAGGAGAAGATATGGATAAATCAATTAACAGGTAATGAAACTGAGCTCAGTGGGAGTTGGGACCTGTCTAGACCTATCTGGGTCCTCAGAATGTAGCAATACAAATTTCTATAGTAATACAATTTTCTCTTATGAAAAGCTTTTCGTTGAATTCGTTTTACTTTGAAGTTAAATAGGTAATCGTAGAGTTTTATAAAATATAATATTTTTAAATTAAATAAATAATGCATATCATTTTCAAACATTTATGTTGTCGCTTATATCGCTTTAGATCTAAATCTGAGCTTAAGATTTTTTTTAATCCTACTAATATTATAAACGCGAAAGTTTGTGAGGATGGATGTTTGTTACTCTTTTACGCAAAAACCACTGAACGGATTTTGTTGAAACTTTACAGTAATATAGCTTATATATCAGAATAACACATAAGATGCCGTGTGCAGAAGCTTGTTTAATATCAAATCAAAATCAAAAATTGTTTATTTATCTTGACAAGTTTGAAACAAAAATTGGAAAAGAGACATTCCTACCTATTTACAGCAGGTTCTTAAAAACTATTTGCCTCACCGCGGGAATCGAACTCTCGCCTCTTGCGCCTGAGCCGGCTTCCCGGCTACTCGCCGTGCCGCGCCCCGCCCGCCGGCCTCCGCGGCACCGAGGTTCAACCAAGTTACCAAGTTAGGATAGGAAGGCAAGTATACTTTATAATAGGTAGGTTATTATAAACGTAGGTTTGGTCAGTAATTAATAGGTAGGCAATAAATAGGTGGGTAGTTTGACAAAAAATAAAATGAATAAGGGGTTTGTGAATATTAGCCCTCACACTAGGATTCCCTTTGTCGTGAGTGGCTAGTCTCTTCCGGGGGTTATGATAGAGGTTGGGAGTTATATAATATAATGTGATTTTTAAATATAACCTGCATTTGCTGCCATAAAAATATTTTATGATAATAGATAATACACTATACCAATGGCCGTCTAGTGTATTATATCACCGCGACTAGTTTATAAGATTTTATAAAAAGTATTTTATTAAATCTGGTGTATACAATAATGATAGAGTTCTAGATCTATGTTATCTATGTAACGAGGATCGGAGTAAATGGTATGTGAATACATGTTCATCTAATTGGACAAGGTTGTATAAGAAAGTTCTACATGCCCTTACATATTTACCTTCTGTTGAACACATATAGCTTCCATTATTTAAAAATGCCTAGTTTGACTTCTCATAGATGTAAGTTTTCAAAACCAACTAAAACACAATATTGACATAAGAAAATCCATAGAAAATTATATTAACGTGTTACATGCCGAGATATGTAGGTAATTGGCCTTTCTGGTAAGGCCTAACATTTATTTTCTATACACTCGTTATCAGCATAAGTACATTTTTTATAAATAATTATTATGTATTGCTCCAATAAGCGGAGATGAGCAAAAACGCGGGCTTGTGCCACATGTAACGTTTGGACATTTCTCTGACTAACCCCTGCTTGGTATACTTAAAGATCTACGCTCTGAGGGAGGTAAGTGCCTGAGGTTATCCATCATGGACAATCACAATCGTGTGTTTATATTTTGTTATGTCTAAAACTTACCCAATTTCAAATGTTAAATTCACGTATATGATCCTCTATTGATTTTGACTTTGACTTACCTGAGCAGGTACTTGCTAGATTTTATGTTCATATTATACTCGTATTCGGCAACTCTTTGACCTCAAACAAAATTATAAAAGCAAGTTGGTACTCACCCAGCAAAGCCATGAAAAATCCGTACAGGACACACATTGTATGGCCGAAGATCCATCGATGGAAAAGTGCGGATATCAGAGTAAGCGGGTTGCCAAGGACAGAGACCGAAAAGTCTGAACACACCAGGTTGAACAGAATAATATTGAGAGGGGTCCATAGCTGAAAACAACAAAAAACCATGTGAGTAAATCTATATCTATACTTCTAAACTAATATTATAGAGGTAAACTCTGTATATCAGGGAAATATATAATATATATGAGTATATCAGGGGAAGTTTGAAAGTAGCACCCGTGATGGAATAGTTGAGGGGTAATACATAGGTTAGCATGATATGGGCATGTCATGTGGAGGGAAGAATATGACATTTAGAGAAGAGTTTTAAATATGAATGTGGATGGAAATAAAAGCAGAGGTAGGCCAAAGAAAAGATGGATGGATTGTGTGAAGAATGAATTTGTTAAGAAAGGACTCACTGAGATGACGGCTGATAAAGGAGAGTGAAAGAAGAAAACATGTTGTGCCGACCATACGTAATGTGGGATAAGGACAAGAAGATGATGATGAGAGGTAAACTCTGTAACTTTATAAATGTGGTTATAGGGGGTAATCTCCGAAACTCATTCTATTTCACCAATATTTAGAATGTACCTTCAGAGTGGACATAGGCTATATATAATTTAGTTAAAATCATAAGGTTTTTCGTAGAGACCAATTTTGTAACGTCAGTCGACAAAAAAGCGATTGCATTACTTACGAACGCTGCCTACTTTTTATCCGGGTAACACGCAGGCGAGGCGTAGCTAGTGAGTAAATTAAATTTGAAAACCTCCTTGGCCACTGGCCAACAGTTTTTTTTATTGGCTACTGTATTATCCGGACAGAGTGGATTTTGTTTAGTTTAAAGCGGAAAAGTTACGATTTGGTGGCGTGGCGGGCGAGCAGCTAGCTGTACCACAAGAGGTACGGGTTAGATTCCCGCTGTGTGACAAATGTTTGCATGTTCTGCAGATATTTGTTTCAGGTCTGGTTGTTGTCGTATAACGGTACTCGTTGTTCTTGATACACACAACATAGGGAGTCTTAGTGTAGGGTGTTTATTTAATTAAATATAGCTCTTTTAGGAATGCCGATTAGTCAACGACATAATGAATTAAAACAGCGGTTCGTTTAACAGACTTATTATTGTAAAAAGTTTGCAGATGTTTGCCCAGCAGTGGGATAAGAGATTCTACCTGGATACTTTGGACCTTATCGATACAGATTACTAAGCAATTAATAAACTAAAAACTTCTTTGTCTCTTTCTGATAAGTGTCGTTTCAAGTTCAACAAAAGAAAACAAAACACTATCAAGCTTAACAACTGTTTAAAATCATGTAAATCTACGCTCCTGCTCATAGAAGAAGAATAGATTATCATAAAACTAAGTACTCTCTATACTTATTTGTAACGATTAAATCGAAAGTACATAGACTTTCAATAAAATAGCGCTTAAATTACTCACGTGATAAAAGAGCACACAAAAAGCTATGAAAATAATTAACTGAGACATGCAATATTTTATAAACCTTCTTAATTAAATCAAAACATCATTCGGAAGGGAAGAAATGAGAGCAAATGAACTATTTCACATTAATTAATTATAACATTTATTGTTTTTAATATGTCCATGATAAATTATATAATTATGATATTTGTACCAAGGAAGGCCTTTGCCCTACAGTGGAATAACACAGGTTTGTTCGTATACATAATTATGATTTTTTATCTCGTATAATGTTTTGTATTCCACAAGTACCTATTTCGAAATATAGTGTATTATATCAGCACCACAGTATACTCAAGGTTCATAAAAAAACAAGCCATTTTCGTTACCTAATTTCACTAGGCTTGGTCTCGAGATTTCGGCGTAAATTTATAGGTAGATACATAGAATTTCAAGTTTACTTTAATTTAAAAGATGGGGATTATAAGTAAGCCTTGCGACTGGAATAATTTCAAACATCAATCAATATAAATATTGATATTGTAACGACCTTTGCGGCGCAAAGGCCCGCCTGAGACTCAGAAGGTTGCGGGTTTGATCCCCGCTGCGTGACAAATGTTTGTATGATGATATATATGTATTTATAAAAAAAGTATATAAGTAGTATATCAGTCATATAGTTCCCATAATAAAAGCTCTGCCTGGTTTGGAGCTAGATGATGCTGTGCCAGCATTATTATTTATTATTATTATTATTGAATAATATTGTCTCTAGGCCCCAGGGGCAGGAGCCCTTAAAGTCCGTTGACAGTAGCAGTGGCGAATGCATTGACGTGAAATTTGACAACCTACAACCTTTTCCCTTTGTTGGCCAAGTAAATTCAAATGCATTTTATCTCTTACTTTCTCTCCTTTAATTAATTTTATTCTATGTAAATTTGTAAATATGAATAACATAAAATTGTAAAATATGTCTACATTTAGAATAAGTAACCCTTTTATTATGTACATAGTCATAATTTTTGTAAAATCATCTTGTAAGTCAAAAAATCTTGTTGATTCTCCCAATTTTTGTAACCAATCATATTCTTAGTAATCACATATCTCCAAAAGTTTATGACATTAATATGATACGGACATTGGCAGAATTGTGACAAATAGTTACAAAAGCCATAATCAAGAAGTGAAGTGAAGTGGCCAAGTAAATTTGGATAACAACCAAATTTGTTTAACGACTACTTAAATATAGAAATATACCAATTGATGTGTATCTAGAAGATCTAGTAGAGCCTCTTGCAAAGAGCTCGTCCATTAGTACTTCTGGGGGGCTAGACAAATACCACTTTCTGTTGACGTTAACGCCTGCGGAAAGATAAAATTGTATGGAAATGTCACGTGATATTTCCGCAGCAAATGTCATTTCCATACAATTTTATCTTTCCGCAGGCGTTAATATCAACAGAAAGTGGTATTTGTCTAGCCCCCCTGGTAGTACTAGTCCATACCTATTTCTGCCGCCAAGTAGAAATACTAGCATTGCTGTGTTTCGGAATGAAGGGTATGCTTGCCAGTGACATTATAGGCATAAGAGTCTTTACTCCCATATGTCTTAGGCACGGCAACGCGCGAGTTTTACCTCTGGTGTTGCAAGATTAAGGTAACCGCTTACCAACAGTTGGACCGTATCCTTGTTTGCAACTTCAGTTGTATGAGGTCAAATATTTTTAGAAAGCAATAAGCTAACACTCCAGATCAGTCTGCGGGTTGTTCAGGTAGGCACAAATTAATTGTATAAATAATGTATAGATCGCGTAGGCGGCTAACACAACAGTAGCTATTTCGTAGCAGAGCGCTACACAGCAATATATACTTCTAAATAGTTGTCTTGAAATGTCTCTAGACTACTGAACACCGCAATATCTGCTATTTTTGTCCGCCACAAACATATTCATTACATTTTAATCCTCCCTCCCAATACTCCCACACACACGCAATACGTAGGTAACGTTCAATGGAATCGTTTACATTATTTTTGTGCGATTTAAGAACCAGGAGTAAGCTTTGATTTTCGCAGTTTTGTGTAAAAACCTGATACTGCGATTTGGTTAGAATAAAAGTTCAAGTAAATAGTGTAATTATTTTTTCAAAAGTTGTTGGTTCACTTCGTTGTCCTTCCGTCCATCTGTCTTTCTGTCTGTCCGTCTGTTTGTCTATGTGTCAGACCGTTTTTCCCAGAAACGCGTGGAGGTATAAAGTTGAAAACACTAGTTGACTCTTTTTTTAAGTACCAATTCCACCTATTATTACCACTAGTTGACCCATATCAACTTCCCGTTATTTGGAGTCGGATCTTATTTTTTCCTAAAAAAAATATACTTGTTGATGTAAAGTGTATTACAAAACCTTTTCATCGTGTTATTCAGAGAAATAATTGTATTTTGAGCAACCTTCATCCATTGACTTCCCGGAAGATATAATGGCATACGCTTATGCGAATCCATTTGATTTTAATAATATAATAATCTTATCTAATTGTATAATTCCCCTAACTGGGGCCCAAGTGTGGGGTCAGGTAAGGCTGGGGCCTCCTTATTATTTTTTCTTCTATCTCTTGTAGGGGGACTCGGCCAATTTGGAGAATGCGCGTCGAATTCGTTTGTAGTGTTAAGATAAAAGAAATATGTTTTATACTTACTTGACGATCTTTGAACATAAGCAGAATGACCATCAAATTAAGAAAGAACCCGAAGAATCCAATCAGAAACAGTGCAAAGGCAGAGGCGACGTATCCCCATCGCGGCATCAACAGAGGGAAGCCTTCGTCGTATGCCTTTATCACTGTATCGTTGAAGTGGTCAGAGTATGACGTCATTATCACACTCTTGCAGGCATCGCTTACAGTTTTAACTGACAGTTATATCTGAAAAGAGAGAAAACACTATTGTTCATTTGACACACGTAAAACTTCTAGCGAAACAGCCGCTTCGCTACTAGATATTTGTTTTATACACGAAAGCTAGGGTTGTTTTTTAATTTTTTACTAGCCTCTGAAGACGACTTGCTTGGTACCCGTTTAAAAAAGAAGCCTATATGTTTTTTTCTAGGTCACGAAATATACCTGTTCTAAATCTAATCCAAATCAGTCCATCCGTTATGGTGATTATTAGCAGCAAACATTCAAACATCCAGCCTCTTTTTCATAATCACTCGCTAATTTTAGCAGCATGTGAAAATACATTCTGGTCTATCTCTCCCTCTTTTAAAGGCCTCCTTTGTGTGGTGTTAGGATAGAGTTAGAGTTAGCGAGTGATTATGAATAAGAGGGTATACCATAAACTATCGCCAAAATGCCTTTATCTGCAATTGGAGTACGATGTTCAACATATTTAGTGTAGAGCATGAGCTTGATCTTTTCAGTTGTAGTCTACTTTTAGAAATGACACTTACACATATTACTACATAACACTATCTTTGGTGTTTTTTTTTTAAATTGAGCTAATTAGCTTTACTGAATACCTACTTACATACAAGCACCTTTGATATCGTGAATGCGAATGATAAAAAGGTGTAAACTTTTTATAATTTCTTACTTACGCAAACTGTATATGTGAAATTAACAAGTGAATATAATGGGTCCTATATTTCTTGTAACGTTAAAACCAAACTAGTGCATCCAGAATCCTGGAACACTGTCCGATTATATTTTTATGAAATGTCATTCAAAAGTAATGGTACGTAGAATATTAATAATAATTTAATGATGCTCGTAACTGCTAATTAAATATTTGTCTCGGGTCTGGGTGTTTTCCTATGTATAATATGTATGTGTTTACAAAAAAAAAAGTATATAAGTAGTATATCAGTCATGTAGTTCCCATAATACAAGCTTTGCTTAGTTTGGGAATAGATGATGTTGTGGAAAAAAAAAACAATAATGTAGTTGTAGTAACTTAATATGTTTTATCTCTAAATGTGTTATATAATGTTTTATATCTAAATGTGTTATATAATGTTTTATATCTAAATGTGTTATATAATGTTTTATATCTAAATGGCCTCATAGCTGCTATTTTAATCATTAATTTGTTGATGGTTTTCCTGAATTCCTACTTACTGTTATAAACGCGAAAGGATGGATGTTTGTTACTAAACGCGAAAGTTTGTGGGGATGGATGTTTGTTACTAAACGCGAAAGTTTGTGGCGATGGATGTTTCTTACTCTTTCACTCTAAAACTACTGAACAGATTTTGATGAAGTCCCCCCGTCACTAATAGGGGGACAGAAAGAACTTTTTAAAATAATGAAAGTTCTATCTGTCCCCCCGTTGCTAAAAAGGGGACAGATTGAACTTTTTTGTCCCGTCATCCTAGGGGGACAGAGCTGGGAATAATTCAAAATTTACAGTAATATAGCTTATGAATCAGAATAACACATAGGCTACTTTTTATCCGGATACCACGCGGTCGAAGCCGAGGGCAGAAGCTAGTAAATACATATTTATGACATACGATGGACAGCATTATAGAATTTGAGCGAGTGACGTTACAACCAAATTGCCGTCCGGAGACTGCTTACAACAGTTGCATTATCTCACAGACCACGTCAAATTATGAACAGGACATGCCCTACGTCCACATTGCATTGCGCTCATCACCCTTAGACAAATTTAACCGGCGTCCATATCCTTCAAACTGCATCACAGCAATGCGAGAATAACTACTTGGCGGCAGAAATGTTCAATCTTCCCCTGACGAGCTCTTTCACAAGGGGCTGTTTCATCAAGGCTATCAGTGGCAACCAAATTTTAGTTTGGCCCAGAGCAAAAGGAGCTATGTATTATCTGTATACGTATTCGTTTATAGGAACTTTTTTCTGCGATTCAATTGAAATAATTTACATGTCTATTTGCGTTCTCCTTCCAAATAGCTACAAAATAAGCTAAATAAGCTTTCAAATAAGTCTCTGGTCCCAACCCTTGACGGAACAATTCAATTACATTAATTAAACATTACTTAGCATCAAAACTTGGACGTTTGACGAAGTGGACGCAGATACACAAGACAGTTAGGGCTTGGATAGGTATTAGATAATACAAAGGGAATAATACCTTAGTACTAATACTAAGGTTTGAGGGGGTTTGCAATTTGTAATGACGAAGTCGGTAAGCGTATCTTTATCATATTATTTAAATCAAATTGCATAGTGTAAGATTGCAAGGTGTTTGACGCAAGATAAATAAAATATCAAAATAATGTAGTGGGCAGACTACTACAGAATCCTACTAATATAATAAATGTTAAAGTCTGTGTGTGTGTGTGTGTGCGTGTGCGTGCGTGTGTGAGTGTGTGTGTGTGTGTGTGTGTGTGTGTGTGTGTGTGTGTGTGTGTGTGTGTGTGTGTGTGTGTGTGTGTGTGTGTGTGTGTGTGTGAGAGAGAGAGAGAGAGAATGTTTGTTACCACGTATCTCCGTAACTACTAAACCGATTTTGATGAAATTTGGAATGCAAATATTTTAGGATCTGGAATAACATATAGGCTAATCTAATTTTCGAAAATCGACCCCTAAGGGGGTTAAATAGAGCGGTAAAGTTTCTATGAAAAAAAAAATGTTTGATTCGCTTAAAACTCTGTAGAAATAAACTTTAAAGTAAATAATGAAATACGTATTTTTATTTTTTCAAAACTACCCTTAGGTGTGCAACTGAGTTCTAAACTTTGTATAAATTGTAATCCTTGGTTCGATTAATTCAAAAGTTGGTGGACATAGTTTGAAGCTTTTACGACTAATTTCCCAATCAAAACTTTTGTATTTGGAAGCTCGTTTTCCCTATAGAAAAATTTAAAATAGATTTTCGTTTTGCTTTTTAAATATTATCTAGGCGTTTGAAAATTATGAGAGAATTCTCAGACAAAAAAAGGGTTTCGTCTCTTTCGTGTAAGTAGGTTGTTATAAACTACATAGTTAAAAAAAATCAAGAAACAATTTAAGTTTTGTTTTCGGTATTTATGGTAAAATATAATCGCGAGCTACCGGAATATATGGACCTATCGACTGAATATATAGTGGAATGTTGTGCAGTGGAAATAGGTTCACAAAATACAATAATAATTAATGTTTATAGACTTGACCGTGACATTGAGACATTCCTTACATTTATCGATAACCTACTTAAACTAGTGACTAATAATAACCATAAAAAACGTATTGTTATAACCGGGGATTTTAATATCAACATGTTTACTAATTGTAAATATTACAGAAGATTGGCCGATGCCATGCTCGAATGTAATTTCCACCAAGTGGTAAAAGATCCAACTCGAGTCACGACGTCGACATCTAAATGTATTGATCTGTTATTCACTAATCATGAACTTTTCTCTCTTAAAGTCGAAAACAAAGGCATATCTGACCACTTTAGCCTTACATACGAACAAACAATCATGAAACAAAAATATCTAAACAACTCAACTTTCACAACAAGACGGACATTTAACGATAGAAACATAGAAAACTTTAAATTAGCTTTGAATAACATAAACTGGAGCGAAATCATATTAAATAATCATGACGTCAATACCAACTATGATTCATTTCACAACACTATCCAACTAAACTTAGATCGTTATATACCGAAAAAACGGATTAAAAATCGACCAACTAACAAAAATACCTACTTAACTAAAGGACTAAAAACATCATGCAAAAATAAAAGACTACTCAATATTATTTCTATTCAACTTAAAAATGACGCTTTCTCAAAATATTGCACTACCTACAATAAAGTCCTTAAATCTTGTGTAAAACAGGCAAAAAAACTAAGCTACATAAACGATATGAAAAAATCTAAAAACAAAATAAAAACTATGTGGAACACGATTAAAGCAATCACGAACAAAAACCAGAACGACCCAAAATTTCAGAAAAAAATAACATTGGACATTAATAACACAAAAATACAATCACAGAAATTAGTTGCAAATACATTTAACAATTATTTTGCATCCATCGGCGAGACTCAATCTAGCAGCAGCGTCGGCTCGTGCGCTCGCTCGATGCACAATCAGCTGACTAACTCGATATATCTAGAACCAGTTTCTGAGTGAGAGGTATCTGCTATAATACGAACTATGAGTTACAAAAAAAGTTATGGCGTCGATGAAATTCCGCAAATGCTGTTAAAAAAGTGTGTCTTAGAACTAACACCCCCAATTACGCTCTTAATAAATCAATATTTTTATGAAGGCTGTTTCCCCGACAAACTTAAACTTGCAAAAATCAAGCCTTTATTTAAAAAGGGCGGGAAAGTAGAAAGTCCGAGTAGTTATAGACCCATAGCACTACTACCGACGGTGTCTAAAATCTTTGAGAAGGCAATGTCAAATCGAACTTACAAGTTCTTAGAGAAATACAATGTACTCGACTTAAATCAATACGGTTTTCGAAAGAATTGTTCCACTACACTAGCGATTTACAAATATGTACAGGAAATCTATGAATGCATAAATGAGAAAAAGTACGCTATAGGTCTCTTTCTAGATATGACTAAAGCTTATGATAAAGTTTCCCATCGTATTCTTTTGCAAAAAATCTATGAGTTAGTCATTAGAGGAACCGCATTCAGCTGGTTTCAGTCCTACCTCAGTAACAGGAACCAATATGTACAAGTAGAATACTACAACGAAGAAACCAACGAGTTATGTCATATAGACTCGGATTTGAAAACAGTTAATAATTCCATACCTCAAGGAAGTGTGCTCGGATGTTTATTATTTTTATTGTATATAAATAATCTACCTAATGCTATAAATACTAAGTGTGTTCTTTTTGCAGATGACGTTTCCCTACTGTTTAAAAGCTCTAAAAATATTGACATTGAATTTATAAAATCTACTTTTGAATCCACCAAGCAGTGGCTCTGCGAGCATAATCTAGAGATAAATCTGAGCAAAACTAAATTAATTCAATTCAAAACATATCAAAAACCCCCTCTAAACCTTGCAAACTTGTCTAATACCCTAAAAATAGAAGAAAATACTGAATTTAAGCTTCTTGGACTAACACTAGACACGCATGTAAACTGGAAAAAACACATAGAATCTTTAAAAACAAAACTTGCAAGATTTACGTATGCTCTGAGTATTATCAAACGAAATACAAACTACGAAACCGCATTATCGGCATATTATGCAAATGCATATGCGTGGTTTAATTATTCCATTGTTTTATGGGGCGATAGTGTACACTTTGGTGATATATTTATTAAACAAAAAAAACTTATTCGTATTTTAGTAAATATCAAACAAAAAATAAGCTGCAGACAGCATTTCAAGAAAAACAAATTGTTAACATTACCATGTATATACATATTACAAATGTCCCCCTTTGTAAGAAAATATAGATTTTTTTTTATCCAAGGTAGAAAATAACAAAAATTACAATAGAAGAAATAAAGACCATTTGATTTTACCCCTATCAAGACTAAAAATGGTACATAACAGTCCAAACTTTAGGCTAATTAAAATATTTAATAAAATTCCAAATAATATTAAAAAAGAACAAAATGACACAACTTTTCATAATAGTCTAAAAAATCTACTCCTATCTAAATGTTATTACTCCGTTGACGAATTCTTATGTGACAAATTATGACACTATGACCAATGTAAAATGACGTCCTAAGACCTGATTATATTTTATTTAATTTTATGTGAATACTGACATCTGTTTTTAATTAATTTGTAGTTCTTAGTGATATAATTTAATTCAATCCAATCTAATTGTACCTAATTTATTCTTTATATGTTTTTCTTGATTCGAATGTAATTTAATGAATTTGACAATGTTTTTGACTTTGTACCTACTAATTTAATATTTTTCATATTTTGCATGTTTCTTTTCAAATTTATTATTTTCTTGACATTTCGAGTATATTGAACTCAAATTGCAGCGCCCTAACGGGGTTCATGTACCTACCTATTTCTATGTAATTTTAAGACCTATGAATATGTACATGAAGGCAATAAATGAATATGAATATGAATATGAATAAAACAGTAAGATGGTGACCGTGTACGTAGTGTAGACTCAGCATAGCCTCGGAATAGCGTTATGTTATGTTGAACAGGAAAGTATTTTCACTCATTCATTCTATCCCTTTTGTTTTTCATATATCTGATAGGGAGAGAACGAATGTCTGAAATAATTTTGAGGATGCCACTGAACTTCTTGGTCAAACACAAAGCAGACTATGGCCACGTTCTTTGCCAAAAATAATAGGGACAACTTAAAGAAATTATTATTTGTATCATCTTTCAGATTCTCGTTACAAAAGAATCCTTGAAACGTTTGATCGCAGGATCGTACGTATAGAACGTGAATGAATAAGGAACGTTTTTTATTAAAATATAATAAGGGTTTTCATCCACTGAAAATCCAAGGAAGGTTGCATTAATTGCTTTAATATGCTGATACACACTAAGCCTAACTCTATTTGCAACCTGCAAAGTAATTTATTCAACTAATTTATAATAATAAATTATAAATTAGTTATAATTAATTCAACTAATTTATAATAATAAATTATAAATTAGTTGAATAAATTAAATATAAGCCTGGTGGGCTACACTTGACACTCAATTCTAATTACAATTCGAGATTAGTATCGAGTTCGTCCAATATGGTACTCTTGAATGCAATATTAGAGACTTTCTTTTCTTAGGCACTACCGCTTGGCACTACTAGTAGAGTGAAGGGAAATTTTACTTCCCCGTGCCACTACTACTCTTATTGGCTGATTAAACGCGTATTATAAAATCCCCCGTAGATTACCTCATTACCAATGGCACTACTAATACTAAGTATATCAAAGCAAGATAAATAAAATATTTATTTGTTCCAAAAATTAAGTTAATGTTGGCTTGAAAAATCCTTTTTCAAGCCAACAACGTCCGTCTTGGATAGGTAAGGTTTTTAGGTTTTTTTTATTACCACTCAGAAAAAGAGGATTGTTATCCGAACTTTACCCAAAAAACTTCGGTTCAAAATAAATAAAACCAACCGGTTATTTTATTCCAGTGCACGGCGCGACGCGGAAGGAGAAAGTCGCAACCACTCACCCTGATGAAGACTCTCGGAATGAGTCGAAACTTAGTCGGTGCCTTCACCGATAGTGCAGTACGTGAAACTTCCCGTTTTTACAAAAAATAAACATAAATATCCAATCTAGAGATTTAATAGCCGTTATAGATATCCCACTCGTGCCAAGAGAAATATTATTTCCCGTGAAACTACTGGCAACAGTGTCACTGGAAATGTATCTTTACCCGTAGCACTACCAGTAGTGGCACGGGTAAGTAAAATTTCTCTTCAGTCTATTAGTAGTGCTAAGCGGTAGTGCCTAAGAAAAGAAAGGTATTAGGAGCACGATTGGAATTAGTAGGTATTTGGTGGAATTTTATGGAATTTAATATTATCGAATAACCTACTTATTGGTACTTTGACGCGATTTTGATGTTGACAATCGAGATTGGAGTAGAGTTTGCGATATAAACGACCGATGTGGCGCGGTGGGCGAAGGTCCGCCTGCTACACAGAAGGTTGCGGGTTCGATTCCCGCCCTGGGACAAATATTTGTACGATTTGCAAATATTTGTTCCGGGTGTTCTGGGTATGTTCTATGTATGATAAAAATATCTATCTATGTAATGTATTGTATTAAGTATATCAGTCATCTAGTACCCATAACACAAGCTCTGCTTAGCTTGGGGCTAGATGATGCTGTGTGGATTGTCCAGCATTATTTATTATATTATTATTATTAAATGTCACAGGCTGTTTATTTTTAAATAGAACAAAACTGGATTTGATTAGAATTGAATTGAGATTGTATCGAGTGTCAAGGGTAGCCTCCAGATCTATGCATCTGTTAGATGTATGTATGTAAATATTGTGACTTTGATATCGGTTTCACTGTGGTCTGCGGTTGCAACGTGTTCGTGGCACAGAGTAAGGTTAATGAACAACTAAATGCTAAAACTAAATAGAGAAAACAGTCTTCAAATAACAAAGGAAATAATTTATAAAACTTTAATTGACAAAAAACCAACTTAAAATTATGGGAAATTGATAAAAAGTCCAATATAAAATTTCACATCACCAATATTTTACCCTTAGGAGTGGGATTTTTCTATAAAATTTATATGGGGCCATCCTTAAAGTATACTCTATTGAAAATAATCATAATCCTTAAAATCCGTTCACGGATGACAAAGATATTGCGTACACGCAAAAAAAGTAAAGGCCAATTGAGAACCACTTCCTTTTTTAAGTCGGTTAAATAAGAGGACTCCGCAAAATTAAAGTTGAAAAATATTGGACTCAACCGCGTTGCTTGAAGTCGTTTTTTTAGAAATATAGTTATTACTGACTAATTAACTAATTAATATCATCGCTCAACATGTGACTGAATTTTATTTCAGTTGAATAAAAACGAAATAAAAATAAATTTACCAACACAACGAATTTCAATTTCAACGAAATTTCAATTATACCAATTACTGAATTCCTTGATAAATTTACTCATGCGATCTTGTGTTTCATTAATAGATTCTGCTTATACGATAATTGTATGTCTCATATATGCAACGACCTTAAGATAGCTAGCTGTTGCATTTGTATTTTTGTTTATATTTTGTACATGGTTTTTTGAATAAACTATCTGTAACACGGCCGCCCTCCGCCAACCGACGCACCGCGTCGCATCGGCCGTGCTATTACTTCTTTTTCTCGGCTCCTAAGAGCCGTAGCGTATTATATAACTTTCCTCATGAATCAAAAGCAAAAAAAATCGACTAGTTCCAGAGATTAGCGTGTTCAAATCAAAAGAACCAACTCTTCAACTTTATTATTAGTATAAGTATAGAAGTACGATTACTGACTATTACTGACTATTGCGAGATCTCAGTTCAAAGCAAACCTCAGTTATTACTCATCATCATCATCATCTATATTAGTCCACTGTTGGCATAGGCCTCCCCTTATGAGCGCCCCCTGTCTTCAGCTTGCCGCATCCAGCATCTGCCTGCAGTCTTTCGCTGATCGTCATCCCACCTGGCCAGAGGGCGTCCTACACTACGTTTGCCGAGTCGCGGTCTCCACTCAAGAACGCGTTTACCCCAGCGGTTATCGGTTCTTCGCGAGATATGACCGACAGTAATTACTAGTACTTATTATTGTTCCTGAGGTTAACCCCCGTTTAATCGTGCGAGCACTCGGATTTATTAGTGGCTATGAGTCAACAAGCGACGATCGCCCTTCCTTTTCTAGCGCGTATGATTACGAGATGAAAGGCGGTTGTGTTCAGCTTTGAGCAATTAAGTTCGTTACAAACTACTACAGTTGCAAATTTAGCAATTCAGTGTGGCACGGAGAGAAATCTGCAAAAAATTACAAGAAAGTTCTAGGACTAATTCTCTGATTTGTGAGAAACTGAGACTAGTGAGCTTGTGACCGCACTGTTTTTTCAAATACTGGTCAAAAGCTCAGCCGAAGGATCATTTTTATTCCCTTCAAAGAAGAGCTGTTAGAATCGTCGGCGACTCCAAACTCACCAGAATGCTGGAGCCGCTGAGCCAGCGAGCAATGTGAGCAATGCGCATTTGGTGTTCTATCATTACTACAATTGTGAATGCTCCGAAGAATTATTTAAACTTAATTCTACATCGAGGTTTTACCATAGCACTTCGTGAAATAGGGCATAGCACTTCGCCACACCAAAATAGGGCTCAACAACACATAATCGATACGTGGCTCTCTCGTACTATCAACCTGTTACGTGAGATCCTTCTTTACCGTACATGTAAACTATGGAATGAGCTGCCTTCGGATGTGTTGAAATCCAGGAAAATGTCGGCTGGTCGTATGCCTGTTAGCCTCAACGTAACATAACAAATCCTTATCGGACAAGCTTCGGTAGTCATCGATTTAAAACAGAGTGGCAAATGAGGCACCCATGATACGACAAAGAAGATAACATTTTTAAGATCAAACTCAATGTCAAGTAACTTGAGCTATCGTAGATTGAAATAGGAACAATAAACATATATATATTTCTGATCTTTTTTCGGCCATCATGGCTGAATTTGATTTCAGAATAAATGGAAAAGTAACACTACGTATTTAAATTTAAGTTCATAAATAGTAGGCTCCTCGTTTCGTTTGTTAGTCAATCAGTGTAATTAGTGTTTTTTACTTTTTTATTCTGTAGCAAAAACTTACTTAAACATTTAATGTTACCAAAGCAAGTTATTCCCTTTAACATTTTCATGAGTAAAATAAATTAAAAATTTACGAATGCCGTCTTCTTTCGTGTGTTATTCCAGATCCTAAACTATCTACATTCCAAATTTCATCAAATCGGTTTAGTAGTTACGGAGATACGTGTTAACAAATATTCACACACACACACACAGACTTTCGCATTTATTATATTAGTAGGATAATAAAGCTTAAGAGATTTTCGTTTCTTTGTTACCTTGTTTTTTGTTTGAACGCGCAAACCTCTGGAACTGCTAGTCGGATTTAAATCTTATTGTTGCATTTGGTAGCGCAATTCTTTAGGTTATAGACTATTTAACATCACGCTACGACCCTAAACAGCCAAGCAAAAGAAGTGATAGCGCGGCCGAGATATGCGACGCGGTACGTCGGGTGCTGAGGGTGGCCGTGACACAATTAGTTAATAATAAACGGTCCATAGACTCACATAGTACTGACCCCACAGTAGGATTCCCTGTATCGTGGGTATCAGGAACTAAGTATACCGTGGCACCACAACACCAGATAAATACAGAACATGTTCCGCAGAGAAAATCCAACCCGCACCTCCTAGGTCGCAGCTGGGTACTTGACCGCCGCGCTACCAAAATCATATACTTGTACTTATAATCAATATATTTTATTAGTAGTTTACTTGTATATTAGGTCTACTTGGAAATATTCAGGCCGTGATCCTTGTTCAATTAACACTGAACTATTAAAAGCTGAAGAGTTTTTTGTTTATTGTTTTTCTTTATAACTCTGAAATTACCAGTCGGATTCGAAAAAATATTTTTTTCATTTGATAGCCCAATTCTTAAGGAAGGTTAAAGGCTATTAAAAATCACGCTACGACCCTAAGGAGGACCCTAAGGTCGAAAAAAGAAGTAATAGCGCAGCGGACACGCGATGTGGTGAGACGGGGTTGAGGGCAGCCGTTGAATAGTTAGTTATTTAAACAAAAGAAACCCTCTGTCCACTCGGATATCCTCAATCACGCTCCACAGGTTGATCGAAGAGGAAAATATGCATTTATAGTCCGGTAAAAACTGATCGTGATTCAATTCACAAATCCAAGCGGTCAGAAGGAAAAAAGCATTGCCAATAACAAAAAAAACATTAGATAAAGACATTTCGGTTGGGTTTGAGCTTAATTTGGGTTTAACCTCCTTCATAGCTCCTGGCATTTCCAGGATCTACAGGGAAATGTACGTGCCATTTCCAGGACCTACAGGGAAATGTACGTTTGCCTCCGTTCGAGAGTTGATATGTCTGTAGGCACGTCTGAACAAATTTGAACGCAATATAAAACCGGTGGCGCTTACTAAATCCACGCTGTAGGTGTTTTTTAATGTTAAAAAGATTCCAAGCGTGTCGGTCGTTGCCAAAAACTTATTAAAATATTGTTTACGCAGAAGTTTTTAGGTTAAATAATAATAATACATTGAACATTTAACAACTAACAGTTTATATTTAAAACATAATTTACCTATCTCAAATAATCATGATTACACTGTTTCCAGCAGTTGAAAATACACTATTTGCGAGAAGAGGCTCTGAATATAAAAGTAGAAAAATAAGTCAATAAAAAGAATAAAATTAAATAAGAAGTCATAGGTACATATTTTTTTCGAATATTTATAAAAAAACAGAGAGAATTAAGACAAAAGTACCAAGCTTCGGGTTTTTCATACGAACCTGTAAGTTAATTTACACACCTATTTGCCAAGTTCTATCGTTTTTTAAAATAAATAAATAAATAATGCTGGACAATCCACACAGCATCATCCCCAAGCCCCAAGCTAAGCAGAGCTTGTGTTATGGGTACTAGATGACTGATATACTTAATACAATACATTACATAGATAGATATTTTTTTATTATACATAGAAAATACCCAGAACACCGGAACAAATATTTGCAGATCTTACAAACATTCGTCCCGTGACAGGAATCGAACCCGCAACCTTCTGCGTCTCAGGCGAACCTTCGCCCACTGCGCCACAGAGGTCGTCAATAATTTTAAAATCAAATAATTTTATTATTGTCAAACCTTTAATTGCAACCCAGAGAATCAGAATCAAAATTGAAATAACATCACCTACAAGCGATTGCTTGTTTATTTTTGGAGAACCGGGGCACATCGCCTTATCGCTCTGATAGATAGTGAATCTTAGATTTGAGTTTGAATACGTACCTAGGTATTCTGTTTAGAAATTGAGGCGTTTATTTAATTTACCATAAATTGTCACCCTTTGTGCTGAATGTGTCGGCAACCTAATTTCAACTATGACTGTTACAGCCGTGAAACATTGTTTCGACCCCTAATTCAGCAAATTGTTTTAGAAGTACCCATACTCTTACTGTATTGCGAACCAGCGAAACGAAAACAATTGCCTTTGATCAGCAACACGTTGCCAGTTTCACTATCTAAGTTAATTTTACGTCTGTACAAATACAAACGCAGTAGAATAAAATAGATAAGATAATAATACATTCATTCATCCAAAATTTGCCTACACAACAACAACAAATAACACATACAGAAACACTTATACAGATAGTTATACTAAGAGCAGGATACGACGACTTCCTGGGACGGTACTGAACAAATATGTAGTGTAGACAAGTACAAATGACAAGAAAGACAAAACAAAAATACAGTAATACAAAAGAAAAATGAATAATAAACATAAGATAAAATATAAAACGATTCAAAAACGAAAATATAAAATATAAAACGATTGACGACCGATGTGGCGCGGTGGGCGAAGGTCCGCCTGCGACACAGGAGGTTGCGGGTTCGATTCCCGCCCTGGGACAAATATTTGTACGATCTGAAAATATTTGTTCCGGTGTTCTGGGTATTTTCTATGTATAATAAAAAAATATCTATCTATGTAATGTATTGTATTAAGTATATCAGTCATCTAGTACCCATAACACAAGCTCTGCTTAGCTTGGGGCTAGATGATGCTGTGTGGATTGTCCAGCATTATTTATTTATTTATTTAATAAATAATGTTTGTAAGATCTGCAAATATTTGTTCCGGGTCTGGGTGTTTTTCTATGTATAATATGTATGTATTTACAAAAAAAAAAGTATATTAGTAGTATATCAGTCATGTAGTTCCCATAATACAAGCTCTGCTTAGTTTGGGGCTTGATGACGCTGTGTGAAAAATGTCCAGCATTATTCCAGCATTATTTTATTTATTTAACTGAAGTACAATACATTATTATTTTGCCTTTTTTCCAAATTAAGAACTTTTTTTTAATTTATTTACTAGATAATATAATCTAATTATGAACAATTCCAATGTAAATGTAATCCTAGGATGCACAATCATCATAATTAAATAAACGTTAATTAAGCTACAGAAACTTATTAAACACTTATTAAAAACTAAGAACTAAGTTTGTGAAACCTTGTATCCCTTCCCTTTCTATGTTTTTTGATTTATTTCTACACGTATAGTGTAGAGGTAGAAATAAATTATTCAGAAGTATTCAGACTTCGATTTTTGCGTGAAATGATCTGTGTCAATTATTTAATTTCTTATTCTTAATGTCATTTTTTTTCTTTGGTCTGCACTGGAAACATTTCCTCTTCCCCTATATTTACTGTAATAGAAAACCATTCAATCATGTGATACCTAATCGGTTTAAATATGAAAAAAATAAACAACATTTTGATCAACCTTCTATTTTTTAGAAGTCTGTTAAAAATAGCTACTAAGTGCCTCTTAAGTGGATGCTCACGAGCCATACACAACACAAGTAATCGAACTTGTAACGGCTCAAGGATTTAAAAGGAAAGCAGTTAAGGGACGCAAAATATAGGTCCGTATTTCCAGATTTGATGACGAAGCGAAGATATGATATATAAGATTGTGAGGAAATTGCCCTATTTGTCAAAGTATGGGGAAAAGTATACAAACTGTTTGATCAACGCAGAGCCTAAACCTTTTTATTCCAAAAACTATCGTGAACTTGACTATTCATATTGTAAAAACGGGAATTTTCACATACTGCACTATCGGTGAAGGCACCGACTAAGTTTCAACTCATTCCGAGAGTCTTCATCAGGGTGAGTGGTTGCGACTTTCTTCTTCCGCGTCGCGGTAGTCGGTGCCTTCACCGATAGTGCAGTACGTGAAAATTCCCGTTTTTACAATATGAATAGCCTAAACCTTAGTTGTCCCTTTTCAATTACTGTCAAAATGATTGCCATATCAAGCTGTGGTAAGGCGCGTTTAACTGTAAACTAACTATACATGGTGTTCTAGAAAATGTATGCTATCTCAGAAGGGTTGAATGAAGTCACCGTGAGCGGCTTACAGCTGTTACGATAGCTTAGGATTCTCATACGTCTGGCACATATCCAAAGATAAAGTATATCCAAAGATAAAGTATAGAGAAAGTAAGTATATTCAAATCTTTTTACTATTATAAACGCGAAAGTTTGTGAAGATGGATGTTTGTTACTCTTTCACGCACAAACTACTCAACGGATTTTGATTAAACTTTACAGTAATATTATAAATTAGAATAACATTTTTTTTTCCGGGTACCACGCGGGTGAAGCCGTGGGCAGAAGTTAGTATAGTATAAATATATTTTTCTAAAAATATATTTGTAAATAGATATAGTCGAATCGTTATTTTATACTTTTTTTTATTCATACAACTATTTACAAGTTGGTATATACAAAAAATACAGATGAAACAGCTAGCCATCTAAAGACCGTTGCAAACGATCTATAGATAGCTCAACTGATCCAGATCACTACCAGACGGAAGCGTTCCCAAAATACTGGCCGCATTGCCACGCTGAATGGCAATGCTAATGCGTTGGCCCAGATAAGAGCCATATATGTTATACTTGTTTTAGTACTAGTTCTTTATACTAGTAATACGACAAATATTAAAATAAAATTTCAATACTAGTCAATTGTAGTAATGGACGGCCTTATCGCTGAAAGTTATTTTCCATACATACTATGCATATGTCCACTGTTATAAGACACATGGAATTTTATTTTACAGCAGCGTTGGTCGTCTTTTGACTTGTTCAACCATATATAAGTGTTCTTTGTACATATATAAATATATATTATCAGACATGTAGTTCCCATAACACAAGCTAGGTATGCTTACTTTGGGGCTAGATGATGCTGTGTGAAAATGTCCAGCATGATTATTATTATTAAAAAAAGAACTCCGTCATGTTTTCTTTCGGCGCTGTTCTTCGATTACAGCGCCCCCTAGTGACTTGTGGACCTATCTAAGAACCATTCTTGAAGTCTTAGAAATCGATTACAAAAAATCGCATTTCAATCGAATTGATCGTATTCGAGATAATGGTAACAAACATGCATACAAACAACCGCTTACGGCAAACTTACCCCATAGATTTTGAATAATATGCTAATATTCAAACAAAACGATTCTTCAAATTGTTGTTTAGTGTATTTTTATTTAATTTCTAGGTGCAAATAATAATTTCTAAGCAGTGGTTTCTCCCTAAATTGATTCCATTAAGTAAATATTCGCCGGCGTCCTATCGGGTTTTATTCAATCTGTATTTTCACTCTGCTTCATAATAAGTGTAAAAACCAAAATTTACCTGTTTCCAGCGAATTGATTAGCTACATTTCAACGAATTGTAGCAATCTAGTCGCAACAGTGCGCAGAAATTGATCGATTCGATTGTAAAACGAACCTGTGTTTGGTCATATAACTAGGGAGTTGCCGCGTGAATCGAATTCATCAAATATATTGAGAAGCTCGTCATCACTGGTAAGATCGAAGGGAAGAACTCATTCAGACTGCATTCCGTTACGTTGGTCCAGACCAGACCCGCTCCATCCTCGATTAATATCTCCACGAATCCATGCAGTACGCCGGCCATAGATCTCGATGGCGCACCGTTGTCCAAGATAAACCCTATCAGGGAAGGGTTCACAACCCTCAGTAGGAATAGGAAATTCACCAGGACGATTCGCCTAATCCTTGTGATAATCCGTGTTTAGAACCATAAGGATGAGGAATTTGACAGCCCCAATATCATTTTAATAATTATATTGGATAACATAGATAATATACCCTTTTAATATACTAAATTAGTTTAGCAACCTAGAGTCAAATAGTTTTATTGAAATACTAGCTTCGCCTATATGGTACCCGGATAAAAAGTAGCCTATATGCTATTCTGATGTATAAACTATATTACTGTAAAGTTTTATCAAACTCCGGTTTGTAGTTTTTGCGTGAAAGAGTAACAAACATCCATCCTCACATACTTTCGCGTTTATAATTAGTAGTAGGATTTTTATTTTTCTGTCTACCTATGTAGTTTATGGAACTAAGTAGTCTGAAATAAAAAGTTAATAATATCTGTATTTTGCTACATTTTTCCATTTCAAAATGTTTTGTAATGGAAAAATGTGTTTGGAAATGTCATGGTGCATTAATATTTTTCTGTCGAGGTCTTCAGCTAATTAGTACCTACTGATTAGCTAAAGGCCTTACTAACACATGCGCCAGTAATTACCTAACCCTCCCCACTTCTAATGCCTAGATTGCAGTGAATCCAAGCTATGAATAGATTAGTCTTGTTCATTACTGCCTTTAGAGATTGCGAGTGTGTTGTCCAAGCATTTCAAAGAGAAGTTAAAATAAATAGAGGGAGATAATATTAATGTAGCTTGACTGGTATTTCGTATGCTGAAAACGTCTTTCATGTCACTCTCTATTAAATTGAACAGCAAAAATGTCTGATTCAGAATCAACCAATCAATTTCATCTTAATCTTGATTTCAAGTTAATTAATAGTTTACGCTCTTTTATATTTCTTAATCCACTTTTAACTCGTTGTAAGACCCTGAACAACTGAACAGATTTTGATGAAACTTTACAGTAATAAAGCTTATACATCAACATAACACAGAGGCTACTTTTTATCCGGGTACCACGCGAGCGAAGCCGTGGGCAGAGGCTAGTATTTTAAATGTTAAAGTAAAAATATGCCTTTAGTCTTCCTAACTCGAATAGCCAATCTCTTCAATGGGTAAGAATAAATTATAGGAATATAAAATCCTATACCTGTTTTTTTTTATTTATAGATAGATGATAGATAGATAGTTTTTTTATTCTACACAAACAATACAGCACAGACAAGTACAAATGAAGACAAAAGAAAGACAAACAATTAAAGAAACACAGTAAATACAGAAGAGTTGGTACAATAAGTGGGTGCTAGCCAGTGCTAACGAGGGCAGTCTATGCTGCAATGGTGTGTATTAGTCCGCCAAGGCGAAGCAGCGCTGATTTTCAGATAGGACCTAAGAAGTATAGATCACGACACTTTATTTGAAGAAAACAGACACCACTAAGCCTTAACAAACCGCTGTCTCACAATTTCATACCAATTTCACAATACAGATGGTAATATAATTAAGTAACATTTCAGTACGCTTATAGAATTAGCCTTGCCTTCATCAGTTTGAGAATTGGTGTCACGTTGTATGTCTGAGTAATTTTTATTTAAAATGGAACTCACTTGGTTTTTAATCTGTAGTATAAGTTGCATAGCATAGTATCATAGTAATATAATAAGAATTTGTCATATTACTGTCGTCAACCATTTAACACGAAGGGATCAGCCATATATGTATACTGGTTTGGAATCTATGGTTTTCAACTTTTCAGACGATCAAGACCAAGAAATGCCAATTGTCTAAGCGGACTTAAAAAATATACGTACCACATAAAAACTCTGATCCGTCATCACAAATTTAAATTCTCTACTTTAAGTCTAAACTCAAACACTGAAAAGTTTGCTCGGTCGAATATTAACTTTTAACTCTGCAAGGCATCGCGAAAATTGTTCAATCCACGAGATGAAACGTTCGGCTCTCACGGCCGTCCGCGCCAAACTGAGATCCCGAGGGTTCGTACCCATTTTATACCAGGGGTAGGGGTACGTGCACCCACCTGTTGGGAAATACTCGCAGAAGTAAACAATAGAGAGTTTTAGCGGTTGCAGATTGTTTTAGCGGTTGCAGATTCCTCTGAAAGTCCTTTGAGAAGAAATAAACATTCGAGAAAATTGAAAGTAACATTTCGACACTTTGTTTTAGTTTTTGCTTCAAAGAGTTTTTTGTTCAACTTTTTGAGGGTGACTTTTGGTTGTGAAACGTGATATTTATGCACGTTTTATTTCATAACCAGACGGTGGTGCTCGAATCGGGCGTGGTTCGTTCGCCATCAAAACCAATCTCATAACTGCGCTCCTTAAAAATCGAGTGTTCTATTAATCAGTATTAGCAGTGGGAGTAGTTTATAATAGTATTTATAATATTTTTATGTCATGTTATAGTTATAGACGTTGATTATTAACCTGCATATTCTTACTTAATCATCTATATAAAGCAATACAATTTGTTTATCATGAAAAAAGTCCATAACATTTTAGTACCAATTTTTCTTAAAACTAGGTTATTACAGAATATTAAAAGATACGTAATCTCTGAAATAGATAAGTATTTACTTAGTAGTCAAATTTACAGCAAAAAGGACGTCATTCCACGTGAAGTGTAATTGAGCCTCCCCTATGCCAAGAAAACTGGGCCTAAAATTCTACATAATAAAGAATAAATCAAAAGCCAAAGAACACTATTAAATAAGTGCCCTACCTAAGTCTGTAGTGTGATTGGCTTGATTGATTGAGAATCAACTATAACTTCTACATAAAATACCGTTTATTATTGGCGTTATTAATACCGATTTAAATAATAAATAAATAAATACATTATAATTTATTTATTTACAGGCACAATATAAGGAACAACTTTACAACTTAGCCTGTGGCCGTCTAAACATGAACTATTTCATAATTTAGTGATGAATTCTAGAAAAATATTTTTAATATTTTTAGCCTAGCTTTAGAAAGAGACAAGGTCTATTTTTTAATATTAAACTTGTCCTTCAGGAAGTGAGAACACATTTCATAAAAGCGTTTACAGAATAAAGACGCGACTATAAAAGGATCAGATTCTGTAAAAGCTTTAATCTACCTGAAACACGTTCTAATTAGTTTCGTAATATTGCTTAGCATCGTAGGTAAGCTATTGACAAAAGTGGTTTAAGGATTTTAAAGGTTGATTCACACTAAGCCGGTTGCGGGCCAATCCGAATTTGACGACCTCTGTGGTGCAGTGGGCGAAGGCTCGCCTGAGACGCAGAAGGAAGGAAGGGTTCGATTCCCGCCGCTGAAAAAGTTTGTATCTGCTAATATTTGTCTCGGGTCAGGGGTTTTTCTATGTATAATACATACATATTAAATTTACAAAAAATGTATATTAGTAGTATATCAGTCATGTAGTTCCCATAATACAAGCTCTGCTTAGTTTGGGGTTAGATGATGATATGTGAAAATGTCCTGCATTGTAAAAAAAATAGAAAATAAAAATCACCGAGACAAAATGCGGGCATTTTTTTAAAGTGTACGAAAGCTCTCGGCACATTACTCTTCCAGGGAATAAAGACATGCTTTATTCGGGTCTCGAATTAGCATGTATCATACTATCATAATTTATTTTACATTATTTTAATTTTACCTCTGTGGGTACCTCTGTGGCGCAGTGGGCGAAGGCTCGCCTGAGACGCAGAAGGTTGCGGGTTCGATTCCCGCCGCGGGACAAATGTTTGTAACTGCAAATATTTGTCTCGGGTCTGGTTGTTTTCTATGTATAGTATGTATGTATTTACAAAAAAAAGGTTTATATAAGTAGTAAAAAGCAAAAAGGTAGCAAAAAGGACGTCATTCCACGTGAAGTGTAATTGAGCATCCCCTATGCCAAGAAAACTGGGCCTAAAATTCTACATAATAAAGAATAAATCAAAAGCCAAAGAACACTATTAAATAAGTCATGTAGTTCCCATAATACAAGCTTTGCTTACTGTGGGGCTAGATGATGCTGTGTGGAAAATGTCCAGCATTATTTATTTATTTATTTTATTTATTTAGTTCGTAATTATACTTTGACAATACCTCTTTACAGTAGCATATAATTTGATTTTTTATTGAATTGCATTACTCTATGTAATGCAATTCAACAAAAAATCATGTTATGATACTTTAATAAATTACAGGAATTTATTTGAGTCTAACAATTCCTAAATCACTGTGCTTGTCTGTTTTAATGGCTTGTAACTATCCAGATTTATTATGTAGATATTGGACCTGATTTATTATACAATAGACTATATTGAGCAATTTGACAAAACAATGTAGTTCTTACGGTTAATAAATGAGAAGAGTATGGGTATGATATCTCCAAAGTAATCATTCTGAACAACCAATTTCCATTGGCAGTTCCTATCACATGGGTACTACTCTGTTTGGTCTTATACTGCTAGGGCACAATGTTTATATTTCTAATATTACTAGCTTCTGCCCACGGCCTCACCCGCGTGATACCTGGATAAAAACTAGCCTTTGTGTTATTCTGATGTATAAGCTTACTGTAAAGTTTCATCAAACTCCGTTCAGTAGTTTTTGCGTGAAAAAGTAACAAACATCCATCCTCACAAACTTTCACGTTTATAATATTAGTAGGATAGGATCTTCCTTCACTTATATCATGCTCAGACATTCATGTGTATAGTTAGATAATAATATATTCAGATATAGATATACTCAGATGTTCATGTGTGACGTTAACCAATATTCTTTTTAACTTTTAAGTTAGCACGCCATCCTTCTTTTTAAAGCTATACCTTTATAGTTGGTAAGTAGACAATGATTTTAGCAGTTAGCCCACCTTTCGTACACCTCTCGTTTTTGTGCAGGAGTTATACATTAACTTAACAACAAAATAAAATTAATGATAGAAAGTTAGAGAGAGGAGACACAGGTTTAGACACTTTGAAGCCTTATATTCCCAGATAAAAACTAATAACAAGAAGAAGAAGACCCAGATCACAAGAAGACTGCTTAGACTTAATCGAGACCTTGTGTCTAGAGCTTCTGTAAAAGGGCTCGTCCGGGAAAATGTTACCACCTAGGCATGGTGGTAACATTTTCTGCGACCAAGCATCATGGTTACCGGTGAATTACAGGTACATGAGATCTCTCACCTTGATATCTCAGGGAGGAAACGTGTGATACCTCTGGTATAGCAAGTGTCCATATGCTTCGGTAACAGCTTACCGACGTGTGGGCTGTAAGCTTGTTTGCCTCTTTAGTAGTCTCATTTGATCTCAAATGAGACTAAATGGGACTAATGCATGGTGTGAAACATTCTTTATTCAGAATCTTCAGTTCTTTGCTTTATTTCTGCCTCTTAATAAAAATGTAATCCGCTTACTGTTGGCACAGATATAGTAATACTATAACAGGTTGGTAATAATATCTCCCTCCGTTTTATAAATCTGATATAAATGCGATGATAAAAGTTAAAAATGAAAGATAACGGTTTGTTTATCCACCTAAATTAATTTGATCTTTAACGGAGAAAAATATTTAATATTATCTGAATAAATGCCGGTCGACCGGACTCCACATATTGAATAACTTGTTCTATTTTATTTGTACAATTTTACTTTCAGAAGAGTAGTCTCAAGTCTAAAAGCCTCTTAGAAAAGTAATGGTCATAGAAAAGGCAAACAGATAAAACAGCTTCTGTGAGGTTCCCACGACAAGAAAAAACTTTATCCAAACAGAGTTGAATAGCATTCATCGTCATTTTGCGGATCATATAATCATTATTTATATTGATACGTACCATGAAAATGAACAAATTATAAAGAAAAAATTCAAAGAAAATCATTTGAAATACTAAGGATATTTAAGCCATTTCAAATTATTATTATTTCCTGAGCCTATCTTTTAAACAAATAAGATGTTTGACAGCGTATACCTCACCTACGAGTAAAACAGCAAACTTATTAGATTTGGGCCATCTGTTTATTTATAAAGTTTATTAATAAACTGATGGCCAAAATCTAAAAAATAACTATAATTTCACTGTAAAGTGAAAACTGTAAGTGTCACTCTTTCGACTTAGTAAACATATTCTGTAATAATCTGGCTAATTCTGTGGCATTTTGTGTGTTCTGAGATCAAGTTTATTTATTTGACAGCATAGGTATATAACTGTCAAATGAAATGGAGTCGGTGACAGATCGTGTTATCAAACTGTAGTAACTGCGATGTATTTTAGGATCTCATGTATCGTAAAATTGCTAGCTATCAGTGACGGTCGTGGGAGGTAGAGACCTTCCTGAAAGTTGGTATTATTTCATGCCTTCCAATAAGGTAAGTTTCATTTTAAACATTTTAATCTATCTTACCTTCCAGTATATCAGTACAAGTTTCAATTACTGTAAAGTTTCAAGTGACAATTCAATATAAACATTTTATTTCATGTCGTTTATAATTTATCCGTTTTATAATATTTTCCTTGTATTTAATATTATTTAAAACCATTTTTTTACTATGACATTGATAAAGCCTTTAAAAGCTCGACTTTAAATCGCAACAATGATACAAGTAATTACTTACATATAAGCCTCTGCCGCGATTTCGCCTGCATGGTACCCGGCTAAAAAGTAGCCTATGTGTAATTCTAATGTATAAGCTATATTACTGTAACGTTTCATTAAAATCTGTTCAGTAGTTTTTGCGTAAACGAGTAACAAACATCCATCCCCACAAACTTTCGCGTCTATAATAGTAAGTAGGATGTTTTTAAAGTAAAAAATGGAAGAGCCAGCGTGAAAATTCCCGTTTTTTCAATATGATTAGTCAAGTTCACGATAGTTTTTGGAATAAAAAAAATATACCACGTAAGCACCTATCTAAACATTAACATCACTGTGTATATATGCCTCTGTCTCAACTCAGTCGCGTTGAATGTAATATCAATGATTCTTAAAAAAGGCAATCGATAGCCAGCGCAGACAAATACCTCACGCCTAATTTTCCTAGCGCAAATTCGTCAAAATGACTAGACAGCAGTGTTTTTTTTTCATTTGACTTTTTATCATCTTCTATTGCAAGCCACCCGTGCTACTCTAAGAGCCGTGTTGGCCTAGTGGGCAGTACCCTGACTTCCGTGGGTTCGAACCTGGTCGTGCACCATTTTTTTAACCTAATAGATGGCAACCACCCTTGGATGCAGACTCGGACTCGATTCAAATAGGAATTCATATAAAGTGCCTCAACTGAAACGAGAGGACTGGTTTTTTTCTGTGGCTGGATTGGATAATGCAGATCGGTATTGTCATGTAATTACCTACCAAACCATAAAACTGCAATGCATTGGCATTAATTACTAAAAAAAATCTATTTTCACTAACTAATTAGGTAGGTACTAACTAATCTACTTATTTACGAAATACAACCTCTCAAACCAAAACTTTTATTAAGCTAATCATATGTGATGATCTCGGGTATTCCGAAATAAGTTGGTCTATAGGAATGAGAAATTCCCTTCATAATCCTTAACAAAAATCTGTCAAAAAAAGTACTTGTAATTTTAATGAAAACAGTGTTTATCAGGCAAAATTACACTGTCATCTCACGAGCTAATGTAATTTCCGTAAAATCATATCTTTCCGCAGGCGTTAACGGCAACATAAAGGGGTTGTTTTCTATGAGGGCTGATCGGTCAGACCGACTATCGTTTCTGTACAGTGCCTATTCACTCTGTAAACTATCCGTGGTTTTAATTAAGCGAAGCTGTCGAGGGCAGACCTCTTCAGCTCGGATATAAACAATAATATTCAAACCTGCTCTTTCATTAATTCCTTATTATATTTCTCTTACTTTTATTTTGCTCATCTATATTTTTTTAAGACGAGCTCTTTGATATCTATAAAATATACCTACAAAATAGACCTCTGTGGCACAGTGGACGAAAGCCCGCCAGAGACGCAGACGGTTGCGGATTTGATTCCCGCCGCGCGAATATATGTATGTATTTACAAAAAAAGTATCTAAGTAGTATATCGATCATGTAGGTCCCATAATACAAGCTCTGCTTAGTTTGGGGCTAGATGATGTTGTGTGAAAAATGTCCAGCATTATTTATTTTTATTGTTGTTGAGAATTTTTTTGTAGATTTCTCGTCTCTTTCTATAGATTCCACTGTCTTGAATCTACCCAAAAATTGTTAAGATAGCTGGGTTGTATGTTAAGGTCCTGCATCACAATGCGTTTGATGAAGTCTTTGAGTCAAGACCAGTGAAAGAGAAATGATCCAAGGACCAGAAATCATGAGATATCTGATGCTTTTTTATTCCAAAAACTATCGTGAACTTGACTATTCATATTGTAAAAATGGGAATTTTCACGTATTGCACTATCGGTGAAGGCATCAACTAAGTTTTGACTCATTCCGAGAGTCTTTTTGATAGTTATTTTTTGGTATTTTTGTGATTAAATTATTAACTACTAGCATCTGCGCATGGCTTCGCCCGCGCTCTACCTGAATAAAAAGTAGCCTATTTGTTATTCTGATGTATAAGCTACATTACTGTAAAGTTTCATAAAAATCCGTTCAGTAGTTTTTGCGTGAAAGAAGTTTATAATAGTAGTAGGATTCTTATTTTTTGTTACTTACTATGTAAGTAGAATATCTGCGAAGTTATAAAACGTGGCAAAAACTTTTTGTCTTTTTTGTTAATTTTAACCAGTTAGACGTATGTCTAATGCATGAATAAACCTTCATGTTCAGATATACACAATGACGCCAGAACCCTGCGGATGAATTGTAGGGCAGTAATATTTTATAAAAGTTTGGAGTAATAACCTGCTGTGACCATTTTCAAAGTGGTAATGACATTTGAAAAGGATTTTATTGTATTTATCAGGAAGACTTTATTTACGGTGGTACACACCTACACAGTATACTACGCCAGCAAAGTCTTTGGTTGCATACACACATATACTTACCACATTGTAACAACACTATTTAATTGTTGTTGCCTGAAATAACTGTTTATTACGAGTGGTCAAATCCTAAATCTCTGTCAAATGTCATTTAACTCTTTGAAGAAACCTACGTTTACTCTTTAAATTGGCCAAAAAAATACCGACAGAATATCTGGCCAAGATCCTTAAAATATAAAATAGAAAACAATATGTCGACGTAATTTTTTTTGCGTAATTTCCCAATCGATAAATCTATTGGATATTTTATACCTACTTGTACATAATTGTATTAATCGAGTATGTTTTTTTACATATTTTTGGGATTTGATTGTTTATCTCAAAAATGCGGATCAATGTCAGTATTTGGGACAGGTGACATCGAAGAAATAGGAATAATATATTATACCATACGATGGTACGATGGTAGACGACCTCTGTGGCGCAGTGGGCGAAGGTCCGCCTGGGACGCAGAAGGTTGCGGGTTCAATTCCCGCCACGGGACAAATGTTTGTATCTGCAAATATTTGTCTCAGGTCTGGGTGTTTTCTATGTATATTATGTATGTATTTACAAAAAAAAAATGTATATAAGTAGTATATCAGTCATGTAGTTCCCATAATACAAGCTCTGCTTAGTTTGGGGCTAGATGATGCTGTGTGAAAATGTCCAGCATTATTATTATTATTATTATATTTCTTCGAAAAGTTTGGATGTTTCTTACTTAATTTTATATTTAATTACGCTGTAAAGGCTGAACCTATAAAATTTCAGCACCAAAGTGAAGACACGAGCGGCTGCTATTATTATCCATATTGAAAACATGTTTGTCACTTTGACAGCTACATTTCTTCTACATATTGATCTCAAGCTACATTATTACAGAAGTGAGTGATATTATTAAAAAACAACAAGCTTTGCCGTACAAGCTTGTAAAGCACCAAACATTGCTCTAACGAAAACATAAGTCAAAACTTAATATTGTAGTTGAAAAAATCTTCGCTCATACATCGATATATGTACGTCATGGTTAATTATCCAACTGCAAGTGTAAGTTTGTTATCACAAAAACATATGATATAAAAACAAATTAACTATTTTCGGACATTTTCCTGTACTGTGAGACCTTGCTTCTTGCCAAATTTCATGATTCTAGGTCAACGGGAAGTACCCTATAGGTTTTGATTTATTTGCCAGTATCAAAATATGTCTATAAGCTTGATTTTTTGTGAACTCCAAGGGACCGTAGACGTATTTGTTATTAATTTCAACTTGATACCTCTTCACATTCTTGAGAAAGTGTCTTGACAAACTGACAGACAGACACCACCACCACCACCTTATAGGATCACTTCGTTATCCGTTTTTTCCTTTTGAGGTTGGAACCCTAAAAACAGAGTTTATGTAAGTTTTTATTTGTCTAACTTCAATATTCCTTACAAACAAAATGATTCTAAGTAGGTGAAATATTTCACAACTGCTCCTCGAGAGATGTCATACAAAGACCTACATTTTCAAAAATATTTTATTCAGAAACAGTCACGTTTCTTACGCACGTTTTTTTCCGTTTTTTGAAGTTGGAAACAGAGTTTATAATGCTGCCATTTCAAAACTCTGTAACTGGTTGCATGATACCATAGTAACTTCTTTAAATATTTTACTGAATTGAATCGTATTTTGTAAGAAGTAAATTTTCAATTAAAAAGTGTCAAGTGTAATAGAATTTTAGTTGGTGGTTCCTATCAAAATTAAATGCTATTTATTAATAGGAGTGCCAACTTTATCTACTTTAAAGCCTTATGCTTCCTGGAAGAGGACCTAAAATAAAAATAAAAATTATAAACCTGTTTCTATTATGAAATGACACATATCACCTCTACGGGTGTAGTGTAAAACATTCATCCCCTACTTTACATGTACGAGGTGGTGTGCAACCGACTTCAAAAAAGGAGAAGGTTCTCAATTCGTCTGTTTGTTTGTGTATATGTAACGCTATATAATTATATTTAATTCAATTCAATATATTTTATTCCATTTATATACAACTAGCCTCTGCTCACGGCTTCCCCCGCGTGGTACCCGGATAAAATGTAGCCAATGTGTTATGTATAAGCTATAAGTTTTTGCGTGAAAGAGTAATAAAAATCCATCCTTACAAACTTTCGCGTTTATAGTATTAGTAGGATTATACGCTTTAAACTGTGCTTTGAAAGATTTCTCGTTCAAAACACACTAAGAAATTAGAGTGTGATATACGGCCAGACAGACAGACATGACAAATTTATAATGGTTCCGTTTTAGCCATTTGGCCTCAGACCCCTAAAAATCTCATTCTGTAAGCCGACGAATTCGGCTAAAAACTCGAGTCATTTCCCAAGAAAAAAAAAATAAAAAAAAGAAACCTTCTTTGCATTACCTTTGATATTGCTGAAGGTATAAACTTCGGGACATTTTGGGAGGTTTTTATAAGAACGAAGCGGGTACGATTTGACTTCATTAATTTTGGAGGAATTCTTGTTATTATATCGCTTATTTCTGTGTAATCCATTAAAACTCCAGTATGCAACAATATCCAACAAATCACTTTATAGATTGATCACAGTAAAAAACTATATTTAAGTGATCAATAAGGGGGATTTTTTTTTTAAATTTGGTTTGTTGCGTAACTTTTACTTGCAAATCTAAGCTTTTTCAACTAAATATAAAACTATCCAAATTTGATTAAATTCATATTTAGGTATTCATACTTTAGGATCACAAGGAACACTAAGGCCCATGTTCGCCAACACAATAATGGGTGGCTAAGTCTTAATGAAAGCTTTTTGACACAATGTTTTCATAGTAATCTGTCATAATAATCAATGGTTTTACTTGATTGTCCGTTTATTTTATTGGTGAACTCAAACTTAATTCACGTCAAGAAACGATAAACAATGGAAAACAACTGTTACAAAGATAACAGAGTTGTTGATGTATAAAAGCTTTGTTAAATCAAGAACAAGGCTATTTTGTGTGACACTATGTAAGAAGCTCGTTCGCCATAAAATATTGTTCGTTTGTGTATGTTTTTTTTCTGTTTCAATTTAATGTGTTTTTACAATCGATTCGTATGATCAAGGATAAATAAATAATTCTTAAATAGGTTTTATCCCCACAAATTATTAGGGGGCGCTGCAATAAACTCTTGAAAATACGTCGGGTATTTTAAAATATAAATATAATTTGTTACGCACTTGTAATTTATGTAAGTTTATTGCTTGTTGTTTATTTCTGTGTGAACAATCTATTCTACTACTATTATAAACGCGAAAGTTTGTGAGGATGGATGTTTATTACTCATTCACGCAAAAATTCCTGAACGGATTTTGATGAAACTTTACAGTAATATAGGTATACATATACATCAGAATAACACATACTTTTTACTCGGGTACCACGCGGGTGAAGTATTAATATAAATGAAATTATTTTCGTTGGTTAGCGCGTCACTTGAGACGCGCGCTTAACCGAGAGGCTTGACCGATTTTGCTATTTTTTGTTTTAAATATTCGTAATATTCCAAATTTGTTTTCCATGGAAAGAAAAATTGAAAAAATTGCTCGGAATATGTTAAAAACCGTTGTTTCTTTCTCGAACGCTGTGGTTTATAGAGAAAGCTCTATGATTGTCGACGTTTCTTATCTGCCACATTCAACGAAACAACTATAAAAGCTAGTAAAGAATAAACGGAGAAACTATATATTTAATCCAAAATTTGGATATAACTTTTTAATGGTGCTGAAAGTTAGTCAAACAACGGCAAAGGGTAAGCTTATACTAATTGGATTAAACCAGATTTAACTGGATCACGTAAGAGCTTTTATGTTTTTTTACTATTAAACAATTTTTGAGTTCTCAAAGCTAACAAAGGCTTTAAATAAAATCGAGTTAGGAAGTCAAGCAAGGTTAAAAGGCTTTCCACGTGAGCCTCACGTCATAACAAATGTTAAACCGGATTAAAAAGTATTTTTGACTAGACTCGTCCTTGGAAATCTAGGTATTTTTGTATGGATAGGGTTGTACCTATTTAATGCATTTCTGGTGATGATTCATCATGATGTTGATGAATACCTTCAAATCATAAATTCACAAAATTCTCCGGATTTTAATTATAAATTTTATTACGGCGGCGAGATATCGCATTCAAACAAAAAAAATATCAAACAAACTCTTCATCTTTATTATTAGTATAGATTGAGAAGTCCCTAAAGTTTAGAACATTAAATACTGGTGGTAATATTCACGACGGCCCGTTTATAAACGTGGTAATTATTAGGTATTCTCTTCGTAACTTAAACTACAAGGTAACTACGAGTAGAAGAAACTTTATTTTAAAATTAAATTAAACCTTTTACTGTGAACTCAATCTCAGAGCTATTCTCAACTCAAGTTAAATAAAGATAAATTTAGTCCGACCAAGAGGTAAACAGGGGAATAAAACTATAGCAAAGAGGAGTCAAGCTTTTGAAACAGGGAAGTAATTTAACTTGCAGTTGGACTTGTTCACTTTGCTACTTTGTTAAGTGTACGGACTTGTACACAAAATAATAGAAATCTTTTTCGAAAAAAAACCTACTTCAAATAACGGGAAGTTGATAAAAAGTCCAATATAAAATTTCATACACTAGTTTTTCACCCTCAAGGGTGGGATTTTCATAAAATTGATATGGCCCTTACCCAGTAATAAAAGAATCATTAAAATCGGTTCACAATTGAAGAATATATCGCGCAACATACACACAAAAAACGAATTGAGAAAGTCCTAATAAAAAGTATTTTTGACCTTGTAAATCTAGGTCTGTTTGTATAGAGAGGCTTGTATCTATTCAATTCACAGGCACATGAGATTTTATGAGACTGCGGGACAAATATTTGTATCATCTGCAAATGTTTGCCCCAGATCTGGGTGTCCTCTATGTATAATATGTATGTATTTACAAAAAAAGTATATATGTAGAATATCAGTAGTATATCAGTAGTAGTGTATTGTAGTTCCCACAATACAAGCTCTGCTTAGTTTGGGCACAGATATTGTAATACAAGTACAGATACGTCATTCCATACAAAAAAATGGATCGCTCTAACTCGGCTATTCTTCGGGTTATTTTGTTTGCCATAAATATGTACTAGATGCCGCTAGCGAGCGGTGGATAGCGAGCGCCATCTAGCTTGTACTGTAGGTGGATTAAACTTTATAATAAAATAAAAATAAAGATGGCGATAAAACCTAATGAAGGTTTTTGAAAAAAAACCAGTAATATAAATACAAACAAGCAAAATCGTGCCACCGATGGTAAACCCGCCGCGACGTTTCCTGCTTTATAGAGCGGGCATTTACGAGGCGCGGGAGGGGTTACGACTATGAGTAAGGGGGCGGCTCAGACGCACAGTAAGTAGGTATGTAGGTACATAATATGTTTGTTGACAACCTCTGTGGCGCAGTGGGCGAAGGTCCGCCTGAGACGCAGAAGGTTGCGGGTTCAATTCCCGCTGCGGGACAAATGTTTGTATGATCTGCATTAATTTGTCTCGGGTATGGGTGTTTTCTATGTATAATAATGTATTTACAAAAAAAAAACATAATTAGTATATCAGTCATGTAGTTCACATAACACAAGCTCTGCTTACTTTGGGGCTAGATGATTCTGTGTAAAAATGTCCAACATTATTTATTTATTTACTTCTTCACGCAAAATCTAATGAACCGATTGCGATGAAACATGATAGGTAGGTACATAACTGTTACGTTTTATCCCGATATTCCCACGGAATCGTAACTTACGCGGTTGGAACCGCGGAGTGCAGCTAGTTTATTTATAAAAAGCAGCTAAAATTTAAATTTTAAGGCTCCTACTTTTAAAAAAACCAAAACTACTAGGTATACAAAGTTTACACCCCCACCCCCTCATTCCGCACCGTAAAGTGGAAATATCAATAAATCCTTTCTTAACACATACCTACGTCATTATAATAAACTTATATTCTAAATTTCAGCTTTCTAGACATTGGCTGATCATTGATAGTCAATCAGTCAGTCAGTCAGGATATTTGATTATATATTCATAGCTCCATTCTTCATATATAGGAATTTCAGTTATTTTACTAGGTAGTGCCTTGTCCTACAAGGTAGTTTCGCACGTTTTTAAGATCGATTACATCGATATACAACACTAAATCGATTCAACTTAATCGATATCTCAACAACAAGTGTCACGTCACTACAGCTCGTCTCTGATTCTCTCATTCTTTTTCCGTGCGAGGTAGTAAACGCACGCGTCTACAAGCTCATTAAAAATTACTTTTGAAATCCACGTGAAAGATGTCGAAACGAAAAAGCAAAAACCAATTAATCGACCTGTATCAAGCTAAAATTAAAAAGCTTGAAAAACAACAGGTTGGTCGTCGCCGTCGAGTTATTATTTCCTCGGATTCTGAATCGGATTCAGAAAAAGAAGGTAAGCTTACACTCATGGTCTCATTTTGTGTTCAAATCAGTATTTCTTTTAGAGAAATACTAGTTTTTTACTTAACCATCTCTAAGTCTGCCGGGCGGTTAACTGCGGGTTATTCACGAAGGCTAGACATGATGTGATAGAAACCTGGTGGTATGACTGAGGGTCATACACGAAGGTCATGCGAAAAGTACAGAATGTATTTTGCTAATTTATGAGAAAACGCTTATTCGAGGTGAACAATTTATTTAAGTTGTTTGTTCAAAAATTTTTGCAACTACCCGCAAATTTCAAGATGATGTTTTTTCATCATACATTTTATTTCTTTTATAGAAATCGAAAACCCAGTAATTGACGAGTCGATGGACCAAAATTGCCTTGCTGATGATGGCCTTGTGGCAACATCTCGTGATGATATTCTGCCCGACGCATTGCTGACGGAAAATCCAACTTCCCTTGAAATAACCCCTGAAGAACCAACTGAGACGATTTCAGAACTTGACCCTGAAATATATCTTGCGCTGGGCGACTCAGCTGAAGAAATGCCTATATATGGTGAAAATATTCACACCGATATAGCAAAACGCTGGCTTCCCATCCTTCGTAAAGGCCTGATGAAAGATGTAAAGGAGAAATTACTAAAAGAACATAATGTTCCTGATAACTGTAGACTATTAAAAGCTCCTAGTTTGAACCCAGAAATAGCTGCAGCCGTCGCCGAGATTGTTAAGTCCAGAGACAAAAAGTTGGAGGCAAAACAAGGCCAATTGGGTCTAGGAATAACGGCCATATCTAAAGCTATGTCTTTATTGTTGGGCGATGGAAAGAAAGTTGAAGTTATCAAACTCCTTTCGGAGGGTTGCAGGATCTTATCAGACCTCCACTTCACAGAAACCCAAACGCGTTCTAAGCTAATAACACCATGCTTAGACAAGTCATTTTTAAACATTATTCAAGATGATGAAAGGGATGACACACTGTTTGGAACAAAGCTGTCAGAAAAAATCAAATCTGCGAAAGTCATTGAAAAACAAGGTTTGCAGATTAAACGAAATGCACCACCAAATGCAACTAAGTCTACACTTCCGCAACAAACACCAGCAAGACGGCAAACGGGAAACTGGACAGCCCCTCCTCGGTACCCCACGTCGGCAAACAGGGGGGGGCGCGGAGGGTACACTGCGAGCCGACCTGCGCTGAGTACAACCTACTACAGGAAAAACCAGAGTCAAGCACCGCCGCCACCGCTTCCGCCAGCATCATCGGCGCCGCAGAGCAGACAAGCTGCGAATCGGCAACGCGCACCGACACGACAATAGCCGCAACCCAGGTACATGCGGGCAGGTTACGCCATTACTATAGTTGCTGGTTAGCTGTAACTAAAAATAAGTTTGTTTTAGACTGCGTATTGAATGGTTATCGTATCCCTATAACCAGTACAGTAACTCAAACCTATATACCTTTTAATCATACATCGCAAATAGATAAAAACAAAATGCAAGTAGCAATAGATAATTTATTAGATCTAGGTGCTGTATCTGTGTGTGAAAATGAGGAATCGCAATACATTTCATCGATATTTTTAACCCCTAAGCCTAACGGTACTTATAGATTCATTTTAAACTTAAAAGCTTTCAATAAATTCGTGCGTAAAGACCACTTCAAAATGGAGGATTACAGGACTGCCTGTAATCTATTACCTACAAACGGTTATGTTGCTACGATTGACTTAAAGGAGTCTTACTTGTTAGTACCTATTCATTCAGATTATAAAAAATATTTGAAATTCCAGTTTGAGAATATTAACGGACAAATAACTACCTATGCATTTAATGCATTATGCTATGGTCTATCTAGTGCACCAAGAACTTTTACAAAAATAATGAAAGAAGTATTTAGTCATCTAAGAAGTCGCGGCTTTAGCTCAGTGTCCTACTTAGATGATACACTTTGCCTAGGAAACAGCTATGAGGAATGCCTTCATAACGTAAGAGAAACTGTTAAACTTCTTGAATGTTTAGGATTCGTAATTAACTACGAAAAAAGCATATTAGAGCCTAAACAGAACTGCAAGTTTTTAGGCTTTGTATTTGATACAGTAGATATGTCCATATCCTTGCCCGAGAATAAATGTAATATCATATTACAACTAACACACAAATATTTAAAGTTACCGCGATGCACCATTCGAGAATTTTCTCAGTTCATCGGCGTATTGACAGCTGCTTGTCCAGCTGTAAGATACGGCTGGTTGTACACTAAGGTTCTGGAGAGAGAAAAGTTTATCGCTCTTAAAAACCATGGAAATTATGACGCTAAAATCAAGCTGTCAACAGAAATATTGCCCGATTTACGCTGGTGGCAAGCAAATATTCAAATTGCTAGAAATTCAGTTGCTACTACATTATACGCTTTAGAAATTTTCACAGACGCCTCAAGGTCCGGTTGGGGAGCTGTTTGTAATAGTATGCGCGCAAATGGACATTGGAAGGAAAGCGAATTGAAATTCCACATTAATTACTTGGAACTTCAAGCGGCTTTTCTCGGTCTTAAAAGCTTTGCTCAAAATAAATTTGACTGCGCTATATTGATGCGAATAGATAATACGACAGCCATAAGTTACATCAATAGAATGGGTGGTATACAGTTTCCTCATTTGAACGACCTAGCGAGATCAATTTGGCAATGGTGTGAGCAGCGAGGAGTGTGGTTGTTCGCATCCTACATTAACACAAGAGATAATAAAGAAGCAGATGCCGAATCAAGAAGGATTAACCCTGATACTGAGTTGGAACTCTGCTCAAATGCGTTCAAGACTATAGTGGATCAGTTTGGTCAACCAGATATAGACCTCTTTGCATCTCGTACCAATGCCAAATGTGACACATACGTTTCATGGAAGCCTGACCCTGATGCTAAAACCGTTGATGCTTTCACCTTTTCTTGGCATCACTATTATTTTTATTGTTTTCCGCCTATAGCAATGATTCTGAAATGCCTGCACAAAATTGTTGACGAACAATCAACTGGAATCATTGTATTTCCAAATTGGCCCTCACAGGCATGGTTCCCTCTTCTAAACCGGTTGTTAGTGTCAGAGGTAATATTCTTTAACGATGCTCTACGGTCTCGTTACAGGGTGCACCTGCCGCAGGAGATTACCCTGGGGGCCGCGATTGTCTCAGGCAGGCGTTCATACGACGGGCTGTTCCACAAGAAGCTTTAGATCTCATGATTGCTTCTCTATCGGCGGGAACTTTAAAGCAGTATAACACCACATATAAGTTGTGGTGGAGTTACTGCTTGAATTATAATGTAAACTATTTAGAAGCTCCAATTCAGGCAGTGATTTCGTTCTTGACAGAACAGTTCCAAAAAGGAGGCTCTTATGGTTCCCTGAATAGTCACCGTTCGGCTCTATCGTTGCTATTAGGTAACAAGATAGGTTCTGATGAACAAATTTCGCGCCTACTAAAGGGAGCTTATAAACAAAGGCCAAGTGTACCTAAATATAGTTTCATATGGGATCCTCAAATGGTACTTGACCATATTTGTGATTGGTATCCTAATGACATTTTACCCCTAGACCAAATTACAAAAAAACTTGCGATACTACTGGCACTATGCTCAGGTCAGCGTGTTCAAACCCTTTCAGTTATAAAATTAACTGATATAGTGTTTTCTCAAAGTCAAATAGTCATCAACATTTCAGATTTGATCAAAACATCAGCTGCCGGTCGTGACCAGCCAGTTCTCATGTTACCCTTTTTTAATGATAAGCCTAGTATTTGTCCGGCAAAATGTTTGGTTGATTATTTGTCCGTTACAAAAAATAATCGAAACGAAATAAACCATTTATTTATAACTCATAAACGTCCACACAAGCGTGCCACGGCACAATCCATCAGCCGATGGATAAAAGATGTGTTAAGGGCGAGTGGCATCGACGTGGTGACGTACGGCGCGCACAGCACGCGGCATGCCGCCACGTCGAGTGCACGCGCAGCCGGTCTGTCTGTCGATGCTATCCATAAAGCAGCCGGCTGGACCGCGAACTCGCAAGCCTTCGCAAAGTTCTATAACCGTCCGATTGTCATAGAAAACTTTGCAAGGTCTGTAATCGGTTCTTAATTATGTAATCAAAGGCTGTGTAATCTTTATAATTACTGTGTACCTACTTAATTAAGTTAATTCAAATAAAAGTAATGATCTATGTTAAACAAATAATGTTTTTTTATTAACAATCAACTTTTGGTCTTATGAAATGTGCCAAAAACTATAGGAAGTTAGGAGGTATACTCTAAACATCTACCTAGTAAAATAACTGAAATTCCTATATATGAAGAATGGAGCTATGAATATATAATAGATGATTAAACGAACTTCACAAGTGAAATTCTATCACTATTATATGAATAGCTCCATTCGAATATATAGGAACCCGCCCTCCACAACCCAATTAAAGTTTTTGGATAAACTCTAAATGAATGAGAGAATCAGAGACGAGCTGTAGTGACGTGACACTTGTTGTTGAGATATCGATTAAGTTGAATCGATTTAGTGTTGTATATCGATGTAATCGATCTTAAAAACGTGCGAAACTACCTTGTAGGACAAGGCACTACCTAGTAAAATAACTGAAATTCCTATATATTCGAATGGAGCTATTCATATAATAGTGATAGAATTTCACTTGTGAAGTTCGTTTAATCATCTATTTTATAAGTAAAGATAGATTTTTTACGTTAGATTGTGTGAAATATAGGTAGTTACCTACCTATATTTCGTTACCTATATTCCATAAAAAACAACACGCAAACGTTTGCAAATAGTGTCATCTATCACTATGCAGCACAAACTAAACAAAACAAATCTTGCCAAACTCAAAGTAGTATAGAGGTAAATGATTTCCGCTTGAAGAATGACGACAACATCGAATTTTGAGAAAATAAGAAAATGTGATTTATGTGCTCATTATTTCATTTTCTAATACAAAAGAGTTTTTTTTAAAATATGAACATACCATTTATTTTATGTTTTAGGACCTAAATTCGAGTTATTCTTAAACTTCAATAACAAAGCGATACCTATAACACCATCTATTGAGATTTTTTCAAACTAATCTTTTTGACTTGGAGATGAGATCCCGTGGTTTGGGTATAGATGATTCTGTGAGAAATGTCCAGCATTATTGTTATCATTTTTCACTCGTCTCAGCAGCGCAAGTATGGGACTCTGATCGATAAACTTATCGAATCGTCAAACTGGTTTTATCTATCGAATTTTATCGACAGGCCGAAGCATGGGACTGGGATCGATAGTCTATGTCGAGGGCTTTCATTTGTCGAAAATTTATCGATTCCATTAATGGCAACACGAAAAGTACCATTCATTCGTTCATCATTCGACACACCCTGTGGAAACAAGGAGTTTGAAACTTTTGTATGAAATTGCATGGAAAATAATGGCCGGGAAAACCGGGTTCCGGTAAGGTATATAGACATCCTTGCAATATTCTGTGGATCTTCTATCGGTTATATTGTTTACTCCTGTCGTTTCATGTTATGAAAACACGCATGCGAGAATAATTCCAAGCGACTTTGGAAATGCCCTTTAGTACTGCCTTATTGTCCTAACCTTATTTTACAAATAAAAAAAATATAGTATGATAATAAAAGATTTTCAGTTGGTTTTGGGGGTGTCAACATGATCAAGGTGGCTAAAACTGCCACGTAAGACCCCTCTTGACTATCTACGTCAACAATTTTATCATCATAATATAGCGAAGCGACTTGTACGTCCACGCACGTCCAAGACCCCGCGAAACATAGATAGGTCGTACTATAGCACTATTTGGCATGTTAGGTTGGTACTTTTATGGTGAACGTCAAATAGGATATGAAGGTATTTTTTATTTTATATAATTTCTTTATGTTGGTATTGGAATACGATGCAATGCCCATAAAAATGGGTTCAATTGGCTAGGTGCTGTGTCCTGTCTCTTAAACGCAATGGTTTTTTCTCTGTGATTTGACACACAATGAGATTTTCACGTTTTGGTACCAAAATAATAAACATAACATAAAACATAGTTTATTTGTTTTGTTACAAATAAACGTCGTAAGTACTACACGGAACGATGTCAAACCTCCAATCAGGCATCCTGGTAGTCATGGGCAATGGTCCCTCCTTTGTTACGGAGGGCTAGGAAACTTGATGTTGTTGGAAAAAGTCTCTGCACTAGTGCAAAGGAAACTTATGATAATATTAGTCCTTTGTCCCACGCCAAGTTAAACTCTTGAATGAATGAATGAATGAATGAAAATACTTTATTGTACACCTTAAGATACAAACGAAATAAACAGTAACACATATGATAAAGGTACAATGGGCGGTCTTATCGCTTAAAAGCGATCTCTTCCAGACAACCTTTGGATGGAGTGGATTATATATGATTTTGGAGCGGCCGGGGGTGTACTTTGTGTAAACTACCTTAAATAATAATATTATCTTGGACAATGCTTCTTTAGTTGCTTCCTACAGTGTAGAATCGTACAGCAGTGAGGGCCTAAAAATGTTTTTTCAAGTAGATACCTAGGTTAACCTATAAGTTAAGTGGACGGTATCTACAAAAATAAGCACATCAGTCCGTTGGATCGCAATCTTGTCAGATCATCCTCAATTCCTTTAATAAGGACAAGGACGATTATTTTAGTCACTAGAAAAAGTCGCGTGAAACTTTCGTCTGCTAGATCGAGAGGATCATTGGTATCTCTTAGACGCCGTCTGATGATTCTCTCGAAGTACCAAAGCACCCTCCTTTCGCCCACAATCAGCAAACAATGTCCAAAATACATTTAAAATTGACTCGATAAACGTTATCGGGCACTTTTCCAAAGCCGACCAAATTATCGATGAAGGTTGTCAAATCGACATAATTTGGCTATCACAAATGTCAAAACCAAGATACATGCTGAGGTTTTCGAAAAATTCGGTACTTTTTGTCGAATTTATCGATCGATTAATATAGGGAGTTCCATGCTACCGAATTCGACATAGTGCCGATTAGTGCCATTTACTCGATTTTTAATGTCAAAATTTATCGATCGGTAAGTCTGTGCTCGCACCGCAGGATCGGCAACGCTGTTACGGTAACCGCTTACCAAATGACGGGCAATATGCTTGTTTACCACTATCCTACTACTAATAAACGCGGAAGTTCGTGAGGATGGAAAGATGTTTGTTACTCTTTCAAGTAAAAACTACTGACCGGATTTTGATGAAACCTTACAGTACTATAGCTTATACATTAGAATAACACATAGAGTACTTTTTATCCGGGTACCACGAGGGCGAAGCCGTGGGCAGATGCTAGTATTTGTATAAAAAACGCTCGTGACAAAGCTTGTATGGGGACTTCTAGATATATGTGTAAACATCTAGCATCTTCCGCACTCTAAACTATCCTGGCAACAATACTTTGAAGACTCCAACAGCAAGGTTGGCTCAACAAATAGGAGGAATAACAGGGGGAGAAAATGCCCACTACTTATCTACCCCAACTAGTATTAAAAAACTGACAAAGTTTGAATGGATAGATTTTTGAATGTTTGATGCTACTAATAATCTCCGTAACGGCTGGACCAAACTGGATGAAATATGAAACCGGTACAGTTCGTGACCTAGAATAACTCAAAAACTATCAAAATCAAAAGCACAACCTTCTTATACGGTAGATGCACAATGAAAAAAAAAAAAAATAATAATGCTGGACAATCCACATAACATCATCTAGCCCCAAGCTAAGCAGAGCTTGTGTTATGGGCACTAGATGACTGATATACTTAATACAATACATTACATACATAGATATTTTTTTATTATACATAGAAAATACCCAGAACACCCGGAACAAATATTTGCAGATCGTACAAACATTTGTCCCAGGGCGGGAATCGAACCCGCAACCTCCTGTGTCGCAGGCGGACTTTCGCCCACCGCGCCACATCGGTCGCCAATGAACATTCGTTTTTTTTTTTAAGAATCAATATTTATAATGCAAAAATTCAAAAATATACATGCTAGGTGGTACAATTACCACCTAGCATGTAGATTTTTTTATTTCAGAGAAACATTGTTTGTTCATATAAATATGAAAAAAAATGTTGATTTTTTTAACAAGTATATTACCAACACCTACAATATTTGGACCTATATAATAAAATTGTCCTTAAAAACTCAATCTGCGCTTGAAAGTATAACTTACACACTTAACGAACTTTCGAAGATTACAGACTTTGAGCATACTTGTAAGCAATTGTTAAACAGCTCACAAAAGCTGGTTATTTGTTTTTTTTTTAAAGTATTAATCCACACTTAAGATGCTTCGAGCCTAAACGATCTCGTGGATTGGTAAAGCCTCCGCGTACCAATCGGGAGGGCGTGTGTTCGAATCCCGCTCAAATTGCATTTTTTAAATATGATAAAATCTTGCAATTTACAAAAACTGTTTAAAAGAGTCCAAAAACTCGTTCAACCGGAATAAAATAAATAAATAAACTGAAAATTAGATGTAAATTTTCCTCTGACTATCTCCTGACTTCATCATCAGGCTCTGATTAAATCAGTTATATCAAAAAGTGCACAAAAACTATTCAAAATAGTCTAAAACCGACTGTAACTTGTTTTTCATAGTACGTTTCTGAAAATATCACGAAATGCTGAAACACGTTTCTGCCTGGGTATAACTAAACTCTTCCCACCGCTTTGCCCGCGTGGTGCTCAGTTAAAAAGTAAACTCAGTGTTATTCTGAACTAGCTTCTGCCCACGGCTTCGCCCGCGTGGTACCCGGATACAAAGTAGCTTATGTGTTATTCTGATGTATAAAGCTATAATACTGTAAAGTTTCATCAAAATCCGTTTAGTAGTTTTTGCGTGAAAGAGTAACAAACATCCATCCTCACCAACTTTCGCGTTTATAAGGATACTAGCTTCTGCCCACGGCTTCGGCCGCGTGGTACCCGGATACAAAGTAGCTTATGTGTTATTCTGATGTATAAAGCTATAATACTGTAAAGTTTCATCAAAATCCGTTTAGTAGTTTTTGCGTGAAAGAGTAACAAACATCCATCCTCACCAACTTTCGCGTTTATAAGGATACTAGCTTCTGCCCACGGCTTCGGCCGCGTGGTACCCAGATAAAAAATAGCTTATGTGTTATTCTGATGTATAAGCTATAATACTGTAAAGTTTCATCAAAATCCGTTTAGTAGTTTTTGCGTGAAAGAGTAACAAACATCCATCCTCACCAACTTTCGCGTTTATAAGGATACTAGCTTCTGCCCACGGCTTCGGCCGCGTGGTACCCGAATACAAAGTAGCTTATGTGTTATTCTGATGTATAAAGCTATAATACTGTAAAGTTTCATCAAAATCCGTTTAGTAGTTTTTGCGTGAAAGAGTAACAAACATTCATCCTCACCAACTTTCGCGTTTATAAGGATACTAGCTTCTGCCCACGGCTTCGGCCGCGTGGTACCCAGATAAAAAGTAGCTTATGTGTTATTCTGATGTATAAGCTATAATACTGTAAAGTTTCATCAAAATCCGTTTAGTAGTTTTTGCGTGAAAGAGGAACAAACATCCATCCTCACAAACATTCGCGTTTAAATAGTAAGTTAGGATATTGTTCATGTAAGTATACCAGTTTAAAATTTAATTCTAATCGGTTCATTTATAATTTTAGTAGGATAGGTTGGATACTAGTATAGCATAATATTATCTGTGGTTCGGATGTTTGCATCTGTGGGTATCGATGTGAATAAACTATCTTCATTTCCCTCCATCTCATTGGCACGTATAAATGTGCTATGCAACCTCTGAAAATATTCACCAAATAATCTACTAGTAGCCTAGCCTGGGAAAATCTCGTATAGCCCTACTCATTTGAAGGGAAGGAAGCTGTTGATTTTTTATCTATAGGTAATAATATTATATAAAGATGTAAGATTTTTTGTTTGTTTGTATCGAATAGGCTCCAAAACTACTACACCGATTTTAACCATTTTTCACCAAATGAAAGCTAAATTGTCAGGAAGACACATAGGCTATAATTTATTTAAAAAAAATAGAGATCCTTAAGAATATTTGCCTTTAACATTTATTATTTGGCGTGCGCTGAGAAAACTATTGATGATACATAAAAATGATGTACTACATGATTAAAGTACTCATTATTACCTACAAAAAAGTCCGCGAGGGAATATATCTTACTATCATAGTTAAGTCACAATAGCAGCTTTTGTGTTCTAAAATTTAATTAGATCGCCGATATTCCCACGGAATCGAAACTTACGCGGGTGAAACCGCGGGGCGCAGCTAGTAAATAATAAAAGTGGCAAACAAACATCCGACTGTCGGTAAGTGGTTACGGTAACCTATGTACGTTTCGGCAACGTCCGTCGGCAACGCGCGAGTGTTACCTCTGGTGTTACAACACCAGAGGTAACACTCGCGCGTTGCCGACTCAGAGACATAACGGATGAAAAGTCTCATGTGCCTCTAATTTTACCGGCACCTTATACCCTTCAAACCGGAACCTAGCAGTTTATCTTTCGGCTAATGATGATGATGTTGAGTGGTGTAACTAGTGCTCTTAAGAGGCCTGCGTTGGATGAATTGCCCATACAAACGTAATACCATAGTCATTTGTAATTAGAGTTTATTTCCACCATAATATGTTATTATTTGCATTCGAATAGTATTTATCTACGTACCTTGCTATATATTTTTTCAAATACTTACCTAAATTGAAATGTAAACGAATCGCATTTTGGATATTTTTACGTCATACATGACATGTTTTCTTATTTTTTTCGTATTAAAAACAACAATACCTTATGTATCGTTTGGTTAGGTACATAGATTATATTATTGTCTAGTTACAGAATAACAACACAATGTGAAAAATACAAAAAGTTTACATTCATCTTTTTTGGTATTACCTAAAAGGCCTGCATCAGTCAAAAAGAGATAGCTATATTTTTGGACGCGCTTCGAATTTAAGTTATGAGCGCTGTACGCCGGCTCCTTAAATCTTGAATGCAAAGCTGGCGTTCGCCGGCCATCTTTTGTCTTTTATTGAAAAATATCGAGTGGCTTTGTGTACTCTGATCCAGCTAAAATGTCCGATTGGTAGTTAAAGAGGGTATTTCCAACCGTGAGTAGGTACTTGAATCGATAAGTATTTTTTATAAGTACCTACGTAGCATCGTAGAGGGTGGGCGCTAATACCTATCACACAGGATACTATTCTAACTTAGGTTATTAGTTGTATCACTTAAACTTGTTACTAAAACTACCTTAAACCTACTTTTAACAGTGTTCTCTTATTGTAAAATGATGTTTTTTTAAGGTGCTGTACGGGAACTTAGGAAATGGCTGGCTTGGGGCACGACTAACCTTATCACGTCCAGAAGTGGGTACCGGTTTGTAGTAGCTGACCAATTGCCCCTTGAGGTTCCACGGACTTCCATAGGCTGAGGATGCTGGCTTCGCAGAGAGGTCGTCTTCATCAAGGGCAGAGAATAACACACGAGCGGTCCCGAGGGAAGATAACGCAACCGGCCGGCGCGGGAAGAAACAATTTCGGGGGCGCGCGCGCGTGTTTAGCTCCCTTGGCGAACGAACGATCAATGCTGGTTTCGTTAGTCTTCGTGAAGTTCCGGCGCGAAAACGCGAAAGCGTCGATACCACCATAGCCAATAAGAAACGAGTAATAAAAGTTTTCTTGATTTACCCTCTAAATTGTGTCTGCTTCACCATTAAATAGAGAGCTACCTACCTTAACAAAAAAAAAGAAACATGATCTGACCTTCGATCGAGATAGGTAGGTACCTACTTCTGTCCGATACGGAACATAGCCGCTCACCTTAAAAGAACGTGGTTGCTTTTAACAAAATTCACTAGATTGATACATAACGAAATATAATATACAAACTGAACTTAGGAAATTATAAAACAAAAGACAAAATATCAACCTTTTTACCTAACTACGCATTTAACTTCCCATGAATTTACAAAGTTATTTGTTCGCAGTTTTAATTAAGAGGAAGGGCACATATTTTTACCACGGGTCTCTTGGTAAAAGAGTTTCCCATTTGGAGAGTAACAGTACGGGTAATATTATCTGTGCCGGGGTGGAGAGTGTGAACTCTGGCTAATCTCCATTGTAAGACCGGTAAATTATCATCCCGTACCACCACAATCATGCCTTCACGGATTGGAGATCCGCGGTTATGAAACCATTTGTTAGCTTGTTGAATCTCATGCAAATATTCTCGACTCCATCGTTTCCAAAAATGTTGAAGACTTTGTTGTACCCATCGCCATCTAGTAAGCCTATCGGGATTGGAATCCGTTAATGAAACATCCGGTAGGGCCGTCAAAGGCCCACCTATCAAAAAATGGGCGGGAGTCAACGGTAATGGATCCGCAGCATCCGAACTTAGGATACAAAGTGGACGAGAGTTTAGAACCGCCTCGACCTGACAGAGGATTGTATGCATTTCATCGTAAGTTTGTGTACGGGTGCCAATAACACGATGCAAATGATGTTTGAAGCTTTTTACACCCGCTTCTACTAATCCGCAAAAATGCGAGCCAGTGACAGGTTGAAAATGGAAAGTCAAGTTCTGTTTAAGTGTCTTTCCGTGCAATATGCTTTGAACGGAGTCCGTATTTAAAAACGCATACAATTCCTTGAGATGATTACTACAACCAACAAAGTTTTTACCGTTATCAGAATATATATCTGTACATAATCCCCGACGGGACGTGAAACGTCGCAAAGCTGCGAGAAACGATTCTGTAGTAAGATCAGAAACTAATTCGAGGTGTATTGCTTTCACACTCATACACACGAATACTGCAACATATGATTTAATTATCTTAGCATTCCGGACCTTGTTGGCACGCACGTAAAAGGGACCTGCATAATCAACGGCCGTTTTTAAGAATGGGCGCGCTGATTGTATACGTACGCTAGGTAACGGGGCCATTCGTGGCTGCGTGTGTGTTGGTCGCGCTCGAAAACAAGGTACGCACCTATGTATACGTTGTCTGACTATATCACGACCGGATAAAATCCAGTATTTTTGCAATAATAGATATTGAGTTGACTGTGGACCGGCGTGCAGATGGGTAACGTGAGCATCGTCGATTATTAACGTAGTTAAATTATGTTTTTTCGGAAGTATCAATTGATGCCTAGATTCAAACGAAAGTAATGATTTATGCAAACGTCCCCCCACACGCAATAAATTATCTTTATCTATGAATGGGCATAATCGCTTTAATTGATTGGTAGGCAATTTACCGTTTGAAATATTTTTTATATCTTCAGCAAAAGCAGACTGTTGAATGATACCTACAATCTTTTTCAAAGTCGAGTTATACTCTGGCACAGTAATGTGTCGCGGAAATGCGACTTGGGTCTTTTTACATTTATGGTAAAATCTAAATAAGTAGGATATGACACGAACCAATTTCCCTAATGAAGAAAATTTTGAAAAGACCTCTAGTTCGTCAGAGCCTATGGCCGATGGAGTTGCGATAAGAGGAAGATTACGCTTTTCTTCCTGAGTATTAATAACTTTAATAAGCGTAGGCCACGTATTGGATTCGTCTTGCAACCAATTGGGCCCGTGAAACCATAAAGAATGCTCTATGAACATTGCGGGAAGCATGCCTCGAGAAGCCGAGTCAGCCGGATTATCGTACGATGGTACGTGTCGCCAACAACTAGCCGGTACCCGTGACAGTATATCACTAGTCCGGTTTGACACAAAAGTTTTCCATTCATGCGGAGATGAACGTAACCATGCTAACACAATAGTGGAATCCGACCACGCGTATACATGGTTAAACTGAATTCGGTCGCTGTAAGCGAGCATCACTTTGCTAATAAGTTTGGATAATAATAAGGCTGCCATTAACTCGAGTCGCGGAATAGATAACCGTTTTAATGGTGCGACCCGCGTTTTTGCTAACACAAGAGAGACACAAATCTGACCATCACTAGATCTACAACGAACGTAAACACACCCAAAATATGCCCGTTCTGACGCGTCCGCAAAACCATGCAATTCAATTGAATCTGCTTTGTTAAAAATATGACGCGGAAAAATGCATTCAGATAAGAGTGGAAGCTCATTAGTGAAGCTTGACCAAGCGTTAACGATATCTATGGGAGGTGACTCATCCCATCCTGTACCAGCAATCCAAAGTAATTGCATCAAATGTTTAGCATATAATATAACTGGCGATAAGAAGCCTACTGGGTCGTAAATTTTTGCTATTTCTGAGAGAATAACCCTTTTTGTACAAGTGGTATTGGATGTTTGAACTTTAAATGAAAAAACATCCGAATTAGGGTTCCATTGGAGCCCGAGGACCTTAATTGTAGGATCCTTCTCTACTACTGAGAAGGATAAGGTCTCGGGCCGCTCACCATGACAATCTGATGCAACGGCGGCTAGAATCGCCGGCGAATTACTATGCCACTTGCGTAGCTCAAATCCCGCGCTCGCGCATATACCTATCAGCTGTTTTTGTAGTGCGAGTGCACTAGCTTCATCGGTCTCTCCTGAAATGACGTCATCAACAAATACATCGGCTAATAAAACTGCTGACGCCAGCGGAAATTTTTCAGCTTCATCATGTGCGAGTTGACGTATTACCCGTAAAGCTAAGTAAGGAGATGCACTAATGCCAAAAACGACAACCCGTAACCTATAGTCCTGAATAGGTAAATCTGGAGAGGCCCGCCAAACGATACGCTGATAGTCCCAGTAAGAATTTTGAACTCCTATATTTCTATACATCTGTTTAACGTCGGCTGTAAAAACAATATTATGAACACGAAACTTGAGTAAAATATCCACTATATCCGAATGCAGTTTCGGACCAGTAAGTAAAAGATCATTTAAAGAATGGCCATTCGTGGTTTTACAAGCCGCATCGAATACCACCCTTACTTTAGTAGTTTCACTAGATTCTTTGACCACGCAGTGGTGCGGAATGTAATAATGAGAACTATCGTCCTTGGAAGGAGGACTACATAATTCCATTTGGTTCAACTCTAAGTATTCTTGAAGACACGCGTGATAATCTTTTTTGAGGGAAGGATTACGTTCTAAGCGATATTCTAACTTACGAAAGCGAGAGAGGGCGATGTCACGGGATTGACCTAGTATAGGTGTATTTTTAAATGGAAGCGCCACACTATAACGTCCGTTTTCGTCTCGTGAATGAGTATTTTCAAAAATAGATTCGGATAAATGCTCATCTGCAGTGAGGCATTTTTCCTCAGGAACTGCCTCCACCTCCCAAAATCGTTGGAGGTCGTTGTCCTCGAAAAAGGAGCTATGACACACCTGGATTGGAGGCGGACTACTAGTATCGAAAACAACTTTCCCTAACAATAGGTATCCAAAAATGCTATTCATGGCGATTGGCGCGTCAGGCTGACCCTTAATAATATTTCCAAGAAAAACGTGGGATAGTATATCCGCACCGAGAAGCATTTCAATTGGCTGAGGATTATGGGCGTTAAAGGTAGGATCAGCTAAAGTCAAGTTTTTAATATGTGGCCATTCATCGATCGACACTGGAATTCTCGGAAATTGTGAGACTAATTTAGGTAAAACCAAAGCTTCGACTGGAATTGCCGGTTGGTTTTGGTTACGCGGAGTGATTACAAACGACACTATTCCTTTAGGTTGTATTGGCTTTTCTTCACCGATTCCGAAGACTGGAATGTTTACATTTCTACACTTCAAACCTAAACGCTGAGAACATGATAGTAATATGAAACTCGCTTGACTTCCCGGGTCCACCAGACATCTAATCGTGTGTTTCGCAACCCCGATGCAAACTTCAACGAGTGCTGTAGACAACATAACTGTTGATTTTCTAACAAACGGCACAGTCGACTCGTAACTCGCACGCAACGCATGATTTACACTTGTCGATGGCAGTTGAGTGTCAACCGGGCCACCAACGTTCAATGTACATGCGGTGGTTTCGTAGGAGGGAAAGAGACGGCACACACTTGGTTTGAAGTTGTCATATTATATGACTGATTTTCAAAATGGAGTAACGAATGATGTCGTTTATTACACGTTCGACACGTATAATTTGATTTACAAGACCTGATATCATGCCCAACATTCAAACAATTATAACAAACATTTTTATTTTTCACAAAAGTATACCTATCCTGTGGAGAAAGATTCAAAAACTTCGGACATCTTGTCAGAATATGAGGAGCCTCACACAAAATGCAATGTTTATCGTTGTGACCCATAGATGCCTCTGTAGCGGCAAACGATCGTCGCGGGGCTGAACTGGAAGGAGTGTTTGAAACACCAGAACTGTTAGCTCGATACGACACACTATTTGCGCGGGAACGAAAACTACCTTCCATCTTTTTTTGCTCACCACTTGACATGATTTCGAAAGTTGTAATCTCTTGTTCTAAAAACTTTACGAGTACATCGACGGTAGGTACTTCAGAGGGCCTTGAGAGTGATAACTCGAAACGTTTGCGAATGGTATTTGGAATTTTTCGCAACAAAACATTTAACAAAATAAAACTCCACTCCCGTACTGGAAACTGCATCATTTCGAGTGCTTTAATATTCTCCATGTAAACGTTTACCAATTTACGTAAATTCGCATTTGATTCGATAGCACAAGATTCAATATCCATAATGCGATCCAAGTGTTTTGACGCGATTATTCTACGATTCTCATACCTATTTTTAAGCATGTCTAATGCTACCGTATAGTTCTCATCAGTAATAGGAATAGATTTAATCAAATTGTGAGGTTCATTTTTCAAAGTAAGCAACAAGTAACGGAACTTTTCCGCTGACGTGTAGGCATCATTGTTGTGGATTAAAGCACGATATAGATCAAAATATGAAGTCCAATCGGTAGGTTCACCACTAAATGATGGTAAAGGCAAAGTAGGCAATTTATTCAAACAATGAGAATTACTATGGTGTGTAAAAGGCATCGATTGAGTGGTGGCACGGCTCATGCGTCTACCTTCCTGATCGGCTTGTTTCAAATTGTTCACATGCATCAAAATAGCATAATAACAATCACTAAAATCATTACGAATTTTCAACTGTTCATCTTTGTTAAACAACTTTGATTTCATCAACGCTTTTTCAATTTTAGATTGAAGTTTACTAAACTTTCTTTGTTGGACCGCAAGATCGGTTGATCGTGATTTAAATTGTAAAACATCAGTAGTAGCAAATAACAACGTTCTTTTAAGATCCTCTAAAATAATATCTCGCTCGAAAATATCTTGTTCGATAGCCGCATCGTCAGCCATTTTGCGTAACAAAGATGACTCACGATGACCAACGGAAAATTGAATAATGTACACGTAGTGTAGCAAGTAAAGACGACACAATCTACAGAAATCAAGATAATCCGGTTCGAACGGATCAAAACTATGTACGGGAACTTAGGAAATGGCTGGCTTGGGGCACGACTAACCTTATCACGTCCAGAAGTGGGTACCGGTTTGTAGTAGCTGACCAATTGCCCCTTGAGGTTCCACGGACTTCCATAGGCTGAGGATGCTGGCTTCGCAGAGAGGTCGTCTTCATCAAGGGCAAAGAATAACACACGAGCGGTCCCGAGGGAAGATAACGCAACCGGCCGGCGCGGGAAGAAACAATTTCGGGGGCGCGCGCGCGTGTTTAGCTCCCTTGGCGAACGAACGATCAATGCTGGTTTCGTTAGTCTTCGTGAAGTTCCGGCGCGAAAACGCGAAAGCGTCGATACCACCATAGCCAATAAGAAACGAGTAATAAAAGTTTTCTTGATTTACCCTCTAAATTGTGTCTGCTTCACCATTAAATAGAGAGCTACCTACCTTAACAAAAAAAAAGAAACATGATCTGACCTTCGATCGAGATAGGTAGGTACCTACTTCTGTCCGATACGGAACAGGTGCAAATAAAAAATTTAAAGAAAAACTGGTTTTAAAGTTAAGAAGTCAAGTTTAGAAGCACGGCGGAGAAGTCGGTAACTGCAACGCAAGCGGAGCGGATATTATACAGATATTTCTTGCGGGTCTTCTTGCTGTGGTACCACGGTACTCGTAGTTCCTGATACCTACAACACAGTGAATCTAAGCGTGGGGTTAAGAGTATATATTATGTGTCGGCTTATTTATTTTATCTAGCATCTATGACAGCATAGACTCATGGAGACTTGTTTTAGAACCATCCCTTCGGCGAAATCAAGATCTACCTTCTATCTTCAAAGGTTGTATTAAAAAGGGGAGAGAATGAAAATATTGTTTAATTATATCAAAATATTTAATTATCTGCTACCTACATGCCTACCCGTGTCTACATTGACCTCTGTGGCGCAGTGGGCGAAGGCCCGCCTGAGAAGCAGAGGGTTGCGGGTCGATAACCGCTGCGGGTTAAATGTTTGTATGATTAGCAAATGTTTTTTTCGCGTCTGGTTGTTTTCTATGTGTAATATTTATGTAGTTACAAAAAAAGGATATAAGTAGTATCAGTCATGTACCCATAATATAAGCTCTGCTTAGTTTGGGTCTAGGTGATGCTGTGTGAAAAATGACCAGCATTATTATTATTATTGTTGTTGAGGAAATTTTCGACAAATGTCTTTTAACTGAAATGAGCGCTACACTTTTCCTAGGTTTGGTGCAGCATATGCTGAGATAGGAACCTTTTGACGACCACACTGTGGGGCTCCTGCCACCTCTGTTATAGGTTCGTTCAGATGCCTTTGCAGGGGTCGATTGAAAGGTAACTATTTATATTTTGCTCAACGTGGACATATTATTTTCACTTCACTTCACTTCTTGATTATGGCTTTTGTAACTATTTGTCACAATTCTGCCAATGTCCGTATCATGTTAGTGTCATAAACTTTTGGAGATATGTGATTACTAAAATATGATCGGTTACAAAAATTGGGAGAATTAACAAGATTTTTTGACTTACAAGATGATTTTACAAAAAATATGATACTCAAAAACTAAAGACTATGTACATAATAAAAGGGTTACTTATTCTAAATGTAGACATATTTTACAACTTTATGTTATTCATATTTTTACAAATTTACATAGAATAAAATTAATTAAAGGAGAGAAAGTAAGAGATAAAATGCATTTGAAGGATGTAGGACGGGGGACATCAAGAGGAAGAATATCATAAAGGGAACAACGTAGTTTGGGACAGCTGAAAAATGTGTGATCCACTTGACATATTATTTTAATCAGTATTTTTTCCAGAAGCGAATGCACAAAGTATACACACACACACACACAGAGCTAGCACAGATAATATTATATTATATAAAGCTCGATTACCACTGACTGACTCACTGACTCATTGACATAGTTGTTCTCCCAGATGCAGTAGTGGGAGGGGTGAACTTTTGGTGGGATCGTATAGGAGGTGTTCCAGTGAGTAGAGGAAAAATCCGAAAACCCCACTTTTTCATCCCCTTCATCCCCCCCCAGGAATGAACATTGAAATCTTCCCGACGAGGGTATGTTTTTATACCGGATTCGTATAGAGGGTGCTCAAGTTGATACAAAATAACCCCCCCTCCCCACCTTCCCCCCCTTTTTCATCCCCCCTCTTTCGGAATCTCCAAAATTCGTGAAAATTTTGGTAATTGCTCGATAAGATCGTATAGTGAATGATAAACAGTTAAAAAATTAACCCCCTCCTCCCCCCTTTTTCACCCACTTTCACCCCCCCTCTGACCCGATCTCGCAAACGCGACAGATTTGTGGCTATTGCTTTATGGGATCGTATTGAGAATAATTGACAGATAAAAAATTCATCCCCCCTCCCACCTTTTCATCTACTTTCACCCCCCCTCTTTCGATATCTCCGAAATGCGTAAAAATTGTGGTGATTGCTTTATGGGATCGTATAGTGAATGATTAACAGTTGGAAAATTTTCCCCCTCCTACCCCCCTTTTCACCCACTTTCAACCCCCCTCTACCCCGATCTCTCAAATGCGACAAAATTGTGGTGATTGCTTTATGGGATCGTATAGTGAATGATTAACAGTTGGAAAATTTTTCCCCTCCTACCCCCCTTTTCACCCACTTTTAAACCCCCTCTACCCCGATCTCTCAAATGCGACAAAATTGTGGTGATTGCTCTACGGGATCGTATAAAGGATGATAAACAGTATAAAAATTGTTCACCCCTTTCCATCTTCCCCCCTCTTTCATCCCCCCTCTTTCGAGATCTCCGAAATGCGTAAAAAAATTTGTGATTGCTTTATGGGATCGTATAGTGAATTATTGACTGTTATATAAGTTATCCCCCCTTCCCCCATTTTTCATCCCCCTGCACCCCCTCTTCCCATTGTATCTTCGAAACTTGCATAAGTGGCGGTGATTGCATGGTGAGATCGTATAGAGGTATTACAAGACATAAATAAACCTGCACCCCCCTCTTAAAATCAGCCCCCCCTGCACCCCCTTCCCATTGCATCATCGAAACCTGAAGAAGGGGAGATGATTGCATGGTGGGATCCTATAGAGGTGTTCCACGGCGTTATTAAACCTGCAACCCCTCTTTATATAAGCCCCCCTGCATCCCCCTTCCCATTGTATCTTCGAAACTTGCATAAGTGGCGGTGATTGCATGGTGGGATCGTATAGAGGTGTTCCAAGACATAATTAATCCTGCACCTCCTATTGAAATCAGCCCCCCCAGCACCCCCCTTCCCATTGCATCATCGAAACCTGAAGAAGGAGCGGTGATTGCATCGTGGGATTGTATAGAAGCGTTCCACTTTGTTATTGAACCTGCACCCCCTCAGGAAAGCAGCACACCCTGCACCCCTCTCCACGCCACCCCCCCAGGACAATGTATTACTCGCGCGCTGCGTGAAGCTCGCGCACCGAGTAATAAAGATGGTTATAGAGGCTGTTCCATAACATTATGAAACCTGCACCCCCCTCTTGAAATCAGCCCCCCCTGCACCGCCCTTCCCATTGTATCGTTGAAACTTGCATAAGGGGCGTTGATTGCGTGGTGGGATCGTATAGAGGTGTTCCAAGACATTATTACACCTACACCCCCTCTTAAAATCAGCCCCCCCTGCACCCCCCTTCCCATTGTATCTTCGAAACATGTATAAAGGGCGTTGATTGCAAGGTGGGATCGTACAGATGTGTTCGAAGACATTATTAATCCTGCACCTCCTATTGAAATCAGCCCCCCCAGCACCCCCCTTCCCATTGTATCTTCGAAAGTTGCATAAGGGGCGTTGATTGCATTTTGGGATCGTATAGAGGTATTCCAAGACATCATTAAACCTGCACCCCCCCTCATAAAATCAGCCCCTCCTGCACCGCCTTCCCATTGTATCTTCGAAACATGTATAAAGGGCGTTGATTGCATGGTGGGATCGTATAGAGGTGTTCCAAGACATTAATAAACCTGCACCCCCCTCTTAAAATCAGCCCCCCCTGCACCCCCTTCCCATTGTATCTTCGAAACTTGCACAAGGAGCGGTGATTGCATGGTAAAATTGTATAGGGGTATTCCAAGACATTATTAAACCAGCAACCCCCTCTTGAAATCAGCCCCCCCTGCACCCCCTTTCCCATTGTATCTTCGAAACTTGCATAAGGGGGCGTTGATTGCATAGTGGGAACGTATAGAGGTGTTCCACGACATTATTAAAACTGCACCCCCCTCTTGAAATCAGCCCCCCCTGCACCCCCCTTCCTATTGTCTTCGTAATTTGTACAAGGAGCGGTGTTTGCATGGTGGGATCATATAGAGGTTTTCCACGGTGCCATTTAACCTGCACTCCCTCTTTTAATAAGCCCCCCCTTCACCCCCCTTCCCATTGTATCTTCGAAATTTGCATTAGGGGCGTTGATTGCATTGTGGGATCGTGTAGAGGTATTCTAAGACAAATAAACCTGCACCCCCCCCTCTTAAAATCAGCCCCCCCTGCACCCCCCTTCCTATTGCATCATCGAAACCTGAAGAAGGGGCGTTGATTGCATCGTGGGATTGTATAGAGGCTTTCCACTTTGTTATTAAACCTGCACCCCCTCTGGAATGCAGCACCCCCTGCACCCCCTCTCCACCCTACCCCCCAGGAAAATGATTTACTCGCGAGCTGCGTGCAGCTCGCGCACCGAACAATATAGATGGTTATAAAGGAAGTTCCATGACATTATGTAACCTGCATACCCCCTCTTAAAATCAGCCCCTCCTGCACCCCCCTTCCCATTGTATCTTCGAAAGTTGCATAAGGGGCGTTGATTACATGGTGGGATCGTATAGAGGTATTCCAAGACATCATTAAACCTGCACCCCCCCTCATAAAATCAGCCCCTTTGCATGGTGGGATCGTATAGAGGTGTTCCAAGACATTAATAAACCTGCACCCCCCTCTTAAAATCAGCCCCCCCTGCACCCCCTTCCCATTGTATCTTCGAAACTTGCACAAGGGGCGGTGATTGCATGGTAAAATTGTATAGGGGTATTCCACGATATTATGAAACCTACAACCCCCTCTTGAAATCAGCCCCCCCTGCACCCCCCTTCCCATAGTATCTTCGAAACATGTATAAAAGGTGTTGATTGCATAGTGGGATCGTATAGATGTGTTCCAAGACATTATTAAACCTACACCCCCTCTTGAAATCAGCCCCCCCTGCACCCCCATTCCCATTGTATCTTCGAAACTTGCATAAGGGGCGTTGATTGCATGGTGGGATTATATAGAGGTGTTCCAAGACATTATTAAACCTGCACCCCCCTCCTGAAATTAGCCCCCCCTGCACCCCCCTTCCCATTGTATCTTCGAAACCTGCAAAATGGGCGGTGATTGCGTGGTGAAATCGTATAGGGGTGTTCCACGACATTATTAAACCTGCACCTCCTCTTTTAATTAGCCCCCCTTGCACCCCCCTTCCCATCGTATGTTAAAAACTTGCAAAAGGGGTAGCGATTGCATAGTAGCATCGTATTAAGGGTGATACATGACGTTTTAAAACTTGCAAACCTTTTCAAAAACACCCCCCAGGACCAAACATAAACCGCGAGCTGCGCGCAGCTCGCGCACCGAGCGACCTCTAGTTATACTATATAAAGCTCGATTACCACTCACTCACTCACTCACTGACATAGTTGTTCTCCCACTTGCACTCGTGGGAGGGGTTACCTTTTGGTGGGATCGTATAGAGGGTGTTCCAGTGAGTAGAGGAAAAATCCGAAAACCCCCCTTTTCTCCCCCCCTCTTCCCCCTCCCACATCTATCTCCGAAACCCGTCACAATTGTCTATAGGGCGCTATTCGGCATCGTAAAGGTAATATAAAACAAAAAAAAAAAAACCCCTCCCCCCCTTTTTACCCCCCCTTTCTCGCACCTTGCACTGGAATCTCTGAAATGCGTTAAAATTTTGGTGATTGTTCTATGGGATCGTATAGTGAATGTTTAACAGTTGAAAAACATTTCCCTCCTTCCCCCCTTTTCACCCACTTTCACCCCCCCCCCCCCCCCCCCACCCCTCTGATCAGATCTCTTAAATGCGTCAGAGTTGTGGCTATTGCTTTACGGGATTGTATTGAGGATAATAAACAAATATTTTTTTTTTACCCCCTCACCCCATTTCACACACTTTCACCCCCCCCTCTTTCGAAATTTCCGAAATGCGTAAAAATTGTGGTGATTGCTCTATAGGATCGTATAGTGAATTATTAACAGTTGAAAAATTTTCCCCCTCCTTCCACCCTTTTCACTCACTTTCACCCTCCTCTGATCCGATCTCTCAAACGCGACAAAATTGTGATGATTGCTCTACAGGATCGTATTGAGGATAATTGACAGATAAAAATTTCACCCCCCCTCCCACCTTTTCACCCACTTTCACCCCACCCTCTTACGATATCTCCGAAATGCGTAAAAAAAGTGGTGATTGCTTTAAGGGATCGGATATAGTGAATGATTAACAGTTGGAAAACTTTCCCCCTCCTTCCCCCCTTTTCACCCACTTTCAATCCCCTCTACCCCGATTTCTCAAATGCGACAAAATTGTGGTGATTGCTCTACGGGATCGTATCAAGGATGATAAACAGAATAAAAATTAATTACCCCTTTCCATCTTCCCCCCTCTTTCATCCCCTCTCTTTCGGAATCTCCGAAATGCGTAAAAAAATTGTGATTGCTTGATGGGATCGTATAGTGAATTATTAACAGTTATAAAAGTTATCCCCCCTTCACCCCTTTTTCATCCCTCTGCACCCCCTCTTCCCATTGTATATTAGAAACTTGCAGAAGGGGCGGTGATTGCATGGTGATATGGTATAGGGATGTTCAAAGATATTATTAAACCTGCACCACCTTTGTTAAATTAGCCCCCCTTGCACCCCCTTTCCCATTGTATTAACGAAATTTGCATAAGGGGTGATGATTGCATGGTCGGATCCTAAAGAGGTGTTCCACGGCGTTATTAAACCTGCAACCCCTCTTTATATAAGCCCACCCCTTTGCACCCCCCTTCCCATTGTATCTTCGAAATTTGCATAAGTGGCGGTGATTGCCTGGTGGGATAGTATAGAGGTGTTACAAGACATAATTAAACCTGCACCCCCCCCTCTTAAAATCAGCCCCCTTGCACCCCCCTTCCCATTGCATCATCGAAACCTGAAGAAGGGGCGGTGATTGCATCGTGGGATTGTATAGAGGTGTTCCACTTTGTTATTAAACCTGCACCCCCTCTGGAAAGCAGCACCCCGTGCACCTTCTCTCCACCCCACCCCCCCAGGACAATGTATTACTCGCGAGCTGCGTGCAGCTCGCGCACCGAGCAATATAGATGGTAAAAGAGGGTGTTCCATGACATTATGAAACCTGCACCCCCCTCTTGAAATCAGCCCCCCTTCCCATTGTATCTTCTAAACTTGCATAAGGGGCGTTGATTGCATGGAGGGATCGTAATGAGGGGTTCCAAGACAATATTAAAACCTGCACCCCCCTCTTAAAACCAGCCCCCCCCCCCCCCCCATTGTATCTTCGAAACATGTATAAATGGCGTTGATTGCATGGTGTGATCGTATAGATGTGTTCCAAGACATTATTAAACCAGCACCCCCCTCTTGAAATCAGCCCCCCCTGCACGCCTCTTCCAATTGTATCTTCGAAAATTCCATAGTGGGCGTTGATTGCATAGTGGGATCGTATAGCAATGTTCCAAGATATTATTAAACCTACACCCTCCTCTTGAAATCACCCCCCCTGCACCCCCCTTCCCATTGTATCTTCGAAACTTGCATAAGTGGCGGTGATTGCATGGTGGGATCGTATAGAGGTGTTCCAAGACATAATTAAACCTGCACCCCCCTCTTGAAATCAGCCCCCCCTGCACCCCTTTCCAATTGCATCATCGAAACCTGAAGAAGGGGCGGTGATTGCATCGTGGGATTGTATAGACCCCACCCCCCCAGGACAATTTTTTACTCGCGAGCTGCGTGCAGCTTGCGCACCGAGCAATATAGATGGTTATAGAAGGTGTTCCTTGACATTATGAAACCTGCACCACCTTCTTGAAATCAGCCCCCCCCCCCTGCACCCCCCTTCCCATTGTATCTTCGAAACTTGCATAAGGGGCGTTGATTGCATGGTGGGATCGTATAGAGGTGTTCCAAAACATCATTAAACCTGCACCCCCCTCTTAAAATCAGCCCCCCCTGCACCCCCCTTCCCATTGTATCTTCGAAACATGTATAAAGGGCGTTGATTGCATGGTGGGATCGTATAGATGTGTTCCAAGACATTATTAAACCAGCACACCCCTCTTGAAATCAGCCCCCCCCTGCACCCCCCTTCCCATTGTATCTTCGAAACCTGCAACAGGGGCGGCGATTGCGTGGTGAAATCGTATAGGGGTGTTCCACGACATTATTAAACCTGCACCTCCCCTTTTAATTAGCCCCCCTTGCAGACCCCCTTCCCATCGTATATTAAAAACTTGCAAAAGGAGTAGCGATTGCATAATGGCATCGTATTAAGGGCGATACATGACGTTTTAAAACTTGCAAACCTTTTCAAAAACACCCCCCAGGACCAAACATAAACCGCGAGATGCCTGCAGCTCGCGCACCGAGCAACCTCTAGTATTATTTATAAAACTAATGTGGGTTGAGTTTTCCACACACACGACACATATTTTAATTTTTTGTAATGTTTAATGTAACCTTTCTGTGTTTGTTTGTTCTTTATTTTGTCACCTTATTTATTGTGTTGATGTCATTAGGTAAGTTTATTACTCTTTCCTTCCAGGTAATCGGTAAGCGTCGCATTTTGACATCATAAACACTAGATGCTAATACGATACTAATACGATGCCTGACCTAAGAAGTTGAAAAGTCTCATGTGCCCGTAATTTCACGTAATACCTTTAACCGGAACACTGCAATATGAGTACGCTTGGCGGCAGAAATAAGAGTACTTTCCTGTGTGAACTATTTCAGATAGGGGCTGTTTCAACGTAACACAAAGTTTTAGAGACGAAATGTTGTGTTATAATTATTCCTTCTATCGTTAAAACACTGAAATCCAAGCGTTGCAGAAATAATTGGAAAGCAAGAGGAAAATAATGAACCACCTTTGTGCTCTGTAAAATAGTGGACTTCTCAGTTTCAAAAATAATTGATAGTTTGTGGTCCGAAATGAAAGCCGGGGTTGCGGTCAAAGCCAAATAATTTTCAGCATATATTGCTGAAGTTAAGTCAGACGCAATAAGCACAATAAGTGTTTTATTTAAAATTACCTAAATTTAATCATTATTATTATTATCTAAAAACTTCCAAAACTGTCGCGAGTAAGATTTTATTTTTTTGTACTGTTTTATTGGCAAATGTACCGATTATTTCTAGTCATACCGAACGAACACAACGCATCATATATCTCGAAAAAAAGATATCATGGTATCTAACTTCTTTTTAGAAAGTAGCTAGACTATATACTAAGGGATGAGGTGAATGTATCACAGCTTAGAATAGTTTATCATGCTTTGTAGAATCAAAATTAGGATATAATGTAAAATTTTGGAGAAACAGTCATAATTTAATATAAGCAATATTAAAAGGCGAGCTTTTCGAACAATTGTGCGCATTCCACAACGGGTATCCTGCAAATAATACTTTCATAGTATTTATATTTTGATGTTTCAAGTCTTTACATTTTAGTTATTCTTATGGACATAGTAAAAAATCCGTTGAAATATGAGACCATGGAACAAAAAAAAATAGGTTAAATACAAGACGCAAAGATTTTGAGGCACCTTTATGGCTAAGATTGAATGTTGCAAAGCATGGGTCTCGGACTAAAATAATAAAAATTTAGAAATCGTTTAAAAAAACTTCATGTCATTAGACGAAATCTTAACTTTCATTCTTACTTTTTTAAGGGAATGAGATTTTATTTATTTTATGGTGTGCAATATTATTTTTATTCATTCATTCAAAAGAAGAAACATCAAAATCGAGTGAATGCAGTGGAGATGAGAGCTTTGACAAGTACGTGTGGTGTAACTTTGAGTGATAGAGTGAGGAACAGCTTGTTAAGAGAGCAGTGTGGAGTGAATGAAGATGTAGTAACGAGAGTTGAGAAAGGAATGTTGAGATGGTTTGGGCATATAGAAAGGATGGACGAAAGTAGATTAACAAAACAAGTATACAAGGCGAGCGTGAATGGGATAGTTGGAAGAGGAAGGCCTCGGCGAACGTACTCTGACCAAATTGGAGACATTCTAAATAAAAAAAGGCCAGGTCAGAAGTACACTAAACCGCCGAGCTTGTATGAAGAACGTGATGAGGGTGAATGAATCGAAAGAGGTATGCCAGGATCGTAGCAAGTTGAAATCCTTGGTCTCTGCCTACCCCTCTGGGAAACAGGCTACAAATACCTATGTATGTATGCATTCAAAAGAGTCCAATTAGGTATCTCGGTCACATTCCAAAAAATCAAGTAACTAGGTATTAGATTTAAAATTAATCGCAATATCACATTATTTAGACTAAACCAAGCTTCACGCTAATGAAGTTTAAATATTTGCAGAAGGTAAACTAAACGCTAAAGAAAGCAACGAAGCCCACCACCCACTATTAAAACTACAGCCTTGAATAATTTGTGTTTCGTGTGGTTTTGGATAGAATCATGTTACACATTTTAATGAATCAAAGTGTTCCGTATGTTATATTGTAATATTTTCAACCGCCAAAAAACGGAGGTGGTTCACAATTTGTCTGTTTGTTTTTTGTGTGTTTTGTATGTTACGCGATAAGTTCGCCGATTGTGCACGGATTAATATTCTCTTCTTTTTAAAGGGTAGGGTTTAAATAAATACTGCAAGAGTGAAAAAATGAGCTGGTCTAATGAAATTTTTATAAATTTCTCGTTATTTGAAGTCACTTTTTCCTGAAAAGAAAATTATACGTGTCTGTATTAGACTTCTGCAGCATTTTCCAAAATCTTTGTATCAGACCCTATTTCTGATTGTGTATAAAAGTTTAAAGACGACCGAGTCCAAAATCTTTGGCGTACGTATCGGTAGGTCAAAGGTGGCAACAAGTAAAATAATGAAAACCCTCTCAAGAAACTGATCCCCAAAATTCAGTGTTTATCGAACATATTAGTTTTTACTCCGTTGCGTTTGTACGCCCGTGCCTCTTGTTTCAGAAGGTTATTACTATTATCGGTTCGTAACTGTTTAGATCGTGTACTAGCAAACTCAACCTACCATAGTACCTAAATTGTCATATAACAGAAGATAACAAATTCACGAATAGCATTTCTATTCATAATATTGATTGAAATATCAAATCCTACCTTTGAACCAATTTATTTGAGCCAGAAAAGATATCTAAAGAACAGGATCAAGATTTGAATAAACTATTTGCTGATCACGTCTTATGTTTACTTAAAAAAGATGAATTTAATGAATGAAACCTTCCTTGTCGGATCCTTGATCCATTGCAGTCTCGTAGATAACCACAGTGATATATACAGCCAAAGTACACTTTGGAAACAAACTATATACGGATGCAGAATCTTAAGCATACTAATGGATATGTACCACTTCAAGTAAGTATAAGAAGAAAGATTCAGTTATTTAAGATCTAAATAAACACATCCTACTTATTTGTCTGGGTTTGTTCTCATATTTTTCTTTGCAGAGCATAACTGTTTTGTCAAATAAAAGTCACTCAACCATAAATATATTAATAAATATATTTAAGGCTGTCATTGCACAAAACTTAAAGCTATGTGGTTTTACTCTTCATGAACAGACTCAATTAAGTGGGATATGATTTTGGTATCATCATCATCTTAACGTTTTCAGACATTACGTGGGGCCAACACAATATGTTTTCTTCTTCAACCGTCATTTCACCATTCACTGTTTTTACCTATTACACCATTCGCACAATCCATCCTCATTTTCTTTGTCCTAGTCATATATCTATCCACATTCATTTTTAACACTCTTCTAGCGATTTGTCTTTCTTTTCTCCTCAAGACCAGCTCAAACCATGCTCCTCATGACTCTTTGACTCCTCAGCTTTGTCGTCACTTTCATAACGTTATGATAACATTTTGGTACAATTAATCGTTTTCAGTGTCACTTACGTGATTCAGAAGGAAACATTCGACTTGATGTCAGAACTTTATTTTTATAACAACAAGTCAGTCGATATCTTCGCCAGGCCTATGAGCTTCAGGTCTGATGTGATGAAAATCACGTATCCTGTCCATGATTTGTTTAATTGGAAGTAAGTAAACATCTTAAAAGTTAGTTACTTAAGTATATTTAGTGAATTCTGCACGTTAGTGCATTTCTTTTGTTTATTTTTTTGTTCTTTTATGTTTCTGTGTTTGTACTGTAAATTGGTGTTATGCACGATAATGAGTTTATCTATCTATCTATAATCCTACTAATACTATAAACGTGAAAGTTTGTGAGGATGTTTGTTCCTCTTGCACGCAAAAACTACTGAACGTATTTTGATGAGACTTTACAGTAATATAGCTTATACATCAGAATAACACATAGGCTACCTTTTATCCGGGTACCACACGGGCGAAGCCGTGGGCAGAAGCTAGTAATATTATAAACGCGAAAGTTTGTGAGGATGGATGTTTGTTATTCTTTCACGCAGAAACTACTGAACGGATTTTGATGAAACTTTACAGTAATATAGCTTATACATCAGAATAACACATAGGCTACCTTTTATCCGGGTACCACGTGGGTGAAGCCGTGGGCAGAAGCTAGTCTTTCTATGATGATCTGCAAAATTATCAGAAATAGCAAGTTTATGTGGCAATTGGGCATTAAATAGTTCGCAGTGACAATCGCTGGGAGATTGACGACCTTGGTATCGCAACGGGTGAGTAGCTGGCTGAGACATAAGAGATGCTAGTTCGATTCCCGCTGCGTAACAAATGTTTGCATATTTATTCAACAATACTGTTATTAGGTTGTTTATAAAACACCTAGCTAGTTTATTTGAACGTGTTATTTGTGACATTATCTTTTTACTCCTTTTTTTTTAACTTGAATTGTATTTATTTAGTTCTCATATTAGGCGCAATCTATGCATATGTTCAATTACCGCTCTGTGACATGTTTGCCGATATTTTTTCTGGGTTTAAATGTAATGGTACCATGGTACTCATAGTTTATGATACCCACGACACAGGGAATGCTAGTTTAGAGGCCAGGACTATGTATTTGACTGTTAGATGTTTATTTATTTATCTCAAAGATTTCTGGAAGTCGGTGGATCATAGTGATTTTATTAAGATCGATCTTTGCGAGGCCCATTGGGACTATTTACTCGTTTGATCTCATTCATAACAAAATACACAAAATGCCCACCCAGGCTCTTTTAGCCAATTTTCATGTTAGTATCATCGTTATTATGTACTAGCTTCTACCCACGGCTTCGCCCGCGTGGTACCCAGATAAAAAGTAGCCTATGTGTTATTCTGATGTATATATAAGCTCGATCTCGATCGAAGCGGATCTCGATGAAACTTTACTGTAATATACTGTAAAGTTTCTTCAAAACACGTTCAGTAGTTTTGCTTGAAAGAGTAACAAACATCCACCCTTACAAATTTTCGCGTTTATAATAGTACCTCTAGTAGGAGTATGTTCATGATTATTGCGAAGATTATCAAATTATCATCATTAAATCGATAATTTGGTGCCAAATTGCTAACAATCTGCGTTATCATGTCAGTAATTGCTGCTAACAAGTTGCCTTATTGCCATCATCATTGGAATTACTTGATTAATTTTGCTATTGTGGGATGCTTTTTGAGTAACTGGAATTAATTACTTTCTCTGAAACTTAATCAATAATTAATAAACTTTATATAGCGTGTTTTGACCGGGACTATACCGACTCTCTCCGCCCTCTATCTCGAAAACTATTCAAAGTATAAAAAAAATTAAAACAAAAATTGTAGGGAATTTAATTCTCTACAATATTGATAATAAATACAAATAGCGAAAAACCCATAAGAAATGAAATAATTGCAAAAAAAACGATTTTTGTGACCTTTGACCTCAAATTTTAATAGACGCGTACATCCTACCATATGTAGGTTTTGAGACAACTTTTAGAATGCCAAAATACAAGTTTATACAAATATTTAGCTGGGTATCTCAAATTCCGCAATTCTTACCTTATTTTGACTAAGATGACTGGACTATATAAATATTATAATTTACAGAGAACATAAAAAAGACATAAAATAATTTACGTAGGTATATATGTTTTCACGTAATAAAGACATCTATATTTGGTTCCTGAGTAATTACAGTGAGGGGTGTTAGTGCGGGTTGCGGGCGGTGCGAACAAACGCCGCGCGCGCGCGCACGGATTTACCGGGAGGGGACGTAGAGCCTACACTTATCAGCTGTTCCCGATCAAAGGGATTAACGTCTTCAACTCTAATGTTACTAAGTAGATTCTTTATGATCTTGGCTTGTATAACATTTAACTACCTTTCAGTTTCGGTTTCTCTATCTACCATCCAGAAAATCTCGTCAAAAACCGGGATTTTTATTGCAAGCCTTTCTCCCATTCGCTCTGGCATAGCCTCTATGGAATGGCATTCTTCTGTTCTGTTCTCTTCTACTTCTTCAAATACTGGGAGATACGACTTGTAAAAGGAATGCATTGGGAATGCAGCTTTGGGTATGAACTGCTGATGGTTATTGGAGCCTACTGTCAGCATAGTAAGTACGATTGCTTGTCTACTTGAATTTAAAATACGATTTGTTTCAAAGCGGATAACTTATTTATACAAAATTAAACTAGAAGGCACCACAAAATAGCAGTGCACAGCGACAGTATACATAGGTGTACTTAAAATAATTATACTAGGGATGCTAATATAATACTTACTTACCTATAAGCTAATGTAATAATGTAGCTAATAATGTATTATCAAAGCTAGCAAACGATATGTGAAAGCAGATCTAAACGAATTTATTAAAAACATATTTAACCTTATTTTTGCTAAATTCTTGGCAAATTCTCAGATCTCTCGTTTCACTTACTTACCTTTTCAACGTCAGTTCTTCTTTTCAGTTCCACCAATAGATGCTTTCCTATACTCTCGACGAGGAGCATACATAGCGTTTTTCTTGTTCGGGTTCTTAATCTACACGTATTATACATCCAATCTGCTCTCTCACCTAGTCTTAGATAAGGACATAAATATTGATGCAAACACCATTTTTGATAGTGACTACGAGTGTGTTATATTGAAAGATGTTGAATGCATAATAAGGAGTAATGTGAGTAGAATCAATATCTTGTACAGTTTAAGGTTGTTGTGTAAGAATAGATTTTACTTTTACAAGGTGTGGAGATATTTTACTATAGAGAGGGGTTATTTTTTACTGATTTTCATAAAACCAGTACCATACGAAATAGTACAGTGCCAGCTGGAGACTGGACAGCTGATTTCATTACACTTTTGGACTTAGTCATGACCCATCTATTGAAAATATTATTATTATTTCTCCTTAGCGTTCGAATCGACGCTTATATTGTGATACAGCTTACTAGCGCATACCTAGTAGCGTACAGCACGTTATAGATATCTAGTGAATGTTGTAATTTTTAGATCGCTGCTTTACAAAATGGAAACAATAAGAGCGAAACATACATAAAAGTGTTACAAATGAAATCAGTTACAATATTGGAAGGGCTGGAAGCAATAAAAAACGGTAAAACTGCCCTGTTGTCAGACTACGTGAGCCTTGAACCATTTGCACGTATAGGTAAGTTTTTTAAACTAAATTAGTAGGACCACACAAAATTTGAACCTACTCTGTGATCCATACACATCGTATCACTGAGATACGATACGGTTAAGGTTACGGTAGTTACCTACATAGAACGATACCTTCCTTCACTATCATAACGTAATAATGGGATTGTTCACTTTAGTATACACAAAACACACGCACACATTTAACTTTGAATGTCGGTAAGGATTTATATGAGTAAAGTTTTGATATCAGTTTCTCAATTTACAGTTTTCGAAAACCATGAATTATGTCACGTGACTAATATAGATGTGCTGGCAAACATTAGAAAATATTTCTTTGTATCCCAAGATTTTCGGTACAAAGAGGAATTCAAAGTTGCGTGAGTAATATTTATCAATACAACTATGTACAAGTAGGTTTAAACAAAAAAAAACAGGTGAAACAGCTATCTATATAAAGATCGTTGCAAATTATCTATAGATAGGTAAACTGATCCGAATCTCCTCACATGAGTGATTCTTCACGTAAAATCTTTAATGTTGCAACTTTCAGTTTTTTAAAAGAAAAGCAGGATTATGTCACGGCTTAGCTGTATTTTGATTGGGATTGATAGTTATACCAAATCTTTGTCGATCTCTGAGACCGATCAACTTCAGTTTTTCTTCCTATTTCAGTTTCATGTTAATGGAGGAAACTGGCATCCTCAGCAGGCTGAACATAAACTTTCGAGCCAAAACAGAATGCATCCCGCTGGCTCATGTTCAGACTTCAATGAAACAGGTCTTATCGCCTCTGTATTTATTATCGGGAACGTATGTGTTGTGTTTGATCATACTGGCAGGGGAGATTGTGTATTATAAGAGGAATAGGCTCTGGCCGTATGTAGAATAAAATAAATGTTTTATTTTGGAATAGCATAGCCGTCGGCTGCAAGAGATAAAATCAACATAGATTAGTAGATATAAGTATTTATATCTACTCTTTACGCTGTAGAATGGCAGGTGAGATGGTGCATTATAAGAGAAATAGGGTCTGGCCATATGTGGAATAAAATAAATGTTTTATTTTGGAATAGCTTAGCCGTCGGCTGCAAGAGATTAAATCAACATAGATTAGTAGATATAAGTATTTATACTCTGTACGCTGTAGAATAGCAGGTGAGATGGTTCGTTATAAAAGGAATAGGCTCTGGCCGTATGTGGAATAAAATAAATGTTTTATTTTGGAATAGCATAGCCGTCGGCTGAAAGAAATAAAATAAACATAGATTGGTAGATATAAGTATTTATACTCTGTGCGCTGTAGAATGGCAGGTGAGGTGGTAAAAGGAAAAGTCTCTAGTCGTATGTGGAATAAAATAAATATTTTATTTTGGAATAGCATAGCCGTCGGTTGCAAGAGATAAAATCAACATAGGTTGGTAGATATATTTATACTTTGTGCACTGTATATTTTACATTTAGCACTATTTTTGAAGTATAGATATAAATTATGTTTGTTACGCTGCGTCAGCCTTCGAATAGTTATGGCGTAATATCTTAGTTGCATCCATAATATCATCGGCGATTATTAACTGTGTAGTAAATCAATGAAATTTGTGTTAAATATAAAAGGAATAACGCCCATGCCCTAACGCACAGAGTAGGAAAGTATAGGAATAAGTTATTTAATATTACACTTTTGTCACTATGGATTATGGGTTATCGACCTAATATGCACTGCGTCGTTTTAAACACTAATTACAAAATAGATTTAATTTAATATGGCAAAGTTTTTACATTTTTAAAAGTAACAAAAATTTATGTTTGGCCAAACTTTTAACAAGCTGTTTCAACAGCTTTGAAAACATAATTAATAATGCAACTTTATCATGAAACCAATTTAAATTAAGATTAAATTTAACTGCACTTTAACTAATCAAGAACTTTGTTTTGCTTAGGGACACTTAAAAACACATTTAACTTGTAGGTATAAATTAAAGTAAAAGTTTATCCACTAACTTTTTATTTTCATTTCATCTTGCAGTGATCAATCTTTTCTTTTCGTTTAACCGCGCCCCGCGGTTTCATCCGCGTAAATTTCGATTCCGTGGGAATATCGGGATAAAAAGTAACAGCTATGTACCTATAAAGTTTCATCGCAATCGATTTATTAGTTGTTGCGTGAAGAAGTAACAAACATATTATGTTCAATACTTACTGTGCGTCTGAGATAGTTTAGCTTTCTATTGGTGGAAAAAAATGTTAAAATCGGTCCAGTTATTTCGGAGCCTATTCGATACAAACAAACAAACAAAAAAATATTTTCTCTTTATAATATTAGTATAGAAGTATAGATAATACATATCAAATGATTATACGCTTTCATCGTGCAACTTGGTATTAGAATTTAGGTTCCATACGATTACCTACCTTTTGATTACGCATCTAGGCCAGGAAAGTTTGTAAGGACGCATAGATTTTTGTTACTCTTTCACGCAAACTACTGAACGGATTTTGATGAAACTTTACAATAATATAGCTTATACGTCAGAATAACACATAGTCTTCTTTTTATCCGGTTACCATGCGAGCGAAGCCGTGGGCAGAGGCGATTATGTAAATAAATGTCCTATTCAACCGACTTCAAAAAAGGGAGAGGTTCTCAATTCGTCTGTATGTTTTTTTGTGTATATTACGCGATATCGTCGTCAATTTTATTGGTTATTTTCTTAAAGGGCACCTCTAAGGGTGAAAAATGGTGGATTACATTTCTATTGGTCTTTTTTTATTAGAAGTCGATTTTTATTTTTTCCTGAAAAAAAATACTAGTTGTTTATTCATTATTGTTGGTAGTAAAATAGAATACTATACTCTTCTGCTTTTATGTTGTCTTCTGAGTGTGAAGAATTATTTTTTGATACTATATAAGGTGTTGGGGTTGCTGAGTCCATCATGAGGGCACTGTAATACCTTTTGTGCTTTCCAGTTAATGACCGCCGCTTAAAAACGTGATGGGTAGATAGGTACTTACATTTAAACTACCACTGAAAGGTAACAATTTATTAACATGTCAGCCAGCAGGCCCTTTCCCAAATGGTGGCGCAGGTTCAGTGCTGAGGAAGTAAATGCCTTCAGCACCCTCCTCAGATTCCATTCCCATGAACGCCAGCTCACTTTTATTGCATTTGCCCTCGGAAAATGTTTTCCAATTATAGCACTTTCGAGCTGAAAATTTTAGAAACATAATCATTTTCAACCTTCATAAAAGAAAGAGGTTTTCATTTCGTTTGTATTATTTTTGTATACGTTACGCGATATCTTCGCCATTTGTAAACCCATTTTAATAATTATTATTTTTAATAGTAGGAAGGGTTATTTTTCAAGGGTCTCATATAAATTTTATGAACTAATCCAATATATAAACAATGGGTAAAAAAATAAGGAATTAATTTATTCTCTGACTTATTAACTTCCCCTTCTTTGAAGTTGGTTTTTAGTTTTTCTTGAAAAAAATATGTATAATGTATTAACTAGTCACATTAAATGAGAATGTTTGAATTGTATTTTCTTTTATTCTAGTTATTTCGAAGGCTTTACAACATTTGTGGTCGCAGGAAGACTAATGCTTGATATTTGTTGTTCCCACAACATGGTGATTTCAACCACAGAACCATAAAAAAGGGCCAATCAAAATGTTATATCTGCAAGTAGAATCGTAACGTATAATAATAAAATTAATGCTAGACATTTTCACACAGCATCATTTAGCCACAAAGTAAGCAGAGCTTGTGTTATTGGGAACTATATGACTGATATACTTACTACGTATAAACACTCATACCACATACAAGATATATATTTGCAGTACAATAGAAGCATTTGTCCCGTAGTAGGAATCGAACCCGCAACCTTCTGCGTCTCAGGCGGGCCTTTGCCCACTGCGAAACAGAGGTAATCTAGGTGATCTATGAAGCTAGGAGAATAGGTTTATGGAATGGCAATCACCAACCTTACGACACATAGGAAGACTTTTTGTGTATGACCCTATAGAGGGAAGGCCCTCCACCAGATGGACTGAGGAAGTCGATGGACGGAGGTAGCCCAAGATCGTTCGTCATGGACTGTTTGTTCCTAAGGCCAGTGGACTTCTACAGACTCATAATAATCCATAATGCTGGGTAGATATTGTACAAAATATGCTAGGGTCTCAATACACAAAAAACCAACACACTCACGACTGTATTTCCCATGGTGGCAATCCTCTGATACAAACTCAGTACATCTTTGAGGATACCAAGTAAGGGTAGCCAGCATTCCAATAGTATTGCCAAAAAATAATATTACCTGGAAAAGCCTTTGGCCTAAGAATCGACTCTGCATAAAACTCCCAAGCCCTACTATGATCACAGATGTAAAACATGCAGCCTGGCTGAGACATGCCTCCGTTTGGGTAGAAATCTTTGTGTCCTGAATTATAAGGAACAAAATTAGTAATACGAAATCATCATCCTTCAACCAATTCAACCAAGTCGAAGTCAATAATAATCTGTGTGTTTTACCGCTTTAGAACAGATATTTAATACAAAAGATAAAGCAATTAAAATTTGGAGTCATCCATAGAAAAAGTTCGAAGGTACTCGTACAATGTATAACTTTTACCTACAGGCGTGTTCATGCCCAGGATCCCTCCGTTACTATGAATCACGTCCACATAAGCGGCATCAGTCTGGTCTAGTCGCTCCGCTCGACTGACGTTGTGGAAGCAAGGTCCTGCAGGGTCTAGAGCCGTGATCCTCCCAAGCACTTTGCCTGTCAGCTGGCGGACTTTCTTGCCAGCTGTGCCTGCTATGTGGGAGCCAAGGCTGTGGCCTATGAGAGAGATTTTTGACGGATCGTGACCTTCTGTAAATAATCAAAAATGTTATATGGAGTGCAATCTCATCCCTTTTATCTGCCGCCTGATGCCTCTTCTGTACTTATCTTTGCGTTTAGGTTATAGAAGCAAATAAATACCGTTTTGAAAATTTAAAAGCATTAAAGCCTGGTCAAATTAAGGTGGTGGCCATCGCCATCGCTTTATTCGACCCTTAGCATTATCGATTTGATCTAGATCAAGGATTTGATCTAGATAGAGGATGGTCAACAAAAATGAGTTAAGCGGTCGTGAAACGGGAACATCAGCAGGAGAACAATAAAATAAGTGTTAAAGTCGTTATAATATTATAAAATGCTATAAACTAAATTGACCCCTTCAGTACTGAGCTCCCAAACAGACGAATTCTCTTAACAATTCAAGCGTCAAATATAACTTACCATTTATCAAATGACTCAGTGAATCTCCTAGCATTTCTCCCATGAACCTTGAGTGGGTAGAACTTCTTAGATACTCTAGAGTTATGGTATGCCTTCCATCCAGCGCGAATATCTTTAACCCATCTTTCTTCAGCAGCTCTGAAGACAAGGCCTGAACCATCTCTCCTTCAGAACTCTCTCCGAAACCATGAATTAGGACAATGACCTTATCATCGCCATGGATCAGGGTCTTCAATCTTTTAGTGTTGGTGAGTATGTTCTTCACTTGACCACTTTTGGTGATGAAGTCAATGGTGATGTTTTCATCTCGAGAAGCATTCTTCGCCTGCATTTGATCATAAGTGAGGCCGAATAAGTTTTTGAAATATGCACCTAAAACATCACAGGATGTTACACCATTGTTTGTTCAAGCCGTTGCACCATTTGTACAACATGTCAGCCAGTATGCCCTAATCCGAATGGCCGCGAAGGTTCAGACGAAGTTTTAGGTAAAGCAGTGGACGTAAATCCAGAATCTAGTTTTTTCCGAGCCAAGTAATTTGCTAAAAATACTATCCTATTTGCATCACCGCCGTGACAGTGCCGGCTGGTGCTAAACGATTTTATAGAAAATATCATCATACCTGGCCAATCGATTCACATGACCGCGAAGAGTGGAAAAAGAGCCTTGCAGTAGGATCAGACAGGCTAATTAGATTAGATTAGATTAGATCTTGGTAACATACTGCTTGTCATCATAACTTTTTATTTCCAGCAAATAACTTGACACGCATCGAATTGCATGTTTCTATTGAGTCATGCAATTAGTTGTATAATTATTAGTAGTAGTAGAGGTGTTCCTTGTGAAAGACTTCGTCTGGGGAAATACCTCTATACCTATTTCTGCAGCCATTTCTGCTTGCATTGCTATGTTCCGTTTTGAAAAGTATAGTCAGTGCTATTACAGGCAGATGAGATTTTTCACCCGTTCTGTCTTAGAGTAGGTAACGCAGAGTGATGATACATCTGATGTTGCAGTGCACCTGTTGGTAAGCAGTTACAGTAACCTATGGAAAGCCACTGTAACTGCTTACCAATAGGTGGACCGTACTCTTGTTTTCCACATGGTTGTATAAGAAAAGTACTTACATCCATTCGATCCAGCAGCGACTAAAGGTTGTATGGCAGGTAAAACCGAATCCCTGACTGATCTGAAGGTGAATTTAGAACGTTCCTGATGGATACTTCTTGCAGTACAAACGCTGACTATCAATAGAACATGATAATACTTGAATGTTTTCATGTGTTGCCCTGAAATTAGAACCAGGAAATTAGAAAGCACCAACAACAATACCTATTTCTATCACGTTCACAAAGCAGAAATGCTCTTATTACTGTGTTCCAGTTTGAAGTACGGGCATGTGATACTATTCACTATTTCAATTTGGGCTTCAAATAAAATATCTTACCGTAAACCATTTCACTCTCAATCGTAACGAGAAATTATATCTGTTTTGTATATTGAAGTTTTCGTAATGTTTTATAAAAAATGATACAAGCGGCTTTAACTACTACCTTGACAATAAAGTTAGAGCACTGTAAGTGGCAACTTAGGCATATTTTTATACAAGCACACATGTACATTTCAAACAAACTGTACACAGTACTTAAAGCTTTAACGAGGAATGCTGTATAGTGGGACGATTTCAGGAGAGTAGGGTATTAAAAATATATTTAAAAATCGTTTAAAATATCAAACTTGCATAAGAAGATATTTCCCGGTATTTCCCATGTTTTCCAAGTTCAGTTCAAACCAATTCTTTAATCCTGGTTTCGGTTGTTGTTTTTTAATTGTGTTGCAATTTTGAAATAAATTAATAAGTAATAATAATTTCCCGGCTGGTTACAGCGTTCTTGGAAATTCAGAGTTAGAATTACAGTTCATTGAAAATAAATGAATAAATGGAAACCTTCTCGATTACTTAGGTTTTCCCAAATAGCACCTCTCCCCTTCTTTGCTGAACGGATACGGTCTATTTGTCTATTTAATCCCTACCAGTTGGAAATCAGGGTCGGATCCAGAATAGTCCATGAAATATGCAAACTAAATACTCTGGTAGGTATAATTATAAGAACTGAAACAGATGACACTTTTTTTATTTCTATAAAAAAATCACAATATTATTTAATTTTTAAGAGAAGGTTCTTTTTTAAATGTTAATAAAACTGGAAGAGGTCTTAAAATTAGCATATTAAGCTAGAGCCGGTTGCGTAGTTAAGTTCTGCTGAAGCAAGCTAATGATAACGACAAATGGGAATCTGGGGTAATGGGAATCCAGCCAGAGAATAGAGAAAAGAAAGAAATGAATCTCAAAAGGGGCAGACGAAAAGTTATACAGAAAAATACCTGCCTCTTTTTGTGAATGAATGCTTTAATGTGCCCACACCATTAACAAATAAGCAAACTCTTATTCATAATATAGTATAATAGGGGGTCTTATCGCTTGAAAGCGATCTTTTCCAATAACCTTTGTTGTTCTTCTTATATAAATACATATTAACTACATTATTGCTAAATATTATATTACTTGGCACCGCTTTTCAAATATCACCTTTTCTCACTCAAAATTTTTGAAATTTTGTAGAAGATATTTTAGCGAAGATATTTTACCCTTATATATTAAATTCCGTAATATTCAGCATAATTATTTGCCACATCCTCATTCGAGTATATAACTACTAGACCAGTGGTGCTATGATTTTTTTTTCTTAATATTTGCAATGCTAAACTAGCTACGTAAATGTACAGCCATCTTAATTTGTGGACCAGTTACTTCCTACTAATATAAACGCGAAAGTTTGTGAGGATGGATGTTACTCTTTCCCGCAAAAACTACTGAACGGATTTTGATGAAACTTTACAGTTATATAGCTTATTACATCAGAATAACACATAGGCTACTTTTATCCGGGTACCACGCGGGAAAAGCCGTGGGCAGAAGCTAGTATGTTCATAAATTCTGATTTGCTAAACGATAAACCTATATTAAGTTGCTTACGTTTATCTCAGATATTATTTTAAAGCCACGCAGTAGAAACACATTGGTACTACCGCGAATGATCCAAATTTCACTATACAAATTGAATAATAATTTTTTTTTTTTTTTCGTTTATTTAATACTTTGACCGTTAGATAAAACTACTATGCAGAGAGATCGTTATGGCTATACTGATATTAGCAAAGGTCTCTCCAACATCAGATTGGAATACTGCCAGTTCGTAATTTTCACTAATTGGGTACTCACATAGTTTTGCTGTAGGTACCTATATAAGAACTACTTTAAAAAAAAATACTTGGAGGCCATAACAGGCATACGACCGTATGACCGACTGATGGTAAGCGGCTACCGTCGACCGTGCCCATCAAATGCCAGAGGCATTGGTCGCGGACGTTCTCATGAAGAAGTACCTTTAAGCCACAGTCTCTCAAACTTATTTTTCCCACCGCCCACTTTGAGAATAAATAAAACCTAGAGCCTCCCAAAAGTTTTTAAATATAGCAACCTATGCTTTCCCCTCTAGACTGCCTTAGCGCCCCCAATATCTTTTAGAGTCTTCTACCGCCCCCTGAAGGCCTCCAGCGCCCACAAGGGACGTTATCGCCCATTTTGACAGTGCTCTAATCGGTCAACGAAATATCAGCAGGAGAATATTAAAGTACGTGGTAACTATACCACCAAATAATATCTTAGAATAATAGCAAACGATAATTTCAGTTTTATGGACATAAGTGGGTCACCATTTTAACACCTCCCCCAGCGAATGCCTACATTCAGCAGAGAATCAGAACAATGATGATATAATAAATAAAAATATATAAAGCTGGACATTTTTCACACAGCATCATCTAGCCCCAAAGTAAGCAGAGCTTGTATTATGGGAACTACTACTGATGTACTAATTATATATAGTTATGGTACCAGCGCCTACCAATCTTAGTATATTTACTGCTGCTTAAGCACATTCGTGTTTGTTATAAAGAAGCGCCCACGCGTTTATGCAGGTGCAGATTGGCTGGCGTTGCATTAGAATTCTAAGTATGATCATGGTAGAGAGAGCTCTGGGAGCTCAGTCGTAATTAAGTCGCCTTTTGTAACACATTTAAATTTCATTATATACTTTAAAATAAAACATTTTGTTTTTTAAAAAGCATTTCCACGCTTTCCCGGCTAAGTCTGGCGCAGCCTTAGTGGATTTTCCGCGATTTTTCCGAAACCAACACTTGTAAAAACCCCAAAATCGGTCTCACGAGAAAGTTGCGTTTCGTATGAAAACCGACTTTACGCGGACGCGGAAAGAAACGAACCAAATAAATACGACTCCTGCACGGTGAACGCATGTGAACTTGGTGACTAATTCGGCTCTTGGAGGACATGGGATCGAGCAGCTTGTGAGTAAACCTTTTCACTTCCTGTTTTTCATATTCCTGTGTCTTTTCCACATTTCCTCTCGAACTTAAATCGTCGAGCTTATTAATTACGTTTATCTGATTTTGTTTGCACTAAAATTGGCGAACTGGTTTGCACATAATTTGGCAAATCCATCATTCTCGTAATTAATTTGTGTAGTAATAAGTAGATATAAGTGCACTAAAATAGGCAGATTGATTTGCACATAAATAGGTGAATCAGTGTAGAATAAGTAAAAGATAATATTAGTTGATTAAAACCAAAATGGATTTTAAAGCAATCCCGAAAGACACTTTGACCTTGATCCCTAAATATGATGGGGAAGAAAACTTATTGAATTTATTCATTTCCAAATGTGAATATGTGGTTAAAGGTAGTAAGATCGAAGGTAACGCAGAACAAAACTTGTACTTGTTCCATGCCGTGTCAAGTAGACTTACTGGTAGAGCTGCGACTCTACTTAGCGACCATCCAAACATCAAGTCATATGACGAATTAAAAGAACTGCTCACGCAACATTTCGGTGACCCGCGATCAGAAGATTGCATAGCAATTGAACTTGAGACTTTAAAGCTCAAACAAGGTGAAACGTACATCCAGTTTTGTCATAGAATTCAGAATGTTAAAAGTTCTTTGTTCGCGAAAGTAAACAGACTTACTGACGAAGGAACTAAAGCTGCGAAAATGATTGTGTACAACAACACAGCTCTGAACGTCTTCTTGTATAATTTGCCGGAAGATATGATTCGTATTGTGCGATTAAAAGGTTGCTCTAACTTAGAAAATGCCTTAAGCATTGTGACCGAAGAGGTTAACTTTAAATTTCAATACGACTCGAAAAATAAGTTACTTAAACAAACTTCTTCGCAGATGCCTAATTCTCAATACACCCAATACGCACTGCGACCATTACCAACGCCTCAAGGTTTTAAACCAGCGTTCAATTCGGCACCGAATAATAATTTTAGATTTGGCACTCCACAAAATAACTTTAAATTTGGAATACCACAAAATCAAGGTGGATTTAGACCAAGCTTTGCTCAGCCAAATAGATTCGCACCGCCTACACAAGGTTTTCGATTTGGGCCATCCCACAATGCACCTCAACGTAATTTTGGCCAGGTACCCGCGCAACGCGCGCCTTTCCAACATGGTGGATATAAATTTGGTATCCCTCAACAGCAAGGTTTTAAGTTCGGTATTCAGAACCAATCTCAGGCAAACCAGTACAAATTTGGCATTCCACAACAACAGGTACAAGCGCCTAGGCTACAGGATACTGATGTTTCAATGCGCACAGCGCCAGTAAGACAAAATATGCTTTCGAACGATCTTTATTTTATGGAAGAATCGTTCCCCTGTCAGGAATATTCCCCCGATTATGACTACGGTTATAACGATATGTATGGCGATAATGTAGAGTACCCTTCTAACGATTGCAATTATTTGGGAAATGTCGATAATACTAATTCCTCATATCCGGAAAACATCAACCCGGAAAACATCTGTTCGGAAACCGTGAATCCAGAAAATTTTCAGGAAAAGGCCTCGAAGGATGTGGTGAAATAATAAATTTAAATTACTGCGACAGTATTTTAAAATTACCTCACATTGTGATTCCTGAGATAAATTCGAAGTTTCTTATCGATACCGGAAGTAGTAGGTCTTTTATAAGCCCTGCCAAAGCTTATGAGTTTTTCAACGACTTCAGATACTATGAGCCGTTTACAGTGATTAGCACCCATGCTCAGAGCATGCATAGTGATATAATATACATACCACTTTTAAAAACATTCAAAAGCACACTTCGCCAAAAATTTTATATTTTTGACGTTGATGGAAGATATGACGGTTTGATAGGATCTGACCTTCTGAAAAAGTTAGGAGCTAACATTGACATGCGTAATAAAATGCTAATGACACACAATGCGGCAATCCCAATTCTATACAGTCCGCCCTATGAGATTGATGTACCGCCCCGGTCCGAAACGAGAGTTAGGATTCCCACGAATTTACAACACGGTGATGCGATATTGGACTTCCTACAATTTCAGGAAGGTGTTCGTATGCCTACTGCTCTTGTTAGATGTGAGAACTATTTTGCGGAAACTGTTATTCAAAATGTTTCTAATGTTAAGGCTGTTATCACATTTAAGGAACCGTTTGACGTAACTGTATTCGAAAATGAGGAATGCGAGGTAAACTTTGTGAAAGATGACTGCATGATTGATGACGTACTGAAAGAAAATTTAGGAAAATTGCGCTTGGATCATACGAACAAAGAGGAGCATGATAGTGTACTTAAATTATGTAGAGAATATCGTGATATATTCTATTGTGACAAATTACCCCTGTCTTTCACAAATCAAGTGAAACATAACATCAGGACGACCAACGAGGACCCGATTTATATTCGACCTTATCGACACCCGCCTATCCTAAATCAGGAAATACAAAAACAAGTAGATAAACTTTTGGCAGATAATGTTATACAAGATTCTTATTCACCTTGGAGCGCACCAGTTCATCTGGTCCCGAAAAAATTAGATGCATCTGGGGAAAAGAAATTTAGGATGGTAATCGATTATCGGCGCCTCAATGAAATCACAGTCGATGATAAATATCCGCTGCCCAATATTACTGATCTTTTTGATAAGATAGGTAAAGCTCAGTATTTTAGTACGATAGATCTTGCTAGTGGGTACCACCAAATCGAAGTAAATGAGGCGGATAGATCAAAGACAGCGTTTACTACCCAATCGGGCCATTATGAGTTCAAACGGATGCCGTTTGGGCTAAAGACGGCACCTGCGACGTTCCAACGAGCTATGGATAATGTGCTACGAGGACTTCAAGGTATCCACTGCTTGGTATATCTTGATGATATCATAGTATATTCATCTAGTCTGCAGGAACACATGGATAAACTCCGAAAAATATTCGATCGGCTCAGGGAAACGAATCTGAAGGTAACACTTGATAAATGCGAATTTCTAAGGAAAGAGGTCCTTTATTTAGGTCACACCATAACCAAAGATGGCCTTTTGCCTAACGACGATAAAATCCGAGCTTGACTGCACAAAGAAAGAATTTATAAACGCATTCGAAAAGTGTAAAGAGCTTCTGACCAACGCACCACTCTTACAGTTTCCTGACTTTTCAAAGCCATTCGCACTTACGACCGATGCTTCGAACTTCGCGATTGGCGCTGTCCTATCTCAGGGACCTAAAGGTAGTATAAACCGATAACGTATGCAAGTCGAACCTTGAATGATGCTGAAACGCGATACAGCACAATTGAAAAAGAGCTTTTAGCCATCGTTTGGGCCGTAAAGCATTTTCGACCTTATTTATATGGGAGAAAATTCATGATTTACACCGATCATAGGCCACTTACTTGGATTAAATCCATGAAAGAACCTAACAGTAAACTAACGAGGTGGAAGTTACGATTGGCGGAATTTGATTATGAGATAGAACACAAAGAAGGAAAGCTAAATTGTAATGCCGATGCTTTGTCGCGGATTAGGATTAATGCTTTAGGTGAAAACGACGATGTTTCAATGAAAGTAAATATAGACCCAAAGGAACAGAAATTACAGCGCCATATTAAAGATTTAACAGAAGAAATAACACATTTGAGTAAAAACGAAAACGATACCTCTCCGATATTAATTTCATCCGGTTCGGAGAAAAGTAATAGGTCGGTAGCAGCTGGCGGTCGGCGATCTCCTTATTCAATATCAGCAGGTAGTACCACTGCATCTGCATCTGAAGGACGTAATGAAAGTATAGGCACGATCCATTCGGCTCGCGATCTAGATACTGATGGTATGCTTATCTTACAAGAGGCTGTAGACACCAAGCCAAACCAAATACTTGTACATACCTGGAACAGAAATGAATTATCGGTAAAAGATTTATCTAGAGATAAACAAAAGGTTTTAGAGATTCACTTGCCGTTAGATAAACCGGATCTTATCAAAAGGTTTCTGAAAAGCTACATTAGACCCAAAGTAAAATATTTCTTTTATTTTGAAGACGCATTACATCGCAAACAGTTTTCAGAGGCTACTATATTGCTTTTTCAGAAAGGAACAGTAAAGTTTTACGAATGTACCAAGAGAGTAATTTATGTAGATAGCGAGGAAGAACAGAGAGACTATGTAATTAAATATCACGTAGGTAAGAATAGTCACAGGGGAATCAAGGAAACGTTAGTACATCTTAGACGAACCTTTTATTGGAATAACATGGATCAAACAGTGGCTAGCATCATAAACGCATGCGAACTCTGTAAGAAAATGAAATATGACCGTAAACCATTGAAACCAGAACTTCAGTTATCACAGACACAAGTGAAACCATTTCAGGAACTATTTATCGATACATTTTCTATCGATGGAAAACATTACCTCACCATAGTTGATGCATTCAGCAAATTAGGTCAAGCATTCGAAATAAGCACCAAATCCACCCCTGAAGCAATAAGAGCTTTGATAAAGTACTTCTCTTTGTATGGGACTCCTAGTAGAATCAGCTCAGATCCCGGTACGGAATTTAACAACACTTTAATGAAGGAAATGTTGTCATTTTATAAGATCGACCTTCATATCGGTACCCCTCATAATCCTAACTCTATGGGGATAGTCGAAAGATTTCATTCAACTATTATAGAAATTTACCGAATAGCGAAGTACGAACAGAAGATTACAGACGCTGCATCTGTTATGTCTTATGCAGTAATGTCATATAATCACACGATTCACTCTACCACAGGCCTTACTCCATTTGAGGTAGTTTTCGGACACACTGAATCCAACAGCGCATTTTACGTAGACTTTAACAAACAGTTTACTCAACAATTGGTTAAAGAACATGTAAAAAGGACAAAACATTTGTATGAGTATTTAACAGATAAAATTGTTGACAAAAAGAGAGCTTTGATAGAGAAACGTGGAGGTGAGAAAGAATTCGACATAGATGTGGGCGATACGGTCTTTATTAAAGGAGTAAACACGAGACGTAGTAAAGATAAACCGCGATATCAAAAAGCTCAGGTAACCGGAGCAATAGAAAGAAACGTTGTACCAGTTAAAACACATAATCGGAATACTAAAGTTCCAATTAAAGACATCAAACGCCCTCCACAGGTTAATCCTTCTGGCAGTTCAGGTGATCCAAAGCCAGGCCCTTCATCTGCAGCCGATTGACAAGAACCCGGGACTGTTGCCAGTAAAGGAAGGTCAAGCTATCGTTAGCCATGACAAATGGACTGTTATTAAGATTCTAGATTTAAGGCGCACTTGTTAGATAAATAGATAGAGCAATGAGAATATAGAGATTTTACCAATATTAAAGTTATTATTTTTAAATTGAATAATACAACTAATGACAAACCTAAATATGTTTGTCATTTTAAGAACCTACAACCAGAGTGGATAGGGAAGTTTCTAAATAAAAGATTGTAGCCAGTCAATTTAAGTAAACAACAGTAATTTTATTAATGGTGTATTTCAAAGTCAACAACTACTTCATCTTATAGAATAGTTGTATTAATACATGGCAATAAGAACAACAATCAAGATCTTCAACAATTATAATAAATGAACAGTAATAAGTAGGTATTGGTGCAAAGAAAACATCAAACATAATCAATAAGCATAATCACAGAAAATAAGAATATACCAAGAAAACATCAAACATAATCACAGACAATAATAATAACAGGTAACAATAGTGAATAACAAAGTACTTAACTTGCGCCGTATTCTGCAGTGGATCCGTAACTGATCAACCATAGAATTACATTCGGCTTTTATACACTTCAAACCTCATTAAGAAAAGCGCCATTTTAAACCAATCACAGACGATTGTTGATTTTACCGAAAATAACTCTGAACATTGGTAACTATAGCTAAATATAATACGGTGAAATACTTTTAAAACTTATTCTAAGATTTGTGCTATTTTTATAATCATTTGAACTACAATATTTGTTAAAACATTCCATCAACAACATACCATGAACTATCACTTGAGAAACTAAAAACATCAGGAAAGCAAAGTATACATATGTACAATATTTCAAAAATCATGAATTATTTTATAATGATGAACTGTAATTAAATATTAAAGAAATCTCATCAATTTACTAAGAGTAAACAAACATCACAATGTTTTGTTCGGTACTTTGAGTTTAGTTCAGAAGTGTTGCCAGTGTGTAAGTGTGAAGTGTTGTTGTACAGAAATATGCTCGTGAACCACAGAGCATATTTCAATACAAAATATATGACAGTGTTTACAAAGCTTAAATACAAGGATAGCGTTTTATAATAATTTCATATTTGACACGGCCATTCTGATTATACTTCGTCCCGAAGTATCTAAATAATCATTTTAAAGTTTTGTAAATTTTTGTCAATGAGACAATAACATTATTTGTATTACTAACCTAATTATTAATACACACAAATATAATACTTAATCAACGAAATAAATTCATAATTACCTAGGTCACTTATTTCATTATAACATTGCTACTGTCCAACTTTTCACATTAAGAGGACATAGCAACGGTCAATCGCTTTAGTTCTTTCTAGCCCCACACCTGCTGCGCATGAGACGGACCAGAATAAAGCAAAAGACTTCAGCAGTTCACTTATTTCATTATAACATTGCTACTGTCCAACTTTTCACATTAAGAGGACATAACAACGGTCAATCGCTTTAGTTCTTTCTAGCCCCACACCTGCTGCGCATGAGACGGACTAGAATAAAGCAAAAGACTTCAGCAGTTCACTTATTATACTATATAAAGCTATTTCATTATAAGTACAAGGTTTTATTATAAAGAGGATTTATTAATTTACAATATGTTTCATTGATCAGGGAAATGCCTTAATTTAGCTTTGGCTACCACTATTTTTCTTAGATTCTTAACTCAATTTAGTAATACAACCAGTGAGAAGATTTATGATAGATTTGAACTGTAGAACTGTAGATTTTAAACGCCCAATTCTTAATTTTGTTTTTCTACAATCCGCTTGGCCAATCTGACAATATTTCTAATCAATCTGATTTTAATAAAACAAACAACTGAATGCAGATATACATCTGGATGTATATCTTACTTTAAATTATTTTGTGGTAATGTTGTATAGTTTGTTTTTTTAAACACGTGGACATTATCTCTCTGTAGTCCCGTGGACATGATTCATATTAAAACTTTATTAGGTATGATAAGTGAATTGGCATTACATTCCACTGCAATTCATAGCCAAGATGGGGGCTCCCGTAGGAAACAAGTCAGACACTGTATGGTGAATTTAACTTTTATGCATTTCCCATACAAAACCAACTTCTAATTTATGAAAAATCTGGGTCAAGATACTTAATGGTCCAATGCCATCATCCAACCTATCATATAATAGAAATATTTGTTATAATGGAAATTTTGAGAAATGTTTTATACGGGAAATGTTTTTTTTATTTTACAATAATATACAGTGAATGGTTTTTTTCATGTCTTGATTTCTTGGCGTATGCCCTACATGAGTATAGCTAAGGATATGTTTTGAAGAATAATAGATCAGAATAGAACCAAGTTGATTGTTATTAAATTTAAATAAAACAACACAAAACGTTAGAAACTTTCCACAAAGTCACGCAAAACACTGTTTTGTAGTTATTTCAATCAATATCATGTCATAGAGAGAAATGTTTAGGAATGATCCGTCGATCAAGATCACCGAAACCAGGTATGCTAGAATTCTACAGTTATTGTTTATGAAAGAAATGATTCAATATCCAGCCTTTATGTGAATGTCAAAAGTAGGTTATCGAGGAACCTTTCAGTCCTACGACTATGAATTCTACTGAAAGTAATATCATTATAGAAGAGACGTGTAAATCCGACACTTTAATATTAGGGGTCATTATGAGCTTTCAGGATAATAATTCGTTGTTATCGATGAAACAAAGATTTTTACATTATGGTTTACAATATGCAATAAATTAGCTAATGAATATAACCATTATGTAATAAATTGCCAGAGATGGCATAGTACTAAATGGTATATTTTATATCTTTTATGACACTACAATTCCATTGTTTTATTTTATTTTCAGCTGGGAATAACTACAGCCAATAATTTTATAAATCCTTTGCCTTTGATAAAGACCTACATTTTTATTACAAAACAACGTTATTTTTTAAGTGTTTTTTTTTTGCTACATTTGAACTACCCTCTAAATATAAGTCAACATGGGCCATAAAGCCACAAATGATCGACTAAGCTAAACGAATTGAGATATCCAAGTCTTTCATTAGCAATCTAGCATTTGTCTATTTGTTTTCATTTAATTTGAAGCGACGATAAACCGATTTTGACGATGTAAACAATGCAATGTCTAAGGTTGTAAATGGTTCAATGAAAACAATCTTCTACTTAATGAAAATTTAACAAATTTAAAAACGTAATTTAACAAAAACTTTATATAAAAAAAACACTATATAAAAAATCTGATTATTTAGATGACAAAACTCTAGGGATTGAAAATGCTCCAACTAGAACCTATTGTTTTGTAAAAGAATCATTAAAATCCTTGTGATTTTTATGAAAAAAAAATGAATTTTGACTTTGTCTCTGTCTCTGTCTCTGTCTCTGTCTCTGTCTCTGTCTCTGTCTCTGTCTCTGTCTCTGTCTCTGTCTCTGTCTCTGCCTCTGACTCTGCCTATGGCTCTGCCTCTGACTCTGCCTCTGACTCTGCCTCTGACTCTGCCTCTGACTCTGCCTCTGACTCTGCCTCTGACTCTGCCTCTGACTCTGCCTCTGACTCTGCCTCTGACTCTGCCTCTGCCTCTGCCTCTGGCTCTGCCTCTGGCTCTGCCGTTGACTTTGACTTTGACTTTGACTTTGACTTTGACTTTGACTTTGACTTTGACTTTGACTTTGACTTTGACTTTGACTTTGACTTTGACTTTGACTTTGACTTTGACTTTGACTTTGACTTTGACTTTGACTTTGACTTTGACTTTGACTTTGACTTTGACTTTGACTTTGACTTTGACTTTGACTTTGACTTTGACTTTGACTTTGACTTTGACTTTGACTTTGACTTTGACTTTGACTTTGACTTTGACTTTGACTTTGACTTTGACTTTGACTTTGACTTTGACTTTGACTTTGACTTTGACTTTGACTTTGACTTTGACTTTGACTTTGACTTTGACTTTGACTTTGACTTTGACTTTGACTTTGACTTTGACTTTGACTTTGACTTTGACTTTGACTTTGACTTTGACTTTGACTTTGACTTTGACTTTGACTTTGACTTTGACTTTGCCGTTGACGTTGACTTTGACTTTGACTTTGACTTTGACTTTGACTTTGACTTTGACTTTGACTTTGACTTTGACTTTGACTTTGACTTTGACTTTGACTTTGACTTTGACTTTGACTTTGACTTTGAATGTTTATTGTTCCGACGATAACTGCCAAACTATATATTTAATATTGATGAAACTTGGTAAGTGGGTAGTGGTTAATTATTACAAATAGTTGTTTATTAAAAAAAATGACATTGGGTCCCAAACTAGGCATAACCTGTATTTTGGTGGCCCTGGGTTTTCCAGTGACGGAAGTAAAGGAAGGTACGTATCATTGGTATGATATTATATTAAGTATAAATATGAATTTAATCGATATGTAATCCATATATTGTTTGGGGCATATTATTATCGGCATATAAATTATTGGTATTTTAGGACATGCATTTTCTTGAGCTATGGCAAGAGGAAGCTAAAGAGTTGAACCATGTCGTAGGATGGAATAGACATGTTAAACATAGTCATAATAAAACGCCTATTCAATCGTCTGCCTATTGATTCACTATTAAACTAAAGCTAACTCACGTAGTTACGAGTTTTTAATATGTCATTGATGAAAGGTACCATGGTTAAGTTAATTCTTATCTGTATCTATTACATTACAAAACATTACAATTTAAGTATAATGGCACAATAATAATTGTTATTGACAAATAATTGTTCACTTCAGCTTGCTGCTTATGGAATTATGATTCAGTTTGACCAACCTTTCAGCTTAAGCGGCTGTTGATACTGCTCCATTTGAAATTCTTGGGAGTCGCGGTGCTGCTGCATCAGATTGAAGCTCCATAGTAGTTCTTGTTGGGGTCGAAACGTTGGGGTAGTATGACGTAATTGTGCTAGGTGCGCAGTTCGGGCAACGTTGAGGATCCCTTTTAGAAGAACATCAGCCGCTCCAGATTCCATCCTTGAACAAATAATTGGTTTTAGATAATTTGTATTAAAGAGCGTGAAAGCATCCCACTTCTGATGTTAGATAAATAGATAGAGCAATGAGAATATAGAGATTTTACCAATATTAAAGTTATTATTTTTAAATTGAATAATACAACTAATGACAAACCTAAATATGTTTGTCATTTTAAGAACCTACAACCAGAGTGGATAGGGAAGTTTCTAAATAAAAGATTGTAGCCAGTCAATTTAAGTAAACAACAGTAATTTTATTAATGGTGTATTTCAAAGTCAACAACTACTTCATCTTATAGAATAGTTGTATTAATACATGGCAATAAGAACAACAATCAAGATCTTCAACAATTATAATAAATGAACAGTAATAAGTAGGTATTGGTGCAAAGAAAACATCAAACATAATCAATAAGCATAATCACAGAAAATAAGAATATACCAAGAAAACATCAAACATAATCACAGACAATAATAATAACAGGTAACAATAGTGAATAACAAAGTACTTAACTTGCGCCGTATTCTGCAGTGGATCCGTAACTGATCAACCATAGAATTACATTCGGCTTTTATACACTTCAAACCTCATTAAGAAAAGCGCCATTTTAAACCAATCACAGACGATTGTTGATTTTACCGAAAATAACTCTGAACATTGGTAACTATAGCTAAATATAATACGGTGAAATACTTTTAAAACTTATTCTAAGATTTGTGCTATTTTTATAATCATTTGAACTACAATATTTGTTAAAACATTCCATCAACAACATACCATGAACTATCACTTGAGAAACTAAAAACATCAGGAAAGCAAAGTATACATATGTACAATATTTCAAAAATCATGAATTATTTTATAATGATGAACTGTAATTAAATATTAAAGAAATCTCATCAATTTACTAAGAGTAAACAAACATCACAATGTTTTGTTCGGTACTTTGAGTTTAGTTCAGAAGTGTTGCCAGTGTGTAAGTGTGAAGTGTTATTGTACAGAAATATGCTCGTGAACCACAGAGCATATTTCAATACAAAATATATGACAGTGTTTACAAAGCTTAAATACAAGGATAGCGTTTTATAATAATTTCATATTTGACACACTCATGAGGAACTTGAATTCAATATAGATAAATATATAGGGCTCAAAAGACAAGTTCAAAGTTGTTTTGATACCAAAGTTTTTGATACAGACTTCATAGAAGTAGAGTCACAAACCGATTACATCATGAATATAACGATAGAAAAATATAAGCAATTGATTCCATCGGTAAGATCTAAACGTGGATTAATAAATCCGCTTGGGTCATTGGTCAAGTTGATTACAGGTAATCTTGATAATGACGACGCTGTAATGTACGAGAGGGTAATTCATGAGGTAAAGACGAAACAAGACGCTGCAACTAAGAAAATGACAATCGTTGCCGAAATGTTGGGTACGTTCACAAAAATTGCTAATAGTACAAAAAACAATTTCATTCAGATTGAAGAAGATATTCGAGAAATTAACCATAGATTAAACAACTCAATATTCTATCAAACCAGTGATAAACTTATTCACATCTATAACATTTTTATAAATAACTTTCAAACACTCTACATAAGGCTGAATGAGATTGAAACGGCTATTGCTTTTGCTAAAATTAAATTGTTACATCAATCAGTTATAAATACAGAAGAATTAATATTATTGTTAAAGGAAATCGAGAAAACTAACAAATTAGTGTATCCAGCAAAGATTGAGAATATTGTAAGGATAGAGCAATGTATAGAAATGCAAGCGTATATCAAACAAAATCAGATAAAATTTATAATGTATATTCCTTTGATTAGAGACGAAGTTTTTAACTTATTTAAATTGATTCCCTTACCTGTCCATAATAAAATTACTGGATTTACCACCCTCATCCTACCAAAATACCCTTACGTCCTTGTGAAAGGGTTGAAAGCGAAGCCGCTCTCCCAGTCATGCCGTGAAATCGATGAAAACCGTTTCCTGTGCTTCGAGAACGACGTTGCACCACTTATCGAAGACGATTGTATTGCTGACCTAATGAAGTTTTCCACAAATATCTCGAGCTGTCATCCAGTTCCTGTGACCATCGACGATGTAAAAGCTGATCTTATCCAACCCAATCAATGGATAATTTACGTGAAAACTGAAACGCTACTAACGAAATACTGCGATAATGAGATAACACAAGAAACCATTAGTGGAACTTATCTATTAACTATGGACGATGATTGTCAAGTTAAGATAAAGGATTTAAATCTGGAAAAACATCAAAGTCAAGGAAAAGACATATCTTACATGGAGTTTCCAGTTATTAACCTGCCTAAAATATTGTCCAGTCCAGCGGATATGCAGAGGAAACCAGTCAATCTCAATGGAATCGATCTTGCTGACATTCAGTTCCTGAATTACATATTGCAGAAAAGTGGAAGTGAAATTACTAGCGATAGTGAAAATTATCATAGTGCTCTAGATTATAAAAGTGTTAGTATAGGAAACTTGGCGTTATGCGTTATCATAGTTATTTGTCTTTTATTGTTAGCATTTAAACATAGAATTAAGAAATTATGTAACAGGGGAAAACCTCAAGATAATCCTCATCCTTCGGATAATCTCGAACTTACGGAGGGAGGAGTTATGGTACCAGCGCCTACCAATCTTAGTATATTTACTGCTGCTTAAGCACATTCGTGTTTGTTATAAAGAAGCGCCCACGCGTTTATGCAGGTGCAGATTGGCTGGCGTTGCATTAGAATTCTAAGTATGATCATGGTAGAGAGAGCTCTGGGAGCTCAGTCGTAATTAAGTCGCCTTTTGTAACACATTTAAATTTCATTATATACTTTAAAATAAAACATTTTGTTTTTTAAAAAGCATTTCCACGCTTTCCCGGCTAAGTCTACATAGAAAACACCCAGACCGGAGACAAATGAATGCAGATCATACAAACATTTGTCCCGCAGTGGGAATCGAACCCGCAACCTTCTGCGTCTCAGGCGGACCTTCGCCCACTGTGCCACAGAGGTTGTAATGATAATAAAATAATAAATAATAAATAAATGCTGGACATTTTTCACACAGCATCATCTAGCCCCAAACTAAGCAGAGCTTGTATTATGGGAACTACATGACTGATATACTACTTAAATACTTTTTTTTGTAAATACATACATGTTATACATAGAAAACACCCAGACCCGAGACAAATGAATGCAGATCATACAAACATTTGTCCCGCAGTGGGAATCGAACCCGCAACCTTCTGCGTCTCAGGCGGACCTTCGCCCACTGTGCCACAGAGGTTGTAATGATGAAATAGGAACGAAAATGGCAGTGCTCCACAGTTACAGTAGAAAAAAATACATTACGTTCCAAACAGATCGTATCTTCGTGATCGACATGTTGTAGGTATTTTTATTGTAGGTTCAGTACATTGAATTGTGCATGTAATGTATGTAATAAAGGCCCTATCCGATCCGGGTACGTATAATCGCCGATGTTTTCCGTTTTGTGAGCACGTGTTAAGCGCACGTAAATTGAAAAATTCATTGGTGCACGTCCGGGTTTAAACTACCTTCGTATTGGAAGTCGTGGTACAGCCTACTAGGCCAATACGGTTTTTGAGGTGTGAACAGGTTTAAAATAATAATTAGGTATGCGATCGAAATGCGACCATGTACGAGTATATAAGTGACCCTTTTATGGAAATTATATAAATATATATAAAAAAGGGCATTTATTTACTTACACTTAAACAAACATACCTAGCTTAAGTACAACATAATAAGTAGGTATTTAAAAAAGTAGGTATAGTGAGAAGGTATGTCGGTATGTGAGTAAAAAAGTCGAGGACTCAGCCACGCTGTTTTTCAGCCTCGTCTACTGATATAGCTATGTATATACTCAAAGAGAATTTAAATACATAGTCGGGAAAAAAACCTCACAGTGTTATAATGTCACTTGTATCAAAGTGGTGCCGATTGTTGTCAAAAATGTGTCAAAGCAGTATGAAATATTTCTATGTTGATAAAAAAACATTGTTGACAGTGGATTTTGCGCCTTTAATGAATTGGATAGGGTTTTTGTTATATTCTGTTCATCGTATGTTTTATAATTATATATTTATGGTACCTAGATAGATATCTCTTAACAAAGGGTCTCCATGAAAAAGACATACAAAGTATGGTGATTTAGCATCACGCTAACTTTGAGGACATGAGTCGAGTGGCGATTATGTCTGTCAGCGGCAGCGTTTACGACCGTAATGATATTACATACTAGCCTCTGACCACGGCTTCGCCCGCGTGGTACCCGGATAAAAAGTAGCCTATGTGTTACTCTGATGCATAAGCTATATTACTGTAAAGTTTTATCAAAATCCGTTCAGTAGTTTTTGCGTGAAAGAGTAACAAACATCCATCCTCACAAACTTTCGCGTTTATAATATTAGTAGGATTTAAAGAATTACTTGCACACAAGCTCAATGTGTCGAAGCCTTAAATAATTTGATTTTGCGAAACAAAAATTGTTTTTTGTAAACAATATCAATGATGTTGGTTCTGTAGTAAAGGCCTGAGACTCCAGACAAAAATTTCATCTTGTGTTATTTCTACAATTGGTTCGACTTTTGGTACGTTTGCAAAAAATAATCTATCGACGCTTGCAACACTAGAGGTATAAAGTCAAAGTCGAAGTCAGAGTCAAAGACAAAATTCATTTATTTCATAAAATCATGAAATAAATAATTTGTATCTACTGCCTGTTCCTCCGCGACCAAGCCAGGAAAGAAAGGTAAGAAAACAAGGCTGGTTATTCTTTTTAATTATTTTTAATGGTATCACTCGCGACCCTGAGGCATAAGGGGTGAAAAGTCACCCTGAGGCATTACAGTAAGCACCATCTATGTACCTACCATATGAAAGCAAAAAATGTATTAAGTATTGAGAAGATCTCATGTGCCTTCCATTTCACTGGCACCCATACCCTTCAAACCGGAACAGCAGTCAATGCTCGCATTACGGCTTGGCGACAGAAATAGTTATGCTGGTAGTACTTCCCCGGACGTTATGTAAAAGGGCGGATTATACGTTTTGGCTGCGACATCTATATTCGTGAGAAAATAACTAATTGTTGACAAAATGTTACCAATTAATGTAGGTGTATAATTAGTTTTGTTTTTTGTTTTTTTTTTCGAGTGATTATGATGATGTTTACAGGATAGGAGATTCTGGTGATGAAAAACAATCTAGCTAGGTCCCATATCTGGGAAACAATCCAGAACCGGAAAAGTTCCGATAATGTCAAATAAAACAATGAAGACGCTGTTGATTACCAATAAAAAATAAAATAAAACCAAACAAAACGAAACATAAAACTGCAAACAAATCTGGAAAATGATATGGTTGATGCATGCCTTAATAGTGTTACTACTTCGTGTAGGTCTAACGATACCTCATTCATTAAGAATACCTTCGGTGAAACAAAGTATAACCTTATAAACATCATGTTTTTTACGCATGTAAAAATCCCCCTTCTGCAGTCAGGCATAAAGTATTTTCTCTCTCGTGATCAAACCTTGAATAGAAGCCGAATTACCAAAATCTTCCTTGATTATAGCATTTTGTATACAAAATGCTTCATTTAAAGGGTCTCTAATACGTTTATAATAGAATCTCATTAATTTTCTAACAATAAAACATTATTTGCTATGTCATCTGCGTCCAAAGAGACGTAGCCAGGAGTAACTTTACTGGGGGCTCTAATATTTATTTATAACTAATATTCTAATACTTTTTTTGATTAAGCGATGCAATATGGAGTTCTATCATGTAGACTGAAAGTACTGAATTATTAGTTAAAAAAATTAAATACGAAACAAATACTGTTTGTTACGAACGAATAAAATAAAAACATTTAAAAAACGATAAAATTCACTGTTTAAACAATTCAAAATGAACGTTTCTATTACATAAAATAAATAGCTGCCTTTAAAAATGTGTCTTGAAACTTCATCAGATATTTTCTGTAATACAACATTGAGAATGGAAGAAGAGAAGATAAGAATGGTGGGCCCATTCTCATCGTTAGCCTATATAGGCTTAATGAAAACAATCTAAAAGTAAATATAGAAAAAACAAAGCATATACAATTTCAAACAGATAAGGGAAGACAATTAAAACTTAAAGTGTCTCATAATGACCATACAATTGAAAATATTACCTGTATTAAGTTCTTAGGCATTTACATAGACTATTTATGTTCTTTGAAACAGCATGTAGATCACATTTGCAAAAGATTAAATAGTTTCGTATACCCACTAAGACGTATCGCTCAGACGGTATCGAAAGAGTCTGCTATTACAGCTTACTACGGTTATGTCAACTCTCTTCTCTGCTATGAAATACTGATTTGGGGTAGATGCGTTAACATAGAACAGGTTTTCAAAATGCAAAAGCGTTGGTTGCGATCTATTTTTGGGTTAAAAATGACAGACTCGTGCAGGCCTTACTTTAGGCAATTTAAGATATTAACATTGACTAGCATATACATACTAGATATAAGCGTATTTGTATTTAAGAATAAAAGCATTTTTCAATTAGCAAATCCAATGAGTAATTATAGCGCCCGATCAAGATATAAAAATAAATTATTTAGACCACAAACGAGATTGACATTATCTTTCAATAACAGCTTTATGATGGCAATTAAAATTTATAATAAAATTCCGGACACTTTTAACGAAATGACATTATTAACTAGATTTAAACTTAATTTGACAAAATGGCTGATTGACAAATGTTTTTATATTATAAACGAATTCTTCGAATATAAATTATAACTGACTTTATCATTGATGTTGCATGATTAGGTAAACTATGACATGTTTTTCTATTATTATTAATTCTTTTTGATTTGTGACATTTGCACGAATGAACATTAATTTTAATTCAATATTATATTCATACGCCTGTAAAGGCAGGTTTTGGTAGTACCTACTATAATAATTTTAAAATCTATATGTAACCTGAAATTTTATGAATAAATTATGATTATGATTAGGATTATGATTATGAAGTCCACTGCTGGGTATAGGCAGACTGTTCAGTGGTCGGTTACCGAACCTAGCTGCGCCCACGTCGCAGTCACTATGTGCTAGATAAATAAGTTTTTGTTTTATAAGATTAAATGTATTTTCGTTTTAAGGTATTTATCATATAAGCCTAGAATTTGTGCGCGAATTTTACTGTTAATAAATAAATATGAGATTTATCATGTGTTTCAAAACTTACCTTTTGACTACGACTTTGGTGGGCGTTAAGTTCCGGTTCAAGGATTTATGGGGGCACGATTGCGCCCCCAGCGGGAACAGTCTAGAATCCGGATGTTCCACTTTGTCAATGACGCACCTTAATTATCACTGACAAATCGCCAGAATCAACCAAGGCCCCTATTCAATTGTGCCATCAAAAGGGTTAATTATGTATTTAGGTAATAATGGGGTTGAAAGGATTTAATGACCGATTTGACAAATTCACGCTGTTGTGCAATTGATTCTGGCTTGAACAGCCTCAGCAAGTAATTTGTAGTTCACCTTGTGGAAAATTCAACGTACAATTTAAAAAAATACTTGTTAATCATGTTTACGTACCTACTTTATTTTGAGTTCTTCTGATTTTAATAACAGGTTCGATTCCCGCTGCGGGATGTTTGCATGTTCTGCAGATATTTGTTAGGTGTTTGAATGTTGTGGTGACACGGTGCTCGTAGTTCTCACGATACAGGGTTTGCTAGTGGACTATGTATGTTAAGTAATAATTGGCGTTTTAGAGAGTAGGCACCTAGCTGAGGGTGAACGTGGTTCCCTTTATGCTGTCCTTTTAAACGTTATAGTCTATAATTAGATAATCATTCTATAATTAGAACCCATATTCAAATACACGTATACAAAATTTCAGCCAAATCCATGCTAGAATTATAGAGTTATACGTAAAAGCCTGTATGATACGATTTTAGGTCATTAACCGATCAAATTCGAATGCTAGTTAAAAAGCGAATGCTCGTTATTTCAAACTAACCTCTCTCTGTTGATGGAATTAAAGTTGGTATAGATATGAACACAATATAATTTTGTTTTGTTTTAAGTGAATTATGATGAAGGGCTGTCAGATGACAAAAATGTTTTAGACTATTTTTGAACGACAAAATAATTTCTTACGGAGAAATCACCGCCTAGTAGCTAATGTATGAATAGAATGTAAATTATCATATGAACTCATATTCTACAGATTGTACCTATTGTATTGTATTGTTAAGACAGAAATAAGAACAAAGTTAAAAAAAATTATTCAACTAAACTAATAACTAAACAAAAATAACTTCTAATCGAAATGTTGAACCTGGTGTGGTCCTACAAAAATATAGTTTTTGTGGGACCACACCGAGTATCAAAAATATAGTCGAGTTTTTGCATTTGCTTATGTATCTACTTTCTGATGTGCTAATCTAGCTCTAGCAATCATCCTAAACGTTGGTGGAAGTCTGTTGCCGTTTCTTACTAAAACAAAACAGAAGTCTGTAGATTGAAGATCATCATCATCTTCTTGTCCTTATCCCACATTACGTGGGGTCGGTACAACATGTTTTCTTCTTCACTTACCTCTATCAGCCGTCATCTCAGTGCTCACTCCTTTCTTAATCATGTCATTCTTCACACAATCCATCCATCTATAACTAAACAAAAATAACTTCTAATCGAAATATTGAACCTGGTGTGGTCCTACAAAAATATAGTTTTTGTGGGACCACACCGAGTATCAAAAATATAGTCCAGTTTTTGCATTTGCTTATGTATCTACTTTCTGATGTGCTAATCTAGCTCTAGCAATCATCCTAAACGTTGGTGGAAGTCTGTTGCCGTTTCTTACTAAAACAAAACAGAAGTCTGTAGATTGAAGATCATCATCATCTTCTTGTCCTTATCCCACATTACGTAGGCTCGGTACAACATGTTTTCTTCTTCACTCACCTCTATCAGCCGTCATCTCAGTGCTCACTCTTTTCTTAATCATGTCATTCTTCACACAATCCATCCATCTATAACTAAACAAAAATAACTTCTAATCGAAATATTGAACCTGGTGTGGTCCTACAAAAATATAGTTTTTGTGGGACCACACCGAGTAACAAAAAAAAATTGGAGCGTAGATACTCTATTATCGATACTGAAGCCAAAACTGTTTTTTTTCTGTCTGTCTGGATCTTGGCCACGCATCACGTTGAAACTAATAAATGAATTTAAATGAAACCTAGCATGATTTGAGTTCATACTACCTCGTAGTATGAAGTAAGACACTGGATACTTTTTATCCGAAATTCAGCACGGTTCCCTTGGGAGAGGGGATGAAAATGAAAATGTTTAAACTTAGTTGTAATTCATTCACGCGTAGTCCGATTTGATTCATTCTTTTTTGTTAGAAAAGAGGTATTTTAAAGATATTTTAAGTTCATCGGTTTTGTAGTTCAGAAATTACAGACATCACAACCCTCATTATTAGGTCGAAATAACTTAAATCCGGAATATACAGGAAAATGTGAACGTGCGGCTCATCTTAAGCTGGCGTACGTACTTTGTCGTATAGGCTTAATGAATAAGGCATATTGTCAAAGTCAGACACACTCCAAAGGAGTCAGATATTGCCAAACGGTGTGTATAATACACAGTATGGACGTCCAAAATAACTTAAGCCTAAAATGTATAGGAACCTTCGAGTACATGTCTCATATATATATATATATAAAGCTGGCGTAAGATTGTAGCGCACTTTATAGTGTACGCTGAGTAGGTAGCCCTGTTGTCAAAGTCAGTAACGCCACACTGAAGGCATCATTTAGAAACCTAAATGATGCCGTCTCCATGGACCATCACGTAATCCTACTAATATTATAAACGCGAAAGTTTGTGTGTGTGTGAATGTTTGTTACCACGTATCTTTGATGAAATTTGAAATGTAAATAAATAATAAATAAAATAAATAATGCTGGACAATCCACACAGCATCATCTGATAGTGAAATAGTTTAGATTCTAAAATTACACATTGGTTAATCTAATTTTTGTCAGTCAACTCTTAAGGGGTTAAATAAGATGGTCAAGTTAATATGGAAAATTTTATTCCGTGGTTCGATTTGCTCAAAAGTCGGTGCAAATAAACTTTTAAATAAAAATTAAAAACTTATTTTTATTTTTTTCAAAACTACCCCTAAGAAGTGTGCTGTACAGTTCTAAATTTAGTATGTTTTTTTTATCCTTGGTTCGATTCACTCAAAAGTTTGTGAAAATAAATTTTAACGTAAATAATGAAATATATATTTTTATTTTTTACAAAATTACCTTTAGGGAGTGAGTAATATTAAAAAACAATACTAACTTTAAGGTTGTAAAGTTTGTTCGATCAAGACAATAAATACTACAACCGGCTTATCAAAATTTTCACGATCAGTATGAAAGATCTACGCGAAAGTTTTTGAGAATGAATGAATATGTGTTTGTTACTCTTTCAAAAACTGCTCAACTGATTTTGATGAAACTTTACAGTAGTATAGCTTATACATCAGAATAACACGTAGTCTACAATTTATAATGATATTGTGTGATTTCGTCATTATATATTGATAAGTATCAATTAAGTCAGTAAAATTGTATCGAAAATATCTATACCTACTTATATGTTTCACTGCTAAACCACTGAGCCGTTTGTGATGAAATGTGATATGGACATAGTTTGAAGCCCGAAGAAGGTCATACGCTACTTTTATGAACATACCAGGCGGGCGAAGCCGCGGGCAGAAGCTAGTCTGAGCTAAATGTATGTAATTATTTCCATGATTATTTCATTTTCTACCCGCTGTTTAATATAATAACATCCTCGCTGTGCTGTCACACAAAGCCTAACCGTCCTATTAAGCAATTGCTTAATAAATATATGTTATGTGTTTAATATAGAATAGAATAGACTAAACGTTTATTTGGAAAAAAATGGTGGTAAAAGCTATACATAGGCCGACAAGTAAAAGTAGATACTTTAAACTTTTTGACACTTTAAAACGAACCTACTTAATTTTAAAACGAACGCAATAAAATTGTTCTCCGGCGCATGTTGTGTTGGATCTAAGTAGGTATTTACACCCAACGCTGATTTTCAACTGTAACCAAAAAAAAAAAAAAAGGTAGTGTAAAAATATAACAGAGTACTAGACAAACACCTCACGCTTACTTTTCCTTTCTCGCTAACGCCAATCTGTCAAGGTAAAACTTGACAGCTGTCAGGTGACATTTCCACAGCTAATGTCATTTCCATACAATTCAATCTTTCCGCAGATTTCCACAGAAAGTGGTATTTGTCTAGACCCCAGGTAAGTTTAATATTATTCATACAAATACATATTATAAGATAAATTAATTACGATTAAAAACCCTAATCATATTCAGAAAATAGTTGAAATACAAAGGTATATGGAAGTGAATCTCTTCACTTCCTACTAAAATACTTTATTGTACACCTTAAGATACAAACAAAATAAACAGTAACGCATGATAAAGGTACAATGGGTGGTCTTATCGCTTAAAAGCTATCTCTTCCAGACAAACTTTGGCTGGAGAGGATTAACGCCTACGGAAAAAAAAAATGTATGGAAATGACATTTGCGGAAATGTCACGAGACATTTCCATACAATTTTATCTTTCCACAGGCGTTAACGTCAACAGAAAGTGGTATTTGTCTAGCCTCTGGTGTTGTAAGCGTCCATAGGTTATGGTAATCTCATATCTCTTACACACAAGTGGACTGTATGATTTCGACTTTAGTTGCATAAAAAAAAATTGTAACAAAACTCAACAATGGCGCAATTTATTTAAACATTTAAAAAAAAATAACAATGTTTACAAGTAATTGGTAATATGACCTCAATCCATGTTTACATCACACACATTAAATATCTCATGCAAGAAATAGGTAATTCATATCATTAAATCTTAGAGCTTATATACACTAGTTAAATCGGAGAGAAAACATACGAAGAAATCTTAGATCTTACAAAGGTCTTTAAATCTTACTGATAAAGTAAAAGTCATATTCGTTATAATTTTTACTGAGGAGCTTCTTACTTCTGTTAAATTCCTAGTTCTAATCTAAATTTAAAGTAGCTAACTTTATAGTACGTACCTGCCTACCCTATTGAATTATGCTGTCCGGGGCCTACAGATAGCTACAATATTGTTGGCAAGTAGTACTATAATTGTAGTTAAATAGCATAGACTTAGAATTTATTTGAAAGATAATCTAATTTTAATTCTAACGATTTCTATGTTATTGATTAACTAAGTTTTTGGTCTGTGTTTTTTCAGTGTTTATTGTGTGTGCCGTCAGCGTTCCCAAATGAAATATTCAAATTCAATTCAATTCAAAACTTTTTATTTCAGCATTAATTATAAGCCATAATTTAACATTTAACAAAAATAATAAATAAATACCGTAATTTAAATACTAATAATCCTTAAAAGTAAGCATTCCTCATGAAGCACCTGACCAAGGCGCACACTGTGCAGTATGCACTTCTGTCCAATGCCTCATGAAGACTGTGTCTACATCCAGCCTGTCCACTATTAATTTCAAGTAGCTGTTGGTGCTGCCCCGCAATCGCCGCATCAGGGATGCTGTTCTGTTGCGGATGATCGCGTAGAAATCATCTACGCGTGCATCTGCAAACATACCCGATGCGCTACAGAAGCGCGGCAGCCCCATCAGCACCCTGAAGCTATTATTATACTGGACGCGCAGGGCATTCCAGCATCGCTTTGTATAGCTGACCCATAAACTGCACGTACAGAACGATTGGCAGTACGCCCTGAACAGACTTGTTTTCACGACAGTACTGCAACGCGCAAATCTACGGGCCAACATATTTGCTCTAACTGATAACGCCCTGCGCTCCCTTTCCACATCTACATCATCCGAGGGCGTCTCGGTGACCCAATGGCCCATATACTTAAACTTCGTCACCCTTTTCAGTTGGCTGCCTGCAAGTGAGACTGAAGGAACTTCACGATACGTTTTAGAGCCTGCCTTAAAAACCATCATCACACTTTTAATGGCATTGTATCTGAGCCCATGGGTGTCCGAATAACACTCACAGATTCTCAAAAGCTTTCTGAGGGCACTGATTGATGGGCTCAGCAGCACCATATCGTCGAAATATGCTCAAGTTCTACGCAAATAGTTTGAAGAAAGTCTGGGCAAGTGAGTTAGAGGTTTTACAAACTACAGAAGTTCAATTTTATGGTTCGTTGAATATCGTGCGCATTCAAGATAATGGGTATGGTGAATACTTCTACATATACCTAGTATATACCTTCAACGCTAGCTATTATCAGATAAAAAAATATAGAGGTTCGTGATTTTATAAGTACTTGCCTGCCTAGTATATACATCGTGTTAGTTCGGTGCGCTCATTTTAAAATATTGTCGTGTGGGCATACGGACGGACGATATGGAAGGTTAGAAAATACAAATGATAATGTTGTAAATATTTTCTCCAATTAATTATCTTCGGTGGTGTATGGTGAAAAAGGTAATAATAATAATTAACTTATTTAAATTTAAAATATATTTTGTACTTTTAAATTATTTCACGGTTTATGTGTATAATTGAAAGGGAGCAAAAGTTTAATTATTTATTTAAAAAAGGATTTTTATTTTTTATTTTACGGAGTTCCTTTTTATATATATTTTTTTCATTTGTAGTATTTTTTATCTTTTAGCTATCGGTTTAACTAAGGAACATGTCCAAAATATTTCTCACTATTAACGGAAAAGGATACCAAGGTAAGAAAATTTCAAATATACATATGTGCATCAAGGAAACTTGCGAATTTGCGTTCTCATTAGAAATCTCACAAATCTATTTCCTTTTGTAGTCATATCAAACGCTACTCGACATAGATTCATACTTTAAGGATTCAAGGTTAAAAAGTTAAGGGGGTCACATTTAATGCTACTTTGAAGCCTTTTCTGGATGAGGCCTTAAAATAAAAAATGTTTCAGGAAAATTCAAAATGAATTCTGAAGAGATTTTCGACAAGTGCAATAAAAATCAAATTGAATCCCCAATTTTACATGTAGGTACGAGAAAATGGTTAATTTTATATTTAATTTTTTTTTGATTATAAAAACAAGTCTGCACACCAAAATATATCGAAACGTTATAAACTGAGCTTAAAATCAAGTTATGATACACGGACGGACAGACAAACAGACATACGGTCATGACAAAACTATAAGAGTTAAAAAAATTGACATTTTGCTTTGAAACCCTAAAAAATATAAAACTTTTAATTTCCGTAAGTGACACTATAGCGAACTTCTTCGCTAAAAATCTGAATTGACTTATTTTATATAGGGGGATTTTTGTGCATTTTAAAATTCCAAGTAGACATTATTTTTGGTGAACACACAGACACGGTTCCGTGTTTCTATATTTAGCTTCATAACTAGCTGTGCATCAGCCTGCCTTCGGTCCCCAGCCGGTCGGTTGGGAACTGGGCGCCGCCCGCCCGTGCTAAATATTTTTCTGCTCGGCTCCTAAGGATAGCGTGATATCAAATGGCCTATAGCCTTCCTTTCTACCTTCCAAGTATAGTTTTAGTAGTAGTTTTTTTTGCTAGCAAATGCAAAAAAAAAATCAAGCTCGACTGGTAGTTCCAGAGATTAACGCGTTCAAACAAAACATCAAACAAACTCTTTAGCTTTTTATTCCAAAAACCATCTTGAATTTGTATATTCATATTGTAAAAACGGGAATTTTCCCCGGACGGTTGTACACGGCGTGACGCAGAAGGAGAAAGTCGCGACCACTCACCTTGATGAAGACTCTCGGAATGAGTCAGTGCCTTCACCAATAGTGCAGTACGTGAACATTCCCGTTTTTACAATATGAAAACTCTTCAGCTTTATTATTAGTATCGATTATAAAATGTTATATGTACCTTCCTAATCATTGCCGCTTGATCATTAATCATCATGACTCTGATATTTGTTGACCTTTGCCATACGGTCTGCATCTTGATTTACCTCAACAAGATTGTTATTAGGTTATTTATATAGCACCTACGAGTAGCTAGGTGATAATTAAGCATGTAGTGTGTAACCATTATTTTTAATTTGAATTTTATTGATTTACTTACAATATTCGGCACATAATGTTTGATTCCCGCTGCGGCACAAAGTACTGCAGATATTTGTTCCGGGTCTGGATCGTAGTACCATGGTAGGTACTCGAATTTCCTGGCGCCCACTACACAGGGAATCATAATGTGCTCTCAGAACTATATACGTGTCTGTTGTGTGTTTATTATTATTTTATTATATATTTTTTTATTGTGTATTGGTGAATGTAATGATAATGGGGAATACCAGAATAGCTTCCCTTTTTTGCTCAGATCAAGCTATAACTGACTAGGAAGCGGCACGTGGACAGCACTAGGATAGGTGACCGCTAGTGGCATTTACAACAGAGCGGTAAACGCTCGCTGTGCTTCGAAGTTTTTTAAGTTTGTAAGTTCGGATGTAGGTGGTAATACTCTAACTACACATCTGATTTCTTTCTCCGATATTTAGAATGGATCTTCAGGGTGGACAAAGGCTGCACCTATATTATGACCAATTACCAATTTCGCAACGTAAGTCAACGAAAAACGCTACTGCGAATGTGTCTTAATTATTATTAAAAACGCTGTCTTAATTATTAGAGTTTTTTTTACCCGGGTTTCGACGCGAGCGAAGCCATGAGCAGTAGCTGGTTACAATAATAAGACCAGCTTATCACACAATATTTCCAGTAGTTTTATCAGTCACCATCCACAAAATAACGTTTTTATATATCGTGTTGTACAAAAAGGCCTCTTAGTGTTAGCTTCGGCTCCACTAATGCCTGTAAAGGCTCCAGGCATAAGCCTGAGATTTTAAATAAATAAAGATACAATATTTATTGACAAATATAACAAGTTTTGTAAAACATATAGGTAATACAATAATGATTATCAAATAAAGTAAAAGTAATGAGTTTGTACATTTTAAAAGATGGTGTGGACTCTTTTACTCTTAAAGTCAAAGTCAAAATTCATTTATGACGTTTCAAAGTGATCCTTGTGATTTTAATGATAAAATCACAAGGATCACTTTGAAACATCGGTTTTTATCTACTGCCTATTCTTCCGCGAACAAGCCAGGAAAGAAAGGCAAGAACACAAGGCTGGTTATTCTTTTTAATCATCCTTTTACAAAACAATAGGTTCGAGTTGAAGCATTTTCAATCCCAAGAGTTCCCCTAAACTAAGTTTAAAGTATTTTATAAGCATGATGGTGTCTTGCACGTTGCAGTGGATGGTCGTTTCGGTCCTGAAGTATCCCTCAATGACTACATACGGAATGAGGCCGACTTACGAGGTACCAAGTCGATGTGCCACGAGGGAGGTTGCGGGGCGTGTGTGGTCACCATCCGAGCACCATTACCACCTTCTTATAACATGAAGACTTTTGCTGTGAACTCGGTAAGTACTGTTCTTTGGCTTTTCCCACGAAGCCGTGCCGACTGGCCGTTTCTTTGATGATAGAGCTGCCGTCACTTCTACACCTAAGTATATTGTTTAGATTAATATGTAAAGCTGAAGTGTCTGTTAGTTTGAACGCTCTAATATTTGGAACTACCAGTCGGATTTGTAAAAATATTTTTGCATTTAATACCCTAATTCTTTAGAAGGGTTATTATAGGCTATTTAACATCACACTACGACCGTTAGGAGCCGACCAAAAAGAACGCTAAGAGAAAACGAAGCAATAGCGCGGACAGGCGATGTGGGCACAGCTAGTAATACTACACTCATAGAGTAGACAGCCTCAAGAGTCGCAATGTTTGATAATTTGCTAGGAAACAATTCTGTCAACTGTCGTGCGAGTCCCGCCACGCCACACATGCTGTGCTCTGATTGGTCGAAACTGTAGATTCAACCATTCAGAGCACAGCAGGCAACATGACGCAATTATAATGACAATGTCCGCGTTTGCCAACATCAGTCCTAAAAGACTGATGTGTTGACAGAACAGTGTGGTTCAATATGACGCCTCTGGGGATTAACTGCTCGATGACTATACTAGACTATATTAGGTTAGGTGGAGATAACTTATAAAAGGCGGCGTGGGCAGAAAAATTTGAAGAGCCGAACACCGGGCTCAGAGGCGCGTATTGGGAGAGGCTTATATCCACCAGTGGACTAATGTGGTCTAATGGTGATGATGATGACAAGACAACACTATAATAAAACGTGGTGGCCTAGTGGGCGGTGGGTTTTCCGGTCCGGAAGTCGTGTGGTCGAACCCGGTCGTGCGTGCACTAATGTATTTTTCCAGTCGAAAATGTATGTACCTACGCATTAACACGTGCTCAAAACGGTGAGGGAAATCATCGTGAGGGGACCTATATGCCCTAGAACCAGAAATTCGAAGGCATGAAGGATTGCAGTGTTCCCTTTTCAACATTCGGTTTGGACATTGTCAAGACTGTCAAAATGAGCCTTTGCCATACTAGTAAACCGAAAGTGTCCAACATTTTCTAATGCTCAGCCTCTAAAATTCTAGACAACAGAGTTGTCGAAATTATCGTGGTTTGGTATCATTTTAGAATATTATTACGACTATACCACGTACTTTATTATTCTCCTGCTGACGTTGCGTGCTCGCGGACGGTGCTCATGAATGAGGAAGGACCTCTAAACGGCCAACGAAATGTCAGCAGGAGAACAGTAAAGTACGTGGTATAGTCGTATTCTAAAACAGAGTTCAGGCACGAACTTACTTTAGTCTTGTCATAAAACTAACATTATGATAGCTACGTTTTCCTCATACCATAAAAAAATGTGTTTTATGATATGAGGAAAACTTTTGTGAATATTGGTTGCATGGCTGACGTTTTTTTTATAATAGACAATCACTAACCGTTTATATATTATAGACTAGCTTCTGACCACGACTTTGGCTGCGTGGTACCCGGATAAAAAGTAGCCTATGTGTTATTTTGATGTGTAAGCTATATTACTGTAAAGTTTCATCATAATACGATCAGTAGTTTTTGCGTGAAAGAGGAACAAACATCCTCACAAACTTTCACGTTTATAATATTAGTAGGATAGTAGGATAGGATATACTACGTATTTATACCATTGAACAAGTATAGATAGCTAAAAAGGCAGTTTAATTACCTTTCGAATAAAATTCGGTATTGAAAAGTCCTGATTTTGATATATGCATCCTTGAAAAAAAGAAAGAAAGAATATTTTTATTATGAACCGAAAAACACAAAACATGGTAAAATACTAGTAAAGAATTAACCTATCTTTCATAATAACTCACTTACTTAATAATAAGTTGAAGCGATGTGTTACTGCGGTAAGGGAGGTGAATTCCTTGGGGAACATCACTTTCTTTCTGTTTTCAGTGTTTAGTCTCAGTATTATCTTGCCACGGCTGGGAGGTGACTACGGTTGAGGGGATCGGAAGTCGGACCAATGGCTACCACGACATCCAACACAGGCTTGCGACGTTTAACGGCACTCAGTGCGGGTATTGCACTCCTGGGTGGATCATGAGTATGTATAGGTAAGGAATGGCAAAATTATCAGTCTATGCTATTTTTAACCGACATCCTAAAAGGAAGATGTTCTCAATTCATCATGTATGTATTTTTTGTGTGTATGATACGCTATTATATCTTCAGCAATTATGAACTACCAATTGTATTATTTTTTTAATGGGTAAGGTGATCTGATATAAATTTTATGAAAAAATCCATCCATTGTAGTTGAAAAATTGGGGATTAATATGAAATATATTGGACTTTTTATCAACTTCCCGTTATTTAAAGTTGTATTTTATTTTATTTTTATTTATTTAGGATAACAAATAATTACTTATTTGTAGCATGGTTCTTAGAGTATAATCAGCCCTGTTGTCCACTAATGAACAACGTCCACGATGGCATAAATTAAGGGGCGATTAAAAAAAGCATGCATGACATTCTGGCATACCTCTTTATTTTTCATAATCTCATCACATTTTAATTACAAGCTCGTCAGTTTAGAGTACTCTTCACTTTCCATTTCTCCAGAACGTCTCAAATTTGATCAGAATACATTTGCAGAGACCTTACCTTTCCAACTATTCCATTCACGCTCGCCTTGTATACTTGTTTTGTTAATCTTCTTTCACCCATGCTTCCTATATGATAACTTAATATAATGATATAAAATAATATTAAATTTCAGCCTATATGAGTCCAAGAACAAGAAATTAACATCACAAGAGATAGAAAACTCGTTCGCAAGCAATATTTGCCGTTGCACTGGCTACAGACCAATTGCTGACGCCTTTAAATCTTTTGCAACTGACGCTGATCAGAGACTCCTAGACAAGATCTGTGACCTTGAGGACCTTGGCTTTAAGCAATGTGGAGTCAAATGCACTAAAAAATGTCCTCACAAAGATATATATGACCAAGATGAAAATAGTTTTATTTATGTCAATGACAATAAAATGATTGAAGTCGAATACGGAGTGCAGAAAACGTGGTATAGAGCAAATAGTTTGAGTGATGTTTTTAAAGCTATGGCAAATGGAGATTACAAGTTGATAGCTGGGAATACAGGGCAAGGTAAGTCTCTAGTAGCATAAATACGTTTATTGATACAAAAAGATATATACAAAAATGCAGATGAAGCAGCTAGCTGTCTAAATCGTTAAGAAAATATACCTAGATGAGACAACTGATCCAGATCAACATACATTATAATAGTCCTATTACAGTAGGTACGCTGCTGGGCTAAAGTCTTTCCTAATGAGAGGTTCGTTACGATAGGCACATTATATTTTGCTCCTAGCTGGAAGGCACTCTAGATTTTTTCAAAATATCAGATAGAATCCTACATTTTTATCCCCTTATGCATAATCACTAATTTAGCAGGTCGCTAACTCTAACTCTGTCCTTTTCTCACACTAAACATAGGATAGAGGCAGACTACATTTAGCACGCTGTTAAAGTTAGTGATTATGAATAAGAGGGTGAATATTTAATTAAATGTGACTTGGGCTCTGTTTTAAAAAGTAAAAGTGAAAAGTAAAAGAATATAATATTATTTGCCAAGTGTTACAGATTAATGTTTACAGGTTGTTGAGTAATACCCAAGGTTTTTAAATATAGTTAATTATTATGTAGATAGTTTAATAGATGTTACTGTTTTTTAGGTAGTTGCATAACATTTTTTTAATAAGACGCGTCTCTATTTGGGGTCTAATATCGCATATGACATTTTAGTACAAAGTCTGTCTAAGGCTATAGGCCGAACAAACAAAGTCAGTCAAACACTCGGTATTTTTGTCTGCAGGGCCTCATTACTTACCCACAAACCTAACATTATAGATTCATACGCACACACCCAACTCGCGTAAAATTGTTGATAAACGACGTTCTATCGAGTGAATCGTGAAATAAACGCGATGTGCGCTGCCTTATTACGTGTGCCATTTCAAAGATGAAATCAAAGCTTCAAAGATACAATAATAATGACGCTGCTGACCATTATTGTATCTTTGAAGTTTTGATCTCATCTTTGAAATGGTCGACCTTCAATACGACAAAAGAGTAACTTTTATAAAAAGGCAATACCTCATAAATTTTTTTATTTGTTTATTATGTAACGCCGATAAAAAACTTGAATACATAAACAATTCTTCTTTAAAGAGCACTTCAACTTACTTCGTGTCAAATACATACATTCATAATTAGTCAGGTATGTTGAAGTTCAGTCAAAGCGAAATACAGTCAAAGTCCGAAATATTGCGAAATAAGGAGACTCTCCAAACAAAATATAGGTACATAAAACTACACGTTTTCTCTGTGTTTCTGTCTATTTATTTTGTACTAGCCTTTGCCCACCTTAATCTTAATGACCAGTCAAAGCGAAATACAGTCAAAGTCTGAAACATTGGGGAATAAGGAGACTGACCAAACAAAATATAGGTACATAAAACCACACATTTTCTCTGTATTTCTGTCTATTTATTTTGTACTAGCCCCTGCCCACGGCTTCTCCTTCATGGTACCTGTATAAAAAGTAGCGTATGTGTTATTCTGATGTATAAGCTATATTGAAGTTGCTATATTAAAATAAAGCTGTAAAGTTTCATCAAAATCCGTTCAGTAGTTTTTGCGTGAAAGAGTAACAAACATCCATCCTCACAAACTTTAACGTGTATTATAGTAAGTAGGATTTTGACACCCTTTGTCGAAATATTGGGTTGTGATGATGATGAAGGTAATCCTTTCTTGTTTCTTTTTTCTCGGAGGAGTAGGCATAGACAACTTTTTTCACATGCAGCAATTACGACATGCCGACCTAGTCGACCCCTGTCAACCAGCCGCTGGTCTCTCTATACCCCAAATAAACTATTCAAATCTGATCATTAATTTACCTAAGATACTGATGGTACTCATTCATATTTTCAGGAGTTTACCACATCACAGACTACCCTCCAAACATAATAGACATATTCAACGTAGCCGAACTAAAGGGGTACATTATGGACGTCAATCTAGTCCTTGGTGCGGGAATGCCCCTGTCTGATATGATGCAGGTCTTTCAAGAATTGGCTGAGAAGATGGAAGAGTTTCAGTATTTGAAGCAGCTGTATGATCATATGGATCTGGTAGCCCATATACCTGTTCGTAACGTGAGTATTTAATTTTTAATAAAGCTGAAAAATATAACTTTAAATTGTGCCACTAACTTCATCTATTTTTGTAGGACTTTTTGTGTAAATTACGGTTTAAGTAATTAGCATTATTTGTTTATCCTTCAACAATTGATTAGATAATTTGTAAGCTATCTCAGACGGTAATTTAAATATGTCCTAGAAAATAGTTGTGGTTATTTCAATTTTTTTAGAGTTTAGTTCGACTAGGATTACAATTTTGTGCAATCACTCCAGGATCATCCTCTAAACAGTAAAAAACAATTAAATAGGACCAACCACTACATCGTAATCGATGCTCTTAGCACAAAAAAATATAAGTACTTAATCTCGAATCGAGAATTTTCTAATGCTCCAAGAATTAAAAAAAACCTTCGTAAAATTTTGTCATCTTGAGATGACAATCAATTTCTATAAAATGATTTCGTTAATATTTTCAGATCGGGACCATTGGAGGCAATCTGTTCCTAAAACATTTGAACAATGAATTTCAATCGGATTTATTTGTGCTCTTTGAAACTGTTGGAGCTATGCTGACGATCGGTATGAAAATAAAAGGATGTTTTAGATTTCGATTTGTATAAATGACGACAAAAGACAATGATCTTAATATAATAATAATACTCATACTCATTTATTAACCGTAGGAACTAAATTGTACACTTGGCTTACATAATATATGTTTCGTAAAGATAGCAGTTTCGGAACGAACCTTTGTCCATTTCCTATCTTTATTAAATATACCCTCAACGTCAGTCATCTGATTAACATCCTGGGGTAGAAGAAAAAACTGGCTCTTTGACGTTCGCTACCGGTCGCACAAGTCGAGCCCGAATTCGCTACTTGTGAAAGTTACGAAAATCTTCCCAAATCGCCGCGTAAACCCTTAATATCGCTCGTCATCGTGTGCATCAGTGCCCTCCGCCACAATCAGCTCATCATCGGTACGGAATCGGAGAAGGGACGGCTTTCAACCGTGCATCCTACATCTACGCGTCAGGAATCTGCCGGAACCCTAGGTATTCCCGTCCATCCTTTCTCTTTTTCCAAACCAATATATATATAAGTCGATTGTATAAAAGAAAAAATCTGGTCCAATACCTAGGTACATAATCAATCTGCATAGTTACAAGCCATTGAAACAGACAAGCATAGTGATCTATGAAGTGTTAGGTCAAAGAAATTCCTGTTATTTATAAAAGTATCATTACATTTTATGCAATGCAATTCAATAAAATATAATTTCAAATTATTAAGCTACTGTAAAGAGGTATTGTCAAAGTATAATTACGAACGAAAACTAAAATACTTAATGTAAAATAAATTATGTTCATGTCAGATCACAATAAAAAAAACTAAAATAATTAAATTATGTACATGTCACATTATTAACCTATTAGCTGCATAGGCGCATTGTCAAATACAAACTTTAGGTATAATTATAAGCTGCTGTAAAGGGGCATTGTCAGTTTAAAATAATAATAATAATATTAATAATAACTTTGTACATATGTCAAAGTAGAATAAATTACAAATCAAAAGGACAGCACAACACAACTTTATTACTTACAACGATACCTCATGACATGCTAACATCATTTAGGGCTTCTTGCAAAGTATAATATTTTTTTTTTACTACAATTCTCTTCATCTTTCTCATAAATAAACCACAATTTATTTCTCTAAAATCTTTCGGTAGTTTGTTGAAAAGCTGTATGCCATTGCAGAGGAAACTTTTGGACACTTTAGATAACCTACACTAAGGGAGCTGAATGTTGCCACCGTGCCTTGTGTTGTAATTGTGAAATTCTCCCATAGTACCTACTCTGAAAAAAAAATCTGTGTGATTTACCTAAATCACATAGTTTTTTTTTATATATTTGCAGAATGTACGCTCCTCTAAAGGTGACAATATTCAGTTTTCTGAATGCCTCACGAAACGAGTCTCTAGATCTGAGACCTAAAATTTACCTAACTGCTCGTTTTAGTAGTAGAAAGATTCTTTGGGACTCCGCTGCGTTCCCCCATATCAAGATGCCATAGGTCATTAAACTGTGGAACTATGCAAAGTGGACCGATTTGGCAGCATCCAGTTCACCAAGTTCCTTAACTTTCTTTATAGCATAGCAAGCAGAGCTGTAGGATTGTGAATAATAACAAGGGCTTTGGACATTATTAATCAGTTTATTTAATTATATTACGAGCGGAAAAATAGAACGTGGCAGACATTGCCGATACGAGCGTGCGACTCCTGTAGGTACTTACATACTACACTTACAAGCAGGTGCATTTAGTTAGGTACGGCTCACGGAGCTTCGCTATTCCTAACTACTAGCCAGACAATCGATATGGTCCTTCCATTTTGGCTTAGAATCTAATTTTATCCCAAGAAAAGTAATAGCGTTGACAGGGTTTATTGGTAGATTGCAAGAGTCTTGCAGTGACTGCATATTATGTATATTGGTAGCTAATGAGAAGTGTACGAGATTAGTTTTACCTAAATTTAATAAAAGATTATTACATTCGAACCATGTTGTCAATTTGCCAATTACATTATTAATTTTAAGTAAAATGTCATCTTTTATTCCGCAATTAATGATTAAGGAGATGTCATCAGCAAAAATAAAGATGTCAACGTCTTTATCTCTAATACAAGAGCTGATGTCGTTTATATATAGTAAAAAGAAAAGAGGGCCAAGTTTGGATCCCTGTGGTACACCATGTTTGATATATTTCTCACTCGATACTGTCCCGTTGATGTCTACTACTTGTTTTCTTGAGGAAAGATAAGAACGACAAAGAACAGATCGATGTCTTTGAGGCCATAGAGTTCAAGTTTGGCCAGGAGAATATCATGACTGACACAGTCAAAAGCTTTAGATAGATCACAGAGAATCCCCCATGTTCCCAATTTGGAGTCTAATGAATTGAGAATGTTTTTAATTATGTCTGCCACTGCGTCTGTTGTTGATCTACATTTGCGGAACCCGTACTGTTTATTACTCTATATTTTATGTTTATTTATGTATCTTTCAAGCCTTTTGAACATAAGCTTTTCCAGAATTTTACTTAGAATTGGTTATAATGATATGGGTCTATAATTCTGTGCGTCATGACTATCCCCCTTTTTATGGAGCGGAATGATCTTGGCAAGTTTTAACGAGTTTGGAAAATTATCTGTTGCTAGAGTTTCATTTATGACAGTTGTGAGCGAGACGGTCAATTCACCTGCGATAGACTTGATGATTTTAAATGATAATCCCCAGTAGTCAGTGGACGACTTCGACTTCATATTTTGAATAATTTTGAAAATTTCGAACTCATTCGCTTTAAAAAATATATTGCTTTGTTGTTTTATTGTTATTTTATTGTCAACTAAAAATGTTTCAGTATAGTAATTTGACATTAGTAAGTTCCTTTTAAGGTGGCTAGTAGAATAATATGCAATATTAACAAAATATTCATTTAAATAGTTAGCTACCATTTCCTTATCTTCATTTATTTTCCATTATGTAGGCGTATTCCTATTGAATCGGTCATATCATTAACAGATTTACCTGTTAATTCCTTGATTATATCCCAGGAAGTTTTTATTTCATTATTTGATCTTAGTATTCTATCTCTTAGTGTTTTTTTTTTTTTTGCTTCAAGAGAAACTTGCTTAAAATTTTTACTATAGGTTTTAACATAAGCTCTTAACTACACACAACAGACATATACGTATGTAGTCCTGACTCCACATTAGGATCCCCTCTATCGTGGGTATCAGAAACCTGAAGTGCCGTGGTAACACAACCCCCAGACCTGGCACAAATTTCAGCAAAACATACAAACATATGTCCCACAGGGAATGAACCGGGAATCGAACTTGCACCTCTGGCGTTGCAGCCAGCTGCTCGCCCGCCGCGCTATCTGTTTGACCTTGAAATTATTATAATTGTGCTATTTCTTTTGGTAAAAAAATACAGTTTTAAACTCTCATAAATTTATTTCTCTGCAGACATAATCTTCACATCGCTCTGTTCTCATTTTTATTCAAGATTTATTGTTTAATTTTTCAGCTGAAAGTGTAACAAGCTCACAAAGAGTTACGCTGCCCAATTTTTTGAAAATGGACATGAAAGGAAAAATTATTACGAACGTTCTGCTGCCACCATTATCAAAGTGTTGTTCGATCAAAACTTACAAGGTGAGCCTTAGATAATAAAATCATAATCCGTAGATCCGATCCAGCGGACTTTATATCTGGAAGCCATTTCTCTGTGGGTGCTATTATTGGGAATGAACTGAGCACAAAATAAAACATGGCGATAGGTGCTCAGTTTTAGAATAAGTTAGGTGCTTGATCTCTGTAAATTGGCGCTATTTTTGGGAATACCTCTGTCTATAGACATTCCATATTGAGTAGACTTTATTACAGGGAATCCTAGAGTGGGATCTGTATATTGGGTTTTTAATTAAATATAATAAAAAATGATGGATATTTTCATACGGCATAATCTAGCTTCAAAATAAGCAGAGCTTGTATTATTTATTCATTGCTTGTTTTATCAACCGACTTCCTGCAAATCATCAGTCTCTCGCGCTTGATGGTCATCCACTGCAACCGTCTTCCAATATGACAACTGAAATCTATTCTTTCTCTGACGGTACTCAGCTCTGCGAAATGTAACAAGAACTGTCTCGTAACATGCCTATCATTAGTTAAACTAATATATTACTGCAAACTCTAAGACAAACTAAAAAAACGATATTTTTTATATGTCATTGAATTTAGTTCGTTCAATTGTTTATCTGAGCAATAAGATATTTTTCTCGAAAGAAGTTACATTTAACTTGTGATGAGAACAAAACATAGCTATCTTGTTTACTGTAGGTGGTCGCTAAAAACGAGAATACCCACTCATATTACCTATCTAGAATAGAAATCTTTGAAAGGCGAGTCTGGAATAAAGCCTGTCGAAGGGTCGTTATCTCTGGCAAATCGAGTGAGAGATTTTATGTTCGTCTAATTCAAAACGGTCTAACTAAAACATTGTTTTTACTGAATAATAGCTGTAAGAGAACATTTCTAAAATTGTATATACAAAATTCGTAACGTATGAAGAACTACAAAATTTGTTGAAACGTCAGAAAAATCAATCAAAACATAGTCGTTGTTTAAAGTTTGTAAATTTATTTCTACGTTGCAGATCATGCCACGCTCTCAAAACGCTCACGCAGTTGTCAACGCTGGCTTCCTCTTCAAATTCGAGCAAAATTCTAACTTGTTAGAAAAAGCTACAATTGTTTACGGCAGCATTTCACCAACTTTTATCCACGCGGGTAAAACCGAACAAGTTTTATTCGGGAAAGACCCGTATAATAATGACACTCTTCAATTGGCTCTGAAAACTTTATCTGAGGAGTTATCCCCAGAGGAGGCGCCTCCGGAACCCTCAGCGGCGTATAGGAAAATGCTCGCAATTTCTTTATATTATAAGGTATAAATTTAACCAAATAATCACGTTTGGAAACCGTGATTATTTGGTTAAAAAACTGCAAAGTTGTTGAGTTTAAGCTCAACAACTTTGCAGTTTTTGGTTTGAATTAAGGAAAATAAAGTTCAACTTGATAAGCCGCGTGGCTTGGTTACTAAATAATTATTTTGATGTAATTGTTTCAAATACACTAGTGAACTCTTTAACTTTTCAACTAAATTCAAAAGAGGAGGAGGTTCTCCATTTTTTTTTGTGTGTGTTACGCAATATCTTCGCCTACAGTGAACCGATGAATATTTTTTAATAAGTAGGGTATACTTCAAGAGTGGTCCCTTATAAATTTCATGAAAAACTTCCAACCCTAAGGATGAATAAAAAAGGGCTTAAATTTCTATTGGACTTTTTTATCACCATTATGTTTTCCTGTTTTTTTTGTAATTTTCATATAACATTTACATATCATTCAGGCCGTTTTAAGTCTTAGCCCTGATGACAAAATCGACCCAAGATTCAGATCTGGGGGAGAAGCTATAAAGAGACATACCTCAAAAGGTTCCCAGACCTTTGATACCGACGAATCCATCTGGCCTTTGAACCAACCCGTGCCCAAAATTGAAGCTTTGGTTCAATGCAGTGGTGAAGCGACCTTTGCAAATGATCTTCCGACACAAACAGATGAAGTGTTCGCTGCTTTTGTCACTGCCGATGCTCCTTCAGGCAGTGTGATCAGTGAGTTCGATAACTCTGAAGCTATGGTAAGCATTTTTTTTTAAACCTTGCCCCTCTGATATCTGCCAAAGTTACAAAGTCATATCTAAATGTTATCACTATCCGAGACATGCAGTCCTATGTTAGATTTTATTCATCTTTTCTGAGAGTTTTAATATGTTTGTTCAAGAAACTACCAGGTGTCATAGCATTCTATTCAGCCAAAGATATACCAGGAGAAAATACATTTACCCCAGCTGGCGTTCCGTTCATAGCCGTTAACGAAGAATTACTGTGCAATAAAGAGGTTCTATTCTATGGTCAACCAGCTGGCCTCATAGTAGCTGATAAAGAAAAAACTGCTAACAAAGCTGCTAAGTTGGTCAAGATAAAATACAGTTCAGAAAGCAAACACAAGCCACTTTTAACAATAAAAGATGTTTTGGCTTCACCAGAAAAAAGCAAAAGAGTAAAAAATCTAAGTTCTGTTGATCCTGCAGATAAAGGAAATGATGTAAAGACTGTAGTGAATGGAAATATGAGCATTGGTTCGCAGTACCATTATTACATGGAGCCTCAAACTAGTGTGGCTAGACTCACTGAGGATGGGATGGAAGTATTTTCATCAACTCAATGGCTGGATTTGAATAACGTGGCTGTTGCTAAATTGCTAAAAGTACCGGTAAATAGGTAAGTTTTATGATATGACATGCTCGTAATAACATATACGGGCGTATTATGAGTAGAAATAAATTGCATTATTATGCTTTCAGTGTAAATATCATCGTTCGCCGAGTGGGTGGAGCTTACGGTGGTAAGATCTCTCGGGCATCTCAAATAGCTTGTGGTGCAGCATTGGTGACCCACTTACTGGGAAAGACGTGCCGTATTATAATGCCGCTGATTACCAATATGAAGGCTATCGGGAAGAGGATTGGCACAGACTGCAATTTCGAGGTTACAAAAAATAATAGATTTGTCAACCGTTATTCCTGTTAAATTTGTATTGCCTTGGATCTATCGAATAAGGGTTAATATTTTAAAAAACATCAGCATAAAAACTATATTTACAGATTGGTGTAAACAAAGAAGGAGTTATCCAGTACTTAAAGAATGACATTTATCAAGATAACGGTAGTTCCTTAAATGAATCCCTCACTTTCCTGCTGCTGAAGCCTTTCCATAACTGTTATGACTCAAAACGGTGGCAGATCAAAACTAATAGTGTAATCACGGACACTCCTTCAAATACTTGGTGTAGAGCCCCGTGTAAGTAATACTTGAAAAAATTAAAACAATGATTTTAAGATTTTCTTTATAATTCTTTGTTATTTCAGTCACAACCGAAGGTGTAGCCATGATAGAACTTATAATGGAGAAAATAGCATTTTATGCTGGTCAAGATCCAATCGACGTTAGACTCAAAAATATGGCAAAAGAACAAGATGGCGAGAAGAATCCTATTCCAGAAATGATAGAACAAATAAAGAAAGATTCAGATTTTGATATGAGAAAGAAAGAAGTTGATAACTTTAATGCACAGAACCGATGGAGAAAACGGGCCATAAAGATTCTTCCAATAGCAGTAGACCTTTTTTACACTGGAAACTACAATTCCATTGTAAATATCTATCACGGAGATGGGACTGTGGTCGTCATTCATGGTGGCATTGAGATGGGTCAAGGCATCAATACAAAGACAGCTCAAGTTTGTGCCTATATACTGGGTATTCCTTTAGACAAAATAAGTGTTAAACCGAGTACCAGTTTCACATCTCCCAATGCTATAGTAACTGGTGCAAGCATTGGTAGTGAATGTGTTGCGTACGCGACTATGAAAGCTTGTGAAATTCTCAACGAGAGATTGAAGCCTTTTAAAGAAAAGTTAAATAACCCTAAATGGAAAGAGATCATTGATGCAGCATATGCAGCCGGGGTAGACTTGCAAGCTACGTATATGTTTTCACCTATAAAAGATGATTTCCATACTTATTATGTGTATGCTGTGGGTGTGATGGAGTTAGAAGTGGATATTCTGACAGGTAACCATGATGTGAGGAGAGTTGATATTTTGGAAGACACTGGCCGAAGTTTGAGTCCAGAAATTGATATTGCTCAAGTAAGTCAAAGTCAATATTATTCATTTAAATCATAAGGATCATTTAGAACCTGTGTAGTAACTATACCTTTACAGACCATTCCCTTAGGGAACAGACCCGTTTAACTTGTATCCTCAAACTTACGATCATGAATTGGTATTTTATCATACTTTGAGCTTTAAGAATGCATCATTCTTAACCTTTCAGATCGAAGGTGCATTTATAATGGGGCTTGGCTACTGGACGTCAGAGAAGTTGATATACGACAAAACGAATGGAAAATTGCTTACTGATAGAACATGGACCTACAAACCACCTGGCATCAAGGATATACCAGCTGATATGAGGATATACTTCAAAAGAGATGCAAGGAATCCATCTGGAGTATTGCAATCCAAAGGTACGTTGCGCAGAGATGACCTCCATGGCTTGGAGGGCCACAGTAGCCTTCGTACATACTCATACTCATACTCATTTATTTTTAACCATGGGAACATAGAGTACACTTGGTTACGTCGAAAACTTACTACTTAGAATGGTGCTAGAAACAGGCAAGTATTTAATTACATACCTATGAATGTTTACATAATTATATTAAATTACTGCTGTAAAGGGGCATTGTCAAAAAAAAATGTTGGTACAATAATAAGTTAAACAAAAAAAATTAACAAGTAATAATAAATAATATTTGCTGCTGTAAAGGGGCATTGTCAAGTACATAATGTTAAAATTATTGGGTTAAATGTCAACTATTATTATGGAATGGTTCTGCTGTATAGGGGCATTGTCAAAGAAAGTGATTAAATATAATAATAATAATAATAATATAACATACCTATATAATGTCTACAACGAAAATACAGCAAGGGTACAGTTGGAAATAAAAGGTAAAGAGTTCAGAGTTCAAAAAGGAGTAAGACAGGGAGACCCACTCCAAAACTATTCTCAGCTGTAATGGAAGACGTGTTTCGAAAACTAAACTGGGAAGTATATGGCATGAATATTAATGGAAAAAATTGACCCATTTGAGATTTGCCGACGATCTGGTGATTTTCGCTGAAAATTCGGAGACATTACAAACAATGTTACTACAACTTACAGATGAAAGCGAAAAAGTGGGTCTCACAATGAACACAACCAAAACGAAAGCAATAACAAATAGCTCTAAGACCAGCATAACGGTGAGAAATCAAAACATAGATTACGTGGATGAATATGTCTATCTAGGACAAATAATAATACCAACTCTACAGATGACAAAGGAGATAGAAAAAAGAGTAACCAGCAGCTGGGCGAGGTATTGGTCACTCAAGGAGATATTGAAGAATAAATCAATACCTACGATAGACAAAAGCAAAGTTTACAATACATGTATACTACCAGTCCTCACATATGGCTGTCAATCCTGGGCCCTGTCTAAAGCCAACATCCATAGATTAAAAGTTTGCCAACAGGGAATGGAAAGGAGCATGCTCAATGTCAGATTGAAAGACCGGAGGAGACTTACTGACATAAGAAATAAAACCAGAGTAGCGGATGTAATGACCAAGGTACGCAAGCTGAAATGTAGTTGGACAGGCCATACAATGAGGTCAATGAAGAATAAATGGGCATATGATACAACTGTCTGGTACCCACGAGATGGAAAGCGCAAGAAAGGCAGACCTGTAAAACGATGGGAGGATGATTTACCGAAGGGATGGCATAAAATGGAGGAGGCCTATATCAAAGGACAACCTGGTGTCACAATATAAAACATGTTATATTAATATAATTAGTATGTAAGCATCTATAAATAATTTTGTGTAAGTAGTAGGGCATGCATTCCGAAATTCCGGAATTTCGCAATTCCGGAATCTCGAATAGATTTTTCCGATATTTCAATTCCGGAATTGAGAGGACTAATATCGGTATTCCGATATTAATAACTTTTACTCAGTGAATGGCATTTTGCACAACAAAACGCAACATTTCTACTTTCCGAAGTCGTATAACAGAAAGAAGACCATTATTAGTAGGAGTGCTGCACTATTTGCACGTTTGGGAAGACTTATTCGCACAAACCAACGACAATATTTTCCCTAAGCCAAATAACGAGAAAATTTCTGAGATTATCGTCAATTTACTACGCCAGTACAAAACTCACAGTGACCCCTTATCTTACACATGCAGTACCCTCCAAGCCCAAAATGACCGTGTCATCGTCTTCTGACGAAGACGGTTCAGTCGAAGAACCAACTCTACAAGAACCGCTAGACAAGGAACTGGATGAATGCAAGATAATCCGCAAGTATCCATCTGTATCTATCAATTTTGACCATGCAGGGTTTGTCAAAGTATAAAAAACGATATTATAACGGAGGACAACGAGGTGTGCATCTGACAGAAGCATACTAATATATTTTGTGTGTCCTGCCTGAGAGTATTGAGAGTAAATAAATAGTATAAATAATGCTGGAAATTTTTCACACAGCATCATCTAGCCCCAAACTAAGTAGAGCGTGTATTATGGGAACTACTAATTTGTAAAAAAATGTAGCACGCTTACCGCCAAGCACTACAAATTGGGTTGGCTGGTAGAAAATGCTTTAACATTAAGTCTGCCTATTGTTCGCTTTTTATAAAATGTGCAATAAAGAGTTAATAAATAAACTACATGACTGATATACTACTTAAGTATTTACTTTTTTTTAATGTAAATACATAACACTACATTGAAAAAAACACAGACCCGAGACAAATATTTGCAGATTCATAAAATGAATAAGTAATACTGTTGTTTTAATTATTTTGTTCATCTAACTTTTTATGTGAAAATAATTACTGCGTGCGTGTGTGAGTGTGCAATATCGTCCTTTTTTATTTATATTCTATTTTATTTAATGTTGATTAAAATACTGATACTATAACACAAGTTATTTGATCGTTCCTTTCCCCAAGAAGAAAAATAAAAAAAAAATTGTCAATTCCGGAACCAGTTCCGGAATTCCGAAACTAGGTCCCCAATATCAAAATTCAGTTCCGGAATTGAATACCTTCCGATATTGCATGCCCTAGTAAGTAGGTAACAGTCAGTGAATAGAGGCTATTTTTATTTTATTTATTTATTTATTTATATAATGTCAGATCTTTTAGCTTATTTAAAAAAGAAAGAAAAGCAAACCTGTCATTCACTGTAAGTTTACTATGCAATGGAGTCATCATTGAGAGCTTCTGACAAATTGTAGTAGCTTTTTTTGGTCAATATTGATTTCAATTTACTTTTAAAGATGTCCACATTCATTTCTCTTAAGGCTTTTTCTAATTTATTACACAAATTGATTCCATTACAGAGAAAACTTTTTAGCATTTTCGCTAACCTACGATTCGGTCGCCGGATGTTGCCACCCTGCCTTGTTTGGTAGGAATGGGTAGAATTTAAGGTGGGAAAATCTTTTATATATATTTTTTTACATACATGAGGCATTGGTGGACGTACACACTAGTGAGAGTCATGATGCCAAGTTGAGAGAAAGCATTACGGCATGTTTCTCTCGGTTTTAAACCTAAAATGTATATTACTGCGCGTTTCTGTAAAATAAAAATTCGTTTAGAATTTGCTGCGTACTAGTATGCCATACGTCATAATGCTATGAAAGTAAGAAAAATACACAGTTTTGGCAGCATCCGGCCCACACAATTCCTTAATATTTTTTATAGCATAACAAGCCGAACCTAATCTACCAGCCAGACTATCAATGTGATTGTTCCACCTTAATTTATTATCTAGTGTTATTCCCAAGAAAGTAATGCAGGTAACGTGTCGAATTAAGAGGACATTACCATCTGCATCAGGTATTGTTGTTTAGGGAAAAGTTAATCAGATTTGTTTTTTCAATATTAAGTTGTAAATTATTGCATTCGAACCACGATGTTATGTCTGTTATGGCTCGATTTATTTTAGGGATGATATGAACATTTTTCTCAGCATGAATAAGTAGAGAAATGACATCCGCGAACATGTATAGGTCTACATCGTCTGCAACACTGATGCTTATATCATTAAAGTATAAAATGAAGAACAGGGGGCCAAGAATCGATCCTTGTGGGACGCCGCATTTGATAATCTCCTCTTTAGATTTCATCCCATCTACTTCTACCACTTGCTTTCTGGCTGAAAGATAAGAGCGGCACAGTTGTAAGTCGTTGTCTTTGATACCATAGAGTTCTAGTTTGGAAAGAAGGATTTCATGATTGACACAGTCAAACGCTTTGGACAGATCGCAAAAAATTCCAAAGGTATTGTATTTAGCATCAATATGTTTAAGAACATGCTTGGTCATATCAGCAATGGCGTCAATTGTTGACAAACGTTTCCGGAAGCCAAATTGTTTCCGATTGAATATATTATTATCTCTTACAAATTTTTCAAGTCTGTTGTACATTAATTTTTCAAGAATTTTACTCAGCACTGGTAATAGTGAGTAAATGAGTTGTTAATTATTTTAGTGAGGGGTACGGTTATTTCAGTAGAAATAAGTTTAAAATTTTTGGAGTTAACTCCCAGTAATTAGTTGAAGTTTTATTTTTTAGCTCGCGTACATTTCCACGAATACAGAAACCGTGGGTTTTTTTTCAGCTACCGGAGAGCCTGCGCTGTGTCTGGCGACGGTTTTCGTGCATGCAGCCCGCGAGGCTTTGAGGTCTGCTTGGCTAGAGGTGCATAACGAAGACAAATGGATTGATATCGGTACCTTTTTGATACAATTTAAACAGACGAAACTTTAAACCTCGACGGGATTTGAACCCCCAGCCTCGTCAGCACTTCGAGCCGAAACATCCCAAGAATGCGAGCGCTACCGAGGTCGTGAGGAAATCTTAATGTGGGGTCAAGACTGTGTATGACCGTTGGGTGTTCACGTATTTACTAGCTTCTGCCCACGGCTTCGCTCGCGTGGTACCCGGATAAAAATTAGCCTGTGTTATTCTGATGTAAAAGCTATATTACTGTATAATTTCTTTAAAATCCGTTCAATAGTTTTAGCCTAAAAGAGTAACAAACATTCATCCTCACAAACTTTCGCGTTTATAATAGTAGTAGGATTTAGTTATAATATTCTAAAGATTTTTCTTTAGAATATTATAACTAAAAATAAGATAAAAATTCGTACATGTAACCGGGCTATTTCTTGACAATCAATACAATCTCAATTCAATTCTAATCCAACCAAGGTTCGTTTTTTTTATAAATGTTTTTAGCCTGTGACATTTCAATCGCAATCTTTACTCCAATCTCGAATGACAATGTCAGTGTCACGTCAAAAGTACCTACCAATAAATAGCTTATTCGATTTCAATTAGTTCCATAAAATTCTACCATAATTATATGAATTCCAATCGTGCGCTAGTAGTAAAAAGTACTGAACGGATCTCGATGAAACTTTACAGTAATATAGTTTATAAACACATATATAACATCAGAATAACACATAGGCTACTTTTTATCCAGGTACCACGTGGGTGAAGCCGTGGGCAGAAGCTAGTTATATATAAAAAGGTTAAGTTTAATGTTTTTAAAAAATCTAACTTGTGTTATTTGTTTTGCAGAGTTTCCGTGCACAGTGGAGAACATTTTCATGGCAGCAGAACACAAGTTGGAACATTTTGTGTTAAAATAATTTATTTTACGATGTTGACCTACGATTATATCTTGTTATAATATTATTCATAAGAATCCCCAGTACCTATCTCATGTCCACTTCTTGGGCAGGACAAAGAAAAATGATAACTTTACTCGTGAAATTCGTAAACGCGTAAACGCTCGAACATAATAAAGCCGAATTAAAAACTAATTTCATGTTTCAATTGATTATCTTTTAATTATAGGTATCTTACCTATAATTAAAAAAATAATCATTTGACGTAGCTAGAGCACAAAAAAATATTAAATTACTGAAATATGTCTTCGAGTCTTCTACGAGTTTCTTTATTGTTTTTTGTAGAAAAAAGGCATACGGCCCCCTAGATAGTAAGCGGGTATATACTATTTGGCTTCTGCAGAACCAGGTATTGCTGGACAAAGTTGTAATTGTGAACTAGCTAGTATATATCTGCCAAATTCGACAACCCAACCTATGTCGCTCTTTGCAGACGACAGTGCAGTAACTATTTAATGTATTAATAAAATGACATATGAAAATGATATCAATTCTGCCTTGACTTCAATTATTGCTTGGTTGGATAATAATAACTTAAAAATAAATCTATCTAAGACTAAAATGATAAACTTTCGACAACGCGATACAGCTGCTCTACGTTCACTTGACATTAAATATGGTAATTACAATATAAATGAAGTTGACATGACAACATTTTTAGGACTTACTATTGACAAAAAACTTAAATGGAAATCTCATATGGAAAATTTGTGTAAGAAAATTAATAGCTTAGCTTACGTCCTATTTAAAATATCTAAAATGTTAATGTGGAAACCCTGTTAACAGCGTACCATGGATTAATTGCATCTAATATTCGTTATGGTATACTTTTTTGGGGAAACTCTACCGATATTGAAAAAAAATTCAAATATCAAAAGCGATGCATAAGGGACATGTTTAGTCTTAAAGTAACGGACTTGTGTAAACCATTTTTCTCACAGTTTAATATTTTGACGATTCCTGCGCGGTGATCTTTGTTAAAAATAACCCAGATTTGTTTGAACAACTCTCTGATGCCGTGGTTCGCAATAGACGAGACAAACATAGAGTTGTTACTCGCAGCTCCAAAACAACCTTAATGCGTAAAAGTATATTCTGCTCAGCACCTTTCGCCTTTAATAAACTGTCAGAGTCCATACGAGAATTACCTTGTACGTTATTTCGGAGGAAAGTGACTGAACTATTGACAAAAAAATGCTATTACTCCTTTAATGAATTTATGACTGATAAAATGTATTTATTGGCTGTAAATCGACTTAACGATTTACGATTTAAACAACAATCAAAACCTACTGCGGATAAATGCGGTGTCATTGGATGGGTCTTAAGCTAGAGAGTGACACAGGATGTAATAATACGAAGTGTCATTTGTTATTAAATTTTATAAGGGATTTTAAGATTATAGAACCACACTTAAGATACTGCAGTCGGATTTCTTCGTATTCAAACTGATAACTTGTTTCCTGTCTAATAGGCTACAGGTAGATAACGGAATTAAAGTCATCAACCGCAGGCAGGATACCCAAAAGGCTGGCGACAGTATCTCGTTGAATAGCAATGCTTATTTTTTGACTGAGGTAAGCGTAAGCCCTTTGCTCATTGGTTTCGTCCATTAAGTGAAAAATTAAATATATTTTTTTTTACGGGAAGGTCAGCACAAGAACAATCTGATGGCTAAAATAATCACGATATATATAGCTATCACAGCATTGAGTGTTGCCATTGAGTGTTGACGAAAAAAATGTAAATTTTTCGCATTATGACCTTGAGACTTGCTCACTAACTAATTATAAGCCTCATACGTAACTTAAGGTCGCGCAGCGGGTTATGAAAAGAGGTATGCTCGGAGTTTAACTTTTTTTTACTACTAAAGAGGTCTACAAACATACAACCAGAGGAATCACTCACGCGTTGCCTCCCTGAGGTCAAGATGAAAGATCTCATGTGCATGTAATTTCACCGGCAACCGTACCCTTCAAACCGAAACACAGCAATGAGAACATTACTGCTTGACGACAGAAATAGCCACTTCCCCGGACAAGCACACATAAGCTCTACTACTTATAAAACTTTAAAAAATCCGTAACGAGAATAAATAAACAAATAGACTTCTTCAAGGTTTTGATGATGATATTGGAAACATATTGAAACGATTTCCTATTGAGAACGTCCTCTTTAGTTTAAAGTCGTTTTAAATAGTTTATTCTACCGTTTACTCTATAATTTGAGTAAAAGTTAGAATAAAGCTATACAACCCCTTTGTTTGGAAGTTATAAAGTCAGGCTTATTAGTAGTAGGCACTTTGTTTCTCCAACAAAGGTGTTTGAAACGGAATATTAGAAATCATTTATCTAATTGGATAGTGTCTAGCCAGTCATTTATAAATGAGAAATAAAACATAGAACAACGAACGGCAGTATTAAGTATTATTTTTTTAAACAATATCTTCTTGGTAGTAGAAGCATGTAAAATCTGGTGAGTCTCCACCTGTTTTATCTTTCTGTAAGTACTCTCTTGATACCCAAGACAACAAGCTCACGCTTAATTTGGGTCTCGTTACTTAGTATACTTAGTATGTAGTACCTATCCTATCTGAATATTCTGTATGCATTGTGAATCTGTATTCTTCATCTTTGGTAATAAACAATTTTATGTTTTATGTTATCTCATAATCAAATAAAAATAAATCATTGTTTTATATATAAAAATAGGGCATTTTTCCCCAAACACTTTCATAATTATAACAGACATGATTTGTTTTTTTGTTAATCTGAATAAAAAGGGTCTGTTGATTTTATAGATAGATACACTCTTTATTGCCCATAACAACAATTTACAGTACAATTACAGGAACATAATTAATAAACAACAAAAAAACACAAGAAATACACATTGGGGATTTCTTTCGGATAACCTTAGGATGGAGAGAACTATTTAAAAGAATGACGGTGTAACCTATTCCCTTACTGAAAGTGTGGAGAATAAACATAAAATACAAATTAAAATTTATTTTTATGTAATACATATACCTATATCCAAATATAATATACATTATAAATATATACATATTACATACACAAACCCACATATTCAAACCTTCATATCTGATCAAATGAAATATAGTAAAAAAAACTCAAGAACATGAAAACTACGCAAGTAAAATAGTTTGACACGATCTTTAAACGAATGCAGTATGGAGCATGCCTGATCGATACTGGCATAGAGTTCCACAGCCGTACAACTTGCACGGTAAAAGAGTCCGTGTAGAAAGAACTACTTACTGTGCACAGCAGTCTTTAAAGAAAGAGTTTCTGATGACCGAAGTGAACGAGAATTGGAGAAATGTGAAGCCACTTGAGCTTAGCACGGAACTAGGAAACGTGGTCATATTTGCGCAGACCAAAAATGTATCTGATTGAAAAATTTTGAAGGCGCTCCATTTTATCAAGCTGCATATTATATATGTTAAGGCAAGGAAAAAGTGTTAGTATTTTTTTTTCCATAAAACAGAAAAACCTTTTGCTCATGGTAATAGAGGTAGTAATTTATGACGTGTGTCCGAGTAGGTATGTATCTTTAAAGAAATGTATGTAGGCGGAGCGGGTACTAGAGCAAAGAAAAGTGACAAAGTTTAAGGGTTCTTAATAGTTGCCGAATCAGTACACCAAAAAATAGCCATACAAATTTTGGACACAAGATCAAACTTCTATCAGCAAACACAAGACCACGATGACCAAAAACCATCTTTGCTCTCTCAAACGATTACTTTTCCAAAATACGAACAAAGCTCTTCCGTCCTGTTGGTCAAAGATTTTTTTCGCGAGTGGTATTTTAGAGGTAACTTTGTTACCTTATCAAAAAAAATAACAATGATGGCTTGCTACAATAATGTTTGTATAGATGAGCTAGGGCACCTAGTTCGGCATCTTTCAAAAGCAAAACGATAAAAAAGCACATTTAGTCGCTTCACGACTCGCCAGAAGACTTACGAGGACACGTTTGTTTTCACCATAGCACGATCTAAGTTGGCTTATACTAGACGACTAGAAAAAGGCGCGAGACGCGAAACACAAAGCTAACCTGAAAAATAACATCAGGCGCTTTCGCCTCTACCTGTACGTTACTCCGCCCCATGATTATAGACGTTGCAGACCACACAAGTCTATTGCTGCTCGTCATAACTAGCGGACTACTGCAATACGCGTATGTATTTTTATTTTAAGACTATAATTTTTAATACGTACTAAAAAAGTGTACTACTTTTTTTTTCTGACTCAAAACGTCAACAAAACTGCTTATTTAGATTATAATTTAATTGGATTTTATGGTCGGTAGGTTAATTTAAAAAATGAATACTAGGTACGAGTATAAATACTAAACTACTCATTCATATTTCAAAATTAAAACGTTCGATCTGTAAATTACAATATTCTTGTTAAACCCTAATACAGAACCTTGTATAAAACTAGTTTAGCCATTCTGAAGAAAATATACAACAGTTAAATAAACGAACAAACTAGCTACCTATTACCTCACTAATATAATACAGGCTCATTGCGTCATGGATCATCTCCTTGAAATTGGACCTATTTTCGTTTCATGCTGAAACAAATCCTGAAACAAAGATGTGTGAATAAAATGCATAAAACAGAGATCCTATCATATTTTAGCAGCCATATCCATCGAATAATTACGGCCAGACAAACAGTTTTCTTTTTCCATCGATGAATAAAATGTGAATTTTCTCTGCCGCCCACCAACGGGATCGACGACAAAGTTAAAAGCTATCCTTATTTCGGTTTTGTTTAGTTATTTAGAAATGTTATATTTGAGTCTCAAAAAAATCACAACGTTAATTTATCAAGGTAAATTTCACCTTGAAGTGAAGCCATGCTGTCTTTATCTGCACCAACTGTTCCCTATGGAATAAATTATAACTTTTGTTTCTTTTTAAGGCTTGCCGCAACCTACTTTTTTTGTCTACATAGCTTGTAATCCTCTTTCCATGCCTAAAAGACAAGTAAGAAAATTGGGCTGTTACTTTTAAAAATATATAAACTGCGGGTTACGTTAATCCAAAACAATAGAACAATAGACGAACTATAACTCAAAGGGAAAACAGTACAATTTGGTAACTCCTATAAAAAATATAAGATGAAGCAGTCCTCATTTATCATGCTTTATTGCGACAACTTAATATCCACGAGAGCTAGTATCTTCCGTCTCCAAGGATTCACCTAGAACATTTTTCTGTCACTCCAAATATTTAGATGCATATCAATGAGTAACTACCTCATAACAACTGTTTGACTGTGAAAGGTTCGTCACGTATCAACATTATGCGATATATCGCTAGAACATGACACCCTCAGATCGTGATGAAGTCCCCTGGGCCGTATTTACGATACTAGAAACGTAATAAAAATTAAATTAAATAAATTTATTAAATCAGACAACATTTTAGGTAAATTTTTTGTAAGTGAGCTGTCTTTAAATCTATCTATACTAATATTATAAAGAGGAAAGATTTTTTTGTTTGTTTGTACCGAATATGCTCCGAAACTACTGGACCGATTTTAACCATATTTTCACTAATAGAAAGCTAAACTATCAGCAAGTAACATAGGCTAAAATTTATTTTCAGAAAATTACAGATACTTAAGGAAATTGCAAAAATAAAAAAAAATGAAAATGGAATAAATGCGCTGAGAAAACTATTGATGATACTTAAAAATGATGTACTGCATGATTAAAGTACTCATTATTACCTACAAAAAAGTCCTCGAGAGAATATATCTATCATAGTTAAGTCACAATAGCAGCTTTTGTGTTCTAAAATTTAATTAGATCGCCGGTAGAAACAAAAAATGGTTATATTCGTATCGTAGAATTAATTGTTATTCAGATTAATAGTTTTATCATCAAGGGTATTTATGTATTAGTAAAATACTTTTTAATTCATTCGAATCGAACATTTAATTTCGATGTTATCACGAGTATAAATAAAATCGAAACTTACACGGGTGAAACCGCGGGTCGCAGTTAGTGTTAATATACAAGGAAAGCACAATAATATAGAAAGTAATGAAGTAATGAGTGGCGGAGGCAGTGGCAGCGGCGATCAAAGGGAAATGGTTGTCAAGTGGTTGTTAAAGTTCGAGTGAATGTATTGATCGCCCGCCACCGCCAGCGCTTTAGTTTCACCAGACCCTTATGCATCACTTATACTCTAGTCTTTAAATCATACAACTATTTACAAGTAGGTATATACAAAAAATACAGATGAAACAGCTAGCCATCTAAAGACCGTTGCAAACGATCTATAGATAGTTCAACTGATCCAGATCACTACCAGACGGAAGCGTTCCCAAAATACTGTCCGCATTGTCACGCTGAATAGCAATGCTAATGAGTTGACCCAGATAAGAGCCAGCTCTCTGGTCAAGCGTCGCTTCGACCAGTCGCCCTGAAAGAATTTTGAAAACGCGAAGGGCCCCGGTTTCCCACGGACCCAGAGTCTCAACCCCAAAAGGTTCAAATAAGTAAGCTCTGTCGAGACTTCTATATTTGCGCCTCTTGAGATCCTCGGCCGAATCAGCCGCTGCACCGGCTCTAACTGATGTCCCCGACAGATAAGATGGTGCTAGGGTATATACGCATGTGGCGTTCCATACCAAAGGCCTTCCCCTCCCAAGGAACAAGGGTCATGCCGTCAGACCGCTTACCATCGTCACGTAGTAGACCATTCGGTTCAAGAACAGCTGGAACGTTGACGCTGGTAAATGCCCGGTGTATGATATCATTAAGGCTAGGGTGGCGAGAGATCCTACCGGAGGCTCTGGTACACGATAATCTGTGGTGACCAAGCTGTTCGACCACCGTACCGCACTGGCACTGATGAGGGGCACAGCACTGCGCACCCTACCGTAGACTAACTGCAACCCGGAATGTTACAGGACCCATTAAAGTTCCAGTATTGTTTGAAGGAAGTGCTTGCAACCAAAGTCCTGACTCCCATTTAGAAACGGCTAGGAGACGAGCACGATCCGTGGAGTTTGAGCACGTTTGTAACATACGATTCCGCGTCAGCTCGCACAGAAGCCCGTCCCATTGCCGTTGAGACGAAAAGGAATTGGAGGGAGCAGTATTGGGGCAAGCACTATGCCAAGCATTTCTAGCTTCGTCAAGATATGAAATTTTGAGATTGTTACCAGGTAATGCCGAAAGAGAAGGAGTTAGAATTTGTTTAACCAAAGAACCAGTGCTGTAGACGGAAGACAAGAATGCTGGTAGAGCTACACTTGAAATTTTGCGAATACCTAAGCCTCCTAATTTGACAGGTAGAGAGGCCTGCGACCATGCCCTACCATCCAAATCTATATTCAAAACCGACGAGAGAGTGTTCTTTATTATGCTGTCCAAGCCTTCCACCAGCTTGCTGTGTTTCCACAGTTGACAACATCTTAAAGCGTATTTAAATTTCGGGACAAAAAGGCAAAACTTGATAATTGTAAAAGCCATTAATTATGAATTTTGATTAATTTTGAGCAATCTATCCGAACTTCGCACAAAATTTTGAGTTTTTTTCTTCAAAAAAGGCCGGAAAGGACTCGTCAAGAATTGTTGAACCCAGAAGACGAAGTGAACATTTATATACCACGGTAATGTTAGAGGCTAAAGTGTTAAATTTATCAATTGCGGAATTTCTATCTAAACAAGTGTCGGAAACAAAAAGTTTCGTTGAAAAATTTAGTTCCAAACCAACTTGCCTAAATTCATCAATGATGAGTTTTAGATCGCCAAAAAACGTGTCCACGTCGCCACCTAAGGTTCCATCATCCAAATACCAAACATTGAGTTTGGATTGGAGACGTTGAATAATCGGATGGATGGCAAGGCTGAAAATAGCCGGACCTAGAGGGTCGCCCTGCTGACCACCAACAGCGGACGAAATAACATTTTGCCAATAAATTAATTTAGAAGGTGCCAAAGAAACTGTTTTTTTTTTGGAATAATGATCATTCTACTCCCGTGATTAGTTGGTGATTTGCGCTTTTTTTATTTGTTAGCAACATTATGTGGTGTACAACAAAGTGTTATTTGTATATGATCCTTTCTACATATTTCTGCAATAATAATAAATATATATCTTGTGTTAAACTGCACTGCATTTTAGTAAAAAGAATCAATTAAGTAAAAATAGTGAACTTTTTCCTTTGAATAAACGAGCCCATTTTGCGGATTTAATCTTGAACCGGAAAAAAAAATATTTTACAGTTCTCACATTTCTTATAATGACTAGGTATTGCTTTTATTACAATTAGTTCAAGTTCATGTGAATCTACGCACATTGCCAATGATTTCCATATCGATCGCAAATTATCAAAGACACGGTCGCTAAAAATAAGGTATGCAAACTGCTAGTTTATTATTTTCCAGTCAAGGTGAAATCACTTTTACGTTCTTTCATACATACTTGGCTACATTGAAGGAAGCAGAGTATACAATTTTTACACATATTTTTTGTGCGAGATGATAATGCAAAAAACGTGCATATTTCAAACTTCTTGCCAGCCAGCGCAGATGTTGAAAGCGCAGACGTAAGCTGTTAAACCCCTTTTTCAATAGCTTTATTATCACTACTATTCATATCAGCCCATGTCGCCCATTGTTGGGTAAAGGCCTCCAGTGACTTCGATCTTGAGCTTCCGTAGGGCCAGTCTCTCTCTCTTCTCATCTAGCTCCCATAAAACAGTAAACAGTAGTTTGTGGCTAGATGATGCTGTGTGAAAATGTCCAGCATTATTTATTACAAGCTTCTGCCCACGGCTTCACCCAAGTGGTACCCGGATAAAAAGTAGTCTATGTGTTATTCTCATGTATAAGCTATAATACTGTAAAGTTTCATCAAAATCCGTTTAGTAGTTTTTGCGTGAAAAAGTGACAAACATCCATCCCCACAAACTTTCACGTTTATAATATTAGTAGATTTAATAAGTTTTTCCCGCCACTTTCTTCTTCTGTCAGCCGTAAAATCTTTATAGCCCTGACAGGATACATAATACTTACTAATAAGCTAATTTAAGATCAATGCTTATAATCAATGAGATGCAATGAATAAATTGATATGAATTTATAAATAAACTTTTTTAATGACTGTGTTCCTACCACTACTTTCTGATGTGCTAATTTGGCTCAGGTATTTTGTTTGACTGAACATGTTTGGAACTATACTTTGAACCAACTTTTGTGATGAGGCCCTGTAATTAGCTGAAGCAGAGATCCGTGTTTACATACAAATGAAAGCTATGTTTAAACGACGAGAGCGAGAATCTCTGCAAAACGTAATTTATTTTGTGTAACAAATTTTGACATATAAATCAGTTGCATAACTACTTACTTACTTAAAAAAGTTCTTGCTTTGATAAGTTACATTTTCTTCGCAAACAGAGCGACTGAGTAATGCATTAGCATTGCCGTGGCAATGCTGCCAACATTTTGGAAACGTTTCTCACAATCAAAAAAAATATATATTTATTTATTTGGGTCCAAAACAAAATACCAAAAACTTGAAAGACCGGTAATATCAGCAGAAGTTTAAAAACTGTGTCGCGTATATTATCGCCCTCCTCCGAAAAGAAAAGAGCCAAACAAAACGTTTTTGTCTGGTGGTGATCTGGATAAGTGGGCCTTTCTATAGATCGTTTGCAACATTCTTTAGATAGCCTAGATGTATTATCTGTATTTTTTGTATAGACTATTTGATTATCATTTATACTTTACAGGTACTCTTGAAGACAACATGGCGCTTTCAAAGTCGCTGAAGTATACTGCTATTTCCGGCGGAGTTGCGCTCTTTGGCGTAATTTTCGGATGGGTACTGTTCCCGGTAATCCTGAAAAGCCAGTTAAAAAAGGTAAATCAAGCTACCTACTGTTGCCATGGCAGAGGCTACACGTGTCAAACAAACAAACTTATCTACCAATTAACTTAGATAAAAAAGTTGTGGGTGCGACTATTCATATTGTAAAAACGGGAATTTTCCCGTATTGCACTATCGCTGAAGGCAGAGGCGTAGCTAGTAACTAAAGGCCCTGGTGCCAAAAAAAAACTGAGGACCTAACTAAACTGTTTAGGTTTTATCAAGTAAAAATATAAATATATATAAATACCTTAAAGATACAAAGCTACTACATTATCATCAGCTCTTTATCGTGCACTATCACGTAACATACCTACACAAAAAAAACATACAGACAAATTGAGATACTCTTTTTTTGAAGTCGGTAGATAATAATTAAATTGTGATATTCGCGATACGCTTGCAGTCCCAAGATTACGGTTTCTATCCTGCAGGTACTCAAATAGCATCAGATCTTCACGTGGCCTACGTTAATTTGCTTAATCTTTCGAATAAAATACAAAAGAAAACCTCGGGATCATTATACAACAACAAAAGAATCATCAAAATTGGTTAATAATTGGCGATTAACAATAAAAAACATATAGTCCAATTGAGAACCTCCTCATTTTTTTGAAGTCGGTTAAAAGTCTACTATTCGGTCAGTGGTTTTATATACTGGTTCCTAGTAGTTCCGTGGATTATTCTGGAAATCCCCACCAAGAGCTATGTACTGTTAAATTTATTTTCCTACCGGAATTCCGCACTAGCAGAGAAAATTTACATAACAATAATTACCGCACCCACATTTATATAAGTTGTTTCAAAAATTATTTTGCTGAAAAATGGTGCGGTAACGTTGAATATCAAAAAAACTAAAACAAAAACTTTTCAAAGCCCTAATGTTCGAGTAAAAAAGCCACTTTTCCAGACACTTGAAACAAGTCCCAATATCTAGAAAAAGTAGTACTAGTCTTTGAAATTATTCTGAAAGAGGTTATTTGTATTCAAGCTTGATATTGGCTAACGACAAAGTTCCCGTCTCACTCGCGTGGCCGTGGTTACGGACGGTGCTCATTAGGAAACCAAACCTCTAAACCGTCAACGTAACTTCAACAGAAGAATAGTAAAGTAATCCTTAAACTACAAAATTACATAAAATTAGCCATATTTTCTCATGGTCAAAGCATAGAACCTATTGTATTTTTATATTCATACTCAATTAATTATTGAAAAACTAGTTGTTGCCCGCGGCTTCGCCCGCGTGTTATGTTAGCATATGACCGTCTCCAGGTTTCAAACTATGTCCACCAACTTTTGAATGAATCGACCAAGGATTACAATTTATACAAAGTTTAAAACTCAATTACACACCCCCAAAGGGTATTTTTGAAAAAATAAAAATACGTGTTTTATTATTTATTTTAAAGTTTTGAGTGAATAAAACCAAGGAATATTTTTTTCCATAGAAACTTTACCACTCTGTTTTTAGGGGTTGATTTTCGAAAATAAGATTAATCTATATGTTATTCCAGAACCTAAACTATCTATGTTCCAAATTATCTATCATCAAAAACGGTTCAGTAGTTACGGAGATACGTGGGTAACAAACATTCACACACACACACACACACACACTTTCGCATTTACTATATTAGTAGGAAGTAGGATATATTAACAGAAAAACATATTAAACTATGTACTTACCTAGTAACAAACTAGACTGTTTTTACCTGTAGTGTAGGCATTACATAACAATTGTCAAAATTATTATAAATACGTACTTATATTTGTATAAATAAACTCGTAATATAGAGGCTAATGCCATAAATAAATAAGTCGACTGCATTAATAAAAATGAGTGGAAGCGAACAAACGAGTCAACTAGGTACATAATTATTTTTTAAGTTTGAATATCCACTGGTTGCAATTCAATATTTGTTACAGAGTTCCAATCATCCGTTCGGACAATTTATTTTAATGCATTTATGAATTAACTAGTATACTGTTTTCGCAACTCAGTTGGGCGTAAAATAAGAAAGGTTCTTGTAATTATGAAAATAGATGAATCAAACTGAAAAAAAAACCAAAGAAAAACCACCTCTTCTATTTCTGTGTCCACAGACTACCCCATCAATCCACAGATTATCTATATTTATTGAAGCTAACGTTGAGGTACCCTGGTAGATCACATTGGTCTAAGAGCTGTTACACGCGCTATACTATCTGTTTAGTCGACAAAAAACATAATATCCAGATGTATGGACAGGACATCCAGGCCCCTATTTTATCATTATTTAGTGCGGCAGATGGGCTTACATTGCCATCTGTCTCGTGTCTAGTAGGTGTATTCAATTATATTTTTCACATACCTATTGTTAGGCACGTGAACTCTTTTGACATCTTCACCTTACAGATCTACGCAGATACGTTGATCTGGAGATCTGTGTTTTTAATCAGGCTGATTTGCATTTCGCCGCCACTGTGCGTACACCTGTATGGACAGGACATCCAGGCACCTATTTTATCATCATTTAGTGCGGCAGATGGGCTTACATTGCAATCTGTCTCGTGTCTAGTAGGTGTACTTATTCAATTATATTTTTCACATACCTATTATAAGCACGTGAACTCTTTTGACATCTTCACCTTAGAGATCTATGTAGATACGTTGATCTGGGGATCCGTTTTTTTGTAACCAGGCTGATTTGCATTTCGCCGCCACTGTGCGGTTTGATTTCAACTTGTTTGATTGTAATATGTTGCGTAGTTTCATTACAATACAACCTAAGTCCCTATATTCAAAGGATTAAGTATAGACTGAGAGGGCACAAATAACAACCCTACCTATCGAATACCTCACTCACCAAATTTATGATTCATGAAGTGAGTTAGGATACAAAATAATATTAATAGGATGTTATTTTAATCAGGCGTATTGACTTTTGGTAGGTATCTTCTCTAGCAGGCTGCGTCTAAATAATCCAATAATGTACCTCTATATAGATGCGTTGAAAAAGAACATTAAAATACTATAAAGAGATAGTAAATACAGCCATATTCAAAATCCTGCCCACAGATATTATAATACTCCTGCCAAACAATGTCCTAGCAGCATAGCGTTTGCTTTACGTTATTTTGTGTCCTCTTTCACTCCATATATTATTATGACTCATTCTGGCGCTCGATTGGTAGGTAAGGTTGATGACTGTGGCTACCCAATCTAATACAAACAACCACAGCTGTTCAACCGCCCCAAGGCGGCTTCTATCTACATTATGTTTGCCTTTTCTCTACCAAGCGTCGCAATCCTACGTGCGTAACAATCCTGTAGCGGTAATAGAGCTCCTGGGACTTCACTTCTTCGCGACACTTAAACCGTTGATACACATGCCTGTAGCTCGCACAAAAGTATACCAGATGCTAGTAAGTGCAAGCTAAAAACGTATCTTGTGTGCTTGTACTTAGCACGCTATGAAATCGCTAGCCGTTTGATTTTTGCCACTTGCAGGGAAGCGGGGAAAATGCCATATATAGCGTTTGTATTATTAATTACTAGCTTCTTCCCACGGCTTCGCCCGCGTGGTACACGGATAAAAGTAGCCTATTTGTTATTCTGATGCTATATGTGTGATTATAAGCTATATTACTGTAAAGTTTCATCAAGATCCGTTCAGTAGTTTTTGCGTGAAAGAGTAACAAACATCCATCCTCACAAATTTTCGCGCTAACAATATTAGTAGGATTCTGTAGCTATAGGTACGAAACGGTAACGAGCCCGTATATGCGTTTGACGTGAGAAATTGTTTTATTTGTCTATTAGGTACTATGTTTCTCCAATATGGCTTATCCTATTAAAATGCGGTATGACCACAAGTCACTAGGGGGCGCTGCAATAAATAATGAACTTCAAGGATTTTAAAATTTAGCAAAAAAAAAAACTTTTTAACAGTATTTCTAGAAACCATTATGCCTGAAGATGCCAGCCAGCTAGCTGGTTTGCCAGTACGTATCTTGCATGCCAGTCATTGTTTGATATAACACTTGCAGGCATGTGTATGATGAACACGGTTGGGAATGTGTCCTCCATTTGCAAAGCGGACATTCTTCAATCGAGCTGATCCATCTGATCCATTTACTCGGGGTCCTAGGACCAACAGTTGTTTGTCGGAGGTATTATATATTTTCAAGTTGCGTGAAAACTACGCTTGCGCAATCTAGACACATTGATAGCCATCTGTGTATTGTTTATGGTAACTCTTCGTAGTTTGTTGCTCTTTTCTGTGCGTCAATGCCATGTAACGTATTTTAATCATGTTTTGAGAGGTGTCGTTACATGTGTATCACTGCCTTTATGACGCGTAGATTCGCAATTTATCTCTGTATATTTCTCCATCAGTCCGACGGTTTTATAGTCTCTTACAACTCGATAAATGAACGTCAGGCTATGCCAATCAAAGTAAACTAACACCTATCCAGCATTACCTTCAATTTTTATTTTTGTTTTTAATTAGAGCATTTTATCGCTTCTTTCCATTAATGCTTTCGTTAACATGTTTCTTTGCTGCAGGAAATGGCGCTTTCGAAGAAGACCGACGTCCGAAAGATGTGGGAAGTGATCCCTTTTGCTTTAGACTTTAAGGTCTACTTGTTTAACTACACTAATGTCGATGAAATTATCAAGGGAGGCACTCCGATTGTGAAGGAAATCGGACCTTATTATTTTGAGTAAGTATTCTTTAGGACATAGGAGAGGGTGAAATCAATTAGATTGCTTGAAATGTGGCACCCAAACGCTCATAAAGATTCTGAAAAATATTTGTACTCTGTGATAAAATCAATCACAAATAAATTTTTAGTTACTCAACTATTGAAAAATGACAATACGTGAAATAATAATACTAATGTTATAAAATATACAAATAAAGCAGTTGAGCTATCTAAATATCGATGCAAAGAATCTTTATATAACTCCAACTCTAAAGTGCTCCCAAAATGCTAGCTACACTGCTACGCTGAATGGCAATGCTCATACGTTGTTGCATAAAAAATCTTTGATACAAGCCTTCAACGCTTATGTAGAACGTAGTCTTCTATCGCTTCAAATCACCATAGACAAGTAGATATACATAAATTCGGGTAATTAATGAGGGGGATTCAGTCAGTCCCGACATGATTTTCTTTTTTACTTGGCACAATTTTCTGGAAAAACTCCGTTCCGTTTGGAAAATTCTAAATAGCTATTTATTTCAAAAGTAGAATTAAGTAATTAATGACTTGAACACTTCCCAACCCTTCTATCATAAAACAACGCCTTGAGTACCACTTATCTGTTTAAATATTTATGAGATATCGTAGAAAAAGAAAAAAATAAACGAAAGACGGCCTCGTACGTCGGGTATGAAACCAGCCTCATTGAAAATGGACGTGAGAGCGGTGGGATGTTCCTCAATTATTTACACGTGTGCATCCATGTGTTTTGCGGTTGTAAGGCTGAGGATACAATGACGACACTCGACCCAAATGTCAACCGACACTAAATCTTGTTATGCTTACATAAGCTTTTTTCACATGACATAACACATGTTTTCATAGGAATCTGTCATCATAATCAATGGTTAGACCTTACCGTTCATTTATTTAGTTAGTGAACTCAAACCTAAGTAAGGTGTCGACGTTTTTCACGTATTATGATTAGATTATGATTTTGGTAACGATTTACATTACGGCGTTCGAAAATGTATTATTGATACGAGGAAGTACACTAAAGCAGAATTACTATTACCTTAGGAATTGAAACCTTAAGAATTTTCTTTTTTTTTTCGTACTCAGGGAATGGAAAGAAAAACTAGAGATAGAAGACCATGAAGAAGATGACACGATCACCTACAAGAAACGGGACACCTTTCTGTTCCGGCCAGATTTGTCAGCACCGGGACTTACAGGGGAAGAAGTGGTCACTTTGCCACATATGTTTATGCTGGTAAGTACCAATCCGTGGTAAGGAAATTCGTAGAAGAACACACTGACAAAGGTCAAGTTCAAGAATAAAAGGTCATCGTTATCTTTCGCTTCTATAATTCTTAGTACACTTTAATTCAATTCAATTTGATGGCATTCGCCGAATCAGATATAAAGATTATTGAATGCCATAATGAAAAACCGATGAACCATTGAGAATAAAGATTCTGGAATGACATAATGATAGACCGAAGAAATATTGCGAGAAGATGGCGGATGGAACTGGCTCACGGCTGCCCGTCTTTGAAATCTGGGGAAGCCTCCTTATATTATATCCAGAAATGGTATTTTACAGGCTTCTGATGATAATGACGTTTTAGGTATTGCCTGGTTCACGTATGCTAAGTATCATTAGAATATTTTGAGATGGTTTTGCGCAGCGAAGGACAAGATCTTTGGTTTTTACTTACCAATTAGTATACTTAAGCTATCGATAATTTTAGGTAGCCGTGAAAAACTATTTCTGTCCACTCTAAAAAACTCTTGGGAAATAGGTCTTATCTAGGTTAAACTGCCTCACCATCAATTCACTCATTTGGAGCTCGCTGCATCACACCTTTTTTCATGTTGTTTTATAGGGCACAGCTATCTCCGTGAACCGTGACAAGCCCGCAATGCTAAATATGGTGGGCAAGGCTCTGGCTGGTATATTTGACAACCCCACAGACATATTCCTCAGAGCCAAAGCTTTGGATATTCTGTTCAGAGGGATTATAATCAACTGCGCGAGAACAGAGTTTGCACCAAAAGCAGTGTGCACACAGATCAAGAAGGAAGGAGTAAAGGGATTGGGGTTTGAACCAAATAACCAGTGGCGGTTCTCATTGTTTGGAATGGTATGTGAATTGTACTGTTTGTTTGTTTTATATTTTGATCCTAAGAAATTATTAGGTAGCCAGCAAGCTTAGTATGAGCACCACAAGGGTTTACGAAAAAAGGACAAAAATTACTCTTTTCTCCTTTCTGTCGGAAAAATCCTGTCTTCTCTTCTGTTAATAAGACCGTTGTCTTGAGTGCTCATAAAGAGCTTCGGGCGTGCTACCAATAATATTAAATTGTTGAACTGCTCAAATTATTATTATTCTGTTGTGTGTCATATGAAATTAAACAGAAGAAAAGAAAACACTGTTCAGCTAAGCAACTGTGAAAAATCTTTATAAGTACCTAAGCATGTAATTGTAAGTAGTCTATCTACCTACTCAGATTACAGATACCCAATATTTGCATAACATTCTCGAGCCAGCAAGATTTGGTGACATTTTAAAGTTTGCGGAAAGTTGGTAGTTAGAGGTGACTTGAGGAAATCCTTATCCAGGTCTACAGGAAAATCTGTCTACATATCATCATCAATTGAAATATTTTATTCTTTAGAGGAACAACTCAATTGATCCGCAAGTGGTGACCGTAAAGCGAGGCATCAAGAACATCATGGAAGTGGGTTCAGTGGTGGCCCTCGATGGAGCCCCACAGATGAGCATTTGGAGGGACCACTGTAACGAGTATCAGGGGACAGACGGCACCGTGTTCCCGCCGTTCTTGACCATGAACGATCGGATGCAGTCTTTTTCTGGTGATCTGTGCAGGTAAATACTTGTACAATACAACCATGCGTGACTTCTTTCTGAGACGTCTCTAATTAATAAAATAACCCAGGGTAAAGCTTTTACGAAGTATTCAGTAAAGAAAGAGCAAGGTTTCGACTATAATTAAATGTAATAGGAACTTAAACTAATGAAAGAGCAAGTTTACGACTATAAATAAGTCAAATGGAACTTTGAAGTATACTACTGATATTGTTGGAGTTCAAAATCACATTTTATAATAGATAGATATATAGAAAATGTTTTATTGTACAAGATAAAACAAATACATAGGCAAACTTAATGCTAATTAGCATTTTCTTCCAGCTAACCTTTGTATAATGAAGAGTGTTTGGCCAAAATTATGAGAAAATTTTATTAAATTAAATAACTAATAGAAGTAAAATACATACATCCAAATATAGATTTAGATACATACAAATATATTATAAATACTCAATTTTGTTGAAAGAAAAATAAAACCTTTTATTTTAATTTCTAATTGCACAGGTCTTTCAAACCGTGGTACCAAAAAAGGACATCCTACAGAGGCATCCACACTAACCGTTACATCGCGAACATTGGCGACTTTGCCAACGACCCTGAGCTTCAATGCTTTTGCGATGAATCTAACGTGTGTCCTCCAAAAGGCCTAATGGATTTATCAAAATGTCTCGGTGCTCCACTGTACGCGTCAATGCCACACTTCTTAGAAAGTGATCCAGAACTCTTGAATAACGTGAAAGGACTGAGCCCTGATGCTGAAGAACATGAGATTCAGATTGACTTTGAGCCGGTAAGCCTGGTAATGGATTGCGGTCTAGATAAAAAATATCAAGACTGAGCAAAACACGAATCGACAACAAATTTATTACACTGAAATACTGTTTCTTTCCAACCGACTTCAAAAAAGAAGGAGGTTCCCAATTCGTCTGCATGTCTGTTTTTTTTGTATGTACGAGTATGTTATGCAACATCTTCGCAAATAGTGTGATTCAATGATTCTTTTTTTAATGGATAGGGTATACTTCAAGGTTGTTTCAAGGGTGAAAAATAAGAGATAAAAATTAATATTGGTCATTTTATCAACTTTCCCTTATATTATCTTTATATTATCCTGGAAAAAAATATACTTGTTAGTTTATAGCCTAGAACGAATAACTTTTCTTTCAGATATCCGGTACACCTATGGTAGCAAAGACGAGAGTTCAGTTCAATATACAGCTCCTTAAAACTGAGAAGTTAGAGTGGTGCAAGGAGCTACCTGGGACCATCGCACCGCTGTTCTGGATTGAGGAGGTGGGTTTTTGTGGCTTCGAGGACCACGGTAGAGAAAGTAACTGGCTAAGACGTAAGCCGTGCTGGTTTGTTCCCACCTGTGAGATAAATATGTCTTCATGATTTGCAAATATCTGTTTTTGGTCTGGTAACATGCTACCTATCATATTCGTAACTCCTCATACCCGTGATACAAGAAAAGCCTATTGTGGGAATAACTAGTAATGGGGAGTTAATACTAGGAGGAAAAGGATGTGTGACTGTTAGGCGTTGGGTAGGGGTAGGTGCGAAGGGGTTTTCTAAGGAATTTCCGGAGTACAATTCAAATTGGGTGCAGCGTAAGATGAAGTTTATGTAGAAAAACACAATACGTACCAAGTTGCAGGCATCCCCCTACATTTATTAAATCATCCATTCGTGAAAGGCATTTTGGACGATATACCGATATTCACGATATCGTGCAAAATTGTTTGTAAACGCTCAAACAAGTGGGACCTTATATGTGGGGCACTTCGTTTTGAAGAAAACATGATCAAATTGCAGGTCCCCCACAGGGGATATTTTTAAGGGGGGATTCTAGACTTCTTTTTTAGAATCCACTTTTCCCCCCTAAGGAGGATTTTAAGGGGGAAAAGTGGTATAAGCATTTTTTAATTCCAGTTTACCTCCTTAGGAGTGATATCAAGGGAGAATTCTCGACCGGTTTTTTATTCCAGTTTCTCCCTAAAGGGGATTTGTAGAATAACCCTTGTTTTTGGTTACTTGCGATCAATTATTTCATTTTGTCTTCGGACTCAATTCTTATGCGCTAATACGCGAAGTTTTATAGTTTTGAAGTGATGATGATGATGGCACATTCTGCTAAATATATTTGCCAGCCCTTTCCACAGACCAATTATTTGCTTACCAGGAAATTAATTATTTGCTTAACTATTTGTGAAAATATATAACTTATAATTAAGTCATCCTGAGAGAGCATGCCTATTACTAGATTAAATCAAATGAAACATTATTTTTCTTGTAGGTAGTGCTTATATCTAAATTTATTAGGTAGACCTACGAAGTTTTTTTTATTTAAAACAATATTTTTGTATTTTATATATAATATTAACACTTTAGTACAACTTTTTTTGAATGGGTTTCTTACGATGAGAATCCATCTTATTTTATAGGGGTTTATATTTCATTTATGTGGTCAAGTCCTAAGATCTGAGTCCACTAAAAGTTTATCATTCGATGGTTGTACACTATATTATTATATCTGTGGTATCTCGTACTTATCTTACGAATTGACAAAAATAATCCAACACCCAAACGAGCGAAGTAGGATATATTAGTTGGATGTCAATTCAACGCCTTTTCTTCTCGTTTTCACATGTCATAAACAGAAACATGGGTCTCGCGGGTCAATGATTTTATAACAATCCTGTATCACAAAAAACAATATTTCCTTTCGCAATATAGTTTACAGGTGAGTTGTTTTGAAGGCCACTTAGGTGAAGTCTGTAACCTAAGAGTTATAAAAAAGTTAGGTTACGGCCACGATTTTGAAAAAAATAAGTTCTGCTTATAATTTAAAAAAAAAAAAAAGTTTTTTTGTGTTCTTTGTTTGATAATAAATAATGTATGATAACTATGCATCTAAAGTTGTTGGAACACCTTCAAAATTGTATTGTAATATTTTTATAAATTCAACAATATGTTTAGCGAAGGATGAGCGTAGGTTCTTCCTTCGATTAATGCGTAATCGAAACTGAAATCCTCTTTATATTTTTTCTGATCGTTATTAATTTTTAGGGTTCCGTTCCTCAAAAGGAAAAAAACTAAACCCTCACTCACTAGGACCACGTTTTTGGTCCTTCCGTCCGTCCGTCTGTCTGTCTGTCTGTTTTTCTCAGGAACGCGTGTAGTTATCAAGTTTAAATTTATATCAAAAAAAGTAAGTCTACGGTCCATTGAAGCTTTAAAAAATCTAGCTGCTAAGTCAACGCAATAAAAAAATACAGCCATTTATGCGACATTTTTTGACACTCGCAAATAAATCAAAATATCACTTTCCGTTGACCTAGAATCATGAAATTTGGCAAGAAGCAAGGTCTCACAGCACAAGTAAAGGAAAAAAAAATTACGTTAATTTGTAGTTATATCACATAGTTAAGTTTGTATTTCAATCCGACTTATCTTTTCGTTACGTTCGGAAGAAGGCTGTCTTACGTCTGTCGTCGAAGTCTGCTGCTGCGTTTTCCGGTTTGAGGTCGCGGTTGTCGGTTTTGAAAGCTATACATCCATATTTACGATCACATAGGTCCATCGGGAAGAGGGCCATCATACGTACTGCTGCGTTTTCCGGTTCGTGATCGCGGTTGTCGGTTCTTCAAGCTTTATTTGCCTTAGAATAGATATTTAAATTATTGTACGTTCTTTTCAGGGGCTTGCACTGAACAAAACCTTCGTAAATATGCTCAAATATCAGCTGTTCATCCCGAAAAGGATCGTTGCTGCCTTGCGCTGGTGGCTTCTCTCCTTTGGCCTTTTAGGATGTATGATTGGCTTACTGCATTACTTCAAAGGTAATTCCCAAAACACCGACCAATTGCAATCCACGAGTGCGTTTGGATGTTCGTTTTAAATTAACTTTTTACGAGCTGAATCGATTTGTGATGAAATTTGGAATCAGATTTTATATAATAGCCGTGGTTGAATTTTTGGGATATTATAAAATTGTTATTGCCCAAGAGCCTATATAGGAGTTAACACTTTAAAAACATAATAATCAAAGTTGGAATTGTGTGTAATCTAGCACAAAGGCTACTTTTATTTAGGTATTGAGCGAAGCCTGTTCCCAGAAGCAATGAAAACATCTCATCATCACCAGCTTCTAGAAGTTTATTACTAGACATAGGCTTTCGGAAATGTACCATGATCTCCTGAGCCACTGGCTTCCTGCAACCTTTGAGATGTTATTGATTCATTGGATGTAGGGCCTTCCTACATTGTAACGTCCTATTCATCTCTACTTCAAATCTATTAATACATTCAACAACTTTCAATAACACCGTCCCATTATTTTACATAATTCCGATGGGGCCTAAACAAATACCTCACGCTTACTTTTCCTTTCACGCTAACGTAAATTTGTCAAGGTAAAACTTGGCAGCTGTCACGTGACATTTCCACAGCTAATGTCATTTTCATAGAATTCAATCTTTCCGCAGGCGTAACGCCAACAGAAAGTGGTATTCGTCTAGACCCCTAGTTATATTTCTAGATTCTGCGAGTACTACTTCTAGAACTATCTATCTATTTAACCTTTTCATGCAGATGACATCATGCGTATTGCTACATCAACTGACAGCAACAAAGTGACCAACGTCAACACTGAAGAAGAAGACCAGAAGGTGAGAATTAGTTCCTTCTTTAAGCAGATTCCCATTATGGATCCCAATGTCATTATTCCCCGTACCATGTTATTTAAACCTACTATTTAACACATAGTAGCCCGATTTGAACGACAAAGAGTATTAAAACTCTTCATAGACCAATTATCAATTGTTATAAGTGGTTGTTTGTCTGTGAGGTACGAGTACCATCAATCTCCGCAACGGTTTACCGGATTGTAAGGTATTTTAATTGTAAGGCAAGTGATTTCAAGTTTCATCGCCAAAAGTCAGTAGAAGGCGCTGTAAAAGACGATGGTAAATACGTTGGGGTTTTAAAATTTTGTAAAATTTACTTGTTACCTGTGACGTAAGCAGTCCGTATATGCGTTTTCCATAAGGGTTTTGATTGTCAATTATCTCCGAAACAGCTTATCCGATTAAAATGCGTTTTTTGATTGTATGACTGCTACGCATGAATTCAACGAAATGACTGTCTACCAATGTAGGTAGAGGTACAACGATTTACCTACCTACTTACCACTGCTTACTCGCCAATAACGTTGGTTGCAATTTTATTAAAACGCAGTTTAGCAATCTGCTAATATATTATATATTAGTAGTCATACAAACCGTTTAACGCCACACGGAGGTTTAAAACGTTGTAAAAGTTAGATTTACTTTTACAAAGTTTTTAAAAACCCTTTCTTTAAAAATGTACAAAGGAAAATTCCTTTATTTTCAGGACATAAGCGTGATTGGACGGGATCAAGAACCAGCCAAGGTGACCATGTAATGCATTGCCCGACGACTCCTATCGCTCGCCCTCGGGTGGAGTCGTCACAGGACACTGTATGCACTGTCTAGACACGTCTTTACATTCATGACGAGACGAGTAGGGCCCGGAGCACATCTCTAGATTTTAACTCTCGCTTATTACAGTTACAACTGAAAAAATTACTAGGCTGATTTAAACAGTAGCTAGTTAACTTGCTAAACTAGAGTTAAGTCACAATGTGGAATAAATGGAACACTTTTTGGATACTTGTATATCAACCGTGGCATACGTAGAGGCTACGCACGGTAACGTCGTGTATACCAGAATGATAGATATTCTTTCACGGAAGCCTATGCAGTTTTTATATTATAAGCGAAAATGAACATGAAAATCAATTGTTTTCGTAGGATCTCAATAATTACATAAACAGGTAAATAACTCGTCTATGATTTCTCGCACCGAAGCGCCGGAAGAATTGGTGCATTGCGACCGCTTTCTTTCAGACAAAATGAAGCTAAAACTGCGTGGCACAGATAATATAATACTATAAAAGTGCGCCATGATTGGTTGGCCGCATTCAATTAGGGACGATTAGAATTTTACAACGACAAGAGTCTTACAACGAGTTTTTTCACATTTATATTTATGCATTTCTGAAGCTTTAAATATTGTTACTCAGTATCTTGGTAATTTTTAGATAATTTCTTTCAACCGACTTCAAAAATGGAGGAGGTTCTCAAATCGTTTGTTTTTTTGTGTAGATAGGAATGTAACGCGATATCTTTGCCAATTGTGAACTGATTTTACTGTTTTTTTAATGGGTAAGGTAAGGTGTACTTCAAGAGTGGTCCCATATAAATTGTATGATATAAATAACACTCCTAAGGGTGAAATTTTATGATGGACTTTTTTTCGACTTCCCGTTATTTGAGATTGGTATTAATTTTTTCCTGATTTTTCAAATGTTTAACAGTACAACAATTTTAATAAGATGCTACGGCAAATTTAGTTTTTCATCGGATATACGAATGTCTGATACTAATATTTATCTAGAGCTGTTACAACAATTATGTATAATTTTATTGTTTTAAAGTGTTATCGTGCAATTTTTATTATAGTTTGGAAAATAAAATGTTTCAAGTATTGACAATAAAAAATGAAAATATAAAAAAGTTAATTAGTACCTAATAAGGCATACGAATATCGTATATTAATTACTAACTGCAAATAGACACTAGGGGTGTTAGCAGCTCTATATACTTCCAAATACTGGAACCGCGCGTGACTGGCATTGGTTGCATAATCGTACTAATTCGGAAACACGAACGTTGCCGAAGCATCTTATTTAAATCGTAGTACTGTACGTAGTTGTAACTTGATAATATAACCAAACTACGTACCTATCTAAGTATTTAATAGTTGTTAGATTATTTCAAAGTAAGCACTTGTATACGTATTCGTAGGTACAGCTTCTTAAACACTAACAGTTTTAAGTATAGGGAAATAATAATAAACAAAATGTTTAAAAAAACATAATATCGTTTACTTCACCAATACTTACAAACGAACAGTTAATAAAACATTCGTAGATGCGTAACTCAGAACTGTACATTATTTAAATTGGACCTTACCTTCTATTGAAGTTAAACAATTAAAAAGTTGAATAATGGTAACTTTGATCGTAAGACGGTGGTTTATTCCAACCTGTCATTTTATTTTGAGCTTCTACCGTGGGTATTTATCACATTAATTGATTGTATTCACCTAAAATACATCTTATACATATATATACTTGTTACCTAGGTAAATAAAATAATCACAGTGAGTTGTTGTAACCGGTAAAAGACATAACCTAATGCTCGAAATAAATTATTGATGTCTAGTTTCGAATACTAATTTAATACAGTTTTTGGCTCTGATTTCGGCTGCGTGGGACCTAACTCCATCGCGTGGTAAAAAAAGTATTTAAATAACAAACTTTTGACGACTTCGGTGGTGCGGCGAGCAAGTAGCCGGCTTGATGCAAGAAGTGCGCGTTCGATTCCCGCTGCGGGACATATGTTTGCATGTTCTGTAGATATTTGTTCTGGGTCTGGATGTTTTGGTACCACTGTATTCGTAGTTCCTGATACCCTCGAAACAGGGAGTCCTAATGTGAGGACTATGTATGTGGAGTGATTATTTGATCATTATTTTCTTTATTCACGACTGTAGGTCAGAGGCACGTCTAAACATTATATTTGGCACATGCCCACGTTTTGCATAGTAGCCAGCAACACGTGACAGGTTGCGATAATACTAACTGAAGGTTCTTAACTAAGCAACAATGCAGATTCACAAATAGCATCAGCAAATACAAACCTTAGCGGTTTTTAGGTGATATTATTGATCAGAATTAATTTTTGTTAAGATTTTTTAATTCGTTAAATAAAAAAAGGCAGATGCCTTCAATACTTTTTTCCATTCCTCATACGATGTTTTCCTTGACCGTGTTGAGCACGTTTTATTGCTCACATATTTTTTTAAGGGAAAAATACCTACATGTGTTCAAACACGCGACCTTCGGATCGGAAGTTGGAGTACGTACAGCCTTACTAGTCTTTTACGGATATAGCTAAAAATAAAAAAAACTTTGTGTTATTCCGGTCATGAATTAGTCATCAGCTTCAATTTCAATAAAGTTGGTTCAGCCGTTGCGAAGTTTATAGTTACAAAATCAAAGTCTGTATTTATCCATTGAAATCATTGGGATCATTCAGAATCGTCAACTTTATGAAAACATCTCTAATTTTCGTATCCTCCTACACTTTTGTATACTACATTAGAAATGCGAAAGTATGAATGTTCGTTACGAATAATCTTTGCGACTGAACCGATATGGACAGAATGTGAAACCTAATAGTTAAATACCTAATATAATTATATACCTAATAGTTCGTAAATAACACATCTCTAACAGGCTACTTTTCATATAAGTACCACGCGTGCAAAGCCATGAGCAAAAGCTAGTATTCATTATTTAAGAGCACTTACGACTAAATATCAAAATCTAAGTTACAAATTCTTCCTTTCTTTATAATTTAATTTACAACTTTTTCTTTTTCAACAAACTGTGATTGATCAACACTTTTGAGCGCAGTAAAGATGGCTTATCCATAATTTGTTTGCTTTGAAGAAACTGCGCCAGCTTCTTGATTCCTAATCTTATAGTGTAACAAATAAGAACACTGAGTGATACGATCATAAACATTGCGAATAGGACGACATCGAACATGTAGTATTGGAAAAAGGATAGATCTTTGGCTGGCGACTGCAAGTGATAGGCGCCCTTATGTCTCAGTACATACTCAGTCCAGTAAATCGCTCTTTCTAGGGGCGATTCCTTCTGATCTCTTAGATATAATTGCCGCTTTTTAACTTCCGTTTTATACCGCGGTTCTGTTATCACTTCTGCTATTGCTTGGTAAAGTTTTTCACTGGTTAAATGTCGGAGTTCTAGTTTCTTCGCGTAGCCGTCGATCTCAGCTTTGGCTGCGTTGGAGTCGTGGTCGCAGAATACTGGGATAGTGACTATTGGGACTCCGTGGTAGACCGTCTCGAACATGCTGAGAAGACCTCCGTGGGTGACAAAGGCTTTGATTTTTGGGTGACCTGGAATTCAATAAGATTTCAGGTATACAGTTTAGACAATTACACAAATCATATACTACCAAAAATTACTGACTAGACCACCGACCCCATTCGCTTGATAATAGCTGGCATTAAGGTTTTTGCGTTTATTGTTTAGCATTTCATTAACCTACTATTAATGTTGATTCGTTAATTGTGTTATCTTTCTTAACTAAGAACCGTGATAAATCAGTGACCAAATTAAGGCCCTGAAAAGGATCTAGTGATCAATGGTGTGTATTTTTTTTATTAGCTTGTTGTGGCTTTAGTATCACTGCGGCCGTCACAGGCCTATTGTGATCGCCACTTGCTTTTCTTTGCCCCTCAAGAGGCGTTCAAAGTTTACCGCTCAGCCCTGCGACTGTTAGAAACTGCAGGATCTTTTTGGGCGTGATGAGTTTTAGTTCATCTGGGCTGAGTTTACCCAGATGAAGGCTACGCTTATGTATCAGTGGTCCACACTCTCCTAACAGATGATTCTGTTAGGATCAGACGATTCGTCTGCTTCATTGGCGGATTCACATCGATGGTGTGTAACCAATGTGGTGGAGAGATTCAATGCGTCATATATAGGCTTTTTTCATTCTAGTATGCCATTATTTTTCGATTTTACAACGATATCAACACTAATATTATAAAGAGGATACTTTTGTAAGTTTGGTTGTAGGATATAATTTCCGTATCTTCTTACTCATCCGATTTCAAAGCTCTTTCACCAATGTTTAGAATGGACTTTCCGTGTGGACATAGGCTGTACATTCCGTTAAATTAAAAAGGCTCTTCGTGGAGACCAATTTTACAAGTGGAAGTAAAAATGGTTGGGCGAATACGTTTCTTGCGAACGTTGCCTTATCGGTAAGAGCTGCTTTTCGGTGGTTACTTTTTATCTAGGTACCACAAAGACGAAGCCGTGGGCAGTAGATAGTTTTCTATACTTTCATACTACGAGCGCGTTTCTTTATTCGTTCTAAAAACTGTGTACCACCATATACAGTAAATCGAGTTATCAAAAAAATTTACCGTTTCATTTTAAGAGCAAAAGAAAACTAAATTAATGAATAATGCAGGACTTTTTCCCACAGCATCATCTAGCCCTAAACTGAGCAGAGCTTATATTATGGGAACTACATAACTTATATACTAATTAAATACATTTATACATAGAGAAAACCCAGACCCGAGACAAATATATTTTCAGATACAACATTTGAGGTCGTCAACTAAAGAAAAACTAAAGAACTCTTTACCAAGTAAATCCTGCTGCGGAAGCCACTTATGCAGCCTGACATTCGAGGGTATATCAGTCATGTTCTGCTCAGCATCCTGTTTCCACAGCACCCTTTGAGGAAGCCTGCCCAATGCGTTGACAATCAGTCGATGTGCTGTCAGTGGCATGGAACTGGTCCTGACAGAAGATCCCATAGATATATAGATGAAACCAGCATCACCAGCGCCAGCTATCCACTCTTCGATCTCCTGAAATCGTTCAACAATTTTTCAAAAACCGACTTCAATATAATGTGCCAAGCACTAGGACAACATTAATGTGAAATTATTAATCAATTTTAAAGAGACGTCAGCTAGTAGATTTTTACACTACTGGAAGGTCTTAAAACTATCATCATACGGCTCGAAGGTCCTTTCTTTTTGGATAACATGTAGCACTTTGGTAAAGAAAAAACTCTCTCTTGCCTTATTGTTAGAGCGTCTGCAATATTTTTCAGTGGTACCATATTGACATTCGTAAAATTTTCTTACTTCTACGTACAGAACATTCGAAATATCTTTTACCGGCGCCAACAACAATATCGTTTTATGTTCTAGTGAAAAAACACTATTTGGTAATAGTGTTTTTTCACTAGAACTTTCCTTGTTCTAAGGCTATGAAATGTCTAATGTCGTCAATGTAGAGATGACTTCAGAAAAAAGAGCTCCTGGCATAAAAGACTGGCAACATTGTCTCTCAAACAACAATTAGGACGCATAATTTTATTCGGCCTGGTCATAACTTCCAAGGCTTGGTTTAGAAAAGGTTATAACAACAGTCCCTTGCTGTGAAATCATCTGATAGTCTGGCAATATATTCATCCTCTTGACCTTTCCAAAAGTTACAAGTAAATAAAACTAAATAAAAGGCCTATTATTATCTATTAGGCCATCATAATTACAGTTGCTAAATTTTTGTGTGCTTGTAACTGTGTTACATCTTGTCTATCTAGAACCACAGAGTTTTGGTTAAGACGTTATTACGAGAAACAGGACTCGTAAAAACAGTTGAACACCCTTGGAAAAAAGGTGAATTTGTTTTCACCTAGATAGGTACTGCAGAGTTTCTCGTATTTTCTTTGATTCTTTCTTTCTTTGTCAGTTGTTTGGCGAAGCCTTATTACTCCCAATATTTTTGTATAATGTTTGAACCCTGTCACGTGAATTCGTAGCATGAGTAAGTGAACGCATAAACTCGAAAAATAAATTGTTTTAAAGATATATATTCAGAGATGCTTTTCTGTCTCTAAAGTTGTAAAAAAAGTTATAAAACTTACCGAATCCAACCTCTTCGGCTCCTTACAATGTATACACGCCACTTCAGCCACGTTTGGTAGATACGGCCTGGGATACGACACTGAATAGTGTCCATTGTGGAGTATAAAGCTTACATTCCTGGACATGTCATAAACATGCGGCATTTGCGCGCCAAAATGTCTCCTTAACACCCCTTGCAAAACGGTCACACTGAGAGTGTGCATTGCCATTGCTCCTAAATGCCACGCGGCGTTCATTGTTCTATCCAAAAAACTCATGTTATCCGTAAATCCTTTTCCAAAGAACGGTGTCACGGAATACGGAGCAGGGCTTCCAGAATTGCTATGTGGCATAGTATAGAAGCCAACGGTATTGATGTACATGAAAGGGACTTTGAATCTGTAGACGAGGCCTAGGGCGCACTCAGGGTAGGCACCGTCCAGGATAATAAGATCGAAATTCCTTCGGGAGCTGATGAAGGAACGCGTCTCGAAGTCACTCAGGAATGCTTCGCAGGCCTGCAACAAAATATGTAGTGGATCAATGGAAAGATAACCAAAGAAAATTAGGGACATTTGGTCTTATATAAGCATCAACTATTAAACGTGCAATAAATCGCTATTGACTGATGTTTTCAGCAGCGATGGCGGTTGCCTGCTTGTTTGTGTGTTTGTTTGTAATTTTTTTTTTCATTGATCTTTAAATTAGCTTATCGGATTGTAAAACAGTTTTCTGCAATCGATTTGTCTGATTTCAAGGATCATTCTTAGATACATCATACTTCACAAAATTAATATGTAGTGAAAAGTTGTAGAACCCGGAAAATATATATTATTATGGTACAGATAGAAAAATAAGTATCTTTAAATGGCCAAGTCGAGGATACAACAGGTACCCTTAATTAGTCCTACTTTTCAAGTTAATAAATGCCATTTGTGCTAATATTTTGCAATCCTACTAATATAATAAATCTCAAAGTTAGGATATTTAGTAGTTTGTTGCTGATAATATGCATAGAGGGCAATTTGGAATAAAGCGTGCGCGACCAAGAATAACACATAGGCTACTTTTTATTCGGTTATCACACAGGTGACTGAGGCTAGTCTAAAAAAGAAGAATGTAATAATTAGTCACCTGGATTCCATTTAGGATTCTTTGATCGAGCTTTCATGCGCTCAGAAAATATCTACCCACTCTCAGGGTATTTTCTCAACTTAGCGTAAATATAACATTTTGACTGTGTAAGTCATTGAAATTAATTAAAACAAGTTAAAAGCTTTTTGAACTAAAATTGTTACTGTGTAACATAGCATTATTTCATAGAAAGGATAGGTATAGAGCTCCATTTGGAGCTCTTTATGTAATTAACTCTTCTCTATTTTACTAAGATTATATTAACCGAAATTTATCTCAATCTAGATTAAGTTTATATTCACTTATCTGCTACAAACTTATCGTTCTAATCTAAGTGGGTACTTTGGCACAGAAGGAGCAATTTATACTTTTACTTAGTTTTAGGTATTTTACAAAACTATACAAACTTTCTAAACTTTATTTTATTATTTACTAGCTTCTGCCCATGGCTTCACCCGCGTGGTACCCGGATAATAAGTAGCCTATGTATTATTCTGGTGTAAAAGCTATATTACTGTAAAGTTTCATCAAAATCCGTTCAGTAATTTTTGCGTGCGTAAGAGTAACAAACATCCATCCTCACAAACTTTCACGTTTATTATAGTAAGAAGGATTATAGTTTATTTTATTATATTTTGTGTGTTGACTTTGATTATAAATATATGGAGAACCAGTTGGTGGTGTGTCCTCCCTTTGCAAAGGGGAATATCTTCCACCCAGCTGATCCATCTGATCCACTTGGTCCGAACAAGTGGATCAGATGGATCAGTCCTAGCACCGACAGTTATCTGTCGGGGGTGTTATAATGTTCAGCTGCGTTTTAACGCACCTGAACATATATAAATCCGCTTGTACGATCTAGACACTTCAATGGCTATCTGTGTATCGTACTTGGTAGCTCTTTGTATATCATTAGTTCATTGCTCTTCGATGATGTCATGTAACGTAGCTCAATGTGAACTTTGACAACCATTTCCCTATGTCCGGGCCCTAACATACCTGATAATCGACATCGTCTTAAAATTTTACACCATACATTCGGCATGTAATTCGGACGTTTCTGAAAGAGGTTTGTCAAATTCCAGCAGCAAAAAGATTCAGGTATAACCGATGACTTAACGATTTTTGAAGTTCCCTCATAATTGCTTTGAAATTACACAATATTAGGCCCTGAAAAGGCCCTGTCAAATTGTGGTGGTAATGGCGATCAAAGGGGCAAGGTTGTCAAGTGGTTGTCCAAGTTTGACTCAATGTAGTCATGGCAACCGCCACAACCCTTGCCGCATCAGTATGACCGGATCTTAAAGCCGCAGGTTCTGTCTTGATAATACTTTTGCACTCCTAAGTCATCTGAAGATGTAGGTAATTTGAATTTATAAAATTGGAATACCTACCTCATACCCGTATCGCATAATGTCTTCGATTGGTACCGGTTCCTCCCCCTTCATCTTGGCACCGACCAGGTCGAACACCATAAACCGCTGCACGTAGGAGACGAGACCCGAGGGCGCTATCTCCTCAAGTCCTGGAATGTGGAAATCGGGGGGAAACGCGCTGATGAAAGTTATGTTGTGGCCTCTGGAAAAAGAAAAAAAGTTCTTCATCTATTTGAAAAAACATCTACAAACAGGAATAAAATATGTTTTTGCTACCTAAGGCATGAAATATACACCCTCGACCAAATCGCGACTTTCCACTAGGTGAGATTGTGGCCAAATGCTTGCCTATTCAAAAGTATCGAGCAGATGGACGTGCCTCTAATTACCCCCTACTTGGTAACCTGATGGATCTGCATACTGTAAATAGATTTGAAACTTCAATGAGAATCATGAGGATCAAGTCATGGGCGTGTTTTTCAACATTTTCCACGTATTAGAAGTAAAAGAGTAAACCCTTCATGGACAAACTTAAGAGCTTGATTCTATTAAAATCACTGACTCCTGATCAAATATTCGGCTTTCGCTGAAACACAATGCTTTGGCCCCTTGTGACGCAATCTAACACATTAGTATCAGCTCACTGAAGCGTGGTCATTCCTAAGAAACTGAAATTGAACTATCGTAGTAAAATATAATTTATAGTAGAAGGTCTAATATCAATAGAAGTCTAGTGAAGCCGATTGCGGTCGATTGTCTTGTACACCAAATAAACTTAGTTTTATCTATCGCTCTCTTTTATTAACAGTTACATGAGAAAGGGATTTATTAGTGCTGTCAAATTAGTCGGATTTATGTTTTCCATACAAGTTTTGCCGCAAAACGTGCAGACTATAAACACGAAGAAGAGCGACCAGTAAACTAATTTGACAGGAGTAATATTATTGCCATCCCTTTCTTGCGTGCACTATCAATAAAAGAGAGCAGTTTAAAATTAAGTTTAGTTAGTGGTGGTAAGCTTTTGCCACCGGATTCGTTTGAGTCATGTCCACTTTATATTATGCCTGGTCGCAATATAATTACTTAGTTTCGGTTTGTTTCAAAATTATTTAAGGTCAATAAAAAGTGGTAGCATTTGCCACCGGATTCGCTCGTGTCATGTCCACTTTATATTATGCCTGGTCGCAATATAATTACTAAGTTTTGGTTTGTTTCTAAATTGTTTAATGTCATTAAAAATATGTAACAGAAAATATATACAAATTCGAAAGGAATGAATTTGCCTATAATACCATTTTGTCACCTAATTTCTAAGTATAGGTTGAATGATACAAGAGAGATAGAGTGCACTCGAGATGAACATGTTCGTGCACAAAATAATGTAATGCACTATGTTTACAAAAGTTCGATGGAAAGAGTGCATCTGGCGCACTGTTGGACTTCTGCACAATTTCTTTCTTAAAAAGAGCAGCACACGATTTTGGTGGAATTGTACCTCACTTACCTATAGTATATTTTTGACCATTACTTATACTAGGCTAGGTAAGAATATACCTGCTTCTCAATAACAATGACTATATCTCAATAGTAAATGTACTCAGGATTAAGCAATGTCCAAAACTTCAGTATTTTTTATTTTTTTCAAAACTACCCTTTGGGAGTGTGCAATTGAGTTCTAAACTTTGTATGGAAAATTGTAATCCTTGGTTCGATTCACTCAAAAGTTGGTGGATATAGTTTGAAGCGTGGAGCGTCATACGTTACTTTTATTGACATACCACGCGGGCGAAGCCGCGGGCAGAAACTAGAAAATAATAATTCGTATTACTTATTAATCATTTACTATAGACTAGACTATAGTTACTATAGACTAGACTATAGTTACGAAGGGTGTATTGTAGTCAATAGGCTAAATACCTCTACAAGAGCGCTGGCCTTCCAAAGAACAAGGAGAATGGGTGGGCAGCCTTGTTGGCCCGTGTTGTATTACTTGGTAATTGTCCCTACAAGAGACTAAGGTGATTTATATTCTACTAGCTTCTGCCCACGACTTCGCCCGCGTGGTATCCGGATAAAAAGTAGCCTATGTGATATCAGAATGATGTATCCTACTATCCTTCTAATATTATAAACGTGAAATTTTGTGAGGATGGATGTTTAATACTCTTTCACGCAAAAACTACTGAACGGATTTTGATGAAACTTTACAGTAATATAGTTTATACATTAGAATAACACATAGACTACTTTTTATCCGGGTACAATGCGGGCGAAACCGTGGGCAAAAGCTAGTGAGCTATATTACTGTAAAGTTTCATTAAAATCTGTTCAGTCGTTTTTGCGAGAAAGAGTATCAAACATCCATTCTCACAAACTTTCGCGTTTTTAATAGTAGCAGGATGTTTGCAGAAACAATACTAGTATTGTAATAACGTCCTATAGTCACACTGATTTCTGACCCCATGCCAAAGAATATTTTTAAATTCTAACGCCCATAAGTACTAGGATTGTGTCGTGGAATTAAATAAATAATTGTCGTGGAATTAAGACTGAAATTAAAGTCACCGATATTGGTATTAGAGGCAGCAAATAAAAGTGGCAATTGGCAGGCCATTTAGCTTAAGAACGATGAATAAGAAAGGCCTGTTACTAACTCTCATGAGAGTTGAAATGAGATCTCGAAGTTTGTGGGCAGCCGGTGGATGGAGTTGGCCGAAGAGCGTACATCATGTCACTCTTTGGGAGAGGGCTATATCCAGCAGTGGACATAGGCAGCTTCTACGACAGTCTATTGGTGATGATGATGATGATGAATTAAGAACTATGGTATCATAAGATGCTGCCTCACCCCCTAACAACAAACTTGCAAAGTGGGTAAGGGAACGATAAATTTTTGTCTCGAAAATTATGAGTTTTTCAAAATCCTACTAATATTATAAACGTGAAAGTTTGTGAGGATGTTTTTCCTCTTTCACGCAAAAACTACAGAACGGAGTTTGATGAAACTTTACAGTAATATAGCTTATACATCAGAATAACATATAGGCTACTTTTATCCGGGTACATACCACGCGGGCGAAGCTAGTCATCTATAACTATGAAATGAGAATGTCAAATTGTTTAGGTCAGTGTTTCCTTTCAAGTTTTAGAAGTCTTCAACTTGTCAAAATGAGTCGTGGATCGAGTCGTCATTGGAATTTTGCTAATTATTTTTTGCTAAAGTCTAATTCTTGCAGGCATTTGTCCCGCAGCGCAAATCAAACACTGGTGCCTTTCAACAATTGAAAGGCTCAATGTAAAAAATCGATATGCAAATAAAGACACAATCGGACAATTAAAGCACTTAGTAAGTATTTGCTGAAAGTATCAGATTCCCTCATTTGTAAAAATCCTTTGTTTTAGACGAGAAGTGACCTATTTTCGCCCCCAGTTCAAAGCTCAAAGATCTACTACACAATGAAGTCAAGATTCATGATATTAATTTGCTCTTGGACTGGAAGTTGAAACCAACCTTTTTATTTATAGCACCAAGATGGCAAACAAATATACGGCCCACCTATTGGTAGGCGGTTATCAAATCCCATGAATGCTTGAAACATCATAGACATCACACCACCTGCTCTCATCCTGCATTTCATCCGAAGAAAAAAAACCTAGATTATTATAATTATAATCTAGGTTTTTTTGTGAAATATTGCACCTTCTTGAATTTGCATAATTTTCTTATTTTAAGCCAAACAGATGTTTAATACAGATGATGTGTATAGATTTCAGTCTCTGTTCTTTTCAGCTGGAGTAATAATAATCGACAATCCTACTAATATTATAAACGTGAAAGTTTATGAGGATGGATGTTTGTTACTCTTTCACGCAAAAACTACTGAACGTATTTTAATGAAACTTTACATTAATATAGCTTATACATCAGAATAACAAATAGGCTACTTTTTACTACTTATACTACTTTAGGAATTAAATCCTGTAGAGTTAACACCTTTTAGAACAGCTCAAAGTTTTATGCGCTCTTGTGGTATTTCGCCGTGAATGTTTCCACATAATCGCAGCTCTTATTTGAAAACTTTACTAATTATTCTCTCCAAGTTCTTAACTCCGTGTCTGAACTGCGGCCACGTTCAGTGTATTCATGCAGCATGCAGTACAGATTGCTGCTTAGATAATTGAAATATTCCTTGGAACTCGTTACATTTCCAACTCATTCTGCAGAAAACACATGCTTCAGTTATACCAAGGTTACCTTTTAATCAACGAATAACTTTTCGAGGTGAGTTTTACTTGCCTAAAATGGCGGTTTATATCCGAATTGTTTTCTCCGTAAAAATGTCCTACTCGGTAAATATCGATCTCTGTGGCGCAAAAGGTTGCGTGTTCGATTCCCGCCGCGGGACAAATGTTTGTATAATATGCAAATATTTGTCTCGGGTCTGTGTGTTTTCTATGTATAATGAGTATGTATGTATTTACAAAAAAATCAATAAGTAGTTCATCAGTCATGTAGTTCCCATAACACAAGCTCTGCTTAGTTTGGGGCTTGATGATGCTCTGTGATTATGTCCAGCATTATTATAAATTATGTTCAGATTTCCGCGATCCAGGCTAGCCTTAGTACCTACGGGATTCATTGAAATTATTGTAAACAGTTTACTGTGTTTTCACAAATAAATTATAGTTACTCGTACTTAAAGGAATTTTACTTAGATCATTCAGTCAGTAAACAAAAAAACACGCCCACGACTGTACTCCCCACGATGGGCATCGTTACATACTCCGTAGGTAGATCTTTGAGAATACCATGTAGGGGGTAAACAGAGTACATTTGGCTCATGCCCGCTTTTTTTGCATGACATTAGCATTTCAAGTGGAAAGAAGCATACTACTAAGAAGCGACAGAATAAATAGCGAAACAATAAGAGCTAAAACAAAACTAACCTATATTCTAGTTAATAATAATAAAAATAAACATTTATTTTAGGCCACAACATAAACAAAATTTAAATGATGGCAATAGGTCCAAAATATAAATACCTTAGAGACTAACATACTTAATTATTATAATACTATCACTAGTTGTTAACACGTCTGCGACGCGTTACGCAATTGCGCTGTGTCCAGTAGTCGCCCGCGAAAACGACGAAACAACACATTTTTCGGCCAAAATTCACTCATGAAAGTCGAATGAATTGGGAAGTCGGGATACGGCACACAAAATATATAAAACTGTTGTGGCGTGACTCCAACTGTTCGACTCTTATTTGGAAGTTTGTTTTCATCTTCACATATTCCATTATAAAAAAAATAGACAAGCAAAAATGGCGTTGGACAGGACACGTAATTCGCAGTAAATACGAGAAATGGAGCAAAATTATTACGAACCAGTATCCAAGAGACGGAAAATAATGCGGAGAAAACAAATAAAACGATGGGAGGATTAAATAAAACTGACAGCTGGCCCTTTCTGGAGAAGGGCAGCTACAGACAGACACTGGAAAGAGCTAGAGGAGACCTTTGTCGACAGCCACTCTGAATTGAGAGATATTGGCATCGGTTCTGTAGTACTCCAACTAAACTTAATTTAAACTATCGCTCTCTTTTACTAATAGTGCAAGCAAGAAAGAGATAGCTACAATTTAAGTGCTGTCAAATTAGTCAGATTGAAGTTTTCCATACAAATTTAGTCGTGATTTCAAAACATGCCGCTTTCATGCGAAGAAAAGCGGCAGGTAAACTGATTTGACAGGAGTACAATTCTTGCCATTTCTTTCTTGCGTCCACTATCAGTAAAAGAGAGCTTACATTAAGTTTAGTTGGTGAACTACAGAATCGGCGCCATTATGTAAAAAAATGTAATAGGAATATACATGATGTGTTAGAAATAAAGGCTTATTAACATTTCAAGTGACGGCTCACAAGCACATACCGCCGCTTATCATATGCATTTTTGGATCTAGAGCACGCCGGTTTACTCATAATGTTTTCCTACACCGTTCTGACCATGTGTTAATGGGTCATTATTATGAAGATGTTGATGATGACTGTCAACTTTTATCATCGGCCGCTAGAAGTCCAATGCTAGTAATAGGCCTGCCCTAAAGACTGTGACAACGAATCGTGAAATTCCCTCAATCTCCAAGAAAAGAAGCGTTTATGATTTCATCAATCTATCGAGTTTAATATTGGTACACTCTACTAAGCCTTTCAAATGAATAGGCACTTATTATGTAATTTTAGCAATCAAAAATTGTTGTAAGTCTTGCGACAAGTTGTTCAATGATTGCTGTAAAAACAACTTTAGTATTACGAATTGCCATCAAACGGTGGTGAGACATCACGGTCGATGAATCCAAAATGTGTAACCTATCGATACAACAGAACGAGGTGACGATTTCACGATTCACAACTGATTGCTGAAGTGACCATGTTTACAAATTTGCTATTGTGATTGTTTTGTTTTGATGTGTAAAATTACGTAGGAGGCTATTTTGGTTGCTATTCCAGAAACCTTATTTCCCTGTGGACCTAAGGTTTAAGACCAGGATTTTGTCGATATATTTTGACGATATATCTTATAAAACGATCGGCCCAAGCGTTGGCTTGTGACAAGCGTTCTTTATGACATTATCACGTAAAACAATCGTCCGTAAACCGACTTGTCTGTAACAACCAATTTTTTTTTTTGGTTGACTTGTCGTATTCGACCAACATCATCCGTAATGTCTGTTTTAGGGCTCCGTACCCAACGGATGTTAACAGGACTCTATTACTAAGCCTATTCTACCGTCCATTCGTCTGTCTGTTTGTCTGTCACAAGGCAGTATCTTTTTAACGTCTATGTAATTGTTTTTTACCGCCTTCAAGGAGGAGGTTCTATGTTCGTTTATATGTTTTTTTTTACATTGTGTAATAAATTATTTTATTTTGATCTATCATAAGTTATATAAAATAATTGAAATCTGGATTATTTGTCTGAAATTAACATAATGTTTTATTAATATTTATCATAACGAATAATAAAAAAACCCTGTAAATTACCAAAGAATGCCGCACGTGCTTACGTTACACTTTATTAGCGTTGAAAAGTTATTAAATAACAAAATGGCAAAATTATTATATGTCATTTATGTCCCTGCCATTGTATTCGCTACATTGGATATTAACCACAGAAGCCATAATTAAGAAGTTGATGTTAAAGTCGCATAGGATCCCTTCGGAAGGGAACACATACCTTGAAATCATCCCCCTCGCAAGTTCCCAGAACGGCATCTTGTGTGACTTGGTGCCTCCCATAGTGACCATGAGTATATCACTGCTGTTCACCTGCCCTGCCAGCAGCAAGCAAAGGCAGAGTGCTGGCCAGCGGAATCCGCCCTAGAAAAAACAATATAGTTAATTTCAACTTCAACTTTTGTTTATGGCTTCTGTGGTAAGGGTTGCCACAATTAAGAAAGCCCTAGAAAAAACAATATAGTTAATTTCAACTTCAACTTTTGTTAATGGCTTCTGTGGCAATTAAGAAAGCTTGTGATATTGTGCTTTCCATATTGTGGGCATCACCAACAGCCTATAAAAGTCAAAGTCAAAGTGGCAACCCTTACCACAGAAAAAAAAAGGTTTTGATTTATTAAAATCACAGGGATCATTTACAAAAGTCAGCTTAAAAACTACGTGAATTTAAAATGTTAAAGTGAATTTACGCCGATTCCTCGCGCGCGACCAAGCCTAAAAAAGTCAGGCAACAAACTCTGCTAGGTTTTTTTTATGATCTTTCATTCAGCTTTTCATTCATAAAAAAGAGTACTCCTCAAAGAATTAAATAAAGTCAAAAAGTATCAAACCTAAGTTCTTAATATAAAACACGATACGATAACAATATTGCTTAACCTAATGTTAAAACCTATATTACTACAGATATTCAATTTGACAAGTAAGCTATCGAGGGAAGTCCTCTGCTGGACATAGATAAATAGATAAGCATCTAAAAAACATTAATTTTTACAACTATTTACAAGTAGGAGTACGTATGAATGGGTATGCAAAATATACAGATGAAACAGCTATCTAAATACCGTTGTAAACGGTCTATAGATAGAATAATTGTTCCAGATCATTTTAGGAACGCTTCCGCCTGGTGTCCTGGATCTAGTGATCTGGAGCAGTTTACATAATATCTTTCAACAACTTTAACATAGCTTAAATATTTCATGAATGTACAACTGGTGGCTTTATTGCAGAGAGTGAGATCACTCTCTGCAATAAAGAGACAATTTTAGGACCTAGAGTATCATGAAGAACGATCTTTATCTACCTCCATCTAACAACTTCACGCAAAATTTTTCATTTCAACGATGGGTCCATCGGTATTCAAACACTGCTTCAAATACGAATTTAACCCACTCATCCGGTTTGTGGTCGCCATTCGAGAATGTTCCCCTAGCAGGTATTGGTTCTGCAAACTCTAAGCAGAGCCAAGTTCAGAATCGAAATACCGCTGAAGTAAGAAAATTGAAGTCCTTTCTGGATATAAGGCTATTTTAGAGTTTGAGCAAAACTTTGCAAATCAGCCGGACCTAGGCTCGCTTGATGTTGTGAGCAAACAAAAAAACGTGTTTCGGTGTCAAACACTATACAATAATATTCTCACGGCATCCAGAAGGTACCTTACTTACTGCATTGTAATGAAGGTTTACCTATCAACCTTAAGCAGATAGGTAAGTAACGTATTATGAGTACTTATGAATATATCTTATTCTGACAATCAAGATACCAGGAAATCAAGGCCAAGGGGAGCCCAAGCAGAACAGAGAATTAAAGAAGGTCCTTCGAATATCCTGTAGGAGACCAGTAGTAGAATATGTTATTTGAGGGTAATTATTAAATTGATTCTACATGAGAGACTAAGGCCTGAATTCATAGTCGGGGGTTGAACAGTCCCCCAAAATCCATCATTCAGCATTCGCCTTATGGCTGGGTGCATAAAGGTTGAATTCGCGCTTGAATTTTTACTTAGCGCCTGAACAGTCCCCTAGGGGAGTCCCTTATCGACTATGAATTCGGGTCTTAGTATTGTCTATGATATCGACAGGAAATCTGCCCACTTATCATCAGCACCCAAGAAAACGTTTTGTCTACGAAAAAGAAAACAAAAAATATTTCTTAATAGATTCCGTCAAACGAAAAAGAGGGACAGAATACTTTTTGTGTTCTCCTCGGTCGACAAACCATTGTCTTAGGGACCTATAATCAACGGGCTGAAGGAGTGAATAAGAGGAAGCCAGTTTTAAACAATTACATCACGACCGCATTTGAGTTGAGATAATTTTTCAGCCCATTTCATGACCGCACGTTGAGAATTAATGATGGCGTGTGTGATTTAGAAACCTTATTACTTAGTAGGTCCTAATTGATTAATGAATAACTTGGAGATGAGTGAATTATGGGTTATAGGTATAAGACTCGAGATATCCTACTAATCCTACTATAATATTATAAACGCGAAAGTTTGTGAGGATGGATGTTTGTTACTCTTTCACGCAAAAACTACTGAACGGATTTTGATGAAACTCTACAGTAATATTGCTTATACACCAGAATAATACATAGACTACATTTTATCCGGGTACCACGCGGGCGAAGCCGTGGGCAGAAGCTAGTAATATTATAAATGCGAAAGTTTGTGCTGATGGATGTTTGTTACTGTTTCACGCAAAAAATACTGAACGTTTTTTGATGAAACTTTACAGTAATATTGCTTATACACCAGAATAATACATAGACTACATTTTATCCGGGTACCACGCGGGCGAAGCCGTGGGCAGAAGCTAGTAATATTATAAATGCGAAAGTTTGTGCTGATGGATGTTTGTTACTGTTTCACGCAAAAAATACTGAACGTTTTTTGATGAAACTTTACAATAATATAGCTTATACATCAGAATAACACATAGGCTAATTTTTATCTGGGTACCACGCGGGCGAAGCCGTGGGCAGAAGTTGGTTAAATTACAATGAGATCTAATGCAGAACGGCACCTAAGCCTAGATTTTTGCTCAGCTAATTCAAATTGCAAATCAATTGCAATCTAAAATGTTGAGTATCAGAAAGTCTGTTTTCAGCTCCACTAAGGTCCTAAGTTTCATTTCGCCAATAAAGTTTACTAACACAAAATCAATTATAAAGAATTCAGTGTATTTCTGCCGCCAAGCAAAAATGCTCACATTGCTGTGTCCCGGTTTGAAGGGCATGGATGCTGGTGAAATTACAGGACACGAGACTTTTCACCCGTTATGTTTCAGGGTTGGCAAAGCGTGAGTGATAACTCTGGTGTTGCCAGCGTCTATACAGGTTATGGTAACCGCTTACCAACAAGTGGTCCGTATACTTTCTTGCCAAATGTATTAAAAAAAATAGTGTAGCAAAACCCTGCTCCCCCTTCCCTCTCAGTATGCAATAGCATGTTGCATTAGCCACGTAATACATAAGGTCAAGATTGATAGAAAGTCAGCGGTTTCCTAACTGCCACGTAATAACTAAACTACCAGGTTCTGAGATCAATACCAGTATTGATATATTTTAATTTGGCAAGATTTTATAATTATGTTGTTTATTACAGTTTCGTACAGGCTACATGCTGTCGTGGGTTCCAGGAACTAAGGACGTATGGCCTAATGGCACTAAAGCAGCAAGACTCAAGACACAAATCTTACTCCTACTAATTTTATAAACGCGAAAGTTTGTGAGGATGGATGTTTGTTACTCTCTCACGTAAAAACTACTGAACGGATTTTTATGAAACTTTAAAGTAGTATAGTTTATGCATCAGAATAACACATAAGCTACTTTTTATCCGGGTACCACGCGGGCGAAGCCGTGGGCAGAAGCTAGTTTACATATATTTTTTACGAGTCTAGTTGTTGAAATGGTTAGTGCTCTTAGTTCCCTGTATCCTGTATCGTACACTAGGATCCTAGTGTACGATACACTAATCCTGTAAACTAGGATTCCCTGTAAAATGCGCATTTGCATTTCTGCACAGTCAGGAATCCTGAGTCAATGGTGACTGACCGACTATATATATTATTATGTGTTAAGTGTTAAAAAACCTTCACCTCTCGTTTGACCTCCTCAGAATCTTATCACGTAACATGTTATTGATCGACATGTATTGCCGATTACCAAACAACTTATTTCACATTATGGCAAAATTTACGAGAGCGTGGTACCTATTTTTCTTGTGTTAATTACTCAGAACTGTCGAAAATAAATCTTGATCTTTATTCTTTAACCAGAATAACGTAATTTCGCACTTGTTCCAGCTTCAATTACTGGCGTAGTTATCAGATGTGGCACTCGGTACGGAAATTGTGATAAAGACTGTGAAAATGATTGCATTAGGGTTTATTTAAAATCAGAGCAGTTAGGTATACTCCATCTTTAGTCTTGATTACGGGTTTTTGCTAATTCTATAGCTATTCTATTTTATGTAGGGTCTTTGTAGGAGTGACTGTGCCTGTCCAGCTGTACACTCTAATGGGTATTTTTAACCGATTTCAAAAAAAGGAGAAGGTGGTATCTTCGCTACTTGTAAATCGATTTTGATGATTCTTTTGTTTTTGTTAATGTTCCCAAAAAAGTTTAATTTCTTAGGGATTGCTACATTTCACGTTAAACTAAAAACAAAATCATCTGATGAAATGACAACTAGCTGAAACATTTTTTTTAAGCTAATATACTTTTATTTTTAATTCAAAAGAGTGTCATACTGAGTGAACAAAATAACATAAGCACGTGATTATGTTGGTTTTTTGACATTTAAATGTCTCAACTTCAACTTTAACTTCTTAAGTATGGCTTCTGTGGCTAGTTGTCACAATTCCGCCAGTGTCCGTTTGATCCATGATACATTCATAAATAATACAGAGGGTGTGAAAATAAAAATATGGTCGGTGTAATGATAGAAAATCGACCAGAATTTTGTAAAATATTATTGTGTTTATTTAACTAGGACGTCAATGGTAATCAGCTATTTTGTCATCGAAATCCATGTCATATTTTGCAATGTTGACATAAAAAACGTGCGAATAACAAATGTAAATATTAAACCAAACGAGCCGGTTCGGTGAACTCAATACAGATAAAAGAACAAGTAGATACTGTCATAATAGGTATCTCTTTTCATTGGCCGGTTATGCGGCAGAAAACTGGAATGCGTGACATTTTTGAGTTTCTTTGAGATAAAACTTGCAAGAGCGTTTGTAGATGAAGTCAATATCCGTCTAGATATAATAGCTTGATACCTAGAGACCTTTTTTCTTGCGATCGTACATATTTTTAAAGGAAAACAGCGATCACCAATCACCAACACAAGAGGTACTGTTGATGCATGATCTGCTTATAGTGACAGAGTTGAAAAGCCTTCATTTCTACTTGTCTTTTCATTAAGAGTTAACAAAACATTATCTTACCTTACAGCAAAATCCTTTGACTCCACATTAGTATTCCTTTCAATACTCTATCAATAGAGCTTGATGGTGGTCTAACTGTATAAGGCTGTCACATAATGATCCCATACAATTGTCATAGTAGCGTTAATAGTACTAATGTACAGAAATTTCAATCCGACCACTCAAGTTACACAGAACTCACGAACTTTCAATCAAGAATTCCCGCCCCGTGATTATTATAATATATGTACATAGTATGGGCACAGATATAATGTATGGGTGTTTAGATGTTAGGAGGTGTTATTATCGCCTGAATGAATGTGTTCGCTAGGCGCATAAGGTTGAATTCCAACTTCAATTTTCACTTAGCGCCTGAACAGTCCCTTAGGGGAGAGCTCCTATTTGTCTATGAATTTAAATGTCAAAAAACCGACTTCCTCACGTGTTTACGTTATTTTGCCCACTGGGGATAAAAAAGAATAATAAAATTGCATACAAAAAAAGGTTCGGCTAGTCGTGATTCCATAACATGATGATGTTTTTAAATTTTTTTTCTTGCGTTTAAATACTAATTGCACATAGAAACATTCGAAGTGAAACAAACAAGCACTAGCTAACTTGTTAGGTATAATGCTAATTAATCATTTATTTACTAACTAATAGGGCTTTGCAAACTACCTATTGAAAACGCACAGAGTCTATCGATTCTGAGCTGAATTCCTGTTAGTCACAAGGTTGTATATGGAAAGTTCAGCTTTACAATTTTGTTTTGTTTAGAACTAGCCATTATGTTATACATCGTATGTACTATAATAGCATTGGCGTCGTCAATTACAACGCATGTTCGATGTGGCGCAGTGGGCGAAGGCCCGCCTATGTAATGTAAGTGCATAAAAATGTATGTAAGTGCTATATCAGTGTAGTTCCCATAATTGGGGCTAGATGATGCTATGTAAAAAATGACCAGCATTTTTTTTCAGGATGATGCATTCCTATGAACTCTATTATTCATTTTTATTAATTTGTAATTTAATTACTATTCACAAAAATACAGTTGAAACAGCTACCTATCTACAGATCGATGCCGACGATCTATAGGTCAACTGATCGAGATCACTACCAGACGGAAGCGTTTCCAAAATGCTTGCACGCTGAATAGCAATGCTATTGCGTTTACCCAGATAAGAGCCAACTCTCTGTAAATGCATCGCTTTGACCATTTGCCCTGAAAGAATTATAAATAGGCGAAAGGCCCGAGCTCCCCACGGACCTAGAGTCTCAAACAGTAAAGGCTCAAATAAATAAGCTCTGTCGACTACATAAATAGACTACTATTACTTTATTTATTTACTACAAGCTTCTGCCCGTGGTACCCGGATAAAAAGTAGCCTATGTGTTATTCTGATGTATAAGCTATATTACGGTAAAGTTTCATCAAAATACGTTTAGTAGTTTTTGCGTAAAAGAGTAACAAACATCGATCCTCACAAACTTTCACGTTTATAATATTAAGTAGGATGTGAACCTACTCTTCAGGCTCTATATTGAGATATACAGCCTATAGAGTAGGGCTTTGGAAACTTTACCACTTGTGAGTAAAACCAGTCCTTTTCATTAAGAAAAACCGGACCGGACCAGACCGATCCTTTTAATAAAAAAAAACAAACAATATCACGACTATATTCCCTATGGACATCCTCAGATATATACTCAGGTAGTCAGAGACACGTGGAATGCTACCTACTTGTTCCACGTGACAGGTTGCAAGCCTATCGCCTCTTCTTGGAACACCTTAATCAGTCCTGAAAATACTTAAATTGAAGACTGAACCCTTTTTATAAATGTGAGCATTATCTGATTATATGTCCGGACAAGAGAATAGGGGTTTCTAACCCAAAACAATAAAGTACACTACAGTAATCCCCATTAGGGAGATGTAGCTTTTACGAAAGGCGAATTTTTAATCAGGTGCCCGCGAGGAAAACCAGAGGTTCCACCTCTAGTTAGTAATTTTAAGATTAAAGAGCTTTTAACCATTCCATATACCATATATATATAGATAGGTAATACTTTATTATATATTTGACAATGTGCAAGTAGGTACGTCACTAAGGTACTTCCATTCCAAAAAAATATAAAATTATTAGACACTTTGTGTTTGCAATCATGGCCAAATGCAAGGCTGCCTACGAAAGTCGTTATCCTTAGAGCTTATATATATATATTTTAATGTTATTTGAGGTAAACAGGTTTACGGCAAGGAAAGTGCCTACAACTATTATAAGTCTTGAACAGTATTTCCGTTATCCTAATACTATTATAAACGCGAAAGTTTGTGAGGATGGATGCTTGTTACTCTATACGGATAAAAAGTATCCTATGTGTTATTCTGATGTATAAGCTATATTACTGTAAAGTTTCATTAACATACGTTTAGAACTTTTTGCGTGATAGAGTAAGAAACATCCATCCTCACAAACTTTCGCGTAAACTTACGCGTGATTACTGTATAGTTTCATTAAAATCCGTTCAGTAGTTTTTGCGTGAAAAGGGAACAAACATCCTGACAAACTTTCAGCTGTTTTTTTCTCACTACCCACAATGTTTTTCTTAACTTGCATGTAAATTGAATTTGTTTCTGTGTTTTTTTGAGATATTTTTTTTTTCTGTTTGTGTAGGTAGGTCCCTTACCTACCTACTTACCTAGCCATGCATGTTACTCTCACTGCATCTAAAATGCATCTTAGTACCTACTTGTTAAGTAGTATAAGAATATTGTGATTTCTCAGTAAGCGATTTATATTGTAAATCTTTTTGAGAAATAAATGATCTTAAACCGTAAACCGTTTCAGGTTAATAATATTAGTAGGAAGTAGGATAGGATGATAATTATTAGTTCAAGACTAATTATAGTCACTTTCCTTGGGATACCGCCTTTCATCAAGTCTGATTTAAGCCTGGTTAATGTCATCGGTCTATCGAGGTTCGTCTTACACTGCTTCTCCTGGTTCATTGGCCATCATCAACAGCATCAGCTTATAGAATTCCACAGCCATAGGCCCAAAGAGTGCCGCGCCGAGCGGTTTTGAGCAACCTCCAACCACCAACTTCCTGCAATCTTTAGGATATTATCCATCTATCGGTTGGGGGACTTCATATATTTCGTCATCAGGTTTGTGGTTGCTATTCGAGAACCTTTCTATCCCATCGGTTATTGATTCTGAGATCTATATGTTACATCCATTGCCGCTTCAACTTGCAAATTCTAAGAGCTAACAAATATTACCCATGTAACTAAATTTATATATTAAATATTACCCGTTGTTCGTGACATCACGATGGTCCTGTCTGAAAATCAGCGCTACACCTTTCTTAGATTCGGTGCAGCATAATGCTGAGATAGGGACCTTTTGACCCCACACAACACATATTTCTTTTTTTTCTTTTTTGTAGTATTTTAATGTAACCTTTCTGTGTTTGTGTTTATTTGATATGTAATTTGTCACCTGTTGTGTTGTGTTTGAGGTTAATAAATGTATTTTCTTTCTTTCTTTCTAAATTCATACGCTGATTACCCTCCCTCATATTATTGAACGGAAATTTTCACGTACCTACATGAATGCACCGAATATTTTTTGACTAATTCCGAGAGTCTTCATCAGAGAGAGTGATCTCTCCACATCATGTCTTGCACTCACCCTTGTCTACGAAGGCTCACTCGTCCTGAGTTCAACAAGTTTAAACTCTATCTGAGAGTCTTTAGACTCTCAGATAGAGTTGAAACTTGTGCCTTCGCCGATACTGCGGTACGTTAAAATACCCGTTATACAATCGAATTGATAGTTTTTGCAAAGGTTAGTTCTCGTTTTGGTTTTCGAGGGACACTACTTTGTAATCTTTACATTAGTATTATGTTGGTAAACATTTCCAAATTGGTGTAAACATAAACATTCCAGTATAAGTAAACCACACCACATAACCAGTTAATTTACTCAAGTGATTCTTACAATACGACCACTCTCTACGTAAGAATAAACAACTCTTACTGAATCGGTATGTTTGCCTGTAGCAATGAAATAAAAAACATTCCCAGTAGATTCGCCTCGATAACTCAATCCGCCGGTAGCGTTGTGATAGCGGCAGACGATATTTTTATCAGTTAAAATATAGCTAGACATTAAATATTACTATCGTAAGCAATGTTTGTATTCCTTTTTAAATTCTAGATACCTAGATTGTAGAGACGGTATCTGTAATAAGATCAATAAGGTGTGCAATTCTTAGAAGAAGCAATGGGTAGCTTGTGTTTATTGATGTTTTATGGGAGTAAAAATCTCTATAATCCACATACAGAGCAGAGCGGAGCGTAGCTAAGTAGGTAACTGCAAATGCCTGCTGTTCTTTGAGATTTAAATATATTGGCATACATACGAGCCAGAATCATGGGTTTGGAAAAAATATAAATGGCGGGTTCTTTAATTGCCAGTCTCAAAAGATCGATTTTCGAATTCCGTGCTCGTGTTTTGTTCCTAGTCTGCAAGCGCCACTACCGATAACTGAGTGACACAGAAAACCTGTTCCCTATTATACCTTCCTCTATTACGTGCTGCTTTCGCCCGGTTTTAGTATGATATAACCCCAATTGCGAAACTCTGAAGAGCAAGTGCTTCGCAATGCGGTTTAACTGCATTGCCATTTGTCTTAGAAATGGCGATTTGGTTTAGAATTAATGTCTGTTCTCTGTTTTTATTATTGGTAGGTTCCTATCTGCACTTTTTTATGTTATCATACCTACCTGATTATAATCCTAAGTTTATAGATCTAAAGACTTGTTCACCAATTGTTGTCAATAATTTATATTACCAATTAGGCTTCTGAATATAAATTGCGACTTAATTTCTTTTTCAATATTTGTAAAATAAAAAGTTTACTTACATACTTCTAACTAAGTTTGTATAAAATGAGTAATTGAATGTATTGAACTATTCTTCTTTAAGCTTATATAAGTACCTGGATAAGAAACTGTTACTTTTATATCAGAGCTATCTGCTACTGATATTGGGAGAGGACGGAAGATCAGCGCGCTACTTACCCTCACCAGGTCTGCGGCGCTGAGTCCTATCCCAATTTGTGGCTACTTATCTCATCAGCAGTCCAATCATCTTATTTGTATACTTAATTAATAAGTAGTTGCAAATAAATGATTTATCTATCTCTATCTATCTAATTATTTGATCTTCTGACAATAGATTGGGAGCGAGAATCTCCCGACTATAAAAAAAGTTTGTTAAAATGAATATTGTTAAAATGAGAGTTTACACCTATGTTCTCATAACCTAGAGTAGTAGAGCTCCTTGTGAAAGAGATCGTCCGGGGAAGGATACTATACATATTTCTACCGTCAAGCAGTAATGCTTCCATTACTGTGTTCCGGTTTGAAGAGTATGGATGCCGGTGAAATTACATGCACATGAGACTTTTCATCCGTTGTCTCAGGGTCGGTAACGCGCGAGTGATACTTATGATGTTGCAAGGTTACGGTAACCGCTTACCAACATGCTGCCGTATGCTTGTTTGCCACTTTAGTATTATAAGTAAACAATTAAAATAACTCTTCTTGTTGGGAAAGATTTTTTTATGGAGGCCTTGACGCAGTCTAGAAAGGCACCGATGGATCGAGGTTTCGGAAAGTCCGTGGATGGAGGTAGCCTAAGAACTTTCCAAGATCCTTCGTGGAGGTAGCCAAGATCCGAAGTTGCTCATCGTGTTGTGCGATCATGATAGGCTCCATCTAATGTAATTTTAATTTAAATTTTACATTTCTTTTGTATTTTATTTACTGTGTTTTTTATGATGTTTATGGATCTATATCTGAAATGAATGGTTAATAGTATTTTTTTTATCTCTTGTTTCTTAACTATATAATCTGTTGGGTAAAATTACCATCTCACTAGTAAATTGTTATGTTTGTACATAATACTTTCTAATATTAATAATGGGTTCGAATTCCGCTGCGGGACATACGTTTACATGGATTGCTGGTATTTGTTGCGGATCTGGGTGTTGTGCTAACATAACTAATCCTAGAGTGGTGTATATGACTATTGGGTGTTTATATTTTTTCTTCCTCACACAATGAACGAGCATATTGTTTTAAATTAAATTAAACTGAACTTGATTGAGGCCTATGACCAACAGTGGACTTTTACAAGAACCTCTATAGTGATCCCACGATTTTTTTAGCCCAGTTTCAGTCATGCTTTTTCTAAAATCTGAAAAACTTATCTGTTTCCTTTGCGGGCAGTTTGAATGTGGGGAGTGTACACATAAAAAATATCATTATTTTTTCATGTGAGCCCTAGCTCATATTTTACACGCTTGTGCATAAAATATGTTAAAAACCCATTATACTGTGTAAAATCGCATTCAGATTCCTTTAGTTCTCTGTACACTACGATAGGTACTCCCAGCTTTAAACCAGTTTCGAATCCACGACGGCATTTTGTATCATCACTATTATTTCTTGCCCCGAGGCATTCATTTATTGTTTCGTATGCAATTATCTTCAGGGCAATATTTTACATCCGTTTTTGGTTTCATTGAAGAAACTTGACCATGGCACAGTTACAAAAGCTTTCCTGGTTCATTTCTTTTAAGTTCTCGGGGAAGTAATTCGACCGTATGTTTTTATTATTAGCCGCTGCCTTATTTCCGATACGTCATTCCAAGGTCATGTGTACGAATCCCAGCAGTGCAACGACGTAAATATGTACCCACTCTAAAAAATATCAGGATGAAAGATGCCGTTAGAAAACAGAAATGCCCTAGAATAAAAAATCCAAAGACTTTCAACAATTGAGCTGGCAACATAAGTCCTGACCGAAATGGGCCAGAACTAGCAAATTCTAATGGATATGGGCCATTGCAACTTCAACTTGCTAATTCTGGTATGCTGTTATGAATTTGTTATGATTTTTCGCTATTTCTCACCCGTTCTATCGGGAGCACAATTTAGACAAGTTTAAGATATTCATTCTACCTACTTCGTGTATATTTAGAACATTTGAAATTGAAATAGCAAGGGCCAAATAAAACAGAAATCAAATTAAGAAGCCAAACAGCATTTTTAATTCTTCTTCAACCGGGGGATTCCCACATTATTAAATATATAGCATTGCAGCACTAGCCCACGGCTTCGCCCGCGTGGAACTTGGATAAAAAGTAGCCTATGCGTTATTCCGATACATAAGTTACATTACTGTAAAGTTTCATCAAAATACGTTTAGTGGTTTTTGCGTGAAAGAGTAACAAACATCCATCCTCACAAACTTTCGCGTTTATAATAGTAGTAGGATTTTTACAGACGCTGCAAAGTAGAGATCAATTGTAATGGGATTGTTACTCATCAATAACTATTATATAAAATAGGTAAGTATAATTTTGCACTTATCTGTTGTGTAACGTGTGTTAAAGTAGTATCAAATAATTTGCGCTCATTCTGTGCCTCTATCGACAGAGCAATCATTGGATATTACCCTAATCGTTTACAATCCATTCTACTAAGTAGTATTTTGTGTTTCACGTCTCTCTTCGGTTTTCCCGGTTTTCGATCCTCCTTCCAATCTTGAATAAATTGCAATAATCTAGTTCAGTTCTAGTCAATGACAGTTGTTGTGTTTAACTTTTTATTGTTTGTTGAACTTCGAACCTTGCTTACGCAGAATGTTTGTTTAGAAGAGTATAGTGGAACCAACCTGGATGCTTACGTACGTTATTATAGGTAAAAAAAGACATGTTTAAAAATCGAACTAGGAACTCGGTGTATGGAGGCCGCTTGACTTTTCAAGCAGTGGATGTTTTTCGGCTGATGATAATAAAAATTATAAGTTTAATAGCATAATACTTCATATTGTAAAAACGGGAATTTTCACGTACTGCACTATCGGTGAAGGCACCGACTAAGTTTCGACTCATTCCGAGAGTCTTCATCAGGGTGAGTGGTTGCGACTTTCTCCCTCCGCGTCGCGCCGTGCACTACGGCGACACCCGATAGTGCAGTACGTGAAAATTCCCGTTTTTACAATATGAATAGTCTAGTTCACGATAGTTTTTGGAATAAAAAAGCATAATACTTGTTCTGTTGTGTTGTGTCCAGTACAACACAACAGAATTAGTATTATGATTTACTCTGTGGCGATAGTGCGTTGCGTGCTGATTCAGTTGCGGTTCCGAGATTCTGGTTGCGTGTGCTGCGCATAATGATTTTGGTTTATTTATTAAGTTGATTACATCTAACGGATATATTACTAATTTAGCCAGTACTACCTATGTATTTGATGGGGGCTTCGAATTAGAATTAGAATTGTTTACAAATCTTATTCTACTCGTACGAATATTGTAAATGCGAATGTATGGATATTTTTTTGCATCTTCGCAAAGGCTGAACAGATTTCGATAAAATTTGGAACAGGTTCGAGACCCAGAATAACACAGGCTACTACCCTAGCCGTGATCAAGTAATGCAAGTCAATAAACAGGTTTTCATTGAAATCACGATTTGTCGCAGCCAAGCTTATAAAGCAGCATAAATTACAAAAGGCATCAATATTTTGGAATTGGCTCAATCCCAAATAATAAATGCCTACGTAACTTAGATTACGCCAACCGGGCCACGGAGGTATTTCAACCTTTATGAGACTCTCGGTTAGGTATTCCAATAAATCTCAAAAAATATATTTTCTTGTGAGAATAAAGTCCTCAACAGTTGTACTCACTCTCACGTACGAATACGCAAGGACGAATACAGAGATTTTGCAGACGTTTTAATCTATTCAGTTGCTCTTCTGCAGCACACATCTGGGTAGTTTAAAATAAAACGATTTTTCAACGTTTATTTTTATTATAGAATGATTCTTAGGTATTAGAATCATTTTATAATAAAAATCAATCCATGCTTAAGTATTAGTATGGAGGGCTCTCCGAGACGCCTCGCAAAAAGGCCGTGATAGGTGGTAGGCCCTCGGGAAAAATGGGAAATAGCAAAGCGTTAACCAGTGGTACTCATTTTTATTTTCATTATTGTTGTAAAACTTAATTTCTGAAATGTCATTATTATTATTATTACTTAGAGAGGAAGAAACGCAAGCGATAATACAAAATACATAGTTTTCTTTTCAAATTGTTTTGTCTCTTTTTTAATTTTACCGATAATTAATAGTATTTATTAGTGATTTTGGTACAAGTTGATGGTTACCTACATAATTTTAGAGTATTCGTTGTCATATTCTTAGGTAAGTTTCAAATTGAGCAATAATTTTGAAAAAAAATATGTACCTATATTATCTCTTGCGACTGTACCCTTTGCTGAGATGATTGAGTACGGTTATGTATTGTGATAAGTAGTAGATAAGTATCCTATTTATTTTCTCTTTAACGATGTACCTTAGAGGCCAGCTACAAAGTTACAAAACGTTTTCAATCATTTTTTGTTGTGAGTCTATTATCTTGAATAAGCTTGGGACTCATCAATCATTTTGTACAAAAATAAAAAGCATTTGTGTTCCCTTAGTTTTACATGAACAGTCGTATGACGGTTGAATAAGGTTCACTCTCTTTTTTAACTAGAGTTGACTTGTCCTTAAAGTGACCAATCTTTAAGGACGAGTCAAATATTTAATTTTCTTTAAAAAATTTGCAACTATTTCTATGAATTATGAGTATTATGTCAAAACAAATTAGCTCTTCTAGATTTGTTAATCTCTGGTACACTATCTACATACATTATTTTGGGAAGTAGACAAAATACGAGGAAGGCTAACACGTTTCTGAATGCTCTTGAACTTTAAAAATTCCCAGTATTTTTGTGAAGGGTTTCCAACTTAAAAGTATGTACTACGTAGGTCTACTTCTTTCCGCGAATAAAAGTTTCCATTGAAACATATTTTCACTGACTCAAATGAAAAAATTAAATGAACCTTGATGGCGCAAGCGAGTAGGAAGCTGCGTCGCAACAAATGCTGTTCCATTTCTCGCTGCAGACAAATGTTTGCAGATATTTAATCCTGCTCTAGACCTAGGTCTAGATAGCACCTACCTACACCCAAAACACCTAGGTGTTGTGGTACTCATAGTTCGTAATACCCACGACACAAGAAATCCTAGTGTAGAGTCAGGACTATGTAGTGTCTGTAGGGTGTAAAAAATCTAGAGATTACGAATTCTGGATATATAATGTTCTACAATAATACAATTTACTATAAGCATTATGTACCTATATCTTGAAAGTTGTAGTATTACAAAAAAATTATAACCCAGGCGGGGCTTTAAACATAAATCACCTGTAACATAAATCACTGTTGAGTAGTTAGATCAAAATCCGAGAGATAAGGCTTAATCGCGCGAGGTGTAATTTTAAATTTACGTTTTTTCTAAGTTGACGCTTATAGATGATCCGTGTGATTTCAAATAATTAAAACCTGTATACTTTGACTTTGTTTTAGACTCAATACGCCGTAACTTCACCTGCAAGAGTTGCATGTATTACCAGCCAGTTAAATGACAAAAAAAATATGACAATGACACCGATTTGGTCGCTAAGCGGGTTCAAATATAGAGTCCCTGTATTGCACGTCCATGTAATGCACAACCACAACCATGGAAAGTACACCCCTGGAAAGTACAGCAAGTATTACAAACCATTGGTTTCAAATACTTGGTTTGTAATACTGGGCGTACATTCCTGGGTGTGCATTCCCTACACGTGTTGACCTTGTACGGCCAGTTTTGTACAACCCTGGAATGTACAGCCATGGAATACGAACCAATTTCATGCTCTGTTTTCATGTGCGAGTGCTATCAAGGGGCAAGTGCTGTGTTGCCATAGTATTTTACGCTATTAGTAAATTAATGTAGATGTAGTAAGTAGATTAGTTATTTATGTCGGGTTTTTGCAGATGAACTAACCGGTTGGTTTTATTTATTTGAACCCAAGTTTGTTGGATAAAGTTCGGATAGCAATCCTCCTTTTCTGAGTGGTAATAAAAAAAAAACTAATAACCTAACCAATCCAAGACGGATTTGCTTAGGAAGGATTTCTCAGGCCAACATTAACTTATTGTTTACATTATTTATCAATGGCAACTCTTAGTTGAACATATTAAAACTTGCTCAGTGCAAACGAGGCTCGTTCTCGTCATGCGACTTATTCGCATAGACCAATGAGAGCTCACGGATATGACGAACTCGCGACCAATGAGCGTCGAGAATATTGGTTTGTAATCCGGGGTGTACATTCCAGGGGTATGCAATACCGTCATGTGTTTAGTTTGTACGGAGCGTATTGTACGACCATGGAAAGCACACCCAGATAATTCAAACCAAATGGTTTGTAATACTGGCTGTACTTTCCAGGGGTGTGCATTCCATGGTTGTGCTTTGCATGGACGTACAATACGGTCTCCCCAAATATAGTATCAATGGATCTATAAACTTGAAAATTCTTGTTGTCAAGTTGTTGGTCTAGTAGTTGGTATAAACGAAAACATCGTGAGAAAACAGGCATATCATAACAATGTGACTTATGCTTGTAAATTAATTAAATAAATTTACTTTATTACATTTTTCAGTCAAACTAGCTCGTTTATTTTTTATTGCACTAAAATTACGAATCTCATTGTGTAACAATGATTGCGGCTGCGCATTATACGAAGTTTGTATGGACTCCTGCGTCCACTTTCCTTAGCCATAGTGAAAGCAACTAATCACCACCAGCTATTACGCGGAGCATATCAATGTCTTTCGAACTGAGCTACGTTTGGTTCTTATTTACATTATATATTGTTTAGGTATTTAAATAGAATAAGGTACAAATCCAACGCATTGCGTAGTTCAAAGAACTCTTAGGCCAATCTCACAAGGTCAGAATGTCTTTCTCAATTATTCATATCCGGAATTTTATAATCTGTGAAAAGAGACAGACAATTTCAGAGACGTGTAAGGAGCTACTCCTTACACGTCTCTGAAATTTAAAAAAAACCCGTGGCAAACAGTTTTTTTTATGAAAAAACCATTTGCAAACCGATAGTTTGAATTCCGGGTTGTGTCTGCTCGCTCCTATAAAATGTTTGGCACATTTTTAATCTGTAGTTTGGGAAGAGGCGCGTGGTATGAAAATTTGAATTAAGATTAAAATTTTCAGTTTAAGATTTACAACGCACATCCAATTATTCTGTTAGATTGATCGGCAAAAGTCTGAATGTGTGTAGTTACATACAGCACTAACATGACTGTATGCATTTGGACGTTCTGAATTTGAAATATGGGTTCGCTGTCTTTCATCAACTTCCATAGACCTATTCTGAAAACTTAATTGGGCTAGCTCAAAAGGCAGGTCTGCTGGAAATCTCTTTGTAAATTTATTTTAAGAGACATGTTTTTACACGCAAAGAAGGTCACCTATTGCACATGCGTTTTATGTAAGTTTGTATTCTCTGCGTGTACAAAAATGTACTCGAATAACGTGTTCTGAACCTTTTTACATATAAACAGGCAAGACATGAATGCTTTTAAACTATCTCGGAATAAACATAGGGATAACTTCCATTTGACAATACTTATTAAGACTGCGGCCCTAACTGGAAGAGAGTAGCCCGAGACGGGTCTTAATGGAGAATGCTGAAGGAGGCCTTTACTAAGAGAAACAATGAACTGAGTGATATACTTCGACATGATACAAATAGAAACCATACATAAAAAGAAGAAATAAGAAATAAGTTAAATAAGATTACAAATAGGTAATCTTATTTAACAAGTTGTTGAATAGCAGAGCATGTTATTCAATATGTACCTATTTATATTAATTTATTTACCTAGTGTAAGAAGTACCGTCTTGTTTTAAAATTATTTATATAGGGTTACTATTAGCGGCAGCTTAATTGGTGTAAGAATCATTAGTTTTTACCATTTATCTTGATATTGTAAACCGTTTGTGCCTTAATAAAAAAAATAAAAAAAAAAAACTTTTCAAAATAACAATAATTTTTATTTGATTTTATTATTATTATTATAAAAAAAACTTGTTGGGGCACTCTGTATGAATATAAATATTAATTTTGTTCTACTGATAGCAGGTAATTCGTATGAAGAAATTATCATAATGTGTTTCAAATTTGAAAATTTTCAAAATTTCTCATACGAATATAGGTGATAAATTACTCACGAGAAATACCTAATGATTAGATGCATGCCCATTATTGTTCAATGAAACATGAAGTTTAATGTTGGCTAAAACGAATTTATGAAGGATTGAACGCATAAAAGGATTACCTATGTCGTTTTTGGGTTGAAAATAGCTCGAATTTTCATATTGGCACTATCAAAACACTGACATCAAACATTCAGGGCCTTACTTTAAAAGAATATTAATCAGTTGAATAACAAACTCTGTTTTGGCTCTTTTAGTTTTCGCGAGTATTAGACATTATGAATTTAACACTTTTAAATGGAGTAATCGCGTTGTCTATTAATAATTTAAGAGTCCCGTCCGTCCCCCTTTAAACAATTCCCGTTACAGACATTGATTTTGTGATTTTGTATCCCAAAGTCGTCGTCGTCCCCAACTTTGAATTTTATTTGGCCATGATAGAGGTCTCCAAGTCAGACTCCTCGAGGCTCCTGTTGACACATATTGTAAAAGGAACCATAAAACTTCAATTAATTTGCGTTTAAATAGACACAGGTAAGGTATGTCACAGACAGACGGCATATTATTGACCCCGTTAGCACCGGTACTTACCATTTATTGTTGTTTTTGGAGTTCCATACCCAAACCTATTGTCAAATTAATAGAATAAAATATAGTTTATTTTGCAACAACACGCACGATACATAATAATAAAGTAAAAGGAGAACCCCGTTATTCGTAATTACTCCCTAACTTTATCGCCTAGCTATAAGTTCTCAGCCTCTTTCTTTTGTTTAACGTTAGAAAGGGACAGGAGTTATAGAGCCGTTAAAGTAAGGGAGTGATTTTGGTAATCTCCTTAAAACGCACTACTCCTCTAAGAAAGGTTAGCTGGAAGAAAATGCTAAGGTTAGCTGGAAGGAAATGCTAAAGAACTAATTTTGCCTATACACTTATATCTTGTGCAATGAAGCAAAAGCATTTTCTATATAACTATCTATGAATAAGAGGGTTAATCCTAAACGATATTATACGACCTGGGGGGTCGATTCCCGCCACCGGACAAGTTTTTGTTAAATATTATTTGCAAATATTTGTTTCGAGTCTGGGTATTTTTTATGTATAATGTATATAATTAGTATATCAGCCTATAACACAAACTCTGCTTTCTTTGAGGCTAGATGATGTTCTGTTAAAATGGCCAGCATTATTTATTATTTATGTATTATACAAGTAATTGCATAAAAAATCCCAACTCAGCATAACACGTGATTATTTTAAGTTCATTGACATGTATAAAGAAATGATTACCACTATCAGGCTTCGTCGCGCGTCACTTCCGACCAGAAACCAGCGACCGTGACCAGGCAAAGAGAGTAAAAATGTGAGGCACCGTCACGAATCACTTTCGCTATTATTGCAACCGAACTACAAACCCAATTCGCACTTAACACCAGCGAAATAAAGCGTATAATCCTTCTAGATGATGAGCGCGGATATATTTTCATGCCTGAGAAATCCGCGATGGAAAGGACTTTTTGTCGAACAGGAACGACATTTTATGAGCTTTGGTACTTAGGATTCCATGCCTGGATTTCGGTCCCGCCTGTACGGTAGCGCCGACACCAATTTATAGGCCACTAAGACAGACGAACTAAGAAATCTATATTTTGAGATCATAAGACTTTGGTGACTTCGGGCAAGCAGTCGACTAAGAGACAAGAGGTGCGGTTTCGACTCTCGCTGCGGGACAAATATTGGCATGTTCTGCAGATATTTGTTACGTGTCTGGGTGTTATGGTATCATGGTACCCATAGTTCCTGATACTCATGATACAGGGAATACTAGAGTGGGATCAGGTCTATGTATATTAATGTTGGGCGTTTGTTTTTATTTATTATTCATAAAGTACGAGTTATATAATAATGGTGTAATTGTCTGTTGATCATATTTAAATCATACTACTATTATATACGCGAAAGTTTGTTAGGATGGATGTTTGTTACTCTTTCACGCAAAAACTACTGAACGGATTTTGATGAAACTTTACAGTAATATAGCTTACTAGCTTCCTCCCACGGCTTCGCCCGCGTAGTACCCAGATAAAAAATAGCCTATGTGTTATTCTGATGTGTGTATATTACTGTAAAGTTTCATCAACATCCATTCTGTAGTTTATGCGTAAAAGAGTAACAAACATCCATCCTAACAAACTTTCGCGTATATAATAGTAGTAGGATACATCAGGATAACACATAGGTAACTTTTTATCCACGCGGTTTCACGCGGGCGAAGCCTCGCTCGGGCTCGTTATTAATAACAGCTTAATGTCAGTATTGAGGCGTAATAAAATGGCATATAATTTTACGTAAACACCATTTAAGTTGCCTGGCTTTTTCGATTGTTTCTCGCTAAAATGGTGACCAGGTAACATTTAAAAAGGTTAACATTTCGTCTGGCATACAAAACAAGCCAAGTGGACCTACTAGAATGGACAATAAGGAATGAGTATATCAGGGGAAGTTTTCAAAATAGCACCCGTGACGGAAAAGTTGAGGAGTACTAGGTTAGCATGGTATGGGCATGTCATGAGGAGGGAAGAATGTCATATTACGAGAAGAGTGTTAAATATTAATGTGGATGGAAATAAAAACAGAAGTAGGGCAAAGAAAAGATGGATGGATTGTCTGAAGGATGACATGGTTAAGAAAGAAGTGAGTACTGAGATGACGGCTGATCGAGGAGAGTGGAAGAAGAAAACATATTCTAACGCTCCACGTAATGTGGAATAAGGACAAAAAGATGATGATCAAACAAGACAAGCCAAACAAAGTCACAAACTTCGATAAGATTTCAACAAGAAGTCGCCGACGACATCTGTGTCGCAGTGAACGAAGGCCCGCCTGAGACGCAGAAGGTGTGGGCACGATTCCCGCTGCGGACAAAATTATATATGATCTGCAAATATCTGTCTATTATATAGATCGTATAAATAGATACATCTATATACATCGTAGATCGGGTTTATGAAAAGTGGCATAAAAGAACATATTTTTTTTTCGTTATTTTCACGTTCACGGTCCATCGCGATCTAAACATTGGTCGCGTATAAGTTTTTCGGAGTAGTTTTATTACACTCTGTATAGAAAAATATTGAAGATATTAAAGAATAGGCAGACACCTACTTAGGTACAACTCTACCATATAACTCTGACGTAGTATTTCCTTATATCTTCCGCAAACATTCGGGCCTAATCGTCTTCTATCGTCCATAATAGCTAAGCACCCATTGTGACGTTAAATAGAGCCAATAATGAGCCATAAAACAACAACAATACCCGTAGGAAGTTATACTTTTGTTTATCACATTACTCAAGGGTATATAAAATAGTCCTACGTCAGGACTATTTTGGAGCCTTATAGCTCTAATGAACTATTTCATATATAACATTAGACATAATAATATTATACTTATAACAAAAAAAAAACTCTATATCTATATTTATTAATTTTTGGGGTTCAGTATCCGAAGGGTCCCAAACGGGACTATAGAGGTATAATTAAGCTATTTATGTAGGTCTGTCACAGGGTATGTGGGCAGTTAAAAGGTTCTTAGAATACGTTCACATGTAACTACGGTCTTTAATATGTCAGTTTAAAATCGCTGTAGGGGTTTTCCAAAAAAAGTTGGAAAATTTTAACAAAGTATTTTTTTATTTACCGAAGTATTTTCAGTTCGTTACATTTTGTGGTGGTAGAGAACCGTTTGCGTAAATTCGACTCACATGGCCGTTTTTCAATTCAAAATAATGTCCTGTAACTGCTTTATGTTAATACTGTAATGTTATCTATAAATTTGTGGAATCTTCAAACAAATTACATCAAGGCGGTAAACTATTCAAAGACCTTGGCCGTAAATCGTGCAAAAAACTCACCATTTTGAAAAACAATCACCGCCCACGATGCACAGTAAACTTTACTTTTGATCAGATCCGACAGTCTTTCACTTGTTTCGCACAGCACTGTCTTGTAAATGCACCAAATGTCTCACTCGCTGTCAGTCTGCAAAAATAAAAAATATCATCGTAAGTTAGTGAAAGTGACTGGCTGAATGCAATGCCTGCCTTTGCCTTGCTCAGATGATTTCGATAGAAGACTTTTTTAGATTTTGACGGAACCCAAGTTGTATCTCTTGATAGCTTCTGCCACGGCTTTGATGAGGGATCCCAATAAACAGGGATAGGCATATCAATAATAATAATATAATGATACTCGGTAATAATAATGAGTAGTGGTGGAATTTTGTCCACCTCTAGAGCGAGAATATAAAGTTTATATGGAGAAAACTTCAGATTCCTTATTAACTTACTAGTGCGGCTTCGCCCGCGTGGTATATTAATAAAAGTAGTAACTATGTGTACCAACTTTGAACCAAGGATTACAATTTATACAAAGTTTAGAACTCAATTGCACACCCCCAAAGGGTAGTTTTGAAAAAAAAAAAAAAACATGTTTCATTATTTACTTTAAAATATTATTTGTACAGAGTTTTGAGCGAATCAAACAATTATTTTTTTTCATAGAAACTTTACCGCCCTATTTAACCCTCTTAGGGGTCAATTTTCAAAAATTAGATTAGCCTATGTATTAATCCTAAACTATCTACATTCCAAATTTCATCAAAATCGGTTTAGTAATTACGGAGATACGTGGTAACAAACATTCACACACACACACAGACTTTCGCATTTATTATATTAGTAGGATAAATTCAGTGAACCTTCTCTTACTATCAATAATTGTTTAAAAGCCAGGATTTGTGAATACATCACAGTCAAAAATTAATTGAAACATTTTACGGCATTTTGTGTCAAGATCTTAAAAGCCTCGTCCCTTTTACGTAACCTCTTCAAAGTGCTGGATGCATAAATAAAATGCAACATATTTTGTTTAAAGCCTTTTTAACACGGCCAAGGACAAGGATCGTTTTCAATATGTAATGTAATGCGTATTTTCGATAATATAATTAACCCCGAAATTTAAATGACCATATCGATTTCGGTAGTTAAATATAGTAAAGATAAAATAATTTATTTCAAATTGGAAAGGTACAAATTAAGTAGGTACCTACTTGCCTAGTTTGTTGGTTCTTGTAAGAAAAGGATAATGTCATAAAAACTCAAAGCACGAAAATATTCAAGGTAGGTAAGTAGATATAGTACCCTTACGTAAAAAATCATAAAATAATGGAGGCCACACACGTTACGAAAAATTGCTACAATTTAACGATACCGTTCGTACTGCACCGATAAATCGTAACGTGTGTACGTTATATCGGTAGGTGACTATTTTATATCAGTAGGTAGGTAGATAGATAGATAAATAGAAAATAGACAATACTTTATTGCACACCATATAACACATCAGTTTAACTAAGTACTACAAACTTTTTAGAATATTATTACGACTATACCACGTACTTTACTATTCTCCTGCTGACGTTTCGTTGACCGTTTAGAGGTGCATCCTCATGAGCATCGTCAGCGATCAGGCTCGACGGGCGTGAGACGGGAACTCGCCGTCTCGTCAGCAGGAGAATAGTAAAGTACGTGGTATAGTCGTAATAATATTCTAAAATTATACCAAACCACGATAATTTTAATTCTATGACTACAAACTTTTACAATTTTGTACATTGGGCGGTGTTATGGCTAAGATAAAAAAAATAAGCTGTTTGCATCTTTATAAAATTCAATAAGCACTGTGATTATATTGAAAGAATTGAATATATAGAAACATATTATTGCAGGCGACTGTACTATTACTAGTATCTACTGATAAAAAGCGAAGCTGTTTACATCTTTATAAATTCAATACTGTGACATTATACTAAAAGGCATGGAATGTATAGATACATATTACTGTAGGCAACAGTACTATTAAAAGGGTACGGTCTATAGTAGTGATATTTCGTAGCGTGTGTGCGCAACAGTTGGTTCAAAACTTGAAAACATGGCCTCGAATTTCCATTGTCTCTACAATCTTACCTAACGAGTCGTAAAAATGTCACACGTATTCATAAATCACTGTGGAGAGGTACCTACCTAAAAAAATCTTTTACTAAGTGGTTCATGGGGAATTTTATCAAAATCACCACATTTTGATTGCGATAATATGACCAGATGTTTAGATGATTGTAATAGGTAATCCAGAACATGAGTAGGTTCTTACCTGCGTTGTTCCGCAAGATCTTCCTATGGCACTCATTTTCATTTCATTTATTACCACAACATAACACAACATAACAGGCTAGTCAAAAAGTTTACATATATATTTTATATTAATATCTTGAAATTAAATAATATAGATACTTACATAAATAAAACTAGTTACATTAAATGTGGTGAACTGATGAAGCAATATGCACCCTAAAAATTAGAAAATGGGCATGACATTGAAACTCAAATCTATCTACTACTATAGAATCGAACAACTCATTTACTTTATTAATTTATTTTTGGCATTGGGGAAAGGCCTACCCTAAAAGCCGGAAGGCCTCTGCCCAGAAATGTATTATGTATTTACAAAAAATAAGTACTTAAGTAGTATATCAATCATGTAGTTCCCATAATACAAGCTCTGCTTAGTTTGAAACTAGATGATGCTGTGTGAAAAATGTCTAGCATTATAGTTGCCTATTCTGGACCTAAAATATAGGCATATAAACTACCTACAGGTAGGTTTGTAAGACCGTATTTTTAGACTAGACTCAAATAGAGTTCAAACAGGTTTCTAAATCAATAAATCAGTTTTACGTTTTAAGCTAAATATCTTCGGGTCGGCTCACATTAATATTATGAAAGACTACGACTAATTCATAATGTTGCACAGATAATAATTATATATTATTTTGCAACAAAGTGACGTATTGATCTGACGTGCCGCACTAAATCCTATCGTCATACCACAGATTTTTTTTTTGCTTCATATTAGTTGTATTACTATTATGTTACTAGGTCCTTTTCAGGGCCACAATACCACAACCTGGTCAGATCACTAACCTTCCAAAGCGTGACCAAGAACGAACCAATAACAAGATGAATGAAATAATGTAGTTAACTTATTACACACAACCACACTAACTTATTACCACATTATAAACCAAGATGTTATAAGGTACTTTTGTGAAAGATAAACGTATTTTTCGCTGAAAACGCGAGAATGAGGGTAGATCGATATCGATTCGTCTTTCAATAACATGTAGGCAAAAACTTCAGTTAATCTCGTGATCATGGCGCGTGTAACTGTGCCGAAATATTGGGATACAACTCCCAAATCATTTTAAACTTTTTTAAATAAGTATGCCAAGAAAGCGGGTAGATCGATATCGATTCGACTTTCAATAAAATGTAGGTAACAACTTCAGTTAATCTCGTGATCATGGCACTTGCAACTGTGCCGAAATATTGGGAAACAACTACCAAATCATTTTTTTTTTATAAATATGCCAGTAAAGCGGGTAGATCGATATCGATTCGTCTTTCAATAACATGTAGGCAACAACTTCAGTTAATCTCGTGATCATGGCGCATGCAACTGTGCCGAAATATTGGGAAACAACTCCCAAATCATTTTAACATACTTTTTTAATAGGTATGTAAAAATTTTAATCGCAAACTTTTTTGATGTACCTATGTACTTATCAAAAATGTTGCCTTTTTTCCCCATGCTGGTCATCCTCACATACATATTCAGTAGGTATTAGATCTCTGAGGAGTAATCAGTGGTACGTCCAAACATTACATTTGGCACTTATGCCCGCGTTTTGCAAGTAGCGTGTGTGTATATCCTTATTTTAATCAGCGGCGCCAATGCTCTTACATATTATAATAGGCCTCACGTAACAGAGTCATATACTCTTCCTGCTTGTAGATAGTCTAATTTTCACACTGCTATTACGCGAAACTAATTCCAAGTTATTGATGCATGTATTTTATTGTTAGGTAAGATATTGATGGGCGGAGAATGATTCTATGGCTTATTCTAAATCTATAATTCTATACTAATATTAAAGCGCGAGAGTTTATTTTTTGTTTAAACGCGCTAATCTCTGGAACAATCAGTCGGATTCGAAAAAATCTTTTTGCATTTGATAGCCTGATTCTTGAGGAAGGTTATTATAGGCTATTTAATATCACTCTGTGACCGTTAGGAGCTGAGCAAAGGAAGTCATGAGCGCGGACGGGCGATGCGACGCGGCGGACTGGGGGAAGAACACAGCTAGTAAATAAATAATAAGTAGGTAATGCAGAACATTTTCACACATTATCATTTAGCCCCAAACTAAGAAGAGCTTGTGTTATGAGAACTATATGATTGATATATATATATATATATATATATATATATATATATATATACTTATACTTATATTCTAAGCCAGTCTTTTGGAAACACGAGATATTTACACGATTTTTATGTTTTATTTATTCATATTGTAATAACGGGAATTTTCACGTACTGCACTAGCAGTGCAGTGCTGTCGCGACCACTCACCCTGATGAAGACTCTCGGAATGAGTAGAAACTTAGTCGGTGCCTTCACCGATAGTGCAGTACGTGAAAATTCCCGTTTTTACAATATGAATAGTCAAGTTCACGATAGTTTTATTTATTGTTTCTGAATATTACTAAATTTATTAAAGTAGGTCTTTATCGCGGCATGCAGTTTTGTATATTAAATATATTAATTACAGACTAGCCTCAACCCACGGCTTCGCCGCGTGGTTCCAGGATAAAAACGTTAAACGTTATTTTAACGTTTGATGTTAGATACCTGTTCCGAATTTTATCCAAATCAGTCTAATAGTCGTTACGAAGCTACAAACACCCAAATTTTCGTATACAATATTAGTAGGATACATCTCATAACTACTGAATTAACGATATAAAAGACACAAGTAAACTTACACTTTTCTTGAAAAAAATACAATGTTTTATTAATCTATTATATTGACTGTGTACCTTTTCAGTACCTACCTTGGTCGTGGGTTGACTCATATTAAAAGTATATACAAAAAAAAAACATCCAAATTATACACCTACATAGTCCTAAACTAGGATTCCTTCTATCGTGAGTATCAGGAATTACGAGTACCAGAACACCCAAACTTGATACAAGTATAATTACGCTGAATATACAAATATTTGTCGCCCGCCGCGCCATAAAAAACACTCATAATTATGCTCGTGATACATAATTTGGTTATTTTAATTCTAAAATTTCTTTATTTTGGTGAATAGACAACAGTCTGGTTTGTATGGTAAGAATTAATTACGAGTCTTCACAATTTTTTTCGAAATATCTTTTACTGTTTACTGACCTACTCGTACTTCCTACCTTGCTGCATATTCCGAGCACACTGTTAATGTTGTAACGTGAAATTCTCGAGGTAAAATAAAATGCAATGCTCATCGTCCAAATCCGTGTTAATATTATTTTTATACTCTTATAGTTACAGTTAGATGAATACGTAACACCGCAGTGTGTTAGTGTGTCACGCCTGTGTGAATGGTCATTCACAACTTTTACCGGCATAGATCGATTGAGATACTATTCCTTAAGAGGAAATGCAGCCGGTATTCCATACAAACTCCCTTATAACTCCCTCTACTCCCTGGATTATGTCACTAGAGCAATTATTTTTAACATGGTAGGTATAGGTAACGGCATATGACATGCCTCTACGTTTGGTAGTGTCAATAGGGATTTTTGAGTAATGAGTTCACTAGGATCAATTAGAAACGGCAACTTACTAAGGGCCTTACTTATAAAAAATATTAAACAGTTTATTAACTAAACACTGTTTTGTCAGCCTTTGATATGTGTCATTTCAAATGAAAAAAAAAGAAAAAAAAACCTGTAAACAACTGTTTCAATCTTTTTAAAAAAAGTGTAAAAATTTGGTACTTGCTTAACATAAAAAAAAAACAAAACTTATAGAGAGATTGAGTACTTTGTCGCGATTTTGTTTATGAATATAAATGGTAAGGTTTAGGAGCAGGGAACAGCCGAATGCAAACCCTCGATTTTGTTGATATTATTTGGGTGCTATTGATCAAAGGTGAAAGGTCTATTTTACTAAAACGTATTTTTATATTTTATCGTCGCCGTCCTTTCCAGTTAATTATTTGGCCAAGCCATAAAATGCAAAACGACTTTTATTTTAATGCAGTCTCAAGGCCGAGTGGTCATATTTGCCATAGAACTGAGCTAATAAACATGTTATTAATAATACTAAAATAGACTAAATGTCTTTCTTTCTAAATCTCAACTGGTAAAGTTAGACAATCCGCCTGTTTCGTCTATCTTATTAGCTAGCTTATCCAGTCAACATAAAATGTTTTCACAGTTTCACACTTCGTTTTTCTGAGGTCTGGGCGTTGTGAAATCATTGCTAACCTGCATTATACAGATAGTCGTATTGCATTGCTAAACTGCGTTAGACCAACGACAAAATTTAATCATTTATAAGACACTTAATTTTTTAAAACCTACTTCAAATAACGGGAGATAGATAAAAAGTCAATAGGTATTAAATTTTGTCACCCATTTTTTCACCCTTTAGAATGGGATTTTTTCATTAAAATTTTATGGTTTGTCCCATAAAATAAAATATACTTACCCATTAAAAAAAATATCATTAAAATTGGCGAAGATATCGCGTACCTGCTTAGAAACATGTTACACACGAATTGAGTACGTCCAACTTTTTTTGAAGTCGATTAATAAACACGCTCAGACTAACCCCCCATTAAAATAAATTCGTTAAAATCTTAAAGTTGCTAAAATTCGTTTGTTCGTTATTAAAGTAAGTAAGTACCTATGTAGGTATTAATTTTCGAGCAATGCCATTTTTCCAAGTCGCGTGACATTTTGAAATCTACTTCCTTAGGTTCCTTAACCGGCCCTTAAGAATGTCATGTTGTAAGCAGATACCTAATTGAATGTTACGAAAAGCTAACCACGAGACATCGACGCCTCGGAATTTAATGAACGATATGAAACTTTCGACCCTAACACCAAAGACCTAAGATTTAAACGGTAGGTGGAACTCAAATCATGAGTCGAGAGGCCTAATGAGAAACGGAAGTATTTCCAAACTTTAGACCCTAACACGAAGGACCTAAGATTTTTAGGGAAAGTGGAAATTAAAGAATGAGTCAGGAGGACTAATGAAATGGAAGTATTGCCAAATTCCATTTTTAATGACAGTGGTCACTGTGATCAGTGAATTGAGTGAACTTAAAAAATTAAGTTTTTCTTTGAAATAAATAACGAATGAAAAACTTTTTACTTTACATGCTCATCTACTGATAATGTAATCTGTAGATGACGCTGTGGGTCATACATTTACGTAACATTGTTTTCTTTAGTATGTAGGTACTTTATAATGAATATGTAACTGTTTGTCGTTCCTAAAACAATAAAAAAAGTAATAAGTTAATTGAGAACATATATTGTTATAAAAATAAAAAATAAACAAGAAAACAAAAGAATACTTTTTTTTAAATAGAATATAATGCATTAAAACGAAATTGAATTGCAATTGGAATTTCATGTCAAGCCACAGATATTTTAGTTCAAATTGACAAGTTCAAATTTAGTTCAGTTTGACAAAACGGCAATTTCCTAGGTCAAGACCTAAAATTTGAGAGGAAAGTTTCTCAATTTTCGTAGCAGTTCGTAGCACGAAATGGCTCGTTGAAGTCTTTTGTATGAGCGACCCGATCTTAAGAACATGTTATTTTCATTGCTGAGTTTTGTCATCTAGTCATAATCTATAGTGATCCTTAATAAATCCTAATCCTATAACTAGTAGTGCTAGGATCAATATTACCTAATTATTTGGACAGCGCATCTTTGCCGGTATAACGATAAATTACTTACAATACTGCACCGGCTTTCACAGGAAACAATAACATTTACAAATCAACGTAAGAAAATTATATTAATTTGAGTCATTATATTGACAAAGGATCTGAATAAAGTTTTTCATAAGATTATATACCTAGGTACCACCTTGGAGGCCTTGCTAAGAGGCACTGAGACACATGATCTAACATGAAAGACACATAGGTACATTCATAAAAATCTTAGTATGATTTCGACAGTATTTATGGATAAAAGACTAGGTAGAGTCGCTTTTAAGCAACTTTAATGTCAGTTTGATCAAAACAGCTGATGCAATCACAATTCTGCAATAATGTGATGCAGAGAAATCGGCTAGCCAACTTTTAATATTGTACAATTATCGATATAAATCGTTGAATAGTGTTCGAAAAAAAAATATAATTGATTGACATTATATCTCTAAATTATTCATTTTAAACATTCGACTTTTAAAACAAAAATAAACTGTTTTTGATAACAAAATCTAATCAACTTTGGGACCACACGATGCTTGGAATGATTTTAGCTCTATAATGAAAATAACTGATCATTTTTCTATTAAAATATATAGAATTTGAGTTTTATCGAAAAAGGTGTATTTTTCTTACTTGTCAGTCAGCACGGATGTCGTAAGCGCCACGGTTTTGTAATGCTACTTCTCGATATGCTAATCTGGGTCTAGGAATCACCTTAAATGGGACGTTATCAATCGATTCGCAGCGAAAGTGATTCTGTGATCACCTTGATCACCAATCCTGGTAAGTACAGGATATATGCGTTCAGTTTCAGGAGTAGTCTTTTTACACCCCGTATTTCTTAACGGACGTGGCGTAGTTTGCCTGTAGTTCAACTAAGGTTTAGATGGGTGACTGCTGGCATTCACTGAGCGCCTTACCCACTAGACACATAATCCTACTACTATTATAAACGCAAAAGTTTGTGAGGATGGATGTTTGTTACTCTTTCACGCAAAAACTACTTAAGGGATTTTGATGAGACTTTACAGTAATATAGCTTATACATCAGAATAACACATAGGCTACTTTTTATCCAGGTATCACGCGGGCGAAGCCGTGGTCAGAGCCGTGGCTAGGCCAAAATTCTTCATAATTCTTTGTTTTTTGTTAACAGTCTCTTATTTCTACCAAAAAGGATACTGTTTGTTATGTACCAAAAAGGATACTTTACTAAAGGATGTGGATAATATTAGCACCTTAGTAGGCCTTCGTAGTTACTAGTAGGCCTTAGTAGGTAGGTAAACCTAGGTAGGCCTATAATTAAAGTTAACTTATAATGTCAACGATCACGCAAAAGCACTACGTGAGAATAGATAATCAGTTGGGACCACCCGTACACACAATGTTGTATTGTTATATGTATGTAGTTTTATGTGAGGCTAGCCTCTGCCCACGGCTTCCCGTTTGGTACCTGGATAAAAAGTATATCAGTCATATAGTTCCCATAACACAAGCTCTGCTATCTTTGGGGCTAGATGATGCTGTATGAAAATGTCTAGCATTATAATTATTATAAATAGTAGCCTATGTGTTATTTAAGGTCACGAACCATACCTATTACAAATTTCATCCAAATCGTCTCAGCCGTTACCAATATACATCTATCCAAAGTTTCGCATTCATATTATAAATGAATGCGATAATTTTTTTTACTATTAGCTGGATAGGATAGCTTAAAATTTCTCACCAATAGTACTTTAGGTAGGTTTTATTAATGAATCAGTTTCTTGTGATTTTTCTATCTTAACTAGTAAATAGGTAACCTAGTGATGGTCACAGAAGAGTAAAGGATAGTGTATGTAGATAGATTATTTCTAAAATACTAATAAAAGTACTAACTAGTATATTAGTTAGTTAACAAAACTAATATACTAACATGAAATATTATCTACTAACTAGTAGTCAGTGTCGACTTTTCTCACATATTAAAGTTAACTTAGAAGTTCCTTCATGAGCAATGCTAATGCATACATTGTATGTCGAATGCTGTCGAATGGACAGCAGACTATATTATTTGAAAAGATGTACCTAACTTAGTTGCCCAAATGCTTTAGTACAAAAACTACGGCAAAATGATAGTAAAAAAATGTGATAACCAAAAATGTTCAAGTCTCGTTAACTCTAGTACCTACTTATCCGCATAAAATGGAGGCTTTCTCTATGAGTACCTACTTAAGTATTTTTTTGTCAATTTGCTACTTTCAAGACCACATTGTTATGATGCATGACCGTTACATAAGTGTTAGATAATAACATTAATCGAGATTCTTATGATTGTAACGAAAGTATAAAATTTATATAAAAGATGAAAAATCGCGGATTTGAGTCTGTAGTTAGGTTAGGTGTAAAACGATGCCCATCATCATTAAGTAATTCATACTGCAGAAATATGAATTAATGAGTAATTATAGGTACATATGTACCTACCTAATTATTATCTTTGACAGGTCTCAATAAGGCTCGCTAAAAACAAAACCTGAAACCATTTGTAGGTAACGGTGAACCTATAGCTATTTATAATCATTTATAAAATATTTGGTGGTTTTTAATGTTGAGAATTACGAAACGCCGATTTTTTTACGGGGTTGAATGTTCTTTGCGTTATTTTTTTAGGACCTCTCGAAATTTCTGTTCATTTTTCCGAATGTACTTGTATTCTGCTATACCCATAACTTATAATGTTTCCTGCATTAACCTTTAATGCAGGAAACTAAACATTTTCACCTGAAACCTGAACCTGAAAAGTACGCACCTAATTATCTGGTCAGCACCTACCCTACCTACTAGTACCTACAATTCTAATATTTATATTTTCATATTTGCTAACTAACTTGGTAGGTATACCATATTAGTCAGCTAAAAAAATATTTAAATTTTTTGATCGTAAGTAAGAAGTAAAAAAATATAATCCATAAAATGCCTGTTCCTATATTTTCTTTAAACTTTAATAGTACCTATAACATTTTGGGCCGCTATCTTCTAATATTATTTTCGCTTTTTTCTATCTTCTAATATTATTTGTAATAAAATTAATCGGCCCACTTACCAGTTTTAATTTGCCACAAAAATCCATTCAGAATAAAATAAAACAAAACTGATCGAAATTTAAAATCGATGATCGATTGCGCGTGCGACGTACGCGCGTTACCGCACCAGACTTGCCCTACCACACGTCTTTCCTACCACTCCGTGACTATGATGTAATATAATAGCTCTTATTGTGATAGTGATAAGATCTAAATGTCAGCATTTCTTCATCGTAAAACCAATGTTGTTGTTTGGAAGCCAGCACGTTACCAATAAAGCAACTTAAATTCGTAGTAATTTCTTAAGGTGTTGTTTACGGCGCTATTACAGCGGAAGGCAGGTTATTTCGCTTTTATCGTTCATTCGTCTATCGTTAGTTATCGTTCACAAATTATGTAGCTCATTTTCGCGGCGATTGGCTTGCAATCTGTCACGTGGAATGCGAGCTACTAGCAAAACGCAGGCACGTGCCTAATATAAAGTGTGGATATACTTCTGAACGTGGACACGTACCTACGTGAAACGGCCGCGGCCGCGGAAGTGGGGGGCAGAGTGGGCCAAGCCTCCCTAAAATCACATAGGTACCCGCCTAGCAAGCCAGAGCTGGAGATTGATCCCCCCCCCCCCCCCCCCCCCTCCCCATCACCGAATACTTCCGCGGTCTCTGCTTCCTACTACCTCCTACTGGATGTGCTCAAAGATCATGCATCTGAGGATGACCATTATGAGGAATACAGTCGATACCTACTTACAGGTTTCGTTACTTTACAAACATAGGTCGTCTTTGTCAGATAGGCTTTATGGTAAGAATTCTATAACAAACATTTTTTCAGCAGTAGCAATCAAACCCACCCTAGTGTTTCAGTCCGCATCTACATTTTGTTACTGTCGTATTCATTTTCATTAAATTTTCAAATTCAAAAATTCTAGTTCAAAAGTATTTGTTACTGCAAAACAAATTAAAGTAGTTATGGGCTTCGGAAATAGGAAAAGAGGTATGTTTAAGACTCTATGCATTTCCAAATTGTACACAAATTGCACGCGCTTCTTCAGTAAAAGATACCATCGTGCTATCACCAAAAGAGCGGTGCAAGTCAAATTTGGAAATGCATCGAGTTTTTTTAAACACTAGTCTTGTCCCATTTCCGAAGATTACCGAAGCGACTGAGCACTGTATCACATGTATCAGATTTAACATAAATTAGAACGCATTAGCATATTATATGGATACACTGTTATGTCAAGGAGTACCTACGCTTATAAAACAAATTCCCATAAAATATATAAAAATTTACAATCAAAAAATATTAAAATTAATTGTACTTGAAAAAACATGTAAAAAACTTTTGTAAAAAGACCTACTGTGTAACATATCGGATTATTTAGATGATAAAAAATCTTGGGATTGAAGTTGCTCTAACTCTACGAAAAATGTTACAATTTAGACCTATGTAAGTAAGTTATTTTCTTTATTATTGATATGTAAAAGGATCATCAAAAAGAATAACAAGTCTTGTCTTGACCTTCCTTTCCTGGCTTGGTCGCGGAAGAACAGGAAGTAAAATTGATGTTCCAAAGTGGTCCTTATTATTTTAATGGATAGAATAAAATAATAAGGTAACTTCAAGAAGCATTCTTCGAAATATCTATGAAGAAATATCATACCACTAATTCGTTACCTAACAGATATGTAAGCAGAAACCTACCTATTACGTACTATCTACACTTCCTATAAGTTTTCTTTGCTACTGTAACATGATTCTACGTCTACCTAACAATGTTATTGTTTTTAAAAAGGTACTCAGCGCAAACTCCTCAAAACATTGAAGAAAAACATCGAGGAGTAGAAACATGTAGGTACACATTTTAGCCTCAAAATTTGCCAAAAAGTATTTTTTTTATTTTTATCAAGACTTGGTTAAATATAAACAGGCCTTACAAAATCCGGACACAATCTACACGTCAATGCTATCATGTCAAAAAGTACGTAATTGGACTTATGGACTTCTGTTAGGTACTTGGCCCTTCTAAACGGAGAAGAAAGGAAAACAATGCGACTACAAGGTTATCTGGAAGAGATCGCTTTTTAGCGATAAAACCGTCCATTGTACTTTATATTTTAATTCAATAATTTAACTACTCAGAATTCAAAAGTTCAAAACTTTCAGAGCCCTAGGAAAATGGTTCGTCAGGATTAAAAAAAAAGATGCAAATAATGATTAGCAAGACTATTATTATTTTTTTAATCTCTGATCAATTCATCAATTCATTAACCCACTAGCTTCTGCCACGGCTTCGCCCGCATGGTACCTGGATAAAAAGTAGCCTATGTGTTATTCTGATGTATAAACCATATTACTGTAAAGTTTCATCGACATGCGTTCAGTAGTTTTTGCGTGAAAGAGTAACAAACATCCATCCTCCCAGACTTTCGCGTTTATAATATTAGTAGGATAATACCCATACAGCACCATCTAGTTATCTTCACGGAACTAAACCAATCTGTCACATAAAAGAAAACCCCTCAATCTTAAAGTTCATCTCAGTTTTAATCAACATTTTCAACTTATTTTATCTTCCGCTATTGCATTGCCGTTGGACTGCTGGGCCTTCATAGCAGAAACATAATGGTCTGATATGTGGTCACGGAGCTGGGACTTCAGTCTGAAGCTCTGGGAGCACTGATTACATCTGCAAAAGAATGAATGAATTACTTTATTGAAGTAATTGCCCTTAAGATACAAACAATATAAACGTAAAACATTATGATAAAGATACAATGGGCGGACTTATCGCTTAAAAGCAATCTATTTCAGACAACCTTTGGATAGAGAGGATTATATATCGTCAGCTAGCTAACAACACCGCGTTAATCGATTATCCTAACTTTTCAGGAGAACCAAAAAACTGTTTTATAAACTCCGCACAAGTCCACAATTGAAATCGCTAATGCTGAAATTAAAACTGTGATTGGTTGAAATGCAATGTTTGTATTGGTGAACAGAAGCGCAGTGAAAAGATCTATCCAATGGAATAAAAATGACAAAACCGCAAAATTTCGACTTGAGCGGTGTTGTTAGCTAGCCGACGATATGACTAGCTTCTGCCCACGGCTTCGCCCGCGTGGTACCCGGATAAAAAGTAGCCAATGTGTTATTCTGATGTATAAGCTATATTACAGTGGTGGTCATATAATTAGAAACACTTAGTCACTTGGTAGTCTTTTAATGTAACCAACATTATTAATTCAATTAATTGGAGGTAATAGTTTAATTTACGAAATCACAATGTACATTTATATCTCTGGGATAATAATAAGCAATAACATTCAGACAAACAATACAATAATTATAAAAAAAAAATTAAAACAAAAGTATCAATCAATATTCTTAGTACTGGCAGTCGGACAACTAATTAGAAACAAAGTACGACTAGGTTCTAAAATTGAATTTTAAAACTAAAATTCACCTTTCGGAATGTCAACGCATTATGCATTTTGCCGCCTTTTCTTACTCATTCGGATTTGTTACCTTTTGTCAGATTTAATTATTAAAAATGGGTAAAAACAAGAGCTGTGATGCAGCAACAAGAAAAATTATAGTAAACTTTCATTTTAAACGAAAATCGTCTTACAGAAAGATCGCCGATCATTTAGAGTGTTCCGTAAAGATGGTATTTAACGCCATTGCACATCACAAAAAACATGGAACATCCGATAAGGTGCCTAGAAAAGTTCGGCCAAGGAAGACCACCGTTCAAGAAGACAGGCTTATGATTCGTTTGGCTAAGACAGATCCCTTTAAAGGTTCTAATGTTATACGAAAAGAAGTATTTTCACAAGATGACCCTCGAAACGTGTCCGCAAGACTAATCCGTAGGCGGTTGGTTGAAGGAAATTTGTATGGAAGACTTGCTAGGAAAGTGCCACTTCTCACCAGGCGACACAGAGAAAATCGTCTAGCTTTCGCTAGAAAATATGCCAGTTGGACTGTTCATCAATGGAGAAAAGTTTTGTTTTCAGATGAAACTAAAGTAAATTTGGTAAATTCCGACGGAAAACGATACGTACGGCGACCAATCAACGAGGCTTTGAATAACAAGTACACTATAAAAACAGTTAAGCACGGCGGTGGAAATGTTAAAGTATGGGGATGCTTTTCCGGATACGGAGTTGGTCCCGTGAGAAAGATTGAAGGGCTGATGGATCAGTTTCAATACAAAAGAATCTTGGAGGAGACAATGATCCCATATTCAGATGATTTGCCAGTGAATTGGATTTTTCAGCACGATAATGATCCAAAGCATACAGCAAACAGCGTTAAAGCGTTTCTCAGACAACAATTGGTGACAGTGTTAGAGTGGCCTGCTCTATCGGATTTAAATCCGGACTATTAGTAGTCCGGATTTAAATCCGATAGAGAATTTGTGGCACACTGTGAAGAAAACATTGTCGGATGAGCATATCACCAATATCAACCAACTTTACGACGTATTTGTAGAAGCTTGGAGATGTATTCCTTTGGAAACGTGTGAAAAACTGATAGAATCAATGCCACGTCGTTGTAAAGCTGTAATCGACAACAGAGGGTACCCTACCAAGTACTAACAGTACTAATTGGTTTTGGATGTAGTATTCATAGTATTATTCAAATTAAATGTGGTTTTGTTCACTTAGTTAATGTTTATATTGTTGTTTTTTTTTTGTTTCTAATTAGTTGTCCACTTTAGTCCATGTATTTTAATAGACTTTTTATTCAAAATTTATATTTTTATATCAAAATTGTTGTTTGTTATTACTAAACTCGTATAGTAATACTTTAAAAGAACCGATACATCCATATAAATACGTAGGAGCCCTCTATGGCACGTTAAAAATTAGTTATGATGTTAATTTGTAATGAAAATAGAAGACAGGGTTGGTGTTTCTAATTATATGACCACCACTGTATGTATAAGCTATGACCTCTAAAAGGTCAACGAAACGTCAGCAGGAGAATAGTAAAGTATGTGGTATAGTCGTTATAATATTCTAATATCCCACTAATATACGAGATCAATATCAAATTTTGGATAAATATTTGCATGTTTGTTGGTTGCTAATAACATTTATAACGACTGAACGGATTTAAATGAAATTTGGTACATGTTCGACCTAGACAATAGCACACAGGCTACTTTTTATTCGTGCACCTCACGGGCAAAGCCGAGGGCAGAGACTAGTTTATAATAACTTTATGTAATGCACTTTTTAAAATGAAACTTAGGCAGTTGTGCCATCTCTTGTAATTCGCTCGAACAAAGTTCGAACTTTAAGCAGTGGATTGAAATTTTCAAAAACAAGCATTTAATTATGAGTGCAGCAACCACGTCATGGTAAAACTTAAAATCAGCTATCATAATAAAATGCGTACACAAAATTTCGTGTCTGTGCTGATGACCGTTTAAGAGTTCCTTTATCTGGAGCTAATCCTGGATGTCAATTCAGGTCATGCTTACCATAAAAATACATTGCCATCGGAACTGAACCAACAATTAAAAATTCACTTTTGAAACTATCATGGTTTTGAACATGATTTTTACTAAAAAACGGGATTTTAACCGTGATTTGTGTTGATAAAAGAGTGAGAAAGAGGGTAGATCGATTTGTCTGCCACTAACATTCAAAACCCGCAAAGTTCCTCCCGTGATCATGGTACATGCAACCGTACCGAAATCGGGAAACATTCAAACTCACAAATCATGGTAAAAATCCCGTTAGTAAAAATTATGTAAAAATTCAATTCCGTAGTATAAGAGGAAGCGGTTCCAATTCAGCTCGCAAGATTAACTAACATACAAGCTTTTCAAGTTAAATAAAAGCTTGTAAAAAAAAAGAAGGATGGATTTTGTGAAGGATGTTATCAAAGGAGTGAGTACTGAGATAATAACTGATAGAGGAGAGTGGAATAAGAAAACATGTTGTGCCGACCCCACGTAATGTGGGACGAGGACATGAAGATGATTCTTATGTATTACTTACTTGTACAAATTGACTCCTAAATGTACGCGTTTATGTTTCAGCAGATCGCCACTTTGGGTGAAGGCGCGCTCACAGAGGTCACAGCGGTATGGTTTCTCGCCTGTATGAATACGGTAGTGGGTTCTTAGGTATTCTTTAGTCGTAAATCTGAAATAGGAAGAAAATAGATAACAGTTAGATTACCTTTTCATCACAAAAATAACTGGACGTCTAAAACTAAATTTACACCAAAACTATTTTTTTCAAAAACTATTTGAAAAAAACTAGTTTTGGTATATTTGAGTAAACTCAATAACGTATGCACCTCCTATTAGTATCTAGTGCCTTTTAAACTAACCTAACATAGGATATAAGGCACACTATATTCAGTTTGTGTAATAGATAAATATTATAAATAAATAAAAATAGCCAACAGACACATACACATAGTTCTGGCCCCACACTAGGATTCCCTGTGTCGTAGGTATCAGTAACTACAAGTACCTGATACCACAACACCCAGACCAGAAACGAATAGTTGCAGAACATGCAAAAATTTATCCCGCAGCGAAAATCGAACCAGCACCTCTTGCGTCGCAGCTGGCTAGCCCGCTGCGCCACCGAAGTCGTCAAACAAATACATTAATATAAATCTATACGAAGTGGAGTTAACTATATCCATCAATATTCTCTCTTACAAGCGTTGACACCCCGTGGAAACCACTTTTAAGGGCAATTTTGGAAAACTAAAAATTTAAAAGTGTCACTATGTGATTCGTTACTTTATAGTGTCTGAAATATTTGCACAAACGTTTAAATTCTCCCCAATAAAACTCGACAGCTTTTTTTACCCTATACGGGGGTAGTTTTGGAAAACCATCAACACATGTTTCGTTTCTTTTATATTTTTTCCTAAAATATTTCTTACGAAGTATAATTATACAACTTACTTCATAGGACATGTGTCACACTGGTGGGGCTTTACCCCCAGATGTTTCAGCATGTGCTTCTTAAGCGAGTAGGGTGCTGTAAAGGCAGCCGTGCATTGTTTACACTTGTATGACTTTTCACCTGTGTGCCCTTTCACATGGGAGAGCAGCTCTCCTGAAATATTAAAGATTTCAAGTTAAGTAACCAGAAATATAGTGGTTTTTTTTAGTATATTTCCTGATGTACAAACATCTACCAACTTTGTCACTTCTCTATCTCTCCTCAAAGGTTTGCTGGAAGAAAACTCTTTTTAGGGTAAAGCTCGCCTTTGTACATGCCTCACCTAACATTTTGTTTTATATTTCTGTGTTATTTCTGTGTACATAAAGAATTATAAGAAAGATTTAGATAAAAAGCATGTCTATTAAATTTCTTATTACTTTGTACTTTATACAAGTATTTAGATGAGTCGCTGTGAGCCCGCAACACAGGCTCAAATAGAGACCTAGTGGGGGAAACAGATCTCATTAAGGGTTATTTTTGTCATCTTTTCCAATTCATATTTCTGTTATTACTTTTTATTTTATTTGCTATATTGTTTCATGTAATTAATTTCATGAATTATTTTGACTTATGTTATTATTATTTTTTATTTTTTAATATGAATATCTCTTTAATTAATGTTATTGGTGTGCAAACATTTTAATTGAAGTAAATAAATAAACATTAATATGAATACAAATACCTATATAAAATCACCATACTGTTTTGTAAATTGTAATACTGCTGTGCCTTTGTCTGTACCTCTAGCTAAGCTTCTTACATTCTTAATTGTTCTTACAATATACCAACCTTTGCTAACAAATTTGCCAGGGCACAGAGTACAAGCAAACTGCTTTAATCCAAGATGCCTCCTCACATGTTGAGTTAAATTCGTATTGGAGTCAAAGCCCTTTCCACAAGTCGGGCACAAATATGCCTTACCCCTTGTATGCAATTTCAGATGATTATTCAGTGTTGAAAGATGTGCAAAAGCTTTTGGACATATTGGGCATGGATGCGGTTTTATGCCATTGTGTTTATGCATATGCTCCAACAGGGAACTTTCCAAATGGTATGCTTTCGGGCATAGTGAGCATTTGTATTTACGATTAATATCATGAGAACCTTCATGTCTTTTTAAATGGCTTGTTTTTTTAAATACCTTGTTGCAGTACTGGCATGATAGTATTCTGCCTTTAGGAACATGTATTCGTTTATGTGCTGCGAGCGCATAGGTAGTCTTGAAAGTAGCAGAACAAATATCGCATTTGACAGAGTCAGTGTCGTTGTTCTCTTCTTTAGGTATTGGTAGATGATTTTCATATTTTTGTTTGACTTTGAAAATCTTTGGACAGTCGGAACTTAGGTATGTTTTGTTGTTTAAAGTGTACTTCGACTTTTTTAAACATTTACTTTGTAAATTGTAATCAGAATAAGAAAGTTCTAGTATGTTATTAAAGGAGCAGTCTTCAATGCTTTCTACTGAATCTTCATTCTTAATCTCTTTGCGAACAGATTCATTTTGAAAGAATGATTCATCTGACTTAGTTCTGGCTATCAGGGTCCTGGACAATGGCTCATCATCCGATTCAATAAATTCATTTTTGACAACTTCTTTGGAATAATGGTAAGTGGTTTCTGTTGATATGAAATTATCATAATACTGGTGTAGATGAAGGTCTACTTTCTCAGCCAGTTTCTTAAAATTATAGAAGTTGATCAGACAGTTAGAACAACTGCTGCATAGGTTTTTTGGAAGTGCCATGTCATCTGATTGAACCTGAAACCAAAGAACTTAATTATCATCACATACATTTAAAAATATGTATAGGGCTCCCCTTAAAGAGTGTCATGGGAAATGATTAATCACCTCCGTCAAATTCATGATAGTATAAGGATGGCATTGGTTCATGTGTAGGAGTTTTTTCACATTGCTATATCCTGTTTAAAAAAAATAACAAAAAAAAGAAAAACAGTGTTAGTGGACATTCAAAACCTTTATTAAGGTTTAACAAAACCACAAATCACAATTTAATAACATCAAAAGCCCGTATTCTGTGGCTAAATTGATAGTAACTATGTCCAAGTGAAAATCATTTAACAATGTTGGTCACCCAGTGACTTTCAGATACAGTATACGGGGGCAGTTCTAGTTAACACGAGTTTGTGTGCTAGGGCTCCGTCATAGATTAGCGACTGTTAATAAAATTAATGTTTACCAGTATATTTGTAAACAATGACAGAATTTCGGCTAGGCTGGGAGAGTCATCTTTTTTGTCGAATAGATCGTGTATTTTATTTGTTAGATCACTCAAGCACGTTCTGCAACAGTCTTTGATGTTTTTGCGAAGCATTACACTATTTAAACTCGACATTTTGTTTGATTTTCATGCAACATGAAATTAATTCATTGAATACAGTAACGCAAAGTACATAGATAAGAAAATACTACTAGCTATAGCAGCTACTAGACTAGTATCGTACGTACGTACGGCATCTCTACTACGGCACGTCAGAGAACGTCATACATAATGAATTTTTCAATAATTATCTAAACAATATTCCGGGGTGCTATTTCACGTCAATTTAAAAAAAACATCTACATCAACTTTTCTGATTGATAGGAAGGCTATATACGTTCTATTCTACTAGAAATATTTCAGCTTGCTATTTTTTACCCGTGACAAGATGATCCCATTAATGCGATTGCCTTAAAAGCTTGTTTGTTCGTCTGTTCCTGTTTATCTCTGAAACTGTCCTTTCAGTTTTTGCAATCGTTTTGTATGTATTTAGCTATTATACAAAAACTAGAACAATCCTTGGTTCTTAGATAGGTTTATTTACCAAAATTTACTCGGCACAGTTTGTCACTTACTTGTCAACAACCATAAAATTTTTGATGGGAAGGTATTGTTAGTCATTACTATCGATTTATGGAGGAATAAGAAATGGGAGAGGAAATGAAATCTGTTGATTTGTCATAACTGAACTGCGTGGAGCAACACACAAATTTCTTAATATTACAACATTTTAAAATATTTATTTTTTGACGCGGATTAGTGTATTTTCAATGCTGACTGATAATTTTTTTAGCGTCTGCAACTTATGCGACAACATTTAACTAAGCCATAGAGAGCTACAGCAGTACTTAGCTTATTTAATTACCTACACAGTGTTGTCATTGACAAAGCATTTGCCATAATATTTTACGACAATTCAGTCCATATTTTAGAACTTGAGGCAAAAAAAAAATAATAGGAATGCCGTATTTTTAAAACGACATTTTAAGAAAAAAAAATGAAAACAACACTGATTCCAACAAAACTAAAATTGAAATAGCTTTGGCTAAATATTTTTGCGGAGCTTGTGTAATCATTTTGAAATAAAAATACGAAAATAAAAATAAATAATTAAAATAGGAAGCTGAATAAAAACTTTCGCTACTGGTAAGTCCCTTTAGGTTTTATAGAATACCTACGTTATACCTAGGCCATACGATGACCAAGGTTATTAGTTTATTATAGGTAAGTATATTAATTTACTAGGTATTAAAATTTGTAAAACAGCTCGAGGAGTGTTTGAGGAAAACTCCATTTAGCTAAGAAGAAAGCCTTCTGGTTCAAACTGAGCACTAAGGGCTTTTCTTTAGCTAGAAACGAATATACCTACCTAATAGATATGTAGGCATCTACTGAGGGTACTTTCTTAAGTTTACTTTTCACCTGATAGAAGAACAGTATTTTACAGCAGGGACAAAACATGTTATATGTAGTAGAATAATACCTACCTGAGTTTATGTTTGAGGATAAATGTGTAGAAAATTACTGATGGTGAGTGATTTTTAGGTAGGTACCTACTTAATTTTCCTTATTCTTAGCTACTCTATCATATAAGCCTATCCTAAAATACCTGTACAAAAGCATTAGCGTTAATATTAATTATTAATGCATTAGATTCACCTATCTTAGTAGTTATGTATGTATAAGTACTATTGTATGTACCTTCAGCTACAAAACCTACCTTACAGGTTGGTACCTACTTGTGTTGTGTTATGGCCACTGATTATGTACAATCAATCATGTGTTTACTTAGCTCACTGTAAGTAGATCAAGGTTTGTGAGTTTCTCTCTCTTGATAGTAAGTGAGTAGTTGTTGGTATTGCAGGTTTAGTATCAATTCATATTTTGTAGTTTGGTATACCATAGATAAAATTGTCCAAGATGTGTGACATGCTATGTTAAGGTCCCAAAGTTTCCTCATTTTTCCTGAGCTTAGGTATCATTGGAAATCCATTGAACTTATTTTCAACGGCTGCTCATACCAAATGCTACTTATTAAACCTGTGTCATAAATCTAGGACACAACTTTAGCTATTATACATACTTTACTGGATAGAAGCTTGATTTAAAATGTTCAGAGAGACCAGGGGGTCTATATAAATACCACTTTCTGTTGGTGTTAACGCCTACGGAAAGATTGAATTGTATGGGAATGACATTAGTTGTAAAATTTTCACATATCAGCTGTCAAGTTTTACCTTGTCAAATTTGAGTTACTGTTAAAGGAGAAGTAATCGTAAGGTATTTGTCTAGACCCCTGTTCAATGGTATCCACAAGAAATGAAAAAAAGTTATTCAAACTTTAACAGTTTTACACACAAAATAAGGAAATTTGCTTCTTTTGAATTCAGTCTAAGGCATGCCAATAGCATTCAGATGCCAACTGTGGTGCATGCTGAATAAAAATAGATCTCTAAATTATTGCATAGTCTTTTGGGTTTTCAAAGCTGTAATATCACTACATCAATAACTAGGTATATTTGGTAACTACATAAAGTATAATAGCTAAACACAAGGTTACTCATCAAAATAATATAGGTGATAATTATTAAAATACTTAAAAACACTTTTTTTAGATCATTCATTGGGAAGGAACTGACTCCTGACATACAGGTAGCCCTAGTTTAGGAGGCAGGGCTTCAAATAAAATTGAAACACAGATTTAGGGCTCTGTATTTGTTTTTGTTTATACACACATATAGCTATACACATAAGACGACTCATCATAATAATGGTAGTTGGTAATGATTAAAGTTATTTCGTTCGAAATCGAATCGAATTCGAAACTTGTACCTAACAAGTTTCGAAACTCCGGCTATGTAGGCGGCTAAAGAACTCAGAAGGTTTCAAATGAATTCCATAAGTGTGTAAGTGTGTTACACTTTAAAAACCAAATAAAATAACCATTTATAAAAATCTAGTTATTGCCTGTCTAATAAGTCGTAAATAAAACATGCCTTCGAAAGTATTCGCTCGACGTTAGTGCATTCTTTTACTAAAGTTCAATCCAAATTTCTGTGTTATTAGATGAAACTTGATGAAAAGTATAATTTAGTCACTGTTGATCCCAATCGCAGTTGGTTGGCTACACAGGCTGAGTTATATTCGTGCTTAGTCTAAATACAAATTATTGTCTTGCGTACAAAGTAACGTAATGGAAGGTAATATAACCTTTAACCCCTATCACCTATGCATGCATCCACCTATTGTCACATCCAATAGCTTACCTTATCTCATTACTAAGAGTACCTAAGTTCTATCACGTTCGTCCTATTCTAGTTATGTAACCAGCTCAGCCATCACTTGCCATTGAACCTAGCAGATAAGCCTTAGAGGACGCTGTGACCTGTTTCACTTGAAGCTCTCAGTTGCGTGTTGGTTGTCGAGGAGTGTGGACGTGTCTGTGTCGTTCTGTTTGTTTATCTTCGTGTCCTTCATCTTTTTTAAGGTAAATCCATTCGCTTGTAACGGATTTCATTTTAGTGTTTCCAAAACACTAGAAATCAGAGCAGTTTTTCCTCAGCAGAATAATGCTCTTCATTGAGTTTATTGATTATGCAAAACACGTTAATTAGGTAAATTACATTTTTTACGAGCCAGTTTTTAGTTTGTAACATTTAATCGAGTACTGCAAATAGTTATGTAGAAATAGGACCAGACTGTTTATGTGAAGATGGGAAAAAATAACCCATCATTCAATTAATAACAGACGCATATTGTTTCCATCTACTACTGTGATAGTTTCAATTACTTCGTCAACATGATATATTTCAATGAACAGTCGTTAAATTAATAAAGGTTATCTATATATAGAAACATATTTATAGCGGAATTTAATCTTGGCTGCATTATGCTGTTCCTTAAATGATACTTTTAATTTATGTTTTCCAAAGAATTTTCCTTGACTCATGTCCTTCAATTTAGAATGTCTTGGTCACGTATGTTTTTGTCAATCTGTAGGGCAAAATAACTTGTTACTATTGATAGGTCATTAAGTTCCACTATGACCTTTCTGATAACCGAGATGTGTCAGTCAGTCCGTCTGTTGCCATATCATTGATCAAATAGAAATGGTCAAAGTCATTACTAGCTGAGTAGTAAGTTGCTATTTGATTATTATTTATCACTTATCTACTCTGTTCAGTGTCTATTCTATACTGACCAAAGTCCACTGTACTGTATAGTTTTTGTGCGTCGTTCTTGCTAATTGTACATTAGTTTACTAACTTATATCTTTCATTTGCTTTTTCCTCGTTTTATTCAATGTTTCGAGTATAGAAGTACATACTAGAACATAGTTTTGAAATAAATTGCCCTTAAAAAGCCCAAATGTTTTTGCATTTCCTAAAAAACATAACAATAAAATGTATGTTGATGACCTATATCTTTGTGAAATAAAATCAAGTTGTCTGTGATTAACTGATTAGAAGAATAGATCCTATTGTAATTTATTTATCATAAACCATCAAAATTTTGGGACTCAACGTAGGTGTGTGCAATTCGACATTGCATCATTAAGTGTTATATTACCCAGTGATGTTTGCTACGATGAATAAACGAGTCTTTATCCAAGGTGATATTTTTGTAAGCGAATCAACAAATGTTACTTGTTGTTGTATGCCCCTTAATTCCGAACACGAAGCCAAACCTTACAGGTGCATGTGACTTTTGTTGACAGACTAACATACTTAATATAATGAAACCGGTCTTCGAGTTCATTAGTCTTAGATTAGCATAATATTATCAACAGAGCTGTCACAGGTTCAACGCCCGGCATTGGCACTCATATTGATTGGCCAACGAATAACGTAATCCTTTTACTTCGGCAGAGAAGGACAGACCAACAGTGACTAAATGTTTAAGTTGAAGCATTAAGTCAGTGTTGTCGAATGTTGCTTCTTGGAGCTAATGGGGCTTACCTACTTCATCTTCTTGATTTTTCCACATTGGGCAGTCAAGGAACAATGGCTTTTAGTGAAAATATTAGAGATATTATCAACTCGTGAATAAGTGTTGATATTGGAGAAATTGGCAACTAGCTTCGAATTTAATAGTGATAGATCGTTTTGTAAACAAAGTACAGTACGTAGTAAGTAATATACTTTGGAAACGTTAATCATTTACAAATTGCACTTAAACTGCACGTGCTATCACCATAGTTGCGGTTCAAGTACAATTTGGAAGTTTTAAAAACTCCCAGTCCTCCATTTCCGAAGATAGACGATTATTTCCCTTGATTATTTTAGTAGTAGGAAGTACCTATTTATTGAACGACTGACCATAAGTATATACTGACTCGTAGGTAAAAAACGCTCAACACGAAAAAATGATCAAATATGCCATTTGTGTATTTTAAGATTTTAATTGGTTCTTTATAACGATGCTAAGGAAGCTGAGGTTTCCTTAATACCTATAAATAATTACCAAATAATTATGATGATAATTTATGGAAAATTGATGGTTATTATACCGAGATAGATGCAGAATACGTTGGTAAGTTAGTATTTGCTGATAAGTAATTTTACTTATCTTGATGTAAATTTTAGCAATTAGCAGTCTAAATGAGCTGTTGTGATGCAATAAGGTACTACGATGGCTTTACGTCGTGGTTTCATTGTGCGTACGTACATTTAATTAAATACAAATATGAAAATACATTACATAAATTTTGAGAAACAAATATGATTACTAGCCTCACAGCTTCGCTTGCGTGGTAACCGAATAAAAAGGTAGCCTGTGTTATTCTAGGTCACGAAAAATTACGTAACAGAACCGATTTCAAAACCATCGAAATCGGTTCTGTTACGGAGATTATTTCTAACAAACATTCGAACATCTGAACGCATTAATGTAGGATATATGTAATAATGCAATTTCAACCTGCTCATTCTAAAAGCTATGTCGATGACTTTTTTCTACGGAACATTAAACATAATTGAATCAAGAAGTACTCGTGGAAAGTTCATATTAGATCGAATAGTTGAATCCTTACTGTAGCAATGAGATTGCAATAATTAAGTGAAACCTGAACAAAACAGGGCAATCTGCGTGGCTTTTATGTGGGTTGTAAAACATCAACATTGCTTTCAAGTTGATGTGAACATGGTTCAGATAAGCACAAAAAAATACATTCTGATTATTGGTAGAGTTAATGTAGCTAATCAGTTTGAAAGTATACAATTTTGGTACTTGAAAAGTTGAAATCATGAAATTATTTTATTTTAAAGTAGTTATTTTTGAAAATATTTTATTTTGACACTAGTAAGCAAGATGAGACGGTCTGCCTGAAAACACCACACAACGTTTTACTTTTACATTGGTAGTTCATAATAATTATTCCCACAGAAGAAGTTATCGTTTGTTATTAAGTATTATACTTCAATAATTAATCTTAACCCTAACGAACAGGTACAAGATTTTGTTCAAAGTTGATAAATCTTTCATTCTTACTTACGGCCTTGTGAAACACGAATCGGTGCATATCTGTTTTAATTTTATAGGTCCAACAAGCTTGTCCATGTTATACTCGTACCTAAAAAAAAAAATTACAAAATGTATGCAGGCTGGTCTAATATATATTTTATGTGCCGAGCGAGACCGAAGTTGAGGTGTTATATAAAACACTAACACGTGATAAATAAGTTACAATATTGTAAACAAACTATTATAGGACAACTGTAGAAAATCTAATATTATTTCCTTTATAAGCATGTATATCTTTATAACATATCCGTGTTTGATTTTTTTTATTAAGTAGGTATAGTTCCTAAAATATATATCACATTTTTTTTAATTTTCTACGCCTGCTTAGTCAAATTTAAGTATTAAACAGCGCGAGGTCGGAGACATATTAAAGGCGTTATGGTTTGTTAGACATGCTTAATTTTCGACGGTGTTGTAGTTGTTAACTTCTTTCATGAGAATTAATTTAGTTAGGCTAGCTGTTAAAAATAACTATTGCAATACACTTCTGTAGAAATCCGATTTTCGTACCTATGTACCTTTAAAAATATTCAATTATGATTTGATATTTTGAAAAATAGTTAACCTTTCTTTCCCTTCTCAGCTTTGAAACTCATTTTTATTTTGTTTCATGAAAAATAAGCAATAGCTAATCTCAACACATTCACAATTTTTGTACCTTCACAACATCACCTGTCTTATGGTGTCCCTCAGGGGTGTTATCTTAGGCCAGTTTTTTTAACTTCCTTGTATTTAAGTTATCCGCTGTTATCAATCCGATTTGTTAACTAAAAGGAAATACCAAAAGCGCCAAATTAGTAGGTATTTATTTATTTATTAGTAATTAGAACGGGACAGACCCAATTAAACTAAAAATTTATAAATTATCGTGTCTTGTTTCAGAACCCACAAATATTGAGTAACGTCGTTATCACACTTACATGATGATGAAACCAATTCGGTTTGGAATAAAACGTTCATGACAGATTATATTGTTTACGTAGTTATATGTCCAGGTTTAGCGCTTGAAATATTTTCGTCATAGTTATTACGCGCGAGGCCGTTGCGTTTGTAGTTAGAGGTTTCTGTCTGCGTACATCCTGCGTTATATTGCGAAGGTTTAGTTATCATCAACATCTTGCTGACGTTGGGGTCTAGACAAATACCACTTCTATTTTCCACGATAACGGCTGCGGAAAGATTGAATTGTATGGAAATGACACTAGCTGTGGAAATGTCACGTGACAGCTGCCAAGTTTAACCTTGACAAATTTGCGGTAGCGTGACAGGAAAAGTAAGCGTGAGGTAGACCCCCAGATCCCTCATTACAATGAGGTTGGTACAACTCATTTTCCCATTTTTTTTTCATTCTAGTAGTCACTCCTTTCTTACTATTATCATTGACACATCTTTTATTTTGCCTTACTTTTGGAAGACTGGATGCAGTTGGAGGAAGCTTTTAGCGCTGTATGTTGTCCTTGCATACAAACCAGTCCTTGAAGACATACAAATCGAATGAAAAATAACAAATATCACTACAATCTGATATGCTATTTTGGCTTCGATAAACGGTAATAGTCAAACAATGTTTTAGTTAATGTAGAGTTTTTTTCTGAGACCCGTTTCGTTTTTACTCTCGCTTGTCTTATGTCTAATTCAAAATTAAGTACATATTTTTTTTTACAATGAGGTAATTCAACTTTTTCGCTTATTAGTTCTAATCTTCTCTTAGATCGAGTGAGTAAAGCATGTTTCCATGATCATTATAACTTAACCTACCTACAACGATATAGTAGAGCATACCACGAATCCGAAATGAAAAGGCGATTTCAATGCCATTCAGGGCACATCAATTTAACCTACCTATGTGTTGTGTACAACACATTTTTATGTAGGTATGCTGTTTTTGCAAAGCTTATGCAAAACCTAAAACAGGCTTTTGGTACAATTGTGCGGTGAAGTATAAAACAATGTTATATAAAGTGTGTCTGTTCAGTTAAAGACTCCACAGTCTAAATGTTATCACACTTTATCATCATCAGCCCTAGGTTGCCGTCTTCGACCATCTTTATACCTACGAAAGGAGTATGCAGAAACCACGGGATTCCACTAAATATTCTGTCAGGCGGACAGACATTTTGATTCTTGCTTTTTAAAATATAGTTTTTTTTCGAGTGCGACTTGCATCAGACATAAGTAAGAGTAGCCCTTTATAGTCTAATAGCCTCTACTTACGGGCTCTACTCTACGGGCTTCGCCCGCGTGGTACCCGGTTAGAAAGTAGCCTATGTGTTATTCTGATGTATAATTAAATTACTGTAAAGTTTCATCAAAATCCGTTCAATAGTTTTTGCGTGAAAGAGTAACAAACATTTATCCATCCTCATAAACTTTCGCATTTATAATAGTAGTAGGACTTTAGGAATAACTTATGTATACCTAGGTTGTTTATCTTATTTTCTCTTGTTACAGATTAAAACCGAGAAAACGAAAGCAAGACGCAAACAAAAGTCCGCACAAAATCTAGTCAAACGATTCGCGATTCTTTTGTATTATTTACAATGAAATAGCTCAGTGTATTTTTTTTAGTTTTTATAGTACTTACGTTTTTTATTAGTTTTTTAAGTGTAAGTGAAAATGCAGATTCTAAAGGCACGTTTCGCTTTGCGAGCTTCTACGACACAGTTCCAAGCATGGAGCAACGGACGGAGCCGAACTGCGTCTTCGGTAAGCATTATCATTCACTTACGTATTGAGTACATAACATTATTTTTTATGACAGCTGATTTATATGTTTACGAATACGGGCGTGGTGTAATAGTGTTACTAAAGGGTTGGGTCGGGTCAATACCGTACGTAGGTAAACTACTTTTATGACCTATAATAAGGTCAAGGTGAATAGTAGAGCTCCTTGAAATTAGTTTGCCCAGCCAGCTTAGCATAAAGAACCAACGGTTTAGTCTCCCGCCGAGAAGAAAATAAATATTTTGTCCCTCTCTTTTGTTGGACCAAATAGGCGACAGAAATAGTTTTTGTCTTCCCTTTCGTAGACAAAACTTTGTCTTGGGTGCTCATGCTAAGCGGGCGGGAAAGTATAAATAAATAGTAAATAATGCTGGACATTTCCACACAGCATCATCTAGCCCCAAACTAAGCAGAGCTTGTATTATGGGAACTACATGACTGATATACTACTTATTTACTTTTTCTTCTGTGAATACATACATATCGTACATACAAAACATCCAGACCCGAATCAAATATTTGTATATACCAAGGATATTCGGGTTTGAAGAGATTTTTTGCCAATGAAAATACACTTAGGGCGCATTTGAGTTCTGTACAAGTGTGTGCCCTACGATTGTAGACTTTAACCATGAGTGCTAGTTATTTAGCAACGCGGAAGGTGCCCCGCCCGGTTCGATTCCCGCTATGGGACAAATGTTAAAAGTTTCGTTTCGGGCTTGATTTTTGACAATCAAAAGTTGACAAACATCGAAATCGTTTAATAATTAGTATTAACGTTATCACCTACGTCTACAAATTTTACGATCGATAAAACCATTTTGACCAGATGTCAAGAAAATAATACGTTTTTCAAAAGCAAGTAGGTAGGTTATGATGATATCGTATTAGTTTGATGATATCTGTTGGTTTTCGGTTTTACTTTTAGATAGCGAAGTGATAGATAGCGGTCAATGTGCTTTACGTAAAAAGTTTACAGCAACTTTAGCTACATCGGAGTCTTAATTTTATTTCCTGAATGAATAACCAAAAATCATTAATTAAATCTCTGAGTGATATTCGAGACTCAATGACCCCAAGCTGATAAAATAAACGCTTTGCATGTGAGTGCGCGAACTAGTTATTTTTTCTTTTTTTTCTGTCCTTGTTTACAACACGACATTTACCTTCAGTACTCGAAAAAGTATATTCGTTCTCTGGTCTCAATGACCCCAAGTTTACTTTTTTTTCTGTCCTGGTTTACCACACGACATTTACCTTAAGTACTCGAAAAAGTATATTCGTTCTCTGGTCTCAATGACCCCAAATTTACTTTTTTTTTCTACCTGGTTTACTCGAAAAAGTAGATTCGTTCTCTGAGCTTTAAAAACAGATTAGAGCAAATAATTCCTAAGTAGGGGCATAGATAAATCCACGCGTTCGTAGCCATAGCCTTATCATAATGTTACGAGTACTCATTGATAAGGAATCTGCGATAACAGATAACATTCATCTGTTTATTGTCAGTAATAATCTGTACCTAATTACTAATTACTGATAACGGTACCTGTATCTAATTAGGTGCTGATAACGGTATGATGATTGGCAGAATTTGGCGGTGGACATTATAAAGATTTTGTTGGAATTTTCTGACTATCACAGTTTTACCAACTGTTAGAAATACCAAAAAGTATCCACCAATATAGGTACTTGACTCAGTCTAGTAATAATCCTACTACTATTATAAACGCGAAAGTTTGTGAGGATGGATGTTTGTTACTATTTCACGCAAAAACTACTGAACGGATTTTGATTAAACTTTACAGTAATATAGCTTATACATCAGAATAACAACTAGGCTACTTTTTATCCGGGTACCACGTATGCGAAGCCGTGGGCAGAGGCTAGTATTATAATATCTGTTACCCAGTGTTCTGTTTTGTTAAGATATTTTAGCAGTAATGCTCGCATCGCCGTGTTCTGGCTTAAAGTATGGTTCGACTCATAGGCAGTTTAAAGATTTGCTGTAGGAAAGGTAAAATAAAAAAGAGCTTTGTTTTCTTAACACTATACACAAAATATAACTTATGTATGTAAGTACATATAATAACTATTTTTATAAAACAGTATTAACAAAAAAAATCCTGAAAAAACGTGAAATTATATATGAGCGATTGGTTATGTAGGGTAGGGACCGCCTAGAGCGGTGAAAGCCTCCTCCAAGATATTCCATGCGTCCCTGTCTGCTGCTAATCTTGGCCAGAATTTTCCGACCACCTTTAAGAAGTCATCGCTCCACCGCTGGTGACCTGCCCATTTCCATAGCCCTAATTTCTGTCGGACCACGTCTATCGCTTTGGTCTTTTTCCGGATAGTGTTATTCTTGTTTATGTCTTTCAGTCTCACCTCTAGTAAACTCCTTTCCATTGCCCTTTGGCAGGCGTAGGTCAGACATGAGGTTAAACAGATATTTAGAGATTTTGTTTCCATTGATAATAGTAGAGCTCCTTTGAAAACTTCTTTCATGGACCAATAATAATTCCTTATTCAGGGACATTGCTTATGACAGGTAACTCATAAGCAATGTCCCTGATATTGCAGTTACTAATTTACCATCTGGTGGGCTATATTCCTGTTTGCCATCATAAACCATAAAAACAGCACAGAAATAACACTAAATAAATAAATAAATAATGCTGGACATTTTCACACAGCATCATCTAGTCCCAAACTAAGCAGAGCTTGTATTATGGGAACTACATGACTGATATACTACTTATATACATTTTTGTAAATAAATACATAATATACATAGAAAACCCCCAGACCTGAGACAAATATTTGCAGATACAAACATTTGTCCCGTGCCGAATTGAACCCGCAACCTTCTGCGTCTTAGGCGGACCTTCGCCCACTGCGCCACAGAGGTCGTCTGCTGCTAAATACTGCTTTCGTGCGTGACATAGTCCCAATTAAAGTCAATAGATATGTATTCATTGAAATCACATGTGTCATTTTGCTCGTAGATACTTTGCTAGTAATCAGTGGCGACGGCGAATTGAGCTTGACCTTCCTGGGATCCTGAAGAGCTGTTTACCACTCTCAGTTATTTTTATTTAATGACAGGACTCCAAGAAAGTAGAATACAAACCGATACGAAGCGTGCTCGTTGCGAATCGAGGAGAGATCGCCATCAGAGTGTTCCGAGCATGTACAGAACTGGGAATCCGATCCGTTGCTATCTACAGCGAGCAGGACAAGCTTCAAATGCACAGGTATGTATCCTACTGTATTTAAGGTTTATACTTGGCCTCATACTATTGGCTCAAGATCGCACAGCGGGCTATGGAAAGAGCTATGCACGGGGTTTCACTACGTCGTTCAGTCCGAAGCGAGAAAATGTTATGGTACAGCATATTGGCACTATGACTTGGCCGCTAACTATTGGCTCAAGATCGCACCGCGGGCTATGAAAAGAGCTATGCTTGGAGTTTTCTACGTGAATTCGGAAAAATCGGTAGATTAACCAAGCCTGGTCGAACCAATATAGCTTGCAGAACCGACAACCGTTGGCAAGAAAGGTTCTCTAGTGGCGACCACGAATCGTACTGCGCAGTGTAGGTAGGCACTGTCCGTTCGATAAACCGATGACATTTTTGCGGTAAGTTGGTGGATGGTGAACCAAAATCGTTCGTTACGGCGTACTTTGCGTGCTCGTCCAGCAGTGGACTTTTACTTACTGACGATGATGATGATGATTATTAATGGACTTGTATTTTTCAAACTTGACCACGGCTGTTGCAATACAGTCGAAACGTCGGGAAGATTATAAAAAAGGTAAACGCGATAAAGGCCCGTTAAACTTATAATTATATTAATGGACTTATGAACCGTGGTTGTATTTTTCAAACTTTTGCTGCGCCCCGCGGAATCGCCCGCGTAGGTTTTGATTTTATACTCGTGATAACTTCGAAATTAAATGTCTGATTCGAATGAATTAAAAAGTATTTTACTGCTACATAAATACCCTTGATGATAAAACTATTTATTTGATTAACAATTAATACTACGATACGAATGTAACCAACTTTTGTTCCTACCCGCGATTTAATTACATTTTAGAACACAAATGTTACTAATGTGACTTAACTATCATAGTTAGATATATACCATTGAGGACTTTTTTGTAGGGCATAATGAGTACTTTAATCATGTAGTACATCATTTTTATGTATCATCAATAGTTTTTTATAACAAAAAAGAAAATCTTTCCTGTTTATAATGTTATAATAGATAATAATAAGTTTAACGGTTCTTTTTGCGTTTACCTATTACTCGATGCGTCGGGAAAATAATAAAATCACGACGTTTCAACTGTCAGCTGTAGCACGGAACTAGCGGTTGTCCCTGGAATCGTAGCTTAGGTTGCGAAGACATATGACATAGGCTGATATAACCGGAATTGACAACTTCATGTACACAGCATGTAAGCGCTCAGTTGTTGCAATTAGCGGCCACCCATCAAAATGTTGACCGTGCTGAACGATAGTTTGGGGTACTTATACTCGCATAATGTTAAGAAATAAATTTTCATACATACACAATTGACCGTTCTGTCAAAGTGAAAAAAGCGAGCTAGCGCTGAAAATCTCTCCAGTCTTGCAAGTGTGTATAGGTTACGGTAACCTTACCTACTTACTAGCTTACCAGGTCGTATGCGTGTTTGTTACTTTAGTTGTATAAAAAATGGTTCTACGCAATGTAACCACGTTGTGAAATTTCGCTGAAATATTTAGGTACTAAGGAAACCCAGAATATAGATAAATACTCAAACAAGATTATGGATTATCAGATACAATATGGACTTTGGAGACTCGCAATATAAACAACAACTTGATAAGTGTCAGATAAACAAACAATTTAACAACAATAATAAATTACTAAAGAATTCTTTCAAATTTGATAATACATTATCTTTATCTTTCTAAAGAGTCAGGATATCAACTAAGCTGGTAACCATTTTTAGACTTTAAACCTTGCTAATCATAAGCTCAATAATATTTTGACGACCTTAGTGGCGCGGAGAGCGTGCAGCCAGCTGCGACACAAGAGGTGCGGGTTCGATTCCCGACGCGGGACAAATGTTACCATGTTCAGTAGATATTTGTTCCAGTATTGTTTTTTGTTGGCATCGACTTCATAAAAAAATCGATTACTTACTATACTAAACGCAAAAATGGCGCCGATTCTGTAGTACAACAACTTTTCAATTATTTTTTTTGCCCCAAAGTAAGCAGAGCTTGTGTTATGGGAACTACATGACTGATATACTACTTATATACATTTTTTTTTGTAAATACATACGTATTATACATAGAAAACACCCAGACCCGAGATAAATGAATTCAATATATTTTATTCCATTTATTTACAATTATTTTACATTTAGAAAAATAAACTTAACTAAACTTAATTACACGTAACTAAACTTAATTTCACGTAACTAAACTTAATTTAAACTGTCGCTCTATTTTGCTGATAGTGCACGCAAGAAAGAGATGGCAAGAATTTTACTCCTGTCAAATCAGTTTACGTGCTGCTTTTCTTCGTGTAATGTGTGTTCTCACTATAAGTCAGCATATTTTGAAATCACGACTAAATTTGTATGGAAAAACCTAAATCTGACTAATTTGATAGCACTAAAATTGTAGCTATCTCTTTCTTGCTTGCACTACAAGTAAAAGAGAGCGATAGTTTAAATTAAGTTTAGTTGATGTACTAGAGTATGGAGGCCAATATCAAATTTACCATATTAACTTTATTTTATCTAAATTAGATTATTTGTTTCTTTTTAATGTCATAAACAGCTGCTAGGTTATTTTTTTATTTTGGATTTCATTTTTCTTAAATTCTTTTGAGTCTATTTGTTATTTTTTTTTAGGCAAAAGGCAGATGAGTCATACATAGTCGGCAAGGGCCTAGCGCCCGTGGAAGCGTATCTCAGCATTCCTGAAATCATCAGGGTAGCAAAGGAAAATGATGTTGATGCTGTCCATCCTGGATATGGTCTTCTATCAGAACGGTGAGACCCAGGTTGTTTGTGTATATATTTTTGACCGTTTACCTTCAGAACGGTGAGGTAGTTTGTGTATATTTTTGACCATTACCATTTATATCTGCCGATCAGATAAAATTGCGTTTTTGCAATCAATGTATGTCTTTTCAGGGGTTTTGTATAATAGGATTTGATTTTTTTAAGGGCCACTTAAGCTAAGTCTGAAACCGTAAGAGTTATCGAAAAGTTATGTTAGGAGTTATGGGCTCGATTTTGATTTAGAATATATATATATATATTTCCTCATGTTAAAAGTACATTTTCGTATTTAAATTCAAATGTACATACACTTATCTCTTTTGCAAGTTGCACTTATTTCTAGAAGGATCCATAATCATATTTTTATTAATTTGCTTGTACTATGTAGAATTATGTGAGAAAATATATAAACGTTAAAATTTTAAATTCACGTAGTTTTTAAGTTGACGTTTCTATATGATCCTTGTGATTTCAATGAATAAGAACCTATTGATTTTGTCTTTGAGACACGTAAAAAAAACTTGTTGTATTTTAGAGCTGATTTCGCCCAAGCTGTGATCAATGCTGGCCTTCGGTTCGTGGGGCCTTCTCCCGCGGTGGTGCAACAGATGGGTGACAAGGTAGCTGCCAGGAAGGCTGCCATTGATGCTAGTTAGTATAACATTAGACTCTTCGAATCAGAATGAATACAGTTGCTGATGTCTCCACCATTTGTGTAGGGGTTAAATCTTCCAACGGGCCGATCCATCTGATCCACTGGCCCGGGCTTCTAGGGCCGGCATAAACTGTCAGAGGTATTTATATGTTCTAACTCCCAGGAAATGTCGTGAGCGCGATCCAGACCCTTCTATGGCCATCTGTGAATTGTATGTGGTATAATAATTAATTGAGTTGAGGAAAACGATACATAGATAGCATAAAATGCCACGCCAATCCAGTCAGAGCCAGAGCGCCAGTCGAAACTTTAAGCTACACAAATCGGTTAAAAGGAATCCATGTTCTAAATAACTTACTTAAATAGAGGGTTACCTACGATAATTGAACGAGAACAAGATATATACATATAGTTTAGTTTGTTGTATAAAATATATGGTCCATATAAAATGTATTTATTTACAAAAAAAATGTATAAGTAAAAATGTATTTCCCATAACACAATCTGCTCAGTTTGAGGCTAGATGATGCTGTGTAAAAATGCCCAGCATTATTTATTAATTATTTATAGTGTTCGTCACTCAGTTGAGGTATATTGAGATGCTTCGGGAATTGATAAAGGATGGATGAAAGAATATTATCAAAACTAGTTAACAAAGTGAGCGTGAATGTAAAGAGAAGACAGTGAATGTAGTCTTACGTATTCATAGTATAACATTTCGAAGAATAACCAGGTCAAAAGTACCCTAAACTGACGAGAGTGGATGCGTATATTCAAACAGAGTTTGGTCTTTCAATGTTGATTGATATTCCTTACAGAGGTTCCAATTGTCCCTGGTACTGACGGGCCGGTCACAACAAAAGAAGAAGCTATGGAATTCTGCAAGCAACATGGCCTACCTGTTATATTCAAGGTAAACCATCTAATGTAATAATGGCTTAATGGCCCACGTAATCCTGCAATTCGTGGGCGTAGATTAAGCCGTGAAGCATGTGAAGACTCCAGGGAACTTCAGGGGTCTAGACAAATACCTCACGCTTCGAGGTGTCGAGGTAAAACTTGGCAGCTGTCACGTGACATTTCCACAGCTAATGTAATTCCCATATAATGAAATCTTTCCGCAGGCGTTAACGCCAACAGAATGTGGTATTTGTCTACCCTCTGGGTGGAGTACATGTTAATATTAATTAAGGCATCGCATACACATACCTACAATGTTAGCTTCTTCATAGATAAAGTGTCGTCACTTAACCTACAAGTATATAGAAAATTGGAAATTTTTATAATATTATATTGGGAAATTTTCGTATTATCAATATTATTAAAATGTTGAATTCATATATTTCTTACTCACGTACACAGTTTTGTATTGGTTTTATATATTAGGAAGGTAGCTATAGAAACATGTTAGATCATTGCAACTTTGAATTCGATCGTAGTAGTTTTTTTTTTTACGAAAAATGGGTTTGCATTTAAACCTCGCCTGATGGTAGGCGCAGTTGTAACTTATTATGTGAAACCCCTTCACCCAGTAGAACTATTCGTCCTTATTCTAATTGTAACTCGACGAAACGCTAGACATCAAGTTTTTGACGGAAACCTTGTATAGCCTATTCCAAATGCAGAGAGAAAAACGGTCATTGACCCAAGGTATTATGTTAGCGCGAGAAGAAAACGACAGTATCGCTCTCCATACATTTTTATATCGTTTTCTTGTAGTTTATGCTTTCACCGCGTTTCGTAGTACAGAGTTTGGTGAGCTTATATAACTTCGTTTTTGTCTTTGGGATTATTTCGACGGAGTTCCTCTTTAAGTCACTGACCCAAGGTATTATGTTAGCGCGAACAGAAAACGACAATATCGCTCTCCATACATTTTTATATCATTTTCTTGTTGATTATGCTTTCACCGCGTTTCGTAGTATGGAGTGGGGTGAGCGTAAACAACTTCGTTTATTTTTCTTTGGGATTATTTCGGCGGAGTTCCCCTGTAAAGGAAGGAGCTTTAAGGACCTTTTAAGTAGTTTTTGTAACATACTGTTTTATATTCATATCTATTTATATTGTAAAAACGGGAATTTTCACGTACTGCACTATCGGTAAAGGCACCGACTAAGTTTCGACTCTCTCCGAGAGTCTTCATCAGGGTGAGTGATCGTGACTCCGCGCCGCGCCGTGCACGGCATTCCCGTTTTTACAATATGAACATACTGTTTGTTTGTTTAAGGCGGCTTACGGCGGCGGTGGTCGAGGAATGAGAGTGGTTCGTGAGATGAGCGAAGTGGGATCATCGTTCGACATTGCTTCCTCAGAAGCGCTCAACGCCTTCGGAAATGGTTCTATGTTTATTGAGAGGTTCATCGAACGACCGAGACATATTGAAGTGCAGTTACTCGGTAGGATATTATTTTATAGTATCACTAGCTTCTGCCCACGGCTTTCGCATTTATAATTTTAGTAGTATAGTGATAAGTGCAGACGGGCTCTGAAGCTTCTTTCATCTGTTTTCAGGTGATAAAGCCGGCAATGTGGTGCATTTGTACGAGCGAGACTGCTCCGTACAGAGACGGCATCAGAAGGTCGTGGAAATTGCACCAGCGCCGCATTTGGACCCTGAGGTAAATACGCTTAGCACAATATACACCCAATGCCACCTCTCAAACTTTACGCCCGCTCTTTACCCTCAAGAGTAAAGGCTCCTTTTCCATGACGATGCCACCTCTCAATGAAAGTTGACGCCCGCCCTTTACCCTCAAGAGTAAAGTCTCCTTTTCCATGGCGATGCTACCTCTCAAGAAAAGTTGACGCCTGCCCTTTACCCTCAAGAGTAAAGGCTCCTTTTCCATGGCGATGCTATATCTCAAGGAAAGTTGACGCCCGCACTTTGCCCTCAATAGTAAAGGCTCCTTTTCCATGGCGATGCAACCTCAAGAAAAGTTAACGCCCGTTCTTTACCGTCAAGAGTAAAGGCTCCTTTTCCATGGCGATGCCACCTCTCAAGGAAAGTTAACGCCCGCCCTTTACCCTCAAGAGTAAAGGCTCCTTTTCTTTATTTATCTAATCACTAAGAGGGATATTTTTCAGAGTTAATTAAGCGTTATTTCTTACAGACGAGAAAAAAAATGACCGATTGCGCCGTACATCTAGCAAGAAGCGTTGGCTATGAAAACGCCGGTACCGTCGAATTCTTACTGGACGACAAAGGCAATTTCTACTTCATTGAAGTTAACGCTAGGTAAGCTATGTTAACGATAGTGGGCGAAGGCCTGCTCGAGACGTAAAACGTGGCGGGTTCGATTCCCATCAAAAAAAAAATTTTTTTTTGTTAAATTTAGTTAATGAGTTATTATGAATAAGAGGGTACATGTACAGGTCTACTTATGATTAAACCTATCAAGTTCATATGACAGTGAAATATTGTAGTGACAGAGAGCTGATCTGATGGCAGAGACGAAAGGTCATATGTGGTTCAATTAGGTATGTATAATATATAGTTTATTAAAATTAAGTGGTATCCTACTAATATAATAAATGCGAAAGTCTGTGTGTGTGAATGTTTGTTACTACGTATCTCCGTAACTACTAAACTGTTTTTAATGAAATTTGGAATATATATCTTTTAGGTCCTGGAATAACACATAGGCTAATCTAATTTTCGAGCCCCATGGGAGTTAAACAGGGTTCTTAAGTTTCTATGGATAAAGAATTTCCTGACTTTGCACACCTACCAACTTAATCACTTAACTATCTCTCCTCAATGGTTTGCTATTTTTAGAGTTAAGCTCGCCTTTGTACATGCCTCACACAATATTTTATTTTATATTTCTGTGTACTATAAAGAATTATAAAAAAGGTAGACTATAGAACGCCTCGACGGATAATAATAGAAATGAAAAATGTTTTTTTTTTTAATACTATTCTGTTCTTTTACAGATTGCAAGTAGAACACACAGTAACGGAAGAAATCACTGGCGTCGACCTAGTCCAATCACAGATCAAGGTAGCTGAAGGCATGACATTGCCCGAGCTAGGGCTTACCCAGGAGAAGATCAAAGCGGAAGGCTTCGCTATTCAATGCAGAGTCACCACTGAAGATCCCGCCAATAACTTTCAGCCTAGCACGGGCAGGATTGAAGTGTTCAGGTAAACATACTTTTTGGGACTAACAATAAGGTTTATAAAGAGTCGAGATCCCTAAGCACACTTATTTATCCTATAGAGGGTCACCACTGAAGATACCGCCAATAACTTCCAACCTATCACGGGCAGGATTGAAGTGTTCAGGTAAACATACTTTTTGGGACTAACAATAAGGTTTATAATCAGTCGAGATCCCTAAGAACACTTATTTATCCTATGGAGGGTCACCACTGAAGATATCGCTAATAACTTCCAACCTAGCACGGGCAGGATCGAAGTGTTCAGGTAAACATACTTTTAGGGACTAACAATAAGGTTTATAATCAGTCCAGATCCCTAAGAACACTTATTTATCCTATGGAGGGTCACCACTGAAGATACCGCCAATAACTTCCAACCTAGCACGGGTAGGATTGAAGTGTTCAGGTAAAACAGTATTTGTGACACTAACAATAAGGTCTCTTTTTATACAACTAATATAGCAAAAACATACGGTCCACCTATTGGGCGGTTACCGTAACTGACGGTATCTATACCCACCAAAATCGGAACACAACAATGAGAGCATTACTGCTTGGCGACAGAAATGGTATGCTGGTAGTAGGTACTTCCCCGGACAAGCTTGTACACATGGAGCTCTATAACTACTACTCGTAACTTATACCTTGACCTCGTTGGCGCAGTTGGCGAAGGCCCGCCTTAGACACAAAAGGTTGCGTGTTCGATTACCGCCGCAGGACGAATGTTGTTTGATATGCAAATATTTTTCTCGGATCTGAGTGTTTTCCATGTATAATATGTATGTACTAGCTTGTGCCCACGGCTTCGCCCGCGTGGTACCAGGATAAAAAGTTGCCTATGTTACTGTAAAGTCTCATCAAAATCCGTTCAGTAGTTTTTGCATGAAAGAGTAACAAACATCCATCATCACAAATTTTCGCGTTTAAAATATTAGTAGGATTTACAAAAAAAAAGTATATAAGTAGTATATCAGTAGTGTAGTTCCTGTAATACAAGCTCTGCTTAGTTTGGGGCTAGATGATGCTGTGTGAGAAATGACCAGCATTATTTATTTATATCTCAATAATTTTCTTTTAGGTCCGGCGAGGGTATGGGCATCCGTCTGGACTCCGCTTCGACCTATGCTGGTGCCGTAATTTCGCCTTACTACGATTCTCTTCTTGTCAAAGTGAGTATAGATAGATAGATAAACTCTTTATTGAGCATAACCCTATTTTACGGTACAAAACACAAAAACATAGTAAAATAATATAGAACAAAAGATATGCGCAATGGGCGGGTCTTATCGCTGAAAGTGATTCCTTCAAGACAATCTTAGGATACCACGGTCCAATCCTATTAATCTAATCTAATTAGCTTGATCCCTCTGCAGGGTGTAGGCCTTCTTTCCACTACACTCCATAAAGTTGGTTTTAGTTTGACACACCCTGAGACAATTTTTTCCAATGCAATGTCCATTCGGATTGAAATTTTGTAGATAATCGTAATTTTTTGGGATAAGCGCTATACCATTCGTATAGAGTGTTATACTTATTAGAGTACTAGCTTCTGGTCACGGCTTCGCCCGCGTGGTACCTGAATAAAAAGTAGCCTATGTGTTATTCTGATGTATAAGCTATATTACTGTAAAGTTTCATCATAATCCGTTCAGTAGTTTTAGCGTGAAGGAGGAACAAACATCCATCCTCACAAAAAGTTTATTAGAGTACTTATAATTATATTATCTAATCGCGAAAGTTTGAAAAATACTAGATTGAGGTCACTGGAATTAATTAATAATAGAGGGCTAAGTGTTGATCCTTAATGGACTCCCACTTTAATGCCAAAGCCCAGCCGGATTGACCCTAGTAAGGCCCGAATTCATAGTCAAATAGGGGCTCCCCTAGGAGACTCTTCAAGCGCTATGTGAAAATTCAAGCGCAAATTCAACCTTTATGCACCCAGCCATAAGGCGAATGATGGATTTTGGGGGACTGTCCAACCCCCGACTATGAATTCAGGCTTAAGTGTGTTATAATTTTCAGGTAATATCTCATGCACACGACCTTGCATCGTCGGCTGCTAAAATGAACCGCGCGTTACGAGAGTTCCGTATCAGAGGCGTGAAGACCAACATTCCTTTCCTACTCAATGTGCTGGAGAATCAGAAATTCCTCAATGGTATGTGATTACGAAGTGCTTTAATAAATATAGATAGATAATCATTTATTCAAACCACCACTTACAAATTATATATACTTAAGAACTAAAAAACATTATTAATAACTATTTACAAGTAGGTATATACAAAAAATACAGATGTAACAGCTAGCCATCTAAAGACCGTTGCAAACGATCTATAGATAGCTCAACTGATCCAGATCGCTACCAGACGGAAGCGTTCCCAAAATACTGGTCGCATTGCCACGCTGAATGGCAATGCTAATGCGTTGACCCAGATAAGAGCCAGCGTCCCATACCAAAGGCCTTTCCCTCTCCCAAGGGACAAGGGTCATGCCGTCAGGCCGCTTACCATCGTCACGCAGTAGACCATTCGGTTCGAGAACAGCTGGAACGTTGACGCTGGTAAACGCCCGGCGTAATTAATAACTAAAATAGAAATTAAAATAAAGTAACCACAGTGGTGGTGAATCGCCCTTCAGCACAGCATGTGCTTCGACATGTTGTCATGCCGCAGCGCTGGTTTTCAACTGAGACCAGTGTTGACCTCACGGACATCTTGAAACGGGTCGGAATAATTAATCATAATCATAATCATAATTTTTATAATCATAATCATAATTTTTATTTATCTTTTGACATATTAAAAAAAGTACTTAAGGTAGGTAAATTGTCAACTATGTCACTCTTTCTCAATTATTATATATCTTTTGACTTCTTTAAATTATTATTTTGATTATGACTTTCTTCAACTAATGTTATTGCTGTACGTAACCGTTTTAATAGAAATAAATAAATACGAATAGAAACGTAATTTCTGTTCTACACGTTTTGGAATTTTGTCTTTCGTTTTTCAGAAAATGTTGCGATTCCAACAATAAATAACTACAATCAGATGTTTCTTAAAATAAAAAGTCCTTAAGACTTATACACATGTCTTATTTGGACTTAATACTTTTAAAATAACTTTTTGTTTCTTAACTGTCCCACCATATTTGTTTTTCGTGCTGAATAAATGTTTTTCATATCATTACGTGCTTCGGCCGCAATTCCAGGTGACCAACAAACAATCCACTTTACGTACGTCCGTTTAACAGATCGAAATCCACAGGAGCCGTGGATACGTACTTCATAGACGAACATCCGCAGCTGTTCATGTTTCGTCCGTCGCAGAATCGCGCACAGAAGATACTGAACTACCTTGGCTACGTGATGGTGAACGGAGCGGCGACCCCCCTAGCCACCAAGATACCCCCCGCTGATGTGACGCCGTACATACCCCCTGTACCGTTAGGTAAGACTAATTATCATCCACATAAGCGGAGCGGAGAGATTACGGTGCCGATTCTCTAGTACACCAACTAAGTCATGCTGGACATTTTTCACACAGCATCATCTAGCCCCGAACTAGGCAGAGCTTGTGTTATGGGAACTACATGACTGATATACTAATTATATATACTTTTATTTGTTAATACATACATATAATGCGTAGAAAACACCAAGACCGGAGACAAATATTTGCAGATCATACAAATATTTGCCAACTAAACTTAATTTAAACTGTCGCTCTCTTTTACTCCGTTAAACTCCAGTCAAATTAGTTTACGTTTTGTGTTTAAAGTCAATATGTTTTGAAATCACGACGAAACTTGTATGGAAAATTTTCCGACCTATTTGACAATCCTAAAATTGATACTATACTGTTGACACAATACTAACAGTAACAAAAGAAAGAGAAAGCATAAAAAAAGTACTAGAAGAGAGTGATTAGATAAAATTAAGTTTGGTTGGTGTACACGAGAATCGACGTCAATGTAAAATCAACAAATACAATCGTACAAAATTTGAAAACTCCCGACTCACATCTTCTATCATCAATTGCAGCAACTCTCAGGCCCGAATTCATAGTCAAATAGGGACTTCCCTAGGGGACTGTTCAGGCGCTAAGTAAAAATTCAAGTGCGAATTCAACCTTTATGCACCCAGTCGGCGAATGCTGAATGATGGATTTTGGGGGACTGTTCAACCCCCGACTATGAATTCAGGCTTTAGTCTCTAGTTATTGCTTTTTTCAACCGACTTCAAAAATGGAAAAAGGTTCTCAATTTCATCTGTTTTTTATGTTACGCGATATCTTCGTCAATTATGAACTGATTTTAATGGTTATTTTTTTAATGGGTAGGGTAAACTTCAAAGGTAGGCTTCAATAGAAATTTTATTTTAATAAATCCCAGCCCTGAGGATGAAAAAATGAGGGATTAAGTTTAATAATGGACTTTTTATCAATTTCCCGTTATTTGGAGTCGGTTTTTTTTGTGAGAAAAATAAAGTTTAGATCTGGTCGTTCCGCTCACTAACTACATGACGTAGTTGCTGTGCGCAAAATGGGTTCAGCAAAATGTATAGAAAAAGCCCAGAGCTGACGAAAATAATTTTAAGACGTGTTCTTGCTGCAATGGCTATTGAATTTCTAGTGTGAAGCTTCAGACTGACAGTTTGAGTGTGTCGAATTAATGATATTAATCTACTGAATGATTTTAATTAACTAAATCTTACTCAATAACATTATCGTTAGGCAAAAAGGCTAGACATGAAAGATTTTATTTTGAAACTGTAACAAGTGTATTTTGTTCAAAGAAAGCAGGTCAAATTTTTAATGACCCTGATAATTCCTGGCATAAAATGACTCTAATCTAGTCTTGCATTAGGGACAAAAAAAAACAATAATATAGGTTCACTTGTGTTAGAAAAAAACTATGTTAGTGCTGATGGTCTGGAATAGAGCCTCCAGTACAGAAGTTAATTGCTGTGTCCCACTCTGAAATTGGCTTGCACTTTCATGACAACGAATTAAGATGCTAAAACATTTTGCACTTCATGGCAAATTAACGAATCACTAGGTGCACATATTCTTTAGAGGAAAAAAGTAATTGGGATAGTGAAAAGTTGCAAAATGGCGGGCAAAAATTTTACTCGCAAATATACTTAAGTTTTCTGTTTGATTTTTTTCCAGTTTCCTCTGGGTTGCGCGATGGTAGGTTCGATCGATAGCAGTTTATGTCGCCTACCTATTTGCTACTATGCAAATATATATTTTATGTATTCGCAATTGCCGAGTTATTATTTGCGTTTTATATTTGCAATGTCTTTTATTTACAGCTTTGCCTTTAAAATATTTATGTAAGTTGTGGCACGCGGGTGTTTTTCTTTTTTGACTAAAAAATTCATATTTCACGAATAATATTAGTTTATTCCAGTGGTAATCATTTTATACACCGGCAGAAACCATAATAACTCATGGGCTTACTGAGAAAAAATACAAAATGCTTTAAGTATTGTCATCCTTTTCCACGGGATGGTGACAAATTAGTTAACGACATTTTATGTCAAAGCTTAAATACAAACAGCGTTTATAAATAAGGCCCCATGTCATTAGAATTTCAAATACCTACTTGCCTGTTCGGAATTCATTTGAATTAATTTATCTTACCGATTATCACAGTTATAAATCGTTACCACTGTTGTGCTTTAACAAAATCCATTTCTAATCTTTGTATCGATAGTCAAGAAAGTTAATGTGGTCATCCACTACCCCTAATATTATGAACTAGCCGATGCCCGCGGTTTTACTCGCGTAGGATAAGGTTTAAGGTTTAATATTATTTATTCACAAAATACATTACAATGTCACTTACTTGTGAAAAAAGTTTACATAGGAGTAGGTACTAAAAGTAGGTAATAGGATAAGTAATTGATAGGTGCATTAAAAATAATTGTCTGCCTTGCACCCTTTTTAATATCCTTATACGTATTCAGTTCTTTTGTATTTTAAGTATCCAAACTAAGTTTATAGCAAATCGCACCATGCGTTAAACATTTCTTAAACAATCTTAACACACCATCCTTCCCCCTTTGAGGGATAGTTTAGAAAAAATAATAATTTGTCTTTTATCATTTGTACTAAATAATATTTATGCCGAATTTCAAGCGAATTGGACACCCTCTAGAACCCCTTAGAGGGGTAGTTTGGGAAGATAATTATATTAGTATTTTACCATTGGAATCGAAGAATATTTATGTAAAGTTTCAAGTTTGTAAGTTCAAGGAATACCATTTTTGCATACTAAGGTTTTCAGCCCTTTTCACCCCCTTAGGGGTAGAATTTTCCATATTCCTTTCTTAGTGCACACCTATACCATAAGAGAAATATATACTCTCCAAGTTTCTAGGACTTATGGCTGTGCGTTGATCCGCCAGTAAGTAACGGAACAGTTTTATATATTAAAAAAGCAAAATCTTCCCTAAAAGCGGCACTGTATTTTCTCGATTACCAATGTTGAAATAGGAAAGCACTCAAGGTAATTTATGAACACAGGTCCAACTAAAGTTAAACAGTGGAAAGGATAGGCTGAAGAAATCCGATGGGTCAATAGCATCGCTAAAGTTGCAGGGCATATCCGGGGGGTCGAGACAAATACCTTACGCTTAGTTTTCCTTTCACGCTAATTAACGCAAATTTGTCAAGTTAAAACGTGTCGTGACATTTCCACAGCTCATTTCAATGTCATTTCCATACAATTCAATCTTTGTTACTTTAGTTGCATAAAAAAAACTATTAAGATAAGTAGGTTCTTTTCCAAGCAATCAAGGTTACACAATCCTGTCTAATAAAATTTATACAGTGGCGGATCCAAAACAGTGTTGTTTGACAGGGGTGAACCCAAATGATTTTGGGGGAGGGGGGGTTGAGCCCCTTAGCCCCTTCCCTAGATCCTCTACATACTCGTATTATACAAGCATGTAATAGTTTTAAAACACAAACCGTACTATAGAAAGCTAAAGGTTCAGATTTGTAGATCCACAATATCACAGTATGGCGTCTGGCATCCGCCATATTGAAAATTTCCTGTGAAGCTGGGACAAGTTCTAGGCCAAGACGATTCCAATGAGACTTCATTTGTTGAAATCTTTTTATTCAAAACCAACTTTTAAATATCGTCTTTTAGATTCATAACTCATCCCTGTTGACTTTGCCGTAGTTGGATAAAATATAAACACTATTCTTTGTTACTTTTAGCTCTTGACTATCGATTCAGGTGCAAAAATTTAAATTTCTTGTTGTATTGGTGAAAGGCATTATCTATTTAATTTTGCACTTTACATGCTGCGAACGCACCAGCATTTTTTCACTAAAACATATTTTTCAGACCTTTCCCCCGAGGCCTTAAAAAGGCAAGAACGAACGGGTGAAAATACAGGTGAGTTTTTTTCGTGTTATGGCTTCGCTAACTAATTTAATGAGAGGTTTTCTTTTTTATCTGTGGCAAGTGACATTTTGTAGTTCTTCGAAGTGGCAGAGATGGCGCAATATCAAAAGATTGAAAACACGTACGACCCTTCGCATACGATGCTATCTAGTTAGCATGCGGGAACTACCCCGGCCTGCCAGTAATATAAAATAAAACCCCTCATAAATTTTATATAGGTATCCACAGATCCGTATTTTCAGTTTAAAAGCTTACTCAACTAATCTTTCGTTTACAGCGGTCCAACCCCCCAAAGGCTACAAGCAGATCCTGAACGAAGGTGGTCCCGAGGCTTTCGCGAAAGCAGTTCGTCAGAACAAGGGCCTTCTACTCATGGACACGACTTACAGAGACGCTCACCAATCACTTCTGGCCACCAGAGTGAGATCCCACGACCTGCTAGCTGTATCTCCCTACGTCGCTCATAACTTCAGTAATCTATACTCTCTGGAGAACTGGGGAGGCGCCACCTTTGATGTAGCATTGAGGTAATTAATATTCAACTATGACGAGACTAATTAGACGAGATTAGTTAGTATGTGCTCTTGACAGATATTTGGATTATTTAGTAACTTTAAAGACATTAATAACGTAATATTGAAACTAAATTTGTTGAGAACCCCATTAGCAGTCCTGACATTGGTCATTGGTGTCTGTGTATGAGACTGTTGTGTACTATTAATTTAAAATATTATTTATCTTATAAAAGATTTGACAGTGTTTTCTCGTTCTGATAGGTGTCGTTTCAAATTCAACATCTGTTTGAAATATTTATAAGTAAGCATGTTTTATGTAATTGCAGATTCCTCCACGAGTGTCCTTGGGAGCGTTTGGAAGATATGCGTCGTTTGATTCCAAACATCCCCTTCCAAATGTTACTGCGTGGCGCCAACGCAGTCGGATACACCAACTATCCTGATAATGTAGTCTACAAGTTCTGTGATATGGCGGTAAGTTTCTGAGTTTGGCCACAAAATAATAGTACTAAGTACCAAAGTCACCCAGTCACCCCCTCCCGCCAATCCGAATTACCTTGCCCGGCCAGGATTTCAGTAGTCACTTTATTTGCTTCAAGCAGAGGGGCATAATGTCCTTGCATGCGTTAATTACGATGCGATTGTTTCATACATTTCATCGGAAGTTGATGTGCTTTGACTATGATAAAGTCCCTATGACGTGTCAGACATGCTATGTAGGCTCCCGAATTTATCATCGGAAATCCTCATACCTCCTAAAGTTGCCATTACCCAAAATTACCTACTCGTTAAACTTTGTTTCATATCATCATTCAAGGACACATGACTAAAAATTGGATATGCTCGTTAACTTGCTAACTATGTACTTGCAAAACATGGTCATGGTAAAAATATATGATCTTTACGTGCCTCTGGCCACCTCCTGTTTAAGTCAATCTTAACGGTCTAAAAAGCCAATTCTTATGATAATCGCTTAAAGTTCCGTAGACCTAATTTCTATCTAAACGATTTCAGGTGAAATCCGGCATGGACATCTTCCGTGTATTCGATTCCCTCAACTACCTCCCCAATCTGATACTCGGTATGGACGCGGCAGGCAAAGCCGGTGGCGTGATCGAAGCGGCCATCTCTTACACGGGTGACGTCTCAGACAAGAACAAAACGAAATACGATCTGAAATACTACCTGAACTTAGCTGATGAACTGGTCAAGGGAGGAACTCATGTTTTGGCTATCAAAGACATGGCTGGGCTTCTGAAACCACAGGCGGCTAAGTAAGTTGTAGCTTACATATTTCCTCAAAATTAAGAAGAGATGCACACAATGATGCCGTATCGATCCCTCATAAGAAAAGGAGGTCAAACTTGCACGCGCGAGAGGAATCGGCGTGAATTCACTTTCAAATTTTAAATTTACCTAGATTTAAAGTTATATTTTAAATGTGATCCTTGTGATTTCAAGCAATAAAAGCCTATTGACTTTTAAAACTGAGAAAATTCGGAATCTGAATTTCGGGCTAAATTATTTTTCAATCATCGATCTGATAGATATAATTATAATCTGTTTGTTTTCTGCATTTCCGGACGTTCCTAATTTATGCTCCAGATTCCGGATCTGAATTCAGAAAGCCTTTCTGACCGTTTGAGACTAAAAATATGAAATAAATAATAATAGTTTTTACGGGTCAATAACGCGTTTACCTTTTTATGATCTTTATGGTTTGTTTCGGCGCTGTCCGTGGTCAAAGCATCGGCTGGAGTATGAAGAGATACCGACGGATTAATTACAACAGTAACTGCCGCATTCATCTTCAGATTCAGATAATTCCATGGTATCCCTAACTAGATCCATGTTCACATTTCGACACGGCTTTCTGAAATGGTCGATCTCTCCCCCAGGCTGCTGATCACGGCCATCCGCGACAAGCACCCCGACGTGCCGATCCACGTGCACACGCACGACACGAGCGGCGCGGGCGTGGCCGCGATGCTGGCGTGCGCGCAGGCCGGCGCGGACGTGGTCGATGTCGCCGTCGACTCCATGTCCGGCATGACCTCGCAGCCGAGCATGGGCGCCGTGGTCGCCAGCCTGCAGGGGACCAAACTAGACACAGGTCAGTGCATCACACAACCACCCCGATGAAGTGCCCATTCCACGTGTGGTACCACGGTTCCTCATACCCACGACTCAGAAAAATTCTAGTATGGGGTTTGGACTATGTTAGTGTCTGTAAAAAAAACAAAGAAACCTCGGTGGTGTGGCGGGCGAGCAGCCAGCTGCGATGCAAGAGATGCTGGCTCGGTACCCGCTGCGAGAGAAATGTTTGCATGTCCAGCAGATGCTTGTTCCGGGTGTGGGTGATAGTACCACTGTACTTGTAGTTCCTGATACCCATGATATAGGAAGGGTCAGGACATGCATAATGCATCTGTTGGGTGTTTATTTAATTTTAAACTGATATATTTTTCTATTATTCAATTCAGCTAAGTTCGGTTTAACTGTTTCGCTTCGCTCGACATACGTATACTGGGAATGTAAACGAAACTAAACAGCTTAAATTCCTCTACAGATATCTCCCTCCAAACCGTATCCGAATACTCAGCGTATTGGGAACAAGCGCGAACCCTTTACGGACCCTTCGAATGTACCGCCACGATGAAGTCGGGCAATGCTGATGTGTTCCTCCACGAGATTCCCGGAGGCCAGTACACCAATCTGCAGTTCCAAGCCTTCTCACTCGGCCTTGGCTCGCAATTCGAAGGCGTCAAAAAAGCATACAGGTATGAATAGAGGCAGATCGAAGGAATTGGGGGAGAACTTTTCCCAACAGTGGAACACAATAGGTTAGAAAAAAAAAAGAATAGAATACAAAAAACTACTTTAAATAACGGAATGTGGAGTTCCAATATGAAATGACATCTCTTATTTTTTTCACCCTTAGGGGTGGGATGGAAATTAAAATGATCATAAAATGTATATGGGACCACCCATATAAATTTTATGAAAAAACACCATCCATTGAGAAAATCATTAAAATCGGTTCACAATTAACATACACACAAAAAAACATACAGACGAATGAAGAGACTCCTCCTTTTTTAAAATGGGTTGAAAAAAAATCAAACAAACTCACCGACGACTGTATTCCCCATTATTAACATCCTCAGATACATTTGCGTAGATTTATGAGGATACCAAGTCAGAGGCACGTTCATATATAGTATTTAGCACATGCCCGCTATTTTGCAAGTATTTAGCATTCCACATGACAGGTTGCAAGCCCAATCCTTTAAAAATACTCACCTAGATCGCCCATTGTATTATCACAATCTAGTTTATAAGAACCAATGTAAACTGTTTTTTTTAAATTCTGATGTATGCAATAAAGAATTATCTATCTATATATCTACGCTTAAATTTCAGGGAAGCGAACCTCCTGCTAGGTGACATCATCAAAGTGACTCCATCATCGAAGGTGGTCGGCGACCTGGCTCAGTTCATGGTGCAGAACAAGCTGACCGCTGATGAGATCAGAGAGCGAGCGGAGGAGCTCTCCTTCCCCAAGTCTGTGGTGGAGTACTTGCAGGGAGCCATCGGCATCCCTTACGGTGGATTCCCGGAACCCCTCAGGTAACACCATCAAAGTGACTCCATTATCGATGGTGGTCGGCGACCTGGCTCAGTTCATGGTGCAGCTTGTTCATGGACAAGCTGACCGCTGATGAGATCTGAGAGCGGGCGGAGGAGCACTCTTTCCCCAAGTCTGTGGTGGAGTACTTGCAGGGAGCCATCGGCATCCCTTACGGTGGATTCCCGGAACCCCTCAGGTAACACCATCAAAGTGACTCCATCATCGAAGGTGGTCGGCGACTTGGTTCAGTTCATGGTGCAGAACAAGCTGACCGCTGATGAGATCAGAGAGCGGGCGGAGGAGCTCTCCTTCCCCAAGCCTGTGGTGGAGTACTTGCAGGGAGCCATCGGCATCCCTTACGGTGGATTCCCGGAACCCCTCAGGTGAAATCCCTGCAGGGCCGCTGTGGAATGCTCTGCCCCTGAAATTTAAGCAGATCGACTCAGAAGTGTAATTTAAAGGTCAGTACGGAAACGCTTTTTTTAAAGGATGAACCTCTTCAAACCTTACCCCTCTCTGACACAACACCCAAATATTTAAGTAATCTAATAAGTTTATTTTATTGCTATTTTGAAATTGCTTCCATGTCGAGTTTTTAACTCGGTTTATTCTGAGAACCCGTCCTGAGTCACTCAGGGAAAATTTTTATTTTATAGTATATTTGAGTATTTTATATATTATAATAGTATTTATTAATATATTGAGATGCAGAAGGTTGCGGATTCATTCGCGCCGCGGGACATATGCTTGTGATCTACAAATATTTGTCTGGTCTGGGTGTTTTCTATGTATAATATGGATGGATGACGTATAGAATACATAGTGTTACGCGGTCCAGGAAATTCTTTATTGTACACACAGAAGATACAGACAAAAAACTTACTTATAGGACATGTACAAAGGCGAGCTTAACCCTGAAAATTAATGAATTGATTTTTTTTTCACAGGTCCCAGGTACTTAAGGATATGCCAAGGATAGAAGGTCGGCCTGGAGCTGAACTGGCGCCCTTGGACTTCGACAAACTAAAGGAGGAACTTAAGGAAACCTATCCTGGTGTAAGTTTTATGCCCTATTCGTTTTAGTGTCTGCACTAAACTTACGCATACATATGCGTAAGTTTAGTGTCACTAAGACACTAAGACATCTTAGTGACAGAATTTTACAAAACTGACAGTAAAAGACGCCTGAGTCTTTTTCTGAGATTAGTTTAGACGGGCATTATATAATAATAATAAAACCGTCTGGTGTAGTGATCTGGATCAGTTGAACTATCTATAGATCGTCTTTAGATAACTAGCTGTTTCATCCGTATTTTTTGTATATACCTACTTGTACATAGTTGTATGAATAAATGTATTGTTATAATAATATCAATAATAATGCTGGATATTTTCACACAGCATCATCTAGTCCCAAAGCCAGCAGCATACAACTTATATATTTTTTTTGTAAATACATACATATTGTGCGTAGAAAACACTCAGACACGAGACAAATATTTGCATATCATACAAACATTTGTCCCGAGGGGGTAATAAACCCGCAACCGTCTGCGTTTCAGGCGGGTTTACGCCCACTGCGCCATAGAGGACGTCATTAATCTACGACTACGTCCTAATGAAAACGAATTCTAAAATTAGTTTGATTATAATGAAGAGTAAAATCGATGTAGCAACTGTTTTGGGTGTATTAAGTTTAATAAAAACGGGATTTAATGTGTTTCTACTTTCTACTCACAAATAAATGTACAATAAAGTGTTTTCATTCATTCATCCATTCAAATAATTTTATATTTCAGGTATCAGACCACGATGTGATGTCAGCCGCTATGTACCCTCAAGTAGCGAACGATTTCTTCCGCATTCGCGACAAGTACGGACCCGTCAAACATCTGGACACCAAGACCTTCCTCACCGGACCCTCTGTAAGTACTTATCACACTTCGAGCGCTCAGCTAAAGTCAGGATATTAGCAGAAAATTGATTCACTTAACGTTTTGAATCTCTTCTGAAAATCTTTGTCAGTTATGAAATCTACAAAAGTCATACTGCTTGGAGAACATCTGTGGGCTTGGAGTAATAAAATGAGCTCATATAAAAGACAGTCTTCATATTAATAATAGGATTTAATTATTAAGATTGCTTCTTATTATATTAATAATAAATAATCACGATGAACGAAATTTTTAAGATCTATATGAATTACATCTCTAGCTCTAAAACGTTTTGGCCCTAGGCTGTAAGTTTGTGAGAAGGTTTAATAAATCCTACTAATATAATAAATGCGAAAGTCTGTGTGTGTGTGTGTGTGTGTGTATGTGTGTGTGTGTGAATGTTTGTTAGCACGTATCTAACTACGATTGAAATTTACTGATGAAATTTGGAATGTAGATAGTTTAGGATCTGGAATAATACATAGGCTAATCTAATTTTCGAAAATCCACCCCTAACGGGATTAAATAGGACGGTAAAGTTTCTATGAAAAAAAAAATTGTTTGATTCGCTCAAAACTCTGTACAAATAAACTTTAAAGTAAATAATGAAACACGTTTTTTTTTTCAAAATTACCCTTTGGGGGTGTGCAATTGAGTTCTAAACTTTGTATAAATTGTAATCCTTGGTTCGATTCATTCAAAAGTTGGTGGACATAGTTTGAAGCCTGGAGACAGTCATATGCTACTTTTATTAACATACCACGCGGGCGAAGCCGCGGGCAACAACTAGTACTTAAATAAAAGCACACAAAGGCCCCAATAAAATTCCTTATACATATTTCGTTTCACAGGTCGGTGATACGATAGAAGTCAAAATCGAGAAAGGAAAGACGCTCGACATCAGAACCATTGCTGTTTCTGAAGAGATGACGGCTGCCGGAGAGCGGGAGGTGTTCTTCGAACTAAACGGACAGTTGAGATCTGTGTTCATCAGAGACGAGAATGCTAGCAAGGTAAATAAAAAAACTACATCTGTTTAGTTCTACTCATAAGTAGTCTTAAGTGTCTGTTTGTTTTTTTATTCAGAAATCATGTACAAGTTGGTATATACAAAAAATAAGGATGAAATAGCTATCTAAAGACCGTTGCAAACTATCTTAGATGATAGGTCCACTTGTAACGTTGCGTCTAGCTCCGTTACTTTAATTTAATAATAACACTTTAAAACAAATTCAAAAGAATTGTAATTTAAACTGATACGGAACCGCGAAAATAATATTCTTGGCAAAAAGGCTTTTGTGCGCGGCCGCACGACAACGGATCCTAAACAAACCGGCCTCGCCCAAAGATTCGACCCGATCGCAGCACAGCTGGTTGCTACACACGGTGACGGACGGACGTCCAATCTATCTAAAAAACTACCAATTGTGCTTGGATCCAGATTGCTACCAGATGGAAGCGTTCCCAAAATGTTGTCAATACACCACGCTGGTCAATACACACCCAGATATCGTTGTTTCTTTTTTACAGTCCTAACATCCTATTTCTGGAACACCAAATCTGTTTGTCCTTTCATACTGTGCCAAATAAATGTTTTTTTCATTTCATTTTAATTTCACATTGAAAAATCGCGTCAGTTTTTCATCAGATTGATGGACATAGATAATCAATATGTAAACAGATTAACAGTTGTCAATGTGAGTTCCAAATTGTTGACCACGTTATGACGCGTCTATACATCATCGGTGGGTCACCAATAGAGAGAACACAACGGAATGAGCGGCCTCTAAACGTCTTTCTGTGTAGCTAAAATGACTGCAATGAACATGCTGATTAAAATACTCGGTGGTGATATGCTCTAATAAGACCAACTCTTTAAAAAGATGAATTAAAATAAATATCAAGTGCAAAATAAAATATATTTTAACATAGTCCTTTGTTTATATCAGGAGATGAAGATTCACCCAAAGGCTATCAAAGGTGACAAGAACCAAGTTGGAGCACCGATGCCCGGAACAGTTCTTTGTAAGTATCCACAATTACACATATCTCAACATTAGGCTTAAAATTTACATTCCTCGATTCGTTTTAAAAGCAACTTGTAGACACTTAGCCTGCAAGGATTTTTTTGGGAAGCATTAATATCATTCTTTTAATTTTAAGACACAATAATATGTTTCAAACAAAAAAAAATATATCATTAGTTTATCAGTATGTAGTTCCCATAACACAAGCTCTACTTACTTTGGGGCTAGATGATGCTGTGTGAAAATGTCTAGCATTATTTATTAGTAGCTTCTGGCAACGGCTTCGCCCGCGTGGTACCCAGATAAAAAGTAGCCTATGTGTTATTCTGATGTATAAGCTATATTACTGTAAAGCTTCATCAAAATCCATTCAGTAGTCTTTGCGTGAAAGAGTAACAAACATCCATCCTCACAAACTTTCGCGTTTGTAATATTAGTAGGATTTAAACAGTGAGTGACAGAAATAATGTCAGTTATTTCCACTGTCGCTGCTGTAAGTACCTTCTACACTTTTTGGTTACAGCTGAACACCATTTTGGTACAGACATTTTCAGGCTTATAAGTTGAACAATTATTTAAGTACCTGCCTATAACATTTAGTTGTCGGCCTGTAGATACCCATCACCTTTTCATTATTTGTACGAAATAAACGTTTCTTCTTAAAACCGAAAATCTGAAGACATTATAACGCACTATTTAACTCTGAACAAAACTTACATTATAAATAGATAGATAGAAAATTCTTTATTGCACAACTTCAAAGTATTGTACATAGGCGAACTTAATGTTAGATAGCATTCTCTTCCAGCTAACCTTTGTGTTAATGGAGAAGAGTCTTGAGGTAGTGCATAGATATAAGTTATAAATATATTAATAAAACAAACACTATTCCCTAAATAAAGACAATTACATATACCTACTTACATAACCTAACCTTATAAATGCTTTTGACTGGCTCAAATCAAGAATTCCTTGTGGCTGCAAACGAACCTTACACCTTAAGATCTATTGAGGTACAATGAATTGAGCAACAGGAAAGGTTGATAGATATTGTCCACAGTGACAGCTAACCGATCGCGAATAGGTTTTACGCATAGTGGACCAAACGCGAATTGTACTAAACGCGAATCGTATTTTTTGCGAACTGGACATTTCTCGAATTGGTCTGTCTTGTTTATAGCCATCGGACTAGACGACTAATAATAATCTTTGTTGTTTAATGAGAAAGCACAAATTACCAAGACACAAGTTGTTTAACTTAGTTTGGTAAACAGGGCTATAAAAAATAAATAAATAATGCTGGACATTTTTTAACACAGCATCATCTAGCCCCAAACTAAGCAGAGTTTGTATTATGACTGATATACTACTTATATACTTTTTTAACTACATACATATTATACACCCAGACTCGAGACAAATGTTCGTATGACTTTCAAAGACTATTTCCTCTAGTCGTCCGGTCCGATGGCTATAAACAAGACAGACCAATTCGAGAAATGTCCAGTTCGCAAAAAGTACGATTCGCGTTTAGTACAATTCGCGATTGGTCCAGTTGGTCGATTGTTTGCAGGTCATACAAACATTTGTCCCGCGGCGGGAATCGAACCCGCAACCTTCTGCGCTTCAGGCGGGCCTTCGCCCACTGCGACAAAAAAATTAATGCACTATGGTGAAGTCAATTTTTTTTAAATTTACTTATGTTCTTACGTATGCGTTATTTTCTAGCTATCAAAGTGAAAGACGGCGAACACGTGGAAAAGGGCCAGCCGCTCGCCATCCTATCCGCCATGAAGATGGAGATGGTAGTGCAGGCGCCCAAAGCCGGCACCATCCTGACCGTGGCTATCACCAACGGACAAAAGCTCGAGGGAGACGATCTGATCTGCACCATTGAATGAGTGCCCGTTAGCTTTTGTTTACCATTTTGGACGGACTATACGATAATATCTTTAAATTGTTCCTAACCCCGATAGTTTAAATTCTGGGACTATCCGATATTAATAGTTAGTAGATAACGAACGATTCGTATTTTCGAGGGTCTAGTTCGTTCTTTATTAATTAATTCTTTATTGTACACACAAATAAACACTTTCATAAAGGCAGAATTAAATGACATGTACAAAGGCGAGCTTAACCCTAAAGAGTTTTCTTCTAGCAAACCATGAGCTAGAGAGAGGTAATAATAGAGGTAGGATCGTATACAGAAAAAAAATAATGAAACAATACTTTATATACTTAAAACTAAAATATACATATAAAACATAGAAAGTTCGTTTCTGGAACACGGTATATTTCAAACGGAATGTACAAAAGCCAGTTAAAATACGACTGCCTCTTTATGTGAGACTAGCTGTGCCACGGCCGCTCTCGGCCCCCGACCCACCGCGTCGCATCGCCTGCCCTGCTATTACTAATGGCTCGGTTCCTCAGGGTTTTAGCGTGATGTTAAACAGTCTTTAACGTTTCTCATGAATCAGGCTATCAAATGCAAAAAGCGTTTTTCAAATCCGACTCGAAGTTCCAGATATGAGCGCGTTCAAATAACAAAACAAACTTTTCAGCTTTATTATTAGTATAGATCACAGGTTCTCAAACTTATTTTTACACCGCCCACTTTGAGAATTAAAAAATCCTAGCGCCCCCAAAGTTTTAAACATAACCAATGCTTTCTACTCTAAACCGCCTTAGCGCCCCCAATATCTTCTAGAGTCTTCTACTGCCCCCCTTGTGGCCTCCAGCGCCCACAAGGGGGCGTTATCGCCCACTTTGAGAAATAGTGGTATAGATTATTCCAAATCACGATAGTTTTGATTCTGAGACTATCCGACATTAATTAGTTGGTTGATCACGAACGATGCGGATTTTCGGCGCATGTCATTTATTTTTGGTAACGCGGTTGTTACCGAACGTACAAAATCCGCCTAAAATGACATGGTGAGAAAACACTGGTTGGTGGCAAATTGCCTACGAAGTTGTGAGCGGTTACCGTCGCCTATTGGCAACTTTAACAATTGGGGCAGCTATGGGCATTTCTGATGCATTGCCATAGAAAATTAGTTGAAATGTCTGATGTGTGTTTATTGCAGTTTTCTCAGTGATGAAAGTGATTGTATCAAAATGTTCATTGTAAGATTTGATCAAAATGTATTCGGTAATCCTCGAACTGGAATGCAGTACAAAAACTAATAAAAAATATGTCTTGTAGTCCGTTCAAAATACTTTTAAGTTGTGGTTGTTGAAAATGTATTGAATGTGATAAACTAAATTGTTTTTTTTACACATCTGTTTTGTGTTTTGCTCACAATACTCCAAAATATGGCAGATAATGTTATTAAAATTGAAACATATCGCTAAATTTTGGATGATTGATAATATACAGATAATTGCTAATTTTAAAAATACCAATCATTTGTAATATATACTACTTTTTAACCTGATATGATCACAATTATATACTAGTAGAGTTTAATTATTGTGTAAGGAATAAAAATATGCTTGTAAGCTGTCAATTGAAAGAAATCAACTAAAACCAAGTTAGCATAGCTACAGTTTATTGAAGTTCAAATATTAAAAAGACATTTTCTTTGTTGTTTTAAATTAAGAAATGTTGTTATTTAATTGGATCGCGCGATATGATAACGCTAATGTGATATGATAACGCTATCAAATAGTGTAAATTTTCAGTGGCTTCATTCGGAAATTACCGAATCGGAATTCAGTACAAAAATTCCAAGAAAATTTTCCCTGCAACTAGTCGAAGTACAAAACAAATTGTGATAAAATTATTCCCTAAAAAAATATACTGTACTTAACTTGTTTTTGCGTATCATAGGTGCATTAACAGTTTCGCTCGTGGATACATTACCTTTAAATATTGTACGAAATTTACTTAAGTCATGATGACCATTTCTATCAACTAATTACGGGATATCAAGCATAAGCAAATTAAAAGGTTTTAAAGCTAAATTTACATATAATTTGTGTCTATTATGTAAAGTTTGGTGTCCCTAGCTAACTAGTTCAGAAGCTAGTCGGTGAAAATGTTACTATTTCAAGGAATGTCAGGGTGTTATCGAGTCTCAAAATGTTTGCGGCTTATTATGCGAGTTATTTGATATTTATTTTGTAATTCTGGTGCTCATTTTGTTATTCATGAATTGTTGCTATTTTTCATCACGTTTATAGTTTTTTTTATTTAATAAAATGTGATTTTTTTATCTATTACGTTAAGTTTTATTTCTACATTCTTCTACATCTTTCGATTGCCTAGAACTTACAAGAGAGTATAAAAATGTTGATAAATAAAATCATATAGATTAATCGGTAGATAGTTCATCAGAGTAAAATAAAAACAGGTACAGGTCAAAAAGTATAATCTTTGTAAGTATTCTTAAATACAATTTTCCAACCATAACATGAATGCCACAATTTACATAACTACATATTACATAAAAACAAGGCCACAAGCGACTCGCTTCGCGTCTCACGAAGAAAACGATAGCATGTCAATGGGCAGGATCGGTCACACTTTTAGCCTCGTGACTTGCAGCCCTGGTAGTGAAGCGACCGAATTTGCTCGTTTTTTATCTTGAAAGACGCCAAGACATTTCAGGCAGGCACTTAAGTGCTTATGCTTAAATTCAGTTGCTTGGCGTCTTTCGCGAGAACAATCAGCACATTTAGTCGCTTCGCTAGCTAAGGCGCGTCGTGAGGCTCATTCGATTGCCGTGCCCAATTACACGTGATGGTTTTCTCGAGACGAGAAGCCAGCCGCTTGCAATCCGGACAACCATACCATTACTTAACCCATCTATGATTATTGATCTTTTGGTCAATCACCATGGCAGCATTGTTTTTATTCGTATTTCAAAGATCAGTTACCATATTATGGTAATTTATATTGCATCATAGATTAGGAATTGAACGACTTATTAACAAGAAAATATATACAACGGCAATATACAAGGGAGCTAAAAGTAATGCTATCATTAACGCTATATAAAGGCCTAAGATAGAATATTAGTTTGGGGTTATTGCTTGGGACAGTCATACATAGGCTCAACACAAATGAACGCGTGTACAGCTTGAAACCTCTGGAACAGCGGTTATCAGTTGTTATTATTAGCAAGCCGGCAGGCAGTCTATGTTAACTAGTATCCAACCTACTTGAAACTTGACAGAATGACATTGACATGTGGTTATAATACTCGTAAGGATCTGGCGCGATATATTATCTGTGAAATAATCTTGCATGATCTTGAAGGAATCTAATAGTACACTTTACAACTACCTACATACATACATCATGAGAATTTCAATTTATAGAATGCGTTATAGCGTAGGTATTAATAGCTTATTTGCCTTCCAGGATTTGCATTAAAAAATATGGGTATTTCTTACACATAGAAACAAAAGGCATGTTACATTAATTAGATAAAACCTATTTCAAATTTTCTACGGTCTTAGAGAAAATTGTACAACCACGTTATTGTAAAAATACACCTACGTACTATGTTTTTTCCATTCATTCGTTTTTAACGTCAATCCCATTGCTTATAGAAGTATCTATTTAAGTAACTCATATTTAGACCCGTTACTCTGAGAAAAATCTTTAATGGACCGTAAACACAGATAGTTCCGACTATTAAAACGGGTTTCAAAATTAAAATAATCAGGCGTACATTTTCTATCCACAATGGCCGCTCAGCTTAGATACTGATATTATAATACGCTTAGATACACGTTCAGTACGAGCTTGTGAAAGGGGAAATAAGACCAATATTGTGCGTTTTTATTGTTGTTTTACAATATGCACAAAAAATATTTTATCTGGTAACGACGTTTACTGTCTCTGTCTACATCATCTCTTTTTTTAATAGACTGAACTCTGAACTACAAGAGAAGGTGATATGTTTAGTACTTTTAAATTTAGTTAGCTTAAAAAAACCGGACAAGTGCTAGTCTGACTCGCGCACCGAGGGTTCCGTACAAGCTTGTAAAGCAAGAACATTACTCTTACAAAAAGATAAGTCGGATTGAAAAATAAACCTAACTTTGTATTTACTGGTAAAAAAATGTCCTTCAATACATCGATATAAGTACGTCACAGACAATTCTCCAACTGCAAACGTAAGTTTAAATAAAAATACTTTTTTTATGTTATAAAACTACATAACTATTACCGATTTGCGGACTTTTCCCTTTGCTTGTGCTGTGAGACCTAGCTTCTTGCCAAATTTCCTAGGTAGGTTATAGGTTTTGATTATGCGACATATTTTGATACTCAACAATGGCAATATTTTTTTATTGCGTTGACTTAGAAGCTTGATTTTTTTTTTTAGTTTCTTGGGACCTTAGACCTACGTATTTGATATTAATTTCAACTTGACAAGTCCACGCACTCCTAAAAAAAATGGCAACTGGCAACAAAGTGATCCTATAAGGTTCCGTTTTTCCTTTTGAGGTACGGAACCCTAAAAATAAACAGGATTGCCACTGGACTGTTCAAATATGACATGCCTCTGCATACAGTACCTACCTGAGGTACCGTAACCCGAACTAGCGGGAATTTTCCATAATTTAGAATTAAAACATGATCATCGCTTTCTTTGACGATATTTATTTTGACGTTGTTTGTTGTATTAAAAGAGCAAGCTATAAACTACTAGTGCAGTGCAGTGGTACGTTATTTTGTAAAGAGAAAACATGGTTTTCCTTGGATACAAACACATGGACTCTGTTCTATATATAAATGTAGACAAATTTTTGTTTAAATTTTTATATAAATTACCTACATCTAAAAGGATTTTATAATGCTATTTCTAGGACTATTCATCTCCAGATAGTAAAAATTTAATTCCTCTGGAGCTACATTTAACGCCATTAATTACAGCGCTGAAATTATAATATTGTAGCTTTTGTCTATAGATAAATGTCCGCAGTAATATTAACACAGGCGCAGGTTTAGTCTCGACATAATGAGATACAGCCAGTTATTTTGTTGAATACCTAAAATTATATAAATTCTTAAACAAAATGTCAAATCTTATAATTAAATTCCAACCTGTAGAGTTTTAGAAGTTTCATAAAATTAAAAATTACCTAAAATTAAAGCCATTGATTTGCCTAAAGGCAAAGGAATGAGCAAAATAAAAAGATATGTCAAAATTTCAATAGTCCACTGTATTATTTTCTCTTTCCGAATTATGTTGACGCAAAAACGGATGGTCCTCAGTGACTCGGTTTTGTAATATCAGAAATATTATGTAGAATATCTCAATCAATCATCACCGAGAACCATCAAAACTAAATTTTCAACAAAGTCCTATCTATCCCAGAGTTCTGACGAATGACGTTTGATTTTAGGCACACATCCGACTTTCCGCAACCGTTAAGATATCATCGGTCTTTCGATTAACCATAGTACTAGCACAGGTATTAGAAAAAGGATCAGGATAAAAACAAGTCGCTCAAGTAGCCATTTGCACACACATACTACTTGCTAAGAAATGTAGTTTTTTTTATTATCAATAACATAACTTTATTATAATCCTTAACATTCATTTTGATTACCTTTGCAAATTAATTTAAAATATCGTCGAATTTGAAATAAGACCACGAAGCGCTTATCGGGAATCTAGTACTATGGTTGGTCGAAGCATTCGTCCATCAGGTCCTTCCTACCTTTCTTCACCAGCGTTTAACGGTTCTGCGATCTATAAGGCCTACCAATTACCACTTCAACTTGCCAATTCTAAAAGCTGTGACTTTGGTTCTTTTATGGATTTCCTCGTCTCGGATTTTACCACATAGTAAACTAGACTAAATTTTATGGTAGATACAAGACAAAGAGAAAATAATACAATAGACGGACTTTAACCTAGGACTGCTGGGATTCCAGACACAATAAAACCTATTATGTGTACACAACCTAAATTGTCATAATGTTTCACAAACGATTCTCTATAATATTGTATCAATCTATTTTCAGGCCACTTTTAGTTTTTCCTAGGAAGAATTATCGATTGTTTTTGAGTGTGTTTGTTGATGTTTATCAAATCGCGACTTAACCGTAACTGTTTTGAAATACAAGTATTGGGCCACAGATATGTGAATACCAAGACCATTATCCAAACCAGTGATAGGAAAGAGTGGTGCGAAATCAGTCAATTTCCCCCGGATGCAGTAAACTCTTATCCACCAGACTATTCGAGAATGTGTCCAGCATACTAGCTATTTCAAACTGCTTGCTTTCGTCAAGATCGTTAAGTGAGTTGACAGAGTTGTGGTCGGATAGGCTGAGGCTAGTGTCCGTCTCTTCGCCGTAGCAGCGCCGTTTGTGCTCGGACGGAAAGTTGTGGTACGAACGCTCGACTCTGATCGCTTGCATGGTATTGCTGGAAAGACAGATCATCTTTATAATATACTAACAGTGACGATGAAATGTACATAAACATTACAATAGAATAGCGTATCTTTTTTTGCTTGAAAACTGTTGAAAAAGATAATAAAATGGTCCATATTCCGCTATTATATTAGTACTAACTACTGCCCACGGCTTCGCCCGCGTGGTTCCCGGATAAAAAGTAGCCTATGTGTTATTCTGATGTATAAGCTATATAACTGTAAAGTATCATCAAAATCCGTTCATGAGTTTTTGCGTGAAAGAGTAACAAACATCCTCACAAACTTTCACGTTTATAATATTAGTAGGATAGGATTAACATGCAACAATCTTAACACAATTTTTATACAAAATGTATATACTTACTTGTCTAGCAACCAGATTCGTAGCTTTAAATTATCTAACAGGCCTTTAATATTACATGGTGAATGATTGGACGAGTAGCCGACTGAGACGTAAGCGGTTCCGGGTTCGATTCCCGCTACGGGACAGAACATGAAAACTGTTTGAATGTAGCCATAAACCATGAACGCGAGCATAGCTGCGACGCGCGCGCCCTCTACTCATCTAATTCCCGCGCGCTCTCTCTCGTCGCGAACCGTTAACCAAGTGTGTTGTACGTTAGCATTTTTACTTAATTAAAACTAGTTCCTTATACTAAATAACTTGTTTTCCTAAAGGAAAACTTGTTTTGTTACTCGGTAAAAATATAAGTGTATAAGTGAAGGTATGAAAACAATGTATAATGATCATAAATTAAATAAACCAGTTAATGTTCTATTTCTAACCATGTTAATTAAAAAGCATCCTAGCTGGAAAGAACAAGTAGACTAGTTAGTAGGGTTTGTAGCAAAATTAGTAGTTCGTTTACTAATATTTAGACCTAGAAGAACAGTGAACAAAGATACGGTACTGATGACATATTAGATATGGTCTGATAATGGTCAGATAGGATTCTCTGGGTCGTGTCATGGTACCACAACACCCAGACATCTGCAGAGCATGCAAACATTTGTCCCGCAGCGGGAATCGAACCCGTACCTCTTGCATATGCACAGATCTAGTCGCGTTACAGGGTTTTCTCATTGGCCAATACCGAATACGATATATCGTCAACGACACGGATAATCTTTAATCTTTGTGTGAAATGGGTTAGATTGTGCATATGCAAGAGGTCTTGCATATGCACAGATCTAGTCGCGTTACAGGGTTTTCTCATTGGCCAATACCGAATACGATATATCGTCAACGACACGGATAATCATTAATCTTTGTGTGAAATGGGTTAGATTGTGCATATGCAAGAGGTCTTGCATATGCACAGATCTATTCGCGTTACAGGGTTTTCTCATTGGCCAATACCGAATACGATATATCGTCAACGACACGGATAATCATTAATCTTTATGTGAAATGGATTAGATTTAGCGAGCCAAATTTATACTGGGTGTCTGATCAAATTTGTTAAGATAAAACTTGGCTCACGTGACATTTCGACAGCTAATTTCATTTCCATACAATTCAATCTTTCGGCAGGCGTTAGCGCCAACAGAACAGTGGTATTTCTATAGACAATTTGGTGGCAATAAAACAGAACTCACTAACAATCTAAGCCCTTCTTTAGTCTCGTCGGAAAGAAACAGTTTAACGGCGACGATATATCGTGCCGGTCAGTGAAAAAGCTTAATAGGTCTCCATAAAATTCAGTGCCCGCATCGGTGAGTCTGCATCTCGATTTACGATATCGGCCAATGAAAAAACTCGCATATACTTGTCGAAATACATGGAGTTAGAAAGAAAGTAGGCACATGCACCCAAACCGTGGCAAATTGAAAGATGGTGTTACATACGCGTGGAAGATGTATATTTTGGTCGTTTTGTAAGTATGTTTGTCCTTCTGTCACCTGTAATTCGGTTACAAAACGGGTTTAATTTCATATTACTCAAGTATGAATGATCATGTAGCAATAATGTTGTTTGTTAAAAAGATCTACTTTTACCGACTTTAATTTGCAGCCATGAAATTGATTAGTTACTCTTCAAAAAAACAAACATTTGATAAGCATTTTATGCATAAATGATACTAAAACAAAGTATGTAAATTGGCTTACCTTGTTTTCCTTAAAACCGGTCGCCCCATTTCGACTTGTAACTCCAAGGAATATAACTTAGCCAGAGACTCCAACTTCTCCTTTTCCTCCGGGTCACTCAAACTCGGCAACTTTAGCTCAGTTTGGCAAGAATCTTGTAGGAACTTCGACAGCTGCTCATTTGCAGCGCTGAGGATTAAAAAACCTGGTCTTTCTTCTCGTATTCTTCTACAACCAGCTCGGATTTCTCTCACTTCGGTCACAACTGTGTTTCCCATTGAATGTTCGCTGTAGTAGTGATCACTTTGAGGCGATTTCTCGCTTATGTTCAAATCGCTCGAGGACGTTTTCTGTAGGGTGAAGTTAGTGCGCGGCGTGCCACTAAACGTCGGATCCTGCGGTCTCGATTTCTCCTGAAACGTCTGAAACGAACGAAAAAACTTCTCGTTTGCATTCTGACCAGAAACCCCCGCGTTTTTCACATCGCTGAAACTGCTGAATGATGAATGTGGCTGAAAGATGTCTCTGCTATCTTTGCTTAAGACTTCTTCCTCTAAATCGACAACGGTTTTCGAGTCAGACATCATGGCATCGTCATCGTTTTCGGAATCTACTTTCGGCCGCTTTTTTTTGAACCTATTCTTACAGCTCGCCCACCCGCTTTTGACAAGCATTTTCTCCTTTTTCGACCGTTTCGGCGGAGGCATACTGCTGACCGATTTCGGTGAATTGTCCACAGCTTTTGTCGTTTTAAAAGTAAGACTCTTGTTAAAAACTTTGAGCTCTTCAATCCCTGGCCAGTCCGTCAACTCATCGTCCCCTTCTCTATCACTATCGTTTGTAATGACCCCGTCAGAATCGCTACTGCTGAGTGAACTAGACTCATTTCCAAAGTCCATTCCTCCCTCCTCATCAAATAGCAAATGATTTCTCAAACCATTAGGCGGATGCGTTCTATTCATTATCTTGTATTTCTTTGAGTATTTTCCGTCGAAGTATTTGCTTGTTGACACATTGAAGAAAGGCGGTAGGTCAGTTGCGATTTTATAGCCAGTCATTTTGGATAAAAACGGTGTGCCGTTTTTAGAAGCATTTTTGTAGACAAAGTTGAAACTTGTGCTGCCTGGTAGCGTAGGGGTGTTGGTGAACATTGACGGCTTGGCATCATTATATTGCGATTTTAGTATAATTTTCCCAGGTTGCACTACTGTTTCCCTTTTGGAGTGTTTGGATAGCTTGAAGAATGGGGATTTGGATGAGCACCCTCCACTGAATGATCGTTCTCTCATCTCACATGTCAACATGTCTTTGTCTCTGTGGGACCATTTTCTTTTACCGCAGAATGCATTCCTGTAATTTTAAAGAGATTAAAAGCTGTTATTTCTGCGTATTTCTGGCAACAGTCAGAAACTTGAGAGTCTATTGAACTTTGATAATATATTTAAGTTTAATAACTTTATATATTTTATTTTAATATAAAATAGCACCTTTCTGATTTTTGTTTGTGTATTGTGATGGCTGGAGATGTAGCTTGGTTTGGTAGGTCGATAATAATAGGCAATGTATTCGGCTGGAATAAAGAATAAAATTGTTTATAAACACAATTGATCAGATCTTGCATAATTATGTAATAATAATATTAATTGTTTTGATTTTTAAAAACTTCAACACAAAATATTAAGTGAGCAAAATCTTATTAATTTCAATATAAACAGAAAGAAATAGAAAGAACTTCGCGTCGATTTTTGATGATGATGATTTCAATTCCAGTGTTTTTTTTTGCTATCCATATCAAGATAAATTTTCATTAACCAGCCCATAAATATATGGAATTTGCATTCAAAAAATTCACTAACATCTGTAGTCACATTCAATATTTCGATATCCTGAGTCCGTTTCCCATCTGTAAACTCCACTGGCATCTTTTTATACTTCCGTTTCCTCCGAGCATTTGCTGGTCTAGTTGGTGAGAAGTTCTCATTGAAGGAGTCTGACTCAAAGTTGCCGATCTGGCAATAATGTCGTGATTTGAGATTAGTGCTCTTGTGCAGGCTGAGTTGTGGGTCATCAGAGTCAGATAGAGGCTGGGTGATAAGAGGCGCCTGGGGAGGGCTGCTAGAGCTACCATCTTCAACAATGCTCACAGACACTGCGGCTGCTAGAAATAAGATGCAGTACTTTTGAATACTCAGTTTATTTTGTATTTACAAGTAGAAATTTAAATGTTTGCCTTGGACTTGTTTATCTCTTTTTAATATATTTTTTTTGGAAATAACATAATTTGTATTTGTAATACTTCCTATAAGTAAATAAGCACCTAACAGACACATTAAAACATCTAGAGGACCCTGGCATACCCTAGAACTAAATATTCAAAGTGTGTGTCATCAATTAGTGTTCCAATATGGTGGATTATTGGAATACTAACACCAACTAAATATTCTATAGAAAGTATCAAGCTTACTTGATCACTAGATCAATTATCTCCGCCTTGGATATGTTAGGTTATTAGGTTTTTTTATTACCACTCAGAAAAGGAAGATTGCTATCCAAACTTTACCCAACAAACTTGGGTTCAAAATAAATAAAACGGACCGGTTAGTCATATACTAATATTTTAGAAGTTTACTGCTTGAATGCATGTTACAAATTTATAAGCTAAAAAATAAACATCATGCTGAGTTGTATTTAGAGTGGCTTACATAGAAGATAACTAGTGGCTAAGATAGTATTGTTAATTGTGGCTGACTTAGTAATATAGAAGGCAATGTAGATTTTTAGAGGCGAATAATGCTATTAAAAAGAAGTCTATTTAATTAGCACCCAATACTAACTATTTGGTAACTTGTTAAAAAAGTTTATGTTGAGCAGATTAAGAGAGAACAATGGAACTGACATGGTGATTAATAAAAGTTCTAGAAAACTCAAGCAAAAAACTTCACAGTTCCACATACTGAGTATAGATCTTGGATGTCCATCTTGGGGATTACAGTTGTAAGTTAGAGAAGGCCTACTTGAGTCAAAAGGACACACTCAGGAAGCAGAAGCGAAGGCTTCGAAATATAAATTATAGGCTATATAGCAATTAATAAAAATCTTAATCCCTTAAAACAACACATTGGTGGCACAGGGTGGCTTTGTAGAGGAGATCAAAATTCACTAGAAAAAGAACTAATAAGGATTATTAAAAAAAACTCCAAATGAACATCATTGGCTTTTCATAGTTGATCAAAATATGAATGTTTAGATGTTTGTTGTTTAAAATCTCCAACAGCAGAACTGATTTAGATGAAATTTGGAACAGGTATAGTTTGTGTCCTAGATTAACACATATGCTTATTATAACATGCAGGCAAAGCTGGGGGCAGAGACAGTTCCTAACAACATGTTTTAATAACAACATTATTTATTTTTAGACACATACAATAATGGAGTATGTATGACAAGTCCCCACATAAAACAACATTATTTATTTTTAGTTACACACAACAATGAGTATGAATATTTTGTTTTTAAAACACCAAACTTATGAGAACACTTACGAAGGTTTCCTGCAGACCTGGTCCGTCGACGGAACCCTATCTTTCTGCGTTCATGCCGACCACAGTTGCTCTCCTCCAAAGCCAGGTTCAAATCATGAGATAGCCTATCCATTGTAAGCTGAACACGGCACGAGCGATACTCAACCCATACCTTTACACTACAAAGATCTAGAACTTACTACCGACGTATAATTTTACGATATTTTTACGCCACTTATTGTTTGACCTACAATAAGTTCGAACTAACTATAAAAGTCACTTTGTTTCTAAAACAAAAATAACAATTCGTGAAATTCCTCGAGTTTGGATACAATAACAAAAACGGGCTCAGTATTTCTCAAGGACTGCACGGACGTGTGAAAATATGTCTCCACGATAACAAACAGATGCTCTTCAGTGTATTTGGCGATCGTTGTAATTATTATTATCTTTGAGTAAAAACATTGAACAAAGTGAACAAACTTTCTTTATTCACTTTTCCTTGTCTGTCTGACTGACTGAGTCGACCGACTGATTGATTTGCAAATTTAAAAATATTGGCCGTGGCTATTCCAATCACTCCGATTTGTATCTAGTGTTTCCACTTAGTTACTTGGTTCCGATGTTGTGTTTAATGATGTTAGGTAATTAATAACAATATTAAGGTAGGTAAACTAAAAATATAGATCACATTCATTACGAGTATGAGGGAATTCCCTGTAGCATCCATTTATTTATCCATCGGTTCATCGGTGACGCTATAAATAAACTCAATTGGATGGTGCCTACCATAAACAAAAGGGCTTAAGGTGGGTACATACCTTAAGTTTGAGCCCCTTCCCCCACAACTCAGCTTTCCATTCCCCTATGACAAACTGTCAAAAATTAAATTTATTAGCACTTAGCAGTTAAAAAAATTGGGTCGTGGTTTTTAATGGAATCGTTTGATTGTCTGTTTGTAATAATCATGTAATGTAAGCATGATAACAATGGCGACGACGTCAATAATGTATTTAGGCTATTACAAGCACATTTCTAAAACCGGTTTCCTTAATTTTATTTAAATTTTGAACTGAAAAAAGTTTATAAAAAAAATAAAAAAATAAGAAATAATTCTTATATTTTTTGTGAGCATACTGTGTCCTGTAATTGGAGCACCAACATTATGTAGATAACATATTATGGCCACATATTTTTAAATAACATAATATTATGTGATTTGTTAGTTAGTTATCAAAGTCAAAGTCAAAATTCATTTATTCAATAAAATCACAAGGACCACTTTGAAACGTCAGTTTTTATCTAGTGCCTGTTCCTCCGCGACCAAGCCAGGAAAGAAAAGCAAGAAAACAAGGCTGGTTATTCTTTTTAATGATCCTTTTACAAAACAATAGGTTCGAGTTGGAGCATTTTCAATCCCAAGAGTTTTTGTCATCTAAATAATCAGATATTTTATAGTATGCTTTTTTATAAAGGTTTTGTTTGATTACGTTTTTAAATTTGTTAAGTGATAATTTTTGTATATCTCTTGGGAGTTTGTTATAAAAGCGTACACCGTGCCCTTTAAACGATTTATTAACTTTATGGAGTCTACAAGTGGCAACAGCGAGTTTATCTTTATTTTTAGTATTAACATTGTGATTATCGCTTTTTTTCTTAAAAAATAATAATTTAGCAGCCCCATTTTTTTGCGGTGATTCCTGTCATGTGTGCGTGTGGCTGTGCTATAAATTATTGTTTACTATTATTATCTACGGATCTGCAAGGTAAGTGGGTGTTTATTACTTTATTTTATGTTTTTTCTCAACATTCATGCGATTAGAACATGAGTAATAGCTAAGTATTTTATGTAAATACGAAATAAAATCGGAGCTAGTCAAGTCCTCAGATTTGCTCAATCTGAGGACTTGACTAGCTTATTTTGGTTTGTTTTACCCGTAATTTATCGTAAATAGCTTTGTAAATGTGGTTTATTACATAATATAAACATTTTATACACAATCAAGCGTAAAACATAAACAATCTGATAAAAAACCTGTGTCAGTAAATACATGCCGGTGGCCGGCCATTTTGTTGAAGGTCATCGACATTTGAATTCGACTTTATTTCTTTGACGTGTGGGTTAATTTTCGTATGAGGCGTCATACAATAACAATATCGACTAGTGTGTTGATGTTTGCCGATGATGTATGTCGATGTTTTTGACTAACCGATGGTGATACGATAGAATTATGGTATAAAAGCAAAAAAATATTTTAGGAAGAAAATGTCAATACAAAATTGTATGGTGTAGGTATATCGAGACCTACGGCAAATGACGGGCATACGATTGAAACAGTTTACCTATTCTTGAGCTGAAATAAACAACGCCATCTAGTCTTTTTTACGTTCTGTTTATCTTATTTATTTCATGATTGTTTTTTTTTTGTTTCAGAACCCTATTACCCATAATTGTGTTCGAAGTAGTGACGGAGCGGAGCGAAGCAGACATCGACGAAGGGGCCTACTCGCCTGACGTCCACCAGCTCTCTTTTCCACCGGCGCGGCGGAGTCTGCCTCGCAATGCAATAAACATATTTTGATTTGATTTGATTTGGGGCGTGATGGTTTGTCCACATGTTATACTCGTGAACGGGTGCTGCTCTGCGTGCGGGACTGGTCTGGCCTAGTAACTCTAGATATTTTTACTTCTAAAATTGCATTTTTGTGCCTTTTTGCAATAAACATATTATTTTGATTTGATTTGATTTGACAAAAATGATGATTACCATAAATGGTGACAGTAAACTGATCTGATGATGGAGTCAGGGACTGTTCAATGGAATAACCCAGTAAAAGCTTGTTTGTTTTGAAACTTTTTTTGTAGTAGGTAGTTCATCATCATCATCATCATCGACATCTGTCCTGTGCTTGTTGGATAGTAATTACTTACCATTATATTTTACCTGTAACTTTGTTTGTTCCTACCTAATAGGTAAGGATTCAAAAATAAATCAATTTTTCTATAGAAAATACTGACGTTATATATATTTTTTTGTTTTATGTAAACTAATACTATATTTTATGTGTAAAAAAACCTAAGATAAAAGATAATCCTTAGTAGTAGGTAGTAGTTATATTTTACTCTGTACCGACCTAATAGGTAGTTCAAAAATAAAAAGATTTTTTTACATCCAATTATGGGTTTTTATTTCAATAATTATGGTCGTCTTTCATTCAGCAGGATAAAATATTGATTAAATTTCCAAACACGATTTTATCGATCAATTCATGATACTTAGTTGTCCCATCACTATTGGTGAATCACGCAGCTTGTACCCACTTGAGATCGGTTTTTTGTCAACAATCTCTTTGAAAGAGGGTTTGTTTTGTTTGAATTGTAATTTATTATATCCTTATTAGTTGAAGAAACGAGTTTGTTTTCTACAAATTGCTATCCACTTAGCGAAATCTTTCTTTGAGTTTATCGATGAAATTAGAGTATATCTAACATGTTATCACAAATATACTATATACAGATCCATAGGTTATTTATTCTAGATTCTAGATCATATTTTATTATAAACAAAGACCTAGTCATTCCTGAGATCTAGGCGTTTAGGTGCCCTGGGGTGGACCTACGTACCCTAGCGCCACCCCCCCGAGGCTTGACAGTGCGGAACTTTTTTTTAGAACGTATACTTGACAGGTTAAACAAATTAATATTTTTGTGAACATACAACAGATTTTCATAGACGTATTGACAAGGGAATGTCATTATATTTATTTCTTTAAACTTTTGGCGAAGTGATTCTCTGAGGCCCATATTATAAACAGCCCTCTTCTGCAGCACAAAAACGGTATTTATATCAGCAGCACTCGCCCACAGTAGTATATCGTACGACATAATGCTGGAAGTAGCTGAAGTAAACTAGTCTAGCTGTGTCTACGTCTGTATAAAGACGGATCTTTTTGACTGCATATGCCGCAGAACTAAGTCTCTTCGATAACTTATCAATGTGAGGACCCCATTGAAGCTTATTATCTAGGGTGATACCTAAGAATACGGTGGTGTCCACAAGAGTCAACTGTTCATCTTTGATTTTGATATTTGCTTTAACTTGTGTAACATTGGGTAGTATAAATCTAATACACTTTGTTTTTTTTTCATTAAGTAGGAGATGGTTTACATTGAACCATTTTACAACCTTAGAGATCGCATTGTTTACATCGTTAAAAATAAACGGCGATTACATCTCACACCTGCGATTCGCTGATGACATAGTCTTAATGGCGGAGTTGCTAGAGGAGCTGAACCGGATGCTGGACGGCCTAGCTTCAGCCTCCCGATGTATCGGTCTTGGCATGAATTTGGATAAAACCAAAGTCATGATCAATCGCCACATTGGTGGTTGGGCAGATTCTGCAGTTGGGTAAAAACAATTTCGAGAAGGAGGCCAAGAGGAGGATCCAGCTAGGCTGGGCAGCGTTTGGAAAACTACGTGGAGTCTTCTCGTCATCCATACCGCAATGCTTGAAAACGAAAGTTTTCAATCAGTGGGTCCTACCCGTCATGACCTACGGAGCTGAGACGTAGACACTCATGATAGGGCTGGTCCACCAGTTCAAAGTCGCTCAGCGAGCTATGGAATGAGCTATGCTCGGAGTCTCTCTGAAGGATAGGATTCGTAACGAATACATCCGTCAGAGAACCAAAGTTATCGACATAGCTCAACGAATTAGCAAGCTGAAGTGGCAGTGGGCCGGTCATATCTCGCGAAGAACCGATAACCGCTGGGGTAAACGTGTTCTTGAGTGGAGACCGCGACTCGGCAAACGTAGTGTAGGACGCCCTCCGGCCAGGTGGGATGACGATCTGCGAAAGACTGCAGGCAGATGCTGGATGCGGCAAGCTGAAGACAGGGCGCTATGGCGCTCATTAGGGGAGGCCTATGTCCAGCAGTGGACTAATATAGGCTGATGATGATGATGATGATGACATTGTCAAAATCGGTTTGTCGTCGCTTCCATTTAAATAAAAGTGATGTGTCATCTGCGAACAATACAACCTCATGATAATCCCTTACAAGATGGGGTAGATCATTAATGTATACTAAGAACAAAAATGGTCCAGGAATTGATCCCTGTGGTACACCGATAGTAACCAGAGACCCCGGAGAACGCTTTCCATTCACGTCAACTCTTTGTACTCTGTCACTTAAATAGGAAGTTCATCATCTTATCTATGTGAACGCTCATTTATTAATGGAAAAGTAGCTTTTTGAAATGAAAATAATCAAAGGCCTTGAAATATTTCGAAAAAGTGTAGTTTTTAAGAAACCATTGTATTTTGAAGTCGATTTTCTTTGAGCAAAAATGCTTTCGAGTGGGTTTTTAATGCCTTAGAGACAATAGGTCGCAGAGATGCCAACACGAATCAAAAAAATCGAAAAGTGACTTTCTGTTCGACCACTCCTCAACTTTAGTATTGATTAATCGCACCTTTGTAAGTATTTATCTACCTACTGTATTTTGTTATGATTTTGTAATCGATCACCGATTACAAAAGTAGTACTAAACTAGAAGGTATTTAGTTTCTTATTATACTCGTGGTTGAAGATAGCTTTGAAAAAGTTACGTCACGACATGTCGTCGTCGCTTCGATTGTCATGATGTTAATGTTCTAAATTTCGACCGAAAATTAAAATTTTAAAACGTTGCGTTTGCTTGGTATAATGCGTTAAAATAGCATTTTTTCTTGCATCTCGCATTGCCGTAAGTCCCGTAGACAGAGTGAGCAAACAATTTTTAATCTGTGGACAGAGTATTCTTAATCTGTGGGCATTGCTTATGCTTGGTTATTCCTTCATTCATATGATGAATGATCATTCCACAGACTTAATAGGAATTCGTTACCTATTTCTTAATTTTATTTCATTCAATTAAATTCAACTGTCAATTTTTGCGCCAATTTTTGTTCTGCTTGTTTTAATTTTGATCCTAAGGTTTATTCTTTACAATAATCCAATTTCACTGCCAAAATTAGTGCCAGTGTATTGCGTAAGTAGGTAAGTGCATAAAATATATATTTGACTTGGTAAATTTCGTGACCTTTGGTTCATGTTTGTTTTGAACCCGCCAACGAAGTTTGTATGCATTATAATACTAACTTTAGTTCTCAGCCTGTTCAAAGTATCGTCAATCCAATAACAACCAACTAAACTTTTCTATAGTTGATTGGTGATTTAATTACTTGCTCAATAACTTAATTTGTCGGTAGTTATTTGTATGTAGATAATTGACAGTTATTCAAATCAGAACATGCTTCCTTCTTGGCTTCCTCAGTTTTTAATCCAGATGGAGCATTATCCATTTAGTCAAAGTTCATTGACAAAGATAACATGGTTCACCACGTTATTATTACCTATTATTACAATAAGCCCTCTCATTCTGTCTTAAGTTAAAGTGTTTATTTGTGTTCAATAAAAAATAAAGGAAGATAAGTACTGAAAGAAATATCTATTATCATGGTAGCTACTTGTAGAAGAATGAGTGTTTTTATACTATCTACATAGTATAAAAATTGCACTAGTATCTGGATTATATGATTTGAATTCCTGAGGCCTGTGATACCATGCAGTAGCTTGCAGAATAGTATGCATAATACTGGCAAGGGTAAGTCACTAGCAAGTGTAAGAGGTTCTGTTAGTAGCTTGTACTTAATGCTGAAGATAAGTACTTCACAAAGCATTTCTATAGGTACTGGCCATGATAGGAATTAGCCTGCTATTGGTAGGTAATTATTTGATTTTGTCTTATTTTATAGTAAAAGCATATCTTACATAAAGACAACATTTACTTTTACCATTTAATACACTCATAATACTAGCCATATTGTTTTTGAAAATACCATGGATCAAATGGCCACTGGCAGAATTGTGACACAAGTGCCATTATTAAGAAGTTGAAGTTGAAACCATAGCTATATGTATATCAAAATGAGTTCAGTAAGTATGAGTAGGTACCATAGTACCAACACTCAGAAAAACTTCTAAAACTTCAAAATGGCAAAGTTTAAAAACTTTGCCATTTTAAAGTTTTAGAACATGCTCAGCCTGAATAAATGAGTGCTGTTGTCTCAGTCCTATAGTCAATTTGCTAGAGTAATTAAGACTGGAACAAATATCTGTATAAAATGCAAACATTTATCCTGCAGCTGGTTTTGGACCCAAAACTCCTGCATCCTGCTCAGCCAGCTACCCACTGCTGTGCCACTGAGATCAACACTTAAAAAATAATAGGTATGAGTATTCAAAGTCAAAATTCATTTATTCATTAAAATCACAAGGATCACTTTGAAACATTGGTTTTTATCTACTGCCTGTTCTTCCGTGGTCAAGCCAGGAAAGAAAGGCAAGAAATCAAGGCTGGTTATTCTTTTTAATGATCCTTTTACAAAACAAAAGGTTCAAGTGGGAGCATTTTCAATCCCAAGAGTTTTTGTCATCTAAATAATCACATATTTTATTGTATTCCTTTTTATAAAGTTTTTGTTTAATTACGTTTTTAAATTTGTTAATTGATGCTAGTTAACATATTGTACAGCTCATGCTGTACAATATGTTAGCTTACTGACTATGCCCATGATGGGCATAGTCAGTAAATATGTAGACACAAATAGTGGGAAAGTCAGAGATATGTCCAATCATTATTTGGTACATGCCCACATTTTGCACGGTAGTTAGCATTTTGCATACAGGTTGTAAGCCTATCCTATTTATTAGAAACTTAACCTATGACACATGCCTTTGCCCGTTTTCAGTTCTAGTGCATACTGGCTTCCTCACGACTTTTTTCTTCACTGTTTTGAGCACATGTTTTTTTTAATAGAATGATACAAAGGCGCCCAATATGGCTTATTATAAATAAATAAATAAATAATAAATAAATAATGCTGGACAATCCACACAGCATCATCTAGCCCCAAGCTAAGCAGAGCTTGTGTTATGGGTACTAGATGACTGATATACTTAATACAATACATTACATAGATAGATATTTTTTTATTATACATAGAAAATACCCAGAACACCCGGAACAAATATTTGCAGATCGTACAAACATTTGTCCCAGGGCGGGAATCGAACCCGCAACCTCCTGTGTAGCAGGCGGACCTTCGCCCACCGCGCCACATCGGTCGTCATTATCTCATATCTTAATTATGACGAAATTTATGATGAAAAAATATATGATAAGAACCTTCTGACTATCTCTTGAACCAGATTGTCACAAATTGTATATAGCAAGCTAAACAGTGTTACAAAAAGGTTATTCAAAAAGGGTGTTCTAACATTTTTAAAGGGTCAGCACCGTGCGTTTGTTCTCGCTGCAAGCATCCGTTGCATGCGTCCATAGACCGCAGTAACCAACAGGTAGGCCGTAGGCTTGTTTGCCACCTTGGTGGTATAAAAAAACAATCAAAAGTTGGGTAGAAATTAGCGGCTTGGCCACAAGGTTCTGAGGTCAATATTTTATGAACATTTCTAGTGTCTATGGAGGGCGCGGCGACACCTGAAGGCGGGCGCCGCACTCGCGCAGCCCTGGCCGAGATTCCCGCGCGGCTGGACCGGCTACGAGTGACTCCGCTGCAGACCCTCACCAACACCAGGGAGCTATCGCCTGCTCTGCCCTCCGGGTACCTGAGCCCTGCACCCTCACCTGATGAAATGCTGATTCAACAGAGAGGTATGTTATCTTATCTATCTTGACTATTATCAGATAAAACAAGTTAAATTAAAAAAAAAAATGAAAACACTGGACGTGTTCCACAAGACTTGCAATGTAACCTATAGAATCATCCTTGAAGACATACAAATTGATTGCGAAAAACCGCATTACTTCCTTTGCCACTATATACAATCTGCAAAAACATTAGCTTTAGAGTGCTATAAAGAATCACCTATCTTATGCTAAGTTGTAACATTCAGTAACAGATAGAATATCATTTTGATTCCAGGTCGGAAGCGTCTGCCCGTAACATGGTCGCCAGACATCGAGCTAAAACGCAACTTGCCATTTCACTCAACTATACGGACACCACCTAAGGACCTCCCTCATCGTCTTTCCCCCTACAAACTAGGCGTTACCCTTCGCTCGACCCCCAGAAAACGTCTTTTACTCGGCGATGAGCGAATCCCACTTACACCAGAGAAGATTGACTTCAGCGATATCAGTACTCCTCAGAAATTCAAGATAACAAGCCCTATCAAAAGCACTCCACCGATCAAAAGATGTAGATTGGAGAACACATTTGATGCGGAGTACAAAGGTCCTATCGACTCCGCTCTCAAAGGCCTAAGCCCCACCCAACTGATTCACATGATCAAAAACATTACGTACAAGCATCCTGAGGTAGAGCAAGAGATAAGAAAGAGCATGCCTATGCCTGACATGACCCCGCTCGAAGAGAAGCTAAGCTATTTGAAGTCTAACATCTTCAAAAGTCTACCGACTTCACGGTTGACGTCTAAGACCGATTCCCCCGCGTATTCACGCGTGGCGACCCATTTAGCCGTGTTCAAAAAGGCTTTAGTCGAACAGGGAAAGGTGCTAGTGGAATCGCAGCATTGGGAGTCAGTACTTCAGTATGTTTTCATAGCGTGGGGTTATGTAAAAGCTACGCCCATGTGGGACAATCAGCCTCATAACGCTCAAAGGAAACAGTGTTTCAAAGCGCTGACGAACTTCTGTATGACGGCTTTGAAGAAAGGCTCACTGGCGAAGGATCTGATGATGGATGTGCAGGATAAACTTCAAAACATGTTGAATGACCATGATGAGATCCAGTCTTGCGTGAAGTTTGTGCATGGAAAGTTGCAGGAGTGATTCAAATATCCTAGTTATATAGTATAATACCACTAGTTTTAAATATAAAAGTCTGATGCTTTTTATGAACTTACCCTGGTTCCTGTCACGTAAAACTTAAGATAATACTGTGCCTATTGACAGATTGATATGAAGTACTCAATATGCGGTGGCGGCGGTGGCAATCAAAAGGAAATTGTTGTCAAGTGGTTATCAAAGTTCGTGTGAATGTACTGATTGCCAACGCCACCACTTGCGCCACCGCGTCAATTTGACCAGGCCTTAAGTGTTGCGTAAATGTTGGTGTTCCTAGTGAAAATAGCGCTGGTTGTATGTTCAATTGTAAAAGTTAAGTTTACAATAGCTAATACTTAAGTTTTGAAGCTAAAAAGCACGGTAAAGTTAGAAAATTAGAAAATATGCTGGACGTTGACTGCTTTACCGTCATATTTGAAGATTAAAATGTTGATATACCATACCGATGATATCAGATCATTCCGGCGTGAATTATTTTTTAACCTCGCCCTTCGTGTCGTGTCTTAAGTACAGTCAGCGACAAAATTATATTGACAGTTACGATATTTACAAAACAAATATTTCTGAAATCTATAAACTTGAAATATTTCATTTGAGGAATCTCAATGCGATTCTTAACAGTTTGCAATCTAAAATCAACATTTTAGATTGCAAAATGTTGCAATCTAAAATTATTAATCTAGTTTTGTCGCTGGTTACAGAATACAATAGTAAGGTCACCTGTCAGCATGGACCATAACATCATCATTATTAATTACAAAATGAATAGAACCTTATTCTTATTAAAGTACAATGGGGGGTCTTATTGCTGAAAAGCGCCCTCTGCCAGAGATAATAAAAGATTGTAAAAGTAATAGTGATCAAACCAGTGAAAATAACTTGATATTAATAATGATAATTATCAGGCAAAAATCATTCTTTGCAAAAACAATCAAACATGTTATGCTAAGAATACGTGACTAATTATGAAAAGAGTCAAGCTCATTCTAGAAACATAATTTAAGTGTCTTCCATATTTTTATGTGGAATTCAGTTTGATTCTTTTTAATTTATACGGAAAATACCAAAATATTAACCTAATTTAGAAATAAGATAGTTTTAATTAATTATGAATTATGTGTTTTTTGTAATTGTTATTAGATACCAGATTTTTTCATCATTGAACCAGGCATTAAAATCACAGCCAAATATATATATTTTTTGCTATTTCCGTTACGTTGTTAAACTTTTCCTTTTCAAATCAATGAAGTTAATGATAAATTAATCTCTTGGTATTTTTTAGAATGTTTTAAGCTTTTTGCTACGTAAAAATTATGCTAGAGATTGTTGTCTTGTATTTGTTTCAAATGTGTATTTAGCTCTATTGTCTCAACCAAGTATGTTACATAATAAATTTAAATTTAAGATTTAAGTCACCTATTCATCTATAAATCAGACTTTTACGGTTCATTGCTTTGTTATGACATTATTTTTTAATAAGCTCTATATTATAGACCATCTTTAGTAAGGAGACTCATAACTATGCTATATATACTATATCATAGTTCTTAACGATAGTTTCATTAACATAACCATAAAATATCTGTGCATTTGTCGTCAAAGTTTGGTACAACTTGAACGAATTTACAAAATTAGAGTTTTGTAAAGACACTTAAAATAAAATAGTAATTGTGTTTTGGATTTTAATTAATCACGTGCCTTACCGTATGTTTAAGTTAGGTTATTAATACGTAGGTATAAGTAATATTTGTGAATGACAAAATATCATTTTGATAATTTTTGTACTAACGTATTTAAGCATAATAAATCGTATTTTTCCATAAACATTGTTTTTGAAAATCTTTCTTAGCTATCGATACCTAAGCAACCTTACTCTTAAATTAAGGCCTACTTGAGTTTTGTCGTAAAAGCCAAATGTGTGTGCCATATTTAATGTTTGAACGTGCCTCTGACTACCCTCTACTTGTCATATACATACCCACTGTATGTGTCTGAGGATGCTCATCCTGGGGAATACAGTCGGGCGTTTGTTTTTTTGTGCAGTAAAATATGGGTGTCCCTTTAAATAAGTTTTATTTTTTAATTTGTTTAGTATTTATGTAATACTACTGTCATTTCATTAGTTAATTTACACGTCACGCAATTATGATATCTTACTGATTAGTACCTACCTACGCGTGTAACAGAAGTAAACAATTTAGAATTCCTATTGTTAGGTACCGTGCTCATAATAATCTCATTATCGAATGTAATTAACTAATTGTCAAATTATGTAGTACATAAGGACTTCTAAAATATGATCGTAGTCAGAAGCAGAAAGGTTTTTGGCGATAAAACGTCTCAGTGAAAAAAGTTGATATGGAATTCAGTAATACGTACGTACTCGTGATTTCTCAAACTCAGTGTACTCAGAAGAAGAAAAGTAGCAGGAATGATATTGGTGAGTACCTAACGTTGGGAAAATCTATGTACTAATAATGGAATATCTTAGAATTTTCCATCAGTCTATTGAGTTTACTAGTACCTAAGTACTGCAATAATTTTAGCAGAATGCAGTTCGTAACTTTTGCACTACGTTTAAAAGACAAAGTCTTTGTTCTAAATTCAAAAAACCAATGAAATATTTAAATCAAATATGTTCCAAATACAAAGTGGTCTTTTTTTTTTTTATTTGTTCGAGGAGAAAAGTTGTTTTTGCTATTTTGGTTGTAATTAGATTTCTCATAGGTACCTATCGATCGAATGATACTAACATTGATCTGATATTTACATCAAAGGTTGGTCTACATTTTTAGAACCATTGTTATCTTTGCAATCAACAACAAAGTACAGTAACCGGATAAGTAGGTAATACCTAGGACCTAGGGTATTTTAAATAAATTAACCCGTGTTTTGTTTTTTATGCAGTTGACGAAAACACTTTTTGGACTCCAGACGTCGAAATGGCGCCGCAAAACGTTGTTTGTAAGAAAACTCCGTTTCCTACCAAACCTTCGAACCATGAACCTGTACCAATCGGTTCAACTCCCAGGTTAAAGAAGACAAAAGGCGTGGATATACCCAGAATGCGCCGGTTGAACTTTGATATACCTGAAGACGACAAGACGGAATTCAAATGCCCCAAAGGTTCAGGAGCATTCTGAATTACTATAATCTTTGATTTATAAGTATAAAAAATGTACCTAAATAATATAAAATTAACTAATTTTCAGTCTTTATTCATGCGATACAATTAAAATTTGGAAGAGTCTACCTGCGTTTAACGTAAGAAGGTATTATTTTGATAATTTAATTAGGACAAGATGAATAGGTCGGTAGGTACTTAGTGGCGTGTCATTTACAAGAATAACGTAGGTAGGTACCTATATACTTCAACTAAATAGTTTTTGTTTATTATTTTGTAATTCATAGACTCACAACAGGCACATAGAAAAGTAGTCCTTTATTAGCTTTATCTAATTGTTATTTCTTAACTGAGCACTTTCGTGATTCGGAGGGCACGTGAGATGTCAGTCTCGGCTGCATGTATCCAAAGTAAGTGATGGGCCAGTGTTGAGAGCCGCAACATATAGCGGGACTGATAATAGAGATGTTAAATCGACTTCGTTGGCGTGGCTGGCGAGCTTAGAGTATTCGATCCCCATTGTGGGATTTTTTTTTGCATGTTCTGCAGATATTAAGAGTAACACAACTAGACCCGAAACAAATATAGGAGAACATGCAGCAGACTGTGGGAATCGAACTCGCTACTCTCAACTGCTATCACCCGCCGCGCCATGGAGGACGTCTTTTTATACTTGTGATAATGTTGCGTTCGTTTGTTTGGCTACTTTTTGATTTACCTAGCATCTGTCTGCATCATAAGAATTGAGGTATTTTTTTCTATATGCCTATTTAAAGGGTTGGTTCTTGAGAACATGCCACTCTAGAGAGTTCATAAAAACCAAAAAACATAAAATATTACCTAAATATAAAAATATTCTGACTATAAACTTAATCAACCAGAAGGTTTAGCATACTCTAAATCACGATCTTTGATGGCTCGGTAATAAAGCCTGTAGAATTTCCCTGCTTGATCTGATCGAGAATGAGCTAGGATGTCCTACCTGCCAGAATGTAGGATCCCATCAGTTAACTGCTGACAAAGATTCGTTCAGCAATAGACTGTGATAGGTTGATGATGATGATGACGAATGCCTGTGCAGTAGCTTCTACGTGCTTTCTACACCGTAGCGGATTCAGATTCAGATGAATTTATTTGCTTGAACATAATGTAATACAATATGATAAATCCTACTTAATATTATGAAAGCGAAAGTTTGTGAGGATGGATGTTTGTTAGGTACTCTTTCACACTAAAACTACTGAACAGATTTACTATATAAGAGAAACTTTACTGTAATTATATCTTAGACATCAAAATATCATATTAGGCTACTTTTTATCCGGATACCACGCGGGCGAAGTTACTAAATAATAAAGTGCAATTATGTTCTACCATATCAATAAGCATGCAAATATCAAAATACACAAAATTATGTCAAAAGAAATGTCAAAGTTAAATAGTAATTTAATTCAAATGTGACATATAAAAATTTATTAATATTGTAATAACATTTCCCTATCTGCCTTTGGATCGGCGTGGGTACTGTTGATATCCAATCAGACGCTATTTCATAAAACTATTCTGCCTTCTACTGGTATAACTTATATATGATAGGTACTATTGCTGCCCCGTATCAGGGGTAAGGTACCTTTTACCGGTGGCGTTTGATTGCCATGTCACAGTGTCGTCATTGGACTAAGTGGTATGGTATTATATTTTGGGGGAATTCCGTAAATGTAGAATCTACTTTTATACTACAAAAGAGATGTCTACGTATCATATACTTATAACGTTCATAGTACCTTGTATTATAATATCTGTGATAGTACTGATACTCTTCGTAATATTTTTAGAGATAACAGTATTTTAACTCTCACATGTATTTATATTTTTGAGATCTGTTTTTTTGTTAAAAATAATCAAAGATATTTTTTTAAATTAAATTGTCTCAATACAATAATTTAAGAAATAAACATAAATTTAATATAAGTATTCCTCAAACTAATAATAGCTTCTATCAAAAAAGTTAATTCAACTCTACGATTTTTTTTTAATAATCTACGACTTGTTATAAAAAGTTTAAATGTTTCGTAACTCTTTAAAAAAAGGCAGATTTCAAAAGTTTTCTAAAATAAATATTTTGATCATGATTTCTAATGTACGAGTATATTATGTTTCCTCTTTGTTTTTGTAGATATATTTTTATTATTGTATGCCCAGGAAGGGCAACTGTTGTTACTAAATGTTACCAATGTATTCCATCTTTATACACACAGTATGACAATAAACCATTATTCTATTCTATTTAATTCACTACTTTATAGGAAAGCCTAGTCCTACCCAACTTCAAAACACAACACGCTATGTTTACCCGCGGTTTAACTAGCCCGTATATGTGTTGTTTGTTTGGTTGTTGATTGTTGTATTCTATACAACATCCTCCGAAATCACTTGACTGCCCCTTATTCATAAGAGGCATGTTTTAAAATACATCAATTTATCTATAATTTTAGCTGTAATAGGTAAATTTAATCAGTCAAAACATTCCAAGAGAATGAAAAAGTCATTAACATATCATTACGACCGATGTGGCGCGGTGGGCGAAGGTCCGCCTGCGACACAGGAGGTTGCGGGTTCGATTCCCGCCCTGGGACAAATTTTTGTACGGTCTGCAAATATTTGTTCCGGGTGTTCTGGGTATTTTATATGTATAATAAAAAAATATCTATCTATGTAATGTATTAAGTATATCAGTCATCTAGTACCCATAACACAAGCTCTGCTTAGCTTGGGGCTAGATGATGCTTGTGGATTGTCCAGCATTATTTATTTATTATTATTATTATTATTTATTATTATTTATTTATTTCACGTCTAATGCATACGTTTCATGAGCAATTTATCTATAACTAGCTGCGCCCCGCGGCTTCGCGCGCGTGCAAATTGATGTGTCGTATGTGGAGAACAGTAGATTCAGATGGTTTTTGCCTAAGTTTCACATTCATACGTGTTTCTATTTACTTTAAGGTTTATTTTACCATGTTGTGAGTGAATTGAACCAGGGAATAAAAAATCAATACTACTTTATGACCTTAGTAAAATTTCATATTCCCTCTAAGGGTAATTAAGAAAAAATTAAAATATGTATTTCATTATTTTCACCTACTTTTGAGTTAATCGAACCAGGGAATATTTTTTCCATACAAATTTAAGGACTTTATTGCACACTCCCTAGGAGTAGTTTTGTAAAAATAAAAAGAAACGTAATTCTTTTTAGTTTATTTACACCGAGTTTTGAGTAAATCGAACCAAGGAATAAAATTTTCCATGGAAACTTTACCACTCTGCTTAACCTTGCTCTTGCTTAAGAGTTTATTATCGATTAGCCTATGTAATATTCCAGTACCTAAACTATCTACATTCCAAATTTCATCAAAATCGGTTTAGTAGTTACGGAGATACGTGTTAACAAACATTCGCATTATAATATTAGTAGGATTTTGGCTAAAATATGTTAATTTATTCAGCCAAAGCATTCCATTAAAAAGTCTAGCATACTACTTACCTAGGCGCTGATAACGTCCAATGTATACGTTTTATGAAGTAGAGTTTGAAAGTGAATAAATAATAGGAGATCTCAAGGCACTGTTACTTACCTGTATTCTAAGAAAACATAACATCCTATTTTACCTCATTTTATGATTTATTTTGATTCCTAAAAATGAGTTTTTTTTATAATATGCTTATAAGAAAAAAAATAAAAGTTTGAAGACATTATCACCGTTCGTGTTGATTCTCTCCAAAACTCTTTGGTATGTTCTTAAAAATTGTGCTCAATTTTTAGGAGAGTAGTTTTGGTAGTTTTTATACGTTTTTTTTAAATTATAATAAAGAGTTTTAATTTTGAGTTTGAAGTCATTCGCTTATTTTAATTTTGAGTTTGAAGCTTCTGCCATACAAAATAATAAATAATAATAAACATCTAACAAACACGTAATAGTCCTGGGTGACTAGACAATCACCTGTGCCTACGTTTCATGACAAATTTGCGTTAGCGTAAAAAGAAAAATAAGCGTGAGGTATTTGTCTAGACCATGACTCCACAGTTGGATTCCCTGTGTCGTGTGAATCAGGAACTATGAGTACCGTAATAGGTATAATTACCTCAATTAATACCCTCAATATTCATTGAGGGGTACTTTGCTGTATTTGTGCTTTCAGTTTCCGCGAATTGTCTTATTACACGCTGTACACCTACGTACAAAACATAATAATTATATGGATAGAAGCGGTTTTTGTCATTCATTACAAAGACTATGCATCTGGCAGACGCCTAGTAAAAATGGCTAAAATTGAGTTTCAAGTCAATGGGAAGGCTTTCAAAGGTAAGTTTTTTTATTATTTATTATCCACAGTCATTGACGACCGATGTGGCGCGGTGGGCGAAGGTCCGCCTGCTACACAGGAGGTTGCGGGTTCGATTCCCGCCCTGGGACAAATATTTGTACGATCTGCAAATATTTGTTCCGGGTGTTCTGGGTATTTTCTATGTATAATAAAAAAATATCTATCTATGTAATGTATTGTATTAAGTATATCAGTCATCTAGTACCCATAACACAAGCTCTGCTTAGCTTGGGGCTAGATGATGCTGTGTGGATTGTCCAGCATTATTTATTTTATTTATTTTTATTTTTATTTATTTTTTTATAAGGATTTAGGTAGGTACTTACTACTTAGTTGAGTTTAAGTGCCTCCATGTATACAAACTATAATTCCTACGTATGAATTAGCGTAGCTGAATTTTTTGTTAATGATGACCAACACTAGTTCTGGCTCTGTTTTTTTTTACTTACATTATGTCTTAGTAGGATTGTAGGTAGTTCAACGAGTTTTTATTTTATTTTACTTATTTGGAACAAAGACTGGCCGTCTCTGGGCCATTCTCACCAATGCCAAATCTATTGTTCTCCAAATTTAACCTATACTTAAGTCTAAGGCAAATCGTAGGCATTAAAATTACGATTTTTCATAGAATTCTATGAACAAATAACTTAGGTATGACAATCATGTCTTTGACTTAGCTTTTTCTGTCCCTAATCTTGAATTTAAACTGAATTCAGACTCAAGCTTCATTCATGAAAATATGCTGAAATTAATGTTTGATTAGTAAGCAGGGGTTTTAATAGTTGTTGCTGTTGTGTAAAAAAATCTTGAGGTTAGATTCGGTTTAAGATTTATTCAGGAATTCTCTTCTTTAATGTAGCGTATAGTAAAACATTTTTTTGGGTAGGTAGGTACGGGAATAATTTTGCATAAAGAAGACATCTAGGTTACTACTTGGTTCCTACATGGTAGGTACCTAAGTAAATGTCTTCCTAGGTATATATGATTGACATAATTTTCGAATAATTTAATACTGTTTTATCACTCAGTACGTAGTTCAGTGAGAATACCAAGTAGGGTACAGTCAGAGGCTTGTCCAAACAATACCATTTGTTAATGCCCACGTTTTACATAGAAAGTTACCGAAGTAGGTACCTAGTTAGGATTCCACCTGGCAATGTTTATGAGTTTTGCGGGGCTTATCCCCTTTATTGGAACATCGCGATGGTACATGCCTTCTAATGCATTAATTGGAATGCATTAGGATTCTGTTACATACTGCATTTCTTTATACTCATAAAGAAATGCAATGAAAAAATTTAGTAGGCATAATGTCACAAAACATTATGTTAATGAATATGGCCCTGTAGTTCTTAGGTGGTACTTAGTTTATGGTAAAATGATTGCTGCAATTTGTCTGTAACTCATAGCTATACGGATACGTAAGCAAATCGTTGTCTTATGCTTTTAGCACAAGGACGGCAAAAATAAGTCTAAAAAATTATTTGCTTCGAAATGTTGGCTGTTTCAAAGTGATAGTTGGGAATATACCGTGAACAAGGCACATTTTATAGATATAATGTACAGAAGTTTTTGTATGAACGACCTCGATGGCGCGGCGGGGTGGTGATGCAAGAGTGCGGGGTCGATTCCCGCTGCGTAACAAATTTAGGTTCCGGACTATAGGTATATGTGTCAGTTGGGTGCATATTTGAGATTCAGCTTTTCTATTTCTTATCATTTGAAAACAACCACTATGTTATAAACCGTACCTTGAAATCTGTATGTGTATAAATTCAAGTCAAGGTATGAAAGTTTTTGTATGGAAGAACCTTAAGGCGTGGTCAGACCGAATCCCAACTTTTGATTTAAATACCCAGAAATATGTGTTTGAGAGTTTTCCAAAACTACCCCTAACAAGGAATGCAACGGGTTGTCAGAGTTTCTATGGTACAATCATAACGCAGTACAATCATGTCTTCAAACTTGGAATAAATAATTTTAAATATTAAAACAAATAAATAAACACATTACATATTTAAAAGTTTTTTAAAACGATCCTAAACGAGGTAAATAGAAAGTTAAGGTTATTTTCGAAAAAAAGTTATCTAATGATCAATTAATCACACATATGAGATTTGCATAGATCAAAGAGATGTTACCTATTATATAACGATGTTTTAAAACTACCCCTAATAAAGGATGCGTTATTGATATTACGAAATTCGCGCAAACGAAGTTGCGAGCGGATCTGCTAGTAATACCTAAATACTTAATTTAAAGTGGTTTATAGGAAATAAGCTGAAATGTAGGTAGGTATAGCATCGGTCGGCAAGCTTAAGCAAATACTAAGGTGTATCTAACTGGCATTTTTATATAGATATTTGAGATATGCTAAGTCTTTGCCTAAGCATATTAAAGACAAGCATATCTATACTAATATTATTTACCAATTTTTCACCAATAGAAAGCTAAATTTATCAGGAAGTAACATAGGCTATAATTTATTAAAAAAAAATAGAGACCCTTAAGAAAATTGCAATAATGTAATCTAAATTTTTATTTATTTGTATTTTGGCACAAACAGTCACATAAAAAATACATTGCTTATTAATTAATAGTTGCTTTTACAACAGGAGGGCCCAAAAGAAATAATTTAATGTTGTAGGTACAATTTGAGCGTAGTAGCAACATTTTGCCTATAAAATTCATTATTTGGCGTGCGCTGAGAAAACTATTGATGTTTCACAATAAATATGTACTACATGATTAAAGTACTCATATTTACCTACAAAAAAGTCCTGGAAGGAATTTATCTAACTATCATTGTTAAGTCACAATAGCAGCTTTTGTGTTCTAAAATTTAATTAGATCGCCGGTAGAAACAAAAGTTGGTTACATTCGTATTGTAGTATTAATTCTTATTCAAAAAAAAAAAAATATCATCAAGGGTATTTATCAGTAAAGTAATTTTTAAATCATTATTTTTCACGCGGGTGAAACCGCGGGGCGCAGCTAGTATTCTATATTTATTGGCTAATGCTTATCTGTAGTACTTAGTTCAGTGTGTTTTAATGATAGACTGAAGACTTAATTATAATAGAGTAGTAGAGCGCCTTGTGAAAGAGCTCGGGAAGTACTACTATCATACTTATTTCTGATGTTTGGTTCCGGTTTGAAGATATGGGTATCGGTGAAATTACAGGAATATTAGCCTTTTCCCCGTCATGTCTCAGGGTCACGCGCGAGTGATACCTCTAGAGTTGCAAGCGCCCATAGGTTATGGAACAGATATTATAGTAATGGTAACCGCTTATCCTTGTTTGCCTATAAAAAAATATAATGCTAGACATTTTTCACACATCATCACCTAACCCCAAACTAAGCAGAGCTTGTATTACGGGAACTACATGACTGATATACTACTTATATACCTTTTTTTGTAAATACATACATATTATGCATAGAAACACCCAGACCAGAGACAAATATTTGCAGATCATACAAACATCTGTCCCGCGGCGGGAATCGAACCGCAACCTTCTGCGTCACAGGCGAACTTTCGCCCAATGCGCCACAGAGGTCGTCTATAGAATGATAAGAAATACTTAATTCGGTTTTTCCTTTGATTTTGATCGCCATAATTCCAGTGGACCAATGCACTCCCCGAAACACAACGCTCAATGCATACCTACGATACACTCTTAACCTACCGGGGACCAAAGCCATGTGTAAGGAAGGAGGCTGCGGGGCTTGTATCGTGATGGTTCGTGCCAAGAGATATCCCAGTGGCGTTGTTGAGACCTTCTCTGTAAATTCTGTAAGTACCTATTACCTTTTTTTTAAGTGTGGAATTTCTCATGGGTACTCTTCCGTCGCAGGGGTAACAGAAGAGTTATGTCGGACTCCAACCGGCTAAAACGACCACTGTGCTTCTTCCTCACACCTTGTCTATGCCGATTTTATGTCATGCTAAACGGTGACCGTATCGACAAGACTTCCATGTGATAGTGACGGACTTTTCATTCGGTTTTGTCTCAGGGTCGCTTGCGAAGCGTTATGGTAACTGTTTACCAGCAGGCCGCTAGTTTGTCATTTTAGTTGTTTAAAAAAATGGTCGATGCTGTAAACGACATTTTCTGCTTTATATTTTACAAACTACTGGAATAACCCGACGATGATGATGAATAGTTGTTTGGAGTGTACCATACATAATCATCGATATAAAAGGTTAGTATTATAGTATTTGTGCTATCGTTATATCGTAGGCAGGTAAACAACCTGAAAACCTTTCATCTGTGACTAAATCGGCCGACGATGATGATGCAAAGCGGCCGCGGAAGTGGGGGGCAGAAAGGGCCAAATGCCCCACCTAAAATCACATAGGTACCCGCCTACCAAGCCAGGGCTGGAGATTGAAGGGATGACAAAATAAATTTGCCCTCCCCGTCACGGAGTACTTCCGCGGTTCCTGCAAGGGTTATTTTCTTCCAGTGCCTAGTCCTGATCTTCTCATGTAACGGCTGGAAGATCACGACAATCGAAGGTGTTGGGAATCGGCTGGATGGATATGATGATGTGCAGAAACGTATAACAGCATTAAACGGAACCCAGTGTGGGTATTGTACTCCAGGATGGGTTATGCAGATGAACAGGTACGTATATCATATTATCCTACTAATATTATAAACGCGAAAGTTTGTGAGGATGGATGTTTGTTACTCTTTCACGCAAAAACTACTGAACGGATTTTGATGAAACTTTACAGTAATATAGCTTATACATCAGAATAACACATAAGCCACTTTTTATCCGGGTATCGCGCGGGCGAAGTCGTGAGCAGAAGCTAGTAATATAATAAACGAGAAAGTTTGTGAGGATGGATGTTTGTTTCTCTTTCACGCAAAAACTACTGAACGGATTTTGATGAAACTTTACAGTAATATAGCTTTTACATCATATGCTACTTTTTATCCGGGTACCACGCGGGCGAAGCCGTGGGCAGAAGCTAGTAAAGAATAAAACCTTTATTTTTGTGTCTGGATGTTGTGGTACCATGGTACTAGTAGTTCTTGATACCTACGATACATACGCTGAATATAGGACGAGTATTTTAGGATATCCATCATGGCGCTTACAGTCGTGTGTGTGTTTGTTTTGTTTTTGGAATCTGTTTTTTTACTAGTACAACGTATATTCTAGGTGATTGCATTCTGTGCTGTTCTCTCATGATCAAATTCTACTTATTTTCTCAAATCATTTCGATTGGTGTACCTACCTACCTACTTTTTCCCCCAATTTTTAAGTAGGTAACACCACATTTCAGATAATGCTAAAGAAAAAAATACAGTAGTAGATTAGATACAAGATTTTTTATATTAACACGTTTTTACAGATGCCTTGTACCTAAATTATCTACCCACAGCTCTACGATCCACACTCCATATTTATAAGGTTTAACTAAAAAACAACCATTTTGGAATGCCATCTATCTATACTCTATTGTTTCAAGTTCTTCTCTGTGTATTTCTGTCTGCGATTGAGCAGCAATTCAACCACCAAAAGAAACACAGACAGGCTCATTCCATACACCATCCACAACAGCACTGGATGGAAATCCACCATATTTACCGACGCGAAGCTTCCTCCTCTTATGTTACAAACTGGCTTGCGAGTGTAGAAGATACGGTTCATTCTGTCGCCTAAACCATGCTCGAGTGTTCGACTCAACCTGCAAATATGTAGAACTCATTAAATTGACTTCAATGTGTACTGTTCCTGAAGTGCTACCGTTCAAATTGTTATATCTATATGTGAAGATTAAATTTAAATGTGTCCCGAAATTTCCGATTTAGCTTAACTCAAATCTTCATCTGTAATCGGCAAATTTAATGTTCTCCTGAGTTATCACTTTCAAATAAACAAAACCGTTTTAAGATTTCAGGAAAACTACCGAGCTGACTTAGATAATATTTTTATAGAACCACCAGGCCAATAATTATCACAGTAGTTAGTTAATCTACATAACTTAATATACATTTTGATAAGAACCTCTAAAAGGACTTACCCAAGTTTATAAATCTCCCTGTAAGGAGAGGCCTTTCTTGAGCACAACCAGGGTTTGTTGTTCGGATAGTAAGCTATCTCTTGGAGGCCACACTTCTCGTGCTCGTGAAATAGTTCTTCTACTATCTTGTAGCCGATACCTATGTTCATGATGAAGCCGAAGGGTACATCTTTCTATAAATGCATTATGATTATTATTATTATTTATGAATTTCAAGCTTTTATGAAATTCTTAATTAGGACGGTTGGAAATAACTCTAAAAACTGTCAAGTCTAAATTTATCCCTCGAGGAGTTCCGTTGAAAGGTTAGTTGGAAGAAAATGCTAATTAGCATTAAGTTCGCCATGTACTTGTTTTATCTTGTGCAATAAACATTTTCTATCTATCTATCTACCACCATCATAAGCTCGTTAACACTTATACCTACACCCGTCAATTTTCAATATCTTGAGCTGATTCCATCTATTAATATCCTATCACTGACGTCAACCAATGTTTTTTGTACTGCTAACCATTTGAACAATACAATGATCTACTTCACTGATCATGTAAAAGCATAATTACATTTTGTAATCTCCTCATTCCTTCCTCGACGCTCATAAAGTTAGGTTTATACCCAACTTTCGCGATTTTGGTTTCGTAAATTGCTTTCCGCACTGGTTCTGTAGCCGTCTAGAACAAAACAACATTTTATTTATAATTTTATCATCGGTGCTGTTTCAACTGCTGGGATGAATTTTTCCCGAGCCAGTCTGGTCAATGTAGTACACTGACTAAACTAAATTTAAACTGTCACATTGTTTCACTGATAGTACAAGCAAGAAAGAGATAGCTACAATTTTAGTGCTGTCATATTAGTCAGATTTAAGTTTTCCATACAAATTTAGTTGTGATATCAAAACATGCTGACTATAAACACGAAGAAAAGCGGCACGTAAACTGATTTGACAGCAGCACACGGTACAGTGGATGGAGCTTATCATATGCATGTATGATAAGCTCCATCCACTGTCATGGCCTGAGGGGCCGTCCCCGAAGTGCCTATCCACTCCATCTACCGGTTCATGATCGATACTTGAAAATTTTTATCCTTCTTTTATTATGACTTACCGAAAAATAATATCTGTTATACTTTTCATCCTCAACTCCTAATTCTAGTTTGGAGTTGAGTAGATCAGTCAGGGTTCTGATCTGGTTAGAGCTGGATTGAAGCAGTGCAATGATGTTGGCAGAGTATGACGTGTACAGAAACAGGAATATCAGGAACATTAGGAATGTTACCACGCGGCCTAACGATCCTGGGAACATAAAGTGGTTGGGATTAGAAAACCGTCGCACGAATTTAGGTAAAAAAAAATAGAGTGTGCAAGGGATGGACTCCCCTATTCCAACAGTACCACACCCAAAGTTAGGAATTGAATATTTTTTGAGAAATGACGTTTTGTAATGACGAATTTTTCAAAAATCAAAAGCGATCAAACTTTGATTGATGCCTATACCCCTAATTTCCACAAATAACTAGAAGTAGGTACTGTGACTCACCAACAAGTCCATAAATAGGCTCGTGCTTGTGTTTTTGTTTTCCTTAGTGGACTGAAATGTGTCGGACTAAAATTAAGATTTCAATAGGTTCCATTTCGGTTCTGGCACTCGCCGGCCGCTGCCGCGGCACGCTGCGCTCGGCTCGTGCTTGTGTTTTTATGTTCCCTAGGGTACTGAACAGTGTCGGACTAAATTTAAAATTTGAATAGAATCCTTTTCGGACTATTCAAAGGTTGGTCTATTGTAATCATGTATCATATCGGAATACAGAAAACAAAGTCGCAAATCAAAAAGTAAAAAAAATGATTCAAAACTCACACAATATTCCCGCGCTTTATTAATGACCATCTTTTTATTATTTCCAAGCATGTGCGTTACAAAAAAAGCCTCCAACTCCAGTACATTCAATTCCTAACTTTGGGAGTGATACCGTTGGAATGGGGGAGTCCACCTCTTCCACCCCCCTTTATTTTATCGAAATTCGTGCGACGGCTTTCTAAATCCCACCCCTTAAAATACACAGTGACTTAGGTAGATAGGAAGATACTCGGATCAAATATTTTTCAACGAAAAAGTATGACTGGGTAGGTAGGTACCACACTTTTTATTTACACAGTTGGTGATCGAAATTTGACTTAAATATTTTGAACGGAGTGACACTGAAAATACAAATAGTGTTGATATAAGTAGCCGTTATTAAACTTAAAATGATTTCCTTCAATTTATTTGCTGTTCTGTTAATAAACACAGTTGTTCAAATTCACGGTAGAACGAATTAATATTATCTAAAAACACTTGAACAACCACGTAGAAGGATGTTTTTAACAATTTATTGATGAAGGTAGAATTTTAATAGCCCAAATATATCTGCCTAATAGTTATTCCTACCTGGCTAGTAGAGTAGTACCTTTTAATTCATTGGTGCTTCCTTGTTGAGTGATAGCACTTATCACGAGCATTCCTATATCACTTACGTCTGGCTTCAGTAGTTTAGATTCATTCGTTACCTAAAACATTATTGTAATGTTAGCAAACCAGCAAAATTAAAGAAACAGAAAGTTAAACAACCGAGACTTCAAAGAGCATGCATTAGTATCGTAAGTGCTTGCTCCAACGATGGTTCAAAGCTGTCAAGCTTGCTCAAAACAGGCTAGTAAAAGCCCGTGAACTCTGCAATATAATATATCTGTACGTTTGTAATTTACCAACCATTTCCTTAGTCTTTTCCCATTTTGCATTAATATAAATGATTACAATTAAGATCACGACCAGCCCTCCAATACACATCCAAACGGCACCTCTGAAGGGAAGTATAAACAAATTGTTTTGGAGAGAGAGAGGAGGCTCTCGGAATACAAACTTTGGTAATATTGGTACCGGCTGTGTAATATATTGTAACAAAGGGGCTCTTTTTTGGCTCATGAATGTTAAGATTCCTGAAAATGTTAAAATCTCATGTTAATCGATCTTCAAAGTCAAATGGTTACGTCGTACAGGTAGGTATTAGAATTTCAGAACAGTCGTTCAAAAATATGTAGCGTGATGATGAGAGATGTCTCGTCACATGATTAAGCTACGTTATATCACGTAGCTTAATCTACGTGATATAACGTAGAGAGAGCTTCTTATAACGAGAAGAGCTTCTTCCAACGAAGAGCAACGAACTACTGATATGCTAAAGGCCACTACATATTTTATTCCAAAAACTATCGTGAACTTGACCACTTACCCTAATGTAGACTCTTGGAATGAGTCGAAACTTAGTCGGTGCCTTCACCGATAGTGCAGTATGTGAAAATTCCCGTTATTACAATATGAATAACCACTACATAATATGATACACAGATAGCAATTGAAGTGTCTAGATTACGCAAGTCGAGTTTTAACGCAACTTGAAAATAAATAATACCTCCGACGGTACAAAATGTCCTCCATTTGTCTTTACAAAAAGTAGGCACATATTTACCTACCTAGTAGTTTATAAGAGTGCGTCTATTTCTACGACACCTTAAACTATGTGCAAAAATAATAAACATAGACATTACCACAAAGTTCGGCTTCTCCGTTAACAATATCCCTCATCATGCCGTTCCAAGATTTATTGATATTGTCTTGATATCCCCAAGTGTCAGTAAAAAGCAGGACTTTGGTAGCGTTCATAAACTTGTACAAGGGTAGGATATTGTTGTATGATATCTTGACTAAGTTGTCCGTTTTTAAATCTCTGTATTATTAAAAATGCTGGCTTTATGATTTAGCATAATGAGGTAGCTCAGAAATTTGCATATATTATTAAACTTATCTACTGAATTACTTATGTCAGTTGAAATTCGTTTACTGGATTACACGGACCACGTCGACACGCTTACACCTATTCCTCGTGACCGAATAATCAAAAGAATCGGTAACAACTGGGCTTGAATATTCTTTTGTTGTTTCTTCCCTTCAAAATTTAGATTTTGTTTGACTAAGAGCAAGCTCGGAACAAATCAAAGAGTAGGTCATCATCATTATCAACAGTCTGTAGAAATCCAAAGCTGGACATATGCCTCCCCTAAAGAAAGTCAGTACGAACTATCTTGGGCCATCGCCATCCACCGACTTCCCCCAACCGTTAAGATATCATCAGTCCATCAGGTCCTATACTCTATGTCCTCTGGTTCATGATCGCCTTTCGAAAACGTTTATTCCCCAGCGATTGCAAACCAGCATATAACCTTATTTCGTGAATTTGGGTCCTGGTACTGTTATCAGTGATAACATAGGAAGCTGCAATGGGTTTTCCATTTAGATCTTTTCTTCTCATTGTCATGGTAGTTTTTGAAACCACTTCAGATATCATAAACCCATCAACTGCATTCCAGGTACCAAATTCTTCTGTGAGAAATTTGCTGGTAGTGTCTATACGGTATACTGAAATTGAATCAAGATTTTCGGATAAGTATGACCTATTCTGACTGTTTATTTCATCAGGTATATTGTTATAGTTCATCAGTTTTATTCATACTTACTTAGCTTCATGTTAAATGTACCATTTTCCGTCATTACTGCCACTACAACCTCGGAGTTTACCAAAACTGTCATGTTCATTAGTTCTGCTGAAATATTTTTTAATTCATTCGGTTTTTCAATAATAAACCATCTGTATGATTCACTGAACATGTTATTGTCATTAGCCTGTAAACATTAAAAACATAAACAAACAAACAAGCCAACTTTAGATACTCAGTATGTAGATCCGTGAGGTTACCAAGTCTATAGTCTGTGGTACATCCAAATATTATATAAGTTTGTATGCCCACGTCTTAAATAGTAGATACCCAGTTTGTTAGTATTCTGTGGCGGCGTGGCAAGCTCATCGCCGCTTATTGTAAAAACAGACATACATATTTTTTTTATCTGTTTTATCTGTTGAAGAGTCGTGATGATGATAATTATAACTACCTCATTACTTACGTACTTACCTAATACCTACGTAGGTAATAAGGCAGTCACGTTATTTTAAGGAACCTATGTAGGTATAACAAAAATAAGTTGCATCTATTAGTAGGTATAGCTATAGTTTTTTCTTTATCTATCTATTTAATAATTGGTGGAGAAAAATAACTTCTTACTTATATTGTGTACTTCCTAGGAACTGCAATAAAATTATTAGAATAGAATAGAATAGAAAAAGAATTTAGTTTATTTTGCAAAAACACGATTAAAATAATCACAATAAATAATAAAGGCAATGTAAGGTGACAGACAGTAGTTGCAAAAAAGGTCCCAACTCAGCATAATACTGGTTGCAACAACCAGTGCTGGTCTTCCGTTAGAACCGTTTTTTGGAGCGCGGACTTGTAAAATTTATACTCAGTAGAAAAACAAAATAAAAGAACAAAATCTAATTAATAATCTAGGTGTAGGTTATGTGAATATTTTCTTGTTTATCCATTTATCTTAAAATTTTAGTCATTGGGTGTCATGTTTGCAACAAGGTACATTTCTAGATGGCAAACTACATACTTACCTGCTTCAAAAATCTTGCACTATCCTGGCAATTCATATCAATGACTATGATGGTATCAATTGGATTAAATTTCTGAATTTCCCTTCGTTCAGATATGAACAGAACCGTAAAAGCTTTCTTCGACCGCATCAATTGAGACATCAGATCATTTTTTTCCGCTGAGAAATTTAAAAAAATGTTTAGGAAGGATGTTCTCTATTCCATTCAACTATCTCATCAGCCGATAAACCCACTGCTGAGTAAAGGCCTCTTCTTTATCACGCCATTTCTAGCAGTCTTGACCCAGCCAAATCCACTGCCTACCTCACTCATAATGTCTTTCTCTTAAAAGGACATAAAAACTTAGCCGAAGACCTGGTCTAAGAAGTTGCCGTTTTGTATAGAAAAATAGTAAAGCTTCTTTGTTTTGCGGATTGGCCACAAAAGAATCAATATTGTTTAAACACTAACGTTAAAAGCCGATGCAAGCTCATCTGTAGTTTGAGAAGGATCCGCTTTAATTAGTCATTATCAGCGTTGTTCTCAGGGCGGTCACGAGACTTGCTTACGACATCAACATTTCCAGAACGAAAGTGGTTGAACCTATAACGCACTGCTCGTTCGTTAGTAATGGTAGGTATATGTCGTTAATGTTTGAGATGCATTGTTTCCTTTTCGTTAGTCATGTTTAAAAATAAAAGAAAACTTATTTTAAGAAAACTGGACCATGATTACTTATGTAATTAAATTGGAGGTAAAACAAAGATAAATCAAATGAATTGCTGTTTTTGAAAATAGACTATCATGCCTTAAAAACAACATTAATTTGTATTTAGAACTTCAAGTCAAACCGCAGATATATCAGTTCAAGGTGGGGAAAAAACGGGAATTTCATCCAAGACTTTATTATACATACACATGTATAACAAAGTCATATATTTATAGTAATAGGTATTTTAATGACTCCGACTTCTTTCACCCGAAGAAGATTATAGCTAATGACCCAACTTACATAATCTCCAGCAAACGTTAGCCACAACAGCAGTAGGTTTTTCATAAGATTTGATCACATCAACTACCATTCTGATCTCTTTTCTCAAGCTTAGAGAAAATCCAAAGCAAATACTCAATATCAACGGTAACTTTAAGAGTTTCATGATGTAATTTTGATTTCCTTTTACTTCCAACAAAAATTAGCTTTTCATCGTTGAGGCAAGTAATAAAATGAATCTTCTCTAACTCTACTTTGCGTACCCATGATTACCTTTAAATGGCATAAATTGCATGTTGTGTATGATAATTCCTCCCTAATTGTTAGGGTTGACTCTTGTTGGTAGTTTGCTCATTTTCTGTTCAATAAATTATCAGGTTTGATGTCCGGGTACGACTAGCGGTAATCGGCAATTAAATATACAGGAAAGACAATTTAAAAGTTTCACTGAAAAATTGAACTTCTGAATTGAAATTACTTTCCCTTCCTTAGAATACGAAACTTTAGTAGTAGTTACTAGTCGTTTTTTTAGGTAATATTAGTAAAATTTCTTTTCTAATCTGTCTTGTCTTCCCAGCCTCAAAGGCAAGAACCTTACAATGGCAGAACTGGAGAAATCCTTCGGCTCAAATACTTGCCGCTGTACCGGATTCAGACCTATCTTAGATACCATTAAAAGTTTCGCATCAGATGCTACTCCTGAACTAAGGCAGAGAGTAAGAGACATCGAAGACCTTTATATCTGCAAGAAGACTGGAGCCAAATGTGAAGAGGAGAAATGCATAGAGAAGACATGTTCAAAAGAACGAAAGAATTCAGATGATGAAGATTTTGAATCTCTGATAGAAGATTACGTTAAGATTGAAAGTACGATAGCTTTTGATTTCGGAAAGACAAAATTCTTCAAGGTTGATGAAGAGAATGACATTTTTGACATTTGGAGCAAATATGGCTCGGATAGTTATATGCTTGTGGATGGGAATACTGGAAAAGGTAAATAATTATTTAATAGGTATGGTACTTAAATAAATAACACCCAAGTTGATGAAGGTAAACTAAATAAATAAATAACACTAGTCCAACGATGATCGTCTATAACTTATCGAAGCATAGGAACTTTAATGAAAACAATCGTCATTATAGTCACGATTACAAACTGGACGAAGGAATCTTTCCGCAAAGAGTGCCTAGTCGAAAGGTCTTGAGGCACCTCTAACCACTGACCATATTATTAAATTATGAAGGTCTATAAATAATCCAGACGGAAGCGCCCCCAAAAAGCTAAAAGGCATTGCGTTTACATGAATAATATTATTACACATTGTTTATTGTCTTACTGGTGATTTCCGCTACTAAATTCGAAGCTGCACGAAGTTATCACGGCAGCATTTATTTAAGCAAGATATAAAATATTATTTTCAGGTGTCTACGAAACCTTCGTATATCCGAGAGATCTGATAGACATCAGCGGAGTCAAATCCCTGAAGAACATTCTCATGGATCAGAACCTAATTCTTGGCGCTAACGTTGCCTTAGAAGATTGTATTGCTATTTTCAAGGAAACCGCCCAAAAATACTCGGAATTCACTTACTTAAACGAGTTTGTAAAGCATTTCGAGTTAATAGCCCATATTCCTGTGAGAAAGGTATGTAATAAATTCACCCAACAGCGCAACACTAACATTTCCTGTGTCGTGGGTATCAAAGACTCCAAGACTTTGCAGAGCAAGCATACTAAAATAAAACCACTCTGATTTATTCTTGTTCTTAAAAAAGGATACTTTTCATTTATTTAAATAATTAGACACAGCTTACATATGCTTTACATATTTACTAGCGATAAGATAAAGGAACGACAAGAACTTAAGTGCCTATAAAATATGTTTGTCACAGTTTTAGCGGTGGTTTCCAAATTAGGCATAGTCTTTACCTTGGTGACTCTTAGCTTTCTAGTGCAGAATTGTCTTGCAGCGAGAATTTTCTACGAAAATCGTTAATTAACGAAGAAGAAACACTGTCTTTAATATAGATTAAATGGGCTTGCAACCTGACACGTGGAACGCGAACTACTTTCAAAACGCGGACATATGCCTCTGACTACCCACTTATTTTTTGTTTGTTTCAGCTTGGATCATTGGCTGGAAATTTAATGCTAAAGCATGCGAACCCAGCTTACCAATCGGATGTGTTTCTTCTATTTGAGAGCGTTGGGGCAGTTGTGACCATTAGTGAGTTTTGTAATATCTATAAAATCTTATATTGTGCGTATGTACGCAGCCATCTCGAATACGCATCCCAAGTTTGGAACCCCTGTTATGACGTTTATACTACACGGTTAGAGAACATTCAAAAGAGATTCTTACATTATCTACAGTATCGTGCTAAAATTTACCTTCCTGACTATTTGACTAGATGTCGTAAGTTTCACTTTCTTCCTCTTCAAACTCGTAGACATATTTCTGATTTATGTTATATATTGAGCATAGCGAATGGCACGGTGGACTGTTCGGAGCTGCTGGAACTGCTGGGACTACGCACTAATACGTCCAATATGCGTAATCCTAGTACTCTTTTTGCACCGCTAGTAAGGACTAACTACAGGCAGAACGCCTTTTTGAATAGAACAAGCAAATCGTTCAACACTTTGGCAGGGGCAGATGTTGATATAGACTTATTTAATACATCTAAAAACAAGTTAAAACGCATGCTGACTGATAAATTCTTCTGTAACAATAATTTTTAATTTATATTTAGTTTAATGTTCCTCTGTTACTACTTTACAACTGTTTTCTTTTTATTTTCTCATTTTCAAGCCTATAAGTGGAAACTTGTAATTTGCCATCATTTAAAATATATTCTTTGCATGTTTTTTTATATTTTTTCCTATTATCTTGTCTAGCTGTAAGTTTTCCCAAAATTTTTAAAATAAAATAAATATAATTATCTTATTATGCAGTGTTCTTTCTATTCAACTTATACTTAATTGAACTGCTCTTAAAGTGTGTTCGGTATTCTAAGACCATCATAACCAATCGGATGTGTGTTTTTTTTTATTGAGAGCGTTGAGGCAGTTGTGACTCTTAGTGAGTAATCATCGTCCTCATCAGCCAGTGGAAGGCTAAAATAAGTCCACGGCGAAGTAATTTTAATGATTCTTTTTTAATGGGTGGTTAATACTTCAAGAATGGTCGCATATACCTTCTATGAAAAAAAAACATTCCTAAGGGTGAAAAAATGGGTGATGAAATTGCATATTGGACTTTTTATCAGTTTCCCGTTATTTGAAGTCGGTTTTTTGACATTTAATGTCTTATAAATTATCGTATTTGTTTCTCTAAAACAGCTAACCTGAATGTGGTTTTTAATCGTTTGTTTACTTCAGGAAAGCCGCTCACTAAGTTTTCTTTTTTTTTCAGAAAATTGCAACGGTCAAACCACTAAAATGAACTTGCTAGAATTTTTGGAATATGATATGCAAGCGAAACTGATGGTTTCCATCGCAATACCACCTATGGGCAAACACAGCTGTTTCAGGAGCTACAAGGTATTTTAATAAACTATTCCCTAAAAACTTCGAGTATAGAATTTTTCATCTTGTTGTTTGCCCTGGAACAGTAACTTAGTAAATTTGGGTTACCAAATTATCGCGTATCAGTATAGTCCTCGTATGGGGACCACCAGAATAGTAAAATTGTAACATACATAAATATATTGTATTTGTAAAACAATGGTAAAACGTATCCCCCATAATGGTCCTTCCACCATCAGGGATAAAGTTTGTGAGCGTGTTTCTTTCTTTTTCTTTTTAATGGTGAATAAATTAATTCAATTCTTCTGTCAATAATAAAAAACAAAAACGAACATGATCTCGACTGTAATCCCCATGATTAGCAATAACGCGTTATTACTAATTAATCATTGGTTCTAGTCAGTTTTAAATCAGAGGACAATTTCCTCTGATTTTCAAATCCTACTACTACTATAAACGCGAAAGTTTGTGAGGATGGATGTTTGTTCCTCCTTCACGCAAAAACTACTGAACGGATTTTGATTAAACTTTACAGTAATAATAGCTTATACATCAGAATAACGCATATGCTACTTTTTATCCGGGTACCACGCGGGTGAAGCCGTGGGCAGAAGCTAGTCTAAGATAATAATAATAATCTAAGATATAAATAAATACTAATGATTTTTAAAATTACTCTTGTTTTGTGTTTCTTTTAACGAGTTTTTTTTTTATTTGATTGTTAGTTTTAAATTTTTTGTACATAATATATTGTTTTCTTAGATCATGCCCCGAAACCAAAACGCTTTAGCCATAGTCAATGCTGCCTTTAACTTCAAGTTTGACTCCAACATTATAGAAGAAGTGCGTATAATATACGGCAATATATCCTCAACATTCAGCCACGCGACGAAGACTGAGCACTTTTTGATAGGGAAGAATGTTTATGATAATGACGTTTTGCAAGAAGCTGTAAAGGTTTTGAGTGAGGAGATTGTCCCAGCCGTCAACTTGCCCGAGCCGTCACCTGAGTGCCGGAAAAAGTTGGCTATTGGCCTTTTTTACAAGGTAAGGTCCGTTTAAAAAAAAGTATAAGGTGTGGCAGCCCTAAACGCATCATGAATAAACCACTTAAAATAATCATTTTTCAGTAGTTAAGTGTGATTTTCCAATAGATTTTTAAAAGATTGGTTAGAATAGAATAGATTTTCCGCAGGTGTACATTTTCAAGTTTTTCGTAACATTTCAAAAATATGAAAAATACACTTTTTTCCAACAATAATGACAATTCAGGTTCCAAGGTTGATATTTTTGAAATATTATAAAAAACTTGAAAATGTACATCTGTGGAAAATCTATTCTATTCTATTTTAAGTTTCACATAATTATGTAAAACTGACGCTTTAGAATTGAAAACTGATACTTCTATATAGAAAAATTATAGTTTTACAAACATCGAGCTGGTTTTCAGATTTAAGTTTGGTATATATAATACGGGCATGTTACCTATCTACAATAAATTATTTACTTATTTATGACTTTTTAAGATCCGTGTTAGCCAAGTGAGATGTTCCGTGACTTTTTATCTAGCGGTCGTGGGTACGATCCCAGTTGTGCTCCAATGGATTAAAATTTATGTGCCAAACATGCTTAAAACGGTGAAGAAAAACATCGCGCGGAAACCGGCATGCACTAGAACCAAAAAAATAAAAGCCTGTGCCATCAGTTAGTGTTTCAATAAGCGGCGGTGGGCTAGCAACATGAGGAATGTTCCAAATGTAATGTTTGGACGTGCCTCTGACTACCCCCTACTTGGTACGCTCAACAATCTATGCACTATGCACATCTATTTTTTGAATCTGAGAATGTCAATTTACCTTTAAATACCTAATATCAACGTTCATTACGTGACAGGCTACAATCGGGTTATTACTTTTGAAAAAAATCCCGTTGTGCTCCGATGGGGCCGAAGATCGGAGGATAACGGAAATTTATTTTTCCCGTAATTTATGTTCTCCATCAATTCATCCTTTTGTCAGCTAGTATGAAATCAATATAATTATTCCCATCTGTAACCCTGCTCTGTCCCCCTAGAGTGACAGTTGGGAAAAAAAGGTCGATCTGTCCCCTTTTTTGCAACGGAGGAACATAAATATTTATTGCTCCCTGTCCATTATTTAAAAAAAAAAAAAAATAGGTACACTGTCATGGCGAACAAGAATTTTATATTCAAAAATTCATTAGGGGTGCTGTAATGGCAATGAGGTTAAATTTAAAAATCAAAGATGGCGCATTTTACTGCTTAGACGATGGCGCAACGGTATTTTTGGTTCTACGGCTGCCGCTCCTCGTGGTGTTTTCTTCTGCGTTTTGAGGAGGTGTTAGTGCGCACACAAAAATAACCAAATGCATTGGTACATTCATGCGAGCGAATCCAGGACCTCCGATTCGTAAGTACATCTTACTAGGCCAACATGTATGTAGGTAAAATATAACTTAGCTCACTGTTTCTCAAAGTGGGTGATAACGCCCCCTTGTGGGCGCTGGAGGCCTTTAGAGGGGCGGTAGAAGGCTCTAGAAGATATCGGGGGCGCTAAGGTGGTCTAGAGGGGAAAACACAGGAAAACAACAGGTTATTGTTTAGGGGGATCAATTGACCCCTCTGCCCCCCACTTCTTCGGCCGCTGTATCCACAACCAAATGTTGGGTCAATGATGGGACACTTTATGTCCACAGTTCGTACTCAATACCGCTCCTGCCGGTACAGTAAAAGACATTTACCAGTCTGGCAGCACCATCTTCGACCGACCTGTCTCCAAAGGAAAACAGGTAATTGTTGTTCAGTACTTTAATCCTACTAATCCTTCCTAATAATATTAAACACGAAATTTTGTGAGGATGGATGTTTGTTACTCTTTCACGCAAAAACTACTGAACGGATTTTAATGAAACTTGACAGTAATATAGCTTATACATCAGAATAACACATAGGCTACTTTTTATCCGGGTACCAAGCGGGCGAAGCCGTAGGCAGAGGCTAGTATTATAAACGCGAAAGTTTGTGAGGATGGATGTTTGTTACTCTTTCACGCAAAAATTACTGAACGGATTGATGAAACTTTACAGTAGTATAGCTTATACATCAGAAAATCACCTAAGCTACTTTTTATCGGGGTACCATGCAGGCGAAGCCGTTTACTATAATTTTCAGAGGTTTTAGAAGTCGTGGAGCTTGTTATAAAAGCTTTCCTCCTTGGCGAATTCTGTTTGAAGGGTGTGCCGGTTTAAAGGCGTTGCCGACCCTGAGACATGACGGGTGACAAATCTCAATTTCATCGGCACCCATACCTTTCAACCCGGTACAAGCAATGCTTGGCGGCAGAAATAGGTATAGTGGTAGAATTTCCCTGGAAGAACTCTTTTACAAGGAGTTCTACAAATCATTATTTTTATTTCCCCTTTATTAACTTAAATCTCAGGCTTGCCTGGAACCTTTACAAGCATTAACCAGTATTGTGCTGAGTTAGGACCTTTCATTGCCTATTTATTTTGACTATTTGTAATGTGTTTTCTTTGTTTCAAAAAAACTAATTTCTATTCTATTCTATTCATTAGTGGAGCCGAAACTAACACTAAGAGGCCGTTTTGTGTTTTCAATGTTTTCAATTAAAAAAAAAACCGTAATCTTGTGGATGACAACTGATAGCAACTATTGGAAAAATGGGTAATAATGCACTAGGCTATTGCAGGAGTATATGCTTATGGAATGGTTGCTGGGTTGTGTAGGATGAAACGGCACCTGCCACTTCTGACTAAAATTCAAATCAAATCATAGGCAGGTGATGACTTGTCCCCATAAGTGCCGACAACAATAGGCAGCGTAGAGACAACGTTGGTGTGAACGGCTAAAGGGTGTCGAGAGGTGTGCCGCAGTTTATTATTATTATTATTATTATAGCCTTGAAAATCTGAACTGAAGAAGTGTTGGATGTTAGAGTATGTCTCTCAGATCAGTGTCCCTCTTGGCAAAGGCCTCCTCCAGCATTTTCAATCTACTACTTAGTCAGTGCATAAAAAAACAAAATGTCTTTACAGGATTTCCAAAGCGACCCGTCTCTCTACCCTCTGAATCAACCTGTGCAGAAGTTGGAAGCTCAGATACAGAGTTCAGGCGAGGCTCAGTACTCCAATGATATACCACCGTCGGAAAATGACGTGTTCGGGGCTTTTGTGCTTTCTACTGTGTGCAGCGGAGAGGTTGAGAGTATTGATGTCGAAGGAGTCTTGGTATGTCACGTGGAATGCTAACTATTTACAAAACGCGGGCATATGCCAAATGTTATATTTGGACGTGCTTATGACCACTCCCTTCATGGGAAATACAGTTTGTTTTTCTTTTTTGAATATCTTGATTGCTTTTTTGACCCCCGACGCAATAAAAGGCCCTAAACTATGGCTCGAGATCATCCAACCAATCAAATTCGGACGGACCCAGATTATACTTACAATATTTGAATATTTGAACTAAAATTATAATACAACAGGTAGTTATTTAGTAGGTTACGAAAATAACTAAATACAACACATAACAAGTAGGTTAGTAGGTAACGTTTTTCAAAATAGATACCTACTTGTATTTTCTATTCAGTCCAAAATACCCCACGATTTTTTTGCCATTAGAAAGAAAACTGCTAGTCAGTTCCTCCAAATCTGGATTATTCAATTTTGTTGAAAAAACATAGATAAATAATACCTCTTTCCCTGAATTTAATCTGACTGGTTGAAATCGATTTGGAAATCGCCCTGAATCGGAGATAGACCACTGTTTTAAAAATGCGCTGTTTAAAATGCGCACAGTACCTAAGCTCACATAATTTATGTTAAAAAATATCTTTGTATCAAATTTCATAATCAATAGAACATACGTTTTAAAAAGTGCAACTCTTTTTTAATAAGAATCTCCTAAAGGCGCCACAGCTTGCCGAGTTATTGGTGATGTATTGATATGACGTAGACTGTGTCTGTTTATATATTGAATTGTATTTTCGTTATTGATTTATAAAGTCCCTTTAAACAAAACAAACTGTTTTACTGCTTATCTAAAGGTAAAAGGTAAAATATTTTCAGGCAATTGAAGGCATACTGGCTATTTACACAGCTTCAGACATCCCTGGAAAAAACTCTTTCACATTCCCCGGTATACAACTCCAGACAGAGAACGAAGAGATCTTGGCGACTCAGATCAAATTCTACGGCCAACCAATTGCGATACTAGTCGCAGTATCCGAAGAGCTAGCTTCAAGTGTTGCTAAGCAAGTCAAGGTGTGTGATTTTATTTATTTTATTTTGAGATAGTGCGTGGCTGACTAAATGACTGAAAATCAACTCACGACTGCCCGTGTCCTAGAGCCCAGGGTCTAGATACCTCACGCTAACGCAAATTTAACAAGTAAAAACTCGGCAGTAGTCACGTCACATTTCCACAGCTAATATAATTTCCATACAATTCAATCTTTCCGCAGGCGTTAACACCAACAGAAAGTGGTATTTGTCTAAGAGCTTTGAATTTGGGGTTAGGTTTTCGATGTGTTTCGCTACAAATTGTGGCAGAATATGGAGGAGCTACTTACTACCAACCTATGTATCTATATTAACATAATCAATACGATTTGATTTGATTTTTATATGATATTTTTATTATTTATTTATTTCAGATTATAAAAATCCATACAATTTATTACTTATACAGAAACTTAACACTATATACATAGCAGGATAAAAAAATTATCAGTAAAAATCATTAAATAAAATGTCACAGTAAATTTAAAATTGGATGAGATAAAAGTGCACTTAGAAATTTCAATCAATAAAATGTAAACGTAAAGATAACTGTAACTGTAATGTTTGTGAATCATAATATTCATTTAATTTCAATACAAAACAAATAACCATTACTATGTAATTCTTTAGGTAAAATATAGGAATGAATCAACAGCGGCCCCGGTGTTGACAATAGATGCGGCGAAGAGAGACAGCAATAGATATGTGCCGGGCGATGACACAATCCAGCCGAAAGGGAAAGGAACGGATGTGAAGACGGTTGTTAAAGGTAACTATTGTAATCTATTTAATAAAATGCCCAGTAGATTATCCCCATAGTGTCCCGAACTCATAAATAAACATCCAACAGTTGCACAGTCCAGACCCCACATTAGGATTCCCTGTAGCCCGGGTATCAGGAAAAACACTGACTTTTATAAATCATAAATCTTTATTTCACCAGAACATTTACAATTTCCAAATTTACAAATAGTTACTTAGGTACCTGGGCTATGAAATGAAGCTAACTAGGCAATGGTAGTTTTTTTGTATTAGTGGGTACAGAACTTATAGATAAATGGTAAGGCACTATAAGTTTGTCCAAGATGTAATTTAACTGATGCTTTGATTATACAGTCTTATTATAATATAGATTATCAATATAAGATGAAGCACCTACCTAGTTTTTGTAGTTTATTGAGCACTAGCTCTCGCACTAGGATTCCCTGTTTTAGGACATGAAGCCCCCCATTTTGGCCCAATGCTATTTTTTATGGATTCTTTGTTTATACAACCAATGTGGCAAACAAGCATACGGCCCACCTGTTGGTAAGCGGTTACCGTAACCTATGGACACTTGCAACACTAGAGGTACTCGCGCGATTCCGACCCTGAGACATGACGGGTGAAAGTCTCATGTGTCTGTAATTCACAGGCACTCATACCCTTTCAACCGAATGTAGACTTGTGAACTTCGAACACAGTAATACGAGCATAATAGGTAGGTACTGCTTGGCGACAGAAATAGTACTTTTCCGGACGAGCTCAAGGAGAACGATGTATCCAAGGTGTTTTTTTAACTTTACCTTTAAAGGTGTGTACGAGATAGAAGCTCAGTATCACTACTATATGGAGCCGTTAACCTGTGTTGTTGTACCGCTGGATAAAGGACTGGAAGTGTATGATTCTACGCAGTGGATAGATTTAACGCAGATCGCAGTGGCTCAGTGCTTGAATATGAAGGAAAGCGAGTGAGTACCTAACAGATCTACGCACTGCATCTGAGGATGGCCACCATGGGGAATACAGTCCCCATAATGGTGAAAACAGGCCCCATATAGTATATTGTGGTTTGGTATAATTTTAAGAAATGATAACGAGTATACCTATTTTCCTGCTGTCGTTTCGTTGACCGTTAAGATTTAGTATTTAGAGGTTCTTCCGTACGCAACCACCCTTGACTATACAGTTTTTTTCCCTGAGTCTTTTTACATATTTAAGTCATAACACCTATTTTTTGAGATGAGTCACTTCTATTCTCACGGTGCGATATAGTCGTAATAATATTCTAAAATGTTTGTTAAAATTATATTTTAAAAATAAAAGTCACACAGAATAAGCGAGCGTTCGCTAATGATGAAATAATTGTTAACTTATTTCATCATCACTTATCACAATGCTTATAAAAGGAACTTTCCCATTTATTAACCGTCTCCAGCGCACTCTACACATCATCTATGTTATTATTCTTAGGACTGAACTCTGGTGAATCATGATTTCATACTACAGAGGATTTTTTTTGTGTGAGTGTCTCTCTTGATAGATACCCAGGATAAAAGCTCACGCTTAGTTCGGGTATCGTCAGGGATTCCACTTAGTATGTAATCCTATCTGAATATTCTGTACACATTCTTAACCTTTGGATTACCAAATTGTTTATTAAAACAATTTTATATTTTTTGTTGGTGAACTCAAGCCTAAATGAATGCATGATGTCGATGGAATAGTAAGACCAATCGTGATTGGCCACGAAAACGCTGGGTAAAATGGACCACCACTCGAAGACGTTTAAATTCAACACCCAGTTCTTCGCAAATTTTTCAAGCTTTTCTGAAATTAATGAATGTGTAGATGCACCTTCTTAAAAATAATCCTGCTGGTGCTCACGTACTCTATCTACTGCTTCTGATTTGCAGCGTGCTAGTAAGGGTGCGGCGTGTGGGCGGCGGTTTCGGCGGCAAAATATCGCGAAACGCGCAAGTCGCGACCGCCTGCGCTATTGTAGCCCGAAAGCTGAACAAGAGATGTCGGTTCATTCTACAGCTTCAGACTAACTTGACCATCGCTGGGAGGAGGCTGCCAGCGCAGTGTGATTATGAGGTGGGTACCTTAAAATGGGCTGAATAGAGACAAAACAGAAAGTGAAATTCCTCCAATAATTTGAAATGAAATATCTGTGGTTTGACTTGGAATTCTAAAATTCATATAAATATTGTTTTAAGGCATTGCAAAATCAGTAATTAATTTGTTTTTTGTGTTAAAGACCACAGCAAGAAGATAAGTCGTAGTTGTAAGAGCAAAAAAAAATGTAATCTGTGGTCGTAGTTGTCGGTACCGTTTGTTCCAAATACCACGATTAAAAGAAGAAATCACCACGATTTACAACAAGGTAATTTTTTACCACCGGTATCTAGTTTTTTTTTAAATAAATAAAACTATCTCACATACTATTAGACTTAAAACCAAATCAAGAAATCGGTCACATTATACTTAGGTATCATATTTTTTCTTTTCAGTCGATAGAAAAAAATATGATACCTACCCCACCGTTTTACCGATACCTCTTTATTTACCATCAAATGTATGTTTAAATTGTTGGATGATATGTACTCTTTGAGTACTCGCACTTACTCCAGTTCCGATTACAATCGCAGACGCACGACGTTTACGTCGGTTTGTTTTCCCTTAAAACGTCAGGCACACACATTTTTTTCACAGAGAAACGAAGCGGCATCTGCTTATGCATCCCCATTTTTTATATCCAGGCTGGTGTAGACGACAACGGCAAGATCCAGTATCTCAACGCGACCATAATCCAAGACGTCGGCTGTTCTAACAACGAGAACATCTTGAGCTACGTGACAGGAGGGTTCCCCAACTGTTACAACACGGACTATTTCGATTTGAAAACTGCAGTGGTCATTACTAATTTACCCTCGAACACCTTTGCTAGGGCGCCGGGTAAGACAAGTCAAAATTTTACATCACGTATCGCATCGCCCCCTAGCGAGTCGTCGCTATAAAACTTGGCCGGCAGTGCGCCGCCGCTGACTTGACTCAAACCACCAATGGACGGAGTACGTGGTAGCATGTCATCATGCTCTGGCGTAAAATTAAATGGTGCCAAACTTGAGCATTTTAAATTCACTCACAAATACAACGGCATCGTTCATGTACACAAACCTTTATTAGGATTCCCTGTATCGTAGATACCCTCGACACAGGGAATCCTAATGTGTGGTCAAGACTATGTATATGACTATTGGGACTGTAAGGTGTTTATTTATTCATGTATTTTCCAGGCACAGCCGAAGGCATATCCACAATCGAGCACATAATGGAGCACATTGCTTTCGCTGTCAATAAGGATCCAACAACCGTGCGCTTAAACAACATGAGAACCGACGACAACGACATACCGTCCCTCATAGAGACTCTGAAAAGTGCCACAGACTACGACAATAGAGCTAAAAACGTAGCACTTTTCAATAAAAGCAACAGATGGAAAAAGAAAGCTATCAAAATCAATGTTATGAGCTTCCCAGTCGAATTCTTCGGCAATTATTCGGCGCTAGTGACTATTTATCGTGGGGATGGTACAGTGACTATTACCACAGGCGGTATAGAGATGGGACAAGGTGCGAATACAAAGGCAGCGCAAGTCTGCGCATACGAGCTGGGCATTCCTCTAGACTATGTGTCCGTTATACCGCATTATTCATTCACAGCAGCTAATAATGTATTCTCTGGGTCTAGTATCACGAGCGAAAGTGTTTGTTATTCGATTATTAAAGCTTGTAGGATATTGAATGATAGATTGAAGCCAATTCGGGCTGAGATGCCGGATGCGACTTGGAAGGATCTTATCAAGAAAGCTGGAGACGAAGAGGTAATTATATTTTGTCTAAGCCCACAGCTTCGCCCGCGCGGTACCCGAATAAATAATAGCTTGTGTGTTATTCTGCTCCATGAACTTAGTAATTTTTTTATTAAAGTTTTAATTTATTCAATTTTTTTCAAATTCACTTGTTCCAAATTTTATCCAAATCGGTGTAGCCGTTACAGATATTACTACAAAATACCTTCATTTAAAGATACAAAACTTTGATATTAAAACTAGGATTCTTTCTTGAGTGAAACAATGACCAAATTAACAATGCTCGTTTGCAGGAAAAAATCAAAACCAACTCAAATTTATTTAATAAAAAATGAGTACCTATTTTACACAGAGTCATGCGACTTCGTTATCATTTATCATCAATATTATACTATAAACATATAGATGGCGTTTAATAAACTATCTTACAGTTAGTTTAGGCACATTTCGTCGCAAAAAATATTGAAATTTTCCGCTTGTTTTTAGGTAGATCTAACAGCTATCTACATGATGACTGATAAAGAGGAAGATTTGAGCAGCTACAGTGCATTTGCCGTGGTCATTCTAGAGGTGACACTGGATGTTTTGACGGGACGGTTTCAGATAGACAGAGCTGATATTCTGGAAGATGTTGGACTGAGCGCCAACCCAAATATTGACGTTGGGCAGGTAAAACTTAATCACCTTTGTGCTATCGACTTTTGCTTAGGTAAAAGTTTATTTCTTTTGCTTAGGTATTCAGAGCGAGAAATCTCTCTTTCTTCCACTACAGTGTTAGGTCCACCTAAATATGAATAGAATTCCGAAATTAGAAAGCTCATATTGGATTTGAGCGCTTCACTCGTCTTTTATTTCTAGCTGATTTCTAGAGAATTCCTTCCAATACACTGTAAATGTACCTACCTACTTCTCGAGACTAATGCTCATATTCTGGTTTTGAGCTGCTCGCTTCACTTATCTGTACTAAGAAATTCAGAGCAATAAAACTCTTTTCTTACACAGTTCAAATATCGTCAAGAAGTTCATTTTGCTCACCCATGCTTGGGGCAGTCTGTCTTTTCCCTTCACCAGTTCAAGTACCTACTTAGCTTGGCTTGGCACTTGGCCTGGCTTTCAAAGCTCTAGTTACGCTCAATGAAATAAGAACTTGCTTTGCTTTATCTATATGCAAAATACCTATCTGTTCTTTCAGGTTGAAGGCGCGTACGTTCAAGGCATAGGATACTTCACGTGTGAGAAGTTAGTTTACAACACTAGCACCGGTAAACTACTTACCAACCGGTCTCTGAATTACCACGTCCCGTTGGCTCTAGACATACCACTTCTTTTCGGCGTCCATCTGTGCTATAACTCCAAGAATGTGAAAGGAGTGTTGGGGTCAAAATGTGAGTAACATTCGTTAAGAATCCTGAAATAGTTCGTGATCATGTCATTCAGACGCAACCATTATAACACGCAATTTTAGTGCCGTCAAATTAGTCAGATTTAAGTTTACCATACAAGTATGTATATTCGTGATAGCAAAACATGCTGACTATAAACACGAATAAGAGCGACACGTAGGTACCTAAACTAATTTGAAAGGAGTAAAGTTCTTGCCATCCCTTTCTTGAGTGCACATAAATTCCCGTTGTCTCCCGATGGGGAAGATCGGAGGACAAGGGGAATAGCCCGTTTTTACTTATAGCGACAGTTTAAGTTGTACTAGAAAATCGTCGCCACAGAGACACTAAAATAGGTCAAGAAGATCAAAGATTGAGAAAATAATAAAAAGTACATACATACCGCGTGAAAACCCGTATGAAAAAGTACGTTAAACGTAGGTAGTTATGATATTTCATAAGTTTGATTTGGTAAATGTTTAAAAGTTAGGTATGTTTTTTGATCGCATGTTAAACCTACCTGCCTAGTATGTAAAAATACTAGGTAGGTAGGTACCTACATGGTTATCGTCTTGTATAAATGAATTGATACAAACGTACAGTCTAAACCCCCTGGCCCTGTGTATGTATATACTATCTGTTTTATAGGCTTGTTCGCAAGAAATCGGCGTGAATTTGGCTTAGTTTTTAAGGCGTCGATTCTGAATGATCCATGTGATTTCAACGTATGAAACCTACTGTACACAATGTTTGATGTTGAATTTTTTAATTGAGAAAAAAAAATCATTTCAGCATGCGGTGAAATGGGTATATGCACCGCCCATGGAATCACGCATGCGTTGCGACAATGCATCCTGGAGTCTAGGAGAGATTCCGGATATGACGACACGCAATGGATCAAAATAGGTGAGATTATGTACTTGTTTAGATGTTCGATACTAATCGATAGGTACTGATGCGATTAAGTGGTTTCCATTTTCTACACCAAGCGTAACAACGGTTTTGTCTACGGAAAACTATTTTTGTCTTTCTGTTTTGCTTGACAGAAATGAGAAACAGGAGTCATTTTTGTCTTCCTTTCGGGTCTCTTAGTGCTCACGTTAAGCCTGCCCATCCTTTGATCATGATCAGGGGCCTGTTTCTTAAAAGATACAAAGATGAATGATGATGTACGGTCCCGTATATTAGTTTTATTACGATCAGTTTATGTGAAGTATTTGTAGGATAAGATAAGAGCAAGTAAAGTATTACGGTAAGTACTGAGGCTTGGTCGTTTAAATTTGTCCTCGTACAAAAAAATCAAGATTATGGAAAGAGCAATCTTCGGCGTTTCACTAAGTGATAAAATCCGAAACGGGGAAATCGTCGACATAACCCTAAGAATTAGTAGGCTGAAGAGTAGCAATGGGCAAATCACATAGCTCGCAGAACCGACAATCGCTAGAAAATATAGGTTTCTTGAATGGCGACCACGAACCGGGCAACGCAGTGTAGGAAGGTCCCTCACCCGATGGCCTGATGATATCTCAAAGGTTGCAGGAAGTCGGTGGATGGAGGTGGCTCAAGACCGTTCGGCATAACACTTTTTAGGAGGAAGCCTTTGGGTTCAATACTTCAAATGGAAGTCAATACTTCAACTCCAATTGCTCGGTTTTAACTAGGACGCAGCAACGGGATCGTAAGTTGTCTATTTATGGTCAACTAATAATCAAATGACAACATTACCGTAACGCGATTCACTCGTAATTTGTATTTTGTACTAATCCTTTGAGAAATGGGACCCAGCTATCTGCTCAATTGTTGACGACCCATCGATCGCTCGAAATATTGCAGCTAGGGAATAAATACAAGCAAGACTGCTAAGTAGGTACATGTATGTGTATTCACAAGAATGAATTTTCTTTACAGATATTCCGTATGACACAGAATCCATATTGAAAGCACTGGATGTGAAACTTGAAGAACTTGTTATTGTGTAAATGGGCATGCAAAATCTTATACAAAAATCTGAAAATTCGTTTGTGAAATACATTTGATTGTTTGAATCTATAATAAATGTTTGAAGATACTACGTAGACTAGAAACTAATTCGGAACTGTCGCGTAGAGCCAATCAAATCCAGCTTTTTTTATGGGGTTGAAGACAGTTTCAAACGCTTTTGCCAAGTCCAAAAATAATATTATTATTCTTATAATTATCAGTTCGGTAAAAGTGACCTGCCGCGGTGTAAGGTACTACCAGCAAAAGATAAAATACATTCCAGTACAGTTCAGTACCTACTGCAGAAATTAAAAACATTTTCGTTCCTATTACATGTTTATTATCGCATCGTCAAATAGAAAATATACACTAAACAAAATTAAATTAAATAGGCCTTGCGTGATATTAGTCTTTGTATATAGGCCTTCAAAATCAACCACAATTAGTATCAAATCAATCAAAAGCTAATAATAAATCAATAAATTAATTCATTATAAATTACAACTTAATTATTATGAAATAAATCGTTACTATTAGTTAAAACTACCATAATCTATACACAATTATATCAACAGTTTCTGTGTTATGCAAAAAGTGCAATTTATATCACTAATTTATTACTAAATAGCGGACTGTTGAATTTCACCATTGACAAATAAGCAACTGGATTTCTGACAGATTTTTTCAGAGGCTGTAATTTTGTCCCCCACACCATGTAATGCTTTTGGGAAAAAAAATCCGTGTGGCCTATCAGCTACTTATATGTCTACAGTGGAAATGGTCCTATGAGAAATAAAATAAGGAATTGCAACTCTCATTTCGACTACTTGTGTTTTTTTGAGTTCACGAGGTATTGTTGCCAGTCCTGGAGATCTGATATTTTGAAATAAAGAAATAAGAGCTGCAGAGTATGCGGATAGATGACCTTCGAAGCAATTGGTCGAATAACGAATGGTTAGCTAAATCTACCCTTTATACTAGTTTACAAAACTACCTCTTATTTAGTTGCCATTTATTTGTAGCTCTTTACGAGTAGCCCGTTTTTGCTAACGCACGATAAAGTAGGATTTAACTTGATAACATAAAAAAAAATAGTGACGATAAAAAATACAGATGGACACTTTTAATTGACACTATTTCATCTATCAGTTTGTCTGTTTGCTTGTCACATTAAAAGACGTATAAAATATCCTAATTCATCGTTCGTAGAGCTTGATTCAAGACGAAGCTGGTAACAAAATTCTTTGTTATAAAATATCTATTGGTAAAAATTTACCTATAAAAGCCTGTCGGATATAAAATTATATTTATTTCGGCCCAGGATTCCACGACATAGCTACAACTATTCGAAACCGCATCAAAAACGATGCAAGAGAATGTGCTAGTGAAACTAGAAATTAAACAACTATTTTTGCCGAGGAACCCTAAAAATAATCAAGGCAAAAATATACAAAATATGTTCTTTGTACATTCAGTGCAGTGGTACCCCAACGCAGCTACATTAGACAATCATAATAACATTATATAAGATGTATAGTTTTATATATATTAACAATTGTGTACTGATTCGCACTACGTATTGAATGATAATGAAAAACCAACCAAACAAGGGGTACATAATATATTTATCTGATAAACTATCAATGGGAAATATTTCGTGTAGAAGCGTCCCCTTTCTATACTTTTGTGAAATCAGTTTTTATGACAGATTAAATGCAATAACTTAAAACTGTTTTTAAATCTTACAGCATATTACTTAAATTGATTTCATCTTTTAACAGGTTTTCGTCACTGAAACATATAACTTAATTTCCCAGTATTAGAACTTAGGCTACATTGAATGAGCATGAATATTAGCATAAAATAAATAATAAATAAACTAGCTTACACGATAGATAAAATTTAACATTCAGAGATTCGTTGAAAGATTTCAATTTACAAAGTCAGTCATTTTAGGCACCCTCCGAGTTAGAATCTAATTTCATCCTTAACCCAACGTGAGATGATATATTTTACGATGATAGGAGGGATCTTTGAAAATAAGACAATGGGTTTTAAGGGTTCAGTCAAGTTAATAGTCACTTGTCTACATTAAAATAAAGCTAACATTCAAATCTCTAAGTAAATTTGTATACGTTTAATACAGAAAATTCGGAAAAACGCGAACCGTTCTAATGATTGGACACGATTGAGATTCTAATGAGATTCATAAAAAAACACATCAGTTCTAGCGTCTATCTCTTTCGCACATATTGAATACAAAGGCATGTTGTTTACACACTGTTCAAAAAAAGTAACATACTGACAATTATAAAATGCCTTTTTCATTTCATAAGCTTCCACAATAATATTTACTGCAATAAAACCTTGCCTTCGTATAAACAGAATGATATAACATTCAAAGAATCTTGTATAATTGCTAGATGCACGTAAAATCAGCAATTAGCAACTGTGGATTGCAATTATAACGAGCGTAAATCTAAAACTTTACAGACTTGGCACTCAATAATGGTATAATTGACTGATCTGAAAAACAAATCGAATGAAAAAAAGCACTACAATAAATCATAATTAAAATTTTAAATCATAAAATCTGAGACTAAATATATTTTTTTAATCAATCGCAGCTCGTTACAATAAACCCCTTAAATCACTTAAAATTAATAAATAATCAAGCCAAATGAAGGCCGGACCGTACTCGCTACAAAATATGAGGTATGTTTATTAGAATTAGTTCCGTTCATTCGCTTTACTTCTATTTTTGGTGGAATGCTGTTACTACAAGTCTTTCGGCCAAACTTTTTTATCTATCCACAAGTGATGCACGCGACTGTTTATCTCCTCATTGGAACAAAGACACATTTTAAAATTGAAAAATATCTCGAAATAATAAACCAGTGACTTAAAAAGTAGCACCTTTGTAAGGTCCGGACGTGGAGTTCCAAGAAAATAGGTCATTGACTCGCATTGTTTATCCCTGTCGCTCACGCACAAACACATATCTTTCGAGCAGCGGTCTCGGACCCATGTGATCGTGAAAGCCAATCATCTCTAAGAGACTAATAAAAAAATAAACCAACGCAAAATTCTTCCTACTCCGCGTCCGGACTTTTTTCGTAGTGGCAAAATGCGGCGAAGAATCTAATATTAAATAAATCAACGTAAAATTCTTCCTACTCCGCGTCCGGACTTTTTTCGTAGTGGAAATAGACGGCGCTTTCACTGCCGAAAACTCGAAATAACATCGAATTCAATAACACAATTCTATAAATAAACAAACAAAACCCAAAACCATTACAAAATATACAGTCGAGACATCACTTCTCATTGCCTAATCCCTTAAACCTAACTCAGAATCTGTATCACGCAACCCCGCTGTCCTGTGCGTGACTCCGTTTCTTATCACTCCTGTGATGGTCCGGCGTCGATTTCAGGATATCCGGCTGTCCGTGTGATATCACCCTCGCTTCTACGTGTTGGTTGAACGTTGACGTGTGAGACGATAAGGTCAGAGTTGCGTTTCGATCCGAACCTAGAAAGTGCATGACGTATATTCGTTATAATTTTCGAAACTAACATGGATAAGAATACAATTTTCACTAGTGTCCGACCGAAGGTTCGGTTTCGGCCAAAAAACAGCCGAACCTTTCGGCCGCGCCGAAACTTAGAACATCGTACTTTCGGGCCGCGTTCGGCTAACGTCGGGTGCGCTCGGCACGGCTAGCAATATAACGTCGCTCGCCGGACTCCGTCGGCCGCTGAATTACTTTGCTCAATGGAGTGACGCTTGTATTTGTTCCCCGAATAATGGTAAGTAATTAATAAAATTTGTGCTGGACCACCGGCCTAGTACCAAGTGACTGGTGCAAGGCTGTCATCGTACCGCTTTACAAAGGAAAAGGCTCAAAGCAAGACTGTAAAAACTACAGAGGCATAAGATTACTCAGCATCGTCGGCAAACAAGTCTAGGAATATAATTTTCACAAATCCTACTTCTTGCTACTATTATAAACGTGAAAGTTTGTGAGGATGAATGTATGTTACTCTTTTACGCAAAAACTACTGAACGGCTTATGATGAAACTTTACAGTAATATAGCTTATACATCAGAATAAACATAGGCTACTTTTTATAAGGGTAACACGAGGGCGAAGCCGTGGGCAGAGGCTAGTCAAGACCGACGTAAGGAATGTGTTTCCCGTTAGAGGACGTTTGTTTGGTTATTATTTTGTGTGTTACATTTATCTCTGAAAATGCTAATCCGATTGTATTTTTTTGCAATCAATATGTGACTTCAATTCAATTATGTTTTTTTTACCCGGCATTGTAAGGTATGGGTTTTCCGTTAAAGATTATTTGTTTGTATGTACGTCTGTTACCATTTATCTCCGAAATTGCTTATGCGAAATAATTTTTTTTTACAATCAATTTGTGGGGTTTACACCACAACTTGCAACTGCAATATACGATGGAACATCATGGTCAAAATCGCCATCATGGTCAAAATTGACCTTATTACAATTTCGAAAAGATTGCAGAATACATTTATATATAAAAAAACCGGACAAGTGCGAGTCGGACTCGCCCACCGAGGATTGCGTAGAAGTTTGTAGGTACATATTATAAATAGTTCAGGGGGTCTACTCCGTAAAACGATATTGACATTATCGTTACGATACGACAGTGCTCCGAATTATTCGGCCGTACCCTACTCTCAAAAATGTTCGCAATCTTTGTCGTCTGTCGAAAGCATAGACAATATGTATCGAATCTTCGGAACGAATGATAGGAAAATCTAAAGGCTTGGATAATAGACATTAAGCCTAAATCTTTTTGCTTGACTGTTTATGTCACTTTTTAGGCAAAATGATAACAATTATCTATGAAAGTAAATGAAGTGACAACGTCAAATGTCAAATCAACAAACCCGCCTGTGATTTGAAAACTTTACAAGTAAAATTCTTGTGACAACTAGCCACAGAAGCCATAATTAAGAAGTTGAAGTTGAAGCAAAAAATCGTCGGGGTGAATATTCAAATTCGTTTTTTAAAAAGATACTAGTACACACAGCATTAAAGTTTAAAGCACTATTTTAACAACAATTTTATTTTTAATTATTAAAAAAAAATCATGAAGTTAAAAAAATAAATAAATAAATAAATAAATAATTCTGGTCTTTTTCACACAGCATCATCTAGCCCCAAACTAAGCAGAGCTTGTATTATGGGAACTACATGACTGATATACTACTTATATACTTTTTTTTTTGTAAATACATACATATTATACATAGAAAACACCCAGACCCGAGACAAATATTTGCAGATACAAACATATGTCCCGAGGCGGGAATTGAACCCGCAACCTTCTGCGTCTCAGGCGGGCCTTCGCCCACTGCGCCACAGAGGTCGTCATTATACAAGTTTACCTTCAAACAAACTTTTACTATGTTTATAATTCCCGATGAAATTAGTCGGGAATTTTGTTCAAATCCAACTGGTCCCTCGTCACTTTAAAATGTTGTTTTTGTAAAGTTTTTTCCTCGTGGATGGCTTCCATGGCAAGCATAAATCTCGCCATTATTCCAAAACAAGAGGCAAATCAAGAGTCCGTAGTGCAGCAGGCCGAGGCCGAATGAAAAGAATGCAGAGTCCAGTAGGCAGCAGGGCTCGAAGGTATAAAAGATTCGGAGTCCGGTAAACGAAATGGAGATGATTTTATTAGAAAACACAACAATATAACCCGAAACGATAATGCGCACGATAGCATCAAGGGCATCGTTGATAAGTTCGTCGATTGACATTTGTTTCGTTGTCAAATTCAAATTATCGTATCGTTTTTAGTGATGCCGGAGTAGGGTTACGACATCGATTGTCAAAAGTTATGTCGGTCGTTTCTTCGTTCAAATGATAGTCGAAACGATGTAACGTAGAGTAGGTTTAGCACGATAATTGAAGCGATATATCGTTTATCGGTTTGTAGAGTAGACCCCCAGGAATCCAGTCTTACAGTTTTTTCCGAGCTTTTCCAGAAATTCAGTTTACAAAGTAACAATTACTAATGTATAGTTTTCAGATTTTTATTACTTGCCAAATTTCATAGGTCTAGGTCAACGGATAGTACCCTATAAATTTAGATTCCCTTGAGAGTGTTCAAATATACGTTTTTTGCGGTATAAAGGGCCGTATCTTTTTTTTACGTAAACTTAGAAGTTTTTCAGAGCATCAAGGGACTGTAGACCTGAGTATATGGTTTTAATTTCAACTCGATATCTCCACGCGTTCCCGAGATAAAGGGACAGACAGACAGACGTACAACAAACGGATCCTATAAGGGTTTCACTTTTTCCTCTGAGGTACGGAACCCTATGAAATAATTTTGATTTCAAATATATAAGTATTACAAAAAATATAACAATTATGAAAATTTAAAACTGCTCCTCTGTAAATATTACATATTCCTATACATGTCTCCTTAACACAGGGTAACCTAGTTAGGAGTTAGAACTGGGTCATGTACTCGTCATTATAGTATCATGACCATCATTATAAATTGTACTTCTGATTGGTCAAATAAATTATTATTGGCGATTTAGCACTTTTATCTTTCCACTATCGACATAATATGAACTAGATAAGAATAACTCACCTAGCGTCATAGTGGTGTGCTGTGAGTTGAGCGTGTTGTGCCCCGTGGTGTGGTGCGTGTGGTGGGACTGGCTCAGCTGATGCATGTGCGGCAAGGTGGAGGGGCTGGAGTGGGGGTGGGTGGTGGGCTTGCGGACGGAGCGATGCGAGGAGTTCCGCGTGAGAGAGTCCATCTGCGGAGTGCCGGGACCGCCGGGACGCAGCGCGTTCTTGTAGTCCGCTATCAGGTGCGTCAGCTCCACCATCTGGAAGTAAAATGGGGTATTATAGCTCCACCATCTGGAAGTATAATGGGGTATTATAGCTCCACCATCTAGAAGTATAATGGGGTATTATAACTCCACCATCTGGAAGTAAAATGGAGTATAATAGCTCCACCATCTGGAAGTAAAATGGGGTATAATAGCTCCACCATCTGGAAGTATAATGGGGTATTATAGCTCCACCATCTAGAAGTATAATGGGGTATTATAGCTTCACCATCTGGAAGTATAATGGGGTATTATAACTCCACCATCTGGAAGTAAAATGGAGTATAATAGCTCCACCATCTAGAAGTAAAATGGGGTATAATAGCTCCACCATCTGGAAGTATAATGAGGTATTACGCGACTTTCAAACTTGATATATAGATAACTTGATGGATAGATAGAAGAATGTTTTTCCCCACAACTAAAAAGTACTGTGCATAGGTGAAGTTAATGCTAAATAGCAACGACCTATGCTTTCCCCTCTAGACCGCCTTAGCGCCCCCAATATCTTCTAGTCTTCTACCGCCCTCTTAAAGGCCCCAGCGCCCACAAGGGGGCGTTATCGCCCACTTTGAGAAACAGTGCCATAAAATACAAGCTCTGCTTAGTTAAAGGCTTGCACAAATACAAACGCATTTTTAATGGCAAATTTTAACTAATTAAATAACAGTTTAATGTTCATCTCAATAGCGAAACTATACCTTAGGCTTGTTGAGACTGATCAGCATCTTATGCACTGGACTTCCGGCATCCTCAGCATCGATTAGCATCATGAGGTCATCCTGTAGTACAATAATATCGTTCAAAAATGTGTTATTCCTTTTCGGTAGGAGCCGACCAATATTCGTCTTTTAGCACGATAAGTAGGTAGGTAGGTAGACCTACTTGGGTGTAGATTGGTAAACTATTGCAAAGTGTTATCCACAAAAACATAGGGTTCTGGCTAACATTATGTACTGTCTCTGCAATATTTATCTTCACTTAAGAAAAAAAAATCTTTAGTCGGAGACGCAAGAGACCCGGAACAAATATCTGCAGAGTATGCGAATATTTGTTCCGCAGCGGGAATGGAAACCGCACTTCTTGTGCCATAGCCGTTTACTCTCTCATCGTGGTCACGAAAAAGCAAACAGTTCACACCAAAGCAACTGTACCAACCAAAACCCGACCAGTGGACCAAGATCTTTCGCCATAACACGCTTTAAGGGAGGCTTCTGCATACTATTGATGGAAAATCGTAATGAAGAAACGTTTTCTGTATACTTAAAAAAAACTAGACTCTGCGCACGGCTTCGCCCGCGTGATACCCGGATAGAAAGTAGCCTATGTGTTATTCTTATGTATAAGCTATATAACTGTAAAGTTTTATCAAAATCCGTTCAGTAGTTTTTGCGTGATAGAGTAATAAACATCCATTCTCACAAACTTTCACGTTTACAATAGTAGTAGGATTACCTGTAATCCTCAGAAAACGCGTTTTCTGTATACTAAAAAATATTACTCTGCCCACGGCTTCACCCACGTGGGACACGGATAAAAAGTAGCCTATGTGTTATTTTGATGTATAAGCTATATAACTGTAAAGTTTTATCAAGATCCGTTCAGTAGTTTTTGCGTGATAGAGTAATAAACATCCATCCTCACAAACTAGCAGTAGGATTACCTGTAATCCCCCGAATAATCCTATGGAGTTGAGAGCGTATCGTCCGATGACCGCCATTGAAGCGAGCTCCAACACCGTGACGCCTTCCTCAGACACCGCGAGCCACACCATAGACAAATCCGGTTGTTTTATCTAAAGAGAAACTACTCATTAGCCAATGTGAATTCGGCCAAGTGTGAGCAAGCCACGGGATCCGATATCTTAAGAAATTATTACAGGACATTTTTAATGATCTTTGGCGATAGCCATTATACCAGGTAAAAAATATATATTTTTGGAATAAAGTAATCTTATCTTGGAAAGAGAAATGAAAGACAATTCTAAATTTATATTAGACGAAAAATAAGATAGATAGATAGGAAATGCTTTGTTGCACAAAATAAAACAAGTACAGAACTTAATGCTAATTAGCATTTTCTTAAGGTAAGCAACCTTTGTGTTATGAAGATTTGTAGTGCGTTCGAAGGATTACCAAAACTGAGATAAAGTTTTATTAAATTGTATAATTAGTATTTAAAATAGAAGAAAACTACATAAATAAATGAAAATAATTCATACTTAAATAAATACATCTAAAAATAAGATGCCTACGAATAAACAATCTTTGAGCTAAGGAAACCTTTGTACCAAGTCTCGTCAGCACATTAAGGCCATTGCTTTACGTAAATAGTTAATGTCATCTTTATTTAAAAAAAAAAGACGATTCTTACCCTAGCTTGGAACAGGGTGGCTCCGAAGAAGGGCCATTTTCTCGTGCAGTTCAGATATATCCGGACACAGTCGCCAGTACTGCGACCCTTCAGCGCTATCCACTTCGACCTAAGCTTCTCTTCGATATCCCTGTAATCAAACAATAACTTATATTAAAGTGAGGTGCGGGTACTATTCCCGCTGCGGGATAATGCAATTTTCCAGGACGAGCAATGGAAAAAAGCAACGTCCTAAACTACTGAAACGTGAAATGGGAACGTTTAGATCACAGGTTCTCAAATAATTTTTGAGAATAAAAAATAAAAAATATCCCAGCGCTCCCAAAGTTTTTAAACATAACCTATGCTTTCCCCTCTAGAACGTTTTACCGCTCCCAATATCTTCTAGAGCCTTCTACCGCCCCCCTGAAGGCCTCCAGCGGCACAAGGGGCGTTATCGCCCATTTTGAGAAACAGTGGTTTAGATCATCTGTCAAAATGAGTTGTTCCATTGTCATTTTGTTAGTATAATTAAGCGGCATATCTGTGCTGCATAGCAAGGGTTAAGTCAATGTTAATCGACAACCTCGGTGGAGAGACGGGCGAATAGCCCGCTGCAACGCAAGAGGTGCAGGTTCGATTCCCGCTGCGGGATTTATCCCGCACCTTTAACCTGGAAAAATGCAAACATTTATGTTTGCATTTTTCCAGGTTCAACTATGGAAAAAGAACGACCGAAACTACTGAAACATGAAATGGGAACGTTTAGATTATCTGTCAAATGAGTGTTTATTATCTGTGCTTTAGCATAGGAAGGGTTAAGTCAAAGTTAATCGACAACCTTGGTGGCGAGGCGGGCGAGTAGATGGCTAAAACATAAGAGGTGCAGCTTCGATTTCCGCTGCGGGATAAATTTTTGCATGTTCTGCAGATATTAGTTCCGGGTTCGGATGCTGCGGTACCATAGAAATATGTCCCGCCCAACTCTTTTCTAATTCTAATTTCAATTTCTAATTTCAGTTCCATAATCCTAAAGCCGATGGATATACTCACGTAAAAAAAATGTTTTTGATAATGTACCTCAGTTCGTCGTTAGATAGCGGCGCCCTGTATCTGTACGGGTAGAAGCGTCTCGCCAGCGGCTGGTTGTGCTGCGAGTTGGACGGGGAGTAGTCGCCCATGTCCAGCTGAGCCATCAGCGCCCCCAGCTCCGCGGACAGCTCGCGCGTCACCGGGAACCGACCGGCTACCACTGAAATTATAATTCATATATAAATAAACAAACACCCATAATTATTAACAACTAGCTGCGCCTCGCGGTTTCACCCGCGTAAGTTTCGATTCCGTGGGAATATCGGCGATTTAATTCAATTTTAGAACACAAAACCTGCTATTGTGACTTAACTATGAAAGTAAGATATATTCCCTCGCGGTCTTTTTTGTAGGTAATAATGAATACTTTAATCATGTAGTACATCATCTTTATGTATCATCGATAGTTTTTTCAGTGCACGCCAAGTAATAAATTTTATAGGCAAAATTTTGCTACTTTGGGTTACATTATTGCAATTTTCTTAAGGATTTATTTTTCTGAAAATAAATTATAGCCTATGTTACTTCCTGATAATTTAGCTTTCATTTGGTGAAAAAATTGTTAAAATCGGTCCAGTATTTTCGGAGCCTGTTCGATAAAAACAACAAACAAACAAACAAACAAACAACAACAACAAAAATTCATACAACTATGTCCAAGTAGATATACAGGGTGTAATAAGACTACTCCCGAAAACTTCGGAAGGTTTTACCTTCCCATCAATATGAACAACTTTTACTATAGAGCCAACAATGTGGACGCGAAAAAAAAATCAGCTGTTCCATACTAAAGTTCAATACCTACTTGGCTGAAATGTATGGAACAGCTGATTTTTTTCCTCGAAGTTTTCGGAAGTAGTCTTATTACACCCGGTATACAAAAAATACAGATGGAACAGCTAGCTTTACAAAGACTGTTGCAAACGATCCTACTAATATTATAAACGTGAAAGTTTGTGAGGATGGACGTTTGTTACTCTTTCACGCAAAAACTAGTAAACGGATTTTGATGAAACTTTACAGTAATATAGCTTATACATCAGAAGAACACATAGGCTACTTTTTATCCGGGTACCATTTGGGCGAAGCCGTGGGCAGAAGCTCTATACTTCTATTTATTTAAACTTTATATAACTAGAAGTACAATTGTTTATTTTACTATCTTGCGGTGTTTAATAAAGTATTTTCTTTCATTAATTTTCAATAATTAACTCACCTTGCTGATTAACTTGATAGCACAGCAGTAATTTCTCCTTATCAGTCTCAGTTCTCACAGAGTTCTTGAAATAGAGCCTGTTTCTGTAAGTCAGTCTGATGACTCGTGAGTTCTCGAATTTGCCGGAACCCTTCTCACGGAGCGCAGTCTCCCATTTTGATATGACGTCGCAGAGCTAGAAAAAAAGAAAAAAAAATGTTTATTACCAAAGATTAAGAATACAGATTCACAATGCAACTAAGCAGAGCTTGTGTTATGGGAACTAATAGACTGATATATAACTTATATACTTTATTTATAAATAAATAAATTAAAATGTCTAGCAATATTTATTTATATTTACATTTATAAACAAAAAAAAGGACGGTCCTTCGCCCACTAGGCCACAGAGGTCGTCATAGGTATATAACCGTTTAGTGAACCAAGGCTTAGACTCTTGCGGTTTCATTACGAAACGTGGTTTAAACTCGAGTTTTGTCAAAGCCACTAAACCAAGGTTTAAATATACCTCATTGAAAAAAGAGTATTATTGCAAAGCGATGATTGGTGGTTTTTAGTATTTGTGGTTGAACCTCTTTTTTAATATCAAATAGACTGCCGGCTATTTTATTTTAACATTCAATTTTAAACCTTGTTCCTTTTGTACAAAAATTTGTCTTGAAAATCAGGATTAAAAAGCCACTTTAACCACCGATTTAAGCCACTTTTCGTAATTTGTAAAGTGACCCTTTACGATTACCTTTTTATCTGGTTTGATATGATGCTCCAAGTCCTTTTCGATGGGGTCATCACTGAACAAGGCAAATCCCGACGCAGCCGACTCCCTACACCCGAGCTCTGTACTGAGCGTTGATAAGAACTCTTCAACAGTTGTTGAGCCGTCGAAACTTATTACCTGAAAACAAAATATGATTTATAGATAGATAGAAAATACTATACATAACCTTACTAGTTACAGATAATATTTCATAGACTACCTACTAAATATTCTATATAATATATCATTATTATACTCGCGATAGCAGAGAGACAGATAACTTAATTTTGTAGGATTCGTGCATGAGAGCTAAAAATAGATTGTAGAAGTTAAAAAGGTCTTTATCACGTTTGCCTTAGAAGGTCGTATAAAATTGGATGAAAGAGAAGCATGGGTCTCGATGTATGGGTAGGAAAGAGACGAGGATATATCGTACGAGTGTGCGAAGGGCCGAAGAATCATGTTACTGTGTCTCTATCCATAAGCCTAGCCATGTCTAATACTATCGTAAATTTGTTTAATCATATTGTAAAAACGGGAATTGGCACCGACTAAGTTTCGACTCATTCCGAGAGTCTTCATCAGGGTGAGCGTCGCGAAACTTAGTCGGTGCCTTCACCGATAGCGCGGTACGTGAAAGTCCCGTTTTTACAATATGAATAAACAAATTCACGATAGTTTTTGGAATAAAACTTATAATTAAGTTAAATTATCGCACTGAAGTGAGTGAAAGTAGTGAAAATCACTATCACTGACTGTTTTGAAGTATTGATAATACTCACTTGATATGTGTTATTGAGCATGTGAACCGGTATAGCGTGGGGTAGGCAGTGATGGTACGGGTTCTTGAGCAGAATTGAGAGGACTTCCATTCTAGAGGGCTTGTCTTCACGTCCGCCATTCCTTATTGTCCGCTCTAGCGCCCTCGCACAATATGCTGCGTACTTTCCACATTCAGTTCTGACAAAGAAAATAACAGTCCTTTACTCGAGGACCTAATGCGTATCTGCTCGTACAGAACCGCTCGAACGGTTTCAACGGTATTGATGGAAACAGTCATAAAATATATCTTTTCCATATTGTCTTCCGCATTAGCATTTGAAGTCTTTCAGGGAAGGCAACTTTCGGCAATATTCCAGGTGTTGCAAATGTCAATAGGAGACGGTAACCGCTGTCTATCAGGTGGGCCGTTAATTAGCCTTGATATAACAACAAAAAAAAAAGAACTTACGAAGCTAATAATGTTCCAAAACATACTTTCACAATTTATGACAAAACTGATCGTATCAGCTGCAAGCTGATCATAAAATGAGTAAACCCACTATCATTTACCAAAGTTTCATCGTCCAGCTTTAGTCTCCATCATCAGATCAGGTCCATGTCACTATGATATTTTTTGGAAGGAATATTTATAGGTAATCCTATTACTATTATAAACGCGAAAGTTTGTGAGGATGGATGTTTGTTACTCTTTCACGCAAAAACTACTAAACGGATTTTGATGAAACTTTACAGTAAAATAGCTTATACATCAGAATAAACCCTGGGTAGAAGCTATAGATAATGACTAAATCAGATGAGTGTCATTGTCTCAATCAGAAAACTAACTAAATAAAAATCGACTAATCCCTATAATAGACAACCGCAGATACATACTCACTACGCAGATCCGTAAACATACCTAGTAGGGGTTAGTCAGAGGCCAACCCAAACAGTATATGTCCACGTCATGCATATGACAGGTTGCAAGCCAATCAACCACCCCCCTTAATGCTCACGACCCTAATCCCTTTAATGGACCAACCTTTCCATCCACAGATCCGTCAGGATACCAAGTAACTTACTTTCTAAAGCTATAACTTACTTGGAATCAGCATGCCTGCTGAGATGCAACTTCAAATACCACAGCAGTCTATTATTCCTCGGTACAAACAGGCTCACAGCCAATGCAAGTAACTGCCAACCTTGGACGAAACTGTATGTAGGTGGGTTGCTTTTACAGTCCACAGATAAGAGGGGCGCCTGGAATCATTTGGGGGGTTGAAATTGTTTTTTGGGGTTAAAATTTAGTACAAATTTAGTAGGAAACAAAACATGTGTTTATAGATTCGTTGGGCTGTACCATAATCGTCACTAAAACGGGATATTTACCGGTATGATTTGTTTTTGATTTTTTCCCGTTATATCGGCACAGTTGCATGCGCCACGATCACGAGAGAAACCTAAATGTGCGCGTTGGATGTGTTCGCAGACGAATTGAACTCTATCGCAGTTTTATTGCGAACGATATGACTGTACCGTTTCCATTGTCCTACAACTTGATCATGATATGACATACTAAACGGTGAACACATTCTTACAATTTATAGTAAATATCCCATTTTTTGTTAAAAAAATAGTTCATAACCATATCAGTGTAAATATCTCGTTTATTGCATAAAATAGGTTCATAACCATATCAGTTGAGGAAGCTCATAATCCCATAATCATAGTCATAATCATCTTACAATTCTGGGACACTAAATGCAAGAAGTAAGTGCTCGTAAATTGATTCTTCGGTCGTTACTATACTTGTATAGTTGTTTATGTTTTGACTCTCCACTTTTCTCATACATCAAGATAGTGAACACATAAAATTGGCTTCAGGGAAATATAATACTTACTTAATGTGTTAAAAAGACTATCGTTGACCTATAAAGTGTTGACCGACATGGAGCGTCTCAAATATGAGTCGCACCTACTCTGACTGACCTTCTAAAAGTAAAACAGTGCATTTATGAAGAACAGTGGCCTATATGTCTCCGAAAAATCGAGCGACACGCGGGAAAAGTAATCAATCTTGATACCCCTGATGGAGGAAGGTACCAGAGTTAACGAGTATAAATTGAATTAATATGTCTTAGTGTTCATGCACACGTGCTGTGTAGATACTTCCAGCGCCAAGCAAGGTGCCCACGGCCGGTACAACACTTTTTCAACACTTGATGTCGCTGATGGGGCCGTGTTACACGTGAATAAACGATTGAATGACTATGCCTGGGTATGAAATCTTCCGGCGCCTAGCAAGGAGCTTGCTAGTGGCTAGCATGATGCGTGCGAGCGTTTCTTACTTTTCTATATCCTACTAAAATCAACCCGCAATCCGGGTGAGCGCGGTCGGCGTCAATCCGGTCGCCAGCGATCGGCCCGGCGCCGGATGGATTCAGCACGCAAAACAACATTTATTTTAATCTATTTATGACACATAATCCACAGATCTTAGTATAAAACAAATAGTTCTTACTTATCATATCTTACGGCCACTAACGGTTTCACATTTTATACAAAAAAAACAATTTAAACAGGCAATTGAATTTTCCAAACGGACAAAATAAATTGACACATACATAAATATATAGAACGTAAACGTGAATATATAAAAACAAGTTGTATAATCTTACTCCATTATGTTAAAAATCACTTGTACAAGTATGGCACTCAAGTTTCCTTGAGTGCCATACACGGCGCCGGCCCGGCACCGGACGAATCCACACGGCACGTATACACAAAACAGTGGTCTTGTTGCCAGAGACTATGTCGCTGCTATTGCTTCTCTAGCGTACATAGTAAATTAGGCGCAGAATGTTACTTGTATCGAGCTAGGCGATCCGGCCTAGATCAGTTTTACGTCATCACTGTTAACCCGGACGACGCAACTATGTCGCGCATGACTGATCGATTTAACTATGATTGAATGAGTTTGCCACAACCATATGTTGACAGGGCATGAGTCAGAGCGAACACGGCATAGTCAGTACAGCTAACCTGTATCGAGCTAGCAGAGTTCAGTTTTACTTGAATGTAGCCGACGGACGACGCAACCGTGTCGCGCGTGAATGAATGATCGATTAACTATGAATTAATTACTTTGGCGTAGTGATTCTTTACAACGACAGAGCGATCACAGTAAAGTCACTGCAGCATATTACCTGTATCTATCTAGTGAGCTAGCAGAATTCAGTTTTACGTCATCACTTGCATGTATGTAGCCGACGGACGACGCAACCGTGTCGCGCGTGAATGAATGATCGATTAACTATGAATGAATGACTTGGCCATAGTGATTTGTTGCCAGGACATGTGTCGGAGTGAACACAGTTAAGTCACTGCAGCATATTACCTGTATCGTGCTAGCAGAATTCGGTTTTACGTCATCACTTGCATGTATGTAGCCGACGGACGACGCAACCGTGTCGCGCGTGAATGAATGAATGACTTGGCCATAGTGATTCGTTGCCAGGGCATGTGTCGGAGCGAACACAGTAAAGTCACTACAGTATATTACCTGTATCGAGCTAGGCGATCCGGCCGAATTCGGTTGGACGTCACCGCTCTTGTTGTCGCCGACAGACGACGCGCCCGTGTCGCACGTGAACAGGGACTGAGTCGCGCATAGTAGCAGTTGCTGTACAAATGAAATGTTGGTGTTGCTGTTCTGCGGGGGTTTACTCTACTATGTCTTGTGTAGCTATAAGAATTGAATATTAAAGAGAATGTAAAATGACTTAGAGGAGAATTTACTTGGACTCAAGTGCCTCTGAGAGGTTGTGTAGGGGTTTGTGTACTAGAATTACGTGGGCTGTGTCAAATAAGGGGGTTTACACAATGATGATAGAAAAACACTGTAATGAAACACATTTGTATAGTGAAAGTTTGTTGAAGCGGTTGAATAGTTGCATCGTTCCTTTATAAATAACTTTATCCACTGAGTTACTTATCCCAATTCAGTACTGTACTTTTCTGCTCAGTAAAAAAATTAAGTTGCTGTTAGACGGCTTTTTAGTTTAAAATTCTGCAATTGTTGTGTATAATTTATTTTTTAATCTCCCGAATCCCTCAATAGATAAATCTTCAAAGGATTTTCTAAGGATTCCATTTGAATATTTAATGTCGTAAAGCCCTACAGATATTTTGCTAGGAATGCAGTTCTCTGTCTCGGATCACACCCGGCTATGCTTCTGTAAATCCAATTCAGATTTTGTTAGTACAGTGCGATATAATGATTTGTATGTGCCATTAAATCTAATTGCGTCCCAGACTATAATAATACCAATACCAAATTTTGACAGACTATTTTACCGAACCCATAGTAATAACCATATACAGTGGAGCACATCTGAAAAGTTGGAAGATTGTGATTTTGTACAGTGTCTATAGAACATTTTGTTTTAGTTAACTACATAATATGCCATACTTTAAAAAAACTTATATATTTGACTTTAATGGAAATCACCATTGAAAGCTTGTTAACTTTTATTTATTTTTAATTTAAGTAAGCTATTCCTAAAGAGCATCATATAATTCTATAATCTTTTGAGTGATTTAAATGAAGCTAAAGTACATAGGCATATTCTGCAGATTTTTTTTACTTACCTCAAATTTTAAAACTATGATTATGATACGAATAAACATGGGGTAACAGACTAAAACTTGCAACATTATCCTTTCATAACAAAGTATTCAACAGTGCGAAGAAAGTAGCTATGAGAGTATATGAATGATATAACATAAGTCATTCCCTAGTACTAAGGGGAGGGGTAAAAACATTCACAAAAAAAATATAAAAAGTAACAAAATCGAGGAAAATTTACACCAACATTCCATTTGAGTATAATGCAACGTAGCATACTGGTTGTGGCAACATTATATTTGAATATCGAATGTTTCCTTTTCATTCTTTCATTCTTGAAAGAACGAACGGTTGAACGAATAATTTTTCTTTTCAGTTCACCAATGTTGCCAGAACTTCACGATCAAATCGGAATATCTTTCCAACCGACATTTGAATTTTAAATTTGTTTACACATTTATTTCAATGAAGCCAATAAAATGTATTTCACATAATTCCAAATTGATCAACCACAATACTAGAAGCTTTACTTGTATACGGCAACACTCAAAGCTAACACTAGTAAACAAAATGGCTTGTTAGTGTATTTGTTTCGCAAATAAATGTTAGTTTTTAAGCTTTATTTTTACACTGTGCTCAGGTTTCTAAGATAAGCTTACGAAATATCACATTGGATTCGATTCTCTAGATATTTTTTTTGGTAACTCAGAGTTCGATCGTTAACGGCAAGTTGCAGTATGGTGGCCCTTATGACGGACCTAATGACCGTTGGTCAAATACCCTATGAGCGCAGTATAACTAACTTAATTCTAAAACTACAAGTAAGTGCTAAAGCAGTACTTATCACATGTAGATTGATACAAATATTTGAATGAAAAAAGTTTTATAAATGTATGAGAAAAGCATTCAAGCGTTTTGCCCTTAAGCTTTGCGATTATGAAGCGATATTTACAAAAAGAGTCGTACAGAATTCATTTTGTACATTTAATTTCCGATACAATACCCCCACTCGATAGACTGATGCAATCTGATACCAAGTAGGGGGGGGGGGGGGGGGGGAGGGTAGGAGAATCAGAGGCACGTCCTAACATTACATTAGGTACACGCTCTCGTTTCACCAGTAGTTCGGATCCCACGTGATAGGTTATAAGCCCATCGCCAATTTTGGAACAATAACTGATACCCCCCGATAGGATGATGACATATTTAAAGGTATTTCAATTGCGAGAAGTCGGTGGATGAAGATGGCCCAAGATCATTCGTCATGGCACTCTTTGGGAAGGCCTATGCCCAGCAATAGACCTTGAAAGGCTGCTGTTGAAGTTACAATTCTGATTGAATGATAACTTGTGTACGCTTTATATTCAAGTTGTTTTACGTTTGAATTTTGTCGTTGTTTTTTGTGATGGCAACATAAAACTAATTTCTGTGGAGCTTTGACTCCATTGTTGTTTTTTAATGTACAGTATCTTTTTAAGAGTATGCACACGTATTTGTTTGTTTTAAAAAATATTGCGTTAGTACCAGTAGTATGTGCAACGAAGATAACGGAATTGTCTTCGGTAGAAAAAAATATTGCCGTCTCTCTTTTGTATGACAGAAGACGAAACAAATGTAGTTTTGGCCTTCTATCTCGAAAGTGCCAATTGTTATGTAAAAAGATGATTCAAAAGAATAACCAGCCTTGTTTCTTGCCTTTCTTTCCTGATCGCGGATGAACAGGCAGTGGATAAAATTGACGTTTCAAAGTGATCCTTGGGATTTAAATGAACAAATGAATTTCGACTTTGACTTTGTCGACAAAACCGCTATCTTGATGCACATACTAAGCTCGTCCAAGAATTCTAGTTGATGCAAAATGTATAAAGAATACATGTGCCTACTTTAAAATAGCTGGCTGTAGTAAGAAGCGGTCGGTGTAAAATTTACATGAATACAAAACGTCTTTAAATCTTTTTAAAACCTCTCGTTTTCTTGTAAATTCTCACGAGTGATGGAAGAGATTACACAGTAATTTGTGCAATCGAAGAAATCATTGTGTACTTTTCAATGTAAATTGTGTTCTATTAATTCAATTTGATGATACATATTGTAAAACGGGACGCGGAGAGAGAGCGTAGCATCACTCCTGATGAAGACTCTCGGAATGAGTAGAAACTTAGTCGGTGCCATCACCGATAGTATGGTACGTGAAAATTACCGTTTTACAATATTGATTGAGTTCAGTTCAGTTCAGACCATCTGAACATAAACATGATTGTTTCTTCGATTGTACGTTCTGACGTCACAAACCCACACAAGTATTTAAATGTTCGGTTTGGTCGTAGGGTTTGTTTGAAAGCAAGGATAATACAAAAGTAATGCGGCCAAGTTTATATATCTGTACTGGAGCGATTGTTTGATTCATTAAAAGATGTATCGAATCTCTCGAATTTGCGCCTACGCAGCATTCTTAAAGATCTTCACTTGGCAGCGTTCATGATGGATCCTTAGATACATACTCAGTGTTTCTTTGAGGATACAAAGGGTGCATGCCTCCTCAGAGATCTACGCACAGTATATGTCCATTCCCCATCGTGGAGAATACAATCGAAGGGATTTTTTTTTAAATCATGTTTCCAAGTACCTTTACGGTATCTTTTATTTAAAAAGAAACCTCTCAAACTTACAGCCAAGGGTCAAAACTTTTTAGAGCCATAGCTATTACAATTTACAGGGAACAAAACTTATTCAAATAATTGACAAATATATATAAAAAAGTATATAAGTATATCAGTCATGCAGTTCCCATAATACAAGCTCTGCTTAGTTCGGGGCTAGATGATGCTGTGTGAAAAATGTCCATTATTTTTAGCATTATTATTATTATTATATGTTTTTCATAAACCTCTTTTAGAAATGCCGTCTCAGGAATAGTTTCAAACGAACCCCTTCCATAAAATAAGAAGCTTAATTGAATAACTTACATTCTTAAGCTTAGCAGGTTTAAGCGTGCGCGTGCGCGTGCGAGGGCGCGGCGTCGGCGTCGGCGTCGGCGTCGGCGCGGGCGAGGCGGTTACCTGCACGCCGTGCTTGGAGTGCGTGACGGGGGTCGTCTGCCGCGCCAGCGCCGCCGCCAGCTCGTCCTGCAGCTCCGCCACCTCCAGGCACTGCTGCAGCGCGTTCTGCGCCAGCACCACGTGGTAGTCGATGCCGGCTTGCTCCACGCACACGGACATGAACAGCTGCACGCACTGGAAACCAACCAGAACATTGTTGGACGCACTGAAATGGGTACGGAACATTCGCATAGTGGGAAATACTGAAATGAATACGGAACATTCGAATAGTTGGACACACCAAAATGGGTACGGAACATTTTTATGCAAACATTAATCCTCTGATGATTATGTATAAATCACTCACTCTCTTTAGGTCTCTAACTCTAACAATAAACAACGAATAGATAAAGTTAGTGAGTGATTATAAATAAGAAGGTTACGGAAGCCCATTGTACTTTTTCATAATGTGTTATTGTTTATACCATAAGGTAGACAGTAAATTATTTTCATTAATTCATTCAATCATCCTCTTATTTATTCATTTTTTCATTGCACAGTGTAACTTCCAGGCTAACTTAGTTGAATTAATGAATGAAAATACTTAATTAGTACACCACAAGATAAGAAGTAAAAAATAAACAAAAACTTAATACAATTAAAAGTATAATGGGCGGTCTTATCGCTTAAAAGCGATCTCCACCAGACAATCCAAATTGAGATGGAGCGAAATGTACGTAATTGCAAAAAAAGGAGTAAGTTTTACACACTAGTTCAAAGATATACAAAGGAGGATCTAACTAAATGCTTAACTGCCTTAGTAAGTATCTACCTACAGCATACATTATTAAGCATATAAAGTACCTACACGAATGATGGGTCTTAATCTATTCCTAGACCGTACCAACATGTAGTTTTGCGTATTCTTTTAAGTTTCTCAACGCAACGGAAGGTGCACTGTGTCCATTGAAACAATCAATGGTGCACGTCCGGGTTGGAATCAACCACCTTCTGATCGGAAGTCGGGTAACAGCTTCGACTTCTTAGAGATAAGGCTTACTTTAAACAGTTTCAGCGCCTCCGCTTGCAGAGCCTCGGAGTTCAATGATGTTAGCGGCGAAGTGATGTTTTCCTTTGAGTAGAGAAGCGTTGGATGCCTCCATAGAACACAATCTGAAATTACAAACAAAATGATATGAGGAATCTCCAGACGATATCAGCCTATCTAGCCCTACAACGGCAGAAATAAAATACAGGCTGAACAGAAAATATGGGAACAACGGCCGGACTGCAAACATACAAAAACTTTGCTACCGGTAAAAAATCGTAAAATAACGAACACCTTACTAAAAATGAAACGCGACGACCTGAGGATGATGGTGGGCATCATCACGGGACACTGTGATCTGAATCACCATCTCCTTAAGACAGGGGCCACGGATAGTGGACTCTGTCGAGGTTGCCTCCAGGTTGAAGAGACTGTGGAGCATGTGGTAATACACTGCACCGCCACAAATGAAGTCGTAAAATAACGAACACCTTACTAAAAATGAAACGCGACGACCTGAGGATGATGGTGGGCATCATCACGGGACACTGTGATCTGAATCACCATCTCCTTAAGACAGGGGCCACGGATAGTGGACTCTGTCGAGGTTGCCTCCAGGTTGAAGAGACTGTGGAGCATGTGGTAATACACTGCACCGCCACAAATGAAGTCAGGTCGAAAACGGGACTGCAAGAGCTTATGAACTCATGCGATCCGTCACCATTAACTGACAAGAGATCAGGGACACTGGAACACTGCTGTCATCAACCCAGAGTCCTTCTCCGCTACTTCAAGGAGTTGGGCTGGTTGGGGTCAGGTTAGAAGGGGGATAATGCACAATACACCCCAATGCGGGACGTCAGTGCAGAACTTGGTTCCCCCACTTAGAATTAGAATTAGAATTTGAGATACGAGGAATTTCTGCGAATTATGTTTTCGGTCAGAGTTATTTCTTTTTTTCAAAATAAGGCATGGTGGTAGTTTATTTTATAGTAATTTAATAATATAGATAAAAATAAAATTAATCTATTTTTTTCAGCTATCATCATTAAATAATTTTATTGGTTGAAATTTTCTTAACTTTAATGTATTACATTTGATTATGTCAATAAACCTAAAATAATTAATTCTACCTACCCACACTAAAAGTTAGTTACAATAGTTTGTGAAAAGTTTTATTTATTTGATAGCAACCGCTAATCTATACTAATAATAAAACTAAAGAGTTCGTTTTCGTTATTTCAGTAATCTCTGTAGCTACCAGTCGACCATGTATGATGGTTGCGTGTGTGTAAATATATGAGTGTATGTGTGTGCATTCGTGTGCGTAAGAGCTGTGTGTGTGTATGCATGTGTGTTTGTTAGTGTGTAAGGATGAGTGAGTCAGTCTATGCAATATTCATCAGTTTCTCAGTTTTATCGTAGTTAAGTTTCCTGAGATAATCCTTAAGATTCAATTTTAATTTATATATATTCATATCTGCTAAAGCAATATTTTTACTAATTCTATTGTATAACCTTGGTCCTATACTAGCCAGTGCTCTTTGGCCAAATTTTGTACGAGCTTTGAGAGATTTAAAGATCAAATCCTTTCTCCGTTTGTTTTTTTGTGAGACTAATATGTCCGAGTTAACAAAAGTATGTTGTATAGTTGTAGCTGCTTTTATAAAAAGCTGCCTTACTGTAAGGACGCTGCACTCCTTGTAAAGGATTTCTGTGGAATACAATCTCGGCTTGAACTTCATTACTTTTAGAAGGGCTCTTTGCGCTCTTTCCAGTTTCAAGAGATGGGTTTTTGCAGCGGCTCCCCAGACAGAGATACAATAGCCTAGAATTGACTGACCGAGTGCTAGGTAAACTTTGACAAGTGAGTCAGAATCAAGAACATGGCGTAGATGTTTGATCAGAATAACTCATAAGCTACTTTTTATCTGGGTACCACGAGGGCGAAGCCGTGAGCAGAAGCTAGTAACACATAAATTCTTACTAGTTAAGGATAGTTGGAAGAGGTAGGCCCTCGGCGAACGTACTCTGATTAAATTGGAGACATTCTAGAGAAAGGCCAAATCATAAGTACACTAAACCGCCGAGCTTATATGCCAGGATCGTGCCAGTGGAAATCTTTGGTCTCTGTCTAGCCCTCGGGGAAACAGGCGTGACTATATGTATGTATGTACTTACTGGGGTCACCGTCTGTTTCCATCAGCTTCTGAATGAGTTGTTCGAAATGTGTCCCTTGACTGAGCCCTCCCCCGCTGACCACCGTCAGATGGTACAGCCAGGAGTCCTTGTCAGCTTTACATTCGAAGAGGAGGTACGTTGGACCCTGAAATAGAGTTTAATGCGAGATCATGAAAAGGAATAATTGCAAAAAGACTAAGTGACCAAAATCATTGTATTCAATAAAATCATTTAAGGTATTAAAAATTTGCCGAATGTAGAAACCTTCATGTCAAAAAGTCCTGATAATATCCATCAATTCAAAATTGATATTGTTTTGTTTTTAACCCAAAATTAGCTTATTCACACATCAAGACAGGCCGCTGTAAATCTTTCAAACCGTAAAAACAGCGTTTGTCAGAGAAAGACCGGAAAAAAATAATTTGGTCATTTTTGCATTAGGGATGGGGGGCATTACGCACGCTAGTGATGTGATCATGGACGATCGAAACGCCAGATATTATTGTTCCCTAATTTCAATTTATTTATGTTATTTTAATTCAATTAGTTGTTAATATTAATTTACAAAAAATGACTTGTTAATTAAAATTTTAAATAGTTAGTTATTAATTATACAATTAGCATGCTGCGATACCCTGTTATTACAGGAACACTAGGATATATTCAGCATTAATTCTTATTTTTGTAATGTGATGTGTGACCTAAGAATGCCTAACCTAATAATAAAAAATAAAAAACGGATTACATTGTTACAAGTTTAATACCTGATGCTGTGGATAGATGGCGACGGTGAGATGGTTTCTGGCGTCGTCGTTCTTCTCCTCAGAGTCCGAATCGGAGACGTGCTCAACGTCTTCTACTCTCGCGTCGCGCATGTTGATTTGCCCAGTTGGATTCTGCGGATAAAATTATAGAAAATTAAGTAAAATTGAAATTGCTAACACCAATATGTATGTTTCTAATATCTGATGAGGACCGGTATCCACTTCGAAACGACAAAGCTGATTTATTCCAAGAAAATTTATCGTTTAACAATTAAAACTATAAATTTCCACGTACCGTACCGTCGGTGAAGACACCGATTAAGTTTCGACTCGTTTCGAGAGTTTGGTCAGGGTGAGTGATCGCGACGCGTCTCTGATCGAAACTAAGAATTAATTGTAACTTAGTCGGTGCTATCACCGGTAGTACGTGGAAATTCCCATTCTACAGTATAAATGACAAAGCTGTTTTTTGTATATTTTTTATTTATGAATGGAATTTGCAGATTGAATACTATGCCATCTTTAAATGGACTTTATATTTTTATCGATACAGAACACGAATAAACCAAATAACAAACGAATTTAAAATCCTCAAGATTTTATAATACGGCAAAGATAACCAACTCAGGCGAGGATTTAACTCGTAACCTCTCGCTAGGTGCGAAGGTGCTACAACGACTTTGCCACTGAGTCCTGTCTGAGCCTGGTTGTACTTTTACGGATTTTACGGCATAAGTCGACCGGTCGCGGGGTCGCACGCTGCCCAAGTAAATTTTTCAAGTTACATCGTTTTTTGATCAATACATCAGGAATATCATTTTTTTGACAGTCTAGCAACGATGAAGAAAATTCTGATTTGATTTCAATTAGTTGTTTAGGAATATTAAAAAAAAAATATAGCCTTGTCATTCCATAGTGAGCCACGCTCTTAAAATGTTATTGTGTTAATATTTGTGTTACATGTTAATACTGATTTCAATTAGTTGTTTAGGAATATTAAAAAAAAATAGCCTTGTCATTCCATAGTGAGCCTCGGTCTTAAAATGTTATTGTGTTAATATTAGTGAATAAATATACCTCGTTTTGATCCCACCGTACTGAATCAGGCCTCTTCTTAGACAGCGAATCCAGCAAGCGCGCCTAGTATGGATTCAATTCAACTTTAATCAATCAATTTTGAACACACACGACACAACAGTAAATTAGTTTTATTCTTTCCAATTCATATCGTAGATTCAGAACACATTTTTTAACCAATCTCGTCAATCTTTTGAGGAAATAAATCCATACCATGTTATAAATTAATACAGCTTTGTGCAAATTAATCTGCTGTCGAAATATTGTAAAAGCAATATGATAATGATTGCATAAAACCAAACAAAGTCATTTTAGAAAACATGGTTAGGTAGTTAGATTATAAATATGAAGAACATGCATGAAAGTGTAATTTTACTTACAAAATCTGTAAATAGTTTAATCAACATATCGAAATGAGATTTAAAAAAAAACATTAATTCAGTCCAATTTTAAAGATCAAACTTACCTGATCGCCGGGAGATTTGAAGTAGAGAAACATCTTCCCAATGAGGACACACCAGCTCTTTTTGGCATGTCCATTCTTCACTTTGGTCAGCCAGCCTTGGATAGTAGGCTTGTTGTCTTCCTTGCTGAGTAGTAGTTTTGTCGCATTCCTCCTTTGGACATTCTGCAAGTTGGCATTAATTTAGCAAGTGATGTAAGACGAGAACAACGAGCTAGCTATCAAGCGATGACTGAATAAATGAATGAAAATACTTTATTGTACACCATAAGAAAAATAGATATAATTTATTCGTAACAATACAAAAAAAAACTTATTGCTCGCGATATAAGATGCCCGGATATGCTTCTGACAAAAAGGTATTTTGTCTGTTACCATTTATATCTAAAGTGGGTCATCTGATTGAAATGTTTTTTGTATGACACACGTCTGACCTTTCTGTTTTAAGTAGACTTTTCTAAACCATTAAAGTTTTGTTTAACTGTCCCACTATCGTATTCATTCATTTATAACTATAAAAGCGTACACACGATTTTTTTTTTACACGATTTACCAACTTTATGGAGTCTACAAGTGGCAATAGCAAGTTTATCTTTGTTTCAAGTATTAAATTCATTCATTCATACTTATTTTACATTTAAATATAAATATAAATATTGCTGAACATTTTTCACACAGCATCATCTCACCAAACTAAGCAGAGCTTGTATTATGGGAACTACGTGACTGACTCACGTATACTTTTATACTTTTTTTTCTAAATACATACATATCATACATAGAAAAACACCCAGACCCGAGACAAATATTTGCAGATCTTACTAACATTTGCCCCGTGACAGGAATCGAACTCGCAACCTTCTGCGTCTCAGGCGGACCTTCGCCCACTGCGCCACAGAGGATTTTAAACTTATTTTATATAAATACATACATTTTATACATATAAAACACCCAGACCCGAGACAAATATTTAAAGATTATACAAACTTTTGTCCCGCGGCGGGAATCCAACCCGCCACCTTCTCCGTCTCAGGCGAGCCTTCGCCCACAGAGGTATTAACACTGTGATATTAGTATAAACAGTTTTAACATTGTTATACCTGTAGCACCCTAATCCAGTCCTCCATAGTGGCATTGCTATCTGCGGTGAGATAGTAAGTGCGGCTGCCGGTGAAAATCTCGAAGGTGGCCGCGCCTTCGTTGCGGGATATCTTGCAAGCCTCGCCGAGCCCGATCTGACCCTGCGGCTTGCGGGTCACTTCCGACTGACTCTTCCAGTACGATAGTGTGCCGTTTTTAAGAACGAACCTGGGAAAATGTATAAGTAGTATATATCAGTCATGTAGTTCCTATAATACAAGCTTTACTTAGTTTGTGGCAAGAGATACTGTGTGAAAAATGCCCAGCATTATTATTATTATTTATTGTGCATAACACTATTTTACAGTACAACATACAAACACATTATATAGTGGTGGTCTTATCGCTGAAAGCGCTTTCGCTTTCATCACTTTAGGATGGAGAGAACGAAATAGTAGATTGTGTCACAAGGGACCAAAATATTATTGAGGGCGAGAGCGATTGTTTGAATCCAGAGCGAAGCGAAGGATTCTAGAGTAGAATCCTAAGCGTAGCGACGGATTCAAAGTACGTTGCTCGAGGTTAAATAATTTAGATACCGTGTGGCTCACTCTGCTTTTCATCCTCCTCTATGAGAAATATAAATAGGAGATGCTTTTAGTTGTGACGGATATTTATATTTACATAACCAAATTACAACCAAATTAAATTGTATTGTATTTTCTGTAATATTTTGATAAAAAGTAATAAAAAAACGAATAAGAAGTCCTCGCGGTTTTTTTTTGTCCAATGCCGCGTCGACAGGCGCGCTTTTTTTATTACCAGCCAGGATTTTATCGAAGCGAATTGCATTCAAACTTTTTAATTAAATAGTGTTCCAAATTCAAAAGTAATTTCGTCACTGCCGTCGGAATGAGCCATTTTCCTCGCACTTATCGAGGAACCCTTCGCCTCTTTTCGAATAGTTGGGATAAAAGAAAGATAAAAGGGTGTTTCCTCACCATCGTTTCCTCCAAGTCTTCAGCTTTCCCCCCAGTTTGGCGAGATGTCCGCTCTTCTCCAAGGCGTCGTGTCGCCTCGGGCTGTCGGCTGCGGGCGGCGCGCGACATAAAGACGCGAGCGACGGCGACGCGGTGCTGTCGCACGATACCGCGTCCGGTGGGATCGCGTAATCATCCGACATGCCGGATTCGAATGATGTGTCTGCGGAGAAAGCATTTTAGAAATTACATTAATTCTGAATGAAAGATTTGTTGATCTTCAAGTTTGTTAACTTGAATCGGATAGTTGGATGGGGAAGGCCTCGGCTCTTTCGGATAACCTTTAGAACGATCGGTTCCGATCTTCGGACCGGAAGTCGGGATGTCGCCCGAAATAACTAATGGCGTAAAAGTAAAGTTCAAACCAGGGTCTAGACAAATACCTCATGCTTAGTTTTCTTTTAAAGCTAACGCAAATTTGTCAAATAAGAACTTGCCAGTAGTCACATAACGACCTCTGTGGCGCAGTGGGTGAAGGCCCACCTTAGATGCAGGTTGCGGGTTTGATTCCCGACAACAAATGTTTGTATGATCTGCAAATATTTGTCTCGGGTCTGGGTGTTGTCTATGTATAATGTGTATGTATTTCCAAAAAAAGTATATAACTAGTATAATCAATCATGTAGTTGCCATAACACAAGCTCTGCTTAGTTTGGGGCTAGACGATGTCGTGTGAAAATGACCAGCATTTTTTTTATTTCAACTACTAAGTCCCTTTCCATACAAGTCAATCTCTCCGCAACCGTTAACGCCAACAGAAAGTGGTATTTGTCTAGACGCTCAGCTTACCTCTGGTCTTGCTCTGTTTACTGGGCGACCCACTGCTAGATCTCTTCGCTGGGCTCAAACTGGAGCTGGTTTTGACACTTTTGGAAGGGCTGCTGGCACTGAGGCTGGTGTCAGACGAACTGCACTGTCCGTTCGCACTGTTCGTCAGCACGAGTGCGTGTGCGGTCTGTTGGATCGACGCCGGGACTATGCCTGTGAGGTTTACGTTGTTCATCGCCATTTGTGATGTTTGACCTGAAACAGGAAGCAAAATTAAAGGCAACATTAAAACAACAGGCTTTTATTTATGGACGTCACAAGGACTATAAAGAAACTTTATAATATTAGTAAATTTAAAATTTGAAAGTGAATTCATTTTATAATTTTAAAGTGAAATAGCGAATCACTTTATAATGTTACATTTTAAAGTGAAATTGCACGACCCATTAAAAAGACCACTATCGCTGATTTAATAGTGTTTAGCGATCTTGTTCTGGTACCCCTATAAGCTAAGTAATAGTCTTATTTATTAGCAATAACACAATTTGTTATAAATTAAATTTGTAATCTAATAACGAAAATAATTAATACTTAAATTCATACATCCAAATATATACTTAGATACATACAAATATATTATAGGAAAAGGATTATGATCCTTTATGATTAAGATCGATTAAAGACACTCGACCTGAAAGTTCTTTCTCCTTTCAGTGACGTTTTTGCTTCATTCAACTGTTGTTTCATATAACTCACCATAAGCGTGATTATTGACAAGTTGGTGATGTGGCGTGTTGTGCACTGTGACTCCCATTGATTCCTCACCGTCTGAAGAGTCGTCTGATGAATCACCGGTGAAAGGCATCGATCTGATTTGGCTGGCGCGCTGTATTAAAACAAAATAGTGATTATTTTGCTGTACTGCCATAGTATTTTACACCAGAGGTGTCGTAGCCATTGTATTTTACGCCATAAGTATGTAGCGACACCTCTCGCCACATGGCTGAGCTACGTTACGTCACATCAACGAAAAGCTAACACAGTCAATACACAGATGGCGTTGCAACGAAGCGTCTAGATCGCGCAAGCGAAGTTTTCACTCAACTTGAAATAATACCTCCGACAAACAACTGTCGGTCAAACCCTCCGTAGACCAAGACACGTTCTTGGTGACCCTGATGATCCCTGATGGTGGTGATGTCATCAAGTCCCGACAGAGCAAACACTTCACAGATACACCGAGCCCGCCGGCGGGCTCGACGAGTCCCCACTTCTACCTACTCACGGTACAGATATGTACCGGGGCGTTTCTCTCCTGTTCCTCCCCCTCTCTGGTAACGGCCCAAGCCGAGGTCCGTACCTAAGTGGTGCCCTTGTGCTAGTTGCCCCATCCTAACTTTTTACAGGCTGAGCGCCTTCTGCGCTCGCCGTAGTCCGGTGACGCTGACTAAGACCATCTGCGGCCTTGCAGCATTAAAGTCCATTCAGAGAAAAAAACTGTCAGTCCTAGGACCCCGGGCAAGTGGATCAGATGGATCAGCTCGGTGGAAGATCTTTCCCTTTGCTAATGGAGGACACGCCACCAACCGTGTTCTCACAAACCGTGTTCTTAAATAAATGTCAGTAGATTCGTTATTTTTGTCGGTTTTTTACAGAAAAACTAACCGTTTGGTTATATTTATTTTGAACCCAAGTTTGTTGGATAAAGTTCAGATATCAATCCTCCTTTTCTAGATGATAATAAAAAAACTTGATAACCTAAAATAATTCATGCGATTATTTCACAAGATGTGTAGAATTGAAACTATAGGGGTCTGATTCTCGTTTTTACCCTATGATTGATAATCATACCTAGAGATTGATGGAGTAAAGCTTCTTTTTTTTTAAAGAATTAATTGGGGTAGTACATAGGATTATAAATAAATAATGCTGGACATTTTTCTAAATATTTGTCTATGGTCTGGGTGTTTTCTATGTATAATATGTATGTCCTTACAAAAATATGACTAGTATATAAGTCATGTAGTTCCCATAACACTTTGGGGCTAGATGATGCTGTGTGAAAAATGTCCAGCATTATTTATTTATTATTTTATTACAAACTGATTTTCGGTTTTACCTACTGATTGACAGATTTACCCCCCGTCAGATTTATTGTTTGACGATACGCCTCTTTTTTATTTATTTAATACGTCCGCACAAATAATGTAACGCTAGGAGGACTTAATGCTAAACCATTCTTTACCCAGGATGACCCTGGGCGTGCAAAAAGATGGTGTGGCGTGTAAAAGCAATTAATAATTACATCAGGTAATTAGGCGATTTGTATACTATAAGTGTTAGTTTAGTTGCTTACCCCTTTGACAGTGGCGTATACGGGGACGGATATGTCCTGGTAGCTCGTGGATTCGTGCATTGGTCGCGGACAAGGCGGAGGACTGAGTTCCTCTTCAACTGATTGCTGGAGACCGTCATCTGCCACCTGGGTAAAAAAAAACAAAATTGCTAAAACAGAACAAAAAAATATATATAATTATCCGCGCATCTCGAACTTCTAAATAAATTATGTTTTTTTCCCTCGTATGTCGTGTATCATTGAAAAGGGTGTCTAGATAAATATCTCACGCTTAGTTTTCCTTGCTAATGCAAATTCGTCAAGGAATAGCTTGGCAGCAGACATGTGAGCTCAAAACTAATATGATTTCCATACAATTCAACTATTCCGCAGTCGATAACGCCAACAGAACAGTGATTCTTATCTTAGAGGCCAGGGGTCTAGACAAATATCCCACTCTTAGTGTTCCTTTCACGATAACGCAGATTTGTCAAGGCAAAACTTGGCAGAAGTCACGTGACATTTCCACAGCTAATGTCATTTTATATAATTAAATCTTTCCGCAGGTGTTAACGCAAACAGAAAGTGGTATTTATCTTGTCACCCAGGTCTCTAAAATTACTTTGAGCGTTTCCTAAGTATTTTTGGCTTTTGACTTGAAGCGAAGTACCTAAAGATGTTAACAAAGTTAAACAAGTAGCTTTCGGTAGGAACTGTCAACGGAAATTAAATATATTTCCAATGTTGGTTCAAGCCCTAACTTATATCGTGACTCAACATGTCTCAACGTGACTGAAAATGGACCTTCAGGATGGACGGACATAGGCTGTATATTATACCGTTAAAATAAAACGGCTTTTCATATAGACCCATTTTGCAACGAACGAACATAAGTCAACGAACGAACATAGGTCGACGAAAAAACGGTCGACTGAATGCGTTTCTCACGAACGCTGCCTTAAGGGTAAGCTACTAAAAATACACATATAAGCTACTAAAATGTAGCCGGTGTGTCGTGGTACCGGGATAAAAATCCGGGTATGATGCGGGCGAAGTCGTGGACAGTAGCTAGAAATAAGATAGCTGAAATTACACATGAGATCTTTAATCTCAGGCAGGCAACGCTGTGATACCTCTGGTGTTACATGCGTCTATAGGCTACGGAAGCCGCTTACCAACAGGCGGGTCGTATGAGCCCGTAAGCTTAATTGCCTTTTGAGAAGTATATAAAAATATAGTACCTGGTAGATCTTAGCCTCCCAGCTGGGGAATCTGTGTAGCGGCGGTGTAGGAGGCCTCGGCTGTTGCTCCGACGTAGAACTGTCGCCTGTCGATGAACCGCCGCGGCTGTTGCCTTGCACCACCACGTTCACTGGCCCTTGCCACGCTGGCGTTCGCTCTGTTCACATCACAATAAGATTCGGTTTACGATGGACGATCAAGCAATACTATCCCTAAAACTGTCGATGAGAGAAGCGAAAACAAAATCTCTAGCGCAATTTGTCTTTGCTTTCGTTGTTTATTAGAATAGATACTTGTCTAAAGAACCACGTGACCACGCATTTATATTCATGCAATAATCTATACTAAAGTTTGATGTGTTAATATTTTAGTTCCATCTGTACTGTAACTCACAAAATCACATAAACACTGTCTTTTTTTTCTGTCCAGAGTACATTATTATACATATCCAACTAATATTATAAACGCGAAAGTTTGTAAGCATGAATGTTTGTTACTCTTTCACACAAAAACTACTGAACGGATTTTGATGAAATTTTACAGTAATATAGCTTAAACATCAGGATAACACCTATGCTACTTTTTTCCGGGTACCACGCGGGCGAAGCCGTGGGCAGAAGCTGATAATAAATAAACGTATCCTAATAATAACCTATGTAAGGCTCATAGTAATTTAACATTGACTAGTGTTATAGAATAAAGGTATAGCTAAGAATGTGTCCATTAACACGTATCTTATTGGCCTCGATTCTGTAGCACACTAACTAAACTTAATTTAAACTGTCGCTCTCTTTTACTGATAGTGTACACAAGAAAGAGATAGCAAGAATTCTACGCCTGTCAAATCAGTTTACGTGCCGCCTTTCTTCGTGTTTATAGTCAGCATGTTTTGAAATTACGACTAAATTTGTATGGAAAACTTAAATCTGACTAATTTGACAGCACTAAAATTGTAGCTATCTATTTCTTGCTTGCACTATCAGTAAAAGAGAGCGACAGTTTGAATTAAGTTTAGTTAGTGTACTACAGATCGAGGCCACTGTCTCTATTTAAGGGGAAGACACTTTGTTCATATGTTCTTTATGGGTAGTACTGACGACTTTCACTACATTACACTGTTATTCACAATACACTAACCAAACCCTTTTGAGTAAGTCCAGTGGAAATAAAATATAGCCGTGTGTTGCCGTGCTTGTTTGTTTTGAACGTTACTGACAAGAGTTCTGTTTAAGCAGATAAGGCAACAGCATCGCCCAGTTTGTAAGATACAATATTTACAATACCTCTGCTTGGTGTGTAAATCTCTGCATAATCATGGGTGTTGTCACCGTCAGTGGACGTGTGTGGAGTCGCTGGTGCGACCACCAAATTCTCAACTGCCGTCTGAAAGAGAAAATAATCTTTGATAAAACATTTTGACATGTAACTTCAATGATTCAGAAAATATTGAAGTTTTCAGCTCAGGATTAGTGGTTCTTGAACAATTTTTTTAAGCCTATACTACGTACTTTACTATTCTCCTGCTGACGTTTCGTTGACCGTTTAGAGGTCCTTCCTCATGAGCATCGTCCGCAACCACGCGAGCACGGTCGTGAAACGGAAACGTCAGCAGGAGAATAGTAAAGTACGTGGTATAGTCGTAATAATATTCTAAAATGATACCAAACCAAGATACTTTTTTATAATTTTTTAAGCATTCAAAATATTTATGACGTCAGCAGCTACATCAGTAGGCGAGGCTGAGTCCTCGACCTTTTTAATTACATGCAGACATACCTCCTCACTATACCTACTATTTTAAATACCTACTTATCATGTTGTACTTAGGCTAGGTATTTTTGTTTAAGTGTAAGTAAATAAATTTTATTTTATTTATTTTTATACCTAAGTACATGCTTTATACAACTTATATAGACTTCCATACCTTCCCATTCCGCTTTTGTCATACTAACTAGTCTTACTTCTTAATCGAGGTTTGTGCTGAAAATCATCGTAGCAGTTCACTGTAGAGTTTTTTAACGGTTATATACCTACGCATTCAATTGTAGTATAACTACTTATAACCACCTATGTAATAAGATGTGTGTATAGTTCTACTCAAAATAAATACTATCTATTCTATAGACTATAGACAGACGAACGGTTTCATGGACTAGGTACTAATACTGAACGTTTTACGTTCTTAAAAGTCGAGTATCGTATTAACGAGTCTCTTGAAGGCATAATAATTATTACAAAAATAAGATTAAGGTCGTTTTCATTCCGTCAGACGTAACAAAATTTCCATATAATAATTTATTTTAACAGGCGAGGTCCATGTGCTGGAATTAGTGAACTTTTTCGTTCAAACGAAAGAACTTTAGGTAGAAAAAGTTTACTATTCTTACGAAGCGCTCGTGCCGTAGTATCTTAATTTCTTCAACAGACAGGTGGGTTAAGCAAAATTCTGCCAGGTCACTATTTGGATGGGTGACCGGTAAAGGGTAAGATCTGAGCGCTTCCGTGCTCGATTGGCACTACACTATAGCTGAATGAAGGATCATCAAAAACCAAACCCAAGCACAGTTTGCTGTCAGATTTTTCTAGGCTGGCTAACATCTGAAGAACATACAAACATTGTCCCGCAGCGGGAATCGAACCCGCACCTCTTGCGTGTGACCCGCACACCTACATAGCCCGCCGCAAACTGCATCGTCCGGTTCGTGGACTGACTTACCGCTAAATCGTCAGCAAGTAAACTAGCTGCGGTCCGCTCGTCCATAGTTCGGTTCATTGTGTTAGCAGTGCTGGGGACGTTGGAATTGTTCGCCAGGTTTGTGGTACCGATGGAAAGGTTTCGCCTGTGCCTTACTGGTGTACTGTAGTGTGGCTCTGATGATACTATTGGTAGCTAGAAAGAAATAGAAACAAGAAGGTAGATAGATAAAATCTAAATAAATATCTTTTTCATTAGAAAAAATGTACTCATAGCTAAGCATATTTTTGTACATTCAGGTGAATTAATCAAGGTAATGCAAATAATTTAAATCAACATTAAAACTGGTAAAAGTCCCATTTATTAGGTATATTTTTATGGGAACATAAATATAGAAAAAAATGATAGGTATTCACTCAATTAGAATTGTGCAGAATCGTAAAAATTGCATTATGGAAACAAAATTAAATCACACTTCAGCACCACAAATGATCAGGTAAAAATAATAAATAAATATCAGGCACAAAATAATCTTTTACTCGAGGGAAGAAAGAAACGCTAATTCAGACACTTGAGTCTGGATTCTAAATGTCTTGAATCCATAAAATCAATCAACAAAAATAAGTGTGGCAAAAAAACGTAGTGCTGACTCTTGACTAGGATAACCCGTAATATGGGCATTAGCGACTACGAGTACATGGTACCAAAACACCTAGACTCAGAACAAACTAAGATGCAAGAATTCGTGAGAATCGAACCCGTATCCTTTGAGTTCCAGCTGGCTACTCGCCCACGGTAACAGAGGTAGTCCTCACAAAACAACAGTAAAAATACAATGTTCAAATCAGCACATTAATAGCACGTAAATAAAAGGCTTGCTTATGGCTGGACACAGGCAGAAAATTATAAGTGCAGTGATGAATTTGATGATGCGAATGCCCTATCGGCTGGTATCTGCTACCTGTGGCCCCTCCAAACTCTCAGACCGTCGCCTGTGTGCGGCCAAAAGGCTGGACGTGGCTCGCGACGAGCCCTCTGTGCTCACTTCAAGGGAAAGACTTGCTCGGGTTGGTAGGAACTGTTTACAATAAATACACTGAACACTCTTATAACTTCATAAAAAGTTACAATATACTGCGGCCAGACCATCACTTCACCAGTCACTTGTTTTGATAAACCGAAAAACTATTTCATTTAAATTAACGAACTTTGAATGGGAAGATTCACTAAATCCATTCAATGTTCACTCAATTTAATGAATACTACACAGTGATAGCAGCATTACTCACAAGATTGCTTGGATTAAGAGCACATTATTTGAAGTGGCAGGCGACAGCTAAAATAGCCTTCTATATAGGTACCCAATGAGTTGAGTATCTCAAAGTTTATGTTTGTTGCCACCATCAGTAAAACTATAGTGAAATAGGCAATGTCCTGCTTTATGAGGCAATGTTGCACATTTTATATTAAAAGTTTTTTTTACAAATTAAGTGGCAAACAGGCATACGGGCCAACTGTTTGTAAGTGGTTACTATAGCCTATATAGGCTTGCAACACTTGAGGTATCACTTGTGCGTTGCCGACCCATAGAGATAAAGGTGAAGAGTCTCATGTGCCTGTAATTTCCTCAGCATCTTCTAACTGGAACACAGCAAGACAAGCATTTCTGCTAGCATTAAGTTGTATATGATTTCCAATTGTATAAAATACATACAGTGGAGTTCCTGGTCCCTTGTGCTGCTATATGGTTCTTGAGCAGCTCTAGCTGCTGGTTGCAGCGATCATTCTGTTCTCGCAGCAACTGGTTCTGCTGCTCGAGCTCCTTCAGTTTGTTGGTCACCCACTCTTTGATGCGGGCCGCCTTTGCTTCCACCTGCTTCGCGTCCTGGAGTCTTAGTTGTTTCTGGAATCCAAGTACATTTGAAATGCATTAGGTTTTTCAGCAGAGCAAGAGAGAATATGGATTTGAAATGGTCAAAAATCTACAAAATGTAAAAAAGGGGTTTTCTTAGAATTAAGTTTCCCGTTGTTAGTAGACAAGCAATAATGAAGGTGAATGAAGTTGTGGGAATAGCTGGAAGACAATGGACAAGAAGGACATTGGACTGGCAGGATTAAAAAAGGCGGGGGTAGGCAGCAGGTCGGCACATTTGAAAAGCCTTTGGAAAAGATGTCCCATTTAAAAAACAACAATTATGAGGTAAGTGTATAATGTAATGTATTTTAAAGCAAGTGTTTGGATGTTTACATAAAAAACGGCATTACTGGGTCTAATTATAGGGCTTTATCTATATTTCTGTATAAGATGTAGGTAAACAAGTAGTTTTTTTCTAAATAACATTTTAATTTAGTAGGTTCACTGGGTAATGGTTTCCCGTTTTTTCAGGATAAATAAGAATTCGGTAGCATTCGTTTTATCTAATACATTTATGAGGTGAGAATACATATTTGAGAGGTAAATGCTGAGAGAATACTTAAATTTACAAGGAATTAGAACAAAAATTTATAATTATGTTTACCTGCATTTTTATTCGTGTTCAGAGGTTTTTCATCGTTTCCATAATGGAAAATTGTACCAAACGGTCGGTATTTGTTCTTGCGATAACAATATCACACTCATATGCAAGTTCTAAATACATTTTCATTCAAAAAACTTAGTTTTACGAAATTATTTGGTTCCGTACTTCCGTCCGACGTGTAACGATGACAAAACAAACAACAACAAATCACACAAACACGACACGACACACGTCATGTCATGACGTCAGACAGTCAACGTCACTTTGAAAAGTTTGACATTTAAAACCGTGACGTGAGTGCCAACCGGACGGAAGTGACATCACAAAAATAAAAATGCGTTCATTGTATAGAAAGTTAACCCTCTGAACATTTTATTTTGTGTTGAATAAATTAAAGTTTTTTTTTGTACAATTAAATAATGTAATGTACCTGTTCTTCAATCTGGCCTTCTAATCGAGTGATGGCTCTGGGTGCACCGTCCGTGCTCGCTGGCCACTCGCACAGCCTCTGCTCCATGGCGCGGACCTAAAACAAAGTAAAAAATATATTAGTACCTAGGTAGGCTACGTACCATGTAAAATAGCTTAGGTACAACTATAAGCGCCCTGTTTAAGTCGCCATTTATTGCAGTAAAACTGACTAGGTTATACTAAACCGTATAAAGCCGGCTCAAACCGCAAGATCTAGCACGTTATCAAAGTGTCGTAACGCTCGCTGGCAGCACTGAAATACGTATCATAACATTGCGGCGAGCCTGTGACAGCCTCCGTGCTTTGGTTAACCACAGCAGCGAGCTTATTACGACGACACAATTACATAAACCGCTCTTTATTAGAAACTAGGCTTTATAGAATTGGTATGTTTTTATTCTTACAAAGAAAAGTATTTAGGTATTTAATGCAAAAAAACTATCGTGAATTTGATTATTCATATCACAAAAACGGGAATAGTTTCGCCTCATTCCTCAACCTCGTGCATGCGCGACGCGACGCGGAGGGAGACCGTCGGCGTCGTAGTCGCGATCACTCATCCCGATGAAGACGCTCGGAATGAGTCGAAACTTAGTTGGTGCCTTCACTGATAGTAGTGTATGAATAGTATTTAGGTACTTAGGTAGGTAGGTTCAAAACGTGCCACAAGATCACGGAACTTAGAAGCCCAAGTTACGAAAAAAAATATTTTTATTCCAAATGGTTAAATAAAAATATCCATGAACAGTTTGTTTTAATACTAAGTAGGTATGTACCTAATATACCTAAACATTTTGTTTTTTATGACCTACTTGTAGTATATTATGTTCATCGGAGATTTTTTTAGTTAGTTAATATTATACCTATCTATTATCTGTGCTATTATCATGTTACTAGGCTACAACACAATGTCAATGTTATCCCAACTCGTTATAACTTTAACCCACCACTCATGCTTACAAATAGGTTACCTTTGTTTCTTGGGATAAATACATTAATCCTATCACGTATGGGATTAACAAGCAATACTTTTAATTGAAACACCAGTAATCCTGCCCACAAGGGATTCTCGTTTCTGTTGATTGATCACCGACTTCGTTTGCTTCGGCTTCAGCTTATATCAACAAGATAATAATAATAAAAATGATTTATTCAGTCAACATTTTTAGTTTTTCACCTATATAGTTGAGTACCTGTCTCCCGGAGAAGCGTGAGCGGCCCAGGAAACAGTTCTCTCCCGATTAAATTAGACACAGTAAATAATCTTCACGTACAAGAAATATCTATGGTAAGAAAGTAAGTATATAATAATATGAAAGTAGGTTAATATCTACCGTATGTAGTGTAAGTGAGAGAATGTGTGGGTGTGTAATGGATTATGATACCTTTAAAGTATTTATTTACTAATGCCTCACACGCCCCGCCTTCGTTTAAAACAATAGATGGATATAATAATATGAATGGCTAAAATTGGTGAAATTTAATGAAATTAAATTTTACCCTGAAAATAACACATACCTACTTTATGGTTACCGTGTAAGACTGCTCATGCTTCCAAAACTATATAACTAGTATCCTAGCGTTCTTATTTAATGACTTGACGTTTGAAGGCGTACCTTATGATCAACTTATGACCAGTGCTTACAGAACTTGAAGGTATGAAGAGCAAGTAGCATTTAAAGGGCTTTACACTTAAATTATATAGTAAACCCGTACCTCACTATATAATTTAATCATAAGTGTTTAAAGGTACGAAGAGAATGTTAGTATTAGGGCTCATTATATAATTTACATTTTAATTATATAATAAATCCTAGGGTTCACTATAGGAAAACCTAGTGTGGAGTACCTATAATATGACTAAATATAATAGTAAATATAATATGACTACTGGAAATTACAAAAATAGAGCGTAGTACTTTAGGTTAGAAGCTGAAATTATCAAAATAGTCGTCTGAATAACTCATTCATTAAAATTACACACAGAGCTCATGTTAGTCATCTATCCACACAACCCTTGTGAAAGGCCGCATGGGGTTGCACAAATCAGGGGATGTAAATTAAAGAGGAATGCATCGATCTTTTTCAATATACTATGTAATAGGTAATAATTGTATTGCGTGAGTGGTGTAACCATACGTATGTTGGTACGAACGTAGATACATCGTTTCTAATAAAGGCTAATAAAAATCATTACTTGACGTTAGCTCTATCAATGTTTCACTGTTACCTATATTATATTGTTCACCTATATAATCAAAAGGCATAAGATTTTAATCTGTCAAAAGGTAAACATGCCTTTGACAGATTATTGAGAGTATATATTTTTACGTAGGCATCTAGATATTTAACTATAGCTACATCAAACATGTTTGCGGGTAAAGTAATTTTGTAATTACGTAATAAATACTATAAAACAATGGACCGTTCACTCGCCTGTTATGATATTTATTTATTTATTTATTTTATTCGGATAACCAACAGCTATAACACAATGTCCTTAAGAATACTTAAATAGATACAGGTAGCCAATAATAGGTCTTCACTGATAGAATCCTGATTGATTGATCCTGTAATCTATCATCATATTCCTTGCATAACGATTAGTCGGCATCACAGGTTTTATTCTTTCCTCTGTAATATAAGCCGTCAATTTAGTAGGTACATTCACTCGTTTCTTAACTATTTCATCCTGCACATTCCATCCATCTTTGCATATGTACTCATGAATATGTACTTCCTAATAATGACATGCCCATACCAAGCTAATCCATAAATCCCAGCCTATCCTCTACTAAAGGATGTATAAATATTGATATTCATAACATTCCATCCATCCATCTTTGCATTGGCTTATTTTTACTCATGAATCCATCTAAGCACTTTTCTCGATATTATGATTAGTACATTATTTCCTAGTCATGGTTATAACATGTCCCTACTATGCTAACCCATTACTCCCATCCCTGCCTATCCTCTACTAAAGGATGGATGAAATAAAAATGTAATCAAACCCTTGGTTTGTAGGAAATAAATAGAGAAGGTACGCGATAAAGCATTACGAGGCGTGAACAGCACTTGAAGGTATGAAGAGCATTAAGCATTTCAACAGCTTTACATTGAGATTCATTAATATAACTCGAGTTTACAGTCCATAATCCCCTTTACACACGGTTAGGAACAGACCGGGCTTTTCTTTCTTATTTTATGTTCTTGTTACCTAGTCATATGTTCAAAGTTTCAAACACTGCCGACTTCCGGTATAAAGCTAACGATGGATTTTACGGCACGTCTAGAAATTAGGTCGTTCACCCTGATAAGTTAATTACAATTTTATTCTTGCATGAAGTAAAAAAGTTATAGAACTTTAGTCGGGCTATTTTAGGTACCTATCTACCATACTTCAATAATTGTTATTATATTATATAAATCAGCAAGATTAAATGAATAAGTATCTACCTATGTGAGTGACATTTCTTTCGTTTGTTGTAGATTATCAGTTTATCATTATATAAAGGTACCTATATACTTAGAATGTATAGACATAGGTTTTCTTCTACTTGCAGACAGAATAATTAAACAGTTAAAAAATAATTAAACTATCAACATATTATTAAACTAGGAAAATATGCTTGTTTTCTAACTGTAGGCTGTGCTGTAGGTAATATAACTACAGACAGAAAACAGAGTCCAGGTCACAGACCACTTCTTCTACTTATGTGCATAGGTTAAAAGTTTCTACGAAATTCCTTCGCATTTCTTTAGCTGGCCAGCTCTTGAACGATAATCTCCTAGCTGGAACAAAGAAGTTAAAGCATAGCGTAAGCGTACCTAACTAGACACCATTTGCCCAGAAATAGCTCGCATTAATCACAAACGCCGTAATTTGCCTGACTCACGACATGAAGGGTCGCCACGAAACACTAATATCGAGAACTTTCTAAATCGAGCCCACTCAGACAGCGTGAAGGAAAAACAAGCAGTATTTAGCTTAGGAGGATAGGGGCAAAGTAAAATAATCAAAGAGCGTTAAATTCTCAGTAAACCACGAAAAGCACATCTTCCAAAATATTGTCTCAGAACGAGCAAGTTACTATTCCAAGTCCACCAAACTTGAAAACAAAGATAATACAGAGAAATAGAAGTCGAAGAAAAAATATTGAAGATATAGGTACCTTACTAAAGCTAATAAGTAAATGATTCCACGTTTTTTTATTAACTGGTAGAAAGTTGGTTGGTATAAGTATGTACTGAATAAGTTCATAATAATAAGATTATGATGTAAGAGTTTATTAGGGCAGTCAACGCATCAGCAGTAGGTATACGTACAAATAGCCGACGTTAATCGCTTTCCATCAAGTGGGCTGTAAACAACATGTAATCTCAATTTATTTGGATAAGTCAATACTCAACGAGTTTCTAGAAAATAAAGTTGCAGAAGCTTGTTGTTCTGGCTTCATTGTACAATGAGATGAGACCCTTGCAATCAATTAGGTATTATGGTCAAACTCAACTTTGACAACCATTTCCCTTTGAACGTCACTGCCGCTATTGCGTTAGTTTGACCGGGCCCTTACTCATAGTACAGTTATTATAATACTATACTAGTCTCATAATCATAGTGAAGGAAATGTTTCAACCAACATACGTCCATTTGCTGACTGTCTAATTAAACCTGACAGCGTTGAATTGTCCAGTAACAAGGTTCCTTGTTTATTCAGTTAAACTGTAGCGTCTGCCTTAGCGTTTCTAATGACTTTGTTACAAAGAGAACAGCAAACAGTTGAATTAGTGTTAATTGCTGACCGTTAACCGATTTTCTTTATTGAGTAAATAAAAAGCAATCGAATCGAATACCTATATCTACTTAAACAGTTAGGGCCTTACCCATAAATATTTTTTAAAAGACGATTGACTAAACACCGCTCTTTCTGACGTGTCATTTGACGTGTTCAAATTAAACAGTATAAAACCAAAAACTGTTTAGCGGCCCAATAATATAATAAAAGTAAAGATAAAATTGAGTACAGTCATAGAAATAAAACTGTAACCTAGCATTAGTTATTCCGTTTGTCAAAATACTGCAATTTTTTAAATAAAAACAATAACAATGATAATTTCCATTAAATTACAAACACTTTTTCTTTACAGACATAGTCCTGACCCCACACTACGATTCTGTGTCGTGGGCATCAGAAACTACGAGTACTGTGGAACAGCAACACCCAGACCCAGAACAAATATTTGCAGAACATGCAAACATTTGTGAATCGAAATCGCAAATAAGTACCTATCTAGCTCTTTTACTTCAAAATTTTACTGCAGTTCCCTAAACATAAAAAAAACATGCAATCTTTTTTCAAAACATTCAGGTTGTGTCGCCAGTGATTTATTAATAGAAAATAACTTTGTTCTGAACGCATCGTTTAACTCCACCCCGGTCACCGGATGAGCGCATATCGTTTAATTCCTTTTATCAAAAACACACGCGACGCGCGGTCAAATTAGGTTTCAGGTTTTCTGCATGAAAAACACTATATACTTAATCGATCGGTACTACAACAATAATAATAAAAACAATTATAATCGTAATATAATACGCAGGTTCAAGTACCAAATAAAAAAGTACCTAAGTACATAATTTCTAAAAGTTTTATTAGAATAGATACAAGCATTCTAATGACTGATCTGCCGGTCAGCTGAAACGCCTACATTTTTAGCTTTCCCTGCATAACCCCACCTAGGTACCTACAAAATTTGGTTTCTACTTAGATAGATGTCTATTAACAGATAGATGACCTAAAACTAATTTTTTAATCCCATTTCTAGATGGAAAGCACCACCCAAGAATTCCTGAAACTCATGCGGCCTAAATAAGTAGGTAGGTAGGTACAGAGAAGTCCGGATGTCTCACATCCAACACTTCCAATCTTGATTCGACAGTAACGACTTTGATCTATTTTCGGCGGCAAATGTACCGTGTCGCTTGCGTTCACATTGATGGCACTACGGTAAAACAAACAAGCACTCAAGCAAAACGGATCATCGGAGTTTCATCACAAAGAAAACATATACCTACCTAGGTAGGTAGCTGTAGCAGAATATGATTTAAATGCCAGGGATATCGCGGGTTGGGAGACTAGGTACTTAATTATTTATTTTCTAGATCACCCTTGCAAGGTTGCCAACCTTACAATAGTTACAATTACATAAGTAGGTACAACGTACGTATCCTACGGCATCAGAAGCAAAATATAAATAAAATTCCTAGTCTGACTGATTCGAAGACTTTGAACCCGGTCGTGCAGCAATGGATTAAATGTATACACTTGTGTAATTTCGCTGCATGTGCGCTATAACACGTGCTAAAAAATGGCGAAGAAAAACATCGTGAGTTAATCAAATTCGAGAGCAAGTGCCATCATAGATAAGTGTTGTTATAAGCGCAAGATAGGCTGTGATGCGGAATGCTAACTGGTATGCTAAAGTGGGCATGTGCCAAATATAATACGCACGCAGATCCTTGAGGATGCCAAGTGGTAGTCAGAGACCCCTTGGCATCCTCAAGGATCTGCGTACGTTATCGTACGTTATCTGAACATGTCCATCATGGGGATGGCAGTCGCTAACGTGTTTACGTTTGTAGGTAAATATACAATATACAGTGTTATTTTACGAGCACATGACAACCAAAATTCATTATTTGTTCCAACAAAAAACATAAAATGTTCTAACACAAACCCGAAGGAATTTTTGATCAAAGCTGTGCTTTTTTTTGTAGATACTCGTGTAGAGTAGTTTTCTATTTTTAGGGGATAATTTCTAATTGTAGCCTGAAAAAGTTGGTTAACCAGAACCTCAGGTACTTACCTACCTAGGTTGTCAATTTTTTTTCATTTTTTTTTTAAATTACAATCACATTGTCTTGACAGTAGAGACAACAAAACGACAATTAAATCACAAAGCACAAATATACTGTACAGCGGCATCTGCGAATTTCGCCAAACTAGTGTGAAATATATCAATATCATCGGATTCACATAGACTGTTGATGATATGAAAGGCTCGCGTGAATGGCGCTTCACTGAGGAGGTTAGACCTGGCCCTCGGGATCACCAGCAGCCTAGGCCGACGCCGCGCGCCCACATAATTGTCCGGCACGTATAAACCGACAGATGAGCCACATTTATGTACATAACATAATTGTTCAAACCCTACATTGTACTTATTCCCTGTACAAGTCTGTTCCATACAAAGGTCGAGATCGCTAAGTAGCAATATGACTCGATTGTACAACATTGTCAAAGCTTGTAGTCTTTATTTAAATTTAAATATTATTTGGTGTGCAATAATGTATTTTCTATCTTTCTATCCATCTATCTATGAATGTATTTGTACCTAATCGTAGGTACCTACCACATCACCAATCTTCATTTTTGGAAATATCTCTAATTACAAAGGACGCAGTGCCTACCTACGTGCAAACAAGTTAGAGCTTTCATCCTTTCAATTTCAAATTCTTACGAACAACTTCGTAATGCAAGTACAACTTCTCGTATATAAAGGTACTTAGACCAAACTCCTTCATTCCACCTCAAGTTAGTTCTTATTAACTTAAATTACCTTCCTACTCTACCTAGGGAATAATGGGTATTAAACGAGCGAGACTGTAGCGGGTTCAAGTTTCCGTGACGAGCTTTTAGAATCAGCTAACTGCATATGTACTATCTGCAGTGGTATACTAATGAATCCCTACACCGCACTGTAGTTTTCTCTGAGAGTAGAGGTTGGGGTTATTACTGGGTAAAAGTAACGACCTTTTCTACCTAAATATGCAACCTCTTTGTCTTATGATTTCTATTCGTTAAAAATATAGTTTTTAAATGTTGTAAGTGGCAAAGAATTTATTTAGAGTGACAAAAAACAAACGAAACCATGTTACATGCTTAAAATGTATCCTTTATAAATAAAAAATACTAACATCATGGCAGAAGGATCTCCAGTAGCTCAATTCCTTAAAACCAAAAAAAAGAAAAAGATTTTATAAAATAAAATAACTATAAATTAAAATCTAAATATTTTTTTCCCAAAAAACACAACACAAACTCAGTTTTTAACGAAATTCAACGATTATCTCATAAACCCCAAAAAAACGCACGGTTAAAAGGTCACTCCACACAATAGAATTCGGTTCCCCGTGGAATGTCGATTCACCGATATATTTTTTTTATAACTTGAAGCCGGAACGTGCACGCTCGCTGCGGCGCGGAAGCGAACTAGCGAGGATAGGATATCCTACAGGACGTGCCGGTTTTACGTTATGAGGATCGATATTTACATAGAGCTTTTAATATGCAACTGCTGAGTAGTTAACAGCATAATTAATTTCAGAATGGACACCGATGAATGAGAAGTGGTTATGGTGCCATCAATTGGCAAATAGCTGATGGATATGGTGGTATTATTATATTATAATATTGCTGGACATTTTCCACACAGCATCATCTAGCCCCAAAGTAAGCAAAGCTTGTGTTATGGGAACTACATGACTGTTATACTACTTACATACATTTTTATGTAATAATATACATATTATACATAGAAAACAGCCAGACCCGAGACAAGTATTTGTAGATCATACAAACATACATATGTCCCGCAGGCGGCGGGGATCGAACCCGCAACCTTCTGCATCTCAGGCGGGCCTACGCCCACTGCGCCACAGAGGTCGTCATTATTAATGCTTGATAATGACGACCTCTCTTCTAGATAGCATTCTCTTCCAGCTAACCTTTGTGTAATATGGAAAAAAAAATATAAACGACGGGTTTTTTCAGAATTAGTCAATATTAACTTTTTTTGTAAAATATAGAATACGATGATGATAGAGACACCAGAAAGACACTCAAGTCTAGATAAATACATTTCCATTTCCAAAATCAAGTCTAAAACTTACTTAAAATAACATACACACACTCATTCATCTATGTGTCACACTGTCAAGCTTTATTTGCCTATTTTTACCGTTTATAAATACCATTGACTGATTCAAGCACAAAGCAGTCCCGAGCGTCGAGCGAGCACTGCATTCGAATACCAATATCTCACACCAAGTAATCCGCGCTGCATGAAATTCTAATTTCGAATTATTCCTGCAATTTTTCACTGAGATTTTTATTTTATGATTTACGATGTACGTTTTGATTTATTTTAAGAAAATGTTGATATGTATTCTAAAAATGTTGATCTGGTAATTAGGTATACTATATAAAATGAAGCTCTTGAGCTAGAAACTTGGCGCAAAGCAACGAGTTTGTTGGACTGCGCTCGTCGCATACTTATTGACGGGTTGACTTTATCGTCATCATAAACAGTCTATAGAAGTCCATAGGTAGACAAACGATCTTGATCAGCATCTAAGACCTTTACTGATGTAGGAAGGCCTTCATACACACGATGTTACGTGGTCGTCCATCCAGAACCTTTAATCTCTATCCTCTTATTCATAATCGCTCGATAACTTAGCAGGTCGCTAACTCTAGCCCTGTAATTTTCTAACACTAAACAAATAATAGAGGCAAACAACTTTTAGCACGCCGCTAAAGTTAGTGAGTGATTATGAATAAGAGGGTTATTTTATAAGAAGACGTTTAAATTTGTCATTTCAATGAAAAAAAGTCTCATGACTTTGACTTTGGCTCCTCCCGTTGTCGGTTCTGCGAGCCTGCCCTGCCAATTGCCACTGCTCTGAAAGCTCTGTCGGTGATTTGAGTTCTTCTATTTGACTTAGATAAATGAAAATTAGTTATCAATTCTTTATCAAGTTAGAACTTTCTGAATAAGTGGCGATGGGCTTGCAATCTGTCACGGGTAATGCGAACTACAATTGCATTTTATTTTAAAATTTTAATAATATTTTATTTTGGTGGATGACACAAACTGAGGGAGGCCTATACCCAGTAGTGGGTGAAGTAAGGCTGTGGATGATGATGATGAAAACGTTTGGAAGTGCCTCTTACCCACAGTATGTAGATGCATACTCACTAATAATAATATACTCTGATATATTATATCTAGAGTATATCATTATGTTGAATATAGTCGTGAGCGTGTTTGTTTGTTGTGTTTCGGAAACAACCAGTTTCCTGGTAATATGATAAATTGTCTAAAAAAATTCACTGAATTGAAATTTGCTAAAGAAAACTGTTACGTATTATACCAACTGTTTAGCTGGTAAAATACGCCAAGGCTTTACAAATACTGTACCCAGACTTTTAAGAGTAGCTACCTAAATGTCTGCATCAAAGCTTAAGCGTCAACAGAATAATAATAATATTACCTAGAGGTACATGTAATATAAATAACTGTGAAGCCCTAACTTGTTCACAAGCGCTGTTTATGTAAATTAGCATGTAAAACAAAGTCTTGGCTTTATGCTCTTGTGTCGTACAATGGCAAAGAACGAATTTTGTAGAAGAAAAAAAAGATAACTAGATACCTACTTACAGCTTACTAAATATTGCAAATTGGTCGGGTATTGAAGAAAAAAAATTGCTAATTTATACCAACAAACACGCTACTATTACTTATCTATTTAGCTACTTATTCAACAGTTTAAAAACAATACGGAAAAAGCGTAAAATAAATCTCGGGAAGCATCGCTGAATGTCTTGCTATTTCAAGTTTTTTATTGTATTGTATTTTGTACCTATAACCATTTTTCTCCAAAACGGCTAACCTAATGCGGTCTATTACAGCCGACTTGTAATAATTTTAAGAATGGTTCTAAGATTATATTGCCACAAGTAATTAAGGGGGCACTGGAATTAGTTAAGATCTTTAAATTGTGAGGTCATTTATAAACTGAGCTCGATGCTAGAAGGTATAGAAAGTATCACAACTCATCTTGATACTACAAAAAAGATAAAAGTAGAAACTCTAAAAAGCAAAGTTTTTATTTCGCTTTTGTCGGGGCATCCTATTTTATTTTATGTGTCTGTCGTAATTGGAAATCTCACTCTTATCTCGAAGACCTAAGTTTCAGTGCTCTGTTTGATGCGATATTGTTGGTCTATGATGAAGCATCTTGGATGAAGTCCAGGCGAGAACAAGGGTAGTACCAGGCTTTGCCTTGAAAACAAAACAGCGGAAAAGTAAAGCCAGCCAAAATTGGAAACAAAGACTTGATATATGAGACTTTCAGCCAAATGAAAACACAAAAGAACCGTATTTTTACGCTGGAACGGCTAAAATTATGTAACTACCTAGAAAATGAAAGCAATATCTATGCAGTGAGAGTTACTTTTGTAATGTAAATATTTACTTTGTCCGAGTAGCTAATATCAAAAATTAATTTATGTTTTCTGGTAAGAAAGTAGGATATTTTCAAGAGAAGTAATAAGCAGTTCTACTACCAGTGAATTAAGCACTTCGACGGAAGGATGAACGCAATGCAGTAACACGTAGACACTTCATAAAAGGGGCATTTTAGCATTTAGAAGATCACTCTTTTTGGGAACAAAGCTGTACTCTGTTTTGAGCGGTGGACACCTTAATTTCCATTCAATGAATTTGCCAGCCCGGTTATAAGAAACTAATGCAGCAGAATACAAAATTATCCAAAGACGGTAGGTATCAAAAATGTTTCGTTTGTATTTAAAAGAAATTGACCATTTTCTGAGGAGGATATACATTTGAGAAATAGATCCTGTATGATAGATTGTATTGGAAATTTATCAATTTGCTGTTGGAAACGTTCCAGCACAGCATCGTTTATGTGGAAGAACACGATGACAGCAGAATTTTAAGCTGTTCGGACGATAGTTCGGTCGTTCGAGTTTACGTAAGTGGATTTTGTGACGAGAGGCGACTTCTATGGACGGTACACATCTATTTTTAACGACGCGACGTTAGCGTTAACTGTTATGTTATTTTTTATCTAAATCAATAAAAATCGATTGATTGAAATCGGCTGTTTTTTTTGTGCATTTGTTTTTTATAATTGTCCAGACAAGGTTTGCATGATGAAATATTTTTTTTGAAAATCCACTGGAAATTACAAAAATTTAAATGACCTGTGCGAAGCCAGGGCGAGAAACTAGTTTTAAATAAACTTTATCTTTATAGGTATAGGTAGGTAGGCAAGGATGTCGGCTGCTGGTGATGATGACGATGTTGTAGAGGTTACGTTTTCAGTGAAATACACCACTGACCACCACATACATTTTACTGTTCAAAGTAACATGATTAAGTTGGACTTTGGTTTGAACAAAAATACAAGTTATTGAATTAGGCAGTGTCTACGCTAAACTATAAGGCTGATCTGAACATGGATTCATCATACTTCTCCGATGATCCTCAAAAAACCTATAAATTAAAACTTATCTTACCGAAAGCGAAAGGTCTGTACATCTGCAGTGAGTTTATCGCTTAGTTTCAATTTTCATAATGAGGTCACAGCTGACCCAGGGCTATTCCAATGCATATCAAACGTGGCATTATTACCCCAAACTCACAGTTTGGGGAAAAATATCGATCAGTGAGTCAAAGTCAACCCAATATAGGGTAAGCATAAGCAGCACCCCTTTTTTGCTTCACTGACGCATATACGAAGGGAAACCCACTGTTACATTTACACTATTGCCCGGTACACGTGTCCAATGGATGTTGATTTCTAACTCGTAGGAATAAGGTTGAAGGCGAATGCACTTGGCCTTCATTAGGACTACAAGGCGGTCAAATATTTGCCCATTACGCTGATTAAGCAAAACAATTTTATATTAACGTTTATCTTCCGACAGCTTTCATCTAGTCAAATATAGATCGATTTTACGGGACAAAAACTCTAATGAGTTCAACCTTCTATGGTGGACATACTACTACGCAGATCCGTAAGGATATACTTACAACAACGAGGTGGTATTTAATATTACCACCTCCTTGTTGTAAATATATCCTTACCAAAAGTTTACAAAACTTTTGGTAAGTATAAAAAATACCATACTGTTGAAAACATATGTTTAATTTGCGTTATTAAGGGGCGTGTAAGCGTAGCATTAAAGCATATATTTTTATTCAGAAACAAATGGTTAGAGAAAAAACCGTGACATAATGACATGCTACGATATGTCGAAACAATGCTAAAACATATTCTCTATGCCAAAACCAGGTATGTAGTCGAGTGTTAATGCTTTAAGTGTAGCCGCACTATTATCATTAGCAACCAAAACAACGGTCTTATCGGCGGAAGAGAACACAAAAATAATCTTTCTGGTCTAAAGGAAAGAGAAAAAAAAAACAATATTTCGCTTCTCTTCCGTAGATATAACTGTTGTATTGATTCTCAAACTAAGCCTCTTGTCTTTTAACTTTTTAAAGTTCTAATTAAAATCTATTCGCGAAGTAAACTTCCACATACAAGTATATTAATTTTAAAGCAGTTATTATTTACTCTATGGCACTAGCGTGGCATGAACCGGCTCGATTTAATCTAGGCTAGACGGCGTTTGATAAAGGTGGAAATTTAGGTCCCGGCTTGAATATTAAATTCTGTATGCATAATATCGTATGTATAGCTTTAGGATTTGAAGTGTATTTATTGCTTTACATTATGAATTTATGTGACACAGCTATGTGAATACTAATGTTTACCTACTTTGTGTTATCGGTCACATTTCACGACTTACTCCAAGGGTAGAATGACGAAAAGTAAGTTTCGCGATCATTACACATAATTATTAGTTTTTATACGCGATAAAGTCCATTGCGTTTACTATTTTATTATTTTATCCGCCTAACTCTATTGAAATACTAGCTTCTGCCCACGGCTTCGCCCACGTGGTACCCGGATAAAAAGTATATGTGTTATTCTGATGTATAAGCTATATTACTGTAAAGTTTCATCAAAATCCGTTCAGTAGTTTTTGCGTGAAAGAGTAACAAACATCCTTCCTCACAAACTTTCGTGTTTATAATATTAGAAGGATGTAAGTAAATTTTATTTGATTTATGACGCTTCAAAGTAAGTATGTCATAAGTCCCGATTGCTACTGAAAAATACATGTTCAGTTGTTCTAATACTTTAAGTTCAACTGGTGACGATGGTTGTTGCAGATTATTATACATATTAAGAAAACTGAAAAAGGATTTCTTTAAACTGTCACATCTAATCAGCACATCTTCAGTTTAAATTAAAGGAACTTGCAAAAACTATCGTGAACTTGACTATTCATATTGTAAAAACGGGAATTTTCACGTACTGCACTATCGGTGAAGGCACCGACTAGTAGACTAGTAGACTAGTAGTGCACGGCGCGACGCGGAAGGAGAAAGTCGCAACCACTCACCCAGATGAAGACTCTCGGAATGAGTCGAAACTTAGTCGGTGCCTTCACCGATAGTGCAGTACGTGAAAATTCCCGTTTTTACAATATGAATAAAGGAACTTCTATTAAACCAAGCGTGCATGATGTCCTCATGAAATTATGACTGATACACAGGGCTGCGATACCAACTTCGTTGCAATAAAATTAAACATTTGCTTACTGTTGGTATATTTCCAATTCAACTAGATACTGTTTTTAGTCATGCCCCGTAAAGAAGATGGTTCAACGCTTTCACAAATGAACTGAACTGCATCACTTGGGAATGTGACATTATTACCCACGGCAAAACATAGATCTACGAAAATACCTTGCTTTGTTCCGGTTTGAAGGGCTGCGATACCAACTTCGTTGCAATAAAATGAAACATTTGCTTACTGTTGGTATATTTCCAATTCAACTAGATACTGTTTTTAGTCATGCCTCGTAAAGAAGATGGTTCAACGCTTGCACAAATGAACTGAACTGCATCACTTGGGAATGTGACGTTATTACCCACGGCAAAACATAGATCTACGAAAATACCTTGCTTTGTTCCGGTTTGAAGGGTATGGGTGCCGGTGAAATTACAGGCACTTGAGACTTTTCACCTGTAATGGGTCGACAATTTCACCTATAATGGGTCGGCAACGAGCGATTGATACCTCTGGTGGGATACCAACAGATGTGCCCTAGTTTTGTCACTTTAGTTGTATAAAAAAGGGCCAATTTTTTGTGGCACATTTGTTTTGGAACAGCGTAGTTAAACTTTTTTGTCAAAGGAACATAGTTTTGATAGATATGTTAGCCTGGAGATACGAATTCACTGTAAATATTTTCTCTTGTGTCTGTAGCAGCCCTGGATTCACTCGAAGACATAACGCGAACCTTCACCCAAGAGTCGCCCACACCCGGCGCCGGCTAGGCGTGGTGTCTCACACCTTCATTATGTGGTAGGTCTGTCTTCATTATGTGCTTTCATAATCGAAGTACACTCAGAACAAATAAGCTGGAAAAGGAAGGATACAAATTTTCATCGCTTGTGATAATAATATCCGTATTTTCCGCTAAACAGTCTTCAACAGCTTGAAATAAAATAAAATAAAATTTATTTTGTCTCACAAACGTTACAGTTACATGAATAATTAAATCATATTTTTTACTAGAAACGTGTTATTACCATGATTTGTGAGTTTGAATGTTTCCCGATATTTCGGCACACGGAAAAACAAACATTAAAACTCCCGAATCATGGTAAATATCCCGTTTTTAAGTAAATATTAAATCATTATTATCATAATTAAGATTTTAATACACAATATTCTTTGACGGATAACATTAGTACCCAAACTAGGATGCCCTGTGTGATAGCGTACCAATGCTTTGCGCCGGGATAGTAAAAAGAAACAATAATTTATAGTTGAGCTATCTATAGATCGTTTGCAACGGTCTTTAGATAGCTAGATGTTTCATCTGTATTTGTATATACCTACTTGTACATAGTTGTATGAATAAATATGTATATATTTTTCTATAATTATAGTAAAATGTTTCACATTCACGAAGTAAATTAACTTTGTCAGAGCTAAAATCATTGAGCTAGCAATAAGCTCAAACGAATTTATTTCGTACAATTACTTTTAATTTTACTGTTCTGAAAAAGACGGGTTTCCAGTATTGTGTATTTTGTTTATCTGTTGCGGTCGATTTCATGTGGTTGGTAAAAATCTCACGTTTCCTTTAAGAAATCGAACCACAATTTATAACTTCAAAGCTACAATACAGCTATTAGTTTCAAACCGACGATATTCATGAAACTAAACAACACCAGAAACCACAACGATGTCTAGGTCTAAACTCGGTTTGTTTGCGTAAGGACTGGCTGGGTGGTAGAGCAAGCTACAGAGTGAAAATTTAGCTAATATAATATATGATGAAAGTAAGCATAATCATATTAGCGACAGCTCGGTGGGTCGACGACATCGTCAGAGTCGCAGGATGCGAGACGCACAAGACAGAGGAGGATGGCAAAAGCGAAAGGAGGCCTATACCCAGCAGTGGGTGATTCCGAGCTGAAATTATGATGATGATGATTAAGCATAATCAAACCCGATGGACCGAAGGTTACGAAAAACTGGTGGCTGAAGGTGGCTCGAAAGTAAGCCATGACGTACGCATGGCTTTCTTTCGGGGAGATATAATTACGAGTATTTCTAGCAGCTGAATTCTTCAGGCTGATCCAAATCCTATATGCAAAGTTTGTTTTAGTGCAATGCCATGGAATTCACTTCGATATATCATGTTGTTTCTTAACAAGTTAGGTTCAATAAGGTTTTGTACGAAAGAAAATAATTTTTTCAAGCCGTTTTTATAAAGCACTAGTCTATGCCTACGGCTTGATCCACGTGGTACATGGATAAAAAGTAGCTTAGGTGTTATTTCAGGATACGAACTATACCCGTTCTAAATTTAATCTAAAACAACAAAGCCGTTACAAAATGTATCTTGCTAATTAGCAAGGTACATCACCTAAGCATCCAAACTTTGATATTTATCATATGGATAGAATAGGATTTGGAAAAATATGTCGACTGATTCTAATATTCTAGGTTTTCTTGAGTTATCGATGTGAGTGCATTCTGTAGTTCATACTTTCGATGTATACTCAACATATAGTTTTACTACTCTGAGTTTGAACTGTTACTATACCCGCGTGATTTATTTCCAGCCGCTAGTCTGAGAGTTATGGAAACGTTAATAATTCATAATCATTTGTTCAGGCGGTTGTAAAGTGGCAATATTGTTATTCAGACCATTTCAAGCTCTAAGCAATGGAATGTTGATTTTGTTTCAGTTGTGCATTGAAATTATTGAAATTTTAGTAAAAACTTTTGCTCATCCAAATTATTCTCAGGTCTAGTTTTAAGCAAAAAGATTTTTGTCGACCTATGTAAAATGATTCAAAATATACATGTATTTTACAAAAAGTACATTTGGAGTCATATAATTTATTAAATAGTTTTTGAATGAGCTGAGAGCAGGGCAGGACCATTTGTACCGATGTCGATACACAATTATTCAGGTACCACGGTTCCATTGATGATATGAGACTGCTGATAGACGCATCAAGGTTCATAATAACTATAACTAAATTAATTTATTGAATAACGTTGTCTATTACTTTTTTTATATATATATTACTTGAGATATTTTTCATGTTTAATTTTGCATGTTTCTTTGTTGGATGTGGAACGGTGTAACCGATTGTCATACAGTTTTTTGTAATATACTTCAAGACAAGACAGTTTCTTAGATAGGTTTGAACGTCACGCGTCGCTAGGGGGCACTGCAATACGTGTTGGAGGTTACATTTCATTTTAAAAATGATCTTGGGTCTTTTTGATCTAAAGTCGGGATGCTTCCCATCGAGTCAACACAGCTCCCTTCAATCAGAAAAAAACACTAACCAATTCCTGACGGGACCTGTCCAAAACAAAAACAGCTGACATCCACTTGAAACCACGACTACAATAACTGTGCTTGGAAAGGCGCCAGCTCACCTTCAGTAAAAAGGCTGAGTGCGAACACTCTGCCAGTGGTTGCAACTGCAAAATGAACTGCTTCAAGTTATTTTGAATTAGATAGTTACAGACTTCGTTGTATAGATTATAATAATCTAATCATCTAATCAAAACATAATTTTTGCAAAATTTCAAAACCGACGTGTTTTTTATCGTCTATTGCAATGCCTCTAGCGACCTATATAATTATATGGAGGTGTTCAAAGTGTCGCAGCGATTAGGCAACGAACGCTCGCACTATCAAAGTTGTTCGTCGTCGCCACCGCTTCTGTTTGCACAACAGGTACATAAAAATCAAACATTTGACTCTACTAACACTCTCCAAAAATAGCCACTCCTTCGAAAATAGAGCAATAAACATAAAGCAAAATGTACAAGAGAGCTTGTTAAACCCTACCATATCGCAGTCACCAGCTATAGACCATAAAGGACACACAATAAACTGGCGTCAACTAAATAACATGACACGGAGCTTTAGTAAGGCTACGTTCACATCAACGAGACTAGACCAATTCTGTAATATTACTCACACATAAAACGACCACCTCTTTTGAAAATAGAGCAAGACGAATAAAGCAAGAGCATTTGTTAGACTACACTATATCGCAGTCACTAGCCATGGACAACGACTGGTGTCAACTAAATAACATGACATCAAGCTTTAGTAGGCTACGTTCACATCAACGAGACTAGACGAATTCTGTAATATTACTCACACATAAAACGACCACCTCTTTTGAAAATAGAGCAAGACGAATAAAGCAAGAGCATTTGTTAAACTAAACTACACTATATCGCAGCCACCAGCCATGGAAAAAAATGAATTCGCAGTGGGCGAAGGCCCGCCTGAGATGCACCCTTGTGCATCCATTTGCGGGTTCGATTCCCGCACGGGACAAATGTTTATAAGATCCGCAAATATTTGTCTCGGATCTGGGTGTTTTCTATGTATAATATGTAGGTTTTTACAAAAAAGTATATAAGTAGTATATCAGTCATGTAGTTAATACAACCTCTGCTTAGTCTGGGGCTAGATGATGCTGCGTGAAAAATTACCAGCATTACGGCTATACGGTTAGTTAAGGACCTTATAATTTAAGAACTTATTGTGTTGAAAAAATAAACGTTTATTATTATTTATTTATTATTATTAATAAATAATTTAAAACTGTGGGGTAGTTACCATATTACCATAGTGTGGTCAGAACTGCGGATGTGTTAGGTGTTTTTTATTACTATTATATTATCATTATTATTTATATTTCAATGATATGAACACACCCTTACTAACAAAAGGACAAGCGGCGCAAGCGCCGGCATCACGGTCTGGCTGTTCTCCAAATACTGCGCACTGTGAGATATCACATGTTTTATGTCACGCTGATGTGTAGCTACCTTTATGGAGAGATTAACTTTGAACATGTTCTTGCTAAATACCGCTTGTTCTGCCGTAGGAATTATTGGTAAAGTAGTGGGAATAAATACCTAGATTAGCTAGCAATAAACATGGGAGTTATCAGCCAAAGCGTTTATAGCGTTGTTTGCTTGGTAGTAGGTACTTACCAAAGCAACGTTCATCACTGATAATTTGGGTGACCGTTAGTAGCATTTTCATTTCGCAATAAATATTTGCTCTAGTCTGAATTATCCGCGGAAGATTTATTGGGTTCCGTACACAGAGGGTACAACGGGAACCAAGCCTGGCCGCCCGTCAGTTTTTCTATCTGTCTGTCGGTCTGTCTGTCACAGGACTATATTTCTTTACCATGATTTGTAGTTAGTTGTAATTTAACAGAATACGTCGTGCCACTACGACTTCTATCACGGCAAAAAAAACTATCTTGCTATATACTAAAACATATTGTTTAATAATATTATTACGGCTATATCACGTACTTTACTATTCTCCTGTCGACGTTTCATTGACCGTTTAGAGGTCCTTCCTCATGAGCACCGTCTGCGGCCACGCGAGCACAGTCATGAGATGGGAACCCGATGTTTCCGTGAGGAAGGACCTCTAAACGGTCAACGAAACGTCGACAGGAGAATAGTAAAGTACGTGATATATTGGTAATAATATTCTAAAATGATACCAAACTCCGATAATTACAATTCCATAAAAATCATATTGTATGATACGGAACCCTTAGTATGCGATTAGCAATCAGTTCTAATGAAATAAAAAATCGTTCAGTACTTGCCCAATCACCAAATAGAGCTTCATGGTTATTTTCACTATGAACCATTTATAAAACACCAAGACAAATCGAAACTCAAGTCTTCTCAATATATCAAAACACACTGACTCCTTCATAAATCGCATTATTCATATCTACTTTATAAATTACATCATGATTTAAGTAGAGAAGACAATGCTCCTAATACAATAGCGGATGACATTATTAATACATCATCTTGGTGATTTGTTCACCTGCTAAAGAATAATGTATGCCAACATGCGTCTTGAGCCCTACGGTCCATTAAATAGATAGATAGTAGATAGGTTATTGTAATTTCTAGTTTTCTAATAATTGTTTTTGTCTCAAGTATCTTAGTAGGTAGGTACTTTACTTTACTGTTCTTTACTTTACTTTATTTTTATTATTTTATTCACTCATTTTTTATGAATCTGTTACTCAAACATACTCCACAGTTGTTTGTTTGCTCAACACTTTTACCTAATCATTATATTGTTTTGGAGTGCGCACATAACTTATGTTCCTAACCAGATCAAAACTTTATTCTAGATATTGTATTTTTTTTAATGTTTGTAACGTGTGATGTGTGCTTAAATAAATAAATAAAATAAAACATGAATTGACTGAAGCATAACAGTTAATTCATGTAGGTCGCAGAACCGAAAACTTTGGAACAATGTTTTTTTTATAAAGCACTAAAGTGGCAAACAAGCATATGGCCACCTGTTGGAAATCGGTTGCCGTAACCTATAGACGCTTGCAACAACAGGGGCTAGACAAATACCACTTTCTGTTGCGGTTAACGCCTGCGGAAAGATAAAATAGTATGGAAATGTCACGTGACATTTCCGCAGCAAATGTCATTTTCATACAATTTTATCTTTCCGCAGGCGTTAACCCAGAGGGATCTATCACTCGCACGTTGCCGACCCTATGTATCAACATAACGGGTGAAAAGTCTTATGTGACTGTAATTTCACCAACAATTTTTTTTCACAAGAAGCTTTACTTCTTTTACAAAATCGTGGCCATCCTATTATAAGTTAGAAGTAACAATGTTCCACAATCCCCAGTTTGGGAGACAAAGAGCAACCAGTGTGTCCGTAACCTAAAATAAAAGTTTAGCATAAGTATTCGCTATTACTAAGTTTGCGATCCATTACCCTCGGGAAGGCCAAAGTATTTTAAATATTCACACAGGTCAGGCCACTCCTAAAACAGTCGCTAAGTAGAAAGAGATGAAATATTTAATAGGGTTTCACTTTCCTATCCAAAAATAATTAATAAGAGCCGTACCCAGAGCCTATTGAATATTGAAAACTATCCATTTATTTTACCATTCTTTTATTGCTACTATAATTATATTCTATTGAGAATTAATATTTGCCAAAATTTCTAACCATTTCGCTTTATCGCCACCGCCACAGCCAATGTGAAATTTTGTACCAGCCTTAAATCTTCAAAACTACAGATTTGTAGAGCTCGGGCTCTAAGTAAATGGTATTAGTTTTTTGAATTTATGCAAATATATAAACACGCCACTTGCACAGCACAGAAATTTGCAAACCATTCGATTACCATCAACCTATGAGCCATGGCTCAGAGGCACAATGACATCTCCATTGGCTCAAGCATTCAAAGCTCTGGGAGTAGGGTTGTCACATAAATTGGCGCAACGTAAAGTTAACGCCGCTCGCTGTGCCGGTTCGTATACCACAATAAAAGCTGGGCTGTCTTAGTGACTGTGTAATGAAATACAAAAGGTAATTAATGAATACGTTAAAGAGATCTGTGTCTCTATTATTTTAATATTAAGTTGAAAAACATATAACTTTATAACAATAATTTATTAAATTTTTTATGAGGAGCCTTCGAAAGTTCACACAATACAGGTAAGAAATTTAATTTTCAAAGTCCATTTAGACTTTTTATGAATAGTTTATGTTTAAATATATTTTATAGTACGCTCCCGTCTGGTAGTGATCTTGATCAGTTGGGCTATCTATAGATCGTTTGCAACGGTCTTTAGATGGCTAGCTGTTTCATCTGTATTTTTGTATATACCTTGTAAATAGTTGTATGAATAAATGTACTTTAGGTAAAGGTTTATAGTATCTATATATTATAGTATAATACTTGATTTACGCTTCTCGGCCATATCCTTATTCTCTCTTTTTAACAATTTATCACGCATTTTTACATATAAAGCACCAGAGGAGCACGGCATAAAATATTAATTTCAAGATATACTCCGAATACTTTTATATTATTGACAACCCTTATAAATATCGCCCATAATTCATGAGCCTACGCATGTATATAGCTATGTATGACGCATAGCGCATTTACATAGATGCCGAAACAACCCTACTTTGGGCGCATCTGGGATAATATTTTTTTATATCCTCCTTTAAAATAGGTTTTCCATCAAAACGCTCGAAGATTTCAGATTTATTACGGTCTCTCTGGTTTTCTATTGAAATAGTGCTTGTAAGTACCACGTGTATCGGTAAAACTGTCGTGTGAGTACAAAATCTCAAGAGTGTCTTGTCCGCATTCTATTGAAAGTTAGTTAAGTCGATACCCCACAATCGGGTGTTATAAGATTTTTGAAAAACATTTTCTCATTATTATTCGACTACGACGTTGTAAGCCTGCTTTGACAAGATGAATTTGATGAACACTTGAACGCTACCTTGATCAATGTACTTTGACCGTGGCAACACTGATCAATTTGTTTGATCAGTATTGCCACGGTAAAAGTAGACGGTCAAATCTACTTTGAATTTAAGTACATTATCCAATGAGACTTTGATCGTGTCGACGCGGTTTAAAGAGAAGTATTATAAACTTATTGCTCTTTAAATGACGTCTGATTTTATCGTCTAACAAAGTTTCCTATTCTATCTCGTACCACAATCTATGTCTGATTAAAACGAGATGTTTTCTATTTTATCCGGAGCAGACTGTGTTAGTTCCCTGAAGCTAAATAGATGGCATTTTATATATAAGGGATTGTCAGGGCCATTTAGCTGCATGCAATGAATCCAGTTTTGGCAGCTATCCTACCAATCTTTCAGTAATAGAAGCATTTCTGTGATTTTGAAGGACTTATAGAATTGAAAATATATCAGCCCACATTCACCAACTGCTGGGTAAAAGGCTCCTCTCTAGCACGTCACTCTTCGCGCCAATCGAAACCAGTGCGTTACCACCAACTTCACAATACCATTCGACTACCTGGCTGGTCACAAGGCAGACGGCCTTGTGATCTATGACCCTTGCGTGACCTCCATTCGGTCACTGCTTTTTTCCATCTGCCGTTTTCCCGCTTGTCATATATCACTCCTTTTAAACAAGGCTCTACTGCCCACTGCTTTGCTCGCGTGGTACCCGAATACAACTGGACAACTGAGTGAACTGATGAGAGGTGCTATCGGTTCGGACCACGTGTTGTAACGCAACATGAACCACACAGAGCCAACAGGAAGTCACGTTCCAAAATGTCACAGGAAACGCCTCCGTCACGATTCAGTTTAATACCTACCTATTTTATATTCCTCGGCTGTCTGTCCATCTGTCATTTTACACACTACGAAATTCAAAGCCAGTCGAATTTGTAAATGGTTCGTCTTGTTGTGAACTAAATGGGCTTGGTGAGTCATTGCAATCGTATTCTCCCCTTGGCCGCAAATAAAATAATGTAGGTGTTAGATTCTGGTTCTTTGAGAACCCGATTGAGGTGTGTGGCTTTGAAATTAGTCTTTGATTGTGTATAATATACACATTCAAAGGCCTATTTCACAATCAAATACTACGTCTTGCAGATTATTCTTCTGACCGTTCTTCTGAGTGAAAAAAACTGTGCGGCAAAGGATTAGGGTCCAGACGGCAATTTATTTTGCAAATATCACCATTCAAGAAGAGCTGTGTTGGCCTAGTGATCGGTACCCTGATTTCAGATCCGGAGGCCGTGGGTTCGAACCCGGTCGTACACCAATGGATTTGTTAAAAAAGAATTTGCGCATTCACACGTGCTCAAAACGGTCAAGCAACACATCGTGAGATGCCCTAAAACCATAAAATTCAAAGTCATGTGCCATCGGTTAGTGATCCAGTAAGTGGCGATGGGCTCGCAACCTGTCACGTGGAATGCTAACTACCTGCAAAACTCGGGCATGTGTCGAAAATAATGTTAGGATATCCTCTGATTAGCCCCTACTTGGTACCCTTAGAGATCATGGGGAATACAGTCGTGAGCGTGTTTATTTTGTTTTGTCGTCTCACAAATACTTTACCTCCGTTTAAGACTGGGGAACACGATCTTTGTATTATAAGTTTTTCTATGAGCATAACAATTATCCGATCTAATAAATGACATTATTCGAACTTCAAAACTTTCCAGAACACAGCGATACTTGAGCTCACTCGAACTTTTGTTGGTCTCTGGAGTAATCTTGAACTAAATAGTAGAGTACTACATAACAAAGTTTATATAACTACTTACTACATGCTGTACAGTTCATGCTGTGAGTTTGAAGTACCTACACTGTACGAATCACTTCAGGCAGTCTAACATTATGTCGATAGGTATGAAGTACCAACATATAATTTACGTATGTCTAGTCTGTGTTTAATTTATTTTTACTAGAATCAGATAATATTATTATAATTAAAAAAACGGGTTGGTTATTAAATAGTTACAATCAAAATGTGATGGAACATTGGAAAGAACGGAATCATTTCACAATTAACGCCATGATAACGGGAGAAACTGCTTTCTGCTGCAGGTGGATATTTTAGGGAAACAAATCAACTGACCATCTTTCTCACTTTTTATTACAACAAAACACTACAACTGTTTCATGTATTCAACCAGAGGACATTCGAAATACTTGTTAATTATGCCGAAATATCGGAACAAAAAGTACTTAAAAATCATAGTATCAATCCACGAAAATTTAATTAATTACCTACCACAATAGTTCAAAAAGTTAGATGAGGCTCATTGATCATCAGAAGATGATGTACCACACATTCAGTTGATGATCTAGTAGATTGTGTACGCAATTACTCAAAACCAACATTAAATGTACCATTATAATCATAAAATTAATTTCACTAAAACATAAATTGTAATCCAAGTCCTCGTAAAGCTACCTAAACTTTGATTTATGAGTCATAAACTCATAAGAGTCCAAATGAAATTCTCTGGGGCGAGGAATATATTTCACTAGTTTCTGCCCTCGGTTTTGCCCATGTGTAATATATCGGGTTAAAAGTAGCCCATGTATGTATTATTCTAGGTAACAAACTATACCCATCCCGAAATGTATTCAAATCGGTGGAGCCGATAATAAGAGATAATATCTATTGGAAAGGATATTAGGGTAGGATAGTAGACGACAAAGTGTACGGTAGCTTCTCATCCGATGGACCGATTAGGTTGCGGGAAGTCGGTGAATGAAGGTAACCCAAGATCTTTCGTCATGGAATACTTTAAAGACCTATTCCCAGCAGTAGAACTTTACTGGCTGTTGATCATGATTATGAACAGCTAAACGTGCTCTCCGAAACACAAGTTATATGTATTTGGTGTAAATATCTAACTATTAGACTATTTTATCTAACGGATAAAATAGTCTAAGACATCAATGCACTTTTAAAAGAATTAGAATTATTTGTTTTTTGAAGAATCGAATGAGTGTAATGTTATCTTTTCCAACCACTCTACTCAGCCCAACCAACCGTCCAACTAATCCACGAACCAATCCACAGCAATCCGTCTAGTCAGGGTTATTGCACTATGACTCATCCTCTTGCTTGGAAACTTGTGGAAAACTCATATTTATTTCGCTGTTAGAGGAAATTTTGTTGCTTAGAAGTTCCGCAAGCAGTTCACTTTACGAACTTTTAAAGTGGGTTACAAGAACGTGATTGATGGTTAAAATACACTTAGCTTTAGGTTATGTAACATTGGTATATAACATAAAAACTTTCGGGCTGAAAATGGATCCTTGAGGCACTCTAAGTGTGATAAGGCTAAGAGTGATTTTAAATGTATATATTCAGTTAAAGATTCGGTTTCAATAATAACTGAAAGAAGTTCAATACAACATACGTAGAGGAGAACTTAGGAGACCCTAAGTACATCAATAAAATGTAATCAACCGAAAGATTAATAAACGCTTTTGCTATATCAAAAACTCCATTTCTATTTGGCGTGGAATTTGCTCGTAAGTAAGATTAAGCTTACCTAGTACAGTTTTAGTTAAGATGAAGAGATTGGCTAATGCTCATAAAGGCTGTAGTCACACATTCCATTTTCTTAAATCAAATCTTTTGATTCGACATTAAAACCTATTTCAAAGTCTAAAATAAGCATTAGTTAACATTTTACCAATTGTAAAATGTTCGCCTACAATTTAAATGTTGGCATTTGACCACAGATTAAAAAAATGTTTGCATTACATCTAACCTAACCTACCTTTGACTATAGGACATTGGCTAAACTCCTTTTCAAGAAAAACCTAAAGATGGCGGGAAACATACCGCGCATGCGTACGAAACAGCTGAGTGACAGGAGCGTCCATATTGAAATTAGTAGACGTATCGTCATGACATGTATGTACATGTGCTTTGTACTACAACCACAATCATTCCATTAAGGAAAGCATGACCTCAATTGCAACAGCCGACATTTTTACAATCGTTACGACCCGTTACACACTTCTCTGTAAGATTTTGGCATTTCAAGCAGAGAACCTGTCTATATTCGCTGTCAGATTACCGATAAAAATACACGGAGAAAGGAAAATAGATTTCACTTGAATATAGGCCCACTTCTTCTACAAAGACTACGAAATAGACAAGAATAGTTTTAAATCAGAATAAAGTATCTTATTGATGAAACTAAATATCAGATGCCCAATGTTTATCAATAGACAATTATGACCTACTCTATAATTTAAAATAATAATCTTTTATACGCAAAAATGTTAAAATGTTTAAATTAAGCATTTCGTTATCAGCACGATTATTATTTAGTAGCAAGTTGTAGAACTACTCACGGCTGGTTGCTATGAATTGCTTGGATCTGCTTTCTTCATGGATGCGCGTTTCTCAGCAAATTCTGCACTCAGTCTGTGAGCCTTCAGCGTATTAGGTTTCGACATTATCACTATCACGGACCGATCACACAGTACCAGAAATTGACGACCTATACAAACACTGAACAGTACCTTATTACCTAAACACTTAAAGCAATTTCGTTGTAGTACACTAATATTACTATCACAATAGGAATAGAACACAGTTTCAGCGTCAAGCAATGCTTTCTTATCTAGATCACAAATAAATTAATAAAGAGGCTCTATTGATCAAAAGTATTCCAACGCGCGGTCAGGAATCGAATACCATTTGAGTTTATAACTATATCGACACGAGACTCACACTGAGCTTTTAAGACGGTTTTAATTCACGTTTTAGTATATTTTTACGTTAAAATAATACAGAAATAAAATTATATATATACTGTTTTAGGGACGAAGTTGTAGAGTATGGTGGCTTGGTTTATAGACTTGAAGTTGGCTGTGTAAAGTACGCATGCGTGGAGGGGTGGTTTTGGATCTATTGTTGCCAGAGTAGACTTTAGATATCAAAGAAAAAAAGGCAATTGATCGGCAATTGCATCATTGAAATCAATTTTATTCTATACATGCTAGAGTTTATTTTCAATTGATGTGCATTTAAAAGTAGGCTAGGGGTGGCAGTCGACCGTTGGGAGAGGGTTTATTATGTCATCGTTCATGTATGCTTAGTTTTGATTCTATAGACCGTTTTGTTTGCATTTTTTACGGCTGAGGGGGAAAGTTGAAATAAAAAATGCAAAAAGCGTGAGATTAAATTAATATTAAAAGATCCGAACTCCTAGCCCAGAAAAAAAATCCAACGACTTTATATCAACAGTTTTTAATCATGCAAAGTTGTGCGTAAACATTAGTAAGTGCTGTCCGAACGTTATTTTCCGTTGAACAACATAACGCTACCAGAGTGACTAGCCAATATTGTCCGATGGACAATATTGGCTAGTCCCGGGGGACAATGGGAACCAAAAGTGTGTATAGGACGTTTAGTGGAGAAACTCTAAAAAAGAATCAGCAAACAGCACTTTGGTAGTAAGTAGGTAAATAGTAAACGTGGGTGTTAAATTGGGACTTAGGATAAAATGGTCCTCAAAAATGTTTAAGTATTTAACGCCTCGTTTAACTTAACTGCTGCGCGTGTTACACCAATTTTAAAGTCAAAAATTAAAATAAGCCATATAAAGGACAATGTTTTTTCAATCACCCAGACTAAATAGTTGACGCGAGTACTACCTACACATATTAAATTACAAGAATCGGATGCTATTTCAAAGGGGACATTCAGGAATGTAATATATATGTACCTAGAGGTACATACTCAAGCCGAGGTTCGTTAGGCCCAAATCTAAGTCTTCTGATCTAAGTTTTATAGAAAGTGGCTTGCAGCTTCAAAGGAAGTTATGACTATTATACAACACTAGCTTATACCCACGGCTTCGCCCGCGTGGTACCCGGATAATATAAGTAGCCTATGTGTTATTCTGATGTATAAGCTATATAACTGTAAAGTTTCATCAAAATCCGTTCAGTAGTTTTTGCGTGTTTAGAATCGAGAATGGCATCAATTCAGCCAGAAGTAAAGCTTTTCTCGCCTAACGAACTGGAAGTTGTCGCAGACTGTGCTCATGAGAAAGAACTTCAAGCACCTCTTATGTCTCAGGGTCGCTCCAGTAATACCTCTGCTGTTGCAAACGTCAATAGGTAACAGCTTACCAACGGATGGGCCGTAGGCTTGTTTGCCACGTTAGTTGTATAAAAAAAACCCTCTAAACAGTCAACGAAACATCAGCACGAGAATTAAATAGCTTATACCAGAATTCAACAATCACTCGGCACACATTCCTATAAAGTTCGAGTAAGCTGTTCAATATTTTGAGTACAGAGCATGACCTTGATATTTTCAGCTGTAGTGTTTCTACTTTTAGAAATAAGCTAAATAACACTTTCTTTGGTATTTTTTTGCAAAATTGAGTTAATTATATCTATTGAATAGTTGGTGTAAACTAATACTAATTTCTTACCTATCTGCTAAGGATAGTTACCTAGATGATAAGTAAGCAAGATATGTTGTAGTTAGGTACCTAATATGTTACTATCAGTGGAGACCTCTAAATGGCCTCATAGCTGCTAGTTTAAGTCACTAATTTTGTATTAAAGTCCCAATGGTTTTCCTAAAATAAATAAATAAAAAATAAAATAAATAAACCAATGGCCTTATTTATAAATATTTGAAATAAAGTTTTTAAACATAACAACCTATGCTTTCCCCTCTAGACCACCTTAGCGCCCCCATTATCTTCAAGAGCTTTCTACCGCCACTTTGAAGGGCCTCCAGCGCCCACAAGGGAGCGTTATCGCCCACTTTGAGAAACAATGTTCTAAACAGTGTTTTATATGTATTTTTTTATTTGAAATTATATATCAGAAAGAGACAAAACTGTGTTTAGTTGATAAACTGATCAATAATCTTTATAAGTAAGAGCGTCAGTCGCAGTTACACAATGCGTAGAATATTGTATAAATAGTCGTATGTATGTAACGATAGTTCGTTACATAAATGACATCCAAATCGGTAGACCGACAATTATTATTTGTAATATTATTATAATACGAAACCGTGGGCAGAAGCTAGCTGCCCACGGTTTCGCCCGCGTAGTATCCGGAAAAGGATAATGTAGCCTATGTGTTATTTTGATGTATAAGCTTTATTACTGTAAAGTTTAATCAAAATCCGTTCAGTAGCTTTTGCGTGAAAGAGTAACAAACATCCATCCTTACAAACTCACGTTTATTATAGTAGTAGGAAAAGTGGGAAACTTCTACCCACGGTTTCACTCGCGTTCTACCCGATAGCCGGATAAAAAGTAGGTAGGTGTCCTATGTGTTTTTCTAAATCACGAAATATACTTATTTTAAATGTATTCAGCATTTATTAAATCGATTCAGCGGTTACGGAGATTATTAGCAACAAATATATAATAAGTATATTAAGTAGAATGGGATATCCTACCTTACAAAACCTATTAGGTATTATTTTTACCAACCTTTTTTTTCTGAATGTATACCTAGTTTGACGACTTCTGTGGCTCAGTGGGCGAAGGTCCGCCTGAGACGCAGAAGGTTGCGGGTTCGATTCCTGCCACGGAACAAATGTTTGTAAGATCTGCAAATATATGTCTCGGGTCCTGGTGTTTTTCAATGTATAATATGTATGTATTTACAAAAAAATATATAAGTAGTATATCAGTCATGTAGTTCCCATAATACAAGCTCTGCTTAGTTTGGGGCTAGATGATGCTGTGTAAAAAAAAGTCCAGCGTTCATTATTATTATTATTAATATTATAGTTCTTCTCATCGATTTCGATGACGCGACCCTACCTAGCCTACGTTACTTTGTTACTATATTACTTTCTAAATGTAATGTAGGATTAAATATATGAGTTTCAAATTATCTTCGTAGAGGAGCAAAACAGGCATGAGTCATAATCCTACAATTGTGTAAAATCAATATCGAAGTATCCCCCGTCGTCTGTGCACTTGTGTTGCTCTCATTGCTTTGTACTGATGGCAAATAAAATGTCTATATGACACTTTTTTCAACTCGACTTATGTTGATGCTTCCAAAAATATATTAGTACATTCAGTGTATTTACAATAAGTATTCGGTTGGTACGGATTTTATAACGAAATCACTGATGTAATCTATTTGTATCAGGTTTCGGTAACGTATTAGTTTGCTAATGTAACATTTTTTTATGCAACAATGTGGCAAACAAACGTACACCTGTTGATAAGCGGTTACGGTAACTTGTGGACGCTGGCAACACCAGAGGCATCGCGCGTTGCCGACCCTGTGACAAGCCGAGTCTCACGTGCCTGTAATTTCACCTGCAACCATACCCTTCAAACCACACACAGCAATCAAAAGGCAATCAAAATATTTTTATTGTTAGTTTTTTCTCCGATCTCTTATTTCTTACCTACCAAATAAGCACAATGCTAAAATCAATTGGTTTATAAGTCCTCCGTCTAATATAGTATTCTATAAGCAGCATTACGTCAGAGTTATAACATCGCAGCTGTTTATTTAAAGATAATAATAATAAAAATCATTTTCTGAAATCAAGAAATACAAACCTAGGGTACTATAAAATAAAACGTGGTATTTTACAATATAAGCCTAGTATTTTACAAGTCTATTAAATATATGTTGGTTTACAAAATCATGAAACTAAGTAAAAAAAAAACGAAGCCACAAAAAGTGCTATAGTTGGTTTACAAAAATAAAACGTGGTCGATTACAATGTAAGTCTAGTATTTAAGTTGCTTATTACATATACGTCTTTATAATCAGTATCGAAAGTTTATAACAATTTATTATCGCTACGGGTAAAACACGTCACCCCACATGTTACCCCCTGACTCCCCCATTTCTCAGTTGTCAGTGAACGCTAAGGGTTGTTTATGACGTCTCTACTTACTAACACGACACATAACTGAGTACTCATAATATTTTGGATACAATGTTTGTTAGGATAACATAAAGCTTTCATAACAGGTATAAGTATTTTGACATACGTATGTGAAACAGAAATAGGAAGGAATCCAGAAAAATAAAGAAAACAATATAGTTTTTTTTAATTAAATATTTACTTGACAAATGCTGTTCAGTTCAAAACGACAGCTTTGAATGTTTAGGCGTAAAAACCTACTAACTAATGACAATAAAGTTCATTATTATGTTCAGTATGTTTTACAGGTCTTGTCTAATCCCTAAAACAATTTTGACGAAGGTCCTGTCTAAAAAAACGCCAGCTCAAGATTAATGAAACTTTTCTGCTGACCCTCCTGACTTGCATTTCCACTGGAGGTTGAGAGGAAATGCTTTTATTCCAACGGTACAACGCTTTTAATGAAACTTTGAGATAGGTTTCTTGTTTGACGAGCTTTTTATGGGAAAATTGAATGCTAGCATGCGCATAATTTTATGGATGAAAATTGGAGATTTAAAGCCATTTGCTTGTTTTGAAGTTTTAGTTCTTTGATTATGTAAAACACCGTCACTTTCACATTCTATACTTTTTCAAAATGAGTCTGTAAAAATTTACAGGTAACTGAAGGTACGTATTTTGATTTACAAAAAAGCAAATAAGCTCCTGTATCCCACATCATCTACTTAGTAGGTACGTAAATCCATGAGGAAGCCAAGAAGGAGTATGGTTATAAGTTTTACAGGTCTTTATCGCGTTTACCTTTTTTTATTATTTTCCTGAGTTTTAGACTGTATTGCAACAGCCGTGGTCACGGGATGACTCATTAAGACCCGTAAAACTTATAATCATGTATCTAATCGCGAAAATTTGAAAAATTAGAAGAAGGGGTATTCCGAGGCAAGTTCAAACATTACATTTGGTACATGTAACAGTTTTGCTTAATGCAATAAACATGTGCTAAGTTTGATTTGTTTAGTGTGCAGTGTATAAGTCAATATTTTTTTAAAAAAAAATCATATTTATGTTTTATTAACGAAACTTTTATTGCGAGCTACTAAATACCTATGTAAAAAAAAGGTTAATTGGTTTTGATATGTTTTATAATATCCTTATTAGTACAAGTTTTGATAATTTAGTGGTTTATTAGTAGCGTAGTAATTTATCTGGTATAGAGCAGATTAATTTGTTTAATCAGTGGATAATGAACACTTCATGTGTTAATTTTAATTTGAGGTGCAGATAAATACTCCCTTTCTCCTTTATAATTAAGGCCCTGGATACTTAAGTAAGTATACTTTACCTTATCTTCTGCTTCTTCAGCCCTCCCCTCCGCCTCAAGGACTCGCTGCTCGAGTTCCGAGAGCTGAAACAAAAAGAAGGACCAAATTAAAATTACATCCAAAACAAAACTTCAACAATCCGCAATGATACCACTAGCGCCATCTCGACGCCATGTGGCAGTAACGTTTCAAGAAAATACACGAGAAAAGTTCAAACCACGAAATGTTTCACGGAAGCTCGCTAGTTAACTACGTAGTTCCGCAACCACCCGCTAGATGGCGCTAGCTTCGCATTAAAGTTTATTGAACCACGTGGTCCAACAGCCTGCGTTATATAGCTAGTAGCTGCTATTTATCACGAACATGTAGAATACGTATTATTGTTACGTAAGAGGTTATTCGTGCGGTTTCCAAGGCGCGCAGGGAGTATCGGTTCTAAAGGGTGTATGCATGTATGTATGTTGTAGCTGTGATATGTGTGCGTAAATACGAGTTGGATCGTGCTTGAAAGGTTTATTTTAGTGTTGAAGGGAAAATTCATACAGCGGTATCGAATGATAAATTATACGCTAGTGGGAAGTGTTACACGAACTTTTTGTAACCGCAATTTTTCATAACACATTTCTGCGTCCTGCGTTGTGTAAAAGTATTTTCTTGTATCATTAAATCACTGTATTTTTTACGTTTATTTCTTTTTAGGACCATGAAATCTAGTATTTTTTAAGGATACTGAATACTAAATTTTAGGCCTATCTAAACAAAGGAAAACAGTATAATTTGATACCTAATATAAATTTGATACCAATGCAAATACTCGTTGCAGGCGATTTGGAGCGATAGGCGTGCATCGGCAATAGAGGTGGGTACGTGAATACAAAAGAACATCAGAAAAAAAATTGTTAAACTCTATCTAATGATTAGGACTATTGAACAAAGACAAAAAAAATAACGATCAACAAAACGTCAGGACGATAGTAAAGTACGTGGTATAGTCGTAATAATATCCTAAAATGATATTTTACCACAGTAATTTAATGCTATTAACACAATAATCCAAAGTCATTCTGAAATCCTTTCCAATACATGCCAATATATTCGAACGCGAGCAATCGCTTCGAAAGTGCACCAAATAAAGTTATGAATTGAAAAGAAAAAGAAAACAAAAGGAATATTTTCTCAAATAAACAGAATCGAAGCTAACGAATAGCCAAATAAAAGGATACAGCGTGAGTTATACAAGGTTCCTTTGTTTGTTACTGGTTTTTTCTTTGTCACAGTTACACTGAGATATGTCGGCCCTGATTGTGGAAGAGCCAGTGTGGTGAAAGAATTCGTCGCACAAGCTTCTTTTTAGGAGCATTGCCATGACATAATTTTTATTTACTGTCAATTTTGAACACAATTTTTGAGCAATTTCTAAAAAAACGAATTCTTTTAATAACACCGGAAGAAGAACAATGTAGGAATTAAATTACTTAATTGTACACTACGAGATAACAAAATAAACCAGAAACTTAATTCAATGTAAACAATAACTATAGATTAAGAGAAAATACTTCGTTAATTTTCTGCAAAATTTTATATAATTTTTAACTGCAATCCATCAAATTTGATGAACAAAGACAATAACTACATCACTCTAGCAATTTGTTCAAAGCTCAATGAAACACCCTGTACAAATGTAGGTACGTATAAAGTGCATACGAATTTCAAAGCATTTCGAAATGCAATGAATCAAATTCAAAGCCTTTTCGAACCGGCAATTTTGTTTCCTTTTCTTACATTGTTATGGAATTTTCATAAAAGGAAGGAATAAATGTCTGCAATCTTTTGGGAGTTGGAAAATAAAATGCATTTTTTATTGGACTGTACTGACGTTTGAAGCTTTCAAAAGAAATTATTGGAAAGTAGTGTCGTATTGTTTAAAAAAGAAAAGCTTCTGCCTACGGATGAAATTCTAGGTCACGAATTAACCCAAGTAAATATTTACAATATACGAAAAACCCGTGTTTTTCCATTATCTATTTTGGCACCCTCTAGTGACTTGTGTCGATATAACCTAAGAGTCCTCCTCGATTGCATACATTTGCAAATTACAATCTGAAAAAGATAAATGCTTCAGTTTCTTCAGTTTGAAGAAGATAAATGCTAACAGACAAACAAACAACCTCTTATAGCAAACGTATATACAGGCTCCTTACATCGTGGTTTAGATTCGGTTCAACCGTTACATAGATACCAAACAAACATACTTCGGCATTAATAATGTAATGTAATAAGTAGGAATTTCACTAGAGGGTTTTCGTAGAGGCTCTACGGGGCGTAGAGGAGTTCCAGCCTACATAGACTTTAAGCTGACGTTTCTATAAGAGCCTTTTGATTACAATGAATAAAAACCTACTGACTTTGACATTGACTACGCTTGAAGGGCTGCCTGCCTAGTCGTAGGGTAGTCTAATGTAGAAACGTTAAAAAACGTTCTGTAAGGACCACACTTAGAAGGTTGGCATATGATTGCTTCTGTGCTTTAGAGGGCACGTAAATCGGTCACACTTTGACTCAGCACGTGTGGCACCACTTTTGTAGCTACACACTTTCTCGAAACGAGGCTTCACTCTTTTCGTTTGGACGAGCTAGCACACCTGCACACCAACACAGTTGCACAATCGTGCTAGGCGCGAGGCGCGAGGAGCGAGCCGAACCGCGAAGAAAGATCGTGTTGGCTCGCACAATGCGCCTCGCACATAGCACTCCACTCCATTACCACACCACACAACACGCACAGTGCACACTGTGTTCCCCAGAATGCCTCACTCAACTACGTTCAGAAACTGCCTCGCCTCAATTTTGGTGCCACAGTGTGCTGGCTCATTTGTAAAACTGAGCCCCTCGCACGATCCTCGTTTTCAAACAGTGTGCTACCCATGCCTATTGTCGAAGGCTTTCAGATAATCTATAAACTCCTACAAGAGGATTACCTACTTGCTCGCACTTACCTACTTAGACAAACGTAGATACATACTCAGAGTAGATGACCCGAGCTTGTTAGTACGGCTCTACATGATTTGTAGATACCATTAAAATTATCAACCACTCATAAAGCTTCTCACCTTTAGGTACTTCCACGTGACTTCACATAGCCACATTTCAACGTTAAATCGACATAATAGGCAACCGCGCCTATTACGACCACTTAACAAGACCCCTCGATTTCGCTGATGATAAAACATGTAGTTCTTGGGCTAAGGTCACGATATGATGGGAACGATTTATTTATAGCTCAATAATATGACATTTGGGTCAGGACATAGGCAATAAAGATAGCATCTGTCGCACTCTAACAAATGACAGTGATCGGCGAGACTTCCTTGTAAAATGGTGCGATTATTGAAGAGTAGCAGGAGAGGCAAAATAATGTAGTAAGAAATTGGAGCTGGTCTCATATCCCGCAAATTTAGTTAACACCTAATAAGAATTACAGCCATCGTGTTCGTCAAAATCCAAAAGACATGTGCGCTCAAAAAGAAATCGCGATTCCAGTGTCATTTGTTTCTACGGTAGTACGATTACTAACAATTGGAAAAATCTGGAAACCTATGGTGGCTATTGACACGTATCTCTTTAAAGAGTTCAGTTTGTAACAATACACAGGGAGTATAAATAGAAGGGGCTAGATTGGTAAGATTGCGGGATTGACAGAAAAAAGGAAAGTCAAGCTTAAAAAAGCTTTGTGCCATAAAGCCACAACCTCTGTGACGCAGTGGTCGAAGGCCCGCCTGAGACGCAAAAGGTTGCTGGTTCGATTCCCACCGCGTGACAAATGCTTGAATGATCTACAAATATTTGTCTCGGGTCTGGGTGTTTTATATGTATAATATGTATGTATTTACAAAAAAAAGTACTTAAGTAGTTTATCAGTCATGTAGTTCCCATAACACAAGCTCTGCTTACTTCGAGGCTAGATGATGCTGTGTGAAAAATGTCCAGCATTATTTATTTATTCATGTTTGTTGATTGAATTATCAATCAACTTTGCGAGCAATCGTCGACGTTCTTTGAATGATTGAATGAAACACTTTATTGTACACCTTAGACAAATAGCATAATAACAAAATCTTATTCTAGAGAAAGTACAATGGGCGGTCTTATCGCTTAGAAGCGATTTCTTCCAGACAACCTTTAGATGGAGAGCCTTTTGATAATAATATGTATTGCCATCACCTTTGTGATTGCAATACATATTATTTCTATTGACTTTACATGTAGCAAGAACATGTATCTTGATTTCTGCGTAGAGATATATGATAAGACATTTAAGGGGACATACCCCGTAGAGACTGAGCTGTTCTCATCCGCTATGAGCTGACAACTCTTGAAGAGTAATGTCAGTTGTATTGCTCAGATGGGGTCGGCTGTGTCGGCAGTTGGGATTGTCAAATGTTTTATTGCGTATTAGTTCGCGTATTTTGTGTATCTAGGTTATTCTATTCGTTGTGTACGAGTGGCATTTATTATTTGCGAGGAAATATAGAACACATCGTGAAAATAAATGGATAAATAGGTCAGAAATAAGTGCTGACACAAAGTCAATAATTTTATATGATCTTTGTTTGAAAGTCTGGCTGCGATTATGATAAAAATTATATAGCTATTGAAACGAACTTTCTAAAGGTAAAAATTTTAACCTTACCATGTCTGTATATTTTTGAAGTAGCGTGTACGTTAGGACAAATAAAGTTTTGATGTTCCGAGATCACAAAGAAACAGAAATAAAATTTGTGCACTAGCTGTTACGATGGTAAAATAATACCTAGATGACAAACTAAATTAGGACTGGAAGCACCACTCTGTTTTCTGCATTTCTTAATATTTCACATACCTATTTATAAATAATGTCACTCCTCTTTTTGTTGTGTATAGGACTAGTAATTATTTGCATATCATGATTTGGAATGTGCAAATTTTATTTTATTATACACCATATTTTATTTTTTATTTCTGTTATAATGGAATATCATTTATTTGTTTATTTACTAACGTTTTGTTTTCTATTCTAAGAAAAGTTAGTAAAGTGGAAAAATTATGGATAATTTTTGATTTTTTGAAGATGAACAGTTTTGTTCTACTTAAGTGCACCAGTCAGAGGATACCTAAAAATAAGTAGAAAGATTAATTATCTCATTAATTACCTCCTGACAAGCAATTTCTCGTCATTACGAATAACCAAAAGCAATTTACTTCTATTCATAAGTAAGTGTATTTCAAAGCAAAAGTCAATTCCCTTAATAACTTTTACACATCGCTAGTCAAAGCGTCAAGTATAAAATAGCCTCCATTAATATGCCACATGTTATAGCAATTTCTTGGTCGACAGAACCTAAAAGCGAAGCCTTCCAAACTCAAAGTCTGCCCAGTGATGCATCAAATCAAAACTACGAATACTGAGAATCTGAAGAACAAATATTGGAAGATAAATCTGCGAATATGTATCGAGATATCTGTCTGATTTAACACGCCTTCAAAAGTTGTACTACGAAGTGTTTGGTAAAGTTTGTTTAAAGATTCATCAGACATATGCGCGATGTAAGAAAATCATAAACATGTTGTTATACCTCGAGACCTGTGGCGTTAAATCGCGAGGAGTGAAAGGAGAATATGCCTGAAAAATTAAATTATACCTCGACGCTATCCTGAATAATTATTTTTCTTTGTTTTAGGCATCTGAGATTCTTAGTTATTTTTTACTTAAAAATGGTTTATACCTGAACCATTAGCAACTAGCTGAAACTCAAGGCTCTTCAACCATCACTAATGTCAATGAACTCATTTCGGGAGTTCGTCATGCACTCGTAATGTGCCTATAGGCTTGAACCTCGTTACTTCCGTATCAAAGGGCCTCAAACGGACTCACTCAGTGGAAAGTTCACAGTCTTCGGTATGTTTCCGAGCAGAAAATTGAAATGGATTTAGATGCTTTGTGGTTTCCAAGAGCGAAGGATTGACGGAGTTTTGTTTGCTATTACTTCTTAGCTCCATGTCCACGGTTTCTCTTGTGTGGTATTCGGATAAAAAGAATACTGTCAAGTTTTCCAAGTCACGAACTATAGATAGGTATATATTCCTTTCAGAACCTACAGCCAACGAATACCTACGGCGTTATTGAATAACAAACAATCATAAAAATCCACACTTTTGCGTGAATTTTTAAGGATACCAAGTAGGGGGTAATCAAAGGCACGCCCGAACATTACATTTTCGCAAGTAGTAAGCATTGCACGTGACAGGTAGCAAGCCCATCGCCGCTTTTTGGAACACTTACTGATGGCACATGCATTTATAATATTAGTAATTAGTGGCCAAATCATATATCATACGTGTAATACGTAATAGCATTATTTGCATGATATTTTATACCGGATTAGTGGATTTACCTTAAACATTAATTAAATTGGAATGTAAAGCATAGTCTAGGCGGTACAGTTTCAGAAGATTTTGTGCAATAGATTTTCTATCTAAACCGACACTAGAAAGTAATGGTCAGTTTGTATTAGTCCGTACGTCGATCCACCATCATAAAAGTTATTCACGAGTTAGTGTTAAATTAATTAGCTGGGACTGTAATTTGGTTCTATTCGTATAATCCCATGGGTAGTGGACAACCGCATGGTGATAAGGTGATTATCGCCTACCTCAATGTAATTATGGTACAGGTGGTAGGGTCAATCTAAAATGTATTATACGAGTACATATACATGTGAACGATAAGAAACTATACGAGAACAAATACACAGTATACGCTTCTCAAATAGTATTATATGCGAAGTTTACAAAAAGCTATTTAATAAAACTCGCGAAAAAAAAGAATTTTTCCCCGGAGCAAATAAAACATTCAGCTTACAAGTCTGACAAAATTAAACTGCAACTGCGTACCTCGGCAGTCGAAACGTTAAGCCTTATTTCACAGCAATAAACGTTTGCAACAACAGCCGTGAGACGTCCACTCCGCGCGGTGGTCGAACGATAAATGACCCCAGTGGAGCAAGAAGACGGTCTCGCTCAAATATTTACAAACTACCTTCAGTAATGGCCATTCAAATGCAGCGGTTTACAGCTAGCCGCCTTTTTAGATTTAGCGTTTATAGCTTCTTGAGCTGATTGTAAGTAAGATCCTTTTGAGCACGCTTGCGATCAAATATATACGAACGTTGCTACTGTTCAGAATTCTTTTAATTCTCTATTAAAACAAAATTTTATGAAGTATAGTAGTACGATGAAGTCTATTTTTATTCGTAGAACCTCTTATTTTACCATCGGGGCTAAAGGCTCGACTTTTGTTCCCCAAAGAAAAAGCTATAATTTCAAATATTCCACCTAGACCGCCTAGATTGCCTTTTAGTTACAAAAGGGACCGAAAACTTTTTCTCACGAAATCTCGAGAACCGTTTTGAAAAGCTTTTATTTTTATTTAACGAGTCCTCCAAGACTAAGTTTTACCAGCATTTAAAGTTAGGAAACTTCTTTGTGATTAAGTTACTGAAAGAAATGGATCTATTTACAAAGTTGGGTGTTCAAATTGCCGAATTTTTCTTTTCGTTTTACTTGTTTAGGTATTTTATGAGGTTTCTGGTACAATAATTACCGTTGACTGTGAAATGGTATAGCAGTAGTAGCTCCTTTTAAAAGAACTATTCCGGGGAAGTATTACCACCATACCTTTTTCTGCCGCCAAGCAGTAATGCTCACATTGCTGTGTTCCGGTTTGAAGGTGCCGGTGAAATTACAGGCACATGACAATTCCCACCATTATGTCTCCGGGTCAGCAACGCATAAGTGAAACCTCTGGTATTGCAATTGTCCATAATACGATAACCGTTTACCAGCTGAGCTGTAAGCTTGTTTGCCATACTTTATTTGAAAAAGAATGCATGAAAATACTTTATTGTTCACCTTAAACAGTTAAACAATAAAAGTCGAGTAAATGCAGTGGAGATGAGAGCTGTGAGAAGTATGTGTGGTGTAACTTTGAGTGATAGAGTGAGGAACAGCGTGTTAAGAGAGCAGTGTGGAGTGAATGAAGATGTAGTAACGAGAGTTGAGAAAGGTATGTTGAGATGGTTTGGGCATGTAGAAAGGATGGACGAAAGAAGATTAACAAAACAAGTATACAAGGCGAGCGTGAATGGGTTAGTTGGAAGAGGAAGGCCTCGGCGAACATACTCTGACCAAATTGGAGACATTCTAGAGAAAGGTCCGGTCAGAAGTACACTAAACTGCCGAGCTTGTATGAAGAATTTGAGGATGAATGAAGCGAAAGAGGTATGCCAGGATCGTAGCAAGTGGAAATTCTTGGTCTCTGTCTACCCTTCCAGGAAACAGGCGTGACTATATGTATGCATGTATGTTAAACAAATAACATGATAAACTAAATCTTATTCTTAAGAAAGTACAATGGTCTTATCGCTTAGATGCAATCTCTTTCAAGAAAAAAGTTAGTTTAGTTGTATAAAAAAATGGTTTCTGATAAGTTAAACATGAAGTGAACCAGACTCTCCTAGACTTACTTAGTATGACTACTACTTGTAATTCAATATCCTACAAAGCAAGACAAGTCGCACGGTCTTTGGCTTTTCAACAAGGAACTTTCCATACGGTCTTCAGAACTTTGAACAAAGCAATGAACGCTTACAGAGCACGTGCTCCTATCTAGACCGCGCCAGCTATTACCATACACCACAGGTGTATAATGCATGTACCTAAGTAGGTAAAACTAAAGTGATTTTATAAAGTTAGTGCGCAACCGGGTCATGACAGCCAATGTCGCTATAGCTCTAAGAGCAGGGTCGCACGCAGGGGCAACAAAAGAGGAAGAAACGGGGAACAATGTCATTTTGCCACAGTTAAGGTAATACAGATAGATACATAAGCTCTTTATTACATAAACTACGTATAATGTCAGTGTTTTAACATACCTAGTTTACAGATGTGTCATTTAAAAAGTTTTTCGCCTCAACGAAAATACGTCCGACCCTGTCGAAGTACTCTAAAGTAATCCTAGCTCAGATTCAAAGCCTGATAAAGTTTCTAGCCACGAACTTACCAAAATAGTTTTTTTTAGTTTGCGCATAAGTTATAGGCCAAGTTTTACGTAGAGACAAGCAAGTAGCCTAAGCTTTGTTTAAGTAAAATCAAGTACAGTTGCTAAGCTCAACATCTTGTGGTACTTACGCATAAAATATGTTGTTAAAAAACACGCTCACAGATCCGTGAGAGTAGCGAGTAGTGGGTAGTCAGAGGCGTTTGCTTAGTAACTAGCTTCCTACGTGTCAGATTGCAAGACCAGTGCCGTTTTAAAGGAACACTAAGCGATGGTAAATGCTTATGAAGTTTGGGGTCTATAGTAGGCTTCTTTCCTCATGATGCCATCCTTCCTGGGCCTAACCATGAAATCTTATAGCGAGTCTGTTCAGGTAAAGATGTCATTTTCCGATTTGAGATTGAGAACGCTTTGGCGTTGTTAAAGCTTTGTCATTCGCAAAGCTGGATTTGACATCGTTGCCTAAATTGAATTGCAATAAGGCTTAATGATTAGGCCCCTGGCATCGGAATTCAGAAGAATATTTGAGTTTGTTAGATGTTAAAATGAGTTACAGCAAACATTTGGCTTTTGTCACGCTGTTTCATGTTACAAATATTGCGGTATTTTGGCCAAATTTTGTTTGTTTTCCTGTTATTAGGTTGGCAAAACTCTGGTAGTGATCTGGATTAGTTAAGCTATCTCTATCCTACTAATATTGTAAACGCGAAAGTTTGTGAGGATGGATGTTTGTTACTCTTTCACGCAAAAACTACTGAACGGTTTTTAATGAAACTTTACAGTAATATAGCTAATACATCAGAATCACACATAGGCTACTTTTTATCCGGATACCACGCGGGCGAAGCCGTGGGCAGAAGCTAGTAGATCTATAATTATCTTATGCGACATTCAAACGGCTGAACTGTTTAATTTTTATTTTTTTGTATACAGGTTATGGCAAGAATGAAAATTCAGAAAAAACAAAATTTTACAATAAATCGTTGGATTTAATCAGAAAAATGAATCGGCAATACGAGGAACGAACAAAGCTTAGATTCCTTCAGCGAATTCCGCTGCGAAGTGGTGCCTTTGTTTCATCTAATTACACGTGTCGCGTCGAGCGAGCGCCTCATTTCCCCCGTGATGCCGCACAAAATACAGAAACTGTTTAGTTTTATACTATTTTTGCACGGTATAATATTGCAAACGTGGAGAGCATTCTATATTGTAGAAAGTTACGAAAATGCTTGTCCTGACGTTGAAACTCTGTTTAACTAACTATTATTATAATGATATTCCAATGTTATTATCATGATAACATAATTACTAACTCGATCAGTTGACCTATCTACAGATCGTTTGAAATGATCTTTAGATAGCTAGCTAAATAAATAATAATAAATAATTCTGAACATTTTCACACAGCATCATCTAGCCCCAAAACTAAGCAGAGCTTGTATTATGGGAACTACATGACTGATATGCTACTAATATACATTTCATAGCTGTTTCATCTCTTCTTGTACATAGTTGTATGTATCATATTTTAAGTAAGTTCGGGCTGTGACTGTGGCCATCTCTGGTGTCGGAGGTAGGCCACCCAAAGACCTCTGACATGGCAGACTTAAAGCCGGGACCGGCTTCTTTACGTTCCTCCGTAAGCACACAAATTCTCAGTTTCCACTAGTCGCTCTTGAAAATAGTGATCTGGGGCCTAACCATGAAGTCTTATAAAAAATCAGTTCAGGCAAAGATGTTACTTTCCGCTTTGCGATTGAGGACGCTATGGAGTTGTTAAAGCTTTGTCATTTGCAAAGCGGGATTTGACATCGTTACCTAAATTGAATCGCAATAAGGCTTGATCTGTGAGCAACTGGGCAAGGTATGCCACGAGCGTCCACTTGCGATATTACCACTTTTTATCTAACGGCCGTGCGTATGGCCGTGTATATGGCGGGAAAATTTAAAATATGAATGAAGCTGATAGAATGAGCTTGTAAGTATGGCTTTCAGTATTGTATAATATTTAAAATCAACAAAAAACTTTTATTTGGTATTGTAAACAGTTAATAGTGTTTTTCAGAATAAAATTATTTGTATTTGTGTTGTATTTGGTGTTGCGAGCATTCATTCACATAATGCATTGAGGAGATGATATAATGCAATAGATCAGTCAGTCAGAACAAAAGATTTTATAGGTGTAGATAGGTTAGTGGGTAATTAGAAGCGCTATATAATATTGTGAGAGAATAAATAGGAATATTAATAGAATATAATTTATAATCATTTTACGACCTCTGTGGCGGAGTGGGACAAATGTTTGTATGATCTACAAATACTTGTCTCGGGACTGGGTGTTTTATATGTATAATATGTATGTATTTACAAAAAAATGAATATATTTATTATTATTAAATTTAATTCAATTCCTTAAGTTTCAGATAATATTTTTACGAGACCCCACCACCGGACCAAGTCGGTAGATACGTCTACCATTCGTAGCAATAACAAAGAGGTAGGTGTATAGTTCCTATATTTTTATATTTTCCTCCTTTTTTTTAATTAGTATATCCTGTTCACATTATTATAGCCAACAAAAACTTTTGAAAATTTAGATTTACAAACCATGTTCAAAAGTTGAATGTAATTTTCCGGACAGAAGACGAAAACGAATAATATTTTGCTTCCGTAAGCGGCGAGCGAACTCGATTTAAAAACTCAACGAATGAGATTTATTTGTTCAGAAGAGTTTCAGAATAAAAATGTTAAGGGTGCTTTATGCTGTTCCAAGAATGAGACATTATTTTGTTTGTTGAGAATATTTCCAAGTGCTATTTCACATTTTGGGCATCGTCGTCAGCCGTCTCCCTAGTTCTTTCTTGGTGGTGACCAATTAATCCAACCAATTACCAATGTAATTAGAAGGCCGGTCATTGACCGTAGGGTGCTACGTGAGGTCAATGACCGGCCCCCTAATTACAATAGCAAAATGGTTAATGAGACAATGGCACTAATTTTGCCAGGCCCAAAACTTCTGAAACTTGAAAATGTCAAAGTGTCAAGTTTTCAAGTTTCAAGTTTTAGTTTGCTATGCTTGTCAAAATGAGTCGTTCCCTATTTTATTAGTATAATTAGGGGAAAGGTTGAGCTGAAGGAAACATCACATTTGACTAAACAATTCTGTGCTCGTTTGCCAATGTTCTTTTGTCATATCAGCTTAGTTAAGTACTATCAACTTTAACAATGTTGTACAATGGACGGTAAATAGCGATCTCTACCAGACAACCTTTGGATAGAACGGACTGTACGAAAGTGTACCAGCTATTCTCTTGATAGCATAACTTCTAAATTATGTTTGCAACTTTTGTTGAACAATTCTTATCTGCTAATCCTGAAATTACTTCCGATCAATCATGAGTGACAGTCCACGCTATGATAAATGACCCATCATACTAGTTAGTACAGTCGGCAAAAGTTATCAAATAGAGCAAGAGCATGACACAAAATTACCTATAAAAAAAAAGTTTTTCAGAAATAAATTCGAGATATGGCCATTTTAGAGATTTGTTGAAATATTCGTAGTTTGCTTTTTGCGTATGAAACAGCCTTTGATTATTTTTCCAGCCTGGTATTTATGTTCAGACCCAATTTATTCATACGAGTGTCGTTTTTCAAAAGAATCCCAATATTCCCGTCGCTGTAAATTGTGTTTTTCAAATGAGTCAACAATCCACTTTTATTAATTGACTTTCATCGTCGACTGTACAACTAAGTCGTTTTAATTGCTTCATCCCACGAGGAGAAGTTTGCATGAAAATTGGAGTTTGTATGGGCTGCCTCTGACATCCTGATGGATTACACCATCTCACTGATTGGCGGTCGCCATTCTATTTCCATCCACAAACGCAGGTAACCGATGGTAAAAAAAGATTTTTCATATTCAGCAATTCTCGTACGTGGATTTGGAAAGGATTAGAGCGGGCAGCTGTCAAAAATGTTTGAAACAGGGTTGGGATTGAATTGTCTAGAAAGCGTCCGACTATATGTCTCTTTCAAGACTGTGGATTGTTAAGGTTGAGTAGATCAATAGGTTTTACGCTGGCAGATAATAAAAACTTTGTGTTAGTCCTTTTAGTTCTTTCGTATTTTTCGTGTCGCGAACCGATTTTATAGTGCGGTTAGTGTAGTGTGTTATTATGTACATGGATTATTTTGAATATTTAGATGAAATGAGGTTAGCTCCATATACCTTAGTCAACCCGTGACCACGGTTTCAACACAGCCGAAACGTCGGGAAAATATAAAAAAGGTACAAGCAATGAACACCTATAAAACTTACTTTTAGTTTTTTTTATTAATTATTAAATACTATTTATAATTAAAGTATTTTATAATTTTAGGGATGGTTCTAAAAAAGTTTTATAACGACAAGTCACGAGGGAGTGTTATAGACAATGAGTTCTAAAATTTCGGAGAAATTAACAAAAAAAACAGGGCGACAGTAGTTCCCAGTAGTACTAGACGGTAAGTCATCCACAGATTAAAAAATTTTGCTCCTACGTCACCGACCGTCAGTTTGTCTGTTCAGGAGTCATCGAACTCTAAGACGGGTGATCGTAAATCCATTTATAATTCCACAAGTCTTCTTCCGCCATTTTGCTGATCTAAATACGAAAGCTCTCGAATTTTCGTCAAAAATCAGTTTGGCGGGTAGAAAAGGTGCAGTTATAAATGGATACGGACTTAAACTTGCTCGAGCACTGCAGGGCTTTACCACCATCTTTTCAATTCAGTTTTAGTTCTTAAAAGTCGTATCACATTGCATAAAAGCAGATAGATAGATAATCCACACAAGGATTAGTTGCAGTTCGTGCGTCGTATTTTATTTATCGCACGTAACACTTAGTGCACAGGAGAAATTAATGCTCAATAGCATTTTCTTCCAGATAACCCTTGTATATTGTGTGAAAGCAGCATCTTTGCGAGGCGCACTTCACTGTTTTTTGTTAGTTACTTTAAAGACAATAAGACGCATCAAATGGTAACATTTTTGCCTTAAAGACAAAGTTAAATTGAATATTGCTTTTTTTGAAGGCTTAAACTACGAGTAATATGTAATATTATGCAAACCTGTTTTACGAGACTGAGACCTGTGACAGGTTTAAATACAAACTTTATATTATTACAGATCAATAGTGCCACACTCCACGGATTATACAAGGCTTATGTGCCTGTAATTTCACCCTTCAAATAAAAACACAGTAATGCAAGGATACTGCATGGCGGCAAAAATAGATACGGTAGTATTACACCACTCTGCTCGGATGATATTGTCAAGGCGATGAGAACTTACTTAATTCAATTGGCGCAGAACCATTTTATAGAGGAGGCCTATTCCTGGTGGGTATGTTAGCTAATTAAATAAAGACATACCAGTTTCATATCAAAAACATAAGTACTTAACTAAATTGCGATCGAGCGAAGAGGTAGTGGTAACCCCTCTGAAAGCAGGAACAGGGTTCCGTAGAATAATTTATTAAAAGCACCAGTCGCTTTTGATGAACACCGTTCCGTAGGGCTGCTAACTTCTGCGGTATTCCAACAAGTGAATACTTAAGCATGGCAGGGTTGAATTGTTTTAAAAACAAAGTCGGGATGCGGTTATCATAACATCGGGCTCATAGAAAGAGATAATTTATTTATTGTACTTGTACATCATGAATACGAAACACAAAAAATATAAAACACGGATAAAAATGAATAAAATAATGAAATAAATCAGAGATATACCGAGATACAAGATTACCTACCAACGTGCAGGTTCCATTGTAAACTGTGTAGAATGTAATAATAATTATGTTTTCTATAAAATAAACTGATTTGTAGGTATTTGTTGAGGTGCTCATTTGTTTCAGCCTTATAGCTGAAAGCGATCTCTTATAGGCAACCTTTGATAGAAAGGACTAATGTGAACAAAATAAATAAAGAAAAAATACATATTCATCAGAAATGCACATAGCATCAACAAATAACACATAGGTATACAGGTATAGCAGGATGGGACGACATTTTGGGGGGCAATGTACAAGTGTATGCAGAACGCTGCTATGCACAAGTTCCTATGAAAAGCCCTGAGCTCAGCATGTGCTGTGAACGAGTTCTCAGCGCTGATTTTCAGCTCAAGCCTGACGCATCATCTCAAAGATTTGGCGTAAGATAGATGCACGAAAGAAAATACTTTATTTCACATCAAATAATACAGCAGACTAGATTAGCACTACAAACTTTGACAAAGTTATACAATGGGCGGTCTTATCGATATACTATTAAATAACTATCGATAAAATCAATAATAAAATCATAGCAATTACTCGAGTTCATCAACACAATAACAGGTAGTTAGGTCTAAATCAAAGCTTTCATCAGAACCTGACATCATTATCAATGGTTAGACTTGATCGTCTAGTTTATTTTGTTGTAAAACTCAAAGCATAGTCCAAATACAATCACACACACGGCTGTAAGCCCTACTATAGACATCATTAGATACATATTTAGTACGCAGATTCGTGAGGTGGTAGTCAGAGACAACTATCTACTATTTATGTACGTGCATCTAATTATGGCACAGTGTCACCCCTAGTCTCTGTGTCTGGAACCATCAATCATGCAAAGATGGCGCCCCTGACGCTGTTGTGGTTCCGTACACAGAATGCACGCTCGTATAATCATACCTGAGGTTCCATCACATAGTGGAGCTTAAACTTTTGGGTAATTATTAAATTTAATATTGTAACTATTCAATGTAATAAAATGTTATGGGTGAAAGATACTGACGATAATGAAATAAAAAAAACTTGAAAAAATATAAATACTTTTACGATAAAAAACAGTTGTGTAAGCAATGATTATGAAACTAAAAAATTAACAAAAAAATCCATTTACATGGTCCATAATCAGTACGCAGATCTGTGAGCATACCAAGAAAAGATGTATGTACACAGTATGGAATACAGTCTTGAACGTATATGTTTTATTTACATGATTGGTTACGGGCCATCGTACTTCCGATTAGCTTGTAATTAGCTTGTTTGAATTTGTAAGTAACATATCCTTCCTACTAAAATTATAAATGCGAAAGTTTGTGAGGCTGGATGTTTGTTACTCTCACGCAAAAACTACTGAAAGGATTTTGATGAAACTTTACAGTAATATAGCTTATACATCAGAATAACACATAGGTTACTTTTTATCTGAGTACCATGCGGGCAAAGCCGTGGGCAGAAGAGAGTAATATATACTTACAATAAAGTGTTACGTATTTATCTATCTACGGGACGAGAAAATGATTTGAACAAGAAACCACCTAACAGAGTATTGTTGGAAAAAATACGGTTTCCGTTCATTCGTCTGCAATACCAACACAATTGCTTCAAGAAATAGTGCCTACAGGGTGTTTAACTCCTTAACTTGGACACTTTAAAAGCATAATAGAAGGGCTCATTCCGAAGATATATGCGCGTGTAATGACCCTTGAAGTTGAGCGGATGGTAGTTTTCCTTCATGGTTCTTATCGGGTTGTGTGTGGTCCAAGTTCACAAATCTTCAGTAAGCATATTTTTAGATTATTGAAAAAAGAGATACTCTGTTCGTGGTTTTGGGCTCGTCCGTGTATCAGCAAAAAACCAGCCATCAGTGTTACGCACGCTAAAAAAAATAAAAAAAAAATAAAGTAGGCAATATGTGACCGATAACTATGTTTAGATTTAGTGGTTTATGGTAATAGATATTGTCATTTTTAATTCAAACGTTAGGGCAAATGTATTGACATTTTATAATTAATTGTAACTGTAATTAATTGTAATTTTGACGACCTACATGGCGCGGTGGGCAAAGGTCCGCCTGCGACACAGGAGGTTGCGGGTTCGATTCCCGCCCTGGGACAAATGTTTGTACGATCTGCAAATATTTGTTCTGGGTGTTCTGGGTATTTTCTATGTATAATAAAAAAATATTTATCTAAGTAATGTATTGTATTAAGTATATCAGTCATCTAGTACCCATAACACAAGCTCTGCTTAGCTTGGGGCTAGATGATGCTGTGTGGATTGTCCAGCATTATTTATTATTTTTATTATTTAACGGCATCTTACTTATATTCTTGTAAAAATACATAACCGAAGAAAGACCTTCTCTTTTTTTAAAGTCGATAAAAGCTTACCAACTCTTCAACGATATCTAAAGTAAACTTCAGTTTCTCACTTGCAATTGGCTGATCAAGATCCTTTATGAGCAAAAAAACATGGAATCTCAAAGATATCGGAGTTACTACAGAAAGTTACTGGAAAAGTGGATTACTTCCAAGATGAAGAGAAATTCATGATCGGGTTAGTAAAGAGTCCCATCACAAGAAGTTTTATATAAAATGTGATTTCATATCAAGATTTCAGATGTAGTTATCCCAAGTTTTTACTCGTATTATTTCACACGATATCGGGAAAACGTAATATGAATATACAAATGCTGAGTTGGCCTAGTGGGCGGTGGTGACCAAGCAACCTGCGTTTTACTTTAAATTTTTTAATTCTTGTCGTTTTTAAGTTGACGTTTCTTTAATAATCCTTGTGATCAATGAATAAAACCTATTGGCTTTTACTTTGGATTCGATACAAAGGTCTCGGGTTCGAACCCGATTGTGCACCATAGACTTACCACTCGAAACAATAATGTGCTTCAGTCAGTCAAAGAACATTCGTTAATGCGCACATTGCTATGGCCCGAATTCATAGTCGGGGGTTGAACAGTCCCCCAAAATCCATCATTCAGCATTTGCCTTATGACTGGGTACATAAAGGTTAAATTCGTACTTGAATTTTTACTTAGCGCCTGAACAGTCCCCTAGGGGAGCCCCTATTTGACTATGAACTCGGGCCTATGTGCTCTCTGACTACCCCTCTGACTGACTTGAGATCCTCACGGATGAAATTTGAAATAGGTACAGTTGGTAATCTAGATTATCACATAGAATATGTTCATGGGTGAAACCATGTGCAGAAGTTAGTTACTAATATTTTACACAGTTTTGAAGAAAGTTTCGAATGATCAGCATGAAACTTTAATCCAGACACTGCATAATCTATTCTTTCAAAGGCGCTTAATCAGCTGAATTTAAACTTTATATGCTAAACAACAGCCAGGAAGCAATCTACACAAATGCATACTGATGCATAACTTAGCACAAAAAGGTTCATTTTAGCAGAAGAGTCTATTTGAGAAAGGGACTCCATTTCTGACTTATTTTAGTCGAAGGTTACGTGCTCTTAAGTTTGCTCTTTGCATCGGAAGGCGTATAATTTAGGTCTAGTTAGTCTAGCTAAAAGCAGATGCAGACTACATTACCCTTGTCTGAAATTTAATTAGGTAGGTAACGAGCAACATTTTCAGAAATCACGTTTAGGTTAGGGGTTCAGGTCTAGAGTCTACATCACTTCCTTAGTAAATAAAATAAATTATAATAAATCCTACTAGTATAATAAACGCGAAAGTTAGTGAGGATGTATGTTTGTTACTCTTTCACGCAAAAACTACTGAACGGATTTTGATGAAATTTTATAGTAATACTAGCCCGCTTGGTATCCGAATAAAAGTAGCCTATGTGTTATTCTTGTGTATAAGCTATATTACTGTAAAGGATTAAATAATAAAACACGTATTTTTTATCTTTCCAAACTACCCTTTGGGGTGTGCTATTGAAGTTCTAAAGTTTGTATCAATTTTTTTATTCTTGGTTCTTTTCACACAAAAGTCGGTTTAAATAAACTATAAAGTAAATAATGCATAACGTATTTTTATTTTTACAAAACTACTTCTAAGGGGTGTGATTTTGATGAAAGTTTACAGTAATATACAGACGACCTCTGTGGCGCAGTGGGCGAAGGCCCGCCTGAGGCGCAGAAGGCAACCTTCTTCTTGGAAGGGGTTCAATTCCCGCCACGGGACAAATGTTTGTATCTGCAAATGTTTGTCTCGAGTCTGGGTGTTTTCTATGTATAATATGTATGTATTTAAAAAAAAAACTGTATATAAGTAGTATATCAGTCATGTAGTTCCCATAATACAAGCTCTGCTTAGTTTGGGGCTAGATGATGCTGTGTGAAAATGTCTAGAACTATTTATTTATTTATTTATAATATAGCTTACTAGCTTCTGCCCATGGCTTCGCCCGCGTGGTACCCCGATAAAAAGTAGTCTATGTGTTATTCTGACTTATAAGCTATATTACTGTAAAGTTTCATCAAAATTCGTTCAGTAGTTTTTGCGAGTAAGAGGAACAAACATCCTCACAAACTTTCGCCTTTATAATATTAGTAGGATATATCAGAATAACACATAGTTTACAATTTATGATGATATTGTGTGATTTGGCCATAAGTATCAATTAAGTCAGTAAAATTATATCGGAAATATCTATACCTATATGTTTCCGGGATAAACTGCTGAGCCGTTTGTCATGAAATTTGATATCGACATAGTTTGAAGCGTGGGTCTCCACGTAGTAGCGTATGACCGTCTGGTCATACGCTACTTTTATCAACATACCACGCGGGCGAAGCCGCGGGCAGAATCTAGTAATATCCTAAAAGGAACTCGTTCTTGTCCAGTTTTATTTACAGTGCGTTTTTTGTCGCCGCCCGTTTCTAGCAATACTATACCGCGACGATTATTCAAGGCAACTTATATCTCCCAGCCGGGAGCTGGCTTAAATCGTGTGTACTGCGAGCTGATTTGTAGGTGCGGTCTGGTAAACGGGTCTCCTTTGTCCGTTTCTAGTGTATTTCGAATGCTTTACTGAAATCTCGGGGATTTTACAGAAATACTTTTGGTATTTTGGAATCATAAACGAGTGCTTTAGTTCGATAACTTTTTTTCGACGTAAACAACGCTATAAAAGCATGTGCAAACTGGCGCGGTCACGTCGATGGTGGCGGGGGCGAACAGCCTGTAATCTGAAAGTCACTGGGTGACCAACGTCAGAAAAGTTAAATTATTTTCACTTGCTATCGATATGCCCATAGAATACGGGCATGTGATGATCATTTGAGTTGTCAAACGTTCGTCATCGAGTGACTTTCAAATACAGAATAGATAGACATGGGGTCTAGATAAATACCTCACGCTTACTTTTCCTTTCGCGCTAACGCAAATTTGGCAAGGTAAAACTTGGCAGTTGTCACGTGACATTACCACAGCTAATGTCATTCCAATACAATTCAATCTTTTCGCAGGCGTTAACGCCAACAGAAAGTGGTACTTTTCTAGACACCATGGAGGCGAATTTTGACAACAGCTCGATAATATTTTCCCTTTGTTAGCGTTCGCCTTCGCCACCGCCCCCACGTCCTTCTTTGTACATTCCACGAAGACGAGCAGACATTTTGACAGTCGTCGAAATGTCCAACATGATTTAAAACTATAAATTCTAAGGCCTGTGACATCGGTTAGTGTTCCAATAAGCGGCGATGGGCTTGCAACATGCCACGTGGAATGCTAACTACTTGCAAATCGCAGGCATGTGCCAAATATATTTTTTTTACCTGTAATATCTATCCCTACTGAATATGATCTAAGAACTTCTTACTGAGTATGTATGTAATTGTAGTGTTTGTGTATGTATACATGATTATAATATTATGTTTTTTTATATACTTATTCTTTGTCATAACACCTATACACAATCATACACGATACATACAATACACTGTCTCGAGCGCAACGCATCAGACACACGAGAGCCTTGGGCGAGAGTGGACGTGTTTAATGAAAGTGCGTGCCGAGCCTGTGTTACACTATACAAGTAAAATAATGTATACTACAGGAATGATAACCAACATGGGGAATAAAGTAGAAGCTATAGACATATAAAGTCGTAGCACGTCAAAACTATTGCTATAGCTGTGGTGTGATTCGTTTTCGTGGAATGCACGAACTTTACCGCAACCACAGTCTGGCCTCAGTCTGATCGGCAGTCGTCAGGCTGTGCCAGAGCCTTTAGTTGAACGAAGATATGTTCGATTTTATTTGGAAAAAACAGGCCAAAATAATGCCCAAGATAAATAAAATGTGGAGGTCTTTAGGTGATGGATAACTACATTTTATATCATTCTACGTGAGTGTATGTCTGTATACTCTACATTGCTGTACACAATTTCAGGCCTAACTTTCGTAACTCAGCCTCGTATACCAAAATATACCCGGGAGGTTTTATTAAGCACCCCATAGCAGCAACCCCATTACTGTCAATGGCATCATCCCGTCTGACCATTTGTCACGGCGATCGCCACGCCTACGTCGTGTCCGCACTTTCGCTTCGAGCCGGATTATGTCGGTTTTAGCCGGATTTTTTTGAGTAATTCTGACAAGACGAATATTTTGGTTGGGAGAAAAATGCGCTGACCTCTTTGGTGTGGGTAGGTCAGGAAAAAAGTTTCTTTATTGTGCCAGAAATGCAGTTTCTGCTTTTACTTTATCAATTCGTGCGTGTTGATCAATTCGTTTCAGTTGGGTTTGGTGCCTCTTTCAATACAATAAATGACAATGAAAACATAAGCATTTAAAGTTCTGTTTGTGACCACTATAGTAAGCTAAAATGAACAAAGGAAACCCATCAAAGAATTAAACAAAGTAACACAAATCATATTCTCTCTTATAAAAGCTGAAAAGCGCCAGCTAACTTTAAAGTGACTTTATGCAAAACCACAGCACAGCCACATCACAAGTTCGTTGCCCTACTTTTAAACTAATTCATTTCCTGGGAGTATGTAACTTTGTTGAAAAATAAAAGCGGCCATCCTGCCGTGTCACATGTGTTATCTTGTAAATGTTTTGGGTAAAAGCCTCGCCTAAATTGCTACCTGTCGTGTGTGCGTCCCTTAATTTCAGCGTCTACTTGAAAGCTCATCTTTGGTACACGACTTGTCTAGTAGAATAAATAAGTGTACAGAACATTGTACCTACTGAAAAAACGTCACTCGAAACAAGTTGATGGTTCATATACGCACGACGAGCATAAGATTTTTGTAATATCGCAAAAATGCAACCTCTGGGACTCGAACTCCCGACCGATTGGTACGTGGGGTCTATACTAAGCCATAAGATACTAACCAGCCTGGTCGAAATTATTGGCTCGAAGCGCCGTGACTAATGGTTTCTCTTTAATGTTATATTCTTTTTAAAAACCAAATAAACAACACGACAAGAAATTTTAAACAGACTTCAAAAAAGAGAAAATATTCTCAATTCTTTGTATTTTTTATATTCATATTACCTGCAAACATTTCAAAGCACTTGAGAATTTGTCCATACTAATCCATACTATTTGTCCGTACGAGGATGAAGTTCAGTGTTCGGAAAATCAAATTGAACTTGGCGTTATAATTTGAAAAGTTTTTGCAAATGTTGTTATACAACATCACTGAGCGCCGAACTGAGTGAAGTTCACTTGGAAGATGACGCTCTTAGCGATAAGGCAGACAATTTAACTCTACATTTTATAACTTTAAAGCTATGTACCTAGTTTTAGAATATAATTACGACTATACCACGTACTTTACTATTCTTCTGCTGACGTTTCGTTGACCGTTTAGAGATCCTTCCTCATGAGCACCGTCCGCGACCACGCTCGACGGTCGCGACACGGGACGGGAGTTCCCGTCTCACGACCGTAAAGTACGTGGTATAGTCGTAATTATATTCTAAAATGATACCAAACCACGATAATTTTAATTCTATGTACCTAGTTGTACATTTAAGTTAATGTACAGTATAAAGTGTATGTATCTATATAATCCTGCAACTCATACGTCACGTTGGTCGACCAAAACGGCCAGGGCGTTAACGCCTGCGGAAAGATGAAATTGTATGGAAATTACATTTGCATTTGCCAGGGCGTTAACGTCAACAGAAAGTGGTATTTGTCTAGTCCCCCAGATAACTTTATCATCGATAAAACTCAGGATTCAACTTACCTGAGGGACCCAAGAACGCATAGTAATCGTTCAGACGTCTCGGCTTTGTACTTAGAAATTCTCGTGATTTTGAGAACGTTCATATCATTTGCCTTATCTATTCGGCACTTGTTAGGAGTAAGTTGGGACCGCCCGAGGTCAGTTTTTAAAAATAAATAAATAAATCTTTTAAATTTCCTGTAACAAAATCAATAGTACAATTTATAACCGAGCACCGGAACCGGAAAAGCATTTCGGATATGCAAATCGGAGGCAGAAACATAATCTCCAATTAAATGGCGGGAGAATGTGCAGTCAGTTAATCCCATGTGTTGTTCCGTTTGAATCTTTTATTAGGCGATTCAAGCCAATCAGGATACAACTGATTGTGTGGAATTCCATTACAATGGAAATACAGTAGGTATGGTTATTTGCTTTTTAATGTATTAACTCCTGATCTGGAAGGGAATGCTTTTTAGCAATAAGTTCGCCTATGTACAAAAGTTAAATAAATAAATCTAAACATATTTTACACAGCATCATCTAGCCCCAAACAAAGCAGAGCTTATATTATGGGAACTACACGACTGATATACTACTTATGTATATTTTATCATATAAGATATACTTAATAAATAATTTTTAATCTATCTATAAATAGAGTGGGTATTTGACGCATTAAATGTTCAAATCGATAGTAACCGGCACAAACATATAAAAAAAAACATTCAAACACTCCTTCTTTTTTGAAGTCGGTAATAATTGAAATTGAAATCGAATTTGATCTACCATCGAATCTACAACACTATATTTATACCATCATTAACAAAATCAGATAGGTTCAAATATAAAATTTGTAAAATTTAGACCCTGCCAAATTTTACATCATCCATCCTGTAAAATTTGAATCGTCCGCGGCTGTTTACGCGTTTTTTTTTCACTCATACATTTCCGCGTCTCACAATCACAGCTTTGTTCTGTGTCAGGCCAATGATCTGACTAGGTTTTAGGAGATTGGTAACGCTGAAAAGAAGCTAAGTTTCGTTCAGTGTGACGCCACTTTCAACGAAGTCTTCATTTACAACTCTCATTTTGATTATTGATAATATCGCAATTTTGAACCATTTATTTATTTAGGACACCCACCCAACAGAAAAATCATAGTCATCGCATCATCTATGTGTAGGATGCCACAGCGTGCACAAAGTAGAAAAACTATCTCAAAACTAACTAAAAAAATAAAGAGAAAGTTAATTGCCGAGTGTAGGTCTACTTAGGTAAAGGCACTGCTTCTTTATAAAAAGCTATAACCATGTAACTAACAATAATTAGTTTTAACAATATGAGATCACAATTCAAACGATAACTTACTTCCTACTAGTTTCTGCCCACGGCTTCGCTTGCTTGGTATCTGGATTAAAAGTAGCCTATGTGTTATTCTGATGTATAAACTATATCATTGTAAAGTTTCATCAAAATCCGTTCAGTAGTTTTTGCGTGAAAGAGTAACAAACATCCATCCTCACAAACTTTCACGTTTATAATAGTAGTAGGATATAGGATAGGAAGTGCGGTAAAATACAAATTGGTTCACGTAAAAGAGAGGAATTTTCCACCTTTGATGTATTTCGTGATCCCCACATTAAAAATGAGCCATAAATTCATTCATAAAACAGTTACCATGGTACGTGGGTGCTGAACTCACCATAATTCTTCGACCTGACTTCTGTAGGTGTCACGTGCACCTTCTATTCGCCTAATTCCAAAAACAACAAATCTCGCGAAAATTGTGTCCAACGTTGCTTAAGGTGCCGTTTCGATTGTAGCGACACATGTCTACTTTAAGATGTTGTATAGCCACGTAGAGTGACAATCACCACTACACAATATGAGGTTCTATGTTGGATAATGACGCCATCTACATATAACCCGGTCAATTACGAACTAGGACTCGCGCACTAAGGGTTACGTACCGCCATTTTTTATATTATTGTTGATTTTGTAATTGCCATGACATAAAGAAAGAAAGAAAATACATTTCTTTGACACACACAATTTTACAGAGAGGATATAGGCAGAAGGTACATAGAAGGTAGGTTATTCCTCTCCGCAACGCGTGGGCGAAATAGGTTTTGTCTCAGCATATTATGCAACTCCACATCACTAGGATGTGAAGCTGACAGAGGGTATATTAACACTAAAAAAATGACCTGTTGATTTTCTAATTGCCATGACAGAGTGTATATTATGGTTTTTTTTTTAATTTCATCTGTCTACATACTGGATAAGCTTGCAAAGATAACTCTTTATTACATATACCAGAATACAATATATATTTATGTAAATATATGTGTAATTTATATGAATAAATAAATAAATATTCATAAATATTAATGGTTATATCCTCTCGACTGAAAAGATGAATTAATGGCACTCTATCGTGTAACTATCTAAAAAATGTAAATATATGATAGTCCTATCATAGAACAAAGTTAATGTTACTATTGTAAATCTTACTAGATGTTTGGATGTTTGTCAACGGTTAAACAGACTTGAATGAAATTTTAATAAGTATAGCCCATGTGATAAGTAGTCTAGGCTACTTATTATACACTACATACAAAGTCAATGTTACTTTTGGATGTTTGTCAACGGTTAAACAGACTTAGATGAAATTTTAAATAAGTATAGCCCGTGTGATAAGTAGCCTAGGCTACTTATTATACACTACATACACATTTGGCTAATGTTTACCTTGATACCACGCGGGTGAAGCCGTAGGCAGAAGCTAGTTATCAATCATTTGATAGGCTGCGTAACTTTGCCAGCCATGTCGCAAGTCGCTGAGTCGCTAAAATCAAAACCCCACCTTATCCTCACATAACGCGTCTGTACGCGAACATACGACTTTACAAAGAATTAGATCGTACGGATTTATACCTTGAACGTGCGCCATGGCACCGGGATATGCATTTTAATATCGTCTTAGATACTAGGTAATACCGGTACGCATGAGTTAATAAGACACGCTGGAGCTTACACGCTCGTTTCATGATTTTTATTACGAACTAAGTGGAACGCCCAACGCCTTTTGTTTGCGTTTATTTTTCCTTACAAACTTGCTCTTCTCGCTGCCTCTTAGGGGTAGATTTTCGGAAATTTCTATCTTAGCTTATCTTACACTACTTAATAATACCTACCTTTGCTTATTTACCAAAAACTAAGTTACGATTTTGTCATTTTGGTGATCCCTGTACGAGGGCTAGCCTGTATCGCTGGAGCCCGATTACAAAATAGACCATTACCATAAAAAAAACATTAAATGGAACATACTTCTTATATCTCTAGGACGTATGGTTTGGGCTGTGCGTTGATAGTCAGTATAAGTTACTGACACTAATATTTCCTACTACTATTTCCTATATTCAGATGAACTACCGTACATTCCCAAAAGTCAATGTATTGAGGCTAGCCCGCGATACAGGCTAGCCCTCGTGCGGGGAATAGTTTATAATCATGCTAAATCATACAAAATGGTAAATAAATATATTTGTATTTTGTATTTGAGGCGTCTCAAGATAATCGTAGTTTATCGTGGCATTCAACGAGATAGATGGATTTATGTACATACAAATTGAAAGTATTGAAAAGTAAACAGTTTCAGCAAAATGCAACATATTTGTGATGAAGTCAAAAATATTTTTCCTTTAATAAAAATTCCGCATTACTTATACATACCTACAAATTATGGATTCGCCGACATCCGAAACATAGCATGCCCAATTTTCGACCGTTCGCCAGATAATTCGAATGAATATTTCATAGAGCCTGACATGGGACATAAACCTCTTATACACATTTGCTTTCGGGATACGAATATGTAAATGAGGTCAGATAGCTGCTTCGATGACTATTTTAGCGATGTGACCTGCGGTCATAGAAATATAAAGATGGAAAAAACTGTAATCAAATAAATAAATAAATAATAATAATGCTGGACATTTTCACACAGCATCATCTAGCCCCAAACTAAGCAGAGCTTGTATTATGGGAACTACATGACTGATATACTACTTATATATATATACTTTTTGTAAATACATACATATTATACATAGAAAACACCCAGACCCGAGACAAATATTTGCAGATATAAACATTTGTCCCGTGGCAGGAATTGAACCCGCAACCTTCTGCGTCTCAGGCGGGCCTTCGCCCACTGCGCCACAGAGGTCGTCAAATATTTAATTATTAAATTATGGCTTTAATACCTGTACGTGAAAGCTGAAAAAAAGTTTGAATTTAATTTAATGTACACCACATAGTGTTGCTTACAAATTGCAAATGCGGTCATATCACAAAAGAAGTAGATACTTACAAATTATATTTACTTAAGGATCCGGCGAACAGCGCTCATAACTTAAATCCGAAGCGCGTCCAAAAATATAGCTATCTCTTTTTGATTGATGCAGGCCCGCCCGTGCTTGCGCGATAGCAATATTAGCCGTTCAGAATTTGTTATAAATTTTGTGGTGTTCCGTAATACCAAAAAAGATGAATGAAAACTTGTTGTACTCGTATTTTTCACATTGTGTTGTTATTCTGTAACTAGACATTATAATCTATGTACCTAACCAAACCATACGTAAGGTATCGTTGATTTTTAATACGAAACAAATAAGAAGAAAACATGTCATGTATGACGTAAAATATCCAAAATGCGATTCGTTTACATTTCATTTTAGGTAAGTATTTTGAAAAAATATATAGTAAGGTACGTAGATAAATACTATTCGAATGCAAATAATAACATAATATGGTGGAAATAAGCTCTAATTACAAATGATCTTGGTATTACGTTTGTATGAGCAATTCATCCTATGCAGGCCTCTTAAGAACTATTATAAAAATAAAATGGAAACCATAAATAAATAAAATAAAGAAGGCTACTCTGTGGCGAGGAATTGGCCTTCAGAAGGTAAGTAGATTCTTACCAATATCATCTTGATTTTCCATTATTATTTGAGATCTGATAGAACTGAAATCGTCCTATATTTACTTTACTACCTACTTTCTTCAAATTCGCGACGATGGCATACTTACACATGTGCTAGGATTGTGAAGTTCTTTTACTGGTAGGTAAATGCCTAAATTATTATAAGGCCTCTTTATTTTTATTACTAGTTTTTCTTAGAAAACTGCTAATTCTTAGGAATTCTAAGAAATTTCGTCTTATCTTAGTGACTAAGACGTGCCCAAGTCTTGCTTAAGCTTAGTGCAAACGGAAATTCGCCATTTATAATGTATTAGAACAATAAACAAAATTTCTTAGTTGTTTCTTTTTTTTGCAAAAAAGATGGTATCAATATTGGCAAATAATCATGCCGAGATCATCAGGGTAAAAACAAGTTGATGAAAAGGTCAAGCCCAATGAGGCCATAGGTACTTGTCATCAAGCTGCTATTACCCATGGACCCAGCGCTAAAGATCCAAATAAGAGAACAACCGATGATTGCTGAATATAGGTAAAATATTTTCCTAAAAATAGACGTTTTTCCAGGTAGGTAAACTTTTAGATTTTCCTAAGCAGAATACCCTCTTTCGGTACGGTTCCAATATATACTCTGGGAGACCCTGTATGTATTTTTACATCTGAAACTTTGCAGCAAAAGGGTATCCATGGTAACTTTTTAATGTCTGGTTTTATTTTCCAACTTTCGCGTTTAGTGGTCAAAAATCTAAAAAATCGGATATAAAAAGCATAAGTGTTATACCTTAGCTTGGATATCACGCAATATACGATATTACTGCTCTTTTTTACTGGCAGTCGTTTATTATAAACTTTATGGTGGCATAAAGCATAAAATAATCGAACAGCTGAAATATATAGAGCTGGTATGCTTTACGAATTGAATACTTTTGAACAGCCTTTCATTATGCAATCATATTTTAAAAGGGAATTTTTAAAATTTCCTTGTTAGTTACAACGTAGAAATACATATTAATTAAGAATTCTAGTTACTTAGCTTTCATAAAATATTATTATTCCTTGCGATTTTTTTGTGTTTAACTTTATGTTTATATAACTTTCTCTTTTGGTATGTAAGTAGACTACTTACCTGTTTATAGTACCTGCCAAGTACCTACAATGTAAATTCTGTAATAGTTTTCGACGTAACCTAGTGTACTGTATCTTCCCAAGGTTAAAAATAAATAAGTATAAGTATGAAAAAAGTTTGCATCTCACCAAAGGATTACAATTCTTGTTTGTCTTTGGAAAAAAATGTTAGGAAACCTTTTAGTGACATCGGTTTTAGCAACAAATAGATGTATATTCAAAACTTGCGAGAAGAATTGGCTACAATTCACCAATTGTATTTGGCATACAAAAAAACGTCAAGTATTTTTTCATTAATTTCGTTCGTAATGTGAGAAATACTCTCATAACTTTTGACAAATGTAAGAGCTCAAAAGGCGATGAATACTGAACCAGCTTTTCTCGTCTAAGGTAAACTAATGGCGTATTTTTATATCTAGATGCAGTAAAACACCTTTCACGAGAACCATAACAGCGATATTGCATTACCCGTTATAACGTTGGATTAGCTCATTTCACTAATTAGTACACAGGGATTATAAAATTAAATTATGCACGCGCAGTAAATTGATTTTTGGATTAAGCCTACTTTGGCATCTAATTATAACATAATTTACCTGCCTTTGTATGAAGTTTGGAAACATGGAAAAAGAAAATTAGTAGAAATCCGAAATAATATGCTTTACTTTTGAAGTTATGACACGAAGTCCATCTTTTTACACTTTTTTGTGACACTGTCACGGCCATTAATTTGTGGATGATGATGATGTATGATAATAAACCTATAAATGCTAAGGTTGATAGGTCATAAATAATGTATCATTTATATGCTTATATTGAGCGTAATTTTTCGATTTTTATCAAAGTTGAGGGCCAAAAATATAAACTCGGTTATCTAAGCTACTCGTATTTCAAAGACGTTTAAACTCGGTACAATAAACGCCTTCTTTCTAATACGGGTTCGCTGCACATGTTTTTTTTTATTCAGGCAAGCTGTCTGCTTGCATCATTAGTTTTCCGAAAGATAGCAACTACGAAAGGTTTTCCTCCCACAATACAGAATAAAAACATTTAAAAGAAAACCATGCAACCTCTTTGCTCTTTGGTAAATATTTATTAAATAGTTTTCGAGCTACCAAGTAAAATTTACGGATGAGAATTCGGTGACATCGTCATACAGTTCTATTGTTATCTAGAGCCGGTAATTATTTTTTGCCCCTTTCCTATTTTTTAATTTTAGTGGTGGCGAATAGGAACGCTTGAACGCTGGAAGACTAGACTTCTTGATTATGGCTTGTGAGGCTATTTGTTTGAGATAGACTTTTTTTTTCAACATTTGTAAACCTAGTCATGAAATATTTAATCCTAATTTCATCCTTATCGCTTCAGCTTTTACAAAAATCCATACTTTCATATTAGGTTGTAGATTATAAGTAGGATAGGATTTTCTTAAACTTTTGTTCAGACCTACCCCAAACTAAGAGGACCTACTTACTATGTTAAGTGATAACCAACTCAGTGCCTAAGTAAGATCCGCTCACCACCTAATTGCCTATCCGAAGTTTGTTAAAACTGCATTAGTGGTGAATCATTTTGAAGTCTAGTCTGAGCCTCGGAAGATTACGAGCTGATTGCATTAGTCTAGTTTTGTTAGCGATCGGCTATATTTGGTACCTAAAGAATTGTTTTAAAATGAGGAGAGCAAGCAAATAATTATAAAAAAGCCGGATTGCAGTTTTATCATATTTTTAGAATCGTGTTATCAATACTATTACCAAAAGATACGTTTGACTAAACACGCGAGAAATTAATAAGGCTAATGGCAGCCATATTGGTTTATAAAACATGATATGACTACTTATATATTTTTTTTGTGATTATAAACATATTATAGGTATGTACCACCCAGATCCCCAGACCCGAGACAAATATCAGCAGATTATACAAAAATTTGTCCCACCGCGGGAATCGAACCCGCAACCGGCAGGTCTTCAGTCTTCACCCACTGCGCCAGAGGTCGTCAAAGTAGTTTAAGACACTTCATGGACCCTATGTTACTCTCAGGATCACGAAGGTACTAGCAATAAGTACCTCGTGCATTTAATTATTTTTTTCTTACAATAATGTACAGACCACGTAACAACTAATTTATTTAGGTAGGTATGGACCTATTAAGGCGCGGACAGGTACAGAATTAGCACATCAAAAAGTAGCCATACTAGTTTCTAACGCATTGACAAAAAGGTTTTATCAGCATACGCAGATAAAACCTTTTTGGTACCACCATAGACCGTGGTTAGAGTACTCTTGACTTGGCCTTTATCCATAACTTCTCCAATATGGTCAGAGTACGTTCGCCGAGGCCTTCCCCTTCCTACTATCCCATTCACACTCGCCATGTATACATGTTTTGTTAATGTTTTTCATCCATTCTTTCGACACGCCCAAACCATTTCAATATAACTTTAATCAACTCTCGTTCTGCTTAAAACATCCTACTACTATGATAAACGTGAAATTTTGTGAGAATGGATGTTTGTTACTCTTTCACGCAAAAACTACTGAACGTATGTTGATGAAACTCTACAGTAATATAGCTATACATCAGAATAACACATAGGCTGTTTTTTATCCGGGTACTACGCGGTCGAAGACCTGGGCAGAAGCTAGTAGTTCATAAAAACTAAATAAATTAGGTAGATAAGTACTTTCATTTGCAGGCTTAGAAGTAGTAACAAGAATATAAACTCTAGTGACCTTAACTTATCTAATAAACAGTCGTTTTAAAATTCCAGTCGCATCTTCTGCAGTTTCAAAATTTTCACCCATCTTCAAAGAATAGATTTCTTTATTTTCACAAGACAAATAACATCGGATCGGAACGGTTCTTTAAGTACTTTTCTTAGGACAGTGTTGTGTTTAATTGCGTAGAAGCAATGAGTTTAGATAAACAATTTAATGGATGAGAAGTACTTTTCTTCTTCAAATAGGATTTGAAATCTAGAAAAGTATTTCTTTCGAAAAGAACCTTCGTTAAGTAAACAGAGACAAAATGAGCTATGAAGAAGTTTTCATTATTATTACAAAGTAAAACAAACACGCTTGTGTGTAACTCCCATAATACAGAACCTCAGATCCAAACTCAGTATGCAGATCAGTGAAAATACCAAGGAGGGGGTAGTCAGATACACATCCATTAGGCACATGTCCGCGTTTTGCATAGTAATTAGCATTCCACGTGACATTTCAAGCCCATCTCTGCTTATTGGAAAACTGACCGATGGTACATGCCTTCGAATTTTAGAACTCAAAGATCTACATTCCGAGTTTTTATCTAAGGATGTCCACCTCTGTGGCGCAGTGGACGAAGGCCCGCCTAAGACGCAGAAGGTTTCGGTTTCGATTCCCGCCGCGGGACAAATGTTTGTATGTTCTATGTTTGTATGCATGTATAGATCTACACATCGAGTTTTTATCTAAGGATGTCCACCTCTGTGGCGCAGTGTACGAAGGCCCGCCTAAAACGCAGAAGGTTTCGGTATCGATTCCCGCCGCGGGACAAATGTTTGTATGTTCTATGTTTGTATGCATGTATTTGTCTCGGATCTGGGTGTTTTCTATGTATATTATGTATGTATTTACAAAAGTATATAAGTAGTATCAGTCATGTAGTTTCCATAACACAAGCTCTACTTACTTTGGGGCTAGATGATGCTGTGTGAAAATGTCCATCATTATTTATTAATTTTATTTATTTATTATTCAGACATATTAACCGACAAATTTTGCTGTCACTGTTAAGATAGTACTCTTCGTCTTTTATCTTTTTGTGCAAAAACGTTTTTTCTAATATATTTATTCTATTCAATTTTCGAATATATATATGCACATGACGAAATCTACTATTTTTATACACATGACGGACGTCCATCTCCAAAAAGCCGTGGCATTTCCCATAAAAGCACTCAATATGTGTCTGCCAAATTAAATAAGGCGAGACGTGGTCCCTTGGAAATAAGTGTTTTCTAAATTGGAGTCTAAATGTGGCGCAGAGGCGATAATCCAGTTATGTGTAGGAAAAACGAGGGATTTTGTAGTGGTGTGTAATAATAGTGTAAAAGGTTCGTTCTTTGTGGTACCGGTACTTTCTTGGTCAACGTTAGGTCAGTTTCTTACCCAGCGTAGGACCAGCAAAAATCCATTTCTTTCATACCTGAAACAAGATTGACCAATTGAAATGCATAATCACCACAGTATAATCAACATCTTTGTACAAAATTTTCTTGATAGAAATAAACCGAAGATACCTCTTGGGTTGTTTCTCCTACAAAACAACTCTTGGGGAAAAACCTCTGATATAGTGACACATATAGGGCATGCCATGAGGAGGGAAGAATGTCACATTACGAGAAGAGTGTTAAATATGAATGTGGATGGAAATAAAAGCAGAGGTAGGCCAAAGAAAATATGGATGGATTGTGTGAAGAATGACATGATTAAGGAAGGAGTGAGTACTGAGATGACGGCTGATAGAGGGGAGTGGAAGAAGAAAACATGTTGTGCCGACCCCACGTAATGTGGGATAAGGACAGTATGATGATGATGATGATGATGATAGTGACACAAAACTTACTCATTAAACTTAAATAAAGAACCTGGTCATTTTTTTAACCGAATACTAATGTTTATTTATACAACATTATAATAGAAATAGGTATGTATATTAAAACCAAACAAAAAATCACAACAGATTATTAAAAAAAGAAAAGAACATTTTTTAGTAATATGACTGCAGGTAGAAAACAGAGAAACAGAAATAACATGAAGGGTTTGTTTATCCGAAAAGTGATACTTTTAACAAGAAAATGAAAAAAAGTGTATTTTCTCACGTTTTTATCAGCGCTCTGCGTGATCTGTGCTATCCTACTTCTATTATACTCTTCTATTATATAACGTGAAAGTTTGTGAGGATGGATGTTTGTTAGTCTTTCACGCAAAAACTACTGAACGTATTTTGATGAAACTTTACAGTAATATAGCTTATACATGAGAATAACTCATAGGCTACTTTTTATCCGGGCAACACGCGGGCGAAGCCGTGGGCAGAAGCTAGTACTATTATAAAGGTGAAAGTTTATGAGGATGGATGTTTGTCTCTTTCACGCAAAAACTACTGAACATATTTTGATGAAACTTTACAGTAATATAGCTTATACATCAGAATAAAGTATAGGCTACTTTTATCCGGGTACCACGCGGGCGAAGCCGTGGGCAGGAGCAATTAAGATATAATTCCATGATCTTGAGTTCTGAACTCATGTTGCTACTTTTTATATGCTAATTTGTGGGCCTTAATTAAACGTCAAACACACGAGCGCCACGTACATAGTAAACAAACCCCAGGTTTGATTCTAAATACCTCAAACACCCGATTCTAAAATCACAAAACCAATACCCCTGCGTGAAATACACGAGACAAATCAAATATAACGTGCTCCGACAACCCTATAATTGAATGCTCGTTGATTGGCTAGTTCATATCACGTTCGATGACGTCATGTCCGGCCGCGTCACGTGGCCAATTTCCGGTCCAATTTCCCATGCAGTCGCATTTGACGTTCCGAAACCTCTATAGGTTTTCGGGAAGACAGAAAACGGTTTAGATAAAGTTTCCGTAGATGAAAATATTTTGTCACATAGAAATTACTCCCACCATAGATAGATAGACCGCCAAGGATAGAGGCAGATGGAAGAAATTGGGGGAGACCTTTGCCCAGCAGTGGGACACAATAGGTTATTAAAAAAAAAAAAAAACTATATTGTTGTATTTTACCCACAACACCCAGACCCAGTCAGAATGTAGGTTTTTTTTCAGAATGATAATTCAGACTAGACTATATAGGGGCATATTTGTATCAATAATAAAAAAACAACTTTTTTTAACTTTTCTTAGCCGAAAGGTAAAACGTGACAGTGTTACTAAGCCTATGCATTACTTGTTTATCTGTTTGTCCTTATTGGGACCTACCTTTTTTTTACTGTTAAATGTAACTTATGTCGGCTCGTATTATGACGTATGATAAAAAAAAACTAAAACCAAGGATCCTCAAACAAAAAACTTTGCAAAATTAAACTATAGATGTATAGTTTAATTTTGCACTAACTAACTAACAACCCTTAGCGCACAATTACGAAACAGCTTTTTGTTATACTTTAGTACAGGCTATATTCGATTTGTGATCATCTTCACACACACGTCCCGCCCTTACAAAAGATAATAGAATCAGTGCGGCCTTATTGCAAATTTAAGTATCACTTCTACTAGGCCATGTCTAGTGATATAAACCAAAATAGCCCAAACTTCTTCAATCACCCGAGACTCAGTGACGGCCGCCATTAAAACTTCTTTTACACACCATTATTCGTCGTCGATAAATTAATTGAATTTTACCCCAACTTTATGGGGCTTGCTTTCATAACTTTGTCCTGAATCTAACGAATAAGGTGTGATTGATTTCATCGAAGAATTTAATTTACATAGCTACGGAAAATTTCAGAAACAATGAATTTTGAAAAATTATGTAGATTTTAATTACAAATTGCTTTCAGATGAGGTTTTGTAGCAAGTATGTCAAGCTCTAACCAGTCGTGAGTGGATCTACCACCTACCCTATTTGTATGTGAAATTTTCTAAGATATAAACAAACAAAAAAAAAACAAACACGCACACTACTGTATTCCCATTATAGACATACTTAGATATATACTCAGTTCGTAGATCTTTGGATAAAATATGATTACAGATTACGCATCGTCGGTGCAATTTTAATATTACATTATATAAGTATGCGGAAAATGTGAAGCCAGTTTATGCATTTAGAGTTAGAGTTGAGGTTATTTTCGTTTTTGTCTGTTAGGTACCTACTGTTGTTTCCGATACGGCTTAACCGATTGTAATGCGGTTTTTTGCAATCGTCTTGAATTTTTTTAGGAAGTTTTTTTTAGACAGGTGCTATCGCCACCCGTTAAGGTTTTTAAAATGTCAGGGTCAGTGCACGATGCGACGCGGAGGGAGAACGTCGCGATCACTCACCCTGATGAAGACTCTCAGAATGAGTCGAAACTTAGTCGGTGCCTTCACCGATAGTGCGGTACATGAAAATTCCCGTTTTTACAATATGAATGGTTTTAAAATGTTGTGTAAAATTGTCTTGTGTCATCCTCAGAAGGTACTTAATTTAAAACTACAAGCTAATGAAAACGTCATTACCTAGAATTAAAAAGAAACTAACGCAACAGGGTAGGTAGTTAATTAACGCGGTGTACGTGAAGTCTGCCCGTGTGCAATATCCGGCCGTCTCTCGACAACCTGCTGCTACGCCCGTATAATTGGGTAGAGACGGTTAGTTCCTAGATTATTAGACATATGTATATACCTATTAAAATATAGAGATCATTAAGCGGTATTAAATTCATAAAAAATAATTTGCGGTAATTTCACTTATTTTGTTAGTTAGTTCCCTGATTATTAGACACTAGCTGCGCCCCGCGGTTTCACCCGCGTAAGTTTCGATTACGTGGGAATATCGGCGATCTAATTAAATTTTAAAACACAAAAGCTGCTATTGTGACTTAACTATGATAGTAAGATATATTCCCTCGCGAATTTTTTTGTAGGTAATAATGAGTACTTTAATCATGTAGTACATCATTTTTATGTATCATCAATAGTTTTCTCAGCGCACGCCAAATAATAAATTTTATAGGCAAAATTTTGCTACTTTGGATTACATTATTGCAATTTACTTAAGGATCTCTATTTTTTTTTTATAAATTATTATCAGGAAGTAACATAGGCTTATGTAACTTCCTGATAATTTAGCTTTCATTTGGTGAAAAAATGGTTAATATCGGTCCAGTAATTTAGGAGCCTATTCGATACAAACAAACAAACAAAAAATTATTTCCTCTTTATAATATTAGTAAAGGTATATACCTATTAAAATATAGAGATCATACAGCGGTATAAAATCCATAAAAAATAATTAGCGGTAATTTCTCTTATTTTGGTAGGTAATCTCCTTCAAACGCACTACTGTCCCACTCACTTCATTACACAAAGGTTAGCTGGAAGAAAATGCTAATTAGCATTAAGTATATAATAAATAATAAATAATGCTGGACATTTTCACACAGCATCATCTAGCCCCAAACTAAGCAGAGCTTGTATTATGGGAACTACATGACTGATATACTACTTATATACATTTTTTTTTGTAAATACATACATAATATACATAGAGTTTGCCTATGTACTTGTTTTATCTTGTGCAAATAAATAATTTTCAATCTATTTACATATCGAATTATTTATCGTATATTTATCATCTAAATTGCCTAACACATGCCTGTACTTTGCAAGTGTAAAGAATTCATATTCATTTTATTCATGCTCAAATGTACATCAGCTTAGGTGTTACATCAAAGTACTCGTAGCTGTAGGGGAGAACATGGACCCTGTAAGGGCGCTGCCCTAAGTACAGGCAAGCTTAGGCTAATAAAATAAGTTACATTTACCGAACCACCCATCATAAGGTTAATATTATACTCACACAGAAATAAAATCTAAAAAATACTCTGCAATACAAAATGCACAAATCACTCTAGACCACTGATTCTCAAAATGGGCGATAACACCCCCTTGTAGGCGCTGGAGGTTAGGTTAGGGGCGGTAGAAGACTCTAGAAGATATTGGGGGCGCTAAGGTGGTTTAGGGGAAAGCATTGGTTATTATGCTTAAAACTTTTAGGGCGCGCTAGGATTTTTTTTATTCTCAAAGTGGGCGGTGGGAAAAATAAGTTTGAGAACCTGTGCTCTAGACGTTAGCAAATTTACCTAACCCTGCATTAGGTTCATATTACACCCACCAAGTAAAGTAACAACAATATTTTCCAAAACAAAATGTACAAAGCACTGGGATAATTTAAAGAATTTGATACATCAATGGCGCGATCAAAGTATCTTCAGGGGGCGCTGAAATTGAGTCGTGTATCCAAACTTTATCGTCACTTCGTTATATTTTATTCCATTTGCCTGAAACTTCAAAGGTATCTTGAGTGTATTTTTAAGGCGGAAATTGTTTATTTTATCTCAGGATTGGTGCTATACCACTTACAACTTGAATTCAGTTTGCGAGATGAAAGAATTTAAAGTAATTTTGTGAGGTTGTGTTAAAATATTCAGTTTAAATCTTCTTTTCATTTTAACTTTACTCTTTGCGGATTAAAAGGCGAGTTAAAGCCGTGTTAATTTTGAAATGGTAAAATTATTTCAGAGAGTTCTGCAGCTTATTGAATACGATAATACTTTTTATAGACATATCGTTTGCATTTATGCATGAAAATACTTGTACTTACAGCCTACACATAAGAGGGCTATTGCCTGAATAAAATAGAAGAAGTAATATTTGTGCTTTTCCATAGGAAAATACCAAATGAATAACTTGTGATGATATATTTTTGTTATATTCTTCATCGTCTGCTGAAAGTAGATCTCCCCCAAGGAGTACAATGACGATCGATTTTAGGCCATTTCCTAGACACCGACTTCCGGAAACCTTTACGACGTCAATGGAGCGAAAAACTGTAAACGTGAAATTTTTCATTTGTAAAAATTGATTCGAAATTTCATTCGTTTGATCATAAATTTGTCTTTTCACTCAGAGGAATGTGTTTTACTCCAACTGACTACAGCGCAGAGAACCCGTAAAATTAAATCATTATTCTAAAATGATTCTAAAATTATTTAATAAATATTATGATATTATGTATTTGTTAACATTCACATTGTTAGCTATGCCAATATTTCATTTCTCAGAATCAAAGATAAATCTGAAGATTAAAACAGAACGACCGAATTACGCTGTAACCAGAAAACGCAGATAATCATGTGCTCGAATATCCGGAAAAAGCGGCAGGATCCGCTAATGTATTCACTCCACGTCCAACGACAACCGGTAAAATCCGGTTAAGGTGAAGATATGCCCCGGTTAATCTTACCGGCCTTTGATTTATGACCGGCTGATTTTTGTTGTTCAAATGCTAATTTTATACACAAAACGGTAGACTTGCAATTTGTTTGATTTATAACAGGGTGTTTTTTTAAATTTGGTTCTTATTTTCTGGCAGTTTTGGCTTTCTCGCTTAGCTTCTTTGTAATTACGTCATGTCTTGCAACTTTGCTCAAGATGCCCTTGTGAAGTTAGCCTACTTCATACTTGTCGGATGCTTGGCCTACTTTTCACCCTGTCATTATTAACGTCGTGGTTGAAGGACTTGTGCTCAAGGTTGATTTTACAATGGTTTAAAATTAAACCATGTACTTGAAAAATTTCGTACAAAATACTGAGAGTATATTACATTCAATCAGTATGCAATATATGTGTATTGAACGGAGAGAAAAACAAGTATGTGAGAAAGTTTACTATTTTGCAAGGTTGCTCCAACAATAGAGTTGAGGCACTAGCTGGCAAATTCGACATTCTTCTGCAGAAGCACTGGGTCTTGACACTAATTAATCCCCATGCTAAACAAATTTATTATATTAATTAGTACGTAAGTTAATAATTTACCTCTATAATCTTAATCTAATTTAATGATTTGTGGATCCAAGTTATCTGAATAAAATATATTTTAATTTAATTAATTATTCGTAATCGTTTGTGTTTTTATAGGCTGATACAATTAACTGTTTACTTTTGTATTTATTGAAACTATTCCCATATACGGGTATTTGATCCGGCTGTTACGTAATAACGGCCTTTGTCCCCGGACGTTTACCAGGGAACCGGATATAGCGCGCATGTCAAGGGTAACATATTTTAAATTACCTTTCAAATCTTCCGATGAATAGACTATTCAGACACACACATCATTTAATCAGGCTTGTAATGACGGCTCTCTTTCGCATCTTTTTCGAATATCAGGTAACCTCGTCTAATTGAAACCTTACGCTCGATATTCTCCCATTGTTTGGTTTATAACTATACATGTAAGATTGGTCTATCTGAAATGCTCCTCTTAAGTTTGTACCCATCCATACAAAGGAGCAAGAGAAATATAAAAAAATATGTGACAGAGAGATACTAAACATGTAAGAGGCAGACCTAATACAAGGTGGAGAGACGAGAAGATAGAGAGACTGTTGCTTATGAAGGCATACTGTGGTCTCAAACAGGATATAAAAAGTAAGAATGGAAGAAGGGGTTGCCTTGGGGTGGAATTAACTTTAAAATATATTGTGTAGATTATTATTATTAACTAGCTCTGCGATGGCTGCCCTCGGCCCACAACGTATCACGCCGCATCGCCCGTCCGCGCTATTACTTCTTTTGCTCGGCTTCTAAGGGTAGTCCCATAGATAAGTGCATTCAAACAAGAAAAAACAAACTAAATCTTGAGCTTTATAATTAGTATATATAATTAAAGGTGAAACTGTTATTTAAAGCTAAAATCCTACTACTATTATAAACGCGAAAGTTTGTGAGGATGGATGTTTGTTACTCTTTTACACAAAAACTACAGAACGGATTTTGATGAAACTTTACAGTAATATAGCTTATGCATCAGAATTACACATAGGCTACTTTTTATCCGGGTACCACGCGGGCGAAACCATAGGCAGAGGCTAGTAAATAAATAACCAGTTATTATACCCAGAAAAACAATCCTCTATCGCAGGTATGCCAACAAAGATAAATGCTCTCTGCTGATAATAGGAGCTAAACGTTAATAAATCAATAGTTGCGCGGGACGTGGCATCATTACCCGTAAACCCAAATATACCTATAATTCAGGGAACCGGTTATAGGGACCGGCATGTAGAGGAGTATTATAACTTGGAGTAGTAAATATAATTACGTTAAATTAAATTGGTAGTGTTAAATTAAGCTATAGAGGCAATCACATTCTATACTAATATTATAAAGAGGAAACAAAAGTTAGTTACATTCGCATCGTAGTATTAATTCTTATTCAAATAAATAGTTTTATCATCAAGGGCATTTATGTAGCAGTCAAATACATTACTTTTACTTTTTATCCCCATATTCCCACGAAATCAAAATTCTCGCGGGTGAAACCGCGGGGCGCAGTTAGTAACAGATAAAAAACGAATATAATTTTTAGATTATTTCTCTTGACAAAATAAGAAGGGGTTTTATTTAAACAATCTATAAGTTCCACCCCAAGATGAAAGCAATCGCTTTTGAAAGATAAGATCGCTTATTTTACTTTTAGTTAGTATTAGTAAGTATATTTTTTGTTTATTATACAGTACTAGCTTCTGCCCACGGCTTCGCCCGCGTGGTACCCGGATAAAAAGTAGCCTATGTGTTATTCTGATGTATAAGCTATATTACTGTAAAGTTTCATTAACATCCGTTCTGTATTTTTTGCGTGAAAGAGTAACACACATCCTAACAAACTTTCACGTTTATAATATTAGTAGGATTGCTCTTATTATTAATAGGATATAACTGTTTCTATGGTAAATGGGTTTTAATCATGAATAGATCATTGAAAAATGGCAGAAATAATTAATGTATTTGACTTAGTGAACCTCAATTCAAATGAACACTAACACGCACACGAATATTCATGAAAGCAATAATACGTTATAAACAGAGCCTCGGCTTTCGCTAAGGCTTTAATCCCTATATCCGGATATAGCTAATAATATGCGCGACATGGTAGCGACCCGGATGAGAGAACGCTAGGCTCGCTGTAACCCGGTTAAGCTGTAAACGCTCGATACTTCGATTTATTCAACGAAACCAAACACAAATATTACTTGAAGAAGATTATATAAAACAGAAGAATACGTACAAGTTGCTTTTTACATGATCGTTTTCCATAAGATTAAGTTACCATTGTATAAAATTAGTACTGTGTATCAACTGAAAACTATTTTTGGAGACTAAACGACAAATCCGGATGAAAGCAAGAAATTTAAAACATTTGTCGAAAACCCGGACGTTAGCAAGCGAAGTGTTAATTGAGAATTTCTCGACCAGAGTCAAGTCAGAGCAAACGAGCATTCCGTTTGATTCGGCCACGACCGCAGTGGCTGTCATTTGCACTGATGGCCGTTGAGTAAGCTTGGGATTGCTGAAGTTGGATGGTCGGGTTGAAGCTAGGGTTGGATGTTCCTTTGAAACAATTATTCATGACCAAACGCAATTTGTGATATGCCATGAGTGAGGGAAAGCAGGTTCTCTTCTCATTACTATGGCATGTTCATATCGATATTGAATTCATACATTTTGTATGACTGAATGAAAATACTTTGCTGTAGATAGATAGATAGAAAATACTTTATTGCACACCAGATATTTCAGCTTAAATAAATAGTACAAACTTTAACATTGCTGTTCAATGGGCGGTCTTATCGCAAATAAGCGATCATTACCAGGCAACCTTTGGATGGAACGGACTGTACGAAGGATTACAAGAGGTTGTAAGTGGTGTACCACATACTATAAAAACACTATAATATTATATTACCTACATAATTACTTACTATACAGAATAATACCTACATACTATCATTAACCATTCTATAGTAGGTACGATAGGCGGTTTTATCGCTTAAGAGCGATCTCTTTCAGACAGCCTTTGGAGGGGCAGGATTTTTAAGATGTTACAAAATTGTGTGATATTTTATTCCAAAAACTATCGTGAACTTGACTATTCATATTGTAAAAACGGGAATTTTCACGTACTGCACTATCGGTGAAGGCACCGACTAAGTTTCGACTCATTCCGAGAGTCTTCATCAGGGTGAGTGGTTGCGACTTTCTCCTTCCGCGTCGCGCCGTGCACTACTATTGTGTGATATTGTTTTTCAGAAAATGTGTCATCGGCCCGTAGCTAGTTTCTACTACATCTTAGTTGATATACGGAACACACGTTTCAGCACGATATTCCAATAGTACATTTCTCAACTGCAACTACGTGATCAGACTTGGCCGACTTGTCCTTGGCTGATTTCACAGGGGACGCGGATATGAATGTGTAGCGACCAAACGCTCCTGGAGGATGTGATTTTGGTAAAGGGATGAACGCCTTTGTTTTCTAGATCAACTCAAAATAACCCATCATACGCCCGATGTTAAGTTGTATACTATTTCTACGGACCATTTAGACACGATTTGTGTGTCGCCACTTTTGAGTAGACAGCGTAGTTGCTGTTCGTGCCTTCTACAAAGAGACGACAAAAATATCTACTAATAGTTATAGTTAAGTTTTTTCATTCTGTTACAAATTTATGTTAAAAGGGGTCGCCACTTTTGAGTGACACTTTTTCTTTTGAGAGAAAACACCCAGGCCCGAGTGAAATATTTGCAAGTCATAGAAATATATATTCCCGCGGCGGAAATGAAACCCGCAAACTTCTGCGCCTCAGTTAATTTAAAAATTCAATGTCAGTAAGGCACTGAAAGTCTTAATCCAGCTATTCTTCGATCTAAATTATCGCTAAAGCCTGCAATCAGGGTTGAGCGTTTACCGTCCGCCACCGTCCGTTGGTGCTTGTAAAATATAGTTAAGAGTGCCTGGATTCAGGTGAGAGTGGTCTAAGTTGCAAGCGTTGACGGGCAGTATCAGCTCGCAGACGACAACCGTTGAGGAAGGTTCTCGAATGGCGACCTTGAACAGGATAAAGCAGTGGAGGAAGGCATCCTAACCGGTGGACCGAACCAATGGCATTTATTTATTTACTAGCTGTACCACGAACCTGCACGAATCACAATGTTGTCGGCGCAATACCCAATAAGCTCTTTAGCTACAATCCAAAAACGTGTTGATAGATTCATGTTTCATTTTCTTTTCAAGGTCTTCATAGTTGGTTAGTATGTTAATGTTTGGATGTCCGTACTCGGCCCTCGACCGTGCTATTAATTCTATTGCTCGACTCCTAAGGAACGTAGAGTGATGTAAAATAGCCTATAATCTTCCTCAAGAATTGGGCTATGCAATTTTTTTTTCAAATCCGACTAGTTGTTGCAGAAATTAGCGCGTTCTAACAACAAAAAAACTCTTCAGCTTTATTATTAGCATAGATTGATGTATTTAGTCGGGCAGAGGGTGAGTAGCCGGCTGAGACGCAAAGGGTGCGGGTTTGATTCCCGCTGCGGGACAAATGTTTGCATGTTCTACAGATTTTTGTTCCGAGTCTGAGTGTTGTGGTACCATAGTACTCGTAGTTCCTGATACCCACGATACAGGGAATCCTAAAGTGGATACAGAACAGTCATATACATAGTGCTACTATGTATATGACTGTTGGGTGTTAAAAAATAATGTACACCAAAACTAATTTAAATTACATTACAAAAATCGGCAAATGGAAGTGATTTGAGATCATTATGACATTGTTTAGGGGAGCAGTGGACTTCATTCATTCTAACATTCTGATGACCAAAGTCAAAGTCAAAATTAATTTATTCATTAAAATCACAAGGATCACTTTGAAACGTCGGTTTTTTCGACTGTCTGTTCTGCTTGATGATGATTATACTTGTTTTATTGGATTGGCGCACTTTGCGCCAATCCTCTACCTTACGCCAAGTACCAAAGGTACTTCAGGACTGGCGAGGCAACGAGGAAAGCTTCTAAATCGTCCGATTTATTTGTGTTCTCCACGTCGACAAGTGTAAAATTTAACTTGGATCGTTTTAGTGCCCCATTGGAACTAGATAAAATAGTTTCGTATGGTAAATACAACTGGGAGTTTCAAACTGAGATTGCCACTTCAAAGTGCGAAAAAAGCGTTTATGTGAAGTTTTGGGTGATTTTTCCACGGCAAATTGGTTTTGTTCTTTTATTGCAGTGAATTGATAGTTTGGGAATTAAGATGGTAGGAATGAAACTAGTAAGAAAAAGCTTTTACGTGTCTATTTGTAACTATCCTAGAACAACTGCATTACTTTGCATGAACTAAATAGTTTTGTTTTAAATGGCAAAATGTTTAAAAGGTTGTCTATTAAATTGAACAATACTAGTATAGCACATAAAAATACATGGAATATTAAGCAACGTTCAAAAATAGCACGATACGCATGATATTTTTACAGCTTTCAAAAACTAAGGTTTGAATTGAATTTCGGAAACAATGGAGCAATCAAGGACTGAAAGGTTTCAATACAGGTTAGAATCTAGGTCATAAGGATGGGAATAGATGCGCCTGCCCACGTTGGGCACCTAAATCAAATAAATTAAAGTGATTCAACTACTATGCAAAACGTGAGAATATGCCGAGTATGTTTAAATATACCTCTGACTACCATTACTTCTTAACCTTACGAATCGACGTACTGACTACACTCGCTCAGAGCCTTCCGACGGAATACACGTATCGCTTGCTCACGCTACTAACGCACTTTTTACTCGCGAATCACGATAACTTCATACTTTCATTTTATCTATCACTCTGTATCGTTTCTACATCGACTATCCTCATTAAACGCTGTAAATATTCTGCTGTTTCCATTCGCAGTCTGGCCTGCCTACATGCTACCTACCTAGTCGAACATCTACGTAGGATACCGCATAGGCAGGGATCCACTAAACTCCCTAATCAGATGATGTCCATCATGGGTTTTATAGTTTAAAACGTATTATTTTGTTTGTTTTTAAAGAAAGTATGAAGCCGCCTACGCAAAGAAAGAAATAAATTTCATTTATTTGTTTCCCCATAAACAAAAGTTGTAAAAAATATAAAAAACACAAAACAGATAACATAAAACAAAACGAAACTATAATCAGACAAAATTAGGCACCTAGTCTAATTTTGTGTTTTAATTTTGTGAAATTAGCTCCTGTGGTATTTAGTCAGTGGAATTAAACGATGGCCTTCGGGGCGTCTTCTCGGATTGCATTGCCTTCACAGCATTCGGTCGAAGCGGGTGATATCAGAAATAATTTGATTTGTTTTGAAACCCTTTGATTCAGTTTCTTTTGGACAGTGGCAGAACCCCACAGCTTCGGAGGGCCACAAAACCACTGCCACAAAAAAGTTTCATTTTTTTGTTGAGTGTAGTCTAGATCAGACAGAGTGTTTGTATAGGCCCAAATGAGCAAACACCATAATCTAAGTTAGTTTCAAAGTGATCCTTGTGACTTTAAGTAATAAATGAACTTTAACTTTGACTTTGGTTCCCTAGGTCCAGCCCTGGTTCAATGTACCAATATGACTGCAAAAGTTGGAATTGTGTACCGACCAGCCCGCGGCGAGGCTTTTATGGAGGTTTCTCGCTCAGGACAATAGGGAGCTATCGCAAATTAAAATAAAACAGGGAAATGCCGGTTGGATTGCTTGGTTCCGTATAATATTCATTTTAGCTATTTACATAAGTTGTAAATTGGAGTAAGACGCTTTGAGCTTTGAGTTTCCCTTTCATGATATTAAAGTGTTGTTTAACCATAGGAATACTGTGATTCCCTGTGTCAGTATTTGAACAAAAATTAATGTCGCATCATTAATTTTTATTAATGATGCGATTTCTAGTAGTACAATTCTTGGCTTTTACTGTAAAAAATCGATGAGAGATAACTTGTTTGCGTTACTGCCACAAATGGAACGAATTAAGGAAATACGATAGCCGTGTATTATTCAACATTCAATATTTTTATACGCCAAGGCTTTGCCAAGAACAAACCATCCAAAGAACATCAACCTGTTAATACACCTGTTGATAACATAGATAAACATATTCTTAACATACTTAAATGGATATTTTACTAAGCACAAACGTTCGTTGAATAAGACGAAGCAAGTGTTAGTAACATATTGTAGAACTGTCACATTGTAGAAAAATTTACATTAACAATTATGACAGATGACCAAAATAGTGTGGTTTACTTTTCTTCCGTCATCATACTAATTTCATGCATATGTAGATTACTTACAATACATTAATATCATTTTTAATAGAATTATACGTTAAATACTTTTTTCTTATAAGTACTAACACTTCACACAGGACCCACACTAAGTAAGTATTACTGATGTTGTAGGTCCTGCATTCCTTCAAGAAACGATAATAATATCCTACTCATTTTAAGTCTTCATCGTTTAACAAAAAATATAATTTTTAAATAAACATGACGTTTATAAACATACATTTCTAGTTATTATCTCATACTGAAATTTGTATAAATAGTCTCCAGTTATACACTTCGCAGTGCAAGTGTATAAAGAAGAATTGGTACCAACATTTTATGACATAGGAGGCAACTAGCCTCTGGTACGCGGTCCATTTAATACACTCAGGATATAGTAGTCGTAAGATAAGGCCAAATTTCTGCATGTTCTTTTCACTGTTTTTGTAGAACATAATAATGCCCATAATAATCGTTCAAAGCATTGTTATTGTACGGAAGAGGCTAACATTCAAAGCCGCTAAGTACAAAATTCATTTACAATGAAGATGCAGAGAGACTGTTAAAAAGGAATTGTGATAATGAAAGAAGCAATCACTATGGTCATTCCACACTTCCAAACATTACAAAAAACGCTTACGTATTTACGAGCAAAACGTTCCATTTTACGGTACCCTAAAAAGAGCCATATTATCCGTACATAGCGCTGTTGGATGGACAGTACGAATAGCCGTAAAAATCTGCAGTTTTCTTGAGAAAGTCGTTAAGCTTGTACTAGAAAACAACTGGGTTGTTTGATAAAACAAACAAGGGTCATATCTAATGTATATTTTTTTTATATTTTTAAATGTATTTAATTAACTCAGCACGAAAATCAAATCTTATATAATAGAACTTATAAAAAAATAAATGGATTCTTATTACGAGTAGTATTAGGTATGTTTAGTAAATATAATGTCAGAATCAGCAAGTTTAAATGGGCAGAGAGAAAAAAGGGTTTCTAGTGATGACCACTAACCGAAGAGGTTGAAAGAGGTGACTCAACACTCGGTAAAGTCTATGCCCAGCTGTGGAACCCTGCAGACTGAAGATAAATAAAAAGGTAAACGCGTAAAGACTTGAATTAAAACTGTCTTTGCGCGATCATAATGTTCACTGAACACAAAATGTTGAAAAATACTTATGATAATGAATACCGTCTATCTATCTCGCCCTCAAACTTTTGGCCGGAGAGACGCCCAAAAAGCCGGCACCTGTCAAACCCACACAACATTCACGCCTCTGGCTGCGAAATTACAAACTGCGTTTTGTAACGTTACCGTAACGTTAAAGTCACATAAATTGGAACGCCTATTAACTTTTTACGATTGTGAGATATCTGTAAGGGATCGCAATATCGGAGGCCAATGATTTGACGGGTAATAGTCGCGGTGATAAAATGTTATTGGGTATGGGCTTTCAGTGAAGCTATGCGAGTTGTGGACGTTTTCTGAAGCTACACGATGCTTCACCATATGGAAATGAGCACATTGTTTGATGCCGGATATAGAACATGAAATATGATGCCCTAGTTACAGCAGTATACGGATGTCGTCTCGTTTTTCTGTAAACATCTTTTTTGGGCGACAAGAGTATTAGACTCATTTTGAAAAGCTTATTTTATAGGTGACTCTAGCGAACGATCGGACGGAATTGCTCAGTTGTGAATGCAATTAAAAGTCACCAATCAAATTATTAACCATCATACTAAGTTAATCTATAGAAACGAAGCTAAGACACGAGCGTTTTTACATTTAATTTTATCGAAGCTATAGAATACCTTTGGTAGGTATTACAAATTGAGAATCTTACCAATTACAAGGTATCTTTCCCATAAAGTTGTTTATACGAGCCATGAGTACTGTCCAATAAAGCATTAAAACAGCATTGAAATTTAAATTAAATTGGCATAGAAACCGCTATCAAGTCCAGGGGCATAACAGTCTAATAAACCAGTTGGTACACGTACTTCCGGCGAATACGTTACAGATAAAGTTTAACCTAGGCAAATCTAGCAAATACTAAAACATTCCGAATTAAAATCGTGATACACGTGAATAGAGATCAACTTCAATAATGAACTTTTAATGTCTTATTTAAATAGACACATATCAATTTACAAAATCATAGAGCGCTTTATCAAGCTTACGTGTCACTTAATACACTTATAAAACTTGTGTCCTAGTATACTTATAGTTTAGAACAAAATTTATGACGTAGCATTTGATTATAACTTTTAAATTTTCGGTTTTAAAGATTCCATCGATAGCTTTAGATAGGCGATATGAGGCGTGCCACTTTTTGACCTTAACATAATGTCAGGCTTACAATTTTAATTATGGTGGTTGGTATCATTCAAACATATTTTACCATTACTCTGTGTGTATTCTACGAATCTACAAAAGTATAGCCTATAACCTAAAATATTGTGGGTCGTTTTAGGATATACAACGGCAATATTTTGGGCAATTTTAATTTTTTTTTAAAACCACAAGTGTTAACTAAAGTCTTCTTAATTCGGGGTGTGATCGTTTATGATAGCAATAGCCTTTGGCCACGGCTGCGTGCTACCAACCCAGATAAAAAGTATTCTAGGTGACAAACTATACATATTCCAAATTTCATCCAATTTATTATTAGCGATTACTAGCAAAAACATTAGAATATCCAAATAAGCAAACAATTGCATTTAAAACATTAGGAGTCGATAGCGTAGGCTAACCAAGTATTGACTAGGTTTTGGACTCTGGCTACAACATTACATATTGTACGTAGTAGGTGATATAAGCGTAGGTATACACGTCATTACAGACACTTGGAATGCGTCCAGAACACGTTATTGTACCACATCAAATTGCGTCGATAAGGGACTGTGAATGTTCAATATAGTACAGGCGGTTGGGATATGTACTTTAGTAGATTTTAAGTACAGCGGTTTGAACTGTCTCAGAGGCTCAAAAGATTTTATTCGTGTTATAACGCCTATTATAATACAGGAAAACCATATGATCGTCTGACTAGCCTCTACCCACGGCTTCGCATGTGAAGAATCTGAAGTTTTTAGCTGTTTTTAAAACTTATTCTTACGAAAAAATATTAGTGCATGCTTTGCAAAAGTTAGTTGCAAAGTTTTGGCAATTTCGGCACAGCTCGTGCCGAAAAAAAGACGTGCAAACGAACGTGCGCTCACACAATTTAACTCTCTACCTTAGTTCTTATTGAATATCTTATTATATTGTAGCAAAGTCCTCATTAATTTACAAACATACAAATGTTCGTATGATCTGCAAATAGTTGTATTTGATATGTATAATATTATGTATGTAATAAAAAAATACAAGTAGTATATCAGCCATGTACATCCCACTACTCTGCTTACTTTGAGGCTAGAAGTCTATAGGTAGAGAAAAAATCATATTCTATGTAGTCTCAAGAAAGAAAATGTATTTCTTTTAGACAATTAACTGTACTGAGTTTCTGTTTAATGTCGAGTCTGTTATGATTCCTCTCATAAAATACTGCGTTTTAATTGCGAACGAATAAGTAATTAAACGCAAAAAATGATGTTAAGGATTTTTATCTAGATTTCTATTAATCCCTCAAGGATTATTAGAATAACTGTTTATATATATAAGTTTCGCAGGCAAATATTAAATTAGCAAAATGGGACACTTGGAATTACTTTTATATTAGTAAAAATTAGATGGAAATGTTGATTTATATAATATAGAATATAAAATACACCTAAGATTATATGTATTAGGTGTATTTTATTAAAGTTTACGGATCCTACGTGGTTGGGGGTCAGGACTTTAAGTGACAGTTGGATGATAATTATTTATTTATTTTATGTCAACTCAATCGGAACCTAAAACTTTGAAAAGTAGTAAAGTACGGAACACTTCTGATACTATAGTAACTCTCTCTTTTTACCAGTTTTAAAGATAAAAGAAGCTGTAAAAACTTAGAGCGTTGTCTTTGCTACTTAAGAATTTTAAGTTTAGGCTCCGAGCTTAAAATATTAGCTATAAACATATTTTTTTCGCTTAACTAGGCGAGGAGATCATAGATTTTATTCTACACTTCTACATAAAGTTTTGGAATTTTAAGGTTTCTAATGAAAAATTTAGTTTGTTTCAACCCAGTTACCCGCGCTGTCACAAAATTTATCTTTTCCCATTTTATCAAGAGCTTTGTGATGCTTCTTTCACGACTGTTTTATTTTAAGGACTTGACATGAGCTTGAGTTAAGACTCAGACCTCGTTTTCTACAGGGCGTAATAAGACTACTCGCGAAAACTTAAACGGGCTATTCAGATTTTATTAATTGCCAATTTTTAAACTTATTGATATTGTATTTTTTTCAAAATCCCATTCAGAATATTTCAATGGGATTAAAAAAAGTAAGGTTAGAGACACGGTCAAAGACTTCATAAATATTTAGAATAAATTCATATAAACAGAAACACAATTGCAAAAAATACCTTAAATAAACACTTCGCTAGTCGTAAGTGTTTTTTTAATGCCTATTTAGGCGTTGCAAATGGCCATACATTGCAGTACCCGCAATGCAGTTCAAAACTAACTGAGGGAGTTATAAATCGGCTGAAATCGCGCACTTTGCGTCGAAACCGATTAATGTTTTTTTGCCACGCAACCTTGCAATAAAGGAAAGCTGGCCAAGTGCGAGTCCGGAACGCACACTGCGAGAGTTCCGTCCGGCTAAACGAACAAGGTGACAATAAAGGCGGATCCAGGATTTATTTTATTAATTCATAAGCTGTTCTGTTTTGAAGAAGTTGTGTTCTTCCCCCTTCTTTTATTTTGTTTTTGTTGATTATTATTAAGCTAGATATCATTTTAATAATTTCTGGACTTGACTTCAGGGGGGCCAGACAAGTCCACCTAGTATTGCAACATGTATTGGGATTTTTTCTTTACCAATGGCATACAATAACTAATTGAACTAATGAAAGAAAAAACATCTTGCTGGATATTCATGAAAGCCAGTCTGTTTAGCAGTTTTAGTTAACCTAAAGTTATCGGCACGTCTTTTATCATATTTAGCACGTGCCCGCGTATTGCTGGTAGTTAGCATTCCACATGATAGGTTGCAAGCCCATTGCCGCTTATTAATCGTAATTTAATTAATCGTTTACTCGTCAGTGTCTTTGTAGTGAACCCTAAAAAGTTAGGCCCCACTCTTCGGAGTTTGTAGTTATTAGCCCGGCTTATTATTAAATAGTTAGTCCCGGCCGGTGGTGGAACTTTCCCGTGTACTTTTTAGGAAATGGAGCAAGTTGCTGAAGTTTGTTTGTTTGTAGATTAGCTGAGCGGTTGATATTACGGGCATTAGGCATTGTCATTGTGTTTCACGTCGTTGGGTAATTTATGATGGCCGTACTCATAAAATGTATCATAAAAAATGGAAAAAAAGGAATATATATGAATAACAAAGAAATATTGTCTTGTCCGACTAAAGACTTAAACACCTAATAGCCAAATAAAAAAGTATATAAGTAGTATATATGTCATGTAGATCCCATAACACAAGCTCTACTTGTTTAGGGCTAGATGATGCTGTGTGGAAAATGTCCAGCATCAATTATTTATTTATTTAAATACTTATTCCTAACTCCAGACTAGGATTCCCTGAATCGTGGGTACGAGTAACGTGGTACCACAGCACCAAGACTCGGCACAAGTATCTGTACCGGCCGTGGTCACAAAATATATAAAATATAAACAGGCAATAGTTACAGTCAGTCTGTAAATAAATGTTTTTTTTTTCATTTCATTTCAAGTATATTTTTAAACATATAACAGGCATATACACAGTCCTGAACCCACACTAGGATTTCCTGTATCGTGGATATCAGTAACTACGAGTACCATGGTACCACAAAACCTAGACCAGCAACAAATATCTGCAAACATTTTTCACGCAGCGGGAATTGAACCTGCACCTCTAGCGTCTCAGCCGGCTACTCGCCTACAAAAAACTACGGTTTTTACACCACTGATATGGTGTGTCTGCGAAAAACATTATATTTTTACTTCCGACTACAATTTATCTCTCACTTATGGCCCGAAATAGGCCAGTAAGAGTATAATTCAAAACTAAGGTCTTCTTTAGACGGTTATTTTTAGTAACATAATATAAAACAGAATGTTAATTCCATCAAAGTGATTTAAATATTTAATACAGAACCTTAAAACATCATCGCCAAGCAACTAACCAACAGAGCGGACGTTTTTGTATGAATAAATAATCGACTTTTCGAATTTGGACCAAATCTTTCGCGTAACGAGTTAGGGGAACAAATAAAGCTGGAGTTTGATAACTTATTATACTGGACGGTGGACGTAATCAGACACTTAAGAGGGGCAAAGAAAATTAACACAATACAAAAAAAATTATAAAAGATTGTTAAGACTGTTGTTTATATTGTTAACCACCATATGTTTTTGACAGCGTTATACATATTTTTTCTTCAATACAACTAAAGTGGCTGATAACGACCAACTCTTTTGTAGGTTACCGTAACCTTGCAACACTTTCTAGTGTTGCAACCATACACACTTCTGTGTTGTACACTAGAACTCACGCTTTGCCGACCCTGAGACATAATGGTTTACTTGTATTAACCTGCATCCAAACTCTTCAAATCAGAACACAGCAATGCGAGCATTACTCCTTGGCGGCAGAAATAGAAATGGTGAAATTCTCCAGACGAGCTCTTTCACGTAGAGCTTCTGTGAAAGGGCTCGTCCGTTGAAGTGCCACCACCATGTCTATTTCTGTCGCCAAGCAGTAATGTTCTCATTACTGTGTTCCGGTTTGATGGGTATGGTTACCGGTTAAATTACAGGTATATGATATCTTTCATCTTGATATCTCAGGGAGGCAACGCGTCTATGATACTTCTGGTATGGCAAGCGTGCATAGGCTACGAATCCGCTTACCAACAGGTGTGCCGTTGGTTAGTTTGCCCCTTTAGTAGTATTAAAAAAGGCCATTTCCCCTTTGCCCCAATCCGTACTCCGTCCCTGGCCCTGGTAATAAATAATAAAACGTTCAGGAGCGCGGGGTTGCGGCAACTTTTAATACAAATATTGTGTTGTGACGACAGTGCGTTGGTAAAAGTATGACGGCAGAACTGATGGGAATGAAAAAAATGCGAATAATTCTCTCTAGCAGAGAATACTACGGTCCCGAAATAATCTCATATCTTCTAAAGTTTGATAGATGGGTAGATAGAAAATACTATATTGCACAATATTGGGTGTTTTCTATGTATAATATATATGTATTTAAAAAAAATATATCTAAGTAGTATATCAATCATGTACTCGTAGTTTCCATAATACAAGCTCTGCTTACTTTGGGGCTAGATGATGCTTAGTGAAAAATGTCCAGCATTATATATTTTATTTATTTATTTACAAGATAAAATAAGTACATTGGCGAACTTAATGCTTATTAGCATTTTATTCTAGCTAACCTTTGTGTAATGAAGAGGTAGTGCGTTTAAGTTATCATTGGAATCAGTAGAATTTGAAAAATTCTAAATAATGTGCCAATCAGTTAGTGTTCCAATAAGCGGCGATGGGCTTTTAATCTGATACGTAGATTACTAATTGCAAAACGCGGGGATGTGCCAAATGTAATGTTTAGACTTCCCTTTGACTACCCCCTACTTGGTATCATCCAAAAATCTATTTACTAGAGTATGTATCTGAGGACGGTCATCATAGATAATAAAGTCGTTAGTGTGTTTTTTTTTTCAGGCCATGTTTGGAAATGAATTCCACTATACAGCGCTTGTCATACTCAAGGATCTACGTACAGAATATGAATTTGAGGATGGTCATCATGTGGAATAACAGTAGTGAGCATGTTTGTATTTGATTATCTTTATCTGTAGACCTCTGTGGTGCAGTGGGCCGCCTGAGACGCAGAAGGTTGCGGGTTCGATTCCCGCCGCGGGCTCATGTTTTATGATCTGATAATATTTGTCTCGGGTCTGGGTGTTTTCTATGTATAATATGTATGTTTAAAAAAAACGTATATAAGTAGTAGGTATATCACTCATGTAGTTCCCATAACACAAGCTCTGCTTTTTCCAAAAACTATCTTAAACTTGACTATTCATTCATATTGTAAAAACGGGAATTTTCACTACACGCGCCGTGTAGTGCACGGCGCGACGCGGAAGGAGAAAGTCGCAACCACTCACCCTGATGAAGACTCTCGGAATGAGTCGAAACTTAGTCGGTGCCTTCACCGATAGTGCAGTACGTGAAAATTCCCGTTTTTACAATATGAATAGTCAAGTTCACGATAGTTTTTGGAATAAAATTGACTATTCATATTGTAAAAACGGGAATTTTCACGTACTGCACTATCGGTGAAGGCACCGACTAAGTTTCGACTCAGTCCGAGAGTCTTCATCAGGGTGAGTGATCGCGACTGTCGCCGTAGTGCACGGCGCGACGTGGAGGGAGAAAGACGTATCTGCACCGTTAGTGCAGTACGTGAAAATTCTCGTTTTTATAATATGAGAAGCTTTGCTTACTTTGGGGCTAGATGATGTCTTGTGAAAAATTTACCAGCATTATTATTCTCAATAGACTTAAAAGATTTCGATGCCCTTCAACGATGTCGTATGTAAATGTTAGTAACAGTAAAGTCTGTAAGAAACACTTTTCTACTGCACATTATTTTTAATTTGTAAATTTTTCTTCGTAATTAGTTCAGAAGCTGTGCTTTTAGCTGATGAGAGTGTGTTGTTGAGCGTTGTTTTGAGTTTCAAGACTGCATTAATGGAGTACCCTAATGTATGAACCTCTGCGCTTGGTATAAAATTATGCTTACTGGCAAACTACACACATCAAAAAAAGATTCGGATCATTTCGTAAAGTAGAAATATTTTCTATTTAATCGCCGTTCCCTAGGAATTAATTTAAATTCATTTTATACATAAAATATAATGGATTGTTTTTATTCTAAATGTTGTATTTTTATCAGGAAAATAATTTGTTCTATAATTTTTAATAATATATAAAATAAGATAAATAATAATAAAATAATAATAATAATAATAATAATAAAATAATATATAACATATCAAAAAATAAGTAAAGAATACACGACGCGATGCGGAAGGAGAGCGTCGCGATCACTCACCCTAATTAAGACTCTCGGAATGAGTCGAAACTTAATCGATGCCTTCACCGATAGTGCGGTTCGTGAAAATTCCCGTCTTACAAGAAGACTATCAATGGTTATGTTGTTTTAAAAACCGATCGCATACTTTTCTTGACGTGTGTACGTTGAGATGCCTAGGGTATATGATTTTCGGCTTCACAACTTGCTCTGTCGACTGATTCGTGAAACGTTCCTGCTTTATCCCGCAATCTTGTTTATCGAATGTTCTGCTGCTGTTATCAGGGATTCGCTCTTAATTCTCTAACTCTTACGCTAAATGTGACTATGTACTAACGAATATTTACTAGTATCTGTGTAGATGGTTATGACTATATTATAATGTACCAACATAACTAAGGAGGAGAAAGTTTTAGAATATTTACTGTCGAAATGCTAATTTCTACAAAAATCTTTCAATTCTTTTTTGCTTTCTTTACTGTAACAAACTCTCATTAAGGATTGTTCGTATATTCAATTTTCTGTAAAGACAAAATGTCTGCAAGTAATAAGCATAAACATAAATTTTCCGGACAAGCGCCTGATTCGTATCCCAAATATTCAAATTAATTATTGATCGAATTAAAGGAGTCACCACATCGACGGCCGACTGCTGTCCGCTGCGGTCTGCGGTCCGTTGCGGGTATCGTGTATGTAGTTTATAAAGCCACTTCCGTGTTTTACGAGTATTTCTCTAAACCACAAGTTGAATTAATTTCAAATCATCCGATAAATCCGTTCTGATCATGCTGATCCATTAGGAACGTGCATTATCCAATTATTATAAATCGCGTGGAAAGAAAGTAATGATTAGATACGATCATAAGATATTTAAACTTTTAACTTAAAAAAACCTACAGAAAAACAGGTATCAAAACTGACATGTCAAAACACTTGGTGAAGTCACGCTGATGCCGCGCTGCAACCGGACAGCGTGCGGTGTGGCCGAACTTTGATAATGAAATTCCGCGTTCCGCTGTGTAGCTCGTCAATAAATAATAATAGGTAATTAATTTATATCCTTTCAATACATTTGGATGGATTACTGGCTCGTTATATTAATCGTTTTGTGTTGCAATCGAATGAGTCTGTTTGGATAATAGCATTAATTTGTAAGTCGTTATTAAATACTGGTTTTGCAGGTTTATTTAAAAAAATGGTATTTGCCATTGCTTGTGCGGGATGCTATCTTAACCTTATTTGGGTTGTTTCTACCCTCGGGCACAGGAAGGTTGACGAAGAAAACAGCAGTTAAGCATTACTGAAGATTAAGTCGTAGCTATCAAATTAGTCGTCTACACTATAAGATAAATGGATGTAGGAAGTACCTACATAGTTTCAGAAACATTAAAACGGCTAAAATCTTTTTCCGATAGAGGGTAACAGGCAGGGCAGAGGTGATTTCGCTGCGGAACTGGAAAACGAAAAAAATACAGAAAAAAAGGATATAAAAATATACGCACGCCCTGAAGCGAATTTCGTCACCGTACATTTTTTCAACGTGTACGGCGAACATATTTCATTTTAACGAGTGAGTTTGCTAGATATGAAGGTATTTATCGCTATCGACGCGTAGGTTCGAAGGATATTTAAAAAACCTGCCTGTATGTAGAAGACGATGGTTTAATTTATGAATCCTATGTTGTCAAATTGTAGTTTAAAAGATGACTAAGAGAATGTCACTAATTTTTCGCAGCAATAAAGTATGTCCTTGATTCAAGAACGCTTCGCAGTCAAGAAATACGGTTATAGGATAAGTTTTAAATAGAAAATAGCATAATGAACGGACGAATTCTGTGGTGTAGTTGGCGAAGGCCCGCTTGAGACGCAGAAGGTTGCGGGATAGATTCCCGCCGTGGAACAAATGTTTGTATGATCTGCAAATATTTGTCTCGAGTCTGGGCGTTTTCTATGTATAATATATCTTCCAAAAACAATCGTGAACTTGACTATTCATATTGTAAAAACGGGAATTTTCGCGTACTACACTATCGGTGAAGGCACCGACAAAGTTTCGACTCATTCCGAAAGTCATTCCATTAGTGCACGACGCGACGCGGAGGGAGAAAGTCGCGATCACTCACCCTGATGAAGACTCTCGGAATGAGTCGAAACTTAGTCGGTGCCTTTACGGATAGTGAAGTACGTAAAAATTCTCGTTTTTACAATATGTATAATATATCTATGTATGTATTATTACGTTCTCACTGATGTTGCTGACTGGATGTTGAATCACAGCTTATAAATAAACTACTCGAAAACAAAGGTAATGGAACTTAGACCTCACCAAAAACCTACACTGAATTTACAAGCAACTTTCAACAATATCTCTTTAGAATGCGTTAACACTTTCTCATTACTTAGAATTAATGTTGACACACATCTTAACTTCAAAAGTCACATAGAAAAAATTAAATCCCGATTGTCGAGCTTTACGTATGCTTTGCGAGAACTAAAGAAATCAACTGATCTTTCTTGCGCGTTATCAGTTTACTACGCAAAATGTTATAGTTATTTATCTTACGCCATTGTCTTATGGGGCAATAGCACGGATGCACAAAACCTGTTTATCCTACAGAAAAAGTGTGTCCGTATCCTAGCAAATATTAAGAAAAGAGTTAGCTGCAAGCCTTGTTTTAAAAACGTTAAGATTTTAACTTTGCCGTCTATCTACATTTTAGAGATGTGCAAATTTGTTAGGAACAATCCCACTTTGTATACAAAACTAGATGAACTTCCTCGAAGATACGCTTTAAGACCAGGTAGGAATAAAATCATACGACCGCGATCACAACTAAAGATGCATAGCGACGGCCCATATACATTATGTCAATTAAAATTTATAATAAACTTCCGACACAACTAAAACACATACAAAAACATACACTATTTATAAAAAAACTTAAATGTTTTATAATTGACAGATGCTATTATAATATTGACGATTATCTAGAACAAGCTCAGCAGTAAATTAATTTAACATTGTAAATAATAAAATGAAATTGAAAACTGACATTAAATCTAAATTGACATGAAATAATATGACCATTACTAACAAAATAATGCACTTATACCCATCTCCTAAAGTCCCTACTTTGACTACCTACAATGAAAATAAAACCTCGGTCTGCCGCCGTACCCTAATACAAAGTTCATTTGAGAGACTTAACTTTATTTACTGTAGATATTAATAACTAGTTTGTTTACGCAAAACCTCGGCCTGCCTACCTATCTGTTGCTATACCCTTAGACAGGGTTAATGTGAGATACCTACCTATAAACACCATCTATGTACCTACCATGTGAAAGCAATAATGTATCTAGTATTAACAAAAAAAGTATATAAGTAGTATATCAGTCATGTAGTTCCCATAATTCAAATTCTGCTTAGTTTGAGGCTAAATAATGTTGTGTGTAAAATATCCACAATTATTTCTTATTATTATTTTGTCTTGGTGCATGATAATTGCTGCATAGACGCGATCGGTTAGCACCTTGATTGTAACAAACGTGGCAATGGAATGAACCCGTTACTACGTGGGTAGATTTAGTAAGACTGCGATTAACATTCTAGATAAGTTAATGAATAAGCAAGTAAACTAGCATATTTGATTGGGCGTAGGTGGCACATAAAGTTGTCCTGTCTGTCCAAACAGCTTGCTTTAAATATGTAAAAAATATATATATTATTTATTACTTAATATTATTACTAGTGTCCTTAAATTCTTATAATCATATATTATGAAATGTTGTAATATAATGCCAATCAAAGTCTATGAATGAAAATACTTTATTTCCACCTTAAACAAAAAACATAACAAAATCTTATTCTATAGAAAGTATAATGGGCGGTCTTATCGCTTAGAAGCTATCTCTTCAGACAACCTTTGGATGGATAATAAGAGATTGCGAGTCTATTTTTTTAGAATATTTTTTTTTTATATTTCATTTTTTGCCATTCATTTTGTCTTCTTCAATTTCGTTGTATCAATAACACTTTTTATTTAGTGTTAAATTTATCGAATTTCATTCTTGCTTTAGAGTTTGTTATTTAGTTACTAGTTTAGTTGAGTCAACCCACAATCGCCACTCGTATTTATTTCTACACAACCAGTGGAATGTCAGCGAGTTTGTCCATGAGTTTTCAAACTGCACTTTTTAGGGATTGAATTTCGTTAAAATATTTTCTTACTGTCGAATACTGAAACGCTGGACAAGGTTTAATCACAGATTAAGGATGATTCTGAATAAAATATTCTGTTTTTGATTTGAAAATTGCAGTTTTTATGCGCCTTTTATTTATATCTTTTTCCAACTTTACATGAGGAGTAGTGTTTCTGAATACAGGACGCCCAAATAAAGACGTGGCTATGAATATGGCATCTCTAGAACTAAGGGACTTACTTACAAAGATTTTTAGCTAAACACTGATTTCTATCTTCTCTGTGTCAGTTAAAATTCATCAGATTTTAAAATAAAACACTTTTACTAAACAACTGTTTCAAATCTTTGTAAAGTAAAGATTTTTACTGTTTGAGTTGTGCGTTGATCGTCAGTGGGTACGACAGACAACATTTTTGACTTTTTTGATAACGTCAAAAACGTCTGTCAAACGGTGTTTCAAACGTCAAAAGGCAACGATAAACGCTTACAACAGTGGGCAGAATCTGTTCGCTTCAGAATAAAATGAAAAAAAGACATTGTCTGTACAGTCATACATAAAAGATCAGGGAAAATCTAGCCAGCTACGGAATTGGAAACTATAAGTGCATCAAACACCTTTCAAGTTCAAAACTTGCATCTAAGTGTTCTTAACTCAACACGAGTGGGTAACTCGTTTTAACTTTAGTGAACTCAGTTTCCCCACTTAAAGTAAATAGCAAGTTTTGAAATAATTCATCAAAATAATAGAAATTTTGAACAATTACATAACAACGTACATTTTTTTAATACATTTCCTTAAATAGAAAATTTTTATGACCGAAATATTTGTATCTACGAACATCATCATCTCTTTAATAACGTTGTGTCCTAGACACAAAATGTTTTCTTATTCAATTTCCCATAACCAGGGTGCATACTACGTAAACATGGAACAATAATCAAAGAAAGTCTGAAAACAATGCTATCCAGCGCTGGCACTGACGGGCTTAGGACTATGTTCTACGTGACTATTGTTACTCTTCTCTCTCTCATTAATTAATATGCTGAAAGAAAGGGACAAGACACCGTTTGCTCACCTTACGAAGCATTTCCTCGAGCGAATCCATGTCCATGTCGGCAGAGGCGGGCTCGCCGCCCGCGCTCCCGTTCACACCGTTGTTGTTATTCGTCATAGGGGAACCGCGCCGTGCCGGCACATGTGAAACGCGCGTAGGTAGCCCGCCACTTTATTTATGATCACTTTTTCACAATCGAACTTTTTTTTTCTCTCGACCGAGATTTTATCACTAGATTCTTATAAGATTTTTTTCACTTTTAAAAGTAAGGTAGGTACTTATTTCACTTTATAATTGATTAAATATTTGACTAAATTGACTAGAATAGTTTAGGATATTTCACTGAAAAATGATTTCTATTCCACTGAAAAATGAAATAATTTTGTTGCTTGTTTCTTTTTGGTTAGAAAACCTGTGTTACGGCATCACATCTGTGTTACGTTAAAATCGCATCTCAAAATTTAAACTGATGACTCGGAGAGATTAAAAAAACGCATGTGCATGTTAGACATGAGAATAACTTAAAAAGCAAAAGTTTGTAATTTATAAAATGGGGACCATTTTTCTCGTTCAAGATAAAAAGCCTAATTTTCATTTAAATAATGCTCGACCAAAGAAGGTTTGGAGTAATTTTATGCGGAGTCACACACTGCCTCCAACACGCCACGGAATAACTAATATTATGTTTGAACAGTTCTCCGCACCTACGATTAACGATAAGTAACACAAAAACCAAAAAGACAGATCTTCGTTATGCTAGTAAAGTTAGTATTGAAAACAAGTAAATAGTTAGTATTGAACGCCCAGGTTGACTGGTAGGGAATGCTTTAACATTAAATCCTCTTTTTACTACTTTGTTTGTGCGAAAGTAAAATTAAGTCTTATTATATTTAAATACAGTAATTTATCATATACAAAATAAATTTATTTACCACTTATACAAATTTATTTATTTGCGCGAGGGCTAGTCTGTATATACATATATCATTTTTGTTTCGGAGCGCATGTTACTCACTTCGTTGTCCGTCCGTCCGTCTGTCTGTCTTTTTCTCAGGAACTTGTTTAGGTATCGAGTTGAAATTAATATGATATACGACCTTAGAGCTCTATAAAAATCAATTCAACGCAATGAAAAATACGGACATTTATGAGACATATTTTGATACTCGCAAATAAATCAAAACCTATAGGGTACTTCCAGTTGACCTAGAATCATGAAATTTGGCAAAAAGCAAGGTCTCACAGCACAAGTAAAGGAACAAGTCCAAAAATCATTAATTTGTAGTTTTATCACTTAAAAAATATTTTTTGTGATTACAAACTTACATTTGCAGTTGGAGAATTGACGTGTATCGATGTATGGTCGAAAAAATATTCAACTAGTTTGTCTTTCAATACGACTTATCATTTCGTTAGAGCACTGTTTGGCTTTATAGTTTACTAGTTGTTGTCCGCGGCTTCACACGCGTGGTATGTTAATAAAAGTAGCATATGACCGTCTCCAGGCTTCAAACTATGTCCACCAACTTTTGAATGAATCGAACCCAGGATTACAATTTATACAAAGTTTAGAACTCAATTGCTCACCCTCAAAGGGTAATTTTGTAAAAAAAAATGCGTGTTTCATTATTTATTTTAAAGTTTATGTGTACCGAATTTTGAGTGAATAAAACCAAGGAATATTTTTTTCCATAGAAACTTTACCACCCTGTTTATCCCCCTTAGGGGTTGATTTTCGAAAATAAGATTAGCCTATGTGTTATTCCAGAAATTAAACTATCTACATTCCAAATTTCATCAAAACCGGTTTAGTAGTTATGGAGATACGTGGTAACGAACATTCCCTCACACACACAGACTTTCGCATTTATTATATTAATAAGTAGGATGAACTTGAGTAAAGTTAATTATTTTGGTGAACATACAAGCTCGAAACCTCAGTGCGCGAGTCTGACTCTTGTCGCACTTGTCATGTTTTAATAGTCGTCGTACCTACCTCATCGTTACAATTCTTTCTAACATTACCTCCTTTGTAGCTCCAATTGACCCGAGCAATAAAGTAACATTGCTTGGTAAGCTCTTTATTTGATTGGTCCTTCATCTATAGCCACCCTGTCAACAGCCCATCGTCTTGCGATCCATTACTTTAAATGTTTACTTACCTAGACAATGATGGTTGTGAGCTTTTACAGAGTATTTATCCTCTTTTTAGAAGAAACTAGCCTCTGCCTCCGGCTTCGCCCGCAAGTTATTCGGATAAAAAGTAGCCTATGTGTTATTCTGATGTATAAGCTATAATACTGTACAGTTTCATCAAAATCCGTTCAGTAGTTTTTGCGTGAAAGAGTAACAAACATCCATCCTCACCAACTTTCGCGTTTATAATACTAGCTTCTGCCCAGGGCTTCGCCCGCGTGGTACCCGGATAAAAAGTAGCCTATGTGTTATTCTGATGTATAAGCTATAATACTGTACAGTTTCATCAAAATCCGTTCAGGGGCCTTATTCGCTATGCCACATGAGATTCCTTACCAATAACGTGCGTAATCGTAACGTGCTCATAACTCAAACGTGTTTCCTAAACGCGCCACGACAAGGAGTTCAAAAATTGTATTCTGTATGCCCCACGATAGATTGTCTATGGCCAATATTTTCTAGTTTTCGATTTCACGCGATTCGTTCATAAATTTTACATGCGTTCGTATCGGAAATTAAAGTGGTTTTTTAGATTTCAATTATTAGTTTCGTATCTTCATCTCAAAATAATTTATCTGCAATGAAGGACTGCCTAACCTTTTATAATAATACTTTCGTTTAATTTTATAAGAAATTAAACTCAAATGAATTTTATTATTTTTTAATATTTATTAAAGATACGGATACTCTGATTTTTGAACGCACCTCACCGCGTTTTAAATTTGACATTGGCGTAGAGAATACCATTCCATGCGAATTCCACGACTTGAACGTAACGCGTCCGCGTTACGAGTTTATATGGTCATAGCGAATAAGGCCCCAGTAGTTTTTCCGTGAAAGAGTAACAAACATCCATCCTCACAAACTTTCGCGTTTATAATATTAGTAGGATTACAAGAATATACCAGGATAATGTTTAACGCAGAGATCATCATTGAAGATAGCTCAGATTCAAAATCAAAGTCGATTGTACCGGGTATAACATAAACGGAGGAATCCCTCCAATAACCCCCACTTGAAACCAACAATAACAATTTAGGTAGTACCTAATTGTATTGATCACTAGCAATACAAGTGTACATTCAGTATAATATACACTCATGTGTATGTATTTTATAGGTGTCCTCCGCGAGCTTGTCTTTTGATCAATTATTCATTTATCTATTGTATTTCATTTAAAAACAGAATGATTTTCATCGTGGTCTGTTTTAATTTCCTTTGTTATGGCTTTATAGAGGGAGCTATTGGAGGAATTTCACTTTCTATTTACTGTCAATTAATACAGTATCGTAAAATACGGTACTGTTTTTATTAATTTAGGCCTGTTTTTATGTAGAATGGTCTTATATAAGTGAATTTACGTCAATTCTAGCGATCAAGCCTAGTAAAAATCACATAACAAATACTTCTTTCTACGATCCTTCCATTTAGCTTTGCGTAAAGTTTAATCAGTATTTTCGGCAGACTCTACACGAAATACATGTTAGAAATTTTCACATTTTCAATAACCTGCGTTTGATATCCCTGAAATATTAGCAAACACAGTTTCGTACCTTGCAAGGGCGTACCAAGAATCTCAGTTGTGTACATAGGATAATTGTGTTTGCATTACCAGACCGAGCGGAAACTGGAGGGTGAACATGCGATAAAATTTAGTGTAATATATGAGATAGACGGTTGACTTAATGATAAATAAATAAACATAAATAATGCTGGACATTTTCAAACAGCTACAAAAATACATATATACATTGTAAATACATACATATTATACATAGAAAATACCCAAATATTTACAGATTAGAGATTAGATTTTTTTAAGAGATGTACCAGAAAGGTACTTAACTAGTAGTTATACTTCTAAGTAGGCTATTATAAAAGAATATTTGTTTGATAACTGTGCCACTAGTTTTAACATGCAAAATTTGTTGTTTTGTAGGGCGTGCCAAATAAATGTTTTTTTTAATTTCATTTCAAGTATTTGTATGGGAAACTGAAATCAGACTCATTTAGCAGCAAATTTGACACTAAAATTGTTGCTATCTCTTTCTTTTGTTGATCTTAGTAAAAGAGGGCGATAGATAAAATTAAGCTTAGTTGGTTTACATGAGAATTGAGGCCATTACCTACTCGCTTACAATCTAGCCTTGGTCTGGCACCCGCAGTACAATGTCATCTCTCTGCCAAGTGTTATTGACCTCGGTAGAGCCTATGTGTTGTGTACGTACCTAGCACATAATGCTTTGTTACGTACTTGTATTGTGCCTTTTATATATTATGCTCGGTAGTTTTGGTGATGTATAGTCTAGCAGGGAAGTGTATTTTTTTAATAGAATTACTAGGTTCTACCCACGGCTTCGCCCGCGTGTTACCCGGATAAAAAGTAGCCTGTGTGTTATTTTGATGTATAAACATATTACTGTAAAGTTTCATCAACATCCAGTAGTTTTCGCATGAAAGAGTAACAAACATCCATCCTCACAAACTTTCGCATTTATAATATTAGTAGGATAGTAGGATAGTAGATACTCTTTTACATTGTTTTAGCTTAGTTACCAGCTTGAGTTAATATGGTGGCCTAGAAAAGGATTACTTGCAAAAGCGACATGTGCCAAATATAATGTTTGGATGTGCATCTGACTATACTTATTATCCACAAAGATATAGTCGTGAGCGTATTTGTTTTTTTTAGCATGTGTAATAAAACGTTAATAATATTATAGTAACCGAAAAAAAATTAAATACTGTAATAATTCTTTGTTTTACATAAACCATCAATATGTAAGGTAAACGTACATTTTGCGGGACGCCTACTAATAGCCGGCCAATTACATGTTACAGGTGTTTAGCAGTCAGAGTAGCAGGTATTATGGAGTCGCATCCGCCCGGCGTCTGACTTGCATAATTCATTGTTGACCTGCCAGGCTCAGGTGTTGACCACCGTCGGATATAGGAATGGTTACCTTATTGAGATTTTTGGAATCAATACTAATATTATAGAGGTAATGTTTGTAAATTTGTTTGTATGTAAATCTTCGAAACGATTCCAAAAAATCTTGGACCAATGTTTAGAATGGACTTTCAGGGACAAATTTTTAAACGCTATTTCTCATCGGCTACTTTTATCTGGGTACCACGCGGGCAAAGCCGACAGGTGCCCATATTTATGTTTGCCATAAGAGGTTTGTTAGTTTGTCTGTTACCTTTATCTCCGAAACGGATTATCGGATTGTAACGCGGTTTTTCCGCCATGAATGATATTTAGGTAATAACTAACTTTACATACAGTTAGCTTCTCTATATTCGACATTTCGGTTTTTTACATGGATTTATAATTATGTTTTATCGCCATTAGTCACTAAAGGGGCTGAAATCAATTATGACGTCAGGATTTTCTAATTTGTGAAAACTTGCCTTAATAAATTCTTAATTTTCAAGACAAGAAGAGAAAATATATCAACAACTATATCCATATCAACATTTTGAAATAATTAAATTAGCTATCTTTGATTTCAAAATGAATCTCATTTCCATAATCAGCATCCCCAAATTAGTCAAAACTGAACCCTAGAAGCGAATTTTTGAATATAAAATACGTTTTCGCCATCTTTGATTTAAAACTAGATGAAACGTGAATCAGAGGACAACGGGAAAATCCTAAATACTGTGCTACTTTTTGAAATTTATATGTTGCTTATACTTTGCCTTAAATAGGATTTTCCTGAAAGCTAGCAAAAAAATAATAGTTATCTCAAACAAAAAATAAATGTAACATGAACAAGAGACGAAACAATTTACCAATAAGAATGAAATGAGTTTCAAATCGAGAACAGTGTACTATTAAATAACTTTAAGGTGCAGGGTAAGTTTCAAGCAATTAATGTAAGCAAAGAAGTTTGTACGAGTTCGTTTTAAACTTGCGAAACTAAATAATACGTCTAGTAACAAAAGTGTTGCGTACCTGTAACTTGGGTATTTACCTTGGTTGAAAATGTTAGAAGCAAAAGTTGAGTTGAATAGTACCTATGTGTTTTTCCTTCATAACTTTTTATTACTCATTTCCCGACATCGGTAAGTAATGTAGAACTTTATTTACAATACCTACCTAACCAAATTTGTAAACTTTTTTATTTTATTTTACTCAGTAAAATTTTGTAGGTAATCAATCCTACTACTATTATAAACTCGAGAGTTTGTGAGGATGGATGTTTGTTACTCTTTCACGCAAAAACTACTGAACGGATTTTGATGAAACTTTACAGTATTATAGCTTATACATCAGAATAACACACAGGCTACTTTTTAACCGGGTACCACGCAGGCGAAGCCGTGGGCAGAAGCTAGTTAAATTATAGTTAAATATCCAAAAATAAGACGCATTTTTAAAACGTTTATTGTTCCACTTATTGCGCCTCTGACTACCTCCTACATAATATACTCAAAGAGCTACGCACTGAGTATGTATCTGAGGATGTTCATCATGGAGCATAAAAACGTGAGGGTGTTTGTTTTTGTTTTTTGTCGATAACATTCATAATAGCGATAAAATATTATACATTTTCTTCTCGTTTGATAATTTTTCACTTACTCTTACATTATATTAACGTTATATATACATGTGTCCAAAAATCCGATTCAACGGGACTGTAATCGGTAATGCGTTGGCCAATTACGCCATAAATCGAGTGATGCTGAGTCCGACTTTGTTGGGCACTCTTCCAGCTTATGGCACTGATATTATTTATCTCATTCGAAATAACTTTTGTTGAAAGTCTGACATTCGGTCTAATGCATAATGAAACATTAAATTAATTTTATAACATTTCGTAACAAACGTTATCGTTTCGTAACACTATAAGACAAGCAATAAGACCGCCCATTTCATAAAAATAAGATTTTATTGATCTTGTTATTACAATAAAGTATTTTCATTTTTGTATTTATTGTATGTATTTTATGACGACCGATGTGGCGCGGTGGGCGAAGGTCCGCCTGCGACACAGGAGGTTGCGGGTTCGATTCCCGCCCTGGGACAAATGTTTGTACGATCTGCAAATATTTGTTCCGGGTGTTCTGGGTATTTTCTATGTATAATAAAAAAAATATCTATCTATGTAATGTATTGTATTAAGTATATCAGTCATCTAGTACCCATAACACAAGCTCTGCTTAGCTTGGGGCTAGATGATGCTGTGTGGATTATCCAGCATTATTTATTATTTATTATTCATTCACTCTTAAAAGAAAATTTTGTGAAGCCGAGTAAATATATCGCTTATTATACTATTCTTCTTCTTCTAAAGTTGGAAGCACTCAGTAGCCCTAGGACAAACTTAAAGTAGTACTTTTGCAACAGATTATTTCCAGTCTAGCAACTTTAAATTGAAATTTATAGAAAAAATAAATTAATCTTAGTTTCAAAAGAATATCCTGTAAGTTTTGTATTATCTTGCTTTTAATCATCCTATACGTAAAATCGTTGCGTGGCATATTAACAATCAACGTACAGCCTAATCCGTAAGCACTAAAGACTTTAAATTTGGAGGGTAGGTTCCTTTTGATGTATAGGTGTTGCACTAAGAAAGCAACTTTCGAAATATAACCCTTAAGAGGGTCAAAAAAAGATGAAGTTTGTATGCAAAAACTTAAAACAAACAAAATCAAGGCACTAGTACATATGATACACAATAAGTCTTGACAGAGCTTACTTATTTGAGCCTTTAGTGGTTGATTCTCTGGGTTCGTGGGCACTGGCAACTGAAATAGTATTTTGTAGCGACGTGAAACCAGAGAGCTGGCTCTTATCTGGTAACGCATTAGCATTGCAATTCAACGTGGCAATGTGGCCATTTTTTTGGGTACGCTTTCGTCTGGTAGTGATCTGGATCATTTGAGCTATCTATAGATCGTTTGCAACGGTCTTTAGATAGCTAGCTGTTTTATCTGTATTTTTTGTATATACCTAGTACCTAATTGTATATAGTTTTAAGAAAAAATGAGATTATTTTTTAAAAAAGTACACTAATTATACCTTACATAGTCCAAATGCGATAAATCTATTTTTTTTTTAGAACCGAATTTACCACATCAATTATAGTATAGTCATATTAGGTTTCTCGAATCTTAAACTAAAATTACAAAAATCAGAACGTTAACGTCACAGCGACTATAAAGCAAAAAAAAACGCTTTTCATCACGATATGCGATAAGGGCTTTTTATCATGCGAGCAAACGGGTTCGATTGAAACATATGCCGTAATTAAAAAATAATTAAATGCATCAACATAATATTCATTAACCGTTTAATTGGATTCAGATAATTAATCTGTACAGTGTAACTCAAAATACAGTGCAACGTTTCAATTTAATTATCTGTTTCGGAAACAAGAGACTGGCAACAATGGAGTACTATATAAAGATTTGTAATAGGTATTCGAGTAACTTTTGGAATTTCGTTTGTAAATTGTTTCGACAATAGACAACCTCTGCGTCCTGGGAAAGTAGGGATTTGGGATTCATTAGCTATTTATTTAATAGTTGATTTTTCGTAAACGTTACTTTATTTGTATTTTTGAAACGCACACGAAGTTCATTGGGTATTTATACTTTCCCACTGGGCAAAGAAATATTGAAATAATTTCGGGTCTCCAATATTTGGGGGAGACCCGAAATATTTATGACTATTGGCGTGGCTGAGATGCAAGAAGTGCGGGTACGATTCCCGGGTCCGGGACAAATGTTTGCATGTCCTGCAGATATTTGTTCCGGGTCTTAGTGTTGTGGTACCAAGGTACTCGTAGTTCCTGATAATCACGATACAGGGAATCCTAGTGTGAGATCAGGGCTTTAAGTATATTGGGTGTTTACTTATTTATTACTATTTCTAGATCGTATGGTCACTTGAAATGATATTTGTTTGCCTATTATAACTAAACTAGCTTCTGCCCACGGCTTCACCCGCGAGGTACCCGGATAAAAAGTAGCCTATGTGATATTCTGATCTATAAGCTAAATTACTGTAAAGTTTCATCAAAATCCGTTCAGTAGTTTTTACGTGAAAGAGTAACAAACATACATCCTCACAAACTTTCGCGTTTATAATATTAGTAGGATAGTAGGACAGTATTTTTCTAAGTGTATGGTGTTCTGTAATATGACTTAAACAAAAGAAAACATTCCATATAAAGTCGAGTCTCGACGGCAAAATTAAAAATTCCTCCGCAAAAAGCAATGATACAGAAACGACGCGTCCCCAAAAGTGAGAATGTCAAGTCTCGTTTTGATATTGAAAACAGGCATTGACATCGTCAAAGGCCTTTGTCGAGAAGTCGCAAGTGAACAAGAAGCGAAAGAGAACGAACGACGGACGTACGAATAATTAAATTGAAACATTCCGCTGTTATCGTTCTTTTAAATCGACAGAGAGACTGTGAAAACAGTTATTTCGCGAAAAAACTCGGATCAAGCGGAGTTTCATTATAATGACAAAGGAGTTTAAAAAAAAAGTGCTGGAAAAAGCGATTAAGCGTTCGTACTTTACTATTCACTTAAAAAAGGGTTACAACATGATATAGCCGTTAGAACTTTAGTTTAAGTAAGTGTTTTAAAGACAAGTCCATTTTTGTGACATTTCGTCACTTGTGACTTTATCACGCGTGTCTTCCACAGCCACGGAGTACTTTACGATGAAATATCACAAATATCAACCCACTCTAACATTTTACTATTTATTACCTAACAGCTCAAAGCATAAAAGAAGATTTAACAGAGTTTTTCAAGAAAAAAATGGTAATGGCCATGAAACACATACTCAACGAATAGATATTTGTGGACACCAAGTAGGGGGTAGTCAGAAGCACGTTCAAACATTAAATTTGGTGCATGTGTAACAATACATTTTGTCAATGTTTTGCATTAGAAATGACAGGTTGCAAGCTCGTCGACACTTATTGCAACACTAACTGATGGCGCAGCCTTTGTTTTTTTGTCTAAGTACCTACTTATTAACTGTTAGAAATTACTTAACTTGATCAAGTTAAATTAATTTCACAATTGTCTTGACAATTGGTAGTGCACGGCGCGACGCGGAAGAAGTCGCGACCACTCACCCTGATGAAGACTCTCGGAATGAGTCGAAATTTAGTCGGTGCCTTCACCGATAGTGCAGTACGTGAAAATTTCCGTTTTTACAATATGAATAGTCAAGTTCACAATAGTTTTTGGAACAAAATTCCATTCCAATTCAATTAGTTTGTTTCTAAAAACAATTTTTGACATTTCAATTATATTTATGTATTTCATTGTTCACTTGTGGTGGTGTGACTAATTTAGAATAAGAAATCTAACTTATTTGTATAGAGGAGCCCACACTGACGCGACTCTGACAGCCTTTTTCCACCGCCACCGCCAACGCTCCAATATCCGCGAGCCTTCCACCTTTAGGTTACAGTTTGAAGAGTGTGAGAATATGAGTAGGTAGTATGTACCGTCATAAATTGGAACGAAGCCTTCGCATTCACTCATGCCTTCCTACATAGAACCTTGACCACCTGATATCCAACAGAAACCTACAACATACACCTACCACAAAGCACAACCACAATTGTTAGCAAATTCTAGGTGTAGGCGAAGGTTCTATGTGTATTGCTAGGCGAACGGTAGAGCTCTGCATACGGCAAAGCTCCTCGGAATCTCAAACACATTGTGAATGAATGAATGAATGAAAATACTTTATTGTACACCATAAACAAATAACAAAACAAACAAAATATTATTCTTATCTTATGAAAGGACAATGGTCTTATCGCTTAGAACCGATCTCTTCCAGACCACCAACATTGCTAAACTATTTAAACATTTGCGTTGCATAATCCTACTAATATTATAAATGCGAATGTTTGTGAGGATAGATGTTTGTTACTCTTTCACACAAAAACTTCTGTACGATTATTGATGAAACTTTACAGTAATATAGCTTATACATCAGAATAACACATAGGGTTATTTTTATCCGGATACCACTCAGGCGAAGCCGTGGGCAGAAGCTAGTGAAATATATTATTGAGAAGAAGCTTTATGAAATTATTAAGCTGATCAAAATGAACCTAAAAACAAGTACTCCATCGAAGTATAATAATGACCTGTATCATCACAGGTATTATGAATCGAGCAGATTTGATTTTTTAGCGTATTTATTTATTTGTAAACAATGAATGATCGAATGTTAATACTTTATTGTACAACAAAAGATCAACAGATAAGAAATTACAAAAATAACAAAAAAATTACAGAACAAAACAAATGTTTTTACACAGATGTGAAAGAAATAATCGACAAAATAGTCTCGAAAGTCAACATAAACAAAATAAACAAATTTAGTTTTTACGACTTCTAAAGATGTAACCACGTAGTAATTAATTACGTAACACGTAGCTTCTCAATAAACACTAAAATATTAAATGATTTCCAAAGCCTTTTTTAGTTTAATATCTAGATAACTTAATGCATTTTTCGAAATGTCCCAGCTGATCATTTAACTTTTAAACTAAAACTTGAATTCGTATTGATACTACATCTATTTACAAGTTGTCTTGTAATCGACTAGAATTATACTAACAAAGTATTGAAATCAGCTTTCGAATAAAGTCATTTATTATGGGCATTTTATGTTATGTTTACCAAACTGTTTTCAGCTGATCATTTAACTTTTAAACTAAAACTTGAATTCGTATTGATACAACATCTATTTACAAGTTGTCTTGTAATCGACTAGATTTATACTAACAAAGTATTCAAATCAGCTTTCGATTAAAATCATTTATTATGAGCATCAGTACTACCACTAATTACCATTATGTTATGTTTACCAAACTGCTTTCAGCTGATCATTTAACTTTTAAACTAAAACTTGAATTCGTATTGATACAACATCTATTTACAAGTTGTCTTGTAATCGACTAGAATTATACTAACAAAGTATTCAAATCAGCTTTCGAATAAAGTCATTTATTATGAGCATCAGTACTACCACTAATTACCATTATGTTATGTTTACCAAACTGCTTTCAGCTGATCATTTAACTTTAAACTAAAACTTGAATTCGTATTGAAACTAAATCTATTTACAAGTTGTCTTTTAATCGACTAGAACAACCACTAATCTGTTTACCAGACTGCTTTCACCATCAGTCATTATTCCACTCTTGAGGGCTACATAACCCAACCTGGGATGGTAGACAAATACCTCACGCCTACTTCTTCTTTCACGCTAACGCATTTTTTTAAAGGTAAAACTTGGCAGCTGACACGTGACATTTCCGCAGCTAATGGCATTCCCATACAATTCAATCATTCCGCAGGCGTTAACGTCAACAGAAAGTGGTATTTGTCTAGACCCCCTTGACACAACGCAAAGGACCCAAGAAAGAACAGTGACTTGACGAGCGAACAACATCACTAAAAATCAAAAGTATTTAGGAAAGGCAGCTATTCTTTGCAATAAATTGAGTTGGTATGGATTTTAACTCAACACAATTATTCTTTGTCGATCGTTTTCAATCATCGCAAAGTGATCAATTTATTCAAAAAAATCTCCATCTCAATTATTTTACATTTCTATCACGATCACAAACCTAATCCAGGTTCTAATATCCACATCCATTGCTAGCTAGTGTAACATGCGAGATCAATATAATATTCCAACACCAGTAGGTACTCGTATAATAATATCGCAGTTTTCACAACAATATTCACGTATTCGAAGAACCAAACAAAACAACGTCAGAAATCAGCCGATTACAATGTTAACGGCGTATCACAGGCTTTCGTTCCCAAAATAGAGAACCCAGCTGACCTATATTATCCTCCAAGCGAAAATAATTTTATTTCCTTTTCAATAAACTGGATCTCAAAACTGAAATAACATACTGTAAAATTCCCGTGCACAGGAACCAACGCGACACACAACAAAATGCCCACCAAAAAAACTTTAACACGTCACAGGACTTCACCGCACAAAACATGCACCGTTGATTAAAAAAAATCCGTGCAAAACGTATTTTGCGAAAAAACGCGATTTAGCAGAGCCGGAAACGGAAACGCGCTCAGTTCGTAGAGGCACGTCTACGCGGTGAGAGGCGCCCGCGGTAACTGATCCCTGTTTCTATAGCACCCGGCTACGGCGGCGTAGCAGCTACGAATAAGCATACTAGCGAATACGTAAAGACGCAGCTTATTTGCAAGCTACGAGCCGACAATATCCTATTCTACTGATATAAATTAACTCCAACTGATGGACCTTAGGTTGCGGGAAGTCGCATAGTAGGTAGGTAGCCTAAAAAAATACCTAAGGCACTGCTTGGTGAAAAATAAAAGTACAACTACCATTCACTACAATTCTGAATGTAACTCAAAAAAGTTGGCGAAACCTAGAGAGAACCCGATTTAAAGACTTGACCAGATACTACAGAAAACAATAGAAGTAATATTTTCTTATTTCATGTAATTATGTATTGTGTTTACCGTGTTTTTTTTTTCAATTTTGACGACTTTTGTGGCGCATGGGGCGATTGTCCGATTGAGGCGTAGAAGGTTGCGGATTTGATTCCCGAACTCGGGACATTTTGTATGATCGGCAAATATGTTTCACGGGTCTGGGTGTTTTTTATGTATAATATGTATGTGTACAAAAAAGTATATAAGTAGTATATCAGTCATATAGTTCCCATAATAAACGCTCTAGCTTACTATGAAACTAGATAATGCTGTATGTAAATATCCAGCCTTATTATTATTAATTTTAATGGTAGAAGCCCAGTAGTTATCCGCATTTGTGATGTCATCCTCCATAGACCCTATTTGAAAATCAGCACTGCTTTCCACTACTGTGCGGAACAGCACTAAGCTGTTTGGAACGCACGGCACAGATTAATTACCACAAAATTCTTCCTCTTTGTCTTATTCTTATTATTCTTTATTGTACACAGAAATAACACAGAAATTTAAAACAAACATATTAGGTGAGGCATGTACAAAGGCGAGCTTAACCCTAAAGAGTGTCTTTGTGTTTTTTGTAAAAATCTTACTGTTACCTATTTATAGTGTCTATTTTATTTATTTTGTAACTGTCCATTATGTGTTATGTTTCTCATGCTCATAATTCTGAGACTCAGCGGCAAGAAACCTTGTCATCAAACAAGACGCTGTGTCGAGACTTGATGTTGTGTGCACTCGAGGAGACGACGCGACGCTCACTGTTAGAGACTCGACGTCGCATCGTGGTGACTAGGGGAATGATTAAATGGAGGTAGACCAAGATCGTTTGTTATGGCACTCTTCAGGGAAGGCTCATGTCCAGCAGTTGACGTATACAGGCTGTTGACAGATGTATAGAAAATACTTTATTGTACACCATTATTTTTCACCTGTTCCTATCCTCAAAGGTTTGCTGGAAGAAACCTCTTGTTAGGGTTAAGCTCGCCTTTGTACATGTCCTATATGTAAGTTTTTGTCTGTATTTTCTGTGTTTACAATAAAGAATAAAGAGATAGTATTTCAGCTGAATAATTGCTACATATATTTCCAATGTTGTACAATGGGTGGTCTATAGATATCGCTAGTACCAGACAACCTTCGATAATTATGATGGTAACTACTATACATATATTATAACATTTGCGAACACAAAGGACATAACACAAAAGAGGACTTACTACCCACAACACAATTTCTCCTAGAGTGGGAGTTAGTGCACATATTTAAAAAAAAAAACTATTATCAATATTTTTAAGTCCAAATATTATGACAAATTGTAAAAATTGGTAGTTTTGTTACATAATTTGTAAACATTTGCCAAATACTTTATATATTATATACACATACTTTATATACACATACTTTATTATAATTTCTAAATATACTTTTCAACTTTGAACATGCGAAAGTATGGTTATTTCAATCTTTGTTAATTACTTTGGAACAAATGACAATTTTTTTGAATAAATATAAGTTCACGATCTGTAACAACAAAAACGGATTATATGGGTACCATGCGAGCGAAGCCGGGGAAGGCTGATTCAAAATAAATGAAACTTTAGGCAACGTTACCCCGCATTGTCACCATCAAAAATAAATAAAAAAAACTGAAAAATACTTCTCAGACGCACCAAAAGCGTACTAGCTTATGCCCACGGCTTTACCCGCGAGGTACCCGGAATAAAAGTAGTATACGTTTTTCTAGGTCACAAGCTATACCATTTCTAAATTTCATCCTAATCTGTTTAGCCGTTACGCAAATTATTAGCAACCAATAACCATATTCCCGCATATAAAATATTAGGAAAAAATACTCGTAAATAAGTAAAACAGAAAATGGTCGTTCCTATTTCAAGTCAACTCTGTGACTGAGGCATTTGAATCGCGGACGTGTGAAGTCTCGTTTCGTAGCGGAGTTACGATTTTATGGCGCAAAGTTGACACATTTTTCACTGGTACATGAATAAAGGTTTCACTTGTGGTATAAATGGATAATACACTTTTGTTGTTTCTGCTCTCGTGAAGGTTTTAAGAGGGTTGCCATGTAAATCGGCTGTAAATGTAAGTTACGAGTGTTACCGGAAGCACAGAGTGTTTCAGTGATCACTTTCAACTTCGTACCGGAAATTGGATGTCAAACTAATTTATGGGAATATTCCGGGGCTTCTGTAGACTGAGATGCTTCACGAGAAACAGACCTTAGAGATTTATACAGAAATAATACTTTGAATTATAATCCGAATATTTTTGCTTGTCATGAGACGAAAGGGTTTTATAGTGAGATTATTTTGTGCTGCGACACACGAGGTGCGCTTTCTATTCCCGCTCCGAGACAAGTGTTCGCATGTTCTGCAGCTATTGAGTCACTGTTGTGGTACCACGGTACTCGTAGTTCCTGATACCTACGACACAGGGAATCCTAGTATGGGGTCAGGACTATGTATGTGAAGGAATTAAATGGCCAGGAATAAGGCTGCTTGGTGATTAAATATAAATTAAAATACGTAAAACGTTGTGAAGAGATCGAACGAATGAATGAATGAATGTAAATACTATAATGTACACCTTATGATATAAACAAAATAAACAATAACACACTATGATAAAGGTCTTATCACTTAAAAGCGCTTCCAGACAACCTTTGGATGGAGAGGGTTAGTATATATGATTTGAAGTGACAGCGGGTGAACTCTTTAATTTGTGTAAACGAATTTAAAGCACACACAAAATATACCGATAGTGCAGTACGTGAAAATTCCCGTTTTTACAATATGAATAGACTAAAAATACTCATTGCTCTTACATATGTTGGGTGGCTATTTAAGCTTGGTAAGCGAGCGATTATGAAGAAGAAGGAAAAACTTTAGGTTCACAAGTGTGCTTTCAAACTACCATCCGATTCGTAGTCGCCAGAACCTTTTATTCTTGAGAGCGGTTATCGGTTCTACAAGCACTTCAATTTGCTAAATTTGAGAGCTGACGCTGACTTTAGTTCCTTATCTTGTGAACAATTCAGAGACTATAAGCTTCAAAGCCTGCGCTCACGTGATCTGAGGCGCGATACCTCGATCTGATTTACATCAAAGTCGATATTTTAAATCCTGCGCTCACGTGATCTGACAAACCTTCCTTAAAAAAATGACAAAATTGCTATCTAAAGTGGACTGAATGCATTCTGATTTGATTCCTTGATTGTGAAATTACCAGAATCGATCGACGCACCATGGTTTACAAAGAAAGAAATAGTATTTTTTCTAACTTTTGTGACCAAAACATAACATGACCATAAAAAATATTAAATGATGTAATACCATGTAGGTAGGTAGAATGAATTATTTAATTTTAGACTTATTTACGTGAAAATTTAATACTAACGTTACGTTAAGAAAATTGTTACTAACATAACGATTCAATGATAATTGATGAATAAACTAAATAAATACTTAATTATGAATTTTATACGGGTCTCGTATGACATTCGCGCACGATGAATCGGCGTAAATACACTTTTTATGTATAAACACCTATTGACTTTGACTTTGAGTCAAAACGTCGGGAAAATAAATAAAAAAGTCAAACATTATAAAGAATTTCGTATGACTATGAGCTCTATGACTTAAAAAAACATATTTTTTATTCATAAAACGTATAATTAGTGTATTTATCTACCACATAACACTCGCAGTATTACTGTCTGTCTGTCTTGTGTCGTACCTAAACTATGCATAGTTCAGAGAATTGGCCACTGATTCGAAGGTTCAGATTCATTAGCGATTGAAAGATCTGCGTATAGATTGTAAGTGTCGGGAGCTGTCTGGGAATTGTAGGCTTTGTTTATTCATGAATGAGACGGCTGCTTTAAGGGAGGAAGGGTGCCGATGTTTCCAAGGAAGTTTAAGGAATTTTGTCTTATAGTTTTTCAATAAAAACAGTGGTGACTCACAGTTATGGAAGATCTTATCAAAAAAAACCGCTTATTGTAATAACTAGCTTCTGCCCACGGCTTCGCCCGCGTGGTACCCAGATAAAAAGTAGCCTGTATTATTCAGATGTATGAGCTATATTACTGTAAAGTTTCATTAAAATCCGTTCAGTAGTTTTTGCGTGAAAGAGAGTAACAAACATCCATCCTCACAAAACTTTCGAGTTTATAATATTAGTAGAATTGCTGATGTCAGATGCCTTCGAACTTTTAGTTCCAGTGCTTGCCGGTTTCCTCACGATGTTTTCCTTCAAAGTTTTGCCAAACGAACATCAATTGAAAAAATCATTGTTGCACGACCGGGTTCGAACCGAAGACCTTGGGATCTGAAGTCGGAGTTCTGCCCACTTAGGCCAACACAGCTCTCCTTACATACCCATAACGCAAAAAAAGCCTTGGTAGTAAAAACTTTGTTCACCACAAAATAATGTTTTTGAATTACTTCGCATGAATGGACGTGACCATAAACATCGGATTTACTCAAGGTCTTTCACAAACCGGTGTGCGTAGGCGCACTGCGGCTTCATTCATTAACACTCCTTCAAACTAAAATGGGTCTTGGAATCATCGATTTAAGGTACAAAATGAGAGGATTAGTAAGTTATGGCGCCATAGATAAATTCTGTAGGCGGTGTATAGTTACTAAATTGCAAGTGACTCAGCTTAAATAATGCTATTTAAGTTGTGTAACATGAATAGAGACATATACGGTCCAAAGCTATATGTTAGCTGTGGACCGTATAAGGGCAGTGTTCAAGGTGATCATAATATTGCCATTAAAACAGCAATATTTATTAGCTATATTTTACAACTATGTACCGGTAGATAATAAATAAATAATGCTGGACAATCCACACAGCATCATCTAGCCCCAAGCTAAGCAGAGCTTGTGTTATGGGTACTAGATGACTGATATACTTAATACAATACATTACATAGATAGATATTTTTATTATACATAGAAAGATGTATGTAGAACATAATTTATGGCCCTCAAGGAGTCTCAAATTGTTGATGCGACACTGCAGATTGTAGTTCTGGATCACTGTGCTTACAATAAAAAAAACAACAACGGAGATAAATATTTTATTTGCCACTTTATTAAATTCAACTGTCAAAACGCGTAACTCCTCCCGTCAACTAAGCCCTCAATATATCGAACTGCAGAACCGTATCCCATCCACTGAAAGCCATTTATTAAATTAATACTGTTGTTGCCTATCTCAATACGAGTCGTACTGTAAGCACTGGATCAATGTGCTAACAATAAAACAAATAACAAAGGGAGATAAGTATTTTATAAAATCCAACTCTAAAAAACGAGTAACTTAGCCCGTCAACTAAGCCCTCAATATATGAACTGCAGAACCGTATCCACTGAAATCCATTAATTAAATTAATGCTTTTGTTCGTTGTAAGCACTGGATCACTGTGCTAATAATAAAAAATATAACAAACGGAGATAAGTATTTTATTAAATTCAACTCTAAAAAACGCGTAACTCAGCCCGTCAACTAAGCCCTCAATATATCGAACTGCAGAACCGTATCCACTGAAATCCATTAATTAAATTAATGCTGTTGTTACCTATCTTAATACGAGTCGTATTGTAAGCACTGGATCACTGTGCTAACAATAAAAAAAATAACAAACGGAGATAAGTATTTTATAAAATCCAACTCTAAAAAACGAGTAAATTAGCCCGTCAACTAAGCCCTCAATATATGAACTGCAGAACCGTATCCACTGAAATCCATTAATTAAATTAATGCTGTTGTTCGTTGTAAGCACTGGATCACTGTGCTAATAATAAAAAATATAACAAACGGAGATAAGTATTTTATTAAATTCAACTCTAAAAAAAGCGTAACTCAGCCCGTCAACTAAGCCCTCAATATATGAACTGCAGAACCGTATTTACTGAAATCCATTAATTAAATTAATACTGTTGTTGCCTATCTCAATACGAGTCGTATTGTAAGCACTGGATCAATGTGCTAACAATAAAAAAATATAACAAACAGAGATAAGTATTTTATTAAATTCAACTCTAAAAAACGCGTAACTCAGCCCGTCAAATAAGCCCTCAATATATCGAACTGCAGAACCGTATCCACTGCAATCCATTAATTAAATTAATGCTGTTGTTACATATCACAATACGTGTTTTCGTTTTATGTGTTACAACCACACACACACACACACACACACACACACACACACACACACCACTTCATACCTGTCAAGCGGAACTCTACTCCTATAGTGTTACGGGTGAGAGGGTGCGCTTTTTTTCCGTTGGAAATCCACCAGCACCGAAGCAAATGGTTTCGGCAGACTTGTAGGTACAATTAGTGGAAAAATGTTGCAAGGCGACATTGCAACACTTTGGATTATGTTATCTGTTAATGTTCTAGTTCTAGAATAAGATCACTCAGGTACAATTAGGGTGAGTATGCATGAAGAATGACACAAATAGAAGCATGTCAGGATCGTAGCATGTTGAAATCCGTGGTATCTCCGGAAATTAGGGGTGAGTTTATGTAAAGTAAAAATATAGAATGGAATAGAATAGAATATCTTTATTGTCATAGGTGATACATGTAAGAAAGCGTAAAAAATATACCTACTAAATTACGTGAACAGGCCTATGACTCGTCATTTGCGTACATGATTTGAACAAAAAATGTTCCCAAATATAGTCCTTCACAAATAAGGTTTATCTATGTAGTTATTATCGCTGTAGAGAGGCGACAATCGACAGTATAACAAATACATCGAAAATAATTCAAATAAAAGCAGGTTAATCCGAATATATTTATTTGACATATAATAAAATGTTACAAGTTGTATATGAATCTATATGCTTCTGATCTAGTAGAAACTGTATATCAGGAGTCATTGGCTTCTCCCATAGAAGGTTCTTAATATTATGTCGGTACTAACAATAAATTAACTATATACAAAAAAGCATTGGTCATAGAACTAACGCATTTATTTTTATTTTTAAGTTTGATAATAATATTAAAGTTAATTAAAAAAACTGTTCATGCAATAAAGTATTTTTTATATTCTTTCATTCTAATATATTGAATAATCAGTTAACTGGTAGGTACAATTTGAAAAACAATGCAATTATTACGTAACGTACATGTATATATGTATATGTATGTTCTTTTTTACGTCTGTACCTATATCCTAGCCATCGTATATGGAATTGCGTGTCAAAATGTATTTACAACCTCTGTGGCGCAGTGGGCGAAGGCCTGCCTGAGACGCAGAAGGTTGCGGGTTCGATTCCTGCCGCGCGACAATAATTTAATTAGTATATCACTTATGTGGTTCCCATAACACAATCACTGCTTACTTTGGAGCTAGGTGATGCTGTGTGAAAAGTGTCCCGCATTATTAAAAAAAAAATAGAAATGTGATTGAAATAACACACTTTATCTACTTACGTTTCTTTAAATAAACTACCTACTTTTCCCTACCACTTTCCTCATGCTTTATGAACAAGCTGATAAAAAATAATGAATTAACCTAAGCCAAAGCCGACACAAAATAACTAATAGGTACGTCAAAGGCCAACAACCAATTTGTTACGCTCAGTTTATTGATAAATGAGAAAGATTCAAGCAATATTTGAATGCTTTTCTATTGAAAAGCACGGCTTGTGACAGGGTTTTATAATAATGCTCTATTGAGCATTATTATAAAACCCTGTCACAAGCCGTTGCTAAGCAACAGCACGCAGATTCTTCTAATTTCACCCTTTGCTGGGGATTATCGGAACACCACTTATAAAGACCTGTCGTGTAAACGATTTTTGAAGTAATTGTAAACGATATCAGCTTTTAAATAGATCTCACTTTAGTGGTCGGTTTATGTGTTGAGTAACTGAACTAGCCTCAAGGAAAAAAGTTATAATTATGTTGGCTAACGTAGAAGAAAATACCTTTATATTAAAGTAAGGAAAATAATCTTCGTTATAACTGTTTTAGAGGCATAATGATCTAAATATTATCTATGGAATAGATAATCGTGGTTCAAGCAGAAATTAATTGATTAACTAATTTGGTAGAAAAGCTAGGTACCCGTACACTGAGGCAGAGAAGGGCAGTGAGGAGAAAGGAAAAAAATGCTGGTCATTTTTCACACAGCATCATCTAGCCCCAAACTAAGCAGAGCTTGTGTTATGGGAACTACATGACTGACATACTACTTATATAATTTTTTTTTAAATACATACATATTATACATAGAAAACACCCAGACCCGAGATAAATGTTTGCAGATCATACACACATTCCCGCGGTGGGAATCGAACCCGTAAACTTCTGTGTCTCAGGCGAGCTTTTGCCCACTGCGCCACAGATGTCGTCAATAACGATTCAGATCGTCAAAGGATCTCGAACGATACCAAAAACCGGACGACGAAGTGAAGAATGGTAGATACCCTCCACGCGGTTGATCGAGGAAGTCTCTGTATAAGAGCGTAGCCTAAAATAGTTCGTCATGGCACTCTTATGGGAGGAAGGCTTATGTTCAATACATAAGCATATACTTCTACAGGTAGTTCAAATCAAATCATTTATTTGCAAGAATACATATTTTATAATTAAGGTCTTTAACATTATGATTGCGAATGTACTCAGCCTGCATGCAGGCATGCATATATTAAATATGTCATGCTATTTATTACAATTATAACTATTTATATATGTTACATACTCATCTAGGCTATAAAAACAATTACACATTAACCATTTGCTTAACTTTCTCTTAAATGTAATTCCATCTAACACTTATAATCCCTCAGATAATTCATTATAAATTGTTAGACACATATTATAAACATATTTCATAGAGATATCTTTAGAGCAAAGAGGTTGATACATTAGGTTAATAAACCTGGCCTATTTTGTCTAGTCATCACTTCGCTGCGTTTTTTTAAATAATGTGGGTGAGTATAATGAGGTAACGTGAGCTTTTAAAAAAGTCAAAACAGACTTATATCGCAGCGTTGATCGTGCTGAATTTTTAACTAGTTTCACAGCTTAAAGATTTACGTTTTCCACTATTGTAACTGATAAAACCCTGCCAAAACTTGTAGGTATCTTATCAACACGGCAATCGAACTAAATAAACACCTACCATTGGGCACTTGGAACACAACATGCACCGTCCACTTTATCTAGAAAAAGACCGGTTGCAAAGAAATCACTGGCTATAAAATAAATCAGACCAAGTGGCGAGCGGTATTGAGGGTCGTTAAATGCTGTGAAAGATTAGGGCAATTCTAACTTACCTTAGGTACTCGTACGTGAGGCAGACGGCTAGACGCCCTAGGCGTTTCAAGGAATAAAAAACTGATATGGGCTACGAAGAGCTATGCTCGGAGCTTCAAACTCTCGATAATATCTTCATCGATAATATTATGATATTCTGATAAAAAAGCGTATTACACAGTGGATGAGTTTTTCTGTGACTGTACTGTATAATTTGACATTCAGTATTTTATTTTTTATCGGTACCTACCTATGTGAATTTTAGTGTTTTTGAGATACCTTATTTAATTCAATGTTGGGCAGAATTTTGTGATACAAATAGTTTTAATTTACCACCTTGATGTAACACTTAGGTACCTAAATTCACAAACAATAAATGATTTGAAAAAAAATAACATGCCTAATACCATAATACTCGTTCCTGAGGGTCATTCCCGCCAATGCCAAATCTATTGTTCTCCAAATTATAAATTCCATACATGGGTTCCCAAGCAATCCCATGCCATTTTAAATATAAAAATTAAGTAGTTTTCTTTCCCAGTCAATGCCACGAGCTTTAGGCAGGTTGGTAGGTACAGTTAACAGAAAAAGCCTAAGACTTTTCAATATACTTAGTGGCAAGCCATTTACGCATGCTGGGTAATATTTATTTGTTAAGAATAAAATGCAATCGATTTCATGCAAAAATCAAATTGAACGATCCCGGCCGTTCAGACATACGTACTATACTTTTTCTAGATTAGACCAAGATGTAGAAGACCTTAGAAATAGTAGAGCTCCTTATGAAAGAGCTCGTCCAAGGAAGTTGTATAAAAAGCCCTCTTCAGGCAATATTTTAAAACCAGCAACAACAGAGGATATAATTAGCTCTAGGGCAAGACTAAGGCACTTTCATGGGATGCTCGTTTAAACGAGTGATGGACTTTTAATTGGATGAACTCATAGTTCAAGACGTAAAACGTTTAATAAAAGGATAGAAAATATTAATCAGTTAAGACTTTCATTAAAGAAGAAAATAGATTCCCTTATCATTTTCTTTTGCAAAAAATGATAATTTACATAAAAAAAACATAGTTATTCTTTTAGAGGCGATAACTTTTTATTTACGCATGGTCTCATGATAAAGAAATAAGAAAAAAGACGACAAAACGATTATAAAATATTTAAAAATGCAAAAAGTGTTTCTAGCAGAGCGTGGTTTCGATCCACGGACCTCTGGGTTATGGGCCCAGCACGCTTCCACTGCGCCACTCTGCTCTCTGACGATCGTGTTGAAATTACCAATCAAATGCTCTTTACTGACTGAATAAAGAAGTGAATAAATCTTTACTAAATATGAGTATTTTTAAAAATTGTTTCTGATACAGCTTTACATTAAACGTCGAGTTTAAAAATCTTACATTTCATTGATAAAATTACACATACTAACTTAATGCACATGGACAAAGACTCTACATAAAAAAGTATTCATTAATTTTTTGTTCCATTTTAAAATACGAGTATGTATGACAAACTGTCAAATCCTACATAGAAAAGAACAATAATGGGGTATCGTTATAAATGCAAAAGGAAGGCTTAAAATAAGCATGACATGTCGTTTTATTGTGAAACCGGACCGTACCACGTCACTTTTAACGGGTTGGATGGCATTATGTAATGTGTAGCAAGTTATTTTTAACTGATAACTGGTTGGAATAATAGAAAAATATTTTTGTTATATTTTATTTGGCTCTACTCTACAGACTTTATCGAATTAACAAAATTCATTTGAATTTAAAACCTCTAGACGAACAGTAGATATTTCAGTTCAAAGTGGCTAGTTTGACAAAACGGCCATTTTATAGCTAAAGTCCTAATAATTCAACGTATTTAACAAAGCTTAGGTATTTAGCATTCGAGAAACGTTATCGAAATTCGTTCTGTCTATTTTGCCAGACCATAAAAATACGCTTTTGGAATGTTCGAGAAACTAAACCATACGATTTACGTAGCCAGCGTAGCGTAGCTTGGCCATAATGGCTCAACGTCATAACCCTATCCACGTCGCAAGTAATGTTTACAAAATTAAAAAGAACGCCCAATTTCCTGCAAGCACCTGGCCTGCCCACCCCCTGTGGGTAATGGCGTGAAGATTTATCTGCTGTTACATGGAATTTTAATGTAACCATCTCCGACAATGGGAAAAAACTCAAGTGCTTGTCTGCTGAAGTTTTTACGACGTAATGGCACTTTTTGGTCACAAAATGGTTTAGCGAGGGCATACATACGTAAAAGTGAGAATGTTGGAAAATGTTTCAACCATAATGTTATCTTGAGAAACGATAAAAAAAATGAAATATTGTTAAGACGTAGGGGCTGGGTGGACTGACAAGTCGTGTGAGCCTTAGATCACTTAGTGCGACAGCAAAATAATTAGGCACTTCAAAACATATTATGAACAGAGCAGAATACGAGTACCAAGTGAATTGAGCAGAATTTTAATGGATAAGAATTTCAAAAAAGTCACATTGAGAACTCCTTTTTAAAAATTCTCATCTGCAAGGTGGCAACATAATTATTCAAACGATATGTTACCTAATAGATAGATAAATTCTTTATTACACACTAAAGAAAAATACAAAACACAGGAACTCATAAACATATAATTTACAATGCGGTCTTATCGCTAGAAGCGATCTCTTTTAGACAACCTTTGAACCTTAACCTTAGTTATAAAATTATATTATTAGTATTTAAGATTTTTAGTATTGTTCTTGTTTTTAGTTTAAAATTAGATAAATAAAATAAATAAATAATGCTGTACATTTTCACACAGCATCATCTAGCCCCAAAGGAAGCAGAGTTTGTGTTATGACTGATATACTACTTATATACTTTTTTTTTTGTAAACACACACATATTAATAATAATAATAATTTATTTATTTGACCATAACTTAAAGTAAAATTCCATGTATTACATGCTAAGTAATACTTGGTTCAAAACTTGGCTCATACTAGGTTTCCCTGTTTTTAGAATATTATACCTCTACATAGAAAACACCCATACAAATGATTGCATACAAACATTTGTCTCGTGGCGGAAATCGAACCCGCAACCTCCAGTGTCTCAGGCGGGCCTTCGCTCACTGCGCCACAGAGGTCGAAGATGGTAAGTTAAAATGTCGATTCCGGTTTTAACAAACACTTCGACGCCTGAGTTGTCTAATAGCTCATACGAACAACAATGCCCTTGTATACGCCAAATGTATTAGGTAAGTTTACCTAAAAAGTTTTATTATGGCGATCAAATCAGACAATAAACGAATTTATAAAATTGAGTAATACATGTTTAATCCTGTCACCTTAAAATCAAAATAACACACTTTTTTTTTGTTTCATGTGTTTTTTTATACCGTTGAAGAGCTGAAACTGACCATATCCGCTCTGATGAACCGACAACCTAACATAAAGTAGACATAAATGATCATGCAACTGATAGACCGTCCCATCGATTCCGCTTCATTACTCATGTCAATCGCACCCGTAACCGAAACGCATCCAGCCTTATATGATCCAGGAAATATTACGTTCTAGAGATGTCTAAAACATAGCCTCAGATTGAGAAGGAAGGATGCTACCACATATCTATCTATCTAAAATAAATTTTATCTATCACTCTCTTTTACTCACAGTAACAAAAGAAAAATAGCATACATTTAAGTACTGGTAAATTAGTCAGATTAAGTTTTACAAAACTTTAAAACATTTTAAAATATGCTAACACGAAGAAGAGCGGCAGGTAAACTAACTAGACAGAAGTAAATTATTACCATCTTTTTCTTACGTGCACTATCAGTAAAAGAGAGCGACAGTTTAGTTCGCCGCCATTATCATTATTATTAATGTTATAATGTCAGAATATGACATGTATTCTGTGCGAAAGCTGTCATTTATATTCGTCTTATGCACGTCAGGCTTTTTACATGCCCCGAGCCCAAACATTACAACAGACCATCAAAGCATACCTAACTTTCTCATCTCCTAAAATTATGTGTTACTTTATTCACTCTTCAAAAGATTAAAACATCGTCGTTTTTCGAAGAATCACCATCCCTCGCCATTTCGTTGACACAAAGCAACGTCACAAACGGAGGGAGGTCTACCTAAAATGAACGACAATGGAACTAACCAATAAGACAAGACCTCTTAGTTACAGACTTCTCTTTGATTTCGCTGCTGGCGAAGGCTTTTCGTAGTTCTTCACGACTGGTCGCAGTGACCAGTGGTTCGGAAACTCGCGATAATGTAGTTGAATTATGGATTTCAGATGCGTGTGCTTGAAATTAATTTATGTTTGTCGGTTTTGTTTAATGTAAAGGAAATTCCAGTAGATTTCTGCGGTTTATAGGTAAGTTAGTTTACATAAATGAGTAAGTTTTAAGAAAACAAATCCATGTTAAAACAATTTTAGCCTCATACACGGGTGCGACAAATTTTAGAGATACTAAAAACATTCACTGGTACGAGTACATTTTTTTATCTTGACAGTTTCGCTGTTTTTTTATGTTTGATCTATGTAGTTCATCTATGTATGTAGTTTACACAAAAAACATTTTTAAAACAGAAACGTACGAATCTCAACATAGCAATACGAATAGTTCGTTTATACTTCTACAATAATTATTAATTTTCCCTTTTATATTTATATAGATAAATAAAAAGCCTCCATTATAAGTAGGGCCTATCAAAAATCAACGTTTATATTTTAGGCTCAGATTATGACAGTCATCGCAAATGTATATCCTGATAAATGGGAAGTTAAAGCTCCCCATAAAATTTTGCAATCCCAAAACATACTGCTAGTGGCTGAAAAAATGATGAATCCAATTCATTTCACTCAACTTTTTCAAGTCTCACCCTCGTATCCGTACAAATGGCTACAGCTAATAAAGAAACAGCTGAGGCACTTAAAAATATTTATCATCGGTCTCCTGCGCTCGAGGTTTAATTAGCTTAGTCGTTCTAGAGAAAACGTACTCGACTGATAGTGGCACCTATAATGGAGTTTTTCGGTGCTTCGGAGGGCATGATTAGGTTATCCTCGACTAAACAGTCCTTAAACCATATATCTAACGAGTTTAAGCTGGCTTTGACCTTTTCAAGATAAGTTTCAACTCTCGCCAAGTTTGCCCAAGGTACCCGGATAAAAAGTAGCCTATGTGTTATTCTGATGTATAAGCTATATTACTGTAAAGTTCCATCAAAATCCGTTCAGTAGTTTTTGCGTGAAAGAGTAACAAACATCCATCCTCACAAACTTTCACGTTTATAATATTAGGAAGTAGGATTATTCAAGCATGTATAGCATGACTTTCATTACCACCTAAGATCTTAACTCTATTACAAGTTTCATCACGTTTTTAGAATTCAGGACCTACAAAAAAACAGAACCCATAATATAGCAATAAAATACTTTATTTGAACAAGACCTATCGATTCTAAATGTAAAAGAGATGTCAGCACCAAAATCACGAATGCGAAAATAATGCTGGTAATTGCGTTTACTCAGCACAATGGTGACAGACAGTGAACCAGCTATCTCGGTAGCTGTGATAACGCTGACCGAGAGAAAGCCTACATTTACATAACTCTCAATTACATTTGGATTTAAAATGGCCGCCATGTGTGCGAAATAGATATAAAAATGTATAAAGGCGCGGTGCGTGCGTGGAACGACGGACTTATGAGTTTTGTGCACCGGATTAGCGCGACTTTTTGTATTTTTGTACAAATCTATTTAATAGAAAGTGTTGAAGCAGTTTATCAATGATCTGCAAAAAGCGGAGTGAAGTATGAAACTGGATTCTTTAAGACTTCTAACAGAATTTATAGGGTTCCAATTTTGAAGTTATTTGCGAGCTATATGACTTCTAGATATATGACTTACTAGCCTCTGCCCACGGCTTCGCCCGCGTGGTATCCGGATAAAAAGTAGCCTATCTGTTATTCTGATGTATAAGCTATACCTATTACTGTAAAGTTTCATCAAAATCAGTAGTTCAGAAGTTTTTGCGTAAAAGAGTAACAAACATCCATCCTCACAAACTTTCGCATATATAATAGTAAGTAGGATAGACAGGAAGAAATACTATAGGCTAATAATAATACTTATGATAGCTCGCATAACCGAAAACCACTGGGAAATAGTCTCGATGGCGACCACAAACCGTACGACGCAGTGTACATGTCTGCCCTGATGGACCGATGACATCTTAAAAGTTGCGGGGAGTATGTAGATAGAGGCGGCTCTAAACCGTTAGTCATGGAACTCATGGAAGCAGTAAACTTCAACTAACTGATGATGATTTGTTATAAGAGGGGCACCTGACAGTATCGTAGCATCTTCAAAAGTCATCGACGGATCTATGATAAAAATCTGGTTTACGATGCCGCGATCGATTCCAATCAAGGTATAGGATATACGTCGGTCGTCCGTAGATTTAGTCTAATTTGCTATTACCGTGCCGAATCAGCATCACGCATTCAGCCGAATGCATCGGCCATTTGTATTCACGAGTTCATCTGGAGGCCTGGATTAGCATATTGATTGTTTACAAACATGTCCAGACACCAAAGTCTCTGTCCTGGACACCCTTGGGAACCTCAAATGTGCGTTCAAGTCCGCGTAGCATGTCTAAGGCCTGAGTTCATCAACATAATAACGGGTGGTTAGGTCCTGATCAAAGCTTTTTGACACAAGTTAGGACTTCACCGTCCGTTTATTTTATTGGTGAACTCAAGCCATAGACTAATTAATTACATTAACATGATGATTAATTCGCTTTACGTGCTCCACATAGACCTCTCCCTTTCTCTCTCTCTTTCTATCTGCGTGTACTTGGAGTTATTCAGTAACTCTGCTTGAAATTAGATACGGTGATGGAAACACTGAGAAGGGTCTAATGACCGATATAAGCAATGCAGTCGACAACGCTTTAGCACAGTTCCCAGATTGTCGATTCTGATAGTTTTATGACCTTGTTTTGTAATTTCTGAGAGCAACATCTCATAGTACAGTATATATAAATAAGTTAGTCTTCTTCTTGTTCTTGTCACACATTACAAGCGGTCGATACAACATGTTTTTTCTTTCACTCGCCTCTATTAGCCGTCATCTCAAAACTCACTCCTTTCTTAACCATGTCACCCTTCACACAATCCATCCATCTTTTCTTAGACCGACCACTACTCTCGTGTCAATATTTTATTTCACAGCAAACTCTAAAATTGCTTACATCATTGCAGACGTTTTGAGTGTCCTACATAACAAGACACGGCCCTAATGGAGGTGTCATGTTTCAAATTTTGTCTTCCACGTTCCGATAAAACGCGACAAGTTCAAGTTTTATTCTTTAAAAGACAAATCTTTGCTTAAAGTCTAACTACACTTATACTTTTTAACTACATTTTAAAACCCTCGACGTGTTTTCTTACGTCTGTTGCGGCGCCCTCTAGTGACTTCTAAGAACCTTCTTGAAGTCATATAAAGCCAAAAACCGCATTTCAATCGGTTAAACCACTGTTTCTCAAAGTGGGCGATATCGCCCCCTTGTGGGCGCTGGAGGCCTTCAGGGGGCCGGTAGAAGACTCTAGAAGATAATGGGGGCGCTCAGGCGGTCTAGAGGGGAGAGCATAGGTTGTTATGTTTAAAGACCTTGGGGGGCTCTAGGTTTTATTTATTCTCAAAGTGGACGATGGGAAAAATAAGTTTGAGAACCTGTGGGTTAAACCATTTCGGATATAAATTATAACAGCCAAAAATCACACAAACACACAAACAAACCCTCTTATGACAAAGATGCATAAGGGTTCCTTACGTCGCGGGTAAAAAAATACAGGTGTTAGTCACCAGCAATATCTTAAAGCGCGTGTGGACGTTATAATTTTGCAAATTATCTTTCAGCACAATTTAAGTTGAAGTTTTATTCTTTTGAAAGATATTCTTGCATATCGACTACGCTTAAGGCACGGTTTTTATGATTAATTCTATAGTCATCATCATAACTTAAAGAGGCCGTATGCACGTCGATCTGATACAGATCAATCTTTAAGCACCAATCTTTAAAATTTGAGTTCAAGTTTTATTCTTCGAAAGAAAATTCTTGCTGCCGACTACGCTGAATGTATAATGTGGTTTTCATCATTAATTTTAGTCACCAGCATATCTTCAAGCGCTCTCGTGTGGTCGTTCTTTTGCAGATTAATCTTTCAGCTCAATCTATGATTGAATGGCTGTTTGAGGCATTTGCACTGAGAGCTTCCGTACTTCTGACAGTACAGACCGTCATAGCAAAAATATTCAGTATGTCATATTGCATGAATTCGTGATTGACCTTATCACCAGTAACTCAAAAACTTTTAGGCGTGAAAAAACTATAGATATCCCTAACAAGGTCCTAACTGAAGGAGTGTATAAACCGAGAATTGAAGTATGGACATTTTTCGTGATACACTTTTGGTCGAGTGCATATAGTAGGAAGAACCCTCAAAAGGGGTATTTGCATTTGGACACAGTCTGACCAAAACAGTTGGTACTCTCAAAACAGAAGTGCTGATTCTAATTCACAGAAACTCCCATGAACTGAACCAGATATTCCCATCTGAGTCTCCAGTGCCCCTCGTACGCCCCACACGCCATAATTCAGCGCAATGCAATTAGCGGGTTATGTATTAACAACACATTCGTCTACCATACGAAGGTCCGCCCGTAAAACCTATTTGAGTTCATAATGTACAAACAAGGATTGGCAAGTTATGAAAATTTATGATCATTCATAATGATTTAATATACCGAATGCCCACCTCATTTAGTACTGGACCGGAATGCATTCAGTAACCGTTGCATATTATTGAACATATTTTCTCTTGGTCAATAAGTTTTAAACGCCTACACAGTTGTATGGTTTTTTCGGCCGTCCAAGGTGACGTTGACTTTGGACGGTCGAATTTAGTGCCACTGGTCCGGTGCGCAGTACCAATTTTCGGTCGGCGGTCGATTGATTTTTTTTAAGAAGGTGCGGTACCGTTGTGGGTTCGATTCCCGCACGATACAAATGTTTGTATGGTCTGCAAATATTTGTCTCAGGTCTAGATGTTTTCTATATATAATATGTATGTATTTACAAATAAAAAAGTATATAAGTAGTATATCAGTCATGTAGTGCCCATAACACAAGCTCTGCTTATTTTTGGGCTAGACGATGCTGTGTGAAAATGTCCAGCATTTTTTTTGTTTTTACCTTTGGCTTTGTAAAGAAAGCGAACTGTATTATAAATTCCTTTGTTTATTTCCGCGAAGTACATACGAGTAGCGTTTTATGCAATCCAAATTGCAATTTTATCGTTAGTCGGGATCAAATTCGTACGTCGGTGATTTATTGCTCGGCACCTCCTATTATGCAGCTAACTTACCCAAAGAACAAAACGTATTTTGGAAGTGGCTAGAACGAAAAGCTCGGAAAGGTCGTCTCTGAAAACTGAGAAGACATACACAAAATAGTTTATCATCATTTATAATACAACTTACGAAGTTACGAGATGCACTGCAGGTAAGGGCAGGGGTGTCTTTTTAGTAATTTGTATGTAAAATTATTGCATTTCCTTTTTTTTTCAGTTTAGCTTTGGTTTCGTTTTGCATAGAAATGAGGGCGATCATCGACAGCGATACACGCAGAGAATACGCAAGGATGCAAAGCGAATATTTTGAAATGAAATGAAACGGCAAACATTCATTTGTCACAATATAAAAAAAAATTGGTTGCCTATGAGCCAGAAATAGTATTTTGTAGCGAGACGTGACCAGAGAGCTGGCTCATAGCTGGTCAACGCATTAGCATTGCCATTCAGTGTGGCAATGCGGCCAGCATTATGGGAACGCTTCCGTCTGGTATGATCTGGAACAGTTAAGCTATAGATCGTTTGCAACGGTCTTTAGATAGTTAGCTGTATTTTTTCATCTGTATTTTTTGTATATACGAGTACTTGTATAAAGTTAGTATGAATAAATGTATTTTGCATATGCAAGTTCACTCTCCTATAACGAAGGAACCGTAAAACGATTCACAACATGCAATACACTGGTTTATACTAAATTCTTGAAGCGATCAAACATTCATATTTTTCTGTTTATTCTTCTAGTTCGTTTTACCGCACACTCGTCAATACACCGTCCATAAGATACAATTATCACTTCCAAAACATTATTAGGAACCGATAAAAAACATGCGCTATAAAAAGGTGCTTATAGGCATAGTTCGAAACATCCGCGCAGGCATTGAATAAAGTATCGTGCAAACAGACTCGCTATCCAGAGTTTATGCACCTGACGGTGTGCTACTGTGAAATACCCAGCAGGTTCTTTGTTTATAGCTACGATGCAAGTAAAAGCCTCTAGCCGGAATTATTTATCATAGCTTCTCATGAAACTACACGAGAATACTATAGGTCACGGGAAAGTGATGCTGACATCAGATGGCCAATCTACGTCGTATTTCTCAACTACGAGTGAGTCGGGTGGAGCGCCCAGGAATTCTGAATGCAGAGGCTGCCATGGAAGGTGAAGCTATGGAATTCAGGTAAATGGAATAGTTGAATAAGAAAACCTTTCATGAACGTGATATTTTAATACCTTGGAGGGTTGGAAGGAACTGTCTCCTTTTACTAGGTAATCCAAGAACTTTGATTGCTGATACCCTAAATAGACTAGCGATCGATGACTGCCCGACTGGAAGCTTTCTTTTCGCTTAGAGCGTGAAGGTGAAAGCGATGTTCGATTTTGGAGTAGAGCCCCTATATTATTGCAGTTTACCGCTGCCCATTGTACTGCGGCTGCATTCATGTTTATGTTAATAATGGCTCCCATTGTTACCGACTTAGTTCGAGATGTTCAATGCAAATAATAGCACCTATATTTCCCTGTTTTAAAATCGTGTGATCTAGTGGCCAACCCAGGTGTCTCAGCGGGTGTTAAATAGGAGTCAAATATAGTTGGTATTTTTTCTGTCTCATGGAACGCTTCAAACAACATAATTGAATGGTATAATACAGGTACCGGTGGAATTACAAGCACATGAGACTTCACCCGTTATGTCTCAAAGTTTGCAACGAGCGATAAATACCCCTGGTGTTGCTATTGTCAATAGGTTACGGTAAACGGTTACCACTAAGTGAATGTATGAAAAAGGGACCTGAAAAAGGTGACAGTAAAAGAACAAGTACGGTGATAGGATTCAAAGAATACACCAACTATAAAATTGTTATTTTATGGGAGTGTAAACAAAAATGTCGTCGCTATGTAAAAACGGACCCCTCGCTACAATTAATACTTACGAGAAGGGCACTAACGAAGCAGACAATATTGTTGTTTCAACTCGACCTATAAAGGCCCAACTTTAACATCCACCCGTTTAAGTTTCGATCTTATCAGCTCAAATTTAAGGGTGGGTTTCAATTGTGAGCTCAACAGGTGATTACGCTGAATTAAGGGGGTTCGGGGATAGGAATCACGGGTAGGTTGCTTTCAATTGATAGTAGAGTTTGCGGTTTGACGTATCAATGTGTTTAAATGAGGGCTCCAGTGATTTCAGTTAGTTTCGAACTTAATTTTTAGACTAGCTTCTGCCCATGGATTTGCCTGCATGGTACTAGGATAATAGCGTACGTGTTATTCAAGATCACGAACTACCTACATATTGGAAAGTATGGATCTAGGTTAGGATGTTTGCTGCTTATAATGTTGGTACTGGCTGAACCGATTTGGTTGAAGCTTTGGATAGATATCAACCTAGAATTCCACAAGCATATTTTTATCCGGTACTGTGTGTGCGAAGCCGGGGGCACAAACTAGTGTTGATATAACTAGCTTTCCGTATGCACTAAAGTCAAAAAAGTTTAAACAAGACTTAGGTTTGTCATAGTGACTTTTTCTATAGAAACTTGTCATTAGACATCAACTAATGACAAGTTTCTATAGAAATAAGAATAGGAGTTGCCAATGTTTAGTGCACACGGGATGCAAGTCAATAGCTGAAACACAAAAAGGTGCGAGTTCAATTCCCGCTGTAAAACATTTTTTTTTGCCCCAAACTAAGCAGAGCTTGTATTATGGGAATAACATAATTGAACATAATCTTAGTCTTAGTGTTCTTAGTATAGGGTCAGAACTAAATAGCGTATGGCAACTTTAATCCACGCAAAGGACAAAATCGGCCAAAATAAAGTAGTATTAAATCAGTTATGTACTTATGGATTATTGATGTTCTTCCTACTTTGTTTATTCTTGTTATTATTACAATTTAAATGGTGGTAGCCATGGAATTTTCCGCATTTGTGAGGTCATCATTCCTAGGCCCTGTCTGAAAATCAGCGCTGCTTCTCACTATTGTGCGGAGCAGCACTAAGCTGAGACAGAACCTGTTTGGCTCACACGGCACAGATGGGACTAATTAGCACAAAAATCTTCTCTTTGTCATTATGTTTTTCATATTGTAAAAAAATTAAATTTCAAACGTCGCGCCGTGCACTACACGGCGTGACACGGCGCGACGCGGAAGGAGAAAGTCGCAACCACTCACCCTGATGAAGACTCTCGGAATGAGTCGAAACTTAGTCGGTGCCTTCACCGATAGTGCAGTACGTGAAATTTCCCGTTTTTACAATATGAACATTATGTTTTTGTTAAAATCTTAGGTATTTATTGTGTCTATTTATCTATTTTTTCGTCTGTCCTGTCCTGTGCTTTGTTGTTGTCAAATAAATAACTTTCTTTCATTCTTTCTTTCTTTATGTGGTAATTATCTTTCTGATTAATTCACCCCATGGCATCTTTTCGAAGGTAATCAATCAAACTAGAATCTCGCTAAAACCGCGAAAGCCTCCTAAATAAAGTATTAAAAAGACATTTAAGACGAACTTTTTCAACGCCCCTGTACCACGCACGTAAATCGCACAATTCAGAAAAACCCTTGAACAAAACTAACGACCCGTGTACCAAGGTATTGAAAATTTATTCTAAGTACGCAAGGGTGTTTGATGGTTACTTATGATATCGTATCTGTGTATTGCCCACCTCAAAATGAGCCTTGGGTTTGTGCGAGCTCGGAATGTATTTCGAAGATGGGAAGGGTTTGTGTAAAATGGTAGGGTATTTATAAAGGTGGCTGCCGGAATAAATACTGTATAAAATTTGGTGTGTAGTTGCGGTTTTTTGAAGTGTAAACGAGAGTTTATTTTACCAGTGTTGCCGTGAAATGTAGACAGAGTGCGAGAAGAAACATTTAGCTATTTCATGGAGCAGAGCAGCTTATATTTGCACAAAGAAGATAGGTAGATAATCCATAGAAGTAACTGAATTTAAAAGCTTTTTTTTTTAATTTGCTTAAGTACTTTAATATTAACATTATATAAAAAAACGTTTATTAAAAAAAATTGTTTACGTTAATTTACTAAGATCAGGTATTTTTTTGAACACCCTCCAGACATGGACAATGGTCCTGACCGCAAACTAGGATTCCTGTGTCGTGGGTATCAGGAACTATGAGTACCGTGGTACCACAACACTCAGACCCGGAACAATTATCTGTAGAACATGCACACATTTGTCCCGCAGCGGGAATCGAACCTGCGCATCTTGCATCGCAGCAAGCTAATCGACGCGCCATCGAGGTCGTCACAGTTTTATATACATTTTGTTACTCATATTTCACACCATGTTCTGTGTCAGAACATGGGTTCCCCATGGTTGGAGAAAATGGGTTTAACAAAGGGAGCTCAGCAATGGCATATTTTGGGCTGTGGATGATGATGATGTGACACAATCGCAATTTATTTATTATCCTACTACTATGATAAACGCGAAATTTTGTGAGGATGGACTGTATGTTATGTATGATGGATGTATGTTAGTCTTTCACGCAAAAACTACTGAACGGAATTTGATGAAACTTTACAGGAATATAGCTTATACATCAGAATAACACATAGGATACTTTTTATCCGGGTACCACGCGGGCGAAGCCGTGAGCAGAGGCTAGTAATATATATTTTACTTTTAGAATGATGGCCGTTTCTTATGAAGTCCACCAATTCACAAAGTTTGTACAAAAAGGTATCCCCGAAAATTCTGCAATTACTTACCTCAAGATCTTTCCAAGATCTGAGATCTTTCCGAGGAAAACGCGGATTTAAGAGTACTTTGATAAAAACGAATGTTAGAGGCAGAAAAAAGTTTTCTGAAAGGTTGTAAGAATTGCAGAATAATCTATAATTTTTTGCTATTGAAATGATCTTTGTTTGTGTTTATTTTAGTATATTATCACGACTATATCACGTACCTTTTTATTCTCTTGCAGATATTACTGACTTTCCGTTGAAAGAATTTTGCATAGAAGCCAATATTCTGAATTCCACACTTAAAATACCACATGCGTGATCTATCCATCCTTTGTATTCATATTTCTTCGCTCCGTGAATGTGGCGTATGACCAAAAATCTACTCGATTATTATGATCGCTATAAAATAGATACGGGAAACAACTCCTAGTGAGGAGACCGTGGCGAATCCCTTGTGACTCCACTGTACAGGCTTTCAGACCTAGTATGGGGAACATAGATAAACCGAGGTACACTTCTTGTTAGCCCGGAATCGTTCCTTTATTTGCCTGTACTATGTAAATATTTTTGAACCTTTAAAAAAATATTATTATCTATTTATTATAATTAATTAAATTCAAGCTTGCCTTAAACCTTTACAGGCATTGGTGAAGCTGAAACTAACACTAAGAGGCATTTTTGTAAAATACTTTGTTTTAAATAAAAAAAACCTAATCTTGTGGATGGCAACTTATATAAACTATAGAAAAGATGGGTAATAATGCTATTGCAGGAGTATATGCTCAAAGAATGGTTGCTGTTTCATCCTACATAGCCCATGTAGGATGAAACGGCACCAGTCAATTCTGACTAAAATTCAAGTCAAATCTTAGGCAGGTGATGATTTGCCGTCCACTAAACGGGCCCCATAAGTGCCCGTATGATATTATTATTATTGAGTTCGTTCGTCGAAATACTATCACCGTATCTATTTCTGACGACAAACAGACATGCTCCTATTGCTGTGTTCAAAAGGTTAAATCGAATAAATAGGATCACTAGAAAATGATAGCAATTGAGCATTCCGCATATTTCAAGCTTGAACTAGAAATATAAATGTCAATTATCACAACTTAGAAAAGAGTTACTCAGAAAGCTACATGATCGAACTCACAGTTGCGCCCTAACTGGGTTCACGTACCTACCCATCTCCCTTTGAATTATTTTAATACCTACCTATACTATACTGTGTAAATAAGAACAATAGGTATGAATCCTATCCTATCCTACTATCCTACTTCCTATACTACTAATATAAAAAATGCGAAAGTCTGCGTGTGTGAAAGTTTGTTACCACCGTAACTACTAAACCGGTTTTGATGAAATTTTGAATGTAGATAGTTTAGGTTCTGGAATAACACATAGGCTAATCTAATCTTCAAAAATAAACCCCTAAGGGGGTTAAACAGGGTGGTATATTTTTGATGGAAAATTTTATTTCTTGGTTTAATTCGCTCAAAACCTGGTACAAATAAACTATAAAATAAATAATGAAACACGTTTTTTTTTAATTTTTTCAAACCTACCCTTAGCGGGGGTGCCATTAAGTTCTAAACTTTGTATGGAAAATTGTAATCCTTGGTTCGATTCACTCAAAACTCGGTTTAAATACTATAAAGTAAATATTTTTTATTTTTACAAAACTACCCCTAGGTGCAATAAAGTTCTGAAATTTGTATGGAAAAAAATATTCCCTGGTTTGATTCACTCAAAAGTTGGTGGACATAGTTTGAAGCCTGGAGACAGTAAACGCGACTTTTATCAACATACCACGCGGGCGAAGCCGCGGGCTGAAGCTAGTAAATGAATATGACCCATCTGGCAAATCCTAAGCTTATTTGCCAAATAAAATAAAAGTTGTCAAAATAAACGAATTTTTCATACTGACATTACTGACATCTATAATCGCATAACTCCTGTCCTAATCACGGTGGACCTGACTCGTTTGAACCCAAATCACAGGATTCATTAAAATCAACGAAATATTCGCTGTTCATTCCAAGTCAAATTAGAAAACTTTGGAAATTAAACGTTTGACATCCAGTTCCATTTACAACTAGGACACAACATCGTAGCAAACTTTAATTATTTGAGAAAGATTTTGGTGCAATTTTGTGTTAAAACATGATCGAATAAATTTAAGATGTTTTTTTTGACGGGTGTAGTTATTATCTGGATGTGGACGGATAAATATATTATTAGTGGACACCTATCTACCTTATGGTCAGTAAGTTTGTTGTGGACGTCCCGTCTTAATTTAAAGGGATAGGTCGTCTATTATTCCCACCTGCTCTAAATTAATTTTCCATACACCTTTTGTACCGGAACGAACCACGTAAACAAAAGGAACACATTACACTGCAGTAGAAATACCAACACACCTACTCGTCTTACGCCAAGTTTAACCAAATACGGTGATCGCCATATGACGGCCGAGATACCTAAGAAAACGTAACCCAAGCGGCCGCCAGTTATTGAATTCTGCAGAGTGTATGCACCAGATGTCATTGAACTTAAGGTTGAAAATCACAGCTACCGCGATATTACTGTTGTAAGATAGCGTTCGACAATTCTTAGTGTATCCACTTTTACGCAAATAGAATGAAGTTGTGCGAGCAAAACCACAGAACAAAATAATAGTTGCTTTGCAAAACTAACAAAGGCAAAAGTGGTCCAAAATGGGCATATATGTTTGTTCAGGTATTCCATGCAAAAGGGCAGTGTTGTTTGAGAAAATAACTAGCTTAATTTAATGACAGAGGAACTACGAAAAGGAATTCGTTCATCGTAATTAGGTGATTCATGAATAGGTCAGTATGGGGAAGACTGAAACTAGAGATTCTTCCGGAAACCTATGAATAGTTTTTCTCATCTATAAAAACGACGCCATGATTCCTCAGAACAAATTCAGCCGAACAGTCACATAGTCCTGTGCCCATAATAGGATTCCCTGTATCGTGGATATCAAGTACCGCAATACCACATTACCCAGACACGGAACAAATATCTGCAGAACATGCTAACATCTGTCCCGCAGCGGGAATCAAACCTCTTGTTCCTCACAGCCGGCCACCGAGGTCGTCAAACCACTTAGTTTCACACTTGACCCATACTGACCGGTCTTAATGTATTCAGTTGATTTTGAAAATATTATGTAATTTCCATAATACAAGCTCTGTTTAGTTTGAGGCTAGGTGACGCATGTGTTCAGCATTATTGATGAAAATCTGGCAAGGTAAAACAGTCTAGCTATGCTCCAACGCTGGGAAATACTCCTATTTCCATCACATTACTATTAAGCATTGTATTATTATATTTAACCTATAATCTACCCAATACAGAAAAACTTATAACAGCAAAAAACACCGCAATACACAAACTTAAGCCAGTAATAGGAAGTAGACGGCAAGTAAATAAGTAAACTTATAACAAGCGAGTAACGGAAGGAACTGGACCCACAAAACTTAGTAATGAGGTATACTATAAAGCCCGGGGCTTACTGCAGATGTTTGTAAATAACTCTTTGAGTATCGTTGCTTGCTTTGTGCTTATAAAGGGTGGTTTGATTTGGTGCGATATAATAGGCAGGTAACTTATGATTAATCGATATAAAGGTATTCTTTGTTTGAGACTAGAAAGCATGATATTTTGTAAGCATTTTTGTCTTGAAGCTAAATATGTCTACCAGCTAGATTAAAACAGTTATACTTAAAAAATCGTTTGATAGTGGCATTGGCAAATATTATTTGTCCCACAAAACAACAGCAGGTCAATAAAAGTATTACCAAATAAGAATGATATCAATAGCGTTACAGTGTGAAATATTTTACGGAAAGGGGTTATGAGAAAAATTTATGCAATACAAAGAAACGTCACAACTCAAAACCGACGAAATTTAGTGAAAGCAAACAAAGCCGCCTGTATCTGTTCCCTTCACGTGGTAAATCCCTGTGTTGATTAAGTAGGTGCTCCTTGATTCCTTGAAATGCATTAGAGAGGGGAGCTAACGATCTCAAGCCATTATTGCTGAGACGACGGATTGGAAAGTGTTTAATATTGATTGAATTCTCGGGATGGCTTTGGCAGCCATTCATTACTGTTCGGATTTGACTCGAAAATATTTATAAGTTTAATATTGTCTTTATCGAATTTACCTCTTTATTTTCCCGACGTCTCGATTGTGTTGGAACAGTCGATAAAGGTATAAAACCTGTAATTTTATGTTTACGAAAGTTTGAAAAATAATATTAACACAAAAAATCAATCGATTTCGTTTTTCGGCTTCTAATTTTGTGTCAATTCTTCTACAATTATTACAATACATTCTAAGATATATTTGAAAAAAACATTGTAGCATCGGTTGTCGACTCTATTAGATAATTTCACGTAATGCATCGTCTGTGAAGGTTCACCGCAATCACCTGGCCTATTTTAATGAGTGCGGATGGGGAAATTCTATTCCCAACATGTTTATACAATTTAAATATTTAATGATTTCTTAAGTAAAAGTTCAAAGTTACCGTGGTATTCCAAAAAACTATCGTGAACTTGACTATTCATATTGTTAAAACGGGAATTTTCACGTACTGCACTATCGGTTTTTATTTGGTAGTGCACGACGCGACGCGAAGGGAATAAGTCGTGATCACTCACCCTGATGAAGACTCTCAGGATGAGGCGAAACTTAGTCGGTGCCTTTCACGTGCAGTACGTGAAAATTCCCGTTTTAATAATATGAATAGTTACCGTGGTAATTTAGAAAAATATAAAAAGTAACATCAGCTCAGAATAGTTAACAATAAAAAAAAATAAACGCCCATGCGTCACATACATAGTCTGATCCCACACAAGGATTATCTGTATCATGGGTATCAGGGGCTACGAGTACCTTGGTATCACAACACTCAGATCGGAACAAATATCTGCAAACATTTGTCCCGCAGAGGGAATCGAACCACACCTCTTAGGTTGCTTACATTCAAATTAAACTCCTAGTAATAAAACCCAAAAGCTGAACTTCAGCTGTTAATCCATTCTTAACTTCCAAGGCAACACGTCGATAAATCATTTCAAGTTTCATCTTTGTAAGTATCAGAACCAAACCTTCTGCTTCTATCTAACGCAGACTGACAATGATTAAGTAATGAGAAGAAAGCCTAGTCGGCTATTTCGTAAAAAAAATGAGTTATGACAGTTTTGTGTGGGGGCGACGATGTCCTTTCTAAGAAATGGAGGTTAATTTTATTGAGCTTTACGGGATTAAGGTTTTTGCTCTTATTTTAAGATCAAGAAAATGTATTGATCGTGACACAGAGAGGGAAGCTTGCGTTTTGATAGAGGTGACAGCCTCGGGGTGTTTTGGAAACCGAGTTTTGCGCAACAAAGAATTATCTCGAGCGTAGCGACGTGCTTTGTGATGGATTTAATTCGTCAAAGTTCGAAAATTCTTTGGTACTCATATGCCGCGCATGGTTGACTAAAAGAAGTGAAAAGTAACTTCTTTCAGTCAGGTAGTGGGTAATATTTCAATACGAATCTGATTGCTTTAAAAACTGCCTTCTTCATGGTCACGGATGTTGGCCGCCGGACCACTTGTACCATTAGGCAGTACCATTGATGGTACAATTGAGGAAGATCCTCTAATCGGTCAACAAAACGTCAGCAGGAGAATAGTAAAGTACGGGGTATAGTCGTAATGTTATCGTAAAACTTCTTCGTAAAGCCTGAAGTGGGGCAAACACCATGTCGAACACAACTTATTGATATTTGTGTATGATAAATGATGTTTCAAACTCTTACGTATCCGGCATCAGAAATACGACGTTATGGCTCAAGGGACGTTGAGGATACTCTGAAAACAAGATTTACAACACGATAATACAAAGAAAATGACACATTTTCGTAGGTATTTGGATTGAATGAACTTGGACTATACGGGTTACCGAACAGCACAAAATAGGTAAAATATACATATAAGTATGTCAAAAAGAAAACGTCTGTTTATGTAGAAAGAAAATACTTTATTGCACACCAAATAATATTTCAGCTTTATTAAGTACAATAGGCGGTCCTATCGCTGATTAGCGATCTCTACCAGAGAGCCTTTGGATGTAACGAACTGTACGAAAGATTACAAGGGGTTTTATTGGTGTATCATCACATCCTACTACTAATATACACGCGAAAGTTTGTGAGGATGGATGTTTTTACTCTTTCATACAAAAGCTACTGAACGGATTTTGATGAAACTTTACAGTAATATAACTTATACATCAGAATAACATATAGGCTACTTTTTATCCGGGTACCACGCGTGCGAAGCCGTGGACAGAAGTTAGTACTATATAATTATATGCTATTCTATACATGCTATATATAATATACCTAGCGACGATGAGCTTGCAACTAGTCGCGCGGAATGCTAACTTCTATGCAAAAAGTGAGCATGTGCCAAACATAACATTTGCACGTGCTTCTGACTACCCCTACTTGGTATCCTTACGGATTTACGTACATCGTATAAATCTGAGGATTTCCATCATGAGGATTAAAGTTGTGAACGTGTCTGTTTTATACCTAGAAAATACACAATATACTTACATAATTACATACTTTACATAGCATATCACGCACAGACACCTATAATATAACATCGTGAGGGGGTTTACATCTGCAGAATGGAACGTCATCCTTCCGTTGGTCACGTTTTTCCACTCTAGTGGAGTCGTACATAGTTGTATTTAGTTCGCTACGTCACTGGTACTCTCTTGGTTTAAAAAAACTCCCTAAAATCTTCATCCACAGCCTGACTTCACCCATTGCAAAGTACAGGCCTCCTTTTGATACGCAGCCTCAACTACGGGGTCTAGACAAATATACCTCACGCTTAGTTTTCCTTTCACGCTGACGCAAATTTGTCAAGGAAATAATTGGCAATAGTCAAGTGACATTTCAACAGCGAATGTAATTTTCATAAAGTTCAATCTTTCCGTAGGCGTTAACGTTAACAGATAGAGGTATTGGTCTAGACGCCGCTAGACGACAGACGACTGTGTAAATCCCGATACAGTCTTTAAATTATGAAATTATTTTAATTTCGCTCTATGTTAGGGAGACGATATTTGCCCAAACTCGGTCACGACATTTATAACGGTACGTCTTTGGTCGCCTATTTTTGTTTACCGAAAGTAGTTTTAAATAAAAATAAACATATTGTAAAAACGGGAATTTTCACGTACCGCACTATCGGTGAAGGCACCGACTAAGTTTCGACTCATTCCGAGAGTCTTCATCAGGGTGAGTGTTCTCAACGTTCTCCCTCCGCGTCGCGTCGAGCACTACAATATGAATAGTCAAGTTCACGATAGTTTTTGGAATAAAAATAAACATTTGTCAGTTGGTACATAATATCTATAAATATCGTCATTTTGCTATTCGAGTAATGCTCTTGTTTGGCTGTAATCTATTTACATTAATAAGCATGGTTTCTTTTAATATTTTCTTCACGGCGTTTCCATATTCCGGTCTCTATTCATTTGCCTAAAATAAGCCTGTCTTTTTGAAACCATGGTCTCTACATTACGGTTTATCTAAAATAAGCACTTAATGTGTAGCTTTCCAAAGATTGAAAAAGTTATGGCATTTTAAAGAGTGCAATGATACCTCTGAAGACCTCTGTGGCGCAGTGGGTGAAGGTCCATCTGAGACACAGAAGGTTGCGGGTTCAATTCCCGCCGCGAGAAAAATATTTGCAGATCATATAAACATTTGTCTCGGGTCTGGATGTTTTCTATGTATAATACGTGTGTATTTACAAAAAAATGTATATAAGTAGTATATCAGTCATGTAGTTCCCATAATACAAGCTTTGCTTAGTTTGAGGCTAGATGATGCTGTGAGATTTTAAAAATAATGTTTATCAATCATTTAGTTGCTATAACACAAGCTCTGCCTTCTTTGGGGCTAGATGATGCGGCGTGAAAAATGTCCAGCATTATTTATTTATTTATTTAATGATAAATGTTATAAGTATGATTATCTTGTAATTTCCAACATTAAATGCCTCCATTTTGCTTCTGAAAGGCAAGTGACAGCTATTACACAAAGCGACTCATAATAGACACCACCTCATCCTGTCAGAGGGCATATCCTATTACAGTGTGGTAAGTGGCACTTTAAGAATATTCAGCGATGTTACTTGACATTTAAAAGGATTAAGTAATACATTTAATTACTAGATTGAGTGAGCCTTGAAATGCACAATTTGTAAAGTTGAATTTGTGATTCTGTTGTACGAACATCTGTTTATAGTAGGGGTTATGATTTAATCTCAATAAATGTAAGTATTACTTTATTCTTCGGGTGCCAAATGTCTAGACACAACTTCATCATATTGAAACAGACAGAAGACTTGTGACTACATACTGCCAACTTCTCAATGCTAACACATGAGCGGGTTTGTTTGCAAATATTTAAGTTAGCATGTTGGTAGTACCTAGTTTAGTTTCTTGTTCGCCGATTGGTGGAGGTTTACTTGGCTGAGAGTATTGGTGGTGTTTCCGACTTACACTTTTAAAGTCATAAATAGCCCCTTAATAACACTTTTTAGAGATTGAAATGATAGTAACTACTCAATTCGTTGGCTTTGAAATTTCCTAAACTTTAAATATAAAAAAAAACTTTTCGTTTTGGAAGCTGCTACCTCTAGTCGGTATAATAGTATAATAATTTCGTTTCTACACACTGAATGCTTTAAGCACAGTGGTTCTTAAACTTTTTCAGATTCAGATTCAGAATAAACTGTTTTTAGTGTTATTAAATCCCAATCAATGTGGATGAAAAACTTATGAAACTTATAAAACAGTCGTTTCTAGTTTCATGCTAACGGAAAATCGGACACAGTTGTTTCACAGCCAAAAATCGCGTTCACCGCTAAACTACAGGTGGCAAAATAATACGGCCGCCGCTATCCAGGAGACGGCCGGGCTATACAATAATAAGAACAATAAAAATGGCCGTTTTCCCGCCAACAAATGTGAATGCATGTTGGTTCCACATACCCGCATAATAGGGTACGTGCAATTTATGAATTCTCATAATTCTGGCGATATTTCTTCGGCTTTTCAACGGCGACATCTCTATAAATCGTCTGAGTTTTACTTTAGTTCCGGAGCTGATGGAGATTTTCTTACGACATATTTATTTATTTATTGAATCAATTGATCAAATTAATTCAGTATCTTATTTTTTAATTTAAATTAAGTCAAGAATTGTATTTTAAAGAAATAAAGAGGCTATATTATTATTATAATTATTATTGAACACGATCACACACTTCTCAAGGACTTTTTAATAAAAATAAATAAATAAACCCCTAGGCCAACATTTAAGTGTCAACACAGCCTATCGATTATTATAGCCGGATGGACTCATGAAAGGTCGTTTAAATATACCCACTTAATTTTGACAAAGGTTAAGTAATTTTGTCTAAGGATTTGAAAGAAGATTGACAAAACAAATATACAAGGCGGGTTAGTTGGAAAAGGAAGGCCTCGGCAAATGTATTTTGACCAAATTGGAGTAGTTCTGGAGAAAGGCCAAGTCGAGCGTACTCTCGACGAGCTTGTATGAAGAATGTGATGAGGGCGAATGAAGTGAAAGAGGTAGCCAGGATCTTAGTAAGTAGAAATCCGTGGTTTCTACCTACCCCTCTGGGAAACAGGCGTGACTTTAAGTATGTAAGACATGGCAGTAATGCCAATCATGTGTACAGCTACATAAATTTACATCGTCAGCTTCATTAACAAATGCCTCCCTTAAAGAGTGCCATGACGAACGATCTTGGGCTACCTCCATTCACAGACTTCCCGCAAACTTATTTGGGAGAGAAAATATAATAATTAAATAATGCTGGACATTTTGCACACAGCATCATCTAGCCCCAAACAAAGCAGAGCTTGTATTATGGAAACTACATGACTGATATACTACTTATATACTTTTTTTATATTATTTTATTTTAATGAGAATTATTTAGAACGACCTAAAGACCAACAGTAGACGTTATCGAATGATGATGATGATCTCTAAATAAATAAAAATAATAAATAAAAATAGTTAAACCCGAGCATAATAAACACACGTATAAAAATAATCATCGACCCCCTGTCTATGAGTTTATTTTCACTTATTCTGCGAGAAATTTCATTGCTCAAATATTGCATGTGACACGCCATTGCTGTTTTACGGAAGGTTAAACGATTACCGCTGTGTTTACTATTATAATTTCTTCATTTTACGATTCCAGACAAACATCAACAATGCTGATGACGTTTTTAGAGACAGTTTAGATTAAGGTTATCGGGGGAAAGTGCAATGAACCTTTGCTTGTGTAAAGGTGAGAAGGGAGAAGGAGCTTTGTTTGATATCTGTGAATATAATATCAACAAGTTTAATTTATTTATTTATATATTTAATACTTCCGCACAAACAATGTAGTGCTAGGAGGACTTAATGCTAAAGCATTTTCTACTTAATGCTAAAGCGCCCAAAAAGATGGTGTGGCGTGTCTAGTAAAATGTAAACTAATGTACATACACTACAATTTATATATATATATATATATATATATATATATATATTATAAGATACCTATAAATATATTTAATATAATATAATATTTAAGTGTTTTATTAACAAATAAAACACTTAAATATTAATTGGTAGTAGCATCAGAGAGAGTTGAATAGACAAAGTAATTAATGGTTCATCATAAGAAAGTGTTCCCGTACCGACTTTTTAAATGACTCCTTAAGAGTCGATCTGCTTCATTTTTAGGGGCAATGCATTTTGAAGTTTTGTCAAAAAAAAAGATTTGGTGTCAACCGAAAGGTCAAAATACCTTAGCATTTTTGACTGTAGGTCTATAGCAGACGAAAGTATTTTAGGTATCCTTTGGAACATTATCCAATTATAACTTCAGAAACTCAAAACAAAGTGAAAAGCCGCCGTACCTTCATAAAAGCAAACAGAAATACTCAAACAAACATTTAACAGATCGATGATTCGAGTGTTTCAAAACTCCAACAAAGGGAAATCGACGAAAAATTCTTAAGGGGAAACTTCGCCGCTACATTATCCTTAGCACGAGTTATGCTAGATGAATCGAATCAACTGAATTTCAGTCGGTAATGTTAACACATTATAGCAGCAAATGGTTTCATTCTAACCTAAAACCTTTTCAGCTCATATCTTTTTTCTACTAGACCCTAATTATTGGCTGTCAAAAAGAATATCATCGTCATTATTGGCAGCCCGCAGTAACCCACTGCTGGGCATAAGCCTCCTCCTAAAAAGAATATTATGATTTAAATAAGCTCTTTGAATGAGGAATGCTATATATGTCTATGCTACGCATTTTTACTTAAGCTAGTTATGCTCTGTCTCCTTTATGTTCATCTTTTAGGTACATAAATTAAAAATAGTGTTACTAGGGCGGCAATGTTTGCAAGGGTTCAGATAGCGTTTACAGCTCGTGCTTAGGGTACAGAGCGTTTTCTATTCTTGCGAGACGACAATAATTGGAGCATGATGTATAATAACAGGCAACGCGGACGGCGGCGCGCGCTTTTGTTGAGCGAAATTAAAGTCAAGCTCGTTACCATGGCAACGCGACAATGTACTTTTATATAGGATCGGCAAGCTTCCAGTGTTTATAAGACAGACGTTCTAGATGTTTATTTGACGTCTATCTTGAAGGCAAGGTACAATTTTTGTAATCGCTTTATTTGGATAGTTTAGAAAACTATGCGAAATCCTCGACTACGCTCACGTTTCTTGTGGCAACCCTAATTTCACGCGAGTTTCTGATATTTTCATGGGTGTCTACGGAGTTTCCAACTCAACTTTACGTCGAACGTTAGTATGTGTAGCACTTCTTTGTTCGACAATAAAAGTTTGGAGACAAAAGTTTTGAAGTACTAGCAAAAATATAACTGCTGTGGACACAATTCATAAAAACAACCAGATACAGAACTTTTGTTTGAGTTAAATTGATTTATTATGATTTTTTTAGTAAAGTTGAAAAGAGATGGCGCTATGCGCAATATAATAGCTATAATTTTCTAATTGTCTTAGAGTCGTTAAAACATAGTGTTTCAGTAATCGGCGGTGAAGCCTTCCAGGTAGGTATTATATTAGGTAGGAATTGGATTACATCCAATTCTCCTAATATACTACCTAATATCCTACTCCCACATTCTTATGTGATATTATATGTATAAATGCTAAAGTATGGATGGATGTTAAGATATTTGTAGCTATGGACTCTAGAACGGCTGTATCGATTTGGATTAAATTTGGAATAGGTATAGTTCGTGACCAAGAAAAACACATTTGCTACTTTTCATTCAGGTACCATACGTGTAAAGCTGTAGGAAAAAGCTAGTAGGTATTATATATACGAAAGTACTCAGATGGTTAAATCGAAAATCCTCGTTACAGCTGAACCAGTTTGGATGAATTTTGAAACAGATTTACATCTCTGTATCAATACTACAATAATAATACAATCTATTCATTTGTACACAGGAACCGCGCGGACGAAGCCTTTGTTAGAAACTTTGATTTATATACTATATATAGAGTAAAGCTAGCCAGTAAATATCAGTTAATAGCAACATACTTTCAAACAGCAGAAGTTCTATTATCACGTAAGTACCTGAAACAGAAAAGAAAAAAATATTACTGAAAGGAAACTCCGACCCCAAAATCCGTAAATAAAAAAACAAATAACCAAACACAAAGGCCTACGTCATCGAAATGGCCGAACTTCCCCTTGCTACCCTCAATGATTCTTAATTAAACGTACTATTGTTGCACCTTGCAGGCTATTCATAACAAGTGTCAGCCGTTAGGGCTCTGGTACACGAAAGCGGTATGCTGCAGCTTGACCACGCATAAGCTCTAATTTCGGATTATGACAATAATAATCGATAACGGTGGCTTCTGTTTTTGGCAACTATATACATTTTTTTTTATATATTGAAATAAAAATTCTTAACAAAAAATGATTCTGATCAATAATAGCACCTAAAAACCGCTAAGGTTTGTACAGTTGATGCTATTTGTGAGTCTGCATTATTAGTTAGCCCAAAATTTCACTCAGAACTTTAATCTCATGTCATCTTTTACACAGATAAATATTTTCACATAACAATACTTACTTACGTACAATACTTCCAATATACGATAAAGCAAGACAAATGCTAGGTTGGTAAACAATGGTGGCGATAGAATTACTGCATATTTTTTTCATTTTTGATTCACGATATGTGTTACCCCAGCTGTTGCAAACACATTCACAACGTCGACAAATTAATAAAAAGGTAAAAATCATACAACCCGTATAAAACGTATTATTAGATAGATAACTCGTTATACTCCATGTACGACTTACAAAGTCCTGTTTCGACTATGTGACCGAAATTCAAGTGATTCACTAGGCATAAAACATTCGCTTCGCTGATACAATATGACCTATATATGTATGCTTATACTGATAGAAGGATTTTGAAAAATATTATATTATTTCCAGCAGCACGCCACTCCACTTGCATATCCGTGTGCAATTCATCTTAATAGCTCAAGTTGAGGAAAGAAGCTGTGGTCCTGGCATAGCTCCCTCGATAATTGGTTTCCCTCCCCGCTCCCCGCGATAATTGAATGAGTTGCTATGATCGTTTTGTTGGCAGTGAGTTTGTATATTTTTAGCTCACAAAGTTAAACGAATTACGAGTACTTGTGTTGAGTTTTTTCATAATACTCGCAGAAACCCTGAAGATAAGGTGAATGGTAGGTGTATAATATTTAACCTTAACGCAGCGTAATAGTTATTACTGAACAACTAGCTTCTGCCCACGGCTTCACCCGCGTGGTAGCCGGATAAAAAATTGCCTATCTGTTATTCTGATGTATAAGCAAAATGAAATTACTGAAAAGTTTCATCAAAATCCGTTTAGGAGTTTTTGCGTGAAAGAGTAACAAACATCCATCCCCACAAGCTTTCACATTTATAATAGTAGTAGGATTGTATTATTTGTCTGTACAAATCAAAACAGGCAGTGTTTTTCCCGACTTCGCAAAGACAATGGATGGTTATGTGATGTATATAATAAGTACGTCACCTTTTTTTTTAAACGAACACATCATCCTGTTTTTGATGATTCTCTAACAAAAGATTTGTCTTAACCCCGCAAGAGTCACTAAAGATATAAAAAAAATAGCAGCAACGAAATGACAATCGTCACTATAAAGCATATTTATGTACCTAATGTATTTTGAACCCTGTGTATATAGCTACACATCTCTATTACTATTCATATCCGATCTAGTAGGTTTGAAGATGACTACCAATTTGTTTATAGGAAAAAGGACATTATAAAATATAAATAATAATGCTGGACATTTTTACACCACATCATTTAGCCCCAACGTAAGAAGAGCATGTGTTATGGGAACAACATATAATAGCAGTAGGATTGTATTATTTGTCTGTACAAATCAAAGCAGGCAGTGTTTTTCCCGACTTCGCAAAGACAATGGATGGTTATGTGATGTTTAATACGTTGTCACCTTTTTTAAACGAACGCATCTGATATACTTCTTATATATATTTTTTATACACACATATTATGCATAGACATCTAGTATACCTTATATATAACAGCGTTATCCAGCGAATGTATTCACAGTTATTCCCCTTAATTTTCATCAGTCTACAATCTCTATAGAGTTCTCGTTCATAACAAACGGACAGAATACTAACATCAGAACTTGTGCAAACAAGCACTAACACGTTGTTCTATTTCCAATGAGTTGTGCATTACCTGTTCAGAGTGGCCCCCTCGATTCATAGTGAGCCGTGAGTCGGTTCAGGTGTCGTGTTCATTTAACTTTTACCGCTGCCACAGATCCTACTACTATTATAAACGCGAAAGTTTGTGAGGATGGATGTTTGTTACTCTCGCAAAAACTACTAAACGGATTTTGATGAAACTTTACAGTAATATAGCTTATATACATCAGAATAACACATAGGCTACTTTTTATCCGGATACTACGCGGGCGGAGCCGTGGGCAGCAGCTAGTATTAGAAGCGTGTACGTTGGATCAACTCTTTGAATTCCAAATTTAGTTTTATGTCGGGTCAGTTGCTCATGTTTACGTGAAGTGAAAAAGGTCTAGAGACCGAAAACCAGTATGGAAGAGAACCAGTGTATTGAAAATTATCAGTGCACCTTGCAAATACTACTTACGATATAAAAAAGGCTAGGCACTCCCTTATAGTTAGATAAGGATTCTAATAACGTTTAAGTTCTCAAAAAAGTTATACAGGGCGGCTCAATTCTTACATCGGCAACAACACAATAGAACAGAATGTTTTTTAATGCCGGACATTTTCACCCTGCATCATCTAGCCCTAAAGTAAGCATAGCTTGTATTATGGGAACTACATGACTGATATACTATTTATATACATTTTTTTGTAAATACATAATTATTATGCATAGAAAACACCCAGACCCGAAACAAATATTCGCAGATAGAAACATTTGTCCCGCGGCGGGAATCGAACCCGCAACCTTCTGCGTCTCAGGCGGGCCTTCGCCCACTGCGCTACAGAGGTAGTCAAATCACAGCAATAATGCTAATTCGTACATTCCGTATCTTTAGATAGAAGTTGGCGTGTTTCAAATATACCCCGCTAACAAAGCGTGAAGGTGTTCATGTGAAAAATAGTCTCTCTGAAAAATATATATATTATAGTTAGGTATATTATGTATCATTTTATTCATTTATTAATCGTAATGCAAGCAGACATCCGTGATTTCACTTAGTGTTTGATTCCAACGGAAGATCAGGCTCTGTGTTGCCAGTTGACACAACAAATGCTGAGTTGGACGCCATCTTGCGTCGTTGCCTATTGGTAGGTATCGGGAGGCACATCGTTTTATTGTTAGTATTTAGATTTTGTCTGTGTAAATCCCGTGTGTATGTCTGTTTTATATTGTGCAACGTTAGCAAATAAATGCATTTTCTTTCTTTCTTTTCTTTCTTTCAAAAACCACCAGAGTGGATTAGATGCTAGAAGGACGTTAAAAAACAAGTTATGGTTGAGCTAAATAATGTAAATCTAAGTGAAAATTCGACGTAAAAGCCTGTATGATAGGTACCTACCGAATGTGCCGTTTATTGGCGGTCATTACACGCACGAGAGCCTACAGTCGTGACACGGGTGTCAACGTCGATAAAATACTCAAAGCCAAAGTCAAAGTCAAAATTCATTTATTCAATAAAATCACAAGGACCACTTTGAAACGTCGGTTTTTATCTAGGTGCCTAATTTGGTTTTCAATATTTATTTCTTTAGAAAATAGCCAAGCATTAGAAACATCTAATCCTTGGCCATTCAACTAAGAACATGCAACATCAGTAGACATTTTGATTTTATGACTACCACGAGTGCACCTATTTATCGGAAAAGAAAACCTCTGAATATAATTGCAGCATGTAATTGAACTAGCATCGAATGCATCGAAATTCTGTAAGAAAATGACTTTTGTCAGTTTGCGTTAAACCTTCCTATGCAAAAAACATCATACAAATTAAAGCTTGCCAAAGTTCTACAAGAAACTTTAATTATCTTCTAAAAACTTTTCTATTTTTTAAGATAAGGTAAAAATACGTGCTTGAATATTTCAGTCACAAACCGAGGTTTTCTTTTCAATTCCCGTGACCAATGTCTTAAGAGCCATTGTCTTCAGGCGGGCCCAGACACATACCTAAGTGGGCCAACTTTTGTTCCTTACCTGCCTTGGCCGCCGCTTTGTCGTAAAGTAGGGCATTCTACTTTGTGAGATACTTTAGCTTATGAAACGGGTAGGTTTTAGTCGGGAAAATTTTTAAAAGATAATTATTTATTCTGACAACCCGTCTAATAACAGAAAATGCTAATTTTCTAGAACACTTGGTAACCGACATCATAAAAGAGACAGTCAATTTCGTTCGTTCTATCCCTGAAACATATACATTTCGTGCTCATACGAAATGTATTTGAATAAATTAGGAAGTCTTTCAATAAGGATCAGGCGCGGCACACACTGAACAAATAACAGGCGTCACGTGGGCGTCGTAGTGCCAACCTAACAGAAACGCATTAATGAGTGCGACAGTGCTGCCAACATTTACATATCAAACGCAAGCGACGCGTGCTGCTGACGAGATAAACGCGGAATTGAATCCGTTGTTTTTAACATACATTGTGGATGCACAGTGAAGTGAATTTTATTAGTGGAACCAGATTTGTGATGATAGAATGATAGAGTTTAAAGCTTTGACGTTCAATTTTTGTACAACAAGAGATTGTACTCCGGAAACCCCCGCAGAGATCGTTCGATATTCATTAATAGACTAAAAAATTGTACATCGATTTTATTGCGGCTATTTAAACTTATAAAGATTTATTCTATTATTTTAGAGGCCAAGGAGGTATTGCCCAGTTCCATATTATATGAGTACTTTAAATATAACCGGCCAAGTGCGAGTAGAACTCGCGCACTAAGAGATATAAATACAAATTCTTTGTTTTATAATTTTGTCATAGTTCTTTGTATATCTATATACCTAAGCTAACGCTTCACGTTTCTATGAAAAGATACAGCATAAACGTGAATACTATCGTTATATGAGAATTCCAGTCTCAAATACTTGGCATGCAGGCTTACAGTCGAAATCTAGGTTACATTGGAACCAAACTTTAAGTAATATGAAAAGTTCCAAAGACCAATACTTGGTTTGGAGTCGACTTAAATATGTCGCTGGTTTAATTTCCGTCCACCTTTACGGTTCAACGTGCGCTTTTAAAAATGTTATTTTAAGTTCGATTCGATAGTCGAAGTTTTATGAGTCTATCTGCTTAAGGAGGTCAGGAGTCTATTCGTTTGAAACTACGCCGTGATTTTATTTTCTATATGTACCAGGGCCACGGCTAATTTACTTATTCTTACTAGGTGGCACTGTATGTATCATTATGTAAAAAACACGCCCACGTAATCACTATGTTCGACATCCTCTGATTTGTATACTGTACGTAGATTCGTAAGGATACCTAGGAGGTAGTCAGAGGCACGTCCAAACATGTTATTCACGATTTGCATGGTCATATCCGCAACCCGCATCTTTTGTGTGCCCCTTTTGCGCCTACTACTCGTCATCATGTTTACGAATAGCGCTTTTTTTGTTTGACTGTACCTAGAAACTTGGGATGCAATCGTGAAAGGAAATATGATTTATTTTTTAATACTATGCTCTTTTGCGTATATTTTATGCTTAAGCACCACTTCGATAAGAGCTACTTAGGAACCTACAAGATCGAACTCTAAGTTGCAGGGCCTACCTTACCTACCTTACTATGTATCATTTTAACGACCTCAGTGGCGCAGTGGGCGAAGGCCCACCTGAGACGCAGAAAGTTGCGTGTTCGATGCGGGACAAATATTTGTATCGGGTCTGGGTGTTTTCTATGTATAAATAGTATTTTAAGTATATAGTATTATATCAGTCATATAGTTCCCATAACACAAGCTCTGCTTAGTTTGGGGCTAGATGAAAGCCGTGTGAAAAATTTCCAGTATCATTTATTTATTTTATTTATTTAACACCTATACTATACTGTGTACATGAGAGCAATAAATACGAACATGAACGGCACCAGATAAGAGCATCAATATTTCCTACTGCAGCACACTGAACTAGCGTAGGTAAGCGGCTTTACGTGCACAGTTGCAGGTTGTGGCATGGACAGAAGAGAATCGAATTTACAAAAAGAGAATTTACACTGAATTCGTCAGTTAATCTCGTTACGGACGCGCCGTGCCGGTCCAATGGTTTAAGCTGTGTGACTGAATTATGATGTTAACCTATTTATTCTGGCTGACTGTACCTGATATAAATTGTAACACGCTTATAATTATTAGCTTTTCATATTGTAAAAACGGGAATTTTCACGTACTGCACTATCGGTAAAGGCACCGACTAAGTTTCGACTCATTCCGAGAGTCTTCATCAGGGTGTGTGGTTGCGACTTTCTCCTTCCATGTGCTATTCTGATGTATAAGCTATATTACTGTAAAGTTTCATCAAAATCCGTTCAGTACTTTTTGCGTGAAAGAGTAACAAACATTCATCCTCACAAGCTCTCGCGATTATAGTAGTAGGATATCAATGACTGACGCAAACAAGACAATATTTTGGAGTCCAAACAGACGCTACCTCACGTTATATTTACAACTCATCCATGGAAAGCCCGAGTTGCACGAAAACAAAACTCCATATTTTTGACCGACCTCCTTTCAACCTACTAGTTAAGCGACATCTCTGTCTTGAAAGAACAAATCGAAACGAAAATCTCTTCGAAAATCGAGACGAACGCCGGTCGAATAACGATGCTTCTAGCTTTGTGATTTATCTATGTAACACACAGAAATAAATTTACAAACCATAAAATACAGTAAATAATTTACAGACCAGAGGTTATTCAGCTTTGCAAATAGGTTATAATTGAGTGCCTTATTAAATTTATCTGCGTGAGTTGGGTCGTTAACCACAACCGAGAGGAATATTGCGGTGAAGAACCCGAGCTCGATTGACCTGTGTTTATCCACAGAGGTCCGTTATCCGTAAGATCATAACGAGATTTGCGCTTTATTAAGTAAAACGATAACCCGAAGCTTTGATTCAACGACGACCTGGTGGCGCGGTGGGCAAATAGCCGGCTGGCACGCAGGAGGTGCGGATTCGATTCCCGCTATGGGACTCATCGATAGATATTATAATTTAAATAGTCTAACGTGCATTTTGACCAAATAAATAAATAACAAAACACTTAATTCAAGGTGAATATTTGACGACCTCTGTGGCGCAGCGGGCGAAGGTCCGCCTGAGACGCAGAAGGTTGCGGGTTGCGGGGACCCGAGACAAATATTTGTCTCGGGTCTGGGTGTTTTCTATGTATAATATGTACATATTTACAAAAAAAAATGTATACAAGTAGTATATCAGTCATGTAGTTCCCATAACACAAGCTCTGCTTACTTTGGGGCTAGATGATGCTGTGTGAAAATGTCCAGCATTATTAATTAATTATTAATAATATTTACCATAAACTATTTTAGGTATTGGAGCTTCTGGTTTATGATTAATATAATAATAATAATAACAATTATAATTTTATTCCAAGAACTATCGTGAACTTGACTATTCATATTGTAAAAACGGGAATTTCACGTACTGCACCGACTAAGTTTCGACTCATTCCAAGAGTCTTCATCAGGGTGCGTGGTCGCGACTTTCTCCTTCCGCGTCGCGCCGTGCACTACACCTACACTACTACGTGTGGTAGTGCACGGCGCGACGCGGACTCACCCACCCTGATGAAGACTCTTGGAATGAGTCGAAACTTAGTCGGTGCCTTCACCGATAGTGCAGTACGTGAAAATTCCCGTTTTTACAATATGAACAATTATAATAATAACATTCAACAGTTACATGCATAGTCCACCTCATACTAGGATTCACTGAGTTTTGGATGTCAGGACCTAAGAGTATCATGGTACCAAAACACCCAGACACGAAACAAATTCTCTACGGATCACGAGTAGCCATTCTGAAAAACAACAGGGGGGCTAATTTTTACTAAAAACCGGGATATTTACCATGATTTGTGAGTTTGAATGTTTCCCGATATTTCGGCACAGTTGCATGTACCATGATCACGGGAGGAACTGAAGTCTTTGCGGGTTTTGAATGTTAGAGGCAGACAAATCTATCTACCCTCTTTCTCACTCTTTTATTGCGAAAAATACCACTACCACCGGTTCCATTATCACATTCGAGTACATCTCGGTTCCAACACACAACACTAACAGTATCCTGACACACAACTGGTATCATGTTTTTTCGATTTTTGCACAATCTCACCACAGGATTCCAGACTCCAGATAATTGAAAACCATCAACAGAAAGCCACTACATACCAAGATTGGTTCAGGAGGCGATTGAGATTACCAAACACAGGAATTTCAATAGAGAAGATGGTTTTCAATTATTTTCAAATCCAAGATCGTTTCCATGATAGTTTCAAAAGTTATAACAGGGGGGCTAGACAAATACCTCACGCTTACTTTTTAACGCAATTTTTACAAGGTAAAACTTGGCAGCTGTCCCGTGACATTTCCGCAGCTAATGTCATTCCCATACAATTCAATCTTTCCGCAGGCGTTAACGTCAACAGAAAGTGGTATTTGTCTAGACTACGATTACCTACGCAGGGCAACTATTATTACGTAGGGCCACTATTACTTCGTGTAGACAAAACTAATCCGTTTAGAGGCCCAATCTCAACTACCAAGGGCCTAATATACCCGAATATAGCTCCTTACCTCATGAAAATGTATCAGAAAAATCAAGTAACCGCCTTCACGTAAGTTGGGTGGTGTAAGTTACAAGAGAAATACTTATGCTAAATGTAACAGAATTAAATTTTGGCTACAGAAAATTAACGGTGGTTTTGATATGATTTTATGTTTTCTAACATTATAACATGACATACCGAATAGGTTCTTATTGCAAATTTTTAAATAATTGGGATTAGTTTAAAGCATTCGGCGTACATGAATCAGCTAAAAAATATATCATATTCTATTCGATAAATACAATTATCCAACTTAGTGAAACAGAGAGTAGAGATGTAAAATAAACCATAAAATATTGTCACGTTATCAACGCGCGATTTTATTACTGTTGGGCAGGAGATATCCTCTCCTCGCTTTTCTTTCGTTTTTTAGCAAAGGCCAATTTTTTGAACGATACAAATTACGAATGCATCGTGGTTACTTTTTTACTTTAATAATGGTAATGTGTAAGATTTGTGTTACATACTCGTAGCTTCATCGACATCGACGACCGATGTGGCGCGGTGGGCGAAGGTCCGCCTGCGCCACAGGAGGTTGCGGGTTCGATTCCCGCCCTGGGACAAATATTTGTACGATCTGCAAATATTTGTTCCGGGTGTTCTGGGTATTTTCTATGTATAATAAAAAAATATCTATCTATGTAATGTATTGTATTAAGTATATCAGTCATCTAGTACCCATAACACAAGCTCTGCTTAGCTTGGGGCTAGATGATGCTGTATGGATTGTACAGCATTATTTATTTATTTATTTATTTATTTGTATCTATTTAAAAAATCGACCCAAATCCTAAAATTTTAAACGTAGAGTTATTAAATTCATTCCACGGTCGCTTGTAACTTGTACCGCATCCAACCTGCATAAATATTCAGTGTGAGGCGAAGATCTCTTATTAATGAAAAAGGGTCACGAGGTATTTTAATTCAACTACGTGTTAAGGATTTCGGTGGGCTTGCCGGGTCGAGTGGGAATGTTCTAGCCTAACAAAAAGATTGGGCAAAAGGTTTGAAATATAACATTTTGAAATACTACGATTAATTGCTATTTATTTAAATTTTGGTTCATTATTGCGTTATCGTTTTCTACATAACTTTAGCTGGTTCACAGCTTTTATGTTACAAAATTTTTGGAGTTATCGTTTAATTTACCCGTTTAATCAAAATATGCAAAATGTTTAAAGCTCTAGCGGATAAAGTTTAATTTAAAGAGTTAAAGGGATATTGGTTCTCCTAGTATTACACACATAATTCTTAAATATTTATTTAATTTAAATTTTTGTTATAATTATACACATTATAACAAAACAAACACGCTCACGACTATATTCACCATGATGGACTTCTTCAGTTACATACTCAGTGCGTAGATCTTTTAGGATAATAAATAAGGCGGTAGTCAGAGACACGTCCAAACATACTATTTTGTACATACCCGCGTTTTTGCAAGTTATTAGTATTCCACGGGACAGTTGCAAGTCCATCGCCGCTTCTTGCAACACTAACCGATGGAATTAAAAATATCGTAGTTTGGTATCATTTTAGAATATTATTACGACTATACCACGTACTCGAGGAAGGACCTCTAAACGGTCAACGGAACGTCAGCAGGAAAATAGTAAAGTACGTGGTATAGTCTTAATAATCATATTGTAAAAACGGGAATTTTCACGTACTGCACTATCGGTGAAGGCACCGACTAACTACGTGCACTACGCACGGCGCGACGCGGAAGGAGAAAGTCGCAACCACTCACCCTGATGAAGACTCTCGGAATGAGTCGAAACTTAGTCGGTGCCTTCATCGATAGTGCAGTACGTGAAAATTCCCGTTTTTACAATATGAATAGTCAAGTTCACGATAGTTTTTGGAATAAAAAGTCTTAATAATATTCTAACTAACCGATGGCGCATGCCTTCACACATAATCATAACCTTGCAAATTGAGGTAGTAATGCATTCATGTAACAGCAAATCTCTGACACGAGTACTTCCGATTCAGCACGTTTCGCTTTATTAATCATGGAAGCGACGTTCACGCGATGCCTATTTGAATTTTATAAAGACTGGTCGGCTTTATAAGGTCAGGCAGACATAGAGCAAATATGGAGCAGCTTCAAGAACAAAAAAAATTGTCACATTAAACATTTATGAAATTAGGTATCACAACCGCAAACTGATTCGAATAAGGTCAATTCGAATGAACACTTTGCAAATTTTTAGTTCGATCGGCGATCGAGAAGGGGTAAATTAAAATATTGTGCTGATACTCGAGCGAATAGCAATATTTTAGTTCGCTCAAAATTGGTGTTTGAATCAAAACTGGTACAAGGGCGAATGCAAATTGCAGGAGCACCAATTTGGAACAGTTTATTGCTACTACCGGATTTTTTTGACACAAACCTACGCAACGCATACAAGATAAGTCAAGTAAAAGCGCGTCACATAGACTACACATTTGTGTTTGGATTTATTGTCCTGAAAATATTTATTTATTTACTAGGACACCCAACACAGGCACAAACAAAAAAAAGATACAAAGGTTATTAGACATAGTGTTCCCGCAATTATTTGTTCTTTGTATATTATTTGTTTTTTGCGTATGTATTTACAAAAAAAAAGTATATAAGTAGTTTATCAGTCATGGTGTTCCCATAATACAAGCTCTGCTTAGTTAGGTGCTAGATGAAGCTGCATGAAAAATGTCCAGCATTATATATTATCTAATAAGATGGCATCACCATGCGCAGTATATAGGTGACGACCTCTGTGGCGCAGTGGGCGAAGGCCCGACTGAGACGCAGAAGGTTGCGGGTTCAATTCCCGCCACGGGACGAATGTTTGTATCTGCAAATATTTGTCTCAGGTCTGGGTGTATAATATGTATGTATAATATGTATGTATAATATGTATGTATAATATGTATGTATTTACAAAAAAAAAGTATATAAGTAGTATATCAGTCATGTATTTCCCATAATACAAGCTCTGCTTAGTTTGGGGCTAGATGATGCTGTGTGAAAATGTCCAGCATTATTTTTTTTTTTTTTTTTATAGGTACAACAAGATAACAACTTACTATGTCGCATATTATGTACAGGTAATTCAATGATTCACTAGAGAAAGAATGAAAAACTCTCAAATTAAGGCTCTAGAAGAAAATGTCAACCGTGACATCTCTAGTCACTCTATATTTTGAAAGTCGGGTCAGAGATAAATAGGTGATAACGCACTTCGGGCCTCCCCCGGGGCATTTAACATGGAATCCAAGCCTCAGCTCTTAACCCCTGTAATTACTGGGGCAGTGTCTTTGGATTCAGGACACTGAAGAAATAACCCTTAGCTTAAGATAGCAAATGATTTTGTTGTCTCTTATTGTAGTGACAATTCCCTAATGAAAATAGTACAACTCATAGGAGTTGTAGCCAACCTAGAAGTGTATTAATTTATATTTTTGGGCTCATTAAAAATAAAAATGTAAAAAAAGAATGTGTTAGGATTATATTGCGCCTATCAAGAAGGTTCCCTTAATGTCTACGAAAATGAACTTATTTGCCAACATATACTCAGCAATATTTTCCCCAAGTCTGTATCTTTTATTATTGAAAACAAACACATATCCCAAACAATACGATAATTAACTCAATTGCTGGTATGACAATGCGAACGTACAATTTTATTTATTTTATTGGAAACGATTTTTTCCCCACGATATATTCATAATTATATTTTATTATAGGTTTACTCGTACACCGTCTTTTGATTCCATCTTAACTTGTCCATCCAAAGGTTGTCTGGTAAAGATTGTTTGAGAGATAAGAACATCCATTGTACCTTTTATGTGTGTGAATTCATGTGTTTTTGTATTTTGCTTTGGTGTGCAATAATAGACCTTTGAGGATACCATGTAGTCATGTCCATACATTTCAATTGGCACCTGCCCGCGTTTTGCAAACAGTTAGCATTCCACGTGACAGGTTGCAAGCCCAGTAACATATTGGAATACTAATCAATGGCACATGCCTTTAAATTTTTGGTTCTAGCTAGGGCATGCCGGTTTTCTTGCGATATTTTTCTTCAACATTTTGATAACATATATTACATATACATATAAACATAAATTAAAAATCTTTGGTGGAAACATTTTAACAGCATAATCGAAGCATTTAGAAAATTTAATAGAAGAGGGTATTTGTGTCCACAACAGTCCATCTAAGCGGATTGTAAAAGCTTAACTTGATGCCTACTGTTTCCACAATTAAAAGGAATTGAGTCAATACCTTTGTAAACGAAGAAGGATTCACATTATGTATAAACTTGAGCGACGTTTACTAAAGCCGTTAGTCTTAAAAGCGCAATGATTCTAAACTCCTATTACATGCCAAATACCTAAACGTATGTTTCATAGAGGTGGAGTTAGAACTCCGTAAATCACTTTTGATCAAAGATCTATAACTTATGTAACTTAACTAAGGGCTTAGTGTAACTTTAACAGATTAAGGACAACCATGCTGTTTCTCCAAAATATTCTGCATCGGAAAATACCCCGTTCTTTCAGGACAAATTTTTGTTTGTATTTTTTTTTAATGTTAAACAATTTTGCATAAATGCATACAATTTTACGAAAAAAGGTCATGCCACTTCTGTACATGTTCTCGTTATAAATAATTTATGAAAATGTATGAAAAAATATTCTGTAAAATTATTAAATACAATTTGTTCTATAAATGATGTTCAAACCAATATTATCTTGAATAACAATTCAGTACTGTATAATTTTCGTGCTCTTTCATGAATAATGAATAAAAATAAATTACCGCTTGTGACACTGATGTAGACTACTTCTAGGTCCTAAATCTCTTTGCCCGAATAATATTATCTGCTTCTTTTGTAGATTATTCATGATAATGCTCCCACTTTTAACCGTAGATAAATTGTTGAAATTATGTAAAATTTTGTGAAAAATAAGTATTGCACAACTTAAAAGTCCTATACGTAGATGAACTTAGGTCTTAAATCTAGATATAATTATCTTCCAGCTAACCTTTGCCTAGTGTTGAAAATAGTCTTGAGGTTATGCATAAAAATGTGTGCATGAAAAATTATGATTTATACGCTAGAATAGGATAACATTTTACCATCACTTACTATCACTTCTGCCCCAATTTTTTCTAGTACCACAAAAGACAAAACATTTTCCCTTTGTTTGGATGTTACTTACCTGTTATGGACACGGCCTACCTTCTCTAAACAAAGAGCTAAGCGGCTATATAAAGACCGGTTCTGTCCATTTACCACGGTAATCTATCAAGCCCCAAAAGCTCCAACCCTCCATAATCCCACAAAGACAAAGCAATGAGTCTCCAAACTCAACCAATTGGAAAATGTTTTCCCTAAACTCGAAAGTTATTATCCAATAATTCCAAGATCGGTTCCGTTTATACTTAAATTAACCTTATCGAGCTAAGAAGATTTTCTCGGTATTTCGTCCGGTACAATAATCTACCAGATGCATTGTCAGCAATATGAACATTGATCGTCGACCAGTCGATTCAGAGCTATTCTCTCAGTTTAAATCCGCACTGTAAGGTCTATTTTGGGATTGGATACAGGTCTGGATATCTTGGATGTAGAATAGATTACAGAATGGTTATTAGTATAGATTTCCGATGGTCCTGTCAATATGAAATGGCCGAAATTTTCATCTCTCCGGTGTTATGCAGTGATTCGGTTGATAGTCGATTGGCATCATGAAAAGGGGATACGAGTATCTCAACTGTTGAGATGAAATAGTCTCCGTACTTTTGGAAGTATCCAGAGCCTTTTGTTACCTTTCATGTTTTTCTACTTATCAACTTGAAAAGAGTGTAGTGTTCTAATATTTTTAAACTAATGATACAATTTAGTAAGCTCACACATTCTAGACTTCTAGAGCAATGCATCCGGGCCAATGGCTTATAGCCCTGATATCTTAGAGATTAGGAGTGTTGGCATTTTGCTGTAAACCGTATTTTTATATATAATTCAGGATTCAAAATAAAGGTTTATATCGCAGATTCTCTCGCTTTCGAGTGTAATTACTACCTATTAACCTACTAAGATCAGTAAGTTTATACACAAATTATGCATCAAATGAAATGAAAAGAAAAATTCCACAACATGATAAAGGCTACCTACCCTATGGACCAGAAATAGGCTGTTCGGAAAGTTAAACAATAAGTGATGGAGTAGATTTACCCTTAGATTTTTTTGTTAAAGCCAGTTTCCTTCACTGTAACTACTTGTCTTCCAAGTGAAAGTAATGGATAAACACCTCCCACAATTTAATTAAATAGAATCCGAGTAAATTCGAAGGCTTCATGTGAGTGGAAGAATACCTCTGACCATATAAATTTAAGCTTCGCTGAGGGGCAATAATAGTAAAGTGTCTTGAGGGAACTTTCAAAAGGGACGGATTGAGAATAACGGTTGAGATTTTACAACTGTTAATGTATCTGAGCATTATGCGGTGATTTAGAGGCAGACTAGACCACCTGCCTACAGTTCTAACGAATGAATGAAGTTTTTATTTTATGTATACAGGTTAAAAAACTTTAACTCGAAAATAGGCCACCTAAGCTTTCCCACTTTAAGTTTAAGAAACGTTAGATTTTGGTAGCGACGACCACGGTTGCACGGCGGGCAAGGTGTTCAATTCCCGCTGCGGGACAAATATATTTGCAAATCATGCAGACATTTGTTTCGGATCTGGGTGTTGTTGTACCAGCTACTCGTAATTCCGATTACCATGATACAGTTCACCTAGTGTGGATCAGCACTATGTGTGACTGTTGGATGTGTGCATACTTATACAAAAAAAAAACAATTTATAGCGATGGGTTTGACAATTTAGCTATGCGTAGCATAGTCGTAGCACACTCGTAGCAAGTGCTACGCGGTCTGAGTCCGCCCCTGCCGGATTGTGGCCGAGATTTAAGAAGATAGGCAATACCTACTCATGCTGTCTCTTTATGGGCCGGTTTAATGGTGTGACGGGCACGCGAATGTTAATGAAAACTTTCAGAAGTACTGGAATTTGTAAGTTTCTCAAGTTTTGTGCATCTCTTAGCAGAGGAAGTTATTTTAGGTTCAGTTTAAAAAATACAATCATTATCAATTGCAGCCCTTATAACTCCACTGCTGGATAAAGGCCTCCTCTAAAGAGTGCAATGGCGAACGATCTAGGGCCACCTCCATACACCTCCTTTCCGCTACCTTTGAGGGCATTCGTATTTTGCGTCATGCGATTCGTGGTCGCCATTCGAGAACTTCGACTATTGCGATCTTCACATTTTCAAGTTTTTTTTAATTGGCAAAATATGCCATGGTCTGGTTTCTGCTGCCATCAGGTTAGTGTTATTAGTTACTTGGATAGCTCACTGTTCTAAATTAGGGTGACCAGAAAAAAAACAAGGGCACGAGACCGAAGATCGTTGATATAGCCGGAGTCAGCTAGCGTTCATTGGTTTCCAGTTATACCGGTGCAACGAATGATTTTCTCTTATCATGTCAATTGTGTACGAACCTTTTTTTAAACAAAGAAATCCATTAATAGATCAACAATTCCTCTCCGAATTCTTTAATAGAAGTAGACCTCTAAAACGCCTTCCGGGCCCATAAAAAAACCCTGCTTCAGAAACGCACTTTAACAATGAGAAAATTCCTCGCTTGACCGATTTTTTCAGCATTCCTTCGAGTTCGTTGTCCGCTCCACCCCTCTGTAAACCATGAAGTAAATAACATAACACTGACACAATCAGATAAGTAAGGGCGCGCAAGCTTATGTGAAGTAAGGTCTGAGTTACACTGATCCAGTAACTCTCACTACTGCGTTTGAAGTAACGTTATGAAAAGGTCAAATTGAGTATTATCAAGCAACGGTAAAGCAACGTATCAATAGCTAATTATAAAGTCTACTCGTTTTTTTTAAATATATTGTTATTTACCAAATACTTAGTGTTTATATTGTGTTACGTCTCTGTGCGCTTTAATTTCAAATTGTAAGCGCATAGCTCTTTCTATAGAGAGCCATAATCGGAGTTTAACTACGTGATAAAATCAGGAAAGAGGAAATCCGCAGAAAAACAATAAGTCACCGACATATCTCTTCAGAATTAGCAAATTGAAGTGGCTATGGGTGAGCGAGAACCGTCAACTGCTGGGTAAGAAAAGCGACACGAACCCAACTATGCAGTATACAGATGGAACGATGACATCTTACAGGTCCAACATCAGCGACAAGCAGCAGCGACAGCCGACAGCGACAAGCGCCCGTAGTAACTTTTTATTAATCAGTGGCTGAGCGATAGCAACTTACAACCTCATTTCCATAATCAACATACGAAAAAACTACGATATCAACATTTTGAAGAAAAAAAATCGAAAAGATGGTTTTAAATAAAACCATCTTTTATTTAAAAATGAATCCTATTTCCATAATCAGTATCCACAGATTAGTCAAAACTGAACCCCATTAAGTATTTTTTGAATATAAAATATGTATTCGCCATTTTTATTTAAAACTATATGGCAAAAGTGTGAATCTGTCTTTGACGACCTGTGTGGCGCAGGAGGCAAAGGCCCACCTGAAACGCATAACGTTGCGGGTTCGATTCCCGCCGCGGGACAAATGTATGTATCTGCAAATATTTGTCTCGGGTCTCGGTGTTTTTTATGTATATATTTACAAAAAAAATGTATATAAGCAGTATATCAGTCATGTAGTTCCCATAATACAAGCTCTGCTTAGTTTGGGACTAGATGCTGTGTGAAAAAAAAATCCAGCAATATATAAAAAAAAACAAAGAAAACGTGTCGCTGTTGCCTGTCGCCGGGAAGTCAGTGGTTGTAGGTGTCCAAAGATCGTTCGTCATTACACTCTTTAGGAGAGGTTTGTATATAGCAGTGGAATTCAGATACTGCTGATGATGATTGCAATGAGCTATGCCCAAGTGGACCGAGCTGCTAGCACGGTGTAAATACGTTCCAGTGGAAGGTTGAAGCATAATGGAGCCAGTGGAATCTAAGAAAAGCTTTATTAATAGAGTCAGACGGCTGAGGATTTCGGCGGACTGTGATGAATATACGGATATTTTAATCCGGTTTTACGGTAAAATATGGAGGTGTCAACTAATCCTTCTACTTTTAGGAGAAATAATGAAAAACTAGTGTTACAGGTGCGTACTTAAGTTAAGATAAGATGATGTTCAATGATTCATTTTCTAACTTCATATCTTCTTACTGTATTACTTACCTACTTTGTGCTTTAATAAGTTCTACCTAGCTATATGGTTGTATATATAGTTTTGCTTTCAATACACTTTTACTTAACTTCACTTTAATATTTCTGTACAAACTCAATAAATAAAAATATTTTTATCCGTCCGTTATACCGTGAGTCCGTGTGACCTTGCCATATAGGCTTTACGTCCTAGTTTGATAGATAGAGTATCTAAACAGTAATAGTATATAGTAACTATGTTACATTATATGATTATGCTATTTTTACCTACATTCCAACTAGAAATGAGAAAATATGTACTCACAAAATCTGTTTTGAGACAACAATAAACATGCTTATTTTTTCTTAGAATTCTTATTTATTGATAAGGGTCAATACATAAGAATTCTAAGAAAATCGTGATTTAGCACATTTTTATTTTGACAGCTTGTGATATAGGCTCATATCATGCTTACATCACAAGCCGTCAAAGTTAAAATGTACTTATTCTGAGAGTCATTCAGCCGGCGCGGTAAGAAAACAATAGTTTCAACTGGCGACAGCTCTTTTCTCAAGACTTGGAAACTATAGTCTTCAGAATATTTAAAGTTTTTTACAGCTTATTTTTCAAGACCAGTTGTTTTTTTACGCTAGAAAATAACTGGTTGTGGAGTATTTTACAAGCAAATATTTTGACTTGTAAATAATAAATAAATAATGCTGGACAGTTTCACACAGCATCATCTAGCCTCAAACTAAGTAGAGCTTGTATTATGGGAACTACATGACTGATAAACTACTTATATATATTTTTTTGTAAATACTTATTACACATAGAAAATAACCAGACCCGAGACAAATATTTGCATATACTAACATTTTTCTCGCAGCGGGAATCGAACCCGCAACCAGGCGAGCCTGCGCCCATTGCATCACAGAGGTTGTCGCAGTAAATATGAATTTACTGCGATTTTAAAAACACTGGTTTTGTAGATCGTAAATAATATTACGCAATAGCGTTATATACAGCAATTTATTTTAATATAACTGCTAAAACTAGGCATTTTTGCAAAATCACATTATTTGCGATATCTCATTAAATAAATGGGAGGAGGTCGAGCGCCAGGAATCGGCGTAAATTCACTTTCAAATTTTGAATTCACGTAGTTTTTAAGTTGACGTTTCTATTGCGATTTCAATGAATAAAAAGATATTGACTTTGACTTTAAGTCTGGAAAAATATGGCCATTCCCAACAGGAGGCCACTCGAGGGACCAAGTACCGTAGGCGGAACCCACAAAATGACAAACTGTTACGAATCACACTCGTGCGTGTGGCATCTCGATAAATAAATAAAAAATGTCGACACGCGGCGGTTTCGTGCAGATTGCTCAAGTGAGACACCTAGTAAAATTGGTGTTATGTTCCGAATAATTGAATTGCAAAGTGATAATGAATAGCGCTGTTATTATTTTTGTTTACAAGCTATCTCTATATATCTAAACTTTGAAACGTGTATCTAATGGTTTGCTAGTTTGCAACTTTTCTTTATACAAAAATTTTTTTCTGCCCGCGGCTTCGTCCGCGTGGTATGTTAATAAAAGAAGCATATGACCGTCTCCAGGCTTCAAACTATGTCCAGCAACTTTTGAGTGAATCGAACCAAGGATTACAATTTTTCATATAAAGTTTAGAACTCAATTGCACACCCCCAAAAGGGTAGTTTTGAAAAAAAAAGTACGTGTTTCATTATTTATTTTAAAGTTTATTTGTACCGAGTTTTGAGGGAATCAAACCAAGGAATATTTTTTCCATAGAAACTTTATGGAAAACTGTTTAACCCTCTTAGGGGTTGATTTTCGAAAATAAGATTAGTCTATGTGTTATTCCAGAATCTAAACTATCTACATTCCAAATTTCATCAAAACCGGTTAAGTAGTTACGGAGATACGTGGTAACAAACATTCACACACGCAGACTTTCACATTTATGATATTAGTAGGATAGGATAGACCAGTTCTTCTTCTCTCGAAATGTCTTTCATATTTAAGGCTTATATAATAACACAATCTACGTCGCACGGCTTCGCCTGCGTGGTAACCGGATAAAGTTGCCTGTGCGTGTTAGTTTACCATTACTAGTATTATTGTAAAATTAATAATTATATCTGCGGGTTAGACCACAAACTTATGCCTATTCCAAATTAATGTAATTTGGAATGTATCCTGTTGTTACGTAGATTCTAAACATTTATAATCCCATCCTACTATTATAAATGCGAAAGTTCGCATTAATTTTAGTATGATGAGATTATTTTTAACCTTGAATGGGACATGAAATTCCAGTATTAAAATAAAACGCATGAATTCAGACGCATTTATTACAAATGTCTAGACGCAAAGTAATATGAGTCATAAATTAAAGAAAAATAAATACATTTCGGACATTGCGACCCGCACATTACCAACCACATCCCATAAAAGAAATGGAATGAGTTTACATTCTAGAGAGAAAACATACTTCATACCTATTCCAATTTACCACTTAGGGATTAGGTACAGTTAGCTACAGATGCAGATAAAAAAGGATTTGTAAATTAATTAAATTGTATTAAATTTTATTCCCGGTGTTTTAAAGTACCTACAGGTAATAAGTTAAATGTTTTTGGAAGCCCAATATTTTGAACAAAAAAAGAAAATAAAAACAAACACGCTCACAACTGTATTCCCATGATGGTAGGCGAGTAGATCTTTGAGCATACCAAGTAAAGGGGTAGTTTGAGGCACACCAAACATTACATTTGGCACTTGCTCGCGTTTTTGTAAGTAGTTAACATTAGTCTAACTTAAACCCCTCTTTTTTTTCTTGATTAGGCTACATTTGAAGATACGCATTGGTCTGTAATTATTTGTATTGTTACCATTTTCATATAAAAGCCGAATTAAGAGAGTACCTAATAGCCTAACTAAAATCCCTATTTTTTCTTGATTAGGCTACGTTTGGAGATAGGCTTTGGTTTGTTATTATTTACATAATTACCATTTTCATGTAAAACCCGAAGTAAGAGAGTATCTAAAAACTCGAATTCTTAATCTTCAATCTCCACGTTTTTTGTCATTCAGTTAAGGCTATATATGTTGCTGAAATAAAATCTGTATCGGATCATCTAAATATTTTTAAAACGTTGTAATAATACCAACATCAACAACTATTTGTTTATTTTAAATTACAATCACATTGTCTTGACAGTAGAGACACCAAAACGACAATGAAATCGAAAAGTACAAAGCGGCATCTGCGAATTTCGCCAAACTAGTGTGAAATATATCTATATCATCGGATTCACATAGACTGTTGATGATATGAAAGGCTCGCGTGAATGGCGCTTCACTGAGGAGGTTAGACCTCGCCCTCGGGATCGCCAGCAGCCTAGGCCGACGCCGCGCGCCCACATAATTGTCCGGCACGTACAAACCGACAGACATCAGGACCCGCGGATTGTGCACCATACCTCTTAGTAAACGCAAAATATACATTAATAACATAATTTCCCGCCTCACTTCTAATTTAGTGTAACCTACCATGCCTACAACAAATAACGAAGGGTACATTAATGGGTAATTGAACGTTATGCAAAGACTATTCAGCTTGCACTATCGTTGATGACGCAAACGTCAATATCGACGTGCTATCGCGATTCAACTGCGACTCGATACACAGTCAGTCGTGATTGAATTGCCATGCATTAGTTGCAATCTGATTCAGACTGATCAGATACCGAGTAAGCTAAATTAAAGTTTTGGCACAGAATACATAACAGTATTTATAGAGAATGGCCACAAATTTGCTCCTGCCGATCCGTGTTACCCCACCTCGCACGGATTTCAATTGTCACTTCATTTGCTCTAACAATCTTACGACACGACGCCGACTTATGCCACGTCGGCGTCGTGTCGTAAGATTTTTAACAAATTGTATTGACATGGATTTCATCGATGCCCAAAGACTTGAATCAAACCGCGAAAGAACGGAGAACACGAAAGCGTGCCGATATGCTCTGGCGATAAGTAAAATAAAATGGTGCCAACCTTAGCATTTCTATTTCACTCAGACATACAACGGCACCGTTCACGTACACAAAGCTTGTGTGAATTGTGACGCGATTGTTTCATACTTGCGAGATTGGTCGAGTGTAGTTTTGGGTAAACCTGTTTGTAAAATTACTTAAACGAACTTGCATTATTTTATTTTTATTATTCTCATCTGGACCGACTAAGCTACTAAATATTTATTTTGTAAAATACCGACTATGTTTCTGCACAAAATTTTATTCCTTTTTTTTCACGGATGATCGGACCGAATAGTTCTATGTTTGTTTTTGAGAGCTTTTGTAAAAGGGCCCGTTCGAAGAAGTGCTACCACCATGCCTATTTCTGCCGACAAGCAGTAATGACCAAAAAAGCAGTTATGATTGCCGGTGAAATTACAGGAACACCTTTCATCTTGACATCTCAGGGAGGCAACGTTTTAGTACCTTTGTTATTGCAAGCGCTAACCACCAGGTGGGCCGTAAATTTGTTTGCCTCTTTCGTAGTCTATACTAATATTATAAAGAGGAAAGATTTTTTTGTTTGTTTTTATCGAATGGGCTCCGAAACTACTGGACCAATTTTTTTTTCACCAAATGAAAGCTAAATTATCAGATGGGAACATAGGCTATAATTTATTTTCAAAAAAAATAGAGATCTTTAAGCTATAAAATTTATTATTTGGCGTGCGCTGAGAAAACTATTGATGATACATAAAAATGATGTACTACATGATTAAAGCACTCATTATTTACCTACAAAAAAGTCCGCGAGGGAATATATCTTACTATCATAGTTAAGTCACAATAGCAGCTTTTGTGTTCTAAAATTTAATTAGATCGCCGATATTCCCACGGAATCGGAACTTACGCGGGTGAAATCGCGGGGCGCAGCTAGTATTAAGTAAAAATATATATATTTCTTCTAATGATCGGTACTAACGATCGCAGTAAGCTGGTCGATGAAGGCGGCAGCATCAGACTACTACCGGCTGATGATGATCCCACTTCTGATATCATCTTAATGCCACCTTTGAAATATCACAAATCAGTTGAGCACTTCGAAAGCTATTTCTGAGTAAGTTTACAATGCAATCCTCTATCTAAACGTGGGCCGTAAAATGCAGAACGTCGTTACTTGCAGATAGCCGGCCTTTAGGAGTGGTTGCTTTTGATGTAGGAGATTTTATCAAACGGTTTTGTAGGAAAGGTTTTTGACATAATATTAAGACCCGCTTATAAACCCGCGATATGATTCACTTCATTCATTCATTCGTTGTGTCACTGGTTCTTTTTTGGTCTGCTTAAAGAAGCAGACCAAAAAAGAACCAAAAGGCGAAAATACGCTTTATCGAAATATTTTTTTTTGCTAATTACCTAAAAAATATTTATAATTGTTGTTTCCAAAACACGATTAAAAAATTCTTGATAAAAATGCGGCAGTTTCCTCTAAAATAAAACTTACGACCAAAATATCTGAATAAATGTTTTATAATCAAATGAGTCGTTTGGTAAAATACAAACAAACAATAAGAGATTGTTTGACGAACGCATACACGGGCTTCTTTCGTTGCGGGCAATAAGTACAATGTACAATGATGTCTCATCTTCAGACATGGCACGGTGAGTCAGAAATGGCGCCACATCTGCAGACTGGCGTCTTGAGACTTGGTACAAACTCGACGTGAGTGGCAATAGCAAATAAACTATAAAATATTTTAGCATTCGTGAGATGTGCAATAATAGAGAGAATAACATTCACTGCAGTTTCAGTTAAGAGTATGCATACCTGAAACAAAATAAAGTTGTTTTAGTTTTTGATAAGATAAAACGTTTTTGACGACCGATGTGGCGCGGTGGGCGAAGGTCCGCCTGCGACACAGGAGGTTGCGGGTTTCGATTCCCGCCCTGGGACAAATGTTTGTATGATCTGCAAATATTTGTTCCGGGTGTTCTGGGTATTTTCTATGTATAATAAAAAGAAATATCTATCTATGTAATGTATTGTATTAAGTATATCAGTCATCTAGTACCCATAACACAAGCTCTGCTTAGCTTGGGGCTAGATGATGCTGTGTGGATTGTCCAGCATTATTTATTTATTTATTTATTTATTTAAAAAGCCAATTTAAGATGTTTTACTATACCACATACTTTATTGTTCTCCTCCTGATGTTTTATATATAAATACTTTATAAATAACTAGCTTCTGCCCACGGCTTCGTCCGCGTGGTTCCCGGACAAAAAAAAGTGTTATTCTGATGTATCCTACTAATATTATAAACTTGAAAGTTTGTGAGGGTGGATGTTTGTTACTCTTTCACGCAAAAACTACTGAACGAATTTGAACTTTACAGTATTATAGCTTATACATCAGAATAACACATAGGCTACCTTTTATCCGGGTATAACGCGGGCGAAGCCGTGGGCAGAAGCTAGTATGCTATATTAATGTAAAGTTTCATCAAAATCTGTTCAGTAGGTTTTGCCTGAAAGAGTAACAAACATCCATCCTCACAAACTTTCGCGTATATGATAGTAGTAGGATGTTAGACATTTTTCACATATCATCATCTAGCCCGAAACGGAGCAGAGCTTGTATTATGGGGACTACATACATGACTGATATACTACTTATATAAATTTTTTTGTAAATACATACATATTATACATAGAAAACACCCAGACCCGAGACAAATATTTTCAAGTACAGGTATACAAACATATGTCCCGCGGCGGGAATCAAACCTGCAACCTTCTGCGTCTCAGTCGGGCCTTCGCTCACTGAGCCACGGTTGTCAAAAAACAACTGGCTTCGACACACGGCTTCGCCCGCATGGTACTCAGATAAAAGTATATCTAGATCACCAAATGTTCACCGTTTCGGAGATATTTAGCAATAAACGTTCTAGCACCCAAACTTTTGCATTTCTAATATTGGTTAGATGGAATAGGATAGGGTAATCATTAAATTTAATTTCACGTACATATATAAAAAAATCTCCCTCCGTGTATTTCTATCATAGATGGCAGCGCCCTCTAGTGAGATGTGGCAATAAAATCTATTTAAGAACTTTGAAGACATACAAATCCATTGCAAAAATACCGCATTAAAATCCGATAAGCCGTTTTAAATGGTAACCGACAAAAAAAACAACTCTTATAGCAAACGCATATACGGGCTCCTTATTCTTACGTCAAGGGTAATTACACCAAACAAAAATGTATAAAAAACGAGACTACATAATTTCAGAATAAAAAACGTTGATGAAGCCAGTTTCGAAAAAAATTATGGCCGTTTTATCCCAAATTTTATTAAAAATATTTACATTCAGAACAAAAGTATAATAATGGAATAACTGTGTAATAGTGCATGTAAGGCGTCACTCCACCCGCGCCATAAACTAGATTAAATTTAAATTGACAATTCGGTTTTACGAGCACAGGGCGGTTTCGGCTTCGGAATTCCGCATGTGTAACCCGACCCTTCCTACCCTTATGTCGAGGAGCTAAGGTTCAAATTCAGGGTATATTTCTCCCGATGTACATAACTACGATAAAATGCGGAATTTTGGGAATTTATCGTGCTTGTGTCGCATGTGCGCACAAGTCTTTATTTTATTTAAATCGTGAGGGTAGTATACAAAAATAATTAAATGCGCATTTACTGATCGAAGCGACGCGTGACCAGAGATCTGGCTTTTATCTGGATCAACAGCATTGCCATTTAGTATGGCAATACAGCCAGCATTTAGGGAAGGCTTTCGTCTGGTAGTGATCTGGATTAGTTGATCTAGATCATTTGCAACGGTCTTTAGATAGCTGTTTCATCTGTATTTGTTGTATATATTTTAGTAAACCTACTTTTACATAGTTGTATGAACAAATGTACGTCAAACAATTGAAGATCATTAGCTAAAGAATAATAACTACAAACCCTATCTTTATTTATATTTTTATTTTTATTTTATCTAGGGACGTTATACATTCAATGAGAGTTTTTTTTTTATCAATGGCCGCTAAGTTTGACAGTCTTTGAATCCAATTTGTATGAGAAAATAATCCCAGCACTGGGGATCCACATATAATAATAATAATGCTAGACATTTTTCAAACATCATCATCTAGCCCCAAAGTAAGCAAAGCTTGGGTTATGGGAACTACATGACTTATATACTACTTATATACATTTTTTTTGTAAATACATACATATTATACGTAGAAAACACCCAAACCCGAGACAAGTATATTTGTAGATCATACAAACATTTGTCCCGCGGCGGGAATCGAACCCGCAACCTTCTGTGTCTCAGGCGGGCCTTCGCCCACTGCACCACAGAGGTCGTCGTACCACTGCACCACATATAACTCTTAATTTCCCTATTGCTCTGATAAAGTAGTTGTGATTTCAGCTTGGTGTTCCAATAAACGGCGATGGGCTTGCAACCTGTCAAGTGGAATGCCAACTACTTGCAAATGCGGACATATGTCGAATTGTATGCTTGGGCGTGCCTCTGGCTACCCCCTAATTGGTATCCTCAAAGATCTGGGCACTGAGTATAAATCGGAAGTGTTTAATAATAAATACAGTCTTGAGACTTTTATTCCAAATACTATCGTGAACTTGACTATTCATATTGTAAAAACGGGAATTTTCACGTATTGCACTATCGGTGAAGGCACCGGTCATATTTTTCAAATCTACCCACCTATATTGAACCTAAACAATGCTAGTTGCGAATCTTTTGGTAGGCATGGTATTATCTAACTTAATAATAATAAATAAATAAATAATGCTGGACAATCCACACAGCATCATCTAGCCGCAAGCTAAACAGAGCTTGTGTTATGGGTACTAGATGACTGATATACTTAATACAATACATTACAAAGATAGATATTTTTTTATTATACATAGAAAATACCCAGAACACCCGGAACAAATAAATAAATATTGCTGGACATTTTTCACACAACATCATCTAGCCCCAAACTATGCAGAGCTTGTATTATGTATTATGCGGACCTTCGCGCCACATCGGTCGTCATAATAATTGGTTTTGTCATTTATGTTTACCTATTCAAGATTAGTTTATAACGCACGCTCACGTATGCAATTATTTAAGTACCTACGCAATGTTTTGTTAGTTATAAGTTCTCATTCAAGTGAATTATAAATTCTTATAAGTTCTCATTCAAGTGAATTATAAATTCTTATGAGAATACATTCTTAAAACATATTTGTTAAGACCTTTGAAGAATCATTAAAATGTCATGTAATTGCCAAATCGCAAAAAAAAACTCTCATTTTCGATCTCGATCTCGTAATCGTCACAAATATCTGCCATATATGCACGATCATTAAAATAGGGTGTTGTGCGAAAGTAGATTTAGGCGCGGTTTACACTTATTGAAGGTAATAACTCTCATTGAGTGAAATTTATTGCGCACTGCAGTATTAGCATAATAACTCAGTACAGTTACCATTGAGGGGAGGTTTGTGTGAATGCCGCTGAATTCAGCGGAAGAGTTTCTAGGCCCTCTAAAAAAAACAAACACACTACAGGAAGTAGATAAAAACCATCGTTTCAAAGTTATTCTTGTGATTTTTTTATGAATAAATGTATTTTTGTCTCAGATACATACTCAGTGAGAAAATCTTTTTAATACTTAGTATGGGTTGTCATTAGGTACACATGTCCACGTTTTTTCAAGTAGTTAACATTTCACGTGACAGGTTGCAAGCCGACCCGCGCTTGGCCGCGGGACTTTTCGAGGAATGGACTCTACGCGTACCTACTGAGTTAGTTTCATAGATAGTATTCTAAAACACCAGCTGTGTTTTTCAAAAAATAACAAGTATTTGTTTCAAATAGGTACTAACTTTCAAAAAAAAACTTAAATAGGATTAAATAGCAAAGGCTTGTCAAGAAGGACAGTGAAACTAGAATACAAATAAAAAAGACATGTTGAAACAAACAAGGCCCGGGGGATAGTTAAACGACAGGGCATGTTTTTGTGACATGTTTGCACATGTGGGTAAGGCCTTGGGTAATTTTGACCAGCCTACAAACATTTACCTACTATTTTAAGTACAGACATACACTAATTGTTGCCTAGTTCATAAATATATTTTTATTAGAATTATGCTATTTATTACTTACCTCCGTAGCGATAATAAAATAGGGACCTACGTTTGAAATAGCAATAAACATTTCATTTTATTTCAAACATTTCATATGAGTTTCTAGGCTCTACAATTGGTTCAAAGTCGGGTAAAGGTAAATAATTTCATGACAATTGATTTCGATTTGAATAATCTCTAAAAATTTTTAGGTACGTACTAAGTACGTTAAAGTCTAGGTAGATGGATCAGCAAGGTGTGTGGAGGATTTCTGTAATTTTGCTTATAAGTAAGTAGGCTATTCTAATTTTGTTATTAGATGTTATTTTTGTTTCTTAATTGTTTCACCTTTATATTCTAACCTAACTTTTGTTTTGTCGTGCTGGATAAATAATATGGAATTTTTCATTTTATTTCATTTCATTTTAAATTTCATGAAGATAACCATTTGAAAGTTATAGTCGGACACAGGTACTCGTGCGTAGATAAAGATGCCGATTCGTCTAACTTGACATACATAAATCGATCTTACTCGCTTCGCTTGCTCATAACACACTATCAACCAATTTTATCCGCATGCTTTATGTAGTCTGAATTTTAATCGATGATTTTTACTTTTATAGAATCTAGTTTTTAATTTCATCATCATCAACATCTTGACGAAGTCCACTGCTGGACATTATGCCTCTCTTAAAAAGTGACATGACGAATGGTCTTGGGCTACCTCCATCATTCCCGCATTCCTTACAATGTCATCGGATTTATGTTTAAAAAAGTCTAATTTATTTTAATTTCAAATAACGAAACGCGTACAAAATATGTAATTACAATTTTATGCTAATAAACGTTACATTTCTATTTAATTAATTCCACCCCATTATGTTTCAGTGTACTTGATCGTTGTAACATTTCAGTTTTATTTACATTTTTAGAACGGCTGAGTGGGGAGTGGAAACAAAGGCGGTATTTATTCGGTTTTATGTCGCGCGAATCTAATTTGTGAATTTCGTCTTTATTCCAAAAACTATCGTGAACATGACTATTAATATTGTAAAAACGGGAATTTTCACTGCACTATCGGTGAAAGCAGCGACTAAGTTTCGACTCATTCCGAGAGTCTTCATCAGGGTGAATGATCAGCGTGTAAGTAATGCGCAGTGCACTACTTGCACGGCGCGACGCGGAGGGAGCAAGTCGAAATTTAGTCGGTGCTTTCACCTATAGTGCAGTACGTGAAAATTCCCGTTTTTACAATATGAATTCGTCAGCATTGCTACATAATTGCCAAATAGTATAAGAATAAATTATTGGTTATGTTCCTCTGTGGCGCAGTGGGCGAAAGCCGTGGGACAAATGTTTGATGATCTGCAGATATTTGTCTTGGGTATGGGTGTTTTCTATGTATATATGTATGTATTTCATAAAACAAAGTATGTCAGTAGTATATCAGTCATGTAGTTCCCATAATACAAGCTCTGCTTAGTTTGGGGCTAATGTCCATGCCCCAATGCTGTGTGAAAAATGTCCATCATTATTATTATTGGTGCCAAGGAACCGTACTCGGAATGATCCTTTCTGCATCCACAGGTGTTCTGAGTCAGGGATGCATGGGAAACTACTGAACGGATTTTGATGAAACTTTACAGTAATACTACTAATATAATAAATGCGAAAGTCTGTCTGTGTGTGTGTGTGTGTGTGTGTGTGTGTGTGTGTGTGTGTGTGTGTATGTGTGTGTGTGTGTATGTGTATATGTGTATGTGTATATGTGTGTGTGTGTGTGTGTGTGTGTGTGTGCGTGTGTGTGTGTGTGTGGGTGTGTGTGTGTGAGTGTGAGTGTGTGAATGTTTGTTACCACGTATCTCCGTAACTTCTAAACCGATTTTGATGAAATTTGGAATGTAGATAGTTTAGGATCTGGAATAACACATAGGCTAATCTAATTTTCGAAAATCGATCTCTAAGGGGGTTATATAGGCCGGTAAAGTGTCTATGAAAAAAGTAGTATTTTTTATTTTTTCAAAACTACCCTTCGGGGGTGTGCAATTGAGTTCTAAACTTTGTATAAAAAGTAATCCTTGGTTCGATTCATTCAAAAGTTGAAGCCTGGAGACGGTCATATGCTACTTTTATTAACATACCATGCGGGCGAAGCCGCGGGCAACAACTAGTATAGTTTATACATCAGAATAACACATAGGCTACTTTTTATCCGGGTACCACACGGGCGAAGCCGTGGGCAGAAGCTGGTAGGATATTTTTTTTCTTTTGTTGTATCTGTAAATTGACAGTGACTGTTTTGAAGTTTCTAAAAAAGGCCAAAAAAACAATATGATTACACAAACCATAATCAAGAAGTGAAGTGAACAATACGACGTCATAATGTTGATGAATGAATGAATGAATGAATTAATTAATGAAAATACTTTATTATACACCTTAAGATACAAACGAAATAAACAGTAACACATTATGATAAAGGTACAATGGACGGTCTTATCGCGTAAAAGCGATCTCTTCCAGACAACCTTTGGGTGGAGAGATGTAACAGTCTTGAGCTAAAATATTTGTACTGCACCTACATATGTGCCATATGAAACAATAAAAATTACACTTGCCACAGATCAAACAGAAAACGTCTTTTTGACTATTGCGGGAACTCCACAGCAGGCAAGTTATCCAACGAAGCGCCTCTTTCTCACAAAGAGAGGCAAAAGATTTTAAAGATCACGAATAGGGGGGTACCCCTATTCGTGATCTTTAAAATGTTGGAAGAATAACGGAATAAGGGCTCCAAGCTAATGGTGTTTGCTTTCAATAAGGCTCCGTTTGCAACGGGAATATGGCTGTACTTACGCACAAGACAGGCTACCTACCAGCGCTGAACCGGAAAGTAAGCACGGAAATTGTAAAGCTTGCGGGGTTTATTAAAAATATTTTATGCAAGTGGAGATTAAGAACAATGACAAGTTTGAGCATTTAATTTATATTTAACTAGCTTCTGCCCACGGCTTTGCCCGCGTGGACTCCGGATAAAAAGTAGCCTATGTATTATTCTGATGTATACGCTATATTACCATAAAGTTTCATCAAAATCCGTCCAGTAGTTTTTGCGTAACAAACATCCATCCTCACAAAATTTCGCGTTTATAATATTAGTAGGAAGGATTTTATTCGTTTTAATCGACCTTTTTGTCAAACGAACCTGCTTTAAAAATGTTAGTGGGGATACCGAGATGACTTTTTCAAAAAACGACATAATCCCTACCGACTTGGTGGCAATTATGTCAGGGCAACTATCGTGCTAGCTTTGTTAGACTAAACAATAAAACTAAAGATACCAAACACAAGATAATTGAAGCGCCGGCGGGCGGAAACCGCCAACACGATTACAGTGTAAATATAGCCAAGTCCTGTTTGCACCGTGGGAACAACCAGCCGGTTATTTTCAGATATTTTGCCTTGTTTTTGTAGGATAGGAGGAAAATATGTCGAAGGCATATTGTAAGGCTGTCCCTTGCACCGCGGATGTAGAATATCCTTTATTTTTAGAGTTAGGTTATGAAAATAACTCTCTCTTTATTGTTTTCTAAGTAGTATTATTTTTACGTCATAAATATAAAACTTTCAATGCGTTCTTATAATGAAAGTAATAAAACAGTAGAAATAGCGGTGATTAGCTTGCAACCTGCCACGTGGAATGCTAACTACTCATGTGCAAATATAGTGTTTGGACGTGTCTCTGGCTATCCCGTGCTTGGTATCAACAAGATCTACATACTGAATATCTTCATCATCATACCACCACCGCGTTAGTTAGCCGGGCCTTAACGATCCTTGTAATCAAATGAATAGAATCTTGAATAAAAATCTTTTGAATTTGACTTTAAAATATTTTTCCTTGGTGTTGCTGCTTTGTCACCAGTAATTACATATATGAAGTTTTATTCCCATTTTCCACCACTGGGGGCAAATAGGCACCGTTTTATAAGTTTTATTCCCATTTGCCACCACTGGGGGCAAATAGGCACCGTTTTATAGCTAGTTCGAGTACTCTTCAATTTCATCTGTAAATAGGCTTCCCCTAAAAGAGTGTGAAGTGAATGAATCACAACCATGCCTTAAATGAAAACTCTTTAATCACGACGGCTATTAATCCGATCCCCTCTATTCCCTTCATTTCCCTACAAACGTCTCATCAGCCGAAGCGACATATTGCAAACTTGTGAGTTATTGCCTGTTACTAAGCTTAATTCGTACCAAGCTAATGTAAAACAGCTTGTTCACGAGCTCTGAAATTATTCAACAGAAACCACTTCTTAACTGAAAGGGTAACTTGTTAAAGGTTTAACAAGTAAATTCGCCTTTGTACTTGTTCTTAAGATTTTTGTCTGCATTCTCTTAATCTTAGACATAACTCTAGTGGATAAAGACGCTCATTTTAAGCACCTTTTTCTCTCATTATTTATTTATTTAAGCCTTTCCTTTTCCCCATTTTTTTTAAATTAGTATTTTATATTGTATTAATTATTATTATATTTAAATTTAAATTATTTACATGCATTACTTCAGAAGTACAAAGTTGACAATTATTATATAATGATTATTATTTCATTGTTTTATTTGGGGCCACCTACCTTATGGACAAAGGCCTCCTCCAACCGTTTCCAATTATCTCTTTTGTGAGCTAGGCGATCTCATGAGGATCAAAATATTTGTCTACTTTTCAATATTGCGTCACGGAGCCGGCATGAAAAAAAAACAGTGATAAAGCACTATCGTCACGCATGGACTCAACCAGCTGTTCACATTAATCAATAAGTTGGACTTGCCGAAGGGCGGACTTATAGGACCCAGGAGAATTGAAAATTTGTAGACTGGGTACGTTTATTTATACGGTTTTAGTCGCGACTTATAAACTTATTTACTTAAATGGGTTCCTACTTCCTAGTCGATTAAGGAGTTTAAATTTACATGGTAGCTGTCGTTAATTATGGACGTAAGAAAGCGGAGACCCTCCGAAGTGATCAACAGTAAATCAGTAAGCACACCAAGCTATATATATTTAATACCTAAAATGCCAAAGAAATAATGGAGATCATAATAATATCTTACCTAGGACACAGATATTATACGGCATGTATTTAAATGATCATTCTTATCGTATCTTAAAGGGATCAAATATTATTTCTGAATACCAAAAATTCATATTAAAAAAAAAGTTTATTTATAAAAAATGACCTTTTCAAATAGATAAATTAGATTCTTAAGAATCAAATAATATTGTCCCGTATAATACTATACAAGTAGGTATTCTAAGCTAACTTTTTCTCGTAACCGAAGTCTTCATATGATTTTTTTAGACTTCGGTGGCGCGGCCGACAGCTACGAAGCAAGAGGTGTAGATTAGATTCCCACTGCAGAACCAATGTTTGCATGTTCTGCAGATATATTCCGCGGGTTTGGGTGTTGTGGTACAACAATGACTCATAGTTTTTGATACCCGAGACCCAGAGAATTCTAGTGTGAGGTCAGGACTATGTATGTTGGTTGGGTGTTATTTATTTATATGTTATATGAAATGCATCATAACATCTTTTCAGAAAGATTTAATCAACAAAATGGGTAAGTTGCTCGTTTAAAATATGGTCGTCATATAAAAACCAACCCTATCATAAAATACTATCACAAAAGCGCAACCAAGGATACGCTAACGAAGTTATAACATAATTTCACTGAAAATATTCAATTATAACTCGCTGCGCTTCACGAAGTTGATGTCGACGACAAAGGACTGACTTGAATCAAAATTTTACATCCAATCTGCTATGCTGCGCTCTGGTTTTCGTCTTCTTTACATTTCCATAGCAAAAGGACTTGGAGCGAAAAATCTCATTGCTAGGTTGATGGTTGTTTGGATGTGGTGGTGTAAATCTCTATTAAATAAATATCTTCCAACATAATTATATATTTGCATTAAACGTGCAGTCCAAACATAATATAATATTTGACTCGTCTTCGTAAGCGAAGGAGAGTGCTGTGCGTTTGTATGATATAGATTCATCATTGTTTAGGGCATTATTGAGTTAGGGGATTAGTGTGAGTATGAAAAGTATGTAGTTAGTTTTATTTTTTATTGAATTTCTTTTGTAAAACATATTTAAAAACCTTGGACATTATTCAATAAGCTGTAAACATTAAACTGTAACACCTGTTTTGGCAAATAAATATATTCTATTCTATTTATCTAGTTTGTGCGTTTCATAATTTAAAGCATTTGCTTTCTTTCGTAGATATCTTAGATAAGAATAAGAATAAGAATAACTTTATTTGGAAAATAACAAAACTTAATGAACAATATGTTATTTAGCTTATGGTTGTTATTTTACTGTCTACTGTTTTGTAGGTACAATTAAAATAAATGCCGGTAGATAGATAGAAAATGCACAAAAAAAGGACAAAGGCGAACTTAATGCTAATTAGAACTTTTATTTGTGATTAGAACTTAAGAGATATTTACACAATTTCATATTTTTTACAATCTTCTAGACACAATATTAAAATTATTATCTCGCTGAGCAGTATAAAACTGAATATAATGGCAACAGCAGAAAACCAGTTGGAATTGCATAACCACTATTTTTGTTAATATAGTGGACAAATTCTTTGAATAAAATATATTCTTCGTTTCGTAAACCCTAAACATCAAAAAATTTACGTATAATATAAGTTAGGTAACTTATCCAATTAACTTCGTACATCAAATATGTCCGCTTCACACACTGTGTGCCGTGCCGTTATAAAAAGACACTTTGAAAGCTTTTGAAGGACGTGTGATTGGAGCCTTATTGCAATTCCAAAGCATGCCGTCGAAGCCTTCGGAGATAAACCGCTTTGAAAGGTTGCACAAAATTGAATTTTCAACGCCTTGGGTGAGGTAAACGAATGGAGTTGTAATTTTATTCCGGTGTCGGGTTTTATTTCATTTTGTTACTTTGTGTGTGGGATGCGCTTGTTAAATCCTTTATCCGCTTGAAGTGAAAGTATTATTATAAAAGTATGTAAAGAAAGCTTAAATTATTTTCTTTTACTGGTGTGTTAAATAAGCAAAGGCATAAATAATATATTTTTTCTACAGTTCTATAAATGGCTTTTTATTGCCCATGATACAACCACTTGGCACAACCTATAGGAAATGAAATTACTCTAAGGTCCGAAGTGTCACAGATTATGGCGTCTATTAGATAAATAAAACATTTCAATTAATACAAAAACATCAGCGGTAGGTTCTTATTAAAATGCTCAATAATATAGGTTTTTATTTAATACACTTGATAAACAAATACAAAGGACAATGGGCAGATTGGGACCACCCTCCAATAGCAATAAAATGTATGTCGTTGGATAATAAATATAAATAATTATATAAATAATAATATTTTAACATTTTATTAAAACTTATGTCTTATATCTTTGAAAGGACAGTTGTAACAGCAAAGCTGTCATAGCAATAGTTGTTCCCGTTGAATAGATCTATCCAACGACATACATTTTATTGCTATTGGAGGGTGGTCCCAGGCTCCATATATTTTTGCCCATCGTCCTTTTCATTACTTCTGTAACTAGTTCTTGTATCAATTTGTAAATTGTTTTTATACAACATCCAAGCAACCTGCATCCTTTAAATATTCCCCGCGCAAATCCAGCATTTTGCCGGGATTTTATCTAGTTTCTAATGTTTTCCCGCACAGGGAGAAATCAGCGCGATAGCCAGTGACGGGAATGCGATTTGTCGAGATTCGAATCGTGGGTGACTAAGCTCCGGCAGCTAAAAGCGGTCCCGACAAAAATGTATTGCAAATTCAGAGAAACTGGTGTTTGCCAAAAGGTAATAAATAATGCGGAAAGGGCTCTTTCATAGAACTATGTAAATACTTACCTTTTTCTTCTTCGTCGTAACACTGGTTCGTTCTCTGACACTTTGCGTTAGATCAGACCTGGCCAGATTGATGTATGGTGGTCTTAAAAGGGTTTAGTGATCTATAATGAAAGTATCGGTGTGGTGGACGAATACAAAGCACCTGTCAGATGCTTATATATAAAGGAAGGTTTTTTTTAAATATTATAACGAGACTAACAGGCATACGACTCACCTAATGGAAACCGGTTACCGTCGCCTTTTTCCGTAGGACTGTTTTTAAATTTTTTTGAAGCGGGTTATTTTATAGTTTAGAGAAAGAAAGGATCTCGTAAAATGGTAAGTAAGAAAAAACCACATATCTCGTATTTTTCTCCTTGGCTGAGGAAGCTACGACCTTTTTTTGAAGAACCATTAATAGCAAAGCTATTTAGGCTCAGAAAATCTGATTAGAAGTTTATCTTCATGATGAGAAGCAAATTCTATAGCAAAATTAAATAGTCAATATGCAAATTATAAAAAATATATATTCATATATATTCATAATTCGTTTTGTTTGAATGATGAACAATATGCGATAAAAAGCTCAGGGTTTAGATCCAATGCAAGAGCTTGGTTTGGTTACGAGTAGTTAGAATCGATAACGTTCAGCGTATTATTGGCGGTACGTGGCTTGTCATAACTGTGGATACTTTATGCGAACTCGGTCTGCAGGAAAGATTTTATTGGCTGCAATGTTGCAACCTAGAAATCTAGGCTTCAACATTTGATAGGACAAATCAGAGCAAACAGGTGGTCTAGCGATTCAGTTTTTGGGGCTGGTATAAATGCGATGACTCGAAAAATCTTTCGATTGATTTTGTATCTGTGCAAAGCCCGCAAGCACTGGTCTTTTACCTATGACTAGGTCCTTAATAGGGCCATCATACCTTAATCTGTTCAGGCCATTGACCTAACGAAGGGTGACCAAGAAAGAACGAACCAACATCATCATGCCAGTTGAGGGTCTCTAAGTTTTCTTTAAATTCTAAGAACTGACTATTATCCATACCTTACTTGGAGAACCCTAGGGTGGAGGCGCAGAGTAAATGCCTCAAATGAAATACTATGGTTTCAAAATCGCTACTGCAGTCTGCCCTCGGTACTTCACGGATGGGATAAATGGACGGAAACAGGGAAAATAAATGAATGGCGTCTGACAATCGTGACTTAGCTGCAATTATACATAACTAGCTTCTGCCCACGGCTTCGCCCGCGTTGTAGGTACCCGGATAAAAAGCCTATATAGCCTATGTGTTATTCTGATCTATAATGCTACATTACTGTAAAGTTTCATCAAAATCCGTTCAGAAGTTTTTGCGTGAAAGAGTAACATACATCCATCCTCATAAACTTTCGCGTTTATAATATTAGTAGGATATATTTTTGTACAAGAACTACATGGTTTGGGTAAAACATTGAGTTAACTTTTGAAATTATAGTTTTCTTGAACAGGAAATGAGCCTCTCTGTAAGATAAACTGAACTCTTTCATCACACTGGTTCTTTCACCATCACAGCTTTCAGTTCTACCTCATTTCTATATGGTCAATGGCTTATGATACAACATGTCGTGTTCATTCAACGGTGGCGATCAAAAGGGAAGGGGTTCTTTTATGTTAATTATTCTAATTACCTTCCATAGAACAAGTTGGCTATTTTATGTAAGCTGTTCATACTTTTTTTTGTTTCTTAAGTTATTTTTAGACGTGAAAACCTTTAATTGGCATCCTGTTTATATAAGTTACATCAACTGCGCTGTTGGTTTTCCTAAATCCTACTAATATTATAAACGCGAAAGTTTGGATGAAAGGATGGATGTTAGTTAATCTTTTACGTAAAAACTACTGAACGGATTTTGATGAAACTTTACAGTTATATAACTTATACATCATAATAAAACATAGGCTCCTTTTATCCGGATACCACGAGTGTGAAGCCGTGGGCAGAAGCTAGTAGTAAATAAATAAAAAATAATTAAGACACACAAATAAATATAAGATACATATTCAACCTTTAACTTTAAAAATTTACATGGAACAAAAAAATGCAGTTGAGTGAAGAATAAACAAACCCTAAAATAAAAATAGTATAGAAAATTGATAGAGCAATCCACGAACCCCCTACATCAGCTTCCGCTTCATAAATCAACGTTACATCCAATAATCATTGTCATTTGACAATACCACCTGCAGCTCTTTTACCCTCGTCGCTATATGCTTTTACTACCTATAGATCTGCCTATCAGACTGGTTGTCTTATTGAGCTCAACTTTTATAAAACTTCTCGGAATAATATCTTGAGCTATCCTGAATTCTCAGGGCCACTTTCGTAAGTTTTCATTTTATTTTCAAGTATTATGATGTCACTATTGCCTTACTTAGCTTTCGTATAATTCTTTGCTTACTTTGGCTAGATAATGTTCTGTGAATATGTCCAGCATTATTTGTTTATTTATAACTACTTAAGTACCTACTTGTAAATTAGGATATTGTAAACTTTCTAATAAAATAAAGATTTATGATGTTATTTATATAAAATATGGTTACTGTACATATTATTGATGAATTCCAACAAACCTCCTAATAAATTTAGAATGTGATAAATGTATTAAACTTATCAATATATTTTCTGTATATCACAAGTATTCCACCATCGTGTTCGGTGATTATTTAAGTTCCTTTATTCAATTATATTTTGTACAGAAAATGCGCGCTTGAACCTTTTAAAAAAATAATATTCTATCAAATCCAGAATCAGCTAAGAATTTTATATAAACTAAAAAGCTATACGTTACGTAATCCTGTATAACCGCTGTTAAAGTTATTTATTTACGAGCGACCCATCCCGGCTTCGCATGGGTCACTTTTCCGACTTTTCCGGTGGATTTCCTCAAAATGCTCTTTCATACAAACCTTGTCCTGACAATTACGAACACCAAAAAACAGCCAAATCAGTAGAGCCGTTTCATACATATAAACCTACTAGCTTCTGCACACGGCTTCTCCCGCATGGTACCCGTACAAAAAGTAGTCTTTGCGTTATTCAGATGTATAAGCTATATTACTGTAAAGTTTCATTAAAATCCGTTTAGTAGTTTTGCGTGAAAGAGTAACAAACATCCGTCCACACAAACTTTCACGTTTATAATATTAGTAGGAAGTAACACAAGAACATTAAAATATACACTTAATGCACATAAGCTGTATGTAACTGTGGCTCTGGTGACGATACCAGTTATAGTCTGTACCTACAGATCCCGCAGTCGATGCCTCAACGCACTGCATGTCGTAAATCTCTATTGTTTCGTGCGATTGTTTTTGTATCGACTCGCAGCTGAGGGCGCCATTTTCTTTACCGTTGGATGGCTGCAGTAAATGCTGCTCAACATCATCAGCAGGACATCAGGACATGTTCTAACCTTAGTGGCCCACACCTAAGATCTCAAGTCGCCTCCAGTAAGTCGGTGGGACTTCCAATGACCATTACAATGTCTTCATTCCCTTTCCAAACAATTAAAAAAATAGTGGTAAAGTGTTTCAGAGGTTAGGGCCAATAAGGGCAATAACTTTGAATAATGAATGAATAATTGAAAATAGATTAACTAGTCTGTTAAAAATAATAATACAACTACTTTAAAAACAGTAAAAATCAATGAAAAACTATCTTCATAAATGAATGAGCATAAATAAATAACAAAATAAACAAAATTCTTATCATAGTACAATAATTTGCAATAACTTTTCCTCTGAAATAAACATCTACATTCTATAATTCCAATACTTTCATTTTCTCTCCCCACGTCGTGAATCCCCAATCCCTATAAATGAGTGAGTAAAAACGTCCACAGACGCATTACTTTATTAGGTGCGGGTCTATAGCGTACATTACATCAGTCAAAGTCTGTGCAGCTGGGGGACTACAAGCCATTTTACCGCAATTTGCAGTTGTCCCCCGACATGCGGGGACAAAGTTATAGGAGATAACGGGGGAATGGGCAGAGCGATTTTAACGAGAATATGATCTACGATATCGATGAAAATAACGGCTTAATCATATTTAACTCCGTTTAGAACGCAGCGTCTATGTTTTGAAAAAGAACAATTCATTATGAAGAAGCGAGCAACACAAAGAATATTCGATTAACACCTTTTCATTTAGCAAAACACTCCCATTCAATTATAAGTTTTATACGGGTCTTTATTGTATTAAACTATCTGATGTCTGATCAGATTACGAAAGTTTGAAAAATACACCATTAAAACTTGAAGTAGCGTTGAGAACCAGCAAATTGTACAATTGTGACTGAAAATCTGATGTCTGGTCTGATCACGAATGTATGAAAAATACATCATTAAAACTTAAAGTAGCATTGAGAACCAGCAAATTGTACAATTGTGATTGAAAATCTTAAAAGAAGAGTATCTAGCATGTACATTCATAGGATGCAATACGAAAGTATTTCCCAAAGTCCTGCCTCTAAAGGAACCGGACCAAGAACCGGCTAACTAAGTTGTAGACAGGATGCGCAACCCGATGATATCGTAAAGTTGGAGGAAGTCCTTGGGTAGTGCAAGACTGTTTTCTTAGCAGTATTTGGGGGAGGTTTATGTCTAGCAACAGTAGATTTCTTCAGGCTGATGATAATGGGTTTCCAGAGAAGTTTCAGTTTTCAATCCCAACGCGGACTATTCACTTTCTCATTGGTTTCACAAAAGTTATCCGCTTCAACTCTTCCCTTCCACCGCAGAACTACACGGTCCCCGGAGAATCGCACCGCAACTGCAGCGGTGATTTGTCTCCCCCTCCCCCTCGCGATTAAGAAATTGTCCTGCGGTCTTAAGTAACGCTCTGTGACACGGCTGGGGATCCGTTACAAATTGACCCTGGTTACGGTAAATGAGTAATGACGTATTAATTGATTGTGGTGAAGGTAGTTAATCGGTTTACAATTTGTTGCTCAGTCATTGAGTTTTTTTTTTATTTGATACCTTTTTTCGTGCTTTTTGCTGGAAAACGCTAAGTTATTTGTCATGTATCAATGTGACCAAAATGAATGAGGCCAATCTTAGTTACGCAAACTGACTTTTTTTTTTAATTCTTCAAAATCTTTAGTGAAATAAGGACGTCACGGACGAATGCTCCCTTCAAAGCGCTGAACATTCTTATCAAAGACCTCATATTTCTTTGTAAACAACCATTTAAACCGCAGGCACCTGAGTCCGACTAATTTATTACAAACACTCACAAGGGGGAGTTATCAAAATACAGTGCGACTGTTTCTTTATCAGTGTCAATAAATCCAAGTCGGTCGCAAATTGCATCAGTCATCAATCTAAACGGTGTTACGTAGTAACACGCCCTACTGCTGGGTCGGATGTAAGGATTGGGCAAAGTTCAGGCGACAAATGCGTAGACGATTAGACCACATACTTGGCGTGGTTTGTTCCAAACTTACGATAGTCTACTGGGTTTTAAAGCGTTAACGCACACTTAAGATAACCATTGAACAAACAAAACGACAGCTCTCGTCAATTTAAGTCTTTGAACAGACTTGAATAACTGCTAAGTTTCCCTTGTAGGTACTCGGCGCTTCGAGCCGAAAAATTCCATGAATTTCAACCAGTCTGGTTAGGATTTCGTGGATTAGTTGACATAGAGGACCCAGTGTAATAAACGAGAGGTCGCAGATTCGAGTCACGCCGATGTTAGATTTGGGATATTATAAAATCTTTATTTACCTACAAAAGCCGCTTTCATTCTAATCTTCTCCGTTTTCATAAATCTCAGGTCGGGGCTATATCTTAAGCTAGGTTGAGCTTTATTTTGACTGGCTCTCTTAGGATTGCACTGATTTAATAAAATCGGCCAAAATCCTACTGTACCTACTAGTGCACTAAGTGTTCCGTACGACCACACAATATACACATAAATTATTTATTATACAAGAAGATTAACTTTTTCAACTTTTTTTGTATCCCACTCAAAGAACAAATGTGTTGTTATTTTATTTTGAATAAAAGAGGCCGTAAATAGTGAAAATTTCAACTGGCTAGAAAAAGACAGCCTGTGACATACCAATAGACGGACGGCGGCGTTGGTACTCTTTAGAATCCGGAACTCTAAATATCTTTAAAATAAACAATATCTTTCAGTGATCAAATGATTGTAACAAACTTGTGTGTGATACTTTCTTCGGCTGTACCTATCTGACCGTAACTTTGCTCGCTACTACTCTGCCCACACCAGAGGTCCCCCAAGTTAAAGACACGCGGTGTTTACGTAGTTATTTCTCTTCGTTAGAGACGATTTGTCATGAATACTTTAGCGATATTGTTTTTAGATTGAGTGCAGCGGCACGGGGGTGAGGGTTGCGGCTGTAAATGATTACTGGAAGCTGATGGATGCCATCAATCTTACGTATGAATATTTTGATACATGAGTGGCAGAACATATGTTGTGCCTTCACGCAACATTGATGCTTTCAACCAGGCTACAAACATTGAAGAGCAGGAATTTGAACACCTAAAATCGGAAGTTTGAAGTCTTCAAGAGAATGATGATGCAGATTAAGAAAATATGTATATACAGTGTTTTTTAGTAAAGATTCTAATTAATCACTGAAATATTTATGTCACTGACGCAAAGACTATATTTATTCGAGACGCGAACGTTGCTAGTTTGATAACCGATGCTGAGTTAATGTTTAACGATCTGAAAATATCTGTTCCTTTCGTATCTGAAACACACACGACACCGGAAATCTTAGAAGTCAAGATCTGTGTCTATTATTGGGGAAGCTGCCTTTGATAGTTTTAGTATCTTGTGTTGGTGGTTCGAAGCACAGAGATGGTAGGTTATTTTTTTGCTATAAATAACGCTAGCATAGACTGCAATAAATCCTAGCGTCATGCTGGTAAACTTCTTCGATAAAATATATTCGGCAAGCAGCACGTGTGGAAGTTTCATTTATACGCGCAGTGCTAACAATCAATAAAACATTCCAAATAATATACTTTCCTGTTGGATGTGGATAAAACCTACAATCCACTGGACCCACGTAACCGTATAAACATAATGGGGTGCCCACTCAGAGCGCAGCGATTCTAATGCACTCAACTTTTATAGCCATGTTGTTACGGCCGAGTAATAGGCGGGCGAATAAAGATGATTTACTCTGCCTTTTAGGTTCTTTATTTGTAGAAATAGAAACGGATATGGGAGCTCGAATTTATAGTTTTAGCCAACAGCTATGTGATGAAAATTCTCAGTAATGATAATTTTGTTGAGTTGTAGAGCTAAAACGTGGTGAAGTAACGTAGATAATTTATTTTTTCCTTTAGCTATAAGATTTGACGTCATTGATTGAAGTTGAACCTACTTTACCTACATAATAATAGATCATAATAACCAGAAGCCAGATTCTCGTAACTCTTTTTTACAATCTAATCTCGAAATATTTTCAGTCTACTTATGGCCGTTTTCGAAGGAATAAATGTAAATTTTAGCAGAATACTAATTTTGTCATTTATGCATCAAGCCTCGGAACTTATATTGTCAATTTTTTATACGAAAATTGGGCAACGCTGTTTTAATAGGCTTGCGTAACTAATCAAGATACTTTCTCGTACCTACAGATACCAGTAGGGACCTCAAATTATATGAGGTAAAATAAATCGTCCCGATCCCGTCGCTATTCCGCACAAACATCAGCATTTGGTGCACTTAGCTGCATCTTGTCTATAAATAATTCAGGTTACGGAGATGGATGGTGCTAATAGGGCCCATCAGTCACGGGTTGGGACTCGGGATGTAAATCGTCTGGGACTTTCGAATGGCTTAACATGCGGATCAACAGAAATGGAAAAAACTGAACGTTTTGGAAAATTTCGGATATTGCTGTTATAAATCTAGATTTTTCACTAATATTCAGACCGTCCGGTTTGTGGGTATCCTACTAATATTATAAATATCATAAGCTAGGATTTTTTGATGTTTGTTGTTAATAATCTCCCCGACGGTTGGACTCATTTGGACGAAATCTGGAACAGGTATAGTTTGTGACCTAGAAAAGCACATAGGCCACTTTTTATACGGGTACTACGCAGGCGAAGCCGTGGGCAAAGGTTACTAGGATACTAGGGTATAAACCAAAATAACTGGTATCTATTATGTATTTGTTTATACAGATATGCATATAGCGTGGATACTATATTACAGCATGTTTGACAATAACGTATACCTTATACATGTATATTTAGTAATTAAAAATATTTTGACAAGTTTAGAGTCTGGGTGCCAATTTCACCACCGCCAAGTTGTACTCAATACTCAATACATTTATTGCTTTCACATGGTAGGTACATAGATGGTGTTTATAGGTAGGTATCTCACATGAACCCTGTCTAAGGTATAGATAGGTAATAGATAGGTAGGCAGGCCGAAGTTTTGTGTAAAGAAAAAAACTAGTAGGTACAATAAAATAAAGTCAAGGTAGGCAAGGTATCAAGGTATCTAGCATTTGGAATAACCGTAAAACTCATTTCGTATTTTTATTCACTAAAGGTAACTCAATATCTTGCTTGTAGGTGGTGAAATTTCCACTTAGATGGTCTATTTCTTTATTGTTACTTAAGTTGTTTATCCTGTTGTTATTTTTTAGCATGCTTACCATAATATGCTTGTTATTTATAGATAGTATCATTGTAACACCCACAGGTAGACCAAATAAATAAATAAAACAAATATACTTATATGAAGTGTCCTGTCTGTACTGTAGAACTAACTTTATACATAGTTTGAATATTTTTCATTACACTGGAGGATATCCTCAAACTGTAATCAGCAATTTTTCATCCACAATACCGCAGGAGCGTAATCCTTTCTTTATTGAATTCCTGTGTCTAGTTCCAGCGGCACGCGATGCATTTTTACACTACCCCCTCCTACCTACTGCCAGGGAGAGGGTATTGTGCGTTTGTGCATACCGGAGACGAAATTTATAGGATATTAAATACGGTTATGAAAAGTCCAGCTATAATGGAGTAGAAAAGGCTTTTTGCAAACTTTTAGTGTTCCTCTGCACTAGTTCTTTCTTGGTCGCCTTCGTTGGGTCTGTGACCTGACTAGCCCCCCTAATTACACTAATAAATGGCAATAGGAAACGACTAATGTTGATAGACTTAACAATATCCAAACTTTAAAAATAACACTATCGACACAAACATTCAAAAACACTTTCCAAGACCCAACAAACCTTAAAAAAAACCCAGTCCCAGCCAAACAATAACTAAAATTCTAAAAAGTGCACGGCGCGACGCGGAGGGAGAAAGTCGCAACCACTCACCCTGATGAAGACTCTCGGAATGAGTCGAAACTTAGTCGGTGCCTTCACCGATAGTGCAGTACGTGAAAATTCCCGTTTTTACAATATGAACTAAAATTCTCTCATATTTTGTGTTTTTTGCGATGATTTTATTGCGGGTCGATTAATTTCAATTTATTAATAAAAGCAAATTATATTAGGATAAAAATCATCAGGATATTAGGGGTAAAAACATCACTTTGAAGGATCTCTTCCCGTAATTGACATGACAAGAACAGAGATTACGCGGTGATCCATCCTAATTGGGAATTTTCCGATCTTCATCACAATACCTAACTTCAAAGATAATACAAAAATACGCTACCATTTGTTTATTTATTTGTTTGGATGTCCCTTAGAACAAATTGAATGCAAGTCATCTAAATTCATTATCTCCATGCTACAGATGCCCATGCCCACTGCTCATTTGTTCCTGCCCTATGCAAGCAAACCTTATAATCTGATATAAGGGCGTCTACACACGTGCTCCGATACTCATTATGCGCGATCACACTTGGCCGGTTGATACGCGGGAAATGCGTGCAGGCATGCGGTAATGATATTTCAAATTTGGAACGTAGTGTTTTATAGTCGATTAATTCAAATAGGTTAGAAGTGGATGGAATATAAACGAGGCAAATTAATTAACTCAGAGAACATATTTAAATCTGCTTTGATGGTACCTACAAGTATTTAGATAATCACCAATCCCCCATATTTTATTAATTAATTTAGGAACATGAAGGATTCATTTAGGTTGAGGAGTAATAGGTTAGGATGGTATGGGCATGTCATGAGAAGGGAAGAATGTCACATTACGAGAAGAATGTTAAATATGAATGTGGATGGAAATAAAAGCAGAGGTAGGCCAAAGGAAAGATGGATGGATTGTGTGAAGAATGACATGATTAAAAAAGGAGTGAGTACTGAGATGACGGCTGATAGAGGAGAGTGGAAGAAGAAAACATGTTGTGCCGACCCCGTGTAATGTGGGATAAGGACAAGAAGATGATGATTTAGGAACATGAAATGACAATAACAAACACGCTCACGACTGTATGATAGACATCCTCAAATACATACTCAGTGCGTAGATCTTTGAAGGGTATAATGTAGTTAGCATTCCACATGACAGATTGCGAGCTCATCGCCGCTTTTTGGAACACTAACCGATGATGGCACATTCCTTCGAATTTTTGGTTCTAGGCATCGGTTTCTCTACGATGTTTTTCTTCTCTGTTTGTTTTGAAATATCAACAGAGTTAACATTAATAGTTGTTATATACGAGTATTTCACGTAATTCTAATTTGACTAATTTTGCGTTTAACAGTTTAGCATACATAAAAAACATTTTATTAGGAACACTGTTTATGTAGCATGCTTCCTAATACAAACATTTTGTTTGTCAAATAGATTTGACAAACAAAATGTTTTAAAATAGTTAACCTACCTACGCCTTAGTACCATAAATGATTAATAATTTTCTAGTCAGAGGGGTGTTACTAGTAGAAAAGTAAAAAAGATGATGAAAAATGGGATTGATATAAGCTATCTAAACGTTTTTATTGCCTTTGTCAATGCATTACATTTATTGTATTTTAGAAAGTCTACCTTGCTACAGGCAGTGGGTAGTTTGTACTTTGTATTAATAACATCCATAAGCAATTTTGATGGTCAATGTGGCCTTAGATAAACCGCAAATTCAATATCCTGTATTTCATTATATTAACGATAGCACACCCAGCATCGTATAGCTCATAAAGTTAACCAGATTTAAGCAGTAAACATCCGCGGTCGATGTTCATTTTCGAAAATATGTAAATAATTTAATTTATAACATTTTTTCCACTCAACAGACACACATCTTCCTGACCCCACACTAGGATATTTAATATTTTTAGTAGGTCTTTGTGTGACAAGATTTGTGAAACGTATTCTAAGATTAGAGAAAGACCTCGGCAAACGTACTCTGAGAAATGCCAAATCAAGAGTACCTAACCGAAAAATATAACGAGAGGGAATGCAGGAAATTTTTGTTATCTTTGTAACAGATGGATCCATGGTATTTGCCTTCCCTCTAGGAAACAAGCTTGAGTTAATTTATTTACGCATTAATTTTTAATACAATCAAATACAGATTTAGATATACTTGAAGGCCTTCTCACATAGGTGCGTTAGATCAGCCGGAATATTATCGCAATGCGTTATTTCTGAGACTGTTATATTGAGATAGGTATAAGCTCTCACACCCCATCGATGCAGATCGCCTCTAGGGCGTTTATCGAAAATTGAATTCCGGAAAGCGTGCGCCGCGTAAACTATCCCACAAGACCCAGTCTGAAAGCCAGTGATGACCTTTTTAACAACATAGGCCAGTCAAAAATCCGTCAAGCGACTAAAATCATGACTCCTGCTGACGTTTCGTTGACCGAAACTTCAGCAGGAGAATAGAATGCAACTTCCAGCCTCTTATGTGTCTCCTAAGTGGATTATAATTTTCTTCTAGCTAACCTTTTTGTAATGAAGATTGAAGAAGCGTGCGTTTGTACAAATTTAAAAAATTCGTATACTTAGAGATTTATTGTTTGATGAATTTTTGATTGGTCTGACACAAGATATTAGCTTAGCAAAATATTTGAATATATTGACGACCTTGGAGGTGCGGTGAGAAAGCTGGCTGAGATGCGAGCGGGTTCAATTCAATGGTATTTTGCAGATATTTGTTTCTGGTCTCAGTGTTGTAGTACCATGGTACTCGTAGCTTCTACCCACGACACGTCACAGAATGATTAATAATATTAACGTGACACAGGAAATCTTAGTGTAGAACTAAGAACTATGTTTGTGACTGTTAGGTGTAAATTGCTTTCGGGTTTAAGTAGTACCATGTTACTCGTAGTTCCTGAGACCAGGACACAGGGAATCCTAGTCGCAGAACCATATTGTATGTGGCGATTGGACGAAGGAACAGGCAGTAGATAAAACCGACGTTTCCAAGTGATCCTTGTGATTTTAATGAATAAATGACTTTGACATTGGATGCCATTTACAATGGCGTGCGAATATCCTCACCACCTCCTGTTCTAGTCTGATCGCGGTCTGTAACGAGCTTGCGATTTGTATGCGACTAAACATCTGTGTAGAAGCACCTTTACAATTGTTATTGTGTATTGATGTAGATAAAATCTGAATAGGTATTAATATCTAAAGTGCCTTTATTACGTGCGAATGTGGTGGTGTTTGTTGTAGCTAGTTACTAGTTTTAAAACGATAATAATAAAGAAATTAAAGGCGGGTCTGCTGCGCAAAATTTCTAGCAAAAGGGAACGTTTGCCGCGAAATCAAGTAAACAATGTTCTTGGTAGCTCTTGGTAGTTCGGTGAACAATACGTGTACGTGTTCTTGCAACCTCGGTGACGTAATTTTGATCAACATTATCATCAACAGTCAGTAGAAGTCCACTGCTGGACAAAGGCCTCCCTCAAAAAATGCCATGGTAGGTAATTTTGTGCCTTCAGCCCACCACGGTACCTACCTATTACGGAAGGACCGATATATGTATAGATTTATGTTCCTTCCTAACTATATCCTCTCTGTAAAATATGTGTGTCAAATAAATTTATATTGTTTCTTTTCTTCTCTCCATGACGAGAGATTTTACGCATATCGACCTCTATGGTTCTGAAATATTTATCATTGAAGATCGATTTGAAGTGTGCAATTTTTTTTTCTTTTATAGAGTTAGAAGAACTTGTGCCATAAAATATTACCAGAATAACCCTATTTGGACGGAGAGGAGTCTAGTCTAAATAGATCGGCTGAGCGTAACAAAGCAAAGGCACTCGGCCTTTCCCCCGCACGAAAACACGGGAGATGTTATCCATCCATCAGTTAACATGTATGAGTGTTTTTGTTTGACAGATCAGCCGCGCACACTTTTTTAAGACAATTGTGTAAGGTTTCAATCCTACAAATATTATAAACGCGATAGTATATGAGGATAGATGTTTTTTACTCTTTCACGCAAAAACTACTAAACGTATTTTATTGAAACTTTACAGCAATATAGCTTATACATCAGAATAACACATATACTACTTTTTATCCGGGTCCACGTGGGCGTAGCCATGGGCAACAGCTAGTATAAAAATAAAGTTTTAGGAATAACAAAAACACGGTCGTAGCGCGGACCCTTTACGTTGCCGTTGTCTAATCATGGTTTCGGAGATCTAAGGGTGTCCGAATGTGATAACTGTCAAAGCTTTTCTGAACCCCAAAAGCACGAGAGCGCCTAATACTAATTTCCAGATGGCCATCAAATGACCTAGTCAGTCAATGAATTTTTTGAACAAATTAAACAACATAAATATTATGTTTTTTTAATTCTAAATGATTATTATGTAAAAAAATAATGAATTCCTTATATTTCAAAAATATTAAAAATTTTCGAAGTGCTTAAGAAAGTCTGTGTAAAACTTTTGTGTCCAATAAACATTATATTATTTTAACTAACCAAGCCATCAAATACGCAGTATTAGATGGCTCGCTAGCCAGCCCTCAAACTTTTGCGGTGAACAAAATTCTGCGGCTTGCACGTGTGGAAAGTCTATATTCAAATCACTTGCGGCAGTATTGCCCTGTGTCAGATATAAAGCACAACTTTAATAATTTACAATATTAACATAAATCTACCTTCAAATCAAATAAAGCCTTAGAACACCTTAATCTACACGTGGTGCGCACAGTAAAAACACAGAACATAGAGAACAGTTTGTTCATTCCATACAAATATTTAAGTAATTATAAGTTGTATCGCGTCATAATTGTGTTAACTTATAATTATGTTAGTGTAACTTATAATTATGGTGGCTTGACGGGCGAGTAGCTGGCTGAGACGCAACTGGTAATGGGTTCAATTCCCGGGAAAAATTTTGAAAATTGAATTGACATAGTATCTACCGGTAGTTCTATTACTACAGGCAGAAAACAGACTTCTTTTCCTAATTTAATATTATGTAGACAGTTTAATTGATTCACTGTTTAAAGCAGTTGTATTATGTCTATGAATAAAATTATTTATATGCCTTATTTTGTAATCGATAAAATATTGACATAAGGAATCAGTACGGGATCGGGATTATGTGTGGCTGTTAAACAAAAAGGGGTGTGTGACTCTTAAATTACTGGCACTTAGGACTTTCCACCCGTTGTCTCAAAGTCGCAACACGCAAGTCATACCTCTGATATTGCAAGCACCCATATATTACGATAACCGCTTACTAACAGGCTGTATAGTTATTTGCCACTAAAAAAAGACTAAAACCCTACTTCAAATTACATCTTACTGCTTATGCAACATTGTATGCCTCTCTCGCGCTTGCATATGCACGCACCCCTCACCACACACACACACACACACACACACACACACACACACACACACACACACACACACACACACACACACACACACATACACACACACACACACACACACAAACACGAACACAAACACACACACACACACAAACAGATATCTTTTTTAAATGTATTTTGTTACGTACATGATTTTATATAAGACCTGTCAATGCATTCACCCATTATCGGGCGAGGGCATTGTATACCATCGTACAGGTCTTTAGTTTGGATACCTGTGTTGTCCCAATGAGGAATATTATTAACAAAGTACCAAAAACTGTTGTACAACTTGATCTATTTGTGACGTCTTTTACCGAATAAAACTTTGTCTTATCTTATCTAAAGGTACCTAGTATAGTGGTTGTGTTCCAGATGTTCTGCTTAAGCTATGGCAGAAACCTACGCTTCATGGTTAATAGCTTTTGAGCCGCCGTAACAAAGACCGACTGTGCCGACTCCTTTGATTCAATATCGTAAATTAAGATCGTACACAAACTCTGTTCCCTTGTTCCAAACGTTGTAAGCATTTTCATCAGCTTACAACTCTAACTCAGTTTCACAATTTAAGCTTTGTTTCGTTGATTATGCCGTCAGGTAGTAGATTATCATGTCTTATCTCCGTCTGTAGTAAGCAGAGACTTGATACGTCTATCCCATCCTCATTTTTCACCTTGAAATCATATTTATGTCTAAGCCTTTAATTAATTGAAATTAAACTTAAAGAATAATGTACGTCTGTACTATATACACTGACATTATTCTTTAAATTAAGAATCTTATAACAAAGCCATATTGGCCTAGTGGACGATACCCTGACATTCGATTCGACAGTCTTGTGTTCAAGCCCGAACAAATAAGTGCACATTAGTTGATGACCATTAGGATTCCATATGAAATTATGTGCGCTTTGACACGTGCTCAAAACGGTGAAGAAAACCATTATGAAGAAACCAGCATGCCCTATAGAAGAAAACATTGAAAGAGGTAAAGGGCTTGCAATCTGTCATTACTATGCAATGCTAATTACTCGGGTATTTACGATATCCTACTACTATTATAAAAGCGAAAGTTTGTGAGTATGGATGTTTGTTACTATTTCACGCAAAAACTACTGAACGGATTTTGATGAAACTACAGTAATAAAGCTTATACATCAGAATAACGAATAGGCTACTTTTTATCCGAGTACCACGCGGGCGAAGCCGTGGGCAGAAGCTAGTTATACATATTGTAATGTTTTTTCTTACCTCTGAAAACCCACTATTTGTATCATCATGGAGTATAGAACTTAATATGTCCAACATAGAGATAAGAATCGTGAAAGTCGTATTTATAAGTATCATCTGACTCTTGCCTATATAGGTAGCCCTTCGGTTCACTACATTGTTGTCATACATGTCCCACCTTTGTTAAGAACAAAAGATGGACAATTGAGTGATCTGCTTAACTTCAACATTGTTTAAGCTTTATTGAGTGACAGACAGACATCCAAACTGCCACACAAGATACTGGTAAGGTAGCTTGTAGCGTAGCAGTAATATTTACGCTGATATTTATCCTCCAGCAAAGTTTCATCTGAAAACCGAGGTCCTTCATACGAAAAAAACCTCGTAGATTGGACTATATAGGAAGTCATTCAAAACGAAAAATTGTGGGACATTTCCTTTAATTGGACCCTGAAATTTCGTTCCGGATTTGCCTAATTTGCGCAAATATATTTAAACGAGCCCATATCCTGACGTACCTTAGTAGCGAGAATCATGCAATTTCACACATATTGCATGGGAAAATGGCAATCTGTGGTTAGCTGATACTGGCAAATGAATACTTTATCATAGAATTGGTTTAACTTGCATTAATTATATTTACACCTTTTATTTTACTGATTCTACAGCTTAAGGTAAGCTTCTACTAGATTTATACACGCGGAATTTTTCATGTTATTAGGAGGCAAACAGGAATGAGTAGCTATCAGAAGAAGTTAGAAAGCACCTGTGACTGATAAGTTGAGGAGTAAGGGCCCAGTCATAGACGCGTCAGTGCCCTAAAAGATTAGCGTGGTATGAATGAGGAGGTATGACTATCATATAAAAAGAAGAGTATTGCATAGCGATGTGGACGAATATATGAGCAAAGATAGACCGGAGAAGAGATGGATGGATTGAGTGAACGATTAAGGTGTGGCGGAATTGACGGCTGACAGAGAAGAATAGAAAAAGAAAACATGTGCCGATCCCACATAATATGAATATGATTAAGGAGATGTTCATGAGATGCCAAACAAATACGGCACAGAAGAAAGCGGTTTCCGTCGCCTATTGATATCACTATTCATATCACTATTCATATCACTATTGATATCACTATTGATATCACTATTGATATCACTATTGATATCACTATTGATATCACTATTGATATCACTATTGATATCACTATTGATATCACTATTGATATCACTATTGATATCACTATTGATATCAATATTCATATTACTATTCATTTCACTATTGATATCACAATTGATACAACTATTGCAAAACTGTATTAAAGATGCGTTGTCTGCCGAAAATATAAAAGTCTGATTCGTCTGTAATTTCACCCTTCAAACCGAAACACAGCAATGCAAGTATTACTGCTAGGTGGTAGAAATATATAGGTAATAATAATAATGCTGGACATTTTACACACAGCATCATCTAGATCCGAAGTAAACAAAGCTTGTGTTATGGGAACTAAATGACTGATATACTACTTATATACTTTTTTCTGTAATTCAATACATATTAAACATAGAAAACAGCAGAATATTTGTAGATCATACAAACATTTGTCCCGCGGCGGGAATCGAATCCACAACCTTCTGCATCTCAGGCGCGCCTTCGCCCACTGCGCCACAGAGGTCGTCAAATACACAGAGGTATGATGGTAGTAAGGCCATCAGGTGGTATTTGGGACATACTCTTTCACAGTGAAGCTCTACTTCCAATAAGCATGTCTAAGTTTTAATATATTATAATACATTTATTTTACTACAATTTAATGCAGGTATATTATTTTTTTAATTAACTAATTTGTCCCTCAAAGAACCATTGAAAAGAACTCCATTCAGAGTACTCTGAACTCGTTTATAAAAGAAAAAATTGTACGGTTTCTGTCGACGGCTTGGAAGTTGAGAGCTTATTTATCTAATTTGAGACGCCATTCGGTGAATTTGTTCGGCTCGCGTAATTCGAAACGCAGGAATATTGCTGCAGGTGGAGCGGCCACGAAACTTTGAACGTAAGATGAATTTCAGAATACTTCGGTAAAATACTTTTCATTGGTAAATTATATGGTTCAAAGGGATGAGTTACCTAACATTACGTGCAGACTCTGCAAGGAGGCGGACGAATCGTCCTTTCATCTGTTGAGTGGACCATTGATACATAAGCGTAGCCTTCATCTGGGCAAAATATTCTCAGTCCAGACGGACTAAAACTCCATCCTGACGAAGCCATCTATCTCTAGTAGACTAGTCTTTGGTCGAAGCGTAGTTAGGCGAGAATGCCCACCGAGGGCGCGCTTGCGTTCCGTTTACAGTCCGTTATCATGACAGGTTATGTGTTTGTCTGAGTGGATGCAAAGTTCTTATAGTACGTTTATTCTAGAATAATATTTATGTACAATTAGTACGTCAAAGTTCACAAGTCAAGTAGTTTTTACCTATTTCATAAACTTTATCTTATCAGTATATAATTTTAGTATATTTTAGTATATCAATCATGTAGTTTACATAACACAAGCTCTGCTTAGTTTGGGGCTAGCTGATGCTGTGTGATAAATGCCCAGCATTATTATTTAAAAATAACCCTGTTTAGCGTACTTGTAAAAGGATGACGCTCAAAATTCCGATTTCCACAAAAAATAAACAAGCGAATCTGTTTCAAACAATTATGATTTTCCTGGTTCTCTGTATTAATAGAACTCTAGGTACATAATGTACTGTATCCAATTTCAGACAATATCCCTAGTTTGCCCAGCACCGAGCTATCAGCGGAGGACAAATGAAATGGGAGCTACGCTAGAATTTCCAAAGATATCGACCACTACGAAAGCGCATTGGGAATAGGACCTTTATTAAATTCAGTATAGCTTTTTACTTATTTTATAAAGTTGCACAGAATAATTTCAGCAGCGTAATTTTACGAAAAGCTTAGATAGATAACAAATAAAATTAACATGAACGTCGGCATTTTGGCAGAAAGCGAAGTAGACTTTGTAAAGAAAGAAAATTTAATATTACTCTATTGCCAAGATGATATTCTTATTTTTGCATGTTTTACTTTTATCAATTCTTTTTTCATGATTGAGGTAAAACCATAACAAAACTGCATTAGGAATAGAACCTCTATTAAATTCAAAATGGCTCTTTAATTTATTTTATAAAGTTATTTCAGCAGCGTTATTTTACGTATTGCTTAGAAAACAAATACCATTGAAATTTGGCAGAAAGTGAAGTATACTTTACCGAAAGAGAATTAAACATTATTCCATAACAAAGATACTATTTTTAATTTTGCTATTTTTAAACCATTCTTTGAAAAGTTTGTGTCTTACAAAGGTCAACATCCTCTTCGCCATTTCAGCCTGGAAAAGTGATTTCAATGATTTGCAGGTATATTTCATTTAAGACGACCTCAATGGTGCGGGCCGGCGAGCGAGTAGCTGTGACGCAAAAGGAGCGGGTTCAATTCCCGTGGTATAAATGTTTGCATGTTCTGCAGATATTTGTTCGGGGTCTAGGTGTTGTGGTATGTGCCACAGTACTCCTGATAAACACGACGCAGGGAATCCTAGTGCGAGTAGTATTTCAGAGCGCATGCTTTCAGACTTAAGAATGTTGACTACCGCTTACAAAAGCTGTGTAGAAATCTTTTTAGATACAACTCTTCCTGTGCCTACTCTTCATGTTATTCAGAATCTTTTCACTCTCATAACTTATACCACTGTTTGCCAAAGTGGGCGATAACGCCTCCTTATAGCTACTGGAGGCCTTCAGGGGGGCGGTAGAAGATTCTAGATATTGGGGGGGCTAAGGCGGTCTAGAGGGGAACATAAGCATAAAGAGTTGTTTTGTTTAAAAACGTTAGGTTTTATTTATTCTCAAAGTGGGCGATGGGAAAAATAAGTTTGAGAACCTCTGACTTATACCAAGCTACACATAAGTTTCCTTATCTACCTCCAGCCCGCGGCTGTGTCTGCTGCATGACAAGCCGACAGATGCCTTGAGCTATTTCGACTATTGTTCTATGTTCTTTGTATTCCGATATTTACTGTATATTTAGACTTATTTTTCACTTTTTTGTCAGATATTGCTGTCATTTTATTTGAATTAAAGAACGAATGAGCAGCGTTCTCCGTGACCAGTATTTCGAAAACTTCCAAGGATCTGATTGGTTGCGGAAGATAATGGACTGTAATGAAGGATAAAAACAATTCGCCGTGGCACTCTTTAGGTCCGGCAATGGATAATGATAATGCCTCATAGCTTTATGCCATTGAAACGACTATCACAATATACGATCTTCATATTCCAGGCACGACAAAACAGGATAGCTTCACGATCAGTCACCCTGATGAAGACTCTCGGAATGTGTCGAAACTTAAGGTGCTTTCACAGATAGTACGGTAAAAATTCCTGTTTTTATATTAAGAACGACAAAACAGATTTCTTAGAAAATTCAAAGATTGAAAGAGCCGTTTTATCAAGTTTAAAAAGCCCTCCTCCATTCAAAAATCTACTTCAACACGCTTTAGTAGTATCATAAGTTCTGTAACACTAACCCTTTTTCAGAAGAGAAAAAACACAGCTCAGTGCCATTATACCACCCTACCGTTAGCACGTCCTGTGCCTTCACATTTAAGATAAGGAAAAATAGAACAGCTTGTATAATGTATATGATGAGCATTAGATTTCAAGTCGGTCTTAAGAAACGTTAAATCCATAACCTTACTTTCATTGTATTCAGCAAAAAATTCTTGGAATAACCATAGGTGTGTGCTAGTGCGGACGATTTATGAATTGTGCTGAGTTTACAAAAGGAAACGTAATTCATATTGCAAGACACGGGAATTTTTACGTACCGTACTAACGGTTAAGGCGTTGACATAGCTTCGACTCATAACCGAAATTCTTCAGGGTGACGAATCGCGACGATCTCCCTCCGCGTCACCTCTTGCACTGCAGGTAACTTTGGACGAGGAGATCGCGAAATTAGTGCCCACAATGATAGTAGGTACGTGGAAATTCCCGTGTCTGATAATACATGGCAGATATGTCATGATAAGCATTTGATCTAAAAATAAATACAATTACTGTAAAGTGTACGAAATGTTGTAAATCTAAGCTGTGTTTAAGATCACCAGTGCCCCCTACATTTAGGGTCGCCCGTGTCGGAATTTTTAATTCAATTATGATAGCGATCTTGTTTAATGACCGTCTCCGTATAGCCGAGATGGCCTTTTTTAATGCCCCAGCCGCCATTCGAAGATTTCTTTTTGAGAAATTAAAAAAAAAAACTTGTCTTGCCCCCGGTTCTTAATGTTTTGGAAAGATTGATAAGTCCGCGTAATTGCGTGTACGAAAATGGGACCCAAGTGAAGAAAATATCCATGGAGATTTGGACTTTGTTAATGGAAACAAACTCGGGATATAATGGTTTCTTCCGAGAATATAAAAGTTTTCTTGATTTAGTATTGTTATTCTAGAATTGGATTCTTTGGATATGGATTATGTTCGATTCCATTAAAATTAAAGACACAGGGAACTGGAATTAACACCTGTTATTTCATCATCCATGGTTTTCATTGACGTAAATGAAAATACAAAAAAACTTTTGCATCAAGCCAAAATTTTATTTGAAAGTCCCCGCAAAATTCCTTTAGCGATAAATTTGTCAGAAAAGCCCAAAAGTTTCATGTTAATTCAATCAAACGCCTTTGCCAGGCTTAAATTTGATGAAGGGAAACCTTCTTAATGCGTTGTTTTTTTTAATTTCTCGACCCGTGTTTGGTTTTGAGGTCAAACGTTTACTTTATGGTGTTTTTAGTCAACTTGCGTCACGTTTTATTTATGGAATGAGGAATAGAAATGTAGGTACATACAGTATTAGTGATATTTTTGCTTATTAGACTTTATAATCGTTTAGGGGCTTACTGTTCCCTGTCAAACAGCAACAAGATATGGGCCTAATAAAGATTTCTTGGTTCCTCTGATGAATTATCTTGGTTAATGCCTGAAGATAAATGCTGCTAGCATAAACACAGCATTTATGTAGCTACAGCACTGTGTTCCCAAATGAATTAGCGAACTAGCCTAAACTCAGGCACATTCAGTCAGCCCATTTTCAAAATGACTCTAAGAAGTCTTTTGAACATTTAAATAAAGATGTCTTCAAGAATATTATTTTTGAGGACAAAGCCCTCTTAAGAATATTTGAAAGAAAACCTTAATACTCCCAAAGGACCGTTATGAAAGAACCAGCGACACTATTGTCATTAAAAACGTTTCGGAAGCTGTTTGTGGGGATATACCCGCTTTTGATGTGTTTGGGGTACTTTCTGTATTGTTAAGCCTTTATTTATTGTGATGATGATTTTCTGAATGCTGCTAGTTAGGCGTCTTTATCATTTTAATGAAGCCTTTGGTATTAAAAAGCCCCAATGTTCTCGATGAATGGAGGCCACGGAACACAATTTGTCGAAGCCTTGCGTTTAGCGCTTGATAAGGATGTTGATGAAGTTTCCAAGTCAGTAAACAAATGTTGGCCATAATATTGCTAATTATGAAGAAATTTCGCTGTTGATGACATAATTTTCTACACAATAGTTCAAATTAAACGGAAAGTACGATTTGATGTGTTGTAGCCTTCGCAATAACTTTCGTTTTCAATGTCCTCAAATGCTACCTTCTTGCTATATAAATCGAAACCTTTTGCGTACTTTACCCTAAAAGGTGCAATTTTTCATCAACCCAATGGGGTTCTCCAAGGTGGGTTCAGAGCTTGCACAGAAAATCGTTACAAATCCCATCTCGACGCCGATTTATAATAGTGTGAAATATGTCTACCCACATACAGGAAGACAGCACACAGCTTATAAAGAAAACAGCTAATTTTATAAGCTAAGCATCCGCTAAGAATAGGATTTTTGGAAATTTCAACTTTAAGGGGGGAAATGGGTGTGAACTTTGTATGAAAGTCTTTGTTCTTTGAAGTTAGATACATGAAAATTTGAATAACAGCTACTGAACCAAAATAAATAATGACTTCTTTCAGAGTTAACACATTTTAAGGAGGGGAAATGGGGGTGAAAATTTGTATGGAAGTATTTTTTTTAAACACGACTCCTCGCGTGCCGTGCTTCTGGCAACAGCTAGTACTAAATAAAGCTAAGCCTTAATATAAAATTTATGCTTGACTTTACTATTCATTACACATTCTAATGTAACCTTGAGTCCTATAGTTCTAAAATTTGTGGGGTATGTCAAATGCAAACGCACTAACTAGGTGTTCCACTAGTTACTCGTTAGTTGAATGATATTACACCATGTTAATGAATATACTACTGACTAGTATATTCATAAACAGTGCAATGTCATTCTAACTTTGATTTTGACATTGGTACGTTTAAATAGTGAGCTAGCTATGACTATAACAAGCTATGTAGTCAGGCAATTCCCGCTGCATTAGGGCCGTCGACCACTGACGGGTGACTAATAGCTCGCATTAGCTCAGTGTTGCACCGCCTTTACACAGGTGATGGAATTTTATCTCAAGTTGTCTGGGAAGCTTGGAAAGTCGATCAGGCACTCTCTCTCAAGATGAAATTATGGCGTAGGTTATTTCCCTGCTGCAGTAGACAAGAAAGAAAAAAACAGCAGATCAAGTTTTCTGTGAAATAATATATGACCAATAAACGATTTATCTACACAGAGAATACACATACTTTATTTCCAAAAATAGTATGTATCTTAATTAAAATTTTGACAACGTGCTCCGCAGTCCGCACTAGGTCTAGCCTGTATCGTTGAAGTTCAATTTAATAGAGATAATTAAATGAGGCAAACATTTCAAATTAAAAAAAACATTTTGCTTACTATCAACATACTCACTATCAGAATATAGGTTATATTCGGACATACATATATCAAAATGTAAGGTTGGGTTTCTTTGAATTGTTCTGGATAAATGGATAAGAAAAGGAAAACTTGAAACTATTTTTGGAGCTATGTCGTAAAGCATCTGCAACTGAACCGTATGGAGAGGTACCTTAGTATTATCGGCAAAGTTGAGAGGAACACATAGGCTTTGTTCCTGGACAAAGCCTGCATTATCTTGCAAAACTAATTCCCTGGCAATGACGTCAAGAAAGGACACTTTACCTTCATATCTTCTGGAGAGTTTGCCGAGTTAATACCGTGAACGAAAATGCCTTACTACGTGACAGTTTTGCAGGTGTTAAGCCCATGATGATTTATATAAATGGAATCGTTTTGATCGTCTAATACCAGTTTCTTTTAACAATCAGTCATAATTTAAGTGACTTGGAAACTACCAAAAAGTTGCACGATAATACCATTTAAGAAATGTACGAAACATTTCGACGGTAAACTTACTACCAAAGAACCATAAATTAAAGTAGGCAAAACTTGTAAGTCACGTCACAGTTGATTTATAAATGGTGGTAAAGAATAAAACTTATACAATAATTAGTATTCAACGGAAGTTACTACGTTAGAATTCGTGCAAGCCTACACGAGGCACACTGTGCTTGATTATGACAAACACAAGCAGAACAACAGAGCTGTAAATATGAACTTCAGTAACCATCAACAATCAAACATACCAGCGTTACAAGAGTTTATAATATCCCAAAAATTCAACTCACCGAATTTTGTTAGCTTTTTTATACTATAAATTCTTATAATTTTCCTAAAGTGTGGGTTAACAAAATTACAAGCGTTCTCTGATTCCGTCAAGTTTGTTCGTTTTCCTTGGAATGATCGAAGTCCTTGAGTTTGAACTTTCAATGATGGAAAACGTAGAACCGCTGTTAGCAGTAGATAGATAGATAGATAGAAAATACTTTATTGTACACCAAATAACATATCAGTTTAGTTAAGTACTATTAACTTTAACAATGTTGTACAATGGGCGGTCTTATCGCTAAATAGCGATCTCTACCAGACAACCTTTGGATGGAACGGACTGTATGAAAGTTTAAAAGGGGTTTAATTGGTGTACTTACCACATATGAATATATTATAATACATATAATTTATTATATACAATATACCTACATATTTACATATTATATACGTCATTACTTTTGTATGATCCAAAACATAGATAAACCAGAAACAGGCAACAGTTAGTGACTCGAGGACAAGTAGTGTTCCTTGACCAAAGATTTAAAAATAGGTAATGATTTAGCACGTCTGATGGTCAGAATGGAAATGAAATCGCTGCCCCAATTTGACTAAAAGCAAAACGCACTATCTTTACATTGAATCAGAAAGGAACAAGAAATGGGCATACCATTTAAATACGAAACATCGACGGAGTCATGTAACCGATTCTACAAATCGTTATCTCCACCAGCCCGATGTTTGTTTTAGGCAAAACACTTTTCTTATCAATCGAGCCATTTGTCAAACCATCACTATTTACACACCAAACAAACATAAATCAGCTATTTCACCCAACAAAACACAATGAATAACCGTCTAAGTTTACCGATAAACCTCATTAACATCCAAGTGGTATTTCTGTAATTAATGTTATTCTGCCGGACCCGTTACGTTTTTATTACTAACTCGATTAGATTTTACCAACTTATACATACATACCTACACACCTTATTATGTTTCCGTGTATTTGCGGTCCGGCTCGCACGAACTTAGGTTTGTGAAATTAGTTCAAACAAACTAGGTTTGTTCGTTTTAGTTAGATAAAGTTTCCTGGGTTACATGTTTATTTGTGTTTCTTTCTTTGGAACCTTTTTGTAGTCGCAATTTTTTGGTTAACCAGTTCTTTTTATGTTGCTGCAAGGCAAACTAGCATACTGCCCACCAGATGGTAGGCGGTTACGAACATCTACTCGTATCTACGTAACACTAGGGGCATTGGCATTGTCTTTACCAGTCTATATAAAACGTTTCATATGTCTGTAATTTCAGGGTATAGTATCAAAGTACATTAAAACTTATCTATTGACTTTGCAATAGGTTCTTATTTATTGAAATCATAAGGACCATAGGCGACCAAGCCTGAAAGAATCAAGCAACAGACTCTGCTTGGTTTTTATGATCCTTCATTCATTGCTATAGTATGGTAGCCAATCGAACAAGGTAAACTCATGAATTGAGAAAGATATAAACCCTCAAGGCTATAGACCCTATCGGAACGAACAGCAAAGCGAAATATCAGAATAAACAGGATAGTCGCAGGTTCTGCGTGGAAGGTATAGCTGATATTATAATACCATTGACTCCCACGAAGTTTCCAGTAAGTAGCATAATGCTAAAGATCTATTGCGATCCGGAGAGCTTAAAACAACCGTGATCAAACACAATAAACATCGGAATTCCCGCTAATCAATCCCACCACACAATAAACGCACCTTAATGTCCACATACCCTTCACCAATTAAGGCGAAGCGGCCATCGAAAAAGCATTAGCTGTAGTGTAATTAAGAGAACATGCGCGTTGCGCCCCGCAAGCGAATAAATTTGCTTGCTCTTCGTAATAACTAGGGTTTAAACTGTGGCCCTGCGGTCAGCGGGCGTACTCTCTGGTAGTAATAGTATGTGGTTACGAAAGATGAGCGAAGCGGCCGCATTTCGGAGCTAACTTTGCACATCAGGAGTTAATCAGATTAAGGTAACCAGAAGAAGCCCCTCGTTGGGCGCCAAAATATTAAAATTAAATACAAACCTTAATTTCCACGTTTTCATAGTTAGCAATAGGTACTTTAAGTATTGCAAACAAACTACTTTCACAAACAAATAACTTTATGTAAACAACCACATGTCATGTAACATGAGTAAACGATACTAAAATCAAGCAGTTATAGACACAATATCCAAAGACTATAAAAAGAGGCAAACCAATACGATATCTAAAAGACGCCATAAAATGGAAGTATTCCAGTTATTGTAACAGTAATAAAGTGTTAAACGACTATGGCAAGTATGCGTCCGATGTTCTGAACGAATTTACTAAGTTCCGAACTCACTGGGAGCTTAAAATCGACTATCTACTTAGTTTAAGTGGCTTTTATCTTAGTCTTATTATTTTCAGGGACAGAAAGTTCAGTTCAAATAAACATACTTCAAACCGTTATAACAATTTTAAAAACGCTCACAGCAACTGAGCATATTTATTCTGACATCCTCGGTACGCTTGCGGGTTCAATTCCCGCCGCGGAACAAATGTTTGTATTATGAGCAAATATTTGTCTCGGGTCTAGGTGTTTTCTATGTATAATATGTATGTATTTACAAAATAAAATATGTAGTATATAAGTCATGTAGTTCCCATAACACAAGCTCTGCTTACTTTGGGGTCAAATGATGCTGTGTGTAAAATGTCTTGCTTTATTTATTTATTTTAGATTTAAAATTAATAAGATTGTTTCTATGACAATAGCACAATTTGGCTCAACCTACGTAGTGGGGTTATCCTAAAACAAAGTAAAGAATATGCTAGGAGATTATGGCGTCTCGTACGGATGCAGCGTTATGCAGTTACATGCGACACTATACTATTTGTTGTCATCTCTATTCCATTTGCAGTACACGTTATATTGGCTGTGATTTCATAGCTCGTTTGAGAAAACCTAGGATAGTTCTGTAATTTCCTTACAAGGCAAACTAAACGTCGGACATTAGTGCACAACGTGAGGTACCATTTTGTCGCGAAACCAAATTTCAACTTTAAAATAACAGTCCTACTAATATTATAAACGTGAAAGTTTGTGAGGATGGATGTTTGTTACTCTTTCACGCAAAAACTACTGAACGGATTTCAATAAAACTTTACAGTAATATTGCTTAAACATCAGAATAACACATAGGCTACTTTTTATCCAGGTACCACGCAGGCGAAGCCGTGGGCAGAAGCTAGTATTACATAATTGAGTAAAATCGTATGTTTTTTTACAGTTTGTAGCCAAACTGTTTTGAAATCTTACTACGAAATGTAAACAACGTAGATAATACATAATAAGAATGAAAGAAAGTCTATATTTTAATATAAATTATCTCTGAAAATTATCTACATCTCTAACAAAAATAACAGCAATAAACTTCCTTGAAATAATCTTCCGCCACTTATAATTTCCTTTGCTTTTTATCTATGGATCAAAAGACGATACTTACCGCCATATTTTCTGAAGTATCCCGGATATATATTTTATCATACAACCTTATATTTTATCATAAACGGAACGAAATATTCAATTCAATTCAATTTATTCAGTTTTTGACAAATTACATGTTCTTAGATAAGTCATTTTTACAAAATACAGATCTTCAAAATAAAAATAAGAAAAAGATAATATTCATCTTACAAATGAATGAATAAATTAGTGTATCAGAGAAAAAGTGGCACCCTAATTTTTTTCTACTCTTATTTGCCAAGCAGTATATGAAAATTCAGCAGAAATATTAAACAAAGCTAAACTAAAGTATTTAGATTTTGAAAAAGAGGAATAATTTTGAATAAATCTAGTACTATTTGTTGTATAATAAATCAAGTACTAGTACTATTTGTACGAGATGATGAGATGAAGCCTAAGATCCTAAGGAACTTAGGCTTGCCGGCTTACTAATAAAGATTATTACATAGTTGGTAACTAAACTAAGCTTTGTCTTTTTCTTGACCAGATTCATTTCTAATTCCACTGAAGAAAACAAAACATTAAAACTAACCAACTGCTCCAGATATTTATAATAGTTTTCGGTTGCAACACTAAAAATATCAACAAACTATATGATATCTCACTGTTTTTTTTTATAAGTCATCAGAAAGTAACCTGACCAAAAACAAACTCTCATATTATTTCTTTTATAAATCCTCAACAGAAATAACAGCAATAAACTTAAAATATTCATCGACCGAAGCTGGCCGTAGATCAAACCATGACACCTTCAGTATCGGTCATCTTCTCTTACATAAAATATCTGTTTTAGTCGGCGGCAGTTTGGGCGCGATTGATTTATTCAGGCTTGTACTGCGGTGATGTACGACTCTAGTGAGAATTGCGAGGGTAGTGAGAGATCAGAGGGTCGTTTGTTGCTAAATATTTAGCCAAGAAGCTAAGGTTTCATATAACATATCTTATTGAGTAATATGACATGCTATTCATAATGTACTTTGGCAATGTATAAAAAGTACGCAAGTAACAACTCTGTAAACGTATCTTTTTAAATGTTTATAATAGATATTTTACCTAACACAAGTTAATTTTTACAACGCACTTTAAAACCTCGTAAGTGTTTTTCGGTCATCGATTGCAGCAGCCCCTTGTGAACTTGTGTTAATAAAATCTATCCAAAAACTATCCTAGTCATACAAATTGATTGCAAAAAAACCGCATTTCAAACGGATAAGCCGGAGATTGGTTACAAACAAACGGCAAACGCTCCTAACGTCATAAATGGGCTCCTAACCTCGCTGGTATTAATGGTGCTTATGACAAAAGGCTAAGTATGAACATTGTTAACACACTTAGATAAAGATAAGATAAAGATGAAAATAGTTTATTTTGTGTCACTTAAAGGACACAGGATGTACGAGTCATTAAAATAAAAATGAGATTGACACTTACTTGACCTCTTTTCAAACTGAAACTTAGCTGAATACCATAATTCATATGAGATTGAGGATAAATCAGAACTTAAATCTGCCTTTTACCTGGAGAATTGAGCTCCATATCAATCTTAGTTTACTATTTCATATTCAGTCTCGAACTGAATCGACGCTTAATATTTCATGAGATATCTACGACGTTAGACGGCAATACCTCTATAACAATATTTCTTGGATAAATATTGAAGCATCTAACATTCATTACTCTATGTAGCGCGCGGCACGTGCATACACGTGCATCGACGCGATTTGTAAAGCTTCTGAACTGCGAAGGGAACTGCCGAGGGAGCGATCAGATACAATAAGAAGCGAACGACTTTATAGTACTAATTTTTCAGGATTGTCTTGGCCCTTGCCCTTGTTTTCTTTATAGTTTATGTCCGGAATTGCTATTAACATCTTAGGGATAGATAAACAGGCATTTTACTCTAGCCCTCTTATTCATAATCACCCAGTTACTTTAGCAATGTGCTAAAATTGGCCCGCCTCCACCCTTTGTTTAGTGCTAAAAAAGAACAGGGTTAGAGTTGCCTGCTAAAGTTAGTGAGTGATTATGAATAATGAGGGTAGATGTATAAAAATGTTACTTTGAGTGGTCAAACTGACGCGTTAGCAGTGATGGTGGCGATTAATACATTCACAAACATTGACAGCCACTTGATAACCATTCGACGACCTCTGTGGCGCAGAAGGTTGCGGGTTCGATTCCCGCTGCGGGACAAATGTTTGTATCTGCAAATATTTGTCTCGGGATCTGAGTGTTTTCTATGTATAATATTGAAGTATTTACAAAAAAAAAATTATATAAGTAGTATATCAGTCATGTAGTTCCCATAACACAAGCTCTGCTTACATTGGGGCTAGATGATGCTGCGTGAAAATGTCCAGCATTTTTTTCCCCTTTAATAGCCACCGCCACCACCTCCGCCATTATATGACCACTAGCTGCGCCCCGCGGTTTCACCCGCGTAATTTTCGATTCCGTGGGGATATCGGGATAAATAACAGCTATGTACCTATCAAGTTTCATCGCAAGTTTTGTTTCTACCGGCGATCTAATTAAATTTTAGAACACAAAAGCTGCTATTGTGACTTAACTATGATAGTTAGATGTATTCCCTCAAGGACTTTTTTGTAGGTAATATGAGTAGTTTAATCATGTAGTACATTATTTTTATGTATATCAATAGTTTTCTCAGCGCACGCCAAATAATGAATTTTATAGACAAAATTTAACTACTTTGGGTTACATTATTGCAATTTTCTAAAATTTTTGGTGAATCAATTAAATTGTAGCCTATGTTACTTCCTGATAATTTAGCTTTCTATTGGTGAAAAACAAACAAAAAAATCTTATCTCTTTATAATATTAGTATAGATATAGATAGTATAGATTTAGATTCGACTTATGAACTAAGGACCTTATAAAGATTACTAAACAGTTCATTGGTTAACACTGCTGTTGATTTAAGTATGAAAATGAACTAAGGATTTTATATATAAGTGATCTTATTGGTTATTCCCATTGTCTCTCGATTTTCGGCCCGTCAGGGGACAAAGAGTAGACTTCATTATAATATACATCATTAGTTGTTTGCAATCAAACTGTATATTTGTAATTGAAGGGTAATACACAATATTGCCATTACCACTTAACAGTTTGTCGAATTTATAGCATCCAGATTCGACTGGAACTGATACTTTCAGCCAAATCAGAACTCACCTTTCAGCAGTCGGACAAAAAACAGATTTCACGAACATAAAATGTAATAACAAAATACCTTCAGCATCAAGCAATTCGCGTAATATGTTGCCGGCTGCAGTTAGCTGCGTTCTTTACTATGTAAGGGTTGCCAGATTAAAAGAAGAAAAGCCGGAGGATACCGTAAACTTCTAGAACATACAAAAATTGCAAGAGCATTTTCTGAAGACAAGCATAAGGATTTTTTTTAAATGTTCTCTCGTTCTTCTGCTGTGCTGTGCTTCCCCGATTCCTTCCAATCTAACTATGTCCGCTAACTACTATCATCCTCTAGCGAAGGCATCGAGATTATCCCGCCAACGCCTTCTCAGCGGACCCCGACGCTTCAGGCTGCCATGGTATGCTTATATTTGCCCATTTGTCAGTTTACATCCGGCCCACGTGGCCCGCTCAGTCCCACTCAAAATTGCCAGACTCAGGCATTTTTTATCCCACATGGTAAGTGAACGCAGCATGGTGTTTCGCACTCAGTCAATGTGTTTCAAGCCGAAAATGCTGCATTTAATGGCCTTCTGGCAAATCTTGAATTTGGACTCCTGTAGGTTAATGACCACGTGCACCATAGGTTAAAACAGGTACAATACATGTAGAGGAGTTGACGCTTTAATATGTGAACTTACTATAGTTCACCATGTACTCATTCGTCGACCAATAGCTTATCGATGCGGCGATCGATTTCTCTATCATAGATATTTTTGGAGACAAATACCTCACGCTTACTTTTCCTATCACGCTAACGCAAATTTGTCAAGGTAAAACTTGGCAGCTGTCACGTGACATTTCCACAGTTAATGTCATTCTCATACAATTCAATATATTCGCAAGCGTTAACGCCAACAGAAAGTGGTATATTTCTGGTCAGTTTTCAAAGCTAGCTAACTGGCCGAAGTAGAGTGTACTTACCAAAGTAACTAAAACAATATGAAAACTAATCTCAGTGAAAAGCTCAAAAACGTATTTTTGTCCGGCAAAATCTGAAACGTCCGGCTAGAGCTTGAGGGTTCGCTACTCTATTCGAAAAAGCGTTCTTTGCTGTGAGCTTGTGAAGTATGCAGACGGGTAATGTATGGGTATCGCAGCAAGGATTTCAGATTACGCCGAGCACGTGGAAACTGTGTGAAGGCAATTATGTTTGTGATTTTGTAAGATAAGATCAAGGGAATGCTTTTCTAGCGCTCAAATAATGTTTAAATACCAACAATTACGAACCCTATACGACAAAATTTCAAAACACAATGTTTTTAACAACGTATAATCAACGTATAATAGTAATATTATGCAGTAGTATTATTTGGACCTATAACCACCTTTTTTTTCTTTTTCTTTACTGTGTTTTCTTGTCATGTCTAAATAGACATGACCGTGCTGTATCTGTATGTGTCTAAATAAATAAGTTATCTATTTATTTATATATACATAGTCCTACCCTACTATACTAATAAACATGAAAGTTTGTGAGGATGTTTGTTACTCTTTCACGCAAAAACTACTGAATGGATTTTGATGAAACTTTGCATTATAGCTTATACATCAGAATAACACAAAGGCTACTTTTTATCCGGGTACAACGCGGGCGAAGCCGTGGGGAGAAGCTAGTAATATTATAAACGCGAAAGTTTGTGAGGATGAATGTTTGTTACTCTATCACGCAAAAAATTCTGAACGGATTTTAATGAAACTTTACAGTAATATAGCTTATACCTACATCAGAATAACACATAGGTTACTTTTTATCCGGGTACCACGCGGGCGAAGCCGTGGGCAGAAGCTAGTAATATTATAAACGCGAAAGTTTGTGAGGGTGGATGTTTGTTAATCTATCACGCAAAAACTACTAAACGGATTTTGATGAAACTTTAAAGTAATATAAGCTTATACCTACATCAGAATAACACATAGACTACTTTTTATCCGGGTACCACGCGGGCGAAGCCGTAGGCAGAAGCCAGTAATCGATAAAATAGTATTTCGCAGCAAAACAAACTTACCCATACCCAATTTCACCCATATACTAACATGCGTAAATTTGTCACCCTTCCTATGGAATACCATAAAGATCACTCGACTGGAAGACGCTGTTATAACTCGAAACAAAAAAGGATTTCTCGCAAGATGGATTCCTGTAAGCTAGGATCGAACTTACTAAGCCAAGGATAAAAAGATCAAGCCATATTTTTTGGGACGGTCAAATCTTCAGAAAATGATACGGTGGGTAGCTTTTACGGTGTGGGCTCAGAATTCGTATTTTACCAGAATAAAAGGAAAATTTTTGTCACTAATAAATCAACAAAGAAATATATACAAAACGGAGGAAATAAAAAGGAAATTCTTCCGTCTGACCGCCTACACTATACCCTACCTACTAATGTCATATATGCAATTTTGATCTTTGGACGTTGCTTTTAATCTCCGTAACGGCAGGACATGATCTATTTCAATGAAAGGAACAGCTATATGTCGTGACCATAGACTATATAATAACACATATGCTACTTTTAATCCGGTTACTACGCGGTCGAAACCGTGGGCCGTGATAGAAAATAATAATTCCCGAAGCGTTGCTTCTGACAAAAAGCTCATCACAGCTTGAAAAATCAAAACCGAAAACTCAAATAACACAAGATTCCAATTAAGAGCGCTTATAAACTGCAACTGCAAATGTCGCTCTTTTAGCGAAACTTCCAAAGTTATTTTTCTCCTATTTGTTTTAATTCCCAATTAACGTTTCGAAGTAAACAAATGGAAATGTCAAACTCATAGAACCTGAAAACTTTTAATTAAGTAAAAAGGGAAATTTCAGTAACGTCGTTAGGGGCCAATTTGGAAGTTCTAACGACTGTTATGTCAACATCGGCGATCGAGAGACATGAGATCGATAGATGGAGACGAGAACTTCAGGTCTCGAATATACGAAAGCGACCACAACACATGCAGCTTTATTCAATAAATAAACAGGACCTAATCAGGGCCTTACTTATAAAGATTAATAAACAGTGGATTATCTTAACACTGCTTTGTCTCAAAAACGACCATGAATTTGATCATTCATAATGTGAACGGTTATTTCACCGTACGTTTCAGGTACGTGAAAATTGCCGTTTTAAAATAAGAAATGCTTTGTCTCCTTCTATTACGTGTAATTTAAAATTTTACAGAAGAAAACAAAATACTTTTTTTTTATTAACAAAAGCAGAGGTCTCCCTTTTTTTCTTCCATGACACTCGGTCCATTGCCTCGGTCTCGCATCTTTTTCTTGGTCTTCCGCGGCCACGTCGTGCGTTATTCGGCACCCACTCGGTAACTAGATTTGCCCAACGAACTAAATTCATTCGAGTCATATGAACTGCCCAATCCCACCACAGTTTAGTTAAAACGTTTTGAAAGCATGGTAGTAAATTTATATCAGGTACTAAAGGCTTTACGTAGGTACTTTCTACAACACGCTAACGTCTTTACACACACACGCACGCACACAACACAAAGAAAACCCAACGCAAGCAATAAAATAAATCCATATTTGTATGCAGCAAACTACCTCCTATATCATCAGAATCACCGCGAACGTTCCATTTCACTGCAAAACCAAAAGTTAACCGCTCCAGTATCACGTCATCTGTTCTTTATAGCTCCGAGATTTAATTTCACAGGACATTATTCAAGAACTCCGTAAGTTTTTCCTTCTCCAGAACATCGCGGGAAAGAGTTTGTGATAGATGGCTGATCCATTTTTCATTACTCTGGGAACGTATTCTGCTTTAGTTCGAAATTCAAATGTGTTTGTTATTGGGCAATCAAAAGTTTGAAGGTTTTGAAACGGGGGCAATATTTCGCGGTGTCGGTTTTTGATGTGGTTTGGTTTAGGGGTTGGCTCGTTTCATATTTTAAGATTTATTACAAAGTTTTATACTGATCAATTGTATAAAAACTTAACTGACAGCAAAAAAATATAAAAATATCCGTTCAATTAATTATTAATAAATCTTTATTTCAGACTACATAGGTTCATAAATTACATAGGTAGAGACAAAAATTAATATATATATTTCAAAAATTCAATTTGATCTGGGTTCAACTAATCCAGTATTTTAAAATAAAGCAATCTAAATAAATAAATAATAAATAATACCGAACATTTTCACACAGCATTATCAAGCCCCAAAGTAAGCAGAGCTTGTATTATGGGAACTAAATGACTGATATACTACTTATATAAGTGTTTTTTGTAAATACATACATATTATACATAGAAAATACCCAGACCCGAGACAAATATTTGTAGATCGTACAGACATTTGTCCCGCGGCGGGAATCGAACCCGCAATCATCTGCGTCTCAGGCGGGCTTTCGCCCACTGCGTCACAGAATCTGTGTTATCCGCGATATTTTTTAAAATGCTTTTGGTCAAAATATTTAAAATGTATAAAAAAGTTATTGTTTAAAAGAAAACAGAATTCCAGCAGTTTCAAAAGAATACTTACGCTATGAAATTCTTAGTTTCGGAGGTATTGGCTAGGGAGAGTTGGGACACATACATCTTCCTAAGCAGGATCTTACATATTGATTCAGTTTTATTTCACCTCTGATTCAAAGCAACAAGATTCACAACAGCACAGCAGAAGAAAACAATTTTCAACCATAAACCATTTTGACGTTTGTGGTTCTCACAATTCTGCTGGCCGGATACAAACGTCAAACTTGTTTTATTATGCTTTTCAGTGTTCCAAAACGAAAATAACAATGAGCATAATGGAGTAAGTAGTACTTAACTTCAAACAAAAACAAGGAAAAGGCTGTGTTGAAGATAGAGATAGATATTACATTCTGTACTTGGAGGCGCGCGTTAAATCTTTTAATGCTTAAAAGAGGAACTGCATCGCTAAATTAATGTCTAGAGTTGGCAGGTGTAAAAACACTGGCTGTTCTAGTCTGTTGGATAGATTGATCCAAACAGAGATCTATAGATGCTAGGTGCAAACACATATCATCCTGAGTCATATATGTATGTATTTGCATAGGTACATACCTAAGTACATACATACTTTGGATTCTTTGTATTTTTATTTTGTGTATTTTTAATGTGACTACGATATTAGGAAATGGATCTCTTGTTCTTGAAATAAAGTGACTTATTATTGTTATTATTTATTGCACACTAAATAAAAAAGACAAGCTTTCATAAACATACAACCTATAATGGTCAGTCTTACCACTAAAAGAGATCGCTTGGACAAAATCTTTGTATGGACAGGATAAAATGAGACCAAAAGCTGGTGTTTCTTCTTTCGTATCGATTATTTTTTAAATATACGTCCTATTTATTTATACGTTATAGTAAAATTTAAGAGATAGTGTTTATTTTGACGTTCTCTGTGGCGCAGGAGACTCAGGTTGCGGGTTCGATTCCCGCTGCGGGACAAATGTTTGTATCTGCAAATATTTGTCTCGGGTCTGGGTTTTTTTTTGTATAATATGTATGTATTTACAAAAAAAAAATATAAGTAGTATATCAGTCATGAAGTTCCCATAATACAAGCTCTGCTTTGTTTGGGGCTAGATGATGCTGTGTGAAAAAAAGTCCTGCATTTTTATCGTCGTTGAAATATAGATATGATAGGTGGTATACATATGAAACAGCTGTGGTAGGTATACCACAGCTATGTTTATCAGTAAATCGTCAGTAACACGCTTGGCTTTGCTTGCGGTTGGAGGTTCCTATTAATTTGCCGGAAGCCTATTAATCCGATCGTTTCATCAAGTTAAATTAGACGACTAAGTGCTGTATCGACTTACCCACAGATTATCAGTTACCAGTGACATGTACATGATATAATTAGGAACATACACAAGGCAATTTAGCCAAAGGAACACGAACTAAACTTTCTTGATCCACAATATGGTTAACAGTATATAAAAAAAAACCTTCCGTACTCTAAGTTCTGATGCAGGGGACGTGGGTTCGAACCCGGTCGTGCACCAATTTTTCAATTTTTTTATGTGCAAAATCCAAGTACATACATATTACTACATCCCGTTGTTTTTTATATGGCTCTGCCCACGGCTTCGCCGCGTGATATCCGAATAAAAATTAGCCTCGTTTTTCTAGGTCGCTAGAAAAACAGTAGGTATAGTTACCTGTCCCAAATTACTTTTAAATATGTTCCGCCATTACGGAGATTACCTACTTAATTTTTTAATATTATAAATATGAAAAGTATAATAAATCGAAGGTTAGTTAAGTTAGTAAATGAATTTTAGAACTTACGTTAACTTCTTCAAATTAGAATATAGACAATTAAAATGTACAGTACATAAGCGAACTAAATGCCTCTTCTAACTAACCTTTATGCAATGTGAAAACAGTCTGAAAATGAATAAATGTGGAAAATTGTTAAACAAACATTTTACATTGCTTAAAATGTTTAAACCTTTCTGTCAACTTTGACAACAGTGACAATCGCCAAAGGTTCCACTTTCATGATTTCGCTAAATAATTTTCTATAAAAAATAATATATTTAGTAAAAAGACAATATGTACGTAATCGCATATCGATAACAAATAACACCCTTTCCGGCTCTTGGCCGGTCGGCACTTGCGCTAAGCTGAACGTGGAACTCAATTCATTTCCTTTTATTCTTCGACGTATATCATGTGGGTAGGAGTGGGTTTTTAAATACAAGCGATAGCTTTATATATTTAGTCCATTAAATATCATATAGGTATATTTAGTATGATTTATTATAATTATTAATGTAAATGATCACCTTAGTAGGCGCGTATGCATTTGTTTTATTTAGTTTTTCTCATTTTTATTTAGGTATAACAGTTAGAACATAATAAATAATCTACAGTAAATACAGTTTAAAAAAATATATATTTATATAATACACATAATAATCTCTTGAGCGTAGTGTTTGGTTCTGGCGTCTGTGACGTCACTGCGCAGGGTCAGCAGAATACCAGCGCTAAGTAGGTAGCCACCTACCTAGCATTATGCTGAGCTGATACCTTTTTGGTGCGACATAAAACTGTCTAGGTAGATGGATTGGGCAGTAAGGTGCGTGGGGCATTACTGTTTCAGTTATAGGTAGGTACTTATAAGTAGGTTGTCCAAACATAAATTATTATTATTATGTATTCCCACAAATTATCCTACCATCCTAACTTCCAAAATTTGTTGTATATATATATATATATATATATATTTATGTCGTGTTAAATAAATATTTTCTTTCTTTCCTTTCCGATCAGGCAGGGTTTCCGTTACATATTTTATTTGTCTATGCAGGTATTTCGATATCGTCTATCTTCATTGAAGCGTCTTAGCATGTACATAGTCCATATATCACTATCATTCTCTCTCACCCTATCAGCTACATACATCGTATTGATCATAATTAGCACGGTTGATTTGGCTGACTGAAATTGCTGTATTGCTTAGTGAGCTTGATTTGATCTCAATGCAAGACGCAATTGGAGAGGCTTATGGTTCAGGTAAGTGATTAGTAAATACTAAGTGAAGTTACCGATATACTCGTAACTCGTAGAATTATCAAGAAGAAATGTGAAAATAGGCAGACCATAAAGACTTGAGTCCGTCACTGGTGACAAACAGCTGCGACATGTGACAACGACAAGCGAAACAACTGATTCCTATACATTTTCTATGCAACTTCATACAATTCTAAATATATAGGAACCAGGTAGTTTCGATTGTCGCTGTCTAGGTACTAGGACTAGGTATAGAACCCATCCAAGTCGATGCATAAAGGTGGCCTAAAATTGGTCGTCATGTCACTCTGTAGGCAGACCAATTTCCAGCAGTAAACTTCTAAAGGCTGTTGATGATGAAGGGAACAGGGCGTCTAGACAGATACCTCATGCTTAGTTTTTTGTTTCACGTTAACGCAAATGCATCCAGGAAGGGTGGCATCTCAACAGCTAATGTCATTTCCGTACAATTCAATCTTGCCGCAAGCGTTAACGACAACAGAAAGTGGCTGTTGTCTAATGTTGTAAAGTTTTCCTACCTTATCTCTTAGCATGTCACGGACCCGAGTGGCCTGGTTCCTGCTCCGATGAAGCTCTAGCTGCAGCTCTAAGCACCGCTCCTGCCAGTTGGTGCCGTGGTCTGCTGCTGCCAACTCTAGCTCGAGAGGGTCTAGCCGCGAGGTGTGGGCGATCGGCCTGCAAAGCAAACGTATGAGTAACAGAAAAAGTCAGGAGCATCAAGAGATTCCGGCTCGAAGGACCTGGCTATGAACTTCTCAGAATAATGTCCCTGCAAAATGGCAAAATACATCTATAGCTAGTTTTAGAATCCTTTGATATCTTTGAACGATTTTGCATCCAGATATAAGAGAACAGACAGTTATCGGTGCTCATAAAATAAATATAATTTACGACCTCTGTGGCGCAGTGAGCGAAGGCCCACCTGAAGCGCAGAAGGTTGCGGGTTCGATTCCCGCCGCGGGACAAATGTTTGTAATGCAAATATTTGTCTCGAGTCTGGGTATTTTCTATGTATAATATTCATATTGTAAAAACGGGAATTTTCACGTACTGCACTATCGGTGAAGGCACCGACTAAGTTTCGACTCATTCCGAGAGTCTTCATCCGCATAGTATTCACCGATAGTGCAGTACGTGAAAATTCCCGTTTTTACAATATGAATAGTCAAGTTCACGATAGTTTTTGGAATAAAATATGTATAATATGTATGTATTAAAAAAAGTATATGTATATAATTATATACAAGCTCTGCTTAGTTTGGTGCTAGATAATGCTGTGTGAAAAATGTCCAGCATTATTTATTTATTTAATTAAACAGTCGCATACACAGTCCTGCTTACTTTAAATTTGGATTCCTTGAATAATAATAATAAGGACATTTTGGATCATCATAGCTTCAAGAAGTATATTTGATATTAGAATAAAAGAACACTTAAAACAGATAACGTAGTCCGTTTTCGCATGCCGCTTCACACCAGATGCATTCTGATATGAAGCGGCATGCAAAAACATTTCCCCGGAAACGAATAATCGATTTGACGACCCACTCAGAAGTTCAGAACATATATCCGAAGCTCTTTATTAATGCAGGTCCAATACACGCATCAATCCAGCTCGAGCCGATAAATAAATAAAACATAAATCAACATCTGATAGAGATGCGAGTAATCCTCTTAAAAATGCATCTGTTGGACCGCAATGCTGTGTGCCAACATAAATATTGCAGAGGCTCATTAATTTAAATGCACGTTTCGCATCACTAAATATAATAGTAGCAGATTTTGTATTTAATGTGCTTGAAGGTTCTTGATGGGGTTCGGGAAATGATGGCTAAAATGATTGTACAGAATCGCGTTTAAAAACTTATTATAGAAAATGCATAAAATATTACAGTATGTAACAAACACTATAAAAATTAGGGTATATGAACAATAAATGGAGTAATAATGGCTTAGCCTAAGTTTATGTCAAAGTGGTGCCAAGTTTTGGCAAACATGTGTTCAAAGTAAGTGTTGGCAAAATTCTAAAATATTTTTGAAAAACACGTATTAAGTTCAATAACTTTCGATTTCTTTAAAATATTCGAAGCCGAAACACCAGAAAAAGCACCCAGGATACTCCTGACTGCTCATTATGCAACATATATCTATATAAATAATTCAGATAACAGATTATCAATTTTGGAATAATAACAAGATGTTTGGAATAAGAAAACCATTACAAAACTGCTCATAAATACGCTTAGATTTCAAAAATTAATCAAGGTTCTATAATGATAGGATGATGTGTAAATTATTAGAAGATTTCAAATGATAAATTGCATTTTGAAAGCAGGTTTATTGCTTGAGATTGAGCTATCTAATTTTAATGGCTTAAGGTGAATCTTGAGTAACAGGTGCGTGCGTAGGTTAGAAGGGTCAATCGAGGACCATTAGAAATGTTGTTTTCTGTCAACCTATTAGTAGGTAGTTTGTTGCTGACTTGCTGGGATGTGATGGGTTACCTAATTTTTATTTTGTATTTTATTTTAATAGGTGCCGTGTAGTTAGAGGCTAAGCTACTAAAGTAAGATGGCCTGTTTATCCCTACTTTTGATATGGACACAAAATCGTTACTAAAATCGTTTGTCCTGGCTAATTGACTGCCTGACTGACTGATCTATCAACGCACAGCCAAATCTACCAAGTCTAGAAAGCTGAAATTTGGAACATAAGTTTATCTTATAACGTAAGCAAGTGCTAAGAAAGGATATTTGGAAATTTCCACATTAAGGAACTTAAAGGGAGAGGAACTTTGTATAAAAGTCTTTGTTCTTTAAAGTTAGAAACATAAACATTACTACAGCTACTCAGCATAAATAAATAATGACGTGTATGGGAGGTATTAATTAAAAAAAAACAAATTCCATTCGTGCAATGTAGCTGGCAACAACCTAGTGTTTTATACAATCCCAAAACTACTAACCCAGATGATGGGTCGAAATTCTAGGGATGTTTCTGATTGGCTTGGAGGGACTTATTACGAGTATGTTAGCTAGTACTCAATAATGGAGATACGTAATAACTTATCATCATCCGGCGGGCAAAAGCATCCTTTCTCAAACGCAACTCCAGACAGTCCTGAACCTTTTGCGATTTCCGCTGCGGGAAATTGTTTGCATGTTCTGCAGATATTTGTTCCAGGTCTGGAAACTCGTAGTTTTTGATACCCACGATACAGGGAATTCTTGTGTGGAGTCAGGACTATGTATGTGATGTTGGGTGTTTTTTTATTATGCCAAGTAGTGGACCTATCTTCGATTGCACTATCAATCTAAGTCCTTTGCCTATAATTTCTTCTACATACCGGACCCTTCATAATTCGAATGTTTTCTTACCTAGGTGGCGGCGGCGGTGGTTCCCTCGCCCTCCTCGGCAGCAGCCGCGGACTGTTTGGCGTACTGGCCGAGCGGCCCGCCCCGCTGTGGTCCGTGAACCGGGCTAGCGGGTCGAAAATCTGCGACAGCCGTCGTGAGCGCTCCTCCCCCGACATATTCACAACACAAACACAAACATACACTAACACTAACGATATCACATCACGACTCCACACTGTCACAGTAAATACACTAATGGCTATTTCGAACGGTCAGAATGATTCAAAGTGCGGAAGTTATCGCCCATCACTGACAGATGGCGTTCAGCAAGACGCGCGATTTGGCGCGCAAACACCGCCGCCATCTTGCTTCGTCTGATGTTTTTCACAATTTAATGTGGGTTTGCGCGGACGCCGCCGTTTTTAGATCTCTGAAAAAGAAATAAGAGGCATTAGGTGACGTGTCGACGAAGCTTGAAAGGTGAGAGATTAGGTAAGGTGGGGTAATTAGGTATTGGGCGCGGAAGCCATTTTACGTGGCGTCAAAATTAAATGTCAACACTGACTCTTTTCGAGATGATTTATCGGTGAGCAAACTCGTATTTTGTCACTCGACGCTTCAAATGATAAACAAAGAACGATTCAATTTACGATTCCATCGTTGGAAATAGAATGTAAGTATTAAAATCTATCTATCTATTTGCCACCCATAGTTTATAAAAACAGTATTACAATACAGCCGATATTAGGAATGAATTATGTTCTACGAATTTCCTTGTTTTAGATTTGTATCCGCGACCTAAGGAGCCTATTATCGTATATGCGTTTGCCATAAAAGGTGTTTTTTTTGTTTGTTCGTTATTATCAATTTAAACTTTTTCATGGATGGTTCTTAGACAGGTTTCATCTCCAAAAAATTACTCGTTTGTAAGAGTTTGGAACGTTCAGCTTCTTTTGCATATTTAGTTCATTCTTGAAGGTCTACTTACTGTATAAATGTTTACTCTTATCTGCCCAATTATTATTTTTCGGTAGAATGTTTTTTGTTCAGTCGTTCCGTTCAGTTTTAATGATGGCCAACAATAAAACTATTCAGAGTGTTCATTAAAAACAAGAGTTTTAAAGAGCAGTAGACCGTGGTATATTGTTAACGGCAAATTTGTTGCGTTTTTACGTTTCCAGTTTCCGGACTAGTCATAAAATCTTTATTACAGTTCGTTTAGTTCGAAATTAGTTAAGATAATTGAGCGGCAGCCAATTCAGTGGTAGGATATATAAATCAGCAATAAATGAAGCAAACAATACTGAAATAAGTTTCTAGAGGCCAGTTTAGCTAGTAGTCTGGTTAATTAGCTGTTTTACTGTCAAGTCTTTAACTTTCTTTACCAGTAACCTAAAATGAATGGTCTAGAGTCCTATCTGACATAAAAGCATATCATTAGGTGACGATATTCAATTTCGTTGAAGTGGTATTGTGTGCTATTTTAACTTGTGAATTTGATTAATCGGTAAAAATGGACTTATAGCCGGAGTAATAATGGCTTAAGCAACCTCGGCGTTTATCACGAATTGACAGTGGTGTCGAGAGTTGTCAAAATGTTAAAGAGTGTTGTTCTCCAAAAATTTACATTTATGTGGAAAACCTACGTATACATTTCTTTGAAAATTGCCAATTTTAGCATTGCCATTCAGCGTGGCAAAGCGGCCAGTATTTTGGGAAAGCTTCCGCCTGGTAGTGATCTGGATCAGTTGTGCTATCTATAGATCGTTTGCAACGGTCTTTAGATAGCTAGCTGTTTCATCTGTACTTTATGTATATACTACTTACCTACTACCTACTTGTACATAGTTATATGAATTAATGTATTAATTATTTTTAAAAAAACTTTTAGATATATTTTATGTTGTTTTCGATAATACGCCTTTACTATTTTCAGACAGGGTTTTTGTTAGTACTGTATGCAAGTAAGTTGATGCGTTCATAATTCACAAATGACTGGTACTAACCTATTTCAAAAGTCTTTGATACACACACTGCAATAAATCAAAAGTTACTACTAAACTATCCGCGAAGTCTGTCGACAGGAAGGATCGGCCAATAACTAAAGACCGTTGAAATCTGTCCTTTTGATATTCAAAATTAGTTTCACCTTTCGGGGCAGTGGCTCTCAAAGTTTGTAAGCGGAAATCTACAATCCACGTGGTCAACGAACGCAAACAACACCAGAGCCAGACTACTCCAAAAGTTGTGTTTCGCCCCTAATCTAGTTAGGGTTACATAACTCAAAGGTTACGTTTATTTACAGGGTCAAAGTTCTGTTCTGCTAGTTTCTAAAGATTAATATGTTATTATTTAATTATTATTCCGAAATCCCCATATTTTAACTCACGACGCAAAGAGAGTTATGTTTTATGTTTGTAGCGTTTTTGTGTATGACTATATACACAAACTTCAAACCCATTTTGGTTTTTTTAAACTGGTGTAATCGTGAAGTTTATTCATTTTTCATACAGCCAGTATTGGATATATGCCTCCCCAAACCTAAAACGTATTTTTCCAATAGAAAAATCCATTGGTGCACGACCAGGTTCAAACCTATGGCCGCCGGAGCAGAAGTCGGGGTACCGCCCACTAGGCCAACACAGCTCTTTACTCGTAACTTACTCGCAGTCACTGTTATCGGAAGAACCCCCACAAGCACAATCAACAATGACGTTGCACATTCACACTATTATATTCTACAAACTAAAAATAATAGCTACTTTCTTAACCTACCTATTATTTAAAAGCAAATAAATAATTTCCAATTTTCACTAGTAAAGCTGAGCGTTCAGCTTATTTCATTCATCTCACTCTCTCATTGGCTTGCCGACGTTTCGGACACTTTGTCCGAACTGACATTTTCAATTTTAATTAATTATCCGACGTTTCGAACACCTATGATAAATGCTGTTTTGTACAGTCAGATAGTAAGCTGCCTAGACGAATCCAATGATACCTTAAACATATTCTCATACATTCATTCGCAAGTGGCAACGGTTTGAGAAACAGTGCACGCACTATAGGTACCGGTAAATTTTAACTGCCAACTCATTTGAATGAAAAGGGGTGTTTCATTTTATAAACATTGAATGATGAATGGAGAGCAGATATTTTTTTAAGTATAAATCAGTGTATCTATGAGCATTTATATTCCTGCTCAAAAGCATTTTTAATAGTTTTGATATTATATGCGCGTAGTTTTTTTTAAAGATTATTAAAAATCATTATAGTGGGCTCAACGTTCAATGTAACCGGTTCTAGACTTTTGAATTTATGACATAAAAAAACTAATTGCGTTTGGAAAGTTAAGGAATAACAAGTTAATTTTGTTCCATCGCAATCTCTAGACCCGGAGCAAATATTTATAGAACATGCAAACGTCCCGCAACGGGATAAAACCAGCACCTCTTTTGTCTCAGCCCACTCGCCTGCCGCGCCACTGAGGTCGTAATATGCAACATAATGAATTCGTTCTTCCAAACGGATTACGATTTCTTTGAAAAACAGAATAAGACAGTTATTTTTGCTAGAAAGGAGACAAAATATCTAGCAATATATAATGTGTATCCTATTGCAAAATAAAGTTCAATTATCCACTTTGAAATAGCGCGCTGTATTAGTACAAAAATCTTTTTAATATGAGAAATGACTTTTTAAATAGTTTTGTAGGTTAGTACGAAAATCTTTTTATGTAAGAAATAACTTATATATAATATTGTAGGAAAATTACTGAAAAATTAGAACTTAACTTAGAATGAAGCATAATGGAAATTGGGGGAATTTCCACAAAGAAGAAGATAAAGGGTTAAATTAGGTTCTGTGACTCACTGACTCACATTATTTACATAAAAAAAGTTTTTTGTATCTAGAGGTAATTACAAAACCAATAGAATTTTTTTTTTAAAAAGTGCAACTCTTATTTATATTATTTTTGTTAAGAGCCTCAAAAGGCGCCCCAGCCTGCCGACTTATTTGTAATGTTACATGCTATTACACTGTGTCTAGGTATTTCTATTGAATTATATTTTGTCTATGATTAATAAAGGCCTTTTAAACAAAAAAAAAACAATCTCGGTAACTTCCGAACATAACCCGATAATGTTTAATAAGAACCAGTCGAACTGAAAAATTGCTGCTGAAATCGAAATTACAAGGGTACTGACCAGAAAATTGACCAACCCTACATTGAGTTATGCCCCCTGATTAATGTTATCAGCTCTTATCAGACCCTGTTTAATGGGGGTCAACCCTTTATAGGGGGCCTTTTTACTGGAGTTGGAGACATTTTTATCTGTGGGGTCATTGTTCGCAAACATCGTTTAATTTTTGTGAGTGTTTTATGTTGCTTTGTAGAATTAAACAGATCTGTGAGGATACCACGTAGGGGTAGTCAGAGTCACGTCCGATTATTTGCCTCGTTGTAAAATGCCCACGTTTTGTATAGTAGTTAACTTTTCGCATAACAGATTGAGCTTGTCCGCCCATTAGAGGTTCTAAGAGCATGCAGGTTTCCTGGCGATGTTTTCCTTCGTAGTTTTGAGCAAGTGTTGATGTTTTTATAAATTTTACGACTGCGAAAATCTGTTGGTGCACGCTCGGGTACGAACCCACGACCTTTGGATCGAAAGTAAGGGTACAGCCCACTAAATCAACACCTTGAAGATATGTGGACAATTTTTCGACAAATCATGGAACTCGTGGTTCCTCATACCTTCAATACAGGGAATCCTAGTGTACCCATATTGAGAACTATGTATGAGATTGTATGTTTATTTAGTTATTTTATTTATGTGTTTGTGGTAAGAACTTATTTATTTGTGCGTTTGTATGTTTAGATTTTTTCTCCAAAACGGCTAAACCAAAATGCGATTTTTTGTCTACATTCATGACATGTCATAAGGGAGCACCGCAATAATTGCACGTGACTTACTTTAGTACAGTTTGACACAAACGCCAAAAATTCCGCAACATAATCTTTGAAATTTCTCGCCCGATATTTTTTACATCAGAACCCATTATATTCACATTACCATTTCCCCAACATTTTCCAATATTTCACACCGATACTCAAGAAACTAGCATAATTATAGTATCTCTCTACTTTCCTCCCGATGGCTATCAACCCGGCTATAAAGCCTTGATACAGCGCTGTGACACAAATGGTATTACTAATGAGGAGGCACTACTTCCACCCCTTGCACCGTCCCCTCCATTATAAAGAGTAGTTGCCACCAGAGCGGCTTGGACCGAGCGCCCAAAAACGCAAACAAAAATGACCATATCGTTAGCTGCAAAATACACACTGAGAGGACTAAGGTATTCTAAACAGTACCCACAGCTACCCTATTACGGTAGGGACGCAATATGTACTTAATAAAAATAATAATTATCATTTATTTCGGATTTAACATAATTATTGTTAGCAACGACTTAGACTTAATTGTTAGTAAATTCATTCATAATAAAGAGAGAGAAGTTCATGTCACAATAACTTCACATATAATACAAATTACTTATAAATTATTATTTGGCACAACGCATTGAGTGATAGGGCAGCACATGCGTCTTAGTCCAGTGTCTGAGTAAAGGACCGTCCAGCCGCTCAGCCACCGCATCAGGGTCGCTTACGCATGATCGCGTGGAAGCCGTCCGTGTGTGCCTTCGCGAACATACCTGATGCGCTGCAGAAGCGTGGCAGCCCCAACAGCATCCTGAACGTATTGTCATATTAGACGCGAAAAAATTGAATACGTTTACTGATAAATATTATCACAAGTGATGTTTTTATACTATTATTGGTTCGACGTTCGATTTAGAAAAGTTTGGCTCGTAAAGGTCTAGCAGAAAGTGTCCTTTAGTTTTCCTATCAGTCATTAGTCGGCCACTGCTCTGTAGTCTTTGAGATACATTTTCGGTGCTTCATTACGTGAAAGGAAGATTTTACGAACACCTACATCATTGGCTTTACAGGTCCCGGTAGTTGTGACTTTACAGGGATGCTAGAAAAAATATTTTTACACCGGCACATGACGGTTCATTAGAATTGTACATCTATTCTAATCTGTGCCACAGTGCATGAAGCAATAAATCACTCTGTTGAAGACTCTCGGAATGAGTAGAAACTTAGTCGGTGTAGCGATAAGGTATGTGAAATATTTAGTTATTTACAATATCAGTGACCATTCACGATAGCTTTTGTATTAAGACCAACTATAATGTTGTTTTTAATATTCCAAAACTATCAACCTCGAAGGGACTCGAACCAGCGACCTCTCGCTTAGGACGCGAGCACTTCACCAACTAAACGAAAGCTTGATGATTTTTGGAATATTATAAAAATCTTGAGATTTACTTTTATTATTTAACTTTTATTATTTAATAAGTATTTCTTACAAATAATTTTGTAGGTCTTTCAAAAAATAAATAATTCTTTATTACATTAACGCTGCATCTATACGCATAACATCATTAGGGGCTCATTATAGCTTAAAAAAACACAATAAAGATATCACTGAACCCCTGGAATGCTCCTAAATATGTACCTACCTCATTTACTTTGCCTCGGCAAGGATCGATTACCCTAATTTTAGGGGTGGCCAAATAACCTGCGATACGATTTGGACTAGTGATGTTATAGAAATCCAACTCCGAAAGAGTTCAAGTCGAAATTCAAATTCATTTGAAAATTCTGAAACAGCGTTCGATTTCCGCATGCTGAGGGTGACTTGGCTGTATATCAGCTGCCTGTACATCAGATTACATTATAAGTTATGTCACTCTGTAAAATTAAAGAGGAAATACGGGCTAATATAATGAATGAAATAAAGAAAAACGATATTTGAATTATCAACCTTGCACCTTTGTCATAATCACTTTCACTTTCGGAACACAGGGATTTCGTTGCTTGGTACATGCGCCTGGACCGACCCTGTGTGACCTTGATTTTTCACAGGAATTAAAGTACTTTACAGTTTGGGGCTAGATGATGCTGTGTCAAAAAAATGTCCGCCATTATTATTATTATTATCTATACGTTTTGCTTTTTTTAAATTGTAACCTACCAAATGTTTATACAGAACTACTTTTTAGAGCGATTTAAATGGGCTATTTGAAGGTAGTATAAAAGTATCCAATCTCGTTTATGATGACGAATCAAAAAATCAAAACATGGGAACTGAGCCTGTTATCTTTTTTTTACCTTGTCAAAAAAAAGAAACTAACAATGCCAATATAACTAACTACATCCTCAGAGGAAATAGGGAAACACGTTTGTATGGAAAAACGCCGACTACCTTTTCTCTTAAGATACCTGTCCCATCCCTAGTGGCAGTATCTGCTGCACACCGTATCTCAGGCGCGCCTTGGGGCCTGTTACCTTCCTGTGTTTTGACGATAACGTGATTGACCTTATAAATAAATGGTCTGCGATATTGCCTTGCAGAATGGATTCTATGAAGATCGTTTGAATTTCCATGGTGATTGTTGGGGAAAATTCGCACGCGACCAAGCCTAGAAGAATCAGGCGATAAACTCTACTTGGTTTTTTTGATGATCCTTAATTCATCTAATAACTCCATACAGTCCCATACACAATTCTGATTGTAGACTAGGATTCCTTGTATCGTGGATATTAGGAAATACGAGTACCATGGTACCGAAATACCCGAACAAATATCTGCAGAAGACTCAAACATTTGTCCCGTACCGACAAACGTCTTAGCCGGCTACTAGCCCGCAGCGCCACAGAGGTCGTCAAGGAATTTGGTCCACAGTTGGTCTACATGGCGGTGTCGATTTGTGTGATGGTGATGAAAAGTAGTATGTACCTATAAGAGTGTCTTCAGATAGATGACACCACGACCACAGCACAGCCACATGTTAGCGATACAACCAGTAGCGATAGCGAAGTGCTCATAAGTGATGACACCAGTTATATGAAATCGCGAAGATTGGAATTGTTAAGTTGATGACTGATACCACAAAATAACAAAACTAATTTTCATTTACTCCAAGGACTCTTGAACATAACAGTCAAATAGATATACTCCAACGATAATGCTACTATGGAGCCATAACACAAATGATACCTCATCTCTGTCTTTTCTACAGTGAACTGACTAACACCTGAAATACCTTTGCGAGGCTATAGAAGAAATGAGGTCAAATAAACTTGACTTTTTATTTTTTTATTTACACGCTCAAAACACATTACAACCACATACAAAATACAACTAACAAAATTCGGTTTAAATCTTGATCTTATCTTATCTTAAACATATGCGCACAACTGAACTAAATCGAGCAGAAAGTGAAACTTATGTTCGAGGACTAAAAGAAAACTAATAAGACTTTTTATCATGTATCTAAGGTACCTAAAATCACAGATACATAACAAAAATTATGTCGCAATTAATATCACAATCAACTCCGACAAAAATGTATTTACAAACAGAAGATACTTAATTAAACACAATAACAATTACGATGGCGCTTGAAGAGCGACTGAACTATTGAAGATTTTAAAATGGAGGATGGCTTGAATCGATTATGGCTTGAAGTCAAGTTTATTTCACCCATATCTGCCACATTTACACCATATTTAAACGGGGCAAACCATTGACACGACGATACAAGACTATCGATGACAAACTCCTTCAGGGTAACACATTACCGGTGGTTACAGCAGTGTGACAGAAAAAACGACGAACAAATAAAGTCCTTTAAAAAGTCCCCGGAAAAAGTATTAACGTTGCGAAAAAGTTTTTCCTCGAATTATCGTTTCACCTCAAGGAACCGAGCTCAAAAAACTTGCTAGACCATTACCCGGACACAAAAGGGATCGTTCCCTACACCCTGCCGCTAATGAGTGCTGTACTCTACAATACTCCCTTCCATCACATAAAAATGACATATTTACGGACACAATTAATGCTTGTGCAGTTTAACAAGCTAAGATAGTTAAGACAAATATTTATGTATGAATTATAATACTTTAATGTACACTAAGGGGGATCTATATGATGGAATGAATGGCGATGTCTCAAGACTGTATTCTGAGTGATATTACTTCAACTACTGAATGTAGTGTGATGAAACTTTACAGTAATTTAGCTTATACATCAGAATAACACATAGGCTACTTTTTATCCGGGTACTACGCAGGCGAAGCTGTAGGCAGGAGCTTGTAAAGCATATGCCCACGTTTTGAATATTAGTCAGCATTCCACGTGACAGGTTGCAAGCCAATGACAACTTATTGATACATTCCTAATTTCTAATACACTTTAATATCTTTAATTCTCTTCAAATCTACAGTCTCACATGAACACGCCTTTACTGTCTATGCTTAAAGAGTCTCTTTAGTCTGTAAGTAGTGATGTCTTCAGTCCTCGCAAACTGAACAAGCTCGCTAAACTTAGTACTAATGTGAAGTACTTATCTTGTGTTGTGGAGATGAAAGGTTTTGTGGGATCACGGTGATATAGTGTTACATTTATGGCTATGCTCTAAAACCTTGACTCTTGGCGTACTTGGCTATTGTTATCAGACCTTTCCTAATTTGATATGTATAAATAAATAAATAATGCTGGATATTTTTCACACAGCATCATCTAGCCCCAAACTAAGCAGAGCTTGTATTATGGAAACTACATGACTGTTGTACTACTCATTTTTTTTGTATATAGAAAATACCCAGACCCAAGATAAATATTTGCAGATCATACAGACATTTGTCGCGCGGCGGGAATCGAACCCGCAACCTTCCGCATCTCAGGCTTTCGATCACTGCGCCACAGAGCTCGTCTCGGAGGAGGTATGTGAAAGGAGAGAAAATTGAGAGATGAGTTATTGACTATTGCCAAAATTGAGTCACTGAGTATTCTAATTGGACACGTTATTTTTATTTATTTGACTGTGACTGTATTTTTATGATCTTTGTAGCTTGAAATTAATAGTATTGAAAATAAAAACTAAAACTTCTTACGATCGTTCAGAAGTCTTATTAGCATCATCGAAGATACCTCTCTAATGTAAATTAGCTCTGCTGTAGAAACATTAAACAATTTCCTTTAAAAATAAAAACAGACAAGATAAGACAGCCCATTGTACTTTTAATTTGGTGCAGAGTTTTTGTTTATATTGTATTTTTTTTATGGTTTACTATAAGGTATCTTCATTTATTAATGATTCTTTTGCAACAACAGAAAAATCATCAACATCCTGTAGTCAACTGTTGGACATGGGCCTACACCAAAGAGTGCCATGGCGAACGATCTGGGGCTGCCTTCATTCATTGACTTCCTACAACCTAAGTTTAAGACGTTTATTCCTAAAAAGAATATAGTCACTTACATGACAATATAAATATCATAAAAAATAAAAAGTAGGTCCTACTAGTAGGTACAAGTTAATAGGTAGGTAGGAAGGCAATAAAATATAACGTAGTTATTTTTACCACTCCTACGCATATATTTGTAACCTCCCTTTAGATATAGGTCAATTGGGTTGGGGGCCTTTATACACTACGTTATCCGACAGATAAATAACTCCTTGACCTCGACGAACTCCTTGATTATATCGGGGTAATGACGGCTTGCGTAGCCCAGCGAGTAGGCATGACACAAGAGGTTATGAGTTTGATCTCCGCTGCGGGACAAATGTTAGCATGTTCTGCAGATATGTGCCCCAGGTCTGGGTGCTGTGGTACCACGGTACTCATAGTTTCTGATACCCTGGGTACAGGGAATCCTATTGTGGCGTCCTAGTGGGAATGTGACTGTCGGGTGTGTTTATTTATTTTCTTTGTAACTAGCTAATGCCTGCTGATTCGCGCGTGGTAGCCGGATAAAAAGTATCCGATAAAAAGTATCTGTTACCATTAAGGTAGTTCGTAAGAAACGTATTCGCTCGACTGTTTTTTCGTCGACTTACATTACAAAATTGGTCTCCATGAAAAACCCTAATACGGGATAATATACAGCCAATCTCCAACCTAAAGGCCAATATTACCAGTATTTAACCTTTAGGAATATTAGAGGTACCGGTTAAATGATACTTCCAACGAATAGTTCGCAACTGATTTATTGATTAGATTTAAGTTAACATGAAGACTTAATGCGGAAGATAGAAATCACGTTCGTACATAGCCTCACGTAGATATTATTCAGCTATAATGACCTAGGAAGTTAGGTAACCTTGACATCACATGCGTAGCCTGAAACACACAGTACCTTGTACAAGGCCTTCAGGCTTTTTTAAGGCAATATTTTTTGAAATGGAATTAGTAGTTTCGGAGATTACCTCCTAGATCCAAACTAACAAACTTTACCTCTTTATAGTTTGTGTAGATGTAACCCCTTGAAATCCTATCATCACGACAAATAAACAACCAATAATTCAAAAAGCTCAAAACAAACCTTTCAAAAACCACAACAAATCTCGACGCCGAATTCGAGGAATCTTTCCACAGGCTTCCCCGTAATTAAATAATTCAAAGGGATAGAATGTCGGATGAATTAAACATAGGTGGTTGGTGGTCGTTGTTGGTTCCGGGTGACCGCAGGGGACGATGTCTTCGACTTTTGTAACGTGTGTTTATGATTTTGTTGGGTCTAGTGATGGGATAGTCACGTTTCATTTCACCAAGAAGGATCTCTTCCTCCCTCAAAGAATACCATGAGGTTTTGGACTACCTCCATCCACCAACTTCCCGCAACCTTTGATGTCATCGATCCATCTGGTAGGGGCCTTCCTACACTTCCTTCATCTCAATGTAAGCTCTCATTATTACTCAAAAGAGAGCTTAAGAAAATGAAGATGAAAAAAACAGTATGGAAAAAAACTTGCAAACTTTTGAAATCTCCAGCCCGCTTAACATGAGCACCCAAGATAACTTTTTGTCTCTTGTGAAAGAGAAGACAATAACTATTATTTTCGTCTATTCCTTCAAATAAAAGAGGGACAAAATACTCTTCAGTCGATAAACCGTCAAATACTTCTTTGATGTAAGCTCCACAGTGGAAATCGCATACTATAGCTTAATATACTACTGTATCGAGCTTATATCGACGTCTTGCGCCTTAATCCAGACATCTGTAAGCGACACTAGTCTTAAGAGGGTAAGTATCAAGATCGATTTGGCACACTGCCCACTGCCCTAGACTCTAGGCAGCTATTCTCAAAACGTGGCCCGCTGCTGAGCCGCTCTTACGACCCGCGCACTGAGCCGTTTTATGAGCCTTTAATATGAACACCAGATTGTAGATTATTAAACTGTTGATTTGTGAGGAGTGGTATCTATCCATCATCATTATTTTTTTCTTTTATTTAAGTTAAGGTAAGTATGTGAAAAAGAGGAAGTATGGCGTGCTAGAGAGGAGGCCTTTACCCAACAGTGGGTAAATGTGGGCTGATTAGATAGATAGAAGTAGGTATGTTTGTAGGTAGACCACGGGTAAGAAACTATAATATTTAGTATATTAAATATAGTGGTATTTTGCGTAAAATAATATTTAGTTTTTTCTTTCCAGCCTTTAACACCTACCAACTTCATCGCTTCTCTCTCTCTCTTTTCTATGTTTACTAGAGGATTAATACATGCGTTACCTTATATTTATGAGTACAATAAAATAAGAATTATAAATCATGTTACTATGATGTTATATATATTATGTAATTATGATTATCTTAAAGATATACTTAGTTTACCTACGAAAAAAGATATACTTGATGTTGTAAAGTATCACTCACCGTAAAAACCATACGGTTTTTACTCTCGTGTTCTATCATACGATAGAACACGATAGTGTGGTAGAACACGAGAGTGACATCGCTTGTACTATATTTTTTATACTTTTATTTATACTTCAGAAAACACTTTTTATCCTACTACTATTATAAACGCGAAAGTTTGTGAGGATGTTTGTTACTCTCACTTAAAATTACTGAACGGATTTTGATGAAACTTTACAGTAATATAGCTTATACATCAGAATAACACATACGCTACTTTTATACGGGTACCACGCGGACGAAGCCGTGGGCAGAAGCTAGTTTAATATATTATTATTTTCAATTAGCATTAGAAAGATACAGATACAAACCTAAGAGAGTGCTAGAGGCTTTGTTTAATCAATATCATTGTAACCAAATAATTCAATGAATACTTATTTACATGCGGGCCATGTTAATAAAGGCTTGAGAATAGCTGTCCTAGGCTTACCTAGTTCGAGACGATATCCGTTTCAGGGTAGTAGTGTCTCGGATATTACGTGAAGCTGCTTAGCCACATAATTCAACGAGAAATTTCGTTGAAATTGCTTGCAGAAAGCTACCATGTGGGCTACTGTTGACGTAAGCTAGTCAATCTATAAAAAGACACTCACTATATACATCAAAAAGAAAAATCTCATTCCTACGAACCGCTGAGTCCCATCACTATAAAGGTATCCAACAAGAGACGGAACCTAAAAGGCAAATTTTAATTACGCGAACAGCCCCGAGCTTCGTATTGTGTGCTTTCGCAAATATTCCGCTGTTTCTGTGTAAACGGTAATGGGTTATGTTGGTATTCTTATTTTTTTTCCTTTGTCGTTTATACTAGCGGTTTTAGGTAACGGTAAAGTAGGCGAATAATTTACAGAGTGGCATCGCAGTATAGGAAGGCCCTCTGCCCGATGGACTGATGACATTATAAAAGCTCCGTCTGCTTGCAGACGGTGGATGGAGGTGACATAAGATTGTTTGACATGGCATTCTTTGGGGAAGTCTCAGCAGTGAACTATTGAGCAGTTCATACCAAAATAACGTTAGGGATGTAGTTTTCCTTTGTATGGGGCTCAGATGCTACACATTGAATTTTAACTATACTTTAGCATAACCTGGAAAAACTTCTACCCTTATTTCACACTCACTTTAGCAGGTCGCTAACTTTAACCCTGCCATTTTCTAAAACTAAACAAAGGCGGCTAAAGTTGATTAGATTATGATAAACTACATATGTATGTATTTAGGTTAAGGAATGAAAGAAAGGTTAATTATTATTGTCTTTTATTTACATCTAAACTCTGACTACGGCTTCGGCCGCGTAGCACAGTAAAAATCTTAAAGCCTTTGTGCCCGGCTCACGAACTATACCTTTTCAAAGTTCATTCAGATCGGTTCAGCCGCAACGAAAGTATTTAGTGACAGACATTCAAACTTTCACATTTATGAGTCGTGATTGAATCCATTCAGTTTTGCTTTTAAACGAGTTATCTATTAATATAACTTCTAAAAACTCGTGGTTTCCGATCCAATTTTCGGGAAGTTGATAGATCTAACTTTAAATTAGTCGCCGGAAACGGATCTAGGTCAGGCGGCCATCAGTCGCTCAGTCTGCTAGCTCTTATATAAATATTCATGCCAAAATATCTCTGGGTATTTTACAAAGTGTTATTATTACATATTAGGTACTAAGTCATTCAATGATATAAATAAATAATTAATGCTGGACATTTTCACACAGCATCATCTGGCCCCAAACTAATCAGAGCTTGTATTATGGGAACTACACGACTGATATACTAACTTATATACATTTTTTTTGTAAATGCATACATAATATACATAGAAAACACCCAGACCTGAGACAAATATTTGCAGATACAAATATTTGTCCCGTGGCGGGAATTGAACCCGCAACCTTCTGCGTCCCAGGCGGACCTTCGCCCACTGCGCCACAGAGATCGTCGATATATAAAACTACAACAGACTTACGTAGCAGTGTTATCGTTATGAGCTTTTTCTTCTAGGCAACCAACCCCAAGATAGTTATCTTATTATACTCGTAGTTTTTTTATAGACGCAAGCTGTGGATTACCGATCTCTTGTAGCGCCCTGTCGATGTCGTGACGTGTGGAGATAAAACCAAAACAGACAAACACACTGACAAACGAAAAAACAACCTCAAACTAAACCTATACACCAGCTCCTTGCGCTGCGGGCATAGATAACGTCGAAACTGCAATTTTGTGAGGATGGATGTAATATAGCTTATACCTACATCAGAATAACACGTAGGCTACTTTTTATCCGGGAAACATGCGGGCGAAGCCATGGACAGAAGCTAGTATTTGTAAATGCAATTTTACATAGTGGTATATACAATCCAAGGGTCTAGACAAATACCTCACGCTTAGTTTTCCTTTCACGCTAACGCAAATTTGTCAAGGTAAAACTTGCCAGCAGTCACATGACATTTCCACAGCTAATGTCATTTCCATACAATTCAATCTTTCCGCAGGCGTTAAAGTCAACAGAAAGTGGTATTTGTCTAGACCTCCTGGGCGTGTCCACGCTGTGACATTTCAACGTACATTACGTGATGTGACACAGTAATGTTCGTTGAAATAAATGTCACAAATGGGCTACATTTCGCCTTTAGAGGCGAAATTCAATTAGTAAAGCTAATGTTAATTGCTTGCTCATATCATCTGGCAGACAGACTGTCAAATACTGATGTCGTAAACTTAAACGCAAGCGTTTATCTCTCATTTCGCTACGGAGCCACTAAACTGATGGGAAACCGCAGAAGCTTTCCATTTGGACTTGGATTTGCATATCTTTTATGTTGTGACTTGTCTTTAAAAATATCGTGAAGGATTGTCATGCCCAAGACCCAATAATTCGAAATCATGTGCCATCAAAGACTATGTCTCAATAAACGATGATTACACTAACAGGCTACTGTGCAATAACGTGGGCATATGCCAAATATTGTGTTTGGACGTGCCTTTGACTAGGTACCTCCTACTTGGTATTCAAATTGATCAACGTTTTAGACGTGTTCTTGAAAGTGATGTGTTTAGAAAGTGTTCTTTCGAATATAAAAAAAACAGGTGGTTCGCAATTCGATTGCTATGTAGGTGGTATGGCTTGGATGTTTTAACCTGAATCAGCAAAAAAATTGTTCTACTCGTAGTATGTCTGAGTATCTAAAATCCACGTAACCTACAAAGGTCCCTCGTGAAAAATTATTAGGAAAATTCGTAATGCGCATTTTTGGGTAAAAATATGTTTTCTCGAGCCATTTTTCCTCGAGATTGGTGCGACAGTTGTTATAAGTCTGTCTGTGCTAAACTGTTGTTCAGCTCAGTATGTGTTGGATTTGTTACCATCAACCAAAGCTGATTGATTAATTCGATCGCAATCGCTACCGTTATGCCACAGCGCCAATATGTACAGTCCGCTTGTTATATAGCCAGCAACGCGAACTCCCATCAATCATTGGTCGTTGGCGCCGCACAGACATTGTAAACGTTGCTTAATTTGTGCGTCTGCTAAATTAACTTTCACTGTGAGAGAACCTTTGACCTATTTCTTCTCCAGTTTCTTTGGATGGACCGGACCGGGATCGAAGGCGTTAAAGCGTCAAAATTTGGTGGCTGAAGATCGTTCATTTGCGTCCAGCAGTGGATGTCTACCGTCTCCTTCATCGTGTCACTGATCACCCGATATTAGATCACTGATCTTTCAAGTTTTGATATAGTTCTAAAAAGGGAAGTGGCTGGTGAAAGAACAGACTATATTCCTCAATCTCTGTCTATACTGACAACCTCTGTGGCGCGGGTTGCGGGTTTAATTCCCGCCACGGGACAAATATTTGTATATATGTAGACCCATTATAAGTATTAAATGTATGTATTTAAAAATAACTATATAAGTAGTATATCAGTCATGTAGTTCCCATAATACAAGCTCTGCTTAGTTTGGCTATAGATGATGCTGTGTGCAAATGTCCAGTATTATTATTATTCCAGCTAATTCTAATTTAAGGTGGGGAAGACAAGATATGCACTGACGCCCCGCATTAGGTGGGAATTGTGCATATATGCATTGTCCCCCCTCCTAACCTGACTCTGTCCAGCCCAACTACTTGACGGACGTATAACTACTTGACGACTAAAAATAGATAACGGAGAAAGATTAGGTTGATGAATGAATCGTTCCAGTATCCCCGAAGGTGTTGTTGATGGAGAAGTGCTTTTTCCGTCTTATAATTGTGATGATCTATGTATCGTTGATTTGTTAAGCTAGCCAGCTTTGTCTAGAATACATAAACAAGTACTTCTAAGTAGGTTAATGTAAAAACAAACGCCGTCTACCGGTAGAGGCGAGTATTTAACTTTAATCTGTGCCGGGAGCGACAATCTCTATTTGTAGTGTAAAATGCTGTGATTCTGTTGGTTTAACTGTTACTAGGTTTCAGAGTACAAAGTTCGTTTCAGCAAAATTTTCGTTGAAATTAAAGATATGAATAGAGACAACGCAAACAAAGAGACAGAAGTCAAAAATACCACATAAAATAGGTACCTACGGTTTTACTATCACCACATTGTTTTTTTCATCATCGGGCATCAAACCCTTTTCAGTACCAGCATACTTCCAGTTCCTTCCAGAGGTTTTTAATTTGATACTGTATCAGATAAAAAATATGCTGGGTGATATTTCATTGTAAAGCTTAGATCCGCGTCGACAGGACCCGTGTATGCGTATGACGTGAGAGTTTGATTGTTTTTTCGCGAATTTTCCGATTGGACTGCGGTTGTGTGCAATATTTTTTTATGAATCCAGGATGATATTTGGTATGTTTTATCGCCACAAGTAACTAAAAACTCGATACAACAGAAGATTGTAAGCAAGTCAAGGGTTTTAGTTTATCAAATACTAGCTTCTGCCTAGGGCTTCGCCCGCGTGGTACCCGGATAAAAAGTAGCCTATAAGTTATTTTGATGTATAAGCTATAACACTATAAATGTTCACCCAAATCCGTTCAGTAGTTTTTGCGTGAAAGAGTAACAAACATCCATCCTCACAAACTTTCGCGTTTATAATATTAGTAGGATTTTTTTTTTAGATAATGTTTGTTTGAAATAGAATGTGTTCATTCACAGTCGAGTCAACGCGTAAGCAAATAAAGCTTTGTTTCAGCATTTTCATTCCGCACTAAATCACTATTGAAATGCTAAAGCCGCTGCCGGACTGCAGGCGGCTTCGCGTCTCGCGGCTTTCCCTACATAAAACAAACGTATGTAAATGGACGGGATTGGCCGCACGACGCGCTTGGTGATCTGGCGAGTCGCCTGGTGTGTAGCAAAGCAACTGAATGTGTTATCTGCATCATGGCATATCATATCATAGCATGCCGCCACTGGCTAGGCGGCTTGCTACTGAGCTTGGCGTCTCCCAAGAGAAATACGAGAAAACAGACAACCCATTCGGTTGCTTCGCTACTCACCAGCCGACTCGCTAGACTACCATGTATAAGCCACTAGGAGGAAGACGCGAGACGCGAAACCAACCGGCTTCAGTGTGGCCGGTGCTTAAACAGAGTTTGCGCTGCGGTGGCACGCGTCAGCGTTTGTGCCTGGTGTTCCCACCTTAAGCTAATATTTGTTGTGTTTGTTGTGATTGCTGATTACATGGAAATTCAGCTCTGAATTATTGCATACTAAACTCGCGCACTTGTCACGCGTGTTTTGACATTTGCATGACCATGAGATGAACAATAACTGAGCCACATGCTCGCAGGCTGACGACTATATATAAATAAATAAATAATGCTGGAAATTTCCACACAATATTAGCCCCCAAAGTAACAGAGCTTGTGTTATGGAAGCTAAATGACTGATATACTACTTATATAATATTTTTTTTGTAAATACATACTTAATATACATAGAAAACACCCAGACCCGAGATAAATATTTGCAAATTATACAAACATTTGTTCAGCGGCGGAAATCCAACCCGCAACCTTCTGCATCTCAGGCGGGCCTTCGCCCACTGCGCTACAGAGGTCGTCTATACCTCGGTTTCATTTTGGCTACATTTTGAAATCGCGTCTCCAGAGTGCTGTAAACTCGAAGACGCCGCAAGCAATCCTCCACGGGGTTATAAAGCGATGTTTTCAACAACAACATGCATAGATTAAAATATAAACCTACTCAGGTATTTTGTATCTGAAACTCTTTATGTGACGATGTACGGAATGAAGGACTAAAATGTGGTATCAACAAATATAAGCAGTATCCTAAACATTCATAATAAGCCCCGGTGAATATTGCCAAGTTGCTCAAACAGCTATCTATTACAATAGGGATGAAGGTATTAAATGTGGTATAAGCAGTATCTACCTCATAATAATCCCGAGTGGATATCTCCAAGTTTAAAACGTTTTGCTCAAACAACTACCTATCACGGTAGGTCCGAAATGTACATACATACCCGTATGCATCCTGTGAAATTGTGTGTCTATTAAATTTATTTTCTTAAACAGCGAAGGAATCAGGCATATCCTATAACCAAAAAAACGAAAAGCTTTAACACGTTTCTGAAAGAAGCCTCAGCGAGGAGCACTGGATCCTTTCCCAATGCTAGTTCTTTCACAATCGATGACTGGGCCCTTTTCAGGGCAACTTTACCCCAACCTGGTCAGTGATTCAGGGTGATAAAGAACCACCTGGTGACACGATGAACGAACAAAGTAGATAGATGTGGGATAAAACAGTTCATCGCAGAATGACCAGTTCAAATTTAAAACTCAATGGCCTCGATTCTGTAGTACACTGACTAAACTAAATTTAAACTGTCGCTCTCTTTTACTGATAGTGCAAGCAAGAAAGAGATATCTACAATTTTAGTGCTGTCAAGTTAGTCAGATTTAAGTTTTCCATACAAATTTAGTCGTGATATCAAAACATGCTGACTATAAACACGAACAAAAGCTGCACGTAAACTGATTTGACAGCAGCACACGGTACTAAATTGTAGCTATCTCTTTCTTGCGTACACTATCAGTAAAAGAGAGCGATAGTTTAAATTTAGTTTAGTCAGTGTACTCCAGAATCGAGGCCTATGTTTAATTGAATATTAATAATAGTTTACAGTTACGCTTTTGATTCTTACACCAACAATTGTACTACTTTTGGTGGAACAAATTATTAATATTCGCACTAATACCAACATGATAAAATGGAGATCATAGATATATTTAACAAATAAACATCCAACAGTGACATACATAGTATTCACCCCACCAAAATTCCCCGTATTGTGGCTACGGTACCACAAACACCCATATTCGAAACAAATATCCGCAGGGCATGCAAAATCCCAGATACCCCCAGTACCCAGATAAAAAGTAACCTATGTGTTATTCTGATGTATACGCTATATTACTGTAAAGTTTAATCAAAAACATTTCAATAGTTTTTACATGAAAGAGTAACAAACATCCATCCTCATGAACTTTCGCGTTTATAATATTAGAAGGATTTGTCGCAGCGGAAATGTCAAAAGATATTTAAATACTCAAAAGACTCAGCAGCTCTATAATTGTTTAATAATGCTCCTTACAAACAATGCAAGTCACATCCAAAGCGACCGTGCCAGTAGATCGCAACTAGCAAGTGGTGAGGTGCAAACACGTTCCCTGAGTAATTACCGAGGAGCTAAGCCCCACTCAGACGGGATTAGTACCCGTCCGTGCAGTTTAAACAGTGCCTTATTGTGTTGCACTTTTGTTTACTTTTACAAATTGAACGGTATTTATTGAAAACTATTTTCAACTTTCGATCATGGCGTCACCCGTCTTGGTACTCGATTGATAGGGTTGACGACTATGAACTCCCGGTCTTATTATTTTTACTTTTGCGCCAGTGATGCAGTTGATTGCAAGAATTATTATTGGCAGATTACGAGTAAATTATTCACAAATAAATGCGTGATATTTTAAACTGTAGATTCAACCGTATTTTTCCACGTCATTTACCTCCAATTTCAATTAGAACCGTCTGTGATCCTGAATATTTCATGTCACATCATAGAGTAAGTAGCGTAATGGAAACGAAACTCCGCTGATGGGTATCCACTGACTTTTTATACCGGAAGCGTCACGCAGGCGACTGCTTGCGCCATACACGGTCTGCTCAAGCAATCTCTCTTAATCGCTCTATTGTTCGACAGCACAAGCAATTGCTATATCATTGTGATGCGATTATTCGATTGCGTCGCTTCTGTGCGTCAGTGGTATTATACTCTATCGACGAAACATCAAAAGGAACATTTCAATTACGGAAATTACATTGTCAAATTAATTTACTGAGACGAATCCCGCTGTTTGTGTTTGGTTCGTTTACCTGTGGGGGCATTCCTCGACTTAATTTGATCTTACGGATAAGGTGCTGTTTTGATAAAGCGCCACGAACCACCGATTTATACCAATTGTCATACACCAATGCTTAGCTAATAGGACACTTAATGCATGTTAAATTAACAGTTTACACTCAGACATTTAAAAAATGTGCGAAACGAGGTGCTAATCTAGGTAGATCGTCAGATTAGCACCTCGTTCTCAAAATTAAACAATATTCTCTACCAAATAACTTTTGTGCATCAAAACATAAGTCACATTCTCAACAAGATAAAAGTAACAATATTCATGAATGAAAATACCTTATCGTACACCACGAGATAACAAAATAAAAAAAACTTAATATAACCAAAAGTACAATGTGCGGTCTTATCGCTATCGACAACCTCGGGATGAAGCGGAATGTATGCAATTGTAAGAATGGTTGGCGGTGAACGTAAAAATAAATACAAGAGGAAACAGGAGAGTGCAATGCGATAATACAACTACTAGATAAATATTATTACATACCTACATAAACTTAACTATCTATGTCTATCCATTTCTCATCACACACTCTCTGTCCACACTCACTTTTTCTTCACTGTTTTTCTTTCTGCAACACTGCGATCGTGAGGTCATCCCTCACTTCTTAGGTCCTATCTGAAAATCAGCGCTGCTTCGCCTTGGCGGAGCAGCAATAAGCTGAGAGGACCTTTTCGACTAATACACACCATTGCAGCATAGACTGCCCTCGTTAGCACTGTTTAGCACCCACTTATTGTACCTACTCTTCTGTATTTACTGTGTTTCTTTAATTGTTTGTCTTTCTTTTCATTTGTACTTGTCTGTGCTGTATTATATGTGTCGAAAAAAAAACTATCTATCTATCTGTCTATCTATAATAAACTACTTACACAATACTACACAACTGATCTGAGATCCTTAATGAGAGATCACCTAAAATATCCTTGGTCGAGTGGTCACTCTATGCTATGGCGTGAATTTAGGCGGTTTTTGTTAGCCTACGTGACCCGCGCAAATATAAAATCATTATTGCGAACTGCCGCAGGGTAGAAAATGAAACCTAGTCGATTTTTTATCCAAGTTTGTCACTTTATAACGTTTAGTCGTTCAATCAGATTTTAGTATTGAATAGTAGTTTTGTAGGTAAAATTATAACAGACGTTTGTCTGTTATAATTTAAATATAAAACAAACAAACAACTCAGGAACGACGCAGGAAAATTAGACGAATTTTGGGTCGTAGAACGAAAATTGTGAGTGGATTATGATCCCTTTTGAAGTTGTATACATATTCTGGGACACCCTGTATAGAACACGCAACAGTCTCATATAGAGTTATGACCCCCCTAGTACGGGGTCCCTGCGAACATCATGTAAACCTATTGTTTTTTTTTTGTTATTGGTTCTGTCTCTCTTATTGTGTAGTTTTAAGGGATTTGTGTACCTATGTGTAATAATGTAATCCTTATGTAACATTCCGCATACAATATATCTTTGTTAAAATTGAAATAAATTCCGCGGCGGGAATCGAACCCGCTCCTTTTGCGAATCAGCCCGCCGAGCCAAGGAGTCAAAATAGCTCTACTTTTCCTTTTTAATGGTAAACAACTATCAGATACACAATAAGAAGACATAAATCCCTTTCACGGCCCACTTAACGAATGAACTGAAAAACTTATCTTACCATAGGGCTAAGGACTAAGTACAGTTGTGCACGAAATGCCTAAAGTTCTTGGTAACAGCAATTTGTAAGGTAATAACGGTGAATTAATTATTAGTTGTGGGCTGCGCAAGCTTTAACTTCGCTGGTAGAAAAACTTTATGCTACTTTAATATTCTTATAATTCTTACCATTCGTTATTGTACACAGAAATTAAAAAAAAAATATTAGGTAAGACATGTACAGATGCGAGTTTAAGCCTAAAAAGAGTTTCCTTCCAACAAACCTTTGAAGATATATTAAAATAAAATAAATAAATAAATATTGCTGGACATTTTTCACACAGCATCATCTAGCCCCAAACTAAGCAGTACTTGTATTATGGGAACTACATGACTGATATACTACTTATATACTTTTTTGTAAATACTTACATATTATACATAGGAAACACCCAGACCCAAGACAAATATTTGTAGATCTTACAAACGTTTCTCCTGCGGCGGGAATCGAGTTTTCGATTAGCGTGGTATGGCATAAAGAGGGAAGAAAGTCATATTCACGTCATATAACACTAGAAGCGTGTTAAATATGAACATACAATATTAGAGGTACATCAAAGAAAAGATTATGTGTGCGGGGTAAGAATGGAAAGAGTGATTATTTGAGTGGAAGAAGAATCTATATTAAGACAACCTTACGTAATGTGGGACAAAGCAGAAGATGATGATGATCTTAGAAAAATTTTGTCTGACATAAAAGATTAGTCAGAAAATGTTTGAAACATAAAAATAATAGTATTCTATACAACTATTAACTTTGTGTTGCGACGCCATGTGTGCGTGTTGCTTGGCTCACCTTAACCTAAATATATTTCAGTCGCTTTTCTACATGGAAGTACCAAGACCGCATATAAAGACGCATATCGATGGGGTTACTTCCCCTAATACAGCATAAATAACCATGTCTAGATCTTATCACGTGAAAATACGACGACGCCCTGAAAATAGTTTCCACCCCGCAACCCTTAGGGGAATTTTAATTAGAGTTCATAGAAAACTAAGCTGAAGTTGATTGAAAATTGTAACGGTATGCCTTTTGCTCCTTAACCTTATGCTCAGAACTGGGATTTTCCGAGCTGTTAGACCTGGAATTGAATATTTAACGTACGTTTTCTAACCCCGAAATACATACAAATAGATTGTAAAAAAACACATTAAAATCCGATAAGCTGTTTTGTAGATAATTAGTAATGTCACTTCAAAAAAATCTTATCAAAGCAAGTACTTCTATGATTAACGCAGTCAATAAAAATATTATTTCACTGTTGATTGTGGTTGCTCGGGTAATATTTTTCAGCAGCTAGTGAAATATTTATGAAACAATAAAAAGCAAATAACCTAGGGATGAACGAGCATATTTCATCTAAATAAATTTAGCTATACTGGTTGTTTAGATTTAGCGTCCGTCTGACTTTCATCAGTCCTACACGTTGTTAGCCCTCTCAACATACCGACATTTTAATTTTTTAATTATACTTTCAATGTTATGCCAATTTAATTAAGAGAATAAACAATGGCCTCGATTCTGTAGTACACTAACTAAACTAAATTTAAACTGTCGCTCTCTTTTACTGATAGTGTACGCAAGAAAAAGATGGTAAGCATTTTACTGCTGTGTGCTGCTGTCAAAACAGTTTACATACCGCTTTTCTTCGTGTTTATAGTCAGCATGTTTTGAAATCAAGACTAAATTTGTATGGAAAACTTAAATCTGACTAATTTGTCAACACTAAAATTGTTGCTAGCTCTCTCTTGCTTGCACTATCAGTAAAAGAGAGCGACAGTTTAAATTTAGTTTAGTTAGTATACTACAGAATCGAGGCCAATATTAAGTTATAAATGATGTATATTTCGCGTTGAAGACACACCTATAATTTCATTTAAAATAAGAAAAACACGCTCTTGACTGTAGTCCCCATAATGGACATATATATGCAGTGCATAGATGAAAATACCAAGTAGAAGGTAGACAGAGGCACGTCCACACATTATTTTTGGCACAAGCCCACGATTTGCATAGAAGTTAGAATTCCACGTGACAGAATCATCCAAACACTATGATGGGCTCAGGCCTTCGTTTTTCGTGTTAGTTTCCACACGATGTTTTCCTTTTGTTTTGAGCACGTGTTGAAAGCGCATATACATTTTTCGAAACTACATCGGAAGTCGGGGTCCATCCGACTACACCAACACGTTCGTAGACGAAAGAAAGCTATTATGTGAAATGTAATTGAAAAATGTTACCACTAAAAATATTTTATTACTACCCCTAATACCTTATTATACCACTTTTACGACCCATTTAGAAGTTTCAGATTCAATAAATCTTTGCTAACAAAAACTAGTAAAAGCGAGTTATGATTGCAGGTAGCAGATGCATCGCAGAATTGCACGTTACTTTCTAGGCTTTGCCACTGGGATGGAGGTAATTATGTACTGAGATATGGCCTTGTTCCTCAAGAAATATACGTAACTAGCTTCTGCCCACGGTTTCGCCAGCGTGGAACCCGGATAAAAAGAAGCCTGTGTTATGCTCATGTATAAGCTATATAACTGTAAAGTTTCATCAGAATCCGTTCAGTAGTTTTTGCGTGAAAGAGTAACAAACATCCATCCTCACAAACTTTCGCGTTTATAATGTTAGTAAGATAGTATAGGATTGGGTACTGGTATTGTCGAGCTAAGTAGCAGCAATTTGATTTGAAGAAAATGTACCAACAAATCGTATGACTTTATTCCAAGAACTATCGTGAATTCAATCATTCATATTCTAAAATGGGAATTTTCTGGAACCGACTACGTTTCGACAGATTCCGAGAGTCTTCACCAAGGTGAGTGATCGCGCGCTCTCCCTCCGCGACGCGTCGTGCACTATCAGACACGCAATCGTATGAAAATCGAATTGTCTGAGAACTGTGAGCATATATGCCGAAGATGATGACTTCGGCCTATGTGATCATTCCGGCACATATGCCGAAAATGATGACTTCGGCCTATCTGTTCATTACGGCACATATAAGTACCGAAGATGATGACTTTGGCCTATGTGCTCATTCGACCCTACTTCATATCCTCATGGATCTGCAAACTAAATATAAATAGGATAAAAAATAGTATTGAGCATGTATTTTGCACACAATTTTCCCGCTTTACAAAAATTCGAAAGTTATATCATATTTATTTTTGTATTCTTGAAAAAAAAACAATGATCGGCAAGTGAAAATCCATTAATCTCACATTTACGGCAACCCTATCCGATCCACAGGAAAGCGAAGATCGCGGAAGATTCAATTTAGGCAATTGAATGAACGAATGAATAAGACTGCTTCAAACAAAACATCAGAGATTCATTTATCTAATCACACGCAGCGCTGGTTAGAGTTAATAGATGATGTGGAAAATGCCTACACATTCGAAACGAAATAATGATTATACATAAATGATTTGCAATTCGGATTTATGCAGATGCAATTTGAGTTTTGAATAATCTGAAACGTGATGCGTTTCTATTATTTTTGATACATTGAAATCTCTATCCTTCGTTAGTTAGAATAGAATACAAAATATTTATTTTGAACAGAACTATACACACATCTTATCACATAGGTAGTTATGGTACAATCTAATGCGTATGTATGTATAGTACTTATTATCAAAAAGGTTAGATTAATAACACTTCGAGAACCTAGTATATAGAAACCTAACATAGGTTTAAGATATTACAAGCTAACTTACCATTATACCTACTTAGATTATTAAATTAAAATATCTGAATGTACTGTTATTATAAAATATTTTTCCAAGAAAGCAACATAAGCAATTAGCAGAATAACTCACGCCCGAAATATGCGATCTCTATCTAGAGGTACCCCACCTCTAGATAGAGATCGCATATTTCCACTTGCTACGGTACTGATACACCACATTATAAAAACGTTATCTTGCGGATGGCAACTGATGTAAACTATTGTAAATATGAGTGATAAACTAGGCTATTGCAGTAGTATATGCTTATGGATTTTTTGCTGGGCTATGTAGGATAAAACGGCACCTGCCAATTCTTACTGAAATTTAGATTAAATCGTAGGCAGGAGATGACTTGCCGCCCACTAAACGGGCCCCATAAGTGCCGCCAACGATAGGCAGCGTAGAGGCAACGTTGGTGTAAACGGCTAAAGGGTTGTCGAGAGGTGTGCTGCAGTTTCACTAAACGCTACTCCCGGCTTTTAACAATTCCACCTTTGGTGCATAGGTTCCGCTCTTGCGCCTCCACCTCCGACCGACCGGCTATTGCAAGCTGAGGGTCAGAGGTCTCTGTCGAGCCCAGGGAGTAATGGGGCTCCGCGGTGTCGCCACGCACCGAAAGCTCGCCACAAGCGCACCTTCAGGATATCATTATTTATTTATAGTAAAAAATAAATAATGATATCCAGCAATATTTATTTATAAAATAAATAAATAAATATTGCTGGACATTTTTCACACAGCATCATCTAGCCCCAAACTAAGCAGTACTTGTATTATGGGAACTACATGACTGATATACTACTTATATACTTTTTTGTAAATACTTACATATTATACATAGGAAACACCCAGACCCAAGACAAATATTTGTAGATCTTACAAACGTTTCTCCTGCGGCGGGAATCGAGTTTTCGATTAGCGTGGTATGGCATAAAGAGGGAAGAAAGTCATATTCACGTCATATAACACTAGAAGCGTGTTAAATATGAACATACAATATTAGAGGTACATCAAAGAAAAGATTATGTGTGCGGGGTAAGAATGGAAAGAGTGATTATTTGAGTGGAAGAAGAATCTATATTAAGACAACCTTACGTAATGTGGGACAAAGCAGAAGATGATGATGATCTTAGAAAAATTTTGTCTGACATAAAAGATTAGTCAGAAAATGTTTGAAACATAAAAATAATAGTATTCTATACAACTATTAACTTTGTGTTGCGACGCCATGTGTGCGTGTTGCTTGGCTCACCTTAACCTAAATATATTTCAGTCGCTTTTCTACATGGAAGTACCAAGACCGCATATAAAGACGCATATCGATGGGGTTACTTCCCCTAATACAGCATAAATAACCATGTCTAGATCTTATCACGTGAAAATACGACGACGCCCTGAAAATAGTTTCCACCCCGCAACCCTTAGGGGAATTTTAATTAGAGTTCATAGAAAACTAAGCTGAAGTTGATTGAAAATTGTAACGGTATGCCTTTTGCTCCTTAACCTTATGCTCAGAACTGGGATTTTCCGAGCTGTTAGACCTGGAATTGAATATTTAACGTACGTTTTCTAACCCCGAAATACATACAAATAGATTGTAAAAAAACACATTAAAATCCGATAAGCTGTTTTGTAGATAATTAGTAATGTCACTTCAAAAAAATCTTATCAAAGCAAGTACTTCTATGATTAACGCAGTCAATAAAAATATTATTTCACTGTTGATTGTGGTTGCTCGGGTAATATTTTTCAGCAGCTAGTGAAATATTTATGAAACAATAAAAAGCAAATAACCTAGGGATGAACGAGCATATTTCATCTAAATAAATTTAGCTATACTGGTTGTTTAGATTTAGCGTCCGTCTGACTTTCATCAGTCCTACACGTTGTTAGCCCTCTCAACATACCGACATTTTAATTTTTTAATTATACTTTCAATGTTATGCCAATTTAATTAAGAGAATAAACAATGGCCTCGATTCTGTAGTACACTAACTAAACTAAATTTAAACTGTCGCTCTCTTTTACTGATAGTGTACGCAAGAAAAAGATGGTAAGCATTTTACTGCTGTGTGCTGCTGTCAAAACAGTTTACATACCGCTTTTCTTCGTGTTTATAGTCAGCATGTTTTGAAATCAAGACTAAATTTGTATGGAAAACTTAAATCTGACTAATTTGTCAACACTAAAATTGTTGCTAGCTCTCTCTTGCTTGCACTATCAGTAAAAGAGAGCGACAGTTTAAATTTAGTTTAGTTAGTATACTACAGAATCGAGGCCAATATTAAGTTATAAATGATGTATATTTCGCGTTGAAGACACACCTATAATTTCATTTAAAATAAGAAAAACACGCTCTTGACTGTAGTCCCCATAATGGACATATATATGCAGTGCATAGATGAAAATACCAAGTAGAAGGTAGACAGAGGCACGTCCACACATTATTTTTGGCACAAGCCCACGATTTGCATAGAAGTTAGAATTCCACGTGACAGAATCATCCAAACACTATGATGGGCTCAGGCCTTCGTTTTTCGTGTTAGTTTCCACACGATGTTTTCCTTTTGTTTTGAGCACGTGTTGAAAGCGCATATACATTTTTCGAAACTACATCGGAAGTCGGGGTCCATCCGACTACACCAACACGTTCGTAGACGAAAGAAAGCTATTATGTGAAATGTAATTGAAAAATGTTACCACTAAAAATATTTTATTACTACCCCTAATACCTTATTATACCACTTTTACGACCCATTTAGAAGTTTCAGATTCAATAAATCTTTGCTAACAAAAACTAGTAAAAGCGAGTTATGATTGCAGGTAGCAGATGCATCGCAGAATTGCACGTTACTTTCTAGGCTTTGCCACTGGGATGGAGGTAATTATGTACTGAGATATGGCCTTGTTCCTCAAGAAATATACGTAACTAGCTTCTGCCCACGGTTTCGCCAGCGTGGAACCCGGATAAAAAGAAGCCTGTGTTATGCTCATGTATAAGCTATATAACTGTAAAGTTTCATCAGAATCCGTTCAGTAGTTTTTGCGTGAAAGAGTAACAAACATCCATCCTCACAAACTTTCGCGTTTATAATGTTAGTAAGATAGTATAGGATTGGGTACTGGTATTGTCGAGCTAAGTAGCAGCAATTTGATTTGAAGAAAATGTACCAACAAATCGTATGACTTTATTCCAAGAACTATCGTGAATTCAATCATTCATATTCTAAAATGGGAATTTTCTGGAACCGACTACGTTTCGACAGATTCCGAGAGTCTTCACCAAGGTGAGTGATCGCGCGCTCTCCCTCCGCGACGCGTCGTGCACTATCAGACACGCAATCGTATGAAAATCGAATTGTCTGAGAACTGTGAGCATATATGCCGAAGATGATGACTTCGGCCTATGTGATCATTCCGGCACATATGCCGAAAATGATGACTTCGGCCTATCTGTTCATTACGGCACATATAAGTACCGAAGATGATGACTTTGGCCTATGTGCTCATTCGACCCTACTTCATATCCTCATGGATCTGCAAACTAAATATAAATAGGATAAAAAATAGTATTGAGCATGTATTTTGCACACAATTTTCCCGCTTTACAAAAATTCGAAAGTTATATCATATTTATTTTTGTATTCTTGAAAAAAAAACAATGATCGGCAAGTGAAAATCCATTAATCTCACATTTACGGCAACCCTATCCGATCCACAGGAAAGCGAAGATCGCGGAAGATTCAATTTAGGCAATTGAATGAACGAATGAATAAGACTGCTTCAAACAAAACATCAGAGATTCATTTATCTAATCACACGCAGCGCTGGTTAGAGTTAATAGATGATGTGGAAAATGCCTACACATTCGAAACGAAATAATGATTATACATAAATGATTTGCAATTCGGATTTATGCAGATGCAATTTGAGTTTTGAATAATCTGAAACGTGATGCGTTTCTATTATTTTTGATACATTGAAATCTCTATCCTTCGTTAGTTAGAATAGAATACAAAATATTTATTTTGAACAGAACTATACACACATCTTATCACATAGGTAGTTATGGTACAATCTAATGCGTATGTATGTATAGTACTTATTATCAAAAAGGTTAGATTAATAACACTTCGAGAACCTAGTATATAGAAACCTAACATAGGTTTAAGATATTACAAGCTAACTTACCATTATACCTACTTAGATTATTAAATTAAAATATCTGAATGTACTGTTATTATAAAATATTTTTCCAAGAAAGCAACATAAGCAATTAGCAGAATAACTCACGCCCGAAATATGCGATCTCTATCTAGAGGTACCCCACCTCTAGATAGAGATCGCATATTTCCACTTGCTACGGTACTGATACACCACATTATAAAAACGTTATCTTGCGGATGGCAACTGATGTAAACTATTGTAAATATGAGTGATAAACTAGGCTATTGCAGTAGTATATGCTTATGGATTTTTTGCTGGGCTATGTAGGATAAAACGGCACCTGCCAATTCTTACTGAAATTTAGATTAAATCGTAGGCAGGAGATGACTTGCCGCCCACTAAACGGGCCCCATAAGTGCCGCCAACGATAGGCAGCGTAGAGGCAACGTTGGTGTAAACGGCTAAAGGGTTGTCGAGAGGTGTGCTGCAGTTTCACTAAACGCTACTCCCGGCTTTTAACAATTCCACCTTTGGTGCATAGGTTCCGCTCTTGCGCCTCCACCTCCGACCGACCGGCTATTGCAAGCTGAGGGTCAGAGGTCTCTGTCGAGCCCAGGGAGTAATGGGGCTCCGCGGTGTCGCCACGCACCGAAAGCTCGCCACAAGCGCACCTTCAGGATATCATTATTATTATTGAGGACAGTAATCTTGTTTAGCTCCTTTATTTTGTTTTGGATATTATGGCGAGTAATAATTTCATTATTCGTTGTGAGCCAAAACATTCAGAATCATACTATTCTTATACATTCGTTCGACACATAAAATATGAAATTTACGTGATTCCCCTACTATCTGCCATATAAACAGAAACACAATAATAAGTAATGGTTCACATAAAACTTTATAGATGGTTGATAAAAATCGTGACCATAAATGATGTATTTTTTTCTACTTTCATGTCCATCGCAGGTCGAAAATGACGACGTTTAAACACATTGAAATGGTCTTCTCTTTGTTTATGCTACCTGTTATCTTGTGCCAATCTGATTGGCCAACTACAGCCGCAATCTAAAATAACATAATTTAAAAAGGAATTAATTAATTAGGTAATTTCATAGAGTTCTGGGGTCTAGACAAATATCACACGCTTAGTTATGTTTTTTTTTTTAAGTTTATCCATTTGTCAAGGATAACCTTGGCAGACGTCACGTGATATTTCCACAGCTAATTTCATTTTCATACAATTCAATCTTTCCGCACGCGTTAACGCCAAGAGAAAGTGCTATTTGTTTAGACACCCAGTACTAGTATAGTTGTATTTTATACAAAAATCATCTTTTATAATCTAATTCGTGATCTATGAACTCGTAGTAGTACTAACCGACCAGTCGAAGATATAAAAGTTTTTGTCACAATATCAAAATACAAACTTGGTGACGACTGTATTTTCCATCACAACAAAATCAAACTGATCCGGTTGCAAAAGAAAATTGGAATTATTTTAATCAATGTAAATACTTTATTGTACACCATAAGAAAAAAAAAAATAACTTAACAAAATTCATATTGTAAAAACAGGAATTTTCACGTACTGCAATATCGGTGAAGGCACCGACTAAGTTTCGATTCATTCCGAGAGCCTTCATCAGAATGAGTGATCGCGACTTTCTCCATCCGCGTCGTGTCGTGCACTGTGTTTTAGAAATAAAACTTCAAAAAACTACAAAATTTACAAAGAGCGGTCTTATCGCTTAAAAGCGATTTCTTCAAGATTGTAATTATCGGTTTATTACAAACGAAAATAATATTAATCTATCTGATACTATAAGTTTGAAATCATCACAAATCAAAACTTCAAAGTAACTGTTACTAAAACTTGTGATTTACACACCCTAAAATAACCTAAATACGACGACGTTCGTGTCATGACATAAAGATATTAAAATAAAACAATTATCGTAATTTGTGGCAATATCTAGATATGGGCCATGTTTTATTGGTTATTCTGTCCCCTGGTGTGGGCCTGGTATAACGGTGACACAGTACTGAAAGAAAAGCTAGCCTACACCTTAATCGCTAAGGAAGTCGATTACCGCCGCGCCCACGTCGCAGTCACTACATGCTAGATAAGTTTTATTTGATTTTTTTGGTTATATGTATTTCAATTTTATGGTACTTATGCTATGGGTCCTGTATTGTGGCGATGGCAACGCCTGTACCGTCACAGCTCTTCTCTCCAGACTGTGTCGTAGCATAATTAAACAATTCTTTGCCGGTGGCGTGGATCTAATTGGGCATAAAGGCCCACTCAAATTGATTAAGCTACGTTTCGGCTAGAATGCACGACGGTTATAATTTGAGCTTTTAATGCACACAGAACGTTAACTTTTAACAAGGATGTGAATATGATTTGTTGTCTACCTATATAGTCGACGTGTGTGTAGGTGCCGGTAATATTACATTTACATGATCGACGTCATCCACTGTCATCAAGTCCGGTATATCCACTGATGAACAATGGGAACTCTCCTAATCAAAGTCAAAGTCAAAATGCATTTGTTCACCAAATTCACAGGGACCCCTTTGAAATGTAGATTTTAGCTACAGCATTTTCCTTCGCAACCAAGCAAAGAAAAGACTGGTTATTTTTTATGTTAAAAAGAATATGTGCTGTGATGAAATTTAGGGCGAGTTGCCGCAAGAGGTGCGAGTTAAACTCCCGATGCGGGACAAATGTTTGCATGTTCTGCAGATATCTGTAACGGGTCGGGGTGCTGATCCAAGATACAGGGAATCCTAGAGTGGGGGCATGACTATGTATATGCGACTGTTGGGTGTTTTAATATTTTTTTATTAATGTTAAAACAAAAACTAGTGTACAATTTTTTTTCTGGACGTTATATTTCATCCTAGACTCCTATGAAATATCAATTAAGTAAGACAGGCCTTTTATTAAAAGGCCTGTCTTACTTAATGGGGGAATAACGTTCTCACTGCCAGCTTCTCAGACATAGGTAGAAAAAATACTATTCCTGGCTGCGGAATGCAAGATCTTTTAAACAACAGGGCTGCAGTGCTGATTACAAAACCTCCAAGCAAGCGAAGTAGCAGGTATTTCCCAGTGGTACAAAAATCTCGTTACATTGTTATGGACCGGGTCTCAAAAACTCCGCACGCCAGCATCAACTAACATCCACGTATCATGTCTGCACTTGGCTGAGGATTAGCGAACTGTAATAAACGCTGATCCTGCGTTCATGCATGAGATCACACCTCCAGGGACGTATCTAGGTACATAAAAGGTGTCAACGTGAGCGTATCCAAGACAAGGCGGGGCTGCAGGCTTAGCGTGAACACTAAAATAACCGTTTCATCTACGGAAAATGTACCTATTGTTTTGTATAAGGATCATTAAAAACCCACCCACCCACCTTTCTTGTCTTTATTTCCTGGCTTGGTCGCAGAGGAACAGGCAGTAGAATAAACGGTTTTTTTAATTTACTTTTGGAAGAGACGACATAAATTACTTGTTTCTGTTTCCACCTGACAAAAGAGTGAGACAGGAATTATTTTTTCCTCTTTTTGGCATCAAAGCCGTTATCTCGGTGCTCATGCTAATTCCAGAACATGCATCTACTGGTTCTGTATAAGAACCTGCGCTTCTTTACTACCGGTCTCATATACGCAGACGGTAAACCAGGTGGAACGAACGTGGTAAACTTTGTTTTGCACTTTTCTTATACTGAGGACGTATGGTACCTAATACTTTACTTTCCAGTCTTCATTTCAGTAAATCTCGTTACCATTTCCAAAACACTTTCATCCTGCAGTTAAACATTATACATGCAGGATACTCGTAATAGGTTGCCACTTATAAAAGCAGGGGCTCAAGCCAATAGGTAGATCAAAGATCAGGTTAGCGATAGATTCTGTGGGATTGAGGGGCCCTTCACACACAAGTCCTTGTTTCGAGCCTGCAAAAACGTATACTATGTGTGCTGAATTTGTGGATGTGCCGGTAGAATAACAACGAACTAATATGGTAATTCGGCCTTTTGCTTCTAATTTGAGGCAGATTCGCTGGAGAGAACTTTATGGATCAAGTACATACGAACCGAAATGACTGAATGAGTTTTCCACTAGTTAGTGGAAAGCTCCGCGAATTCTTTCGCGTTGAATATTGTCAATGCTAACTTCATCTTTCTGCTGAACTCTCTAAGGGAAGAAATTCAGAAATATTTTTTTAGTACACCAAATGGAACTTGCCCTCCAAATAGACATGTCTTGACTTGTTTTTTTACTATACAGATGGATATAAGAGTAGCCTAACGAAGCTTTACGCAGCTTATTTCAATACGTTCAAGCCAACATAAAATAGTGCTTTAGTTCAAACATTCTGCATAAATCAGTAAGTCACAAAGTGGAGTTGACAGTTCTCATGAACTTTGCAGTAAGACCGTGGTTGAACTAGCTTTAGGGTTGGTCTTTGCACCAGCTTAAATACCTAGTAATTCCCTTCACGTACAATTTGTATTAAAACTAGTATTTTTCAAACTTCGCGATATAGACCCGTAAATGAAATTAAATGAAATGTTTATTGCTATCTCAAACAGATATCGCAGGTACATATTCTGTTATCGCTACGTAGGTAAGTAATATATAGCATAATTCTAATTAAAAAGTACCATAGGTTATGCCAAAAACTATCGTGAACTTGACTATTCATATTGTAAAAACGGGAATTTTCACGTACCGCACTATCGGTGAAGGCACCGACTAAGTTTCGACTCATTCCGAGAGTCTTCATCAGGGTGAGTGTTCGCAACGTTCTCCCTCCGCGTCGCGTCGGGCACTACTCGACTACTGGGGCCTGGAGCATATAACCATATGCTCTGTTCCCCACACTAGGACTTTATAGCCTGTATAGGCTATAAAGTCAGGGTCACAGAGATTCACTACGGACTCTCCCACAAAGCCAAACTAAATAATACATAATCTAAAAAAAAAACTTATAACTCGTTTTTTAAAACTGTTTCAGGGTTTTGAGCGGTGCAGCGCTTGAACCTAAGATCTGGCTGTCAACGCATGAGCATTGGCATTTAGCGGGACAATTCAATCAGCGTTTAATTTTTCGGGACTGACTTACTGCTTACTCAGGTAAGTACTAGACTAGATAATTTTGTATTCTTTTGTACTATTGATGCCTTATGTTGTTGCCTAGTCTTATAAGAGAGTCCAGGAAATGCTTATGCTAGGTCATCTTCCGCTACAAACGTCTGATTTCATTCATGAAATTAGAAATGACAACCCTGTTTGGCTGCAATTTCTTCGCTTTGCGGTCACAATGGACTTGTATTGAAAGGATGTCCACAATTCCTGTGCTACTTGGGAATTACTTTTCGAGTAAGAATTTAGTTTTCTAACGTTCTAAAAAGCTAGATCGTTAGTTGGAGGAAGCTTTAAACAGGAATAGAATCAAGAAAAAATATTTATTTGATTTAATTCATGCCTTATTTCTGCGTACTTAGTATGGATTTAAGGATCTTCATCATGGGCATTGTTTGTCGTGAGCGTGTTCGTTCGGTCTAATTCAATATAATATATCGAAAGGCCGTTTAAATTGGTGCGGTGGCGGTGGCGATCCGATACTGCAGTTGCAGTTTTAACGAGGGGTCAGTGTGGAACTGATGCGAACCGCCGCCACCGCCAACGGCACGGGTCCTCAGTAGCCCGTGCAAATTGACGCAAAGTAGCGTTAATACCCCAGCCACGCAGTCATACAAATAATATACAACATGAGAAATTACTTTTTTGCGACGCAGGGCTTCGCAGCGCACTTTGTGGTTTAACTGACTGCAAGAAAAGAAAATATATTGTTCTGTAGAAAAATGGTTTAAATAAAGTGGACCAACAGTATCTCGAACGAAAGCTTACGTTGCAATGTCACTAGCCATCTACTATCCCCCTTGTTTTCAACTAAAAGTCTTCCATCAAACCCGAAGGCAAATGAGGTTCTTTCATAATATTTTTAATTCAGCCTTTGACAAAGAAACCTTGAGATAACAGACGTTGAGACAAAGGGGCGTAAAGGGTTTTGTTCTAAACTTTAAATTGTGTTACGGAGTACTTGCTTGATCCTAGAGTTGTCAATGTTCTACATGTTTTTTATGCATTTAACCAGATTAATTAAAAAATACATTCTTTACGGCAAACGTCTTTGAGCTGCATTCCTTATAAATGTCACATTGTCATCTGTCCTTCGAGTGTGGGAAGTTGGACGAGTAAGCATTGCATTTACTTATAAGTGATTTTTTATCTGTAGTTATAAAGAATCAGATTTTCGGCAGCCAAAAATAAAAAAATATATATGAAGTATATAAGCCTGTAAGTTCCTACGAAATTACTTACCGGCCTATTATTTCAGTAAGTTACGAGTTTACAACCCTAGTTGAGCCGTATTACAGGAATTGACTGGAAGAAGTAACGTAAAACGATTTGTATAATGTGTTTACGCATGCCGGTATTAGCATTTACGAGATACTTATGTTGTATGGCAGAACTTTGACAGAATGTTGTTTGAACTGCATCGAAGAACATTTAAGGCACACAGATCCCGGGTAAGGGTCGGATTAACATCATTATAGGCTGCCCACTACTAGGCATATTACCATCCCTTAACGCAACTGCGAGTGGGTTCTTGGGCCTTTGCATTCCAGGTCTTCCCCTGTACGGCGACTATGTCATCCATCTAGCTTGCTGTTGGTATGCTGAGGCCTCCGTAGTCGCTTTGTTTGGTGTAAAACTGCATCGAAGATCATTATAGGGTTTGGCATACATACCCCGGGTATACGTGCTGGGACAACTTCATCATAGGCTGCTCGTTGTAACCCAGTAGTTTAAGCCTACTCCTTAAACGACATTTCGAGTGGAATCTTGGGCATTTGCATTCCAGGTTAACCCCTGTACGACAACTATGTCATCCATCCAGCTATGTGTTGGTCTGCTGAAGCCTCAAGGGCAGCCTTGTTTGTTGTAGAACTGCATCAAACCTTCGGACAGACTAGAATCACACATCTATCTGAGAATGGCCGGGGTATGACGCAATGAAACATTCCACGTACTATTATTTATTCTGCAAAAGAGTCCCGAGATAAGCACAGAAGACGGGAAGACAATGACGGATGCTTCCAGACGACAGGTCCGTCGGGTTATCGCAGTTTTTGTAGATTAGGAATTCTTCAGATAATTGCTTTTTAATGATTCCAACGCTGTGTGGGTCTTTTTAGACGGCACTCATGTAACCAAACAGCCATCCGTATTTTTAAATACATTATTATATTAACTGACATTCTGTTCTCTTTCACATAGTCAAATTGAGAAATTTAAATGAAAAAACATACAAAACTTATTTGCTGTCCAGAGTAACATCACCTATGGTGAGGAAAATAACGCAAGCATATTATGCCGTTTTGGCTAAGTGGTCTGCACCCCGTACCGTATGTTCGAACCCAGTCGTGCACCAATTAATTTTTCAATTTATGAAACACGTGCTTAAAACGGTGAAGGATATCGTGAGAAACCGACATGCCCAAGAACCAAAAAATTTAAACACCGGTTGTTCTAATAAGAGGCGATGGGCTTGCAACTTGTCACATGGAATGCTGACTATACAAAAACGCGGAAATGTGTAAAATATTTGGAAGGTTCTATGACTACTCCCTACTTGGTATCTTAACAGATCTGCATACTGTGTTATGAGGAGGATCTCCTCGAGAGCGTGTTTGTTTTTTTTCGGTCTGGAATATTCCGAACAATCACTTGTTATTTGCAAAAACATTTTCCCCTAGCCTGTTTTAATAAAAAGCTTATGAAAGTTCTCAGACTAGACGCAAACTCGCAACAAAAATTAAAAAATCTGTTTTCATTCGCTAGCTATATAAAATGGTTTCGCAAACAACCAAGAAGTGAAATATAAATTCAGTAAAACCGTGGACGAGAAACTTCCTGGGGTAAATGGTACTGCCAGAATTGTGTCCCTTTGAAGCGCATTAAATCTATTGGGAAAGAAATGTTATCCGAATCGCTGGGTGTAGGCGAGAGTTTCGTTCAGAAACCGGCTGCCACAAGGGAAACCAAGACAGAACCAGAAGCATTAACTTGGAATCTCCGAAAGATACCAAAATTTTATAAAATAAAAAAAACAAAACAAAAAATTAAGAAAGAAAGAAAACACATTTATTTGCTAACTTTGCACAATATAAAACAGACAGACAATACACACACGGCATTAACACAAACAAAATCTAAATACTAACACTAAAACGATGTGCCTCCCGATACCTACCAATATGCAACGACGCAAATTGGCGTCCAACTTAGCATTTGTTGTGTTTACTGGCAACACAACGCTGATCTTCCGTTGGAACCAAACTAAATGATTATTTTGTTCATACAAAACTCAGTCAATCTACATGCAATTGTGTATTCGGAACCACTGTTTGTTTTTATTATTTACTACCTATTTGTACAAAAAAATAACTGCTCGACATTCAATGTTAGAATTCCCTAGTAAATATAAATCAGAAAAACTGTACAGCAGAGGCAACAATGAACTCCGCACACAAATCGAACAACACAAACTAATAATTGTTTGTTTTCTGTTGAGAGAGTCAGTAAATAAACTGCTGAGTAGCTGCCGTGAAGAGATTTAATGCAGTGCTCAAATGAAAAGTATCGCAGGAAGCTATAAAATAAATGAACATGATTATAGAACGAAACTTTTGCAGATTTCTCTTTATAGCACTTTTTGTAAAAAAAACTCTTTATGGGGTTTTTTAAACGGGATTACCGGCGCAGTGTTAGATGGCCCCCTACACGATGGATAGAAGTCGGCGGATGAAGGCAGTAATAGATAATTCGTCATGGCACTCTGGGGGAGACCTATGACCAGCAATGGATTTCTACAGGCTGTTGTAAAACGCAATCATCATCAACAACTGCTTTCCTCATTTGAAAAATCAGAGTTGTTCAGAGTTGCAGACCCAAAAACGTTTTTTAAATAGTAAAAAAATTACACGGTTGCTACCGTGGCATGCGTTTAGACTATAACCATGGACAAATAAAACTATGGCGTGATAGGCGTTTCACATATACTCGTATGTGAAAAAAAACATTTGTACAGGCTGTTGTAAAACGCAATCATCATCAACAACTGCTTTCCTCATTTGAAAAATCAGAGTTGTTCAGAGTTGCAGACCCAAAAACGTTTTTTAAATAGTAAAAAAATTACACGGTTGCTACCGTGGCATGCGTTTAGACTATAACCATGGACAAATAAAACTATGGCGTGATAGGCGTTTCACATATACTCGTATGTGAAAAAAAAACATTTGTAGACCATCTACAAAGTCTCAATAGTTTTTATCTGTTAATGATTTTCTGTTTACTTATTTAGTTTTTGGCTTGTATCGTGTTAGTTTTTATGGTAATCGTTTCATTTGTCAGACAGCCTGACTTATTAGTCACATGAGCCGAAGAACAATTATATTGTTTGTTTTAGATTTAAGTTGGGGTTACCTACCTCTACTTGTCGGCCTATTTATAACTTTTACCTTTACTTGTCGGCCTATTTATAACTTTTTACCGTATGTGCCAAATAAACGTGTATTCTATTCTATTTTTTTTATAGTAGGTACTACCAAAATCTGCCTTTACAGGCGTATGAATATAATATTGAATTAAAATTAATGTTAATTCCGTGCACAAATCAAAAAGAATTAATAATAATAGAAAAACATGTCAAAATTTACCTAATCATGCAACATCAAAAATAAAGTTAGTTATAATTTATATTCGAAGAATTCGTTTATACCATAAAAAACATTTGTCAAATTAAGTTTAAATCTAGTTAATAATGTAATTTCTTTAAAAGTGTACGGAATTTTATTATAAATTTTAATTGCAATCATAAAGCTATTGGCAACGAGCCTCTCGCGATACTTGATCTAGCGCGAGGATCAACAGCAACATTTTTAAACTGCTTTTTTAATTTATATTATTTTGGTAAATACAATTAATTTGGCTTTGCTTGCTATGGAGGGCAGTCGTATTTTTCAATAGCAAAAGCACACGCCATAAAACCTTCCAATTATAAATTATACAATATTGTAGGACAAACCCTCAGCAAACAATGGACTCACAGCGAAGTAAACACAAAAATTATATTTACAACGTAAATCGGACGGACTCAATTACGCAGGACTACATTAATTCCGTAGTCTTCAAATTTTACAACCGTCCTCAGTAATTTCACTTTATTAAAATACGAAACATTACACCGAAGTCCGGATGAAATTGTACCGACATAAAAAAGCCCGATTGCAGAGACTTTTACGGGTTTTTATTTAAAACTAGACAGATATGTTTTTTATTCGCGTACCGATATCAATGCGCACGGACCTATAAAACAAACAGCGAATTTTTTTACGAGTCTTATTTTAAAAAAGCATCCAAAACAGCTGACAGTTAAAAATTTAATTAAAATCTCTAGATAAAAGAAGAATAACGGCTGGGCTGTAGTAAAGATTTGGATTTTAAACGTTATCCGTTTCCCTTATCTGTTTGCTGGTTAATTTACTTCCGTTTCCGCAAATGTTGCGCTTAAAGCTTTTAATTTGGAATTGCTTTGTTTGAATTTACGAAAAACCCAAATGGGATTTCGTAATAAAGATAACCGTTGAAATTACTGTAAAACTTTGGTAAGATTCATATTAAATAATAATGATATATAAACAATCAACAGACACAAAAATAGTCCTAATCCCACGCTAGGATCCCCTGTGTCGTGGGTATCAGGAACTACGAGTAACGTAGTACCACAACACTTAGACCCGAAACAAATATCAGCAGAACATGCAAACATTGGTGCAACAGTGAGAATCAAACTTGTATCTCTTGCGTCGCAGTCGGCTATTCGACTGTGCCACAGGGGTCAAATAATAGTCGGCTATGTACCTTTTCAAAAGAAACTGTATGAACAAAAATACGCTCATTGAGCTGGTTATTATTAAATGAGGTTCATTGTCGCTTTAGATGCAAATCTGTCCCGGGCGACAAAGTAGGGTCATCTACATGCTACTTAATTTCTGATGTCTTCTGTAAAATACTTGAATACCCTATTCCAATTAAACAAAGACAGATAGTATAATAATTTGTCAGCACACGCCTGATGCAAACCCTTGCCTCTGCATTAATCAGCAGACAATAACCGCAAGGCGTGCGAAATGGTCGCACTTAAAATTATTCAAGTCGCCACAAAGTTGGGCCACAGAGAACTTGGCACATAAAACACAGGAGACAAAGTCTGAGAACATTTTTCATTAGGTGGAGTATTTCTTGGCTGCCGGTAAACAAATTATAGATGTCCGGTTCCACTAATTGCGAGGATGACTGCTTTTGGTTTCTATTTGGCTGTTATAGCATTTTTGAATTTTTGCTTCAAGAATGTTAGCCTAATATACTACATGGAATAGGTCCGTTTAAAATAGCTAATAAACAGGATATTTTCGAAGTTTATCTTGAAGGATAAAATCCGTAACGAGAACGTAAAATCTGACAGAGTACGAAAGACACCAACATACTCGTAGCTCAGTTGCTAGAAGCTGCGAGATAAGCTGAAATGACAGTGGACTGGTCATATATGCCGAAGAACCGTTGGAGTAAGAACGTTGTTTGGGGCGCCTCCCGGCTAGGTGGAGCGATGACTTGAAATATTCGGACGAAAAGTGGATGAAAAGAACTGAACACTAGTTATACCCATCATAACTGCCTATGCCCAGCAGTTGAGTAATATCGGCTGATGATTAAAGTTATTTAACTAGGTGTGGTGTTTTTCCTTCTTAGGTAGAAAAGCAGTTTAGAACTTTAGAATACTCACACAGGCATCAAAACATCAGCACCATCAGCCATCTGAAACAAAGAGCAAAATTTTAAAACGATTTAGCATAACAATCGTAACCGAATCGAACCAACGGACGACAGGCGGAATTATACAAACGAATACAATTTGTGGCTTTGAAACGATTCGTCGTGGATATAGCTTGTGTAAACAGCAGGGTTACTTCAAAACTCCAAACAAACAATGCCATAGCGTGAGCAGCAGTGCAGACTATGTAGCACCATAATCAATAACGCTATCGCATGGAACACAAGCACACCCTCCTCTCCAGCGAACCGCGAGCAAAATGCGGCAGCACGCAGTGCAAAACGCATGCGGAGCGAGAGCGTCGCAATTACTCACACTTATGAAGAGTCTCGGAATGAGTCGAAACTTAATTGATGCCTTCACCAATAGCATAATACGTTAAAATTATCGTTTTTCGTTTACGTTTACGTTAAAATTATCGTAATTCACGATATGAATTATTAGATACCGTTTGATTAGAGCCTTAGCTATACCGTTTTACCTGTGAAAACGGTTCGTCGTACCTCTCAATCTGTTACAATTATTTGCATGTAAATTAGAGGACTTGGCGCTGTGTCGCTCAATGAAATAACGAGACCTTTTGTCTATTAGACGATTTGGCTTCATGGGAGAAGAGAAGGAAACTGGTTTGCTTAATTGTAGAACCTATAAAGGTAGCCGCTTGATTTGAGGTCTTGTTTCAGAAGCAATATAGATTATTCATATTGATAACATGGGGTTTTCATGTTCCGTACTATCGGTGAAGGCGCCTACGTTGCTTCAACTTATTCTGAGTCAATAAAATAGTTAACTCGGACAAAAATAGTTTATTGTCGTCTCAGATCGTGTTCGCCTCGAAAGGACCTCCATACAATCAGTGAAACGGAGCAGGTGTATACTGAACGTAATATTCGTTTACAGATACTTAAATGATACCATGCCACGGTAATTTAAAATCAAAGCAAGACTTGCTAAAAAAATAAGCTGAAGATCACCACTTTTGCGTCTTTTTCTAGCGTTGCATTAAAGACAGGCAGGCTAAAGAAGCGCTGACATAAATTACAGGTTTGATGGACTTCCAGATTGTGAATACCATGGGAATAGATCTGTGCTTTAGCATACCAAGGGTTTAAAGACCAAGATAAATAAAAGAAAACGGGAGAAGCCTTTGCCTAGCTTTGCCCAGTGGGGCAGAGAACGCTGATGTATAATAATGCAGATGATTAAATTATTTTACTAAATAAACTCTTTCCTTTTAGTACATTGTTCTTTTAATTATATAGTTTATTTTGTTATATTGTGGTGTACAATAAGTATTTTATACTTATTGTACTTATTGTATAGTATTATATTTGACACGAGAAGAACTAATGAACTCGTCTCGAGAATCCTTCAAGCTGGAGGCAAATTTAAGCCTAGAGCTAGTTCCTACGAAGAGTCGTTAGTTAAAATTACTAAAGTACATCTATTGCTCTCTGGGAAGCAGTAGACTAACTTTCGAAAGGGTACGGTTCCATATACAGGCCGAAGTGAAGCAACAGCGTTTACAAGAAACATACCAAACGGTATCTATCTATCTCCCATAAAGTTAATTAGTATGGCCTAGTAGCCAGGTGGCTACTAGGCCATACTAATACTAGCGAAGTTTCTCTGCAGGTTTTTAGGTTTTAGGAAAGGTAATTATGTATGTAATGAGTCTAGCAGCCAAAACACAGATATCTTGTACAAATCTATTTGTACAGAATATCATATTATTTCAAAGCCTTGGAATTATTTCATTCAAGGTACAGGCCTGTCTGGAAGGTTTGATTTAGGTCTTAGATGAGGCCTTCGGTAAAACGCAGGCTTACACATCATACTGAATACTAATGTGCGTTGAAACTCAGTACAAATAAATATTTTGACAATAAAATTGTGTTGGCAAAATCAACAAAAAGGTGTCTACGAGAAAACTATCTTCCAATATTGTTTATACTTATTATTTGCTTGCTTGATTATTAGAAACATATTTTTTCATGCAAGCTCTTTGATTTATTCTTTTCATCTGATGATGATGATATCTTTTCACGCATACGTTTATTGTCTGTGTTGGCCCTTGGCGTAGCACCACTGGTATGGTCACATAATCCATAATAGGACTAAGGGGGTTGTATTTGCTTGTACCATACTATGCTGAGGAACCAGAAGTTCCTTCATACAGGAGAACAATACATCAATTATTCTCGGGCATCGCCAGCGGAGTAACAGTAATTATTAAGTTCGAGGGCTAACATGTTAGTAATATTTCAACTCCCCTGTGGCCAGTACGGTATCAAAGTTCAGATGATATGAATTTAGAACTATGAGGCTTGATTTCAACACTTTTTGAGATATCAAAGTTCTAATTGTATAGATAAATTTGTTAAAGTTATGAGTTTTACTCTGGAATTCCATTTACGCCTTTGGACTTTGTTTCAAAACCGGTATGACGGTAAAGCAGCTGGACAAGGTGACAGGTGACTGACCTGTCACCTTGTCCAGCAGAAGACAGGTGTATTAGGTGTCTAGATGGCGAGGACGCGAGTTAATTAATTCTCAGAGTTTTCAAAGAAGACTGTTGTAAATCTGGTGTCCAGTATTTTCTGTGGTTATCAAACGTTTCCCACCACTCATGTAAAATGTTTCAATATAAATAAAATCTATATCTGGTATGCATTGCTGAATGCCTCAAATTATTCGCTGCAACGCACGCCCAGAAGCATTTTCTTAGTTCTTGTCAACATGTGGACTATACAGCGTAAAAATCAATATTTTTATAACTTAGTAAAAAAACGGGATCGGCGTGTGCTGCCATTTAATAAGTAAAACTAGGCATGTCCTATTGCGTACATTATGGCAAGCAGTAAGGAGTCTTCCTTACTGTATGCTCTAACGCGTGAAGTAGGAGTGAAAGCGATAAATGTGGACAAAGAAATGATATTTTCCACAGATCTCGGATTGGCAAAGGATCTGTGTCATTTCTAAAACTATATAATGTGAAATAGTTGGGATATTGCGCTATCTAGAAACTGTGCGATCATACCCCGTGGGACGCAATTTAAATTGTATATTGTGTTGTGTGGTTGCTTATGTTTACGAAAGTTTCGTCGAAGGGTTGCTCTGAAAAGAAAAACTTTATGCGATTGTATTTTAGGGGATTGCGTAAAAATCGGCAAAATATCAGAAAATATGCAATATTTATCCGCAATTTGCTGTCGAGTTTGGGTGTTTGATCCTTCAGACCCTCGAGTATATCTGTCTAATGATCTATATTTTTGTTTAAATGTGAGAGTTGCGTTTATATCGGAAATCAGTTGGGGTTGGATCGCCTATCTGCGAAGCTAGTTTTTTGTTTTGTTTGAACAACTCAAATCGCAAACAAGTTCTATATCCAACAGTCTACACTGAAACAACTTTTGCATTGGGGTCCCTAACCGTAAACTGTCGCCTTAATAAGCACATGTCACACAAACACGCAAAGAGGACCTGCCTCATCTGTTACAACCACTTATGCATCAATCTACTATTCATTTGGGTAAACGATTTTTCAATCCATAACAAAGAGTCCATTAGAGTGGTAAACCTTAAAACTAGGGGCAAGGAAAACACAAGTGGCGATCAGAATAGGACTGAAAAGACCACAGTAACATTAAAACACCAAAAGTAAATAAAAACAAGTCCATGTGATCAGCTATGATGATGACGAAAAAAATATAACTTGCATGACAAATTTCTTAGCCCAACACAACCTCAAAATAAACAATAGGTACCAATACCCAGCAGTCTTTACTTTCAGGAAATCAATCAGAGCGGTAAATCGAGATGGCTCTTCAGAGCAGTGGGAGGGCCTCGGTCCTTACGCCCCGGGGTCACTAATGTCCTCCAGAAACATTAAGAAACCTTTCCATGGAGTTAATAGTCTACGGGATAAATGAGCCAGAGGTCTTGAGAATGTGGAACATGAAACACTTAACTTAAAATTTCATGTTATGGCAACATGTGTGTTTTCTTGGATACACAATGAAACAAAAGCTATTGTTTTTTTTAAACTTTCGCTATCAGTTAATATAATTATTGACCACGGTTGTTGCAACACAGCCAAAATGCGATAAGAAAAAAAAAATACATGGCAATTTTAGTTTTAAATTCGAAGATCAGAATGGTATGACTTAGACATTACCATTTTCGCATGATCCACGTAAAATAATCCGGTTAATGTCGGCTATGACCTTCAGGAGATTTATACTCCGACATCAGGGTTCGTCCGAAAACGACCCCTGATAATCGGTTGAAAAGTTAGAATTGTCTTTCTTTTTAACAGATTAGCTAGGCTAAGCTCACTATTTGAATAAGTGACCGATAGAATAATAGATAGAATAGATAGACCGAACGCTTACATGATTGAATGACGTTTTCTTTGTGTACTGGGGTTGCTCTCGGTATGAACCGAGATATTAATCTGAATCAGACAAGTTTAGAAAAAAAAAAAATTGTCGATAAAAAGTAAATGAAATTTATGTACATGATATTTTTTCATACGCCAAATTCTAGTCGGTTTTATTGACTTTGAAAATAAAACCGTTTTTGTTTAATAGGTACATCATTACTATGTATAATCAACTAGTCAAAAAAGTGTCACATATGGTCACGCGTGAGAAATCAGAGTCAATTCACGTAGTATAAGTTGAATTTTATAAACGATGCTTGTGGTTTCAATGAATAAAAACTTATTGACTTCGACTTTGATATGAAAGAAAAGAAAAAATTAAAAGTAAAATAAAAAGAATTAAAGAATACTTACATTTTCCTTCTATACAACCTAATCAAGAAAGAATACGAAATTATACGCTAGACAAATTTACACAGCAGACACGAAGAAACGAGTCTGATTAAAGCTATTCAGGGCATGAGAGTGACATTTGCGAAATGAGCCACTCACCATTCTCAAGGGCAGAAAATGAATTTGCTACAAATTACTGTAATAATTAGAAAGGACCTCGCTTTATACAAGTTCTAGAATGGGGTCATAGGGCTCTTGTAACATTGAATTTACGATCTGGGACAATGGACAGAGTATATTTGATAATAGTTCTTTCTGATTTGATTTTTGAGAAATTGTAGATAATTATGATTTGTATCTTTTCTCAGGGCCATATGTACTAGGTTGACTAGCAATTAGTATATTAATGTCCACAAATCATACTATGTTAGATTTGTCCGCCACTAATAAAAAAAAAACATAAGCACTCAAATATAAAACCAATTTTCCTCATGGACGTATAAGTATGTCAACTTAATGTGTTTAACCTAGGTCAGATATAAATCTTGCGTCTGAATGACCGGCTAATCATCCGCTGCGCCACCGCGGTTGTCAACATACATGTCTACGAGAAAACGCCTAGTTATTGGGTGCTCAATGAGGTATGACTTTACAGTCCTCATCCCGTGTACTGAACCTGCCCTGCTATTCCAAACAACTACAATTTTTGGTAAAAAAATACCCTCTCTGAGTTTAATGCAGCATCGAACGAGTTAGTACGTAAGAGAAAACTGTTACCTAGCAATATTGCGTCGAAAAACCTAAGTAGTGACTCAGACATTACTCATGAAAGCACTTAGATAATCGTCCCGCCCATTCAGTGGCCACTGCGATAACCTTTTGTGTACCCGAATACAATGTTAGTGCAAACGTTCGAACGAAGCAAAGATAAGATACTTGAGGATCGTAAACGAATGAATAGCTATGAAACATGGGATATTGGTAGTTTTATTTTTATCAGATACCAGCTACTGCCCACGGCTTTGCCTGCGTGGTAACCGGATAAAAAGTAGCCGATGAAAATTAGGTCATACTTTTTAGGCAGCCTACGTAAGAAAAGCATTTGCTCGACCGTTTTCTCGTCGAAAATTGGTCTCCACAAAAAGTATTTTCTTTTCGAAAAGTTTTATTTTAACGGGATAATATACATATCCATCTACCTATCCATTCCATTCTTAATATTGGTGATGATTTTTTTTTATATCGGATAATTAGTTTCGTAAATTACCCCCTAAGTTCATACAATCTTCCTCAATAAAAAAATCCCCATCCCTAGCTATATTTAAAGCTCGTATAAAAAACTATTATCTGTCAGGTATGTCACAGTAGGTACTAATTAAATATAAAAATATCATTCCTTTTTTTTCCCATTTTAAACTTTTGCTTTTTTATGTACTTATATGATGTATGGATTTAATTTTATAAAGTTTTTATTTATGTTGTATGTATATATGTAATTGTATATTTATTTATGCTAGGTACTTTATGTATTTTATTAATTACCTTTGTTAGTATCATTTAAAACTACTTGCACACTTACTAATGCTTTACATTAGTACACCCCCAGCCATTATTACAATCTCATTAAGTCCTCTCCATCCAACGGTTGTCTGGAAGAGATCGCTTCTAAGCGATAAGACCGCCCATTGTACTTTGAGTTTTGTTTTTTTTAGTTTTGTTATTTTTATTTTCTTATGGTGTACAATAAAGTGTTTTCATTCATTCATTCATTCATTCATGGTTGGTCTCAATAAAACAAGTGATTGCAAAAAAAATAAATCTTATCTAACTTTTCTTCTTTATAATATGAATAATGTGTTTTATTTTTCCGGTTCGTAGCTAGTAAAAAAATATATTAACCATGTTTTCTCCAAAATAATTCCAAATCATCGATGAAGACGCTGTTCCAAAATCAAAGGTACCACCCAAGCTTTTGTTCAAAACAAAAAGTTTTAAAAGTTAAAAAAAAACTCTTCATAATTATAGAGCAAAGTTCTACTAAAAAAAACTTTTTGTAGATTATAGCTAGATTATAATATTATCTTGTTCGGATTTGTCCTTGAAACTTCTACGTAGCAAAATGTCTACCTATTTAGTTTTTAAAAAAAAATACAAAAACACAACCTCATAACAAATCATTAACATAGAACAATTAATATTCTTAAACTAACAAGCTGTTCAAGTAAAGAGACTTTACAAAAGCCGAAATTCTTTTAATTTTGCACGATAAATTTTAACCCCATTTCTCACTAGCCCTAAGCTCTTCGTATTTACTTAATTTTTCCCCGGCTTTCCTTGCTTTCCTCGCTACAATATATTAAGTGGGACCTTTTTCCTAAATCCGTTCAAATTACTCGGGGCTGAGGGCCTTCCTCGAAATTTGAAAGCGAGATTTTAATTATGTTCAGTGTGGATTTGGAAAAGGAGCTTTGAAATGTGGGGTCTGTTGGTGTGGTAATTTTTTTGCACTGGTTCCGTAAATTTGAACATTCATAAAATTATAAGTTGACACTTCACTCGTTTTAAATTTCCGTAAAAAGATGTAGTATAGATTGACATTTTGTTATTTTTTTATGTTATTTGAACGATTTTTAAACATAAGGTTTCATATTGTTGCCCTTAAAACTAACATAAAAACAACTTACCTAAACACGGAGCGAGAGACAAATTTCCTCCATAATATTCCAATTTTGACGTGTAACCCTCACGCCTCCAAGTTATCAACGACACGTACGGCACACTGCAGATAAAGGGCTACCTCGGGGTAGGCTATGGGCCCAGAATTATACCTTATCATCGAGACGCCCGAATTGCCAAACTAACACTCGTAAAGTCGCTCGCTACTCGGAAATGCAGTGATCTTGAGGGTTAGGCAGACGAGCGAAAATTGTGTAGTGGTTGGAAGCGAGAACTTTCAACTAAACAACCTCAAGTTATAAACGGTTAAACCGTCGCTCAACTAGGGTAGCATTAAAATGTAAACAATAACAAATATCAGCAACTTTAAAGTCACTGACAAGTATTCACATTAAAATCCAACCAAGCTAACTAAGCCTAAATTCTGATTAGAAATATTTAAAAAAATTGTAAAATCTTCGTGTAATTTAGCGGGCATTGGTATCCTCAAAGATCTACTCACTAAGTATGAACCTATCTGAGGATAATCATCATGCTCACAGTCGTGAGCGTGTTTGTTTTTTTCGCGTAATTTAAATATGTCGCGAGACAAGATTTTAAGGTGCAAGTCGCGAGTCCACACGACTTTTTACAACCTTTATCATTACACATTCTGACTCCTACCCATCAAACGCTCGGGACCTATATAAATAAGCTACGGGGCCCAGATTGCCGCGTTATAAATGAAAGGGTGCAGGAAATTAGGGTTTTTTACAACGGAACCCTAACTCGCGATCGTGTAGCTATCGCCGTAAACAATTTTTCATCCTGCAAAAGAGTGGTTTGTTCCTAAGGGGGCCCGAAATGCTTCTCAACTGAAGAAATTACAATGATTTAAGTACATTATGAGGATTACATAAGAGAAAGAAGTTTGACTATATCCGTGGCTCGTTTTCGCAGATGCTGGTTCGATTCCGGTAAAAGGTTGCATGATCAATATTTGTTTTAGATCTGGTTGTCCGACCGATACCACGGTACATAAGTAGCTCGAAGGTCCTGATTTCCACGATCTAGGTAATCTTAATGCGAGTTCTGAATTATATGGAGTGTTATATGATATTTCAACCACATTTAATGGAAATTTCCGTAAGGATAGAGTCCTACTGAGATTAAACTTAAGGGATATTTAATTTTTTCCCTTGAGTGTGGGTTTACACTTTAAAGCCCAAACTATTGAATTATCAAGTGGCATCTCTTACCAAGTCTACTAAATGTCTACTTTATACTTTAGACATTCTTTTTAAGTTTAGTGCTAAGGAATGTGCTTCTGTTGATTTATCAGCGACAAAATTTTGATTAAGCTCTTTAATTGAGCATTAAAAAAAGACATTGATCAGGCTTTCTAAGTACAAAGTTTTTCCTGTAGATGGAGCCTCGGCGCTTCGAGCTGCGAGTCCCGCCGAGGCTAATATTTTGGGATACATTATAAAGTCCACATGAAGGGTGTTGAATAAAACTTTCTATTTTTCATCCCGATTTTTATTTCGATTTCCAGTTCGCCGCCCGTTTTGTCAGGTTAGGAATAAACCCAAAGAAGCTACACCATCTCTGAGCAAATAGGCTTTATTTGGGATGATGGAATATTTTACGGGGACCATAATAACTGATTACGTTGTTCGTGCGGTTACCGTCCAGTTATTGGGTCGACACTTTATCGTGCTGTTATGGTGTTTGTTTCTTTGGTAGGTGAAGCTCAGTTACGAATTGTATGACGAGCTTTCATTTTACAAACAATTTCATAAAAAAAGTGTTAGATTAACAAATTTATGAAGTTGTTTGTAAAACTATAACTATTATAACCTGTTTTAACAAATGTGTTATTCTAATGTATTGTTACTGAATAAATACTTATATATACAAAGCCACACCTGTTTCCCGGAGGGGTAGGCAGACCACGAATTTCCACTTATACCGCAGCAGAGGCTACTAAGGAACAAATTAATTGTAATGCATAGCTTTCTTGTATTACAAAATGTTTGTATGTTTGCAGATATTTACTCCGGGTCTGGGTGTTGTACCACAGTACTCGTAGTTCCTGATACCCACAACACAGGGTATGCCACAAGCACTTTAAAACTTTGCAGAAATCAGTATATTAAGTTGGGATCGAGGGAGTTCCACCCGTCTCGAACTTACCTCGATGCATTAATTAATTCATTATTAATAGGAGCATACTCTCTGGAACACAGCCCATAAAAGTACAGTTAGTTATCTAGTCTATGAGACACTCGTGTTTTTTTACAACTTTGAATAACAAAAATATAACTCATTGCAAATTAGTCTTTGTACACATAAATAAACACAAAAGATAGAATGATATGCCATGTACGAGTACAAAGGCGAGCGTAACCCTAAAGATTTTTCTTCCAGCAAACCTTGAGTTAGAGAGTTTAATTATATACGCTTAAAACACCAGAGGTACACCCGCGCGTTGCCGAGCCTGAACATAACGAATGAAAAGTCTCATATGCTTGTCATTTCATTGGCACCCCATAACCTTCAAACCGAAACACAGCATTGTGATAGAAGCGTATGCTTAATCGTTTGAAAGGGCCAACGAGACTGTAACCAAGATGCCACTACGGAGGTCAGAGTTCCGATTATTCACAGCGAAGCCGAGTTTAAGATCTTTGATCGTAGATGTTCATCATCAAAATATCACGTCCCGTAGCCACCGTATTAGCACTCAGAATGGCAAGTTGAAGTGACAATACCAGCAACTTTTTAAGCAAAAGTTTCATAGGAAGCAAGATTAAATAGTAGATGTTCATTCTGTGTCGGAGCCGGCTACTCGCTCGCCACGCCATCATCGAATACGTCTACTTAAACACAGGTCTTCTCCATAAATGGCTTTACCCTAAGCGATGCGTCGTCGATGCTAATGAGTGCTTGATCCAGCTATATCTGAACTGAGCTACAGTAGGTACCCAGGCCGCGGTTCCAAGGTAAATACCAAGTTCACAGCGCTTTCTACGGTTGATGGGTATTTCATGACGAGGAATGCAGACGTTTTGCAGTTGGTTAGAGCCAAGGCAACCCAGTTTAACTAAGGGTCCACAGTCGAAAGGTCTGGGCCGTGCCAATTTACTTGAATAAAATCTTCTTTTCTTTTTAAAGAGTTTACTGAAAAAGTTTATGGAGTATATTCTCTTTGGTTGAATGGAGGCATGGATTTAAGTGGCATTTGTTTTATTTCAAAAATTAAAAAACACTGACAGGACAAAAATCTTTTTGTATTTTTTATGATCTTCATCTTTTGCACGTTATTTACGGTTTTATGGCTTTATAGATTCTTTATTTGCTATTATAATCTCATTTTTACAAGTGTATAAATAAAATGGAGAATTTATGTGCATTTGACATTCAATCAAGTTCTCAAGCAGAAAGTAGCGCAGAAGCAGAAGGCATTCCTTCACTGGAAGAAGCAGAAAGTCATGACAGTGGTGACGCATCTACCTCTAAAGATATTTTGGACCCTGAAGAGAATGCCTCGAATGTCGAACTGCAATCAAAAGCTATCGAAATAAATTCAGCCGATGAAGTCAGGTAAACAACTATCATAATCCGATTTTACCCATGTTCAAGCTACACCCAGCGGTCTTAGAGATCTGCTTCCTAAATATACTAAAGAAAGAAAGAAAGAAAGAAAGAAAGAAAGAAAAAAGGAAAACATTTATTTAACACGACATAAATATATATATATATATATATACAACAAATTTTGGAAGTTAGGTTGCTGGGATAATTTATGAGAATACCTAATAATGATAATTTATAAGTTTGAACAGCCTACTTATAAGTACCTATAAGTGAAACAGATGATAGAATTTATGTTACCTAGACAGTTACTAAACTAGCTAGGTACTGCGGCTTCGCCCGCGTAGTACCCGAATAAAAAGTAGCGTTCGTAAGGAACACATTCGCTCGACCGTTCTTTCGACGACTTACCTAATTTGCAAAATAAGTCTCCACGGAAATCCATTTTATTTTAACGGGATAAAAAAGTGCTGGACATTTTTCACACAGCATCATCTAGCCCCAAACTAAGCAGAACTTGTAAAATGGGAACTACATAACTGATATATTACTTTTTAACACATTCTTTATAGCCTATGTCCACCCTGAAAGTCCATTCTAAATATAGGTGATATAAAAATCGGATGAGTAGTTTTGGAGACTACTCCTAGATTCAAACTTTACCTCTTTATAATATTAGAATAAATGCAGTTTCGAATTTCCTAGCATGAACTGGAGCACAGCCAATGCAAGCACTGGCTTAATAAGCAAAAAAAAACAAATTACTGCCCACAAAATTTACTAAATCGTTCCCTATTCTTTCAGACAAGCAGTAAAAGAAATGTTACGCAGGAAAGTATCACTTATTCAAGGTGATGGAACCGATCCCGACACACAGCCAGCTGACATAGGGCCAGAAGATCTTCAAGACAACGAAACGCAGGAATATAGACCCGAGAGTGGAGACCAATTACATGTGCCTAAACAAGACAATGCAAGAAAAAGACGAGGCAGACCTCAAGAAGCTGGATCCTCAAAGCGCGTGAAGAGAGTGAAGACTGTTACCGTCGACGATTTCTACACGGGAAAGCTTTCTAATTACGTACGTTTCCCAAATTCCAATCGTGGTATATTAACACACGATTCAGATAGCGATTCCGACGCATCCTATACACCGTTTGTTCCTAAAGGTCCCTCTGCGCATCATTGGCGGATACGTTTGTGTCCCAGAAGATGAGTACCTGTATGATGTACTGATAAATAAGATTTGGCTATAATTGGGTGAAATTCGTTGCAAGAATCATTCGCATATTTTTAATGTACGAACCGTAAAGCAAACCCGTTTGGAGAACCGTTATGAAAAATTCTATGTCGAATTTGTAAGTATATGTTTTATTGTTTAAATAAAATTTTAAGTATGTACCATGTTTCCATCGGCTCCACTGAAGATAGTTTCATGTATGCGAATGCTATCTTCTGTATCTAATCTCTTAGCGGACCGTATCATATCGGAAATTGAATTTCCGATTGGCTCTCGGGCACCAGACGGTCTTTTAATAAATGGCCCGTGGAACAAGGACAGACTTCGGAGCAGATCAGTATTTGGGATTTGTTTCAGGAGGTCATTTACGTTTTTCTATAGAGAGCTTGTATCTTCGTATAGCCAGCATCTTCAAGAAGACACTTAACAGGTTTTATTATTTGGAAGCCTTCGTCACCCGGCTTTAATTTCTGAAGGACATATAAATATATATAAGCTGAGGCTGTCTTCGAATAAATAGCTGAGCCAATTAAACAATATTTTTACGCTCTGACTACGAACCTGATTCCAAAATTATTGATAGAAATTCTGAACGCGTTTGAAACGAGGAAATCATCTTATATTGATGTAGTCTCTCGTTAATTTTGTTTATATTGCCTTTCGATAGATGTTTATTTGGGCGATTTCAGAATTCTTCGTAACATGTCAATTTTAGGCTTTCATTGCTAAAAAAATGAGTTTGTGATGTTCAAGGATCGAATAATCAAGTATTTTAACGGCATCGTTGACTCTCGAATAATCGTTTTTCAATATATGGGTTGATTAAAGAAACTGTATCTTGAACAAGTATGAGAGAACGATGGAACTGACATGAACATGACAAAAAATGAATTAAAAAAAAACATCTGTCTCATTAGTATAACCACAGGCAGGATGTCTAAGGACTTAGAATCAATCAGGAGTTGAGCTTGCCTAAAACGGGCATGTTCAGTCAAAACATGTCAGCATCAATATTGAGGCTAAAATGTTACCATTATTCATACCAATTCGGCCTCACAACGGTAGAATTACACAAACCTATGTAATTCTAGACACGTTCTCAACGCTTTCGTTGTTTTGACTGCTTATATAAAATGTATCTGGTATTGGGTCTGACTTGAGACTTGTATTGATACGGATATTGATGCAGACATGTTTTGACTGAACATGTCGTTTTTAGAAAGAGTTTTCGGAGGGTAGCAGAAGCGAGTCACTGGTGCTTCCGATCTCTATATTTTGTCAGGATAGATTGACACAGCTTTGATTTCGTCAATCACGGTCGTTCGTTGTAATCACGGACCACCAAAGTGAACTCAATTGGTGGATCAGGGGAAATACTGGAACTAGCCAATGCCCACAGCACGGAGTCTCTACTACATGACCACTACAAACTTCATTGGTCCAACAAGATTAACCGTATTCTAAATAGCGTTTGAAAAACACATAGAAAATTCACTTTAAACGTTTTTCCATATTGTACCCCTACCACGCACGCACTAGTGCACGGCGCGACGCGGAAGGAGAAAGTCGCAACCACTCACCCTGATGAAGACTCTCGGAATGAGTCGAAACTTAATCGGTGCCTTCGCCGATAGTGCAGTACGTGAAAATTCCCGTTTTTACAATATGAATAGTCAAGTTCACGATAGTTTTTGGAATAAAATTAAACGTTTTTTTTATATTTGTTACCGTTTAAGATTTCCAAATATTATATACCGTGTATACCGATACGTTCAGTCGTGTTTGTGTGTTCAACTTCGCGCACATCACGCGATTTAGGCAAAAAAAAAACGAGCAGTGCTATGCAATTTTCAAGATGAACATAAGAAATAAGAAAGTTCTTGCTGATAGAAAAGAAGCCTACTATAAGTAAGGTAAGCTTCAATATCTACCGACAGGCCCTTACCTGTATAAATTAAATCCCAGCGGTCCAATGTTTTCTAATAATGAACTACCCAAGACCTCATCGGGCCTACAAGTTTAAATTGCACGGTGCGTAATTTAAGCACCTCGGTGAAATGGACAACGCATGTTAATCGCTTGTTTAATGGTAGCCCTGGAACCCCCCTCACAGCCCACATCAGATGTTGAAAATTGTGATTTACCTAACCAAAGAGGGTAACTCAGGATTGCGCAGGTACTGTGACTGAGGGCTGAGCTTATGAAAATGATATAAATATCATGCAAAGTTAAAACTTTCATTTCGAATCCCAAACTCAGAAGGACCCGAAAAAATAAGAGAACAATTTTAATGTGTGATATTGCTAAATACTGAATCTTTGTTTACTTATAAAATAACCAAATGAATATATTTTTACATAGCTCAAATTAAAATTTCTACAAGTTACGTAAAAGTACATTGTTCTCGTGTATAAAGCATGGCAATTTGAAGACCCGCCATCCTGATCCTGAAAAATCGGGACTTATTTGGGATTTTTACATACAAAATCCCTAACGAATTCTCCCCGTCTGTCACCCGCGCTCGATATTTCTAATTTAAACCGGACTTTCAGAGGGTCAACACCCAGAGAACGGAATCCAGGGACGTCCTCAAGTAATATCGTAAACCTCCAGTTAATTCTGCACATTTTGCACCAGAATTTGTGCTAATAAGTCTCCGTGTTCTTCGAGGGTGAACTGCCTTAAATTATAAAGCTTATTAAGCATTGCTCCCTTGTGTATCGTAACCTGCCGCAATGAAATGTTCTGAGCTGCACACAGACGTACTAACGCCAACTTTCGTCAAGACTTCATTTGTTATGTTATACCTCGTAACTTGTTGTAGGTACTTTTGTGTGGTTTCAAGTTTTCAACGCTTGGAGGGTTTGATTAATTAAATTTTGTAACGACATTTTTCTTGCTCTCTGCACTAACTAAATGCAAATCTTCGTAGCCTGGTTTACCTCGGGTTGAAAACTCTTGGTCGAATTTTTTGTTGTAACTTTTTTTTTTGTAAAATTTTGTGACGCGCCTTTGCTATATAGGGTATCAATTAGTAAGGCGGCAGTCCAAGATCACTAGTATTCAAATTACTAGAGTTGACAGAGTTGGCAGAATTATGACAAATCGTCGCAAAAACCATAATCAAGAAGTGAAGTGAAGTGAGTTGACAGAGTGGCATTGGCATGTAAGTAGATATACAACATCCCAATGAAATAAAGCAAAACCTCAAAATAGAGTAGAATCGTTGTAGCTACTTTTTTGAGTAGATTATTTATTTTTAAATTAATTAATTTATTATAAACGCTCTGTGTATAGAAAATCGAAAAAAAAAATCCTTTACAGTTCCGCGCGGCGCGGCATACACGTCATTGATAATAAGATTCGAATAGTTATAAAGCGATCAAACTTTGCACTACACCGTAAATAATATATAATATCTTCAACAATAATCAACTACAAACAAATAAGTTATTGATATTTAAATTTATTGTAATAAAAATCATTTCGGATGTCGGAGGTATTGCGTTATTTCATCAAGACCCTGTATATTATCTGTGTATGGCCAGGGCGGAAATCTAATCAAGATGGTACATGAATTGTCATTAGAAATTAAGGAATGTAAAATTTCCATCTTGGCCTTAGGAAACTGCATTAAAATCATCGCGCAAGTTTTAAGACAAAAACAATATAGAAACTAAGCAAACAACATATAATTTTTCGAAACACCACCTTGACATAATGCCGCTAAGCTCTCCCGAGCTAAATTGTTTGTCAAGATATCTAGTTTTTACAGGAAAGCAGTGCAGATAAACAGGCAATCCCATTACGGGACAGGCGAGACGTGGACACTCCACCCACCACGGATAATACTTAGTAGCTTTCTGAAAATACTTTATTCGACGTTTGGTGCTATTTTGTCCTGTGGCTTCTTCTTAGAAAAATAAGTTTTTGTTCTAATAAACATCTATTACAACACCTAATTTTATGATATGATACTTCTGATTATAATGAAGGTTCCTTTATAAGTTAATTATAAAGGAACCTTGAAATTATTATAATCAGTCGAAACAGTGAAACACGAGGCAAGTTACATAATTCAGATCAGTCTCAAAGTCTGTCCATTTAACAGAAATACACAAAAGACCTAATTTACATAATGCGTAAACAAAATAAAACGAAATAAATTCCAATGGCCACTTAAATACCAGAAAAAACGTAAAATATTTCAGATTTCTATTGTAGAAACAAAAGGTAAGGTGGTGTCTCATTAGTTCGTTATAGCAGAGTAATGATAAAATATACATCTTGATAGCACAGCCTATAGATAAATTGTTTTGATGCGAGTGTATGAATGATGTGCAGGCGTAAGTACGTGCAAGTTGTACATATTGTATTTTTTTTATTTAACAAAATCTACATATTTAATATACATAAGAATCTAGGGTATGCAACACATGCTAACAAAACTTTTTACCTGCGACTCAAGCGCAAAAAGAAGCTGTTTGTATGAACATTTTTCTCTGAAACGGCTTGGTTGATAATGCGGTTTTTAATATGGTTTCGCATGACTTTAAGAGAGATTTTATCTCCAAACTGTTTTTTTTTAATATTCACTTATATTATTGTAAATTATAATGTATGAACTATTTGGGCCCGAATTCATAGTCAATAGGGGCTCCCCTAGGTGACTATTCAGGCGCTAAGTAAAAATTCAAGCGCGAATTCGACCTTTATGCACCCAGCCATAAAGCGAATGCTGAATGATGGATTTTGTGGGACTGTTCCACCCCCGGCTATGAATTCAGGCCTTAGACCGGCGGCGGCAGTGATCGACGGCAACATCATACCGCGAAGTCAGGATCCTATAAAATATGCGTTTGTTTGTCTGTTAACATTTATCTCTAAAACGGTTTATCCGATAGAAATTGATTTGTATAACTTCAAGGATGGTTCTTAGTTAGGTAGGTTTTATCGCTCCCAGTTGTTTTGTGCGCTGCAATAGACAATGTAAAACATGACTTGGGTTTTAAAATTTTGTAAACCATTTTACGGCGGAAATTACGGTGCGTGGGGCGGCGTAAAACATAGGTACAACTCTTGATTTGTTTCCGTGCTCTTCGAATAGCTTGCTTATTACCACTCTCAGAACATAACATTTATTCCTTTGACTATTTCTTACAGAACGGCATCATTAGCCGATTCTGGGGGAAATTATTTTTTTATCGTCTTTCATGCCCCCCAAAAAGTTTATAGCCCATCTTGATGATAGACATTTTATGCTGATGAATCTTGATTTGGAATTCTTAATCTGGTCTTACGGACATTAAAACATAGAAAACGTTGTGTCGCAGACTAACTGACAAGCAACACACATAATATAACAAAATAACTTTTCTGAGTAACATTGTTCTTTGTAATCGAGACTTACAAACAGGTACCTATTTAGTAAATTCGGTCTGCCCGGCCGCTTTAGGTACGTGATGGTCTCAAAAACTACAAGTACTTTTTTGTTATTTATTTTTTTTATTTTTTTACAGAGCCTATTTTATTCATATCACTACCCGTACGTGGTCCGATTGAGACGTCGCATCGGTTATACAAGTTTCCAAGGTTGCTTAAAACAGGTGTTTAACCTTGAATCCTCATATTCATGAATATTTCAAATTGGAAATATATTTTTCTAGAACAAATATCTCCAAGAACGCTTTTAATTTTCGTTTTTAATATTGGCTTTGTGGTGATAGAAAACATTCTCTATTAGGAGTTTCATGAGCTCTATCAAAAAAGTTCTTAAAATGAGAGTCATTGAGTTTGAAATGGATTGATAGTATTTGTTATCAGACATCTTCGAACAATGTACGTAAGTAAGTAAGAAGAACGTTTTGAAGGAACCACAGTATTTGCTTTAAGAGATAGGAGATAAAAGCATTCGACTGCGTAGCTCGGAAGTCAGAGTAAATTTTCTTACGTCACTCAGTGAGGCATGCCTCATACTCAGAGTTTACATGATGTGCGTTCCTGCACTCGTCAAAAAGTTCGTATACAAGTGCCGACGCGAACTACCATTCAGTCGCGAGGAGAAAGACGAGGCGAGTGACAAGCGTGTTGTTCACACATGCCTCATCCGCCACTGATTAGTACCAAATATTCTACATTCGTCATTCACTCATTCATCTCGCCACTGGCATCGCATGTGTAAACCCGATATTAGATACAGTGATTACGTAGGGAACTTTCTACGAAAGACGGCGGCTGAAAATACAAGATAATAGCAGAATACCAAGCGTCTGAGCATGTTTTGGAATTATCTGTAAGGTAAAAAAAACACCTCTAGCTCCGGACCAAGAACTTATACCATGACCGTTTGAATCCCGCAAAAGAATAGATTTTATTGAAATCCCAAGATTTGTGTTCGGTTATATCTTTTTAACCTAAAACTGGCTATTGAGAAATCGGTAAAATCTTGTACCTATTATAAGCTTGGGCTTTAAAACCTTGGGCCTATTATAAGCTTGTTTTTAATTTATAAAAAGCTTAACTTTGGTATTTTTAAAATATTTGAGAGCTCTCAAACATTTTTAAGCATATCCTCAAGGTTATTTTTAAAATTATTTTTGGTATAATTTTCTTGAAAACAAAAACTGAATACAAAACAGACATTGGTGAACAAAATATTCGCTAAGCTATATAGACTTCTTTAATTGTTGAAACCCAGTAAGTTGAAAGGATTCAGTGAGCCTCTCATATTATAAGCTGCGTAGGTACTTACAGCTGTCGAAATCTCTTGCTTTCTATTGAAATCTTCACCCCAAATTACCATCCCCAGCCATTTACAAACGTTCAATAGAGCCTCGATCGACGTTTAAATCATATTCCAGCCATCTCACAATGGTTGCATGCATTGAGCAAAGCTTGGGATGAATGGATTTGACTCCACACGTCGGCTTTGCACGCCTTGCTGCATTCAAATTCACTCAATTGATTTATCGTCGACAAAAATGCAGAGTGGAAAACATAATAGAGTTATAAAAATCAAAGTTCATAGAAGCACAATCAGGTGCATCTTAAAATAAAAATCTATCTAACCAGCCGGTAACTCCTACTGCTGAGTGGGAGTTACCGGCTGATTAGATAGTACTGAGAAGGCTCATATGAAAATGGGTGATAAAATCAAATCAAATGCCTAAATGATCGCATTGGGCCGGTCCATGTTAATAAAAAAACCTAAGTTGTAGACCATAATGTATATATTTGGGTCAGACGATACGACAAGGTAGGACCAACTTCGCCAAAAAGGTTTAGCCGACGAATCCAACTTGGATGGGCAGCGTTAGGAAAACTTCGTCATATCTTCTCTTCATAGACCCTCATGACAAGTCTATACTAAGTGCGTGTTGCCAGTTATGACACACATATACTGAGACTTGATCACCTATTATTTGCTCAACAGCGAGCGCAACATAATAAAAAATATACTGGTTGTAAACTGTATATTTTTATCGGGAGTTGACTACTCCCGAAAACAAAATCGCGAACAATTAATCAGCTGTTCCATAAATTTCAGCCAAGTAGGTATTGAACTTTAGTATGGAACAACTGATTTTTTTTCGCGTTCACAGTGTTGGTTCAATAATAAAAGTTGTTCATATTGATGGGTACTTTCACTCGCCGAAGTTTTCGGGAGTAGTCTTATTACACCCGGTATATACTTAGTATCGGTACTCGTAGTTCCTGATATCCACGACACAGGGAATCCTAGAGGTCTAGACAAATACCTCACACTTGGTTTTCCTTTCACGCTAACCCAAATTGTCAAGGGAAAAATTGGCAGCAGACACGTGACATTTCCAGAGCTAATGTCATTTCCATACAATTAAATCTTTCCGCAGGCGTTAACGTCAACAGAAAGTGGTATTTGTCTAGACCCTAGCGTAGGGTCAGGATTATATATGGGTTGTTGGGTGTTTATTTATTTTAAATAGGTAAATCATGTAGTTAGTCAACAATCTACAAAAACTACAGATAAAAAGTCTGTTTGGTGCATCTGTTGAATGAGAAATGTAGCGGGGGCTGCTATTCAACGAATTTGTTTCAGTTTACTAAGATAAACGATCGCTTTAGCCCGCGCTACGGAGACAACATTTTATCTGTTCCTTGACAATGTAGTAAACTGCTTTTTACAACTCGTAATATGTATGGGATGTATGTATGGGACATACCTATCATCTAACTTTTCCTTCGCCGCGTCGTGCTGGATAGAATAGAATAGAAAGTGGTATATAATTTACATAACAACAAAGAACAGAAGGACAGGTACAAAATAAATAAAATAGACACTCTTTATATAGGTAACAGTTAGATTTTTACAAAAAACACATAGACAAAGAGGATGCTTTTTTGTGCTAATTAGTCCCATCTGTGCCATGTGCGCTAAACAGGTTCGGTCTCAGTTTGAATAAATGCATATCTTTTAGAGCAAATGATTATTCCTCAACGTGCTCACTAACCACTAACGCAGTAACAAAAACAAATGGCCGATGAACAAACCTAGCTGTATCCTCACCGATTATAGCAATCGTCTGCGCGACACTCGTAATTCCATTATCCGCATTGTCCCTCCGAGAGGACCCAGGTGCCTCTTCAATTGCTTCACTCCGGTACCATTTAGTCTCTGAACTGGCCAGTCCCTCGACTCTATTAGTTTGTTATTGTTTATTTTATTTCGCTTTGGGACTGTACAAATTGTATATTGATAAAGTTGTAAGTAAAAAAACCTATAGTGTAGGAAACGCATCAGCAATGCGACTGGTGTTTTAGATGTCAATAGAGAGTCGAAAAGTCAGACAGTGGACTCACGCCACAACAGTTTTAAATCTTTTGTGTGCCGTGTCCGTTCATGAGTGATGAATTTTGGCCGAAAGATGTGTTGTTTCGTCGTTTTCGCGGGCGACTAATGGATACAGCGCAATTGCGTAGCACGTCGCAGTCTTTACGTGTAAACAAGTACCTAGTGATAAGTTATAGTATTATTCTACTAATATAATAAATGCGAAAATTTGTGAGGATAGATATTTGTTTCTCTTTCACGCAAAAACTACTGAACGGATTTTGATGAAACTTTACAATAATATAGCTTATACATCAGAATAACACATAGGCTACTTATTAACAGAGTATCACGCGGGCGAAGCCGTGGGCAGAAGCTAGTAGTATTATAATAATTATGTATATTAGTCTCTAAGGTATTCATGTTGTGGACCTATTGCCATCATTTTTAATGTTGTTCATGTTGTTGCCCCAAATAAATGTTTATTATTATTATTGTTAATTGGCGATGATAACCGCTTTTCAGGTTCAGGTTGGCCATACACACGCCGATTTTCCTCGGATAACCAAAAATAAAAAGCTTTGCCGGTTGTGATAAGGTGAGAAGATAGTTATAACGTAACAAAGAAAAAAAATCAATACCTACCCAACAGTAATATTATTATTCTATCGTCGTCAGCGTAGGAAATAAAAAAAATGGCGAAAAACAGGCTTGATAATCGGTGTGCCAAAGTCTTTTAATACATACAGAGCTCATTTGAAGGTTTCTTCCCCAAGTCCTTGAAAGATCCTTCCACTTGAAACTTCATTCACCTTTGCTCAAGGGCCCGTCGATCTGAGATTCGATTCCAATGTGTACAGCTATGAATTATTTGGTGAGAGGTTGTTGTATGGGTGTAATTTGCTCATGTATTTGCGAAACGAAAATTGCATAGAACTCTCTAAGGGTTACTAACAGCCTGGGTATTTCAGCCCAGCCCAGCAAGAAATTTACTCACCCTGAAGAAAGGTTCCGCCCACGGACTTGTAGAAGTTCGCTGCTGAACGAAATTATTAATTCCTTAAAAAGAACTATCTTGGGCGATTTCCATCCAACAAATTCCCGTAATCTTTAAGATGGCATTAGTTTATCCGGTGAAGGACCTTCCTACACTCTGTCATCTGGTAAAGGTGATTACCCATATAGAAGGATAGCGCGATCAGCACACCTCGGATATGTTAGGGTTACACTGACTTTCCACTACAACTTAATGTTATGTAGGCACCACTCACCACACGTAAGCTGAATGATATATTCACTCAAACGGTGAAGGAAATATAATCAATATAATCACTTGGTTCTAGGGCATGCCGGTTTTCTAAAGATGTTTTCCTTCACTGTTTTGAGCACATGTAAATGCTGACATTTTTTGAGTGGGAAAATCCATTGGAGCACAACCGGGTCAGAACCCACAACTACCGGATCAGAAGTCGGGTTGCTTTTGAAGAAATCGGTGAACGAATGAAAACTTATGGACTTTGACTCATCAAAGTCGATAAAGCCGCCTTTTAATTAGTTATAAGCAGACAGAGCAAGCTTACAGATTAAGAGATTGGGATTTAATATATATTGGAATACCCAGCAAGTTTGATTTTAATATTCGTAGAAAATGTTAAGTGCAGAGTTCAATAGACAAAGGCATTTTGCTGATGCGTCATTAACAATGAAAAATATTTGCATCATTCAGCACGAGCGTTTCAATCAAAAACCCCTTTTCGCAACGATGAACAAGATGTATAGAAAACTATCACAATAGCGACGCCAACACAGACGATACAGAAATTCATATCTGGCCACTATAAACGCAGCGGAATTCATGCGCATCGCCGAGGCTGACGTGCTGATTCCACTAGAATACTGAAGAATGAAGATATACAAACTTTAAAATCAACATCTTCAGCCTGAAAAAGTGAAGATTTTGGACCTCCTCCATCTACCGTCTTCTCGCAATCTTAACAAAGCTTCACTGCCTTGTCTGGTTTGTGGTTGATATTCGAGACCCTGTATTTCCCAGCGGTTGTTGGTTCTCCGAGTACATTGACCTACCCATTGCCACTTCAACTTACTCATTCTATGAGCTATGTCGGTGACGGGTTTGCTACTCTAGTAAAATGGACTTCGTTGCCTTAACTACTAATATACTCTGTTTTTAGGACTTACAATCTGTGCAATAAACTCTCTAGTCGTAGATGACTGCAGATGCCAGACCGCTCTGTTATTATATTTTATCTGTCGAAATCTGTGGAATCTCACCGCTCTGTTATTATTTTTTATCTGTGAAAATCTGTGCCAGGAATCATCAGGGCTTGGTCTGGGCCAATGATCTTGAGCTCCGCGGCCATAAATTATGGCATTTTTATCAACCATCCTTTCAACATTTCCATACAGCCATCTGACTTTGAAGAACTATAAGATGACACTCATCATTCTCTCAAAAGAAATTGTATGAGCAAAATTTTTATAATCTATGGTTTTCCCATCAAATTGCTATAACAAAGTTCAATTCCAACGTAGTTGGTTACTCTATCAAACTCATTATGCAATGAATAGTTGATGATTCCGGAAATCAATTTGCCTTCCGCAGACTGATATTAACCAGAATATCCTGAAACTAATATAAATCATAACTAATCGCCTTGCCCCGGGCATCAACAGGACACTAATATTGGGATAGGTCGGGCTAATATCGCAACTTCACCACCAGCATGACAATTTTAAAAGGAAACTTGCTATGTAGTGTTTCGACGAAGTCCGACTTTGGACCAGATAGAGACAGATACGGCTTTTAAGAATCTAGTCCGGCTAATCGTTGCCGACTGTTTTTCGTAACAGGAAAGAAGGTTTCATGGTTTTAGTTCTACGTGCAGTTTGTGATGCAAAACAAAAATCCAATCTTGGTGTTGATATCAAACGCTCATAAAAAAAACTTTACACAAATCTAAATCAATTAAAACGTAAGTTTCTAGTACATCTAAGGGGAAAGGAAAGGATTTTTCGAAATTTCTAAAATGGTGTAGTGGGAAGATACAGATAAGTTGGAAATAATACAACGCGGACAAAGTCGCGGACATTTTTCTAGTCTAGAGTATAAAAATATGTCAGCTAAAAACTGAAAGCCGGCTTTCTTAATCTTTGATCTGGAAACCCTAAAGTGGGTTAGAATTTATTAACAGTAAGCCACAAAGTGCACTTAAGTTCCGAAACATATTTCAGAGGCAAGTTCTTTACGAAATATTCTAACTTTAACTGAAACTTGGACTTTATGGCAATTCCTATAGGCGACGAAAATGATAAAACTAGCCTAGCTCCAGTACCATTTCTGTGAACAATACAAACACTTTAAGTTTACTTCAGCGACTTTTTTATATTGATCGTTTGGACTTCCAATCCGATAATGGACCGGTGGAAAACGGTGAAAAGATGCGTCTAAAAACCGTTCGCCGTGTAAATCTTTGGGAGAGGCCTATGTCAAACAGTGGACCTGAAAAGGGATTTTAGGAAAAGTCGTTAAATTTAGACAAATTCTCGTGAAACGTGGCCAGAGAATCACTTTGTAAAACCACTGGTTGTATAACTAGGGGATGGGAACTCAACCGATACTGCGAAAAGCAGTGTTACTAAGCAAGTTTTATCCACGACGCAAGGACCCCGATTCAAGTTATTTTCTCCAAAACAGCATATATGTACGAGTATATACATATATGTTTGCAATAGTTTTATATAACTTCAAATGTGTTCCTAGAAGTTATCGCCACAACTCATTAGGAGTATTCATTTATTCATCCATAGACATAATTACAATGTACTTCGTCATCGAGTCGCGGATAGACGGATAGATGGAATGTGAAACGGCGTAACTTAATAATTGTAATTAACAAAAAAACATTTGCAACCTGCATTTGGCCATAATTTCACTTGATATAGCTAAGTGATGATATGGCCGACGTTCGAGCATTAACGTCTAGAAGATACCAATTGACTTTTTCCTTGAGTCAAGGACCCAGATTGTATTTTCAGAGAGATAGACGATGGTAGTGTGTTCCATTCCTTTGCTGTTTTTTCTCATTATTTAGGTGAAACTGAAACGTTGAGTCTAAATGAGTGTTATACTGACAAGATACGGATGGTACTGAGCTTTGCGTCTGATTATCTTCAGGTTAAAAAGAGATTATGTTTTTTCCATAACAACATATAATTATGATGTTTTAAATACATAATAATTATGTGTCAGCATAGCTGTTAGCGGCAGGGTTTTTCGAAACAACCTTAGTTTTAGTTTTTAGTATAAGAAATGGTTGTCTGGAAGAAATCACTGTTTGCGTTAAGACCGCCAATTGTAATAGTGCAAAATGCGTCCGCTAAGATGTCTTTTTTGTAATAGTGCATAATATTTAGTGCCCAATAAAGTATTTCATTATTTTTATTTATTAAACGAGTTTTTCCCGCAGTTGTAATTTTGCATAATTTCAGAAGAAATACCTCGATTTGGACCGTCAAAAATGTCCATCCAGTTATAAACGTGAAATAAACAAGGTACAACACGCAGCGAAATAAAATCACTATGTTACAGACGACGGGGCCCCGCGGGGATCCGTTTAATTAAATAAAGCCAGGATTGAAACCTCGCGCCTTCGTGAGAAATCCAATATTTCACCTTTTTCTTGTTTGTCCGGTAAGGATGCGCTGCGGGGAATTGATCAGCTCTACTGCCTTGTTTTTTTATAAGAATATTAAGCTCATCAGAAAAATAAGCTGTTTCATGAATGATAGGAAAATAAACTCTTTTGCCTACTTAAATAATTTCATCAGTCTCTGATGCCACGGCCCAATAATATCCAATAATCTTATGTGTATTATTTTATATATTATTTTTATTATAAAGTATTCTTTCATGTATATTATTAGAATTAGGTTTACTAATTACCTAATGTAATTATTAATTTTTTTCACTTGACACGTCATACCTTTTTTTTAACGCCCACGATGACTGGTGAATGCTTTAACATTAAATCCTCTAAGTTAAATTGTTTGCATGGAAGTATTAAATAAATAAATGTATAATATCAAATAAAAGTAGGTATAGGTCCGCATACTAAGCGGGAGGTCGCTGGAAGAAACCTGGTTATTTTTTTTATGCAATAAAGATGCAAACAAATGTACAATGTAAAGTGTACAATGTTACTGTAACCTATGGACGCAAGAAGTATCACTCGTGCATATTCGTATTTAGTTTCGTAGTCTTACAGATAATAATTAATAAATAAATAATAAATAATGCTGGACAATCTACACAGCATCATCTAGCCCCAAGCTAAGCAGAGCTTGTGTTATGGGTACTAGATGACTGATATACTTAATACAATACAATACATAGATAGATATTTTTTTATTATACATAGAAAATACCCAGAACACCCGGAACAAATATTTGCAGATCGTACAAACATTTGTCCCAGGGCGGGAATCGAACCCGCAACCTCTTGTATCGCAGGCGGACCTTCGCCCACCGCGCCACATCGGATAAGATAGACAAGCCGTCGCTGTAAGATTTTACAGCGTGCCTCGGTCGGCCACAGATAAATAATCCAAGAAAGCGACAATGCGACGATCGGTTCTATATCGTTTTTATCTTAGAAGTACCACAGATATTATATAAAACCTATTACTATTTGTGCATTTTCTATCGCCCACTTTCGCCCAATCTATGGAAATGAGCAATATAAAAGCATTACCCAAGGCTTCGTGGTATCCGGATGAAACTTATACTGTGTGTTATTCTAGACCACGAACTATATACCTGTTCCAATTATCATCCAAATCACTTCAGCCGTAACGGAACTTGCTTAGCAACTAACAGAATTGATACTTTAGTGGCTCAATATCATTTTTAACTTAACACTTTAATTGCATTCACAAGAAAAAATAAAAGATAATTTCACAATCATTTTAAAAATCAACTTTTAAACTAAATTGTGGTAATACATTAGGCGGCCTTATAGCTAAGAGCAACTGAATCATGAACATGTAGTTCCCATAACACAAGCTCTGCTTACTTTGGGTCGAAAATGCTACGTGAAAAATGACCAGCAATATTATTATTATGATTAAACTTTCCCATTTTTATAATTAGTGAATAAGAAGAATATACATACATACATACATACATATAGTCACGCCTGTTTCCCGGAGGGGTAGGCAGAGACCAAGGATTTCCACTTGCTACGATCCTGGCTACCTCTTTCGCTTCATTCATCCTCATCACATTCTTCATACAGGCTCGGCGGTTTATTGTACTTCTGACCTGGCCTTTTTCTAAAATGTCTCCAATTTGGTCAGAGTACGTTCGCCGAGGCCTTCCTCTACCAACTATCCCATTCACGCTCGCCTTGTATACTTGTTTTGTTAATCTACTTTCGTCCATCCTTTCTATATGCCCAAACCATCTCAACATACCTTTCTCAACTCTCGTTACTACATCTTCATTCACTCCACACTGCTCTCTTAGCACGCTGTTCCTCACTCTATCCTCAAAGTTAAACCACGCATACTTCTCAAAGCTCTCATCTCCACTGCATTCACTCGACTTTGATGTTTCTTCTGCCATACCCAACTTTCACTTCCATACATTAATGTCGGCACTAACACTCCTTTATGCATTTAAGAAGAATATATTATGCAAAATTTTCGTAAATAAGTATTTTAAACAAAGGGATTTAAGGTAGGCACATATTTATGAGCCAGCAAGGTTATTTGGGTTACCTTTTCGACAGGAAGTAAAATTTCCCACCCCGTAATTCAGAAATATGTAATCAAGAAAGCTCTTCAACTTCCAAATATATTTATCGCTCGCCTAATTAGCCATTAGGAGTCCCTTTTTTTTACAATGCAATTAATTTACAATTACGTACGAAGGGCTGAACAAAGCCTTATTAAATAAAATGTTTCAAAGACCACCTCTGCCTATTAATTAGAGCCAATTTCTTGCACGCCGAATTATAGATGGAAATTTATATAAAAGAACATTAATAACTAGATTATGTTTTACAGAATTGAAACGATAATACATAATGCAATGTGTTTATATAATAAGGTATATTAGACCTATACAAACTATGTTAATGTGAATGAAAGAAATAAATAAATATTCATAGTACGTGGCACACCACTTGAACTCCTTATAATCTTTCGTACAGCCCGTTCCATCCAAATGTTGTCTGGTAGATATTTCTAATTAGCGATAACACCGCCCATTGTACAACGTTGTCAAAGTTTGTAGTGCTTATTTAAGCTGCAATATTATTTTGTGTGCGATAAAGTATTTTCTAACTTTCTATCTTTTTAATGCGTATATTGTATACACTGTTTTGGGTTCTTGCTTCTCAGTGTACACTATGCGTATAGGTAAACCACTTAATATAGAGCACTCCTTGTTTTTTTCACCCAACAGACATATAGTCCTGACTCTGAAAGGATTTCCTGTGTCGTGGGTATCAGGAACGAGTACAGTGGTACCAAACACCCAGACACGGTACAAATATCTAGAACGCGCAAACATTTGTCCCCAAGCGTGAATCGAACCCGCAACTTTTGCGTCGCAGCGCAGCGTCGACCGCGAGGTCGAGGTCATTTACACTTTACAGGGTCGCACGGGGGTGAGGTCATTTACACTTTATAAGGACGCACGATGGTTAGATGGCTTTTGACTAACGTACCTTAAGCAAACTAAGAGTTATCCGCAAAACCACACACAATATTATTTTGTGTGCGATAAAGTATTTTCTAACTTTCTATCTTTTTAATGCGTATATTGTATACACTGTTTTGGGTTCTTGCTTCTCAGTGTACACTATGCGTATAGGTAAACCACTTAATATAGAGCACTCCTTGTTTTTTTCACCCAACAGACATATAGTCCTGACTCTGAAAGGATTTCCTGTGTCGTGGGTATCAGGAACGAGTACAGTGGTACCAAACACCCAGACACGGTACAAATATCTAGAACGCGCAAACATTTGTCCCCAAGCGTGAATCGAACCCGCAACTTTTGCGTCGCAGCGCAGCGTCGACCGCGAGGTCGAGGTCATTTACACTTTACAGGGTCGCACGGGGGTGAGGTCATTTACACTTTATAAGGACGCACGATGGTTAGATGGCTTTTGACTAACGTACCTTAAGCAAACTAAGAGTTTTCCGCAAAACCACACACAGCTACATACCTAGTTAAGTACAACTTGTTGCTAACCATGCGGTCAGCAAACTGAGTCACATCTTAAGGCCCGTTCAAACTTACTCGGTGGCGGTGGTGGTAGCGGTGGCAATCAAAATAAAAAGGGTTCTCAAGTAGATGTTAAAGTTCGCGTGATTGTATTGATCTGCACTGCGCAACAGTCTGACCGAGCCTTTAATCACTCCCTGTAAATTTTTGGTGATCGTAGTCAAATGGTCTACCTATAGTTACATCATTATAAAATCTAACAACCCATAAAGCTATTATACAAACTCAAGTACGTCAGCACTTCCTGAATCAAAGAGAGACCACGCTGTTGTAGCAATCTTAAACAGTTTTCCATAATTCACGGGGCACGAGTGCGGCCGCGGTGCGGCAACGGAGTGAATATAAAATGTTTAATAATGATCTCAAAGACCACTTTCTACACTCATTTCTCAGCGTGTCGAGTTTATCCATAAGGTGGAATCAACATAACATCCTATCCTACTAATATTATAAACGCGAAAGTTTGTGAGGATGGATGTTTGTTACTCTTTTTTTTGGTTTCTCCCGTGATCATGATACATGCAACTGTGCTGAAATATCGGGAAACATTCAAACTCACAAATCATGGTAAATATCCCGTTTTTAATAAAAATTATGTTTGTTACCCTTTCATGCAAAAACTACTAAACGGTTTTTGATGAAACTTTACATTTATACAGCTTATACATCAGAATAACACATAGGCTACTTTTTATCCGGGTACCACGCGGGCGAAGCCGTGGGCAGAAGCTAGTATATCCTACTAATATTATAAACGTGAAAGTTTGTGAGGATGTTTGTTTCTCTTTCACGCAAAAACTACTGAACCGATTTTGATGAAACTTTACAGTAATATAGCTTATACATCAGAATAACACATAGGCTACTTTTTATCCGGGTACCACTCGGGCGAAGCCGTGGGCAGAAGCTAGTGTTATATAGTTTAAAAAAAACCTAATAATCACAAAAATAGTACTGACTCCTCACTAGGATTCGCTATATCGTGGTTTAGGAACTACGAGTACTATGGTACCACTGCAGAAATTACAAACAATTGTCTCGCAGCGTGAATCGAACTCGCACCTAGCGTCTCCATCCAACCAAAAAACATTAAACAAAGTACCGTGGTTACCATAACACCAGACCCGGAACAATATCTGCAAAACATGCAAACTTTGTCCCGTAGCGGGAATCGTACCCGCACCTCTAGCGTCTCAGGGACCAAATTATACTAAACTAGCAGCGCCCCGCGGTTTCACCTGAGTGAAAAATAATGAATTTAAAAGTATCTTACTGCTACATAAATACTCTTGATCGTTAACTATTTGTTTGAATAAGAATTAATGCTTCGATACGAATGTAACCAACTTTTGTTTCTACCGGCGATCTAATTAAATTTTAGAACACAAAATCTGCTATTGTGACTTAACTATGATAGTTATATATACTCCCTCGAGGACTTTTTTGAAGGTAATAATGAGTACTTTAATCATGTAGTACATAATTTTTATGTATCGTCAATAGTTTTCTCAGCGCACGCCAAATAATGAATTTTATAGGCAAAGTTTTGCTACTTTGGGTTACATTATTGCAATTTTCTAAAGGAAAAATGGTTAAACTCTTATTAGGGTTCAGCTCGCCTTTGTACATGTCCTAAATAAAGTTTTTTTTGTCTGCATTTTCTGTGTGTACAATAAAGAATAATAAAAAAATCGGTCCAGTAGTTTCGGAGCCTATTCGGTACAAACAAAGAAACAAAAAATATTTCCTCTTTATAATATTAGTATGGACAATGGCATACGACTCTTTTTCGGCTTCTGCAACTTAAACCAGCGTCAAGTTACTTTCAATGGCTTGCGCATGTCGCGGGTCGCAAAAGGACAGACCTGCCCTTAGTATTTGAATTTTTAATAAAGCCGTCGCCGCGTCGCGTCGGTCGCCTCATTTTGCTGACGAAAAATTTGCGCCGAATATGCTTCTAACGAGGCTCTTTCAAGCAACCTGTCGGAAAGTGTGTGTTAATGAAGCCACTTCTAAACATATTATTCAGCAGCCATAATCTGTGCAATGTTTAAACATGAGCGTAAATACATAAGTCAGTAGGTACCTGATTACTCTACCATAAGGAAAAGATACTTTGCCACAGAATAAATAATAGCACTCGTACATGACATTATCTTGCAGATAATAAAATCTTTGAAGGATATCTATATATACCTAACCTAGTATAGTAAGCTTTATTTCGAATAAAGCTAACAGCTAAGTACTTTATTAATAATAGGTCAATAGATATATTTTATCCTACTAATATTATAAACGTGAAAGTTTGTTAGGATGAATGTTTTTTAATCTTTCACGCAAAAACTACTGAACGGATTTTAATGAAACTTTACAGTAATATAGCTTATAAATCAGAATAACACATAGGCTACTTATTATCCGGGTACCACGCGGGCGAAGCCGTGGGCAGAAGTTAGTTTATTATAAGGATCATAATAAGGGCCGGGTCACACAGACTAAACGCGGTGACGGTGGCGGACTCGAACTTCGACAACCACTTGACAACCACTTGACAACCATTTCCCTTTGATCGCCACCGCTACGCCGCGTCAGTTTCACCGGACCTTAAAATCATCGCCTTACAATCTCTATTCGAACACTAACTAAAATATTATACGATTGAAAGAAACACAAAATTAGTGAGAGCACAATCGCTTTGGGCGCCAACAAACAGTCTGCAAGATACTGGGTTCCAGCTAAGTCCGGTAGAACTTTAATCACCGCTTAATTAAACTAAAGTATGTAGCTGGTACGTGACCACAGCTTTCCTCCACATGTTTCAGATAGTGTCCCGGCGGGAACACGACAATATTGAGAAAATAAACTAGCTTTTTATCGCTCTACAATATTATCCGCATATTGAAAACTATATGAGCTCTTAAAAAAGATTTATAAAATGCATTTCTTCGATTGTGCTTTAGCTTATTAAAAACAAAGAAGAAGAATAATTATAGAAATTATTTAGTGCACACCAAATAATATATCTCTAAATTGTGTGTGGTTTAATTTATATATTTTAGTATAGTATGTATATACGTCTATAGTTATTGTGTGTAGTTTTTATTAAGTACTTTGTTCTGTTTCATTATGTTTCATGTCCTACTTTTATAATTAGCTGTCTCTTGCTCAAGATATGCTGGAAGAAAACTTTTTCAAGGGTTGAGCTCGCCTTTGCAAATGTCATTTCATTCTGCCTTTTGTAAGTATTTATTTGTGTGTACAATATATACTTATAAAATCGTTTTTCCTGACTGACTGACTGAACTATCAACGCACAGCCATAACTACTAAGTCTAGAAATATGAAATTTGGAACATAGGTTTATTTTATAATGTAAGCATATGCTTACATTATAAAATAAGGAACTTTGTATGAAGTCTTTGTTCTTTGTAATTAGAAACATGAAAATTTAAATTATAGCTACTGAGCATTAATAAATAATAATAACATGTTTCAGGATTTTGGATTTTCACATTTAAAGGGGTCAGAAATGGGTGTGTGATATTTTGGATAGGAGTATCGGTTTTTTAAATATAGAAACTTGAAATTTGGAATTGTAGCTACTCATTATGAATAAATAAATAATGTGTCGTGTTTTAGGGTTTTTGGATTTTGACATTTTAATGGGGGGAAATGAGCGTGAACGTTTTTATGGAAGTATGGGTTTTTAAAAATAAAACAAGACTACACATGCAAAGCCGCTGGGAACAGCTAGTAAAGTATAAAGAAGAATAATATTTCAGCTTAGATAAATATACAAGCCGTCTTATTCATAATCACTCGCTCAAGAGAGTTAGTACCTACTACAAACTTTGACTATTTTTTTGTATTATTCAATGCAAAGTGTAGCATATTTTATATTTAAGCTCGAATTCTTACTATGCCTTTGTTTATGACATCAGAGCATAAAAATATCTAGAGACAAAAGTGTTTTTTTAATTGCGAGGTAAGTACGTTGCTGGATGGCTTTTTAATTGTCTTGTCAGTAAGTCATAAATAAGCACATTCAATATTTTTAACACTTTCATTTATCAAAATCCTACAACTATTATAAACACCAAAGGTTAAGAGGATGGATGTGTGTTACTCTTTCACGTAAAAACTACTGAACGGATTTTAATGAAACTTTACATAAATATAGCTTATACATCAGAATAACACATAGGCTACTTTTTGTCCGGGTACCATGCGAGCAAAACCGTTGGCAGAAGCTATTAGTGTCTCATAAAACGCGAATATTAATTATGAAACGAATGAAAGTGGCAAATGTTAAAAGATAAAAATAACCGTTGGGGAAATAATGGCCTGTTTATGTTCGATTGCATGACCTCTAACCTTTTCCCGTTCAAGGTAAACTGCTAATGGTCGCCAGAAGGTCATGGCAAGCATTTAAATACATCGCTGTATCATTTACAGAATAAACAACATACAATCAAATAAATTCTGTTTTTATCACTAATTTTAGAATGAAAAGAGCCCTATATTTCACTTTTATCGAAAAAACTAAAAATGAGGCGCTTAGAAATGAGTTCCATAAATAAATACGCATTTTTGCGAGACGTGAAACATATGATGATAGTTGAAGACAGTAATTTTACGCATTATATAACCCGTCCCGGGGTAAAGATGTGGCCATTCGTCATCCAACTTCCTCAAGCGACGGACCTTACGTTCCCTTATTTTGAAAGGGCGGATAAGCTTGTATCCGTCTACAGATTTATTTTCCGCGTGTAAATTTTAACCCAGAAACTCAATTCATAATGTTTATACCGTTAGAAAGTTGAGAGTTCAAGGCAATTACCATTTTTAAAACTACCCACTTTCTATCCAATTAAGCCCCACGGTGGGCGCCAATTGAATGTAAAGTGCAATAAAGTTTCAGTTAACTCACATGTGGAAAAGTTACTAGCGCGGAGTTACTCCTACTGCCTAATAAACTTGGTTTAATTAAAAACGTGACTCTAGAACAGTGTGCTTTATGGAGTAATACTTCTATCAAATGCACTGCAAGTCGCAAACGAGATAACGTGCAAGTTGTAGCTCTATCTAGACTTAAATGGGTAGTAAGCAACCTTGTATTACATAGATATCAAGTGAAGGAGAGCGGTTTACAGAGTTTTATCAGTCTTGGGACTTCAATTGATAGCAAGCTTGGTGTAATGTGTACTTCTGATAATCAGAAAGCTTAATACATTTTCTCACTAACCTCCCTATATTTTCATAAGAATAGTAAATCATGATAGCCCACATAGCCTAGAAAAAAATAGGTATTGTGATAAAGGGGCGGAATAAACAAGATTTGCGTCCCATTGTGCAAAACATCTTGTTATGACTACGTCAAATCGACACGTAGATAACATAAAAACTGAACGTATTCTCTAAAGCCTACGCCCCCCATTCTCGGAAACTATTTGAATGTTCACCCCAAAAATAAAAACATCATACCGAAGCTGACAAAGGACAATGATACATATTTATCTAACAATATTTATGGGATAGAGAAAGCGCCGCGATTTTCTCGTCGTTTCATATTTAAAGTTCGCTTCATGGGGAGAGATGTTGTGAACGGTAATAGAATCGATAACAAGCTTATTATTCATGAATAAAAAATAAAAATGAAACTTTAAGGGAAAAGTTGTTTTCAGTGAGGTTTTAGCTTTCTGCCGTGTATAAAAAAGACAAAAAGTATTATTGCGTAATGTCTTTGGCCGAGTACCGAAATAATTTCCAAAGTGGCCAAAGAACATCATCAACAAAAAAAATGCCTTGTTTTTCATTCAAATACCAGTTAATACCTCATCCCCGACAAGGGTTATGTAGCCCCACATCACAAACAAATTTGTCCACTGACGAGATATTATCAAAAAATAGAACCCTCACGGACAGCGGTCCGATCAAGTGGCTCGTTTATCAAAAATAGAAAAGGTAGGGAAAAATTGGCGGACCCTTAAAGGCCCTTCGATGAATTTATTATAATGTGGAAGCGACAATAGTTGGAAAACAAAAAGTCGGGAAGCAAAAGAGTGTATTTATATTATACAGCAGCGAAGCAGCTTTAGATAAGTATGATAGCAGCAAATACAACTTTGTTTTTTATATGGTAACAAGATATATTAAAGGTTTTTTTTTACGCATTTACGTGTGTACAGAGAAATATCGACACTATACGAACGGTTTTTATTTTTTAACAAAAATAGTCATTCATTTGGCCATGATTTCACCTGGTGATGAGTGAAAATATGGCCAACGATGGAGCATGAATGTGTAGACTAGAAGATACCTATTTACTAAGATTAGTAATACAAGACTACTAAATACACCTAAGTGATGATAAGGACGAAGATGGAACATGAAGCTCTAGAAGATACTATTCACTCAAGACTAGTACGACTAGACTTTCAAATACCGTTACATATTTTGTATAAGAATTGAGACTACCAGTAGCAAATTTGCCCTACAAAACAACCCCATCATAGAACTACTTATTATCTGTGGCATCGCATAAGGTGAGCTGACAGGAAGCAGGTGAGAGCTAAGAGGGTCGATGAATTACACGCGGACAGATGGGATGTACTGTACGCCTTTTAATGGAACTCAAGTGGAGAGCTTTTTGCAAGCGCTTTCTTGAGATATTGGCAGAGTGTAGTCTGTTTACGATGTGCGAGGCATTTGATGAGCAATTTGGTATCGCAAAAGGGGGTGAAGATACGTAATAGGTCCTTAACAACTTTTGTTCTATAACAAAATTCGGCAATTTTCATCGCAGTAAAATGCATAGTAATAAAATCAAGAATTATCGGTAAAAATGAAAACTAAAAATTGAAAATTATTTATTTGCACCTCAAAGAAAACATAATTTTACTATAATATTTGATTTTATTTTATTTTGTTTTATTTTAAAAAAATTGGGAAAACTTTCAGCTAGACAAGATAATAAGAAAAAATATAAAAATACATGCCAAGCACATATTTAAGATGATAGCAAATTACAAGTTTCCACTTATAGGCTTGAAGTGAGAAAATAAAAAAACAGTTGTAAAGTAGGAACAGAAGAACATTAAACTAAGTATAAATTAAAAATAATTGTTTCAGAAGAATTTATCAGTCAGCATGCGTTTGAACTTGTTTTTAGATATATTAAATAAGTCTATATCAACATCTGCCCCTGCCAAAGTTTTGAACGATTTGCTTGTTCTATTCATAAAGGCGTTCTGCCTGTAGTTAGTCCTTACTAGCGGTGCAAAGAGTACTAGGATTACGCATATTGGACGTGTTAGTGCGTAGTCCCAGCAGTTCCAGCAGCTCCGAACAGTCCACCGTGCCATTCGCTATGCTCAATATATAACATAAATCATAATTAATTCTACGATTTTGAAGAGGAAGAAAGTGAAACTTACGATATCTAGTCAAATAGTCAGGAAGGTAAATTTTAGCACGATACTGTAGATAACGTAAGAATCTCTTTTGAATGTTTTCTAACCGTGTAGTGTAAACGTCATAACAGGGGTTCCAAACTTGGGATGCATATTCGAGATGGCTGCGTACATAAGCACAATATAAGATTTTAAAGGTTTTGATATTGGAGAATTCAGATGACATACGTAAAACGAAACCAAGTGCACGAGAAGATTTATTTACTATGTTATTAATGTGTTCATCGAAAAGTAGTTTGCTGTCAAAAAATACGCCTAAATCTCTTATTGTATCTACTCATATGAGAGGTGTGCTGTGTTGGGTATAATCGAGTTTAACAACTATAGGTTTTCGAATGAACGAGCAAACGTAGCACTTGGAGACATTTAGATCTAGTTTATTTTGAATACAATAAATTTGAAACCTAATTAAATCATCCTGTAAGTTATATACATCACTAATAGTCCTTATCTGATAAAGTATTTTCATGTCGTGAGCATAGAGGAGAATTTTAGAATAAAGAAAGCAGGAAGATATGTCATTCACAAATATCGTAAAGAGAAGGGGACCTAATAAGGATCCCTGTGGAACTCCTGAAGGGATAAACATTGACGAAGAGGAATAGCCGCTTAAAACTACTGTCTGGCATCTTATGTTGACGTAAGATGTGAACCATCTGAAGAGGTTGCCTCTATACCAACTAGTTGGAGCTTTTTATAAATTGAAGTTTTTTTTAAGTCTTCATTGCATATGGTTTCTAAAAAATCTTATTAATATTAGGTAGATTAAGAAAGTAGCTATTATTAGGATTATGTAAAAAATGCAATAAATCCGTTGTATATATTTATTTATTAATTCAACATAATTGAATTTACATGAATAATTGCTTTCAGTTGCTAGTTTAGGATTAGTTTAGTAAATATTGGTAGTACCAATCAAGTATAAGTAGTAAACAATGTAAAAATAGTATAAAATTTAAAGTGTTTTTTTTAAGGTAAACTTTCATTACGCGCATCACTCCCTTTCGTGGTATACACATGTTCTGGAACAAAATGTGTTCTAACTGAGTATGACCTTGGGAAAGCACATCGGTCTTAATCAGCTAACTATGTAAATATTACACATAAGTAGTTCAATCTTAAAATAATTACAAAAAGTCTAAAGTTAACAATTATACAATTTGGGCGATTAACAATTAATCAATTAAAAAAAGATTTTATTATATCGACAAAAACATCAAAGGCCAATTAGATAGGAAAGTTAAAAACAAATAAATAAGGGCTGGTGCTCACTGAACCACGACAAAAAGTTATCAAATTGGCAGACTTTTTCAGAGCTGTTCAACAGTAACAATGGACTGCTCAGCACAAGGAACCAAGACCAAAGTTTTGTCGGCCGACGAGTTGACAAACAGTATTTTGTCCCTCTCTTTTGTTCAAGGAAATAGACGACAGAAATACAGTTTTTCTCTTCTTTTTCATAGACAAAACGTTGTCTTGGGTGCTCATGCTAAGTGGACAGCAATGAAGAGTAGATCTCTTAAGAAGTTAATGGAATTCAGTCTAATTATTTATATATGTAGAAAACAACCTATCGTGCTTCAGTTAACGTCATCCTTTATATTATAAAGTCGAATAGATACCATTCCCTTTGGTACCAATAACCGTTACTGGAATGAAATTGAACATTAAGTGGGAAGGTGTCACACAGGGAGCATTATCCTGACTTATTTGTAATTATTCGGACACGAATCGTTGGGCCAGAGGTAATAGGAGTGAGACTGGTGCTTTGGAAATCAGTGACTTTCAAAATTAGCACTTAAATTCGAATACTTGAAAAGGTATTTGCGAGACCATCTTAACTTATTTACATTTATTGAACAAGACTGTTGAGTTGAGTCATTTCGCGTTTGCTTCCTTCAAATGATTCTCACCGATTTAAAATGGACAGAGGCTATCAATTCGGATAATTACCGTCAAGGACTGCGAATAAAATGGACTGCGGGGCACTAGAGAAACTTTCAATTTGAATATTTTTTTAATTCCCAGAAGGGACCGTCCACGGCCACTTCTTATTTTTTTTACAAACTTTAGATTATTTAGTACGACTGTACTGATTCTTTTTTAATACGACTGTATACAAAATTCTTATGGTAAATAAGTGATAGAATAATAAAATAATAAAATTTATTTATAAAATCTTACTATAAAAACTAGAAATCGCTGTAAAAATTGTCTTGCCTTTCTTTACTGGCTTGATCGCGGAAGAAGGCAGTAGATAAAAACCGACGTTTCAAAGTGATCCTTGTGATTTCAATGAATAAATGAATTTTGACTTTTGATTTTTCGTGCAATCAGTCTTATTATCATAAAATCACAGAATCATATAGTATTGCATCTTCTTTTTAGATAAGTAGGTATTTTACGTCCGTTAACTACTACTGATAGCGGCAGCTTTATTGGTGTAAGAATCCTTAGTTTTTACCATTTATTTTAATATTGTAAACCGCTTGTGCCTTAATTAAAAAAATAAATATACAATAATGATTTTCATGTAGCAGATCTATAACTTGGGAAATGTCTATTACACACTTCATCGACAGTGTGAATAATATAAAGCATTCCGACATTTCTTGGGTTGATATTAAATCGCTGACACGTGGATTGAAGTTGAAGGGCCAGGATAGGTACATCTTAATGGTCTTACCTCCATCCGTTTACCTCAAATCGCACATAACAATTTCAGAAAACGACCGCAGTAATTTATATATGTAAGTAACTGAGACGTCTTCGAGTCACTGTTACCGCCCATTTCGCTCGTCAAGTTACTGCTCGCTCGCCAACCCTTAATCTAAGGATAACGCGCTCATACGACGTGCGAGGGCCATCAAAATCCCTTTCTATGTTTAAAATAAAAATTTAACCCTAAAAACAGTTATGTTTTATGAAGGTACTTACTTTATTCTCCGCGATATTGCAAATGCATTTATTTGTTCTTCCAATTCCAAATTTCCAAATTGGTCTCTATCCGGTTTCGTACACGACGCGAGGGTTGTTTGGTATTAAAACTTGCATGTTTTTACTGAATAATGTACGAGATCTCGGATTTGCGGGATGGAACTCAAGAGGCTTTCATTTAAAGGGTAACAAATATCTTTTTCAATTTTCTCAAAATGTTTCAGCTCACCGCACGAGCTGAGAACGCGAAGTATCCGTTAAAACAGTGGCATGTAAGCAGCGGATTCTTTGAATGTAAATTAAATCGGAACATTGTAGAAATCTAGCATATGCGATATTCCAAATTCCAGCGAGTATTTTTTGCTGTAACTTTTTCAGTGAGCGGCGAGGGACCGCGATAAAATTACAATTTAGGATAGAAAATCCTCTAACAACATTTTGAGCCGCGCCCGGAACTTAGTTTAAGAACTGGAACTGAAAGCTTACGTTCCGGAACTTCATGTTTCAATATGTTACATTTGCTTGATGCGGTAATAATGTAAGACCTCGAAATAGTTTGGCTACATACCACGGCCAAACCAACAGAGACCGTTCAGAAAAAAAAATCCAAGCATAAACCTGTGTGGCTGGCATTCACTGAAATTCCTATAAAAAACGTAACATTTCCAGTGGCAAAATAAGAGCGGCATTTACGTCATCTTACCCCGTTCATAGACAGTGCAGAAAAATCTAATTGGAAGATTGGTTGGGAGTAGGTACTTGGCACGGCCTCAAAGGCTATGCTCTTAATCGACCCTTCAACCTACGTCATCTGAAGAGAACTAAAATAACTAATAAAATTTTCCACGTTTGTGACGTTTGTGATTTTAACGCATATTTACTCCGTGACCGTGTCACACTCACATGATTTTTAGCTATTTAACATTCATGAGATCATAGACTGTCATTCGTCCGCGTGACAAAAACCTCCCTATAAAGTATCTGAAAGTCACTTTCTAAGACAAAATTTATAGCTTATCAAAACGAAATAACAAAACTTATACTTTAGTGGCAACACAGCGTCATTTTTCAGTGTGAACTGGCAACGAACAAACATTTGCAAGTTCTGCTCGCGACAGGAGCATCAGGAGACGGTATACTCCACTATTAGTTATACTGTGACGGTGATATGTCGGTTCGCGGACAGCAGTGAACAATACATTGCACTAAGCATTGCAAGGTGGTTCTGCTATGAATTTGGTACTTATTGCTTTGACTTACAATCAATTTATCTTTATCTATACTAATATTATAAAAAGGAAAAATTGTTTTGTTTGTTTGTACCGAATAGGCTCCGAAACTACTGGACCGATTTTAACCATTTTTCACTAACACTAACATAGGCTATAATTTATTTTAAAAAAAATAGAGATCCTTAAGAAAATTGCAATAATGTAACCCAAAGTAGCAAAATTTTGCCTATAAAATTCATTATTTGGCGTGCGCTGGGAAAACTATTGATGATACATAAAAATGATGTACTACATGATTAAAGTACTCATTTTTACCTACAAAAAAGCCCGCGAGGGCATATATCTAACTATCATAGTTGAGTCACAATAGCAGCTTTTGTGTTATAAAATTTAATTAGATCGCCGGTAGAAAGAAAAGTTGGTTACATTCGTATCATAGTATTAATTCTTATTCAAATAAATAGTTTTATCATCAAGGGTATTTATGTAGCAGTAAAATACTTTTTAATTCATTCGAATTGATTAATTCCGGTCATATCTCGCGAAGAACCGATAACCGCTGGGGTAAACGTGTTCTTGAGTGGAGACCGCGACTCGGCAAACGTAGTGTAGGACGCCCTCCGGCCAGGTGGGATGACGATCTGCGAAAGACTGCTGGCAGATGCTGGATGCAGCAAGCTGAAGACAGGGCGCTATGGCGCTCATTAGGGGAGGCCCTATGTCCAGCAGTGGACTAATATAGGCTGATGATGATGATGATGAATTATATGAATGTTATTGTTCATGATAAAATATGTAGGTAACTTATTTATAAATCACCACGGTGGCAATTATACGGCACACCTGGATATAGATTGTGACCTGGAACACAGAAGTTATAATACCCTGGAATAACTTAACCTACTTTTAAATCTTCTAATCAGGGTGTCATGCTAGCGAAGCCAGGGGAACATAATACTGCTATCTGACTATACACTGAGGTTTGAGTTCACCAACAAAATAAAAGGACGGTCAAGTCTAACCATTCATAATAATGACAGATTCCTATGAAAACATGTGCCAAAAATCTTTGATTTGGATCTAACTACCCGTTAGTGTTGGTAAACTTGGACCTTACCAAATAATTTTTAAACAGTTTATTAACTAAACACTGCTTTGTCTCTTTCGGATAGCGTTCTAAATTAGCACATCAGATAACGACAAAGCAGTTTTTAATTACACAACTATTTAAAATCTTTATATGTGTCCATAAATGCTTAATTTTACATCCATTCATCTACTGACGGTCCGCAAACGGTTCGTTACATTGGTTGACGGATGCAAACCCCAGCGATTCCATTACTCAACATCCCTCTTCGCAGACGACATCGTATTACCGATGTGTCTGCTCTTCCGATTCTAAACTAAATTGGAGACGATATAACCAATTGTGTTAGTGGTTGCTGCTGTCAGCATCAGCTATGTTTTATAGTCGGATGTCTGTTCACATTATGGTGTTTGTTTGTAAGTAAAGTGAAGAATAAGTATATTAAGTGTGCGGCGATGGGCTTGCAACCTGTCATACTACTTGCAAACCGCGTACATGTGCCAAATATAAAGTTTTGGTCGTGCCTCTGACTACCTTCTACAAAATCCTCAAAGATCTACGCACTGGGTATGCATCTGAGGATGTCTATGGGGAATACAGCCGTGAGAGTTTTTTGTTATAATACAGAAGTTCACCCTACATATAAAAGGAGCGATTTGGCGAAACTAACCAAGATAAATTGACCAAGCGGAAGTCGGACCACGCACAGTTCTGATGTCAGCACGGCTTAATTCATTTTTAACTGACTTGTAAAGTTTTTATGTAATTTTGTAGGTGTAAGAAAAAGGTACTGTCATACGAAAAATATCTTTGTTTTTAGAGACAATATTTTTTTTATTCATCCGAACGTTATTACATATTTGTTCCCATAATTAAAGTAAGTTGTTTACTTTCCATCGACAGAACTACGTAACAGAACAGGTGGGAATAGTTGATATTGAAGCCAGGTGTAAAGCATAGCCTTATAAGTCACAGAACTACTGGGATTTTTTTTCACATTAGTTCTGCCGACAGAACTACTCAACAGAACAGGTGGGAATAGACGGAATGAATTTTCCGTCTATTAGCAATATGCTGTGTATAATTATAGTCTGCTAGTAAAACAGCTCTGACTGAGGATGGATACACGGACGTTACGTTGCCGGTCAGTCTTTGAACCCTGTCGGGAAACCCTGGGAAGATGGCAGATGAACCTTCGTCTATCTACGTCAGTGAACGAATGGTGGACACGCGAGAGCGATAGATCACGAGGTAGACCACCAGCCAGGTGGTCGGATGATATTGTGAAGGTCATGGGAACGCGATGGGTTCGATTGGCGCAGAACCAGAAAGCGTGGTGTGCTAGAGGACGTCTATACCCAGCAGTGGGTGAATGTAGGCTGATTAGATAGATACATATAAGCTTAACAGTACGAGTATGCATTAATGAGGCAGTCTTTACGAGTGACTTTAAAAAAGATACGCAAAAAGGCGATATATCACACATCTATTACGCCAATTACGGCAACGTTCAGGATTCCCTTAATCCGTATGGTTCGGACCCAACCGTTAGAAAAAGGGGCTCAAAGCGACCCAACTTTATACTCAGCCTTCGCCATGATTCAAATTGATTTATACCCAGCGATAAGCAGATCCAAAACTTTCCACGAACACTACGCAACCATTTTCAAGAGGAAACTATTGTTTCTCTTCAGTTACGTAACCTATTGTAATACGTTATGGAAGGATTTGTGGGTATAAGTTAGATCGCGCCCGGATGGCCTAATTTCACAGATATTGATCTTTGGAAGTCGGGAAAGTCGGCCGCCGGGTCTAGCAATAAAAACTGAAATGCTAAACTGCAACGAGAAATAATTGAGGTTAATTTTCAACTGCAAAATCTACGAAGATTGCCACCATACAACTCACCATAAATTTTGGTTATTGGTTGACCAAAGATAAACTACATATTACATAATTTACCACGAACATTATTATCGATGATTTGCTAAAACATCATACAATACAGGCATATACCTAGAAAATAAATATACCTATTACAGCTATTGAGGCTAAAAGTACGGTGCAGATTCATTTTACGTAATAAAAATAATTATTTGCATGTCTGGAATATATTTCGAAAATAACACACCATAACGAGCACCATATAAATAGAGATGAATATCCGTCAACCATAATAGTCATTTTGCCACAAAGCGCCTCCCTCCATCCATCATAGGTAATCGGAAACGATCATTGCAAAAATGAGCATAATTTACTGTGAGCTTCGCATTTTACAGTCGACCTCAATTGATGCCATTACATGCTACATGACACGGTGGCCGCACCATAACGACTGTCCATTTAGTTCCGAAATATATTTCGTGTTCAATGACCCTGCAAACTAGTGTTTATGCCATTTTTCTGGACCTTTTTGCGGATGGTCCGGTGTGTAGTTTTTCATCCCGGTGCCGTTTTTTAGCTGAAACGGTGCACTTCGTCGAACTGCCGATCACGATCCTCTCCATAACGCGGTATTGCTTATCGGAGAGTGGTCTCAGAACTGCGAAGTTGATGCCCAAAGCTTTGCCTTTCAGGAGGTCCTCCCTCAATATACCATTTTCTGTCATACGCGTTTTGATGTACTTCAAAAGGTTGTCGATTTCGAGGTTGGAGAGCTTGAGAAGCGCGGCGATGGCTATTTTGTCGTGGTCTTCAGAGTCTTTCATCTCCACTTCTAACTTGATATCGTTGTCGCCAGAAGGGTAGATAACGTCTTGGAGTTGGAACCTGTTTGGGCCGGCGCCGACCATCAAGGCGCACCTGAAGTTACTCTGCCTGTCGACGACGGTGTTCAACCAGTTGGAGTTGCGTTCGAGAGCTCCAAGCATAAAGTTGATAAAGTCTGCCACTTCTTTCTGCTTCTTGTAAGAGGCTACAGCAGCGAGGGCTACCTCTGGGAGTTCGACCGCCTTCTCTGCCGACTCCCGGCTCTTCTTCAAAGGCGGTCGTTTCGAAGACATCGTAGTTGATAAGCGTTTCATGACTCTTAAAACATTTCTCACGAAGAAAGTAAAACGTTTGGCCCTAAAACGAAAAATTTTGGTGCTTTGAAAAAACTGGTGACGAAAATTTAGTTTTTGAAGTTTTTTGGGGTTTTGAAGATTTAAATGTTCGTAAACGTCATTGTCTGTCTTTAATATAAAAGATAAAAAGTTTTTATCAGTTTAACATTTTTACCTTTTGAGTTTGGTTTCAAAAGCAGAAAGACGTAAAAAAAACAACAATCAGATATACTACGAAATTCTGTCTTATGCTATTAGTCATTTTAACTAGTATGCAAATAATTTAACACTGTTCATTATAACAATGATAACAAATTACTGGAATGCTTCGATTGTACGCCGCGGAATTGCTGTGGAATTCTGCCAGAATTTTAGATCTCAGATAGTTTATATCTCTGTACAGCTAATTTATTGTTGGAGCAAATACCTATGTCAAAAAGATTTCATGAGCAGTTGTTGATCTTCATTTCCTACTCTTATATTATGTATTATAGTAATTTTAGCGATTTAATGGGCAACGCGCTTAAGCCGCTACATAACAGTATAAAGTGTTGCCTTTGGGCGCTGTTAAGCTGTGGGAAGCAAGGCAGTAAAATAAACTCCTACACAGCCTACATAGTATTCTGCATAGCAATAACACTATTATTACCTACCTACCCACGTTCCGGCTAATTGGAGTCCTTGCATTCTCTTTAGCAACCCGCTGCCCTCGTATTTGGGAACTCAATCGCTTGATATATATAATACCTACCTAAATTACCTACTTAGCTTAGCTACAATCAAAATGATAAATCAATTAAGTAGGTAACTTAGGCAGGTATCTACTTAAAATCAGAATTTAGTAAACCTATAAATATGTTTGTTATATTTTTAGCAGTGGGTCCCAAACCTTGGAAACCCTAGGTTTTCTAGTGCAGAATTAAAGGTAGGTAGGTACTTATATTTTACCAAGGATCGCTGATAATAAAGATCTCGCTAAGGTAGTAGGTATAGGTAGGCACCTACCTAGGCGAGAATTTTACCAACGAAAAAAAACTGGCTACTTTACCGACTACCTATCACCAGAGAGTTCGGTGACTCAAGGTACCAAGATAGGTATTTACTGTGCCTACTTAGGTTACCTATTATTGTTATTTAGCTCACCTACCTACGTAGGTACCTATCTCTGATTCGAATTAGTTGTCGTCATATGTATTGGATAGGAACCTACACCTTCATCAAATCAAATCGGTAGGAAAGTGGTAGGTAGGTAGGTAGTACCTACCACGGAATAGGGCATTCACTCTTCTGTGGTACCTACCAACACCCTCGTATTTGTAAGTCGTAGGTAATAAATTTGCTAAGTAAACAAACTGTAGGTACGAGCATAAGCGTTCATGTGTGCGGAAAGATTGCAGAAAAAATAGCAGAGAAATTACCATTCAGAGGGAAATGGGTACCTAGGTAGCTCAGATCACGCTTTCGACGCAGTCCAATAACGAGGTCACACAGGGTACCTATAGCTAGGTAAGGATAGCGTCAAGCGTGGGTCAGCTAGGTTAGGTTTATCACGCATCAAAACAATAAACTTACCGAAAACACTATTCACATCTAGTAGTAGGACCCGTTCGTTCCGTTACAAGATTCGCTCCAACGGTCGTCGGCAATGCTGTACTCACGCACACAGACACACACAAACACCGTGGTAAACGTCATAACCAACGTTTACATCGTTAATTACACTAGATATCGACGGTTTTGAGCACTGACAACAATATATCACATGGAGAAGAACACTATATATCACATATAACTAACACAAGTCTGAAAACGACCCCGAACTAAATAAAAAACGTTATTTTTTGGCAAAGACAGGCCTAATCACCACTCCTTTTCTCTCACGGATTTCTGTGATAGCGAACAGCTGCGGTGCGTGCTTGGTTTCAAAACAAACCCCGTAGCGACATCTATCGATTCCTTGTTCGTTAAAGTTTTGGTGTCACTGGATGACAGCCGCCATTTTGTTTGTAAAATCACTTCCTAGTTTCGCTTAGTCTTCATAGATGGCGTTTTTCCGCTTTTCGTGAAAATTACTAAAAATCTTAAAATATTTATAGAACACTTTTGTTTTAATGACAGCCTAAAAAAAATACAAAACGTAAACTCCGCCGTAACAGTGTAAGGACACTGCCGTGACCAGGATTCGAACCTGGGTTACTACGGCCACAACGTAGGGTCCTAACCACTAGACGATCACGGCTACCGGAGCGATATATGCGTTAATGAAATTACTGAACAGATAATATTTACACTGTTTTCTTTCTTTTGCCATCATAATTAGCTACCTCCTTTTTCGTCTCGTTCAAGTGTTTCCTGTGACCACCACAATTCCGATATCGTTATTTCAGCTCGACTTCCACGGGCCTTCCATAATTACCTCGTGCCCAACTCCATTTAAGACTGCCATAATGTCTCGAACGTAGACTGCAGTTTTAGCAAAGCGAGAAAAAGAGTAATTTCAGTTATTATTGGTGTCGATAAATATCAATCGACTTCGATTCATCGAATCATTGCTAACATACCGTAATTATATTATTGTATTTACCAAGTTTTTTTTTTTACACTTCACGGACAGTTACTTTTTGTGGTATGTGACTCGAACCCACTAAAACCCCCCTAGTTAACAGTCCCCCGCCGAAGTGGGGCAAGATAGGGTCGCGTTAGCATTCACCATCTCACACCGGCGGTTGGCTCGGGAATCACCCGGGCCCCGGCCAGGTGTGGGGCCGTGCAAGCTAGCAGAGTCCCCCAATCTCCACCAGTGAACCCACCAACGCGCCCAGAAAAGGGCGCCCCCTCCAACTTACGCTGATCCCTCCCTCCAAGTCTGACCGGTGGTAGTGGTACGGACAGTTGCTCGTACCTAACGTCACCGTTGGAACATTTTGAAAGTGCTGTAACTGTTCATTACATAGAAATTTTCATTTGTCATCAGAAACCTAACAACCTAACCTATCCGAGTCTGATCTGCCAGGAAGGATTTTTCACAGTTGCTCGTACCTAACGTCACCGTTGGAACATTTTGAAAGTGCTGTAACTGTTCATTACATAGAAATTTTCATTTGTCATCAGAAACCTAACAACCTAACCTATCCGAGTCTGATCTGCCAGGAAGGATTTTTCAGTTGTGCATACCGGTTGGTCCGTGAGGAATAGGTACTCTTAAAAATCCATTCTCTAGTGAGTATATCAAACGCTTTCGATCCAATGCCACTCTTAGGAATATAAAAATCATAGAGCATCAAGCGATATCTCTCATAATTTATTCGGCCTTAGCTGCGGTGAACGCCCGGTGTAGGCCATACACGCGTACATCAAAATTCATAAAACCATACCGTTGCGTTGTTCGAACCGAAGACGTTGCAAACAAAAGTTATATTGGTTCGAACTGCGTGTCTGTTAGAAATCAGTATAGTTTTGTAGTTATTTACTGTCTTATTGTAGCGATTTTTTGTAGCATGTGTACGGGGGTATGACAGTAAATAAAATGCAGCGTCATTGCTATCGTTTATTGATTTAAAATACAAAACTTAGTGACATAAAGCTCTATCCTTTTATTGTTACAGTGCCTGCGAACTGACAATCCGATAGGAAATAAACATTAGCTTCGCACCATCACAACACACAATCCATACTGTCACAAATAAATACATTAGGTACGCTACATACAATACATCTACGGCCATTCTTGAGTTAAGACCCGCGCAAACTGGTGCGGTGGACCGTGGCAGGCGGTGGCGAGCATTGAATTATCGTAAACTTTGACATCTACTTGACAACGTTATCCCTTTGATCGCCACCGCCACCGCCACGCCACCGCGACAATTTAACCGGGCCTTAATAGATAAATTTTGATACATTTTTCGTGTTTTCCGGTTCCTCTGCTCAATCTGTCATGATTTGTTTTTAAAGGCTACACTTTCGTGTACAAAAAAAACTAAGTGTACATTTGCGTGTTTTTGTTTTACCTATTTTGACGCTGTTCTTATCATCAGATGGAGTTGAAATCATGCAAACCTATCAAGTTTCGATGACAATATAATATAGTGGTGAAAGCGAGCTCATCCGATGGTGGGCACAGAAGGAACAGTGAAACTCCTCGATGAATAATAGTTTTTAATGGAACATTTATGTTCCTTTAAAAAATAAGATTTTATACACTTCATACGCAAATAAAAATATTTTTTGTAGCAACTATTGATGTTAACTGAACTGTATGCAGTTCATGTTATTCCATTTTTCAACCTAACTATAGGTTTAACATACACAGGTCTCTTGCTAGGTTTTATAAAACGGATTTACGAATTTAAGGTTTTTTACACTTTGTTTTGCAAATAAGTAGGTATCTTGATTATGTAAGTATCATTATTTCTAGATTATTGAATGCATAATAAAATTATGTAAGTAATTATAAAAATATTTGCTTCATTTATCTATTGGTGAAGGTTCTATTATGTTAAAGTTTTACACACTATGAAATGGATAACCACAATAATAGTCTAATTTACATCAAAACTTTGAGACATAAACATATTTTCAGTCTCCAAAAGCATATATTGTGAATATTCAAGTACCTAACCCAAAAACACAAAAACGGCCTTAGATCGTGAAACGTTACAATTTCACCGATTACAACAATGCTTTTTCTAAACATAAAATACAAATTCGCGGCACATACATAGTTTTAAATAAACAAAAAAGGAACTAATCAATTATACTACAGTGAAGTATAATCTATTACGATAAGGTACATAAATTGAACACATTTCAATAATCATTTAAAGAAAAAAGAGAAACCTGCCAGATGAAACGTTATTGCTCTATAATCTTTTTAAAATTAAACATGTTTCTCGTACCTATCCCTTATAATGATCTAACAATCCTATACCTCATGAAGCAGAAAAGTAGTGCAGTAAATATTATACAGATATTTAGAAAATTTACAGAACAGCAAGATTAGAAATAGATACGACAATTAAAATAAAGTAATAGCGCGTTTATAGAGAAACGAAAATATAGTAAGAAAATACTTTAATGCTTCATGTAAAACAGCTGATTTGTTTTAAAAATAAATTCATTCGATTATTTGTTTATATAAAATCACAATAACACATTGCGTTATGAAATAATCAGCTATCGTTTGCATTACTCAGCTGCTACTTTATTCTGTTCAGAGCAACACTTCAGTCGTATCATTAACTAAAATATTTTAAAATACATTTTGCTAAACATCACTCGGACAGAATAAAGTGGCTAGTTCGTAGGCCTACCACTAACTCGACTCGTAGACAATGGACATGAGCATTGGTTATGGTCAGTAACCATATCACATTTAAGCTTACCTATATACAAATTCTGTCTATACACTCAAGTAAAAGTTCATCTTGAATATCAAGATAAGTCACTGAAGGGCTACCCACGCCTTGGCCTTGCACAGATAGGATGGCACGGTTAGATATGGATAGCCCTTGAAAGTTGCTTTAACTTTTATTGTTATAATAATGTTATCTGACCATAACTTATAGTAGCTTTCACAAAATCATCATCATCATTCATCATAGTATAGTGAAACCTAACAGCTTTAGGACAAACAGTTGAAGATTCGTATCCAGTATCCATTCCTTTACATTGTATTGATAGGAACGAATCACCATCTGCTGGTTGGATCATCAATATGAGATTTGCCCGCTAACGAAGAGCAGACATGCGATAGCAACAGCTGAATGCAAATAGCATAAAATTGCTGCTATACTTTAAACCGCAATCGTAGGTAAAGTAATGGTAAATTCAATTTTTTTTTTATTCACAATTATATTACCTTGCGGTACAATTGTAAAGTTACTAGTCCGGTAACAATACATTCGTATGGATTTCTAATAATCACACCACAAATCCTGAATACTCAATGTATAGTTTGTTTTAGAACTAACCATTACTTTCCCATAACTAAATCCTTCATTTTTATACATAATTCCACCAATCACATGAATGTATCTTAGTTTATTCACATTGAAACGAACAACGCACTTCTAGTGGCCACGTTGTAATAACACTTCATAAAACTTCGACCAAGTAAATAATGGACTAGCTCATTCTATCGAGTAAAAAAATATATCAAACCGTTCGCATTCTTCATTATTTTGTACATACAAACAGTGTGCCAATTATATTTCTCTTAATCACTTTTTCATAAATTGGTTTACAATCTATGTCAACTTGCAAGTGCATAATAACGTGACTTATCACTTTGTCCTTCTGTAAAATACAAAAAGCGACGAGACACGAGCGTTTTATGAACAGGCTTTCGATGTAAGGACCTTCATATAAAGCAAACGTGATGCAAGAACTGCTCTGCTTTCGTGCATCGTCGCTTTTATGTACTTTACATCTTACACGAACAACGCGAGCTCTCTATAACTATCATTATGTTATGTAACTTTATTCTTATGACCCGTCCATTAATTATTTGGCCGAAGCTAGTCTTTCAGGCTAGATCCACCGTAACATTACAAAGTATACAGTTATCGAAAGAAAGTCTTAGTTCTTCTATTCCACAGCTAGTCGAAAATTAGTAGCAGGCCCCTTTTGTAAAAAGTTCCGGCACAATAAGGCAGTGATTTAGTGTATGCTATACAAAATATCTCCATTACAAAGTTTCAACCAGTCTGTTGCGATGAGGTTAGTTTATTGTAGATTCAAATCCAAAACGATTGAACAAGTCATTAATCCATTTTTTTTTATTAAACTCTTATCTGAAATACCCAATTTTATATATGTTTCAACATTCTCGTAACCTACAAACAAGTACATTGTGTTTTAGAATTATACTACTATAACTATTTATCTGATTTACACAACGTCCGAATATTTAATGGGTCATAAATAAATACGTTTTATAACGTAACACCTGAGACTCGGATCGTAAGCATCAGGATTCAGAACAGAACATAAATGATTACAAATAAATCTAATGCCGATATAAATAGACGTTTCTTAGCACGTGCTAACATTTTATACTGAACTGTATGTCTGTAACAATATTTGACAGGGCATTGGAACAGTGCTAAGCATCAGCTCGGGCTAAGAAACGACTATTCGTTTCGACTTGAGATGTGTGGGCGCAGTTTAAGAACTGAAAATTGAAGTCAAAAGTGAGATGAATCAATTTGTGCACGAAAAAATAATACTTAGTCATCTATTTCTTTGTTCGTGTATAAACAAATTCTCATTGGCCCTTTGTAATTCAGTCATCAGTTGCCGACACTTTAAAATTATTTATAAAGCTTGCGATAATAAACTGAAGGAAGCTTAACTAGCATAGATCGTAACTAAACTATAGTTAACCAGTTACGTTGCAGTCTGTATCCATTAGTCGGTTTCCTAACTTTATTTACAATATTTATTTTCTACCATATTGCGTCCTTGATATGCATTGCGTAACAATAAAAAAACCTAGCTTTTATGCCATGCATCCGGATTTGGTGAAATACCTGCATTCATTCGATACATTCCCTAAGTACTGTTCGAGTGAAGCAATTAAGAACAAAATAATACAATACAATGTTACAACGTAACAAAAAAAAAATCGTCACCATAATATTTTCTTTACAGTCAGACTTATCGCATTAAATAAAAAATATAGAATTATAAATATTGGATTCAGTTCTATAGTCATGCCGATTGTACTAGTTCACGCACCACTCACTGCCGCGTATGCAACACTGAAACGCGCTCGTCAGTCGGCGCGGCACTGTTCGCTCGCGTGCGGCGCGGCGTCCGCGCGGCACAATCGTTCACTCAGCTAGAATAGTCTGTTCGGTACACTTAGCTAGAATAGTCTTGTATAGGGTGGGGTGGTCGCTAGTGGATGGCGACCGGGCTGTGTTGCAGCTGGCAGACGGCTTGCAGGATGTCGTCGTCGCGGCGCACGCCTTCCACCTCCATCCGCTCGGCGGCGCCCCACCGCGCTGCCCCGCTCGCACCTACTGCGCACAACAATCATATTATAGACCGACCCAGCCATCAAACTATGTCTCTAAGCACCTAAACATACCAAATTTCTAGGGGTTAGAGAACACAATTGCAATTTTAAGTACCATCCTATTAATATTATAAATGCCTATGTATGAATGTTTGTTGCTAGTAACTTTCGTAACGGCTGCGCCAATTTAACGAATCTTAAACTGAATTTTATCGCGACGAGAGGTGAGCGCGGAATAGCGCAGTGGAGGCTACTTTGCGACTGGGCAAAGGCTAGTTTTAGCATATATAAGGACTATATAATAATAAATATAAAAAAAAAAAGTTCGAAGTAACCAACGATGTAGTTTGAGTTAGATTGTTCTCCATCGCCATTCACGTTACTTTAAATTAATGCTTTTTTGAGCTTAATTTCAACAGCTTTGTACCTCAATATGCCAACATATCGAGCACCTATGTAACATACTTTCAAACTAACGTACATCATAGTTGTGTTCTTTCTAAGTAGGTACCGTTCACCAATTTCAAAGTTCAATGGTTCAATTCGGTCGCGGACCATGCGCAGATATGTATGAACGGGCACGAACGCCCCCAAAGGGTTCTGACGAAGGTCAGAATACACCCTCTAATGGACTTTTTCTTTCGGCTCAGTTTATATCGTAAATCAGACATTCTATATTCTCCTATCGGTTTTCTTTTGGGGTTTAACTATGGCACTTTAGGGTCTCCATTATGCAGACCTATGTAAGCTAAAAGATTGAAGACACGTTATTTCATTGAATGCTACAGTTTTATAAACTCTAAAATCCTAAATATAAAAATTCAAATTGCTGTTTCTAAATTCTAAAAAAATCATGCTGTTTTATAAACCGTTTCACCAGCTCAATAAGTTTACGAAACAGCATTTGGTTGGTGACATTTGTGAATTGTATTTAATTAATGGATATGTACATTCGAATGCGTGAGATATACAAGCTATGAATAAATAAAGGGCTGCACCTTTAAACGGCATGTCATGATTTGATCACAATTCCAATGATTAAACCCTTTTTTTAGGGCAGTATTTCCGGAAAACACTAGCAAAATGGCAATGGGAACGTGACCACGGCATCTATTTTGTCAGGCTCACTATGTCTAAAACTTCGAAACGTGAAAATGGGAAATGTTAGGCTGAGAAGTGTCCTTGATCAGGTTTTAGAAGTTCCAAACGTTGATAAGCCTGTCTTAATGAGCCGTTTCCCATTACAATTTTGTCAGTGTAATTAGCAGGCAGTTCCAATGTACAACCTGGTCACTGCCCTAACGATGACAAATAAAGACCTGGTTCTTTATTCGTCACCCTGTCTTATAACACGACGAATGAACTCTTTTGAATACTCATCGAAATTGTAATGTCATCATCCATTGGAGAATTTATATATTAAATCTCAGCATGACATAATCTTGCAGCATTGTATCGTCATCTACTCTTTTCCCTAGGGATCAACAAGACAGGTTTTAATTGATAGTATCAGAGAATGACGTGACAAAACTGCAAGACATCGTCTCAGAGCGACTAGATGCTCCACGAAAGTGGTACACCAAAGCCATGCATGAACGATATAGACCATGCGTCGGATAGGGTTGAGGACCTGAGGGGACGAATGACAATCCAGTAAAGAAACAGAACAGTAAGATTGAATAGATAGTGTTTACCGTAAACTCAACAATATAAGATTCTACATGGATTCAAGTAATGAGCAACAGAAACAAATGCACCGTTCAATTCGTGACAGAACTGATAGTTTTGTCACGAACTGAACGGCGCCGGTTGAAAAGCGTCATCACAAGATAGTGAAATAGATCCCGAAGCACAGGTTAAATCATGTCAAATTGTTAATATCTGTGCAGTGTGCATGAGTAAGCTACTTAGAAACGGGATAATTACTATAATTTGTGAGATTTATTGTGTCCCGATAATTTTGTATCATACAACCTCCTGAGTCATGCAACTGTACCTAATTATCGAGAAACAATACAACTCACAAATAATAGTAAAAAACCAGTTTATAGCAAGAGTTGGAATCTTTAACTCTTAAATTCATACTATCACACATCTAACATGCTGGCTATGGCACACAGTTAATTCTTTAGTGGACTGTCATCTACGAAGGGGGGGTTAAACATTCCATTGATTACAAGGCAGACCTGATAATAAGTTAGGCACAATGTCGTTCGGCGTTAGTGAGGCGGGCAGGGTACCTCGGACCGCTCTAGTCATCGTGTGTCTGACGGGCCATCTGACACGGAATATCGACATAATAAACAAACACCACAATTGACGTTCAGAATCACATAAAGCGCGTGTGCTTAGGAACTAAACAAGAGCACCAAACTAGCGTAGTGTACTCTATCAAAACCATTTTTTGTAATCTTTAATAGAGGGATTTGCCACGCACGAGATGGCTTGTTTATAGAACTAAATCGGGTTTAATTTTGCACAAAAGTTAGAAATTTTGATATGTAGCATTATGTGTTAGCTGCTTAACATGACCAAGGCTTGAAATAATCATGATCGATGTTATTTATCTACAAAATGTTGATGGCAAATGAGTCGATACGAATGTTCTAATTTCGACCTCATATAACTTAAATTAATGTAGATAATAAGTTTGCAAGGATCGTGATAATGATTTTAGATTTATTTCTCTTCCCAGATTGAATTTACAGCACAGTTGAAAGCTCAAGCTTACACCAAACAGACATTTTGAATGACAATCAATATTAGAACAAGTTATTTTATTATTAAAATTTCGACTACCTCAATGCAATTGCGCTAAATACACATTAAAAACTGTACAGGTTTGTTAAAAAATGTAGTCAAAATTTTAATCCATGGAAGTGTTAGACGCTATGTAATGTTAGAGAAAGATGCCGGTTACTTTTTAATGTATTTTTTCCACCAATTTAGGATGATTCTACTCACCGAAACGTCTACGTTTCGATACATGGACGTTTCTTGATTTGAACACAGGCTTTAATTATTTTTACACAACAGCAACTGGCTTCTAAATAAATAATAAATATTTTTATTATTTTTTAGGTTTACCGAATCGTGCTACATAACTCTAATACTGGTAATTCATAGTGGTACCACGATACTCTTAGTTCCTGATACACACTACATAGGCAATCCTTGTGTGGGTTCAGGGCTATGTATGTGTTGGGTGTTTAGGGATTCATATCGATATCAAAGTACATTTTCCGAAATTTGTCTATACAGTTATATGTCACTATTGACGTAAGAATTGGGACTCTGATGCAATATAATCATCGACCTAAATTCGACGTCATCTTTCTCAAACATATCCCTCTCACGGCAAGCGCGTGTGTTGTGTTCAGATAGTACAATGCACTCGTGTATTGTGACGCTTACCGTGCTGATGGTGCGACTGGGCTTGCTGCGTGTTGGTCGACTCGTCCGCGGTCCGCTTGAAGAAGTTGTGCTGGAGGGCGTAGTACGGTGTGACGCGTTGCTTCGGATCGTATTCGAGCATGCGGAGGATTAAATCCTGAAAATTGACAACGGAACATGTGTGAAACACTTGTGTGCATGTAAATTCGCAGGAACTAGAGACCTCTGATATGTCTCAGCGACAATTATCCGACAGCGTGTTTAATACAAAGATACCGATTTCAAAAGTATTTGGTGAAATACTAGTTATGATGGTTACATAAAGTTACTTCCATCTGGTCGGATCACAGACCGAACGCAGGGTGACCAAGAACCGACAACTCAAATAAAGAAAAATAATTTTAAGAATCAAGATCTTCTGTATATTTACTGTATATAAACAAGATGAATTTAACCTTTTCTTGAAGATTAAGAAAAGGTTAAATTCATCTTGTTTCTAAGTTTGTTTTTCTTCAGGTCTAAAATCAAGGTATTGTATAATAGATGCCGGTGTAAAGCAATGAGGGCGCTGGCAAGCTTCGATTCTTTCTAGAATCCTCACCAGCCATCCTCTGTATCTCAGCTTGCTAATAAATATTGTAGTAAAATATCACCGTGAATTTGAGGCACCGACAAGTTTCGACTCTTACGAGAGTCCGCATCAGTGTGTGAACACGACCTCTTCCCTCCGCGTCTCAGCTCACACTGCAGACCGCTAGTATTATTACCTTGAATTTGAGATAGTCGGAGACGGAATGTCCGGGTTCGCCTCGCCGTCGCGCGGCCGGCCCTCCGCCTTCGACGCCCAGAATGTCGTGAAGCCGCCGCGTACCCGGCGCTCGGTATTTTCTATATCCACTGAAATACAAGAGAATACATTGAGAAAAATAGCTAATGACGAGACAGTGGAGCATGTGATAATGAGTTCTTAAAATCATGCCCTTCATCAACAGCCCTCACGGTCGAGGGTACTAAAACATTGTTGTTAAACCCCCCCCCCTCTACTAAAAAGTCCCTCACCGCTATCTGGAGTTCATAGTTCTACGATGCTTTGTTTTTTTAAGAAAACTTTACTCCCTGGGATTCACGGTTTGGGCTGTGTGTCGAGTCACGCAACGATTTTATATATTTACTAGCCTCTGCTCACGGCTTCGCCCGCGTGATACCCTGATAAAAAGTAGCCTATGTGTTATTATGATGTATAAGCTATATTACTGTAATGTTTTATCAAATCCCTTTCAGTACTTTTTGTGTAAAAGAATAAAAAACATCCATCCATTCTCACAAACTTTCGCGTTTATAATAGTAGTAGGAAAATAACAGTGTTTTAATAACTTGTATAAAGGGGAAATATAAAAGTAAAGATAGGTTAGATAAAAAAAAAGTGTACTGAAACTGACCTGCCATCTTTACCGTTGACTTTCTTCAGGACGTAGCCGCCGCCTTCCGACGCCGGTAATTTGTCGAAGAACTTTCTGGTTTTGTGCGCCTGGAATTAATAAATAACACAATCAGTACCTAATTAACGTGATTACACAAAGTTCGGATAAAGATTTGTCTCGGCGGAAATGTCAATTGCCTGTCTCGTATTATTGCCTCTGCTCTGGCCTCTGCAATAATGTACTATTATTTCACGCTTCTTGCAAGCGTTACAAAATCATCGGTCCATCGAGTGGGAGGCCGTATTACACTACGTCTTCTGGTTCGTTGGCACCACTCTAAAACCACCTAGGCTGAACACTTTGAGAATCAGTGATCTATCTGATCGAGCCCTCACTTTTTGACCCACGATGGTTATAACAGACTCACCTGATCGAGTATATGATCGGACGGCATCCCCAGCACCTCGACGATCTTGTTCATCTGGTCGACCTCGTTCGCGCCGCTGAACAGCGGCTCTCCCGTGTGCATCTCCACCAGGATACAGCCGAGCGACCACATGTCTATCGCGAGATCGTACGGCACGCCGAGTAGTACCTCCGGTGACCGATAAAATCTCGACTGGATGTATTGGTATATCTGGAAATTATTTAAGGTATTTAATGTAATCGCATTGGTAAATTCAACGCAATACCTAAATACACATAAAATTTTGTAAATGTAATAGATGTAGTACATTTTTTTTTGTTTTGTTAAAGGATAATTAAAAAGAATAACCAGCCTTGTTTTCTTGCCTTTATTTCCTGGCTTGGTCACGGAGGAACAGGCAACTAGATAAAATCGACGTTTCAAAGTGATCCTTGTGATTTTAATGAATAAATAAATATTGACTTTGTTTATTGTAAGTCCTCGCTAACGCTCAAATTATAAAGGTAAATTCAGATTAATAAAGGTGAGTAAGGGCCCGCTCAAACTGAGTGGTGGCGAACAATGGGAAATGATTGTCAAAGTCCGCGTACTGATCGCCACTGATTGGCCAAGGCGTCAGTTTGACCCAGCCTTTAGGGTATAAAGCTTGCTCCTACTGATATTTATTATGAAATTAGTAAAAATCATGAAAAAATTCTTGTTCATCCCAAACATCTAGGTATCCTTTCCGATTCGCAGATAACGGGCAGTAAGAACAGAAATTTTCACGTACTGCACTATAGGTGCTCTATCGGTCTAGAAGGGAGAAAGTCGCGGTCACTCACCCTGATGAAGACTCTCGGAATGAGTCGAAACTTAGTCGGTGCCTTCACCGATAGTGCAGTACGTGAAAATTCCCGTTTTTACAATATGAATGTTCGTATGATTTCTGTCTTTTGTAGATACGTGAAAAAGTACTCCCAACTAAACTAACCAGAACAGTCTACCTCGACCAATAAACTGTCCTGCTATGTTTCGTAAATAAATAATAAGAGCTTTCGTTTGTCACATAAGCTTTCGGAAGTTTTTTCATCAATAGTTTCTGCTATCTTTTTAGAATAATGTGTCAGGCCTGTGAATCTTACTTACTGGCGTTAGACAGAAAAATAAGAATATTTTTTCTTTTAATAAAGCAAATAACCAGTGTGCCATTTCTGTATAGATCTACGATCGTAATATTCTCAGATTCAGTCCGGGAGGTAATAATCGTCAAACCCATCAATCTAGTACCAGGAAGGGTAGTTATGGGGTGAAAGAGTACAAAATAACTGCCAGCTTAGCAGGATTTTTTAAACACTTTTTTCTTGACTGAACCTAAACTACCTGGCCGTGCCAAAGTCAAAGTCAAAATTCATATATTCATTAAAATCACAAGGATAATTCTGAAACCAATTACCTACCTAATCTAGCGGGCTGTACCAATGCGTATAGGCATTGTATGTTTGCGTATAGGCCGTACGTATGCCCCATTCGTACTTAAATAATGTACGTGAAATAACATACGTTATTTAAACATTATTTTTTGTCTTATTTTACCTCATATAGGACCCGTACTCAATACATATTGTTGACGACTATGAACTCCGGATCTTATAATCTTTTACCATGCTTTTTATACCAAAACAATACGACGCAATAACAATTTTATTACTTAAAATGTAATTAAATTGATGCAATCAATTATAATTAATAACCACAATCCTATAACAAAGAGTTCCGATAATGCCGTACGTAAGAATGAGTATCATGAACGAAGTGTTGATGAAACCCATTCTGCTTTATCATTATATTCGTATTAGTAATAACAAAACGCAATTGATGATAACCCTTCAGCTGAATCAGTCGAACTCGTGGAGATTTATCTGCGCAATTAGCACTTATTAGAGACGTGAGTGCTCTATAAATCGGCGCACATATCTAAGCAAGAGCTTATCTGCTTAGCAATCATGAGTTCACAGTGTCAACAAAAAAGGAAGCGTTTATTCGAAAAAGTGTTTGATAAACGAATTTAAGCCTGCATTCATAGTCAGGGGTTGAACAGTCCCCCAAAATCCATCATTCAGCATTTACCTTATGACTGGGTGCATAAAGGTTAAATTCGCACTTGAATGTTTACTTAGCGCCTGAACAGTCCCCTAGGAGAGCCCCTATTTGACTATGAATTCGGGCTTTAAAGTCCAAGTTAGTATTCCCTAAACTGAAGTGAATCATTTTCATATGGTTTAATACGATTAATCCCACAAAGAAATAGTCACTTACATAAGAACGTGAATATCCTACTACTATTAAAAATGCGAAATTTGTGAGGATGGATGGTTGTTACTTTTTCACACAAAAACGACTTAACGGATTTTGATAAAACTTTACAGTAATATAGCTTATATATCAGAGTAACACAAAGGCTACTTTTTATCCGGGTACAACGCGGGCGAAGCCGTGGGCAGAAGCTGGTTCATAAATAATTTTAAAATTAGACCGTTCTAGTAGGTACAAGTTAATAGGTAAGTACGTATGTAGTCATTTAAATGATAACCAGCTAAGCTTATCGGACTAGGAAGGTTTTCCCTACAGCAGGTACCTGCCAATAGCAAACGTAATTATTTATAAAAAAACAATACAAAAAGGAACTTGTCTTGCATTCATATTGTAAAAACGCGAATTTTCACGTACTGCACTATCGGTGAAGGCACCGACTAAGTTTCGACTCATTCCGAGAGTCTTCATCAGGGTGAGTGGTTGCGACTTTCTCCTTCCGTGTCGCGTAGTGTACACGAATACATATGAATTTTACAATAATTTTACAATATGAATAGTCAAGTTCACGATAGTTTTTGGAATAAAATTGTCTTGCATTGATATAACTTCTAGAGCTAAAAAAGCCTTAATGCGGCTGACTCTCCACTAAACCGTCGAGTTACATAGTTTTTGAGTCCGGTAGCTGTTTCAATATAACCAACCAGCAACAGTTGATGTACCATTGCGTTAGTTAGCGTCACTTAACAATACAGTGCTGCTTTGGTAAACAGTGTTTCATAAGGTTCAGACTTACCCTTTGACCTAGTTGACATGAACTGCCGAAGTCCACGATTTTAATAGCTGACCTCTTCGGGTTGCATAGTAAAATATTCTCGGGTTTAAGATCACAGTGAATTATATTTAGTTCTGAAAAGGAAAGGATATACTAAGATTAGGCACGGGTAAAAATAAACAGATTGTAGAAATAACTGCGCTTTTGAAAATTTAATAGCGTTTTCATTTCGGTAGGATTTGATGAAGTTATACAAAATAAACTGCCTATATAATCATACTGTCAAATATTAATATAAGGGTAAAAAATAATGGAAACTTTTCAGACAGCATCCATCATCTAGCCCCAAACTAAGCAGAGCTTGTATTATGGGAACTTCATGACTGCCATACTACTTATATATATTTTTTTGTAAATATTATACATAGAAAACATACCGACACAAATATTGGCAGATTATACAAACATTTGTCCCGGGCGGCGGGAATCAAACCCGCAACCTTCTGCGTCTCAGGCGGGCCTTCACCCACTGCGCCACAGAAGATAGATACTAACATACATATAAAAAAGTATTTTTTTCAAAAATTTTAAACCGTGGACGTGCTTTCCATGCTGCGACTCCAAGTGACTTGTGACTTATCTAGGAACCATCCTTGAAGTCATACAAATCGATTGCAATAAATCGTATTTCATTCGGATACGGCGTTTCGGAAAGAAATGGTAACAGCCAAACAATCAAACAAACAATCTTTTGGAAAACGCATATGCGGGCTCCTTACGTTAATGGTAATAAGATTCTTGAATACGGCAGAACGGAATTATTAATTACCATTCACCTTACGTTACGGGTAATAAGATTCTTGAATACGGCAGAATTTAATTATTAATTACCATTCACCTTACGTTACGGGTAATAATAAGCTTCTTATAAACGGCAGAACTTCATTATTAATTACCTTTTAATTGCAATAACTAAAAGTTCTGAATTCAAGTGTTCACTAGTTTTAGAAATTACACCGAAAATTTTACGAATTAATGTGTCATGTTATATTTGTTATGTGTATTTCAAGTAGTAAAACAAATATTAAAAAATGAAATAGTTTGTCTGAAGAGATAAACAGCGTCAGAGATAAAATCGAACCGAACAACAGAACGCACAATATATTCACGGACCGATTGATCGCCATTTATTTTGGTTATTGTAATCGAAAACGGATCTTCCCAACCACTTACACCCACGCTAGGGCCGGCGAAGATGGCTCGAGTGGAGAATGAATCACTTGACTAAGATTGGGGGCGATCGAGCGAATGTCATGGTGTCTTTTACACAGACCAGTAAATTTTGTTGTTGCTCTCTCTACGGTCTATTGGCTCTCATACCGAAATTAGAAGGCGCGCTATGGAGAAAATTTCATGGTGTCTTTTACACATACCAGTCAATTCTGTTGTTGCTCTGTCTGCGGTCTATTGGCTCTCATACCGAAACTAGAAGGCGTGCTATGGAGAGAATGTCATGGTGTCTTTTACAAAGACCAGTCAATTCTGTTGTTGCTCTGTCTGCGGTCTATTGGCTCTCATACCGAAACTAGAGGGCGCTATGGAGAGAATGTCATGGTGTCTTTTACACAGACCAGTAAATTTTTTTGTTGCTCTCTCTACGGTCTATTGGCTCTCATATAGAAACTAGAAGGCGCGCTATGAAGAGAATGTGATGGTGTATTTTACACAGACTAGTAAATTCTGTTGTTGCTATGTCTGCGGTCTATTGGCTCTCATACCGAAACTAGAAGGCGCGCTATTGAGAGAACATAGTTGAAACCACAAGGTACATTATGAATCGTCTCTCTCGCAAACGTTTGTTTCTGGTCTGGATGACGTTGTGGTACCATGTTAATCGTAGTTCCTGATACAAACGACACCGGACAAACAAAATAAATCCTATTATGGCGTTTGGTTACGAATACGCGTGTTGAGTATTTTTTATTTATTCCAAGTGACTAAGCCTGAATCAGGGAGTCTAGACAAATATTTCACGCTTAGTTTTCCTTTCACGCTAACGCAAATTTGTCAAGGAAAAAACTTGACAGTAGTCACGTGACACTACCACACTAATGCCATACAATTCAATCTTTCCGCAGGAGTTAACGTCAACAGAAAGTGCTATTTGTCTAGACACCCCGGCCTCCAAATAACGCTTAGCTATTTCGTGATTATTCCTTTCTAAAAAAGTTTAGTGTGATGATGAATTAAGACTCACCAGGTTGACTAAGGAACAGTAGCGCCGTGCATAGCTGCTGCGCGAACTTTCGAGTTAGATTCAGCGAGACACCCCTGAAGTTGGTATTGCGCAGCAGGTCATACAAGTTGTAGGAGAGCAGCTCAAACACTAGGCAAAGGTGGTTCCGCCACATGAAATGCCGTTTGAGTTTAACTGAAAAATAAAAACTTAAAGTGAGCGTGTATGTTGCTTACCGCTCCGGGGAACAGGTGTGACTTTACCTATGTATGTATGTTTGTTGCTGAGTCGGTTGCTTTAATGCTATTCGGAAGCAAATGTGCCGCCTAACGGAAAGCGGTTTCTATCGCCCACCGTTGGCATTGCTGATGCGTTGCCTACTTAATGATTTTTAAAAAATCCTTAAAGTAAGGTCATGGTCAAAATATAAAAGGGGCGAACGTGCGTTCGTCCCTTTTATGTCCAACAAGAGCTTTCCACAAATCAGCTGAGTCAAGCAATGTTCGGCTTGGTCACTGAGCCGTAAGTATATGATCGTTAGTGGAATTTAGAACTAGGCGCAGCCATGCTTTGAAGAACATGTGGTTCTTGTAGTCCTATTCAAATAATCGATTTTTCACTTTTACTTTAACAGATGTAGGTCTCGACCTCTGAAAATACCGATAAGTTGACGATTACCTCAAAATTTCCTTATTATGTTGTAATATCTAAATTCTATTAATCTAAATCACAAACGAAATAAATTTACCGCAAATCTTTGCGACCGAGTCTAAAAGAATCAAATCCGGTTATTCTTCTACAGTTGTCATGAAAATATTTTGGTTAAGAGACGGTTGCTAGGGTAAAAAAAAAGCCTTGGGGGAAAGCTAGCCAGTTATAAATAAAATGCAGTCACAGTGACCTCGACCGAATTCGCAGTATTATCCAGTATGTCCAGCAAGAATTCCCGGTTAGACTTAGCAAGGTTCATGGTCTGAAACCTGGACCTGTTTGGCCCACGCGTTGCGGAGAGGAATAGGTAATTTTGTGCCTTCAGCACATCACGGTACCTATTACGGTAGGACCGAAATATGTATACCTATATCCTTTCTGTAAAATTGTGTGTCAAATAAATGTATTTTCTTCCTTCTTCTTTCTTTGAAACCCAAACAATAGCATTAGGAATTCATTCTGTGAATTCTGAGATCAAATATTCCGTGTTTCCGTCTGTTACACCAACTGAATGGTTGTCAGTCTATTTACTTACACAAATCCGGTCGAGCGCCAATGGTTGTTTACACTCTAATGAATTGTGAGTGCAATATAACCTCTCATAAATGGTGATGGAAAACTTAATATGTCATTGCGCACGTAATCCTTTCACCACTGATTATTTTACCATCGATCACGATTTCACAAGGCCCTAAACGGCTATTTATTTAAAGCAGTGGGACTATAAAATAACTATTATCTCGAAGAAGAAGACACATTGAGTCAATGTTGTGTCAAGATTATTGGAATTCAACATTTTAGGAAGTTGACTTTATCGTTCTAAAAGGATCTCTTCGACACATATAACTAATTATTAAATAAATAATCCTCACCTATATAATACTTATTTTCTGCGTCCGCTCTGTTCATCATTTCTAATAACTTGACTTCTATTTGTGCCTGGTTTAGGAAGGGTTTCTTATTCTTAATTATTTTAATCGCTACTTGACACTGTTCCTCGTGGTCATACGCTTTCACAACCTGAAAATTAAGAAGATAATGAGTTAAACATCAAACAGTTGAATCTATGCTTATCATCAACAATATCGTACGCAACAGCTTCCAACATATCTCCTGATTGTCCTGATAATCTGGTGTCGTATCGTATAATTTGTTGGTTCTGCTATTAAATAATAAGAAGAAATAGTGAAGGAAAAACCAAACATGACCCAGACATAACCCCAAACATGTAAGGACTAATTTCGTGACAAACGTCATCAAGATTCATAGCCTCACTTCATCCACTGCTGGGTATATTTTCCCCTTAAGAATGAGGGGGAAAAAAATACTGGTTTTTCTAAGCCAGGTAAGCTTAGAAAAGCCAGTTCGATTCTCTAAGTAATACAATAGTATTCCACTGACCTGTCCAAAAGACCCCTTCCCAATCGGCGATGAGATCTCGTACCGGTCGAGGAACTTCTCTCCCTGCTTGATGATGTAGTCGTGGTTATCGTCATCATAGCCATCGTTGTATAATTTCCTCTCCTTCTTGTGTGAACCGTCCTCGCCGAGGTAAGCTTGCGCTCTCCGCTTCTTTTTTGCGTAATAGACCTGGGGACAAAAGTGAGACTTGAATTGGTGTCAGGCTACATCAAGTTTATATGATTTTATATTTTATGAAATACTAATAAATGGAAAGGCTGTGCTTAATTTAGACCGTAACTGAATTACGATTTGTGTTCTCGTTAGGCTGCAGAAGGAAATGACTGATGGTTTTTAGTAGTTCCTGGGTCACTTTCGATGATATTACTTAAAAGATTGCTCTACTACCACTTCATCTTCAGTTGACGATTTGCAATTGCCCAGTTTTTATTTTTCAGAATTCTTAAAGGATTCATTAGAAATCTTTCGAATAACGCTGCTGCGATGATATACGATGTTTTTCTGTCACTTTGAGTATGCCATTTGACATGACGTGACATTAGTAGTTTTACTCGAAGATTTTGAAGTGTAAATAGTTTAAATATTTTATTCCGAAGATGTCATATCAAAATGTCAAATAATTGGAACTTCTCCGAACCCATCGAAGTTATTGGCGAATCAATCGTTGAGCGGTTTAGCCTACATCCAGGCTTAATCATTCGGCAGTACACGATATAGGAAATGAAGAGTAGATGCCGTATGGCGGGAATTCGGAATGACGGCCGTTGACCCAAATATGCGGTTGACATTGATCGACGACGGGCCGCGATATGCTTATATGAAACATTTGTACCTATAAACCAATTACTATCAAGTTTGTATTGCGAGTCTCACCTAGGCTTGTCGGTGACTCAATGTTTTGTACTTTATATGGATGGTTTTCCTTTTTTGTTTTCTATGTTCTCTCGTCAGCTAAAATGTAACTATTTTTATTGAACAGTTAACGGCATGATGTGTAGCGGTCTAGTATTTATATCACAAGATATGCACGGTATTCGGAAGCCGCAATTATGCAACCGAAGTACGAGAGCAATAATATTGGCGACGTCGACTGCATAGCATTCCCATAGTTGCGTTGCGGTTCGGAAGTGTCGCGTATCGAGGCGGCCCAACGATAACCCAAATTCTGACAGCGACCTACATAATTACCTACAGTGTGCTTCACAGTCGAGCGGGCGCACCGCTACCGGCGGCGCGATGAGGCTTCGGTCGACCACCTATCTGATACTATTTATTTGTTGATCTTAAAGCTGACGGATTTGGCACTTGGCCGGTTTCGTTCGGGGGTGTCGGTTAATTTCGGTCAATTAAACACTGGAGTCGTGTGACATCATCATCATTGGGTAAAGTGCGGTAAGGTGGATGGTGAGTGGTAGTTCAGTGACCGCGGCACGTGGTCGCGAGATGAGCGCGTCGGGCAGGGGAGAGACGGCGCGCGGTGGCTGTCATTGATTTTCCCCGTTTCCCCCAACCCCGAGGCTGATTCCCGCCCCACCGCGTCTCACCCACTTCCAGCGCCCGATAACGAGGTTAACGGGCGACGTGAGTCTCTCCTAAACTTTAATTATACCCGTACACCCGTCGTGCATGTTTAACCCGGCCTCTATTCAGGGTTTTGTTTGCAGCGCACCTGATAGCGAGACTTGATCCGTTGTTCGGTCGACGGTAACTATCTAATGAAGCCGGAGATGGAAACGCGAAGAGCACAAGTTGTACAATCTTTAGGTTGGAAGTTGGCGACGCTCTCGATTCAAATCTGCTAACTGAGTCTACTCATAACACAGGCGACGCAAACTTTGTGTATTAATTGTAAACAATCGGGTTTGTACTCCAAGTTTGAGTACAAACCCGAAGATTGGCTTGCATGTAACTAAAAAGGTGGTGCTAAAATTGCTGAAAAACTTCAATTTTTAATTATACGGTATGTCAAATCTGTATTTGTTAATGAAATCGCTGCAAATCTGAACATAAAAAATACTAATAATCTAGTACAATCTAACGTATATTTGTGTTATGCTTCGGGAGTAACAATCGTACGTAGCACTCTACGAGGACAGAGCTTTTGTTTCAACCATAAATTTAATGATACCGAGATCCAGATCGCCAAACATTACCATCAGCGCATATTACGGACTCTAGTTGATACGTAGGTATATCAATTTATAAAACTACCGCGTCCTCCATAACGCCGGTATGGTCTTACACAAATATAAATCAGTAAGCGTACAAAATCAATAACAAATATCGGTTTTGTTATGCAATATCTATGTACAAAAGACATCAACGCGCTATCGAAATAAACTCATGCACTAACTGATCCAGCAGTTATTGCATCTGATTGACTGCCTTCGCTGATGATACTTGTAAATAAGAAAGAACTAGCTTCTGCCCACGGCTTCGCACAGCCGTGTGTTACCCGGATAAAAAGTAACCTACATATGTGTTATTCTAGGTCGATTTTGTTAAATCGATGTAGCCTATTAATTAACGTCCTGACATACATACTTTCGCTAAGGTAAGGGTGTCTTCCCACGTTCTGTGATTTTACGGATTACCCCGACCAAGCCCGGCGCATCGTGGGAACAGGGCTCGTCCGTGGTAAGCGCAGACGCATGCGTAGCGGTAGTGGCCAACCAACGGTGCGTGGTCTCATCCGTAAAACCACGAAACAAGGCGGATCGTGGGATGGGGTAAATAAACCGACTTCAATTAACGGGAAATTAATAAATAGTCCAATATGAAATTTCACCACCCAAATTTTAAAAATAATCATTAAAATCGGTTCACGTATACAAAAAAACACATACGAGAATACAATCCTTTTATGAAGTCGGTTCATAATCATTTAATCGCGATATTCGCGATACGTTTGTAGTCCTATATTTTTATTCTGCTTGTACTGTATTATCAGATCTACACGTGCTTACATTATTTTTCTCAATCGGGATGACACTCTTTCGACTCTTTCACGAAAGAAAAATCGCTTACCAAAATGTTTCGGCTAGTCGTGATTCCATAAGATTAAGTTTTACAGTAAAAATAACAATCCCTCAGGAACAAAACTTTTATGGGACCACCTCGAGATCATTCTCTATACATCAACATAAGAATAATCAAAATCTATTGGCAAAGATATCAATTATCATATACACGCGATAAAACACTCCTCCTCTTTTTAAGTCTGTTAAAAAATAATCATTAAAATCGGTTCACGTATACAAAAAAAACACATACGAGAATACAATCCTTTTATGAAGTCGGTTCATAATCATTTAATCGCGATATTCGCGATACGTTTGTAGTCCTATATTTTTATTCTGCTTGTACTGTATTATCAGATCTACACGTGCTTACATTATTTTTCTCAATCGGAATGACACTCTTTCGACTCTTTCACGAAAGAAAAATCGCTTACCAAAATGTTTCGGCTAGTCGTGATTCCATAAGATTAAGTTTTACAGTAAAAATAACAATCCCTCAGGAACAAAACTTTTATGGGACCACCTCGAGATCATTCTCTATACATCAACATAAGAATAATCAAAATCTATTGGCAAAGATATCAATTATCATATACACGCGATAAAACACTCCTCCTCTTTTTAAGTCTGTTAAAAAACAATACTTTTAGCAACGTGATATTGCAAATGGGAAAGGATAACATTTTGATTAAAATAATCAAAATAGATTTTATCTACTTCAGGTTCAATGAATCGAAGTAACCGAGTAAAGATACAAACTATTGGTGCAATAAACTCAGTAGTAGAATCCAGCAAGTAATACTAGAATGCAATTGTTTACTGAGATAATTTTCATCAAAGTTTATGAAACGAATTCTCACTGTTCTATACACATAACTTGTAAAAACTCGTAAGAAATTCATATGAGTTATGTAAGTGCTCTAAATGGACTCTTTGTAAGTTGGAAATTTAAAATTGTATGACGACAATTGGACAAGGCAATCATGCCAAAAATGCACTCGGTTTATGGCTCTTTGCGTAGGCTTCTATGCGATTTTTATTGCTTTTATTCGTCGTGTTTATGGGGCCGTGTTGGCATGAGGTTGAAGCTAAGGTTTTTTTATTTATACGCAGTAAGCCGTGACGTTACCATGATATCATCTGAGTGCACTGATGATGTAAGCTCAGCATTCGATCATCGGAAACTTCGTCACAGTCACAGTTTATGCATTCTTCTGCGTCAGTTGCAATAACAACATTTCTTTAGGCCTCGTGCTTTGTTTCATATTGTTTGCGAAGGTTTTTATCCACGTGGATTAAATTGTGTAAGGATTCCAAGACTTTTTTACCTACTTTAGAAATAAATTTTAATTTAGTTCAAAGTTTGCAAAAGAAAGTTGAGAAAGAACTTATATTTCTAATACGAACAAATCTGATAAGTAAACGTAAGAAGAAACTCTTTCCCAACTCTGAAACATAGTATTTTTGATACCAGGAAATGTGATAAGTTGTGAAAGATGAATGCTCTCATTTACAACATATTATTACAAAAAGTGCAGAACAACCCAAGAGTGAATTCACCAAAATGCTAATTGATATTTGTTAGTCTCGGCGACGACACCGCGGTGATATGCAAATGAGTTTTCGTCGTTTTAGACACTGCTTTACAACTTATAAAGTCGAAGAGTATCAATTAAAGCGACGGAACTGCGCAAGTTTACATCATTAACACCATCAAAAGACAGTTATTGCGAGAAAATTTGTGCAATCAATTAGGAGTTTTAAGAGGGGTTGGGGGTGTATGCGTGCAGAGTGCAGCGGCGACGTCGGGCGGGCGAGTATGGGGCGCGGCGCGCGCATCTGTGTGCATTCGGCATATTTACCCCGATAGTGGGCGGGCGAGTTCACTGACCCGACCCAATGCAAGGCCTGCGTACGTATGCAGCCTGCGACGCACAGCACACAGACGCACCGCACACGCCGAGCCCGTTTCATTAGTGCCACCGCACACCGCTCGCACGCGAAATGCTAACACTATGCGTCAAGTGGGCGCACGCTTTTTTTAATCATCATCAGTCGGTATCCGTTGGGCGGAAATGCCGACACACGCCGGCTCGCATTACACGAGATTCCGCGTAATTTTCGATGCAGGTCAGACAATAAATGAACTAACTTTCGGCCGGATGCAACCGTATTGATCTAGTGTTTATTTTAGACTCGCTGCCAGTCTAGATAACTGATTTAAAATTTATAACTGGCTATAATGGTCGTGAGATCGTGAAGCGCTACTACCTTTTGTCTGCCATTATAGTTATGCCGTAATGACAAAATCGCCCCATCATACATTCGTCGTGCCACTGGGTATCTCATGGTCATCCTGCGTTTCATCAGCGACCTGAATAGGTGAGGTGTTCATGGTACCTACCCTAGTGTATTCTAAAAAGGGCCGACTGACGCGGAGACTTCAAATTTTTGTGAGCTCATTAGCGTTGTACACATATATTTCTATTGGTGCATAACTGCATTTGAAAGTCAGAAGACAGCACTTTGGCTACAAAATAGTTTTTGATGATTGTCTGACGCATATTCGTCATCAAATGTCTTGCTTCAGGGTGGCCTATGTATGTTGAGCAAGAAGCATTGCATTCTAAGATAAGAGCCATAGTGTTTATGTAGCAATTGGAGCCACATAAACCACAAACGAGACGTCATAATTACCTACACTATGGCATTCATAAATCCACCGGTTAGACAGACACATCCAGGGGTGTAAACTATAAAGCGAGGTAGACTTATGCAAAACCACCCTTGCATTCGGCGGGGTCCATCGAATGCAATGCTATAACCTACCCCAAGCGCTCCCCTCGTTGAGGCAGGTCCGCTTTTGATGGGGCATTTCCATAATAACTAGTAATTCATTAACAAATAGTGCATTCGATATACTGCAATGTTTACACACCGTCGATAGGTAAACAAATTGCAGTGTGAAAAATTAGTTAAAATGATATAATGTCAAAGGGAGAATCTCGTGAGAGGCAACTTAATCAAACGTATGTTATTGGAAATTGGAACATAAACGAACATGAATTGGAACATCAAGTAATGCGCGCAACAGCGTTATTATATGACAATCCCAATTTGTTTTTTTTTTCATCGGCACGATAGCAGCAGAGAGCCTAAATCCAGGTACACATAAGATGCCACCATTTTTGGAAGTCGCAAGCGCAGTCTCTCAAAGATTTTTTCAACGCTATCAAAGGTGCTCTTTACCAATTTAAATAACCTTTACAACTTGTCCCAGGTACATTCACAAATTTCGGGTACCACCTCTTAAATCGACTATTTTATAAGAAAAAAAAGCATTGAGGACGAATTATACTGGATATTGGTTAGATTAAATGTGTTGCTTTCAATTGTACTTACCTTTATTGAATCTCACATGCGACACAAGAAGAAATGGAACCGTCGCCGTTACGTTACTCGGTTATAATTATCAAGATATCAAAAAGCAATAAATGAATACGCGCGCGTCATTAATGAGTACTAAGTAACGTAAGTATTAAAGTGATTGGCAGTGAAGAATATGCTTAAGTGTCCAAGGCTACCGCAACGTTGGAATTATCACATGGGTAACGAAGATTTATTTCATAAATTGTTAATACAGTCTAAGGAATTTATTTTTTATATTTAAGATACACCATATTAAATGAATGTTTGTTACCTCATATCTCCGTAACTACTAAACCGGTTTTGATGAAATTTGGAATGTAGATAGTTTAGGTTCTGGAATAACACATAGGAAAATTTTCAAAAATCAACCCCTAAGGGGATTAAATAGGGTGGTAAAGTTTCTATGGAACATTTGATTACTTGGTTTGATTCGCTTTTTTTCGAATTAACTTTAAAATAAATAATAAAACACGTATATTTTATTTTTTCAAAACTACCCTTTGGGGGTGTGCAATTGAGGTCTAAACTTTGTATGGAAAATTGTAATCCTTAGTTCGATTCACTCCAAAGTTGGTGGACATAGTTTAAAGCCTGTAGACGGTCATACGCTACTTTTATCAACATATCACGCGGACGAAGCCGCGGGCAGAAACTAGTTTTACATAAATTATGATTCCGATTGTTTAATTCGCGAATATGAATTGAGCTTTCAGTCAAGAATATTGAATATTGAAGAATATTGAAACTTTTAAATATGCTTTGCATATATTTCTATTTCATCATCAATATAGGAAAAACGAAGAAAAGAAGCTTTGATTAGAAATGTAAATCAAAAGCAAAATAAACTCTATGCAATATTTTGCATTAATATCCATAATAACATAGTTACATGTAAACATTCGCATTCAATATGTATTTATATGGAGATCAGATGAGTAAAAGTCCATTTGTTAGAGAGCGTCGATAAAATGATGAATTACACACATAACTTCAGCATCCAGGATAAATAACCGGGGATGAGGATATTTATTAGCTTTATAGATTTGGTCGATCGGCATGTCAGAAGCGCCAATAAGAATCGTAAATATTCGACGAAGAAGTTATTTAATTGATTCGATCTTTAAACGAAATGAAGAGTATTTTTGAAAAATGATAATGTTTTAATGACTAATAATGGGTTTTTGGGTTGGTGAATTTTCACCATTTAGGCACACACACATACGGCGATCGGTACAAGAGCACACCCATTAAAAATCATGTGCGTTTAAAAGGCCGTCATCGTCGCGCGCCTCCACTTCAAAGTTTGACCTCGCAATTACTAAAATTGGTTTGATTTACCATTTTAATTGTAACAAAAAGCTTATTTTTTCCAGCAGTATGACCGGCTTCTGTGTCGCTGTAATCTCGACCGAGTGACTTTCGGCCGGAGGGTCTATTAGGGATCGTAGGTTTCGCATAGCTCGCAGATCGAGGATCGGAATTTTGAGCTGTGGCGTCATGTCGTTAAGGCGTACTTTCTGTCGGAGGTGTTCGGTAGGCGCGAGAGGAGAGCACTCGAGGTCGGATGCTGAGTGCGGGGATGAGGGAGTGGCGCGCGGGAGGCGAGTGGGACAAAATCGATATCGTCGGGCGGCGCGCGACGTCTTGCGCCCCGGCCCGCTCGCCTTTCTAATGAATGAGAACGGCCTGAGCAAAGTCATCTCGGCGGATGGCGCCGCCGACTAGACTCCTCAGCACCGATCATATGTGCCTATTGCTGCTTTCTGCCCTAAAATACACCGAACCCGACACTGACAACCGAACACATCAAGCTTTGATATATTTTTCTTCTACAGCCATTCCTGGTGTTTGTGAAACTAAATGAGTTTTCTTTGATACTGTTTGCGGAAGAATGTATTTGCCCACACGCAAAATTGATCCAGTAATACGGATGAGATAACATTTTCAATAAGATCCTATCCCTCCATTACGTTTCTATCTAGTAAATGGAAACTTGCGAAATAATGAAAATAACCCCGAAACACAAAGCCTACAACATTCCTAATCCCCATCAGGCGAAGGACATAAAATTCCGCGCCGCAAGATAAACCGTTAAGGAATGAAATGAACTCGAGATTTACTTTATATTCGCTTACGTTGCCACGTACTTTAATTTTTCACTCCTACGCTTTACAAGAGTGGCAAAAATATTATTCAGCAGGCATTTACTAGCCAGTTGCCCGCCGCTTAATTACATTTGCCTACAAGCTTACTTCGGCAAGATTGTTAGGGATATTGAAACTTGGTTCAGAACTTTTTAAGGAAAGGTTTCAAGTCGCCGCAGAATAATCTTGTAGTCATCTCAAGTTTGGTGTTAGATCGCTCTCGGACATTTCCGTTTACTCTTGTTTGTTAGAGGTTCCTATATTTTTGTTAGCATCACATTCAAACGGTAGGTTTGGACAATGTCAGTTGGAGTCAACGTCGGTACTTATATTTCTCTGTGGTCTACTAAGAAAATTAAATCTGTAATTTCTCGCACATTGAAAGATAATAACGTAACACGTAATAAGTACAGTAGATAGATAAATCAAAGTAAGCATGAGTACATCTGAAACAATACAGGACTATATGACAGAACCCGGAAGATAAAGCACTTGAAGCTCTATACAACTATAAGAAAGATTATTTTGGGCGACACTTGAAACTTTCTGAGCAACTTGATGAGCAACACAATAACATTGTTCCCTCAAAGTTGCTCAAACTCTTGAGAGGGACACGTCATTAAGTGATTAGTCTCGTGAGAGGAAATGGAAGGACAGCGGTAGTCCCGTGGAAGTACATATTTCCGGATCCTTTTTCAAAGAAAATGGCCCCACCCACACCTACCTCTACGATTTAGTTTCCATTTTAACGATGAAGGAAAACAAGAGAGAGTGAGTCCATTAAGAGAACAAAATTATATAACAAAGCATCTTTGACGAGCGCAGTAATACATGCAGATATGCAGCGATTGACTTAAAGTGGGTCAGTTCAAGACCTAACACGAACGTCTGCGTCACACCTGAAAATACGTCACAATATATAAGACTGCTCACGTTGTCGTTCGCGTGGTACTCGGATAAAAGTAGCCTATAAGTTCGGATGACGAAGCGTAAGTGTAGGGAGGCCCTCTTCCCTATGGACTCTTCCTCGCGTACGTGGATGAAGGTTGCCGAAGATCGTCCGTCATGACACTGCTTAGTGGAGGCCTATGTCTATCAGTGGACTTGCTGTTGTTGATGATGATGAAGTTCATTCTCGGTATCGACAATCATCGTTCAAATAGACCGATTTGTATTATCATTAATGTCGTGCCAATGACTCATTTTGTTTTGACCAATGTGTGGCCATTTGTACAGCCTCATCGGTTGCTTTCGATGTGCTGTTCCCGGGTGCAGGTGATGGGGCACAGAGGGCAGGAGAGCAAGTGCGCCATATTCTGTGTCGGTTCCCCGCACTCACACTGGACGTGGGTTGGGTCAATTATGCCCCATTTGGCTAGATTGCCGGCGGCAGCGGTCAACTCGGGTGCGAAGTCTATCAAGCGACTTTGGATTAATCAGCAACGAATATTTAAACATCCATACCTTTTTTAATTCATTTCTAATATTAGTAGAATAGATTATAATGATCGATCTAATATCTATATCGATTCCTTTTTATCGGCAACAAATATCAAACATAAATACTATGTTTTTTTACCAAACGCCAAACGAAATTGATTACGTAAAATAATGTAAACAAACAAAAGTGTATTTATACCCGGAGACAATGCCAGTTTAATAAACTGTATCAAACATTAGAACTAACTTCAAATTATTCCAACAAGAACAAATAAGTAAATGGCAGGTCGTTTAAAATAAAAATTAATTTCAGCACGAATATATATGGGTGCATAAAAATATAAGAGAAAGGAATATTACAAAATATTTTGATAACATAATCTGCTTTCCAAGCAATAATCGATAACGAAACGGTATATCTCACCATTGTTTACACCCAGTTACCTACAGAACGTGATCTCCTAACCTAGGGGTCAGAGATTGTTACAGATTCCGATAACGGCAACGTGAATGACCAGGGACGGTGACACGGACGCGCCGGCCGCCGCCGTGAGCACATGTCAAAACATCACAGTACGGCACGTACATCGATATAAACAACGCGCGCTATCGCACTATTGATTTATCTGATAAAATTCTACTAATCATGCACGCGATACAGAAATTGACGTCTCTGATTTAGAATTCGAAAAAGCAACTGTTTTTAGGAGCACAACAAAAGTAAAGAGAAAGGAAATTTTGTGAATTCTGCGTATTATGAAAGTTTTAAGTGATGTGTATGATGATGTGGATACATCTGGTCCTGATGTCTGAGGACAAAGCGAAGCGTCAATATCGTGACAGCGTAAGTACCATAGCGGCGGATTGCAGAGACTTCCACCGAAGCGTATCGGCCAGAGTCCTGACGAGGGAGCGAGTGGACCCGTCCCTTGTGCGCACCATCGTCCCGACTTCACGCACGGCTGGTGGGTCACTGCACTGGAGTTTACTCGACGACACGAGAAATACACTAGTACAGAACCCTCGGATAGTTTTGTTATAACCGGAGTAGAGAAGCGCCACTCGAACACTAGTCAAGATTTTAACACGCGGGTTAATAAATACTATGGTGTAGCAACCGCAATAATCGGCAGCGAGGACACGACTGGCTCGTTATCGCGGCTCATACCTACATATTATCCAGCTAAAGTAGACGAACGAATCCGCATAATAGTTGAATTGAGATCGCCCTAGATGTTTTGGTCAGGTGACGCGCGTCCCAAAAGTGAGAACTCACACATTTTTCATGCCAACACACTTTATTTTAATAGAGCAGAATGCCAGAACGTAATTGATCATGTCAAACAGAATTTAACTATGCATTAAATATTTGCCGCAAATATTTATTTACAGAATATTGTTGGATAACAAATAAACGAATAATGGACGAAGGAATTCATATAGCTATTGACCCCGATGCCCCTAAGAAGTCATCGAATTGGAACACTTAGCGCGTCGTTTGCGATGATAAACTAGCTCTCGACAATTCATTACCGGCATCATACCGGGAGTCAGTAAGCGATTTCATTCCTTCCTCGATTAGCATGGGACTGTTTGTTGTATGTACGAGTGTTGTATGTATTGTTGGTTCGAACGATGGTAGCTCATAATTTGCAGAAATTATAAGGCATTGACGTCACAGTATGACAATTGCAAAGAAGTGGTCGGGAATCGTCTATGAATTTATGCGCCTGACGCTTATTTTAATTACTGAAATCACTTTAATGGTTGCTCCTACCGCATTGTTACCCTTGTTTAATTAATTTACAGGGGTAGAGACCTTAGAACGCCATTAACTTGATGATAACACGTCTTAGATCAAGTAAAATACGTGTAGTGTTAGACAACATCTTATTGGAATTTTCATGCAAAAGAAAAGGAAAGGATCACATCATCTGTTTATTTTGATAACAAATAAAGCTTCTACGTAGCTATTTATTAGCTGGTTCGCTCTCAAAATGTCAAGACACAATATTTTTCTGAAGCTTTTAATCATAAAACATCAGTTCCAAATCCTGTACCTCCAATAAGCGTTACCATCCATCAGAGGCAGGATCTTCAAAGAGGCTGACTCAGTACATTTCTTTGAAGTTTGAGTGCAACATAATTCCAAAGACCAATGATATTTCAGAGGACTAACATTAATAACTTGTGGATTGACCATAAATACAAGGACTCTTTGGTGTCGAAAGACCACCGGGATAGTTGGCGCCTAATGTTCTTATTATTATTATTATTTCTGCCGCTTAGTAGGTAATGGTTGCTAATTTATTTCGGTATATGGGACAGGAAATGCTGGCACAAATACACATCACAGAGCATCTTAGAATTGGCTTAGTGGTTCTTTTACTATAATTTAGCAATGGTCAAACGGTCACTGTTTGTATGGGTGAAATTTAGTGGTATTTATAACAAATGTCACTATGCTATGTTGAACACCTTTGGGCGTCCTGTTACCTCTGCTGCTCTCAGAGTGAGCGGTTGACCGCTAGCTTGGTACAAACGAATCAGCTATTGCCGAAGAACTTATGTTCAAGAAGAGCAGAAGATTCGTTCTTCGCAGTACGTGACTTACGCGGCCTATCGCATGTCGCAACATACTTGAATCCCATCCCTAGATATAGCACGCATTTTGTAGAATTTCATTTCATACGCTTCAGATTAAACGGAATTCAATTTTCACTCATACCGATTACATATTGCGAGAATGGCTATGAAATAATTCACTTGGTCTGTTTCGCGGTCTGAGCACGTATCATTATGATTTTATACTAAATAAATTGGAATATTCTTTTTTATTCCAAAAACTATCGTGAACTTGACTATTCATATTGTAAAAACGGGAATTTTCACGTACTGCACTATCGGTGAAGGCACCGACTAAGTTTCGACTCATTCCGAGTCTTCATCAGGGCGAGTGATTGCGACTTTCTCCTTCCGCGTCGTGCCGTGCACTCTAGAGACTCTCGGAATGAGTCGAAACTTAGTCGGTGCCTTCACCGATAGTGCAGTACGCGAAAATTCCCGTTTTTACAATATGGAATATTCTTGTTCTCATGGTTGGTTTTATTAATTTTTACATTATATCCAATAATTTTTAACTCAGAAATAAGTTTATTTAAAAAAAAATGAGATAAGATCTAACTCATGTATTAAACCCGATGAAGTCGCAATTGTGCTAAACGGTTCAAATTCACAAACTTATCACATGGTTATTCCCCTTTTTCAATCTATATAAAGCCCTACTAGCGTAGACTGCAGCCAGTGTGGCGTGCTGTGTAATTTGGCGAACATAATTACATGTCAAAATATTAGGGGTTTGATAACATAGTTTAGAGCCGCACAATGCACGGATTGTCCAGCTTTATAGCGGTTCGGCTATTCACGCTTTTTTGTGTATTATTATAATTGTGGGTAAATATTCGTGATCAGAAATGCACGGTCACAGGTTGTCGTGCGTATGGCTAGAGGGAGACTAAATGTTAAAACATTGTAACCTCTGATATAATTAAACGAAATATTATTAAGTAAATCCATTATTTTCCGCTACACTTTATATTTTTATGATATTCTAAGATTTTTATATTGGGTCCTGTATTATTAAAATGGCATCCATCCATGTTTCATCAATCAGAAATTTCGAACTGTGTGACTCTTTTAGCTTACTTGATTTTTTCCTAGGGAACAAAAAATTAATGACTTTGTTTCGACTTTCGTATAATATATACTCTCGAGGCTTTGTTGCCATCTACTTTAGCACACAAAACCAACTGACACAACTTTACCTTCCCAAGGTAATGGCAATAGACATCGACCGCCAATCGCCATGTGATCATGTAATCACGTCGCGATCTGGATAGGCCGCGGGCGATAAGATCACGTGACAGCACCGAGATACCATCTCGGGTTTAATAGAGTTCTTCGCTGCACCCAATCATTGCCCCTGTTAGTTTCCAATCAGACTTACGATCGCGATCCCAGACAAAATAGATCCTGATCTACCAATAGGCAAGAAATATCAGACCGATTTTATGGAAGACTAGCTGTTGCCAGCGACAGCCGTGTTTTTAAATGTGAAAATCCAAAAACCCTTAAAATCGTTTTTAAAAACCCCTAAAAACACGTTATTATTTATTTATTCTCAGTAGCTGTTATTAAAATATTCATGTTTCTAACTTCAAAGAACAAAGACTATTATACAAAGTTCCTCCCCCCATTTTTAAAGTCATCATCATTATCATCATCAGCCTATATTAGTCCACTGCTGGACATAGGCCTCCCCTAGTGAGCGCCATAGCGCCCTGCCGCATCCAGCATCTGCCTGCAGTGTTTCGCAGATCGTCATCCCACCTGGCAGGAAGGCGTCCTACACTACGTTTGCCGAGTCGCGGTCTCCACTCAAGAACACGTTTACCCCAACGGTTATCGGTTCTTCGCGAAATATGACCAACCCATTGCCACTTCAGCTTGCTATGTCGATAACTTTGGTTCTCTGACGGATGTATTCGTTACGAACCCTATCCTTCAGAGATTCAGTTATTTAAAGTAGAAATTTCCAAAATTTCCTTCTTATTATATGCTTACGTTATAAAATAAACCTATGTTCCAAATTTCAACTTTCTAGACTTAGTAGTTTTTGTTGTACGTTGATAGATCCGGTCAGTCAGTCAGTCAGGACAAACTATTTTATAAGTATAGATGGACAAGGAGAACCGGATACGTTCGTTCATACGTTTGGTCATACTGGGTCAGTGTCTAGGTTGAGCTATAATAATCACAAGGTCCTTTAAGTCCTATAAATAACCTTGTGATTATTAGTGGTTCTTACCACAATAAGTAATTACATTAGAAAGCAGTAGGTAGTATAAGTTATGGGACATGAGGTAATCGTAAAAAACTATGTTCACTACTTTAGCGTAGTGCTCGACGCGACGCGGAGGGAGAACATTGCGAACACTCACCCTGATGAAGACTCTCGGAATGAGTCGAAACTTAGTCGGTGCCTTCACCGATAGTGCGGTACGTGAAAATTCCAGTTTTTTCAATATGAATAGTCAAGTTCACAATAGTTTTTGGAATAAAACTATGTTTCCATCTAGCGGTCAAGTACAACAATCAGCGCTCTCAAAATAACCTACATATACACAGCACGTGACCTAAGATGTCAAAGGTTTTTATTTGGTATTCTAGTCGTCTACCAGACAAAATCTTTCGTAAGATATTTATCATCTTTTTTATCGTCTGGCCCTTCGTGATTTGTTGACTTAGGCTGAATTATTGGGGTAGAGATCATTATAATTTGGCATGCCTAGAATGCATGAATCGTGTGAATTCATTTTGAAGAATAAAGTGGCGTGTAGAAGAGTACGAAACGTACCAACCAGTATAAAAAGCAGTATTCTAATTTAAATGCTGTCAATTAACAAGACACGAAATGCAACCCGCAACCTTCTGCATCTCAGGCGAACTTTCGCCCACTGCGCCACAGAGGATAGCTTTGACTGTACAAATTTATTTAAGCAAGGTTTTTTTACACTTTGGATAGAGCTTCAATGAATAGAACACAAGTCACAAAGGTAGGCGTTATCTTACTACGACGTCAATAATTCAATTGTTGCTAGTTATTCGCAAATGGGTTGAATCGGGGGACAAATGGACCATGTTGAATGTACAATTCGAGGTATCAACCTAAGGGTTTACCGCCCATGATACATTCCTTGACGACACAGATGCCACAACCTAAACAGAAATGCAAATGGACCGTGTTGAATGTACAATTCGAGGTATCAACCTAAGGGTCTACCGCCCATGATACATTCCTTCACGACACAGATGCCACAACCTAAACAGAAATGCAAATGGACCGTGTTGAATGTACAATTCGAGGTATCAACCTAAGGGTCTACCGCCCATGATACATTCCTTCACGACACAGATGCCACAACCTAAACAGAAATGCAAATGGACCATGTTGAATGTACAATTCGAGGTATCAACCTAAGGGTCTACCGCCCATGATACATTCCTTGACGACACAGATGCCACAACCTAAACAGAAATGCAAATGGACCATATTGAATGAACAATTCGAGGTATCAACCTAAGGGTCTACCGCCCATGATACATTCCTTGACGACACAGATGCCACAACCTAAACAGAAATACAAATAGGTCACTTTACTTAATATAGGCAACTGCCACGTACTACAATACAAATAGTAGGTAAATAATGAAAGGATAACAAGAGGTATGATAATAATAAATCAATAGTAAGTGGTGGGAACTTCACTGGGTTCGATTGGTACAAAACTGTAATGAGTGAAACCCAAGATTTTTTATGATCCTACTACTATTATAAACGTGAAAGTTTGTGAGGATGGATGTTTGTTATCTTTCACGCAAAAACTATTGAACGGATTCTGATGAAACAATAATATAGCTTAGGCATCAGAATAACATATAAGCTACTTTTTATACAGGTACCACGCGGGCGAAGCTGTGGGCAGAAGCTAGTATCCCAAAAATATCAACCTCGGCGGGACTAGAACCCGCGACTTCCCGCACGGTACGCGGGGGCTATACTTTAAGCTCTGCTTAGCTTGGGGCTAGATGATGCTGTGTGGATTGTCCAGCATTATTTATTTATTTATTATTATTTAATGACCACTATGGTGCGACGAGCGAGTAGCCAGCTGCTACACATAATGTGAAGGTTCAATTCCCGCTGCGTGATAAATTTTTACATGTTCTGCAAATATTTGTTCCGAGTTTGAGTATTGTGGTACCACGGCACTGGTAGTTTCTTATACCCCACGATACAGGAAATCCTAAAAAAATCCTTTATTAAAAAAAACTAACTAACAATAATTTGTGCATTTATTCAGAAAAATGTATCTATAATTTATTAGAAAATTACATAATACCATAGTGTTTATAGTAAAATTCCAGAACAAAGATAAGTAATTAACGTTAAATTACTATTAGTTAAGCCACGCCACCAGCCACAAGCCACAAGATTAGTTGGCCCGAAGATTCCACAAATTCTTTAAAAAAAAAATCTCATATTTTTTCTCAAGGTCAAAAAATATAATCACAAAAATATTAGCGTCTCAAAATTTATATCAAGCATGTGAAACAAACTATACGAGAATGTACTATGGATAACGCTTAGCAACAAATAATAAAATGACGACGTGTAACGTGAGATAGCGTTGTGTAAAAACTCTGATCACAGAAGTTTGTACTTTGTTGACATCAACTTGTGTAATTCGAGCACTTTTTTACACAAACTTTGAGCGGATTGAACTAGCTGCCCTATTTAGCAAGCTGTGACGTGGTGAACCCGCGCCGAGCTCTGATAAAAGGCGTCTGAATGTCAACGCACCCGGCCCGGTCACCTTGAGCCGGCGAGCCACTCAACTGTGTTGCTAGAGAATTTTGGCCAATGTCATACTGTCTTATCGTACACATAATTTATCCGTGACGAGGTCAAGAAGCGAATCCACCGACGTGACAGGAGGCGACTGGGCGAGCCGATCGCGCCGATGAAAAGACAACACGCTTAGCGAGTTGGCGAGGCAGGAAATCGGCTACTTCGTGTCGACGAGTCAGGCGAAAAAGCCAGTTAACACATAGAAATCACCTTATTTTTGACGATAATCAAGAAACCCTATTCAATAAGCGTAGTTGACAAACTCGAATTAAATATGATAATTAAGACAGTCGTGAACACGGTGATATACACGCACTTTATACAAACAGTAAACGGAACGCCGCCACCGCAATTACGCGAACAACAAAGTGCTGTTAAAGACTGACACCAATTTATTATTTGCTTACTTGTGCGATATGTAATAAACATGAGTTTATTTGCTTAGCAACCGTGTTTTTGTTAGGCGGGGTATTTTTTTAGGCCGTGAGGAAGGGAAATTAGTCACTAAAACGAGAAAATACGTCATAGAACTCGTTATTTACGGTGGCAAGTGCCTGGAGCTGACGAAGTGCTTAACTAGCGTAGTTGTAAATCAAGGTTAGTTTAGACTCCAAACTTGCTTTGCTGCTTTAAAGCAAGCCAAGACATGGTTCATGTTATGATCAAACAATAAAATAATAAGAGTTTTCCCTTAAAAGTGTTTTTGTAACAAAAAATCCATTACACCAGCAAGAATTTAAACATAGAATGGCTATACATAATTGTACATGGAAGAATGCCGGATCTCAGCGTGGAAACTAAAGAAAACGAAATGCATTCGGCATTCAGAACTTATTTTTTCGTTAGTTTTATTTAGCAGAAAAGGTGTTTGCTTTGGTTATAGGGATACTCCTTGCCATTATAAAATTTGCAAGTGGAATGAAATATATTTTGTCTGTGAAAACTAGGTTAAATGTTGATGAGCAGACCAGCTAGTTTCTACAAACTATCTAAAACCTATAGAGAGTTGCGTGTATCCTATTATCTTCACCCGGTAACACCTTAATGAATGAGGCGAGTGATGAGGCTGTGCACTTGTGCAGGTGGCTACATTACATACTGGGCTAAACTAACTTAAAGTTGAAATGTATGTTTTTTATAACGCAATTTATAATTTACTGCACAAAAGCGTAACTCAATTGTTGTCGCTCCGAATCTGCAGTTCATGGGGCTCCAAGACATTCATCTTGCAATCATCGGCCGTATCGTTCGGTGCATAGCAGGTGCCAATAAGACTGCTCTAGTTTTCTAGCATTCGGATCGATGTCGGAGCGTCGAAATAGAACTCGCGCTCGCTCAGAGTATGCCTGCAAGGTCGGTAGACGACCTGTGCCCTTCTGCTCCCCCACCGTCCGCGCCGTCGCTTAGATATATCACAATGGCTCCCAAACCGATTTGGACCTTTGTCTAATTTATACAAGGATAGCTGTGCCGCCGAAATCAAAGAGCGTTCAATAATTCTAATGTGGAAAACGAGTTTTGAACGAAACCGCTAACGAACACAATCGTAAAGAAACCGTTTTACCTACATGTTCCGGAGTAATTGAAATGCATTCTGTGTTAAACGATTGCAGTATAATTGTTATGGTATGTGAAAGTTTCCGTCGATGACATTCAAGTATAACAGCGCATACAAGGGGCCGGAAACTTCACAGCGAATCATGTCAACTGTTTGCAAACTCCACTAACAAGTAGCGAGTTGGCAGATTGTTGAACTGGCGCGTTAAGCGTTCCTTTAATTGAGGGACGTCTTCCTCGGAACTTAGGAAGCGCGTCCGGTCGCGACGATTAATCACTGAAAATTTCATTTTATATACTTGCTTTTATCGGCGTTTCCGGCCGTGTAGCAGGCAGTATATTTAAATAGTAAAATAATAAATCAATATCCATCAGAAATGTGTAGGTTTATAAATGTAAAACAGTCACATTTTTGTCAAAAATGTAACATCTGACTGTTCAGCTCTCATTTGACCATGATACAGTCTGAATGCAACAGAAAGTTTTAATGAAATTACTAGTGTTAATTAAATGGACTTCCACGACCAGCAAACATAATTATAAGTTTTATACGATCCGTATAAAACTTATAATAATAGTCTACTACATCTATCGAGTGCCGTCGTCAACCTGCCTTCTCCATTATCAGACCACCTCGCTGTCACCATAATGGAATATATATTGTCATCTGAACTTGAAAGGTTGCAAAATATCCGGGTTACAGAACACAACTGCTACAAAATCGCCAGATATAAGACAAAACATGAATAATTCTAACAATAACATACAAAGCAAGTTTGTCACAAGCTTCTAAAGTCAGACGTACCCACAAGTATTATTTTTTACGTTTCTTTTCTGTGCTTATTATATCCAATTCCGATATTGATATAACAGTAGATATATTTCCTGTTTAATGACGCTAGTTTTGTGACGATGCGTCCTGAATGGTTGGGCAGAGGAAGACAAAAACGTATTTTATCAACCACATACGGTTAAGGAGAGGAAGATAATAATGATGATGATGACTAATCACATCACATAATCTTCAACACAAATGGTTCCTTTTATTATTGATGTTACTTGTATGATCTTATCCCAAGCAAGAACAGAAAGTTATAGAACACAGTAGCGTTAAGGATTATAACATTACATGGCACTCACACAAGTATTTACCTTACATTTTTCAGGAAGGTCAGCATTATTTCTGATGGTTAATTGTAAAGGCCAACATATTATGGGGCACGTGCGGAGTAAGCACACGGCGACTAAAACTGATTCTTTATTTAGATTTGCGAATTGAGCTGTGCGCTATTCGCCACTTGGTCTATTTAAAACTAATTACTTTATAGGTGATATATTTTAAGACAATGACTCATGTAAATATTATGTTGCGGCGACCCGTTACCGATCAAAACATTGTCTCATGTTTACTTTAATGGTTTATTTATGTTTGTATGCGTTAATAGGCATTTTGTGTCTCGTAATAGCGATCACATTAATCGAATTGCTTTTAGATGACATGGAAACATGATTTGATTAAATTGAATGAGTTAAACTAAGCATTCATATGATTGAACGGGCTCGCTTCATGCCTGTGTGATTCGAAATGGGCTTTCAATGCACAATAAGTTTTACTATGCAGACTTTAGATTGAATATAGTTCAATTTAACTTTGTCATATGAAATATGAACGTTTTAAATGATTACGGATAGTTTTTTTTAGTCGGTTTGCGGACAATAAACAGTGGTAATTAGCAGTATTTTCAAATGAATCAGTACAGCTTGAACGCGTGATGCAAATTCAATCTCCAGTGTCAGTTTCAGAAGTGAATCTGCTAATTCTTCTGTGTTCTCTCGCAGACGCAGACTCGGGGCAACTGGAGCGTCTCGGCGCCGGCGCCGACCGTCGACGGACGGCGCAAGCGCAGTTTTATTGTCTCTAACCCCGTTCTTTACCGCTAGGATGTCTAATTTGAAATTCAAACAGCTAATATAATTGCAAATACAATTTAAGGCACGATGCCTTCTGAAGCGGCTTCTGCATAAGTGTTCGGAATACGACAGGCCAGCATTTCAAACATCAAGCATCCCCGCAATCGGCCATTTTCATTGCCATCATTTACTCATTAAATCAATAACTATATAGAAGAAGCTAATAACCGTTAGATCATCATCAACAGCTACCTGTAGAAGTAAGAAGAAAAGTCTACGTCCACAGCAGAACATAGGCCTTCCCTTAAAAGTGCCATGATGAACGATCTTTGGCCACCTCCATCCAAGGACTTACCCCCAACCTTTACGGTGCCATCGATCTATCGATCATGTCCTCTACCTTCCTAAGCTGCATTGCCCCTGTGCGTGATCGCTATTCGAGAATCTTTCTTCTCCAGTATTTGTCTACAAACTATTGGAGATTTAATAAAAACCATCTCTGAGCCATCCGAGCCGATAAACCATCTTCGATGGACATTGGGCTTTATAATAACGCATTGTGTGCACGTAAGTGCCGATAATGTTAGTTGTTTACCGATTGTATATACTGTAAACTATATGTTAGACAGGAAGTCTAACATTGCTCATCATTATTTATTGACATGCAAAGTGTATGGCTGCTGTATCTGTTATAATATCAAACGAAAAAAATCACAGATCTTTGTAAAACAGTTCATCTAAGTTCATTTAAGGCACGATGCCTTCTGAAGCGGCTTCTGCATAAGTGTTCGGAATACGACAGGCCAGCATTTCAAACATCAAGCATCCCCGCAATCGGCCATTTTCATTGCCATCATTTACTCATTAAATCAATAACTATATAGAAGAAGCTAATAACCGTTAGATCATCATCAACAGCTACCTAGAAGTAAGAAGAAAAGTCTACGTCCACAGCAGAACATAGGCCTTCCCTTAAAAGTGCCATGATGAACGATCTTTGGCCACCTCCATCCAAGGACTTACCCCCAACCTTTACGGTGCCATCGATCTATCGATCATGTCCTCTACCTTCCTAAGCTGCATTGCCCCTGTGCGTGATCGCTATTCGAGAATCTTTCTTCTCCAGTATTTGTCTACAAACTATTGGAGATTTAATAAAAACCATCTCTGAGCCATCCGAGCCGATAAACCATCTTCGATGGACATTGGGCTTTATAATAACGCATTGTGTGCACGTAAGTGCCGATAATGTTAGTTGTTTACCGATTGTATATACTGTAAACTATATGTTAGACAGAAAGTCTAACATTGCTCATCATTATTTATTGACATGCAAAGTGTATGGCTGCTGTATCTGTTATAATATCAAACGAAAAAAATCACAGATCTTTGTAAAACAGTTCATCTAAGTCCATCACCAAGTTTACAGCGAAGCAGCCATGGCTATGCGTTTAGGTTTCAAAATGATTACATAAAAATACTGCTAATTATCAATGTATTTTATCGGTTTGTGCTGCGTTCTTCAATCATACAACTCATGCTACCAATTTTATGAATTGCTCCGATTATTATCAACAGGTATCAATCTAAAATAACCGATCCAATGGTAATCAAACTAGGAAATTCCCAATTACTCAAAAGTTAAAACAGTAAAGTGAGATCACATAACATGATTAGCGTAGCGTCCGATGCATAAGGGTGGCGTTTAGTTAGGGATGGCTCAGATAAATCGAAACTATGGAAAAACCTTCCTGAGTCTTGCTCGACTTTCAAGTGTATTCCAAAGAGTAATGGCCATATTCAAGCGGCACTTGGCAATTGTTGTGTAGCATACGAATGCAGAACTAGACGGGAATGTTATAGTACGCCTTTATTATTTGCAACGAATATAATTAAATTACAAGTTTTATGAAAACAAAAATCACTACTCCAACCCTCCCGCACCTTGCTAATGCATAGTGGTCGAATGCTGAGAAGAAAGTGAAAGGTTGTCATAGCAGATGTTGCTGGAAAATGTTGAGCTCAAAACATACTATGAAGGGTCGAGTTGCATGCGAAATATCTTGGCTCATGGAGGGTTTGCCAGACTGGCAGCTTAGCGGACACATTTTTTATGGCGGGATACGAATAAACTATTTTAAACCACAGTCACAGCCCTAGAGTATTATGTTAGTGGGGTGCCAAGCTATACCGTGGACTCTGTGGAGAGTCCATCAAATAGATCGGCCTCGGCGATACCGTATCAAAATACTCATTGGGTTGCTGTCCGCGTTTTGCATTACGATATTGGCATCTCCTTTTATTCGGTGAGGAAGGACAAATTTGTTGTGGGGTTACAATCCAATAGTAATAAATGAGAGGCTGTTTAGAAGCCGTCTTGAAATGATTACTTAAAATTCCTTAGCCCTACATAAAAATTAAATATGATGAGCCAGACAGCTCACATCCCTGATGGAGTCATTGAAAAGGAACCTATTTGATAATAGAGATCAAGCCGAACGTAAAATTTTATAGATTTTGACCATTTTTATTAGCTAAATAAAAGAGACATGTTTATAAGCGTTATTAAATTCTAGTACAGAAAATTCTGGTTTTCGTACAGGATCACACTAAAATGTTCTATTGAATTTAAAATCTGTTATTGAATTTATTATTTTCAATCCCATGAACTTGGTAGTTTCTAAAATATGGTACCGTAGGAAGAGGCGAACGTAAAATTTATAATTATAATTCTTTGTACTTTTTTCTTCTGTAAACCTATTTGCATTCTTGACCAAACATCACAGAACATAAACTGTTATATTTCCAAACATTACCAAATGTGTAACTAAATATTTGTATATGTTTATGGTATTTGCGTGACTTGAACCTGCTGCGCTCCTATTCCACAGATTCTGTCAAACATAAACAATGAAATCTGAGGGTAGAGAGCGTCATAAACTCTTCTGAATACGAGAAGAGTTTATGACGCTGTTACACATACCTAGAATACGAATTCTAGGTATGTGTAACAGCTTAGTAAGTAGTGCATTTGTGTGTCAGTCACTGTATGTGGGTCGAGTCCATCGTAATATAGGGCCATCAATCTCCGGGCCAAGATAATGGTGCCGCGTCGACTCACGCGGTGCCTGCCGATATGTAATAGTTCCTTGACCGCCTGATTGAAATATCTATAGCGGTCGGCCCACGTGACAGCTCTAGTGATGGGAATTTCATAATTAAAAAATTTATCCCAACAAAAACATTTTCAATGTAAAATTTTGGCCAAGTCTCGCTATTCTACCAACCACACCAATTCTAAGATCTCATGATCAAGTCGGGCATTGTCAAAGAACCTTTTCCTCAAAAAAACATCTTTAATCAATTAAACCATTATGAACTTGTCTGACTTGGCCATCATGCAGCGTGACCGTGGTGAGAAGCTTATTAAATTTTTGAAGTAAAATGCATGTCCCGTTACAGTCCAATTAAAAAAGTTCAATGGTGTATTTGATTCAATATGATACTAAGGAAGATTTGTCGAGAATTCCCGACTGGGTAAAACAATCTCAGAACTTTTTTGTGCGGTAGGTAAGAGTAGCGGGACTTGGCACATTTTTTACACTAAAAAGTTTTTGTTGGGATATATTTAACCAGGTCAGCACTATTTTCGTTTATTCATTTCAGTATAACAAGCAAATCAGCTTTTATATAAAAATCTCTACAGCAGTTTTATACACAGAAAAGAAAAAAAATGATATATAAAATCGAATAATCACATATATTTAAATGTTATTTAAGTTTTTAAAAATGCAACTAAATGATTTACATGGCAATTAAATCTACTTCAATATAACACTATTAAATCTTCTATGATCGGCATGAATTGCGATTTCGCGGGATGCATACCATACCGACCATAGTGATGAATGAATCTGTGGCGGGAACCGGAACACCTGTCCAGCACTAGCCGAGCCGAAATAATCTCACATGACGAAGCGTATTGATGCGCGCGTTTAGAATAAAGACCGGATTATAAATGGAGGCTTCCCGGATGGCAACAGCCCTATTTGTTCGGATAAGTTACATAAAGGGATTTAATGGCAACGGTTTCAAAATAGACGCCTATGAATTAATGAAAAATATTTTCTACAAATTTTCCTGAAAAAAAAATAAGTCTATCCTAAACTGACAACATTATATTTACGGATGCCATCCGATTTTGTTGAATGACTAAGTTTTATGTTTTAAAAATAGATGTCACAACAAAAATGACAGCTTCTTCGATAAAACAATCTGGTTAATTCGGAGCGTTCAACCATTTAAAATACTTTTCTACAATATTAATTCAAAATAACAGAGTATTCTTACTTAAAATATAACAACGCCCTAAAATAATTCGTCTTTGTAGGCAACGAATGATCGTCCTATACAGGGAATCGATAATAGACGGATGACGTAGTCGTCAACTTGATTACTGATTTATGATAATTGGCCACAATAAAATCGAGTGGCTCTGAGTGGGGCCCGGTTGCTCCGGAAATTCTTTTCGTTCAAGTTTTTATTGATAGACATTATGCAACCCGAACAGCAGTAAATGACTGCCAGGAAAGTATTTATGTCCGTCGGATAGGTACGCAGAATATACAAATACTCGAGAAGACAATTTTAGGGGTCCTCGCAAAATAACACGATCCACGACGACGAAAGGATATACGGACTATACGGACTATACGGACATAATGCATTTGCCTTAAGAGGTTGTGTGTTTGTTACCATTTATTTCTACCGAAACGACTTATCGGATTGTAATTTGCAATCGAATTGTGTCTACAAGGATGGTTCTTAGATAGGTTTTATCGCCTCAACTCAATGATGGAAAAACAGGTCGGGCCTTTACGTAAGGTAAGGTTCTTTTGGTGCTCTGTGGGTTACTTACTGTAGAGATGTAAAAGTTCTCATGAACACTTTTGAAAACATGCCGGATCTTACCTGAAACAATAAAAGGATAAATTAGATCATAAGGTTTTTTTAGAAGCTTTATAATAAACTTGTGTTCAATCCATGCTGTTGCTGCGTTGTTGATAGAGCGATAAACCTCAAATGGAGTTGGGCAGGACACCTGGCCAGACATGGTGATGGTCGTTGGAGTAAAACCTTAACTGAGAATGTTGGCCACACAAGGACAGACTGAAGGAGTCTGGGTCGCCCGACAGCGCGCTGAGTCGACGCCATCATCAAAGTCGCAGGGCAGACCTGGATACGAGACGCACAGGACAGAGGCTAGCAAAAGCGAAAGGAGGCCTATAATACCCAGGAGTGAGTAATTTATGATTATGATGACGATGATGTATGTTAGTTTGGCTATTAGACGTGTTAAACAATAATAATTCTTGAGTGTGTTAAAGCTGTCTAGAGCTGGTTTAAATGTCAACCCAAAACGACGGTGACAGCGATATGATGATAGAGACAGAAGGTGGACGACGGAACTCCTCATTGGATAATAGTGGACTATGACTGTGTTTGGCCTCAATTTTATTAGTCTGCGGTTCTGAACACGAATTTCATAAATCTACATTTAATTATTATTTTTTCTACAAAAAATTATATCAAGCTTCTTTGATTCAAAGTAGTTAGGGGCCCGTTGTGCAGAACCCGTTCGAATCTCTGATAATGCCAGTCATCGGGCTCATCAACATTGATGTTTTGCAATCGATACTTTGATGACGTCGCAACAATATTGGTGCCTATATTATTGGCCTATGTATTGTCCAGCAAGAAACAATACTCTTTTGTGTTTGTGCGTAGATGAAAATGTTTTTTTTTTAATCGGTAGGTGCTTATCAGTCAATATCTTTAATCGGTTGTTGGTGGATGATTAGGTCTGTCAATTTACCAATACAGTGTATAATATAATAGTAGGAAATTAAGTAGTGGAAAACAATACAAATTTTCGGCTATAATATAAGTATTTAATTTTGGCGTACTTTGCACTAGTTTTTTTATCTAACCTATCTCGTCCCAGATCTGGCAAAGGTCATGATATTTCCAACTGTGCCTAACTTTGCACTGATAAAAATATTTTTTCAAAGGGCTATAAATGAGTGAACGAAAAACTTTCAAGGGTGACGACTATGCAAGTAAAGATAAAGAAGAAAAAAATCATACCTTTTAAAACTATACAGAAGAAGTAACAAGACACGTAATCCAACATTACAGTTTATTGAGTCTAATAAATTGCGACAGAAAACAGCTGTACCACGCTGCGGTAGGAAACCTAAATAACAACTACTAAGTGCGCTTACATGCCAATGAAAAGAAAACTATAAATGACACAAGATGCTTCCGATCTGTTACCCGAGGTCACGTATAATACGAGCTACCAGCGTCAGCTTCTTATTATAGACGTATGGACCAACAATAATCATACAAAGAGCAACGAATTTTCGTGTTTGAATGGACACGAAGAAGATTTGTTGAAAAGTATTGAGGCAGGTAACTACAGATACAAGTGCCAGTTACAAATAGCGAAGGCGTTATCTGAAACTGCCTCTCAGCATGTGGTGGTACGGGGCACCCTATTTATGAATTGTCTAATTTATCAGTAGAGATTTATGTAGTCAATGACGCGCCCGCATCCACTGGTTAGTAATTTGATTAAGCGACGTTGCATACAGGGGCGTAGCATCATAAATGTACACAGATCCAGATTAAAAACATGAGCAAATGTTAACGAACACTTTATGACATAAAAATCAGGGACTGACAGCGTAATTTGACAAATGGTCTTGCTACCGCATTGCTACTTGTAATTTACCAACTTCCCACAATCTTGAAGGTATTATCAGTTCATTGAGTAAGCGTTCTACAGTGCGTCCGGTGCGTGTCCATTCGGGAACTTTTATTCCCCAACGGTTTTCAGTTCTGCGAGTAAGGCCTACCCATTGGCACTTCATTCTAAGAGCATCAGCGCATGCTATTTCAGAGCATTTCCATGCTCTGAAATAGCATCCGCTTAATTTTAATGCCGAATGTTGCCATGGTTGTTGTTTTTCGTACATCCAATGTCAAAATCGCATGCGTATCACTGGTATATACATCCCAGTAAGTAGCTCGCACGCGGTTGCTATTCGCACACGAGCGGACTTATTATTTATACCAGGGATATGCAGCAGTCTGACAAAGAGAAAGTTATTATTAGAATTGTCGTGTAGAATCGCGGACATGCTTTGTTGGTCTCTCACTATATCAGCCAGTTAATTATTCTAATGTATTAATAGAAGCGCGATAAGGTTTCAGTTGCATTGTTTTTACTTCTACCTTCCTTATGAACACCGTCAAAGGTCAGGTAATAGAAGAGATTCCAGTGTTTATTGGATCAACGAGTTTTACTTTTAATAATCGTAGTTTTAAACCTTTAAAACCTTTTTAAGGTTTTAGTAAACCTTTGAAGATTCGGATCCAATCGATCCGAATCTTCCCTATTATCGTTCCTATATGACGATTCCCTAACAAAAAAGTTACAACAAGCATCCTCACGCACACCTTGAATCCCCTCCATGTACATCTTCAGATCCATACTCAATACACAGATCTGTGAGGATACCAGGTAGACTGAAACATGTCCAAGCATTATATTTGACACATGCCCATGTTTTACATAGTAGTTCGCGTTCCACATGACAGGTTGAAAGTTCATCGCCGCTGTATTGAAATTGGAACATAAACAGATAGCACATGCCTACAAGCTTTCGGTTCTAGGGCATGTCGGTTTCCAAGCGTGGGTTTCCTTTACCGTTTTTAGCACGTATTAATGCGCACATAAGTTTCTTGAATTGAAAAACTAATTCAATCATTCTACCAATGAGGTCGAGGCTCATCAACTTGAAATCAGCGGTTGTCTCCAAAGAGCTGAGTTACGGTTGATGGGCACGTGTCCTAGCAACCGATCGTCTCGCTACCTTACCCAATTAGTTAGCATCCATCATAATAGCCAATCAGTATGACATGGGTAGATAGATAAGTAGACCTTAGGCTTAATTTGCTGCCTAGTGTGGTAAAGGAACTCAGGTAAATTAGAACACGACATTTTTGATCCAATGTTTTGTAACGAGAAGCTGTGGCGGATGTCACACAATAAAAATAATAATGTTGGTAATTTTTACACAGCTTTATCTAGCTCCAAAGTAAGCAGAGCTTACTATAACATCTAAAGAGTGTCTAGCAGTGGATGAAGTGACGACCTCAAGTGGCGAGTAGCCAGCTGCAATGCAAGAGGAACGAGTTTGATTCCCGCTACGGGACAAATGTTTGCATGTTCTGCAGATATTTGTTCCTGGTATTGTGGTAGTTCGTGAATCTTGCGATTCAGGGGATTTTAGTGTGGGGTTAGGACTATATTATGTGTCTGTTGTGTGTTTATTTATTTATTATTAAGTCAGGCTGTTTATTATTATGATGATGTATGTTAAAATAAATTGGTTGATTGTTGTTGGATCTGAACGAAAAAAAAACTATTTAAGTTAATAATGGCTCAGGAGCATGTTTTAGCTTTATCAGATAAACTATAAAAAACAATGTTTGGGCAGATGTTATTGTATCTGTTCATATGTATTCTGATTATACCAAATAACAGACAGAAATAATTTCGCAGCCCTTAACGGACAGAACGAAGCTTCATTTTTTTATGCAACTTCTCCTTATCCTGGCTGGACTGTACAAGCCCTTGTTTCAGAGTTCGCAAACTAGATTTTAAATTATCTCGATGAAAGATTGCGCAAAAGAAAACGTTATTGGTGAGGAGCCGCCGCGAGCAATACGAACTTCGTCTTAAACTCCGGAACTCCGGATACAATATGATCGCTAAAAGGGGAAACTTTGGCTCAACTACTAAATATCCGCGTTTTATGGTAACTATTAAGAGGCTCGGGGCGGCTCGGCGCGCTCTCCGATTTCGAATATCCTTCTGCTAAATCTTATAATTCGATTAAGTTTAAAGAAAGTTTAACTACGAACTTGCAAAGTATTACATGGACATTTCCAACAGGTTTTTTTCATATACAAAATGAATTGAAGCCATTCCTGAAACTCCCGAAGAAACGATTTCCTAAAAGATTACGTTGTATGTCAATTTACTACACATTTTATTCCGAGATGTAAATTGTACGTAGTCTAAAGCTTCCATAAACTTGTTTTGCTTACGGATTAGACGTAGAGATTGCCAGACTGTCCACAACAAAGCAGTTATAAATAATATACTAGTAGAGTTAGATAAGATGCATTGACAGGCAAAGAAATCAACCGGTTAAGTAAGGTACCTACCGTATTTCTGGATACTCCCAAACGCACCGAGTACCAATCAACAGGCTTCCTTGTGTCGGCGTTCGGATAAAACCTGATATACAACACTTACAAAGTTGCAAGGCAAGTCTATTTTCAACAGAACGTATTAAAATAACCAAACCCTCTCAATGCAAGTTTTAAGCTTAGCGTGAAGCTTATGAGCCGTAACGATGGCTTTTTCAAACAATACTTTACAATTATTTTTCTGCTCATTAACATACAGGAATTGATTATGGATATTCAACTCACCCCGGAAGAAAATGGATTGGATTATATTAAGCCCCATGAATACGAAGGTATAACACATAATAATAGTTAAATCAAAATGCAATATGTAATGGTATGAAAAATTTGTAACACAAATGTTGCTGTGGGGGAACGCTTTTCTCGGGCAATTTGCACCTTTGGCGTGGATGTATAAATTATATTGGATGAGTTGGTATTTATTCGCATTTTAAAAGAGATTCGTGAGCACAGTATCATTAGTTGATATTGGTTTCGCGAGCCCGTTTATTATTGGCACAAGTCGACCCACGCACGTCGCGATTCAGACAGACGACACCGCGGCTGCATTCTGGGCCGATTGGGCAATGGCTGGCGAAGTGCTCAGCTCCGCATGAAGAGTGCGATCGAAGTTCACTTTACAACAGACAGTTTTCTGATGAATGAAAATCTGACAAGCCGTGCTGCCATGCAAAAGACAATGCGAAATTCATGTCGGAAAACATTTAATAAGTTGTCCAAACTATTTTTACAGCAAGGATAAATCATTGAGTTAAGGTCAGTGGAAGTTAAAAACCGTACATCGATTTAGTTTTTAATGACTACCACACTACATGAAGGGTGTCCAAGAAAGAACAAGTGACACGAGATAACATATACTTAATAATCAAGTTTGCACATTGAAACTGCATTTTCTAGAGAAAGTTCTGATGGAGGAATCAGGAAAAATAATACTAGAATCGACGGTAGAAAACAACAGTTCGTTAGTAACAGATCGTGCCTAGAGCGAAAGTTGCACTGCCTCAAATCAGATGCAGACAAGAGAAATCCAAAGTGCACTCGATACTAGACAACCGCCGATACAATTAGCACTAGATGCAAATGTCACGCAGCTACCCCTAGGCGTCCCAGCTCGAATGTCTTCGGCAGATCTCTTCACTCGAATAAATGCAATGTCGAGGAGATCCATAAAGACATCTCTGATGGAAAAATGGCTTTATTTTAAAGGAAATGGAGTTTGGAGTTGTAAATATTTGATTCTTTATTTCTCACATTTTTTTATACGAATCAATTGCATTTGCATTAAGTCAGTCTTGGAGTTAGCAGCCTTTGATTGTTATTGCATATGTATATAGAATTATATCCGGTTTTTCTTAGCATCGTAGAGAACAGGCTTACAAAGCAATGCGCGTTTCCAAATATGTTCATAACAATGGTCATGCACTTATATGCATGTCACCGGATAAATAAACACACATTTTACGGTTTAAAATAACGCCGGTAAACATTATACCTACTGCACTGACGAAATTTCTTTAGATAATATTATAGATACTGAGGTAAATGTCTTGTGACAAGCACAGTGCTATTTCTGTCGACATCCGATTCCGAGGCAAAATGGGATAACTAATAATAAACACAAAAAAATAAAAATGAGGCAAGGTGTAAATGTTAGACTTATATTTTCTATATATTTACAGATATTAAAAAACATAATTAAATGTATTTTAAAACGTAACAGGTTTTGCTGGATACCCATTTTTCGGTAGACACTTTTTATTGTTAATTTGGCGGACGCACTTGTTGGATTATTTATGTAGCATCGTATATCGAGTACTTCTCGGTTACACCGGTTTGCGATGCACACATAAAATAAAACTTTATTTAGATTCGTTTTACGAGAGTAATAAGACGGATCCCAATAAAATAAGACCGCCGCAATTCAGCTTAGGGTTTACATTAAGGTAGTTGTAGGGGGCAGGATACCTACCCCTTTCGTCAAGAGTCAAAAAATCTAATGTATTATTTTGAAGCGTTGTCATCGTTACGCATCACAGGTTGTTTAGTAGCTACACTGATTTAGTTAAGTAACCAGTTTGATGTATAGCGGCCACGAAAAAACTTTGACTGATGGTGAACAACGGTTGGGTTTTATCGCCACAAGTTACAAATCAATTGATAAAAACTGCATAACGATCGGATAAGCTTCAAAGGTAAATGGTAACAGACAACATACAAACGAACCATCTCTTGTGGCAAAAACATATCGGGCTCTTTAAAGCCTGAATTCATAGTCGGCGGTTGAACAGCCCCCAGAATTCATCATTTCGCATTCGGCTTATGGATGGGTGCATAAAGTTTGAATTCGCGCTTGAATTTTCACATAGCGCCTGAATAGTCCCCTAGGGGAGCCCCTATTTGACTATGAATTCGGGCCTAAGTGTCTGGTACGAATCATTTTAAATCACTTCTATTAAATACTCAAAATATGTTTAACTACCTCGTGTGTTCATAAGTTTTGAGACGAACTTATTTAATTAATTTAAAAAGAAAGTAATTCATGCAACCTTTTTTAAACTTTTAAAATTTTAAATTTTGAATGTTTTGAATCAGAAAAAATATACATTTGAATATTTGTTTCATTCTCCGTGAAAATGGCGCCAACAAAAGATTTGCGTGCGACTGTAATTTCACTGTTTCAAGCAGGAAAAAAACCAATGCAAGTTTTTAGTGAAATCCAAAGTTTGGGATGTAGTCGGAACTTTGTGTATTATACCATAAAGAGGTACAAGGAGACCGGCTCTTTAGAAGATCGTGGAAGATGTGGCCGCCCGCGGTCTGTAAGGACGCCCGCCAACATCAAAGTAATCAGAGAGCGAATTCGTCGCAACCCTTGCCGGACTCAAAAGAAATTAGCTCTGCAGACCAACATTCTTATACTCAAATATGATCTTAAACGAAAGGCCTACAGTCGAAGGAAAGTGCATTATTTAAACGAGCGTCTTCGTAAATTGCGACTGGAACGATGTCGGAACCTATTGAAGAGACACGATCCAAAAAATATCCTGTTTACCGATGAAAAGATCTTCACGGTGGAAGAAAAGTTTAACCGGCAGAACAATAAGGTTTACGCCAGAAGTTCAAAGGACGTCCAGCCATCTGTACGCAATGTCCAGCGCACTCATCATCCAGCAAGTGTGATGGTTTGGTGGGGTGTTTCCTACGAGGGGGTCACTTTGCTTCATTTTTGCCAGCAAGGCGTCAAGGTGAAGGCACAAAATTACCAAACCGACATATTGGAAGCGGTGGTTAAACCATTAAATGATACGCTATTCGCTGGAAAATACTGGGTTTTCCAACAGGACTCTGCTCCCTCCCATAAAGCTAAGACTACCCAACGTTGGCTGGAGGCCAATTTGCCAGGCTTCATTCGGAGCGAAGATTGGCCCTCGTCAAGCCCTGACTTGAATCCTTTGGATTATTCTTTATGGACGGAATTGGAGCTGAGGGCATGCAGAAAGTCTCACCCAAACCTGGATTCTCTCAAGCGAGCCCTTATTAAAGAATCGAAACGGATTCCCATTGAAAAGATTCGTGCCGCCATAGATGAATGGCGCACGCGTTTGAAGGCCTGCATTGAATGCAAAGGCGGCCATTTTGAATGATTTATTTTTAAATACAGATCTAGATGTCAGTAGTTTTAATTTTAATATCCAATAAATGAATACTCAACTTAGCTCCAAAAATATTTTAGTTTTACTGTGTCTCAAGACTTATGAACACACGAGGTATATATAGCAACGAATTGTTTTATAATATTTCGGAATAAACCCACAATTTATGAAACATGTTGTATGCGAAATTACTTCAAACTTCACAGACACATAAGTAGCAGATTGCGGTACGCTAAGTTTCTCTTTCAACAACAAACAACAATATCTCGAATATTTGAGATTTTACGGAGGGTTTAAAGTTCACTAATCAATTAGCCCTTGCAACAATAATCTGGAAAATTCATTTATGGCACCAAACGAGAAAATTTCCCTGAGGATTTGCGGTCGTAGTCGTTGCTAGTTACTACGATGCGATCCTACTGTTCGTTACCGAATGGCCTTAGTTACAATTCAAATTAAATTTTACCACTAGTTAGTAGTGGTAAAATTAAATGATTTAATTGGTATTAATAACTTAATAAGTTTTTTTAATATGTTATTTCATTAAGAATCACTAGGTAGCAACACTTGTTTATAGACAAAGAGCCTTTGTTATTTGTAAAAAAAAAATTGCTTAACAGTGTTTTGTTTTCTCTAATTGGATTTGAAGTATAAAAATACACGGGTTTTTATACACTTGACAGCAACTAGAATATCTAAATGAAAATGAGTGTTTAGGAAAAGAAAAAGTCTTCAGGTCAACTTAAGTAGTTTTTCTTGGCGATCGCAACGTACGTCTCGCAATTACCGAGCAGAGCATATTTTGGAATAGTTATATTCAAATGAAAAGTACTGATTTTTATAAAAAAGGCGTTAGCTTAAAGATTAACCTTTAGAAATATAAACGCTTAGTTTCAAACGTTGGCCGTTAAATAGCACACTTAAAGAATGTCGATTTAGATGCTCTCGAGAGTATTTTCATAAGATTATTTGAAAGAAAGAAGAAAGAAAATACATTTATTCGCTAACGTTGCACAATATAAAACAGACAGACAATACACACACGGGATATACATAAACAAAATCTAAAATCTATTATAAAAATTTAAATAAATTTGAACTCGCTCGTGTAAATTCTAAACTATATATTTGCGAAACACTGGTAAGCAAGAAAGATTGATAAATAATTAGTCTCGAGATTGTGTGATTCGAAGTAGATCGTTGTAGCTCGGCCAGTCAAGCAGTCACAAAAACAAAGCATCCCATTAATTGTCCATAGACAACGGGTTAGGTACTTATAATAAGATGTCCTTATTAATTCTTATATTCGTACCGGACATGCTTCAAACCACACAGGATAAAGTCACAAATGTGGCGGCTACATTCGCCTGCATAGGTAAGTATCTGGCTCCTCAGATTGCATTCAGATATAAAACATGCAGACTATACCAGCGCTTACAGGTGCGTAGCCGGCAGCCGTACAGGACTTGACACTGTATCTTTCACATTCCACACCTGTTCCGTTCAATGTCAGCCCAAGGTGCAAATATCGGTCGGTTCTGTACGAGACCGTTCTCGTGGCTTAGCGTAGTTTAGCATGATGATGAATCGTTAATCGATTAATGATAAGGCTCAATCGCTAGCCGTTCTACGCCACGTGGAAGCCTCACACAACGTACATAGTCAAAATTGCTAACCAAGCTCGATGCACACTTCCAGTATTTGATGTGCGTCAAGTAGGTACATTTTGTATGTACCTACAGTAGCGTGTCAAGACTTCGCCGGCCTTGACACGCTACTGACACGGACGTTGTGTAAACAAGTTTTGAGACAGCATGTATCAACCTGCCCCCTAACTACACTGACCAAATGGAAATGGGAAAAGACTCACTTTGACCGGCTTAACAATGACCAAAACTTCTCAAAACTTGGACACATCACGACCGAAACTTTCCCGGTTTAAGAAGTAGTATGCTTGACAAAAATAGTGTCTTTGTCTCGTTTCTGTAATCATTTGCTAGTGTAATCAGGGGGCGGGTCAGATCACTTACCTAACGCAGGATGACCACGAAAGAAGCAGTGGCACGACGAATGAACGAGCAAGCGCCTGTAACCAGCTTTTTCAGTGAATGCAGCCTTTGAGAAGGAGCCTACGAAACGTAATTTTATAAACCGGACATAATGTCATGCCTGGGGCGGTCACGGGTCACTCCGGGACTTTATTGACGACATGTTTACAGGCGTACTACAAAATACTAAAGCATTTTTGAAAAGTGCTTGTTCAATGATGTGCAATAGGGCTGGTTAGTAATGTGTATGTTCCAATTTCTTGTGAAGGACATTTTGTTCTTCAACTTTTTTCTAAGGCATGCGTGTAGCGATATTGCATATTCGATCACATGTCAGCGCAGGTCGATCCGAAACAACTGCTGCATTCGTCTAAAAACATTAAACTAGTGCACGCCCTAGACGCAAGATGAATTAGTTGAAGACGCATTTGAAAAGCGCACAGGTGTAGGTTGGTACAGCTTTTATTTTCAAATGAGTTCCAATCATTAGGTTTTAAATCAGACTAATAAATAAATAATAAATATAAATATTGCTGGACATTTTTATTCATTTATGTTGCGTTATTTGTCTGTCGGTATTGGTTCGCGTTTTCAATGAGCAATTGGAATGTACGGCGTCAAAACGGGTACATGCGCGAAGCTCGCAAGGGCGTTTATTGCTCGCTTTATTGGAAAACACGCTTCCGCGTTCCTTGGGACACCGTTATGTTTTTGTGTGGCATAATCAGGCATGTTCCCACAGCTGAAACTCACAACATCAAATATGATATAAACGAGAGCCCAAAAAGCGATGGTAGATGTCACATGCCTCCAAATTTTTGGTTTCCATTCACTTCATTTCACGAAAACATGCCAGGAATATCTATAGAAAGACCTAATGGGTGCCCTGAACCCAGTTTCGAACCTGTAAATTGTCTTTATAAGAGATACACGAAAAATTCCGCTAGGCCAACGCCGCACGCATTTGCATAGTGCTTAACAAAATGTGCATATAGCTCCAAGGATCTTCATTATTTTGGGCTGGATAATAAACTGGAGGCGTAACGTTGGATGGCAATTTTCGACTTTTTAATATTTATGACGGCTAACTTGAATCCACCGCAATTGAGTCATTGAAAGGTACGTATGTACAGATCGTTTGGTCATAATTTAATGCGCACATTCTTGAGATGGCTAATAGTTTACCGATTTTCATCTTTTATGTATGCCTTGTTATGACATCCGCGTATGCCTCCTCAATGAGTTTGAACAAAGCTCATGCTAACGGTCAACCGCAGTGGTAAATGTATGCGACAGCCTCGTTTACCGTTGAACTGCTTTCCGTTGTCTTCTTTAATGGGTTTGGAGCTAGTCCTCTCATATTTATCATACGCCAAAGTATAATAGCAAATACCCGTCGGTCCTTAGTACAAGAACCCCATGAATAAATGAATAATGGCGGTCGAACGGAAAGTGCTCGCGGCATACCAATTTGTCCCCGAGATGGTAATAACGCGACTCTCGCATTTTTCACCATAGTACCACCTGACAGGGATCTTTCTTCATCGGAGGAGACGTTATTGAGAGGCGAAGCATTGTCAAGTATTAGTAAGTTCGGATGAGCTAGTTCTGTTCTGACACTGGTGTCAAAGACTGTCCGAAGGTCTCATAATCGAAATATATAAAACTGTTCCGTTACTGACTGACTATCAACGCACAGATTAAACCCATAAGTCTTAGAATGTCTTAGAATGAACGTTTATTTTATTCTTAGCATGAAACTTGGAGTGTATATTCCTCTTATGATGAGAGGTTGTTCAAGTTTGTATGGGAACTTTTATGAACTTAACGGGTGGTCCAATTTGCTTGAAACACGGCACAAATATTACTCAGTACAAATTATAAAAGAAAGAAAGAAAGAAAGTTATTTATTTGGCAACAACAAAAAAGACATACATGTATATTTCCAAACTACCCTTCAAAGGGGGTAGGATTGTATGTTAAGTTTGTATGGGAAATGTTTTTCGTTGGTGCGATTTGCTGGTAACTTAGTTTAGATACTTAATATACAAAAAAACTGAATACGTATCAGGTATTAAAAAAAACCCTTACGGGTGCAAGGCATACAATGATTTTTGATGCACTTAACAATTACGCTACGCGAGTAAACCGCGGGAATCTGCAAGGCATATAGGCCTGTAATAACCTGGATTGTTATAACATGCACACTGAAGTAAATCGCTGAAGTAAGTCCCAAATCCCACTACCCAAGACCCACCAAATCAAACTAAACCAAACGGCAACCAAGTTATGCTGACTTAGAAGTTTTATGACAATGATCAAAAATAAATATTTATCTTACGGACACTGTCAAAAGGACAAATTTGATGAAAAACTTAATGCAAAATGTGCCGGCACTAAATGCAATGCAATGCACAAATAAATGCATGGGTGAAATTAGATATTTGTTAATGTCCTAAAGTGGTCTTACAAAGCCAATTTTTAATGGAATATAATTGTATAAAATATTAACTGAAAATATTCATAGATAATAAAATATGACAACTAATGATATTAAATGTTATTTCATAGCAAACGCAATGCGATCTGGTTTTATAATGTCTTTAAACTTGCATGGCAATAAAGTAGTTTGTTTACCAACATATACTAGTATCCTGCATCAAGTAGAACGTTTGAGGGCAACTGGTAATTGCTACGGAGGAAACCTAGCCGTTATTTAGTTCACGCTTGGTGAGCCGAAGTTATCAATCAAAAAGGTCTACGCGTAATCGGTGCGTATCTTGTCTTCGAAATTGCATAGCAACAAAATGTTTGTTTATCAACATATGCGATCTCATGTAAAATCAACGGCACTAACGATTTTGATAAAACTTCCAGGATAAGTGATTTAGAGGATGAAAAAACAATCTAGCTAGGTCTGATAGCTGGGAAAAACTTGGGGCCGGAAAAACCAAGGGGTTATTAAGGTTATAACGACGAGTTGTCGGGCAGCCGCAAGTTCGGCCGAGACCACTGTTTTAGGGGTGTGGCCATCTTAGTTCCCGTGCAAAGCTCGGTCTTCTACTGTTCGTTTTATATGGGTCTTTATAGCAACAACCTCTGTGGCGCAGTGGGTGAAGACCCGCCTAAGACGCAGAAGGTTGCGGGTTCGATTCCCGCTGCGGGACAAATGTTTGTATGTTCTACAAATATTTGTCTCGGGTCTGGTTGTTTTCTATATATAATATGTATGTATTTACAAAAATAAAAAGTATATAATTAATATATCAGTCATGTAGTTTCCATAATACAAGCGCTGCTTAGTTTGCATTATTTATTTATTTATTATTTATAGCGTTTACTTTTACTATTTTCCACCAAACAGCTGCATCAAAGTCTCAAACGAAAAACAGAAGAATGCGGAGGACGGGCATGTAAATTGGCGTGGCTTGTCGAAAATACGAGGAAAATATACACACATAACAGACTTCATCTGCTTCTAACGGAAGTATGGATAGGATGCCAGCTAGGCACGCAGCACCCTAGATTCCTATTCCATTAGGTGTCTGTGCGGCGCACAATTTGCAAATGAAAACAACTTATTGAAATTCTTTCCCGGGCGCGCGCATCGAGAGCGCACTGTCAAGAAGCATTCACGATATTCAAGATGGCATCGGGTTGACGCTGAAATTCCCAACCTCGACGGCACTTGCTGGAGATTAAGCTTCATAAATATTCGAATATCGAATCTTTAAAAAATATAACGGATTGTTACTGCGGATAGATTAGATATACTCGTAGGTTTCGAATTTACAGTATAATGTTGAAGGCATTCTGAACGAAGAAAGCGTCGTTATACGTTTGGCGAACTTATAAAACAAGCCTGAAAAGGGGTCCGCCGTCCAATCACGTGCGGTATTTTGCATAAATTAAAGACGCTGCAGTTGTGTTTGGATTTCTGAAAAATAAACGGGCGTAAAATAAGGCCCGGCCGGTCGTATGCAAATAACACCATTATATGCTAATGCGATGTGCGTAATCCCTACCGTTTGTTTCATGCTTGTAACAGGGCTTTCCGAATACGCATTCCAGAAATAGCAACACAACTTCCTAAACCTTTCCGCTTACTTGGTGGTAAACTTCGCGTATTTAGTTTGTGTTTAATGCCGGTTCAAATAGATTAATAACTTTTGAAGGTAGTTACCGAAGTTAAAGTTATTAAGTAGTCTAGACGGTAAAGTAGTCTTGACCGCGGCCCGTCCTAATGTTTCAGCGATCACTTTGATATAGTGGCCGAGTCAAAACGGCCTAACAAGTTCTAGTTTCGGCTCGGTAAGGGCCATTATATCTCCATCTACTGGCGATAAATAGAGATGGAGTGGAAAACACGCCCACAAACCGCCGTCAAAGGATTAGAAATTTGACACAGAGACTAATAAAATTTAACACAACACTATATTATTTAAACAACATTGTGAGAATTGTGTGGGGTGTAAAGTGGGGCAAGCATGTGTTTAGAAAACCGAGAATAGAAGAAGGATCTTACACTGCCACAATGGGGTTAAACGGCACCCGCGTCGGTATTCGGCGAAATCTCGTCTAGGGTCGGTCCCAATTACCCGAATATAACCCCTATAAAAATAGAGCGATTTCACAGCTAAATTAAGCATCGGGACATAGGGAGTACTCGAAAACCCCCGACAAATGTACGAGCATGCGACCGACGAGGATACCTAGCCAGAGTCGTAAAACAGTTATAATAGGCTCAGTGAGGAAACACTGCTTTATGGGGTCCCTGAAACACGTAACATGCGCACTGAATTGATTATCGTATGGTTATTTCGATATTTGAAACGAGGCGCATGGAACAAAAAAATATTTTATAGATCGTAAAACTCGTGCACACCGACAGGCATTGATCAAATATTTTGGTGACGAATGCGTAACGTCGTATGAATTCACCGATGAATTATAATCATGATCAAAATAAAGAAGTTATTACTCTATAAATAACAAAAGATTAAAAAACCCATTTCAGTTTCGCAGCACTAGACAGAGACCTTTTATCGAGTATAGGTCAACTTAAGTTTTGAACGATAAAGTTTCTGAGACATTAAAAGTTTTCTTTATTTATGTAATTATGTCCTTAGTATTTAAATATTACTATCAATGATCTAGATGTATTTAAACATTTGCGTTACATAATCACTACATATTATTATTATTTTAACCATTCTGTGCAATACCAACACATCTATTTCCACAATACATAAAGGTTATTTGGAAGGGAATGCTTTTTAGCATTAAGTACTCCGATGTACTACTATTTTGTGCAATAAATAATTTTATATCTATCTAAAAGTGACCGCAGTTATTTTTGGTTGCTTCCAAGTTTTTCCTGTACGTTTCGGAGAACCTATTATAAAACTTGCACGCGTCAGTTCTTCGAAGTTCAAATATAGGTATGCATCGATGAAATAAAAGAGTAAGGTACCTAATGTATTTCAAAGTCGAATCATTCTTTGCGTACAGTTATAAAATAGTTAGGAACTGTTTGTTGTAGAGAGTAGTGCGATGAGTGAGCAACTTTGATTCACGACCGTCTCAAATGGAGAGTAATCCCAGACGATCGGAAATTGCATTAGGCAATCGTGTCGTAAAAAATATCAATTTGCGTTGAGAAGATTCAATTGTCCGCAGGCGGCAGCGACGCGGTGGGGCGAGCGGGGTGACAAAGACGCGTGCGAAACATAAGAAGCTAATTTCCTCTGGGATGAGTTTCGCCTCGGGAAATCCCTGTCTATGCTATGGACGCGGACGTCAATACACGACAAGTTTGGTTTGGTTAAGGTATGTTTGTTATACAGCGAAATGAGCGGGGTATTGATGTGTGTCAAAAATACGCAATTGAATAAAAAGTTCACTTTTTTTAATACTGTCACGTTACAGCCCTACCCTAGGTTTTCAAGAGAAGGGCTGTAAGCGGCAAGTTAAATCTTAAGAAAAGAAAGGGTATTAAAGATTTTGAACAATATTTAATCAAAAATTATAACCTACCTACCTAGTGATGATTAATGATTTAATGGACACTACACGACGTAATACCGAAGTATAGCGGAGAGAAGACCGACGGGTGCAGTGCGAAGCGTTGACTGGAGGTGAAGTGTAGTTGACCTGAAGAAATGATGTGGTTAAATTTGTGGAGAATATCTTTAGGGCGAGGAGGAAGTGGACCCGCCCTGATGTCAGACTGATTACAGCTCAGTCTTCAGAGCCCAGCAGGTGAGGTCCAAGCGGAAGTATGAGGCTAGCCAGAGTCCTCGGCTTTCAGGTCGTCAGCCTCCGGGTTCTGCTTCAGGGTCCAGTGTCAGTGTTTAGCGTCAGTGTCCAGAGTCCTCGGCTTTCAGGTCTTCAGCCTCTGGGTTCTGCTTCAGGGTCCAGCGTCAGTGTCCATCGTCGGGATTCAATGTCAGGATTCAGCGTCAGGATTCAGCGTAAGGATTCTGACCAGGGTTGAGGCTCTTCTAGATTCTAGGTATTCTGATGGTTCTAGAGTCAGAGCTCCACTGCAGCTTCAAGGTATAGGCTTTTCTAGGTCTTTATGGTTCTAGAGTCAGAACTGAACTGCCGGCTGAGTCTGCTCAATGCCGTATTTATAGGAAGTTTTATGTTTGAATTTGGAGTGTGAGTGGCTAGTGTTATTCTAGACTGAATATAGAGGTTCTACATTTAGTCTGTATTTAGTTTCCATATATAACCTTCTGCAAACATTCGTTTTTATATGCAAACTTTCACAAAACAACCAAATAAAAAATAAAGTTGTGATGAACACTGACAGAAAGTGTCAATCTGTCAATTAGAAAACAAACATTTTTAGCTAAAAATAGTGCTTGAAAATGAAAAATGGTTTTATAGTTTAGATCAGAAAATTCTGCTCTTTCGTCTCATGTAATAATGTTTTTGAGGTGAAATACGCCGAAACATGGATTTTCCGTCGATTATAGCTCAAAGGAGGGCTGGAAATTATGAATGAGTAATACTTTGGAGCAGTATCTTCCATCCTACGTGAGTATTTACAAGAAATCATTCCTATAAAGAAAGTTAGATATAGAAATATACTACAATACAAATGTTAATTCATATAAACGAAAGCTCAGTAATTTCTTGATTATACTGCCCAACTGGCCGAAGTGTGAAAGCAGCATAAGAATCTTTGGAAGCAGATTGTTTATCTCAATCCAGATTTCAGACTCAATTTAGAAGATTCATAATTTTCGTTTTCCACTTTGTGGGAAGGGAAGATTCTTGTGGATGACGCGTGACCGCGGACGATTCGTTCCAGACCTTTTTATGTAGTTTAAAATAAAAAAAAACTCTACTTCATTGAATTAAAGTTAACAAAAGGATTCGCAAGAATGTGACATGTGACATCAGCGTTTATAAATAATGTAATTAATAATAATTATGTAAAATTTTTCGATCATTTATTAGATCGTTTTTCTAACATTTATTTATATCGACTCTAAAAAGAATTTATCCGAAGATCAGTCCTACTATACCCCTTAAATTATACAAAGGGAGCAGATGCATTTTCTTTGCTTACAAAACGATTAAAAAAACATTTTTAATTTCTAAGATGCGAACGTTAGTGCGTCGCAGCGTGGTCCTGCGTGACGCGTGTCCGCGGGCACCAAAGCACGTCTTGAGCGAAGGGAGCGCGGAGGCAGTCGCGTGTGCATAATGTAGGGCCGAGCACCTCCCCAGCGGGCGCCGGCGTCAACGACCCGAGCGAGTCAAGGACGCCGCGCGCCCAGCAACTTCGACGCGACGCTCCGCCGCCGCGCCGCGCCGAAACGCGATAAAACCGCACCGGTCGAGTGCGAGTGCCCTTACAAATATCATTCACGCGTTGGACACTGATAAAAACCTATCTATATTTTTTTTGCTTTTAGAGTTCCGAGCGATTTTCGAATCGTAAAGTATTTAGACTTTTTTTTTATTTGCAATTGAGCCTAAACCACTTCGTATAAGTGCTTTCACTGCGTACCGATTGAACTAAGCGAATTTTATAGAAAATGTAAACTCAACCTGATCCAATTGGGTTGACAACATTAGGCAAACATAGGGCCCATCCTAAAATTTCGTGATGCTCAATGCCTAGGGCAAAAGAGTATTTAAAAGAAATTACCGTGCGGAGACACACGATTAGGTGTGCTAATTTCAACTGTGTATACACTTTGTATAACTTAACAAATAAAATGTAATAATAATAACAAACAACAATTTCGGAATTGCCCATTTCGTTCATAAAGTCACCATTTTCTTGGTCACACCTGAACGTCTCTGACTTAAGTCGAGATTATCGTATGGTGGCTCTGATGTCTGCTGACCGATGGTAATAGAACTGGTTCCACAACCATCAACACTGGTGATGTGAGAGGATTCAGTGCGCCTCATAAAGACTTGTTTCATGCACAACTGTGCCGATAAGATGCATAAACAATTTGAGCACATTGACTTCATGTCAACGTACTTTTAATATATCCTGTTTGAATTCGAAATATCGATAAGTAAGCTGACACGAGGGCTCAGAGAGGGCCGCTTTGCTTTCGTACTCTGAAACAACCTATACGACTCTTCATTTTGATGTTTATTTACAGTTTTGTCAACCCTCGACGCAAAAGAAGGGGGTGCAAGTTTGACGACTGTTTGTATTTCTGTTCGGCTTCATAGCTTCACAATCATAACATGTGAACTGTTTAGTTTCTGATATTTTTCTTCCAAATTAGTCCGTGTAGGTATGTACTGACCACACTATATGTATTGCTTATCTTTTGATGGATCTGTGGATGTCTACGACAGTGGTTTGTATAAGGGGTCTTCCATAAATTACGTCACACTTTAAGGGGGAGGGAGGGGGGTCAAAAAGTGTGACATCATCTTCAACTCTAGCGAAAACTTTAGTGGGGGTCACACAGATGTGACAAGGACGGGGGGAGGGCTTCAAAAATCATGATATTCTTGTGACGTAATTTATGGATGGCACCTAATTTACAAACTCTTTAAGGAAGTTATTTTACTATAAAACATGACAAGCCTAAAACTACTAGACATAAAAAGGACTTCATATCTTCGTGTAACCTAGACAACGAAAGTTCTTTAACACGGCAAGATGGTGTCAAACAGGTTATGGTATTTGCGCAAATTAAAACAAGAATATTTAACGACTCTACCGATTCTTTGAATTGTATGTTTGCCTTTTAAATATATATTTTCTGGATAATTTTATGATATATCTTTTGAAAAGTAAACCAAATATTGTACTTACATACACAGTTGTTAGATTCTTAGCAAAACTATGCGTACCATAATTTTATCATTGATGTTCGTTAGATTAAAGTATAAAAAGAAGCATACAAAAAGCATATATATAGCATAAGCAAACTTAATGAAAAGTCATGTAAAATATTACTCACGTCCAAAACGCTTAGCTACAGATGAGGCGATGCCAAAAGGTAAATTTGTGCCAATAAAAGAAAGTAACACGCATTTTTGCTAGTCACGCAAAAAGTGTGAATACTTGGAGTATGACAAGTGACGGCAATGTGGGTTGTCCGGAGAGTTTGTCTAACAGTAGCGCACTTGGCTCAAGACGGCCTTTTCTATACAAAAATCATGCAGTAATACAAAGAAATGTTCACAAAAGTACAAAGCACCGAACGCCATGTGCAAATAGCATCTAAGAACATAAAGCAAGTATCAGAACTATTGAAGCAGAGCTAAAATGAAACCATTGAAAGGCTATCACGCAATCTACCTTCAGTTTCAGTTGAAAGTTTCAGGTTAATAAAACGTTCGATAAAGTTTAGTGAATGAGAAGCTCAATACACGCGCCGATAACGGTTGCTTTAACCTAAACAAAGGCTGGGAGAAGCCCCAATATGTTTACATGTAATATGAGAGCAATTGACGAAAAATATCGATGTCAATATATCGTGTAACGACCGAAACTGTTTGTTACGCGCATCAAGAGTTTCATTTGTAATAAGCTCAAATATCTCAATTCCCCCACATGGATGCATATAAAAGGTACTAAAAGTTCTAGATTTGCTTTTTAAACATTTTGAAGGAACCGTTACTGATATCATCATCTTCGCCAGAAGCCAGAAGGTCGTAAGTCGCCACTGTTCTCCAACTTCCTGGTATATTAAGACAGAAACAGATAACACTAATCTTTGGGTGATGAAACAGCTTGTCCGAGTTATATCATTGATTTAAAATGCAGATTTAAAATAATTGTATTTTATTCAACGTGTATGCTAAACGGATAATCCTACTTATATTATAAATGTCTTAGGATGTTTGTGACTAATAATCTCCGTGATTTGGAACAGGTATAGTTCGTGACCCAGAGTTACACATTATCCGGATACCGCGCGGGCGAAGCCGTGGGCAGAGGCTAGTTAAATGTAAATAAAAGTTCCTAGGATCAAAGCATAAGTATTAATTCGGAAGCTTGGGTATAAGGTCAAGTCAATTGAGGAATAATTGACATTTGAAATAATAATTCTAGATTAGAAAATACTAAAATATTGACTGGTCGGAAAAATATGGCGCATTTATAGAAAGCTAATTACCACTGCACGTAAATTTATCAAATATAACAGGGTGAGAATCAAGAAGCTGAATCAACTTCAGTTTTAACTATTACTAGGAAACTGGCTGAGAGTCAATTTGCTGTTACTATAATAAAATAAGTCGACAGAAGCATTTGTCCAGATTACAATCGTTTTCCCATAGTAATCATTCCTTCGAACAATTGCCCGCAATAAGGTTTTGATTAAATTATTAGCTCTTCAATGTTCACGAGCCTTCAGATGAGACATAAGGGGCTTGTTATGACGCTGTGAGCAACGATCAACGCTGTGTAATGCAACACTATCTAGTTTAACTGGACAAATCAAAATCACATTAAAATTAATGCTGTCAAACAAAACTTTGAACAAAAATAAGAAAATCAAGCAGAAACAGACCTAATAGTGCCATGGAAAGGACATAAATGTTGAATAAAGCTAAATAATTGCACAATTTACAGCTGTCGACACGATGTCGTCCGACGATAACACGACGATTACCAGCATAAACAACGATAGTTATATTTCGGCAATTACAGGTGATGGCGACCTTATCAATTTTGTTGGAACAATATTGTTCTAAAACAATCGTGTTGATCATTTCGGAAATGGAAGAAAAGAGTACATTTTGGGACACCGATTCTGGTCATATACAAATCACCAATTTGTCCCCTATGAATAAATAAAAACAACGGGGTACGCTCAAACCAAATTAACGCTAGATGTTAAAATATGTTGAAGTTTTCAGCGCCTAAAGAAGCACTTTACATCACTAACAATTACTAGTTAGTAATGATTAACTAGTTAAGAGATTACATAATGAAAAACATTGGCGTCATGAGAGCATTTTTCTAATTGACCCGAAAAGTGATCGTCACTGTAGCTATATTTTACCAGGTACTGTTCAGATAATTTGTTTTGCAGTTGTTCGTGATCAACCCCAACATTTGTTGTTGCAATTACAAACAAAACTCCGCATACTTCTGTAACGACTGCTTAAACTGTTGCAATTAGGCGTAATAGGACAAACTGGTTGATAGACTGGGTGGCCATAGTCGTCAACCTTACCTATTGGGTACCAGGACGTACGTTGAAAGAAGGCCTGAACGCCTAAAAAGAACGTAATAGATGTCTGGCTATATTGTATGACCTCTTTGAATCCATATTATATTACATTCCTGTACTCAAATAAGATGGAACAGTGCTGATTAGTTGGATCGAGAGCACTTTGGTACTATATTCGAGCTAATGTCTTCGAATACCGGTATTAAAACACGTGAGGTGACAGAGAACACAAACAAACACAAAACCCCATTGGGCTGCTCAGGCGCAGAAATAGTGTTTTAGAAATCCTGCCGTGGAGCCCCCAGATAGCATACGTTCTATTAACCTTATTTTGTGTCCTCTTTCACCACATTTATATCTAATACTGGTACTCGATAGGTAGGTCCGACTACCGTGTACTCCCAGGCCCATTAATATGTTTCTAAATTTACCAGCCGAAACTGTATCGTTTCGTGTAGGGTAGAATAAGACGGTCACGCTAGGTACGCTGCGACGCCACATTGGGGATTCCCGTCAATAGGCATTTTGCATCGTTCATGTGAATTGCACTTCATGAAACGTGTTATTTATTGGCATTGCGGGGACTATTTATGGTGGTTAATAATTTTGATGACGTTTTCCTATGCGGCTATAACGTTTGAAGCTGTAATTTTGAGGTTGACTACTCGTAAATTGATGTTTGTTTTCTAAATTCATATGCATATGTACCCTAATGAATATGATCGCGAAGGTCCAATCAGTTCACTGTTCATGGAACACTATATTTCATATAACATGAGCACTATGTCTATAAATTTGAACAACTAGATACCTCTACAAACGTCTTTCTCGGTGAGTTGAAACAGTCTTTTCTTCACTGATTGTAGTAATTCCCGTATTTATAAAATGAACCTCATACAGTCTCATTACGAAACGTGGTTTAAGTTTAAGAAAAAACTCGGATTTAGACTCTGGTTTTAGAAAATTGATATTACGAAACGAGGTTTAAGCCAAAAACCCCGGTCTATCTATGGTTATAATTAAATATAATTAAACCAGCCAACCCCCTAGTTTATCTCTGGTTTTAGCTCAATCTGTCGTCTTTTTACAATTTTGAATGTAATTGCTTGTTGTAGAATAGAGATTATGTTTGTGCGCCTTCGATGATTCGTACTTATCTGATTTTATTTTGTGATTCCTAAACGACTAAGCTTGAAAATGGACTTGAATTTGATTGACGATACCTATGGATTTTGACTGTTGCGATTTGAAGGATATACTGGCGCTTTGTCGCTTACGTTTCGTTTCAAGTAAATAAACGTAATCTGTAACTTCTGAGAAAAAATATATTTTATTTTATTTTCAGAGAATGTTCCTGTTTATTTTAATCATAAGCGTATAATAATCATACGTTTTATTAACTGGTACCTATATTTAAAATCGTGAAAAAAAGGAATGGAACGTTATCGATGTTTGTGGCATGCAAAGTCCAAAATTATTGGCTGTTGTTAGTGAATGATTGAATGATACACGTAGACCCGAGTTATAATTGGGTTAGTTAGACCTCGGAAAAATCTGCTTTTGTAATAAAGTCAAGTCTAAACCAAAGGTCTATATTTAGACCTGGACTTAGTAGTCCTGGCTTAAACTCGAGTTTAGACCACGTTTCGTAATGAGACCGATAAAGTTTAATTTGAACTATGCTGTCTCAACCTATATATAGCTGATTGAAACATTCTCATCGAAACCAGTTTAGTACATAAATATGAGAAGCTTCATCATGTCCATTGATACGAAGCGGCGGCGCGGCGTGGCGTCGGTAACAACCTGTTTTCGTAGACAGGTGCCTTCTCTTGATGTTTTTGTCTTTTCGTCTTCAATATCACCGACTTAAAGCGTGTCGGAAATGTGGTGTATTTATCTATGAGAGACTACTATCGAAATTATGAATGACAGAGTTTGAGAAGAAACTTCCGATTAGCCTCTGCTCAAACTGCGTTATACAATGTTTCGATAGTTCTCGGAAAATTGGTTTTCAATTAAATAATAACTTTGATACAAACACGGTGAGCTAATTAAAATCGTATACGTTTAATGGAAGACATTATTTTTTCTTTGTCATCAGACAAACTAGTTGTCATCGGAACTTGACAGAGATGTAAAATTAATGTGTTGCTTGTTTTAATAAAAATAATTTACTGTTTGTGCTAAGGGAATGGTATAATTATCTACCGTGTAATAGTATTCCGCCGAACGTTAAATGGAAACGTATTGTCCATTTAATGCTTATCCGACGTTTATAAGCTATTGCTTGAACTATTTGAAACACAATTTATATTTATGTCGATTTCACAAATCACTATTCCTTACTTTTACAAATTGTTGGCTGTATCTATTATATTAGAAAGTTCCAATGAATTCTATATTTCTAATGGTTGCCCGCGGCTTCGCCCGCGTGGTATGTTAATAAAAGTAGCACATGACTGTCTCCAAGTTTCAAACTATGTCCACCAACTTTTGAATGAATCGAACCAAGGATTACAATTTATAAAAAGTTTAGAACTCAATTGCACAACCCCAAAGGTTTTCCCCCAACATTATTTACTTGAAAGTTTATTTTTACCAAGCTTTGAGCGAATCTAACTAAGGTTTAAAATTTTCCATAGAAACTTTACCGCCTTATTTAACCCCCTTAGGGGTCGATTTTCGAAAATACGCCTATGTGTTATTCCAGATCATAAACTATCTACATTCCAAATTTCATCAAAATCGGTTTAGTAGTTACGGAGATACGTGGTAACAAACATTTACACACACACACAGACTTTCGCATTTATTATATTATAGTAGGATAATCACTGAATTTGCCTAAGCTCAGCCGATCGAATAGGTATAACGCTTACAACCAAAACGCCCCAAGTTTTGGTTGTAAGTATGGTGAAGATACCTTAAGAAATAAAAAATGAACACATATACTAGTAATATTCCATCAGCTATGACAAAGGCCGATGCCCTACATCTTCACATCCTACTACTATAAACGCGAAAGTTTGTGAGGATGGATGTTTGTTACTCTTTCACGCAAAAACTACTGAACGGATTTTGATGAAACTTTACAGTAATATAGCTTATTCATCAAAATAACACAGGCTACTTTTTATTCGGATACAACGCGGGCGAAGCCGTGGGCAGAAGCTAGTAATACAATATTTTCTGTATATTTTTACAACCTTCTCTAACCTGATTTAGATCAAACTTATCAGAATAGAGCCTCTTGTTATTCTCGTAACATTTTGCAAGCAAATCAAATATTTGCCCACATACCGTGTCTTACAAAAATCTTGATAAATCGACATAACATGAGTAAACTGCAATCGCCGTCGCCCGACGTCTTATCAAGTAAACAAACGTTTGCGCAATAAATTTTATTTTATCAATGAACACATAGTCCTTATCTGTAAACCTGTTACCTGGTAACGCCATGACGTCCGCGGCATTATGAACTAGTTTCCATGGATGATAAGATTAATTTCGGCGCCAATTTATAATTTTCGCTGAATCATCGAGTGCACGCGTTATAGCGTGCTCCAATTAAATGCATTCGTTTTACAATATCAGTTATAGTGACATGAATACTATCATCATCATCAATCGCTTATAAGAACATATGCTGGACATACTCCACCGAACATCGCCATCCACAGACTTCCCGTAACCTTTAAGATCAAAATGAAGACTATAATTAGGTGGCTGTATTATAAGTTTTGGTATGAGGTAATTGATCACTACTAATTAGAGATGGAGATGGTCGGTTAAGATTTTTCTGTTTCTACATAAAGAAACGTTAATCTTAACCGATGCCAGAGGCAGGAATTAAGTAGACATTCATTGAGGTTCAATTAATGATGACTGAAAACTGCTTGTGTGTGGGTTTAGTTCTCACAAAATAAAATGGCCAACAAACTAAAACATGACACAGTCGCTATGCTTTCGTCTAACTGCAAAGTGCACCGATGCATCGTTCAGCGTAAGCGGTGATTCGATATAGGTCGATGTGGAAAGATCAATATATCTAAAATAGACACAGGAGCTTAGGCTTACGTATGAATCACCGTACGGGACAATACTCATAGCTACATGATGTGGCACCCTCTATTTGCATCATAGCTTTTGGTTTGTCATTGCACGTGCATCTGACAAAATCATTTATGTGAGTTTTCGGGGGAGTACTACCACCATAACTATTTCTGCCGTGAATAAAAAAAAACATTCTTGGGTTTTGGGTTATGATTTGTTGTATCTTGTCATGATAGAGTCCATAATAACACGTATGTAATCTATGAAAATATGAACTGGTATAGGAACGAATAGGAACTCTATAAAGCGGTACGCCTCGACGTCGACGACATAAAAGTCAATGCCATTCATCAAATCTTCGAAGGAACCAAGCTCAGACACTGGTTTTTGCATTAACAAGAACACAATTGAATAAAAAACTAATAAAACTGTAAGGAACGCTGAATGTACTTCTAGTGAATGAACCTCGATACGCAAGAGGTGCCAATTCGATCCCCACTGCACGAGAAATGTATGTTTCTTCCGCAGATATTTGTTACGGGACTGAGTATTGTGGTGGCTGATGCCGCGACATGGAATCCAAGAGTGGGGTCAGGACAATGTCAGTTAAATAAATTCTGAACATTTTTCACACAGCATCATCTGGCCCCAAACTCAACAGAGCTTGTATTATGGGAACTACATGACTTTGTAAAATACATAAATATTATACATAGAAAACACCCAGACCCGAGACAAATATTTGCAGATACAAACATTTGTCCAGCGGCGAGAATCGAACCCGCATCTTTCCGCGTCTCAGGCGGGCTTTCGCCCACTGCGCCCACTGAGGTTGTCAGAGTTGGTATTTTTTTTACCTATTCTTAACGATTCTTAGAAGCACTCAATAGCGGGCAGTAAACATTAAGTACGAATTAGCAGGTAAACGACAAGGATATAGTTTCTATCAGAGTGACTACACCACCGCGCCGGTTCATAGTCCTCAAGGTGTGGCGCCGCCGATAGTAGATTCCGATAAAAAACTGTGATTCACCTTGCATGGAAACGTCAGTATAGCTACCGTTCACGACTCGCGCTGAGTGCAGATGGCGATTTATGTCTATTTAATACGATTGGGGCATAAAGTAACAGCAATTCTATCAAACTCTGAAGGGCAGGTAACCGACTGAGACGCAAGAGTTGTGACGCATATTCTGCAGATATTTCTTCCGGGTACTGGTGTCCGGTACTCTTAGTTCTTGATACCCACGACACAGGGAACTATAGTGTGGGTTTCCCTGACTTTATTGAGTAGAGTTCATCAACATCAATAGTGTTAATAAAATAATTAATTACGAATTGATAGAAGTTAGCTTAACTTAAATTAACATTAATTACCTAATGTTATTAATTGTTTTCATCTGACCCGCCACACCATATTAATGCATAACCAGGATGACTGATAGAGAATGCTTGAGCATCAACGCCCAACTGACACTTAGTCCTGACCCTCACACTACTATTCTGTGTCGTAGATATCAGAAAGTACGAGCACCGTGGTACCATAACAACCAGAAAAAAAAAGTGTTAATCAACGCCAACAAAACCAACGCTTAACAAACACACAAACAACAGATCCCCAATAAGATATAGATAGATCATACAAACTGGTGTGGCCTTACATCGTGATAGGACTGAATACTGATTATTGGTTTTATCCTTAAAGCAATGTGCGATATCAAGCGATGTAATAAAACGCTAGCCGGTGTAAGTGTTCGGGGTAAAATATTGTTCGTTTGTTTGTATAGTGTACAGTATACACTATACAAACAAAATAAACTATTTGTGTAAACCACGACGCGACGCGGAGGGAGAAAGTCGCGATCACTCACCCTGATGAAGACTCTCGGAATGAGTCGAAACTTTTTTACAATATATTCATATTGTAAAAACGGGAATTTTCACGTACCGCACTATCGGTGAAGGCACCGACTAAGTTTCGACTCATTCCGAGAGTCTTCATCAGGGTGAGTGAGAAACATACAACACTATACACGTACAGTGTATAGTGTTGTATGTTTCTCGAAAAAGGCTAAGTTGATTGTAATGCGGTTATATGCAATTGGCTTGTATGTCCTCAGGAAAGGTTCTTAGATATGTTTTTCCATCACCCGTCATTAGGAGCGCTGCAATAGATGATGGGATACTCGAGTCGGGATTTTTTTTTAAATATAATATAATAAGTATGTATATTCCACATAACCCGCAGTATTTTTTTTAAATCAATTATCAGCCAATTGTCACAAACGAAAGTCCGTAAGAAATGTGCGATACATCATTTGGCCTTTATCCTAGTATTGTAAGCAGGGAAACTGTTTATGTTATGGCTGTTTATGGCTAAAAGATTATAAATAGACGATTGATAGATAAAACAGCTGCCTTGTGTTCTGATTACCTAGAATTAATAATAATAATAATTAATAAATGCTGGACATTTTTCACACAACATCATCTAGCCCCAAACTAAGCAGAGCTTGTATTATGGGAAATACATGACTGATATACTACTTAAATACTTTTTTTTTTTTTGTAAATACATACATATTATACATAGGAAAACACCCAGACCCGAGACAAATATTTGCAGATCTTAGAAACATTTGTCCCGTGACAGGAATCGGACCCGCAACCTTCTGCGTCTCAGGCGGATCTTCGCCCACTGCGCCACAGAGGTCGTCAAAGAATTCAGTGAGATTAGTGTAATACCTCAAGGTTATGATGAACACGTACCAAAAATAAGGTGCAAATGTATAGGTAGCAACACGCTGCAACGATTTCTTTAATACGATCGAATAAAACACATTTTTTTATATAATTTTCCAGTGACATGATGAAACATCATAGTCGTATAAATGCAGCTGAGAAGTCTGTGTGGTGTAACTTTCGAGAGATAGGGTGAGGAACTGCGTGTTGATGCAGTAACGAGAGTTGAGATGGTTTTGGCATGTAGAATGGATGGATGAAAGGTGACCCAATGAAATGATAACTAGTCACATACCGATTAACACCACTATACTTGCTTTTTTGAACGTACCTGAAAACAAAAGAAAAAAATATTAACTTCTTTGATAAGATTTTAACAGTTTTTTGACCTCGTATGATCTCGTGTTTACTTTGTACCGAATGTTGTTAACCAATGTAAACGGGGTAAAATTAAACTTTATTTTTCCTTTCATAGTTCCATAAAAGAGGGCATGGTAAATTTTTAATGCTTTTACAGTACCCGTTGCCGGTATCGAGTTTCCAGCTAACTTAATATCAACGTGGATGAAGGGTGCTTGATAGCGTGCTTAATTCAACTATTACGCATAGCAACATTAGGTCTGTCGATTTAAGGAGTTACTTGAAAAGTGATTTTCAAATTTTCTAAATCACTAAACATAACTATAAGTTTCAGATGCACATGTGGTTCATATTAAGCTTCCGTTTGACAGCAAAAGTTCCGGAGATATTTTTATTTGCGATGTCTAGTCTTTATTTTATAATACGTCTGACGTACGTCATCATTTATCTCCGAAACGGCTAATCCGATTAAAATGCTGTTTTTGCAATTGCTTTGTATTACATCAAGGCTGGTTTCAATGAAATCGCCTCAAGTCACTATGTTGCGATGCAATAGACGTTGCAAAAAAGTTTCCGCAGCGGGAATCGAGCACCTCTCACGTCTTAGCCGGCTACTCGCCAGCCGCCACACCGAGGTGAACGCTCTATTCAAATAGTATTGGGCACTTATTTAAGGCAAACATTCGACAGCAACTCGATTGCCTATTATACTCGCGCCCTTATAAATACAACTGGAAAATAAGTTATAAATAAGTTTTTGTAACGCAGCATCGAGCGCATACATTTACGACGATCCTATCGAACTGAGCAATGATTAAATCTTATTCAGAAGTACATTTACACATTTTGACGACCTCTGTGGCGCAGTGGGCGAAGACCCGCCTGAGACGCAGAAGGTTGCGGGTTCGATTCCTGCCGCGGGACAAATATTTGTATGTATGTTACAATTTACTAAGCTGGTGGTCCCCGCATGAGGGCTTGCCTGTATCGCGGGAGGCCTGTTACATAGGATACCATTACCAAATTTACTAAGTTAAGTGACTATTCCAGGGGAAACAACATGATCAGCAAATATTTGTCACGGATCTGGGTGTTTCATATGTACATTATGTATGTATTTACAAGAAAAAAGTATATAAGTAGTATATCAGTCCCGTAGTTCCCATAATACAAGCTTTGCTTAGTTTGGAGCTAAATGATGCTGTGTGAAAAATGTCCAGCATTATTATTGTAACATTAACATACATTTTACCAAACATAGCATACAATGGTGGGGACATTAATAATGTATCGTTTGAGGCCAACCGTCTAAAGGTCAAATCTCCATTAGTAGCCACCCGGGAAAGGTCGCGCTTTTGGCTTTCATTACACATAATAAAGACTTAAAATATCCACAAGGGCATTAGAATATCTGGGACCAGGTTTCGAATCATTCGACTTCCCATGCGAATATTCAAACATATCAATGGTATATTACACCCAAAAGTCACATACATAACCCTGACTCCACACTGGGATTCCCTGTAACGTTGGTATCAGGAGCTACGAGTACCGTGGTACCACAAAATCCAGACCCGGAACATTTGTCTCGTAGCGGGGATGGAACCCGCACTCATTTTTTCACCCTTATGGGTGGGATTTTTTTCATAAAATTTATATGATACAACCTTTGAAGGTACCCATTTAAAAAAGAAACATCGGAAGAAAAATCGGTTCACAATTGACGATGACATCACGTAACATATACACAACAAAAAGATACATACAGACGAATTGACAACCTCCTCCTTTTTTGTAGTCAATTGATAAGGCGGTTCTCGACTCAGTGTTATACAGAATTTACTTATTCATCCTCAACGTAATGATTTGTAATACGACTATCATCATCAGTCGTAAGACTTCCACTGTCGGTCATAGGCTACCGTCGTCGTATCTTGTCGTATGCGACACGAGCCACCGCTGTCCATCCACCGTTTTCCTGCGACCCGACGGCCATAGGCCCAGGAGTGGACAACGCACCTAACATTCTATTGAGCGATTAGCGATGCCCCTAGTAACACGTTATCATAATTGAATTGTTTATTTGTGTGAATCTCATATTTTTTTAGGTTTCTCTTATTATTAACGACTACTGCATACGGCTTTGCCCGCGTGGTGCCCGGGTAGAAAGCTTTACCTCTTTATAATATTAGTGTTTATTGAAGAAAGCCCACTTGACCACAAATGCTGCTTTCAAAGTTTATCATAATGGCTGTCAGCTCTAGATTAATACAAGATGAATATGGCTATCTTGACCTATGCGGTTCAGAACTAAGTACTAGGTAAAGCAGTTAGGGGAGTGCGCTTACACCGTCCATTTGAATATCTCGGCTATTGACTAGTCTAGACTTTGTTAGAATTAGTGTTCAACGAACTGAGGAAAGTCTGATTTACGCGACGTTTATATTACTGATAAGATGTATGAGCTATTGGATAAAACAAAAATCTTTTGAATAAATTCTAAAGCCTGCCGTTAATCTCTCGTTTCCGTCTCTAATGTCGTAAAGACTGAATGTATTCGGGAAGACAGTAAAGAGACGTCATGAGATTCTGCTAGTTTGATAATATAATAATTTAGATCAATGGGTATGAGTAGGTAGGCCAAAGAAACGATGGATGTTCTTTGGGAGAGATGACATGAGTAAGAAAGAAGTAAGTGTTGAGATGACGGCTGACATAAAGGGACTGGAAAAGAGTGTTGATGCTGTGCAGATTCCACGGATATGGACAAGAAGGTGATGAGAAGAAAATTTACCTCTTCATCATCATCATCATTTGTTTTGACTCTTGTGCAAATATGAATTATTGTTGGCAACACGTGTTGTGTGAGAGCAAATGTCAGGATAAATATTATATCGTTATTTATTTGATTAATTGTGATTAATTTAAATTAGATGGATTGACTGGACTACCAGCAGATAACAACACAATCTCAATAACTTTAACCCTCAACTTATTATAACGATTATCCAGAATTTCATGAAAAACAAATAACATGTTTAATGCAAACAGGAAAATATGAGAGATAATCTATTTTCATATTTTCTATTTTCAATCGATTAATATTTTTAATTTAATTCTCATGACGCTCAATGCTTAAAACATTAATTGATAGAAACTGATGGGACGTTGTTTTTACAAAATGACAGACGCAGAAAGCACATACTCCTACGAAGGGAAGCAAAGCAAATAGAAGATCGGTCATCTGAAACTTTGAATCAGGACAAACTATAGTATGATTCACTTTATCATTACTCGAGTCACCAACAACCGGCAACGATGTTGATATAATAAGTAAATCACAGTTGACAATAAAATCGTTACCAAGAAGCCAACTCGGACAAACTTGACTAAATCAATACTGATTGCACGTCGGTACTTTACCACGTGGTAAACAAAGGGAAAGTAGGTAGCAAAGGGTAACAGCATTCACTTTTATAGTGAATCGCTGTTTATGTCAACAGTAATCGGAACTGATAAAGCAATGTCGGCATCGGTCAATCACTTCATAAATAAACCAGTCAAGTGTGTGGTGGGATTGGGGTGTTAGGATTCAGTATTGGCGATTATACGATCACTAGGGAGTGCTGTAATCTTCGCTGGCATTAAAAGCACTTCACTCTTGACATTTAGACAAAATGTAGATGTTTGCTGCCTTATCCATATAAATTCACTAAATCTAATGGGATTATTCTTGTGGTTTTCATGAATTAAATACTTAAAAAAGACTTTAATTAAGTTGAGTTCCTACATACGGCATATTGACATGAAGGAAAGTCATGTAGCATTAAGGTAGTCGGCAGTTTATGACATTAATGCCGTTAATTAATTTGCTAAAATTAAAGCAGTCCTTTTCTTCTTAGTTTAATAGACAAAAACCGCAATACTTTTAGTAACCAAAGTGATCGCGTTAGACGCCATCCGCCATGAAACCATGCTAAAAGTGTCATAATCCAGAGAGGAAATAGAATAAAATGTTTGTATGAAAACGGGTAAAATATTTTGAATAGTTATATCATAAATGAACTGGGTTCCTTCAAAATATCTTGAAAGTTGTTTATTTTAACAGCAACAAAAAAACGTTTAGTATAAAAAAAACATAATGTACAAATAAAGATTATTTACACAACATAATCATAATCACAATGTGATTATGTTAATGAAAACATAATCACATTGAAAACTCACAAAATTGGCCAAGTTTAGGAGTTTGAGACAGAGACAGAATACGAAACCTTGATATTGTTGGATAATAATTTCTGTTGTTAGGTATTACCGGGTGCAAGGTTAATTTTTCAACTTTTTCTCTGCCCACTTTTCGTCTTAAGTTCACCTTTTGTTATATTATTTTCTCTTTAGTGCAATAAATAAATCAATATCTGGTTCAAGAGACAGGTAATTAAACTTAGCCACATAAATCAATATACAATTATATAGCCGGATGAACATTTCCTACGGGGTGTAATTTCTTGTTTGACCACAGAACCCTAATAAGCCGCCCCACCCGCGGCTTCTCGGTAATCAACCCGCAACATTGTCAGAGCCTGCTGGATTTTTCTAACAAATTCCCGGAAGCCAATATCGGACCGTGATCTTTAAATAAGGATAATTCAGTGCTAATATTATTATAATGCAGATTTAGAACTTAAATACATAGTTCGATGGCTCAATAAATAACCTATCTTAATTTGCATTACCAAGAAAGAACACCGTTTGCCACTTATTTATATTACACGAAAGTCTTTAGTATATAATTTCTTCAAAAAAAAAAAAACAAGTCGAGACCGTGTGACGTGTAAAAGCAATAGCCGACGCGCTACGTAATACGTTGGCGAGAGTGTGACGCACGATTCGCGGTATAGTTAATATAAACTATGATTTATTCTGTCTTTGGCGGATACAGCCTACATTTAATTTTAGACCTGCCCACGCTGTCCCCTAGGGTTATCCACACCCATACGTGCTGTGTCCGTAGTCCGTACCGTGGCCGGGCCGGAACACAACAACATTTCATGCAGTGTTGCCAACTCTATTGTTTTAACATTAGATTTTGAGTTTTTTCAATGACGTCCCTGTTTAGGTTTTAGTCGGTATTTCTAGTGTTTTTAGCGCATGCACGTATTTACGACAACATCTTAACAAAACCACAGCGGACGTCACTAGCATTGAGCTTGTTTCAATTATCAGTAATATTTATGTAAGTACTTGGTTATCTACATACTCTACTCGTATGTGAAGTTCCTTCCCCGTTCATCCACTATACTTTTTGATCACGATGAAACAGGATAGCTTGATCATGACTGAACTAGTGATACAAAAAAAAATAGTCCTTAATCTTGCTTTGTCCATGGATATATTTTTTATATTTATGAAATTGGCCTTGCTTTTACCAGACCCTAAATTTCGTGTTTTAGAATAAGTAAAAGATTTATTCATACAACTATATACAAGTAGGTATATACAAAAAGTACAGATGAAACAGCGAGCTATCTAAAGAACGTTGCAAACGATCTATAGATAGCTCAACTGATGCAGATATTATTATTATATCATTCTATTTAGAATAACTATTTTACTGTTTTCTAGTGGTTATATATAAATATATAGTGGACTTGTTTGATGCTTTTCTATATGATAGGGTTAGCAACACTGGTTTCGTATGAAATCTGTCACACCTGCTTCGATCAGCTATGCCTACCTACAGTCGATATGAATGGACTAATTTTCAACCATTGCATACGATACATGAGTGGCAAAGAAAGGATTAGGAAGACAGCCAATAACGGTTCGAGGGCGAGTACTTTTAACCGTTTCATTCCTACAACCCTAAATAAGGCGTACGCGGTTGAGCGAAAAAACCGGCTTCGGAACACCTTGGCATATTATTTACCTTCAATGCTATGAATAGACTGATTCCGATTCGGCGAAACGTATAAGCAATTGATGACATTTTACAACGTAATATTGGGTCATACTTCAAAATATATTTACAATTTGGTTAGGTTTTGTTCATAGGACATGAATGGTCTTATTATATCAGCCTTACTTATTTTAACGTCCATTCATGTTTTATTAATGGAATCTCTCTCAGCGGAGGCTGTTGTTTACTCTTGGCAAACCCACGCATTTCTATCTTGCCGCGTTTCTAAATACGAACCAAGTCTTTTTATATTGATCTATACTAATATTATAAAGATAAAAGATTTTGTTTGTTTGTTTGTACCGAATAGGTTCCGAAACTACTGGACCGATTTGAACCATTTTTTTACTAATAGAAAGCTAAATTATCAGAAAGTAGCATAGGCTATAATTGATTTTCAATAAATTAGAGATCCTTAAGAAAATTGCAATAATGTAATCCAAAGTAGCAAAATTTTGCCTATGAAGTTCATTATTTGCGTGCGCTGAGAAAACTATTGATGATACATAAAAATTGTGTACTACATGTACATATAAAGTACTCATTATTACCTACAAAAAAGTCTTCGAGGGAATATATCTAACTATCATAGTTAAGTCATAATAGCAGCAGCAGAACACAAAAGAACACAAGTTTAGTGTTTTAGAACACAAAAGCAGCAGCTTATGTGTTCTAAAATTTAATTAGATAGCCGGTAGAAACAAAAGTTGGTTACGTTCGTATCGTAGTATTTATTCTTATTCAAATAAATAGTTTTATCATCAAGGGTATTTATGTAGCGGTAAAAAACTTTTTAATTCTTTGGAATCGGACATTTAATTTACGCGGGTGAAACCGCGGGGCGCAGCTAGTATATTATAAAGCAGATACTTAATTAATCTGTAAGCCTATACAGTTATATATAATTTCTGTGTTTAAAAAAGAGCAATGCTAGTGTAGTGGCTCCATTTTTCGAAATGAAGGTAAGAGGTTCTGATCCCGTTATTTACCAATGTATTTTTGCAAACGAAAAATATATGCGCACACAATGCTCTTAAACGATGAATGAAAGCGTTGTGAGGAAACCGACTCACCCCTGAATCAAAAATCTCGTAGATATGTTATAGTGCATAAAAAAGCATATGTGAGGTATACTGTACTTTAACCACACTGGTTCCCTAAGCCCTTTGCCACAGGGCCACTATACCTCAACTTGGTAACTGATCGAATGCACCCTGCAGATAATGAACTGGTCACAAGAACGAGCGAAAAGAGCATTTTCAGGTCAGATAATTGCTTTATTTTAATAGAAAATTGTGTTATTGACAGAAAAACTAACCGCTACGGAAAAAATCGAATGAAATTGCAATTAGAAGCAACATTTTTAATCTCTCAACCTTTTCAGCTATCAGTAATGTAAGAAACACTGAAAGCAAGATGAAAACAAGAGGCTTGGTGAAGTGGACGCAGCTACGAAATCGAGTTTAATGATTCATGATGTCTCTATTTTAATCTGAAATACAGACATACCAACCGGAGAGCTTAATCAATCTGGGGACAGAATACATGCACAATACGTATATTGTAGTTTTATATATTCAGTTTTTACTTCTGCATTTTTCAGCATACCTTTTGTATTACGTTCTCTTGTAAATAAATAAAATTAAAAAAATATTATCTCATAGTGGGTACTCTCACATCTAAACTGTAATCAGAAGGATCATAAAATATCTGTTGGAGCGCAAAATCAGGTAATTGTGACTTTGCTTGATTCGTTTAGTCTGCGAAAACTTTTAATTTTAGACACATGGAATAACAGACTTACTTACTTTCTCATTGGTTGCTTAGCAACTCTATTAGAGTAATGAATAATAAAGTGTATTGTTTGCCTTTCTCTTAACTAAAACTTAAAATTAGACGAAAACAGAGCATTAAGATGAGAAAGCCCATAAAAGCGAAACTATTATTTTACGTATCTACTAGTTTTTCAGTAAGCTAACTGTTTTGCTGTGCACTGATTAAGCCCCATAATGAAGTTCGCTTGTAATGCCGTTTTAATTACAAAAGCGGTAGGAATTGAGGCCGCTGTTCAGTTCAAGGAGAAACAAAATACTTCGGCGCAAGAAAGAAATGATATCTTGAAAAATAATACCCTTTTCGCGTTATCGAGAAGCAGTAAAGAAAATACGAAGTTTATACAGATCATTATTGACCACTTAGGTCAACGGCAAACATTCTCGACAGGCCAACGCCCCACCTTGCGGCCGAGCTTACGGCGACCGATAGTAGCTCCAGGGTATGGAGACAGAGATCTCAAATCAGCACGGCATCTCTCGGCATAGTTGGCTCGGTCTCGTCCTATGGAGTTCGCGTCAATACAGTTCCAGGAATGCATCGGTCTCCTTTGCAATATTTCTGTGTTATGGCGGGCCAATTTAGTGTTTATTTTTTCCTGCTTGTGTCATATTCATATATCAGAACACAAAGTAGCCTCGATTATAACGAGGGTTAAGAGGCCCTGTATTGAGCGAGTTCATTATCGTGGCTAAATACGCGGAGCGTTAACGAGGGCATATAATTGTTCATGGAATTTAAGAAAATATCGATTGAATTTACGGGTTGCTCATAAATTGGGGTTGGATCTACATTTTTTATAATACTTTTCGTAATTTAGATTTAATTCAGTTATCTATTCGGAACAGGTATAGTTCGCAACCTAGAATAACATTAATATTTGACGCTTAAAAAAAAGTGTCCTTAAATTTTATAATAACATGTGTAGTGTATTTCTATGTGTGATAATGTTCTCTTTAAAAAAATAATCGGAAGTTATTTTGGCGACGTGCTGTAGGCAAGCTTTTGTCGTGTAAAATTTGACGGAGCATGTGACGAAACGCCACACAGTATTTAACTTTCACTGCTTCAAACGTGTGACAGAGTTTCAAAACTTATTTTACTGAGCATTTGCAACTTAGTACATGAAAAGTTGATGAAATACCAATCGCGGATCAAAACGCGACATTATAATGGAGCCTCTAATGCGCAACTACACGCACATCCAAATATTCTAACAGTACACTGGTTATACCTACCAACGGTTTTTTGGAGCAACATACTTCCTGTACCCAGAAAGAACCAACGAAAAAATATTTTCAGATTTTTTCGTTGGTTACGAAAACGCGAAATTTTCTGGGAGCCCAGGAACTATATTTCTTATAAGGGTATTTGTCAACCCGTGACCAACACAGACACAGACGAAACGTCAGAAAATGATGAAAAGGTAAACGCGATAAAGACTCGTTTAAAACTTATTAAATTATGTTTACTGACCCACAAATCCAATTCCTGGTAAGTGTTTAAAGTAGAACCAACTTCACTTTTGGACAACCGTGATTGAACTAGGGTTTCTAATAGACCGTAATGAGGGTAATAAAAAACCTTTTATAAGCATCTGACGTATTAACTGGCATAATATAATTGCATAGCAACAATTGGCCCGGGCCACTGAGCAAGGCGACGGGCTTTCATCATCAAAGGCCAAAAGACGAAAGGCGAAAAGTGGGTACGCAACTTCGTTGCAAGGAACGTTGCCAAGTGGGCTTGTGGGGATTTAAAATCATAAATGAAAACGGTATAATGAGGGTTGATATTCTTAAAACTTTACTGGAAAATTTGAGTGAAATAAAAGCTAACTGCTTAACACACTATCCTTCTTGATTTGCCATAATCAGGTAAAAAGAATCGCAACCGTATTTCATCATGCGAGGACCGGATTAACGCGCGAAACAAACAGGAGGCGAGAGATAAAACTTCCAAAAATTCTGAAATCAACAGGTGGATGTGCAATATTCATAAAAATCTGACATTGCCGGAAATGCTTCAACGCCATAGCTCTACCCTGTAGTGCTGAAACCAGTAGATTCTTATATTGTTAAACTAGCGGAACGCCCGCGACTTCCTTCGCGTGTGGAGCGTTAACCATACAAAGAATGAGCTTGAACTTTAAGCGTTTTGCATACAAATTTCAAACGGAGGCTTGCACTTTGTATGGAAAATGCTCCACCCGTCAGGGGTTGAACTGACTCTGGAGAAGCGCATACAGCTCACAAAAGTAGAGTAAGAGTTTAAACACGACTTCTGTGATACATTGAAAAGATTTTCTTATTTTCACCGATGATGGAGTTTCCGACTCCATCATCATACTCTGGTAGTCAGGTATCGTCAGCTGAATAACCGTGTTTGCTCCTTCTTAGTAGGTATCTTACACACAAAAGAACATAACCTCAAAATGTGGAAGACCAACGGTTTCAAAAAAGCGGTAAGATATTCCTTACTGACTGTAAAACGGGAAGCGTAGGGATTGTGAAAGTCAACGTTACGACACGCGACGCGACATCACTCGTCATAAAAGAACGTCTGCTAATGAGCAAAGTTTGGGAGCCGTTTGGCGTCCAGTCAGACGGAAGAATAACTTGAGCTGTTTATACAACATCATGTTTAATGCTTTTTTTGGTTTATGGATAAAAGTTCTTGCTGATTAGATATTTTGTTATAAGATTTCAAAAGAAGAGAAAACATTTACCCTTGATGATAAATTTTCATTAATTTTGACAAAAAAGCTTTTTGGGCCGCTTTCCGTAAGCAAGAGCATAACCCACCGTCCACTTCTCATTGTGAGATAGATACGTTATCCACGATGGCATTTCACGTCGCACTGGTTTATTTATTAGCTTAGCCCAGTTCCTTGCTTTCAATTCTATTTCAATAAAGTTTGAAATCAATTTTATGAGTGAGGTATTACATTACGGGTAGACCGTACCAAAGTAGGTACTCGACAATTGATATCGTTTCAATAGCTGGCCATTAGGAACATGGGGTTATTTATTAAAAAGTAGCTAATAAATTAAAAGGTCTGGTTAGAACTTTGATCGAGAGCAGGGAAAATCCAAGACCCATTCATTGTTACTAAGGATAATGTCTGGTTTTCCTGTACTAAAATTATGTTGAAATATTATGTAGTCAAGTCAATAATTTATGTATCTATTTAAGGTTTGAACAATGAGGAAGTTGCACCGAAACGCGTGCGCATTGCGCTCTTTATCGCATGCCGCGACGACCAGCCGACACGAATATTTCTCTTATTTTGCATACTAACAAGCAACGGCAACGGCCACAGATGAAATAATCCATCGTATGCACTGAAGTTTCACTCCCAAGACGCTAAAAACATAGTCTGTGGAATGTTAGCTGTGCATTCCACAGATTATCTTTTTTAGCGTTTCCATTGGACAAAAACTAGACGATGCGCGCTCCTTATTATTACGAGAGCTATATTCACTCTCAGGCCTGTGTTATAGAGCTCACTTTTAGCTATTAGCCGATTTAGAGCGAATCAGGCCTCTAGCCTGGCAACGGTTCTTCGCAGGCGCGACGCGACGAGGTTACGTCACCGCGAGGCCGCCGCCGCGTTGCGCAATCCACTCACGCGCATGATACTGCCATTCATCCGACGCGCGCTTGGCAACACATCACGCATCATCCCATTAATCTCCACTGCAGTATTTTATTGGCACAAACTATAAGAATCGACTTGGTAACAGCGGTGGTCCAGTCGGCGTACATATGGTCCGGTGGCATTGGCCGACTGGCAACAGAGCGACCGATGACGCCAGGAAAACAACAGAATGCTGCATGAATAATAAGTAAGCGGAAATGGAATCGAAATCAAGTTATTCGTCGCTAATTTGTATGCGTAGGTGAATTGAATCGTTAAAGACATTGCAATTTAACGGGCGTATTCCTGAGAAACAAGGAAACTAAAAATGAAGTATTGAGTTTGCACATTGCAACACAAATTCAACAGGAAATGCATTGTCATTAAAAACAACGATAACCATTCACATAAGATTAGCCCGTGCTGTTTTCTATCGAAGTTGATGCGATAACCGGCCGGATGTTTGGCTGTGTATAGCATTGTTCGCACTGGCCCATTGACTGCAATAGGTTAATGAAAAGAAAACAATTAGCCACTTTGTCTAGACAAGGAAACAAATCGAATCGCAACGTAATTTATTAAAGCGTTAAAAGTACGCAGACTTTCTGCTCTGTCTTTGTCGCCAACGAATTTGCCATTTGTGTTTGAAGGCAATTTGCCATCTTAGTTTGAAGGCTCTTAGCGGATACCTTGCGAATACAAATACGAAAAAATGAAAAAGTAAAAAAAATATATCGAAAACATGAACACTAGTACGTACCTCTACTACGCATATCAACTTTAGTTAAAGTTGACTACTTGTTGAATTTTAAGAGAATCAATTATATCAAAATGTAAAAAAAATCCTGACAAGTTGTTCGTAACACTGCAAAATCACGCTATATTATTACGCCGTGTAGTTCGAAGATTCGGAGGATATGCGAAAAAATATACACGGGCTAAATCAGAGAACTTCAGAGACGGGCGGCTTTACACCGACATCAAAGTTGGGAATTCTAGTGGAGTCTAGAAAACTATTCTGACCAATGGATCGTTACCACTTAATGATTCGACGATAATTTCGAACCGCGTATCGGAGAAGTGCATGCATTATTCTGATTGGGCGTATTTCAACTAAATAATTCGATAATGTCGAACATTGCAAACCGGATGCCGGCATTACTGACACGAATCACTAATTGTCGCTTATCGAAATTGGTTTTACTGTAAATGTAAAATTTACACGTTACTCGATGTTCGTATAAAATTACAGTGTGAAGTCGATGAGAATACTAAAATTAAGAATGTACTTAATTTTCAATGGAGGTTTTTTAGGTGGCATCAAAAGGTTTTGATGTTGTACTATGTTATTGACGAAATAATAACATTATTTAGTTTAGCATAGGGAATGTATAAACAATTAGTTATAAGCAATGCGCCTCTATTTTTACCTGCTGTTTGTGAATGAGGTAGGAGCATATTTGCGAAAAACCCATCGGTTATCGGTCATTCCTGTGACCGCTGTGCGGTGCAAAGGTGCCTCTCCATAATCGCGACGAAAGTGTTAGTGTGCATTGGTAGATAGGTAACATTTTAACTGGCTTCCAAAATAACATATTTTTTTTGGGTTATATGGAGAGGTTTTCCGTCGGCAATGTACCTTTACCGATAACTCTGCTTTTAGTCCGATGTTAATGTTTTTTTTAGATAATAATCTGGAGGCCTTTATGAGGACGCGTCTACGTCTGATAGGGCCTTATTATATAATCCTACTAATCTTATAAAATAATGTCAAAGTTTGGATGTTTAGATGTTGGGATGTTTGTTGATAATAATCTACGAAACAGCTGGATCGATTTAGACAAAAAAATTAATCGCAATAGTCGTTAAATAAAAATAACACATAAGCTACTTTTTATACGGGTATAACGCGGGCGAAGCCGTGGGCAGAGTCTAGTTATTAATAATTGGTAACAATTTTAAACTTCACTTCGTGTGTTCGACTGATGAAAAGTGGGTCGTTTATATTTAAATATATTTTTTCTCGCTCTATTCAAGCACTTGACTTTGAATGAGACACGGTATGTTAGTTTGCAAAATTTTATGCAATATTTATCTTAAAAACTGTATACAGGTTGTCTTCAAAACTGTATAATATTTATCTTCAAACCTGTAGGTTGTGACGGCGAAAAATACCTCCAACCACGCAGCACATAAGGCCGGTACTCATCAGAGTAATATAGTTACTTCCAACGAAACCCATAATTTTTATCAGTTTCGACGTCATATAAAGAACGAGAGTGGGTGGTTATCGCCGCCTGCGTCTGGGCCACGTCACGTCTCTTTGCACGTCAAACTTGCGTAAGCCTATTCGCACAAACAATAGTTTATCGAAACGTTGATAGTCACACGTTTTGTAAACTCTATAATTGAATGCAGCCGTCAATAACTGTTGTGGCGGAAAATGGAAATCCCCTTTGTTTGAGAGTTCTATTGTGGAAGATAATGACGTTACGAAGAAACAGAATCAGAATCAATGACTGTGTCCTATCATTGATTCCTTTTTTCTTGATCAACGAAATAGTACCTATATACGCTTATTTACTATATTCAAGTAATATATTATACAGAATCGGAAGTTTTGATAAAGTGGCTGTTCGCAGATCGTGATTAGCAATGAGTCACTGGAGGCGAATGCTACATCAGCTGACTCATTCACGGCTAGCGAATGGCGCATGAGAATGAGAAATATATTGTTCAGGCTTATCGACATCCTAAGCAATCCTTAAAAAAAAATGGAATTAATACACAATTCATGAAACGGCAGATAAAACAACTCAGCAAAAGCGTTATTTGATAGGACGATTATGTAATTTCATTATTAAAATAAAAAAGGCGTTGAATTCAGTTTTTTCCGCTCGGGTAAACCGTGTGACACATCCGTAATCCCACGCGATTACAGTAGCTAGGTCAAACCTATTTTCGTATTTAACTCTGGACTCGGACAGAACTGATCCGTGAGAGTCGAGTTCCTAATAGCAATTTATATTCCTGTCGCTATAATTATGTATGTTTGTTTACTAATTGAACGTAGACCGCTTTTTATCAGCTATGACTACATCACATTTTCGACTTATATTGACATGGTAATCCCAGAAGTTAACAAACAGGAAAAATTTTTGAGAAGAAAAAAAATACATGTGTTTTCTTATCGAATATAACAAATCCTGGCGTGGGACTCGAATAAGGATTCGCGGTTGTAAATTAGAATCTAAAATTGCAGACACATCAGTCAGCTGTTAAACAATGGAAGGTGCGATGCGCAGTGAAACTGTGGAAATCAGCTGATTCATTCGTCGGCGAATGGCCTTGCATGCACCGACTGTGAGAATGAACACACGAGAATCGCTAATCATTTCACTGAAGGATAATTTGAGATATAAAGAAGCCAGCGGTAATACTTTGCAGGAAACATAATGAAAAAGATTCAAGCGGATTGAATTGCATTAGATACGTTAAGTTAAAAGAGAAGTCTACAGCATGTAGACTCTAGTAGTCTCTAGGAATATTAGAACACTACTTAAAGCAATAATGATGAATGAAAGACACTAAGCAACACTGTGGCGGATCAAGTTTTAGAAACAAGGTGACATCAATGACCCCAAGGTGACCTGCACCTCTCGTTTACAATAGTTCGACGAACCCAACACTTTAGTTTCGTTGTCGTTTCCACAAGAGTTCTTCTGCTTAGTGATAAAAAATAGTTGTAATAAAAAAAACTGTCATGAACACACCAACGACGAGGTGCAAACGGGAGTCTGTGAATAAAAACAAAGTGCTTTAATAAAGGCTCCCACGATGCTTGTTACTCAATGACATTGACGTTGAAAAATCTAGCAAAAACTCTGAGGAGCATGTAGCAATGTTGTGGTGGACACAAAAAAACTTTGTTTACTAAGAAGAATGAAATAAAGTTTAAAATGCAGCGTATTACCCCCAGTAAGGGTGAGCAATAGAGGCAGACGCCAACTAATTGCGAAAAACGAGATTAACGCTTACTGTAGAGGCACTAAACGAGGATGACTCTGTTTACCACCCCCAGTTTCATTCCTTTTATAACACCACTAATAGACTCATTTTATTAGGGAGAAACGCCAAGATAACATTTATATTAGCATCTAAGCAATCATCATAAAATCAACACTATTAAAACTCTACCCACTTCCCCGCATGGACAGTCGTAATGCGGTGTCATAAATTTTATAAGTGAACTTGTTTGTTTTATGAATTGAATGGGTGATGCACTCCAATCAAAACGAGCTTCATAGTAGTTTTTATTATATCCAATCGCAGTGTTAACCGATCAGTAGCAATACCATTATAATGAAGCTAAAAAGTGTATTTCCAATACGTAGTGGTCAAAAAGGGAATGGAGTGACAAAACTGACAAAATCTTAGGCGCCGGTCGCTGGTGCGGTGGTCAATTACCGGTACCCGTGCAAACGCGACTACTCGGCCCGCGTCGCTTTACAACGGAAGCATAGATTACATAACAGTTACTGCGATGGGTGAGCATGCCTTGCACAAAATTGTCGGGTCTTGTTCCAACTTGGACACAATTAAACTTAATCCTGAAAGCTTTTTCCAATCTTGTTTAGCGGCTGCATGAATGTTCTAATTGTATCGAGCGTAGTTCTAACTTAAAAAAAGATACATAACATACAAACCTTATTTCACTCGTAGTTTAAACTGTATGACCGTCGTATTGCGTTTTTGTTTGAGTGAATGAAGTGGGAACGATATACGATAAATTATTAAATTTGCACTGAACGCCGGCGGATACCATCATGCGAGCATTGAAATAAATTCCTTTACAAAATTAGTTAAAACGCTACCGACCATTCTAACATAGAAATTAATTAAGGCACGACAAATTATATTTCACCCAAATTGAATCAAGATATTATTTCAGGGGCGAAACAAAAGCAGGGTTGTTTTGTAATGTTAATTTTGGGAAATGAAACGGTCATAATTCGATTCTACGAGGGTTGGGTTTTTATATGGAACATAGATGTGCAGAATGACTAAGCATCTGGAAGCGAAAATATGATAAGGTTATTTAAAGAACCAAAACTTAATAAATAGTATGAACTGCATTAGGACAGCCTTGTTAAGTACAATGCGTTCATACAGTTTTTTCAAACTATTTTAGGTTGGACACAATCCACATATTTTAGGTTGGTTCGCCACGGCTATGTTTGTACAATACTAGTGTTCTAACCAACCTTCTGCTTACGGCTTTACTCATGTGGCATCAGGACAAAAATAGATTATGTGTTCGTTTAGGTGCAGACAGATCTAATTGTTTCAGCCAACAAACGGTTACAAAGACTATCACCAATAAACATGCAAAAACACATACATTCGCATTAATAATATTAGTGAAGTAGAAGGTTAGTAGATCGAAGAAAGGAAAAAACCGAGATACATTTTACAATACATTTCAAACATTAAATGTGTCCCAAAAAATCAGATTGCATCTTCACACCTGGCAATGAATTGAATGACGCTGAGTCATAATTTATTGGTCACCCTCTGATGTTTTCTATAATTTGATTTAAAATTAACAAACACTCTGCGATGCAGCGGTGATCGCGGCGCGGGCTTCAGTGTTTGTGTCTCGAGACTGAACCGTCCGAGGAAAAATGTTTGTGATATGAGTATTCAATCGATTGTTGTTTGTGAAAACCATGTGGGAGGAGCGAGGCCGGCTAACAACAGTAAGTTAATTATTGACGCCGTACCGTTCTTTTTTGGGTTATATTTTGTAATAACACGGTTTTATGCGCCCGCATGATAGTTAAACTATAATTAGTTTCAATTAGCAAACCACGGTAAATTATACACCGGTAAATTATACACCTGAACATCTTTTATTTTTGTATTATCTTGACGATTAATCTGCTAGTTTATTTTTGGTATAAGATTGGTAAATTACCTATTTTATTGAAGTAAATCTTTAAAATAGTCAGCTGTTATGGCAATAGCAGACCATAGCTCGAACCGAGTAAAAATCATCGCATCACCGAGCATATTTTGATAGGAGTAAAATACGTTACGTTACCAAATGAAGATTAGGTGACGTAACGGTAGGTAATTTAGGTTAGGTCACGTCACCTAACCTAATTTACCTACCGTCGTGTCGTCGTAAACACAAATACTATTTTTAAGTTATTTAATAATAATAGTAATAATGTTGGTCATTTTTCACACAGCATCATCTAGCCCCCCAAACTAAGCAGTGCTTATATTATGGGAACTACATGACTGATAAACTACTTATATGATTTGTTAATACATACATATTATACATAGAAAACACCCAAACCGGAAACAAACATTTGCAAATCATACAAACATTGTCCCGCAGCGGGAATCGAACCGCAACCTTCTGCGTCTCAGGCGGGCCTTCGCCCACTGCGCCAACAGGCTTTAGTCTACCTGATGGTTTGCGGGTACTGACATCCGTAAAACGAGGAACTCGAAGAGACTTGAAGAGTGAAGACTCCTTATAAATGACTTTAAATGATGTGTATATTTTACCGGTCTGGCACCAGTAACGATGAACAGATTTGAATGAAATGTGGAAAAATATTCGTGACTAGAAATAACACAGAGGCAACTTATTGTCCGAGCACGCAAGCGAGGCCGGGTGCAGAAGACAGTTAGTTACTTAATGGTCTCCTTGAAACACTTTATTATCAGCCGGGTTACGGGCGTGACATACATTTCACGAGTAAACACCGTTAACTTGCATTACAATATAGTGGATTTATTTCTTATTTCATGCAAATCGATTGCAGTTAACCCCAGACGCAATCAGAGGGGTATTATATATATATATATATATATATATATATATATATATATATATATATATATAAATATATAAGTTTAATGGGTGTATCTGTCTGTGGCGTTTCAGGAGTTATTGTTCTGCCGTTTGAATATCATCATTTCTTTTCTAGTCAATGTAGGCATGTGACTCTTGAATTTGAATAATGTGTTTTTTCTGCAATTTTATAAAAAAAAATCATTTCTGTCCTGTATGATAGATCGGTGATTATAACGGAATCCAATTAAACGGCTTGATGATCTCTGACTCACATTTTATATACTTATGAAATATTTTAATAATATTTTCATATAATTATGAAAATATTAATTTATAAAACATTATCCTTTATCATTGTCAAGATAATAATTATCATGTCGATGAAGATACAAATCATGTCACATAAACAATTCAAACTCGTCATAAAGTCTGCTTGAATTATACACATTACAACTGAAAAGGCTTATTTAAATTTAAAGGACACTGTGTGTTTCTCAGTGAACTGGCGTCGTTTCATTAATTATGCAGTTAGATACGTATTGTCCTCGTTCCCGTCAGAGTTTCAATACTTCACTCATTATTGGGGCTATCTGTGACAAGGTAAGCGGTGGATCACTGAGAAACAGCGTAAATGTGGACGTTTCCGAGTGAATCTTGATAGCCAGCAAAACGAGACCTGCGAAGGCGCATTGTTCAGCTTACAGAGAAACTATATATAGAGCTCTAGCAGAAAGAATGTCAACGAAGGTTGAGCGGTATCAAGTAAATTTTAACACGCAATTAGTAACCCACCTGACAACTTGGCATCAATCGGATAGGATCACGGACAATCGTTCCAAAATACATTTACCACATCGGTTCCAACACTAACCGGTCAAAAGCCGGACTTTTTTTTAGTACCAATTATGAGTTCTTCATGCTGAACTAAGAAAGACGACTGACAAGAGAAACCAAGAAAGAAGCTATGCCTGTAATAGTCCTACTACCATTATAAGCGCGAAAGTTTGTGAGGATGGATGTTTGTTACTCTCACGCAAAAACTACTTAACTTATTTTGATAAAACTTTACAGTAATATAGCTTATACATCAGAATAACACATAGGCTACTTTTTATCCGGATACCACTCGGGCGAAGCCGTGGGCTAGTATAAGATAATTATAATCTTTTATTTTTTATATTATACCGAGGGCGTAAGGCATAAGGCCCACCTGATGGAAAGCGGTAGACATCTGCAACACTTGGGGCATTGTTGGTGCTTTGTCTGCTCTTAAGGACTCTTTTTTTAAGCTTGTTTTTTGACGTTTTCATCGGAATCACTTCAGAAGGCAGCTCAGGCTATGTTTGAACTTCGATATTTTAGGCTGGCATTTATTGATCGGGGATAGGGTTTTTTTCGCAAGTAATCTGACCGATAAATACTTATTGAACACTATTAAGTGTAAAATCATTGGCAACACCAATTAGTTCACCGGTTCTTTTCAGGTCAGTAACCATTCCTATTGGGTGAAAGGCTTGGATGTCTAGACAAATACCTTACATTTAGTTTCCCTTTCGTGCTAACGCAAATTTGTCAAGGAAAAACTTGGCAGTAGTCACGTGGCATTTTCACAGCTAATGTCATTTCCATACAATTCAATCTTTACGCAAGCGTTAACGCCACCAGAAAGTGGTGTTGTCTAGACGACCAGAACGGATTCCAGGGTCGGTCACTACCTACGAGCTATGTATCCAAGTTATCCGAGATGGAATCGTGCTAGTTTCCTAGATGGAAGAGTGGGTAAACCGCACCCCGCCCTGTCGGCGCCGCCATCCGTCTACAATAATCCGGGTGGCAACTGGCAACAGGGCAACAGCGAGTATGACGTCGCGCACTCACCTTGACTCACTTTAGCTGGCCCGTTTGCATTACGTTGTTTGCTAGCCCTGTACTCGTGATTGCTCAGTGTAGCTAGAGAAAATATACGCTGACTTTCTTGTGATTGATCGGAAGTACTCGTGACTTACCTTGTATTATTGTTCAAATGTCGACCCGATCGAACTTGAGTGGGCAATGAAAACCGAGTGCATTAGGGTTACGAGGAGCATATGAAGCTGTTGGAATAAAGTATATGTTAAACTGTCACGTAACTGACAATCAACGCACATGCGACCGGTACGTCCTCGATGCCTAATCATTTTGAGGCACCTTTCTTCAGGAGTTTACAAATTCAATCCTTACTACCTATACTATAGAAATCGTTCAACCATGTCGAGGGCCTTCGGGCTGCATGAAAACTGTGACAAGGATTATAACCACTAGCTCATAGTAACTTACTTTAAGATTTATCGGACACAAAATAGGCAGGTGAACGATAGAACTTAAGTTACAGGTGACAGGTGACTTTCTCATCAAAGTTGGTCAAAGATGAGGAAGGAGCAACACAACATTTCCCAGCGATAAATGCAAACAAAATCAACACAAGTAGATTAGAAAAGTCCAAACGCTCTCTTGTGAAACTAACCATTGCTGGGAATGGGCGATATTAATTGCGAGCAGATAACTCAAACAGCTGATGCTCCGCCATTCGTGTCGTATTATCACGATAATATTCATGGGGCGAAAGCGTGGTATGACGGCGCGAAGAGCGCGGGAGGTTTTTTGCTCAAATTCCCCTGTATCTGTTCAATAACTTGAAGTGTCACAAGATCAATAAATACAGGTAAAATCTTAACTTTCTACTCATCTAGATTTAAGATGTTTTGGACGAAGAATGCTTATATTTAGATAGATATTTTGTGTTTTGTAAGTAATAAAAGAGCCTTCTCGCCCAGACTACTAAATCCTGTCAGCATAATACCGGGCTTAAAGCTAGTCACTACGGTAAAAAAGTAACACGAAAAGATGTAGAGAATAACGGATTTGTAGTTCTTCAAAAAGCTAAAAAAAATCCTAAAGCCGAAATCACGATACTCCTAATCGAACAGTCTAGACTTTAGCTATGGAAGAAAAGAGGGCAATAGCACCGTTGTGTATTTCGTTCTAGCAGTATCTCCTTGACTCGAATCGTATTGGCATCGACGTGTCGGTTGCGAAATTCGCCCACAGGCAAACCAGACGTTAGTCATTGTCGCCTATTGCAGTTCAGACATAAGTTACTTCATACCCTGTTCATTGCTCTATCGTTAGATATTGGGCAAGTATAAGTATGTATATCAAAGTAATAAGACTGTAGAAGTGTATACGGCTTTGAGTCATCATAACTAGTCGCCGCGGGACAAATATTTGTATGATCTGCAAATATTTGTCTCGGGTTTGGGTTTCTATGTATAATATGTATGTATTTACAAAAAAAGTATATATTAGTCATGTAGTTCCCATAATACAAGCTCTGCTTAGTTTGGGGCTTTGTATTGAAAATGTCCATCATTGTTATTATTATTATTAACTTGTGCAGGCAGACAGCTCACATGCAAATTCATTAAATATATTACCTCAGAAGTTCCGAATGAACATCTAGTTTTATTTTTTTACCGTGCTATTCCGAAACAGTGCGTTCCCCCCAAGTAAACCATGCAAACCAAACATCAAAACTTTTGGGTCCAGAGAAACACATACTCTTAGAATGTTAATACAACACTTCGAATGGCGTTGAACCGAGTAATTTAAACGCCATCAGAAGTATTCCGTTCATTTAGATAATAAGGAATTGACAAACTGCGCGGTTAGCGTTTCACTTACCAATGTACAAATCTATTGTCCGTCAGCGGAATGCAAAAAACATGATGCAATTGGGTCATTTGAAACCAATAACTTCGGTCAGTGAAACCGCAATGTGGTATTAATAGAGAACTATCTAGTATTTACAACACACATATATTTCATTAACTATAAATAATACATTTCATAAGATTTTTATCCTCATTTTGGAGTTACCGTTTCAAAGGTCTAGTTACTAAATTTATAATTACTAAAGATTTCTTATTCGAAATTCACTTGAAAGTTAATAATGGCGTTTACTAGAAAGACCCAGATTTTGTAGTATAAAACATCTTAACAAATGTTTGTAGTATAAAACACAGAAAAATATAAAATAATATCATTATTTTATATACGTCAAAGAACGAGATAATGTTGTTATTATGTTTCGAAACAATTTAAAATAGGACCAATGTTTCCCCAACACAAAGCTTGTCTTCAGCATATCATGCAGGGATTTCCGCAGCTCTTGTATCTTCCTAATGCGTCACGGCTAAGATCTGGCGCAGAGCCATGTAAACATACCACCAAATAGGGCAACGACCACTTTCCGAACGCAAATAGAACTATCTATTAATAATCTGTTCAAAAATAAACTGAGAGGGGACTTCCACGTGTCCCGGACAAAGAGATTAATTGCCACAAACTGAAAACACACGATGTGTTTACCCGATTTATACTAGTTTATTTTTCTTTTGTTCATAATTGCTCCCGAAAATTTCATCCCTGTTTTGACTGAACTCGTAGACAGCTCCGAGAAAGTACCTAAGATGAATGGAAGGTCAATAAGAAACTATGAATAAAATCAATAACAAAATCACTTAGCGTAAACATACACGATAACAACGTAAATATTCATCATGAAATTAGAAACCAGAAGCATGCTGCACTCAAACTTTCCCGAGTGGCGTCATTTGCGGCTGTACACAAGGAAAACTGTGACGTTTTATTGTTCGGAGAACCTCCAACGATGCAGCAAAAGCTTAAGAGGAAAGGTTTCTTGTATAAACGTATTCGCCTATTACCCCCCTCAATTATGGATTTTAAAAAAAAAGGTCCTTCAAAGCAGCCAACGCATCAGCGAAGGCCCTAAACGTTGCAGTGTCAATAGGCAACGGTAACCACTTTCCACCAGGTGGGTGCATGTTTGCCTCGAAATAACATTTAAAAAAGTCACTAGATTTTTTTACATGGTCTATGTAACGGCAACTGACACATCTCTAAGTTTTTATATATTTTTTGTATTTAGCTAAGGAGATAGGATCCATTTAAGTTTCTTAACAAAAATGCTATTTAAATCGCTCCAAAAAGAAGTCTAGTATGATAATATAAAACAATTAAAGTATCAAAACGTATAGAGTTTCTACCTCGATGTGGGTTACACTTGTGATTATGTTTATGGAAAAATTGGTCAAGTTTAAGAGGAGGAAACCAGGGAAGCAGTATCCTTGATTTTTTGAATTTTAATGTATTATAGGTCCAAAGTCGATTTTTCAAAAACTTATTTTTCAATGTCGTTGCCCGCTTATCCTCTTAACACGACCACGTGACTGTAAAAGGTCATGCCAACTCCAGTACCAAGCGCCCGTGCTCGTAAACACGGCGTTGATGGCGAAAGAAATCATTTGCGTAGGGGGAAACCGTTTTCTAGGAAAAGCTTACACGAGGCAACGGACAGGTGACCACTGACTATGTAGGTATTCGAGATTATACTGTGAATACTGACGTCCGCGCGGACGCTCTCACGGTGACAAGGGTTTGTGAACAAAGGAATTTTAAATTATTTTAGAATCAGCCTTGACTCGGTAATTCAAGACCTTGGGTTTAATTCGCCGGCTGTTATTTCTTGCCTTTGTTAATTACCACTAGACGCGATGCGGACTAAATAAATTTCATATTTTTAATTACGTTTTTTTGCTTCTGCTTATATTAATTTTAATAATGCATAGATACAAAGTGACCTGATACGGTCAAATTAGCGTGGAGGACGGGACGTCTTTATTCTCATGGGGCGTTGCACCTTTGTCATTCATTTATATAAATAATTAATAGTAAACATAAATGACGTTGCAGCGAAATTGTAACCAAGATGCACAGCTGCTTTCGCTGAATGAAATGATATCAGTAGGTCATTTATGTTATCATACAGATGTTTTCTTTATTGATGTAATAAATCCAGTGCTCCTACGCGAAAGCCCCCGGCCACCCACGAACATAGAAAGGTCTTCACAGATCTAATACCTAGTTTCCTCGTATACTCCCTCGTACGATGAAGTATTAAAAAGAAATGAATTAATATGTGTATACTTTTTTGTGTTCTAAATAATTACGGTCATAATGAAAATCATAAATGTTTCCGCATACAACATGTCAACCTTCTAGTGCTTTAAAGTCTAGATACCGAGTTTTGAATGAATTTATTAATTTGTATCTGAGTATGTCCATCAAGATAAAAACGAAGTGAGCGTGTTTTATTATTACAGTCTGTAATATTAGATATACAGCGATTCTTTCAGGATTAAGGATTAATTAATATGTAATGATTTCGTAAATATTTAAGGCCTATAATATGTAGCCGGCTAAACTCTAGAAATTAGATCGACTTACCTCGTTTATGAGTTTGTAGGTTTTGATGAGATCTACGCTGAGTTTCCTTAGCGGTGCCGCTGAGGGATCCCGAAAGTGTTGTGGTATTCGAGCCTGCATAGCCTGGGCAAGTGAGAAACGCACATTAGTCTTATGTTTCTAGAGATGAAAAGCAATTTAAAACAAAAGCAAAAAAAGCTTACAAGCATTTAGAGAAGTGTAGGTGTCATATAAGCACAATATTGCTAAAAAAAGTACTCTAATGAAACAAAATATCAAACAAGGACTAGGTAAGTATGTATCAATACACGAGACCGTTTGGAAAAAATCTGATTGGTTTATTCAATACAGGTACAGCACTTTCAATAAACAGTCGTCTCACTGTCACTACTTCAAGTGCATAGAAGTTTACTTGCAAAACGCGCTGAATCCTATTTATCTTTCTAATACTCACAATCGACTATTTACTGGGAAATTACAGGGGTAGCCGGTAAACTCGGGAAATTAACAGTAACCAGACGATAATACTACTCTAACCTATCAAAGTTTATTTATTGAGTATTTTCGCACAAATATTTTTTATTTATTTAGAACAAATTATTACAAAAGATCAGATACAAAAGGAACGCTGAAAATTGCAGAAGTAAAATCTTTGTCGCAGTTTCCAGCGCCAGATAAAAATATGCTAGTCAGATAACAATGTAGGTGTATCTAGGAGGACTTAATGCTAAAGCATTCTCTACCCGTCGTCCTGGGGTTGCAAAAAGATGGTGAAAAGTTCAGTAAAGTACCATCATTTTCACCATTATTTCTCAGGGTCGGCAAGTTTTACCACTGGTGTTGCAAGCATCTATAGGTTACCGTAACCACTTACCCACCGGTGGACTATATGCATGGCATTTAACTTGTAAAAAATGCTGGGGATAAGGTATCTAATAAATTCAATGTTAATAATAGTAAGAACGAAGGTAATATAATCTGTACTACCCCTAATAACAGTGGAAAACACCTATTAATTAACCTAGTCTAGACGAAGGGTACTATCGATCGCAAGTACGTACCCAACATCACTAGTGTTATAGTGAGCGAACTTGAGTTGTTAAGGTAATTAGCGGCACTTTACTGGCTAATTTATTTACTTGCGCGTAATGTCTAGACGAGTGGGTAAAATAGCTGTTTTAATAAAACAAAAGGTAGCACCGCAGGTCACGGGTTGCAAGAAACTTTCGCCTTTCTTGTTGTATCGCTTTCAAAAAGTTATTTATTAATAGGTCAGGTTTGACCTATTAATAAATAACCTATTAATACATTTTGAATTAGGATCGATCGAATTCGTGCAATTTGGTTCTCGTATTTGGTGGAATTTAATGGAACTCAATGAAATGGACTATGCTATTTATTTTATTCCAAAAACTATCGTGAGCTTGACTATTCATATTTTAAAAACGGGAATTTTCACGTACTGCACTATCGGTGAAGCCACCGACTAAGTTTCGACTCATTCCGAGAGTCTTCATCAGGGTGAGTGGTCGCGACTTTCTCCTTCCGCGTCGTGCGTATACGCACGACGTGTGCGTTACAATATGAATGCTATTTATTGGTTACTTACCAATAAATAGGATAGTCGATTTCATTTCATTTTCAGTCGTTTGACGTTGACATTCGAGATTGGAGTTGAGTTTGCGATAGAAATGACAGAGGCTATTAAAAAAAACAAGTGCGTGTCAGAGCAGTGTAGGGTTCTATGATAGTTTTCATTTTGACTTCGTTATTATAATTATACTATTGGCGTCAATTTTTTCACATATCCAAATCCAACCGTTTAGTTTAGCAGGGGACAACGACGACGATACTTGACTAACATAAATTCGAAAATTCGAAATATTAATAACTAGCTTCTGCCCACGGCTTCGCCCGCGTGATACCCTGATAAAAAGTAGCCTATGTGTTATTCTGATATATAAGCTATATTACTGTAAAGTTTCATCAAAATCCGTTCAGTAGTTTTTGCGTGAAAGAGTAACAAACATCCATTTCACAAACTTTCGCGTTTATAATAGTAGTAGGATTTTTAACATTTCGCAAACGGAACCCTGAATCGAAAAATGGTTTTCACACAACCTTAATATTTTTGAATGCGACCTATCTAACGACACCACACCATGGGATAGACGAGACGAAAAAACATACCCACTTTACGTGTAGAAGAGGTAACTACCAAAAAAAAAAAAAAATGATTTTTATTTTATATTTGTCCGTGTGTTAAATATGTATACCCATGCCAAATTATAGCTTTTTAGTACCAAGAGTCTCTGAGCTAAGCCACGGACAGACGGACGGATATGGCGAAACCATAAGGGTTCCTTGTTGAATACCGAACTAAAATGAAGGAAACTGATTGTATTAGAATTGAATTGAGATTGTATCAAGTGTCTAGGGTAGCCCCTTCTGACCTGAAGTTAAAATAGACAATAGACTTAACCTAAAAAATAATTTTATTATACGAGTAAGCCCCTGAATTTAAGCTTACTTCAAATGCTTTAGAAGCAATGTTTGTTTTATAACATCACTAGCTTCTGCCCCCGGCTTCACTCGTACTCAAAAAAAAATACACCTTTAATGTTTTCCAGGTCACCAAAATGTGTTCCAAATTTAATCCAATTTGGATTGTACAGCCGTTACGAAGCCAATTGGTGGTAAGAACATCCACAGTTTCGCAACTATAGTTTAACAAACTGCAATGTACTGAACATTTGGCGGGTTACAAAATATTCACGGCCGATGAACCATCAAGTTATCAACTAAGCTTGGGATTAATAAAAAGAGTACCTTGCAACCTATTCGAGATTTCTGTTACTCCGATAGTGTATATCAGCGAAGCGGATGAGTAAACAAGGGTTTATTCCCGCACCTCGAGATTGCTGTCGTTTCACAAACTGCCTCGTGCATCATTTACCTGGACGGGGGTACGGTAGCAGCAGAAAGCTCGAGGGTTGCGCGCTACGGCGCTCACCTGAATGTCTGAGGGTGCTGCCATGGCCGCGAGCTGCTCCTCCGCCACCAGCCTGCCATAGAGAGGCACATGCCGTCTCTCGCCCCCCGCGGGCTCAGGCATGCCGCCACCAACAGCTCCCACTGAAACAAATAATAAAATAAATTAATAATACTGTACATTTTCATCCAGCATCATCTGGGCCCAAACTAAGCAGAGCTTGTGTTATGGGAACGACATAACTGATATACATACTACTTATATATATTTTTTTGTAAATACATACATATTATATACAAAAAACACCCAGACTTGAGTCTGATCTTTTTTCCCGTAACATGTAGCCAATTGAAATTTTCAATAAAATTTACTACTTTGTTTTGCCAAATCAATAATAGTGGTGGGGCTCCGTGTTCTTAGAACACGTGTTGACTCGCACTAAATCAGTTTTGTAAAAACAATCCACTGCTAGCTAGCCTCCATAGCGAGAGCGCAAATCGGTGTCTTCTCTACACATGAAAGTAGAAGTCAGGACTAACAGTTTACGAAGACAAGATCGGAAGCTGAAATAAGGTAGAAGGTAAAACAAGTCCTACCCTTTAGTAAATTGACATGCAAAAGAAAACAACGTGGTTGAGGTCTCAGGGGATGTCTAGCTAGACTGGTACCAAATTGACTTCATTGTCTATGACAGTGTCTGACACAAAATGTAAAAGGATTGACAGACACGTTGTAGACAAGATGTTTCTTTCTTGGATATTTGTAACTTCTCCTTCTTTTTGGTAATGACTGAAGACATACATTTTTGTGTTCAAGGATTTCGTGAATACTAAGGGGCTGGATGGTAATCGTGTGCATTTAAGCTTAGGGTTTAATAAGCACCCCTTCAAAGAATGTTCAAGGTTAATCACAAAATAAATAAGTCCTTTAAAAACCTTAATGATAATTTATTTGAAACCAATAAAAAAAAATACTGATAGGATAATGTTATAAGATGACACATTTGATACATAAATTTGTATATTTTGATATTTGCATGCTAGTTTATGTGGTAAAGCATAATTGAACTCTATTAGTTACTAGCTTCTGCCCACGGCTTCGCCCGCGTAGTACCCGGATAAAAAGCTATATTACTGTAAAGTTTCATCAAAATCCGTTCAGCAGTTTTTTCGTGAAAGAGTAACAAACATCCATCCTCACAAACTTTCGCATTTATAATATTAATAGGATTTATCTTAAGACCTATTTATTGTATTACATTATGTTCAATCAAATAAATGAATCAATCTGAATCTGATCACATCACACCAAGACAAGTCTTGGATCAACATCTAGTCATAAAAAAGTAAAATCGATATTTAAAATTCGGTTGAAATTGATTGCTCAAATTAAATTGAGACGATATTATAGAACTAGTTGCTAAGCTGAATCAAGCGGTCGGCATCTCAATCAATATGACATCACAATAGTTCAAATTGCCGTGTGAGTGAGCTTACACACCTGATGCGGCACATGGCTTACATACTGCTTAGAACTGAATGAATCATTTAGTAGTCGGACTTTGTTTTCGCGGTTTTGCGAGAAAGTCTCGTTTAGTATTTTATTCACAGGGCATAGAAAAGAAGTGCGTAGGTGCGTCTTAGCATTGCCTTAGCTGTGATGTGAATTGTTATTTTTGCATCATCATTTATACAGTTCCATCTACATAAAAAAGATATGGACGTGAATTTACGCTGGTAGTGGTCACCTTAAAGGATTTTTTTTATTACAGTACAAACTTATGTTTTGAGTTTTATTAAGAAAAACAAAAGAGTCGAACGTGAACACAGTCACGTTTTCTAATTTCACCGGGAATGTCTTGTACAAACTTTACAGCATGTGAAGTTGCTCGAAAGAATCCAAACTTGTTTCACAACGTGTACTACAAGACCCTAAGTATTGTTTTACCGAAGTTCTTGCATCAAACGAGGGATTTTGAAATTTCTGAACCGTTTACCTGCTTGGATATTTTAATACGACAACAACGTAAAATTTTACCACTCATCAGTTGTGATTTTGTTTACGAATAAAATAATTTACCAGTTTTAAATTTAAATGTACCCAAAGATTCTGATTCAGCTCACCCGTAATCAGGGGGTCTACTCTACAAACCGATAAACGATATATCGCTTCAATTATCGTGCTAAACCTACTCTACGTCACATCGTTTCGACAATCGTTGTCGTAACCCTACTCCGGCATCACTAAAAACGATACGATAATTTGAATTTGACAACGAAACAAATGTCAATCGACGAACTTATCAACGATGCCCTTGATGCTATCGTGCGCGTTATCGTTTCGGGTTATATTGTTGTGTTTTCTGATGAAATCATCTCTATTTCGTTTACCGGACTCCGAATCTTATATGCCTTCGAGCCCTGCTGCCTACTGGACTCTCTGCATTCTTTTCATTCGACCTCGGCCTGCTGCACTACGGACTCTTGATTTGCCTCTTGTTTTGGAATAATGGCGAGATTTATGCTTGCCATGGAAGCCATCCGCGGGGAAAAGGCTTTACAAAAACGACATTTTAAAGTGACGAGGGATCAGTTGGATCTGAACAAAATTCTCGATTATAATTTCATCGGAAATTATAAACTTAGTAAAAGTTTGTTTGAAGGTAAACTTGTATTATTTTTTTTAACTTCATTATTTTTATTTCTTTTTTAATAATAAAAAATTGTTGTTAAAATAGTGCTTTAAACTTGAATGCTGTGTGTACTAGTATATTTTTAATAAACGAATTTGAATATTCACCCCGACGTTGAAGCAAAAATTTTGCTTCAACTTCAACTTCTTAATTATGGCTTCTGTGGCTAGTTGCGACAAGAATTTTTGCTTGTAAAATTTTCAAATAACAGGCGGGTTTATTGATTTGAAGTTTGACGTTGTCACTTCTTTTACTTTCATTTAGAATTGTTATCACTTTACCAAAAAAAGTGACATAAACAGTCAAGCTAAAGGATTTAGGCTAAACGTCTATTATCCAAGCCTTTAGATTTTCCTATCATTCGTTCCGAAGATTCGATACATATTGTCTATGCTTTCGACAGACGACAAAGATTGCGAACATTTTTAAGAGTAGGGTACGGCCGAATAATTCGGAGCACTGTCGTATCGTAACGATAATGTCGATATCGTTTTACGGAGTAGAGGCCCAGGCATCTTTGCATGTAATTGGCAATGCATTGACCAATTTCGCCATGAATCGAGTGACGCTGAATTCGAATTTATTGGGCACGTCTTGATTAGGTTTTTTGTCGGTTCGTTGCTCTTGTTTGAAACTAATAATACCAGAACGCCGGCGCCGCTCCATTCAGAAGATACAGCCGCTCCAGCAAAAAGCACGAGAGAAAGTGTTGAAGCTTTTAAAATAGTTCAGCGCATCGATGAGTCATATCGCTCATTGTATGTAATTCTAGGTGTGAATGTGAACTTTATAATGCTCAATCCAGAGGTCGCAGACGAGTTAATTCAGTCTTATTTATGTACCGTCTGGCACGATGTGACATTTCATAATAAAACACAAATGTTCAGCTCACCAGCTACTTTTGTTCAGCGCGAAAGTTTGTTGAACGTCTCGCAAGTTTTCATTAAATGACTACAAGGTTACTCGAAATTAAGCTTATGTTTTTGGGTCATTATACTTTAATCGCAATCAGGTGAAGCCAACTCGACTTTTATACACAATACAGGGTTATTCAAAAAAAGACGATCCTAAATTTACAGGATGATGGAGAATCTTGAGTCGCATCCGAATAACGCTCATATTCTATGATTTTGGACAGCATTAGAACTATGCTTATTTTTGTGCGAAGGAAACGGGTTCACCTAGTTGTTGTGATGAAGATGTTACGCTAGCGCAATATTTTTCTCAGGAAAGAAAGTTCACACGCTTTTTTTAGGTGATAAAAATACATTATATTTAACAAATCACTTGTAAATTATGGGCTGTCTCGCTTGAATCGTACTGTATTACGATTACTAAGCTAACCTAGCCAATTCCACTGAAAACAAAATAGATAACTGATGGCCACAATGGCCATCACAGAGTCTGCTCAATTATACTAATCGATTTTTAAGTGCACATAGTTACAAAATTGTTTCGTGCTAAGCAATTTCACGTGCTAACCAACCAAGTTGACCACGATTTCAGAACTTGTAAAATAAGATTGTACCAATTATCAGTCATTGTTACAACCTGAACAGTAAGATAAAAGCAGGTGGCTGAACCAGTCTATGCAACGTCAATATAGATGCATATTATCAGTACACTCAAAACAAAGACAGATTCGTGATGGATATCACCATGTGCGGTGAGCATGCGCATACAACTTTATTATGACACACACATGCTCACGACATGCAACTGCGTAGTTTATTGTAAGTACGTGTCACGATGTGTGCAAAAATCCTGTATGTGAACTTGTTTGAATGTAAACAAACGTACCTAGTTCTTTGTTTAGAGATCAAATGACGAGGAGAGTATACCTGGACTAAGAATAAGTGACCTAGTAAAAACAAGGTGACGTCATACAAGTCTCAAGAATTAGATGCAGTTCTATTTGCGCAATGGTAAATTATTTTACACACAACATATCACTGGGTAACTAACAGTCGATAGTAAGTTTATGATGACAGTACAAATCCCTTTTCAGTAATGGTGCGTGAATGTATGAAACACATAAAAAATGTATGAACTCAAATATCATGTTCATGACATGTTTCTTTTCATTCTAGTAACACACAGGGATGTGCTAAAATTATCAGCATCCGGACGTCTTGAATGGTACAAGACATGACGGCCACCGCTAGGTACGTAAGATTGAAAATCAGGCTGCATCCGCCTATTAGCATTATGGACGTACTTGCTACTTCCGTAAAGATGTATGTTACGAACATGTATTTTTTTCATCTTCCGGGCAAGTCTTATTTGACAAGTAAGCAGAACTTGTTTAACAAGTAATTTTGGTAAATCTTAAAACCGCCGATTCGTTTTCTCTATTGCAGCGCTCCCTAGACTTGTGGCTATAAAACCCATCCAAGAACCATCCTTAATAAAAAACCCATTGCAAGTAAAAAACCCATTTCAATGGAATAAGCCATTTCGGTGATACATGGTAACAAACATGGTAGCCATCTTTACCAGTGACGCAAAGAGCCCGGTGTAACTCTTTGCGTCACTGGTAAAGATGTTCCTGCTCACAAGTAGCTGATTTAATGCACTTAACTATCTGAGCCTGAGCCTATCTGACCTGGCACTTTGTACCTGGTCACATACGCTACTAAAAGGTTGCTAATGAATTAACTAATTAGTTTGTCTTTTCAAAGTTTGCAAGTGTCAAGCAATAATGTCCGCGTTACAGTGACGTTTGAAAGGCCGGAAATCCCCGGAATTTCTGCCACATGATACTTTCTACGTTACGCGATTGGAAAACAAACGGCATGCAATGCTGCGTAAAACCATAACACGGCTGCGTTTTGCATTGCAATTGTACAAATTATCTGTTATTTTCTGTCTTGTTAGGAGATCATTTTGCAACCGCGTGAGTGGATTTTTATGCGGATCATTCAATATCTGGCTCGCAATAAATGCACTGATAATAATGGAACATAATATCGGCCTGATGGTTCGAAAAACAAATAGCCAAAAACACCAAATAAGGGCTCATGCACCAACACATCAATTCGGCGCGGCGGTGTAGAAAAGCCTGCCACGGGGGCAATAGCACGCGATCCCTACACTCGTGTACGAACTATTGCATAATCTATGCCCGTGCAGTGACGATCAACGATACAATAACAAATGGGTTGCCGCTGCGTAGTAAGTTCATGATAGACATGAAAGCTATTTGAATTGAGCTGGAGAAGCAAGGAATGGAATTCCAAGACGAAAAAAAGTTGTTTTACTGTTAGATACTTAACTGTAACTTAAGGAACCATTTAAAATATCAGAAAGAAAATCAATCAAAAACTTGACACGGAACAGAAGAATTGAAAAGAACATAGTCAAATAATAGACAGAAAGTACACAGTACAGACGAATACATTGCGTTACACCATACTAGATAAAACTTGGCCTTGGCATAATTACTCTGTTGAACCGAAAAAGTGGCAAAGCAAGTTCTACTGTAAAAAGGCAGGATTTGATTGAACTTTAACCTTTTAATAAGTCAAAGGCAACCAGAAAAAAACAAACACAAATTGATTACATTTAGCATTCCGGAGATCAAGTCTAGACAAACATCTCAAGCTTAGTTTTCTTTTCACGCTAACACGAATTTGTCAAGGTAGAATTTGGCAGTAGTCACGTGACATTTCCACAGCTCATGTCATTTCCATAATAAGGCCAACAGAAAGTGGTATTTGTCTAGACACCCTGGGCTAAAAACTGAAAGATAATAATACGAGTCTTTTAAGAGTCGTTCGTCAACTGGCAATCTTTTTGCCAGTTAAAGCAAACAGTCCTACGGGCCCTGCAGCCTCCCAGATGGTAAGCCGTTACCGTAGCCTTGGACATCTATACTAATAATTAAGCTGAAGTATGTATTTTGTTTGAATGCGCTAATTTCTAGAACTACCACCCGGATTTAAAAAAATAATAATTGCGTTTCATAGCCCAATTTTTGAGGAATGTTATTGGTTAATTTAACATCATGCTACGACCCTTAGGAGCCGAGCAAAAAGAAAAAATTGTCTGAAAGAAAGCTAATCGAAAACGGGCGGACGATGCGACGCGGTGGGTCGGGGGCCGAGGGCGGCCGTTGCACCGCTAGTCAGGGGCAGGTGCTGATGCATTTAAGACAAAGATGAATCTCATGTGCTTTTAAAATAACCGGCGGTGTCTAACACTCCGGAGCTCCTTTACAAGTAGTTCTTTATAATTTCTTGATCAGTGGCAAAAATATCATTTAAAGGTAAAAATGCAACTTGCTGGGGCCGATGTACCGTCACTACGTCACGCCAAGCCATTCGGAACCGGCCGGTGCGAACAACCTGCGGTAGGTATAGGTATGCCAGGAATGCGACTAGCCCGGTAGATTGGCGTGGGAGGTGCAAGCTACGAGCGGTTGCTGATTCGAATCGCAATTTCCAGAGTTAATAAACTAGCCCCATCTGCCTTTGATTGTTCAGTTGCAACACAATTTTTTTTTGGTTTTACCTATGTTGTTGGTTCAAAGCTTGTAGTGTGACGAAAATCTGACCTGTGTCGCGATATGGTTAGTGTGATTTGCTATGCAATTAGAATTATCGTAAAACTTCGCTACTTAGACCACGCACGTCAATCAATCCGTCAAGGATCTTACAAGAACTTTAATTTAGTAGAATTAAGCATAAGGTCGTATTCAAACCGTGAGGTGGAGATGGTTTCTTGTAGAGTCTAGAGATGTGAAATGGAAAGCAAATCTAACAGTCAGTGTAATCCTTCTGCAAAATCGGTATTTATCGAAAAGAAATCCGATACAAATTGGATTAACTATTCTCTATAATTTTTATCATCGAAAAGTTCCGATAATATCATATCCTAGTTTGAACTCACCATTTCGGGATTCGGTCTCTATGTCGTCAGCCATTTCACTGTAACACTACACAAAACTTGTCATGGCACAGCCAAGTTATCAATCCAAACCACAATTTTGGTGATCGCGCAAAGCACGTTTATTAATCCTGCAATGGAAAATCATTGCCCGTCGCGGTCTCAGTTCATCAACTGCGTCCTTTGCGTTTTTTAGGTATTCGTCTAAGTCTAGACATTGTATTTGTTGTTCGCTCGACCGATGCGCAGTAGATAGTGAGGTTGTTAAACAATCAATCTGCCGGGGTGCACCGGGGCAGCTTTGTTGACGGCGCGCCCTTGCCCGCTTCACCTACTTGTTATTATTGTGAAACAATGTTTATACACGTGGCGTTGTTGATGCGTACTTCACTCACTCGATAAGGACGCTATGTCGGCGCGGCCTGCCCGGCACAACTAACGCGCGAAACCATCACTGGCTAGTAATAAAACCGCATGGAAGGCCACGTGATTCAGACAGATGACAAACACGACGTTAAACTCTCCGTTGACCGATCAAGGCGTCATTACTGGTGAACGATCCAAGGCTACGTCGCTTATCACCATATCATAGTATGATTGTGTTATGTAAGTCAGACTAGAATATCATTAATTGTGTTAGCTATTGATCTAGAGCTAACATTTCAGCAACAGGTATAGTCAACAAAAGTAATTATTTTCACAACATGCGACCAAGTCCTTTTTCAAACAATTTCCAATGTGAAGTGTCTTCGGTTGGGAGGGAATAAAAATACAACGTAAAGAAAGCATTAGGGGGAAAGCGAAGGACCCGCACTCGAACATTCATATGCATAAAACTACACGAATTCCTTTTTCCAGGCTTCTGCCAGCCACGCAATTTCTCCGATTGTATGCAAATCCTCGACGCAAACAAAGAATGAAAAAGCACTGACGCAGACGTTTGCGACGTTCCATCCCACCTGTGCATCCCCCGTCCCTTTCGTCTGAGCTGCGGGAAAACTCCGTAAACAACCGCGATATTATTCCAGAATAGATCACATCTCTTTACATATCGACCGCAGTCTTGTCAAGCACGCTTTTATTAGCCCGTCTTTGGCTAGTGAATTATTCAACGGGTATTCTATTAGGTAGTAGATAATGCATCCAATGGATTCTTAGAGGTTGGGTCGGAAACGTCGGGCTCAAAATTGTGCTACCTTGACCTCACGAACTCATCGACCCTGAGAAAAATAAACAGAATGCATTGGTATGTGACCCATAATATGAAAATAGCAAGCGCAACTATGTAGGCAAGGCCTGCTATCTTTATTAGGTTGTTACAAGGCGTAATTATTTATGATACGCTCACTATTCATGTCGCTAGGTGAGGTAATCACAAGGCAAGTCAATTGTCATCGACTTAGTGAAGTCTTTACGATCGGTATCATTCAATATCGTGAAGTGTGAAGATTGACCCGTAACCGTAAATGTTTTTATAAAAATATATACAAATCAAGTTCTTGACATCCATTTTCAGCTTGAGAATTTACAATATAATTTACAAATAGTTTTTTTTTTTTTTTTTTATAAAATAAAAGTCAAATTTTGTTTTAGTAATTTAGCAAACAAAAAATAAACAACACAAATACTTCAGAACTCAGATTTGTACATCGTAACATAACAAACCAGCCAGTTACATTTTGTGCTGACTGCATACTTTGCTATTTGGTTAGACTGATAATTTGAAGGCCATTCATATATCGACGAGTCACAGACCATTCTGAGGTAATAGTCACGTGATGCGTACAAGGTAAAGCTGAGGGGCCACCACACGGCCGCACACGGGTCCGAAGAAGTCTCGCAGGTTTAACGGCCCGACCGGCCGCCCGTCTGTCTGGCCGTTCACCCGAGGCCCGGCACGGGGGCGAAACGTGCGCGAAAACCGCGCGCGCGCCGTTATCACACGATATGATACCAAACCAACACATTGCGCCTTGCCTAAATATGCGCGTCTTTCTCATCTCTTTTGAATCGTTCGCCGTTGTAAGAGACTCATTGCAACATGCGATGTTTTTGTCTTGTGACGAGCTGTTTATATTATACTTCGGAATGTCCATGACTTCGTTCGCGTAGAGGGTTTTTCATACAAAGTGCTAGCCCCTGCTGCACGTGTCAGGGCATGGGTTAAACTGACTTTAGTAGTTATTTATATCCTCCAACCAGCTTTCCACTTCATCATCAAACCCTGGGTACCATAAAAAAACAATTAAAAGAACCCAAACACGAATCTTTTACTTTTTCAGTAAACCAAGTCACGCTGAAATATGTATCTAGTTTTTCTAACTTCTTTTTGATTAATTAAGGAACACACAAGCCAGTATGTCTCTGTTTCAGTCATTCAGTATGTCAATTCCTCTTTAATAATGTATACATAATAATATGCCTTTTAAGCTATTTGCTGAAGTCACTGAAAAGGATACCAACAAGCGAACAACCAGAGACTGGCATGTTTATATGCAACATATTTTTACACCTATTGGTTAACAAACTGTTGGTTGGAGACTTCACCAAGGAAGAAAATCTATAAATATTGTAATTTCATAATATTTCTATTTTTCAAAAACTTCTTTAACAGTAAATAAGGGTTTTGGAGCTGTTCACTGTCCTTTCATCTACTAACATTTACAATAAACAGTTTTAACCTACTTAAAATGTAAACGGTATGCATCTCAAGTGATAATGTCATCTTCTTAACATCAACAGCCTGTAGAAGTGCACAGCTTGCTATTATAGACTTCTCTATTTACCTTTCATTTTGAACCACGTCCTGATTAAATGTCTGATGAGAAAAAATCTGCAAACATGATCTGCTGCTTTTAATGAACTAGCGATTTTTTTTTCAAGAATATCTACAGATTTCAACTTTCGCACCGGATTTAAAATGTTTACGAAGTATGAGCCGCGTGTAAACAATGAAAGGATAGTCGAGTCGAAAGCCAAAGTCCATGCCCGAATGTCCTTGTACCTACTTACAGTCCAAAGAGCGATCAGAGCAGAGACAATGTCCTGCACTGACCATTTATTTCAAGACAAAGGAAGGATACATTTTCTAGAATTAAATGGTTGTACAGTTTGATATAACTTAGCCGCATCAAGATGTAGATAGACACTAAATAATTCAAATTCTAGATGATTTCGTTGCTGAAAATATAATGCACCGCATAACAGTTCGGCAAACTTCAAGGCAGTAAGATATATAGAACCGTACATGCACATATAGTGTTGAAAGACATCTAAAGTGCTCGTGGCGTAGATTGCCTGGTCGTTCTCATCTCAACAGATTCTAGATCAACCGATGTTTCGCCAGGACACCATTTGGATGGGTGACCGGTAGTGGCATTTAGAACTAAGAGGATTTAGACTGGACTGATTAGTAAATTAAGAGCGTCGATGCGCTGACTTTTAGGTCTCTGTTACTCCATGCAAAAATACATGCAGTGCGGTGATGGATTTAAGACACGAGAACGAAAACTTAATAATGGTTCTTATAGAGTAAATTATATGTTTTCGCCAGATTTTAGATTTTATTATTACCTACTCATTAGAGTCAAAAAAGTCAGCTTGATTTACGTAGGTTTTGGAGATCCCACTCAAAGTTTGAGCAAAGATATTTTCTTTCTATAGAATAAATAAAAAAATAAACACATACACTAGTGTGGGGTCACCCACACTAAGATTCCCTGTATCGCAGGTATTAAGAACTACAAGTACCGTGGTACCACAATACTCAGATCCGGAAGAAATATCTGCAGAACATGTAAACATTTAAGCTTTAGCTCATAATTATTTGTACCGAGATCAAACTTCCCAAACATAACTAAATTAGGGATAGTGGCCTCAATACTCTTGAGTTAATTTGCTAACCCCAGGTCGCGCAAGTGGCACTTAGTGTGTCGCTCTAGATTGTGCAGGCGGCCGTAGCGGGTCCACGTGCAAAAACCACCGGTCAACGACGTTGAGGCCCGCTGGGGTTGAGGCACCACCAACAACCCAGCCCGAATTGAGCTTTGATATTAGTCTTACATAATAATAGATTGCCAAGCTATCATATCAGGTGAGGATACTGCGGAGGCAGGATTGTTTCATCGAAGTCAGGTTTCAGAACCAGTTTGGAATCGATTAATTTGTTTAGACGACACAAATGCGACACATGTTTGTGACAGACGACAGCACTCGGTCAAGCAAATAAATTTCATTGGCTGAATAGTATTACTTTAAATATTTAAATTTTCAGATCAACAATGCAATGTTTTACTTTATGAAGCCTTGCAAAATTAGTGAAATTTGCAATACATTATTAGACCTTGACAATTTAGTGTGTCGGCCCCGAAGTTGGTGACCGCTTGGCGCTTTCGGATATCCATTTAACGTCAACTTAGTTTGGTTTTGAAAGGTCTCGAACAGGAAGTCTGCTAAGGGCAATGAACACCCGAAGAGTGAAGGTCGGAAAAATAAATGAGCAACATAACTACTTGGTATAATTCATATAGATAGTTGTGGGCTAAATATTGAATGTAGTTCAGATAGTCACTAGTCGGTGAAATAGTCATCAACTTTCAAACACTCCGACTTATCCTCCCAGCAAAAGGTCATCAAACTAAGATGACTAGACAGACATGCTTACAATTTCATTCTAGGACGTCATACGTAGAATTCGTACGGTTACCGTTAAGCATTGCTTTCCATCGTCATTCAATTATTAAAATAACAGCACCGTTGCTTGGACGCGCAAAAACCTTAGCGGTCGGTCGATGACACTGTGAGGCACTTTAGGGCTGACTCCTCGCATGGGAAAATAAAGTACCTAGTTACCTACGCTATGTATTTATTCGCGATCTGAATACCGGTCATATAGGTACTTATTAAGTTTTTGTTTTCTTATATTCCATTATTTTTATAATAGATCCACCTGGTAATCAAACAACAGAGTATTTGGGTACGAGTTTTTCCGCAAAACGAGTACATACTTTAGTCCATCGACCTCAGAACTTTTTCGCGTTGCTGTTTTCATTAATTTGTTGAGATAAGCATAATAATAATGCACGACGGAAGGTGTTTTGAAGTGGGACGAAATTATAATTCGTCAATATGCTACGTTAGATGCAACTTGCTCTAGTATAGTTCAAGTAAGCAAGTCGCAAGGCAATTTACATAGGGCAACATGAGTTACACAAATAAGTAAATTAAGGGATTGATCACGCATTGTCCTCGTGTTGAAAAGTAAGGAGGTACATGGATTTGTTATTGAACATTGGTATTTAAAGTCAGCGTTACGAATGTAAATAAATCTCTGTTATGAAATCTTAAAGACAATGGTTTTTACTGCAGTGTTAAATAAAGGTGACTAACTGTTGATTCAAACTTCTCTTGTAACTTCTGAATTCTTTTAGACGATTTGGATAACTGAAGCGTTTTGCCATGTCGATCAGTGATCAAGTTTGTATTTTTTATGAAATTTTCACCTTGCTGAATGCGTACAGATATTTCGGCGGGGGGCACATAAATCGCTGTTCCGCATTCCGATGTGAAATTCATTCACGACTCGTAACGAAGTTGTCTAGACTGTGTGTCGGTGAAAGGTGACCATTCACCGGCGGCCGGTGAGCTGGCTTGTGGGCCACACCGCTCCCACAGACTTGCTGTGCCCTGTAGAGATTTCTCGGTATGCATGTTTTGGCAACTGTAGTTACATGATGTTTCACGAAATGCCACTAAAGCCTTGCTTGCTGTGATAAGTTAGAAGGACTTGCACACATGGGTCTGGCGGTGAGTGTTTCTTATTAAACTGCTTGTTGCCATTAAACTAGCGCTGTTACAGCGCTCCAGACAACAACACAACAGTTTAGATATTATTATTTTTTTAGCAGAAAAATCATTACCTGCTCGTAATTTGTGCCTAAAGCTAAGTGTAACAAGAAATCGAGACGGCTCAAAACTTCCTAACTTTCCAAAGAGCACGATATCATCTACATGAGTGCGGTGCACGAGCGTTTGGTTTTAATGACAGCGCACCGCGGCTTCGCGGCACCGTGAGGCCAGCATCCGCATAGCAACATTCAGAACTGAATGAAAGTTGATCGCGCCTGCCGCCGCGCCGCAGCCTCGCCAGAAAAAATGCGAGTTCGTTGATGGTTCCGGTACAAACGAGCGCTCGTAAATATTTGGGACTTACCACAGCTGGAACTTGCTCCTTCGGAACCAGACCATTTTTTGCGTCATTTTTTTGATACTAAATATTTTGACACGACACAAATTCGCTCTGTGTAACTTATTTTTTTAACAAATTTTTGTTTTCTCAGCCATCCTATGGCTGAGAAAACATAAATTTGTTGAGATAAATTTAGCATGTTTTATTTGGAATTCATGAATTTCAAAAGGTTGTTAGCGTATTTGTCCGAGATCTTCCCCTCTTATTCTCATGAGCGAGAAAGATTTCCCGGGGAAATCTCAGATGATTATTTATAAAGAACGTTTATCAGTAAACGAGCCGGGCGATTGCAGAGCAGGTAAAGTAAAAATAACAGTTATTTTACTTTCATTACACAAACAAACAGACATTCAATAAGAGACATAAGAATTATAGAATATTATAAAGATTCGAAGTATGCAGTTTTGTGATTGCGATGCGAGCGTTGACTCCCACGCTCTTGGCAATCCGATTGAGTTCGGTGCATCGCCCGGTTCTAAAATAAAATAAAACAAGATACCTGCTCTTAATACCTAGTTTCTCAGAAATCCGGGGCATGGCCTGTATTCGACCAGAAGTAATCAAATGAACGATGTGTGGGGTATGTCAAGAATATTGCGCTTTGTAGTGTCTTTAAATTTTTGTGCTGAGCCAGTTGCCACACCTAGCCTGTTGAATTCAAGGGAACATTTATAGAAGTAAGGTAAAATTTACCTCTTTCACTTTGAATAGGAAGGCATTTTCAGGTATGGGTAGTCAAAAAATAAAGATTCAATAGCTATTTTTTAGCTGCAACCACGAATTGTTGTCTTTTAACTAATAAACATCATCTAGTTCACAAAAACTAAAAGTGGCGTGCGATGTTTATCTAATAAAAGCGTCAATCTAGGCAGCCATCTGTGTGTCATGGAATTAGGTTAAAGGTTGGGGAGGTCGCCCTCGAGTTTTGGGGTCGCAGCTATATGGACCGATCATAATTCGGCCAAAATAAACGAGGAATTTCGTCATAAAAGAAATCGTATATCAAGTGGTCATATTATAGTTGATAATGACATAAATATTTTCGTCGGAATTAAACTTCTAGAAAATCATCTGCGCCCACAAAACAATTATCAAATAGGTTCACTACCCTACACCACTGCTGTGGTCACTACCACTGGCTAAAAATTCGGCTAAACGCCGAATTTAAAGGAACTGTAATCATGAAGAAAAAATCAGACACACCTATAAAACAAGCTTACCACATTAATTCACGAATATTTTCGTATTTGTCGGAGATTACTTCTACCTCGTGTGTTCATAAGTCTTGAGATACAGTAAAACTAAAATATTTTTGGAGCTAAGTTGAGTATTCATTTATTGGATATTAAAATTAAAACTACTGACATCTAGATCTGTATTTAAAAATAAATCATTCAAAATGGCCGCCTTTGCATTCAATGCAGGCCTTCAAACGCGTGCGCCATTCATCTATGGCGGCACGAATCTTTTCAATGGGAATCCGTTTCGATTCTTTAATAAGGGCTCGCTTGAGAGAATCCAGGTTTGGGTGAGACTTTCTGCATGCCCTCAGCTCCAATTCCGTCCATAAAGAATAATCCAAAGGATTCAAGTCAGGGCTTGACGAGCGCCAATCTTCGCTCCGAATGAAGCCTGGCAAATTGGCCTCCAGCCAACGTTGGGTAGTCTTAGCTTTATGGGAGGGAGCAGAGTCCTGTTGGAAAACCCAGTATTTTCCAGCGAATAGCGTATCATTTAATGGTTTAACCACCGCTTCCAATATGTCGGTTTGGTAATTTTGTGCCTTCACCTTGACGCCTTGCTAGCAAAAATGAAGCGAAGTGACCCCCTCGTAGGAAACACCCCACCAAACCATCACACTTGCTGGATGATGAGTGCGCTGGACATTGCGTACAGATGGCTGGACGTCCTTTGAACTTCTGGCGTAAACCTTATTGTTCTGCCGGTTAAACTTTTCTTCCACCGTGAAGATCTTTTCATCGGTAAACAGGATATTTTTTGGATCGTGTCTCTTCAATAGGTTCCGACATCGTTCCAGTCGCAATTTACGAAGACGCTCGTTTAAATAATGCACTTTCCTTCGACTGTAGGCCTTTAGTTTAAGATCATATTTAAGTATCCTGTTCACCGATATTCGCGAAATGTTGGTCTGCAGAGCTAATTTCTTTTGAGTCCGGCAAGGGTTGCGACGAATTCGCTCTCTGATTACTTTGATGCGGGCATCCTTACAGACCGCGGGCGGCCACATCTTCCACGGTCTTCTAAAGAGCCGGTCTCCTTGTACCTCTTTATGGTATAATACACAAAGTTCCGACTACATCCCAAACTTTGGATTTCACTAAAAACTTGCATTGGTTTTTTTCCTGCTTGAAACAGTGAAATTACAGTCGCACGCAAATCTTTTGTTGGCGCCATTTTCACGGAGAATGAAACAAATATTCAAATGTATATTTTTTCTGATTCAAAACATTCGAAATTTAAAATTTTAAAAGTTTAAAAAAGGTTGCATGAATTACTTTCTTTTTAAATTAAATAAAAAGTTCGTCTCAAAACTTATGAACACACGAGGTAGTATCTACCTAGGTACCATGTTGGCGTTTAAGCTCTGTTATTATTTTTGGCCAATTTTGTTAGTTGGATAATTGCTCGACAATAATAATTTGTTTTTGATTGATGGGAACCAAACAAGAGACAGTATTATTTCGAGTTTTGATAATTATAGTGAATTGTTTGACTGATGTGACCAGCCCAAGCAATATAATAGTGGCTTAGTAATAATATACCTTCTATACATAGTTTCATCACGAATTTCTATCAAATATGTATATAATTTTAAAAGAAGTAAAAATATGAGAAATTCAACTGCTTGTTTAAATAAATTTATTTGAAAACCCAAATAAAAGACAATATAAGTACCTTAAAATATTATTCAGGGTTCAATTACTCTGATGTTAAAGATCCATGATTTAATTATAAGGGAAGTTATTTTAGACCCATCCTCACCTTTATCGTAATAAGTGAGTCAGGAGATCAACAAATGTTTCATCTATTCAAATTTTTCGAATGGCTGTGTTCCGCTTTAAAGGGTATATGGGTGCCGATGAAATTACAGACACAAGAGACTTTCCACCCACTATCTCTCAGGGTCGGCAACGCGAGAGTTATACCTCTATTGCAAACGTCCGTAGATTACGATACCCGCATACCAAACAAAATTTTTTTTTTGAAAATCTAAATTTCTTTTATTCAAACAATTATGTACAAGTAAGTACACAAAAAAACACAGATGAAACATCTAAAGACCGTTGTAAGCAATCTATAGATAGCTCAACTGACTCAGATCGCTACCAGACGGAAGCATTCCCAAAATACTGGCTGCCTTGCCACGCTGAATGGCAATGCTAATGCATTGACCCAGATCAATTGAGTTATTTCACAATGTAATACCTATGACAGTTAGAAAGTAAGTACATACTACACCTGTGGTTTTACATTAACCACAGGTGTAGTATGTACTTACTTTCTACCTAGTAGGTATTGTAGGATGCATTTACACCACATGTGCAGTATGTAGGTAACTAGTAGATGTGGATGTACCTATAGGATGCATTTACAAATAAAGCAGGTTGCCACTGTCTATTTGCCGGCGGGCAGTGGGGCGTTTACTGACACAATGCGCTGTTTCGTAGCGGTCAAGAGGCTAGCGAGATTGTGGGGTGAAATTAAAATATTGAATGGTGGTAGTGGTGGTGGCTAAAATCCCATCCCTGCATACACCATGGAATTTCAATACGCGAAAAATGTAGTGCACAACGATAGGACTATCAAACGGTGAAGAAAAACATCGTGAGGAAATCAGCATGTTCTGGATCCAAAAAGTCAAAGACCTGTGTCACACGCATGAAAGAAGCTTTTACGAGGCGCACTCAACCCTTTCACCAAGTCAGTTCCTTCACCATCGGTCACTAGGACCCTTTCAGGGCCAGCATACCTGTTCGGATCACTGACCTAACGCAGAGTGACCAAGAAAGAACTGGTGGCATGACGAGAAGATAACATATTGTAATTTTTATTATTTTTGCATTTCCTTCTTCCAAATGATTAGCGGGAAAGGCCTTCAAACAGTCCTTATTCCGTGACCCAAGTTATGATAACTTGTTAAGGTTAAGTTGGTGATATGATGTAAATACAAGAATTTCGCGCCACAACTTGAGGCTGTGCTTATTGGCATGATATGACAGTGTATGTGCGCGAGTTTCATAAGGTGTCAGTCGGTGGACAGTCTGCAGCAGCTACCAGCTTTCTATGTAGATGCAGTTAAAGGTAGGTAGGTATAAAATCAGGTCAAAGGGATATAGGGCAGTGTTTAACCCCACATAAGGGTATGGGTCGGAGGGTTGTGTGCATTCAACAATAAACACTGTTAGGGATTGGCTGCACTGACAGAGGTGATTGAACGTAAAATTGCATTATGACTCAAAGCTCCATGTAATGATGAAAGTCTTTGAGAGGTGTATGGTGCAATGGTTATTTAGTATAGGATGGTTCATGCTTGTGGTTCTGCAGATTTGATCGCCAGTGTTGAGTTGAGTGTTGGAGGTAATTTAATTATTTTCATGATCTGTTTGGTATCATTGGTTTTTGTCATTTCCTACAGATTAATAGGTAAGTAGTAGGAAGTTAAGTTATAAATACCAGACTATTTATATACAGCAGGTATACATAGGAATAGGCATTACTCAATATTCACAATACAATGTCAATTACCTAGTTCAAATTTATTATTGCTTAACTTTTAAATGGTAATGGTATTTTTAATACTGAATGCAAAGGGATCAAGTCTTTAAGATAACTTTACTAAATTTCATGTTCAATCATAAATAGTTGGTATGTTATAATTTCATGCTTGCAAGTCAATATGGTATTAGAATAGACACCACTATGTATTTTGTATGGAAAATCAAATCAATACAGATGAAGGTTTAAAAAATATGAAAGAACTTACATTTATTTTTGGCATTCTCATCCACGAGCATGTTGAAGTGGTGGTGCCTATTCCACGCAGCCATTTTGCCTTCGTGAGGAGCCCCAAGAAGCACCAGGGCCGCCCCGGCGGGCCCAACTCCGTCCAGGGGCTCCAGTGTCCTCAATGCACTAAACTTTGTCACACACTCATAACCCAAGAAACATAATGCAGCACACAATCAAGAACTGAGAAGCTATCGCTGTGGCGGCGCCCGGCGGTGTCATCGACGCATGGGCGCTCACATGCCTTGCACTTCCGCCGAACACGCACTTCTGCACACACAGTAAACAAGCCAACGGCACCCGCGGTGATTCACCTCGCTCCGCACTGCAGCGGCCACGGCCCGACGCCGACTGAACCCAAACACTCCCGGATCACGTGTGCGAGCGAACTAAGCACCGCACGCACTTATCCCGCACAAATTAAACACACTCGATTAGAAACAAACTCTGATAATTCACGGATCAAAATAATTCACGACGAGCGAGAGAGACGCGCTGCGCGGTCGCCCTTCGGGTCCGCTTCTGATTGAACTCGCGAACAAAATAATAACAAATGTGCATGAGATGCTTGCTATATCATGGGCACGTGGGTTGCGTCACTGGCCGATGAAATATTATGAACCCGGTTATTTCAAGAAAATGTAACTAAAACTACGACGAAATATCTATGAATACACCGTCGCAAGGCAACAAATATAAAATTTGATCAAATGCGAACTACACCGTTGCAAGCACCAGTATCAAAAATTAGAGATTACGAAAGTTTCAAGTGCTAATATCGTAACACCATTATTTAATACACTATTGGTAAACAAAACACAGCCCGTAATGCATTCATAAAATAACAATTCGGAGCACTAAACGCAAACGCGTTGATCAAGCGCGAGAAATAGGACAAAACATGGCAGACACGAACGAAAAGCACACGAAAATTGTTTATGGTCTTTTTATTTTTTTAAATGCTAATTTGTACACGATGCGTTCCTTTTCACGCTAAGTAGCATTGGTTCTGATAATCTGTTTAGCCATCTGCGGAAACGAAAAAAAACATTTAATATATTTTGGTTTAAACGAATTTTTTCTTTCAAAATGGGTGAACTTAGTGATACATAAAATGGTTTTTTTGTGAGGTTTTATGTTCCTAGATCTGCGTAGACCGAAACGCTTGTTGTGGCTTAGTCCATAGACAACTGGAAATGTAATATTGCCAAATTAAAAAAAGAATACCCAATTGGTGGAGATCCTTTCACATAACTGCATATAACGAATATATTTCTAATTATTCTGAGCACAACCACTTTGCACTTATATACATTAACTAGTGCCTGTGGCTTATACAACATATGTAAAAATGAAACAAGAAATAACGCTCACGGCTATATTCAGATAAATACGCACGCAGTGAGAGATCTTGGAGGATACCAAGTAGGGGGTAGTCACAGGCTCGTAAAAACATTACATTTGACATATGACCGCGTTTTGCAAGTAGTTAGCATTCTACGTGTACGTGACAGACGTACACGTAGAATGCTAACTTCAAGCCCATTACCGCTTATCAAAACATTAATTGATGGAACATGCCTTTATATTTTTAGTTCTAGACCAGGCCGGTTTCCTCCTCACGATGTTTTCATTCCCCGTTTTGAGCACGTGTCATGCAAATATATTTTTTCGAGAAGAAAAGTTATTGGTGTAGCCTTTTTAAAAATGACACACGTTTTGTCTTAATTTTTCTTGTACAATTGTATAATTTTCTTTAGAAATCGATTTTGAGCATATCTTTTTATTACCTAATTTTCACTAGAACTACAACTAGAAAGGGGAGTATTTACCGATAGAACTTGACCACCCAGATGCTTTTGCTCTTTCACACTATATTTCTTATGATGCTAGTAAACAATAGGGATTTAATTAAACCCCAATTATTTGCTAGAATACGGAACCGGAGTGAGTCTATATTATTGTGGAATTCTCCGGAAACCGATTACGGAGAATTTTATAATTATGTTTTTTGTTTAAATATGACAGCTAATATTATGTATTATTTTTAATTGAGTCTATTCTAATTAAGGAGTAAGACAACAAGATCGATAATTTCCATACAAAATGTGTAACTACCATGTACATTTAGGTGTTGTGGTATGATGGTACTTGATACCCGCAATACAGGAAGTCCTTGTGTGGGGTCAGGACTGTGCATGTGACTGTTTATTGTATATATATTTATGATTTCATAACTACCAGAGTCAAGAGTCCTTTTGTCTATATATTATTATATCTGAAATAATCAGCCACCCTTGAACATTGTCAGATTGACCTTCAATCAACTACCTAGACACAATAAGTTAATTGATAATTAAGAGCATAAAAACTTGCAGGTCGTTTCTGAGGCACAGTTGTTACTGCAAAAAGCAGACTTGCGGCTTCTTACCCTACGTAGTCAATTTTCATGCCATCAATTCATAGTTCACATGGTTGATAGTAAATTGCGGTCGTGACAGTGAGAACTTTTGATTTTTATTTATGGTAGCCGTAGCGGGCTGGGAAGCTTACTACATATTTGACCCTGCTACGTGAGTAACAAAGTGTAGAAAGTAGCAAACAACGATAAATGTTCGACACTCGTATCGCGTTTGGCGTAAATAGCTTGTATTTCACGATTCGCAAATATTGCACCAATGTGAAACTTTGGAAAGTTCCGCTCCGAATTGAATCCGCTCTTCGCTCAAATCACTTGCTTTTGCGGCACATCACTATTTACGGAGTATGACGAAAATGGGGTCCCTGTATTGTACGATCATGGACTACACGGCCTGATAGTACATGACCCTGGTAAGAACAGCCAGTATTCCATACCATGGCAAATACTGGTTGCGTAATATTGACTATGCATTCCTTACACGTGTTAACCAGGGGTATTGTATAACCCTGGAAAACAGCCCCGGAAAACGAAACCACTGTTCACAAGCCACAAACAATCGATGCTCTATTTTCATAAGCGAGTGCTATTGAGGGGCTAGTGCTGTGTTGCCACATTATTAGATACAATTTTAAAATTTAAGTAGATTTCTTAGTTTCCTAGGTTTTTACTGAGAAATAAATTGTGGGTTTCATTTGTTTTGAACGCAAGTTTGTTGGGTGAACTTCGAATAATAAGTAACCCTTTCTGGTCATATAAAAAAAGCCTAACCTATTCGAGTCGGATCTGTACAGGAAGGATTTTTGAAGCCAAACTTAACTTATCAATGGCAACTCTTGGTTGAAAATATTTGAACTAATAAATGTTATAATTTGTTTCTTGAAAGCCTTTACTGTTATGTTTCTGCAAGAACCAGCTACTACCCACTATTACTCTCTTATGAAAACAGAACAATGATAGTTTTGACAGTGGATTCATTTTCCTGGGCTATGTTTTACAGGATTGTGTTTTCCAATACGAGTAAGTCAACAGGACGTGTAGTGAATGCAATGTCAGTATCCTTTCAACGGGTTTGCACGGTCAGAATTACGATGCGTAATTCTGACAGTGCAATACTAGATGTGTTTTTCAGAGTCGTGTATTGTCGGGCCGTTTAATCTATGGTCGTACAATACAGGGACTCGAAAAGAGATTGCCTGCTTGCTAGTTTGAGCAACATGTTCCAAGACTACAATTACTGAATATTCTTAAGAATTACCAACAAATAACACTATTAACATTGAATAGGAAAATTGTGCTACCATCAAGCATTTTTTAAGTTGCATGGTTGTTGATTGGTTCAGTGGATTCGTGTCGTTGTGCTGTCGAGATAGTCTCTGCGTCATTTCTAACCCCTTTTATTTTCTGTGAAGTGTTATTCTCAGGCTTCAAGATTTCGCACTACAGAATGCCCAAACGTGGTGGACGTGGGAGAAACTGGAAAGCAGAAAGCGATCATTTCGGTAAGTGCTGAAACTAGCTTGAAATGTACGTAACCAAAGTGTGTTTTGATATCCAGACAAATACCTACGTCATTGAATTACAGAGCACGATGACCGCGCGCAGTCTACCACAAGACGTGTTAGTTTCAAACCTGGTACAAATAAAGGGAAAAACAAGTTCAACAAAGCATGGAACGATCCAAAGCTGTTGCTTGATGATGACATTGACATGGGAGCGCAAGGTGTCAACCGCAGGGGAGCGTACAGAGGCCGTGGTGGTGTTCGCGCCACGGCGCCTGGCTTCAGACACCAAGGACCACGAAAGAGGTTCATTGCTGGCTCACTACCATGGTACCAAGTCATAATACCATATGGCGCCAAATATGAGAAAGAGGTCATATTGAAAACACTTCTCGGCTTCATCCACCCAGACATTTTCATCCCACATTACTACAGAGTGAACGGCAACGCTGCAATCTTTTACATTGATGATGTGAAAATGGCCGAAAAGCTATTCAATGCAGATAGAAAGATCACTATGTCAGATGGCTTCAAGTTACTAGTGCTTGTAAAGAATACTGTCCCTCATGTGGAGGTTGATGCTGAGATGAAGGAGAAAATGAAACTCACAATGGCAAAGAGATACAATGCAGCAACAAAAGCCTTGGACTTGACTAAATTCCATGCAGATCCTGGTAAGTTAGCTGATACAAATTTTTAAGTGTTTTTTTCCTCATCCTGCCTGGATTTCAACGATTACCTTCTTCATTTGCTCTAATCTAACATACATCAATGTTGTGTTGTAAGATTGTTTACAAATTGAATTGACACTGAAAATGTTACAGTGGCCAAACTACTTCAAACTGCCAACGGGCAGAGTGTATGAAAGCATCCCATCCCACACTGGCAATAGTCAAATAAAATGGTGCCAACCATAGTATTTCTAATTTACCCTCACCTCACCATTCATTTACACAAACCTTGCATGTGGTGATTACAGATCCGATTGTTTCACTAAATTTAATTTTAAAAACTAAATTAAATTAAAAAGCAGCAAGAGTGTGCCTGATGGTGCTAATATAAAAAAGTGTGTAAAGAAATTTTCTTAAATGTGTTAATTATTATTACAGATTTAGTGGACATACTGTGTGTGCTATCCCGCCCCGCTATGATGCTGGAAGTGATATCCATAATATCAGAGAACATTCCCGATATTGAGGCATTGAACCTCAATGAGAACCGGATCCAAGGCATTGAGCATTTAAAAGCTCTTTCCACCAGCTGCAAAAACCTGAAGATACTGTACATGGGGGATAACAGGGTGAGTCAAAATTGCACTAAATCCTTTAACCAGACTGCTGCTTTCACTATTGCCCTCTGATCTGCCCACTTTTTGATGTTTTTCTTAAGTTTGTTTTAAGTGTTGTTTAATCTACAATATGTCTCAGTTCAGTGTGCCCCTTGGCAAAGGCATTTTCCATTGAGATAAGTCTTGTAACTCTTCTTAGATCTAGTATGGGTTAGAATGATGAAACAGACATGGTTGAAAATTTATAAAAAAAAACAAGAACTTAAAAAAAAACATGGGGCGAAGTTTACCAACATAGTAATATGTGGTGAAGTCCTAATCAAAACTTTTTGACACATGTTTTCAACAGGGTAAAACAAGTCATGCCCTTAGGCATGTTTAGGAACAGATTTCTCTGAAAAAATGTTTGCAAGACAAGAAGTTCTAAGCTTAGCAGACAAGCATTAGATGGATATAAAGTTATGTACTGCATTTTTTTAATCATCAGATTCCATTCCTCGGCTCACTGGACGCCCTGAAGCAGCTCCCACTCCTGGAACTGTACCTGAAAGGAAACCCATGTGTGAAAAGGCTTAATGATCATGAAATCTATGTCAGGTAAAGTTCTTGTGATACGAAATGGTTGAAAACCAAATTGGTATTCCCAAAGCAAAAATGCTTTGCAAGAATTTGGTACTGAACTTGTAGCCAGGAATTGTGTCGAAGTGGTTTTTTAGTTCACCGGCACTTAAATATAATTTCTGTTTTGTTAATAATCTTACTGGTGAATACAGAAATACTACTCAATGTTAGGAAAATGTACTAAGTTTAGGCAAAAACTTAAGTGTATTTTAGAGCCATAACCCGGCGGCATTTTGCGGCGATACAGTCGCAAACAGGCCACGGTACAGTTTGCTGTCTCTGGTCTACAAACTGCGCCCACGTAACCATGATTCTGTATAGCAATAACCGCAATACAGACGTGATGCAGTATCTTTATAGTCACTATGCAGTAGTTGCTCTAAAAAGGATTCAGTAGCGATGCTGAATCGATACAATGCGACTACATAGATGCGGACACGCGTTTACATCGAGTTTGGATGTTAAAAACAAACACGCTCAAGACTATAACTGCCATTGTGGAGATACTAAGAGGAAACCGAGTAGGGCGCTATCAAAAACACGTAACAGGTTGCAAGCCCATCGTCGCTTATTGGAACACTAACCAATGGCACGTGCCTTCGAATTTTTGGTGTTACTGTATCCCTGTTTCCTCGCCATGTTTTGGTTCACCGTTTTGAGCATGTATTAAGCGCACATGTATTGAAAAATTCGTTGGTGCACTATCAAAAGTCGGGGCAGCCATCATTTATATAAATTCTACAATATGGACAGAATTATTTAAATTTAAGTTTTATTTACACACATTTCTTGCATAAAAATATTTTAAAGCTTAAATTGAATGATTGCGCTGTACCATAGATGATCTGGTTTTAATTATCCACATCTCTGATTGTGAAATGACACAAAAAGTATGACACAAAGAGTATATTTCTTGACTGGGTTTTATATTCATTTTGTTTAAAAATGTGTGTTTCATCCAATCCATATCATCCAAGTAATAATTAGATGGTGGATGGTGGACATGTTTTGAACATTATGGAGGCAAAGTAAGATTATGCATGCATAGATTTTAAGATAACATTGTAATAACCTGTTGGTATTGTTATGTTATTTTCAGTATGTACCTAAATAAATAATTTAGAAAATCTAATGAATTATAACGGAAACCAAAATGCTTCCGAATCGATAGTTTATTTCTGTAAAATTTATCAACAAAATTACTGTATTTTTTTTGAACCATTTATAACTATGAATTGTATAATTTTGTATTGTAATTAAATTCCTTCGCTGTGATAAAAAATGTCATTGTTGTATTATCATCGCAATAATAATAAAGTGTTCATTCTGCATGTAACTTGTTTATCGTATTGTGGTAACATTGTAAATATGTTGTGTAATTTTCCGAGAATCATCGTCAAACATGTTCAGATAATTTGTAAGTGTAGCTGGCAAGTTGCGACCTGAGTAACTGTTGAATCACAAAGAATGTTTGTGATAATGTCCTGAATAAAAGTACACCAAAGTTTCCTTGCATTATGCACGAATTGTGAATTGTGACACTGAACGGACTCGCATTGTTATACAACTCATTATACTCTGTTACCCATCGAATTTGTGTAATAGCTCATGGGCTCACTTCTCGCGTTATTAGACAAACTTCATTTTTGCACAGGTTCTGTCAGATTTGACAGATCCCTCCGAATGAGACATTTTGTATAATATCGCGAGAACCCTTTGCTCTGTATATAGCGCGGTGCTTATGTACATTTTTGAAAGCTTTACTACAATTAATGTAAGTTATTAACATTAAATATAACTTCATGATCACACGGCGTACTAAAAAACGCAAAAGAAAAAAATGTATACGCACCATGCTAGCACAGAGTATAGAGTCTCTAATGCAATTTGATCTTAAAAAAACTGTATTCAACCATGTATTGTATTGGCTTGCACTGGTTTTTATCTGAAACTAAAATGCTGTTGTGAGTTTCAGAGTATATTTTGACATATGTTGCTATGTTGTTTGTTGTCTCCAGCGAAGTCCGGAAGAAGTTTCCCAAGCTGGTGAAATTGGTGAGTGTATGACTATTTGAAACTACGCAATCAGTGGCGTGATGCTTTATGCTTTATATATATTGTGGCGACCTCTGTGGCGCACTGGGTGAAGGCCCGCCTAAGAATCCCGCCACTGGACGAAGTTTGTATGATCTGCAAATATTTGTCTTGTTAAAGTTAAAGTTTAGTCGGTCTACAAGAAAATCAACGCCATTGTTTTATTTAATAATAATAATAATAATAATAATGCTGGACATTTTTGTATGAAGCAGAGCTTGTATTATGGGAACTACTTGACTGATATACTACTTATATACTTTTTTTTTAAATCAAAATTTACACTGTTGACAGTAGGTTACAAAACACTGTTTAGGAAGAAATGTTTGAAAATATTTATAAGTATTGCCCTTAGTGCGAGAATTGGGCCCTTGTATTGAGACTTTTTAGAATGATATAAGCGGAATCAATTCTAACATGATTACCTCCAGGACGGTGTTGAGCTACCCCCTGCGATCGGCTTTGATGTGGCGGATGACGTCGTACTTCCGCCTCGCCAACAGTCATTCCTCGTGGACCCAGCGGGAAAGGATCTCGTGAGGTAAGTGATTTTATTCATATTACGAGGATTTAATAATTCCAATCCAATCCTACTAATATCATAAACGCAAAAGTTTGTGAGAATGGATGTTTGTAACTCTTTCACGCAAAAACTACTGAACGGATTTTGATGAAACTTTAAAGTAATATAGCTTATATACATCAGAATAACACATATCCGGATATCACGCGGGCAAAGCCGTAGGCAGAAGCTAGTAATATTATAAACGCGAAAGTTTGTGAGGATGGATGTTTGTTACCTACTCTTTTACGCAAAAACTACTGAACGGATTTTAATGAAACTTTAAAGTACATAATATAGCTTATACATTCGCTTTTATAATATTAGTAGGACTATTCGTAGATAACGTATTTATATTTTTGAGAGCCTGCTGTAAAAAGTAGGTACCTACGTCTCTTTTGTAGGTTTGTTTCAAAATGTAATAAATAAACGATTTTAGATTTTATATTTGTTTTTATTATGTATAAATGTGCTTTTTCAGGGAGTTTCTCACGCAGTACTTCGCGATCTACGACTCTGAGTCGCGGCAGGCGTTGTTGGAGGCCTACCACGAACACGCCTCTCTATCCATGGCTACTAACTACCACAACTGCGACCGCGACTACAAGAGTACGAACAATTCTAGGTAAGCCTCCTATATACTCATTATCAAATGTTCTCACTATAGTATATGCTTATGGAATGGTTACTGAGCTATGTAGGATGAAACGGCACCTGACAATTCATACTGAAATTCAGATTAAATCATAGGCTAAACGGGCCCCATAATTGCCGCCAACGGTAGGCAGCGTAGAGGCAACGTTGGTGTTAACGGCTAAAGGGTGTCGAGAGGTGTGCTGCAGTTTCACTGCAAGCTACTCCCGGCTTTATGCCTTTAACACAGGCGGAACCATGGTGGAACCATTGGAGCATAGGTTCCGCTCTTGTGGCTCCACCTCCGGCCGGCCGGCTAAGGCAAGCCGAGGGTCAGAGGTCTCTGTCTACCCCAGGGAGTAATGGGTCTCTGCGGTGTCGCCACGCACCGAATGCTCGCCACAAGCGCGCCCGCGGGATTTATTATTATTATGACCTTCTGCGTTTCAGGCGGCCCTTCATCCAGGTCGCATTATTGAACATAAAACTGTGAATAACATTAGGTTTCTTCCCGCAGACTGACCGCGTACCTGCCTCTAAGCCGCAACCTAATGAGAATAACGGAGCGAGACGCGCGGCGGAGGTACCTGCGCACCGGCCGGCTCCAGGTGGTCTCCTTCCTCTCCGACCTGCCCAAGACCACGCACGATCTTATGGGCTTCGCGGTCGACCTGCTCGTCTTCACTGTGAGTGTACCATTCAAACTTATAACAGACTGAAGACGTCCAATGCTGAACACGGGAATAAACACGGTCAATTATATTCTTACCTAAATTCCCCTGAGTGGAGAATCAGTTGGTTTAATTACCGTCTGACCTGCTCAAGACCACGCATGATCTTATAGGCATCGCCGTTAACCTGCTGGTCTTTACAGAGTGTTACATTTATCCTCAATATCTCCCAACAGTCTTACGACCTTCAATGTTGAACACAGAAAGACGGTCAATGACAAAATGTACAAAATTTAAAACCCTCAATTCGAATACACTGAATATGAATGAATGTAAATACTTTATTGTACACCACACGATAACGAAATAAACAAAAACATAATATAACTAAAAGTACAATGGGTGGGCTTGTCGCTTAAAAGCAACAGATAACCTTGGAATGATTATATGGTCACTGAATGTGGGTAAATATGGTCTAGTAACTTCGAGCATACTCAAAGTTATTGGACCATATTCACCCTTCTATTGAGACTCTTATCTCTCACGGTACCCATGGTACCAACGAAACAGGTAATCCTAGTATCAGAACTATGTATGTTGGGTGTTTTTTTTAACCTTTACTGTCCCACTGCTGAGCAAAAGTCTCCCCTTTTTCCTTCCATGACACTCGGTCCATGGCCACCTCTAGCCATTTGGATTCGAATACATCCAGGTCGTCTCGCCTTCTATTTCTTAGTCTTCCGCAGCAACGTCGTCAGTTATTCGGCACCCACTTGGTAACTAGATTTATCCAACGATCTGGATGCCCAACATTCGATTCATTGGGTGTTTAATAATAATTTTAATTATTCTTAATGTTTCTTTTTCCAGCCAATTATGATAGTACTGACGATGAACGGTGTGTTCAAAGAGACAGCGACATCAGGCACGCCCACGCGATCTTTCCACCGCACGTTTGTGATAGTGCCGAATAGCGCGGGCGGCTTCAGCGTCATGAACGATATGCTCTTTATCACCAACGCCACTAAACTACAGGTCAGTACCAAGTACCAATCAATGGCAACTTAAATACAAAATTATCGTGTATTGGTTTTATCCTAGATTATAAGTTAACGTTGTTGATTACAGAAAAAAAATCAAACAAATTTTAGGTCATGTAAACGCCTACTGTAATTGTTTAGACTTAATCATAAAGAAGCCGGCTCATAGTTTACTGTGCCAGAAGCTTAAAATACGAGTTTTTGTCAGATGCAAAATTACCTTTTTATGAATGATTTTATCGACCCTTTCATCGATACGAGCAACACCAACACGATAGGTTTTATAGCAGTCTCCAAGTGAAAAGCGTACAAGTGTCTAACTCTTCTTCCGCACCGCTCACACGTTTCATTGCCCCATTGATCACGAGCTTTTGAACGGGCTAAGTACAAGACTTGCAAAACACTATCAAAATAGTAAAAGGGGAACAATCTATTAGGACTGGGCGCCTTATACTAAAACCCTACTTAACGTTTAATTACGACTTAACCTTGGTATGTTTAAGAACAGATTTGGTCAAGACACTATGTGATATAGTGATTTTTTTGTGTGTTTGGAATTCCAGCAGTCCTAAGGGTGAATTCCAAAAACTATCCAAAGTTCAAGTTTGAGTCCAAAGGGACGATTCTAAAATGACAGCTTCATTCATTGCTTATAGCGCCATCTCTTTCCAACTCTATTAGGTGTTTTAGGAGCGAAAGTTTTAGACATTGATAAATCCGCCAAAATGGTCCGCATAGCCATTTTTCTAGTATCATTGCACAAACCCCACGTCACTATGGGCCGTTGCAATAAATGATGGAATACACGAATCGAGCGTACTTAAATGTAAATTTAACATGTGGCAGGAAGACAAAGCGTTCTCAACGGGTGGTGTGACAGAACCTGCACCCGCACCCGCACCCGCACCCGCCGCTCCGGCCGCCGACTCGGACGAGGCCAAGAAGATGATGCTGATGATGCTATCACAACAGACCGGCATGAACGAGTACTGGAGCATCAAGTGAGCTCTTCAGCCTTTCATATTTTGCTTATAGTTACGGCTTATGACTCAGCAAAAACAATGCTGACTTTTTGTAACTAAGATAGGTAGTACCTCACCTACACAAATATATTATAAAGAGGTAAAATTTGTAAGTTGTATGTATGATGTAATCTACGAAACTACTCATACGATTTAAAAAAATATACACTTCACCTATAGGGTGGACATAATCTATATATTACCATAAAAGGCACTAAAATAAATGGACTTTTCGTGAGAACAATTTTGCAACGTTAGTCGACGAAAAAATGGTCGAGCGAATGTGTTTCTTACGAACGCTGTCATAACGGCAACAGGTACTTTTCATCGCCTACCACGTGGTATATCCGAGTGCCAAGCGGGCGAAGCCGTGGGCAGTAGCTAGTTCATGATAATCGGCTAACCTATAAACTTTTATTCCAGCTGCCTACAAGAAACGGGATGGAACTTCCAACAAGCTATGATCACCTTCAACCAGCTACAATCGGCGGGTAAAATACCCCCAGAAGCTTTTGTCAAGTGAAAACATATTCCTACAGAAATAGGCTGAGCCTTGTACATATTAAATAAGAAAAGATGACTATTTTTGTGAGCGTGTGAAAGAGAATGACTGAAAAAGTTATGTGTAAATAGTGATTCTTAACTGATTAAGAAGAAACGATTTGGTTGTTTTAGTAGAATATGGATTTGGAAGAAATACATTTAATTTGGAAGCTACAATATTCATTGGTTTTCGAAGCTGCAGAATTAAGTTACTATGACGGAGAAGATAAAGCATACACTGCCGATTTCAAGCATTTATCGTCTTTACCCTACAGCTACCAACCACTATCAAGTTCACAAGCCACTATCAAGCCTTCGACATGGCTTTGCAATGGCTACTGCTGTGAACGACGTTTTAACGTGCCCTCTGAAGCTGGAAGCTGTTGGTAAACTAATCAACCACCAAAGTTTAAATCGAACGTTCAGGAAGAGCTTAACAGGAAATAAAAGTTTTTGAAACTTCTACACAAAACATACAATACTATAACTAGTTTCTAGTATTTGGTAACTAGTTTCCTCGAATATTACACCAAGGGATGGTCTGCAAGAATGAACAATTACAAATGTAATTAAAATGTTTGGAAGAAGAGTTTCAAATTTGAAAAAAGGAAGATGGAATGTGAAGCTTAAGTTTATTTTTATTTTAGTTAAGTACATATTGGTGTATAAAATACTTATATGAGTTAAAAAGTCGTAATTAGTTCATTAGTGTTTAGATTTCATAAAGTTAAGTTGTTGCTAAAACTAACAAAATATTGTTTGAAAAAAAAACCTATTGTATTGGTTTTGTAACTATGTTGTATTGTAGTTACAAAACCAAGCTTTGAAAAAATAAGGTACTTACATGAATAATCGTCTCTTATGATAACTGTATAGCTTTTCTGTTATATCTTTGTTTAAAATTAATTATGAATAATTTTTCACATGCAAAAATTGAAACTATAATGGCTGATGTCATATGTAAAAATTGAAAATAGGGCTAAAAAAATGTAGCTCATATATTTTAATCTGTTTTTTTTTATGGCCAAATTGGATAACAAGACTACCTTCGATAGGGTGTAAAGATATGACTTTTTATTTTTATATGTTTGGTATTCAGTTTTTACTGACTGTTCTTGTAAGAAACTTTAAAATTACCTGTTTACTCTTGGATAAATTAATACATGTAACAAGTTAATGTGTTAAATGTAATTAACAAAAAATAACTTAATGTTAACAGTTTATTAACTGTAGTTTGAACTGATTGTAATTCTGTTGTCTCTGAAAAAGAAGATGAAAAAACAATTAAAAAATAACATGTAATTCATAGATTTATTAATGTCAAGATTTTTTATCAATCGGGGTGGATTTCACCACAGCACAACGGATAACGGCAAACGTTCGTTTATAAAAAAAAGTAGTACAGAACGCTACTTCGGGCGCATTTTGAGAAAGGTATTCTGGAACCAACGTGGTTGAATGCCACGGCCGACATCGGCATACAACTGTGACGGAACCCTCTCAGTGATCTGTTATGGGCTAGTCGCATAGTTTGGTTTGTTGAACCCTATTTGCGCCTGTTTTATTTGAACCGCGCTGTGTCCTAGCTGTGGTGGTCCGGGCGGGGCTTAGGGATTACGTACTTTTAGGCTACAATATAGATAATAAAATATTTCATAATACACCAAACACATTGTTTGTTTTACTTCTAATCTAATTAAAACTGTCACTAATTTTACAGGGTAGATTACCCTAGACCTAGTTTCTGCTATTATCATAGCATTATGTGTGTCTCTGCCTACGGCTTTACGGCTACGGTCACGTTACCAGCATGAAGACCCAAGAAAAAGGTTTTGTCTACCGCCGAGTAGACAAAAAATATTCTATCCCTCTCTTTTGTTGGACGGAATAGGCGACAAATAGTTTTTGTCTTCTCTTTCGTAGACAAAACGTCTTAGGTGCTCATGCTAAGCGGGCAGGATAGCAAAGTAACTTTTTTATTGCAGTTCATGAACAATATTGATTACTAAGTCTTTGGGAGACTTTGTTATTTTTTTTTGGATTTGCTCATAATCTTCGTAACGCGTTAATTATATCATATTACGATTATTTTTGTATTTTAGGTTTTTCAGTAATGGTTTATTTTACTATTTATATTTGCAAATTATCTCAATAAAGAACTCGTTTGTCTAATATGAAACCAACTGCTTTATTTATATCATCTTGTAGATTTCATAGAAAAGTATTTCTCGTATCAGCTCATAAAGTTTTACGGGAAGGTTCTGCTTTAGTCTATAAATTCTGATGAATATTATATTTGAATAGTGATTAGTGGCTCGTGATGGGATTATGCTTGATAGCTGTTATCATGTGGGCAAACAATCCACCAGGCGAAGTCATTGCTACGCAGGAAAGGAATTATTAATTCTATAACATGATTATCAAGGATTTTATGGTTTAGATATCTACTGAGTCCAGGGATTGACCTCAGTACCTATCTTGTGGCCAACACACTGAGACGCTGATTGCTATCCTATAATTTAGTTATGATCGTATATCCGATCGTACGCGTAAACATAGGTATTCAAATGTGCTAAAATGCATGATCTTTTTTATTCCCATTAGTCACCCTGCTCTGTCACCAGGTGTTTAGGGTGACAGTTGGGAAAAAAAGTTCGATCTGTCCCCTATTTGCAACGGAGTACAGATTAAACTTATGAATTGAAAAAGTTCTGTTTGTTTTCTGTTAGTGATGGAGGGACAGACATAACTATTTATTCCTGCCTGTCCTCCAATTAAAAAAAATCATTTAATAGGTAGGTACTTCCTACGTTCTCAAAAGATGTCATACAATTCTCAAACTTATTTCTCCCACCACCCACTTTGAGACTAAAAAAAATCTTAACGCCCCCCAAAGTTTTTAACATAATCAATGCTTTCCTATCTAGACCCCTTAGCGCCCACAATATCTTCTAGAGTCTTCTACCGCTCCTCTGAAGGCCTCCAGTGCCCACAAGGGGGCGTTATAACTCACTTTGAGAATCAGTGCATTAAAGTATAAGGATACATTAAATTAGGTAGGTACCTACTTACTTTGAAGTAAGTAAGTAAGTAACATTGGGTAATAACCCAATTTACCTTTTGCGAAGGAAATATTCCACACGTTCCAACATCGACTGTTGACAATAGATAAGAGTAGTGAGGCGGACAGACGCTCGACAAATAGTAGACTGTATTGCGTCGGCTCTTGGAAGCAAATGGAAACAATGGAATATTATCAGTGGGCTGATTAAAGAAGGTTTCTGGTATGTTTGTGGTCACCATTCGATAAACCTCTAGTCCCCAACGCAACGGTTAGCGGTTGTCAGTTCTGCGGCGCCCATTTTGCACTTCTCTACCTGGGTAGGTACTTAGTTTAATTAAAATTATGATTTTAAACTTACTCGGCACCTACATTTAACACTATGTTTACCCGCTACTACGTAAGAATGCCTATGTATTTGCCATAAGAGGGTGTTTGCTTGTTTAATATGATTTTATCTCTGAAACGGCTTATCGAATTGAAGGTAATGTGGTCTTTGCAAGAAATTCTTATTTCTTTCTTAGACAGGTTTTTTCGCACAAATCACTAGGGGGCGCTGTAATAGACAAAGGAAAAAACGTCGGGTGTTTTAAAATTTCCAAAAACTAACTTGTGTCATCAAAAATGCCGCATACCATAATAACTTTCCAAACTTCAAAATTATGAACGGAATTCAAACTTTGATTTGGATACCTAATTGTCTAGTGCCTAAGATCTCCAGCGTCATCTGAACTGATAGCGAGCGGTATGGGTTCGAATCCGGCTGTTAGTTCGAAAATATTAACTATATATGTATAAGTATAATATAATTAAGATTTTCCTTCGACTGAGTCACCAACCGTGATATAGGTATGTAAAAGTAGGTACTTAAGCAAGCACCTATGTACTATAATTTGATTTGACTGACTGTTTTTACTTTAGGTAGGCAAGTTTTTCCAACCGCATACTAGACTGTTGATAAAACGGTCCACAAATTAATAACTGTGGCTGCCAACTATATAATAACTTCATGGTCACTGAGTATACGAGGTGTTGTCCCTTGTTGCTTACTTAGGACTTACCTAGAGCACTTGTAGGTTCTAATGTCAAACAGAAAATGAGACAGACAGGTATTTGCGTCACAAAATAGCATCGATATTATGTAACCTGTACCATGGCCTAGATGCAAAATGGTGACTATGTTTTCAGGCTTTTACAAATTTAGGCTATAAACTAGGCCGTCCTAAGATAAGCTCTTTGACTGAGCTCACACTATTCGTTTAGAAAATAGTTATGGTACCAAGTGCGACCAAATTCCCTCCTTAACTAACAATCTCCCTTCTTTTCCACAGCCAGATCGACCCCGAGACTAATCGGCCAAGACTCATCGCAAGCCGATATCTCCATCGACATCCAAACAGTGCTAGCACAAGTAAACAAAGAAGTTGGGAGTAATGAGTTCGCTCCATCAACGTCATGTGTACCCACCTTTTCTTTTACCATTATCTTGGGTAGGTACCCACAACGCGAATGTGTTTTGTATACCTAGTCGGTTTGCGGAGTCCGCTCAAGACAGTCGGTTACGTTTGTGAACTCATTATATTTTTTCGTGTCAGTGAGTGCTTTTACTTTACCTACAAATTGTAGGGTTGGCAGTGGACCGAACAATAGGTGAGTTTACTGTGAATCTGATAAACCCTACGACATTCAGAGTGGTAGGATGCTGTCGTGTTTGTTGGTGGAAGGAAGGATCTGATGCTTTTTTTGACAAGAAAAAAATGCATTGCAGAGTTCGATATAGAGGCACATGAGAACCAGTTAACGGTATATAGCATCTGCACATAAGCAAAATAATATAGCAGGTAAATAGGTATTTAACCATTGTTCCGTGAGATATGGAACGGTCACGGAGAGTGGCGTTCTCCGCATTTCAACTGCCTTATTTCCATGATGTTAAAGTTCCGATTCGGAAGTCGTATAAGTTCCGTTTGCCGGTGAGTTTATTTACCTGTGGATGTTGAACTGGATTTCGTTTACAAACACGCGGTTTACTTAGATGGAGTTATGAGAGGTTTGAACCGTTTCTGATGTATGTATTTACCTATAGAAGATTTCACATATCTAATGTGGAATTAAAGTGTTCAGTAATTTAAACCTTTGGCATTTTTTTATCGAGGTACCTAATAAGTTTGTAAAATATTTTTTTTTGGATAAGCTATCTTTATGATTATGAATGAATAAATAAATAAATAATTCTGGACATTTTCACACAGCATCATCTAGCCCCAAAGTAAGCAGAGCTTGTGTAATGGGAACTACATGACTGATATAGGTACTACTTATATATACTTTTTTTTTAAATGAATACATATTATACATAACCTAGCTTAGTACAGTAAGGCTATGCACCTACCTTAATCAAATATATATTTTTTACTCTGTTATTTTTCTAAGTAGAAAAGTTTCTGTTGTGAGGGTCTATGTTGAGTTTCTAACATGTCAAAACATTGACGTATCGACAAGATTTCCGTACAAAAATTGACGAAACGGTTATCGTTTCGACAAGTTTTGAACGTATTTGAAACTCAGCATAGGCCCTCTGTAACATTTTCTTCGAAACGTAAACGGGACCAAATGAACATTCGTAATCTTTATGACTATTAATTACAGAAAAAAAATGCACCTTACCAAAGTTAACCTTACATAGGTACTGTAAAAATTCGAATGAAAACCAGTCTTTTGCAAACCCTATCTTCAACATATCTTATTTATCATAATCCTCCTCACGTAATTTTACAGCCTCTCTTGTCATTCTTATATACCTAACACTTACCTCCTTGGAATGTGACGGTTTTAATGCGAGAAGGTTATACCTAATATGTCTGTTCATTATGCTGCGCATAACGAACTTTTCCGTAAATTTGTCCATGTATCAAAGCAAAAATGGATAGCAAATGGAATAGGCGTTTATTACCAACAAAATTTAAACTGTCGCTCTCTTTTACTGATAGTGCACGCAAGAAAGAGATGGCAAGGATTGTACCTACTCCTATCAAATTTAATTAGTTTTGTGTCGCTCTTCTTCGAGCGACTAAACTTAAATGGAAAACTCAAATCTGAAAAAGACAGCACTGAAATTGCTGCTATTACTTTTTTTTTGTTACTGTTAGTAAAATAGAGTGATAAGTAGATAAAATTAAGTTTAGTTGGTGTACAAGAGAATCAACGCCATTGTCCACATTGAGACTCTAACGCAAGATTCTGCTTAATATAATTGACCAAATATGCAATCTTTCATGACCAACAAGACTCCGTCTAGAAGGGTTTGACTTAGCTGCCAAGCCGACTTCCTGTGTGGCCACATTTCAGTGCGGTACATTGCTTAGCATCTTTCTGATAAGCGTCTTTTTAAATTCAACAGTTCAAATCAAAACACTGTTTGAAACACTGAAAATATTTATAGAATATAAATGCCAAAGTATGGATACTTGGATTTTGTTACTGATAACCTTCGTAACTGTTGATCCAATTTGGTTCAAATTAGGAACATCATTTCCTTTTATAAATTGCGATCTGCAATAAAGTGCAAAGCCGATAAAGTCGAGCCCAACGCAGAAAGTAGACACGCAATCTTGATGTTCCATAAACCTTACACTGTTATGTTTTAAAAGCCGGAATATCGACGGAGTGTTCTGTATCCCTTTTGTTTCTTAAATGTTAAACAGGAAGAGCGAACGCTATTCTGAGGTTACGTATAGTCTACGCTACATTGGCACTATTCCGGATTTTTACAGCCTTAATTGTACAGGTCAGAATAATAATGCTTTAAACAGCATTATGTCGGTCTTTTGTCACTTGTATAAATTGTGCAATAACCTATATACATAAAGTCACGTCTAATTCCCAGCTGGGTACGTAGAGGAGACCACGTGTTTCCACTTACTACGATCCTGGCATCCTATCCCTTTTGCTTTATTCATCCTCATCTATACTTTTAAAATCGTTTGTCCTGACTGACTGACTGACTACTGATCTATCAACGCACAACCAAAACTTCTATAATTGTAACCTATGCACATGCTAAGAAAGGATTTTTGAAAAATGATAAACTGAAAAATGAAAGTCTTTGTTTTTGAAGTTTAAAACATGAACATTTGAATTACAGCTACTGAGCATAAATAAATAGTGATGTGTTTCAGGGTTTTTGGATTTTAATATTTTAAGGAAGAGAATAGGGAGGAAAGCTTGTATAGCAGTATCGTTTTTTTTTAAATATAGGAACATTAAAAATTTAAATTTTTGCTACACATTATAAGTATATAATGACGTCTTTTAAGTGTTTGGATTTTCACAATTAAAGGGGGTGAAATGGGGTCGGGGGAGTAAAGGGGGGGTGAAACTTTTACTACCCCATTTCCCCCCATTAAAGTTGAAATTTCAAAAAATCCTTTCTTAGCACATAATTACGTTATTTAATAAACCTATGTTCAAAATTTCTGCTTTTCAGACTAGTACGGTAGTTTTGGCTGTTGGTTGATAAATCAGTTAGTCAGTCAGGACAAACAATTTCATAAGTTTGTATTATATATGTGTCCCAAGTAATATTCATCCCATCATCTAGCAAATTCCGCACTTGTCAGACAAAAAGTCTGGGAAAATAGCTGTCATTTATTCAAGACATTTATTTCAATTATTAATTGCGTGTCTATCGGTAACATTAGTACATTTCCATTGAATGGATGACACGGGGGGAAGACAACTATTGCAGTTCCGCAGAGCTCAATCGAAATCATTTTAATTTGAATTTCAGTCGGAACACAATTTCTACTAATTCAAACACTTCCGTACTCAGACACGCAACAGACATACGGACACACTCTATTTGAATAAATGATCACGCCTTCCGTAGTCGGGTAAAAAAGTGATGGATCATTGAATTAAGTGCAAATGAAGATGCGTTTCTACGTCGCCTACGCATTTGAAAATATATATAGAGTAAATTGTGCACTTGATAGCGTTGATGATCGTTATTTAATTAGTAGATGAAAGTTATTGATAAATTACCTAGTCAGATTCTAGAGTTCGGCAGCAGAATAGTAAAACGGTGGTGTCTACTTCTAATATTTTCCTAAAGTACGATTGTAATTTTTTTTAGTAGAATTACTGTTTTCATATGGATTCCTTTTTTTAATTGTGGGTTGTGGGCTCCACATAAATAGGTAGGATATTAAACGTTTCCTATCCGCTGTTCTGTGTTTCACGGCCCCACTGCAACTGTCCAGTTACTATTATTGATCGATCGAGCAAAAGCCAGTGAGATCTTTTAGCCATGTCGAAAAATTGGCGCTTTTCTTATGATATGATTTAACATGTCTTGGGTCAAGTGTCGGACGAAAATTTTCAAATGGTTGATCTGATCTACTTAATATTAAAAATTGTCAGATATTACACAAATAAAATTCGATTGTGGTGAGGTTTTTGGATAAGTGAGGTGGTTTTGAGATAAACCCATGGGAGTAAAGGGGTATTTTTATACATGTGATCTTATTTTTTATACAGGATCTTTTTTGGAAAAATAATGTTATCTACAACACAAATAAATTCCTAATGTGAAAAAATACTTCTGATGTTATGAACAAATCATTGTCAGAAAATCGCGAGATCTCAGTTCGGAGTGAGTTATATCGTATCGGATTATCGTGTTTTCGATTTGCTTGATTTCGGTCAAAACATCGCATGACACTTCATGCGATGCTTTCACCTGTTAATTTCCACGTCAGCGAATAATTCGTATCAAAATGTAGGTATTAAAAAGGAAGCTTGAAAATATTTGCATTAGTGTACGGAACCCCGCAAAACTGCCTTCTTCTTTATCTTAACCATAACTATAATTAAACCACCAATTAAATTGTCGTCAATATGACGTGATAACGTGACTACTTATAATCTAGCATTTTTTTGCTAATTATGTTTTTGAACGTGTTATTTTTTGTACTTCTAGAGAAGGGTGGACATCAATCACTGTTGAATCAATGAGCCGTATATTTTAAAACAAAACCAGTGACTACCCGTGACGCATATTATAAATTGCTATTGTCACCTCTGGGTTTTCGGTAAATTGTCTAGGTCTAGGTACCTATCTACCTACTTAATAAAGCCAAACTAATCTTGCACGTAAAGGTATCTTGCAACATAAATATAGGTACCTACTGCCTGTACGCGAACCGAAACTAAAACTGTTCAAAACTATACCAAAGTAGATAGGACGGTAGGTACTACACGTTATCGCAACAATCGATCACATTCAGGATAAGGCTCTAATTGATTACAACATGGCTACTCTGCTTGTACTCTACGCTAAAGCTTGTTAGTCTTATCAACAGCTATCTACAAGCTTATTGTTTTATTCACTAGCTACGGAATGTAGGTTTGTTTCTATTTTTAGAGTTCCGTACAAAAAAAAAAAAAAAAAGGAAAAAAATATTCCTGATAGGATCACTTCATTGTCCGTCTGCCCATCTGTTTTTACTCGTGTGACACGCCAGGAGACGGTATGTTATATGTTGGAGGTATGGTGGTTTTTAGGATATATTAGGACAATACCACGTGCTTTACTCAAAGAGTAGAGCGGCAAGGTCAAGTCATCTTGGCCTGTTAAAATCTTACTGTTATATATATTTTATTTATAATGTACCCGTCCTTTCCGTGCTTTATTGCTATGCCAAATAAAAACGTAGCGTTTGATTCAATCATTTAGTCTAGTACGGGTTTGGAACCGTTTTCGTATCGTGCAATTCGCGTTTGGTCCAAGTCTTTAGTAAAGGGTGGTAATAACTGATAATGTCGGTATATATACCGCTTGGAACAGCCCAATTTTTATGTACTTATAGCTCTATCGATATTACCTTATGATGCGCCGTCAATGCTATTTATGGTCCTACATAAACATCATTTCTAAAGCAAGAAAGCAATCAAAAAAATCTCCAACTTAGATGAGCTGACGTCTTACAAATTAAAGAACCTTCCTTCCTCAATTTATTATCTCATGATACCGACCTCTGTATATGGTCGTTGCTATAACGGCTTAAGAAAAATGGCAGAAGCGGGCTTTCCCTGACGTGATCAGAATGACGCATTGACGCAAGCTATGAGGAAAGTGCATCAGTCATACGATGAATGCATGATGCATTGTACCGGCCAGACGTAGCTTAGCGTGTGGTGTAGCTTTTATCACGAGATATTCTGATCTAGAAATGTTTTTGGCGATCTGGATCGCGATAGTTATACAGGGTGTACCAGAATATGTGTAGGTTACTATTCCGAAAGGGGATAACTCTGCACGAGAAGTGTCGAACATCCAAATTTACTTCACTAAAATAATTATAAATCGTATGTGAGCTTTAGGCCTATCCCAAGTTTGAGGCTTGATTCTCGTAATTCTTTCATAACCAAGTTTCAATATTATATTGCGTCAGTCTACTGTCGATCGATTTTCAATAATAATTGTGACGTTTTTCTTTAAAATTACACTTTATTTAATCTGTTTTATAATACTCGAATTAATCTTAAATTGTTAAACAAACCAGATGTTGGATTATCTTTTTACATGTACAATGAAAATTGCTAAATTTTCAACAACAGTAGACGCCTTCAACAACTAATGCTACAACTTTGAAATAGTATTAATTGCTAAGTAATTAGCAATTAATATTGTTTCAAAGTAGGTAATTAAAGCCAGGATGTCGTTATCTCCGTAGGCGTCGACTTTTGTAACTCCAAATCATGGGAACTGTATGAGATCTTACTTTCTCATCTCGTCTTTGTTTTGAATGTCAATTGCTGACTTGTGTGAGATTTTAGATGAGTCAAATTTTGAATAAATATAAGATAAGAATTTTAGGGTTTAGTAAATTTCGAGCAGGTTTGGTATTTAAAGTGTCCATCCACACATAGATAGAGGAAATCTCAAGATTTTTATAACTTGCCAATGATATCAAGCTCGGCGGGATTCGAACTCGCGACTTCTCGCTTGCCTCGTTACTAAGGCTTACGTGGCCCTCGCGTACCAAGCGGCTGTTGCGGGTTTGAGTACAATCAAGGTATTTGGATATTATAAAATCATTAATTTTAAATCTGTTCGATTTTTCCGATAAAACCACATGCATCAAATATCATACTTATATATAAATATATTTAGCTACCCGTTTAATACAAGCTTTTTTTAATTAATATCCTAGAAGAAGAATGTAACTAGCTAGCGTACGTTACGATTGTGTACACACCTAGGTACCTAGTATCTACATATCCAGCTTCACCAAGTCTTTCGTGCCTCAATTGTATGTGTGCCAAAATTATGTAACTTCGTATCATATCAAGCACTCCATACCTATTACGAAATGTGAATATCGTATCGATGACAAAACTTTCGTGATTAAATACACTTCCCTATAAACAGATATAGCATAATGGTTATAGATAATTGTGGCTAGGAATTGAAATAGGCATATCACGCAATAGTTAAGCATATCAACGGAACCAAACACAAATGTAGGCGGTAGGCGTATCACTACAGTAGTACATTCTACGTATTCTATGGCGTGTGACGTCAAAGCATTGATAAGGGACTCATGAGCCTTGGAACAATAGGCACAGGATATAACCAACACGTGCTCCAATTAGTTTTACTTACTTATGTAAATAAGGAAAATTTAGAAGCTATACACTCAGACACACTAGAGGAACCTCCGGGATCACACTACCTTAACTCGTAGTTTAAAAACCAGATACCTATTTTTTTAATTCGGTTAAACTCATAAAACAGTTTTCACAACGTAAGTGTCCTATTTCTTGATGTATGTAGATAATGCGTTTACCTAAGTTCTTACGAGTATCTATTTAAAAAGGTAGGCCTCTCATCGGTCGGCTGTTAGTAAAACAGCCTTAAGATATTATAGGAATCTCCTAAATAGTTTCATGACAAACGCTCTTAGGCTACTTTTATCCACCAACTTCCAAGCATCGAGATAATAAGTTCAATACTTCGAAGCCTTCCTACAAATACTAATTACAATACTATATGCCGTTTTGGAGATAGATAGATATATTATAACTTTAATGCATAACACTATTTATATATGAAAATCAATAAATAAATGAAACAATTGAGATAAAAGGTAACAGACAAAATAAACACACAACAAGCAAACGGCTTTTGGCAAGTTTGTAGATAGATCTAAAAATGGAGTCTCGACTTTTGGTCTCGGTAGAAAATTCACACACGTTCTACAGTTTACTAGTCTACATAAGGACGCTATGTAGACAAGAAAACTGACACCTGTAATGACAACCAACAATCAATATTACATTCAGAGAATTTAAGATAATTAACATTTTGGTATAAACTGTAAGCTTACAGGTTACAGTTTAAACCAGAAAAAATATTTATTTTTAAAATAAATAATTCTAATCCTACTTTAAGTGGTGGCGTAGGTACATATCTGGTTTACAGTCACTTTGCATGCATGAATGGATTATATACAGTTACAGCATAAACTTGTTTGCCCGAAGTACCTACCTACATTGTTCCACTTTATCTTCCTAGATATGTGGTACCGTAGTGCATACTCTATTTTGACCCCAAGCAACACATCTTCTATAAGCTAATTCTTTTCCAGTTTTTTACCATGTTTGTGTTTTTGGGCTCAAATAAAAATACTAAATAATAAGAAAGAAAGAAATTCTTTCTTTCTATACAGATAGGAACTACATATCAAGACATAGATAGATTTGTATCTTCTTCCTAGGACTATATACTAGTTTTGGATAGGACTCTTACATAAACAGTGTGTCCAGAACATTATAATTCTAAAACTGGTAATTCTACAGATACAACTTTAGTTGTATAATTTCGGTTATTTTCATTGAAGAAAATGGTACTTGTTTTCGGTAAGGTACTACAGTCAAAATACAGCCGATTAAAGGGATTTCAAATGATTTTCCTGAAAATATAATTTTGAACTTCTTTTGGACTGCTTTTTCTGAATAACTTGTTCACTTGTATGGGCAAAATCATTCCCTTCCGGCTTAGCATGGTTGTTAAACATGTTCTTGGACACCCTAGAAGCAGTCTAAAAATGCACGTTATTTGATTGCTTTATCCTAAAGATTTTAAACACATCCTAAAAATCAACCTTGGCGGGCCCGAATCGGCGGGCGGGCGGCCTCCCGCTTGGTACGCGAGTGCAATACCAACTTAATCTCGAGATAGTTACCAGCCTGATCGAAATTATTTCGATATTTCGGCTCGAAGCGCTAAGGTTCCATCTAAACTTTGCAGTTAAATATATTGACACCTTATTTATAAAAATCAATCAAGCCGTTTAAGCTACAGCGAGAGCCAAAGGAACAAACATACATACATACATATATATACATACACCTGAAAATCATTACCCTTCTTTTGGGCTGTCGGCCAATTTTCTCTTCTTTTTCTCTATCTTTTCGTGTCACTGGTAATTTCTTTGTCACCTAGCTTTTGAACAACAGATTTAGTGTTGTTCCAGTAAAAAAACAACTCGACAAAACGATTCAGACTTATTTAAATAGCATGATATAAACATTTTATTATCCTGTATACCTAAGTAGGTATAAAAAATCAATAAAAATAGAGCGATAACACAAAAGTACTGCGTTTGACGTCAAACATTTAATTATTCAGTAACTTTCAATCATTAGCGTGGTGGCTTATCAGTTTGTTAATTAACACCTTACCTAAAATTTTGTTAGATAATAAATTAAACCATAAATCTGCCAGAACCGACTTGAACCACAAAATACTAAATAAGTAAAAATCGTAACGGCGGGAGACCGTATTGTACGTCCATGCAAAGCGTAACCATGGAATGCACACCCCTGGAAAGTACAGCCAGTATTACAAACCATTTGGTTTTAATTATCTGGGTGTGCTTTCCATGGTCGTACAATACGCTCCGTACAAACTAAACACATGACGGTATTGCACACCCCTGGAATGTACACCCCGGATTACAAACCAATATTCTCGACGCTCATTGGTCGAGAGTTCGTCATATCCGTAAGCTCTCATTGGTCGATGCGAATAAGTCGCATGACGAGAACGAGCCTCGTTTGCACTGAGCAAGTTCTAATATGTTCAACCAAGAGTTGCCATTGATAAATAATGTAAACAATAAGTTAATGTTGGCCTGAGAAATCCTTCCTAAGCAAATCCGTCTTGGATTGGTTAGGTTATTAGATTTTTTTTATTACCACTCAGAAAAGGAGGATTGCTATCCGAACTTTATCGAACAAACTTGGGTTCAAATAAATAAAACCAACTGGTTAGTTCATCTGCAAAAAACCGACATAAATAACTAATCTACTTACTACATCTACATTAATTTACTAATAGCGTAAAATACTATGGCAACACAGCACTTGCCCCTAGATAGCACTCGCACATGAAAACAGAGCATGAAATTGGTTCGTATTCCATGGCTGTACATTCCAGGGTTGTACAAAACTGGCCGTACAAGGTCAACACGTGTAGGGAATGCACGCCCAGGAATGTACGCCCAGTATTACAAACCAAGTATTTGAAACCAATGGTTTATAATACTGGCTGTACTTTCCAGGGGTGTACTTTCCATGGTTGTGCATTCAATGGACGTACAATACAGGGACTCGTAACGGCTAATCTCGATTTAATTTTCTATTAACGATATCCTTATTGTACGTTTTTTCACAAACATACTAAGGCCCATTCGCACACAATTTTGTTATTTTGTTTGTATTTATCTAATTAGTATAATTTTACTTATTGATTGGAAAAAAAGTTATTTAACGAAAGTTAATCTATTCTATATACTAACTATATATATATATATATATATATATATATATATATATATATATACTAACTATATAAGAATGTAACAGGTCGAATTTTGTACATAAAAGTTATTTTTTTTTTTTTTTGGATAGCTTCTATAATCGATACTGAAGAAAAAATGTTTTTTTTTCATTTTTTCTATCTGAACCTTAATCACGCATGGCGCCGAAACTACTGAATGAATTCAAATGAAAATTGGTATGATATGAGTTCATACTACGGGGTAGGACTTAGGATACTTTTTATCCCGAATTTCAGCATGGTTCCCTTGGGAGAGGGGATGAAAGTCAAAATGTGTACTTAGTTGTAATTCATTAACGCGTAGTCCGATTTCATTCATTATTTTTTTGTTAGAAAGGAAGTACTTTAAAGATTGTCCCAAGGTAGGTAGGTAGCTGGAACTGGGACTACTGGGACTACCTCGACTACCGGGACTACCGCGACTACCGCGACTACCGGGACTACCGGGACTACCGGGACTACCGGGACTACCGGGACTACCGGGACTGGGACTGGGATTCCGGGACTACCGGAACTACCGGGACTACGGGTACTACTGGGACTGGGACTGGGACCAAAACATCATCATCATCTCATGGAATCACCGAAACATCACAATCGCGAATGAAGTCGCGGGTACAGCTAGTCTAAATACATAAAACTTGTACGTCTCTTACTAGCCGATCAACGCACAGCCTAAACCATAGGCTAGTCCTAGCATAAAACTTGGAGTATATTCATTTTATGGTGTAGGGATGCACTTAGAAAGGAATTTGGAAATTCTACCCCTAATGAAAATTCGTATTCCTTGAACTTATAAACTTGAGACTTCGTATAATATTTTTCAATAGAAATGGCAAAACACTAATATAATTATTTCCCCCAACTACCCCTCAAACGGGGTGTAAGAGGGTGTTCAAGTTTGTAGGGTAACTTTTTAACGGGTCTAATTTGCTTGAAACTCTAACAGCATAGATAGGTATACAAATTCAGCCTGAGAAGTTAAGAATAATATAAATTCAGAACTACGATACCTGTAAGTAATGCACTTCGGAAAACTTCGCCACAGGTATTGTAATACTATACTAGTATCTGCGTCTATCTTCGGAAATGGGAAACTGGGGAATATATGCTATCACCACAGGTGCGGTTCAAGTACAGGTGCATAGAGTTTTAAACGCCCCTAGTTTCCCATTTCCGAAGGGGTTTTGTGCTCGATGCCGAAGATAGGCGAAGATATCCGAAGAGCATTAATTTTATTGTTGTATTTTAAGAACCTACATTGTTATCGTTATCGTAAAATACATCGTGCACGGTGTTTACGTAAAAGCATTTTAATTTAGTTTATAAACCGTGAAGGCAATTAACTTATTTTGAAACTATTTCCTCTAGCCTTCGTTCTGATCACCATTAAGATAAAATACAAGATTTTTTATTCAATATAAATAAAAGACTTAGTTAGGCAGTTAAATAAAAGTGTAGATTAAGTTCAAGTGGAGTGTTCAATTCGAAATAATCTACCCTCCGAAATAGTTTGAGACTGTATCTCGTCTTACAGTGTATCGCTCAGATACCTACTGTTTAATAATGTTAAGAGAAATAAATGAATAACAATTAATAAATGAACACCCAACAGACACACTTAGTTCGGACCCCACGCTGTATCACCCTGTATCGTGGGTATCGGGAATTATGAGTACCTACTGTGGTACCACAACACCCAGGCCGGAAACAAATATGTATCTGTAGAAAATGCAAACATTTGTACCGCAGTGGGAATGGAAGCCACCGAGGTCCTCACATTTCATAGTTGTTACTTAGATAAGTTACGGGATATTTTGTAAAAAATAATGTATTCATAGGAAAAAATATTTTCAGTTATCCGCTGTCTGCGCGCCTAGAAAGTTGCGTGCGTTAAATCTTTGTAATTTGTTTCGGAGAAAATTATTATGCATTGTCATATTTTACGTCTGTGAAAGTAAGAGGTAGAGTAAAATAGTTAGTTCTAATGTGTTTCATTTTTAATTTTTAGAGCCGTGTTAGTTACGTAATTGCTTACTAACAGCTAAACTTAATGGACATTGTAAATTAATGACCAGAACAAAAGTAAAACTTCGACACTTTCACATATTCGGCCACATCTAGCCTGATGTTTCAATACCCGGCGACACGGTTTAGCGTAGACTCAGCGTAGCATCTGAATAGCGTTCTTCTTCCCTTATGACAGGGAGACAGAACGCTATTCCGAGGTTACTATATCAGCCGACATTTAGGTCAATAAAGCTCCGAGTTGGTAATTTTATTAAATTGCTTCTGATTCAAATATTCTTTATAAAATCTGCATAATAAGTTAATGACCATAACAGATTTATCGTCTCTGAGTTAGATATAGTGATTTGATTCAGGCATTATGCGCGCATATACCTCTAACTGACGTATTTTCATGTCTTATAATTTCTTCCCGTTTTAATGCTTTCACAAATTAATTATGTAGATGATTTCTTGGTCATGATTTCAACCATGACCAAGAAATTGTTGAACGCTGAAAAGAAGGTCAGTTTGATTTATACAATCAGCCTCCTAATTAAGTACACTAGCAAAATGGCAATAGGAACGAGACAAAGTCTAAAACTTAAAAATGGGAAAGTTGAAAGTGTCCCCTTTTAAGTTAAAGTTTTGAAAGTTTGGTCGAAATGAGCTGTTTCCCAATATCTTTTAGGTTACAGGGCTTATTTGTGTACTTATTTACTAGCTCTGCCCACGGCTTCGCCCGCATGGTACCCGGATAAAAAGTAGCCTATGTGTTATTCTAGGCCATGAGCAATATTTCCATAGCATATTAGTAATTCCTGCTAATAATCTTTATTACGTCTGATTTGGATGAAATTTGGAAAAAGTCGATATAGTTTGTTACATAGAATAACACACAGGTTACTTTGTATTCAAATATTAAGTGGGCGAAGCCGTTAACACAGGCTAGTTTCAAATAATATGCCATCGGTGTGGTTCACAAATCTAAGACCGCGATTGTATAACTTTGTGATTTTCTATCGTTTCACACAGCAAATGTGCGTGTCGTTTGAAGATATGAGAGCATTGACAGATTGCATGTTTGACTGTATGTTAGACAGATCAAGATTGAATTCAGACTTTTACACGATTATATACTTCAGTAAAGAATCTTAAAGATCGAAAAGAAGAAAAGGTATTAATGGATTGTGTGTCTGTGCGCGTTAATAAAAGAGTGAGTTGACGGCTGATAGAGGAGAATGGGAGAAATAGATTTGTGTCGACTTCACGTGGGATAAGGTCTAAAAGATGATGAGCAAATAATGTTCACGCATAACTTTTTTCAGCCCCTGTTTAACCGTGGTACCGAACGAACTAGACATTATTATAAGTATATCAAGTACTATTATTAGTTTAATCAATAACCTATACTGTCTTGCTTTTTGACTAGATTGCTATAGCGATCCAATGTACCTATACTTATTCATACAATTATTTACAAGTAGATTTATACAAAAAATACAGATGAAATAGCTAGTTATCTAAAGACTGTTGCAAACAACCTATAGATAGCTCAACTAATCCAGATAACTACCAGACGGAAGCGTTCCCAAAATACTGGCCGCATTGCCACGCTGAATGGCAATGCTAATGCGTTGACCCTGATAAGAGCCAGCTCGCCGGTCACGCGTCGCTTCGACCAGTCGCCCTGAAAGAATTAAAAAAAAACCGGTTCCCAACGGACCCAGAGCCTCAACCCCAAAAGGCTCAAGTAAGCTCTATAGAGACTTTTATATTTGCGTCTCTTGAGATCCTCCGCCGAATCAGTCGCTGCACCGGCTCTAACTGATGTCCCCGACAGATGAGATGGTGCTAGGGTGTCTACGCATGTGGCGTCCAATACCAAAGGCCTTCCCCTCTCCCAAGGGACAAGGGTCATGCCGTCAGGCCGCTCACCATCGTCACGTAGTAGACCTTTCGGTTCCAGAACACCTGGAACGTTGTCGCTGCCCGGCGTATGATATCATTAAGGCTAGCGTGGCGAGTGATCCTACCGGCGGCTTTGGTACACGATAATCCGTGGTGACCAAGCTGTTCGACCACCGTACCGCACTGGCACTAATGAGGGGCACAGCACTGCGCACCCAACCGCAGACTAACTGCAACCAGAAATGTTATAGGAACCCAATGTATAAATACATTATATGATGTTTTTTTAAGCAAAATCGGTTAAATTAGTTGCAAAAGAACTAACGTGATAACATTATTCATAGTGTTATCTACCAATATTGTTTCCGAAACAAAAAAAAAAATGGCAAAGTTACCTCTAAAACTTAACATTTAACGTTTTAACACCTGTCTGCGTCTTAACGTTTTTAACATCTATGATTGCCTGAATATGATTTATATACGAGTATATCCTCAAACAATCATATTTAAGTAGTGTAGTCAAAATAGCCATGTCTATAATTGAAGATTTTTTTGGAAACTGAAAAACAAAAAAAATATAGCAGCACATTTTCAGATAGTTTGACAGTCGTCCTTCAGACATATCCTCATAATCTTGATCCAATTTACATGACAAGATGTTGTCATCTTTACAGTGGATTATAAATACCGTTTAGTAGGTTACTAGGCAGGTATATTGAAGAGCAAACACTGACTTAACTCGCTCATCCATCACAAGTTAAATGAGGTCGTCAAGTTTAATAGCGCTTGGCGTATCTTGCCCAATCTATTATAGATAATCAACAATCAATCGTTTTTTAACTAGGTTCTTAAATAGACACCTAGGATAAAACTTAACATAGGTTCTTGGCTTACATTTGGAGGGATAAAAATCCGATGGTGCGATTATAAAAAATTTAATTTTTATGTCGTTTAAGAAAATTAAATAAAGGTTAGGTCCTATGTTAGAATTTTACACCTAACTTAAGGTAAAAAATACCGCCAATTGTAAAAGTACAATTGGCGGTATTTTTCAGGATCCATATTATATAGCAAAAACACCACTATAATAATAACAATACTATTTTATCAAGACCAATTTAATTTTATGCATTCCTAAACCCTAGTTTTACTGGACACCTAGGTTCAGCAAGTTCTGCTTTGTCAATAATTGGATGTGTTGTGGAATTTACAACGGAGCGTTTCCGTGCTTTGGAGGTTTCGTTAAACTGTCTGTACTCGCTAAAAAGGTTCAGCGGGTGTGGCGTCAGTCGCGGATATACGGCGATGTAAATCCTGCGATGATTGTTCAATGTACTTCTGTGGAGCTGTATCATTCGAGGTCGTGAAAGTCTGTTTACGCGGACGTTGGACGTTTTCAAACGTCCACGTCCTTTTTTATCTCTGAGATAAAAAGTCGTCTCGGACGATTTTGAATGGAAACGCCTAGTTTAATTCACATGGACCACAGTGCGGTAGCTTCAAACTTCTGCGTCTGTCGCAGCGTGTCGACGAAACCAATTCGACCATATTGAAGCGCGTGCGTGACATTGCAGTACGTGCTTGACATGCAGCGAGCGACAGACTGTGTGCGTTACTGCAGCAAAAAAAAAGTGGAATCTCGCTATTTTGAGTAAGCAGAAAGTTAGAGCCCATTTAAGTTTTAAGTGTGCCCGAAATTTCAAATTTGTGCCCCCGCCGTTTTTGAGTTATTCAAGAAATTTAATTTTGCTGCAGTAACTTTTTTGCTAACACGAATTTTGTTTTTGGTTGAGCTAGAGGAATAAAACGTATATGGAAAGATAGCTCTCAACTCGTGCCAATTGTGCCCTACATCTTGAATTTGTGAATTTGTGAATTTGTGCTAGGACTACGGAGTTATTTACTTCATCATCCGCAATGGAGTCTGTCGCTGGCAAAACGTCGCGATAAAGCAACTTCAGGCATCTGCAGCAACTATTCAACCGGAAGTTTGTCAGGCGCTTTTTCTACAGCAGCGTTGCAGAACACTGACGTTCGTGTGTTAGGCTCTTAGCGAGTCTATTCTATTCTATACTCTAATTTGTATAGAATAGAATTAAAAAAAAAAAATTGTTTAAATAAAGCTTCTTCAGATCCTCTTTCAGTTGTCTATCTTGCGTTTTTTGGTCTTTCTCCACTTGGACAAAGTTCTGACTGCTCAGTTCAATGTACGAGTATGATCGCTCCTAATGTCTATTGCAACGCAATCGTAGACGGACCTAGGTACATAAGTTGTTTAATTTGCATCAACTTATTGCAACAGTTTTAATTGTTTTGACTATCTGTATATCTGTAGATCTTAGGTTGTTGCATTCTAAACATTATTCGCGCGGTTGCTCTTGCGGCTCTATCTTCGATCTCGAAGCGATTTTCACAATTTAATTTTTCCGTTATAAAAGTTTTGAAAGTTGAATGTTGTGAAAGAATAATTAAAGAAATAACGTAGCTATGATATGTTTATTAAACCATTAATCAGGCAGCGTTATCACTGAGAGATCTAGTGGTGTAGTGGCTACAAGCCCTTTCTCTTGATCCAAAGGTCGTGGGTTCGAATCCCGTCGTGCGCCAATGGATTTTCGCAAAAAAAAAATGTGTATGTGCGAGTGCTCTCATACGGTAAAGGAAAATATCATGAGGAAAATGGCATGTGCTTAATAATAATTAATAATGGCATGTAATAATCTAAGACATTATGGCAAGACGAGTGTAAAAACAACTGAATCCTTTCTCCGCACTAATTAACGACCTCTATGGCGCAGTAGGCGAAGGCTCGCCTGAGACGCAGAAGGAATGTTTTTGTGATCTGCAGATTTGTCTCGGGTCTGAGTGTTTTCTATGTATAGTAATTATGTATGTATTTACAAAAAGTATATCAGTTAAATTATTACTTCTAACCAGTCATTTTTTGTTGTAGATGTATTGCCCTAGCAAGGCTACCTTTGACGTCACGAATTGAGGACGCATCATACTAACTGTTCTGTGATCTTTGGTACGTCGTGAATGCGTGACTAATAAAGTCTCAAGTACTTTAGATATGATACATATGTATATTCTGAGTTTTTTGTGTATGCTAAGAGGTCCACTATTGGTCACAGACAGGGCTGAAATACTTTATCAAACTTTTACCATAGAATAATGTCAAGACAATATAAAAAAATTATACAGGTTCTAAGATTTCCGTGTAACACAGAAAAAAGGAGTATCAGAGTTAAGGACGGTGTTTCAGGCTTGTGAAACTTCCCTTGGATTTTGGTTTATCCCTGAAATATATATAAAGTATGAAAGTAGGGTGAGAGTATTAAGAGGTAAAAGAGTAACTTTTTCACGCACCCTCAGTTGGTACTACATGGGTAAAGTGTAGATGTGTTTTATCACTTCCCTGGTTTAACTTATTAACCTTGTCTCTTAGAAGTATGAAACAAAATTAGCTTGACGAATCTCCAATGATAAACATAGGAGATAAGATGAGGCAGATGTCTTGGGCCCAGAATGGTGCCGTACCTACACCTCGAATGGATGCACGAAAAACTTACTCTTTTATTTTATTTTCTAATTTCGTTGTTGGGTTAGATTCTAATCGTTAGAAAATATGTCTCAAGATCAAATTGTATCTCGATAACAAAAAACTATGCGTGTGATGCGCCTGACAGACATACATACAGATATACGGAAATGACGAAACTTAGTGTATCATTTTCGCTATTTTTCGACGGAACCATAAAAATCGCTTCCTATCCAAGAAACACGAACATTTATGTGATTGCGTGGTTCTATGTTATGTAATTAGCTGATGGGAACTGACAGTTTATTTCTATAACTAACGAGTACTTACATCGTTTTTTTTCTGGAAACGACAAAGCGGCAGTCATCAATTCTACATTTTTGCTACCCATTTATCATACCTTATTATTGAATAACTCTTGAGCAGTTAACGGCTTTTCCATCTATGATCCTCCCACCTTCTCAAATGCCCTGCCCATCTGCACAATCGCAACGATGTTTTAGAATACGGATCCAGAATACGATGTCCGGTAGACAGCTGGGTAGCACAACGGTGCCAGTATCTTCAATTTTCTTATAGAAATCTCGTCGATACAGTCACTGTTTTGATAAGTTTTAAACTCAGCATAGATCCTCTTTTTATATGGATTTCCAATCGGTTGTTCCATTTTCACCAGTTGTGTCTACAGTCTACATTCGTCAGCCTTACACTTTTTTGGTGTATTGTTGTTCTGAAAGTGCGTATATAGATGGGTGTTCGTGGTGCGCAAACGTAGATCGATTGCGCTATCTGATAGCATGAAGACGTATTAGCATAGCTAATTCAAATGTAAATAGTCAAAAAAGCTGCCTAAAGTTTGACGTCTGTGGGTACAGATGAATGTCTTCTACGTCCTTCTCTCTGGTTTATGCTCAGAGGTCAATGCGATCAGAAGAGGATGGAATTCACTAAAACCCTTATTTTACGTACTGTAACATTGGTTTTTGTAATCCGACTTCAAAAAAAGGATGAGGTTCTCGATACGACTGTGATTTTTTTTATTGTGTATGCAAATACTTCATATATTCACCAATTGTTAACCGATTTTGACGATTATTTTGTTGTTGTACAAATAATGATCCCGAGGTGGTCCCATAAAAGTTTTATTCCTGAAAAGTTTTCCCAAGTTTAACGGGAAAAATAGTATACTCCCCTTTGGATAAGGTGGTCCTATATTAATTTTATGAAAAAACCCACCCCTAAGGTAGAAAAATGGATGATGAAATTTAATATTGGGCTTTTTATCAATTTCCCGTTATTTGAAGTCGTTTTTTTACATTTAATGTTCCTATGTACTCCCGAAAAGCAGTAATTCTACACACAATATGAAAACAATTTTGGGTTTTTTCAAAGGTACTTAACCCAATTTCGCAAAACTTGTAAATTTGACTATTTAAAAAAAAATATATATCACCAAGCCAGAATAAGGTACATAGAAAAGTAAAGGTTAGAATCACTTGGGTTCTGTAAATGATCTGTAACAGCCTGTATTTAATTTTCTTTGCCGACATTTACGAGTGATCATAAACAATTGATTGTGACCACTTACAATATAATTTGAATTTACGCATATTATTTTATCTCAGCCAAGGCTTACCGCATGCTATCCGGTTCTTTGGCCAGTTGTGCAGTTACTTGCAAAACAAAATTACCATCAGTTTGTGACATCTGCTTGTACTTGATGGCACTTTTTAAAATACTTATTAAATTCGGAAATCAATACTGCATATAAAAATGCTTCCTAAATGGCGGATTAGGTACTCGAATTCAGTGTCAAAACTTTATTTTTAATTTCACCTTAAAAACAAAAATAATTATTAACATTAATAACTGGCATTTACTAAAACAATAACTATAACGGAATAATAAATATAAAACACTCGAAAAGTTATATCAGAGTGTGAAATTCCACCAACAGGGGGCGCCAATCAACTTCAACATGTGCAATATGTGCCATAGTCAATTTACTAAATTATATTACTTCTTTTGTTTCAGCTGAACTGCTATGAGAAGTTGGTAAATACTGTCCAGTGTAACACGCATCTTATTACAATCAGGTTAGTAAATAAAAGTACTTACCTATGTAAATTAAGTGTGTACCTACTTGTAAGAGCACTGCATTTATATTCCTAACAGTGCGAATGTACAATTTGTCTTAAACCTTCTGCTTATTGTATTTTAGCTTTATGTATTTGGTTTAGATAAATACTCCAATGTATAATAAATAAAATATTCTGACTCCTGCTCATATACATAATTATGTTAAAATATAAGCATTCAAACATACCTTCAGGACTATGAAAAAACCTCCTGCTGATTCTATTGACAAGATTTGTTACAAGTAACTTCTCTCAATTCCAGCCAAAATGCCGCGCCTGCAATCACCCCCCGAGGACTTCCGCCGTGTACTCCGTGAAAAGGCTCTATCCCATAGCCTGTTCTACCTGAAGCTAGGGTCTGGGAGCGCGGGGGCGGCGCTGGCGCACGGCCGGCACGACAGTGCGCCCGCGCGCGCGCCGCACACCGGCCGCGCCGCCCGGCACACACAGCCGCGCGTCTCCGAACTCCTGCGACGGTTCGAGCCGACCTCTCCCATGCAGTACCTACGCCCGCCGCGGGCCTCCGAGCCTTGCGAAGACATCTCTTCCTCAGATGATGACGACCGCGCCGCTGTCAGGCGCCGCAGCCGCGATCTCTCTGATGATTCCGCAGTCGAACTCGATACGAGAAGACGGCATTCCCACCCGAGGGACATAACCCCACCACCCGATGCAATGTCCCCTCGCCGAGAGCGAACGCTGATAGAAGCTCATGTGATAGAGTTGGGAAGGCGAGGAAGTGAAGGGTGCGAGACCAGAGGCAGAACAGTCAGAACACCCAGTGTGGTTGTCAGTGATTACTCTGATGGCATCGCCGTGGGAGCTACGGAGGAGGAGGTGAACTGGCTGCGGTCTAGATCCTTGTCTGCAGACTCTGCTTGTTCCTCGTGCTCAACGCTGTCCAGTCGAGATGAAGAGGAGTTCGAGTCACCGAACATGCCTAAAAAGGTAAGCTTTTGTGTATAGAGGCTTTTTAGAGACCTAAATTCAATCAGAAATGAAACATACCTTTTGTTGTTATGTTTTTCTGCATGGATCTATAGTTTTTATTTGAATATGACATGAACATTCTTCGGGTGAGTTTCGTAAACTTTTTTATGATCCGATGTAACAATCAAACAATGATCATTGAATATCAATGATCTCAAACCACTATTGTTATTGATATAACATTATCATTGATATATGTTTTGGTTTATCTCCGCTTCCTTATCCAAATGTTTACTTTTTTTTTGTTATGAACGCACACCAATCTTGGCCATAATTGGCAGCAAAAAATTGGCCTTTGTGTACATACTTAAACGCTTTGGTCGGCTACATGGAGTGATCTTTGATAATAATTGAAAAGTATATACGAAGGTAGTGACGTCAATTTTGACCCAGAGAGTAACTGGTTGCCATCTTTGTCCACTTGACAAAATAAAATTGCTTCAATGTGATTTATTATTTTCAATAAGTGGTGAAGTAATCCCCATTCAAACCGCTTATTCAAGCAATAAACATATAGGATGGTCATTTTTATCTTTAAGTTAATTTAACTATCCTATATTTATAGGAATGGTTTTTCGCTCTTCCTTAAGAGGCCTGCGTTGGATGAATTGCCCATACAAACGTAATACCATAGTCATTTGTAATTAGAGCTTATTTCCACCATTTTATGTTATTATTTGCATTCGAATAGTATTTATCTACGTATCAGGCTATATTTTTTTTTTCAAAATACTTACCTAAAATGAAATGTAAATCGCATTTTGAAAGTTTTTACGTCATACATAACATATTTTCTTCTTATTTGTTTCGTATAACAACAATACTTTACGTATCGTTTAGTTAGGTACATAGATTATATTGTCTAGTTACAGAAAAACAACACAATGTGAAAAATACAACAAGTTTTCATTTATCTTTTTTGGTATTACGGAACACCACCAAATTTATAACATATTCTGAATGGCTAATATTGCTATCGCGCAAGCACGGGCGGGCCTGCATCAGTCAAAAAGAGAACGCTATATTTTTGGACGCGCTTCGAATTTAAGTTATGAGCGCTCTACGCCGGATCCTTAAACGACATGAGATATATGTGACTTAAAAATTTTCGGGACATAAAACAGTATACGGCAGATATAACCAAATAATTACTTTTACAAACGATTGTGGGCCGTATATGATGACAGCCGGAGCGGAATAAAGCCAAAACGTAATGATGACAAAGCCATAAGCCAAAGGTATAAACATGCTGATGACGACATTTATGATCCTGAAATATTTTATCTGCTTTTGAATGTTATCCCCAAATACAATCCACAAAGAAATTAAACATGACAATATTTTGACCTTCATTTTGGAAACCATATTATAGAAATGTTTACAAAAATATTAATCTACCTAGGTTAGTATTTTTTTTAGAAAAAACAGCGAAACCTGCGGTTGATACGCAGGTTGCGGGTTCGATTCCCGCCGAGGGACAAATGTTTGTATGATCTACAAATATTTGTCTCGGGTCTAGGTGCTTTCTATGTATAATATGTATTTATTATATTATTATACTATTTACAAAAAAGTATATCCTACTAAAATTGTAAACGTGAAAGTTTATTAGGATGTTTGTTCCTCTTTCACGCAAAAACTACTGAACGCATTTTGATAAAACTTTACAGTAATATAGCTTACACATCAGAATAACACATAGGCTACTTTTTATCCGGGTACCACGCGGGCGAAGCTGTGGGCAGAAGCTACTAATTAATATATCAGACATGTATTTCCTATAATACAAGCTCTGCTTAGTTTGGGGTTAGATGATGCTGTGTGAAAAATGTCCAGCATTACTTATTTATTTATATTGGACATTTTAGCAACTTCCCGTTATATGAAGTCGGTTTTTTCAATGACAATTTGTTTTATCTTTCTTTTCATTAAGGCTGGATGTACAAGGGAGGACAGGGAGGTAGGTTACATAATCGCTTATTGTATTTAAAACTAAAAATATCACATTGATGATGGTATAAGTACTCCATTGCGAAATCTCGTATGACAAGTATTTTTTAGTGAAAAGGAGATTTCATCATTGTTAAAATTATACTTTGGGAACTGAATAAAAACATTTGTATTTGTAATTTTTTATTGCCTTGGGTTAAAAAACAAAAATATCAGTCCACACAATAAATAATTGGTTGTTTATTTACTTTGTTATTAATGATATAATGCTTATGATATGCGAACTGCTTATCATATGACATAGAACCTGGATTCCAATCTGTTATTGTTCTTGAATTACTTGGATCGTATTTCTGTGTTTCGAAGGTAAGGTGTCGGTGCAATTTATGGCACATGTGACTTTTCACCCGTTATGTTTCAGGGTTTGGTGGCTCTGGCGTTGCAAGATTCCATAGGTTACGGTAACCGCTAGCTATAAGGTGGGCAGTATGCTTGATCGCCATTTCTGAAATATGAACAAAAAAATATAACAAGATGTGGTACGATTCGTGTCGAAAATGCTTTGTCTTCATTTTACAATCCAAGTAGAATTATGGCGCACGGAAATAACCTAAATCATATAAATACGGATTAACTCTCCACTCTCCAGCAATGCCCGTATAACCTTCAGAAACTTATCGCGGTTCCAACAGGATGCGATCCACAAAGCATTCCACTGGGCAAAAGGATAAAACTATAATTTATCCAGTGGTCCTTTCCAGATATGACCCCTGGGATAAAGCTGACTCTATGACTAACAATATATAACAATACGAATGGATATGTATGTATAAACGAGACTGTTTATTTTACTTTTTGCTTCTGTATAGTAAAATTCACACTTGATAATATCAGATTTATTGGGTCCCGCCGTGGATATTATAAAATCTTGTCATTTTCCACTTTAATTTAATTAAAGTGGAAAAAAACAAAATGTTTTTTTAATTTAATTAATAAAAAAAAATCCACAAGATTTATGGCAAAAGTAGTCCACGCTTTTATGGTTATAGAAGCAAAGTTTTCAAGTCCTACTGGATTTGAATTTGAATTATCGAATTATCGGGGGGATCTATGTTTTTAATACGTTGAATGAGAGAAACTGCAAATAGGACGGCAAAAAATCAAATTGTACTCTGTATACAAACAGAAGTTACTCCAATGTACTTGAAACACAAATCTCTATCTAGCATAAACCTACTTGAAATCTAGCTCACTTTCAAACCAAACCAACACTGCAATCATACAATTGTCGTCATTTACCATCTATTCCACAGTGTAACTAATCTGGTCACGCTCCAGTTACCATGGACAATAACATGGAGTAAATGACGGATGCCTGCATCCGTTTCTACATTAAATACCTAAACTGGGCATTGTCCCCTGTCAGGAAGTTGAGATTACAAGCTCATTCACACGATAGGGATATCATATCACATTATGGGCTCGGTTAAACTGGCGCGGTGGCGGTGGCGAACAAAGGAAAATGGTTGTCAAGTGGCTGTCAAAGTTCGCGTGAATGTATTAACCACCGCCACCGCTACCGCCACCGCGTCAGTTTGATCGGGTCCTAATTTTGTCAGACAGTGCTGGGAAATGAACTACTCGGTATCTATCAAACCCAAAAAGAGATTCGCCAAACGCTAAAATTAAATTCTAGCGGACTCAGACTTTCCATCTTATTGTACTCCATTGTATTTTTCCACTATTTGTACTCTCTGACTGTGAAGGAAAGGATCGCAAGCAAAACAGCAAGAACGTAAAGCATTGGACATTTTAAGACAAGAATGAAAGGAGCGTTGAGGCTAAATTTGCAATGCTTCCTTTCACTAGGCCCTATATACTACAACCATACTTCATTCGGTCCGCAAGACGCAGAATGATCAAGAAAAACAGGTGAAATAAAATCCATCAAATAAATTCAAGATAATCTGTTACATTAATATATCGGAAAGCGCACCGGCGTTCCTCAAGGCTGTTCTCTCGGTCCATTGTTCTTAATGTCAACCGAAATCGATGGTTGTGCGTCACTCCAGCCTCCTGTTGATCTTAAAGATAATATACATTGATTTATTACTTCATCATTTATTATAACTATGAATGGAGAGACTTATTTGAGTTATTATCTGTCAGATTGAATACGTTTCTTCATTTTAAACTTACATAGTTTTGATTGCTTAAAATCAAAGCCATGATTATCATTTAAATCATAAGAATCATTAAACACTTTAGTGGATTCCTCGCGCCCAAACCTAGAAAAATTAGGTAGCAAAATTTCCTTCTATGAAAACTAAAGTTTGTGTTCAGTTTATGATAATAAAGACCACTGCTGAATGAGCTCCTATTGTGGACAAGTGGAGAAAAAGGTCCCGTTACTTTTACTGTAGGACTTATTCAAGTAAAACTACTGGGAACAAAAGATGTAGGTATCTGTAGACACTTTCCGCTCGACGCTTTCATAGGTGAACCATTGCATCGCTACTCATATAACATTTTTTCTGACTGTTTATTTATTTCGTACTAGCTTCTGCCCACGGCTTCGCCCTCGTGGTACCCGGATAAAAAGTAGCCTATGTGTTAATTTGATGTATAGTCTATATTACTGTAAAGTTTCATCAAAATCCATTCAGTAGTTTTTGCGTGAAAGAGTAACAAACATCCTCACAAACTTTCACGTTTATAATATTAGTAGGATAGTTAGTAGTAAGATTCTTGACATGTTCGTTTCGCTTTGGCAGAAACGCTGTGCAACACCACTCATCTTCCTCCACTTGAAAAAAATGTGTTACTTGTTATTTGTTTTATCAATATTCTATTTAAATGTTCTAAAAAAGTTAACAAGCTCTGGGTTATGTTAGATTTCATACATGCTTGTATGATCTATTGACGCATTTCTATTATTGAGAAAGCATTCATTTTAATTTATTAAATGTAATAGGGTTTTCATCACGTGTTACGCAAAGTAAGTAGTCCAATCAGTCATTATTCTACAATCAAGAGGGGTTTGTGGGACAAAAAGTTAGAAATCGGTAATTAGAAACGATTAAATTTCCGTCAAAAAAATGAGAATAATTCAAGACAAAGGTTTTTAACAATCCTATAGAATTCCAAGTTATGTTGGTCGTCGTTTCATAACCTATATCGATCGGTATATCGACGGTATCTTATCGGATGTCACAAGACATCCTACTGTCACAGTGGCATCTGTGTGTGACATAAAACATGTAACCATCTCATGGATAATACTGACGTCACTGTCATCTCGCCTCGACCCCAGTGGGTACTAATATTTGAAATGAATACCGCTTGCACAGAGCATAGCTAGTAGTAGCTCTTGGAACTTAGGGCTTGAAGTGTATTGTTATTTAGCAATTTTAACTATTCTGATGTATGATCGTCGGTCAAAATCGGACTTTGAGTCGGACCAAGTCGCAGGTCTTAGTTCGACATGACTATTTTAGCTTATATCTAATAGTTCCAGTGCATAATCAACCTTGCTGAAATATTTATTTGAATTTGGTTAGTTGCATCCATCCTACTAATATTATAAATGAGAAGGTATAGGTGGATGTATGTATGTGTGTTGTTAAGATTTTTTGGCCGGTGATCCACTTTGGATAAAATTTCGTATACGTATACTTAACCTACTCGTCACTTAGAATAATTAGGAACATTATTTTTCATCCATACCACACGTGTGAAGGGATGGAACAAGACATGAAATAAGTACTTCCCTATTAACTTTTATGCGGGCCTTTATAGTCATATTAATAAAAATGTTTCATTTAGCCAAATTATTTGTTCACAACTTTAGTTGAGGCCCTCAAAAGCGTGAGCAGGAAACGGTTCTCTTCTAATTCAATTGAATTATAACAAACATATACAACGAGACTTACTAGAGTGTAATTTTATTTACGTACAGAATAATACAAGTACATTACAACAATAGAAAAAAATCAGTTAAACTATCTACATAATGTAGGCAGGTTACCCAAAAGACTGGCGGATTACCTCGTTGAATAGAAGTGCTAATTTTCTGATCGAAGCCGCGACATAAGCGAGACAAGCATTTAGTCATTGTTTTCGTGCATCAGCCAGCCTAATTTAATGTTTACTGATCGCAAGCGTTTAAAAAAACTCAACGGTTTGCTGTTAAATATGAGTATTGAGAAAGAATATATTATATTACATCAATCAAGAATGTAAGCTATCATTGCAAAATGATGACGCGCTGATATTGGAGGTATAAGAATATGTGTCTATTCGAGCACCAGCTTTCAATGCTCCATGGCTGTTTCTAACAGACTATAATCTGCGGTACGAGGTGGCATTGAAACACCCAATAAAGTGGGACAATTAAACTCACGCTCACAGCTACAGCTTATCCTGTGAGGATGGATTCATGACGGCCATTCAGTTAGTCAAATTGTTTTTTATTTTCGTTAAATTGGGTGCTTTAAAATCTATCATACAGTATACTTAAACCACTGATATTAAAATACTATACTATCCTAGGTTAGGTTATTATTGTATGTCGATAATTGTATTGTGAATGTTGAACTAAAACTCCAAACAACATCCGAACAACCGTACTTAGAGTAGAGTCATTTTTTTTATCAAACAAGAGATCTGCAACTATGACTAAAAAGTTTGCTGGTTCATCGATGGCGACCTCAATGGCACGGCGGGCGAGAAGCTAGCTGCGACGCAAGACGGTTCGTTTCCCGCTGCGGGACAAATGTTTGCATGATCGGCAGATATTTGTTTCGGGTCTAGGTGCGTGGTACCACGGTACTCATAGTTCCTGATATAAAAATAATTATTATCCGAGAAATTATGTAGGTGACTTGAAATCTTCTGTTTCCTGTGCTGTTTACTGATTTTACCTAATTTTACTCATCTAATAATACTCTCATTTTCGGGATACCTACAAGCTGATGTGATGCTTCATACCTAATACATTGATTGAAAACATGGTTTTCCTCATATTTCGCAGTAATTTACAGATCTCATTGAATTCATTGCATTTAAATCATTCAGTATTTTGTCACTGGTATTTACACTTGTCAATTTTGCCGCAGTTTGTTCAGGGAATTTCAGACTTATTTTTCCTCAAACGACGTAACTAACATTTTTTTGGAACTAATAACATGTAAAAAATATCTTAAGAAATTTGGCAGTAATGACAAAATAAGTAAAAGTCGGTTTCATTAAATAAAGCTCATATCCAAAATGCTACATAAAATAATGTAGGTATAAAGACCGAAATAATGTTTAATTCAATTCAATGTAATTTATTTCATAAAGACACATTAAAGTACGTTTGGAAATATCAAAAAACAAATTACAAATAACAATAACATTCTTAGAAAAAGTAAGTAAAACCTAAATATATCGTTAACGTCTTAGCAAGAATTAATTAACCAAAAACGTAAAAAAAAACGTTAAATTTTTATGATATTTTGTAACTTTTTTTACTACATCTTCGAGATATTAATTAGACTTGTGCAAAGTCACATTTGATTAATGCTCTTAACTAGCTTCTTCCCACGTCTTCGTTCGCGATGTTCCTTAGAAAGGCTGGTGGTATAGGTACTGATACCTATTATATCTATACCGAATTTCACCCAAATTGGTTCAGCTGGTAACAAATTATAATATAATATATATCCGAACATTCATTTTTTCGTTTTTATAATTATTAACAGGATAGGACAGAATATGATTTTACCTAAGCGCTATATTTAATAACCCTCGTTATTATGAAGTAAGATATAAAATTAATTAGAATAATCATAAAGCTGCAGTTTTTTTGCATAATTGTTGCTGACGATAGTTTTCGTTAAGATTATTTTAGTAATTATGTACATCCCTACCTACTTTGTATACCTTGTTTGGTTTGGCAGTTGAAACGGATTGTTTTTTTTATTAGTATTACAGACGGTAAAATCACAGAAGGCTCCGGGATCACAGGCTTTCATAATGTTTTTGCTGAAAATTGAATTAACTTTGTTCGATGGGATTGTAACCAAACTGTCAAAATCTTTGTTCCTATAGAGTCATATATCCAAAATTTAAGTCTTCCGTATGCTGAGATAGCCTACTCTAAATCTTCGTGACGTAATATCGCCTACTCTAAATCTTCGTGACATAATATCAATCAATGCACGGAGCAAAAAGCAATGCGTGATTCAGACTTCATAAGAGGCAAATAGGCGGTAGTTACATACCTACTTATTTAATCTGTAGTAAAACTGCACAATAATCTGTGGAAAAACAATGGCTTGTTATGGTTGTCTCGTTTTCCATAGTAAGCCGATAGTTTTAATTTTTTTTATATACTCGTACCCACCCACCATTGACGTCAATCGACCGGTTGCGCGACAGATGTTTGCTTGTGTGTGTGTTGCGTTTACTAGGGTTGACACGTGGCACATAATTCTGTTATATTATTTATTATTTGCTAGTAATATTATTTATTTCTAGCTATAAACTAATAATGTCCCGCATTATTATAATTTATTATTTAACTACTGCCCTTAGATTTGCTCGTGGTATCGAGATAAAAAATAGCCCGAAAAAGTTTTTTTTTACTACGCGATCATTTTACATTTGGTACTTACGCATTTCGCAGTATAGGTATGTACCGATTTATATTATAGCAGCACACACCCCCAAGCATGAAAACATCTTGTTTTCATGTTTGAAGGTTTTTGATTATTGTACTTGTATTCAGTTCTTTGTAATGACAAATATAAGATAAGATAACATCATTTTTTTTTGAGAAACAGACACAGTGTTCGACGTAAAGAGATATTATAAAAATGTTACATAAATGGCGCTATACCAAAAGGTTAAAGGATGGCTTTCAAAAATACAACTTTATTTGGTATACAGTTAAAAATCTATTATAATTCCTGGCATACGGTGGCGTCGAGTAAGAGTCTCGGAACTAACCCGATGTGACTATTGAAAATAATACCTATCATATTGTAAAAACGGGAATTTTCATGTACTGCACTATCGACGCAGTACGTGAAAATTCCCGTTTTTACAATATGAATAGCCAAGTTCACGATAGTTATTGGAATAAAAAATACTTATCGTTGTTTTTTGCATAAATGTACTTATAATGACTAGCGTCGAAGTACTTGCAACCTGTCACGTGGAATGCTAACTACTTGCAAAACCCGGACATGTGCCAAATATAATGTTTGGACGTGTCTCTGGATAACCAGAGTATGTATCTCAGGATGTCGGGGACAGTCGTGAACGTGTTTGTTTTTGTTTGAAAATGCGATATATTACTTTTAAATAAAAATAATATGTAGGTGACAACCATATTCTTATTGAGCAAGTGTCAAATCGCTTTACCCCGTACCATATACGTACATAGCAAGTACACATAGCAGTTAATGCGTCTGTGTGTTGTACGTGCATACATCTCTTGTTACTACCTACTGTGTTATCCTGGGGGGATTCTGTTTCAATTGATAAGGTACAGTTGTTCCATCTCACGAAGTCCGCTCAGCCGTGGTTTGCGTTTTACTTTGCGTTTAGTTGCTATGCTAACGGTACTCGCTGTCAACAACTGACGTGAAAACAATAAGCAGTAAGCACTAGTGACGCGTCCCGGTCGAGACGGATTGCTCGAGCTTACGCAAACTAAAACAATGTGCAAGTAGGTACATGTAAATAGGTAGTAGGTAGGTACATACAACAAAGTCAGTATCACAAGCATTCAAAGAAGAATGTATTGAGAACGTCAAAAATATTCATACTTCAATAAGAGATTTGCAAAAACACAGTGACAAAATATTTAGATAGAGTACCTACTCGTACAATGGTAGGAAAACGAAAAAAAAAAATTTTTTCGTTTTCCTTCCATTCTGTTAACTGTACCTACCAAACCTACCTAAAACTCGTGGCATTGACTGGAAAAGAAAACTACTTTATTTTAATATTAAAAATGGCATGGGATTGCTTGGGAACCCATGTATGGAATTTATAATTTGGAGAACAATAGATTTGGCATTGGTGGTAATGACTCTGTACCAGCAACTAAACTATGCTTAAACTCCAATCCTCCAACCTCCAACTCCAACTTTCACATTTTATATATCATAACCGTGGGAGCAATATGATTCCCTGTATCGTGGGTATAAGGATCTACGAGTATCAAGGTACGACATTACCAAGAACCAATCGCTGCAGAGCATGCAAACATTTGTCCCGCAGCGGTAATCGAACTAGCACCAGTTGCGTCTCAGCCGGTTACTAACCCGCCTGCGGTCGTTTGCTCTACAGTTTATATCACTTTTGACCAACTGCAGGAAAATGCCTCTTCCTTCTCGATCATATAGCTATGATTTTTTGTGTAGACTAATTTACTTCAAAGTGGTTGGTCCTATTAGACTAGTTTTTCTTTGCGGTTTGCCATAAAAAAATATCTTAATAGAATAAGAACTTTTCGAAAAATCTTCAAAAAACAATAGAATGGATATTGATTTATCTTTTTGGTTTTCAAGAAACCTTCACAATTGTGAAGGTTTTTTTGAAATCTCTTAATCTTCAAATATGTAGATTTAATGACCTAATCCTACTACTATTATAAACGCGAAAGTTTGTGAGGATGTTTTTTTCCTCTTTCACGCAAAAACTATTGAACGGGTTTTGAAGGCAGAAGCTAGTTATATATAATTAGATTATGAAGATGCAAGTTTTACTTTTCATACCAAACTATTTAATTATAGAATTTATAAAACTATAACACAGTTATGAAACTGTAAACTGTAATAATCATTCTTGAAAGAGTAAAAAATTAAGTTATATTTATAATTGAATTTATAAAAAAAAGTTTTAACATTATTCTTTAACGTTATAAATTAAATATTCACGTGTCTATATTTACATATCGCATAGCGTTGATTAAAAAAAAACTAAAAGAAGGATCAATTTAATGTTTTTTTCTAAAAGTGTTGTCGGTACATAGAAACGGATTTATCGGATTAATGTTTTTCTAATGTTTTGAGAGCTTTGCAGTTTTCGTGGTCACATATTTGATTTATATTCGGGTTCACTATGAATTGATTGCATTAATGTTATTTTTTCATCCTTACAAACCAGGTCGCTCAGGTCTCCTTCGCCACCCTATAACTGTTCTTGTTCCGTGTCACTAAAGAGTGAATTGCTTGTTCCAGATGATAAATGCTGATTGAGGGTGCGGACACCTGAGCGACCTGCATACCGTGCGGTGCGGTGCGGAATCTGCGCCGCGGCACGCCCTCGCGCCTCTTGTCACATCTAGCTACTAAAACTAACTCTATGGACCTTTTTTAGTATAATTCATCGGCCTCCCACACGTGCTTAATGTTAAATTTTATTAGTCCTTATAAATTGACACAAACGTAGCACAACAAAAAACTAAATCTATTTGCGTGAAAAAGTGCCAGTTAGCCCCAGTCTGTGCCGTGTAACGCCTAGTTTTCGCAAAAAGGTGTCAAATTACGTAAGGTTTAGTCGATGTGCTAGCTTTTATATGCAGCGTTCATGAAACGAGATTTAGCTGTCATTACGTGTGAAAGGTCCTGAAATATTTATAATGATGATTAAAGATAAGGAGATTTTTTTATAATTCCCTGATACCCTGTGTCGTGGGTATCAGTGACTACGAGTACCATAACACTCCGGAATAAATATCTGTTGAACATGCTCACATTTATCCCGCTGCGGGAATCGAACGCACACTTATTCCATAGTTCTGTCGCAGCCGTCTACTCGCCTGCCACACCGCCGAGGATTAATACAGAATGTGGTGTGTTACGAGTCAGCACACGTTCTTGCAATCAGTCGTCATTATTTATTTGCAAAATATGTAACTGAATTAGCATATAACACAACAACTTGATTTTTTCCAATTGAATAAGAGAGTAAGTATAATACTCAGTTTTGCGTAAAAACACGGAAATAAAAACTTGATATTTTTAAACATTCCATTTTCTATCTTTAAATGGCCCGAAGCAAGTTAATGTTAAGAATTTCATCGACTAATTTTATATACATGTTACAATTTTAAGAAGCGGGAACTTTTTAAATAAATTAATCTGGCAGCAACAACATGATGGGTACATACAATGCCCAATACAGTGTTGATATTCTTAGGAACTCATTTCACTATGCTCTGTCTTGCTTTGCTTTGACAGTTATTTTATAGCTTCAAGCAATAATTTGATTGTTTTAAACAATTTAAATTACTTAGTTACTTATGGTTAGTGATTTTTAAATCATATTCGAATGGTATTTTGAGTTTAATTTATTATGATTTTATAGAAAGTTGTTATTGGAGAACGTATGAGTTTTTGTTTGTTTGTTTGCTGTTGTTTACCATAAAAGTATTACTTTGTAGAGTAGATTTTCAAATATTTTATTCCATTGTTCACATTTTTTCAATTCATTAAAGATTTAACAAACTTAATTAATGAAACATTTTTAATTCATAACTAGGTGACGTCCATTTTCTTTTTGGATGTTTTATATTTTATATGCAACCAAGAATAACAAAGAATAATAACATATCAATTTTATTCAGATTTTAGTTGACTTTTATAATTATTGTAGGTTTTTCTTAATATTATGTCTTTGCGTTAACACTTGTATTTAACTTGACTTCTTGATTATGGCTTGTGTCGCTATTTTACACTCATTATTAAATTTATTTATGTATATTTTAATTTACTCAAAAGAACATTAAGTTTTTTGTCATTGACTCAAATTATATCATATGAATATAAAATATTAAAAGTATAAGTTATATTTATGAAATTATTGAATAGGTTTGTTAATTTATAATTTAACATAAGAAAATATCCGATAAATTATAATTATGTTTCAGTAAACATAATTAAGATTTATCGGACGAATCTTAATTACTCAATTATTTATAAGTTTTGATTTTTTGGCCGCCAAAATAGATAAATAATATTATTGGCAGTAAAGTTAAATTATTTTCTTAATTAATTTAAATAAAAAATATGTTATCTGTTTTTATTATTCTTTCTTTTGAACTTCTATTCATTTGCACCTCTCGGTGTTCAACTAAGGTACACGTAGGTAGGTAATATAAAGTTCCTAAAATACTTCAAGGATCAAAAGCAATCATTCCATGTGCACGGTATTTTCTAGCAAATTGCTGTATGATTACCAACTTTTAGATCGTAAACGTGATCTATAAACAACGATAAGTGATAGTTGCCTAGAAAAGGTTACTAAAGTATGGACAAACAGTAAGACAAACGATCAAAAAAAATTACGTTAAATTCCTTGGCTCATTCCGAGTCTCATCAGTGTCACAGGCGACTCTCGGATTGAGTCGAAAAAATTGTAGCCTTTAGCGATGGTAAGCAGCCGAATAAAATGCCCGTGTAAATTTTAAATGAATAAGATAGCACAAACAAAAAAAACAGTAAAGATACAAGAAATCTAAAACAGACATCTGGTTACCACTCAGATAACTCAGACCAAAAATAATGGCCATTTGCCATTATTTTTAGTAATACCTTTATGATTTTAAAGTAACCACCTTTTATTGGCATAGCCTACCAACAAAATGCCAACGGGGAACAACTCATTATAACCTGGCAATGTCTAGAACTTTAAAATTTTGCGACCTAATTTATTTTAAACTTGCGATCCACCCCAGCTTTGCACGTGTCATATAAATTTCCGACTTTTCCGGTGGATAAAATCCTTTTTAACAAACCTTGTCCTGACAATAGAATTACAAAAATTAAAAAACAGCCTAATCGGTCGAGCCGTTCTTTATCTATATAGATTTTTAGGAGTTTTGGACATTGCCAAGACTGGCAGAATTACCTAATGCCAGTGTATCATTCTACTATAACCATTTTGCTAGTGTAACAAGGGTCCTATAAACATTCCACGATGTACATACCTAATATTTTTTAGAGTTAAAAATATATACTAGTAATTTTTGTTCCGTCGTGCCCAAGTAGGTTTCGAAGCCTCTCTCTGAATCCTGTTCACCTTTTCGCGGTAGTTATGGAGAATTTCAGAAATCTTATGTTTGTTTTTATGTTATAATTGCATTTAATTGAGGAAATGTCAAAAATGCTGGTATTTCACTTTTAAATATGCATCATAAAATCTTGTACTGGTGAATGTAAAATGAACATCATATTAACAGGCTGTTGCCTGCACTGCACAAAGCACAAAGGCTTTCCTCAAAGAAGGCCGACTTGCGCAAACCTCTATGTTATTTTAGGTAGGTATTATATATAGCTCAGTTTTTTAATTATATGTGGAGATAAACAAGCAAGAGAATAAGGTGTTATAAAAGTCTATGACATCTGCAACACCAGGGTGTTTAGACAAATACCACTTTCTGTTGACGTTAATGCCTGCGGAAAGATTGAATTGTATGAAACTGACCATTAGCTGTGGAAAAGTCACGTGACTAGTGCAAAGTTTTTCCTTGTCAAATTTGCGTTAGCGTGAAAGGAAAACTAAGCGAGAGGTATTTGTCTAGACCCCAGGGGCATTAACTGATGCGCCTGGCACATAAACAAAGTTGAAAAGTCTCATGTGCCTAGTATAATCACCGACCTTCCTTCATACCTATTATGTTTGATAGCACGTAGGTCGATCAGAATAAACGTACCGTACAACGTACCTAATGCTTAGCAATTTGGGTCACCTGCCATACAAAGCCACTGAGACCCATTTTTTGAAATTGTGAATATACTAGCCTCTGCCCACAGCTTAGGCCGTTCGAGACCCGTATATAAAGTAAATATGTGTTATTAATAATGTATATTATTAATATTAATATGTATATTAATGTAAAAGTTAAATTACTTTAAAGTTTCATCAAAATCCGTTCAGTAGTTTTTGCGTGAAATAATAACAAACATCCATACTTACAAACTTTTGCGTTTAAAAGTAGTAGGATATTAACCTTAATAATAATCTTCATTGCATTTGACCATTATCTCACCTGATAATCTAAAAGATACCTTTCACTCTTGCCTTGAAGGGACCCAGATTGTATGTTCTTTGTTCTCTAAACTTTTTTATGGAATTTCCTGAAAAAATAATCGTGATTTGGTCCACCTCTGGACATAGGGTTCCGCAGAATGCCTTGTCTTGAGCACTCTTCTACCGAATATCATCAGCCCATCGGGTATTTATGTACTGGGTGTTTTGTTTTACAATAACTATTTATTGTAAATAAATTGCCCCTTGTATATAATTTGTTTATAACTGTGACAATGGGCAAGATAAATAAACAAGAATTAGCAATGCAAAACAATGGAGTGCGTGTGTGTTTATCCATGAGTGAAGTAGGTATGTATATGCATCTTAATAATAAAAATAAAGCTGGTTATTTTTCACACAGCTTCATGAGTTTGGGGGCTAGCCCAAACCCCCAAACTAAGCAGAGCTTGTATTATGGAAACTAAATGACTGATATACTACTTATACACGTTTTTTTTGTAAATACATATACATTATACATAAAAACGCCTAAACCCGACACAATATTTGAAGATCATCATTTGTCCCGCGGCTAGAATCGAACCCGTAACCTTCTGCGTCTCAGGCGGGCCTTTGCCCTCAGAGGGCGTCGAAACCTTATTACCTACTACGTACTCTATGTAGTATACCTACTTCGGAGGTATTATATTATCTAACTAACTCGTAAACAGTTGTAATTCTAATTATTTTCCTTAAAAAAATATTTTTATTCTACAAATGGTTCAGTTGGCAAAATTTTCCTTTCGGGCGAAGACATATTATGTTATGATTATCTATGAAGGTCCAAATTAGAATAGAAGCAGAAAACATGTTGTGCCGAACCCCTCTAATGATAGATAGCACAAGTAGATGATGGCGCTTATGATATGATTTCATATCCTAAGCGCCATCATCTACGTCTACATCATCATCTACTATTTCACCCTACAAATTTTTTAACAGCAATACTCTTGCGATGTTGCTTTGCTATTTGTGCCAGGCGTATAAACTAAGGTGCACTATGGTGACGTTATAACGTACCGTCAATCGTCAGCTAGCGTAACCTCGGAATAGCGTTCTCTCTCCCTAAGAACACAAAGGGAGATAGATAACACTATTACAAAGCTACACCAAGTCTATACTTCTCCAACCGTCTAATTATGGCTTCTAAATGACTGAACTAAACTATGTTCTAAATTCAACATTATAGAAGACACAATATAGCTAATAATGCATTACACAAGTTATTTTTTTAATTAAATTTTAAATGCACCGACTTGTTCTGTATCGTCTATTGTAGTGGCTAGTGGCAATAAAACATGTCTAAAATCTTGATATAAATGTTAGGCAATAGACAAAAAACAAACAAACTCTTATGTAAAATATATCTATGTAGTTTATGTAGGTTTTTATTTTGTTCCCTCGTCAATGTTCGTGTCCTCACAAAAGACCCTGTCTGAAAACCAGCGCAGCAACGTACTAACACGATGCTGCATCAAGCTGAGACAGGGACCTATTTTGACCCCAAGCAACACATATTTTCTATAGGCTAATTCTTTCCCAGTATTTTCCCATATTTGTGTTTCTGGGTTCAAATAAAAATATTATTTCTTTCTTACGTCAAATGCATAGAAGGACTCCTAACGTCTCGCTCAAAAATTGTGGTCCCGTGATCTCCAGTTTCCTCCTTTCAAATTGAACAGGAAACAGCCGCCTGCACCAATATGTAAATACATAACCTAAATTTATGTGTTCAGAGGAAGTTTATAACAGTAATATAAAAAAATGGATACTTGAGTGAGTGTACAGGTATTTGATGACGTTAGTAATTGCGTTTGCATGGAACATAACCCTATGTCATATTTACCTGAATTTACATAAGCCTAGTAGGTACTGTACTAGAGTTAGGTACAATATTAAATACACATATCATAAAAAATAAATTTGCTATTACGAAACATACCCTCACATTACCAAGCAATCACTCTCAATTTGTTACTAATTCAATACGCATAATTTACTCATTACGACTAGGTTCTTATTTCTCAGAAAAATCCTCTGTCAAGTACTCTGTCACATTAAAAGTTAGCTAAGGAATATTTAAGCGAATTCTTGCCATAGCTCATATTAGGTTTGGGATTAAGGCATGAACACAATACGGTTGCAGAAAAGATAAGTTCTTTTTTTAGAGTTGAAGTGGTCATAGGCAGGCCATATAGATACAGAGCCAACAACCGCTGGGTACCTATAGAGTTTCTTAAGTGACCTTCATCAGTAGAAGTTCACTGCTGGAGGTTTTACCCAAAGAGTGCTATAGGCTATTAGCCTTGCGGAAGCAAAACATCAATGGGGATTAAACTGCAATGCCCAAAATTTATTTTCACGTGTACACTTAGCCTAGTTCACAGCTCTAGAGATTGACTACCAAATTCGCCAATGATCGATATCTTGCGTATCGGTAGAATATGTCGATAAACCGCGTTGATAAAACAATATTCGCCTTCGAGATATATGAGGTGTCAGCGCGTGATTTATTTGCGTGCTTCTTGACATGCTACAAAGAGGTATACAGGATGCGTTAACAGCTGCTTATATTCTCAACCAGTAAATGTTTTAAAATTAAACTCCCGACGTATATTTCCATCATAGTGACCGTGGTGATATTTTTTTTTTAGTTTAATAAGGAGCGAAAATACGTAGAAATGCACATTTTTCATTTAACCACCTTAAAAGCTCATTTATTATTTTACATTTTTAATTATTTAAAATGATATATGTTTTAGCCATAATATAGTAGGATATTGCTCAAATCACATGATTGGATATAATAAAATAATATATAGTACATCAGTTTAGTTCATTCAATAATTCAAATGAAATGATTACAAGCTCTGAATAAAAATATGTCTTATCTATTCTCTGAATAATAAATCGTTATTTTCTGAATAATATATTCAAGATCTTATTTTAATATCATCCTGTATGTATAGCGTCCTGCTGATGTCTTTAATGTAAAGTTGCCACTTGTTTAAGGCACGAAAGTAAGGAGATGGAATTTACTGCGTTAAAGCTACGTGTCGGGACTGCGCTCAGATTTAATTAAGAATTTACTGCGAAGAATTTCAGACAGAAATTTTTAAACTGAATGCACAATCTAAAGGTTGCATTAGGATAACTTTAGGCCGTATTTCTAAAGTAGAAAAAACTAAAAAAAGTTTTAAAATCAGATTGGTATTCATTGTTATTTCAATGGTGATTTCTCAAAATAACTCTTCATGAATTATGTAATTCATCTATCGGGATAGTAATAAATCATATTTCATAAGGTCATATTTACAAAGATTTTTCATCCATTTTAAATAAATTATATCTGCTTGAAAAAAATATTTAAATTCTTCAACGCCCGAAAGTACTCACACGGCCTATATTATGTACATGTACTACATGGCAAAAGGTAACGTATAAATTAGTAAGAAAAACTACATCGCTTCTATCGATATGAAATCATTCAAGCCCTACAAAAAGCTTATTTATTGATCTGTCACCCGACTTCACCCCACTGAAAGGCCACGAGAAATCAATCGTTGAGCAATTTGTAGCTTATTAAAATACGATAAGTTTAAGTCAGTTTAATCGAACTAGTTGAAATCACTAAAAATAATATAAAAATCATAATCCGTCCGTTTTCAAGCGCGTCCTTTTTAATCACTGATTTGAATCGGTTCAATAACTGTTTAGTTTTTTGTTTGAATGTGTTTTTTTTTCGAAAAATTGTTTCTAAATTTTTATATTTATTTAAGTAAGTACTTACATAGCTAACTCAGACAAATAAGCTTATTTCGTTTTTTATATCTTAATGGTAAATAGTATCTTAAGAAGTTGTCTATTTAGTCATAAATAGGTATTGTTTGTTTTGCGAATAAAAATAAATAAAAAAAAAACAAGTGTAGGTACTGAAAACAATACTGTGCACGAAATTTTCTAATTTCTTATTGAGTTGTAGTTGTATGCCTTACCTGCTTAAGCTTGACTTAAATAACGATTTGGCTTCAATTTTTGTTATAGTTAAAGTTTTTTTTTACATTTAAGATATTTATGCCACTATCTGACTGAAGCAAAGTATTCAAATAGCAGTAAACGTGTCCCATCACTCATTGAAACCAGGTCAGGATTTTAATAAATCCTTTATTACATTGATATTCAATTACAGCTGTCCTATTAAAATATTTCAATAGATAAATAGACGACTCTAAGTGAGCCATCACTCAGCTCACCGGCTTACGAAAGTTTATTCTTATTAATGATCTGAAGTTTTTGTTTGCAGACTCAGAGTAAAAATATGCAGCTATACATATTTCAGTTAGCGAACACCATAGATTAGACAGCCTAAAGTGACGCAATGTTTGATAATTTGCTAGTAATCAATTCTTCAATCAACTGTTGTGTGAGTTCCGCCACGCCTGCTGTGCTCTGATTGGTCGAAACTGTAGTTTTAACTAATCAGAGCCCAGCAGGCAACATGATCCAATGAAAATGACAATGTCCGCGTTTCCCAACATCAGTCCTAAAAGACTGATGTGTTGACAGAACAGTATGGTTCAATATGACGCCCCTCGGGGTTAACTGTTCGTTGGCGAACGCAAACTATCGCAAAGACGTAAACTTATAAATTGTAGGTATGAACTGTAGTAAAAGAGCTACCACAGTTCATACCTACGCCTGGTTGGAAGCTTCACTCGCGTGTTAAAAAGCTGACGTGTGATACCATCTACTCACAAATATTTGAAAAAAATTGAACAGGAAATACAATAACAAAATAGATAATGGGTAATCTAGGGCTTATGGGGTATGTATAATAAAATATGGGTTAAATATGTATAATATGTGTGTATACAAGCTCCCATAATACAAGCTCTGCTTAGTTTGGGACTATATGATGCAGTGTTTTCACACTGCATTTTTTTTCTAGCCTGAAAGCATAAGAGCAACAAAAGTTATTTACATAAGAACTTTATTATTCATTTATTATTTTGATTCTCACAACCATACAATGTTATCATTTCCTTGTGATTCAAAACGACAAAAAAAAGGTCGTAGTTATTTTTGTTGTTCGGTACACCGAAATTGCCTTATTTTAGGCAATTGAGGAATAGTATCACAATTTTATAAAATTGAAAATAAGTGTCTATTCAAGCAGGTGAATTTATCCACTTTGAAATAAGTCAAGCATCTAGTAGAACCTATAATCTGCCGTAAGAAAGTTGCGAATCTTAACCCTCCTTGTCGCGAAGTCGGATAAATTAATACGGCCAAGCAAGTCATGAAGTCACAACACTGGCCGCCTCGTACTAACTCAGTAGTTGAACAACTCGTGGGGCGTTAACACGTTCGAATAGCGAATTCGTTCCAAAAGTTTTCAAAATGGAATCGGTAGTGACGTTATATTCCCGATTCGAGTTATCGATGTCGATGATTGTTTATGGTTAATCGGAACAGTGGAAAGTGAAGTGACAGTGTGATTAATTGGATTCTGAATGCACCGGTAAACACCAGTGTTGGTTGTTTTGGAAAGGGTATTTTGTGTTGGTGCTGTTACCTATATTTTTCCGATAATCTGTAAATGGTCTACAGTTACATAAGAATAACAAGATATTTCTTCACCAATTAGGGAATAACTTTAGTAGGCAGTATAACATTATTTTGCACTTATTTCAACACAAACTCAACTAAGCTAGATATTTCATATTGTAAATGAGAATTTTCACGTACTGGAAGTGCTTTGGTAAAGGCACCAACTAAGTTTCTAAGCTAGATATGATTAAATACTGGAAAAATGTTTGGCGAACTATTTTGTTAATGAAGTAAATTTGTTATTCGAAAAAAACCTTTAAGAAATCAGCTGATTTTGAGAGCGCGAGTGGCTGAAATTAAATCATCGTGATTAAAATATGTAATCTACGTAAATTACAAAAAAACACTCGAGAAAAGAGAGTATAATTTACACCTTTTAACTCATGTTTTCCTGTTATGTCCTTAAACAGCAATCGATATACCTACCCACAGATCACAAAAACAATTGCAAACATTATTTAATTGTATCAATAGGTAATCGGGTTTATTGCGTGTCAGATCTAAAATATGATCTGAATTGATTGAAATAATCTCTGAAATGATCTTCACGCTGTCCGTGACGCTAATTGCCACATTTCTTATCGACATCGATCAGAACTTTTATCGATAGATATATTTGCATTTGTTTCATTCAAATCACTATTCGAGTGTCAATAGATCAAAAAACAAAACAAAACAAACACGCTCATGATTGCATTCTCCATAATGGACATTCTTAGATACGTTCTTTGTGTAGAGCTTTGAGGATACCGAGAAGGGGTTAGTCAGAGGCTCGTCTTAACATTTAACACTTGCCCGCGTTTTTCAAGTAGGTAGTTAGTATTCTACGTGATATGTTGCTACGTAATAAGCCTAAGCTGAAGCTCAAGTGAAGATTTATTTCAGATGAATAAAATTTCAAATAATAATGTTATAATTATAAAGAAATAATACTGCAAGAACTTAGGTCTATGAAAATATCAAATGATCCAGATCAATATAAGACGGAAGGGTCCCCAAAATGCTAGCAATTACCACGCTGAATGGCAATGCTAATACGTTGACAAAAGTACACTCAATGAGATAAGTTAATGTAAGTCAGTCTGTGCATAATATAGTATTTTACGTGGCTTCTGGTTAACATAAGTATATTCTAAGATATACCTAAAGTAATCAGTGTAAACGATCCTACCTCTATCTGCTTGTTTGCTGGAAGAAAACTCTTTTTAGGGTTTAGCTCGCCTTTGTACGTGTCATTTAATTCTGCCTTTTTGTGTTTATTTGTGTGTAATATAAGGGCATAAAAGGGTAATATTTAATGGATACAAAATGACAACACATTTAAATATAATTCAATTAAATTTTCACAGTAAAAGTGTGAATTACTAAATAGCTAGTGAACCTATATACTTACCTACTTAAAAATGCTAGGTTTCTTTATCTTACTAATATGTATTATAAATGCGTAAAAGTTTAATTATATGTTAAGATTTTATTACATTTTTTTTATCATGGTAAATTTTCATCTGGCCCCAAAGTACGCATAACTTGTAGATGTTTATTCCTAAGGATCTACGTAACGACTGGACTGATTTCGATGAATCAAATATCGTTCTTGACTTAAATAACTTAAAGTCTACTTTTATCCGGGTACCACTCGGCTGAGTCCGTGGGCAGAAGCTAGTACCTATCTATGTCCATAAATATTGATTGAACGTCTAGCAAAAAATGTTCTAATAAGCTATTAGAAAAGCTGTTAATACACTTTATTTGAAGTGTCATTAACGGTTCTGAAGATTAATTTAGAACTTATAAAAATGCTAATTTATTGTCTACTTATTATAAAAAAACCGTACTTAAATAACAGGTTTACCTTAAGGTTTTAACGTAATGTAGTTTTGTTTGTGAATAAACCATAAAAAAAAAAATTAGATAATGCATGTACAAAGACAAGCTTAACCCTAAACTAAAAATAGATTTAAAAATCTTGTTTTTTTTAAATCTTTGCATGACTGTGAACGGTTTTGATTAAATTTCTCTCAACCTGCTGCAGTGCATGACGTGCAACTCTTAAACCGTCTGGACCTGGGTACTTCTGATAGTTATATATTCCATTTACGTCACAAGACAAACACACAAACCGTTAAAGAAGCGTTGTTTATCACCGACCGAATAGGAAACATGTTCCGCAGATGTGAGCTTTGAATTCAACTCCTGATTCAGAGGATCCTGTTTTGGAATGGATATAAGTACCTAATAAAATGTATGTATTAGCCATTTAGCCACTATTAGTCTTTTAATAGTTTTGTTAGTTTTTTTTTATAGAACATATATTATCTAAAACAACTCGAAAAATATTGTTGAAATTTACAGGATAGGGTTTTGTGAAATACAAAAGTTTTAGTTAGACTTGGCTAAAGTAATACTGAATTTGGATTTGTAAATAATTATTTATTCTTATTAAAAACACGAATATGTTTGATTAATAATTTAGGTTTTGAAGCTTCGTACCGCTTGGAATATTGACTGCTTTTATCTTTATATAGATTAATTTTATCCCTAAAAATTACTAATTTATTGTTAACCTAACAAACCAACTGACATTTACAGCAAAGCTCTTCAAACAAAATAATATTATACCTCGTATGTACATGCGATTCTTCTAAATGCATCGTCAGCTGAGTTACAGTACACGGCTTGGTTGGTATGTACCTACTACAGAGTGGTAGAATTTGTTTTGAGTGTACCAGAATATATTTATTCTAATACTTTCCACTGAGTTTCAAAATATCATGAAGGTGTACCTATTCAATTAATAGACCGAGTCAATTGCAAGATTGCAACTTGCAGAAAAACTTAACAAAACGTTATAAATATGTTATTCCATAAGTAAAAACAAACTTTATCTATATTTTTTTTCAGATAGGTAGTAGTAAATTTGATTTTTATATGTTAAATCGCATGATAATAGGCATAAAATTAAACTATCTTATGAAAACTAAACAAAATATGAAAACAAAACTGATATTTATAATAATACATATGTATAATAATGATACAATGGAAATTATTATTTTAGGGTTAGTTACGATTATGCCACGTACTTCAGCCAGAGAATAGTAAAGTAGATAGATAGATAGATAGATAAAACATTTATTCGTTGCTACAGACACACACCAATATACATTTTATTGACAGTAAGTTTGTGTTTGTGTGTGTTGCAGTACAACAAAAAGGCCATGGCTCAGTGTTGTGGTCAGTGGCCAAAATTTTTTGCTTAAAAGCAAAAACACTGATTTTCAGCCAAAAACCTGTTGAGACCAAGTAGAACGAGTTGCAAGTGTACCTAGCTACGAATGATTGTAGTTGTGTTGCGAGTAGCGTTCATACATTTAAAAGAGAAGAATCAAACTAAATAAATAAACAACTGACGACAGCTTTATTTTAGGCATACGAAAGTATGTGGTAACAATGACGTTAAATATTATTGTAAGTAGTTTAGACTCTTAAATCTATAAATCTAGGCTCATGTAACATGTTATGTTATTAATATCTAGGCAATAACATGCATAGCCTACCTAGATAAATCATATGCAGGATTAATGGCTCAGCGCTGACCTGCGTACAACTTCGACGGGTATTGAATTATACTTGACCGTGGCAACGTCTAATGAATTTTATTACATTTTAATCAGGCTAACCTTATTCAGAGACTTTAGCATCACAAAGTATCTCGGAAAATATTTGTACCTGGATTTATACAAAATACTTACATAAAAAAAATCTGCGATTATAAAATGTAAAAATACTAAAGAATTATATTAATACTAGCTTCTGCCCATGGCTTCGCCCGCGTACAACCCGGATCAAAAGTAGCCTATGTGTTATTCTAATGTATAAGCTATATTACTGTAAAGTTTCATAAAAATACGTTAGTAGTTTTTGCGTGAAAGAGTAACAAACATCCATCCTCACAAACTTTCACATTTGTAATAGTAGTAAGATTGTGATTTTCAATTTAAGTAAATAAATAAATAAAACACACTCACGATCCAAATGATGGAAATCCTCAAATGTACTCAGAATCTTAATATACCTATGAGTACTGTAGGTTCGTGAGCATACCTAGTAAAAAAAAAGATAAAGAAAATAGGTTTACGGACATTTATTAGTCCTTATTACAAAAATGTTGGTAAAAATATTAAAAATAAACGCATAGAAGCACGTTCAAGCTTTAAGTATGTTTGGCACATGCCCAAATTTTGCATGGCATAGTAGTTAGCATCCTACATGATAGTTTTCAAGCCCATTGCTGCTTATTTTAACATAAAATTCCAATTTGTTGTTTTAAACAAATTTACAGACCATTTTTAGTACGTAACCTATTTATATCTTAATTACCTACCCATCTAGTAGTCTTCCTACGTATATCAGTCTAATAAAAAAACTCTAATAACGTATGGTTATTTAATGATATCATGATTAAAGAATCACTGTTTTGTTTCCATGTTTTATTATTTCTTTAAATCATGCGATAGAGGTTTATGAAACTGCCGCTATCATGTTGAGTGGGTTAGTATTTTTGAGTATGCTGTCTGTCTGTCTGTGTTTCACGGGACAATGAGCAGACACGCCTTATCGCTGTCGGATCTAGAGGCGGAATAATAGACGTAGGAGAAAATCCCTGTTGGCAGTTTAACACCTTCACCTATCGCACTGACAACATATCATATGTGAAGGAAATACATTATGACGTGAAACTAATGTCGGTTTTAAAATTATTATTATTGCTTGTTTTAAAGTACGTTATTGATTTGCCGAACCTTAGTTTAAGACTTACGAGCACAGACAAAAACAGTGCAAAAAATTTGCTAAATTCGATGAATATTTATAATGAACTAGCTTTTGCCCACGGCTTCGCGCGGGTGGTATCCGGATAAAAGCAGCCTATGTATTATTTTGATGTATAAGCTATATTACTGTAAAGTTTCATCGAAATCCGTTCAGTTTTTGCGTGAAAGAGTAACAAACATACATCCTCACAAAATTTCGCGTTTTGAATAGTAGTAGGATTCAAAAATTAGAGGCAATAATATTAATGTTTGAACTACGTAATAATTTTAAAACCTTTTTTTTACCCGTTACGCAAGGAGTAGTTATATATTTTTTTGGAGGAATGGTTATTTTTATGTATATAGTGGACACGCTGTTTCTGTTTTTCTTCAAAATTGAATCTGTTGCAATGTTGTTTTTCTTAATAGTTTTGTATGACTTTAAGAAAGGTTCTTAAATAGATTAGAGATCCAAAGATAGACTATAACGCCACTCGTAACTAAAGGACACTACAATACTCGATCTCATGTCATGGTATTAAAGTTTTACTAAAAAAATCGATTTCACAAGAAAGCTGAATTTTAAGCGACAAAGATAACAACTACATTTTATTAGTACATACCTGTTGCAGGTAATGAAACAGCAATCGACATCGACTCGTCATATTCCAAAATAGGGCAAAATGTATTCTGTTGCTGTCTTTGGTTATCTAGAAGGGTGATCTCTACCGCCATATTTATAAAAACGTTGTAAATTGTCAGCGGCTTTTGGTCGTCAAGTTGTGTTTTTGAGGTGTAACTCAAACTGTTTATAAAGCTTGCAATATAATCAATTGACCGGAAAAAAATTAGTAGGTATCTGAATTGCTAACAAAAATTATGGGACAGCGTATTTATTTGGACTTTATCCCTACAAGACTCAATTCTTTGGTAGCCTAATGGCTATATATGATAATTCATACATTGACTTTCTAGGCACAGATTAAAAAATGTTTGCACCTTTCTAGGCTGTAGGTAAAGCAGGACTGCCACAGATCAAAAACCTAGTTGTGCATTGTTTTGACCATGTTTGGATTCTGTGTCTGTGAATTCATCTACTCAAACCTCTTTAGTGCGCGCTGTCTGACTTTTATTTTCTCTTGATCGGACAGTTGTTCAAGTTTATTGCAGGACAGCGGAGACTAGCATTTTTACCCGTGACGTAAGGACGGGCTCCTGTATGCTATTGTCATGAGAGTTGGTTTGTTTATTTATCTATTAGGTACCATTTATCTATAGAAACGGCTTACAGGATTGGATTGCTGAGTGAAAAATGCCCAGCATAAAAAAGAATGCGGTTCTTTGCAATCGATTTGTATGTCTTCAAGGTGGGTTCTTAGATAAATATATGCAATCGATGACGTTTTTACAACGATTGCATTTACCATCAGTTTCTTAAATTATTTTATGTGTCTTCTTTTTATGTCCTAATAAATTATTATTTTTGATTTAGGTCTTTAGATTTAAAGAAATACACGTTGCGGTTTTACAAATTAAATTTGTTTAGGTCCCTGCTGACCAAAAAAACAAGTGTTTGACACCAAATCTGTATTAAGATACAGAATGTACATTTTGTAGTTCAAATCTGAATAATGGTAATCTTCCGAATCGATAATAATAATATCTTTGAGCGGCAAATAAGCCCTAAAATGAGTAAGAACTAAACTACTTTTATATAAAAGACCTTAGCGGTTAAGTGTTATATTTTCGAGTTCGGGTTCCAAAAAAGAGCATGCTATCTCTGATTCCGTTAACGAATCCGATAAAATCAGCCTTGATCAAGACATCTTTAAAGCATGTGGGTGTGAATTTTCGCTCGCAAAAATTACAGTCATTTTATGAACAAAATAAAATGGATGTTATTTTACCAAAACAAGATTTTATTAACTAATTATGACAACTCGTATTGATTTGTATGAGGGCATGATATGTCGATAAAAATGCGGACAATATTTGAGTCAAGGTTTAATAAAATCGATAATTTATCAAGCTATAGCTACCCTTACCATCTTTATTGTTTATTGCTATTACAAATACAGGATGTTTATGAAATAACGTTAAACCTCAGACACCCTAAAAGATTTTTAAAATAATAAATTAATATATCACTTATTTGTCTAAGTTAATTATTGTAGAAGATATTCGTATTCATGCTGAAGTGAAAAGTTTTCATCGCTTTATGACAAAAAAAATGTTTTTTATTTTTTTATTTTTAGACACGGCAGCTTTATTAAAAATGTATTAATTTGAAAATAGTAATCTACTCAAAAAAATAGCTACAACGATTCTACCCTCGATTCTGAACAAACTGTTAACTATTTTCAGGTTTTGCATTATTTCATTGGAACGTTGTTTAGATTTCTATGTGAACCTTTTTAAAAAGAGAATAGAGTTATTCCTTTCCTCAGGAAGAAGATGGTAAAAAAAATCCACTGAATTTTGGATGTTACCCAGGACAAGTTATACCGAAATTCTGTTGTGGAAGCCCCAATTCTTGAGATTGACTTGCACATTATGTCTTTATTATTTAAAGTTGAAATTATTATTTTTCATCAGCATATATCGACATAATAATAAACAAAAACTGCGACATTACAATTTTAACTGCTCAATCTGCGCTGTAAGTTCCACAGTTTTTGGTATTATTGCTCATATTTCTTCAAAAAATATAGCGATGACACTGCCATGTCATATTTATAGCGGTTATTTCGTCATTTATGGAGATCAAAGGTGTGCCGCGAAGTTTCACACGCGTCTTATGAAATCTGACGAAAACAACTTATTTTATTATAAAACAATAAACCAAACAAACACATCGTGGTGTCGTACATCTTTAGGTACATACTCAGTGAGTAGATCTTTGAGGATCCCAAGCCGGGGGTAGTCAGAGGAACGTTCAAACGTTACATTTGACACATCCCCTATGTTTTTGCAAGTAGTTAGCATTCCACGTGATAGCTGCATTATTTTATTATAATTATCATCAAATTAATTTTCGCGCCCTTTCCCTGTACATACAATTAGTGATGTTTAGTTTCGTTGAACCCTGTGCCGTGCTCTTTCGGAGTCAGCTAGTTCAGTGGTTGAAATCGTGTCCCAAAAAAAAGTTGAGGCTATGGACTAACTTAACTAACCTTATCTGCAAATATATGTCTCGGGTCTGGGTGTTTTCTGTATGTAGGTATTACATTTAGTTCCCATAACACAAGCTCTGCTTACTTCGGGGCTAGTTGATGCTATGTGAATAATATGCAGCATTATTTATTTATTTATTTATTGTTATGGAGTCAAACTTGCTGAACGATTAAACTTTTATATAACATTTGCATGTACGATTAAACTTTTATATTAACGATGTCAGGAACCTGTATATACATTTGTCATGAGAGGTTCTTTGTTTGTTTGTTTGTTTGTTACCATTTATTTAAGAAACGGCAGAGGGTTTTTTGCAATCGATTTGTATGACTTTAAGAATGGTTTCTAAGAATATTTTTAGAGACTCTTTATTGCAGAGTCATTAGAAAGAGCTGTAATAGATGATAGAAAATACGAGTACGTCGGGAGTTATTGAATGTTGACACTTGTTGTGGATAATGCTGTGGGCTGCATTATTACTTAGTCTGATTTGTTTTACTATTACTCTACTATTATTATATAAAGTAGATGTTTGTTGTTCTAATAAACAACAAAAACATTCATGAATTAAAGTAGTATTTTTACTTGGGTCACGAATGTATACACAATCAAAATGTACAGGACAAAACCAAAGTCATTTTCCATTCGTAATATCTTCGTTAAAATTCCACGCGTTGTATGTAAATCATGAAAGTTCAGTCACTTATCAAATTAATGTAAACAATTTGACATTTATAAAGGCTATGATAGTGTTGACATTATTTTTGAGCTATTACTTGGTATAAAAATATAATAACTTTCTTTAATATAACAATAAAATGACAAATTTAAATTCTAATACTTTTTAACGGGTAAATTTTATTCCAACCGTAAAAAAACGAAAGGTATTTTTTTTCGGTTGGATTAAATTTTACCCGTTAGAGTAGGTAGAAATTTGACAAACTTGGTGGCGCGGCGGACGGGTAGCCGGCTAAGACGCAAGAGGTACGGGTTCGATTACCGCCTTGGCAAACCTATGTCAGGTTTGCATGTTCTGCAGATATTTGTTTCGGGTCTAGGTGTTGTAGTACTATTTATTCTATTTATGTACTAGATTATTCTGACGTTACATGTAGTTCCTGATACTCACGACGTCATAGTGTTAATATATTTATGTATTCTTTGGGTGTTAGAAAAAAAATGATATTACAAAAATCTAGCTTCTCTGTGGTTCAGGAATGTATCGTTTTGCGTTTGTACCTCAATACTCCACATTCTACTAGAAGTAACAAAAAATAACTATGTACATAACTAAAGATTACAGTCAATTACAAAATAATTGTCAGCTATTCGAATACAAATAACTGTGTGTGGGCCAAATTATTGTAGGACCCCTGCAAATACAAATATGCAGGTGGATAAAGGTAGAGAAGTTATATGGGTTCCGTAGGACATGTTCCATCAAAATACGATATCAAACTCTGTCAACATTTTGATGAGTATTCATTGAACGACCTCTGTGGCGCAGTGGACGATGGCCCGCCTGGGGCGCAGAAGGTTGCTGGTTCGATTCTCGCCGCGGGGCAAATGTTTCGGGCCTGGGTGTTTTCTATGTATAATATGTATGTATTTACAAAAAAATGTTTTTAGGTAGTATATCAGTCATGTACTTCTATAACACAAGCTCTGCTTAGTTTGAGGCTAGATGATGCTGTATGAAAAAAATGCCCAATATTGTTATTATTCAAATAAAAAAATACATATAATACATAGAATAGACAAAAATTTATCGCAGCAGGGAACCCGCAAACTTCTGCGTCTCAGGCGGGCCTTCGCCCACTGCGCCACATAGGTCGTCAAAACTGACGAAATAAGAAATTGCCAACCTGAGGTTTAGCTGTAACAATTGCATTACCTCATAGGTCACGTTCAACTAGAACGTGCCCTACGTAGTGCATTGCGCCCACCATCCTCAATAATAATGGTGAAAAGTTTCTAGGGGCTTTAATTTCACCAGCACACCCTTCAAATTGGAACACAGAAAAAAAAACAAAAAGTGGGCGTGAACGGTACCTTCTAGGAATAAAAATAATATTATATTTTAAAGTGTCTTTATGGCCGGAGTCCATTTTATTCGCAGTCCCTAACGGTACAGACCCCGGGAATGAATGTTTGCAAGCAGGAATAGGCATAGTGGTAATACTTTCCCGTAAAAGCTGTTTTACAATAAGCTTTAATACTTACTCTTTTCAAGTTACTGCTATTGTTTAGTTAGTTATAATATTTGGTAATTTTTATAATATTCTTTTGATATAATAACTATAGGATGGATTGCCTTTTGAGGTGTTTCCGCTGAACTTTACATGACTAATTTAAATAAAAATGTAAAACGAGTTCTTCAGTGAGTAGAAATAATATCTGTGAGCAATGGTGTTGCAAATATTAACAGGCCTCGGAAACTGCTTCACATCAGATGGGCCATATATCTGTTTGACTCGATATATATTACCCTAACTGCTAACTTATACTTATAATTTATACAAAAAATATATAAGTTAGCAGTTAGGCTAATGAATATTTTCATTTTTGGTTGTTGAAATAAAAAACGTAATTAAGAGTAAAATAAAACTCTTGATGCTTTCTTTTTTATCCAGCGGTACCCTAAAGCTCAACTGGATAAATACTCAGAAGAATTAGTAATCAATTAACGATACACTGAGCGACGAATTACCGCGAACTCATAAATACTGACACAAACGACTCACCGAAACGACTTGTTTTTTATGTAGTGAAAGGCTATCAATTTGTTTATTGAATTCCGTGACTGTTCATTGAATACTGAATCAAAATCTGAAAACCAATTCCTTATATCTTAACATACCTACGGTCGTCATATGCCGGCTCCACCATATCAGAAACACCAGAAATTTGCTCTTAAATTCACATTGTATATTCAAAAGATGAGTTAATAAGCATCTACTGAGTGCGCGTGTTTAGCATAGGTTACAACTGCGTTTACCATCAGGTGAGATGTAACAAAACGCAAATCCATTCTTATTAAGAAAATAAGCCAAACACCGTACTATGCCGGTCTGTACTAAACTTTGGCAAAGATTAAGTTAAGTGTTACTTACTCCTCAGGAGCGACCCGAAGTGGGTCTTGGCCCCACTTATCTGCTCAAAAAGACCGCCAAGCTTATAGGCTCTGGGTATCGATTTTTTAATATCAGCACGGATCCTGAAATCGCTCATGAAAAATATATCACCGATGATTCTGAAATAACGATTTACAAAACTTTCTAAAATGTCTCTAGAAAATAGCAACTAAACACATACTGAATAACGGTTTTCGTTTCGTTTTCTGAAGACGTAAAACGTAACGTTTATATTGATTTCAGTGGGATAAGTAAAAGTAAAATGTTAATGTCAAATAGTCTCGGAGGTATACGTGAGATACACTCGTAATTGAGATCATAGGCGCGAGAATTTTAATTACCAATTTACTTTAAAAAATACTGACATTTGGAAATCGGTGACTTTTGGTCCCTTTGCTGATATTTGATAGTAAATGTTATTTAAAAATAAATCGGCTTCGTCTTCCTTATGGTTTTCCCTAGTACGCCTTCTTCATAGCTCGATCTATCCTCAGTTCCTCGACTTGATCAAGCCAGCATAGTAGATGGTAAGCTTTATTTACCAAAAATGTTAGCATGACATGTCTGACTGTATTTTTTTCATAGAAATCTTATAGTAAGACCAGCCCGGCTAGTCTTTGCCTAAGTTTATTGCATACGGGCAGAAGTCTTGTAGACAACATATAGGTAACAGTTCTGATTTACCTTTAGTCAGTCAAACGTCAAATAGATAGCAGCTCACTAACAAAGTTACAATATAATGTAGAAGCCGTATAGAGTGTACTATAAATTCTTCTATACTACGACAAATCGAGTAAAAACGATAACTTTACTGAATAGGTAAATTTCAACTAAGGATTTTCAACTTTTTTTGTAAAAATTTGTGTGAAGAAATTAGTATAATACTAAACAAAATAAAAAGTTATTGTTGGACAAAACAAGAAAAATATTTTATACTAGCCTCTGCTCACGGTTTCGCCCGCGTGATGCTCGGATAAAAAGTAGTCTATGTGTTATTCTGGTGTTTAAACTATATTATTGTAAAGTTTCATCAAAATCCCTTTTTTTTTTGCTTGAAAGAGTAACAAACATCCATCCTCACAAACTTTCGCGTTTATAATAATAGTATCACTGATTTTGAGTGAGGTGAAACTTTATTAAAGGTCAAAATCCTATTTGTATTCGCACAATAGCGATATTCACTGGTAATTTTACTTGGCCCTCACTAATGCACCGGTAATTTCTTTCCTCGTAAGCTCAGAGAAGCGACTATCATTAGACTTATCTATTACTAGCTTCTACCCACGGCTTCGCCCGCGTGGTACCCGGATAAAAAGTAGCCTATGTATTATTCTGATGTATGAGCTTATAGTACTGTAAAGTTACATTAAAATCCGTTAAGCAGTTTTTGCGTGAAAGAGTAACAAATATCCATCCTCACAAACTTTCGGGTTTATAATATTAGTAGAAGTAATAATATAATAAGTATTATAGTAAGGATGCGACAAATGTCATTTTATTTTTTTGCTGCGAGGATAATTACTGAGTTCGCCACTGTATCACAGCAGCTTTTTTAAAACGCTTCTAAGAAGGCTTTACCGCAACCACAGACGAGAGCTGATGCATTTTACTATCTGTAATTGACGTGAAACCATTGTCAATGACGCAGTATAGACCATTATAAACAACTTGCTTCTGCCCACGGTTTCGCCCGCGTAGTACCCGAATAAAAAGTAGCCTATGTATTATTCTAATGTATAAGCTATCAAGTTTGATCAAAATCTGTTCAGTACTTTTTGCGTGAAAGAGTAACAAACATCAATCCTTACAATCTTTCACGTTTATAATAGTAGTAGGACTAGGTTCTGCACACGGCTTCACCCGCGTGGTACCCGGATAAAAAGTATCCTGTGTTATTCTGATGTATAAGCTATATTACTGTAGTTTCATCAAAATCCGTTCAGTAGTTTTTGCGTGAAAGAGTAACAAACATCCATCCTCACAAACTTTCGCATTTATAGGTAATAGTAGCAGAATAAGTAGGATGTTGAGAAACGAAGACTCTTAGATGCGGCTTTCCTGCATTTCGAGATAATGGGATCGATTCTCACGTTCAGTTCACATTATTTAATGTCAATTGTAAATGACTTCGTAGTTAATCTACTTGTATTGGGGTTTTGTTTGTAGCAATTTTGTTTACAGTCTTTGAACAATTAGATAGGTAACATTACTTAGGTGCAGGGTTCATTTATAATCTAGTTTTAGTGAAGAAGCTGTTGACTGTTGTTTGAGAGATTAATTATTATTTTCATAATTCTCGTCTAATCTTTGAAATACATAATGATTTAGTCCAGAGAGGTATGCGAAACGTGAAGTTACACAAATTTATTCATGTTTATTTTGCACCTGCTATTCACCTATAGATATGCAGATTTCAATCCATAACAAATACGATGCAATATTCATATTAAAGTACAAAGATATAGATGACTAAAATATTACCGATTTAAATGCAGCAAAAGTGGCCCTAGTTTAAAACCCGTTATCATAAAAATATCTGATATTATAATAACATATATTAAGTAATCAATTATTTTATTAACATACTTGTATTTGTACGGAGTTATAAATCCTATGGATTGTTTTGCGTGGGCGTAACTTTGCTAGGCCATAATCGGATCAATTTCCTAAAGCTACAAGAATAAGCTTTGATATAATATCTTTTTTTGTTATTTTTTCTTCACATTTATAAATAAAACTGTACTTATTTTGCAGGAGGAAAACACAGCCTGTATAAATGCATCGAACGACTTAATCCCTATCAGTTATAAATAAAACGTGATTCTATATGTATAATAATCAATTATTTTATGAATATACTCGTATTTGTATGGAGTCATAAATCCTATGGATTGTTTTGCGTGGGCGTAGCTTTGCTAGATCATTATCGGATCAATTTCGTTAAGCTACAATAATACGTTGATTGATATATATCTTCTTTTGTTATTTAGTTCTACATAGTTATAAATAAAACTGTACTTATTTTGTAGGAGGAAAACACACCTGTATAAATCCACCGAACGACTTAATCCCTATAGAATAGGCTAATTGATATCTATCTTCTTTTGTTATTGTTTCTTCACAGTTAAACATAAAACTGTACTTATTTTGCAGGACGAAAACACACCCTGCATAAATGCATCGAACGACTTAATCCCTATCTATTAGCATTCAGTACACACTCTACAAAAATATGTTTCTATACTAAATGTTAATAGATTATAATTTTTTTTCTCATAGCAACTCCCGAGTAAGGCCATACGGCCGCAGCTATTTGTTAGCTTGACTTATTGTCTTGCAATGTATTAGTGGACTTTATTGCCGTTGCAATTGAACCTCCAAACATGGCCAGACAAGTAGTGAAAATAATGATACGTACCTTTAGTTGGAAAATTACGCTGGCCATTTACAAATAAGCTGTATCGATCCGGTTCGGTTGTAAGTTTGAAATTTAGGTCCTATCGCTGTGGAACATCGGGGCTTCTTCAATCAATCTTAGGAGCAATCTTCGATTGGAGGTAACACAACTATAGATTTTAATTATCATGACAAAAATCATAAAAATACAGAATGTCCCAGAACATGTGAACACCTAAAACGTGATGAAAGCCATGAAAGGAAACAAGTTTTCTAGAAAAGTACCAAAAAGTGTTCCGCATATTGCCACAGAATGTAAACACTAATTCGTCGATAAACAATATTGTTGCATTTTTTCGTTGTTTTTCTACGGAAGCTCCCTTTTTAGGGTTCCGTAGTCAACAAGGAACCCTTATAGTTTCGCCATGTCCGTTCGTCTGTCTGTTTGGCCGCGGCTTAGCTCAGAGACTCTTAGTACTTCAAAGTTGTAGAGTATCTCCCCTACACTGAAAGTGGGAACGTATTTTTCTCGTCTATCCTATGTTTACGGTGTAGTTGGATAGGTCTATTAAAAATATTGCGGGAAGTGTGAAAATTATTTCGATTCAGGAATTCGTTTGAGAAATTTTAAGCTTTAAAGTGTTTTTTTTTGAGTCCATTTCCCTTTCATCGTAACAGGTAAACCAGGCCCTAGCACATATTCCTTGAATATGTCAACATGTATAATGTCAACTGGCTGCATATTAAGCTTAAACTCGTATATTTCACAGGCGCGCTTTCTAATAGAGCCTGTTTAGCACCTTACGGGGCATGTAACCTTAAACAAAGGGCCATGTGAATTTATAAACATCGACTTTGCAATAGTTTTCCACGCATTTTTTAATCAAGTAGTTTTTTTTAGTTAGGATCTATACCTAAACACTCTGAGTTCAGTTTGCATCCTACCGACTGTCTGGACAAACTCTACACTATGAATTATGCTATTTATTCTAGAGCACTTATTAGTTTATTTATTTACTAGCTTCTGCCGACGGCTTTGCCCGCGTGGTACCCGGATAAAAAGTAGCCTATTTGTTATTCTGATGTATAAGCTATATTACTGTAAAGTTTCATCAAAATACGTTAGTACTTTTTGCGTGAAAGAGTAACAAACATCCATCCTCACAAACTTTCGCGTTTATAATAGTAGGATTTAGTTACAATCTAGTATTATAAAATTGGATACAATAAACGATTTTTTGCAAACAAACAATGAAAATATAATGGGTATACCCATTATATTTTCATTAGTTATTAGTTATTGTACATAGGTACATAACTAAAATAGATGAAGGTACTTAAATCTAAAACAATAAAAACAAAATGGTACTGCTCATATGTCTAAAAAGGTACGGCTGTACCAAAATGGTATTCAGCCCTGTGTTGGATATTATTAATAGGTATACGATCACTAGAAAAAAAGTAAAAACTTATATATTATATGAAACTGGCACGTCAAAATTCAACTTCACCGTCATAATTCAAGCGGGCTTTTTATGGTCTTCCTCCTAACTGGATTTCCAGTCTCATGGAAAAGGACAAATGACGGGATGTGTGAATATATTTATTCCTAGAAAGGAGAAATACATATTTTGATGAAAATGAGGCAAAACATATTCGCATATTGATTGGATTGAATTGTAAATATTCACACGTGCAAATATCTACAATTTAATCGAACTATACCCAAAAAAGGCTGTGCCAGGAATTTTTTACAATACCTTAATTTAGCGTTTAGGTTTTATAATGTGTTTTCTATAATTGATAATATTTATCATCATCTATCCGTGTTCGTAAATGCCAATCTAAAATCTAAAACAATACAGAGGGAAAATTGATTTTGGGACAACCTTTAATTATTAGATTATTTCTACAGAAAAAATGATATTTTATTGTTTAAAATATAAAAAAGAATTCAGACTCATGTTTGGATCCTTACGCACGATTTATTTTATTACAGTAATTTCTAATGAAAATTATACAAAAAAACCGTGGTGAAATGTCGTCCGAATTTGTCTTTAGGGTCCCGAAGCCAAATGTCGAAAACGGAACCCTTTTAGTTTCATCATGACTACCTGTATGTCTGTCCATTAGTCCGTCTATGTCACACCCAGATTCCTATCTCAGTTTGAAGCGTATCAATATAACATTTAATATGCAAACGTGGTTTTTTGATAAAAAAAATTAAAGTCAAAAAAGTAACTTCGTACACACCCTAGTACATAAAAGTGGGGCATTATTTTTTCCTACATCTGGAAATAGGTCACTAGAATGACTTTGTGGTTATTGAATTATTTTAGATTTTGAGACCTCATCCAGAAATAAACGACTTCAAAGTAGCTGAAGTTGCCCTCCTCTTACTTTTTAACCTTGAGTCTTAGATGGTTGAGTCTTAGTGAAACAAAGTGTTTAACGTATAGGCACTACCAAGTCTACCAATGAAATTTAGTTCGAAGCATTTCCAATTAGAACTTTAGGAGTTGTTACGCGCACACATCTTGAGCACTTTATTTAAAAAAATAAGTGACTCTACATGCGTTGGCATCCCTAATAAGTCTGTGGACTTTACTAAACTAAAAGGCGTTTAGTGACTTGTCCAAAATAACCGAACTACGATTGAGACGAATGCGCGAGTATTTTATCAGATCTTGATTATTATACAAATTAATTATTTGGTCTACCGAGTGGGTGCTTTGTTAAGCTGTCACTTCAGAGATGTCAGTTTGAAATGTACTAATGGATAAAAGAGGCTTTATGTTTTTAGAGTTCCTTAGTGTTGTGGAAAAAAATGGTACCTACTGAATAAATCTATGGATTCTTAAGGATCGGGCGAACACATCTCGCAACTTTAATTCGAGGAGCGTCCAAAACTATCGCTATCTCTTTTTGGCTGATGCAGGCCCGCTCGTGCTTGCATGTTAGCAATATTAGCCGTTCAGAATTTTTTATAAATTTGGTGGTTTCCGTAATACCAAAAATGATGACTGAAAAATTGTTTAATTTTTCACATCGTGTTGTTATTCTGTAACTAGACAATGTAAGCTATGTACCTAATCAAACAATACGTAAGATATTGTTGTTTTTAATATGAAACAAATAAGATGAAAACATGTCTTAAATGACGTAAAAATATCCAAAATACGATTCGTTTACATTTAATTTTAGGTAAATATTTTGAAAAAATATCTATCAAGGTACCTAGATAAATACTATTCGAATACAAATAATAAAATAATATGGTGGAAATAAGTTTTAATTATAAATTATTTTGGTATTACGTTTGTATGGGCAATTCATTCTTCGCAGGCCGCTTAAGTGGCGACTATCTAGGATGAATAAACAGCCAACAGACACATAGGTTTCCCTGTGTCGTGGATTTCAGGTAAACCCGAAACAAACATGCAGAATATGTAAACATTTATACAGTAAAACACAACATTTTATATGTGTTTTTTATTATGATGAACGGTATAAGCGAAAATGAAAATTAAATCGTAAGATAGCGATTTCACCGCTTCGGTACTGTCGCTAAATGTTTGAAACATTTAGGGCAAGACCATTAAAAAAAACAGGGCACGGACGCCCTAAAGTTGTCTCAAGATGTTTTTGTAAACACACACATTATATAAAAACATAATGGACATCCTCAGATACGTACTCAGTGCGTAGATCATTAAGTATCCTTAATGATCTACGGGGGTTGTCAGAGGCCCGTCCAAAAATTATATTTGGCATATGCCCGCGTTTTTGCAAGTAGTTCGCATTCCACGTGACAGGTTTTTGTGCCTCTTTTATCTCATTTAAACATTTATTTCTCATTGCTACTCGATGAGGTAGAGTGAAGTACGAATGAACTGTTTTACTTAATTAGCAGTTTTAATCAGCTGGTCTTAAATTTTATAGTTTCTCTAATTGAATTTTACGATTGTGTTGAACTTAAAAGAGTCACGAGAGTATGTGAATTAACGAGAACCAATAAAATTGATTTAAGAACTTTCTTACGTGTTTATTACGTTGAGTGTATTTTTGTGTTTGATTGCGAAATGTTTTTACATTATTGTGATTTTGGTTTAACACCGCATTTACATGCGTCATTCGCGCACGAATTTTAACAACTTGGTACTAATCGGTGGCGGATAATATATGGGTATTCCATCATAGATTAGTATTAAGTAGTGAATATTCGTGCGCGAACGACGCATGTGTGAATGCGATACAAGGTAACGTTTAGCCGATAGAGCGTGATTGAGCCAAACTCTTTAAAAAACTCTACCCATTAGTTTTTATATATTTTTCATAACAATGCCGACTTTCCGCTGCAAGGGGAACGGACTCGGTATGAACTTCGTTTGACGTGCAACGGTCAAAAATCACTGCTATGATATTTTACTTCTTCCTTGCTTTCGTTTTACAAGATTGAGCGGAGCGGATTATACTATATGCTCACAAAGAGTACCAAAAGAGTACAACTTTTCTATGAAACTCTTTCTTAGTGGAAGGCCAATACTATTTTACTCAGTATCGCTTAGCTATTTCGCTCACCCTTTTGCAGTCTAGAAGAGAACCAGCATATTAGTTACCTAGGATTAATACACACGTTACATCTACCCATAGCTAGGTACGTATGAATACCGATGTTATAAAACCTATTAAAAACAGTTAAAACTAAATGTTCCGGTGGCAGATACCAACACGGGCTGTTATTATATGATTATTAAATAATAAAGTTAATCGTAACTAAATTACAAGTTATAAATTGCACTTTGCGTCCGCCCATTTAAAAAATAAAGGCATGTTTATAAAATTATATGTAACGTCTTGTAGCTTGACAGTTTGACAGGTTGGTTATCGAAATGGTTATCATGTTCTTTTTAATCATAAATAAAAATTTCGGCCAAGTGAATCGAAGAATTGTACGTTAGTTTTTTTATATTAATTTTGCAGTGAATGGCTAAAAATAATTAAACTGTAGATACTCGACAATTGAAGTTGGCGAAAAACAACATGCTATGGCATTTTAGGCTATCTACAATGTGAATGGTGCTTAAGACAAACTCGTTTAAACTGTGCCAGTTTAAAAAGTGATTGTGCGAAATCTGCACCATCGAATTAAGTTTGATTAAGTGTTTATGCGTGTGTAGACATCACTTCACTTTTCAAAAAAGTATCTCTAAGGCGTATGAGGAAAAATGCTTTATGTAATTAAATACCCCTATAGACGCAAATATATGATAAAGTCGTCCTTAATGGCGCGGCAGCGGGCGAATTGCTGGGATGCAAGAGTACGGGTTTGATTCCTGCTGTGGGACAAAATTGCATGTTCTATAGATGATGAATATAGATATTCCGGGTCGGATGATGTTGTGTGTGGTTCCGTACACATAGTTCTTGATACTCACGATGATAATCAGTCATGTAGTACCCATAATACAAGCTCTGCTTAGTTTGTGGCTAGATGATGCTGTGTGAAAATTTTCCAGCAAAATGCATTTGTTATTATTATATAACAAATGCATTTAGCATTAAATAAATAAATAAATAATGCTGGACATTTTCACACAGCATCATATAGCCCCAAACTAAGCAGAGCTTGTATTATGGGAACTACATGACTGATATACTACATATATACATTTTTTTTTGTAAATACATACATAATATACATAGAAAACACCCAGACCTGAGACAAATATTTGAAGATACAAACATTTGTCCCGTGGCGGGAATTGAACCCGCAACCTTCTGCGTCACAGGCGGACCTTCGCCCACTGCGCCACAGAGGTCGTCATTTTATCATTTTCGTTATTTAGCATTTTCTTCTAGTTAACCTTTGTGTAATAAAGAGTTGTGCGTTTGTAGGATTACCAAAATAAGAGAACATTTTATTAAATCAAATAACTAGCTACTTAAAATAGAAGTAAACTACATACATAAATGAAAATAATTCATACTTAAATACATACATCCAAATATATACTTAGATACATACATCTTACTACTACTATACACGCAAAGTTTGTGAGGATGGATGTTTGTTACTCTTTCACGCAGAAACTACTGAACAGATTTTGATGAAACTTTACAGTAATATAGCTTAATCATCAGAATAACACATAGAATACTTTTTATACCACGCGGGCGAAGCCGTGGACAGAAGCTAGTTTATATTATAAATGCTCAACAAAAAACAACATGGTCGTTACAAACAATATAAAACTCTCGGAACTTCGATGAAATAGTCCGATACATTTCTTTGTTATTTAATAATGAATACCTAGTACTCATGCAGGTGGTCCTGGAGCTGTCCTGGTCCTGGTTGAAATTCTGCACGCTCCTTGGAAGAGACGTGACGGGAAAAACAATAAGAATAATGCTGGCTATTTTTCACACAACATCATATAGCCCCAAACTAATAAGCAGAGCTTGTATTATGGGAACTACATGACTGATATACTACTTATATAATTTTTGTTTTGTACATACATATTATACGACCTCTGTGGCGTAGTGGGCGAAGGTCCGCAGAAGGTTGCGGGTTCAATTATTGTGCAAATATTTGTCACAGGTCTGGGTGTTTTCTATGTATAATATGTATGTATTTACAAAAAAAAATGTATTTAAGTAGTATATCAGTCATGTAGTTCCCATAATACAAGATCTGCTTAATTTGGGACTAGATGCTGTGTGAAAATGTCCAGCATTATTTATTTATTATTTATTTATTTATTATATATAAAAAACACCAAGATCGGAGACAAATATTTGCAGATTATAGAAACATTTGTTTAACGTAACAAGTACTTAAAACTATACTCACCACTTATTCTTTAACGTATTTTTATTTTATTTTACAGTCAAAAATAGTTCTAACCCCACAGGATTCCCTATATCAATACCCTGTAGCCTATATCGAGAGAATCTATCTATCTCTACGTATTGTATTAATATATTTAATTAATCATCGAACAATAAAATACCATTTCGATTCGCGTACTCACGTCTTTCAAGCAAAAAAAACAAAAACGTGACTACGATTATGTCATCCTACTACTATTATAAACGTGAAAGTTTGTGAGGATGGATGTTTGTGACTCTTTTACGCAAAAACTACTGAACGAATTTTGATGAAACTTTACAGTAATATAGCTTATACATCAGAATAGCACATATGCTACTTTTTATCCGGGTACCACGCGGGCGAAGCCGTGGGTAGAAGCTAGAAGGACATAATGGTATATCGTTTTACGTTACGTAATTTTCTTTTTCGATAATCGCATCTTTAAGACGAGAAACTATTTCTGTGTGAAAGAGCCTTTATACTAACATGGCTTAGAAACCATTTTAGTATATACCCAGTACTAAAACAAATTGAAATTGGAATGCATTATTAAAATGCTTGTATTGTGTACAATGCAATATTTTGTCAACTGCAGTTAGTTACTGAATACAATATTAACAACCAGTAAAGACACTAAGAAGAAAATATCAGGAAAACATTGGGCCGTACGATATTAGTATTTTTTTTTACGTAACGTGATTTCGAGATAATAATATGAAACTTATTCACGTAGACATCACAAGTAAGGAACACTGAAAAACATCGCTGTGCCTTAGTCTGCCAGCATTTTGCTGAGTGTGCTCCTTTTGCCTGAATATAATCATGGCAATTGCTTGGGTAGATATAAGTAGTTAGTTGTTTTACTAATAAAAAACAAAAAAACTAACTATATCTACTAATAAGTACCTACTTAACTATGTAACCTGATGCTATTATGGTCATAATTTTAGGCAAAAATATTTTTCTTTATCTAACAAAAAAGTTTTCGTTAATTATAAACTAGTTTCTGCCCTCGGCTTCACTCATATGCTGCCCGGGTAAAAGTAGCCTTTGTGGATTTCAAGATCAAGATCTAAGTAACCTATAATAATTTATTCCATTCCATACTTTATCCGAATCGGTTCAGCCGTTACGAAGTTCACATCCATACTTTAGAATTTATAATATTATAAAGTAGGATTATGTGATTCCGACATTATTGCTGAGATAAAAAAATATCTTGTAGTAAAGTGGTATCGGTGTTAAAATGGGAAAGAGATATAACTGATGTTACTGTCTCTGAATCAATACTGTGGCATAGCTGTTTTTAACCAAATATGTCAAATATGTCGCTTAGGTGAGATTATATCTGTATAAGGCATACGGTATGAAATACTTTTGTCTAGTTCGAGCTAGGCGACTGGAACTAAACTAATATGTAAGAAGGTATTTTTTATTATTGTCGTGTAAAATAAAATTTCGAATAAATGTACTGTTCATCGGATGTAAATTTGTTGTAATGTAAAAATATCGTTTACTTATGAATGCTATAGTTTTCTGTAAATAGAAAATCTATTATAATTATCAACGAAGCTTAAAACAGAAACTCATAATGGTACATTGCAGCATAATGGACAGTACAGTGGTACTGCCATTAAGTGAAGACTGACAATCTATATGCTCGATCTTATTAAAAACTAGCCTCTGCTCACGGCTTCGCTCGCGCTTGACCTGGATATAAAGTAGCCTATTTATTATTCTGATGTATCCTACTAATATAATAAATGCGAAAGTCTGTGTATGTGTGTGTGAATGTTTGTTACCACGTATCTCCGTAACTACTAAACCGATTTTGATGAAATTTGGAATGTAGATAGTTTAGGATCTGGAATAACACATAGGCTAATCTAATTTTCGAAAATCGACCCCTAAGGGGGTTAAATAGGGCGGTAAAGTTTCTATGAAAAAAAAACATTGTTTGATTCGCTCAAAACTCTGTACAAATAAACTTATGAAACACGTTTTTTTTTTATTTTTAGGGGGTGTGCACTTGAGTTTAAGCTTTGCATAGGTAAATTGTAATCCTTGGTTCGATTCATTCAAAAGTTGGTGGACATAGTTTGAAGCCTGGATACGGTCATATGCTACTTTTATTAACATACCACGCGGGCAAAGCCGCGGGCAACAACTAGTGAGTTATATTACTGTAAAGTTTCATTAAAATCCATTCAGTAGTTTTTGCGAGAAAGAGTAACACACATCTATCCATTCTCACAAACGTTCGCGTTTAGTTTAGTAGGATTAAGTGTCGACTTTGCCTTTGTGCATATTTTCAGAAAGGATAATGACACTTAGTTTTGGAAAATCATGTATTTCACGGTTTTTCTTTTGTAAACAGGCCCACAGTCCAGTGTCAATGGTTGTATTCACAATAGATAAGGAGTTACTAAAAGCAGATACTTAATTGTAGGCAAGTATTATAAAATCTGTGCTGAAGATATAATTTGAGTGTTCGCGAGGACGAAAAATGTACAATGTTTACAAATATTGATGCTTGTGCATAATATAATTGTAATTACTTTGATCATATTTAATTAGGTTAAGATTTATTATTAATAGCTTAAAAAAATATTTTGAACAAAATAAAAAGGAAGGTAGGTAGGTATTAAAAAAACACAAGACTCTTGTGTCTGCTACAAATCAAAAGTGCTTACCTACAATAACAAAATATTTTATTTCTTCGTGAGTACTTAGATATGCAATACATAAAGATATCAAAGATTGAAGCAATGCAATTTTTTTTTTATCTTTGGTCCGAACAAGAATATCTTGTTATTCGAATGCCAATTTTACTGTGTTTTTTCCTTTGCGAGAAAGTACAATGAGGAAGCCGAGCATAGAGTTTTTGCGCAGAGATGATCAAACTTCATATTTATTGGATGGTCAGGGTTGCCAACCTATCATATTTGAGTTTTGGACCTATTATTATTATGAATATTTTTGGTCAAAGAGACTGAGTTCAACCAAAAAAATTTTATCTATACTGAGGTTGTTGAGACTATTGTTATAATGAATATTTTTATGTTAATTGGGCTGAAGTTGTTAAGTACGATGAACTTTTTCTCACGTCATTTCCTATAGGCCGCAACAGTTCCCGTTGCGGCCTATAGGAAATGACGTAAGAAGTAAACAGGTGGCGACGTTAGCTGCAGACGAGGCGACCGACGGCTCCTCCCTAGAGAATAGATCCTACTACTATTATAAATACGACAGTTTGTGAGGATGGATGTTTGTTACTCTTTCACGCAAAAACTACTGAACGGATTGTGATGTAACTTAATATAGCTTATACTTCAGAATAACACAAAGGCTACTTTTTATCCGGATACCACGCGGGCGAAGCCGTGGGCCGAAGCTAGTATAGAATAAAGCTTATGATGGATATTTTTAAATTAAGATATGCATATTAAATTTACTGACAAAAATATGCTAGGCCCATTAAGGCAACACTAGCCACCATCGATGTGACAACCCTATAGAAGGCGGACCACCCGCCAGGCATGCTTGTATCGACGCCATATCTGCTGATTTATTGTGTTTGTCATTACTGACGTGCTAAGTACGCCCCGCGGGTCTGTCTGCCCTTAAAGGCTCTCACCACACAGGTGCATATGCCGGCGATGATACCGTTACATATTTATGGTGATATAGATATAGATATACAAAAATGACTTAGCTTAAAATCTTATAAAGTAACAGGCAGTGACACATTGAGCGGTTTTATTGCTATTTTATTTCATTGGTTCTTTGGGTGGGGGCCATCGGATAACTACTAATCCCTAGCAGTCATCGGTTTTATGGTTTGGATTTATGCAAACGTGTTGCGATAATACCAATCGATATTTCGTTGCTATATCTATATACATCTCGTATGAATCCACTATCATACAAAATGTAAATAACAAGTTTGAAGTAAAAACAATTAAGAACAAAATATAATCTTATCGAGATATTTATTACTAGCATGAAGACATCAAAGAACAAAGGCTTGGAAGCCCAGTGGACTATAGATTGTCAAGTTGATCTTGAGCTACCTCCTTTCACCGATTTTCTGTTACCGTTGAAATGTCATTGGTCAATCGGGTTATGGGGCCGCCCTTCACAATAATACCGGACGGTATTTCGCACGTGTTCAAAGAGAGCCTTAGCTACACGGGATGAAAGAGTCGGTTGATAACCATGGCTTTTCAATATTACTACGGGAATTTTGATGCAAATTGGATGCAATGGATGTTTATGTTTCGTTATGTTCATGTTTATTCAGCACTATGATTAAGATATTAAGCATTCCATTGTAATTATGTCAGCCGGTACACCCATAGCAGTCCCCGGTATCGACATAGGCATCCATAGATCAACTTCTTGTGACCGTAAAAAACTCATTAGCAAGTTTATATTTTTGCTTTTTTTGCTGGGCTTATATCTCCACATAGAATGCCGTGACGAATAATTTGGCCTATTTTCAACCTCCGACTTCCTTGAATGAATCCGTTGAAATTATACTAGCAACTATATTTTTCAATAAATTGAAACCAAATATTTTCGTTCAAAAGACATCAACGCGCTTAGTTTTACTGTAAAGTTTCATCAAAATCCGTTCAGTAGTTTTGGCGTGAAAGAGTAACAAACATTTATCCTCATAAACTTTCGCGTTTATAATAGTAGTGGGATAGGATAACCTTTACCAAATCAATTTACCAATTTAAGTATTTGACAGTCAATAATTCGTTTTTACTTACCATTGCCGGTAACGTAAAAAGTGTCTTTGCACTTATAAATATGTAGTAAACAATAGCAGAAACTGTTTCTCAATGAATTCCATCATAAATGATTTATATTCCATCTCGTCTATAGGTACATTTTAATTCGATCGAGTGCGTTGCCTCGATGGATACGTAGTTTATCCGATTATACAATATGGTGTTACGACTGAGCAGAAATTCTAGATCTAAAGTCACTAGAGGTGACGATAAAAATATGTTTTTACGTATTCATGGCCCGTGATCTATGTTAAAAATATGAAAGAGGTTTTTGAGACGAAAAAATGAGGTGGAAAAGTCCTTTTTACGATTAAAGTTCGGTCGGTAACATTCCTTGTTCAAGATTCAACAAGGAATTCAAGAAAAAACTTCAAGAAAAAGCATATAAACTTATATACCTTTTTCTAAGCTCATCTAGTAACATGCGTTCAGTGTACGCTCACGCGCAGGTGTGGCCTGACAAGGCGTGCAAAGGCTGATTTTCTATGTGGTTGGAATAAATAACAACCTCCTGCTTTTGATGTAAACAAACGATGCATATATCCGAAATATTTGCGCTGGGCCGTACGTTTTGCGAGCGATTCAATTCAATGTTTTATGGAGGCAGAGTTATTTAGTAGGTTATTTTGCAGGTGCCTGTATCTAAGTCAGGGGTGCCAATTATGGGAATGTTAAGCTCTTTCAAACTTGTACGCTGAAATAGAATAAGGAAATAACATAATTATCAGTTTTTAGTCAGCTTGCGATTTTTATTGTTGCGACAGCCAAATCAAGGGTTAAATCAACATAGCCGAAACGTCATAAAATAATGGAATGGGATGTGTGATAATGAGTTCAAACCAATAATTTTGTCTGAGTACCTCAAATTACTTATCCTAGGTAGGTATATTTTTTTTAATTTGATGCAAGAATTAGTTGTATAGTGTAGAATTAGAGTTTTATAAACTGATATTTTAACATTATAGAATGCTTCCTACTCAACTGTAGATTATATATAAGTTAATTCGAATTTTGCATTTTTTTATTCAAAACAGCACCAACACATTAATACTAAACAAAACACCCATACATCAAGAACAAGCAATAAATCGTGATATCTTTGACAGTGTTCAGCATGCGGGCTTTTACTATCTATGATTAAAAACAGTGTTTATTGACTTACTCGTATCTACTAAAAAACAGTGTAATTAAAAACAAACAGGGACAGAGCACAAACTAGATCATTTGCTTTAAATAATCTGGTTGCAACAATATTTCAACGCGTTCTACAATTTCAACTTATTTCATATATTTTTTGGATATTATAAAAAGTTAACTATTCACGTTTTGACGATAAACGTTTCGAAATAAAGGAGAATTCAAAGTGCTATAATAATACTCATCTGTGTACAAGACTAAATTCAGTGCTCAACTTGAAAACCATTTCGACGCCAAAATTGGCTAAACCCTCCAAATGCGCGCCACCAAAATGACTTCATCCCACTGCAGAAGTGTGACACCACCACTGTCGCGGGCGTCGTCCAGCGACATACCGCTACCACTCTGCCATGTCTCTCCAGATGTAGCTCGGAGAACCCTCTCTCCTGACCTTGTGAACTTCAACCGTCGACCGTTGTCCCCCAGCACACTGGAATACCGACCGATATCTCCCGATTTCGCGCGACGATCTCGATCGCCCGCTCGGCCGAGATCGCTCATGGAATCTCTACTGGTGGCCAAGATGGAGGCGCTCAGCACAGGCAGACTGGTCCGAACTGATTCTATGGATAGTTGCAGCAGTTTTGGATCGATGTCTTCGCTGCCGAGTGACGTGTGTAGGTGTGACGACTGTCTACTTGGGATCGTAGACTTTTACATGCCCAGCCCTGCTGACGCGAATAAGGCTTTTAGAAAGGTAACATTTTGATTTTTCATGCTTGTATACAGTTTTTGCTAAGTATACCACTCAGCAAAAATTGTATACCAGATTTTTTACTCAGGTAATAGTAACTATATGTAGTCATGGTAATAATAATTAATTTATAACCCGCCCTATCATCTTTACATTTTCTATATTTGATGCATATTATGTACTTACACATAATTGTGGACTTCAGATTAATTTCGAAAATAGGTCGTGCTTGTGAAAAAGTGGCTTTGCTTGTCATTTTCATTGTGATTTACAAAACTATAGTAGTGCCCTAGCAGAAGTTTGTTGAAATCTCTAGCTGTGTCGTTAAAACCTTATAATTGCCTTTAGAATATTTAACCTATGTGGAATAATTTTCTAGTTTCTTAGTTCATGCAAATAGCCGTATTGCACTAGCTAAAAGTAGTAGAGATAACTTTAGAAAGCGTTTCCTAGCTAGAGTATCGAACTCGCAAGTTTTTCCGGTAGAGCCAGAGGCAGGTAGCGCCATCTCTACGCACATTCGATTATTTCATCGACTCTGCAACGGCGTATAACAAGGACTTTTGTAGAACAAGTTATGTGTGTAGTTGAAACGAAATACAATAGATGGCGCTTTGGTCAATTACCTCAGTGATGGATCATCTACGAAAAAGTATTGAAATCTATGATTTTTACCTAATTAAAAGTCCAAATAAAACTACAGAGCATAATAAACCAACTACTAGAGTCACTAGTTGATTTTATAGAAATAATATTAAAACTTCACCATTTATAATTAAATTAAAATAGTGATTTAAATTTAATTTTTACTATTCAAAATAACGAAATGTGGATTCATAAAAAAACCCTCTGATATAAAATTATAATACAGGATGGTTCAAGTACCATGGTGCAAAAAAAGCAGCCTCCATCCATCCATCAATGAAGAAAAACCACGAAAGAAAAATAAATGGTTCATTACTTAGTGACCTGCGTGTGTTAAACATGAAAAATTAACAATTTATAAAGTAAGTGCAGTTCAGTTAGAAAGATGTCTAACAAGTTATGTCATTAACAAGTTCAAGCCATAAGGTCATGTTTCCACCGCAAGCGACCGGATAAAGCTCTGTTCACACGAACGTTTGACTAGTGTCGACGATGTCGCGCGTTGCCGACCTCAGGGTCGGCAACGCGCGACATCGTCGACACCTCATCATCGATACCTCTGGTGTCCAAGCGTCCACGAGTTACGGGATCCGCTAACCAACAGCTGGTGGTATGCTTGAACCACCTACTACTAGCCTACTACTAGCACGAACGTCAACGTGCGTTTACTTCAAGCCTCTATTGTCAGGCGACACAACCAATAATAATGCGATCACATCAGAGCGCGTACGTGAGGAATAGCGAGAGACATCCTACTAATATTATAAACGCGAAAGTTTGTGAGAATGGATGTTTGTTACTCTTTCATGCAAAAACTACTGAACGTATTTTGATTAAATTTTACAGCAATATAGCTTATACGTCAGAATAACACTTAGGCTACTTTTTATCCGGGCGAAGCCGTGGGCAGAGGCTAGTATAATATATAATAAATATCCAACAAACCTTTACGTAAAGTACTTTCAGTTGGCTTATTCCATAAATCCCCTGCGATAATCACAAATGATTAAATAATTATATCAACCTTTTTTTGAAATTCGTTAACTTTTAATTGAAGAAATAAGTCTTTAAGAATTTCATCTCCATCTATCTTCGCATTGGCGCCGACGCAGACTCGGCCCAGATAAATAGACTCTATTTTGCCTAGATCCTTGATCTAGTCTTCATTTTATAAACACTATAATCTAGGTACATCCCAACCAGGGCACCAGTATAGACATAACATCATTGTGGACACGGGTGATATCACCTAATTGTTTGAACCATTTAGTCCGAACTGATAAATGATTGCTCAGTGGGACTATAATTAACTGGCGCTAGAGATAATTGGTTCTTTAAATAATGGTCCGTCTGGGTCTTATGATCCTTTTATTTGAGACTAGCTTCTGCTTTCATCTTTACTCGTGTGATACCTACCTCGATGAACAGTAGCTTCGTCACAGATATGACAATACTATACTTATGCCTCTGTGTTACTCTAGGTCAAAACTATGCATATATTTTTCAAACGTACTAATAATAAAAAAGATAATTGCAAGAAAGACCATTATAAAACTTTCAATTGTGCCTATTTTGTTTTTTTTACCTAAATCGGTACCTATAGCCGTTTCGATTATTATCAACTAACGCCTTTGCCTGCGTGATACCCGGATAAAAAGTAGACTATGTGTATTTTATGCCAAAAGTTTTATTCAAAGCGTTTCAGCCGTTACAGAGATTATAAGCAATAAACATCTACTTTGAAATAAGTATATAGAGGTAAATCAAGATTCGTATTCGTGAGATTAGTATTAACTTTTTGTATTGTGTCTTTTTTCAACATAGCGTACATTTAAAAATCCTAAATTGTCTTTTGCCTAATTTGTATGACTAATGTCGATTCGGTCCGATACATTTATGACAGGCATTCTTGTCTTCATTAACTCACTAAACGATCCTGCTCTTCATCTAAATTAGACTCTACATCTTTGACATAAAACTGAATTTATATTTCAGGAGTGCATTACTAAGCTTGCAGCGAGCTGTCCTGTGACGTCATGCGACGCGGTTTGAATGTTCAGGTTGTCTTGTGCGTCATAGTGACGTCATTGCTATCGTTAAGGCTTTCTTTGGATGCTATTTTTGTTGAATCTTCTTCCTACTTGATTGGAATTTAAATGTTTGTTGAAAACTGATTTGATGGTAAAACTTAGGAAATTAGAAGAAAAAAAATCTGTTTTTATATTTGTATTAACAAATAATATACTTATACTAGCTTCTGCCTATGTCTTCGCCCGCGTGGTACCCGGGTAAAAGGTGGCCTATGTGTTATTCTGATGTATAAGCTATATTACTGTAAAGTTTTTCAAAATCCGTTCAGTAGTTTTTGCGTGAAAGAGTAACAAATATCCATCTTCACAAACTTTCACGTTTATAATATTTGTAGTACTAGCTTCTGCCCACGGCTTCGTTTGCGTGGTATCCGAATAAAAAGTAGCCTATGTGTTATTCTGATGTCTAAGCTATATTATTGTAAAGTTTCATCAAAATCCGTTCAGTAGTTTTTGCGTGAAAGAGTAACAAACATCCATCTTCACAAACTTTCACGTTTATTATATTAGTAGGATAGGATAGGATATTAGTAGTCTATCAGTCGTGTATTCATGTACACAAGCTCTGCTTACAGTGGGGCTAGATGATGCTAGCCATCTAAAAGCCATCAACAATCTCAGTCTTATTGTTTTTAGTTGAGCGAGTGCTTTTTTTTTGTTCTTCGCAGATACAAAAACAAATACGCTCACGACTGTAATCCTCAGTACCATACTTAATACGCAGATCTGTGAGGATACCAAGTAGGGGTAGTCAGAGACGCCTCCAAACATTATATTTGGCACATGTCCGCGTTTTGCATAGTAGTTAGCATTCCACGTGACATGTTGCGTTCTGCTAAGCGGCGAAAAAAATACCTAAACCTTTTGTTGCATTTCGTGCGTCGAGTAAATTTATAACTATGTACAACTAAGTTTTACCATAGAGAAGCAAAACTTTTAGAAGTCTCATTATAATTATTAGAGGAACCTATCATATTTTTTTCTAGATGATGCTGTGTGAAAATATATTATCCTGCATTATTTATATTTATAATTAGTTTACAGATGTAAACTCAATTTTATAAAGAGGTAAAGTTTGTAACTTTGTATGTAGGAGGTAATCTCCGAAACTACTCATCCAATTACTAAAATTCTTTCACCAGTATTTAGAATAGACCTTCTGGGTGGACATAGGCTATATATTATATCGTTTAAATAAAAGAGCTTTTCGTGGAGACCAACGTAAGTAATTTTGCAACGTAAGTCGACGAAAAAACGGTCAAGCGTTTTTTATGATCGCTGCCTTAAGGCCGATTAAAAGTAGCTCTTACCGTTAACGGTAGTAGCTAGTAGTCAAATAAAAGTCATGAACTCATGAACTTCAAAATCTTGCAAAATTATTGACTAATCTAAAAGCCCGTTGTGTATTTCATCACATAATGGACGGTGTCGGTAAAAAATTTCTATATTAGTAGGTTTCTTTCTTGAGCCATATGTACATAACGATCAAAAAACTCCATAATAAATCGGTTGTTCACTTTCCATTGGCTATTATAGCGCCCAGGCAACAAAACTTATCTAAGAGCCATCCTTGAAATCATAAAAATCGATTGAAAAAACAGCATTTCAATAGCATAAGCCGTTTTGGAAATAACTGATAACAGAAAAACGAACAAACGAGCTTGTATCACAAATGCATGTACAGGCTCCTTGCGTCACGGATAAAACTGTCAAAATTTATAATAAAAGCAGACTGACACAATATTAAAACTTTTTATTAGATAAGAATATAAATATTGATGAATCTGTGAAATGAATGTATTAATTAATTATTATTTAACCAGTTTCATCTTTAATGTATTTTGTAATCTAATATTTTTCTTTCTTTTTATCTGTAATGTAACTAGTTTCTCCTACTGACTTATATGTATATTTGCATACCCTCAATTTAGGCAAAACATGTACGGTGCTTACCCTTTACCATTCTTCCATTTTGTGACCCATGTTTGCAAATAAAGAATTTGATTTGATTTGATTTGAAAATAATCATGGGCATAATATGAGCTCTAGTTTTTCCTCTAAACTTTAACCATTAAAATTAACTATTAGTAATTATGATTATGTCTGCCTGCTATGTAGTTGCAGTACTAGACCGGGTGTTACAGTCGTCAATCCTACCTATCAAATACCAGGGCCTTTAGACAAAGCCTAATCTAAAACCTAATAAACGCCTGCGGAAAGGTTGAATTATATGGAAACTAAGTACGAAGTATTTGTTTAGACATCCTGGATGAGTGATAATGAAAAAGGTGACAAAATAATGTAAATTAACATTATGTTAACTTAACGCTTCTTTTTTTTTTTTAAAAATTGGCCAACAAAACTAAATGCAATGTTTGTAAACGTTTTTTACTTCTCTTTCATTCATCCTATGTATTAAACACCCAGGTGCTCGATAGTAGGGTTGGCGACTGTGGCCTCCCGGTCTTTAATACATCATCACTATTTTAACAGGTCAAGTTTAAATCATCATTGTTGTTTTGACGGCATTAATTACGCATTTATGAGTTTATCCTCTAACGTCCACTGTATTTTTCCATATAAATCCTTGTTTAACGCACCAAAAGACGTTATAGTTTCCCGTACAAATCATCGCGGATTCCGCAGTAATTGAAATTATTAATTGTTTTAAAGGAATCCGAAACTGAGAACGTAGGTAATGGTGTTAACAGTTGGTTTATTAGGTAGTACTAAGTTCGCATCGACGACTGCGGCGAAAGAGGTGCGGGTTCGAATACGGGACAATGTTTGTATAAATTATATATATGTTTCGTTGCAACGGTCTTTAGATGGCTAGCTGTTTCATCTGTATTTTTTGTATATACCTACTTGTAAATAGTTGTATGAATAAATATAAATAATAAATGAATAATAAAATAAGGCTGGACATATTGCACAGCATCATCTAGCCCCAAACTAAGCAGAGCTTGTAATATGCGAACTACTTGACTGATACACTACTTAAGTACTTTTTTGTAAATACATACATATTATACATCGAAAATATCTAGACTCGAGACAAATATTTACAGATCATACAAATATTAGTCTCGCGGCGGGAATCGAACCCCTTTTGCGTCTTAAGCGGGCCTTCGCCACTGTGGCACAGAGGTCGTCAATATGTTCTGTAGATAGTTGTTGTGTTACCAAGGTACTCGTAGTTTCTGTTCTGATACATGAGACTTTTCACCCGTTATGTCTCAGGGTCAGGAACGCGCGAGTGATATCTCTATTGTTGTAAGCGTCCAGAGGTTACGGTAACCATTTACCAACCGCTTATCCGTAAGTTTGTTTGCCACTTTATTGGTATAAAAAAAAAACTTTGTAATTTGTGAAAAACAGTCATGTTAGTACATAAATAACAATTTTATTCCAAAAACTATCGTGAACTTGACTATTCATATAAGTGAACTTGACTATTCATTTTAGTGAACTTGACTATTCATATTAGTGAACTTGACTATTCATATTAGTGAACTTGACTATTCATTTAAGTGAACTTGACTATTCATATTAGTGAACTTGACTATTCATATTAGTGAACTTGACTATTATCGTAGTGCACGGCGCGATGCGGAGGGAGAAAGTCGCGACCACTCACCCTGATAAAGACTCGGAATTAGTCGAAACTTATTTATTTATTTATTGCTGTCATGCACATAAAATAGGTTGTAATGGTCATAGTATACATTAAATAGGCAGGTAGGTACATGAGCCCTGTAAGGGCGCTGCAAACGTGAGTTCGATACATAACCATAATCAAATTAAATAACATTCATCTCGATTAATGTTCACAATAGTTGGTCAATAACATGTTGAATCAAATTATAATTAAGTAAAGGTAACTAGTAAAATTCAAACAGTACAATAAATTATATGATGTCAATATTAAATTCATTACGTCGTTAATTACTTAGTCGGTGCCTTCACCGATAGTGCAGTACGTGAAAATTCCCGTTTTTACAATATGCATAAATAACAAGTTCAATTATGACCTATCACATATCAATAGCTTATAAGCAGATACCAAGCTGTATTGATTGTAGCTACATGGTGTAAATCACCAGGAAATAAAAGGTTACAGTAATCAGTGAAAATGTAGTCAATGAATAACTGGTGATGAAACGCCAATAAAATTGCACAGTAAGAATCCACAATGACTCGAATTAAAGATAATCATTTAAAATATGGTTTTTTACAATCGATACTATCTCCCGTTTACGACGCTGAGTTTGATACTAAATCTGTCAATATAAATGAAATGAACAACATTTGTGCAACATGACATAAAAAATAACAAATGCGATATGAAACAACAAATACTAAAAAAAAATTATTATAAATCATTTTCGTTGAAAATATTTCCAGATTAATCACTGGGCGCTATCTTTTACTCAATACTTATTAAGCTTACGAACTTATTTTTGAGGCTACAGGAATACAACATTTAAGATTTATGGCCAACTAGGGCAACCTAGGTCGCAAGTGCGACATGGTTCCACTATAAATTTGTAGTGTTAGTATCTGTAATCTGTAATCTGTATCTGTAGTAGTGTTAGTATATGTAATGTTACAATTGACAGCAATAAGAATACACAAGATTGCCAATTTCTTCAAAAGTAATTGTCTTAAATACTCACTTAACTAAATTGACGTATGACGTGAGAAAGTTAAAATTAATGTATGGATAATGTATTCGTAATTATTGGAGGGTAAGGGTGCGCCACATTCACACTAACCCTGGTTCCGTTGCCTTTTAAAACCCTGATTTTATATTGATCATAAGTTTTGAATCATAGATTTTTTTTTATAGTTTGAAAAGGTCGGAATACGTTTTGTCTACGATTGTTACGATTTACGGTAAAACAATTAAACAATAATTGACAAAACAATTATTGTTTAATTGTTTTGTCAAAGGTCTCAAAGTTTTTCCCAGTATTGATTTAATTAGCATATAAAGTAGAAAAACATATAGAAAATAAACTATTTGTCATAGTTTGAAAGGAATAGTATAAATGTTTACTTATCAAGGCCGGAATACGTTTTATGTTACTTCGTAATATTTCAATTCGACAATTATGATTTACGGTGACAACTATTATTTAATAGAACCAGTCTGTAAGTTATTCAAACAATGTATTAAGAAAATACTTCGTAATTTTACAACTTAAAAAGGAATCGATGTTAGGAAGCGCTTGTGCTAGACGTTTGGCCGTTCGTGGTAAAACTTTGTTACCTGTTACCAGCTTCTTGTTCGACAGAAGAGTTTGACAGTTAGTGTTTGACAGTTCGTATACACTCTGATATTTGCCTATCATCGACGTCAGTCGTCCGCTGGTACTAATTGAAGAGTCGTTTGTGTAAAAAAATTCAGGAAAAAATAAAAACTGACTTCAATTAACGGGAAGTTGATTAGAATCCAATATGAAATATCATCCTCCATTATTTCACACTTAGACACTGACTTTCTCAAATATGTTGGGCTACACCAGTGTCAAGAATTTTATAGTATGTTTCGGCCCGAAGCCCTATCTGAGTATAATTTTGGGATGTTTATAAAATATAATAAATTATATTATTAAAGGTTAATTAATATAATTTGATAAAGTCACTCAATATGCAAATATTATATGTAAATAATATTGAAAAATATAAGAGCGGTCTTCTGACTAGTTTTTACCTGCGACGTAATGTACCTACCCATTTATGCGTTTTCCATAAGATGTTTATTTGTATGTCTCTTACCATTTATTTTCGAAACGGCTTATCTGTTATTAACGGCTTAGTAGTGGTAGAGCTCCTTATGAAAGGGCTCGTCCGAGGAAGTATTACACTAAACCTATTTCTGTCGCAAAGCAATAATGCTGGCATTGCTGTTGTGATTTGAAGAGTATGGATGCCGGTGAAATTATTGGTAATTATAGGTAATAATAATAATAATAATAATAATGCTAATTGCCTTAAAGTGTACATTTGGTACTTATAAATAACTTAAAAATTTGGTTCTATGTAGAATAGAGCTCACCTATGTGGTGAGCTCTGTTCCCCGCACTAGGTCTATAAAAGCCTGTATAGCGGGGTCACGGGACTCGCCGACGGACTCTCTCAACAATAGAATCTATAATAATGAAAAAAAATATAATAAAAATTTGAAGTGATGGAAGAAGAGGAACAATAGCGGCCGCAGAAGTGGGGGCCAAATGCCCCTTTAAAATCACATAGGTATACCCTACCAAGCCAGGGCTGAAGATTGAAGAGGTGACCAAAGAAATTTGCCTCCCCCGTCACGGAGTACTTCCGTGGTTCCTGAATGAGACTTTGCATCCTTTGTACTTTGTCTCAGAGTCGGCTACGCGAGAGTGATACCTCTAGTGTCCAGAGATTACGGTAACTGCTTACCAACAGTTAGGCAGTTGCTAACTGTTGGTGGCTTGTTGGCATGCTTGTTGAATAAAAAACGATGTTACTGAGGTTTTTTGCAATGGATTTGTATATCTTCAAGGATGGTTTTTAGATAGGTTTTTTTTTATCACGGCCGAGAGATATTAATTACTTGCATATTATATTAGACAATAATGCGTGGTGAATAATGATGGAGATGGGACTTCACCTCCAAAATACCTTGTAAATCATGATTTACCTTGGACTGAAACCTCTATAGAATTCTAAATATCAACGTTGCTAAATTCACATTGTTTTCGTTGTGTAGGTCATGTGTCTTGAACTTTTAATGAAGCAATTTAAAGTTAGTAAACACTATACTTTAGAATATTAAGCAGGAGTTAAATTCTTGATACTAACATATAGTTTTAGGTAATTTATAAGACATTAAATGACAAAAAACCAACTTCATATAACGGGAAATTTATAAAAAGTCCAATATGCAATATCATCATCAATTTAATCCCCATAAGGTGTGGTTTTATTTTTAATAAAATTTATATAAGACCACTCTTGAAGTATATACTACCTAAAAAAACAAAGAATCATTAAAATCAGTTAATAATTGGCGAAGATATCGCGTAACATATCTACACACAAAAAACGTGTTTGGCCGCGACAACTCCAAATGACGATGGAACGTAAAACGGCGCAACTTATAATCGTGCCGTTTTTTGTAATCGTCTAGTACACCTTTGAAAAAGGGTTTAAGGTGGTTAAATGGTTTAAACGGCACGCGTCTCTAGAGGGCACGAGACGAAAGTAGGCGTTTTTTGTTTCGAATTTCGTAAAATGAACTAACTTTTTGTCCTATTACCAAAGTTATTAATAATATTACTTATGTCTCTCTTTTTTGTTTTGTTATGTAGGTACTAGCTACTGCCCACGGCTTTGCCCACGTGGTACCCAGATAAAAAGTAGCCGAAGAAAAGTAGCATTCGTAAGATACACATTCCCTTTTCTTTTACATGAATAATATATAGCCTATATCCACCATGAAAGTCCATCCTATTATAAAACGCGAAAGTTTGTGAGAATTGATGTTTGTTACCCTTTCACGCAAAAACTACAGAACGTATTTTCATGAAACTTTACAGTAATATAGCTTATACATCAGAATAACACATAGGCTTTTCATCCAGGTACTACGCGGGCGAAGTCGTGGGCAGAAGCTAGTTCTAAATAATGGTGAAATCATTTTTGAAATCGCATGTTTAGAGAGATTGAGATTGAGAGATGTTTCAGAGATTTTCTCCTACATACAAACTTTACCTCTTTATCATATTAGATGTCTATGACGGTTATGTGGTAGGTATTTCCATTCTTCTGTTTCCATTCGCAACACGAATGATCAGACCATGTGATGCGTTAACTACTTTTTACTTACAATCCAGTTTTTATAGGCACTAATTATGTACATGCGTCAAGCGCGTGTTCCATGAATAATGCGCAAAAATGGAGAGTCAAAAAGTTCATCAAAATTTTATGCGCATGTAACTTTTGGCCCTCTAATTAGCCTTTGGTTTTAAACCCAATAAAATTTAAAGAACTATATTTAGAGCTTTTTTCGTACTGTTTGCGAACATGACGCTGTTCTTTTAATATCGTATACCTACCTATATACCTACACTCGAGTAGATCTTGGCATTCACAGGTAGGAATAACATTTTCAGTTATTTTTGACCCTTTTGCAAAAAAGGTACAAAGCAGTCGACCTCTGTCAGTCGATGAATCAAGAATTGATCCCAAAACCGTAATAAAACCAAACACAGTGTTTGTCTTGTCAGAATCTATGCTGTAGGTTAAGTGACTTGGTGAAGTGTAGTGGCATCGGCCACCATCACCCGCCACTGAGGCCGATGCAATGTGATGAACAAAATGCGTCACCCATATCAAGTTGATAAGGCGTTGGTGAATTATTTTATTTGAAGAAACACGTTCGCAAACCGCAAGATTCTGTAGTAAGGCCCCTAAACTAGCTATTTACTGACAGAGTAAAAACTGAAAAAAAAGTGGCTACATATAAAATTACTCACCAACATGTACGTAAATCACTTAAGGATAATTCTAAAGGCCAATCCCAGCTATGACCATTGACGTCACCGAAGAAATTAATGCTAAATTGCAAACTTTGTTAAAGAGTCGACAACAATTTCTAAGGCGAGGACCCGCACGGCATCGGCACTTATAAATTACAAGACATTATTAAACTGTGCTGGAGTGGTTCTGAGTAGGCAAAAGCCAACGCAAACGGAACGTCGGAACCGACGATCCCTCAGTAGTAGTTGCGCGCGCGTCAACACCGCACGTGCTTTTCCGTCCATGACCGCGTTCCTCCCTTTGTAAAATGTCGTTACTCCCAAACAGGAGGCAGTCCCAAGTGAAGTGACCATGCCAGAGTGTACTGATCAGTTATTCACCATCCCCATCATACGATACACCATGGACCCCGAAGACCGGCCCGACGAGCGGCAGACTCTAACTAAAAAGATGTCTTTGGTGACGACAGTGAAAATTGAGACTCCCGATAACGGACGAAGGCTCTCAGAGCCCACTAGGTATTACATACCCCCGCAGTGCAATAACAGACTATCTCCAAGGAGTGCTAGGAAACGTGATGCGAGGAGAAACTCCCGTTCGGATGTTAGCGAAGATTCTCCTCCGAGAGAGTCTCTAGGACCGAAACCGTGTAACTGTGAAGAGTGTAGAGCATCTAGTCCGTTGCCTCCTGGCTATGGGCCTCAAACTTTATCCCCTGGGTATGACCAGATGAAGATGTCTTTACTGGAAGTGGCATGGAACGAGGATTACACGGAAGCTTCGAGTGATGATCTCAGCTCGGAATGGGATTCGGACGTTCCTGATCCACCACCTCCCACGCAAAAGGTAATGAAACGACAGGAAATCTCTCATTTGTCAGATATTATGCGAATCATTTAGGTACAATTTCAGTTGAAGTGAGACTGTTATGAAACCTACTCACAGTACAAGCAGAGTTAATATACTAACAAGACCTCTATTTTTCTAATAAGCTACCGTTATGTTATGACGGCAGTATTAATGCTTTTTTTTGTTTTTTTATTAGATATAATTCGTGGCCTACGTCACATCCATAACGCTATAGGTATGACGAGTAAGCACGCCTTTACAATATGAGACACCGCTTTTTATAAAACAGACTTGTTTGATATCTAATTGGAAGCACTTTACCAAAAACTTCTAAACCACAAACAAAAATCGAGCTATATTAATATGGAGTATTTACATAATATAGAATAGAACATTGATTGCAAACCTTTCAAATGTAAACAAATAATAAATATAGCATTTTATCATTAATTGTCGCTTTACGATCAACATTCTAAAAAATATTATTACTACTAGAAAACGGTACAGTCACAATCAAAAGTGGTTGACATTTCAGTTTTAATGTCAACAAACTAAAATATATTTTACGACTATAAATGGACGAAATTTTTAATTATTGCGATAGAGTAGGTAAATTATTGTATATTGGACTCGATTCTGTAGATCACTAACTAAACTAAATTTAAACTGTCGCTCTGTTTTACTGATAGTGCAAGCAAGAAAGAGATAGCTACAATTTTAGTGCTTTAAATTAGTCAAGATTTAAGTTTTCCATAGAAATTTAGTCGTAATTTCAAAACATGCTGACTATAAACACAAAGAAAAGCGGCACGTAAACTGATTTGACAGCACTAAAATTGTAGCTATCTCTTTCTTGCTTGCACTATCAGTAAAAGAGAGCAACAGTTTAAATTTAGTTTATTTAGTGAACTGCAGAATCGAGGCCATTGTCGATCTCTGATGTGCGAATATAATGCAACTTTAGGGAATAGGGAATAGGTAAACATTTTAAGCCGACCGTATTTAAACCTAGTGTATAAACTAGTATGTATGTATGTAGGTACTTTGTATCTTATCATAAGATCTCAGGTATCTATCAATTATTATCAGATATAGATCTACATTCCAACATTAATTCATTCAATTGCCGGTGGTGAGTGCTTTAAATTAGTCAAGATTTAAGTTTTCCATAGAAATTTAGTCGTAATTTCAAAACATGCTGACTATAAACACAAAGAAAAGCGGCACGTAAACTGATTTGACAGCACTAAAATTGTAGCTATCTCTTTCTTGCTTGCACTATCAGTAAAAGAGAGCAACAGTTTAAATTTAGTTTATTTAGTGAACTGCAGAATCGAGGCCATTGTCGATCTCTGATGTGCGAATATAATGCAACTTTAGGGAATAGGAAATAGGTAAACATTTTAAGCCGACCGTATTTAAACCTAGTGTATAAACTAGTATGTATGTATGTAGGTACTTTGTATCTTATCATAAGATCTCAGGTATCTATCAATTATTATCAGATATAGATCTACATTCCAACATTAATTCATTCAATTGCCGGTGGTGTTGAATTAAACAATGTAATAAGACTCTAGAATAAATTAACAAGGACCATTAAAATGTAAATTATGAACATAAACTCTTTTAAAATTGTTTAAACGATATGAACTACGAGTATCCTTAACATAATAATATGGCTACTAATTGCAATATATTCAACTATTTAGACCCAACGTAGGTTTTATGTCCCGGTGGAGACCGCTTGGCAACCATTTCCCTTGGATCCCACTTCCACCGCCACCTCTTCAGTTTGAGCGCTTAGCTAGAAGCCGAAGCCGAAAATATGCTTTACATAAATAAAATAACAGCAAATTCAGTTTAGTGTGTGGGAGGAAAAAATTACCTCTAAAGACCAAAAAATCTCTGAGGCCAATTTACACTGTGTAAGTTTTTCACCTCGAACATGTGATTATCGAAATGATTTAAAAACTAGTCTCTTATAAACTTAGTGTACGATATCCGCTTATGGAAGGGCAATTATCACTTATAGCCCATGAATATTTGAAGTCTCCAACAATATGAAAGGCGAGTCTTGTATTTGATTTTTTGTGCCAGCCAGTCGCAGTTTTTCTTGTTGATCCCTTTAGTTGAAAAGGCAAAAATTGTAAGCAAGTACCGAATATATTTTTTTTGCTTGTTTTTACTTGATTGTAAACCATTGGCGCGAGAATCATCTAGGAATTTTATTATAAAACAGGGGCACAGCACATAATGAGAAGGTTTGCCCAAAAATGGGTGAATACAAGCTGATAATGATTTTGATGATTCTACTTATAGTTAATTTGAAAATTTCTTGAGTATTGTGTTAAAAATGTATTAAAATAATTTATATTTATATTTTTAAGGATATTGTTCGTGTTCTTAGGCTTGCAACCTGTCAGTGGAATGCTCTTTTCTTGAAAAATACATGCATGTTCTAAATGTAATGTTTGGACGTGCCTCTCACTACCTTCTACTTAGTATCCTCAAATATCGAATAACTGAGTAAGTATCTGAGGATGTGCATCATGGAGAATAGAGTCGTGAGCGTGTTTATTATTTGTTATATTTTATTTCAACTAACTTTTGCAACTACGTATCACATTTTATCACAATTCAAACTTATTATTGTGGTTTCTTTGATTTGATATATTGCGACTTTGACCTGTATTTAAAATAGCGGCACAATTTTTATTTATACCGATTTTAAAGATTCTTACCGATTTTTACCGATCAAATTCAATTACAATCTAGTCAAAATGTTGACTAGATTGTAATTGAATTTGATTGCCTATGTTTTTATAAGTGACTTTTATGATTTCTTCAACCTATTAAATTATATTTCATTCTTAATAACAGATTTAAAAAAAAACAGTTACTTGTTAACATACACAATCGAACTCAAAGTTGCAGCGCCCTAACGGGGTTCATGTACCTACCTACTTTCTTATGTATTGTTTAAACTAAACTAAAGAACTGTGAATGAAGAGGGCATATCCAACAGCCAATATCGATTGGTTGACATACGCACTTAGCATATAATTAAGCATAGTAATATTTAGTTAGTTATATCTTTAGCAAACGGATATAAAAAAATAAAATAAAAAAAGTAACATGAAAAAACACTATTAATAGAAACTGCGTTTGTTAAGTCGATATTGCGTAAAAATACCAAAAATTCTTAAATAATATAGGGATTTTATTAACTTATTTTAATAAATAGCGTTTTTTTGTGATTTATCTATATTATTCTCAATTTGTAATTTGGATTGACTTGCCAAGACAAGTCAACAACCAACCAATGTTATCATATATTGAATATATAAATTAAATTAAATTAAATAAAAGAAATACATTTATTTACCTACTCGCAAAATATTAGACTGCGTTGTTAAGCTCACAATTAAAAACTATTTAAATATTGTAAAACTATAAATACTTAATAGATTTAAATAACATCTACCGGAGTGTGAATGCTAATAAATAAATTAATAATTAATCTTGGTTACAGACGTAGGTATATTTTTTTAAAAGCTGTTGTCTAATATTATGGTTTACGATTGCTAATTACCATATTCTGTTGTAAATACGTCTTTGGATGTGATAGTGCCTTTTGTTTTCATATACTCGAATAAATGTTAAAGTATTTGATCGAGCGAGCAAAGCGAACTAAGACTTTCTGTCTCTAAATTTCTAAGTCTGGGCCACATATTTGTCAACTGCCGAATCTACCAAAATATTTTTAGGTTGGAATATGTGCTGAATCGGTAGGTGTTTTTCGAACTATGGGCTAAAAAAGGTACATCGCAAGATCTCAGTTTGTGGCGAATTACTAGTTATTAATGGTTTTCATATAAAGTGAGATTGGATAAGTTGCTAACTTTCTTTCTGGCAGACAGCAAAAACTAGGTCCTTGCTCGTTCGATGAATGGCTTCTTTTGAGAAGAAAAAGTTAAGTTACGAAGTGGCCAGAGCCAAACTGACGTCTTTATGACGTGTGCATTGAGACAAAGTTATCGTTCATGGGTAGCACTTTCATGAGATATTTATTAATGCTCTGGTACAGTCAGCGACAACAATTTCAATCACTCGGTCTATAGAGTGTCGAAACTTCATAACCTACTTGTTTACATGAAAAATAATGATAGACGTCACACCAAACCACTGCACCGTAATTGTATTTTATTGATAATTTGTAAATTATATCGAAATACTACAGTCGTGGTAGAATACCACGATGTTACGAAATTGGTATTATCTTTTGAAGGAAATCAGAACCTACAACACAAGTCACACTGACTTAGTTTGGGTCCTGTCTGATGTACAAGTTGAAAATAAGCAACCTGTTGCTAAACGTACTCATAATCAACTAGCTTCTGCCCACGGCTTCGCCTGCATGGTACCCGAATAAAAAGTGCATAGGCTTATGTGTAATTCTGATGTATAAGCTACGTTACTCTAAAGTTTCATCAAAATCCGTTCAGTAGTTTTTGCGTGAAAGAGTAACAAACATCCATCCTCACAAACTTTTGCATTTATAATAGTAGTAGGATTTTAAGAGTTAATAACCAGCTACTGAGCTGCTTATTAACTCTTCTTTTTGAGATACACAAGTTGTATTATGTAGGAAATACACATGCAAGAAGGGAGTTCCACTCCTTAGGCTGTCCTTATGTATATACTTCTGTTTGAATGGTAGGGGTGCCGTTGAAATGAAAGGCACGTGAGAGCTTTGTCTTTATGACAGACTACGCATTAACAATGCCCCTAGTATTGTAAATGTCGGTAGACGACTAGAGTCAAAGTCAAAATCCATTTATTCATTAAAATCACAAGGATCACTTTGAAAGTTACTGATAACCACTGCTTACTATCTAGTGCATTATGGGTCATATGCCAAATTACATTAAAACGACACTACATTTTGATTACTTTCCACTAGCCACAAAACGTGAATTTCGACCTACTGATATTCTGTGTTTCTATGACATAATCTGTGTTGTAGGTACAACTTTTCGATTACAACGATACCAATCGATCATCGGTGCTTTCACTGCAGTTACAATTTCGTATACTGTGTACAGTTCACCGTTATTGTATGTAGCGTAACTCGAAACGCGAAACTTAGTTTGTACTGGTGACCTCTTTACGGGGCATTGTGCGTCAATGGTGACCATGATCGGACTTGAACTTGTTATAACAACTAAGTCGTAACCTACACCATCACCTAACTATAACTTAGTACCTATAGTAATATTTTTATCTGACGGTGAATCTAAATGAAACACGGAAGAAGTTAAAATAATACGCAAAACACCAAAAAAAACTTGCTACGAACACGTTTTTAAGAAACTGCTGTAAATTTACAATAAGATATTACAATTTCCAATACAAAATGTCGATAAAATGAACATGATAATGTTTCTGCACACATTTTGTACCACACTATTCAAAGCTTATTTATTGGAAATCGGGTTTTGTAGATTGAATGCAAATGAATATGATAAAGGATTTGGCAAATCAAATTATATTATCCTTTTAAAAACCACTAGGAAGTTTTTTATGATACCTAGCACAGAGGAAAAAACTATATACGGCGCTTCTACCATGTATTTTAAAGAAAACCTCTTTATTCAACTACTAGCTACTGCCCACGGCTTCGCCCGCGTAGATGCGGATAAAGAGCAGCCATTCGTTTGACCGTTTTTTTATCGACTTAGGTTGCAAAATTGGTTTCTACGAAAACTCCTTTTATTTTAACGGAATAATATATGTCCACTCTGAAAGTCCATTGGTGAAATATTTTTTGAAATCTGATAAGTATTTCGGAGATTACTCCTACATACAAACTTTACCTCTTTTTATATTAGGCTAATAAAGATTCGTTTTTGCAAATTGAATAAAGTAAACCAACAGTATTCACATAATTAAACTTCATTATGAGTCAGAAAATGGTTATAAAGTTTTGACAGTACATGCTTAGCCAGACAACCTCCATTTTTCTACCAGCATGTAATGTTGTTGGTATGACCCATTTGCACACGTGCGACGATGAAACAGACACGAGACGGCGCGATTGCGTAAGCAATTAACGAAACATTTAAAAACAGATGAACTTTCGCGGAAATGTACAGAAAACTCTTTCTATTTTAACATAATCTATGTATAAACTCGTATAAAAATGAATGTTTCTTTGTTTGTCCACGACGCGTTTCGAAACGGCTTGTCGGATTGTCATGCGGTTTTTTGCAATCGATTTGGAAGTCTTCAAGAATGGTAGTTAGATAGGTTTTTTCGCCACAAGTCACTAGGGGGCGCTGCTGTTGATGATGAAAATATACGTCAGGCATTGCAACGCATACCGGGTACTCGCTAGTTATTGTTTTTTTGTAAAATTACATTTTACATTTTTAGTCATATTGTAAAAACGGGAATTTTCACGTACTGCACTATCGGTGAAGGCAAAGGTGAAGGTGCCTTCACCGATAGTGCAGTACGTGAAAATTCCCGTTTTTACAATATGAATAGTCAAGTTCACGATAGTTTTTGGAATAAAATTACATTTTTAGTATTAGTATTAAAAAAATACATAGGTAATGTAGCTCCAATACGCCATAGTTTTTCCTCTGTTAAGAAATAATAATAGATAACTCTAGTAATTACTAGAAACAAAAAAAGTGTAGGTACCTGCTCTATCCATAAAATAATTTATATTAAGTCTGTGACGCGAGTTATTGATTTATTTTGAGCCCATCTCTTTACGGAAGGTAGAACTTTTCTTAATTCTACTGTCATATTTTTAAAACCCACAAACAAAAGCCGTTATTTATTGATGTATAATAATGTTAATTATAGTTTTATCCTGACTTATTTATTTTAAACCAAATTATTTATTATCACCAAATTCTATATGCTGATCAAGGTCGTCTAGTATTTGATATTTACTTACGTCATAACAATGCCATTTTATTATATTTGATGTTCAGACGGTGATTAACAGTGCTTGTAATTTTTTAATTGCCGTGCAATATTTTTTTAAGTACATGGAATTTGTGGGCATACAATAATATGTTTGACAGTGCCTCTGACTACCATCTGACTATAAGCGGCATTTTTTGCAAAAAACTTGGTTACACATCTTGTTTTAAATACATAAAAACTCAGTCTACTGCCCCATTATTATCAAATAATGCCTAAAGAAATAGATATTCAGCTATGTACAGCTGAAGCACACTGCGTTATTATATACGCGTGGTAAACGCACGTACGACGCAACATGAACGCGCTGTAAACGCGATACAATCGCAGAAGGTATACTTTTGCATACTATAAATGAGTTCAGGCATGTGTTTATATCGCTACAAACACACAGTGTCTTCGTTATCAGATGCGCTGTTTCTGTGTTATTGGTCTTCCCTCCTCCACCCTTTTCCCCGTTAATACTGTAATACAATTTCGTGCGTTTTATTGATACCAGCGCGTTATTAATTTCAATACAAAAAAACGCTTAATCAGTGCGTTTTTATTGCGGTTAAAACGATACCGAATAAAGCAGCGTATTTTTACAGCCTATGCACATGGTGTATATGCATGTTGTAAAAATATCCTTAGACAAGCCTAAGGGCCGGACTTAACTATATAATAGGTAATAGGTATATATGTTATTATTTATTATATTCTGCTGTAGTATGTTTTATGGATGTACACCCCCGGCCACTTCAAAATCTTATATAATCCTCTCCATCCAAAGGTTGTCTGGAAGAGATCGCTTTTAAGCGATAACACCGCCCATTGTACCTTTATCATATGTGTTACTGTTTATTTCGTTTGTATCTTAAGGTGTACAATAAAGTATTTTCATTCATTCATTCATTAACTGGTGCAGTTGTGGTGGAAATAAATACTTTGACAATATTTGTCAAAATTTTCCCTGCGATCGCCATAGTTTCCGCGTCGTTTTGATCGGACTCTTAAGTCTTGCTGCTAAGTACAGATAGGCGTTAATCTTTCCAGTAGCAAAATAATAATATTTTCACTTACAGATTTATTGAATAGCCAAGTGAGAAGGTACTAAGTCCACTATTATGCAAGAAATGTCTGCATGTAGACATAGATAACCTTTTGAACTGTCTCCCTCGTATCGAATGTCCGACTTACATTCGATACGAGGAATAAGGTCTACTCTGTTATATTCCCCATATAACAGAGTAGTTATTTCTTCAGTGTAACAACTGTATTTTTATAAAAAAAGTTTTTTTCTTAACAGACAATCTTACAACAACGAGACAGTTTTATTGCTCTTGACCTTAATATTTTAGTACACATATCACCTTTTGTACTACATTTCCAATTCCAAACGAGCAAATATTTTTTGCCACCGCACATTATAATGTAACAAAAAGTTTTTACATAGCCTGTGCGAACTTTAAAACTGGTTCCTTGGTGTTTTTGCCTAAAAGGATATAATTTTGCCGAAGCAAAGTTACTTCTACGAGATTTTGTTCCCTCTTTCACTTGGAGTAACCTCAACCTACTGTTGTTCCACTTTAAGACTTATTTACATTTTGTGCAGTCATTTGTTTTTGTTCCAACGCGTCATCTACGCTAACTTAGTTAACTGGGAGCATTTCTGGGGGCCTACTATGACGTGTTTGCGTTAAATTTCAGAAAATCTACTATACTACTATAATATTATAAAAATGAAAGTTTGTGAGAATGGATGTTTGTTACTCTTTCACGCAAAAACTACTAAACAGATTTTGATGAAACTTTACAGTAATATAGCTTATACATCAGAATAATACATAGGCTACTTTTTATCCACCTGGGCTACCACGCGGGGAACCGTGGGCAGAAGCTAGTAATATTATAAACGTGAAAGTTTGTGAGGATGGATGTTTGTTACTCTTTCACGCAAAAACTACTGAACGGATTTTGATGAAACTTAATATAGCTTATACATCAGAATAACAAATAGGTTACTTTTTATCTAGGTACCACGCGGGCAAAGCCGTGGGCAGAAGCTAGTTCATCAAAATTACTAAATAATAACATTTTTGTTCAATGGTTTTGTAATTGAAAATCCTACTGCAACACAAAATTTCAAAATAGACCCGCCATATTTTAGTGAGCAGTTTTTGAACGGAATCGTAAAGTACATGGCTTGGTAGCCCGGCCGAGTTCATGAATTGATTCACACGCGAACGCTAAAAACTTTGTTTTTCGTTTTTGAAATAAGGTCGGAAATGACTCATTTGGAATGTCGGTAGGAAAGAAAGCTTTGACGTCACAGGAAGTATGAATCTTTTGTGCACAGATTTGGACAAATCCTGCTTATATTATAAGCGCGAGTTTGTGAGGATGGATGTTTGTTACTCTTTCAACAAAAACTACTAAACGGATTTTTATGAAACTTCAGTAATATAGCTTATATATATTCAGAATAACACATAGGCTACTTTTACCCGGGTACCACACGAGCGAAGCCATGGGTAGAAGTAGGGGTTTTTAAAAATAAAATTGAAATTTTACGGTACTTTTAGTTCAACGGTAGAGTCGTTGAGCATAAATATGTTTATGACTTTACCGGGCATTACCCACACTTCCGCCGGGCAAATAGCTTGCTCAGATGCCATGATAATTTTGGGCTTATCAGTAAAAGATTTCATTATATTAATAGCTTGTTAATAAGCAAGAAAATTAGTACAAACAGTACCCACTGTACGTGCCTTTTTTATAATATTAAACTTGCCTCTGATATTGGGATATAATTATGAAGAAGTTTGAGTATCCTTCATTGGCTTATAAGGAATAGAGATTTTATTTATTTAACAAAACAAAAAATCACACAGCTCTCAAGGAATGATAACTATAACCGATTAAAACTTTTCTTACAGCCAATTAAGAATATTGTATTTATAACAGGTTACTAGTGTTTATAATATTTTTCATACTTATGTATTTAGAATCATTGAATCCATCTTACCTGTCGGAAATGAAATTATGCAACTTTTTCTAGTAGCCGTATTCAAGACGCTTAGGCTTGAGTTCACCAACAAAATAAACGGACGATCAAGAATAACCATTGATTATGATGACAGATTCAGAAAACATGAGTCAAAGCTTTAATTAGGACCTAACCACCCGTTATTCTGTTGGTGAACTGCGGTCTTACTAGACTATTTTGTTTCGTTCTCTCCTGAAACTTATAGAATGGCAATATAATACTCAAAACACTTTATGATAGTACTTTATTAGCTACAAAACGTCAGCAATATCGTCGAAAAACAACAGTAACTAGCAGTGTTTAACATTTTTAGAAAATTTAAGATAAGTAGCTAGGTACCGCAGTAGGTATTTATTTTGATACCGCGTTCATACTATAGACGTCTATTTGTGTTAGAATGCAGCTAGTTTCCTTTATGCCTAAACTATTCAATTTAATGAAATATCGCTTTTGAGTTCTAATTATGACCTTTTTGAACTCTAGGTATCAGTATCTAATTATTAAGGCCTTACTGGGCCAGTATCGAAAAGCCGCTAGTTCTTGTTTCGTGCATAATTACTACACCTGTTATCACAGATAATTGCCGTATTAAATATAGCCTAGGAATTATGATAAACGACGCCACAATGGTCGTGATATGCTGCGACATGTAAAGTTTCATGGGCCTGGAACATTTACAAATATTTTAAAGAAATGTCTTTATGAGGAAAGTTTATTTATTTTAAAATTGAATCTTTAAGATTATATCAATATCTGCATAACACTACCATATGATAGATTCAAAGTCAGGTTTTTATTTTTTAGATATCACAAAAATATTTTTTTTATCGAGTATCTTTACCTAGAAATAGTTAATTATGTCACTAAAGGCCTAATTAAGGCCTGGTCAAACTGACCCAGTTGCAGTGTTGATCAAAGGGAAGTGGTTGTTGTTGTGTTGTTTAAACAGGTATTCGATTTAAGACACTCTAATGTCTTGGCATTAGAAAGTGTTTAATTTATCTGCGGCATGCAGTGTTTCTTGAAACATTGTATGCAAGAGCTTTGTCTTACATACTTTTTATGTATCGGTGTGGTTGTTTAGCCTACTTACAAGTAGATAAAATGAAAGTAGACACTGCTGAATTAATATTAGCCTTGTTAATTGTTCAATATAAGTTTTGATTAAAAAGATATCGTTTTGACCGATTATTGAATTTGTCTCCTTCATTCTGAATTCTCCAAGGTGTTGTAAGAGCTCATTAAACATGATACTTTAAATTATTTACAAACATGCAATATCCGATTTCTTTAAAGTTTACTTTGGACATAACTCGTTAATTTTAATCTTTATACCTTTTCCGATCGATGCGAGGGAAAGATAAGTTCAGGCCCTATGTCGACTAAAAAGTTGAAAACACGTGCCATATTTTGCATGGCTACTGGTATTCGTTGTTTTTTACAGTACAGCCTAAAGTTTTTCGGTTTACTATAATAATTGTGAACTAATAGATAATAATTGAATATTTCCTTTTTTTAATCGGTTGTAAATGGTTTATTTTTCAAATTGTAGCGATACATAACAAAACTACAGTTCTCAAAAATGTTACAACCTTTTTCGATTTTTTTTGACTGTATCTCTAGAGCTCTATTTCCCACACTAGATCTCTACCAAGCCTGTGTCTTTAGGTTATATAGTGACTCGCTTCGGACGCTCTCATTCTTTCATTGATGGCACTGCCAGACGTCATAGGGTCACCCTTATGACGTCTGGCAGTGCCATCAGCTCAGTATCACTACTGAGCTGGATGTGAGTACAAAAAAGAAGTACGATAATAGTTTTGCACATTAGCAATCTTCGTCTATCTCATATTTTTAATTTACGTGTCCGCGCAAATTGTCGTAAGCAAACTGCAAAAAATATTTTTCAATTTCTGAATGCATTTTAATGGTTACGCAAATGCCAAAGCAATAAAAGCGTTTGTGAGTAGACATGGGCGTTTTCGTTTTTTCCCGCAAACGGTTGTGTAACCGATATACAGTTTGCATATCGATATAGAAAACGGTTTTAAGATATCTATATCAGTCGTAAGGGTTTCAAACGTTAACATGATTTTTAGATAAGCAAACTAACAACAAAACGACAAACGCAAACTTATACAGTTATTTAGTACATCGATGTAGGTACTTAGGTATTAAAAGTTATTTATCAGTTTAGCAACTTGTAAGTACGGCAATTTCCCTTCATGCTTTACTAGTTGGTTTGTGAAGTTTTCGTTTTGTTCGTGTCTTTAGTAACAGTTCAGGTTTTGATTAGTTTTCATGATATCGGTTATGTGGAGTTAAATATCGATATGGTATGATATCTAACCCATATCCGGTATAAGTTACGTTTCAATATATCGAACTCATGTCTATTTGTGAGTAAATTAAAAATGATAATTGTTGTGTGTCAACCTGAAGCACTCTTAATAACTGTTTATTGTTTGAAACACTTGGCAATTACGCATGCAAATATTATACTTACCTAGTATTGTCGGCAGAAAATGCTTAACAATGCCGACCCAGTCGGCACGTTAAGGTCGTTTGGTTTTTCCGTGTAACCTATGTTTTTATATGCACCAGAATTAGGGAACTGGTGTTTTTACTTAAGGTTTAAGGTGACCAGTAGGTAGCAAGTTTTACTAACCGTTCTTCTCTTTGAGTCCAATACAGGGCAGAACCTGAGCACCGCCCTAAATTAAAAGACCGTATGTGTTTACGCAATCTCCTTCAAGTATATGTATCAAAAAATTACGTTTGGTATCATTTTGCTTCGTTAAGCACGCAACAACCTTCCTTCAATTTCTTAAACATAGCACACCCTTATATAAATTTATTGAAGTAAATGACTTCATGACTGTTCTGCTGGTTTCAACTATGGCCCAAGTTTTTATGCTGAAGTTTTTAATTTCGAAGTTTTACGTGAGTCGGTTTTTTGACTCTCTGATGACTGAGCCATTATCACAGTATAGTGAAGTCTCTGGAGCGTGTAGTTTATAATTCATATGAAGGTAATTAATGGAATTAGCGAGATTTTTAGCAAAAACTTAATTTTTTTTCATTATAATATGAGTATAAGATTCAAAACCCGTACATAATACCCACACAAAATGTTTTGCAAATATTTATATAAGGTCTGAGTAGGTTTTCTATGTATCTAAAAATATATCTATATATATCAGTCATGTAGTTCCCATAACACTAGCTCTTCTTCCGTCCGTTTCTTGTCCGGTACTCAGAGTTCTAAACACTAACATTATGTCTACAAAATGGCAACTGAACCAGACAACCTAATCTATTTTGTAAGATTTAGATAAGATATAAATATACTTTGAACAATAAACATTATTATTATTATTATATTGGGGCTATAATATGATACTATGTGAAAAATTACCGTTCTTATTATTCCTCTTTATTTATTTAAAATCTCAGACTTATGCCTGGAACCTTTAGGCATTACCTTTTACCTTTTAGCCGAAGCTAAAAGCCAAAGCTAGCTAGCTAAGAGGCCTATTTGTACAATACATATATTTGTGGATAGCGACTGATATAGTACCGCGCGTGTAAAGCCGTGAGCAGAGGGTAGTATTCAATGAATTAATAAATAATGATCTAACTTTAAAACTAACTGCCCTTTCATACAGTGTGTTGACAAATATAGCGGTTAGTCACGTAATGCCATTAGTAGCCTCCTAGGTGGTCCGAGATATTAGCGATGCCTTTTGAGATTCGGACGTGTGTGGGTTGCCTTATTTTATTCTCTTTTTATGGAAGGCGTTTTTAACTGCGTAATTTTTATACTTAAATTTTTTATACAACAAAAATTACAAAGGAGCATACGGCCCACCTTATGGGAATCAGTTACCGTAACCTATGGACGTTTGCAACACTAGAGGTATCACTCGCTGCTTGCCGACCCTTTGACATAACGGGTGAAAAGTTACATGTGCCTTTAATTTCACAAGCACCTTTATACCCTTCTAACTGAAATTAATAACGAATAGTTGCAATTAAAATCTGAGTGTTACTGAAGGCAATCATAATCGGGCAAGTTTTGTGGCAATTTCTTGCAGCATCTCTTTGCTCTTATATTTTTCGAGCGACGTCTTTACTGGCTACAGCTGGAAATAGCCTAAAAACTAGTCCGTTCACGAGCGCCATTAGGAACTGGATGGTTTAATACTTTCTAGAGATAAACTGCTGATTTCCAAAGTGAATCTTTTGTGTAACCTCAATCACATACATATTATGCCGCCTCTTGCGTGACGGATAAACATTTAAAGATACATAGATAGATAACACTATTATAAACCACATGTACATACATATTTCATAAAAATTCAAACAGAGCAAATTAAAATCTAATCTCGGAAGTACAATGGACGATCTTATCGCTAATAGCGATCTCTTCCATATAATTAAATGGACACGAATGTAAAACAGGATGATGGTACATAGTCAATAAAAGTACATGCAACATCTGACTACCAAATACATAAATCGCGGTTTTCGAATATTTGTCTCGGGTCTGGGCGTTTTCTATGTATAATAATTACTATGTAATGTATTGTATTAAGTATATCAGTCATCTAGTACCCATAACACAAGCTCTGCTTAGCTTGGGGCTAGATGATGCTGTGTGGATTGTCCAGCATTATTTATTATTATTATTATTTATTAATAATGTATTTACAAAAAAAAAAGTATATGACCGTTTGGGGCTAGATGTGTCATAAATGTCCAGCATTATTTATTTATTGTATTTATAGTTTGGCCGGTGAAAACTATAACAGCATTTTATAGAGGTAATGAGAAATCATTACTTTACTTCCATATTCGTGAACTCTCTGTCTTAATATGCAGGATTTTTCTTAGATCGTTAACCAAACACAACATACCTACTACTCCAAAACACAAAATATTACTTCCAAGCCCAAATCGCGTAGGTATTGCATTCGAATGTTAGATTTAACTAGCTAAAACCAGAATAGCATCATATAATGTGAAATCGGTATTCTACTGTGAATTGTATTTGTAAAATTTCTGTCTCACTTTGCAGAATCTTATCAAAAAAAAAGTTGCAGAGATCATTAGCCAACACGCCCACAACGGCAACGTGTGGAATACCAACCTATTGACGTCACTGGTAGTCGCCGAACAATAATAATTAGACACCAATTATGGGCCGAGCTAATGACTATTGAAGACGGTCAATTTGCCGTTGCTATTTCACAAATGGGCCTCATTGATTCTGTGCTTATAGTTAGACAAGCTTTACCACGGTCGCCCTTAGCCCCCGGATTATCGCGTGGCATCGCCCATCCGCGCTTTTACTTCTTTTGCTCGGCTCCTAAGGGTCGTAGCGTGATGTTAAAATAGCCTATTACCTCCCTCAAGAATTGGGCTATCAAATGCAATAAGGTTTTTTCAAATCCGATAAAAAATAAATAATGCTGGACATTTTCACACAACATCATCTAGCCCCAAACTAAGCAGAGCTTGTATTATGGGAACTACATGACTGATATACTTCTAATATATATATTTTTAAATACATACATATTATACATAGAAAATGACCAGCATTATTTATTTAAACCCACAAGTCACAACCAGTAACGACCTACAAGACGTCAACTATACGTTTTGTAAACAGCAACCAGACGATAAACAAACTGAACGTAAACTCGCTCTGTTTGCCGAAAGAACATTATACATGTTTTTGCTAGCATCAGGTGTAGGACACACGTATGTAGGTTTTTTCACATAGCATCATCTAGCCCCAAACTAAGCAGAGCTTGTATTATGGGAACTACATGGCCGAAATACTACTTTTTTATGTAAATACATACATATACCACGCGGGCAAAGCCGTGGGCAGAAGCCAGTATATACATATGTCAAAGCTTAAGGACCCGGTCAAACTGACGCGGTGGCATGGCGGAGGCGGTGGCAATCAATTTATTCACCCGATCTTTGACAACCACTTGACAACCTTTGGTCAGTTTGATCGGGCCCTAAAGAACACCTAAATGTCCGGTCAAACTCTCGCGGTGGCGATGGCGGTGGCAATCAATGAATTCACGCAATCTTTGACAACCACTTGAGAATAATTTCCCTTTGATCGTTACCTCCACCGCCACAGCGTGAGTTTGAGCGGGCCCTAAGAAGTTCTACTCCGTTGTCGCGCCATCGGCTCTTTCATGGTCACACTGCGTTAGGTCTGTGACTTGAATAAACTCTATTTGTACCTAGTAATACCAGGCTCTGCTTACTTTAAAAGATAATAATTGTTTATTTTGTGTCACATTAAGGAATACATGTATGAGTAATTAAAAAAATGAGATTGACAACAAAAACGTCCGCCACTCAGCACTATGTCTTGTGTGATGAAATGACAAAAAAAAATATTACTAGCTTCTACCCCACGGCTTCGCCCGCGTGGTACCCGGATAAAAAGAAGCTTATGTGTTATTCTGATGTATAAGCTATATTACTGTAAAGTTTAATCTAAATCCGTTCAGTAGTTTTTGCGTGAAAGAGTAACATTCATCCTCACAAACTAAGATTACAGGTAGAGAATATTAGGTAAGAAAGGTATCTTCTAGATTAGACCTTCTTGCTCCATAATGGGCCATATCATCACTTACCTACTATCAGGTGAAATTACGGCCTAATTGAAGTCTATTTCAGATAAATAAAAAAGAAATTATATGCATATTGTAAAAACGGGAATTTTCACGTACCGTTCTATCAGTGAAGGCACCGACTAAGTTACGACTCATACCGAGAGTCTTTATCAGGGTGAGGGATCGTGTCGTTCGAAAAACAAAAACGAAAAAATAAATAAGTTTAATAAATAGGAAGGTTTAAATTATTTAAATATATTTTATTTGACTGATAAGAAACAGTAGAAATCACAAACGTGACTGAGCCCACACTCGTTATTAAAATCACAATAAGATATAATAGAATAACCACGTATTATGATGCTAATTTTAGATAAAGTGGTGCCTATTATGATAAAATCATAATGTTTGCAGATGTAGTAGATTTCCTCGTCTGCCATTTTTATACAAGGTGTCCCAGAATATGTATACCATCCCGGAATGAATGATTCTGCTCATGAGAGCAGTATTGCATTTTTTTTTGGAAAATAATTTGATATATTTGTAATACTTAATACTTATTGGCTGCCTTTTTGATTTTGTGCGATCAGGACGTTTGACATTAGTGTACTTAAACAGTTGATATATGGAATTTTTACCGAAAACAGCTGATATTTTACACAATTTTTTTAGCACATTTAATGTTGATTAACACCTGTGTAATCAACAACTGTGTGTTGTACGTACGTAAAGCCTTGGGCTCACCGCACACACAAGAGTAATAATAATAATAGCCTCGATCAACACCTTAAGAGACTTTCGCTAGGATGCTGGATCAAGGGTCAGATTCAGAAGGCGGTGCTCCTGGACTCGGCGCACATCGTCAGGAGATTCCTATCTCTGCAGCCCTACTACCGACCGCTTGGGCTCTGCCCCGCGGTTTGTAGTTCTCCGTTTTTACATGTTTTTTACTTTTGTTTTGTAAGAATTTTGATTTGTAGTGAAAATTTTATTTTAGCGAGATTATACAATAATAAGGTTTATTCATGTTTTACAAACGACGCCTCATTTTAACACGGAGCTACCGACGTCTCATTTTACTCTAAAATGTTACACAACATTCTGAACCTTATTAAATGTTTCGTATTGCATTAGTCGTATCAAACTTGCACTCAGTTGTTTTATGATATTTTTAAAATGCCTTTTTTTGTTCTAGATGTGTTAAAGAATGGTTGAGGAAAGAACATACTCGTGGTTCACAAAAAAAAAACGTCTATCTTGTAGTTTACACTTCTTTAAGGAATTTTAATTTTTTTTAACTAGCTTTATACCGGGTGTAATAAGACTACTCCCGAAAACTTCGGGGAGTGAAAGTACCCATTAATATGAACAACTTTTACTATGGAACCAACACTATGAACGCGAAAAAAAAATCAGCTGTTCCATACTAAAGTTCAATACCTACTTGGCTTATTACACCCTGTATTGAACTTATTTTTTGGTATAGTTGTATTTCAGTCGAGTCATGAAATAAGCCTAATTTAAATAATGCTGAGATTGCAATTATATTTTGTAGACTGAGTCAAGTTATGTTGACGTCATAAGTGCTCTATTTTCATTCTACGTTCGTATTGTTGTCAGTACAATTGGATGACGTACCCAAACAAAATTCTGGCCCGTGACTGAAGTTGTTTGGAAGTAGGTACATTATTTTGGGAAGCTCTTTTTAAGATTAGGAAGACATACACGGTGGGCTAAATTACAACCGGTTCAGACCAGCATCTAGCCATGTTGACTTTCTACAATCAGAAAACTAAAAATGGATGTATTTGAATGTGATCACGTGACTTTTCGGAAGCAATGACACATTTTTTTACTTTTCTGCTCGCGACATAGACATAGACATATTATTTACATCGCTAATAGCTGAGTAGAATAGAATGTCACTTGAATCTCCAGGTGTTGATGTGATTGCAATAAAATAAGCTTAATTAAAAAATAATTGAATCAAACGAGTGCTGACAGATCATCTCAAATCATACAGATCATTTCAAATGATCAAGTTCATTTCAAATGATCCAGATCACTACAGCTAAAATCACTACTACAGCTGCTCTACGTACGACTCTACTCTATGAGTAAATACTAGACTTTAAGTTGAGAGTCATGATCTCAAGCTTCAGACGAATCATAATTTTTGTTAGCAATAAAAAATATGAAGTAAAAACATATATGAACAATAAAAGTTTATTTAATGCGTATGTAGGTGCATCCAATGTTACCTTATTGGACAATCCCATCTAAAAATAAAAAAGACTACTATATAGGTTTTTGTACTACATAAACAATCTGAAAGAAATAATTAAAACTCATTCACTTGTTCCCAGATCACGAAAAATAATAGACACAAAAAGAAAAAAAAATTTAGTTTCGTGGACAAATGTGCCCTTAGCAAAGGAGCAAAAACAGTACTGTCTCAGCAAAGCAGGTGGTACTATACCTAAGTAAGGTGCAGCGCTAGTTGTAATAGGTAAACATAGTCTGTGGTTGGATAGTAAAACTTTTTAAAAAAGTTAAAAAACTTTTTATTTTCTGTGGTAACAAACTTTTTATTACAAAGGTCCCGTCTGAAAACTAACAAAAAAAATACTCAACGATTTGCTGTAATAAAACTCTTTTTTGGGTTAAGCTCGCCTTTAACATTTTAATTCTATGTTATATCATAAGTATAATAATATTCTTATAATTCTAAGATTCTTCTGTGTGCGTTTACACTACTCAAATGGATCCTCGAAGACAAGAAGCCTGTTCATTTTATTCGCACAGAGTTCTCCGAGGAATGTGCTAATACAGAAGTAAAACGAACTTATTAGCAAATTGATTTGAAGCAAAACATCAAGTCGCAAGGTATTTATTGGATGTTCAGTTTTGTGCAGACGATCAAGTTTTAACCGGTTTGAAGGTTGAAATTGCAGGCACATGAGACTTTTCACCCGTAATGTCTCAGAGTCGGCAATATGCGAGTGATATCTCTGGTGTTACAAGTGTGCATAGGTTACGATAACCGGCGGGTCTTAGCTTTGTTTGCCATTTCAGTATTATAAAAAAAGTTTATAAGAATAAAATATGTTTGTTAAAATTCCCTCAATTTCGTTTGACATTCGTAATGTTGTGTTGTAGATCTAATATAGAATTGCTTTTTTTTCGGGGTTTTTTGCGTTTAACCCTCATTTTCCTTTATATGGGAGTCATATAAAGGAAAATATATAAAAAACTACAAAACCATATAATTTTCTGCTATTTTGGTCTAATTTATTGCAAAGCCGACAGTTACAAATGGCCGTCGAACTCATTTCGATTCGCGCAATTTTCAATAGAATTGAAGTATTTAGGTGGGTGGAATGTAAACAGGAATTTGTTGTTCAACTAAAATCTTTCGTGATCAAAAAGTCTAATAAAGTATGGCTCAATTGAAACATGATAGGATTGTATTTTTTATTAGGTGCATCGAACTGGCAAATTCATCGTTCAAACGTGGATCCGAAAAGAAGCCACGACGAATAAAAGACTAGCTTCCATATTATTTTCCTTATCTTCAAGTGATTTTTAGTCTACTCTTTAAACATTTGACAGGTACCTAATGTCGCCAGCCTTTTGTTTTCTACCAATAGTCCCTATTAGTACAGGTAGAAAATACACGTTTTTTTTCAAGTTTAATGTTATGTAGATAGTTTAATAGATTTTTACTGTTTTTAAAGTAGTTGTTGCTAAAATATACTAAACTAGAGGAACTATATTATATTAATACGACGACCTCTGTGGCGCAGTGGTCCGCCTGAGACGCAGAAGGTTGCGGGTTCGATTCCTGTCACGAGACAAACGTTTGTAAGGTCTGCAAATATTTGTCTCAGGTCTGGGTGTTTTTCTATTTATAATATGTATGTATTTACAAAAAAAAGTATATAAGTAGTATATCAGTCATGTAGTTCCCATAATACAAGCTCTGCTTAGTCTGCTAGATGATGCTGTGTGAAAAATCTCCAGCATTAAATATAAATATAATATAATTTCCCATTTTAAGAGAAACATGTCCTCCGAGTCACTTGTTCTCGTTTGAGGCTGTGCGTTGATTGTTAATCAACCAGTCACAATAAGATTTTATTTAGATTAGAGCTACTAGGCCGTCATAACCCCAAATAAACCTTCAATTATCCAGCGTGAAAGGATAAGCGTTTTGACTATTGCTTTAATTTCACACTTATCAAAATGTAACATTTGGCCCAAACGATACGAAACGATTTCGTTACATAATGTATTTTTCTTCATTCATAAAATATTTAATATGTACTTATTTAGTAACCATGAGTGGTTACTAAATAAGTACCGGAAGAAACGTTATTGAACAGCGTTATACCGATGACATCTTAAAGGTTACGGGAATTGGGGAATGGAGGTGACCCAAGATGGGTACTCTTAAGATACCTTACCTCTTATGAGTTCACCTCGTTCGATTGGCACCACACTAAACCTGAATGAAGGATCATCAAAAAAATAACCAAGCAGAGTTTGTTGCCTGATTCTTCTATGCTTGGTCGTAGTTTTTACGTTTCTATATGATTGACGTTTCTATATGATCCTTGTGATTTCAATGAATAAAAACCTATTGACTTTGACTTTGACCTATGTCCAGCAGTGGAGTTCTACGGGCTGTTGGTGACGATAAACATTGAATATCCTGCAAAAAAAAAATGTTTACTTTTACAAAAGTAACTTGTGAAATTGACATAATTTTGACTCTTATTGTTACCCACTTGAAGATAATTATTTGAAAGTGCAGTGTAGACCAAAAACATTTATTTGTCAAAAAACTTACGATACATATTTTTTTATTATAGTTTTATTCAATTTATAGTTTTAAATAATCGAAGATACTCGATAATTATGTTAATAAGATCGATTACAACTTTATAGTGTAATTGCCGAAATCAAATTAATTTTATGGGTACGAAATTGTACCTTGACATGTATTTGTAGTTAATTATAAAAATGATGATATTTTTTAACGAACAAATATATAAAAATGGATGTTCGTATCTTATTACGAATATTTTTAGAGGTTGTGTTATCAAAATATTCAAATGACAGGGTAGAACGTGTCCAACCCTAAAGTGGGAAGCCCATGGAAGTTTTAATTAAAAAAAACTTAACTTTATTAGGTGGAAAATAGTTTGAAATTGTGTGGTCTTTAATCTGCTGGTTTTTAGGCTTTTTGGCCTGACCTAAGAAATAAATGTTAGAGATCTAGCTACCTTTAATCCTAAAACATAAGATTTGTTAACGACCTTAGTGGTGCGGCACTAGACGGCTGAGTCTGGAAGAGGTGTGGGTTGATTCCCGCTGCGGGACACATGTTTGCATCTTCTACAGATATTGTGTTCCGGGTTTGAGTGCTATGGTACCATGGTAGGTACTCGTAATTCCTGATACCCACGACACAGGAAATCTTAGTGTGGGGTCAAGACTATGTATGCGAGGTGTTTTTCATTTTTTTTTACATAAAACACCATATTTTATCAGAGCTTATAACAGAACTTCAAATCTGTCGTATAATAAAAACTGTTACGTTATGTGTAAAAAGACTTCCGGGTTATACTCTTAGGTATGTTCCTAATAAAGAAATGAATAAATAATGCTGGACCTTTCACACAACATCATCTAGCCCCAAAGTAAGCAGTTTGTGTTATTGGAACTACACGACCGGTATTCTACTTATATACATTACAATGTTCACATATACATACATATATACATTGTATAAACAAACAAGCACTGCCAATGTTCTCCAATTACGATAGTTGACATCATCACCATGGTTCGATGCACAACAGCGGATTTCAATATACTTTTTACGGTAGTCTAACAGATTTCCGCTACGATTTGCGTCATTCAAGAAATTAGAGCACAAAATAATGTTTGCAAATGTAATGCTGATTCAACACAACAAAATAAACGGACGGTTAAGTCTAACCATCGATTATGATGATAGAAAAAAACATGAGTCAAAAAGCTTTGATTAGGATCTAACCGCCCGTTACTTGGTTGGTGAATTTGGACCTTATCCTAGTGGTAAATGTTTAACAAATATTTTGCTCTTTACAGGTAATCATGTTCGTGATCGTTTATTGGTTCTCGTGTGGTAAGTTTAAATCAAATACATGCGTACTGGTTGTGGTGTTTTTTTATATATTAAAAATGTTTTGCGTTTGGTTACACCTCGCCTGATGGTAAACGCAGTTGTAACCTATGCTAAACACGCTCACCCAGTAGATAAAAAAAATGGTTGTCATTTTCACACAGCATCATCTAGCCTACATGACTTTATTTAAATGCACACATATTGTACTCTTCTGTAATTTACTGTGTTTTTTATAATAGTTTGTCTTTCTTTTCATTTGTACTAATAAAACACTATCTATCTATTATATATATATATAGAAAACGCTCAGACCCGAGACAAATATTTGCAGATCACAAATAGAGATGGTAATACATAGATGCTTATGGACCCTTCTTTTTAAGTTACCCAAGTTATAAACACAGGCGCATGGATTAGGTGAAACAGGAGGTTTTTTTAAATCTGAGTTAGGCCCATTGATTGTATTTTTTACTATATGCCAGGGATTGTCAAAGACATACACCTGAATGCCGCATAAAACTACTTTTTTGATAACCATCCTTTCAACATTTCGGTCAACGCCATCCATGTATCTTTAAAGAACTACCACAGATCGAAACGAAACCTTTGAGACGTCTCACCGAACGAGTGCGGAAAAGATGCGGTTTGTTGTGACATCTTAATCGTTAGAATTCCAAATAACTTAACAAATACCAGATAAACATTCAATCCCTTTTTCGCATGCCTTCAATATCATTGGGACTTTCGTTTGAGGTTTCACGCGTTTACGTGAAACCATGGTCAAACGTACGTTGGACTGTCCAATCTCTTGTACCTTATTCATACAAGACGATTACAAAAACATGCATTAAAAGCCGTTTTGAATATAGATAGTACTGATTACCCACCTATCCTGTTATCTATAATGTGCTTGTCTGTACAAGCACACTAACAAACAAATCCTTACCCCAAAAACGTTTACTGAAAGAGCCTGTGTGTGTGTTGCCGTATCGTAATAAATACTGGTGGCTTGTTTAAAATATGAAAGTAATGAAGTAAATCTAGAAATCTAATATGTTAGTTTTAGTAAGCGGCGATGGGCTTGCAATCTGCAACGTGGAATTCTAACTATTTAAAAAACGCGGGCATGAGCAAAATGTAATGTTCGGACGTGCCTCTAATTATCCCCTACTTGGCATGTATCTTGGTATGTCCATCGTGGGGAAAACAGGTGTAAGCGTGTTTTTCTTAAATTAAATCTTTGTCATCAGTAGAAAAGAGATGCCGAATAAAACTTCACACGTCTGTCGTATTCCATGCATTCCAATGTATATGGCACCTTAAAGTCTTCATGTCAAACCTTTCAATAGGGCTCTAAAATGACCAAATTTACAATCGCGACTAGCAGATTCCCACGTGTCTTGAACCTGCGTCACAAGTGTACTTGACACATTTCATAAGGACAAGACATTGAAGATATTGAGCTGTGCGATTATGCAAATAAGAATGTTAATGCATCTGATTGTAAGACTTTGAGAGCCGCTTATTCGAGATAGGTCACAGTTTCTGAATTGGGTATTTTAATGCATTACAGCTGATTATGCTGTGTTACGAAATGCTTTGTTTACTTATTTGAAACGTTGAATAAATATAAATTGATAACATCCAATAAGGTTATGTAGTTACTAGCTTCTGCCCACGGTTTCGTCTGCGTGGCAACCGGATAAAAAGTAGCCTATGTGTTATTCAGATGTATAAGCTATATTGCTGTAAAGTTTCTTCAAAACCCGTTCAGAAGTTTTTGCGTGAAAGAGTAACAAACATACATCCTCACAAACTTTCGCGTTTATAATAGTAGTAGTATTTTAATAAAATTTTGTATAAAACAAACAATTAAACTAAAGATATTTTTTTAATAAAGCAATCATCTCATAAATTATATGAATTATAGTTTTGGTTCTATTGTTAATATAATTGCTTTCTGTAGGCATTGATTCAGACGTAACACATTTGAAGTTTTCCATTTTTAGATATCGTCATGTAAGAATACTTCCTTTGCCTTTTTTGGGAGAAGATTATTAATAATGCCTAAGGCGTATGATTTACTAGCTTCTCCCCACGTCTTCGTCCGCGTGGTACCCGGATAAAAAGTAGCCTATGTGTTATTCGTATAAGCTATATATATCACTGTAAAGTTTCATCAAAATCCGTTCAGTAGTTTTTGCGTGAAAGAGTAACAAACATACATCCTCACAAACTTTCGCGTTTATAATACATAGTAGTAAGATTGAACTCCGTACATTCCGGATTTTCACCGCAGTGACACCCTTTTGTACAACTTTACATGAGTTGTAGAGGTTGTTTGTTTTTCTAGTACTATTTATTTCCGAAGAAACTATAAATACTTTATTGCATATCAAATAGGTTAGCAATACAGTATTTTCTTTCACGTTTATAATAGTATCTATCTAAATATTAGTTTATGGGCAACTACGTAACCCTACACTGCGCGGAACCCTACAGAATGGAACGGAACGCTACGCGCAGAGCTTGACTCGCACTTGAGCGGTTTTTATTTTCTCCTTGTGAATTGCATTGATAAACTTTTCACGGGTTTGTTTTGCGTTTTTTTTTGTATAAAAAATAAAGAACCGTAAACTAATAATTAAAATTTGATATGTTTTGACAGGAGGCAAAATTGAATGTCATGCATTTCCAATTAATATCACAATAAGCGCTACTTTTAACAAAATCTAATTTGTAACGGTAGAAGATCAAAGGCCGCAGCCATCAAACCATCTACTAATACGTCAAGCAATACAATGAGATTCTTGACGTCAACCGCTTGCTTACGTACTCAGACATCCAACCCAAGTAAGTTTTCAAGGTTTCAAAAACTACAGGCGATCTTGCTACTGAAATGTAAGGACCACCCTCCTCATAGACAGAGTCCAATTGCTTCTCATACGGATAAGGATGTGATAATGACCTTGTCTAAATAGGAATAGAATGTTGGGACAGTTTAAAAAAAGTACTTACCCAACTTCTATGTAAAACTGAGCAGAAATGCCCGCGCATTCTCACACGTTGTGTATTTATAGTATTTATTTTATGGCATTTGCGTCACAAGGCAAATATAATATTTTAATATAGTGCTTTCGTATTAAAATGACTGCGAATTAATATATTAACCGTGCGACGGGTCGAAGCGACGCGAGACCAGGGAGCTGGCTCTTATCTGGGTCAACGCATTAGCATTGCCATTCAGCGTGGCAATGTGGCCAGTATTTTGGTAACACTTCCGTCTGGTAGTGATTTGGATCAGTTCACCTATAGATCGATCGCTAGCTGTTTCATCGGTATGTTTTGTACTTGTACAAAGTTGTATGAATAAATATATTAAAATGTTAAATAAAGGGTTTGCTGCTTGTAAGAATTGTATAAAGAAAAAACAAAAAAGGTATGACTTTCCACATATTTTAAAGAAAAGACCACAGGAACTTAGGTACTAAAAAGGTACTTATCCTACCCCTATTATAAACGTGAAAGATTGTGAGGATGGATGTTTGTTACTCTTTCACGCAAAAACTATTGAACGGATTTTGATGAAACTTTACAGTAATATAGCTTCTATATCAGAATAACACATAGGCTACTTTTTATCCGGGTACCATGCGGGCGAAGCCGTAGGCAGAAACTAGTTATACTACAACTAAAAGTACTGCGAACATACCCAATTGTTGTGCTAATGCGGCACACTAGAAGTTTTTTAGTTTTTCTACATACCTACTCAAACATAATATTATAGGTTGGTTTGCTCATAGGCAAGCAAAAAAGTTTGAAGCACCTTTATTCAATTGTTTAATGGACTTTTGACGTTGGGTACCGTACAATACAGCTGACTTAATTAATTTTACATGATACACCTGATATTTACCACGATTTTCTTCAATGAAAATAGCCATATTGTTTCTAAAAATTTGTAACCTATGAGTAGAATAACTTATTTTGCGGATAATATACTTAATCTAGCTAGATACCCTGTGTAATTGAAGTAGATACACTTATCTCCATCTCATTATTTTGTTTAGTTGGCTCTTGTAAAATATGGAGGTAAGCTTCGCAATGAAGCAAAGCAATAACTTCACATCTGTATGAAGCTTATCTTTATTAATATCTTTGAATGTTACGCTAAAGACGGTTCCTTTTATAGCACTTGATGGCTCACAGTATTCAGTTTTTTGCAAGATTGATTCGATAGCTAAAAATAGACTAGTTGAATCGTGAATGTAAAATGTTAAACCTAAAGGGAAATATTGAAAATTTAAGCCTACATAATTTTTTTTTGAAACTTATATATATTGAAAGGTTCATTCAGTAAAATTCCGAAATTTAAATGCCTCTACAATCACTACAAACTTTATAAACGATTTTTTCAAAATTATTCGGTTTCGAGATATTAATAATATCATGACGTATTTTTCGTTTCAATATAACACATGTACGAGTATGTACTTACAATCTGGTACAAACTAAGCAGAAATAGCAACGGTCAAGTGTAGACTTGCCATTAGCTTGCTTTATGCAAGATAACGTTTTCATATTATATCGAGCTGGATACGAAATCTACGATACAAAAGGTGCGTTTTTCTAAGAGCTAGACAGTTTGCGCGTACAAAGTGTCGTAGGATGTAAGCACCTTTTTCAACCAACTGCCTACTTTTCCCAACAGTGGGAAGCTCATAAATCACTGCAAATGGCGATACCACTTTTACAAAACATGGTAATGCAACAAGTTTATGGCAGTATTCAAATATTTACTACTTATCAGGCAGTGATCGCATTTTTAATCGCATTTGGGTCAGTAGGTTCGTACATGTTGGACAAACCGTGTTAGTATCGCTACATGGCTGAGTGCAGTGCACGTCTGTTTAGACGGCACAATATTCATCAGTCGGAGAGTCACTGCAAGAAACAGGCCTTCCTGGGGCCTAACCATCAAATCTCGCTTTGCGAATGACAAAGCTTTAACTACGCCATAGCATCCTCAATCGCAAAGCCGAAGTAACATCTTTGCCTAAACTGAATCGCTATAAGACTGAAGTCTCATAGCGATTCAGTTTAAGTTTTGTTAACCATAAATGGCTAGGCCCCTGATAAACAGTCTTGAGCCACAATCATCCACGGTTCCATCCTAAGTTTGTCTGGAGGAGATCGCTTTTAAGAGTTTTAAGCGATAAGACCGTCTGTTTAAATCTGGGTTACTGAACTTTCGTATACTTGGGTTAATACCTCCTGAACTGAACTTTCGTAACTGGAGGGGGGGGGTATCGAAAGAAAACGTATGCACCCTTGAACTTGTAGCATTTTTTATTCATGTTAACTCAAGTAATATAGGCAAGACGGTAAAACACTTCGATAGCGCATCTACGAATTGGTCACTTTTACTAGCGCCATCTAGTTTTAAAACAAGTAATTAAAATCGTGCCTTCAACACCGCTTATTGTAGGTACTTTTATTTATTTTAAGTTTTTATTTTGTTATCTTGTGGTGTACAATATAGTATTTATATTCATTCATTCATGGTTGGTATACCTACATAGAAATTTGAGTAAAAAATCCCACAGCTGCTAAAAAAACTAGTTCCACGCAATGCTCTATTGTTTACTAGTAAATTATTGCAGTTCCGATGTGCCTACTTATTTCGTTATCATTATAATCAGCTATCAAACTAATTTCATAAAAGATTTGTTTTGTTTGTTTGGCTCTTTACTTTTCGGAGGAGGGCGCTAATATTCGCTACACAGTTTTCAAACTTCTGCGGATATTACCGTTCTTTCATGTTTTTGTATGTTGTTTTTGACCCAAATAAATATATTTAGATTTTTGATTTGATTTAAATGAAAAAATTACAACAAAATTGTTTTCTACATCGGGTCGTGCTGTGCGAACTAACACGTACTGCATGGAGCTTAATAGCGGGGTTACATAGTCATCGTACCGCGTCATTGACATAGACATTTACACGATATTATGACAATATATGTAGGTCCATAATCCTATACTACCACTATTATAAACGTGAAAGTTTGTGACGATGGATGTTTGTTACACTTTCACGCAAAAACGACTGAACGGATTTTGATGAAACTTTACAGTAACATAGCTTATAAATCAGAATAACACTGGCCACTTTTTATCCGGGTACAACGCGGGCGAACTCAACTCTGAAAGGCATCTTCAAAGTGCGTTCCAATATCTTTCATCCAATTCCAATCCCTATAAAACTGGGCTATTATGGTGAATTTAAGGCAATATCACTCTAAGCAAAAGAAGAGCATATTTTTCTTGGTACTATTTTTATTCTAAATTTACCCAACTTATCGGAATAGCAGTTGAGATAATGATACAAGTAATATTTATTTCCAATAAATACTTTAATAACACTTAATTAAGTAATAACTTACTAATGAGCATGAATCATATGCTATAAAGTTATGCAAACAATTTTTTTATATGGTAGCGTTCTATCCACCATCGATCGTAACTACCTTATAAACAGCTGTTATGAAATTAACATAAAATTGCTATATGAAGCTATTTATGAAAACCTTTACGCAAGAAACGTGAATGTAAGTGACATTTCGATTTTCATTCTTTTGACAGATACGAAACTTTCCTGTCTGTCACTCCTTCACGAAACTATCGAACGTTATAATCAAGAAGTGAAGTGAAGATTAGATATATAATAATAAAATATTACATGTACTAGTAAATAAAAGTATCTGATTAAAAGTATTTAAGTTCAAATAAACGAATTTATCTGTGTGTTGATTGTCAATCACGCAACGATTTTTTCGTGTATAGATTAGAGTTATTATATAATGTAACTACTTAATAATATAAACTCCGTCTGCATTAACTTAGCTAAAGTTTAAACTTTAGCTAAGTTAATGTCCAGTAGTCTCTGCTTTAGCTTCCTTGCGGTTAGTGCAGATATAAATGAAATGTTCATAGCATTCTGTTTTAACCCAACATTTTGCACTGAGTATTAATATAACCAAGGGTTCATCCAAAGGTTGTCTGGAAGATACCATTTTTAGTTATAAGATTCTATTAAAAGGAATTTTATGTTTTATTTTTTCTTTGGTTTATTCAAGAGTACCTATATCTATCTAACTAGCTTCTGCCCACGGCGTCGCCCGCATGGTTCCCGGATAAAAAGTAGCCTATTTGTTACTCTGATGTATAAGATATATTACTGTAAAGTTTCATTAAAATCCGCTCTGTAGTTTTTGCGTGAAAGAGTAACAAACATCCATCCTCACAAAATTTCGCGTTTATAACAGTATAAGATATAGACGTCATGGTAATCCCTATGAGCACTTTGGGAAGAACTTCGAACATATTTTTTGTATGACGTTTTTAACATAAACTGGGCGAAGTCCATGCGTGTTGACATAAGACATAAGTTTACAATACAAATAAGCAGTTTTTGCGTTACAAGTTCGGGTAAACAAAATGCGTGTTGCGGCGTCATGGGATTCTTTTTCATGAAATAGTTTCAGCTTATTTTCAACTTGTTAAAAACAAGCTGAAATTCTTATTTATTATTCGAGGAGTTGTATCATGGTAGCTCAGAATTTGAATATAAAAATATATATTTAAATTGATGTGTGATTAGCTTGTGCCCAATACGGTGAAGGAAAACATCGTGAGCAAACTGATATGACCTAGAACAAAAAAACATTAGTTAGTATTCCAATAAACGACGATGAGCTTGCAACCTGTCACGCGGAATGTTAACAACTTGCAAAACGCGTGCATGTACCAAATGTAATGTTTGGACGTGTCTCTGACTCTCCTTGGTACTCTAAAATATCTACTCACTGAGTATGTACAACCATGGGAAATACTTATAGTTGTGAGCATATTTGCTTTGTTTTTTGTTTGTCAGTCAGTCAGCAGCGCAACAGTTTCATCCATTTAGATGCCCACAGATGTTATAATACTGATGACTAACAAACCGCTAATTTCATAGAACTAAAACATTCCATATTTTATACCGTTACGTTTCCTGTAACATTACTCTTGCGTGTCTTTATGTCATGTGACATGTGTCATATCATGTCACTAGAAATTATTGGAACCAGTTTTTTACTTGTTACGCAATTCTGTTTCGCAATACCTTTTCATGGGAATGGTGAATTTGTGAAGTGATGATTTTTTTAAAATTAAATAAATAAATAATGTTGGTCAATTTTTCACGCAGCATCATCTAGCCCCAAAGTAAGCAGAGCTTGTGTTATGGGAACAAAATAACTGGTATACTACTAATATACTTTTTTGTTACATACATATCATACATAGACAGCACCCAGACCCGAGACAAATATATAGTTGCGGGTTCGATTCACGCCGCGGGAATCGAACCCGCAACCGTTTCAGGCGTTTCAGGCGGGCCTTTGCCCACTGCACCACAGAGGTCGTCAATTAAAGTTTTCTTTATTATATAAAGCATGTGGAGTAGTTTCCCCGAAGCTAATTAAATGCCAGGAATTAATCGATCTGAGTGGTTTATAGTTTAAGTGCTTGTACACGATGTAGGCATATAGCTGGAGCGAGCAGTATACACCAGCTTGTATGAACAGTAATGCACCACTGGACCTGTGCACTCTTTAGAGTGTGGTTTACAAGATGCATTTACCTGCGCAAGTGCCTCACTCGTGTTACCCGCGACGTGTAAAAGCATCATTTACTTTGCCTGTGTGGAAGCTGCAGGTTAATGCTATCATATGCAGGTTAATGCTACGAGTATCATATGCAGGTTAATGGTTAGGGCATCAGCCCTAGCATCAACTTGCGGAGACTATGGTCCCCAAGTCCCGGTTCAGCTTTTTGATGCCATGCTGGCTTGCAGGCGGCATTTTGGAGCACTTTTTCCCGCGACATGGGATACTGCTTCCTGTTCTCTCATGTTTCGTCATTGACCTCACCGTTTCGTGCGGTCGCAAATTCTAGTTGGTCAAAGATACCTTCCTATGAATAAAAACTTGACGACCTCGATGGCGTGGTGGGTGAGAAGTCGGCTGCGACACAAGAGGTATGGGTAGGAGGTAAGGGGTAGAGATATAGGTTTGATTCCCGCAGCGTGACAAATGTTCTGCAGATTTTTATTCAAGGTATGGATGTTGTGGTACCACGGTACTTATACAGGATGTTGTGGTACCACGGTACTTATAGGCGCGCCTTTTTTACACGCTTATATTAGCTTCACGTGTAACTAACAAACAATGTTATTAACTCTTTGAACTCAATTTTAACCTACTTCTAATTGTTGTATCGAAATTAAACTTTGTATGTATATGTAGTTCGGATGAGAATGCTATAATTTGGTATCTTGGAGCTGATCTAATTATGGAGCCAGGATGTAGATAGTGGAACTCTTCAGTGGTTATTAGTTAACCTCTCAAGTTTGGGCTCATATGATTCATTATTATTATAATGGTGTTTTTTCGTTTTTAAACTACACTTGAAAACAAAAAAAAATGTTGTATGGGAAATACTAAGATTCTGAATAAAACAGTCACCGGTTCAGTCAATTTTAGAATGAAATCATCGTGGATGGTAGGTATCTATTATGATATATTCGCGTAAAAGAGTGCGTAAAGTTATATATAATTTATGAGAACAGTTTGTAGAGTAAGTTCGCCTACTATTTGCCTTTGGAAAATTAAATCGTTCATAACTCTATCCGGCATGGATATGCCAAATCTAGGTAGGTACGCTACACTACAATAGAGTTATAGTTCTGGAAATTAATTAAGGCCCTGCCTTATTTTAAGGCTTGAGGAATTTCACAGACAACAGTTCAAATTCGGGCCGAGAATATATTTTGGCTGTGGGGGGGATGGTCTTGGATGCTCCCATATTTTGCAAATTTTTTGGATCATTTAAGAACTACAATCAGAAGCTAAGGATTTTCGAGTAGAAACAACTATACATAATAAAATTGAGGCACGTCTGAGTACGTGCAAGACTTCCGCCCTCTACCCGCCCTCTGCCCGCCCTCTGTTATAACCAGCTTTGCATTCTTTGGAGATTCATTTTGGCCTTGAATTTAATGACCATCCCGACTTACCAAACGGAAAGTCAAATCAATTAGTTCTTCCAAAACTGATTCATACAACAAAACGCAGGCGTAAAACCGCAATAGGTGGCTTTGGATCTGATCTCAGAAGTTGCAAAATGACGAAACCGCGACTGCGTGAAACCCCTCTAATAAAATTGTATTAATGGACTTGCCCGGGCACTGCTTTTATGAGTGGCGTAATATATCCTTATATTTTAATTATGTATTTATATGAATTTTTAATCATTGTTATAATTTCTTGGTAAAATACTTTAACTACCTATGTTGCGTTTTCATGGGGTGATGATTGACGACCTCTGTGGCGCAGTGGGCGAAGGTCCGCCTGGGACGCAGAAGGTTGCGGGTTCAATTCCCGCCACGGGACAAATGTTTGTATCTGCAAATATTTGTCTCAGGTCTGGGTGTTTTCTATGTATATTATGTATGTATTTACAAAAAAAATGTATATAAGTAGTATATCAGTCATGTAGTTCCCATAATACAAGCTCTGCTTAGTTTGGGGCTAGATGATGCAGTGTGAAAATGTCCAGCATTATTTTTTTTTTTTTTTTTTTATATACTTAAAATCAGAAAAGAAATTTCAAACTATTTAACCGAACATGCTTATATCGAGGAAAAGTTGTGGATTCCCCCATCCAACCCACGATTTAAACAACCCGAATGAATTCGAACGCAAATTTCGGTGAAAAACCTCCTTTTATAATGCTAGTTTTCTCTTCGACTACTTTTCGGTAAATACCTACATTAAAGCTGAAGAAAACTAATAAAGATAATTTTAGGACTGCAAAAAATTTAAACAGGTTTAGATTTTACCAACTATTATCAGTTAGTTGTGACTGATGATAGTTCCATCAGTTTTCAGTCGGTTTATTTAGTAGTCTATTTTTAAGATTCATAATAAAAGTTCCAATGCCCTTGAGGTCTCTCCAAAAATGGAAATAATACACTTAAAATTACGTTCAATAATGAACTTTGTATTACTTTATCGTTTAAATATAACGGTCTGCGTCAGACAATTACTTTCAACATGACGTCGCTTACCTTTTAAATACGCCCTCTATATGTCGGCATTTGTACCAATCAGGTGGCGATATTTACTGACGTTTCATTGACGTCACAGTGGTTTACTGAGTAGGCACCCTGAGTCAGTTGAAAATATTCATTTATAATGGAAATATGGACTTGCGTGGTCCAGTGTGTGCTAAACTTTGAGTGGATCGACATCAGCTTCGCAAAACAATTTAATAATCGATAAAAGAAATTTTGAAACTAAGTGACATTTTGGTTTAGTGTTGTGGCTTGACATTGTAGAGGTGACTAGTGATGTATTCCATGAGTTTAGTGCAGACTTCAGCTGCATTCAAAATTGAAAACTTTATGGATGTGGTATTTTGCGTATATGTGGCCAATACGAAAAAGGTTTGTTTATAGCTTTTTATAGCTTTCACAACATACCTACTTGTTCCAACTTTATCCAAATCTGTCCAACCGTTATGAAGATTATTTTCAACAAACATATCTACAAACTTTGAAATTTACGAGTATTTCATTAGTAGGAAAAAATAAGTATTAATTAAAAAAACAGTTTTAAAAAAAACTGTGTCACAATGTTTTTGATACCTACTCATATCATGGAGGTGCATAAAAAATAATTGGTCCACCACCATTGGTCATCTTTGGGAGACCGCCATATTGGATTTAGAATGATTTTTTTTTGTATGCAAAATTTCAGCTTAATCGGTTGGGGATAACTGATTTAAAATTCAGTTGCAAGATTTGGTTCATAATTCCTAACTAAGAAGGCAATTAAAAAAAATAAAAAGCTTGCAATCATAATATAATTTATCCTTACTAAAGTAAGGATTATATAAATATTTCACACAAACTAGTGAGTAGAGTTTGAAAATGTCTTAATCGCATTTGTAGAAGTTTGGAAGAAAATGACACCAATTTCATCAAAACACGACAGCAACCCACGCCTTCCCGCCATTTGTATTTTTTCAATTTTTCGATTGCGCGGCGATTGAGTAGCTAGCTACGACGCAAGAAGTGTGGGTCCGATTCCCGCTGCGAGACAAATGTTTTCATGGTCTGAAGATATTTGTTCTGAGTCTGGGTGCTGTGGTATCATGGTAGTTCCTGATACCCACGACACAGGAAAACCTAGTGTGGGGTCAGCACTACATAGTATAAAATATGTACTCGTATGTTAGGTGTTCATAAGAAAGAAATAAGAAAGAAATCTATTTATTCTTCCCCAAACAACACAAAAGTTAAACAAAAATAATAATAAACACAAAACAGATACTTAGCATATAACAAAGCGAAACGAAAAACAGACAAACTAAGTAGATACGTAATTTTGTGTTGCGTGGGGTCAAATAGGTCCCCGTCTCAGCTTTATGCTGCGCCAGAAGGTAGTGGGTCAGGTGCAGCGCTGGTTTTCTTAAAACTTTATGAAACTCGAAGGTTGGTTGAAGGTTTGGTAACGCAATATTGTTTACAAGATTTTGCTGATCATCGACACCTACTGTGGCATTTACGTCACTTCTTCAATTCACTTTGCGGTTTTATAGGAAGTGTGAAACATGCCCGGACCTATTAGCGAACGACACTTTAGTCTCAAACCTACGTAGGTTAGTTGACTAGACGTCAATTATTATAAAGATAATATAATTCACTAGCCTCTGCCAACAGCTTTGCCTGCGTAGTACCCAGATAATAAGACTAACTCAAGTACCTAAGAGTTAGTCTGGGTCACGAACTATACCTGTTCCTAATTTCATTCAAATCAGTGTAACGGTTACGAAGATTATTATTAACGAACATCCAAACTTTGACATTTATAATATTAATAGGATATAATTATAAACAACATTCCAGGCACTTTGCTTAGTCTCAGGCAGAACTATAAATATAACACTATCTTAGTCATACGAAATAAGTTGTTCCCGATTGCCATTTCGTTATTGTGATATGAGGACAGATACAGAATTAGTTTTAGCAGGTCATGCAGCGGAAATAGAACCTGCACCTCAAGCGATTTAGCCGGCTACTTTACCACTGACACGGATGTCATCAGTGTATGACATCCGTATTTGTGCGTGTTTGTGCTTTTTGTACACGGCTAGAGAGCTTGGTGATAATCTTTCAGAGTAGGTACTTTGGTTTGATACTTATAATTAAGTAGGTAGTTATTATTATAAATAGTTATTATTACTAATTATCACTAATTGCTATAGTAGAGTAGGCGTAATTTGCTAGATATTAACGGATTGAAGAAGGCATCTTAATAAATAAAAATGCTCATAGAACTGAAATGATCGTGGTTTGGTAAAAAGCGCCGTTAGCAGTAGAATAGTAAAGTACGTGGTATAGTCTTAATTATATCCTGAAATTGAAAATGTTGTCTTTTTTAAACTGAAAATTAATGGAAATATTAAGTTGCACCGTGGGATCTTGATTGAATTGGTATGGGAAACACTAATAATAGGTTCAAGTATGTACACAATAAGCTATTACTTTGTTTGCAAGTGATGATTAACTTCAATCTTGATAACTTTTTTATACTTTTTATAACTTTTTAACAAAATAAAATAAATTTTTTGGTTTTTTCTATGTATATTGGACGTATAAGTCGTAATGACACGGGCTAACTATGACGTGTGATAATAAATGCTTATCTTGGACCATAATAAAAAGATTTCCACCGTGGGATCTTGATTGAATTAGTGTGGGAAACACTAATAATAGGTTCAAGTATGTACACAATAAGCTATTACTTTGTTTGCAAGTGATAATTAACTTCAATCTTGATGTACAGCGTAATTAATATAAACTAAAAATAAAAAATCTAGTCTGTAGATTCACAAAGTATCCACATACACAGGTGTGTTTTAAAGCAATTTGTTATAACAGCTAACTGTATATTGTACTAGCTGCGTCCCGCAGTTTCACCCGCGTAAGTTTCAATTCCGTGGGAATATCGGCGATCTAATTAAATTTTAGAACACAAAAGCTGCTATTGTGACTTAACTATGATAGTAAGATATATTCCCTCGCGGACTTTTTTGTAGGTAATAATGAATACTTTAATCATGTAGTACATCATTTTTATCATCAATAGCGCGCTCCAAATAATAAATTTTATAGTCAAAATTTTGCTACTTTGAGTTACATTATTGCAATTTTCTTAAAGATCTCTATTTTTTAAATAAATTATAGCCTATGTTACTTTCTGATAACTTAGCTTTCATTTGGTGAAAAATTGTTAAAATCGGTCCAGTAGTTTCGGAGCCTATTCTATACAAACAAACAAAAAAATCTTTCCGCTTTATAATATTAGTATAGACTAGCAACTTTTTTACTGTTCCAAGCCATACCTTTCTTGTCTCTACAATGCATAAGACTCTTAGAAGCTGTCTATATTGTAAAGCATACTAAGTTCGTGGACCTAGACTAGACCTGCCTGACCATGTACAGCCGCTATCCAACAAGTTATTGTACAAATCGATATGTTCCAACATGTTAAAAAGGATAATTATAAGCATCTATAATATGAAATACGAGAACGGCTCGTCAGCCATAAGCAATCAGTGGAAACCGTTGGGCAGTCGAAAGACTGGCCGTTTGTGTGTGTGGCTCTATAACAAATAGAAGCTACGAGTATAATGAGTATCTTTGAGAATCTTAGATAGAAAGTGACTCTTTTCTACCCCCGTGAACGATAATCAGGTTAAAGTAGTACAATGTGCGGCCAATAAAGAAAGCTTTCTTTCTCTCATTCAGCAATCTGAGCGATGGCGGAAACTCCGCAACATCGTGCAATGGACGCCATTCTTCCAAACGTACAAGAAACAGCGGTATCCTTGGATCCAGCTCGCCGGGCATCAAGGGAACTTCAAGGCTGGACCGGACCAAGGCACGATACTGAAGAAACTGTGTCCGCAGGAGGAGAAATGCTTTCAGGTGAGTTGGGCTTCTCTTGTATTTCACAGTTGGGATAAAGTATTTACTTTCCTGCGTTAAACACGCAAGTCGTATCGGATGAAAAGTTCCCTATTTTTAGGAACTATAAACCATTGGAATTGGCTCCGTTTTAAATAAAACAATAATAATGATGGAGTTTTTTCTTATGTATTTTGTAATAATAAACTAGCTTCAGCTTCCGGCATCATTTCGTGGTACTGAAAATCAGCCTATCTATCTCAAGCATCCGAATCGGTGTAGCCGTTATAAAGATTATACGGTGACAGACAGACGTACATTCGAATTTAATGAATAAATTCTAATAATAGATATTAGAATTAATTATACACTAGGGGCAACGGAATTTCCAACTTCAATTAAATGAGTTTCCTCACTGAAAAACAAATATTTTTCTAACCGCAATCAATTATAAAAATAGAATTCTGGGCAACCCCCAATACAAACTAGAGTAAGAGGAAAAGTACGCGCAAAACTGAAAATTTTTGTTCTTGTATTTTTTCAATTGTGTTTAAAAAGAGCTAGACTTGGCGATGTAGGGTAAATGTCGGGTAAAACCAAGTTAAACAATACTATAACATAATATCCAATGGTCTATACATAATAATAATATTTAGTAGTAATAGCAAAAAACTGTAAATACAAGGATAGATAAATCAAAGATAGCAACTAGATGTGAAACAGACGATATAGGCTTCCTCCATATAAATAGAGGAAGCCTATATTATGATGAGTATCATGACCAATGGTAGTTGTTAACCTCCACCCAATGACTTCTGCGACCGTCAATTTTATTCGGGCTGAGGGAAATTAAGTCAAGGAATAATGTAGAGTATCTACATTATAAAAGATAGTTGACAGTTAAGATGACGTCAATGCCGATAATTTACTTACATACGAGTCTAGGTAAGGTTTGTTCGGGTCATCGTTCCCTAAATCGTTTTATGTGCGTAATAAAATCACCCATACGTATATTATTTAATTGCTTAGTTTAGAATTAGTCACTCCAAGTTGTTACAAAAAAGTAAACTACAAGTATCTTCTATCTGTCATTACAATTACTTACTTACACCCAAACTAGGAGAGTTTGGGTGTAAGTCATTCTTGTTGCTGATAGTTATAAAGCTGACGGTGTAACGTTGTCTCGATGTAATCTTGAAATGGCATTCGTGAAACAAAGGGGAGATAGAACGCTAATTCGTGGTTCCGTGGACAAAGTACAATCCTACTAACATTATAAATGCGAATTTAATGATTGGATGTGTATTGCCATAATTTTCGTAACAGCTGATACTTATAAAATGAATTTCGGAACAGTGATCTAGAATAACACAAAGGCAATTTTTTACCGGGTACCTCGCCTGTTTAGGTGTTGACAGAAGCTAATAAAAAAATGTAGTGTAAGTGTAAATATAAATAAAAAATAATTTTATTGTACTCTGTTATTTTCAGTTTCTGATGAAAGATATTCTGCGTCCGTTCGTTCCTGAATACAAGGGCCAAATAACCTGCGATGATGGAGAATGTATCCTTTTTGATAAAACTGATAAACAAACAAGGAAGCTATGCTTCCAACTCGAATTCATTCATTGATCAGGTTCCCGGATCTTTCCTGGTCAGTTTCGCAGGGTGTCTGTATGAATAACCTGGGTAACCCTACCTAAGTTATTCATACAGTCACGGCCACCCGGCCGTGATTGTGAAAGAACCTGAGTGTTGAAAGTATCAATGATTTTTTGTGCACATTTTGAGTGTAATATTGCGTACATTAAATTACTTTATGTTTTATTGTGATCAAGATTCTAGACAAAACTGTTACTCGATTCAAACTTTTTGCCCCGTAATTTTTTATATTTTGTTATAAATCTAGATTCATAATTACGATATTCTCATTTTGTATGAAACAACAAAAAATATCGTTATAACTGATTTTAGATCAAAATATGTTAGAATATAAAAACACCTACTGATATGAAGTATGTTAGTATAAATTAATAATTTCCTATAATTGTCTATCTAACTCTATGATAACTCAATTCTAGAACACTCATTGGGAAGGAACTGACTCCTGACATACAAATAGCCCTAGTTTATGAGTCAAGCCTTCAAATATAATTGTAACACAGGTTTATGCAATAAAGGTTTTGTATTTTATTTGTATGTATGGATCGATGTTTGTGATGTCCAAGTATTCCTTAACCCAGCATCCAATACAGTGTACCTACAACTCCAAGATCTACTGAGTGACTTTGACAGTCCGTGTGTCATGGACTGCAAGATCGGAGTCCGGACTTATCTGGAGGAAGAGCTAGCCAAGGCCAAGGAGAAGACTAAGCTGAGAAAAGTGAGTAAAGCTTGCTTTGCAATTTGATAAATGAAATAGCATAAAATAATCTAATTGAAAATCTGTGACAAACGCAAGCTTCGTCGTCTACCCACCGTTGTTCCGTAACTGGCATAGCTATACCATTAATAGTTCTCGCTTGCATCTCTCGTTCTCATCTCTCGCTCGCATTCCTAGTTCGCATCACTCGCCCACCCTCTCGTTTACATCTCTCACTCACATATCTCTTGCTCATATCTCTTGCTCATATCTTTGGCTCGCATACAAAACTCACATCTCTTGCTTCACTTATCCAAAATAACTTAATTAAGTTTTTACCTTTTTCCACCAGAGCTAAGATATTAAAATAAATCGACCCTAGTGGTATATTTCACGCGCTTCCCTTTTCATTGTTTTTACACTCTTGACATCCTGTAGACATACGGGATGGATTCCGTAGACATAACAGTGCTTAGTATAAAAAAAAACATTTTTCCATTCAACCTCTCATTTAATCTTAATTAAATGACAGCATAATAAATGTGTCTGGATTAAGTATGTATTTTTTCTTGTCTGACCTCAGTAATATCGCTTTATGAGTTCACTAATGTCAAAGAATGTTATATTTATAGATAAACTGGCTCAAATTAGCTCGTATTACGTCAATGATTCGAAAAGGAAAACATTGATGATACCTACTACCTAAGTGTACATAAATTTATAATAGCCTTGATGTATATTTATTTTTTTGTAATTAGGATTCTGATAAGGTACGATTAAATAGGAAAACCGTTAGTAGTAGAATATATTTGTCCACAATTCATAATTATGTAATTAAATTTCCTGCGTAGGTTTCAGACAACGGGACCACAGGCTCGGTCGCGGAAGAACAGGCATTGGGCAAAATTGTCGTTTCAATTGCGTTGATCGTTGTGTTTTAATGGTTAAATGAATTATGACTTTTGAATTTAATTTATAGAAAAATACCAAAATAACACGCTAACTCTCTCTTAAACTTATGAATCTAAAATGTTTATATTCAAGGTTAATATCATTGGTACAGCTATTAAAACCATATCTCTGAATTCCAGGACATGTACGAGAAGATGATTCAAATAGACCCCATGGCGCCCACGGAAGAAGAACATAGAAGTAAAGGGGTCACTAAACCTCGGTACATGATCTGGAGGGAGACCATCAGTTCTACAGCTACCCTCGGCTTCAGGATAGATGGAGTGAAGAAAGCTGACGGGACCAGTTCCAAAGACTTCAAGACTACGAAGACCAGGGATCAGATCGTGGAGGCGTTTAAAGATTTTACTGGAAACTGCCCCAATAGTGCGGTAAGTTCAGCGTTATTAGACACTCCGAAAGGGACCTCTGCGAAACGGTTAACCTTTTCAACTTGTGAAATAACGAAATGTTTACTTCATACTTTTACTGGTTGCAATTTTTTATGACATTTTTACCGGCAACGACAAATGTTTTTATATGCGTTTGCCAAAGGAGGTTGCTATGTTAGCTGGTATGTTACTATTTATCTCCGAAACGGCTTATCGGATTGCAATACACAAGCCACTAGAGATGATGAAAAACAGGTCGGGACTTTTCAAATTTAACAAAATCAACTTGTCTGGATTATCATCTAAACTAATAAACCCGTTTTCCTTTTCCAGGTGAGATACCTAGAGAGACTGAAAAGCATAAAAATGACCCTTCAAGAGTCTCACTTCTTCAGAACACACGAGCTTATCGGCAGTTCCCTACTCTTCGTCCACGACAAGCGAAAAGCATCCATATGGATGATCGACTTCGCTAAGACTGTTCCCGTCCCAGAGAATGTTAACATAGACCATAACTCCACTTGGAAAGTTGGAAACCACGAAGATGGTTACCTGATTGGACTAGAAAATATACTGTCTATAATCGAGTCGTTGACAAAAGATGATAACGGGAATTTAAGCTATGACAGTAAAGATGTTAGACAGGATAGTTTGGTCACTTGATTTTGACTCGAGTGATTCTCGTGATTTTATACCGCACTGGATGTGCTCCGCAGTTCTTACTGCATGCTCCGCGACGCTATGACGAAGTACTTGTACTGTAAATTGATGTAAATATAGTATTACTATGTTATAAATACTCATAGGTTAGGTAAGAAACCACCAATACATTTATTGCTTGTTGGAGCTGATAAAGGACTAACGAAATAGGAGAAAACCTTTTTGATTTATTGCTTTGAAAATATTTTTTGTGTAGTTTTGACTCATATAATCGACACTTAATTTTTTGAGAAAATTACTGATGTGTAATAATATCCAATTATAACCAGTCTCTACCTTTTGTTAAGGTATTAATGCGACTGACCTAAATGTACAATAGCTTTTATCTTTATGTACCTACACTATATTAGTGTAATGACTAGACAAACTAAACTATTGAGTGCAAAATAATCTTATAAGGCTCTACATTTCTGAATAAAAATAACAATTACCTATTGCATTGGATTTCGTACTTATTTTCCCTTGTTTATTAACGATATACGCAGAAGAATACTATGAGCTTCACTAATTATGTTACAAGAACCTCCTGTTGATCAGGAAATGCTTTGGAACCAAGAGTTCCATTTTACATATTTTGCATTCGAGTAAATTAATACATAAATAAGTCTAATTTAGTTAAGATTTAGTGTTGGTATAAAAACATTATGTTTTAGATCAGAAATGTGTAGTTATTTGAGAATGCATTTAGAATAGAACAAGAAAGACTTTGGACGGCGTATAATTAGTTACCAACTAAATAAATTAACTATTAAATACTTCATTATCTAAATTCACTAAAAGGCACTACGTATGATCTTTCATACTATCTATCACCACGTCCGTTAAACTGTTTCTTCTAGAGTCTCCTTCTTCAATATCACTTGTATTTGTACTCTCTTTTCTCATTTTTGAGAAGTACCTTGGAACAGGTCCTGTACTAGGTCTGTTATCGCTTGGAGCTGGGGAGTATCTGCGTTGTCTAGGTTTTTGTACTTCTTCACTCTCAGTTTCTGTATAAGGGGGAGGTGGTTGAGTTAGCATTGACATGCGGTTCTCCCTTGCTGCGGTTGCTGTTATTTGTAACTCAGCGCCGGCTACTACGGTAGCTAAAGTTGGAGTGAACTGTGGAGCCGCTGCCCTAACTGAAATCCTCCTACGTCTAGGACCAGGAGTTTCTTCTTCCCTACTTGGAGGAGTAGGTATTGAAAAATCTGATCTGATTGAGCCACGTCTTTGAGTAGGCCTTGTAATCAAGTCCATCAAACCAGGCGGTTCACTAGCATCGTTCGATCCTGTCGCCGTTTCAAGCACTGCTAAGGCTCTGAGTAAATCAGCTACACTTGTGTGTTCTAAGACTTCGACTTGCTCTGACTTGGGTAGACTGGAAATGTTTACGTCAGGATCGAAAAGACTGGGGCGGCCGCGTTTAGTCTTATTCCTATAGTTTTCAAGCTCGCTTGAGAAGCTGCCTCGTCCATTTTCTGTGGCGTTTCTATAGTTTTCTAATTCTCCTGTGCTGTTCCTACCACGTTTTGTTTCATTAAACTGTCGAATACTAGCTTCGAGGTCCCCTACAGTGCTATTGCTAGGCGAACTGTTTTTTCTTTCTTTGCCAAAGGAAGGAAACAGACTGAGACGGCCTCGTTTGGTCTTATTCTTGTAGTCAACTAGTTCGTCTGAACTTTCTGGAAATACTTCATCGTCATCATTTTTCTTAGATTTTCCGAATGTTGGGAATAAGCTTAATCGTCCTTTCTTGGTCCTATTTTGGTATTTCATCACTTCATCTTCGTCTACAGAGTCATCTTCATTAGAAAGACCACCAAAGTTGAAGCTAGGGAATATACTACGTCTTCCATGCTTCGTACTTTGTTTATACTTTTCGCCTTCATCATCTGGGTCGCTAAAGTCGAATGTAGGAAATATACTTTTGCGCCCAGATTTAGTTTTTTCTATATAAGCCCTTCCTTTATCCTCTTCTTCTTCTGAAAAGTCGAAAGTAGGGAATATACTGTGGCGTTTATTTTTCTGTTGGTATGCTTTGATAGCCGCCGTATCTTCATCTTCAGAGAAGTCAAATGTAGGAAAGATACTGTGGCGTCCTCTTTTAGTTTTTTCCATATACGCGTTTGCCAGAGCTTCTTCGTTCTCTCTCTCATTGAAATCAAAAGTAGGGAATATGCTGTGTCTTCCCCGTTTAGTTCTCTCTTTGTAAATGTCTGCGTCGTTTTTATTATCTAATCCAAGGCCAAAACTAGGAAATATGCTTCCACGTCTAGGTTTCGCAGTTTCATTTATATCATTCCCTGTTTGAGCACTTACTCTGCCTTTCATAGTATTCTTTATATAATCGGCAGGATTTTCACTTGTACTCGGTTTTCTAAAGAAAAAACGCGATAAGATATTTTGTTGGTGTGGATGAGGGTTATCATCTATTTTGGATGGTAGAGATATCTTCCCACTTCTTAAATTGGCTTCCTTTCTATACTTTTCTGCCGACTCTCCGTTAGTCCATGTAAAATCATGGTCTCCTTTACTTACTGATTCTTTTCTATAGTTCGGTACTGCTACGCTCATTGCTCGGCACCGTTTGGGTGAACCAGAGATGATATCATTTCCTATGCTAAACATCGGTGGTTTTTCATTGGCTAAAATATGTTCATCGTCAAATAGATTGATTCCTTGTACCCTCTGCACTGGTTGATCTAAACCTCCTAATACATTGACCACTCTAGCTAGTAGCTCTGCTGGTTTAACTATAGCTGAGGCGGTAAAGGTCTTTTCTTTGTCAATGCCTAGTAGATCTGTATCAGATTGTATCCGCAACATGTCTTTGGCAGTTAACTGGATATTTTCTGAATTAGCTCGTTTGCGTTTGTAGATAGGACAACGCGGTTCGACGTCGTAAGTCAGAATGGGGCAACTTTGACTGCGTACGAGGTGTGGAATATTTTCGACGTATACTGGCTGAAAATAAAAAATAAGAAACTGTGAATCTGATGCCACTTTGATTTTAACTCCAATATATTGCATTGCAGAAATGTCTTTTGATTTAACACATCGAATGCTACATCAACTTTTAACCACACTTATTTGATAAAATTTTAATTCTGCTCACCTTTATTTTGATCAGATTTGCTTCATTAATGATCTTCCGAATAGCTGATATATCTTTAGTAAATCCTTGCAGTATCCTGTTCTGGGTATTTTTAAATTGGCTCGCGAACTTTTGCTCCAATTTGTGTATTCTCTCAGACCTCATGCCAGTTGTGATGAAACCTAGAACATTTATAAAAAATAATAAGAGACCACTACAACCACTTAAAAACGAAGGGGAAAGAATAGTGAAAAATCATACTCGTCTATTTCACATACGAATGCCACAGGCAATCAGTTTAATAAGTTTTGAAGTTATTATGTTTAATCTCCTTCAAACAAAAATTAAGCCCTTACCTAAAAGCATCACGATGTATCCGAGCCCGAACGTGATCCAGATAATAAGGAATATCTGATAGGTGAAAAAATATCCAGACTTGAAGCCGTTGTTTACTGTGCCTGAAAAAAGAAATATACAATTTAATTAATATATTTTGTGACCATACTAATGATACTATACTTATAATTTACAAAACAATATGGGTATTAATACCCGTATGCGTCTCATTTTAACTGTTTCAGTGACCTATAATTACCTTGATCTGCTCATCCATAGCTGCTTGTAATGCATAAAATATTCATAAGAATTCAGGTCACAGTCATGTTAGTTTTATCAGGCATGATACCAGGTACCGTAAAAGTAGGTATATATGAATAAAAATAACATATTTAGCGTCTCTTATATGGTTTGGGAGACATTACAATTTTATTTAAAAGGAAGACTGAAACGACCCACTTAAATGAACAAGAAGAGAAAAACTTTATATAGGTAACTAAAGACACAATAAAAACCATCATGGTGTCAACAGCTGAACCATGTAGTTCCCATACCATATCATACCGTACCCTGTACCATGTCGAATAATTTTGGACAATAATTTTCGAGTCGACATACTTCAGTCGGAGTCTTCGACCATTACAATAACATCGTACAGTAATGAGACATCCTATACGATTTTCAACACACCTGCAACTAAATCGCCAAAGCCGATAGTAGTGAGTGTCACAAACGCGTAGTATACCGAGGCCACATAGTCCCAGCCCTCGAAGAGTACAAATAAACAGGCCGGCAGGAATATGAAGAACGTGAAACCTGGCACCAGGTACAGGAATATCTGGCCCAGCATGCCGAGGTTGTTGAAGAAGAAGTCCATCTTGTCAGCCCGTTTCTCATTGCGGCGTTTGTATTTCCGGTACACTGTAATGAGCTGGAAATGAAAATTACATTTTGTAGTTTTAGGGTTCAGAAGTCGAATGGCGGAGGAACCCTTGTAGTTTCGTCATATCCATCCGTCTGTTTGATTTGACGCTCAGTCGAAAGAGAGTACAAATTAAAGTTGGAATATGGACGCGTGTTTTATTAACTAAATAACGAAAATCAGGAAATAATTTCCGTAAAAACTTTTTCGCACTCCGGAAATGAGGGATGATTTACTTCATAGCAACGTTGTCGGGTGTTATTGAACAATTATCTACAAATCATTTTTCAGTTTCCTTGACCTTTTTGAATGGATGCCCTCGTTGAGGAAAATAGGGCTTCAAAAAAGCAAAAGCTATGTTCTCCCTGTAACATTTTAATCTTGAATCCTAGAAGTATTAACAAAATAAAACAAGAAGCCTTGGTAACAAAAAATTTTTTGACGGGTTTGCAATGTTAAACTTTAGGAGCTATGAGATAGCTTCGGGACCCTAAATTGTTTATTTCAAGCCACAGAGTTATAATTAAGTCAAAAGATTCGATGACAATACAATAATGAAGCGAAGGGCCATCATCATTGTTATAAGGAGTTATAGTTAACATGGATTTACTAAAAGATGCAGTAGGAGATAAGCACTCAGGTGCAGATGAGTATTTGACAATAGAATACTTCAGAGACCACTCTGTGATGTTTTGTTATAGTAGAGTCATCACCAGTTTCATCATGGAACCAAATAGAGTGGCTAAATTAAATATTTACCTGGCGACCAAAGTATTCACCGAGGTTGGCGAGCAGGATACCGTTGATTGGTATACCGAAGAGGCCATAGAATAGCATCAGGATTCTCGATAAGTGGGTGGTGGGGGCCAAGTTGCCATAGCCTGAAATGTATAAAAAAGTGCTTTAAAATTTTGGTAAGTAATTAAAAATGTGCCACGTTTATAGCGTGATCTATATATTGCGTATTATAATCATCAATAGCTTGTAATGTGTCCAGCGCTGGACCTATGTCCAGCAGGCCTATGCCCCACCTAAAGAGTGCCATGACAAATGACACGGGTGTCATCGAAGCATCGGAGGAGGAGCCTTCCTATACTGCACCGTCCTGTTCATACTTGCTATTGGAAAACTCTTCCCTAGCGGTTATCTGCCAGATATTATAAGATCAAAACGTCTTAGAAATTTTACGTCATTCTGAGCCTCTATACTCGATGGATAGGCCGCATAAGCTTTTTACAAGTACTTCAACACAAAATATATCTCGTGTCAAGAGCTAAATGATTTCCAGTAGTAAGAGAGCTACTAATAATTTAACTTGAAGACATACCGATAGTGCTGACGACAGTGTAAGAAAAGAAGAAGGAGTGATAGAAGTCCCATTTGAAAGGAGGCTCTTCGTCTTCTGTAGTGTAGTTGAACATTGATTTGCCGCAGTATTCTGACAACTTGCGTAGAATTGTGTCCTGCTTCTCTGGGTCATCGGGAATGTAGTATTCGTAAAGAAGATCTGGAAAAAAGTATTGCACAACTTAAGGGCGACCTCTATGGCGCAGTGTGCGAAGGCCCGCCTGAGACGCAGAGAGTTGCGGATTCTTTTCCCGTCGCGGGGCAAATGGTGTATCAGCAAATATTTGTCTCGATATCTGAGTGTTATCTATGTATAATATGTATGTATTTACAAACAAAAATGTATATAATTAGTTATATCAGTCATGCTGTTCCCATAACACAAGCTCTGCTTACTTTGGGACTAGATGATGCTGTGTGAAAATGTCCAGTATAAAAAGATAGGAAATAAAAAGAAAAAAAAGAAAAGAAGGTAAATAAAAAGATAGGAAATAAAAGTTGTTGACAGCGCATAGGATTAATTAGGCAAGCTGATGGACCAGTCTGTCTGCCAAAGAACTGAAAAACCCTTGATCGTCGTATGTAATAATTAATTAAAATCCGATAACTTCACAATCAAATGCAAAATTTAAAAATTTACGAGAAGTGACCAGTTTTATTCGCGCATTTTTTTTTTTTTTTTTTTTAAGACTACTTTCGAAAACAACGGGCTTAAATAAAATACCTACGTAAAATAAAATATTAAACAAATAAGTTGTTATTGCAGAACCTTAGTCTTTCCAAAGCTAGGAGTTAGGAAAAAACACAACCGCATTATTATATTTAATTAACAGACATAAAGTTTAAAAACTCAGACAAAAAGCTTTGTTTTGAAAGATGATTTAGGGTGGCAAGTCAAAAAGCAAGTCTGTAACTTAAGTTACATGAACATAATCAGTTCATTACGAATAGTCTTAACTAAGTACTACTCAAGATCGTTTTATTTCACTTAACGACACTGTTCAAACAATCTACTTAGATAATTTTCTAAAACAAAGTAATTTAACTGTTGTCGTGACAGTCCTGTTAAGCACTTTATGTATGCCTTCCTTTATTTACATAAGCACATTTTAAACATAGGTACATTGAAACTACGCAAGTAGGCAGGCTTCGAGTATCCGTAATAGTTTGGTCACAACAAAAAATATAGGGCATTAATTAGAGAGAGTTTTTTCCACAATACAATTTTACGCCCGAATCAACACAAATTACAACCTAACGTACTGTTTTGTTTTTACGCTGCCATGAAAAAACTGGATCATCGCATTTTACGTGGATAATCATAAAAACGGTCTGTTTGTTTGAACTCATAGTAACTGTCTTGAAAATGACCATCGAAAAAAGCTGCAATCTTCATGGTTCATAGCGAGTTCATTGCCGGGCAAATGTTACTTGACTGGCAGAAAACACTTTAGAATACAACTATAACTAAAATACTAACGTTTTAGTATTTAACTAAAACTCAACTAATGTCGCAGTTATACGATTATTGCGATGAAACTGACACTCAACACAAAATGTCGACACTAATGTCAATGGCCAAGTAATTTTTAAATTGACCTACTTCTTATCTGTATGTCTTGGATTTGAAATAAAACTGGTCGTGGAACAAAGAATTTTCCCTCTTAATACATGTATGTGCGTTAACACATGCTCATGGTCATGGAAAACATCGCGAGGAAACCGATATGCTAAAGATAAAAAAATCGAAGGCATTTGTAAAATACAGTTCTTGCATTTGCCGCAGACCAACCTCTATCCCAGGATTTCCATCATGCGGAATACATTTAAGATTGTATGGTTTTTTAGAATCTAAATCAACACACTAAGGTGTTGCAGCTTTGTATCTTTGAACTTTAACACTCGGTCTACAGACTTTGAAAGCAAATGTCTAGTGTCATCGTATAACTGAGAGAAGCTTAGAGCAGATGGAGAAGCTGTAGAGGGGTTAAAAATAAAGCTAAAGATATCAAACAGCATTAGGTGGCTTCAAGCTAATATATATATACTAGCTTCTGCCCAAGGCTTCGCCCGTATGGTACCCGGATAAAAAGTAGCCTATGTGTTATTCTGATGTATAAGCTATATTACTGTAAAGTTTCATCAAAATCCGTTCAGTAGTTTTTGCGTGAAAGAGTAACAAACATCCTCACAAACTTTCACATTTATAATATTAAGTAGGATATATATATTAAAATATATTTGACGTTTCTACACTGACAATAATTTTAGCTTCCAAGTGAATAATGTAATGATAATCATATTGCGGTCACGGAAGCAGTTAGTGGTTACAATGCGTTCAATGAACACTCTTGAGGGTGCGGTCCAATCATTGTACCCATTGCTATTAAATAATCGTAAACGGATGACCATTAATTGAATAGAAGCATTGTGTTCAAGGCCGTGTCACTGTCAAGAGCAAAGGACGCATTTCAGATAACGAGGGGGATCTAAAACTAGCGTAGGAATATCCCAACAAATTACGTAATCTATAAGCCATGCGGTATTTCTTGTCATTCTGTAATTTTAATAACGCTTCGATTCCCAAAAAGGTAATTTGTTTTATTTATACCTTCTGATGTTTGCAAGGTAAAGAAGTGAAATTTTTAATTCGTATTTAAGTATGTTTTACAGCGCCCTCTAGTAATATGTCGTATCTTAAAACCTTCCTTGCAGTCTACAAAGCTATCATGAAAACAGCATTATAATCGGTTAAGTCATTTCGGAGAAAAAACGCATGAACAATTAAACAGATATACTGGCTCTTTATGAAACGGGTAAAAATGAGCTACTATAATTATTAATAAAAATAATTAAAGTAGCCCCTTTTCAGTAGTAGGAAGTCAAAGCTTGAGCTTTATCTTCCTAAATAGCGGTGGTCAACTTCTGAAGTTGGCTTTCTACAGTCCGTGATTTTACAGATGATACCACGCACAGCAAACGACCTCAGACAATCGCGCAACGCCGAAGCTTTTCCCACGGTGCGTGGCTTTACGGATCAAGAGATTCGCACCTTTAATTTAATTAGTCATTCTAGAATGCCATTTGAAAGAGAACGTGCTACTGCAGATGCGTCTACGCTACGTCCAAACCTTTCCATGGTGCCGGTGCGAGCACGTGCTATCCGTTAAATTACGGACCGTGGGAAGTTATCTTAACAACCATTTCATCTCCAGTTCTCCATAATAAAGCAGAATATGAAGAAGTCAGTGATGTTTTATCTAATGATATCAGTTGTTACTAAGAAATGTTGCAAATAATATTGACTGAACAAATGTTATTGAATGAAAGGTACCTTACACATTTATTCTATAAAAACAACACTATATCTTTGTGAAGATAATAAGCCTAGTACTTAATCTGAGGTATTTGTTTTCAATACACATGAGGACACTTATTGCACACGCACAGATCGATAAAATGATAAGAGTTCCAAGTAACATCTAGGACGACTATCAACCTTTGATGTTGCAATCGTGAATGCCATCCGATGATCCGATGTAGGTATCGGAAAAATCATTTCAATTCAGAGTAATGTAATAAATGCTAGGAATCCTCATTTTATTGATCACTTGAAAATCACAATGTTAAAGAAAGAACATTAATTTAGTTGTCCCTATTACACAAAGATGGTTCGAATTAATAAACAAAACGGAATTGTCACCTTTTCAGAAAATAAAATTTCTAAACATTGCATGTCATATTTTGGTATTCCAATGCCATTTTGTAAGTGTTATCAAGGTCACCTTCAATTTGTGTAATTCCTGAAAGTATTCATGCAAATCATTCAACTTAAAAACGTGAATATAGAGTACAATGAGACATCATCGTCACTCTACATATATTTGTCCAGGCATTTTGTCGCGGCAATCAATACCTGAAGGCGACATCTCTAATTAAAGGCTAATTTTCAGATCACGAAGATGTGGTTGGCTGAGGCCATTAATATTTGCACAAAAGTGTCACACAAATGCGACAACACATCACTTCAATGTAACGTGGGTGATTTTCCTTGAATGTCACAGGATTTCCGCGGAAGATGCTTGCTGCCTGAAGGTCTTTTCCCGAGATTGAGCATAATGTAGCTACTTACTCAAAGGTCACTGACATAGCTCTCAGAATAGCAAGTTGAAGTGGAAATGGGCAAGCTTGTAGACAGCTTACTGGCTATCACAAGTAGAATGGTCAAACACTCGGTAGACTGATGACATTGAAATGGTCAAAGGAAGTCAGTAGAAAGATATTCTTGGGTGCTTATTGCCTATGCCTAGCATCCTTCTCAAAATTTTAATTTTGTTTCGTTAATTCAGATTCAGTGGTACTTGAATCCGCATCTTCGTCTCTAATCGAATGACTCTGAGTCCAAATTTATTGGACACTTTCTTAGTTAAAAAATAAAAGTAACTACTTAAAAAACTTTAAAATTAACAGACTTCATCAAGTCGATGGACGATCCTGATACTAAAAAAACTACAGTTTTAGCAACTACAAAAATATTAAGGACTTACTTTTGATTGAATTATCAAAACATTATAACAGAGTTTACTCTAATTTCGTTGTCCACTACGTGATTTAGTATACGTGATTATCCAACATGATAACTACATACGATAAATCAACCGAAACGGGGAAAATTATCATTAAAAATTCAGGCAGTTCAGCTGCCGGGGACATTTGTTACCACGTGAACGACTGTCGGCATATTTTCCTTATGCCTTCCTCACAACAGTAGTTGCATGCTAATGTTGTAGTACAGACCAACACAATATACCTCAGTAATGATCTTGGTAAATGGGATGTTCCCTTCTTAAAACAATAGAAAGATTACGAAACTAGGATACTTGAAACTGTCTCGGACGAGATAATTAAAGTAGACAACAGTTTTTGGCGTGATGGTCAGTGGCCTTCAAAGTGGATAGGAGGCAGTGAGTATTAAGTATATTTTATTTATCAGATCTATTTTAAAGAGTCTGAGGCCTTATCTTTTTTTTATCCTAGAAAAACCTCTACTTTACTCAGTATTTCCTTTTTATTTTAGCAGTCATTGGCATCGCTTCTCTTGAACACCAACTAAACTTAATTTTATCTATCGCTCTCTTTTACTAACAGTACCAAAATAAAGAGATATCAACAATTTAAGTGCTGTCAAATCAGTCAGATTTAAGTTTTCCATACAAGTTTAGTCTTGAATTAAAAAGATGCTGACTATAAACACGCAGAAGAGCAACACGTAAACAGAAGTAAAATTCTTCCATCTCTTTCACTAACACCCCTAGGTGAGCCATATTGCTATGACCAACAGTAATATATATTAGAACATCAATTTCTAATATTGAAAATTTTCAATGTACCTAGTTGCATCGACCGCCAACATTAGCAACAGTGTGGCCGATTCAATGCGCCAATGAGAATCAACCTGTATCACAAATATTTTAACAATGGTCATAGAAAACAAGAATGTGATATTCAAATCTTGTGATATTCAAATGAAGTTCAAATTATCTGGCACAGTCAGGTTTTGTTCCGAACACGACGTATTCGTAGATACGATTCGCCTGATGCTGATAACTTCAGGGTACCTACCTAAAGCCTTTTGTAGGGATTATTGTAAACCTACGACCAAGTATTAGTTAGTTACCGATTACACTTGGCCGGATAATAATGCAAGTACTTTAATTACTGGCAAGTACATTAACACTAATTGATCAGCTATTGTTATTTGTTTCTCTCATCTATGTAGAAATGTTTCCTATGTCCCAAGCATTTGTAAATTATCAATGCAGACAGTCTCTTTCAGGTTATTGTCGCGGTAAATGTGATCGTTAAGTTGGTGAGCTAAGATCCTTTCTGTTATTATGAGGCCTTTAATGCATCAACTTATTATTTCTCTAACAGACATGAACCAATGCCTTAGCAAAGTCATCTCTATCTTCCATGCAATTTACTTAAAGAGCTTCTGTAGAAGAGTTCGTCCGGGAATTACTACCTTTCAAGTTTGCCAGGTTTTTACTTGACGCATTTGCGAGAATGAAAGGAAAACTAAATATGAGTATTGTCTAGATGCAATAAATATGAGTATTGTCTAGATGACTGTTATCTGATACTAGAAGGAATATTGAGCCAGTTTTCTGCGTTACTTTATAAAAAATGAGAATTAAATTTTTCTTCCGCCAAGAAAGGAAAACTAGATGATATGTTGGTCAATACATCGATCGAGAGGAGGACGATGAGGTAAACGACAGCTAAGTAGGTTTGCGAATATAATTACGCACTATAAACTGTCGTCACGTAGGAATCAATGGCAGTTAGTATATTAACATTTGAATTATTTCGAGACGATTCTTATATGAGATTATGAGATCATCAGGGTCTAGACAGTTTAAGAGAAGCGCCTGTGGTATTGCTTGCCTGGTTCTTTTGAATTAAGTAAGATTCAGTGGTAAAAGGAGCTCTGAACTTGGAAGCCAATGCTGTCCTTATCACAACAGTATTTTTGGAGAACTTATTTAAACTTCAAAGAGACTGCAAATTGTTCCGGTTTGAAGGATTATAGGACCGGTAAAATTACAGTCAAATTATATTTTTCACTATTATGTCTTAGGTAGGCAACGCGAGAGTGAGTTCTGGTGTTAAACTATTCCCTGTGTCGGGAGTATTGGAAACTAAGAGATCCGTGGTATCTCAAGATCCTGTATATTACTTAGTAAATATAACTAGAAATTAAGAATGTAGGAAACGCTCGAACCATCGAAAGCTTAAAGTAAAAGTTTTCGTATGAAATAACGGTGGGATTGTCCTGAGATTCGATTAGTATACTACTCGACTGTAGACAAGGTCACGTTTTCACATGAGGGCATCCTTGATCTTAAAAGAAAGTGTCAAGATTCGAATTCCCGAAAGATTGTCTGCCTTGCAATTTATATTTTTTGTTAGATCTACGTACTGAGTTTGGATCTGAGGATCTCTATCATCAACCGATTTCAAAAAAGTAGTATATATTTTTTGTGTATGTTTCGCGACATCAAATTGTGAACTGGTAAATCAGTTCAAATTATTATTTTTTAATGGGTAGGGTATACTTCAATTTATATGGGACCATATACATTTTGTGAAAAATTCTCACTCCTAAAAAAAGGGGTGAAAAAAGGGGGTTGAAATTTCATATTGGAATTTATATCAATTTTCTGTTATTTTTAACTGTTTTAACATTCCACTTCGAATTCTCATTACAACTAAAAATTTCATAACTTTTCCAGACGTTTCTAATAATTTAGCTTTAAAAATAATACGTCTGTGGAAATTGTTATTTTGTGTCAGTTTTTTCAGTTCAAGCAATTAAACATTAAACACTGTTCCTGTTTATGCCTCACGTGGATTTTTATTATACACTGGAATTGTTTATGTACTCGTATCTTTGTCAGAAAGATTATTTCATGATATGAACTAAATTATGTCGCCTTTGTGAATGAATTCATTGGTTTGGTGATGGTGATTACCAAAAAGAAACTGGTCCATAACCTGGTTTTATTTGATTACCTACTGTAGTAAATATTTATAGATTAATATATGTGTAAAGTGTAAAGTGCCAAATATAACGAAACACTGAGAATCATCAGTAACTTTTTGTGAAATTTTTAAATCCCCGAATAACTAGGGGGCATCCTAGTGATTTGTGGCAAGAAAATTCATCTTTGAACCATGCTTCTATCGGATAAGATATTTTGGAAACAGACAAAAAACAAATAAACGTACAAACAAAATTAAATAACCTTGATAATATATAGGCTCCTGCGTCGCGGTTAAACTTAAAACCAAAAAGTAGCTCTGTAAGACAGATATAGTTGGTGGCAGAGATAGTCATGGTGGTAGCACTTCCCCAGACAATCCCTTTCACAGAAGCTCTACTACTATTAAAACAGTACTGTTGGTGTTTGGTGTTGGTGTGTTGGTGTTGTGTGTTGGTGTTGTGTTCTGTTAAGAACACTGTTTAGTCTTTTTCTGATAGGTCGTTTGAAATATAATAGTAGAAAAAATAGTTTGGCTTAACTAGTGTTAAAAACTCTATATTTAATCCGACCAAAGAGCAATTTGTTGAACTTAAACAATGTATGACTAAGATGTAGACCTAGAGAAGATGCTTTAATGATGAGATGTAGAGAAGATGGAACTTCTATCCCAAAGCCACTGATAGCAGTTATACCACTCTTGTTTAATACGTAACTAAACATCGTACCAAAACTACAACAAATTACCTAGCAAGTATACGGCCTACCTGTTGGTAAGCGGTCACCGTAACATATTTTTGATTGCGGTAACGGAGTTATCGCGTTGTCAGCAACGTGTGAGGGTCTCTATGATAGTTAAAAAGTCTTACGTGTCTGTAATTTCACTGGCACCATACTCTTCAAATCCAAACACAACAAGCTTTACTGTTGTAGCATATTATCGCACATTATCAAAGTCATCCATTGCAAAATAAAGCATTGATATTAAAATGGTAATAATATTTCTCATACCAAATGAATGCACTCAATAAATGTAATTTAATGATACACATAATGTACAATAAAATATAACGAATGTTACACAGAGTATTAATATGCAAATATTAAACTGACTGACTAACAAATGTATTATGCATTATTAACAGGCTCTATATTCTATAATTTTTTTTATCTATCCTCACGCTGAGAAGTTATCTAAATATCTATATCCTACTGCTATTATAAACGTGAAAGTTTGTGAGGATGGATGTTTGTTACTCTTTTACGCAAAAACTTCTGAACGGATTTTGATGGAAATTTTCAGTTATATAGCTTATACATCAGAATAACACATAGGCTACTTTTTATCCGGGTACCACACGGGCGAAACAGTGCGCAGAAACTAGTTTTTTAATATGAATAATCTAAAATTTAAAACAAAGTTTTTTTTTTAAAACATCAAATTATTCAAATTAATAATTGATTATACACCACAAATAGTATTTGAATAAGCTGGTTATTGTTTTGCACAAAAAGATCTTTTTTATTTTGTACAATCAGATCAATAAAGATAAATCACGCAGTATACATGGGATCTCATGATATGTAAATAAGAATCTATTATAAGATTTACAATAATCCAGATAACATTGATTACCTGACGATACTCTGTCGTCAGTGGTTAAGTAAAGATTTACAAGAGAAAAGCAGCGACATAGCTCAGTATATACCAACCACATATCCTAAAGGTAAAAAAACAAGGCTCTAGACTTTATTTAAATAAAAAAAAACACAGTTGCAACTGAAGGTCTCAGTTCAAGTGCTCGCCTGTAAACGGACGCATTGAATCAATTTTTTTTATCGAGTATCGCGAATAAGACAATAGAATGACACACATTAATTATTGTGGGGCGTGATGAGACAGAGAAATGTACCAAGTGCAGAAATAAAGGCGCATATAAAGTGCACTAGCGGTTCGTAAAATAGAAACTAGCAATGTTTTGGACAATAAAAGAGTCTTGCTTCATTATATTATGCAAAATTCATGATTTTGGATACTAATTTGACACCATCTTGAGGAAATCGTCATCAATTTAAATGTATTTATCACATTTTAAAATACTAACATGACAAATTCGGAATCTGTCACATCTTTCGTGACAAATCAGTTATAGCCGATTAGATCACGGAATTTATAAGTTATCTAGATTTTGGACAGAATGAAATGTTTAGAACTTGTGACATAGGTAACGGTTTAGTATCAATTAGTTCTTAAATTCTGATCCCCTTTGAACCCTACGAAATGTTATACAATGTCGAGACTTGTAAGTTTTGTCTGCGTACAATATTTCAGTTCGTTTTAATATTTAAACAAATACACTGGTACTGGCATTTAAGTTAAAGTTTCAAAATATTACATCAAGTGTGATCAGAAAAACAATATAGTCAGAAAATATACTTTTCATGCTCACGCAAATCTACAGACCTACCTAAGTTAAATAGCTTTTAATGCAAACATCCATAAAGTTTTATATATAACTATCATTTCAGCGTAAAATATACCTTTTTTACCTTTTAAAAGAAACCTTTTATTCAATGCTGTGATGGGCTTTTTGAAGAATTAATTGATGGATTTTTAATTGTTAATTTGTTATACGGTTATAGGTACTGACTAATAACTGATAATGAGGATTGTGGGCTTATATACGTATCTATATAAATATTGAGCATATCATCTAACATTGTTTACAATTGGCAAGTAGCTAAGTACTTAAAGTTATCTCCATAGGCATTGTTGCTAGGAGTAGGTGTCCTTCAAGGCATGATACTGGACCCGATCTTATTTCAGCACAAAAAAAAACAAAAAAAACCACGCTTACCATTTTAATCCTCATCATCATCTTCAGACCCGTGAGATTACCAAGTAGGGATCGCCAGAGTCCAGACATTATATTTTGCACGTTTAATTGTGTCCATTCAATAAAATATACGATATTACATCATTTAATATAGAATGCTAACTAGAACAACATACTGTCTCCGTGGACACATGTTTACATTTGCAAGTGGGTCGATAACTAGATAGGTACTGCGAATATCAAGTGTGCTGCACACTATATTCTGTTGAAAAATGCGTTTTATTCACTTTATCTGATAGACTACCGGTATAGATAATAAAGCATTAGTAAGCTTTAGCTACCTGAATGCGTTCGAATTTAAATTGGTCAAGAAAAGCTAAAAAATTGATAAATTAATGTCTGAATTGTGAGCGACAAATGTTTGTATGATTTGCAAATGTTTGTCTCGGGTCTGGAGGTTTTCTATGTAAAATATGTATGTAGATACAAAAAAAAGTATATAAGTGGTATCAGTCATGTAGTTCCCATAATACAAGCTCTGGTTAGGTTGGGATTAGATGATGCTGTGTGAAAGTGTCCAGCATTAAAAAAAGTCTATTGAAAGTACCCATGGATATGCATCTATCACTTTAGTTGGAGATTATTTTAAGTAAATTGAATCATGGTTGATTGATTTACAGAAAATGCACCGATACTATGAGTACTATGAAAAGCTTTAAAAACAAATAATTATCGCCTTTCTTTTGCTAAAATTACAAAAGTAAAATTTTGGATGTTTAGATGTTTCTAGCTAACGGACCGATTAAGATGCAGGTATAGTTTGGGCAGAGGCTAGCAACGTATACAGATGTGTTTAGTTGATTTGTACTTTAATAAATAACAGATTATCTGTCGTACTTGCATTTTCAATAAAATAAACCTAGATTGTTAGGATGTTGTTTTACGTTATTTTTCTACGAAAAATAAGTATGTAACCTATGGATTATTTTAAAACGCGCTACTGAGACAACATTTGAATTGTAAAAGAGCTAGATCCTAGGTCAGGTTGCACAGCTTGTAAGCATTACTTACTTTGGATTTCAAGTCTTTCAAGTTTATCTTGGGCCCTTTGCTGCACCTCCAGTGGACTCTCAATATGGTAGAATATACTTGCCCCAACGAGCAAGTACATTATGTGAAGTGCGAGCATACACGCCAGTTGCTTCTTGGACATCATCTTGATTAGTTTATGTTATAAATTTAAAATAAAAAATCACAGTCTTTTAGTTTCACAAGGGTCACTGAATCACATGCGAATCCGTATCGTCCTTTTTGGCGCATAGAAATAAAGTCGCATTGTCTCTAATGTTGCCATCGATCGGGTCAGTTTCAAACTGAAGTAGTGTCCAAATGGGTTCTTATTTTTGTACCACATGTTATCCTCTTCATTGGTGACGGTGTTTGGCCAGTCAGCTGGGCAATGGCCACCGGTCGCTTCCCGACGTTCGACCGTAAGAGAAGATCCGATAGAATGAAACTCGGCGCGCGCGCCTGCGTTTTGCACCTTGCCGCCTCCTTTTTTATACGACTAGTACTAAATATTTGAGTGACAACGGCTCGCATTAACTCGTCGTAAAGGATAATAAGTGAGGTTATATGAGACACTGACGCAGTGATAATGCTAGCGATGAGAGGAAAGATTTCATTTACGACCAGGGATTAACGTGGATTTTGCGTTTGATAATGGACTAAGAGTTGGAGATAGCGTTACATCATTTTTCTGATAGTAAAATACAACCTTCGTTCGTGCAGGGATTAATATTTGGGCACGTATATGTTATATTACAAACTCTATCCGTGTTATTTGTAAACCTGGGTGAGCATTAGTATAGTTTACTTTGGCTTAGCAGTCGTTCACTCATAACCTTCCCAAAAAACAAAAGAGAAATATAAAAATTTAACGTTTATGAATAACGGGGTCTAAATGAAATTGAAAAAAAGATGCGGTCCCTTAGAGGCGGTATTATCAGTTAGTCATAATTGTATATAAATGATTAGTGTAAAACTGTAAATGTTTTTGTTTACAGTAATATTACATTTATATAACATGCAATACTTATTGCAATATTGCTGGAGGGACTTCCAAACGCTAAATCGTGATGAAGTGATGAGGTGGAAAATGGACGTGGAATTTACTGAAGACACGTTTGCTACTGCCACTGAAAATTTTAAACAATACCCAATCAATTATCAGAGTTATAAGTATAAATATAATAGGTAATTCTCGAAATAACTAACACCATTAAAATTGAAGCCAATGTATTAGCATTTAATAAAATATCACAATGTGATATCAATCGTGGCCATCCAAGGTGCATTGATCACTCAGGTATGATTATACCCGAACAAGTCTCTATTGGGTTTCAAATTGATCAGATGAAAATAGTACGCTGTCACGATAAATAGTTTTTTTTAGGAAAATTACCTGATACAATTTAAGCATAAATTCCAGCGATATGTTATCGCGCCAGTAATTATAATTTTATATGTGCTGTATTTGAGCCTAAAGCAACGTAAAGTTTATAATAATAATAAAACATTATCATAGATCAGAACACGAAGTACAAACCCGCTATTATTCAATAATATTAGATGAATACAGGGAAATCATTGATAAAATACCTATACTCTGTCCGATATAAAGCCACGGAAGGTAAGTCCACACTCAAAGCCTTCAAAGCATTAAACAAATAATATATTGAAGAAGTTGTAATGCTAATAACTGTATTTATGGTCCGTTCCTTCAACATTATTATTGCTACCCAACCCAAAAAGTTAAGCTCTGTTTCATCTTGACGTCATCCTTGAACAAAAAGCGTATTCATAACATTCCCGCAGCTTCAGCTTCCACGCCTACACTACGGCGGGCGTCGGACTATGCGTAGCCGCTACGGCGGCGCTTTTTTGTAACGTCGTCGTCGTGATCCCGCATCGAGAAGACTACCACAACGCTGTCGTATCCGCACGGCTACGCTTTACTTCTTAGCAGCTACGGCATCAGGTTACTGTAGAGGCGTGACATTAGCATCTTGGTAATGTCGAGTACCCGTATCGGGAACTATACCACAATGCTGCCGTATCGCACCGCTACGCTTCACCTCATAGCCGCTACGGCAGGTTACTGTAGAGGCGTGACATTAGCCTCTTTGTAACGTCGAGTCCCCGCATAGAGAACTCTACTTCAATGCTGACGTGTCGCACCGCTACGCTGCGCTACTTAGCTACTGTGGGACGTTCCTGTAGAGGCGTGACATTATTGTTTGGGTAATGTCGAGTTCCCGCATCGATAACTCTAGCACAACACTGCCGTGTTGCACTGCTACGCTGCGCTACTAAGCCGCTACAACACGTTACTCTAGAGGCGTGACATTAGCATCTCGTAACTTCGAGTCCCCGCATCGAGTACTCTACCACAACACTGCGCTGCCGTGTAGCAACGCTACGCTGCGCTACGTAATAACTACGTAGTCCCCATGGTGGTATAGAGTTGTATTCGTGACGTACCTGCTTATACGTGTCCACAGTCGCGATTGATCTAGAAAATGAGTGTTTCCTGTTTACGGCCCCTTTACCTACCATAACTAATTATATTATGATTAATAATAATATAATGATAATAATATAATAATATAGAACCAACCAACGAATTATCGCTACAGTTTTTTGTTAATAGACACATACATAGTCCTAACCTCACACTAGGATTTCCTGTGTCGTGGATATCAGGATCTACGAGTACTGTGGTACCACAACACCCAGATGCAAACATTTGTCCTGAAGAGGATATCGAACCCGCACATCTTGCGTTAGAACCTATTACTACTCGCCCGCCACACCACCGAAGTTGTCAATTTATCTGGTTTATTTTTTGCTTTGAAAAATTTGTGGTTTTTCATTTCAGTTTACGTTTCTATGGCCCACAGAACCGATAACCACTTGAGAATAGAGGTTATCGAGCGATGAAAATAAGCCGGAAAATGCAGTAGGTATACTTTTGAATCATCCCATTTACTCCATGTTCGGTTCACTTTTTTGAAAAGAAAAAGCATTGATGTACCACAGGATATTTCCTTGATTACGGAAAATATCCACGATGCTTGTCACTTCCTCGTCATAATCTTTACAAACACGTAAATTCGAATTGCAGCCAATAAACCTTGGGCACACAAGCGCAATCCTCGAATCGCAAAGTGATGTGTAGCTTTCACGATATCTCCTAAATCCAGTAATACAAGGATTAGCCAGTAAATGTTTGCGACGTGACTGTGACGAAATATTTGATTTATAAGGACACTAGTCTCTGCCCACGGTTTCGCCTGCATGGTACCCGGATAAAAAGTAGCCTACGTATTATTCTGATGTTTAAGCTATATTTTTGTAAAGTTTCATCAAATTACGTTCAGTAGTTTTTGCGTGAAAGAGTAACAAACATCCATCCTCACAAACTTTCGCGTTTATAATAGTAGTAGGTAGGATTGTCCACAGGAATTTATGGTGTAAGTACATAATTCAATCGAAAGCAACTGCTATCCTTTATAAGGTTGTCCTCTACAATAAGTAAGTACCTAGTACTTACCTAAAATATTGTAAGTAGAGTCAAAGTCAAAGTCAAAAGTCAAAATTCATTTATTCAATAAAATCACAAGGACCACTTTCAAACGTCGGTTTTTATCAAGGTGCCTGTTCCTCCGCGACCAAGCCAGGAAAGAAAGGCAAGAAAACAAGGCTGGTTATTCTTTTTAATGATCCTTTTACAAAACAATAGGTTCGAGTTGGAGCATTTCCAATCCCAAGAGTTTTTGTCATCTAAATAATCAGATATTTTATAGTATGCCTTTTTATAAAGCTTTTGTTTAATTACGTTTTTAAATTTGTTAATTGATATGTTTTGTACATCTCTTGGGAGTTTAGTTTATCTAGGTGCCTGTTCCTCTGTGACCAAGCCAGGAAAGAAAGGCAAGAAAACCAGGCTGGTTATTCTTTTTAATGATCCTTTTACAAAACAATAGGTTCGAGTTGGAGCATTTCCAATCGCAAGAGTTTTTGTCATCTAAATAATCAGATATTTTATAGTATGCCTTTTTATAAAGCTTTTGTTTAATTACGTTTTTAAATTTGTTAATTGATAATTTTTGTATATCTGGGAGTTTGTTATAAAAGCGTACACCGTGCCCTTTAAACGATTTACTAACTTTATGGAGTCTACAAGTGGCAACAGCGAGTTTATCTTTATTTCTCGTATTAAAATTGTGATTATCGCTTTTTTCCTTAAACAAATTAATATTTTTGTGAACATACATGAGATTTTCATAAATGTATTGTATTAAATGTATAGAGGTAATGCTTACCTACACTAATTGTATTATAATATCTCTGCCTACACTTTCAGTGCACTATAACTTGGGCGTGTCTTAACCTAACCAGAGAGATAAGATTAAAATTTCACAACAGTTTTGCAAGCTTTTACTAGCGAAAACTTTGCGATGAATCGACGAAATGCAATCACGGGGAAGGCCTACAGAGAGACGCACCGACATCTTGCACGTAACCCCAGATACACAGGTAGGATACGCAGGCACAGACATTAATTCCCCAAGTACTTCCAATGATTCCCTTAAGTTACTGCAGTCATGCAACTGATAAGTCACGTGTATACATATTTACCCACGCCCACGCCCACGCCCACGCCCACGCCCACGCCCACGCCCACGCCCACGCCCACGCCCACGCCCACGCCCACGCCCACGCCCACGCCCACGCCCACGCCCACGCCCACGCCCACGCCCACGCCCACGCCCACGCCCACGCCCACGCCCACGCCCACGCCCACGCCCACGCCCACGCCCACGCCCACGCCCACGCCCACGCCCACGCCCACGCCCACGCCCACGCCCACGCCCACGCCCACGCCCACGCCCACGCCCACGCCCACGCCCACGCCCACGCCCACGCCCACGCCCACGCCCACGCCCACGCCCACGCCCACGCCCACGCCCACGCCCACGCCCACGCCCACGCCCACGCCCACGCCCACGCCCACGCCCACGCCCACGCCCACGCCCACGCCCACGCCCACGCCCACGCCCACGCCCACGCCCACGCCCACGCCCACGCACACGCCCACGCCCACGCCCACGCCCTCGCCCTCGCCCTCGCCCTCGCCCTCGCCCTCGCCCTCGCCCTCGCCCTCGCCCTCGCCCTCGCCCTCGCCCTCGCCCTCGCCCTCGCCCTCGCCCTCGCCCTCGCCCTCGCCCTCGCCCTCGCCCTCGCCCTCGCCCTCGCCCTCGCCCTCGCCCTCGCCCTCGCCCTCGCTTACTCGTATATACTTTGTCAGTGTTGTCATATAAGTACCTACATAATACTTGTATGACAACATTGACGAATGTCTATGAATTAATAACGGCACTAAAGACTCGGGGTACGTTCCCCGCATGATGAGTAAGTAGGTAGGTAGATGGGTAATTTCCCGTGGACGTTTACTTGTATAAAAACCCTTGCGTCTGTCTTGCTGTGGTCATAGAGTAAAGTCTACCGTCACGTAGGCGCTATAAATTACCTCTACCGATGACTCTAAAGCTGCAGGTAGGAATGCCCAAAGTTTGATCACCCATATACCTATAAAACTGGTCTCCCTACGTCATACCAAAGTTTCAAGACGTCAAAAAATATGAAACGAGGAAATCCATGGAAGAATCGTCTGCGATAAGATTTTGGCCATTTTATATTCATTAAAATAAATAATAACTAAATTCAATGCTATCTTTGCGTGATAGTAAGTAGAGTTTTTTTTACTAATAATTGAAGAGAGAATAAGAAGACATTTTGAAATCTCCGATAATGGACCGAATGGTATGTTATATAATATCAAATGTAGTGAAGTCTGTGGATGAAGATTCGTCTTTGTACTTTTTAGGGGAGAACTATGCTCAGCAGTAGGCTAGAAGATGACGATGATGTATTTCGCTTTTTCTTTTCTTCTAGTGTTAAAGAGTCCTTCAGAGCATTAGCAATGCCTATATTGCCTATGGTGTTGCAGATATCAATAAGCGATGAGTAGGTAATGATAACCGCTTTTCCATAAGGTGGGCCGTACCGATCGGCGGTTTAGGTCGGCATAACATCACTCATTGTCCACTTAGATGTTATTTAGTAAAAATTACCCCTTTTTACATAAGGTAGGTTATGTATACCAATTTAGGGTTGTCACACATTCCTGCCTCGATTCTGTAGTACACTAACTAAACTAAATTTAAACTGTCGCTCTCTTTTACTGATAGTGCAAGAAAGTAAGAGATATTTACGATTTTAGTGCTGTATCTACCTACCTAGTAAAAAGACACGATATTATTAGACTAGAAACAGAAAGCTAACATTTTAGTCTCAAAAAATGGCAAAGTCATGTGTCGTGGCAATGACAGCAGATCTCAAATCAATCTCAAAAAAGAAAATACAGACCACCACGGAGGTGGTTGAGAACCACCACGGAAATCGGTTAAAGAAAAAAGAATATTGTAGTTACCTACCTATTAGCTGTAGCACTGCACTAGGGCCACTTTAATAGGAGAAGAAGTTTTCACAGAAGTTATTAGGACCATATCGATTCATTCAATTTAATCGATAATATAATGGAGGTTACTTCACTATGACGCTAAGATTGACAGATGCCAAATGTGACATACTAAGATGGCCCTATTTTATTAAAAGCAAAGATTTACGCTAGATTTTCCTATAATAAATCTATGAATAAAAGTTTGAATATCTTCGCCACATTTTAACGTTGACAATTTGCTAAATATATATTTATTTTAATATTAAGTTGTGTTTGATTGAGTGTTGCCAAATTAGCTAATTTAAAGTGAGATCTATAAATTTCCAAGACTATTTTTACTGCTACTTGTTGTTTGCTACAAGCATTTTTCTATTAGCCGTAGGTTTTAGTTGTTTGATGAAATGTTATTTAAATAAAAATTTCTTTCTATGTTTTGTGCAAAACTATTCGCAACTCAGCCCCTTTTTACTGATTTTGGCAAACAAGAGCTGGACTGGTCCCAGTTGGAAGCACCAGCCAGCATACTACGATGGTTAAAAGATTTTTTAACCATCGTAGTTAATATTAGCCGTCCTTTTTTGTCATTGTTATGGCAATTCACGCGTTATTTATTATGTTATACGGCAGATGACAGCTGAAAATAATGTCTTAACTAGACGTTTAAGAATTGTTTAAATCTGTGATATGCGAAAATGTTATATTTTAGAAGAAACGGATAGATAATGTGTTACATTATTTCCTGATAACCTGACATTAATGTGCAACTTGTTTATAACTAGAAGTCAGTCTGTGCCTTATCCTAGTCTGTGCGTGCACCCTGCTATGGTGTTCTCTGTATTATGATTTACGAGATATGTATCTCTGCATTTACCAATATCATTTTTTATCTGTGGCCTTACCTGCAGAAGTTTATTGTATGTCATGGAAAACACGGGCTGACAAAGCACGACCCTGGAATGAACAGCTATTATTCCAAGCCATGGCTTTCAAAATATATTAGCGTATTATATTTCTCTTCCAACTAAACATATTTATACTGCCACTTTATTTTACTGATAGTGCACTCAAGAAAGGGATGATAAGAATTTTACTCCTGTCGAATAAGTTTACGGGTCGCTTTTCTTGGTTGGTCTAAATAAATCAGTCAGTAAATCTGATTGATTTGACAGTACTAAAGTAAAATTGCTGCTATCTCTTTAGCACTAAAGTAAAATTTCTGCTATCTCTTTCTTTAGTGTTAGTAGAAATAAGCGGAGGATAAAATTAAGTTTAGTTGGTGTGCTAGAGAATTAACACCACATGCTGCATAATACTGACCGTGCATTCCCTACACATGTGACCTTGTACGTCCTGTATTGTAATGTACCTGGAAAACGAAACGACTGTCAAAATTAAAATTGATGTTCTGCTTTCCAAAGCGAGTGCTATCAAGGAGCAAGTGCTGTGTTGCCATAGTATTTCATGCGTTTGTAAGATGTCAGTAAATTAGTTAGCTTTGTTAATTTTTAATGTGAAAAAAATATGTTGATTTTATTCGATGTGCTCTCTCTTCTGTATCTGAAAGTCAGTCGTTTGAAAATTTTTGAAAATAATTTTGACTGGCACCTATGTGCAAGTGAAAATTATTTAATTTGTCAGTTAATGGTAACTATTTATTTATTTATTTATTAACACTTTATTGCACATTTTAAAAAGTGAACAATAGGCGGACTTAATGCTAAAGCATTTTCTACCAGCATTTTCTAACTATTAACTCAGTTAAATTTGTTAATAGATATTTGAAAATGTTTTTCACTTGCACCTATGAGTAAGTGAAAGTTATTTAACTTGTCAGTTTATAGTTACTATTAACTCAATTAAATTAGTTAATAGTTACTTTTAACTATAAATATGATCACAGAATACGGGCTTGTAATGATCATTTAACTTGTCAAACGTGTAGTCACCGAGTGACTCAGATACGGAATAGGGAGTAGCACTCAAGTGTCTGGGTAGAGTTTGAATAACAGGCAAAAAAAGAAAAAAACCCAGAAAGAGTTCTGTCTGACCAATGAGAGCTTAGAGATTTGAAGAACTCAACCATTAAGGGCTGACAATAAAATTATGTATTCGGAAAACTGGGTGTACATTCCAAGAGCATCCATTTCCATTATGAGTTTAGCTTATACAGCGTATATTTTACGACTATAGAAAGCACATTCAGATAGGTCAAAGTTTGAATTATCTGGATGTATTCGATGTAAATGGTTTCGAAATTCAAACTGTCTGTAATATTAGGGTCGCGCTTTTTCAGGCCGCGTTTTCTATGGTCGTACAATTCGTCTCTCCTTGCACATGCCCACGTCTCTGTTTTGATTTCGAATTTTCGATATCTAACTTTCCAGCTTTCCAAGGAATTTCTTTAAGGTTTTGTATCTACTAGCATGGATCATGAAAGCAGACAATTGGCTGAAGATTTCTTTCTTCGCGAGCCTGTAGACGCTCGAATAAGGTGACAATCATCATCTTAGCTAACCAACATTTCAGTTATTTTACAGCTGTTTTATTTCGTAAAATCACATCTTTTTTTCAGGAAACAGAAGGAGGAACATAAAGAAGATGATCATCCGACGCTAAGGGTAGAATTGCAGACAGTTCGGCTCAATTCGGACTCACAAAAACTTGTATTGGACACCCTTAGGTTTATTCATGGCCCTGACTTTAAACTTGGCAGTGCCAGTGGGTACAAGGTAAAATTATCAAAACTTTTTCTCGGTTACGTTATTCTTGAAAAAGAAAAACAACAAAAAAACATGCTCCCGACCATATCATCCATGATGGATATCCTCAGATACATAATCAGTGAGTAGATAGATCTTTAAGAATACCAAAATAGGGGGTAGTCGGAGGCACGTCAAAACATTCTGTTAGCCTCATTCATGAGGCTCAAAATCACGATAATAGATCTTAACATACTAACTTTCTTATATATTGCATGTAATGTGAATGCATAATGTCTAATTGCATGAATACTACAAAGACTATAAAGACAGATTGCACGCTAACTGGAGAGACAGAATGTTGCTATTACTTGTCATAGTCATAAATTGTTTAAAATACCTAAAGAGTTCTTTACAATAATTTTACTTAACATACAAGGGACATAATAGCTTCATACATGCCTCATAATGGCTGGGTAGGTATACCAGTGGCTGAATACAGACTAAACCGTGACAATTTTATATCCCCCAAGTTGCTAATACAGCTAAAATGCTCTACCGGTTAAAGAAATTGTATCGTGAATAAGTAAGAGAAAATGATGGAACTGACATGGTCGAAAATAGACAACAGTTCCAAAAAAAAAAACAAAAAAAAAGTTATCCTAATATTATATTGTCACTAAAAATGGGACCATGATTTGTGAGTCTGAATCTGTCTGTGAGAATTTGCAGTTGCATGCACAGCTTTTTGGTGAAAACCTTATAATTATAAATAAATAAACCAGCAACAAACACATGAGTACATAAAACTATTTTCATAACTATAATAGTTTTTAAAGTTCCTAAAATTGTTTACTTTCAGGACAAAGGAACAAACCTCGGTAACAGATACTGGATGGAACGAGGGAATTTGATCGTCCAAGGAGGTTGCGACTATTCAATAACAACAAAACCTGATATACAAACATCAGAAGCAAGGCTCCGAGCTTTTGCACTTGCTAAACTAGAGAAGTATGTTGGTATACAACTAGATTGACTGATCACATTGTAATGGCCACAGTGTATACAAAGTGTATTGAGGCAGTTCAAGACCGTTTTTAGTGATGCTGGCTGTCCATGTCTAAAATGGATGTGAACTGGATAATGGTGATTACCCTCATTGAATAAATGAACACCTAACAGTCACATTTATAGCCCTGAATGTCTAAACAAATACCACTTTCTGTTGGCATTAATGCCTGCGGAAACATTGAATTGTATGGAAATTACATTAGGTGTTGAAATGTCATGTGACTATTGCTAAGTTTTTCCATCGCAAATTTGTGAGAGTATGAAATGAATGAGTATGAAGTGTGAGGTATTTGTCTAGACATACTGACTTCCTAGACTTCCCTGTGTCATAGGTATCAGAGCTATTAGTATCATGGTACCATAAAAGATTTGTCCTGTCCAGGTTTGACTTCTAGCAGGAGTCGAATCCGCGCGTCTTGCGTCTCGGCCAGCTATTAGCCTGATGCGCCAGAGAGGTCTCTCTTTTTGCTAAATTTCACTAAAAAAATTGTTTGTAAAAAATAATTCTTTATGCCTTCATTTACTGATACGATATTGTCAAGCACAAGTATTTCTGTGTATTTTACTTAAACAAAGTATACTTCAAAGACATCCTTCATAATGTTAAATAATGTCAAAGCCTCCATGATAAAAAAATTACAAATCTGTACACTTAGAGAGAGAGAGGGGTTAATCTTTTCATATAAATTTAAATTTAAATTTCAGATATAATTTCCATAAAGCACACTGTGCAGAAGCATTAGATGTTGCTGCAGAAAGTGTTGAAAAGGCGCTAGAAATATTATTTTACAAGTATTTCCGTGTAGACCCTCAAGATAAGCCCAAAGAAGTACCCACATTGACGGAACTGCTTGAAATGAGAACTGACGAAGTGGCTGTTCTGCAATCAATTTACGAAACAAGTTTTCAAGTCAAAGAGAATAATGTATGGAGTGTTAAACTTAACTTAGACTATCTGACGAAAATGTACGAAAACAAAGACACAGCGAAACGGAAAGACAACATTAACTACAATCAAAGAAATCAACGAACAAAACCAAAGGAAGTCTGCAAGCTTTACTTAAAAGGATCATGTAGGTTCGGTGCTAAATGTAAATTTCTACACGAGGTCCACGCAGAAAAGAAACTTGCCAATGATTCCGAGAGTTCAGAAAAGCAGAATATAACTTTTGAACTTGAAATACGGTTTCCAGAAGAGAGTGTGTATCCATACCAACCTCCTCTAATTTTCTTTAAAGTAGAAAATCGCAAGGATGTGGTACCAGAGCTAACCTGCTTAAAAGTAGCTGCTAGGTTACTTGATGAAGCAAAAACTTTAGCACAAGATGGTATACCAAGCATGTACTCGTTAGTAGAACTACTTAGCAATGAGGATGATATTATAAATTTTATACAATTTGATACTAGAACATTTTTAGAACCTTCGGAAGCTTTATTTCCACAACTGATACAAGATCCTAGTATCAGTAAAGAGAAACTGCCGTCACATTATAAGAAAGGTTCCGCTCCCGATAAGAGATTAAATGTAAACTTTGAAGAGATATTGAGAGAGAATAGAGAGATAGCTAAAAGGTATTTAGAGAAACCGGAGAATAGTAGGTACACCAAAATGATGTCTAGTAGACGGAAATTGCCAGCATGGCAGAAAAAGAATGATATATTAAATGCTTTACGGAAATCACAGGTGAGTTATGACTTGCTATTTCTATCTATGATGCAAGGTGCTGGTATGGGTTTAGGAAAGAGGTTTTCTTGTTTGTTAGTTTATTTGTATAATCTTGGGCCACCTCGATTTACCGACTTCCTGCATGACTTTAAGATATCATCTCCATTTTAGCCCATGATCGCCTTCATTCCCCCTAAACCCATGAATGCCTTCATACCTGCAATCTTTAAGATGTCATTCCCCCATAAGCCCATGAATGCCTTGATACCTGCAATCTTTAAGATATCATCCCCCCATAAGCCCATGAACGCCTTCATACCTGCCATCTTTAAGATGTCATTCCTCCATAAGTTCATGAACGCCTTCACACAGTCATATTCATAGTTGCCGTTCAAAATCTTTTTCAAAATCTGTAGAACTTAAGGCCAATTGGCCTTAAGTTCTATAGATTTCTATAGATTTCCTTGTTTGTTTTGGATTCTAACGCGTATCTAGTGAAACTTCGAGCATAGGTCGCTGTATGACCTTCTGCTTATGTATAAGATAATACGCACTTATTATAAACTGTCTTTGGTGAAAAAATATGCCGAAGTTTCCCGAATTCTGATTGTTGATGATGATTTTAAACTCATTTCCATATTCTCAGATAGTCGTCATAAGCGGCGAGACGGGCTGCGGGAAAAGTACACAAGTCCCTCAGTTTATTCTCGATCACTGGTTGGAGAATTTCTCAAAAGATGGCGCTGACCATGCCGAGATCGTCTGCACGCAACCGAGGCGAATATCGGCTATCGGCGTCGCTGACAGGGTCGCTGATGAGAGGGTCGAGAAGACGGGCCAGGTTGTTGGATACCAAGTGAGTTTTGAAATTATATAACACGATTGGAGTTGTAAGTAACAGACACTAGATAGCGCTGACCACAAGAAGATAGTCTACACAAGCGAGGCGTATGACATCTATGGTCGCTGAACAGAGAGTCAAAAAGACGGACGGGGTTGTTGGATACCAAGCGAGTTTTAATGTACAAGTTAAATACACATGATATGACATGATAGTAAAATACATAGATGGCGTTGACTATTCAACTAAATCCGTACTCAACTAAACCTTTGCTTAAGTTGGGGCTAGATGATGCTGTTTGAAAAATTTCCAGCATAATTTATTTATTTTTTTATTCCTGGTCCAGGCTATACATACTTAGTTGTAATTCTGTTAACTTTTCACATTTCAGATCCGCCTCGAAAGCAAAATATCATCAAAAACTCGCCTCACATTCTGCACAACCGGCATCTTACTGCGAAGACTCGAATACGACCCTCAACTGAAATCGGTCACGCACGTCATCGTAGACGAAGTCCACGAAAGGTCTGAGGAAAGTGACTTCCTCTTGCTAATATTGAGGGACCTTGTCAAAGTGAGGAAGGACTTGAGGGTAATACTTATGAGTGCGACGCTGAACGCCGAGTTGTTTTCGGCGTACTTTGAAAAAGTTCCTGTTTTGGAGATTCCAGGTAAAGTAATTATTTTGAAACGATCCTGGTGTTACTTGCCTTTAACAAAATAATCAATTTAAGCATCGTTCAGTTTGATCAGCACTTGGATGGGTGTCTGCTAGTGGCTTGCAACTGAGCGTTTTTGTGATTTGTAGAGCACGTTAAGCTGCCGTACCCTGGCCAAAGCTTATGCTTACCTACCCTCCTGGGCAGAATGTGGCTACTTTGATCTCTTAAATAGTGAATAGATTAGTTCTACAGATCCTCTGGTTTCGCAAGCGTCAATAGGTTACGGTAAACGCTTGCCACTCTAGTTATATAAAAAAAAAATATTTTGAAAGAATACCCTGTTTCAGGTCGGACTTTCCCTGTGGAGCAATTTTTCCTAGAAGAAATCATGGAAATGACTAATTATGTCCTTGAAGAAAACGGTCCTTTTGCTAGAAAGGTCAAAAAAGGTTGGTGATAATGTTACCTGCTATTTAGACTTGTTGGCAAACAAGCACATTTGAAATATTGCATATTTAAAATATGCTTTATTTGCAGACTATTTTCAGGGGAACCAAAAAACTGCTTTATCAACTCCACGCAAGTCCACAAAATTTAAAATCGCCATCGGTTTTTTATGTATTAAGAATTGGAGAAATTGCGCAGTGTTTGAAATCCTTTAAGACTTACGCGGTCATTTTTGTTTTCGAATAACTGCCTGTGATTGGGAAATGCACTGTTTGTGACACATTAGTCAACAGAAGTGCAATGAAAAGTTCTATAGAATGGCATTAAAATGTCAGTCAGAACTACAATTTCGACTTGAGCTGTGTTGTTCACTAGCCGACGATATACGGGCTAGTCTAGCAAACAGTTTGTATCATTGTTATTTTCTTCCAGGAGAGAAGAAGCAAGATCTTCAGCTTGAATTAGAAACCTGCGACGTTAGAGCGGATTCCGCGGAACCACCCAAAGAATCGATACGGGACGAGAACCTAACAGTCGGTCAAATGTTGGCAAGGTATCCACGATGCGGGAAAATAACCTGTAAGAATATGTACCTTATGGACACTGAAAAGGTAAGCTTATTTACCTCTAGGCATAGAATACATAATAGTACTTATGTACAGAATGGCTACTCACCCACTCCCGCTGATCCGGCTTGCCTCAAGCCACCCGGATTTCAACAGTCGCTTAATTTACCATGAACGGAGCGGCATACGTGCTGCGTAACACAATTTTCAAAAATATAGTTTACTAGTTGAAATGACATGGACGTTATCGGTGAACCGCCGCCATCTTGACTCCAAGAGAGGACGAAAAGCATCCCGTTACGCTCTGGCGATAAGTCAGATTAAATGTTTCTAAACGTAGCATTTCCACTTCTAATTCACATGAACATACAGCGGCACCGTTCACGAACAGAAACCTTTGCATGTGTTGATTACGACGTCTTTGTGTTATGATTTTTAATTACGGCCGAGGTGTACTATTTACCAGAATAAGTGTGTGTTGTATTGGAATGACATTGTATGGGAATGACATTAGCTGCGGAAATATCACGTGACAGCTGCCAAGTTTTACCTTGAAAAAATTGCGTTAGCGTGAAAAGAAAAGTAAGCGTGAGGTGTTCGTCTAGCATCCCAGGTTGTGGTGTGATGACCCTGAAAAGCGCCTAGTGCTATCCGAAGCCGTTTCGGAGATAAATCGTGACCAACAAACAAACTCTTACGGCAAACGAATTTACAAATTCCCTACGTCAATAAACCAATTTATTGTTTCAGATCAACTTTGACCTCGTGGAACACGTGCTAAACTACGTCGTGAACGGTGATCACAAATGGCCAAGAGAGGGCGCTATACTCATATTCTTGCCGGGTATAGCAGAAATTATGGGCTTACACGACCAGCTTGCTGAAAGCCGTACTTTTAGTCCCAAGTAAGTGCAATCAACCCCATAAAACTATTAAGGAGAATCAGGCAACTGCGTAGGAAAGTTATTGCATCAAATCATAAAAAAATACTAAATAGTAAATATAAATAAATATAATATGCACTGAAAAGAACATTATTTTTTCAAGCTGGGTTCTTAAGTTCTATCACGGTGCGGGAAGAATTTCGGTTATTGCCACATCAAAAAACTAAGGTTACAGGTTTTATTAAGAAATACTTGTAAAGCTACAAATGAAGCATGAATAAATCGTAAGGGGTTTGCCAGGATCGTAGCAAGTGGAAATTCGTGGTCTCTGCCAACCCCTCGTAAACAGGCGTGACTTTATGTCTGTATGATCTGCAAATATCTGTCTCGGATCTGGGTGTTATGTAGATATTTACATAAAAATAGATATCAGTCATGTAGTTCCCATAACACAAGCTCTGAAGGCTATAAGGCGAAATTAAGGGCGCCAACTTTACTTAAACACACGAGTTCCAGCATGTCGTCATATTTTATGTCAGCCCGTCATCAATATTTAATTCGTTAAGATTATATTTAAGTTTTAATCTTAGATAGTTAGCATTTTGGTATTTAACTGTAAACTTACTATTTTTTAATAAATAATTCTAATTCGGCTTATTTTGGAGCTAGATGATGCTCTGTGAAAATGTCCAGCATTATTATTATTATGTATTTATATAGATAGATAGATAGATAGTTTTTTTATTCAACACATACGATACCTACAGCACAGACAAGTAAAAATGAAAAGAAAGACAAACAATTAAAAAAAACAGTAAATTACAGAAGAGTACAATACGTGGGTGCTAACGAGGACCCTCACACTTGAAATTCCTGTGTCGTCGGTGGCAAGGATATTCCAAGAGTATATAATATAAGGCTTTTAATTTTTAGGTAGATGAGGTAGATGAATTGATTATTGACTTTTGTTACCTTTTTAAAGAACCGGCAAGTATGTCCTGGTGCCTCTTCACTCCACGCTAACCAGTGAGGAGCAGGCGTTAGTATTCAAGAAACCTAAACCCGGTGCTAGGAAGATTGTGCTTTCGACGAATATCGCTGAAACCTCTGTTACTATAGATGATTGCGTTTTCGTTATCGACTGCGGAAGAATGAAGGAGAAGAGGTGAGTTTAATAATTACAAAATACTTTGACAATTTGATATCTTAGGGATACTCATATTTACTAGCCCCTGCCCACGGCTTCGCCCGCGTGGTACCCGGATAAAAAGTAGCCTATGTGTTATTCCGATGTATAAGCTATATTACTGTAAAGTTTCATCAAAATACGGTTAGTAGCGTTTTTTGATGAAACTTTACAGTAATATAGTGGATGTTTGTTACTCTTTTTTTGCGTGAAAGAGTAACAAACATCCATCCTCACAAACTTTCGCGTTTATAATAGTAGTATTATTAGTCGATGAAGTAAACATGGCTATGTCCTTTCTGTTAAAATGTACCATTACAAATTCAAGAGCTGAAAACAAAACGCTGTTTAGTTTGACAATAATTGCTGTGATTAGTAACTACTGGTTACGGAAATTACACTACTTTAACTCTGTATTTAATGAGGAATCGATACTTATATGCACCTTAGAAAACCACTATTTGGTTTATTAGGTGAACTTAGCATAACCATGTAACTGTAAACATTATTATTAATATTAATGTATAGTTTTTTTTATTTTTTATTATTTATATGAATAAATAACAAAATGGCGATCATTAATATTCGTTTTATAACATATTTTATTCCCATCATCTAAAACTTGCAAAATTTCTTGTTGTTTTACGTCGTGCTAAATAAACGTTTTTCATTCATTTCATTCATTTATTGTATAAAAATTACATTATAATCGTATTAGTCTGTAGAAAGTAGACTTGGTCTAAAGTCTTCCACAAAAGAGTGCCATGTCGAATGGTTTTAGGCCAGCTAACGGCTTCCGCAACCTTTAAGATGTCTTCGGTGGATCGGCTTCGACCGCAACCGACAACCGCCGGTGAATTCGAAAACCTTTAATTTGTCGGCTCTACAGGCTGTAAATGTCGATGATAATAATAATATAGGTATTGACAATTTTATTTTAAAGAAAAAACGGCATGATTTCGAAAGCGGCGACAGCGACCGTAGAAAGTACATTGTCGCTGCCGTATGCTAGCGCGTGTTCCGTATCTTAAAAAATGAAATAAAGAAAGGAACAAATAAAAACCGTCTTCAAATAACTTCAACGAAGTTGATAAAAAATTGGATACGATATTTCATCCCCCATTTTTACAGGGGTGGGATTTTTTCATATAACTTATATGGGAAAAATCTTGAAGCCTACCGTACTCTACCCTACCCATTAAAATCGGTTCACAATTGATAAAGATATCGCGTAATGTACACAAATAAAAAACCATACGAATTGAGAACCTCCTTATAATTTATAACCTTCTTGCCATTTTCGCCGCGTGTAATCTTTACGCTTGCTAATTCTATATTCGACTCAAACCGTAACATGTAGTCGCTGGACCTAGTATGGGTGTCTCGCGCGAACGCCAAGCAACGGAAAGGCCGAGCCGGTCGGGTAATGCCGGGAGTCACATAAAAAAAGCTAGACGAATTGAGAACCTCCTCCTTATAGTCTGTTAAAAATCACATGCGGCCATTTTGACCGCGTGTAATCTTTACACTTGCTAATTCTAGGTTCGACTCGAACCGTAACATGGAGTCGCTGGACCTTGTATGGGTGTCCCGCGCGAACGCCAAGCAACGGAAAGGCCGAGCCGGCCGGGTAATGCCGGGAGTTACATGAAAAAACTAGACGAATTGAGAACCTCCTCCTTATAGTCTGTTAAACATTACATGCGGCCATTTTCGCCGCGTGTAATCTTTACACTTGCTAATTCTAGGTTCGACTCGAACCGTAACATGGAGTCGCTGGACCTAGTATGGGTGTCCCGCGCGAACGCCAAGCAACGGAAAGGCCGAGCCGGTCGGGTAATGCCGGGAGTCACATAAAAAAAGCTAGACGAATTGAGAACCTCCTCCTTATAGTCTGTTAAAAATCACATGCGGCCATTTTCGTCGCGTGTAATCTTTACACTTGCTAATTCTAGGTTCGACTCAAACCGTAACATGGAGTTACTGGACCTAGTATTGGTGTCTCGCGCGAACGCCAAGCAACGGAAAGGCCGAGCCGGTCGGGTAATGCCGGGAGTCACATAAAAAAAACTAGACGAATTGAGAACCTCCTCCTTATAGTCTGTTAAACATAACATGCGGCCATTTTCGCCGCATGTAATCTTTACACTTGCTAATTCTAGGTTCGACTCGAACCGTAACATGGAGTCGCTGGACCTAGTATGGGTGTCCCGCGCGAACGCCAAGCAACGGAAGGGCCGAGCCGGTCGGGTAATGCCGGGAGTCACATAAAAAAAGCTAGACGAATTGAGAACCTCCTCCTTATAGTCTGTTAAAAATCACATGCGGCCATTTTCGTCGCGTGTAATCTTTACACTTGCTAATTCTAGGTTCGACTCAAACCGTAATATGGAGTCGCTGGACCTAGTATGGGTGTCTCGCGCGAACGCCAAGCAACGGAAAGGCCGAGCCGGTCGGGTAATGCCGGGAGTCACATAAAAAAAGCTAGACGAATTGAGAACCTCCTCCTTATAGTCTGTTAAAAATCACATGCGGCCATTTTCGTCGCGTGTAATCTTTACACTTGCTAATTCTAGGTTCGACTCAAACCGTAACATGGAGTTACTGGACCTAGTATTGGTGTCTCGCGCGAACGCCAAGCAACGGAAAGACCGAGCCGGTTGGGTAATGCCGGGAGTCACATAAAAAAAAACTAGACGAATTGAGAACCTCCTCCTTATAGTCTGGTTAAACATAACATGCGGCCATTTTCGCCGCATGTAATCTTTACACTTGCTAATTCTAGGTTCGACTCAAACCGTAACATGGAGTTACTGGACCTAGTATTGGTGTCTCGCGCGAACGCCAAGCAACGGAAAGGCCGAGCCGGTCGGGTAATGCCGGGAGTCACATAAAAAAAAAACTAGACGAATTGAGAACCTCCTCCTTATAGTCTGTTAAACATTACATGCGGCCATTTTCGCCGCGTGTAATCTTTACACTTGCTAATTCTAGGTTCGACTCAAACCGTAATATGGAGTCGCTGGACCTAGTATGGGTGTCCCGCGCGAACGCCAAGCAACGGAAGGGCCGAGCCGGTCGGGTAATGCCGGGAGTCACATAAAAAAAGCTAGACGAATTGAGAACCTCCTCCTTATAGTCTGTTAAAAATCACATGCGGCCATTTTCGTCGCGTGTAATCTTTACACTTGCTAATTCTAGGTTCGACTCAAACCGTAACATGGAGTTACTGGACCTAGTATTGGTGTCTCGCGCGAACGCCAAGCAACGGAAAGGCCGAGTCGGTCGGGTAATGCCGGGAGTCACATAAAAAAAAACTAGACGAATTGAGAACCTCCTCCTTATAGTCTGGTTAAACATAACATGCGGCCATTTTCGCCGCATGTAATCTTTACACTTGCTAATTCTAGGTTCGACTCAAACCGTAACATGGAGTTACTGGACCTAGTATTGGTGTCTCGCGCGAACGCCAAGCAACGGAAAGGCCGAGCCGGTCGGGTAATGCCGGGAGTCACATAAAAAAAAAACTAGACGAATTGAGAACCTCCTCCTTATAGTCTGTTAAACATTACATGCGGCCATTTTCGCCGCGTGTAATCTTTACACTTGCTAATTCTAGGTTCGACTCAAACCGTAATATGGAGTCGCTGGACCTAGTATGGGTGTCTCGCGCGAACGCCAAGCAACGGAAAGGCCGAGCCGGTCGGGTAATGCCGGGAGTCACATAAAAAAAAAACTAGACGAATTGAGAACCTCCTCCTTATAGTCTGTTAAACATTACATGCGGCCATTTTCGCCGCGTGTAATCTTTACACTTGCTAATTCTAGGTTCGACTCAAACCGTAATATGGAGTCGCTGGACCTAGTATGGGTGTCTCGCGCGAACGCCAAGCAACGGAAAGGCCGAGCCGGTCGGGTAATGCCGGGAGTCAGCGTACACCTGTACACCTCGCATCGCTACCACCATCATCTGCTCGAGCAGCCGGTGCCGGAGATACACAGGATACCGCTGGAGCAGCTGCTCTTGAAAGTGAAGATACTGCCGCTATTCCAGCGTATGAGCGTACATGAGGTTTTGGGTGAGTGAATGCACTCTGCATCAAATCTTTTGAATCTTTCACTCCTTTTCACATCCTAGGCTGTATGAATGAATGATATTTATTTGCAATAAAATAGGTACGTTAGTTTTTATTACATAGGTATAGTTAGCTTCTCTATATTCGACATTTTGGTCGTGCCAATTTTTACATGTAAGTTACAATTAAATTTATAGATTTATTAAATATTTCAAATTTTTAACTATACAAATTTTACTAGAATTGAAATACTTACTTATTAAAATGTCATGCAAGCCTATAATTTAGATAGTCATTAATTGAATAAAACATATGTTGCAAAGCCAATTGAAAAGTTTCTTATAAAATTCTATATTATTCATTTTCAATATGTCTATTAATTTAATTTATTATATATTTTCACAGCCATAGTATAACAATTAAGTTTAATCTGTTGCGCTGGTGACGATCCTCTGGCTTACATAAACGTCGATAAAGGTTGAATTTTTGGGATATCATAGAAACCTTGTGGCTTCTTTTAAGTGTGAGTTAACACTTAAAACTGATTAACATGTTGTTTCATTGGTTGCAAGGCAAAACGATAGAACCGCCGCTGAAAACGAACATAGATGGCGCCCTGACCCGCCTCCAAGACGTCGGCGCTCTGGACAAGCGTCACGCGCTGACGGCGCTGGGCAAGCACCTGGCCGCGCTGCCGGTGGACGTGCGGATCGGGAAGCTGATGCTGTTCGGGGCGATATTCTGCTGCGTGGACTCCGCATTGACTGTAGCTGCCTGCCTGAGTCATAAGAGCCCGTTCGTAGCGCCCTTCGGTAAGAAAGTAAGTATTGAAGAGATAAAGAACTTTAATTAATTTGATAAGTCTAACGATAGTTAATTCGTTCGTTATTTAATAGTTAATTAGTAGGTAAGTACTTTAGCAACGTTTCAGACGCACTTTTGAATCAATTGAATTGAATAAAAAAGTTCACTCTTAACTTATAGATATTGCTTTCTGATTAGATTTCTTAATGAGAATGTCAAAGTACTTACCCGCTACCTACTTGTGCGTAGCTCGTGACCGTGTACCGAATAATCGGCAGCCATAACACTGAAGAGAAGTAGTTAAAATATCCAAGAGTGATCTTTTTCAGGCCGTCCATGCTTTGTTTGATTTTAATTTATTTATTAGATTTTTGTTTTAAAACGTGAACACTTAATAGGCTTGTTGTTTATCTATTGACTAGCTGTTGCCAGAGGATTTGCACGCGAGGAGTAGTCTTTAAAAAAAGATACTCACTTACAAACTTTTAACACCCATTTCCCCTCTTTAAATGTGAAATTCCAAAACCTAGAAACACGTCATTATTTATTTACGATAAGTAGCTACAATTCCAATTTACCTTTAAAAGAAACGATACTTCCATAAAAACTTTCAACCCCAGTTTCCCACTTTCACTCTTTTAAAAGTAGACAGTTAACCGAAAAAGAAGAAAACATAAATATCAGCGTATTTACGCTACTTGTTTAGTTACAAATAATAATAAATCAAACTAATCATTTTCCTTTGATTTCAGTCTGAAGCGGACGCAAAGAGGAGAGAATTCGCTTGTTCAAACAGTGACCAACTGACGACTTTAAGAGCTTACCGAGTAAGTACCGTCACTTTATTAAATAAATAATAATTAAAATAAATAAATAATGCTGGACATTTTTCACACAGCATCATCTAGCCCCAAACTAAGCAAAGCTTGTGTTATGGGAACTACATGACTGATATGTTACTTCTATTTTTTTATGTAAATACATACATATGATACATAGAAAACACCCAGATCTGAGACAAATATTTGCAGATCATACTAACATTTGTCTCCCTGCGGGAATCGAACCCGAAACCTTCTGCGTCTCAGGCGGGCCTTCGCCCACTGCGCCACAGAGGTCGACTAATGAATACACCTATTTGTATATACCTACTTTTACAAAGTTGTATGGATAAATATAGAATGTGTTGCAAATGAATAGAATTGAATTTAAATTCGAACGCTTGAAATACCAGAAATATCACTCAAGCGTTGCCTCGTCTTCAGTTATAAACATAATAGTGCATGAAACTGAGTTCGTATTAATTAACTAAGTTCATCTGTTCATCGTTAAGAAAACGATGGATAGATGACATCATAGAAACTGCTGGGAAACAATGGATGCTTGTAGCCAGATACAGAGATAAATGGAGTTAAATGGAGAAGACCTATACCCAAATAGAGGTTCCTAATCAACATTAGTTTCTATATTATAGCTATCAAAATAATTTGTTAAAATTAGTTGGTAAGGAAATTAAAAAGGATTTATCATTATTATTACTCTTTTTTAATTTCAAATCTTAGGCTTATGCCTGGGGCCTTTACAGGCATTAGTGGAGCCAAAGCTTACACTAAGAGGCCCTTTGTACATTATCATATAAAAAAGACGGAATTTTGTAGATGGCGACTGATGTAAACTATTGGTAATATGATTGATAAACTGGGCTATTGCAGTAGTATATGCTTATGGAATGGTTGCTGGGCTATGTAGGCTGAAACGGCAACTGCCAATTCTTACTGAAATTAAAATTAAATCATAGGTGGTGACTTGCTGTCCGCTAAACGGGCCCTATAAGTGCCGCCAACGATAGGCAGCGTAGAGGCAACGTTGGTGTAAACGGCTAAAGGGTGTCGAGAGGTGTGCTGCAGTTTCACTAAACGCTACTCCCGGCTTTATGCCTTTAACACTTCCACCTTTGGAGCATAGGTTCCGCTCTTGCGCCTCCACTTCCGGCTAAGGCAAGCCGAGGGTCAGGGGTCTCTGTCGACCCCAGGGAGTAATGGGGCTCCGCGGTGTAGCCACGTACCGAACGCTCGTCACAAGCGCGCGCTGCGGGATTATTATTATTATTGAACTGTTTGTTTTTGTTCAGAAATGGCAAGAAGCTATGAGTCGCAGTACGCACGCGGCCCTCGTGTTCGCGAGTGAGCACTTCCTCTCCCACAAGACGCTGTTGATGCTGGCCGATATAAAACACCAGCTGCTGGGCCTGCTCGCGTCCATCGGCTTTGTACCGGACATGCCGGCACTGCGGCGGAAGATGAGGAAGGACTCCGTGCTCAGTTTGACGGGTGAAGAGGTAGGGCCTTACCTGAAAATCATTTGAATCATGTCGAAACTATGTCCGCTTTTCACGGAGAAACGAGACGTCATTCGGGTACAGATGTAATTGGAACTCGGCGTAAGCAAGCTAGGCCACGAACGCTATATAAGATGTTTATGTTTTTGGAGATTAGCAAGTGTACGGCTGAACAGTGTGTGTAGACAAATACCTCACGCTTACTTTTCCATTCACGCTATCGCGAATTTGTCAGGACAAAACTTGGCAGCTGTCACGTGACATTTCCATAGCTAATGTCATTTCCATACAATTCAATCTTTCCGCAGGCGGAAAGACAAATACCATTTTCTGTTGGCGTTAACTGCGGAACGCCAACATCCGGCTCTTTCCGCCTGCGAAAATATAATTTTATGGAAATAACATTAGGTGTAGAAATGTTACGTGACAGCTGCCAAGTTTTACCTTGACAAATTTGCGTTAGCGTGAAAGGAAAAGTAAGCGTAAGGTATTTGTCTAGCACCCTGGCAAGTAAAATGATTTGTCTAAAGAACGTTATTTGATTTATTTTTCAGCTCAATGTAAATGGGAACAACGATCGCTTGCTGGCAGCCATCTTGTGTGCGGCGTTGTATCCAAATGTCGTCAAGGTAACGAAAAAAAACGAGATAGTAAATAAAACTGGAGATAATGTCCTTTCTAGTATTTCTAAGGTTATTTTTGGTTTCGGACGGAAAGCTTCGATGAATAGTGTTAGGATTATGCCCGTATGCATTTTAAGCCATGCATGGCTTAGGAATGCCTTCGTGACAGGTTTCTATGAAAAAATGACAGCAAGTCACGTCTATTGCTTGAGCGTTTTTAACTTTCGTGGTGGCGAATGGCTTTCCATCAAATTTTTTATCAGATCGTAGTAGACGTATTTCATAAAAACTTTTTTGAAAAATATATTTCTGCAATATAATTATTTATTTTTGACCAGCGATCGTCGTAAGGGGCCCGTTGTAGCGTTTGCCGTAAGAGGTTGTTTTATACTTGTTATCATGTAATGCGGGTTTTTCAATCGAGTTATATGTCTTCAAGGATGGTTTTATCGAAACAAGTAACTAGGGGGCGCTGCTATCGACGATGATAATAATAATAATAATGCTGGACATTTTCACACAGCATCATCTAGCCCAAGTAAGCAGAGCTTGCGGGTTCGCATCTCGCGGCGGAATAAATGTTTGTGTGATCTACAATTATTTGTGTCGGGCTCTGTGTGTTTGCTATGTGTAATATATAAGTATTTACAAAAAAAGTATATAAGTTAATATATCAGTCGTGTAGTTTCCATAATACAACAAGCTCTGGTTAGTTTGGGGCTAGATGATTCCGTGTGAAAAATATCCAGGATTATTATATATAGTCCAATTTTAAATGTAGCTGTGTATAGTTTTCGTCAAAATAAACTTTTACTTTACATTAACCTTTTTTACGTTGTATTCAATTCAATTCAATTTATTTCTCAGTAGGTACATAAAATCATTGTACCAAAGAAAGTAAACTTAACAAAATAAAAAAATATAATAATCAACACATTAATATAGGTAAAATAAAAATAAAATCACTAAGATATGTAATGTCAACAATGAATACATTAAAAATAAAATAAAATTATACTTATGTAACTAGATATAAAATAAACATGTGAACAAAATAAAATGAATAATAACACGGATAGGCAAATTTCATATATTAATATTTTCCCAATATTTGTGGTCAGTAAGACATTCGTTCATTATGTTATTCTCAGGTTCTGACGCCAGAGAAATCGTTCCATATGCAAGCGGGCGGTGCGATCCCGCGTCAGCCGACACCAGACGAACTCAAGTTCAAGACCAAAACGGACGGATACGTGGCTCTACATCCGTCTTCTGTGAATTCACAAGTGGGGTACTACCCCAGCCCTTACATGGTGTACCAGGAGAAAGTGAAGACATCTAGAGTGTTTATCAGAGAATGTTCTATGGTGCCGCAGCTACCGTTGGTGTTATTTTCGGGTATGTACCAATTTTGCGTGCTATGTTAGGTTTGCCTTTGAACAATTATCATAAGAATGTTTGATATCTATCAATATTGTAAAAACGGGACTTTTCACGTACCGTTCGGTAAAGGCAACGACTAAGTTTCGACTCATTCCGAGAGTCTTCATCAGGGCGAGTGATCGTGAAGCTATGCCTCTGCGTCATCAACATAGATAGATAGGTAAACTCTTTATGCACATCCAAGAAAAATACAACAACAACAGGAATTTGACGTACTCGATGGCGTGCCGGACGAATAGCCGCCTGAGGACGCAGAAGGTTGCGGGTTCGATTCCCGCCGCGAGACAAATGTTTGTTTATGCAACTATTTGTCTCGGATCTGGTTGTTTTCTATGTATAAAATGTATGTGTTTACAAAAAAGTTGTATATCAGCCATGTAGTTCCCATAACACAAGCTCTGCTTAGTTTGGGGCTAGATGATGCTGTGTGAAAATGCCCAGCGTTATTTTTTTTGTTATTTTTGCGTTCCAGGTTGCAACTTAGGAGTGGAACTACACAATGGAACATTCATAGTGTCCCTTGAAGACGGTTGGATCATGTTTCAAGTGGATAAACACGAGGTAACTATTTCTAACAACGTTAGACAGATAATTGATGCCATGTGCATCTATTTCGTGATACACAGTTTGAGAATTCTTTATTAAAAAAAAACAACACAATTACTTTATTTTCGATTAAAATAAATTTAGAGTAATCAAGGTAAAATACTAAATTAACTATTAATCGTTTTCGAACACCTTCGAAGGCCTTCTTATAAAGATTTTAAACATCTGTTTAGCTAAACGGTCTTTTGTTTTCTTCTGATGTATTTGGAATAAAAGAGACAGAAAGAGACAAAGCATGATTTAGATAATAACTAGCTTCTGCCCACGACTTCGCCCGCGTAGTACCTGGAAAAGTAAAACGTAGTTTAAGTAGTAAAAAGTAGCCTACGTGTAATTCTGATGTATAAGCTATATTACTGTAAAGTTTCATCAAACTACGTTCAGTAGTTTTTGCGTGAAATAATAACATACACCTATCCTCACAAATTTTCATGTTTATAATAGTAGTAGGATAATAGCCGTAGAAAATACAACACAGAATTGCTACTAGTGCATTGTAAAAATAATTAATTTTGCAGGTAGCAGAAATGCTGAAGACGATACGAGTCGAACTAATAAACCTATTGGAAGAGAAAATAAACGATCCCAGTCTCAACTTGCTCCACCACGAGAAAGGGAATAAGATTATAAGCACTATAGTGCAGATTATAACTAAAGACTAACGAATTTCGGACTGCGGTGTTGCATTCTGCAATCGAAAAACTTGATTTTGAAGCGACATCTCTTGCTATACGTTTGAACTACGTTACATCACATCAGAGCGAAGAGCAACGAACTATTGATACACGAAGAGTTACCACATAAAATACACAGATGGCCATCGAAGTTTCTAGATCGCGCAAGCGGAGTTTTACATATTATATAACACAACTGTCGGTCCTAGGACCCCAGGCAAGTGGATCAGGTGGATCAGCTCGGTGGAAGATTTACCCCTTTGCAAATGCAAACACCACCACCAACCATGTTCTTCATAGATTGTGAATTGAATTTATTTGCAACTTCGTCAAGAAATAAAAAAAGACTAGTGTGGCCAATGTTGAAAAAACCAAGGGCCTTGAAAGGATTCATTGCGCCTTAAGGAGGATCTATCCATTATCAAATTGAAACTGCTGTGAATTTTTAATTTATTATTCAAACTAGTTCCATTATTGATTATTGCGTCACTATAGGAATTAACCTAAAATATTAATATTTCATAGAACAGATAAGTTCGAGTTAGTGACCCTAACTATATACTGTTCCAGGCTTATTGTGAGCATCAAAACAACCGTTTTTTGTACGGAAAAGAAGGCTAGAATTACTTCGTTTCTCTTTCCGCGGACAAAAAGAGAGAAAATATCTTCACTTCCTTCGATACAGCCTTGCGTGCTCATGTTACAGGCGCATGTGAAGGCCGATATGGCTAAGTGACTTATACTATAGCCGGAACCGACAGATTAGCGTCTCCTCTGAAGTGCGGACGTTATTTTGCTGTATACCATTGTATCATAGACAAATTAAATACCGATAACTATTTATTAGAAATGTAATATCAAATTAAACTAAAATTAGTTGAATAACGTAAAGTTTATATAAATTATTTGCCGTGTGATTTTGATGCTGTGTCAGTAGATTTTGTACTATTGTATTAAAGTATCGCATTATACTATGTAAGTATTTATTGGTAGTTAAAAAATCGAAGGGCTTTTCTATTATTGTCGTAAAACGTAGGTGTGATTTTTTTTTATTTTTGCAAAGCAAACTGGGTACTGAACAAGTATATTATTTTTCAGGAAAAAATTCAAACCGATTTCATAAAACGGGATTTTGATATAAAATCTAAAATGAAATTTCATCCCCCATTTTTTAGGGGTGGATTTTTTCATAAAATTTGTATGGGAGTACCCCTTATACCTTGCCCATTAAAAAAGAATCATTAAAATCGGTTCACAATTGGCGAAGATATCGCGTAACAACAAACGAAATTGAGAACCTCATCCTTTTGGAGTCGGTTGAAAATAGCTTTGGTGCTTTTTTCAACTTATTTCCTCGGAATTCGTACAGCAGAACTCATATCTGATCGAGGAAAATCAACGGTCGGACAACACACTTTAGAGAAAAATGTTCTAATAAAAGATTAATGCTCTTTTCAATTACTCATTCAATTTCATGATAAATCGACAGTTTTTCATCTATTATAACTTGTTATAGGAATCTCTATGGATTTTATTTCGTGATATTACATAATAGGAATTAGAAAATGATATCTGTTCACTTAAAAAAGCAAAACCACACTAAATATTATTTTGAAAATAAAAGTATTTTGTTAAAGATGATTCGTGATTTTGATTATCCAGATGTCTTCCGGAGATCCGTGGAAGTACCATTATTGTTGGACCATTTTCAGTTAAAATGAAAATGGTCCAACAATAACTCGTAGAATCGACAATTGCTGGAGATTGTTCACGGGTGTCGACCGTAGAACAACAAAAGTCATTGACATATCTGAATTAAATAAATCTGTAAATAATGCTGGACAATTTTCATACATCATCATCTAGCCCCAAAGTAAGCAGAGCTTGTGTTATGGGAACTACATGACTGATATAGGTACTACTTATACACATATTTTTTGTAAAAACATACATATTATACATAGAGATCACCCTGATCTCGTGACGAATATTTGCAGATACAAACATTTGTCACTCGGCAGGAATTGAACCAGCAACCTGCGCGAACCCGCAACGAGTACCGTGGTAGGTTAACTGCGAGACAAATATGTGTCTGGAACACATTTGTCTCGCAGCGGGAATCGAACCCACATTTCTTGCGCCACACCAAACTGTTTTATTATAAAGCTAATGACGTTCATTGACTTTGGAGGTCATGTCCAGCTGTGTACGTCTTCCGATTATGATAAAAAGTAGGTGTCTAAACATCAAACCATCCCTTTTTTTCGTGAGCGACCTGCTCCTGCACAAATAATAAATCCTACAAACCTCAAACAGAGAACCTGTGATTCTATTTTTGAACCGTGATACATCACCGTCGGACGGTCGTTAGGGTTGTCCGCGACAGGCATTCTGTCCCTTTTGATTGATGTCGTCGTATATCTCGGTGTGTAGTGGTTTTGTAAGTCGATACCTACGGGTTTATTCGCATGGTTGCAAGGAATCTGCGTAAATTCACTTACTTTAGACGACGAATCTAAAGATCCTTGTTATTTCAAATAGGTATTAGAAACCTTACCATTGACTTTTTGATAGATATGGTTTGTTGCCACATCGTACGGTAGGTAGGTACCTAACCTAACTTACTGCGTAAGTAGGTAGGTAGGTTCTACCGTTGTACTACAATACCTTGGTACCTATGTTACCTGCTTGCCCATTTCGCGGAAAAATCCTAATTAGATTCTTCAAGTGTCAACTTCTGGTGTTATGTTCCTAATAAAATTAATACTTAAGTACTATAATAATACCTATAATTTAGTACCTAAACACTTAGGTACACTCTAACTAAAACATCTCCCATTTACCCATTCCCAATTAGGTATCTTTTAAACCTAGGCACCTCGGATTTATCTAATTACGGGACACCTAAGTAGCTACAGAAACCTACCAGTTTAACATAAAGCAAGTGCCTTGTTAGGCGCCATTAATCTCTCGAAACAGGACTAATCATTAATTGTTTCACAAACTACACTTATTTTAGGTAAGTAGGTGCCAAGGCTACCTCATATTGAAAACAGAAAACACGGACACATTAAATCACCGACCGGGTGTTATTGGCAATATTGACGGACCGAAGGGATAGAAAAGGCCTATTCTCGTCCAATAGTGCGGACCCGCTGTCGTAAAACGCACATGTTTTGGTCGTGCTACATGTGTACCTACCTACTTTAAAGGGCGAACTTTTGGGTTAGGACCGTCCGAGCTGTTTTTCCGTGAGAGTGTTGTGGATAAGACTGTTTTTCTTTCACATCCATCAGGAATATCACAGTCATAACAAGCGGCCTAAAGTTATCTGAACAGAAAATCTGGAACGATTTTAGTAGAATTTAAGTGATGAGGTACCTAAGTTCAATAGGGGAGAATCCCTATTCTGACCGAAAGGAAACTAAAATGCCACAGTTTCTTTTCATTAGATATGTTACCTACCTATCTTCTTTTCAACAGCACGCAAAACAAATATAAATGTTGATGCCATCTAGCGTCGAGTAGCGACGTTCTTATTCGATTTAATAAATAAAAAGTTATCAGGCTAATAGATGTCGCTACAAATAATCATATTGGAATTCGATTCTGATTCGTTTCCTGAGGCGCTAAAATGTAGCATCACTCTTTGCAATATATTATAAAATAAATAGCTAGGTATAATAACCTGTGGTACTGTGGAACTTTGACAGTTATGTGCCCTTTATTGTTGAACGGATTTATAATTTGCTAGCTTCTTAGCCCGTGTGGTTACCCTAATACAAGTTAGCTACCTAGGTATGTGTTATTCTAAGTTAACGAACTATCTGAGTTAAAGATCTCAGTTCGAAATCATTTGAAAGATACCTAGTCCTCACTATCTAGCCCACAATACCGGAGCCATTTCGAATCGCGTCACGTACGGGCCAAGCGTAATTGGCGCCATTTACCGCCCCTGGCCGTCTCGTTACACTCTCGTCCGCTGCAATATGTGCGCCTTTAGTTGAGAAAATTTACCAAAACTATCACAGAAAAAATACTTATGAAGGATTGAATCAGTGAGGCTGCACGAAATAAAGTTTAAATTATCTATATTAAGATTTTATTACTATACAAAAATAATATCGTAGCAGGTAAGTAGGTAATGTAACCAAATTTTGTATTTCTTCTAAAGGGAAAACGAGGTGTTTTCGTACCTATTTTTATCCGGACTTTTTATCTTTCCGAACCAAAGCTCTAAAAATTCTGTATTCTAAAATACGAACCTTTGAATTCTTGCCCGACCTCGTAGGTTATCTCTTAGTATCGTAGGTACGTATCTCTTACCTCTATAGGTAATTTATAGATGAAAATGAAACACACAATCCCTACAAAATACCTATCATCTACCAACATTATCAACGATCCGTTGGTCCCTCTGAATAAATCAACGAGAATGCCGAAATCCTGCGATAAATCGTCCCAATCCTGGTCATCGCGACCCAAAAGGCGTTTTAGCGTTAACCCTGGGACGGACCTTTCCGCTAAATAAATCCCTTATCTGCATACGGCAACCTTGCTAGGGTCCAGCTTAATAAATTCAGGTTGGGTTTTGCGAAGTTTGCCCATGGAACTCTATAGAGTTGTGATCCACAAAGCTTTTACAACTTAATATAATCCTCGTCATCCTAAGGTTATGGGAAGAGCCTCTTCATACTAAAGTTATTTGGAAGAGATCACTTATGAACTATAAAATTGTCTAAAGTGCATACCTACGCTTTGGAATAGAAATAGGATGATGGGATTACTTGGCCCAAGATATGATTATTCATAACATTACGAATAATGTTATGAATAATCTGTACCAGAGATGCTTAAGTGTTTTAACAGATTTTTGGTACAAGGAGTAATCTTATCGCTAAAACCTCTTCCAGAAAACCCGTTTTTTGGCAATGTAGTAAGAGCTTTTGTAACGTAGGTATTCTATTCGATGATACTTAATGAAAATACGAATTCAGAAATTGTTATGGAAAACCTTTGTGAGTGTTCCACTGAATTTCGACAGTTTGTTATTTCGACACGTCGCTAACTTCGAAAAAACAAAGTTTGACAAGTCTTTGTTTCGACTAAACATACTTCGACAACACACACCTTCGACAGACCCTACTGCGACATGCACTTGCTCAGCAGATAATTATTTCGACAGCCTAACCTAACCTACATGATATTTACTTCGCTCGTCGCCGCCGACTGATTATTTTGACCTAAAATTTTATTATAACACGTAATTCAATTAGTTTTGTTACATTTTAGAGCAGTATTATGTCGAAGGTATGTTTCTGTCGAAATAATAATCTGCTGAACAAGTGCATGTCGCAGTAGGGTCTGTCGAAGTACCTAGTGGTCTTTCGAAGGTGTGTGTTGTCGAAGTATGTTATTTCGAAGTTAGCGACGTGTCGAAATAACAAACTGTCGAAATTCAGTGGGACACTGAATCTTTGTAGCCATTGTTGTATTAGCTCTAGCAATATAATTAAGGGCCCGCTCATTTGAAAGACGGTCGAGCGGCTGAGCTCCCAAATCAATAGTAATTCTGTGGGTAATTCTAAAGCCCGGCCCTCCGAAAAATACATAGAAACTTAGTTTCGTCTGATAGGTAAATGGATTGTTATATTGGATGAGTATTTTAAGAACAGTGATAGAGATATATCACAAAGTTGAACCACTGAGGAAGAAAAGTTTTCGGATGGTGACCACGAATCTGACAACGCAGCGTTGGAAAGTCCGATGGACCGATGATGTCTTAAAGGTGGATGGAGGTGGCCCAAGATCGTTCGTCATGACACTCTTTGGGGGAGGCCTATGTCCAGCAGACTTCTTAGGCTTTATGATGATAATTATGACCAAGAACTGGACAATGCAGTTTAGGAGGGCCTGATAGACTGCTGACATAAGGTAACGGTGAGTAGGTAACCCAAGATTATTCGCCATGGCACTCTATGGGGGAGGCCAATAATCCAACAGTGGACTTCTGTTGGCAAGTATAGTTATTATTACAAAAGCTAAGTATATATTTCTAAAAAAATGGCGTCCCTAAAACGGTGATTATATTAACGTTTTAATGGTAACGTTTGCAACGGTCTTTAGATGTTTCATCTTTATACTTTGTTTAAACTTAATATGTAACTTTGTTTAACTAAATGTTTAATATGTATTTTATTAAAATAAAGTGGTATTTTACGTATATTTCCTGACTTTGTACACCTACCGACTTTATCACTTCTCTATCTCTCATCAAAGGTTTGCTGGATGAAAACTTTTTTAGGGTTAAGTTCGCCTTTGTACATGCTTCACCTAATATTTTGTTTAATAGATAGATAGATAGATAGATAACTCTTTATTGTACACCACTTAATATTATGTTGCTTACAAATTCAAACGGAGCAAATTACAAGCTAATCGCGGGAGTACAATGGGCTGTCTTATCACTTAAAGCGATCTCTTCCAGACAACCTTTGGATGGACAGGAATTTACATGAACGATACAGGACGGTGTATAGACAATACAAACATACAAAGTGATGAATAATTAGATAAAACATATACTTATACATACATACATGAATACATATACCTACATAAATAATCTATATGATGCAACTCATCATTATATTCTGTGTACAATAAAGAATAATAAGAATTTTATGAAACTAACCTAGTTAAGCAGAAAAAACTCTTTTGATTGAAAAAAGCTTCGAGTGTACTACGAAACTACTACAAAATTGTTATTAAATATAATTTTGTATAGATTTTCGATATTCGTGGAAATTAATACCTACCTAAGCTATTTACCACTCTAACGAACACTGCTGCTTTTGAGTAGTTTTTGTACATTCGCAAAACTATCCCCTTCCTAATATTGCGAAAGGGTTTGAGCCACCCTCAAAATACTGTCAGTCCTTCTCTACCCTTAGTCTTCTTATATTTACCTCTCGTTTTATCCCTGACCGCTTGACCATTGGACAGGAAAGGGTGTACTTTTGGATTTAAAGGTGTGCTCGTATGGGTGCGTTTTAGGGCGTGGAAAAAAATTGGCATAGTGTTAGTTTTACTTCAATTTGTTGGAGATTAACTTTCAAGCACATAAAATCCTGCTAATATTATAAACGTGAAAGTTTGTGAGGATGGATGTTTGTTGCTCTTTCATGTAAAAACTACTGAACGGATTTTGATGATACTTTACAGTAATATAGCTTATACATCAGAATAACACATAGGCTACTTTTATCCGGGTACTACGCGGGCGAAGCCGTGGGCAGAAGCTAGTAAGTTATAAGTGCAAACGTGATCGATATTAATAGGTATAATTTGTTATAATTTTACACTTGAAAAACAAAAATATTGCTATTATACGGAGGTGTGTACAAATATTTCAGCACTAAGCCAGTTAGTGTGTACCTATGTGTTAACTCTTTCATAGAAATGTTTCTACGAATATTTCTGAGACAGTTTTGTATGTAATTAGGAATGTTATAAATTACGTAATGTTTTCATTGCTATCAAACTGTAACTATAGATAGATGCGTTACTACGGTCGACCCGTAGAGTAGCCGTCCCAAAACTTTTGGGTACAGGGATGGATGTATAAAGTGATATAACAGATTTTGTCTACAGCATACTAAGTACCTATAACTCCATATTACTTTGTTATGTGATTTTAATGTTTTATGAGATAAGTTGTGGACCTAGACATCACCCACACGTACTTAGTAACAGAGATATGTTACTAAGTACTTTGTTTAAACGTATAACATAAACCATTAATATAGAGTCTTGTTATGAAAAGCTATAGAAATACAAACCTATAAACATTTAACTTGCTTAAATCTCCAAAAAAACACGCTCTCGACTGTAATCTTCGCAATGGAGACCCTGAGATCCATACTTAGTACGCAGAGCTGTAATGATACTATTGGGGTAGTCAGAGACACTTTCAAACATTATATTTGGTATGTCCGCGTTTTGCATAGTAGTGAGAATTCCACGACAGATTGCAAGCTCATCACCGCTTATTGGAACACTAACCGATAGCACATGCCTTTAAATTTTTGGTTCTAGGGCACGCCAGATTCCGCATAAATAGAAAAATTCAAGTTGAGAAGTTGTCAAAAAGAAGTTGAGGTACACTTGACCAACACGGCTACCTACATCTAAATTATTAAAATGCTCATTAGAATATCCTTCCAGGAAGATATTCTGTTCTTCGAGCTACCTTATCAGCCCATAACCACCTTAACTTGTAAAACAATGATTTTGGTTCTCGTTTTATACCTCTATACCCAGGCATTGACAAATAAAACAATTCTTCGTATAAACCATCAGTAGAACATATTGCAACAATTTCTGGCATGCGTTGATGGCTCGAGCGGAGATTGGTAGCCGGTGCTGAATGGCCCACGTATCTCTGTTTACATCGGGCCATAACAAATGAGTTACATCAAGACAGAGTAGGTACTATCTCAACGTGATAGGGCTCAGGGTTCTCATTCTCGCTAAGAAAATGATACATAATAGGGTTTTGTGGAAGTAAATAAGTAAGTTAATTAAGTTTGTCGTAACACTGCTTTGGTCAGAGTTCTGACCAGGTTGAGGTATGACCTGAGGAATTTGTTAGTCATTTTTCATTACAAAGTCGCAGAAGAACGTAAAAACGAATTTACAGGTATTTTTAGTTGGCCTAGATATATTTTTGATCTTGCATATTAATCTGGTTGAATATTGACCTTTTATAGTACTTTTCATGCGTGGTCATTCAGCACGAGAAATTACCTGGTGTAAATCAGGTTTTGTTATCACATTTAATTAATTTTTTATCTTGTGTCTAAATTACCTTTGACTTCCACATCATCCCGCATTAGTGTTTGAATGTAAAAAAACATGTTTTTGATCCCCTTAATACAGTTTTGTGCTAGCGTCCATTTGATCTTTGACCTTACACAGCATCCCGTGGTAGTGTTTGTGTATTGGCTTGTCAAAGAACAAGTTTTTGATCCCCTTGATACAGTTTTGATCTTGTGTCCATTTGATCTTTGACCTTACAGCATCCCTCGCTTTAGTTTTGTCTATTGGAAGGGGAAAGTTCAGGTTTTTAGGATGTCCCCATAGTACAGTTTTGATCTTTTATATAATAAACTACTGATCCTTCACGTCATCCCCTATACTGACCTGTAACAGCAAGTGAAAAATAACAAGCTTTTTTGTGGCGTTCCCTTGATCCAGTTTAAATCTTGTGTCGACCGTTTGTTATACAAAGCATCTCTCATTTATTGGTGGTATTGGTCTATTGTCACGTGAACGGACTGGTTTTTGTAATTTACCCTACACTAGTTCCTTGTTATCTTGTGTCCGTTTGACCTTTGACCTTCACAGCATCTCGTGCTATAATATTATTGATCAATTGACGATTGTATTTTGTGTGTTTTCCCCTTGATACAGATTTGATTTCAGAGTGACAAATAAACACCTGTCACTTTGTTACAATGCTCAACTTAACTTTAGGCCCAGAACTATTTAGATCAATAAGAAATGAGCTGCTTCAGTTAGGTACTATAAACTTGTATGGAACAATAAAGAGATAAAGATAATTTATTTTCGAAATTGAATGGTACAAATTCTTTGTAACTTAAATTAATTCTTTGTAACTTGTTTACTTATAAACTAACAACCTTAACTAAGAAATAAAATAGCTCTAGAAATAACCTTTTTATGCTTAGCTCTAGACGTACAATGACTAAAACAATTGTTGTTTTATTCAACCGTTTTGGTGCGGAAAACAATTAGGTACGTATTCGTTTTCTTTAAAACTGATGTTGTGTTGAAAGCGTGGTAGCCCTGTATGTTACAGTTAAACACACCATATGTAAGTTTCAGCCAGTGACCAAACACCCCCACACCGCCGCGTCCGGACTTACGGAAATGGAAAGCACAGTGAAATACATGGCGTAGCATCATCTTTGAAATCACATGGGCTACAATTTATAAATATCTTAAGCATGTGGGGTTTTAATACTAAAATGTCTTAAAGTAAGCAAGTACATTTATTGCTTTTACATGGTCACAAAGTGGTAGTTTCTCATTTGTTTTCCCTATTCAGAATATCTTATTCTACTTACTATTATAAACGTGAAATTTCGTGAGGATAGATGTTTATTACTCTTTCACGCAAAACCTACTGAACGGATTATGATGAAACTTTATAGTAATATATAGCTTATACTTCAGAATAACACATAGGCCACTTTTTATCCGGGTACCACGCGAGCGAAGTCGTAAGGAAAAACTAATATGATTATAAAGAAATGTATACTAGTAATTTTACAATCTATATTATGTTAGGCTAATTAGTAATTTAACATTTACCTAGTTTCTAGTAAATGTGAGTCTTCTTTGAACTAGTTTTATAGAATAAAGTATATCTAAGAATGTGTCCATTAATACGTTTCTTACTGTCTCTATTTAAAGGGAAGATACTTTGTTCGTATGACTTATACTACTTTCACCACATTGCACTATTATTTACACTACATTCCATCATATGAAACCTGTGTAAGGATAAGCAACAGGCATGCAGACGGAAGTTTCAAGAATGTGACAATATTTTTTATGTAATGATCTAAGGTTGAGAGTGAGAGAAGAGTGATTGACTAAGAGTGATTGTCTTTATTGAGAACTTTAAGGACGCTTTAGTCCGGGTGAAATAGGGCCATAGCATGCTCTGTGCCAATAGACATTGTCTTCCACATTTACCGAGCTGATCCTCAGCACGCGGGTTCATAGCATCCCGTCAAGTCCCGTGCCAAATGACTATCCATACATTTACCCACTTGTCACTAAATTAGGCGCTGAATAAAGTGTCTAGATTTTGCTTAACGTATACAATATTTTTGGCCCGCTGCATTAGATCAACGAGTTAGGGAATGTAATTTTTTTTAAATACTTGAAAAAAAAATTATGGGTCTTGTAGTTTTAACTTTTGTCTCACCGCCCTTGTTTCATTCTGATATCTAGTCTTTTTGGTGGCTTGGAGTTTTGGCTATGTTTACAACTCGAAAATATTGCGTAAATTATAATTTCACATATAAATTATTGGCACAATTGTGTGCAAACGATCCGGGTTTTCAAATTAATGGGTAAATCGCCGTAAGCCGACCGGGCGATATTTCAGGCCCTCACTAACCCCAACCTTCGAAGCCTGATGTTTACGTGCCATATAAAATGTCAGTAGGTTTTAGTGTCGTGTTTCTAATTTAGGTTTTTTTATACTACTAAAGTGGCAGACAAGCATACGGCCTACCTGTTGGTAAGCGGTTACCGTAATCTAGAGACGCTTGCATCATCAGAGGTAGGTATCACTCGCGCGGTGCGAACCCTGAACCCTAACAGGTGAAAAGTCTCATGTGCCTGTAATTTTATCGGCACATATACCCTTCAAACTGGTACACAGCAATGCGAACTTTACTGATTGACAGCATAAATAGGTATGGTGGTAGTACTTCCCCGGGCGAGCTCTTTCACAAGAAGCTCCACTACTAAAACGACTACTTCTAAGATAATTTTACTTTATTTTCCAAGTCTACCTACATAAAACATGTTATTTTTTGCATGATTTTAAAACCCCCGTAGAATTTTATATCTATTGCAGTACCCTTTATTGTAGCAATAATACCATCTAAGCCATACAAATCGATTGCAAAAATCGCATTTCAATCCTGTAGGCTGTTTCGGGGATAAATGATAAAAGGAAAACAAACATAAAACCTCTAATGAAAATTGCATATACGCACCTCTTATGTCGCAGGTAAAAAAGTTTACAAGTTTACCAAGTTTACAAATAACTATAGTGGAAAGTTCTGTGACTTTCAGGTGTCGACAGGGGGTGGATTTCGAAAAATCCTTACAAAGTGCCGACTATTACACAAAAAAGAACTTGTCCTCAAAATTCCAGGCTTTGCGCTGATTATCAGTCAGATAGTGTGTCAACCATTATAATGTATATTTGTTCAGAAATAAGATGGAAAATCATATAGGTAGGTATATCTTCTTAGATGATAGTAGTCTCATGTGCTGTCGAGCCCACGAAGATCTCTTCGTATATTTATCGATGTTTCATAATTCAGTAAGGGGACACGCCACACTTTTTATTTGCCTCGCCCTAGTTTAAGATTCATGATCTTGTGAGATATTGGGATGTGGAGATGGGAATTTATTGGGACTGTCAGTTTTTGAATAAATAAAAGTAAGTTTGGGCTTTGGACACAAGTGAAAGTGAAAGCAGGTGTGCCAGATATAGTTAACTGAGAACAGAACAGGGGCATGCCTATAAATTAATTATTTATTATGAATACTAAAGTTTTCCTATGGTATATATTATTTAACATAATGTGTTTTTAACACATAACCATCGAGTGGTGAGAAAACAAGGTGCTCCAATAAGAGGCGATGGGCTTGCAGCCTGTTACGTGGACTATGTAAAATGTATGCAAATAAAAGGTTTAGACTTGTATATCATGTACTTGGTATTTTACTACGTGAGGAAACTGGCATGCACTAGATAAAAAAAAACAAGGTGCTCCAAGCGGCGATAGGCTCGTAGCCTGTCACGTGGACTGCCATCTAGGCAAATAATAGGTTCAGACTTGCCTCTGCCTATCATGTACTTTGTATTTTCACAGATATGTGTACTGAATATGAAGTCTTGAATATATTTGTTTATATAATTTCTCAGAACTAAGTTTCAGAAAGTACAAAGAAACAAAAGAAAATCACGTCACTGCTAGCCATTTTTTACTAAACATAAAAAGAAAAAAAAACTAAAAAGAATAAGAAACATATCAGTTGTATTTTGGGGGCTTCGTTCAAAAACTTTTTTCATTATGACCTCCACGCATGAAATAATAAGAACAAAAACGTATAAAGTGCCATAAAGGAGCTTTCCTATGAGCCGCCGCAAAAATCTTCAAGATGGAGTAATCGGGCATTTTACATAAGAAAATAATATATTATTCAAAATCCACACTCGAGCTCACCGTCCCATATACTTATCGGTAATAATGCTCTCTTTCCATTGCTGGAGAGAAAAGTGGATAACCCACAAAAATATATTTTGGAAAAAACTATTTGGATAATCTTTATCTGCAAAAACTGTTTTGAAAATCTGTATGTGCATATATGTATCTGCTTGGACCAATTGTCGGTGGCATTGGTTTTTGGCAACAATCTTGCCAAAAAAGACCATATATGGAGAAATTTGCTGACATTGACCATTAATTATAGGATCTAAAAATATTGTGTATGTTAAATGCATGATGTTACTCTGTATTTCACATTTTTTGGTCGACATTTCTTCAGTAGACTGGTTGATTATATATTGATGATGATAGAATGATTGTGTGGCAAAACACCTGCATGCCACAGGAAGCCACATTTTTGAACGAAACTCTATAAATACTTTACGTATATGTAGCATTGTGCTGAGCTGACACCTTTTTGGCGCGATTTTGGACTGAATAAGTAGATGGATTAGCAAGGTGCGTGAGGCATTCATGTTTGAGTTTTACTTATAAGTAGGATATTCTAATTAATATTCCACCATCCTAAACTTGCATTTTTTTATTTTAAGTCGTGCTAAATATTTTTTAAAATTTTATTTCATTCGCTTGAACATTTTCACATTTATCCGTTCAAAAGACAGAAACGCCATCTTGGCGATAGCTTTTAAGATAGGAGTATATGAAATGTCACTTGACACATTAAAAAGCTCTCATTGTAACTTACCACACTTTACTATCTCCGTCCAGCCCACCTTCAGGCTCCTTGAAAATAAAAATAGAAGCAACGAGACTCGGGCAAATCCTCTCCGCGCGCCCTATTATGATATTTCTTGATTCGGAACCCCTTTGACTAGGGGCTTATATCTTGGGACTAGAAAACTGTTAAAATCATACAAAAATATTTAAATAAATACTGAATTTTACTTGTGTTAGTAAAAACTAACTTCAGACAGGGGTCTTCGCTTGCACTTGGGTGGTAAAAAGTAACCTTTGTATTACACAAATAATATGTACTTATAATATACTTGTTGCTAAATATTTAATCAATATCGGTTCAGCCGATAAAGTGTGATTAAGTGACAACATGTAATTTTGGCATCATAAGTTAAAAAATATGCCATGATGAAGGAATAAGTACTAAGACTATTCGACGACCTCTGTGGCGCAGTGGGCGAAGGCCCGCCTGATGAGACGCAGATTGCGGGTTCGATTCCCGCCGCGGGAGAAATGTTTGTATAATCTGCAGATATTTGTCTCGGGTCTGAGTGTTGTTTAGACCCATAATTATAAAACATAAGTTTTATAAAAGTACTTGGTACGTCAGGACCAATGCTGCTGTGTTGATTTTGTTTGTTCTACCTACTATATAATGATATTATGAAAAATACAGAGTTCATCCATCTATCTATCTATAATTACGCTACCAGGCATCTGTAAAGCATACAGTCAAGAAATATAAGACTTCATCGGCCCCGTAAATCCAGTGACCCCAAGCATACAGCCAACGAGATCACCTCGTGGCAAACTACCTCAGCCGATGACGTCATAAACAAACGTAAGCCCGCCAGAGAGAAGCCTCGTAAACTGGTTCCCAATAATCCGCCGTCAGCGAAAAAAATAGCCATAGTAAAAACTCCTATCCGTACCTAATAACCCGAGAATATTATCACAGAGTCGTCGGGTCATAACCCGAAATTGGTTTCGGGGTCCGTAAGTCCCCAGTTTTATATGTAGCATTATGAAGGCCGTCAAACGAATTCACGTAGAAAATCGAATCTATATACGGTGCTATTACCGTCTCTGGCTGCCTTCAGATAATAAAATAATATACCTCTTTTTACGGTACCTCGGTTCTGTTTGGACGAGCCGCAGTGACCTGTGTTTTATGAATTGAGCATCGAATATCTGCCTCGTTGATAGCAGATAGGGGTCGGGATATAATTTCACACAGCATACTATAAAATAGCTAATCAACTGCAATTTTGCATTCAGTCATCAAACATTTTGCCCTTTGTTTTGACTCTTCACTTCATCATACCTGATCTCCTCTTTGTATGAAGCTTATGTCAAACAGTAAATAAAGAAATAATGCAGGACATTTTCACAAAGCATCATCTAGCCCCAAACTAAGCAGAGCTTGTATTATGGGAACTACGTGACTGATATACTATTAATATACTTTTTTTTGTAAATACATGCATTATTATACATAGAAAAAACCCAGACCCGAGACAAATATTTGCAGATACAAACATTTGTCCCGCGGTGGGAATCGAACCCGCAATCTTCTGCGTCTCAGGCGGGCCTTTGCCCACTGCGCCACAGAGGTCGTCAGTGAACGTTTCAGGCTGATAAAGAAGTTAAGGCCAAAGATTTTTAAGCCATATTTTCACCTATCGTAATTAAAAGTAACTTATCTCACCCGTTGCACTCTCTTCATTTTTTAAATCAATCCGTATACTGCCGACCATTCTAACAATCTCATAGATTTCTCTCTATCCAAAAGTTATCTGAAAGAGATCGCTCCTAAGCGACAAGACCGCCTTTTTTACTTTATATTCTGTTAGGTTTTTGTTTTTTGTAACTCTATTGTGGTGTAACATAAAGTATTTTCATTAATTAATTCACGTAGTTATAGCAACTTCCATTTGTATGTTCGTAAGATAAGTAGCTGTTTTTTTCTGAATTCTTAACCATACGAATACAAAGTGAGCTACCGTTATACCAACAATAACAGTGTTTGGTCACGTAAGATTCCAATGGCAGTCGATACGATGATTGTCGATGCTCGTAAAGAATATAAGCTTTTAGGTGTATCAATTGTACGTGATGTGGCAACAAATGGGCAGAGTATTGAGCAGCTACTAGTTTTGCCGTTTTTTGAGGGAATAGGTAAGATTAACATCACCCTCTCTGTGTTCTTTATAAACGTGTTTATCATCAGTTTTTTATTATAAATTACAGGGTCTCAGTTCCTTTATCGTTTTCCATTTGCATTCAAATAATCTGCGTTTTCCACCATTCAATGTAACAATGGCGTCTTAATTAACTATTTTGGTGTTTAAACTGTAATGAGCAGAATACGCGAGTATTTAGAAAGCTATTTCGCAATAACTCGAGTTTTCCTGATTTTTATACTTTTTCTAGACTTCTAAGCAACAGGTAAGTCCATGCAACAGGAAAATCATGATACAGCAAACAAAATGATTATAGAGTACTAACTTCTGCCCATGCTTTCGCCCGCGTGGTACAAAAAGTATAAAAAGTAGCCTATGTATTATTCTGATGTATAAGCTGTATTACTGTAAAGTTTTATCAAAATTCGTTAAGTAGTTTTTGAGTGAAGGGGTAACAAACATTCGTCCTCACAAACTTTCAAGCTTATAATATTAGTAGGACAACCAGGTAATCAACATAGTACAAAAATATGGTCCTACAAAATAGCCAATCAAAATGCATTCGGAAATCAAAAAGAAAAAACATAAACAGACACAAGAACTACTTTATTAAAACGCCCTCTATATTCATAACGCGTCAGCGACACTATCACAAATAATATCACCCTCGAAGATGCATTGGCAAAGAAATGTATCAGAAAATGTATAAAAAGCATTGTGGAGGTACGCAGAGAGCTTTGCACAGCTAGATGCGACATGTTATACTGCTAAATAGTCTTCTCCATAGACTTTTCATAGCATAAATATATACACAGGAGTCAAGGCGCGGGCACACCGTAGTTTTTATCCATTTCAATACACTATGCCATATTTCTAGCTTTTGACGTTTAGCTATGTTCATGCCCAATCACGAACATACGAGGGTCATTCAATAAATACTTAGCCTACAAAAAGTACACGAAAATTTTGGAAAAGTGGCAATTTATTTTTCAACATAGTCTCCTTTTAGTTCGATACACTTAGCCCAGCGATGCTCCAACTTTTTTAACCCGTCCGAAAAATAGTTTTTGTCAAACTCTGCAAAATAGGCCTCCGTGGCGGCGATGACCTCCTCATTTGATCCATATCTATTCCCGGCGAGTGATTTTTTCAGATTAGGAAACTGAAAGAAGTCACAAGGGGCCAAATCTGGAGAATACGGTGGATGGGGCAGCAATTCGTAGCGTAATTCGAACAATTTGGCCATGGCAACGGCAGACGTGTGAACCGGTGCGTTGTCGTGGTGAAACAGCACTTTTTTCTTCGCCAGATGGGGTCGTTTTTTCTTTAATTCGGCGTCGAATCGGCCCAATAAATCGGCATAGTAAAGCCCTGTAATTGTTTTACCCTTCTCGAGGTAATCGATGTAGATCATACCTTGTGAATCCCAGAAAACGGTGGCCATAACTTTTCCGGCCGATTTTACAGTTTTCGCCTTCTTTGGAGCACGTTCCCCGGTCTGGATCCATTGTTTTGATTGCTCCTTGGTCTCTGGTGTGTACCAGTGGATACAAGTTTCATCGACGGTCACAAAACGACGCAAAAACTCAGCTGGATTCCGCTTAAACAGCGCCAAACGTTGAAACTCGTTGAACCAATTCTTGACGGTGGCCATCGATGGAAAAGAGTCACCGTACACAGCATCCAAGCGCTCTTTGATTTCCATGCGCGTTTTCCCTTCCAAAAATAAGAATCGAATCACCGAACGATATTGCTCTTTTTCCATTTTTGTAAAACCGATCGACACGTTCGCTTCCATAAGTTGTCAAATTAAAACAAATGAAGGGATTGGAATGAAAATTTGAAAAAAGAATTAAAAAAGAATGTGCTACACTGTGGTAAAACTCTTTTGAAACTACAGCGCCCTCTGGCGATGAGGCTAGGTACTTATTGAATGCACCTCGTATGAACATACTAGCTTCTGCCCACGGCTTCGCCTGCGTGGTACCCGGATAAAGAGTAGCCAATATGTTATTCTGATGTATAAGCTATATTACTGTAAAGTTTCACCAAAATCCATTCAGTAGTTTTTGCGTGAAAGAGTAACATATATCCATCCTCACAAACTTTCGCGTTTATAGTAGTAGAATGAAATGGAAAAAATGGTTTGGTTTTAGTAGTATTATATCTATATTATTTTTTAAATAAACATAATTATTTGGTTTGATTGAATCCGAGCTCTGGAAAGCAAACCACAGGCAGACGAGGTTTTCCTTGCCTGGTACCGAAGTTACTAAAGTTTGCAAGTGGCATTAGAAAGCAAAAATGTGTGAATACATGTATCTTAAAATCTATGCTAAAATTCATAGTATAATCTTTAATCAACTTTCAAAATCAATATTAAAATAAATAAATAATTCTGGACATTTTCATACGGCATCATCTAGCCCCAAACTAAACAGAGCTTGTGTTATGGGAACTACATCACTGATATTCTACTTTATTTTTATACTTTTTTTGTAAATACATACATTTTATAGAAAACACTCAGACCTGTATAAAAATATTTGCACATCGTGCAAACAATTGTCAGCGAATCAAACCAGCAATCTTTTGCGTCTCAGGCGGGCCTTCGCCTTCTGCGCCACAGAGGTCGTCAAATAATACAAAATAAAGTTCGCTTAAATAGTTTAATTTAACTTTTAAATATAAATAATACATTACCATTTCAATACAACTGGTAATGGTTATCTAATACTAGCCTCTGCCCACGGCTTCGCCCGCATGATACCGGATAAAAAGTAGCCTATGTGTTATTCTGATGTATAAGCTATATTAATCAAAATCTGTTCATTAGTTTTTGCGTGAAAGAGTAACAAACATCTGTCCTCACAAACTTTCATGTTTGTCTCTTCCAGTGATCTTTCTAAACTCGATATAGGTAGTTATGTAGGCGTGTGCGGGCGTCCGTGTGATTCTTGTAGGGAGATATGGGATTTTCAAAGATAAAGCCAGCCCGACTAGACTGGACCGAGTGGGTCGCATTCAGCAGAATATTTCAAGCGTGGATAATATGTAAGTAATATGTGTATTAGATGAAAACGTATTATTATATACCTGCCACTTGGTATTTTACAAGTATTTGTACGTCGTTTATTAATATGGGATACGAAAACTTCAAGATTTTTGAAAAAACCTGGGTCTACCAAAAAGAGAATGCACTGATTGCAAAAAAAAATAGTGTAAACAAAACCGACAATTGTCGGCATAGATGATCTACTTTTTGCTTTACTAAGCAAAAAGTAGATTCGTCTTTGTTATATTTTGTAATATATTATAAAATATTTTTTCTTCAAATTATGTCATTTATAGCCTCGGTCCACGGCTTCACCCGCCTGGTATCTAGATGACAAGGAGCCTATGGTGTTATTCTAGGTCACAAATGATGCTTGTTCCAAATTTCATCCAAATTGGTTTAGCCGTTACGGAGTTTATTAGCAATAATTTTAATATACAAACTTTCGAATTTATAATATAAGTGGGAAACTAAATAATCTGAAATAGAACCTGAAACCTTCTGTGTCTCAGGAGGATGTTCGCCCTCAGCACCACAGAGGTTGTCAAACAAACTTACAAACTTTACCTCTTTATAAGATTAAAATCAAAGAATCAATAATTTAAGATACGTAACAAATAATACAGCATTAGAATCTAAGACCGTATGTTGCACATTTAATATTAAAATTATATGGCAATGTAGTCGCACCCTCTCCGTTTGCCCCGTGTTGGGCGCCAAGCGGGCTATTTTTTACTTTCAATTATAAGTGACCCTCTTTATAAATTGGTATGTCTCTCCCTAATAAATGGTATCTGGATAACAACACGGTGTGGGTGGAACTTGATAGATAGTTGCTATTGGTGAACGGAACTGCCTGATTGACCCTGGAGCCATTTTTGACTGCCAGTTGAATGATTTCTGTTGCAAAAATTGCAAAGAACTGGAAAATAGATTAACTGACAATGTTAACGGTGAAGTGTTTATATATAGATATGTATTAATTTGAAATTTTAAACTAGGCTTTGATAGATAGATAAATAGCGCTTTATTTTAGGTACACCACTTTTATATTTACATACGTGGCAGAACAACGGGCGGTCTTTTCCTTAGCCTTCAGTATATTCTTCTTTGAATATACTACTAGATTTAATATTTAACTAATATTTATAAAAAATTCACAAGAATAGTTTTCTAACAAAAAATGTAATAACTAATTGTGATTTAAATTTATTCAAAAATAATTTTTGAGGAACAGGTGGACCTTTCTTTATTCACAAAAAATGCATTACACTCACATTTTTGGTATTCCAAAGTCTTCAACACCAAGGAAAGAAATCGGAGACTTTATCAAATATGACTTCCTAAATCCTCCCTGAGGGTTCCGTTAACTCGATCTCCTGCCGCGCTGGATTATTGGAAGAAAGAGCTTTGCTGGATGGGATTCGGTCGCCATTGTCAATTCCATATGGCGAAAACAGTATTGTCGCGAAATTATAAAATATTCAGCACAGTGAATGGTTATCCATGTTTTTGTTATCTTATAGCGAATATGTGGAAAACGCGACTCATTTTTTTTATGGATATGTAACCATTGTGTTACAAAAGTAACAATGAAAAAATACTAACACTTCAGTTCAGATACGATTACAGACCTTGAAAACTTTTGGTACAAAAAATCTGTGTGTAACTCTACTGAATTAAAATCTTACCCACCTTTGCTAATACCTCGCAGATCAGACCACACGCTTGTCCCGCATCCATACGGTTCAATAGCATGGTATTTTTTATTCAAAATAAGTCCTTAAAAAAGCCGAGCCACCCCAGAAGCCAAATGGCCCAGAATTTGTTTAAATTGTCACGTACAGACACCGCGTGGTTACACAATCCCAGGCCACTGGCTCTCAAACTATAATCAATAAGGATCTCTGCAAAGTTTGAAGGGTATAGGTGCCAGTGAAATTACAACCACAAGACTTTCACCCATTATCAGGGTCGGCAACATGCGATTAAAACTTCTGGTGTTTCATTTCATTTCATTTCATTTATTCATATCCTTTGACACATTGCGCATTCATGGACAAGTTAAATTTACAAAAAAATAGGTTTATATAATAATACAATATGCAAGCGTCCATAGGTTACGGTAACTAATTACTAACAGGTGCTTGTTTGCCATTTTAGTCGTAATACAGTATGCATGGATGTTGTTGTATATTGGTTTTAATAAATTTACTAAATAAATAAATGCTGGTCATTTTTCACAAAACATCATCTAGCCCCAAATTAAGCAGAGCATGTATTATGGGAAATAAATAAGTTTTGAATGTATAATTTCTAGAACATGATGATTGCTAATCTGTTTTTCGACTTTGTACCAGCTATAAGACTAATACTAAACGGATAAAATATTTGAAGGCGGGTATTGCATGTAAAATATCTGATTTATCCGTTATTTTCTAATGAAAATAACCGTCGTCCAAAATCGAAATTAAAGTTATTACTTAGAATACTCCATTTTGGTTTAGTTAATCCATTCTGATCAGCCTGCATAACTAATAATCATATATATAGAACTTATTGTAAGACCATATTCATGAATGAATTAGCCTCTTTTATTACATAGCACCTACGAATATGATGATTAGGTACCTTTAAAAAGGTACTATACTTTTTATACTTTTTAATAAGTTGGACAGGTTAAAAGATTTGCTCTTAAGCTATTTAATATAATTTTTGTGGGTATGTATGTATTTTCACCCTTCAACAAAATGGTTTCACGATCTACACACTTCACCAGCCCTACACTTTGAGAACTTCTGATACAGACATACGGTGAAGGGTTAAAAATGCATCGTAGTTGCATAAAAAAACTCCATACAGATATCGGATTTTAAATTTTAAAATGTGCATTGTATTGAACTGCAGGGATCGGAAATCGATTGGGTCCGTAGCGACAAAGGGTTAACCATTAATAATAAAAAACCATTGATTCTAGATACGACAGCTTGCGTGTGGATGTTTTTGATGTAAATAGGTTAGTATGATACTTTCATTAGATATACTTAAAATCTCAAGGCGATAAGATCTCGATCATTCAATTAGCAGCAAGTTGGAATAAAATAACAAGAAATAATGAATTAATTAATTTATCATGGTACGCCTTATGAAATGTAAATACAAATTAACAAAATTTAAGCAAAATGGGCGGTCTTATCGCTTAGAAGCGATCTCATTCAATAGAACTTTGGATATAAAGGATTCAATCATGATATTAAATCAATTAAAATACTATCAAATTACAGATCGTTTACATTCATTATGTTACTAAATTCTCTGAACCATGTATCGGTGTACTAGAATCAAATTATTATTTTTAGTTTCCACAACAGATATTAGATTTACTTAAGTCATTTTAAGGAAAAACCATCTAATAATCTAAAATGGTTATAAAATTTGAGTTCATAAAAATGTCCGACTACGCTTTGAAAGTTGTAAATTCGAATAAATGATTGTTATGCTATTTGAGTGCACTCAAATTAGAAAATAGTACACCATGTTTTTTAAAATTGCTAACTGCAATCACCTACTGCGTGGTAATTCCGCGCCACGGGAAGGTGATGGACTCCTACTGGGATTTACAGGACAACAGGTAATGGGGTAAACAATTGCTTAAAATTGTCGGTTAGGAAACAAAACTTGTAAAATAAAAAATTGGCAACGCGGTTTTTGGGTTAAAGTAGTATTAAATCATTCGTTTTATGGTTTTTTAGTCAACAGTTATAGTTTCGCCTTGTCTGTCTGTCCGTGGCTTAGTTGAGAGACTCCTAGTACTAAAAAACTGTAATTTGGCATGAGTATACATTAATAATGCCGACAAAGTAGTAAAATAAAATCTAATTTGTTTTTAGGATTTCCTCGTCTATCCCATGGTGTGGGATGTTGTTAGACTTTTAAAATATTGCGTGTAAGTGAGGTTAATTTTTCAATTTAGAGATCCTTTTGCGAAATATTTAGCTTTTAAGTGCTTATTTCTGCTAAACAGTTGTTTTTGGATATATGTTCATAAATTACACAGCAGTAGTATATATAACGAAATTAAAAGTAAATCTATCACAGCTAAGTAGGCTTTACAAGTTAACGAGTAATAGTAGCCCAACTTATAAAATGTACTTGGAGAAGTAAAAAGGATAATTTCGTACAAATTCCATTGAAAATTACTTAGATGAAGTTGTTTGTTGTGTAAAACAGGTAGTTAATATAAGTTTCTGGGTAACTACGGAACCCTACACTGCGCGTGGTCCGACAAGCACTTGGCCGTTTTTTACCATTCTTCGACTGGTACCACAACACCCAGACTCAGAACAAATATCTGCAAACATTTGTCCCGCAGTAGGAAAAGAAACCGTACCTCTGGCATCGCTGGTGGAGGTCGAAAGTATTGTGTGCTACATAATTTTTAACAATATAAATATTTATTTCAAATGGTACAGGAAAGAAACCATTGAATGTTGGAAATTGATAAAATATATATATTTTATATTCCTCATGTTTTTTTCCACAAAACTTAGTGAACACATCGTTAGCATAATGACAGCAGCATTTTCGTAAGATGAACTGCCTTCCACAATAAGCGTAATCAAATTATAGATACATAATCGATACAGAATATAGAATCCAATACTTGGATCGCTATAATATTATATTGATGATACTGGCGCAGACTGATTAATGGTTTGCCAATGCTGGATACAATGAGGACCCATGACCCTGATTATTTTTAGGGTTATGATTTCCGCTCGCTATCGACTGGTATACAATACATTGGTTGCTGTGTTGAAGTTTTAAGAAAATCCTCTATTCAAAAGTGTCGATGGATAGAATGCTAGTGATGTTATTGGATGTTTATGGGATTCAGTACAAAGGTGGGACTATAGGGTTGTCGCCAGGACGGTGACTTGTAATTCTGTGTGTATTATGTTGCGGAAAATGTAGTGAGCACGGAAAGTGAACTCAATGATGTTTTTTAAGTGAAATAAAAGTTTTATTCCAAAAACTATCGTGAACTTGACTATTCATATTGTAATAACGGGAATTTTCACGTACTGCACAGATGCAAAACTGCACGGTTGAACGGCAGACAAAGCCGATGATAGTTGGCGCAAGCACATTAGGTGTTGATAAACTTTTATATAATAATTTTGATAAATGTTACAGTAATATAGCTTATACATCAGAATAACAGGTAGTCTTTTTATCCGGCTACTACGCGGGCGAAGCCGTGGGCAGAAGATAGTGTATCAATATAATTATAAAAAATATTATAGCAGTCTACCTCATTCAGACGCAATATAATTTTCACATGACTTTCATTCCGCTCTAGAAACCAACATAAACCCCTAGAAATCCAATAACCGTTATCCACAAAAGACATTTTCTACATAATTTCTTTTGGAAAGCAAAAATGAAACGCGATACACGGCTGAGCTCAAAGTCTTTGTCGTTGATATGATTTTAATCTTGGATGTAAAGAGTAATTGTATAGGTACCTACATATTATTATTGTGTAGATGCTCTCGTCATGTGAGACTTTTATCAATTATAACTTTTACCTGGGCTTTCATATTTGCGAAAAGCAAATATGAATGGATGCAGAGCTCGCCATTTGATACTGTGATACTGTGCAGAATTATCCAGCAATTATTAATTAAATTATTATATAAAAGTTTATCAACAACTGTGCTTGCGCCAACTATCATCGGCATTGTCTGCCGTTCAACCGTGTACTGATCTTAGGCATAGATAGGCATCTAGATTATGTCTATCCAAAGGTGCAGAAGACCTGGTAATTATCGTTATGAGCAAAAAGGCCATACATTAAAACAAATATTTAAAAGTTGGAATTGTATATTTGGGATTATTGTATAACTGTCTGTCCTTATTTCAATTGAATTCTGTCTCTGAAAAGTCTTTACTTCGACTTTTGTATTTACATTGAAACATTACAAAACTAGCTATGTAGTTTTACCCGCAAACCAAACGAGATGAAGCAGCAGAAAACATTACATCTAAACGTAGAAAGCGTGTATTCATTGCTTAGTCCACGTATCACGTATCGTAAAATATAGGCATGCATTAAAATCTATACTGTTTTAGTATATTAATGCCAAACAAACTCAAATTGCTATGTGAACAATGTACATCTTATAATGATAAAAATGGGAAAGCACGAATTACCAAGACACAAGTTGTTTTTAACTTAGTTTGGTAAGCAGGGCTATCAAAAAACATGTAATGTACTGTAGTTTATTTTTTATTTTTTTATCAATAGTCACGTTTGTAGATTCGTCAATCACCTATACGCTGCGTACTGTCGTATACAGGAAACCTGCTTTCCTCATGATTGCTAAGCCGGAGCAGCGGTCGCGGATGCTGTAATTTCCCTCAGGATGCCTCTCAACAAGGATGACTGATGTCCGGGCGGACTGTTTCGCAACGTGTGCTTACTTTGTTTTTGAAAAACGAAATGGTATTGTACTTTTTTTTAATTTGATCTGTTCGAGATAACGTTATATAGCAACGGTGCCATCTTTTATGTGATATAACGTTTTTTAAATAGCCTAGGTTAGGAACAAATATTGAAAATGTTTACTCAAATTTTGTTGTACTTACACCAATAATTAATTAGATTGTCCTCAACAAAGCAAGAAATTTATATCAAAATAACTTTTAATTAATCCTCCTAATATTTTGAATGTCAAAGTTTGAAAGTTTAGATGGTCGTTGCTAATAACCGTAACGGCTGGACCGATTAGGATGAAATATGAAACAGGTCTAGTTTAACAAATAGGCTACTTTTTTCGGATACTACGTGGGCAAAGTCGAAGCTAGTTGCTCTGTTATACCTATCTGATTTCACACTATCCGATTGTATATCGTCTATATACAAATAGTCAAGATAATGCCCTACCACCTTGAAACTAGCTAAACATATTTTATGGAGTATGTAGCATGATGTAGTTTCATGTAGCTATAAAACTAGAATCTGTTAAAGGGAAGCTGTTCTTGTGGGACAGATTAGCAAAAAGCTTAAAGCTATGAGTTGGCGTCTACTGTCTTCTTTCGTTATTTGTGTTTCAGACTCTTCTTTCTTGGTCAACCATTAGGGCAATTGCCAGGCCCTAATGGTTGACCAAGTTAAAACGCCTTGAAACACATGCCACGGCAGATGATCCAAAAACCATCCCTGTATCACAAGATACCGCTCTTATACTTTCCCACACACCTACAAAGGGTTAAAAGACCGTCTCCATTGTAAGAGGATATCTAATTTCCTTGAAAACAAAATTGGCGTAACATTGCCAACGTATTTTTTTAAATATTTTTTGTACTAACCCTTTTTGTCGATCCTTTGTGTTTTTTATTTTATAAGAGCGTAAAGAAAAGGCGGTAAGTTTATATCCGGCCTCTTTGACATTTGGAGGGTTAACTGATGCGTTTTCAATGAGTATTAATTATTAGAAGTGGGATCGGACTCTTAAGAGGAGAGGATTGACGTGAATTGTGGGTGGTTTGCCCCCAGTTTTCTATGAAGACGGAAAGAATAAAATAATCTTATTTAACTGGTATTAAAATTATCTTTTTCTATCAAAAGTTAAACCCTAAAAATCAAAATTTATGTGCGAGCGCGAACATTTTCTGTGGCTCACGAATTTGTCATAAAAATGAAAATTTGTTAAATGGTCCTATTCGTGAATCAGTTTTTATCGGAGACTAGTGTTTGAGAGTAGGTACTACATAAGGAAGATATTTTTTTTTCATAAATTTTAGTGTCAGACATTATGTTAAATTTCCGATGAAATAATCTTTATTGAGACTCAAGCTATCGAAGTTGCAAAGTAATAAATTTAATACCAAATCGTCTTTAAAATTGAAAAGGAACCATTAATTTTTACACTTCATCAGGCAACGTGAGATCACAATATGGCGCTTATTAAAAAAGATAATTTCACGCGGATCAGGAAGCATCTGTCCACACCTGCTTTCTAACCCTTGATTTAAAAAAAGGAAAGAATATTCGGGGTCTTTTCGACCCAGCATCATAATGTTTGCGCAAGAACAGTTACCTTACGGTGTATCACCAGGTGGTAAGGGTTAAGTCTTCTGAGTTCTCACGAATTTTGCTGTTTTCTGAAGGGTTAAATTGCCACTATGTAACTGTATTCGTCTTGCGTTTTTGAAGGGATATAATTTTTTTTATAATGCTTTGGAAAAGGTCAATTACCTACTTATCCGTGATATTAGATACTTTTTGAATTAAAATAATGGATATAATGCTAGACATTTTTCACACAACATCATCTAACCCCAAACTAAGCAGTGCTCGTATTATGGGAACTACATGACTGATATAATACTTATATACTTTTTTGTAAATACATAGGTACATAATATATACATAGAAAAGACCCGAGACAAACAAACATTTGTCCCGCGGCGGGAATCGAACCCGCAGCCTTCTGCGTCTCAGGCGGTCCTTCGCCCTCTGCGCCACAGAGGTCGTCCTCTCTTATATCTCCTTAAAGTTGTAATTAACAGATGCAAAATTGAAGGACATAAAAAACAAACAAACACGCTTACGACTATATTCCACATGATGAAAATACTCAGGTAAGTACCCAGTGCATAGATCTTTGAGAAGACAGAGGGTAGTCAAAGGCACGTCTAAACATTAAACTTGGTATTGTTGCATGTTGACAGGTTGCAAGCCCATCGCCGCTTCTTGGCATACTAACCGATGGACATGCCTCCGAATTTTTGGTTCTAGCGCATGCCGTTTTCGCATAATGTTTTCCTTCACAGTTTCACATTTTTCATGGGCACATACATTTTTTGAGTGGAAAAAACCATTGGTGCACGACCGGCTTCGAACTCGCAACTTCCAAACCGGAAGTTGAAAGAACATTAATTTGAAATAAAATAAAATAAAGCTGTATTAAAGATGTACTTTAATAGGCACTTAGGATGTATTTTATAAGGTTATCTGGAAGAGATCAGTATAAACGATAAACCGCCCATTGTACTCCCGCGTTCAGCTTGTAATTTGCTCTGAAGCAATATATTATGTGGTGTACAATAAAGAGTTATCTATCTATCTATCTACTTATCCTTTTCGAAATTTACTGCATACTTTAAAAAACAGAGTTAGGTAGTATGGACATTCCACTTTTGAAATATACTCGTAAAATATGATCTGTGTGCAGATCATGCGAAGGTTTTATTCCAGTAGACGGAGCGAGGGAAAGACGCGTTGATCGTATGTGATTAACTGTTGCGGATTGGTGGGCGTCTGATCTAGGAGGCACTGATGTAATTGACTGCCTACGCAAATGCGTAAGTAATGCGTAAAAAAATACTCATTCATAGCAACTCCAAATGGAGTTGCTATGAATGAGTATTTTTTTCAAACATAACGTACCTATTCCCTGCAGCAGAAGATTGCGGGTCCGATTCCCGCTGCGGGACAAATGTTTGTATGATCTGCATACATTTGTCTCGGGTCTGGGTGTTTTCTATGTATAATATGAATGTATTTCCAAAACAAAATGTATATAAGTAGTATACCAGTCATGTAGTTCTTATAACACAAGCTCTGCTTACTTTGGGGCTAGATGATGCTGTGTGGAAATGTCCAGCGTTATTTATTTACCTATATCTCAGTTTACGATAAACAACTGTAGAAGTGTTAATTTGTAAGATTATACCGCGTTTATAAATACGTCATTCGCGAATGTTGACTAGTTAGTACTAATTTGTGGTAAAATATGTATGAGTATTTCGTCACAGATTAATACTAAGTAGTCAACATGCGTACATGAGTGACGCATATGTAAACGCGGTATTAGGTATAAACGGTCATACGATTGAACACTTATTTTATTTTATTTTATTGGTCTACCAGTGGATCTTGCAATGAAACTATCTTTAAAGCGTGTTATGCTAGGTTATGGCTTAACCATTTATAGGTGGACACTGCATGCTAAAGAATAAGTTTACAGAAAGAAAAACAACTTAGATTACAATAATAAAGAGATAAAAAGGGAAATTCACAACCTTCAAGCAAGGTATTAAGTACATAGACTAATCTTCTCATAAACGTATTAGAATCCTTTTTGGTTAAAATAGATAATAGTCAAAAATAAATGGATTTTCCATTCTCTCCGTTAGCTTACAGTCGCGCTACCGAAAAGTTTAAAAAACCTGCTCTATTTTGAAGACGGTTAAAAAATAAACATTTTATCTATTCATAGTTAACTTTAAATATGTAGTTCTGCTTTAAGGGCGAACAAATACGAACATATTTTTTCTTCGCTCCTTTACCAAGTTATGATAACTTATTTGTGAAGGTTCAGCAAACTTGGATTCAGCAAATAATATTGATATACCAATTTATCTCGTAAATATTCGGTAAATACTGGTATTCAGTACTTCTGAGAATCCACTTTTATGATATTGTTGCCTAGCTATCTATTAATTCAGATTGGGTTTATTTTATGAATTCTGATATAAAATAAATACGTTCAAGTTCGTTCATGTCTTTAAATACATACCCATTAGATGTTAATTAGGTATATCTAAAGATATATAGAAGGTATATCAAAGACTAGAAGTAACATGTAAGTAGGTAGTTTGTATTCGGTAACGCGATAGCCACAGCAAGATGTTTGCATCACAAATGTTATTTGCGTTGCCGAATCCGTAGACCAATGCGGGTGTCACGTTGCTTAGCCAAATAAAATAGAGGTGCACCAAAATATTCGGCTTAACTTCCTATGGCTGAATGCATTGCAATCATATGCCACACTGATATTAAGGAGATACTGGTAACACGGTCTAAAGAAACAAAACGCACCCGCATTTTGAATCACACTTTATTAAAACACAAATTATAAATGAATATTAAACAGTCTAATTCACCATTTTTATTTTATTTCATGCATAAAATGAAATGATTGCTAGGCAAATATTTTGTTACATATGAAATCATATTAATATGATACACACATTTAGATCGGCGTATGAAAAAATCTGTATAACTCAGATTTTTTTTGTAGGATGGTCTAAGATACAAATTGGACGCCTACCCTTCATAATACAACAAAAGAGGACTAGTATTCGGTCAAAATAGTATAAAGAAGCCGAAAGCCGAAAAATACCGTATTTAGTGATGACAACTTAATGCTTGTTTGTACAAACTCACTGGTGACGTCACTTATATTGGTGGAAAAGTACTGAATGAATAATATTAGAAAATCGAAAAATATTTGCTGTTATCAATAGATCAAAATAATCATTTATAAATTCATTCGAAAATCTTAGAACTATTTCTATTTCGTAAACGTGTTTATAGTAGAAACAAATAAAAATACAGTACAATTTATGTACAAATATTTTTGGATGCAATAAATAATTCTCTAAATAATTGCAACGCACTTAGAATGCTGTAGGTACTCTACAAGTCTTTTACCACAATGTATCTAAAACAAATCAAAACATCATAGAAACCGAAATAAACACGAGCAGGAAGCCATATTTTCCACCGATACCCACCCCGGTAGCCACGCGTCCGAAAAATAGTAGATAATCTAACTTTTTCTAACTCCCCTGCTTTCAAACCAAACTACCTTAACCCAGGCTTAGTTATAAAATACAGGAAAGCACAGGTCTTGAGCGTCTGGTGATGGATAGTTGGGGGCGTAAGATAGGGAAAACGCAGCAAATCATTACTGACAGTTGACCAAAACGGGGTTCGTGCCCCCTGAAATATGTATGAGGATACGAAAGCCCTGTTATGGTGTCCGAATGTTGATAAGCCAAGTATTGGGGCAAGGAGATTGGATGCAAGGGTACCAGGGGACACATGATTAGTATTGTCGCGAATTGCTCTTGGAATTGCTTTGAATTTTTTATGGCGACTGTATTTTTGGCGTTTGAAAAAGTTAGCTTTATTTGGTTCGTATATTATTTGATCTTTGAAGTTTTTCTATCTTCGTTTGTCATTAATATCGGGTTTTCCCTGGTCCCCCTGCGTTTAACTTTATCTCCAGGTTCATTAGGTAGACACATAAAAATGACATGATTAGATTAGATGTCTATTGTTTGATTGGTATACGAAATTATATCGGATTCGTTCGATCAATCTCACCACGGATATTAAAGTAATAGGCGATTTGGTGTTCCAATTGCAATTTGGAGAAAATGCGAACTTTCATAACAGTTTATTCGGATTAGTTCCGGTTTAGAATCTTACGCCGATATTAGAACTATTGCGAGTGAACTAAAATGTCGCCATTCGGACTAGTACCTACTAACGTAATATTTTAACGGCCCCCAAAAAGAGCCTTGTGGCTGATGGAGAAAATACCAATGTGGTGAAAAGATTCAATACGCCGCGCAAAGAACGGAAAAAACACAGGAGTAATTTTGTAAATTTCCTATTCTATCAACAAGAGTAAAGTTTTAAAACAAATCGTGGGAAATCCAACAACTATAGAAAACAAAAAAAAACAAACATCTATCTCCACAAACGTTATTGTTGCCACAACAAAGTGTCCAAATCCATTTAAATCCGAAAAATAGGATTTCAAAAAAAGATTCCAAAAAAACGCTCTCGTTGACTTTGCGAATCGATACAATGGTTTCGGGATCAATAAAAAAAGTTGGACAGAGTTGTAGAAGCTAGCTAGGAAACGAGTCAGTGAAGGTATGAACCGTAGACAGAAGGCTATTAGATAACGTGTAAATAATAAAGGTAGAACCTTTTTTCTGCATGACAATGATCAACGGATATAATCGGTGTTTCTTGTATAAAATTTTGTTTTCCCTTTCCTAGCTAAAAACACTATCTACGAAAAGAATAATAATATTAAGCTGTTTATACATTTGTTGTTTATCTGTTGGAAGTAGTTAGATGGAGGTAGATCAAGAACGTTTGTCATGGAAAAATTTGGCCCATTTTGAAAATTAATGATTCAAATGATTCAATCATTCAGATGATTAACAAGTGGCAAATTGGCTTACGACTTGCTCCATACTCTGCTTTTATTACTCTACGTTCAAAATGTTGGTAGTGATATAAGCTACCGAAATACTAAATACAATTGATTGTTGATTTTTTATAACATTAACTCTGCAAAAGGATTTGAAGTGTCGTACCGGGTTTAAAGTTAACATTTTATGTTTGTTATATTTCATTATTATTGTTACTTTACTAGAGGATTAACAAAGTTATACAGAATAAGCTTTAAGTGTAACTTTTACAATTTAAATTCTTTGAGCTCACAAGTTCTGGCCATGGCTTTGCCAGTTTAGCTGTTTCAACTTCCAAATCGTTTCAGCCGTTACGAAGACATAAACATTTATATTATGTTACACATTATTACATAGATAGATAGATAGATAGAAAATACTTTATTGCACACCAAATATTTCAACTTAAAAAAAAACAAAAAAAATAGTAAAATCTTTAACATTGTTGTACAATGGGCGGTCTTATCGCTAATTAGCGATCTCTACCAGACAACCTTTGGATGGAACGGACTGTACGAAAGATTACAAGGATTACATACCTACACATAAGATATGTAAAGTACGTGTAGTTTAGTAAAGTAAGTTTTTTTCTTTTATTTCTCTGTCATTGAAGTCCTTAAGTTATTTCCAAGTATTCTTTCTCACAAATCGTTTTCATCTTTTATACATATTTGCTATTAATTATTAGTTAGTCTCTGCGATTAAATTGAATCAGTTACACTTTCCCACACAACATGATGGTAATAAATTCACTGTCATTAGCAGTTTCAATAAATGCTCCAAAATACCGACATGAACACCCTATATGTCACAAAACTATAAAAAAAACACTCGACATCTCTAAAAAGCACAATCCATACAAATATAATTAGTTTTGTATACATCATATATCACTCCATTTTACCCCAAAACACGGCGATTTAACCCTGTTTCCCTGATTGGGGTATTTTTTGCCCAATCGACAATATCACAATGTTGATGGTGTCAAAAGTCGATTTGTGTGAAATATTTCGTAATGCGTTTCGAGTTCTCATGACCCCAAAATAAGGTTATATGAATTTTATCCATAAAAAAACTTTATAGTTTTCCGTTAAAAACTTTGACTGAAATAGATGTGTAACAATATTTTATTTTAATACATTTTCAGAATGCTTACAATCTTCAAACACCGACTGCTCCGCGAAATTTTACGTAGAAGCAACTTCAAAAAATATTCGCATAGACCGTTATGAAGACTATCCAGAGACAACAAACTAACCCCCTTCAAAACCAACAATGGAGACTTTAACCCTTGCATAGATCACGGACCAGTTTTATTAATTTGAATGTTGCAATTTTGCGTATACCTGATCTATGACAATGGAAGCTAGATCCGCTATTCAATTTTTGCATAAGGGGCGCATAATACTTAACTGAATTGCATTAAAATTATTGTGGTGAGAAGCAGATGTTTTAAGTCGTTAGAAATTTGATGCAAAACTTTACAATATTATGGGTATCACTCAGAGCTTATAAAAACAAATACCTAAGAAAAATAAATGTACCAATTATACAGTATCTATACTAATAAAACGTTCAAAGAAACTGACTGTACTCTGAAAATGTGGTGTACCGAATTCTATCTTCAAGTGGGACTACAAAAAACCCTACAATATGGTCTGATAAATCTATGTTTGAATAATATAAATGGTTGAAGCACCTCTTTTCTTATCAACAATCTGCATAACAAAAGTAAATTAAGCGAATGATTTGACTACAAATAGCGGCACATGTCAAGTACAAAATTAGCTTCCAATCTAATCTGAGATCTTTGAGTGCAAGTGCTCTTGTCGGTGTCCTATTGTCGTTTGATTACAAAAAATACTAGTTTTGTAGTAGAAAAATATACATTTACCAACCTTTAATAGACTGATTAAACTATCATGGTAAGTAACATTTTTTTTACAAACTACCTAGATGTATCTAAAGACAAATATAAAATGTTAGAGGATGCAAAAACAATATTTAAAAAAAAATTACAGCCAATAGTAAGCTGGCTCAAACTTTTTTATGAAATGAATGATGAGCAATAATTTACGCTTCAATTCAAATATTGAACGTATAACTTAAACTTTTTGTGCGGCCAATCTGATTTATGACAAGAAACAAAGTTTAAAAAGCGAACGTTGTTTTTTTCTTAAATATTTGTGTTTCGAACGGGTGTTTTATTTGTGTCAAAAAATTCGCAAGGGTCGCATAGACAACGAAACTTGGATAAAGGGTTATTACTATTACTAAAAAGTTAGTGTTGCCATTGTTTGGTAATGAATTATTGGGTCGGAACTTTCAGGTACATTTTGCAATGAAGGGTTGTTTTTGGTATCACCGAAGATGACAGTCTAAAAGTTCACACGTGAAAGTGCAGTCAAGTAGTTGCGAATTTTTGTAACTTTAAAACAATTATGAGACTTTAGTTTTATATTAAATAAAAAGAAAAGTAGATTTGTCTCTGCTAAATAATTATATATATATATAATAGTGATTAAACAACCTGTAGATTCAAACTACAAAATCCTATCTACTCTTAAACGACTGACGTTGAAATATGGTTGACGTTGAGTCTTGAAGATAATTATTTATTCAAACTCACCTAACACACTACGCGTGCAACCTCAACGTAACCCAAAACCCGTCTCAGAAGCTTCTTTTGTGTGCCCCTTAACCCTGTAATAATAATTACACCTTTTGTGTATTAACCCTTTAACGCGCCGGTAATATTCTTAAGCCCGCTACCTGACCCCGTGGGGTTTACCTTACTTCCTGATCCATTCCTTTTTCAAACTTTATATGGAGTGCGTGTGCGCAAGATCGAGTGAAGTACGATTTTTTAATTTATAAAGTGCCGTGCAAAATGTTTCTGTGAATACAATTTAGTTGTGCCGTGTTCTTTCGTGTAGGTAAGTGATCAGATTTTTATATGATGTGTATCCGTGTCAGCGCTGTTACGTCGTTATACGAATAGGACGTTTACTTTTAGTGATGATCGCAAAAAACCTACAATTTTCCTTATTACTCCCCAAATCGTAATAAAGCCGTAACATAATTTTATTCATGTGAGACGAAATAACAAACATGAAACCGTTACGTACGTCAGCAGTTTCCTCGAGACAATAAAAAGAGGCTGGACTCGTCAGAGAACGAATGTCCTCGTACGAGCCCGGTATCCATGCGAAGGATGATACGCTGTTATTTCCAACATATTCCAATATATTATTTTTTATTGCCCTCCCTACGCCAAGGAGGAGGGAAGGGGAGAGTCGCGTCATGCGTGATATTTGATATAAAGTCGGAACTCAACTTCGTTATGCGATATTCTTTTTTCAAAGGACAATGGTTCGACTGAGACGTAACATATTTTTGAGGAGATGACTTGATATTTTTCTTCGAGTTGCTCAGATAGGTCCAATTATTTTCGACATGGGAATGTTTACGATGTTAGTTTGTTACAAAAGTTTCTCGGAGAGATGGCCTTTTTGAAATAAATTACCTTGTTAAATTACGTTGTTAATGTTTCTTATTTACTTAGTAACTTCCGTTAAAATCTTGACCGCCCTACTACCACGTAGACCTAAACCTAGTCTTAGGTTCGTAAACCTAAGACTGTGGTTTACGAGTATTTCATAATTGAAGCTAAGAATTTGTCATCTCGATCATATACGAAACAACAAAATGGATTACAATTTTAAAACTATGCAACTTGAAGTCTGGCGGCCATGTCGTGCAAATAAAATCCGCAATAAATAGGCAGTGGGGTGGGGAGGCGGTCAGTCCCCACCGGACCCGCCTCCTACTGGTCGAGTGTGGGGTTCTTCGGCCGACCGTCGGACAAGGAGGGTTAAGTTAGTGGGTGATGTTTTATGGTATAATATTTGCATATGAATTTTTATAACAGATAATAATAATGTGAATTTAAAATAACTAAAACTTTAATTGGAATACAACACCAAACAGGGAAGTATACCTTAATATATACTTGTAGTTCTTACAAAAAATATAATATTCTGGAACCAACGAGTCAAATTCATCTTAATTTACACACACACAATTTTCACAATCATAAAAATACAAGCACCACACAAGGTCAAGAGTTTTCTCTGACCTTGGGGTCTGTTTTTTTGTGTATTTATGAGTACATTGATTACTCCGTGATGGTTATTTCTTTACTTCTTAATTATAGGTTGTTTGTGCGGTTTAGATATCTATATCTAAACCGACAATAGTAGTATACTTACAATAGTAGACTATTGTAAGTTATTGGCATTTCATATTACAATGAATGAATGAAGGAAAATACTTTATTGTACAATATAACAAAATAAACAAACTTTATATACCTAACTAAAAGTACAATGGGTAGTCTTATTGCTTAAAAGCAATCTCTTCCAGTCAACCTTGGGATGGAACGGAATGTATGCAAATGTAAGGATGGTTGTTACAAGTTATTGGCTGGATAACTTTTCCTATCAAATTCAGTTTTCAGTTGAAAAATTATATGTTTTCAAGTCAAAAACAATTAACCGACTATATTTTCATCCCACCTTCAGCTGTATAGAAACCTGAATAAAGCACACACATACCCCACATTAAGTTGCCGAGACAGCGGGCGGACGGCTACAAATGTCGCGGTCAGTACCACCCGACTCACCCCATGTAGCATCGTCACAGATCATATAAAAGTACCTTGTAAAGAAGTTTCACTCCAATGACACGAAAACTTACCTCATGGATGCATCATTTGACTTCGTAAGTGCAAGTGAGCGACACTGTGAGTCCAACACAAGAGCCATCGAGGAACCACTTGAAGCCAGGAACGCATTGTGGCAATTTCTCATGACCTGCAGCAGCAGATCGGGTGGCTCAACATCTTACAGCTGCCCAGCATTCTATCCGTATTGAAGCCAAGGTGTTTAAACTTGCTGGGGCATAAACGTATGGAGCGCTCTCGGCCGCCTTAAAAACTCTCCTCGGTGAAATCGCGGACGCTAAACGACAAATTGGGCGCCCAATTTTTAAGATTTAAGGACATAGAGAACATGCTATCTTATAATATCGACCTCATTACCAGGAAAAAAGCCTCAGATGAAGTCTTTTAAGTTCTTTACGGAAATAAATTCTAAGTGTTATTATTAAAGTTCTAAACTTATATAAACTTTTTTGTTAGTAAACGTTATCAATATTTTCTAATTATCTTAACAAATTACGCATTCCAAGTTGAATAAACGTAATTAATATCGAACTCAAATGCTGCCACGGTTTTGACTCGTACATGTGACGCGCTACAAAAAACATAAAAAAAAATCATAATCCGTTTCCCATAAAATATTTTTCCGCAAGTTTACTGGTTAAGATGAATATTATGCGTAGATTTATGTTTGGTGATAAGTATTTTTTTTTATTTCATTTCATTTATTCATATCCTTTGACACATTGCGCATTCTTGGACAAGTCAAATTTACAAAATTAGATTTTAGATATAATAATACAATTAAAGAAAAGTTAATTTTACACCCTGTATGTCGCCATTTTGAATCGAATGCTAGCGCGATAAAGTTCATTCACAGTGCAAGTTGGTTTAAAGTGACACGTCATGTAGCCTATCGCCTCTGCCGTAGCATCCCTACTACGCCGTAGCATAGCCGCTACGCCACGGATAAGTAATATCATTTTGTGAGGTTTTTGAGTGAATGTATTTTCAAATTACATTTTATTAGCATTGGTTTAAAGTTTATGTTACTTTCATTGTTATTATTTAAAATCGTGTACAAAGTTTCTTTTGTAAAACGTGAACTGATCCAAACACATATTGAACTGCGCTTTAGCTTAATGGGATAATTGGTTGATCTGGACAAACTGCAAATTGAACAAAACTGGAACTGGACCGGAGGCGGTACGCGAATAACTTGATTTGGTCCAAAATGCAAATCAGAAAAAACGAGAACTGGATGAAACGCAAATTGGGCTAAACGCGATTTGTTTGGACCAAATGTTAATTAAGATCAAACGACAATTAAATAAATTATAAAAATAAAACACACAGTAACGTTTTAGTAACCTGGTGAATATGTTAACTTAAGGCTGACGAAAAATAATTTACACACATCAAACATTTTTAAAATAATTGGCAACCCTTTTAGCTGATCAAATAAAGCAATTTATTACAAAAAGGGGTGGAATCAATTAGAGTGAACAGATTTGAGATGGTAGTAACTGGCCAAATAGTCGATAAACGCAAATGGCGCGTTCTTATATTTGGACCTTTGTGTCCAGAATATGTCGACCCCAGAGGGGTTAGTCAAAGTAAAATTATATTCGCGATCAGCGTCAATGGCACGACGGTGAGTAGCCGGCTACGACGCAAGAAATGCGGGTTCTATTCCTGCAGGACATAGTTTGTATGTTCTGTAGATATATGTTCTGGATCTGGATGTTTAATATTTATTTTTATATATATATCGGAACAAATCGATTATGAATTATGATGGTCACTGGCAACTTGCACTGATATATCTTTCGCTTCATTCTTCAGGTAAAAGATAAACACAGTAAAAGTACTACCACTTTTACTTGACTACCTACGCAAGTTTTTAAAATATTTAGAAAATCGATATGAGTATCGAGTTAGCAAACTTCATCGATTTGCCTACATCACTGGTCTCTCCACTACTCGAGCGGTTATTCTTTTTTCATGCGAGATAGTAAGCACACTTCTCGAACGCCGCCGAGTTAGATTTGTCGGCTGACCTCTTTGATGTTTACCCAACTACTTTGCTTTCCAAGTCGGGTCGTCGATCTTTGTCTGAAAGTTCAGATCGCTGGCCACTTACTTCCCTGTCTCGTTGCCGTTTATCTTACACGAGTCATTGAATTTGAAACTATCCGCAACTTTTGGTGGACACCATGTTTATTTGGGGCAGTATTATTGAAAGCTTTTGCCCGTGACTTTTGCCATTTCTCAGCATTTTTAAATGTAAATAAATAATGCTGGACATTTTCACACAGCATCATCTAGCCCCAAAAGCAGAGCTTGTGTTATGGGAACTACATGACTGATATACTACTTATATATTTTTTTGTAAATACATAAATATTATACTTACATAGAAAACACCCAGATCCCAAGACAAATATTTGCAGATATAAACATTTGTCCCGCTGCAATAAATAATAAATAAATAATTGGACATTTTTTACACAGCATCATCTAGCCCCAAACTAAGCAGAGCTTGTATTATGGGAACTACATGACTGATATACTACATATATACTTTCTTTTTTTTTGTAAATACATACATATTATACACAGAAAAACACCCAGACCTGAGACAAATATTTGCAGATCTTACAAACATTTGTCTCGTGACAGGAATCGAACCCGCAACCTTCTGCGTCTCAGGCGGACTTTCGCCCACTGCGCCACAGAGGTCGTCGCAATGTCATCAATGTCGTCTATAATAATTAAATAATTCATTTATATCAGCCAACATAGTAAAGTACACATACAGGTCACACAGTATAAATACAGGTCCCATATGATAGATACCATAAAAACTAAAATACATTAAATTATATAAATACCTTAGAGACTAACATATACAGTTCTTATAATACTACTTGTTAACACGTAAGGTATACAATGTATACAATGTATAATTAAACAGTATGAGTTTGCTGGAAGAAAACTCTTGTTAGGGTTAAGATCGCCTTTGTACATGCCCTATATGTAAGTTTTTTTGTCTGTATTATCTGTGTGTACAATAAAAAATAAAGATTAAAGAAGAATATGTAACTAACACTCTAGCCGATTTCATAAACGTATTTTAATTTAAATAATAACCGGATTTCCTAAAATTATGTAGATGTAGGAAAGTACATGGATCCTGTTATGGGTAGTTAGTTAGAGGCACGTCCAAACATCATTAGCATATGCCCATGTTTTGTTAGCGTTCCATGTGACAGGTTGCGAGCCCATCGTCGTTTGTTGGGACAGTAACCGTTTTTTTCTAAAATTTAACGTTATAGGTCATGCCTTAGAACGCATGAGGCATGCCTCACTATGGTTTTTTGTTTGAAAAACGTGCTAAAGCGTATACAATAATACTTCCTGTATATATTGTATCTGGCTGGCATTCTTCTAGCAAACTGCGTAGTCATGCCGTGTGGTAATACTTCGAATAAAAATATTTCTTGCGCAGATAGAAAAAGCTTATTTTTATTATTTGCATGTAGTTAATATACAGACAAATTGGTCACCAGTATTCGCCATGCAAATATAATTCCCAGCCCGTTACCCACTCAGTCGAAAATCGCCTCAGGATAAAATTGTAACACTTCTTTTTAATTTTATTTTATACAGATTTTGAACCCTATTACTACTTAAATAAGATTGCTATTTTTAAAACAAAGTTGTTAGTATTATTATGATCAGTTACCATCGTTACCATAGCTTAGCAACGCCGTATTAGCCTATAGAGCTATGTGAATAAGGTATGATTTCCCCTGACTGAAGTGCGCCGGTTATAAATAGCCAGACGTTTTCCAGGATACTTAAAATTCTGGAAGAGTCTTCCGTAAGTGTTGTTAACTGTTTACAAGTTTTATGTTATTTTATTGTCAGCTTATTTAATTAAAATCGTATTTGGTCGAGCGAAGCGAGATTACCTAATTACCTTGGACGACAATAATTTGTATGTACGTAAGTATCAGTCGAAAGATAACGTTTTACCTTGTTTTCGTATATGATTAGCCACCATTTTGTAGCTTGAAAAAAAAACGAGGTAGAGATACGAGTAGATACAACATGTTTTATTGCACAAGAATATAGGCTAACTTTATGCTAATTAGCATTTTCTTCCAGCTAACATTTGTGTAATGAAGAGTGGGCGGTAGTACGTCGTGCGAGATACCTACTTATCGCGAGATTCGGGCGAATCTCCACAAGAGAATTAGAAACGATAAATATTTTTTTAAGACTAGTTTCTGCCTACGACTTCGCCCACATGAGAAAAAGTAAACTATGTCATTCAAAATCACGAAATGTACCTCAAGAACAGCCAAATTGAATCAAAATTAGTCCAGCCGCTACGTAGATTATTAGCAACAAACTTTGGCATTTATACTCGCAATATTAAGCCTGAATTCATAGTCGGGGGTTGAACAGGCCCCCAAAATCCATCATTCAACATTTGCCTTATAGCTGCATAAAGGTTAAATTCGCACTTGAATTTTAACTTAGCGCCTGAACAGTCCCCTAGGGGAGCCCCTATTTGACTATAAATTCGGGCCTTAGTGATTGCCACATCTAGATAACTTTACCTCCGAAATAGCAAAGGTAGCGGGACAGTTAATATATTTGAAGTAAGGTAGAAAAAGGGTTTCAGTACTACCTTTGTGTGGGGATGCCCTTTAGTGGGATCTAATAAAACCTTGTTACGGGCAAAGGGACACCATCCCAATATTGAATGTGTTCTTTTACATGATACGGAATTTAGGGACTTCTCTGTGATATTGAATCGGGGTTCTTTTTGATAATGGTACATTGGTACTCGTAGTTTCTGATACACACGCCACAGGAGATCCTAAAGTGTGGTGAGGACTATGCGTGTGTTTATCTAGTTCGTGGAAGCTTATACGTGTTCGGTCAATGTTTGTGGTGATTCTCATTATATGGCCAGATTGAGAAAACATGCTGGCATGCTCTAGAATAAAAAAAAAACAATTTATCATCGGTTAGTGTTCCAATAAGCAGGGCGATGAGTTAGCGACTGGCCACGTAAAATGTTACTATGTAAAAACGTGGGCATAACAAATTTAATTTTAGGACTACCCCCTACTTGGTATCCTCACGGATCTGCACACTTGACGGCCTATGTGGCGCAGTGGGCGAAGGCTCGCCTGAGTCTTAGAAGGTTGCGGATTCGATTCCCGCTGCGGTGCAAATGTTTGTAACTGCAAATATTTGTCTCGGGTCTGGGTTTTTTCTATGTATCATATGTATGTATTTACAAAAAAATGTATGTGTATAGCATATCAGTCATGTAGTTCCCATAATATTAGCTCTGCTTAGTTTGGGGCTAGATGATGCTATGTGAAAAATTACCAGCATTATTATTATTATTACTTAGTATATATATTTGTTCCGAGTCTGAGTGATGTGGTACCACGTTACTCATAGTTTCTGATACCCACGAAACTGGGAATCCTAGTGTGGGTTCAGGACTATGTTTGTGTGTTTGTTTGTTTTATGACGTAGCTTGTCTGACTAGACAAGCTAAACCATTGCTAAGCATTGCTTAACCAAGGTGATCTGTTAAGTATGACTATAATTAGAATAGGTAATTGGTAGTGGAAAGAACGAACGAACGAAAGTACATCATTTGAACTAACGCACATAATTAATATCCTATGCTTGTTTTAAAAGTGTTTTTTTTTGTAATAAATTATTTATCGTACTGTCGTTCTTTCAGTAGTTTTCCCAGCATTATCGTACAATGTTCGAACACTTCAAACCTTCAAACAGTTTTCGTGGCATATACTTCTAATCCTGCATGTGCGAAGCTGTGAGCTCAAGCTAGTTCTTGCATAAAATTACAACCCACATAATCTCTACGTATTTTTTGTAGCCGAAAGCCTGAACCAACATAATTTGCACAGTAACATAGTATATACAGAAGAGAAGGTACGCATGCGCTGGTGGTCGAGACTACCTGACCGCGACCGGACACTGATCAATATTAAAGTCCGAGGGAGGATGCTGAGATGTCTGTTTGTCTGATGGAATTCTAGAGAGTTGTTAACACCACCTTGAAAAAACTTAGGGTCGGCACCGTCGTACCGTTGGAAAAGGCTTTTGTAGTGGTGTGTCGGATCTGCTGCCGTGATATGTGTTATTTCACTTGGCATTCTGGAATTACTAAATTAAAGATGAATTAGATAATCTCTATTCACCGTGAGATAAGTCTCGGAGTGCTGCGCGACTGACCTAAGTTGTTGGCAGTGGTAGTCCATAAAAATTACAAATCAATGAAAGCCACCTTTAGAAGGCACGCATGTTAGCCCGGCAGGATGAGGACGGACTGCAAACAACCTTTGCGTCTAGTGCTATACGGCTTCTGTAAAAAATCTAATCAGTGCAGCTACTACATTAGTATCACGTTTAGTTAATTAGTAGTAGGTATTTTTCTATTTTAAATGTTCTAATTGAAATGAAATAATTAAGCCAGGAACTTTTTTCCTCGTATTTTTGTAAGATGCTCTAAATATGAGCCGTAGATTGTGATCAGGACAAAAACCAGCATTATTATAAGTATTTTGCTTCTAAAGTTGACTAGACTACATTCCTTCTAAATAAATAAGTACTTTAACCGTGGAAACGACACGCCAAAACTTTATGAATATATAACGAAAAATTATGACATAATGATAATAGAAGTGGTATTATCAGCTCTTTACAAGTCTATCTTAACTCACCTTTCTGCGGACACTACGGGGGAGGGTCCAAGAGAAATGACGACCCTTAACTAAAACACACACATACACATGCACGGCGATTCCACCCACACTAAGCCACTTTCCTTTCACACGACACAGCTCGCCTATGTAGTGGTGTGTCTATGAACGAAGCGAGGGGTTTGCGAGGCTGTGTGTGTGTCCAGTTTCCGCGCTCCTGGGTTTTGTTAATTTAATTAGAGGTACAAAAAGATTAAGGCTTTGGAGGACGCAGGCATTAGGAAACTGCTTTTGTTGAGGTTTCTCTTTGTAACTTTACTGTGTTTCGAAGGCAGCGATGGGTAGATAGGACTCGTACCTACTTTGAGTTCCTAATTCCTGAAATGTCGAATACTGTTTTTGGACTAAGACCAGTGAATAATTTTATGTACTAGTGGAATGCCCTGTGACTTCGTCTGAGTTATTTTTTTTTATAATGTTTAAAAGTTTATGTGGCTTATAAACTATTTATAAAATGTAGCAGACTTTTTTTAGATCTACTGACGATTAATATTTCCGTAAAACATTTTTTCACGTCTACCTATCTTCACCATTTGTTGATAAGCAGCGTTTTTTTCCAAACAAATATTGTGATTTCGACTTGAAAACGTATTTTTATCAAAAATAATATAGGGCCCTTATATACCTATTAAAGAAACTTTAATTAGGAAATGATTTTTTGAATCATTTCAGAAGTTCCAGTGATTATCCCCTATAAACAAACAAAGTAACAAATTTTACCTCTATATTAGTATAGACAGTGAATATTAAACCCATTAAAAAAATCAATCCCATCGTAAATCTCTATTTAAATAAGATTAGGCTCACTCTAACAACGTAACAGAGATTTTCCATAAAGCTTCACTTTTGTTTTTTCGACAGCCATAACCGATGTTTGTCTTCAAAACAGTGGCCCATTCCAACACCGCGATTCCTTTCGAATATAAAAAGTAAGTCGATAGCTTACCGGTGAAATTTATACTTTTAGATATTCGAAATATGTTCCTACCACCATCGTAACACGACCCTCCATGCCTCTTTCACCGTTCTTTGTAAAGGTTCAAATGGAATTTTTTGTACGGCATATGAGGGGTCTTTGTACGATGGCTGACTGAATGCAGAGTATATCGTATAAATTCAGCCCACGGGTGAATATAACCGTAGTAGTATCTGGGTTGTTTTCACATAATAGAGCCATTTTCTTTTGTTTTTGTTACGTTGCCTCGCGTCTCTCGTTATAGGTACGCAGACAATGAAAACAAAAGATGGTGTCTTATTTCGAGTTTTTACTTTCGCTTTTTTTGATAGTATATTTTATGATATTGTGTGGTTTTTCGAGACGAAAATATATGTGGAGTTAGCGTGGGATAACTTATCAAATTATCTTCCAAAGCTCAGAATAACAAACTTCAAGAAATAAAATAACATATCATAGTCTTAAAAGTATCCACACCAGGATTCCCTGTATCGTGGAAATCAGGAATTATGAGTACCTTCGTACCAGAACATCCAGAAGCGGAAGAAATATTTGCAGAACATGAAAAAAAAATTGTCCCGCTGTGGGAATTGAACCCGCACCTATTACGTCGCGTCCGTCTTTTCGCCCTCCACGCTATCGAGGTCATCAATACTTGTTCCCATTTTGGATAATCGCTTACCAAAAATCCAATGAAACTTTGTAGACACAATCTCAATAAATACCTATATAGAACGACTCAAACTGAGACTAGCCAGCATATATGTTTAGACAGTTTCTAATTAAATATACTTTGTAAAAGAATTAATGCTTCATGAATATCGATTTAGTATAAAGTTATTTAGCCTTATTTGTTTCCAGTAACTTTTAAATTACACAAGCTAAAAATATTGCAAAGAAGTCTTCAATTTTACTCACCCAAGAATAAACAGAAAAGGTTTTTGTCAAAACGGAAATAAACACTCTGAAAATCTATGTATCGATAGAAAGTATATTGGAAATCGATCTTCCAGTACAGTCGCCGTCACAACTACAAACAGCATTCCTGCGAGTCCGGTTCGAAATGGTCTGGCTGCCATTGGTTACGTCTGGAATTTAGTTCCATTCAGTTACCGCTTCCTCTCCTAGCCTTTGGCAGATGGTAGGTTGAGGTGACCATGTGTTTGAGCTGTGGCTATGCCCAGCAACTTATGATTTTACCTTTTGTTTGACCCGCTTGGCGATTGTCACTTTTGCATATAATAAGACTACACTCAAAAACTGATAGCACGTGAAACAAAATCATTTCATTTCGAAGGTCGATTACCCAAAACGTAGGATATAAATTACCCAAACATCGTAACTTTCATCAAGAAATCTTTCTGTTTCATTTCCAAATTAATAAACCTTTTCTTATTGCAAATCAACTAGTTTTTTTCTTCTTTTTTTTTGGGTTTTCACCTTGTGCTATATCTATTAATTGTAAAGTTATAACTAGATCTTTTTTTAAGTAACCAAGTACCTAATTTAAAACGTATAACTTTTGACAGTGTAAGTCACTTAAAAGTGTGTAATTCGTATATTAAGCTGGTATAGAAATTGGTAAGCATCTAGATTATTTTAAAATACCTTAAAATAATCTAAATATTATAATTAACTCTAATTTCCATCATAGAATGAAGAGTGACATGACATACTTAATTCCTAAAACTTAATAAAAATGTATTGTCCTAAAAAAGTTCAATATCATGGCTATATCGGCGATCGGAAACTTGCTAAAATACAGCACAACTTGTTACCGGTCGGTTTCAGTACAAATTCGTAATACCTCTCCGAATGCTCGCAAATTGTTGACTAGTATGTAATTTCTTTAGAATGAGCTATCTAGATGCTTTTATTGCAGTGCCTAAGCATTAATTGCTGAGCGATCGGCCAATTGATAACTGCTATCTCGGTGGCCTTTATGTGGCCTTTATGAGTACTAGAATCATGAAGATAATTTCAAACAAACTTACTTCAAGCATTAATTGATGGCCAAATACTGAAACGTTATTCAAGATTTAAGCAAAGCTGAAAAGAGATGACGACATAATTATGCAATGCATTTATTTTCTCCCCGTCCATAAGTCATATCATTTAACATTGAGTTTTTTCATTTCTTTGATTCTGCAATTTCCAAAGCTTAATAGAAGTTAGAGTGTATTTTAAAGCATAAGAATGTAGTTTTATAAAAAAAAACATAATTTATCAAAGCATGTATTTTGGAAACCTTAATCTATTACAACTTCAATATTAATACAAGCTATGTTAAAAACTCGCACTGCTCAACCTAAAATACGTTTGTGTGAAAAGAGTGATATGAAGTGACCCTAATTGTTATTTATGTATGTAGTTAACTTCTTTTTTTAGTGCAGCTAGTTATTTTAAAATTAATTCAGTCTTCTTTTATTTGGTAATCTACTTTGCACGCCCCACTCTTCAATACACAAAGGTTAGCTGGAAGAATCAGCATCAAGTTTGCTTATGTAGATAAAGATAGATAAAAGATTTTATTTGAACTTCAGACACACACATACAAAATACAACAATTATACAGTAGTAAAAATAAACAATAATTAAATACAGTTAACTATTTTCAATAATATAATTAAAATCTAGGTATAATGTCTATGTGCATTATCTTATCTTGTGCATTTTCCATGTATCCATCTATCTAATTATTACACTTTCAAAATTATTTGACTTCCTGATTATGGCTTGTAAAGTGTTGACTCTATGCATCTACCAGTCAAAGTCTAGGTTGACTTTGACTGGTAGATGCATAGTCTTCTAGCGTCTCCTACAACCTTACCTATAGCTGGAAATTTTAAATAATTTGAATATGATAGGTATAACCGTATAACCTTTTAGCGTCACTATAATAATAATAATAATACTGGACATAATAATGCTGGACATTTTTTACACAACATCATCTAACCCCAAAGTAAGCAGAGCTTGTGTTATGAGAACTACATGACTGATAAACTACTTATATACATTTTTTTTGTAACTATATACATATTATACATAGAAAATACCTAGACCCGAGATAAATATTCGCAGATCATAGAAATATTTGCCCCGCGGCAGGAATCGAACTCGCAACCTTCTGCATCTCAGGCGCGTCTTCGCCTATGCGCCACAGAGGTCGTCAAAACCTCAAACTATAGCGGAAAAAGTGCTACAAAAGATAAGAAAAAATGCTAAAGCCCCTTAGACACACTTGTGTCTGTGGGCGGACCGCTGTCACAACTTGCATGTGTCCAACGATAGCACTGAAGACTGAGAACTTGAGGAGGGTCACGACAAAAAAAGTTATTATTTTGCTTTTAAATGTTTGTATTTGAAGACGGTCTTACCTAAATCAAGCGGACAGATTTGGGTTGCGCTGATTGTGGTTACAAAACTGAAAACATTTTAGGTACCTGCAAGTCAGATTTGAGGGAGAACAAATAACTGAGAAATTATGTTTTTTTTTTAAACTAGCAGTTTCTTCTGAAAAGGCTCGTCCGGGGAACCGCTACTATGGGTTAGGTGATATAGCATAGATATAATATATGGTAGTGTAACGATTACGAGCATCTAACAAAAATACTTTTAATTTTTAAATTGAACCTAAACTATTATAGTTAGACAACGCACGCACAACGCACGCGTTCACGTAAAAAATGCATCAAAGTAACATAAAGGGGTGTTGGGTGGGCCCCTACCACCCACCTCCATCCCTCTATCTGTGCACTCGCCAACACTAATATCCGTATATAATAAACGTAATTTGCGACACACAAATCCCACACGAGAATCAACTATAGACAGCTTAAAATAAGAGTGCTTTTGGAGACGAAGATCGGACTATTTGGCCATACACTCTTCCGACAGAAGACAAGGGGAGTGAGTTCTACCTAAAAATGTGGAAACGCTGATGAATGTCCTCCATTAGATGTTATTTATTTAGACTGCGGCTAAAAGGGCCCAGTTTAAGTTCACCTAAAGTTTATTTAGGACGGAGTGTATTGGGTTAACTGAAGACGTTTTCAGCACGAGATAAATTGCTCACAGTTACTGGGGTCCAGTTTTTGGGTTTTACCTTATAAAGGAATTTGTCATGACTATGGGGAAGAACTTGGGTTTAAGAGTGGTATTACGAGTGCTAATTTAGCCGTAGTGCCAATTGGTCGTACATTTTATCTAAAATCAGTACATAGTGCTTACCGGCGAGTTTATAAACTGTACATTTCGTATACAAAACTACGCGTTCACTTGTAGCAGAAATTCACACTGAGCCGCGAGTAATTGTGTGCTAGAACCGACTGAAGATTATCCCTATCGATAATAGCGTGCATATTCTCGCCACATAGCATGCGAGAAACGATATCCATGTAAATGGTCCTTTAATCTGAGTTTTCTACATGGGTCTTTTTTTTGGCCATGTCATCTAAAGGACTTGAACCGGCATCTTCGCCATCAAGTTAAATGCTTTTTGAAAAATCAATGGAAACGGAATGCAAAGCATGGATCAGGCAAGATTCCGTACCATTTGGAAGAGTCCTATCATAATGAAGTGTTTCTTTCGATATAATATTATATAGATAGATAACTCATTATCGTATACCACATAATATGTTGCTTAAAAACTCAAACCGAACAAATTACAAGCTAATCGCGGGAGTACAGTGGGCGGTCTTATCGCTTATAGCGATCTCTTCCAGACAACCTTTGGATGGACAGGATTTTACGTGAACGATACAGGACGGTGGTGTATAGACAATAGAAACATACATTGTGGCGAATAATTAGATAAAACACTTAAACATACATACATACATACATGAATACATATACCTATATAAATTATCTATATGATAGCAACTCATCAGCTATGGGATAAAGACATATAGGAAGGGATTTGGCAGTTCTGATATTGAGGGGGAGAGCATTCCATAGATGGGTAGCTTGTACAGTAAAATAATTATCATAGAAGAAGAAGTGTGCAAAGGAGTTTTAAGTTGCAAGGACTCAGAGGAGAGCATTAAACGAGAGTTGGATAAATTAAGATATTCAATGCGCTCCTTGAGATAGGGAGGAGAAGAAGGGTTTTCTTCGTTGGCGAATCGACAACCACTTGAGCTTAGTGCGGAATTCGGAGACGTGGTATTTTCGTAAGTCGTATATAAACCTAATACTACAATTTTGAAGGGGCTCAAGCTTGTCAAGTTGTTTCTCAGTAAGATCAGGATAGCAGGCATCGGCGTAATCGAGAATAGGGAGTAACAGGGATTGTGCCAGCGTAACTTTGGTGCATGTCGGAGGAAAATTCCTGAGCTTCCTAAGTGTGGCAGCTGTAGCGAACATCTTTCGATTCAACTCGGCAAGATGAGGTCCCAAGACAAATGCTCATCCAAGTTCTTCACAGTGTTACTGATAGGTATAGAGACGCCATCGAAAACAATTGATGGAAGAACCGACCAATCAAATATAAATTATTAGTATAGATGTTTTCTTACTTGTACAAGCAGATAAAACTAAGGATAATTCAATATTGGTATAGAAAGTAGGTAAATAGTTGCAAAAGTAGGTAGAGTTGTTTTATAAATTATAAAAATGCTCTTGGCTATCTCTGTTAGTTCCACTGAAACTCTAAACCACATTTATCTTATCGACTGCTTGAGTTAGTCTTCTACTAGATGTTCTCGATAATATTTCACTTTATTTTTTTATGATTATACTAGTTTCTGCCCACGGCTTTGCCCGCGTGTTATGTTGATAAAAGTAACGTATGACCTTCTCCAGGCTTCAAACTATGTCCATATCAAATAACATCACAAACGGCTCAGAGGTTTAGCCGTGAAACATTATGGCCAAATCACACAATATCACTATAAATTGTATACCAACTTTTGAATAAATCTAGAAAAGAAATAAAGTCCATACAAAGTTTACAACTTAATTGCACACCCTTAAAGGGTAGATTCGAAAAAAATACGTGTTTCATTATTTACTTTAAAGTTTATTTATACCGGGGTTTGTGTGAATCGAACCAGAAAAAAAAACCATGCAAACTTTATAACTCTCTAGTACCACCAAGCTAACTAAGGAATACAATTTTCCATAGAAACTTTACAACCCCCTAAGGGGGTTAAACAGGGTGGTTGATTTTCAAATATTTGACTAGCCTATGTGTTATTTCATTATCTAAAATATCTATATTCCTTATTTCATCATAAACAGTTTAGTAGTTACAGAGATACGTGGTAACAAACATTTACACACACAGACTTTCGCATTTATTATATTAGTAGGATAGTAGGACTATAGGTATTGCCAGTATAAAATTGCTAAAACATTAAGTTTCATATAAAAGAAAAGGTTCATTACCTATTCATTACTCTATCGAGTTTTGCCTATTCATGTTGGTCTCATTGTAAGGTGATATACAAGTCTCATATCATCGCGGGTAAAAAGTTGCTACGTTGATTTCTCGATCGAGTTGCATTCGAATAGATCTCATAGTAGGGTCCCAGCATAGGACAACCGGCACGTAACGATCTGTCTGTCGGTATGTCAATAGGTGACTAATGGATGCCCACGACTGATGGTCCACACTGGAGTGTAACGCTTGAAAAAAAAACCTTTTATTGTAAGTAGATTGCAGTTTAAGCGTAGAAATCAGTTTTTAAGTTGACCTAGAATTTTAAATCGATTTTTTTCTGAAAACTCAGTTGACCCCTTTAGCTCTTAGTACGAATTAAGGTGTTTGATATGATGAGATATGGTCATTAATTTAAAATATCAACAGTTAAATTTAAATGCATTTCAAAAATTCCTATACAACAGTTTTTTTTATACAGATTTTTTTAAATTTAGTATAATTTTGATTATTTTTACTGATTGTTTCTGTGCTGTTGTTTTTTGTATTATGTTCTGCCTTGTATGAATTGTTTACTTGATTGACATGTAATAATAACCTGTTATTAATAAATGCACCTGAACTTATACCTGACCCTTGAACTCGCATTATTGCCTCTAATTGCGTTGGCCGATTACGCCATGAATAGAGTGATGCTGAGTCCAAATTTACTGTGCATGATATCTACAGGTGTCTCATTAGGATAAATTCCTGCTCCAAGTCCGAAATTCATATGAAAGAATGACGAATGATGGTAACTAGCCAACGCATTGCCGATTAGAGGCGAATAGGCGAAGGGGCCACCCCTTAACATAGGTATCTTCAAAGTTGATTATAGGCGCAGTCGTAGGTAGGTAATGGCCTCGATTCTGTAGTACACTGACTAAACTAAATTTAAACTGTCGCTCTCTTTTATTGATAGTACACGCAAGAAAGAGATGGCAAAAATTTTTGTGCTGTGTGCTGCTGTCAAATCAGTTTACGTGCCGTTTTTCTTCGTGTCAACATGTTTTGAAAACGACATTAAATTTATATGGAAAACTTAAATCTGACTAATTTGACAGCACTAAAATTGTAGCTATCTCTTTCTTGCTTGCACTATCAGTAAAAGAGAGCGATAGTTTAAATTTACTTTAGTTGGTGTACTACAGATCGAGGCCATTATCACAGTATGAGATATTAACAAAATTATTAGAACTTGCCAAATTCAAGGTGTATGTATATCTAATGTTTAGTAAACCTTTGATGTGTGTACAAAGATATACTTTTTCATTACAAATCACACTACCACAAAGTGGTACACAATCTCCCAGATGTATCAAATAATAAAGTAAATACATACAAACAGCCTCACGTATGATACTATGTCGTATTTCAGTCTAATGTATACTATTTTTTAATACATCTACCTATCAACTCGCATTATGGACGAGTGAACAGGGTACGGACAGCAGAAAAATAATTATAAACGCAACAAAGTTAAATAATAAAATAATTATTCTTGCGACGCAAGTGCAGTGGGACAAATGTTATGGTTTGCAGATATTTGTTCCGGGCCTGGGACTTTTTATATTATGGTACTCATAGTTCCTGGTACTCACAGTACAGGGAATCCTAGTGAGGAGTCCAGACTCCTCACAAGGATCACTAGGGTCTGTTGGATGTTTATTTATTTATTTAGGTTCAGAAAAAGTTGTTATATATTCCAGCAAACCGTTGGTGTGTGATGAGAGAGATGATGAAATTGGTAGGTTTGTGTAAAATGACAGAAATAAAAACTATAAACATACATATAATACAAAGCTTGTTACTATAATACCTATACATGCCTACTCAAAATATGTATATATACAGGTAATATTTTTATACAAAAGATCATTAATAAATACAATCAGGTAATGTTTTTGTTTGATTGTATGAGTAATATGTAAAGCTAAAAATATAAAAATAAGAAGTAAACTTCGGAAACAAGCCCGTCAATATAATAATCTTCTAAATAGAGCTTAAGTAACTGACAAAGTTCTAAGAATTAGCAAGGTGAAGTGGCATTGGGCAGGCCATAAAGCTGGCAGAATAAACCACCACTGGGGAAGAAAAGTTCTCAATCGACGACCACAAACCAGACGAAAAGGTGTGTGATGGCTTCGCACCTGATGGACCGATAAAATCGTCAAGGTTGCCTGAAGTCGGTGGACTTTTACAGGCTGTTGATGATGATAATAAACAAGAGAAACAATACGTTAATTTTAAGCCTCTCCTGAATGAAATACCTTAGAGCAAGACAGACGGATATAAAACAAGTGATTATAAGTGTTTCTTTATTGAATTATTTTTCATCTTTACTCAACCAATTACTGACCAGTATCTTTCAAAGTACGGAACCCCTAAAAATTCGAATATTGGTTTTGCAAACCGTACTAAACTCATCCGTCCCCAGCAAATGTTGTGGTGAATTTCATATTTTTGTAAGTATCTACTTCGGCTGTTTATTCTACATGTGTTTGGGTTCACATGAAAATTTTCTTGATTTTTTACGCTTTCGTAGGCTTTATGTACGCTCGTGAGAGCTCTTTGCGCACGGAAATATCATATTATACCACTTTTAGCTGAGTCATTTAGTTGTTATTTTATTACTTTACTACTGTTATTACTTTACACCTTTTCAAAATATAGAACGGCTCTCTTCAAATGAGATGAACCATCATTTTTATCATAGCTCTTTTCAATTGTTTTTTTGCTGCAAACTGGACGAAAAGCAGTTTTTTGATTATTTTTACTGATTGTTTCTGTGCTGAAACAATTGTTATTATGTTCTGCCTTGTATGAATTGATTACTTAATTGACATGTTTTTTTGCTGCAAACTGGACGACACGCAGTTTAGAAAAGACATCTTAATAGTTGAGGAAGTCAATAAATGGAGGTAGTCCAAGAGATCGTTTGTTGGGAAATAAAAAAAAACTAAATAAAAGGACATTCATTTATTTACACAGTCATAATTATAGCTGGTCTTGTAATATCGTGAAAATATAGTTTACTTAATTTTACTACTTTGGGGGTGGTTGTGGAAGATGATGATGAATTTACAAAATTCATAAAAATTCCCGTTTTTACAATATGAATAGTCAAGTTCACGATAGTTTTTGGAATAAAATTTACAAAATATTGGAATAATTAATGTATTTAGATTTTAGTAGGTACACAATCAAAAACGTCAATTTAAGGTGGTATTTATTTTGAAAAACGATCTCCTAACCCCCTGGATTTATAGTGGATTTAATTTTATCCCGAATGTCATTTCACCCCTTCATGACAAAACCTGGCACTAAAACGTACGGATTGCCACGTACATTGTCTAAACAAATCATTCAATCTTAAACAATGACTTAAAATTGTCAAACAACCATACATAAACCATAACTACCTAAATATAAAACTTAAATTTGCAATGTAGGTTTCTAAGATTTCGATTTTTATGATAAATTTCATTTCGTGACGTCATAATACAGTCTATGCACGTTCTATAAGCCTTTTCGATAAATATGTTTGTGAATATTTGCAAAAAGTTCAGAATAGCTTGCGAATTCCGATTTTGAAATGTCCGATGAAGCAATACTTCGATTCATTTTTCAAATGTTCAACTCGCCATTTGTTTTCCTATGAATTATAGTTCGTATTGCATAAAGAGAAGGTTTGAAGTTAGTTGGTACTTTGTTGGTATATGAGATGAGTTGGTTTCGGGTAAGCTCGCCAGTAGTCGGTCCATAACAAAACACATAAATTAAGTGCTCAATAATAAATGGAAATGTCCCTTGCAGAGGACAGGGCATTAGGGCGGGATTATGAGGAATGTAGCCCTCTAACACTCCCGCTTCGGACCGGCTTTCTGTACAATACGATTGTATTGAAATTATTCAGATTTCTAGTTTCGGATATATTGTTGGAGGTTGTTCTGCAAAAAATAAAACAAGAAATAATGTAGTATGAAAAAAAACCTTGTCATTAAAATAAATACCTAGGGTATTGTTATGCTACTAGGCGTTGCCTATTAATTACTTACCTAATAAGGTATTGACTTTTTTTACGAAAATTAATTATTTTCAATTCTCCAGTAAACTTAATTAATCGGAAAACTTAATAATATCTGGCTTAACCAACAAAGGCGTTTATCACTTAGTCAAAGTGGTACCTAGTATTGTCAAAGATGTTAATAGAAAACAGTGTGTGGAAATATTGATACCTAGTTTTTATGGAAAAAAAATGTTATGAAGCATCCGAAAATCAAATATTAATTACTAACTTCATTATTTATTACATACAACAGTTATAACCGTCTTGCGATCATACTTTAATTTTTTTAAAGTATTTTTTATTTTGCCCTTAAGCCACTCTTATAGTGGCTTTGACCATAATCTATTCAACGCAGATAAATAATCACCTACAAAATAACAATAAATCTCACACTTTACATGCCATTATTTACAAACCGCTATCATCCAAAAACAGGTCCACACGCTTCAAATATCAACAAAAAATAAACGTGTTTCGGGAGAGCAATCTGTAAAATCCCCCTGTCAATTTCTGGCCACTAAGTGGCCAAATAATACAGCCCGTGTCAAACTTCTTTTGTCACACGAGTACCTGTCTTGGATGGACAAAAGGCAAATGTTTACCCATCCTTTGAAAGTTACACCAACATCCGAGGTCCATCGTCAATTTATACGCTATGAAAAAGATACAAACTTGCGCATATCGACCGATGTCACGCGTATCCGAGAAAGGGGACGCTACCCTACTCTTGTTTAGTGGACAAACTGGACAAGGCACGCGCCGTGGGGAGTTCGAAACCGGTCAGTCATTGGTCAGTTGGGGGATTTGAATTAAAAATGCTTTAGGCAGCAGACATTGGCTATATTGCCAGGTGCTAAATAGCCACCGTTTGAAATAAGAAAGAGTTTGAAAGTACGTTGAGCTTTGTGTATTCGATTTTTGAAATTTTCAAATTGTAGCTGCCAGAAAGTTTTACGTAATTGCAATAGATCATAAATCATCGCTATGAAATTAGAATCCAAACTGCATTGTTATGTAATTAGAATATCAAACCCATAAAAATTTAAATCGATACTTCGTTATTGGCAGGGGTGAACTGGGACAGGCCTATGTCAGATGAAAGTGAATCCATTGGAAATTTAATACGATGTTGCAATCTTGAATTGCATTGCATTTATTAGGATGCGATCGCATCAGTCAAAATTCAAAAATAATTTAAAATCATAACTAATTTTTTTTGGCAAATTTGAATTTCAAATGGAATAAAGAATTTTACCCTGTAGTGTCAGTAGGACCTCACCAGTTCATAGGTAAATAAAGTTATTTAATTTCATGAATAATTAAGGGACATATTTTTTATCTTTAATTGAGTATATCTCTATATTTTTATGATTAATAATGTGAATATAAATGCAATATTAAACTACAGAAAGTATCTGGCTTCAGTTTTATTAACATTATTTGCTCTCTTCTAGAATTATCCTACTTCAACTTAAGAAAAAAATACGCCACTGCCTCAAACAATACCATTAGGAAAACCATCTCATTTGGTCGCATCACTAAATTACAATACTAGGTGTTTTGGGAAAACAAAAAACATTTATATCAATGGCGGGGCCGTTCTAAATTTTACTAGTCATTGACAGGCCGTAAAGGCGAGGCAGAGCCCAGGAGACTCGTTTGGAGGAGTAAGTAGATAAGAAAACTTGAGGTACTGCCCCCAGTTAGGCTGTGACCATGAATGGAAATGTATAGAGCTGCTAAAAACACACGCTCATGCCTAATCGCCGAACCAACTATCGCTGGAAAAAATAGGTTTTTCGATGACGGTCACGGATCGGAAGACGCAGTGTAACGATAGGTTGTTGCTATTCAACAACCTATTTTTGCCCTGCGTCTTCACTGCGTCTGTCAGTTACGGATCGGACGAATGGCGGATTGGACGACGCAGTGTAAAAAGGTTCCCACCCGATAGACCAATGGATTAAAGGTTGCCAGTGGATGGAGTTAGCTCTAGATCATTAGTTCCTTTTTCACCATGATGGAAATTCTTGTCTGTACTCAATCTATGAAGATACCAAGTAAAGGACTACAGAGGCAGTCTAGTTTTTTTTGTGTAGCTTTGATTAGGCGATTAATACTGTTGGCCTAGTGGGCGGTATCCCAACTTCTGATTCAGAGTTCATGGGTTCGAGGAACATTTAATTTTTTCACTCCAAAAATGTTGAATAATAATAATAATGCTGGACATTTTTCAAACGGCGCCATCTAGCCCCAAAGTAACCAGAGCTTTGTGTTATGGGAACTACATGACTGATATACTACTTTTATATATTTTTTAGAAAATACATATTTATTATACATAAAAACACCCGAGACAATTATTTGCAGAACATACAAACATTTGTCCCACGGCGGAAAACGAACCTGTAACCTTCTACTTCACAGGTGAGCCTTCGCCCACTATGCCGCAGAGGTCGTCTGTTATGTGCGAAACATTGTGAGGAAACCGATAGAGAGATCTAAAACTTCCAACACATGTGCTATCTGTTAGTGTTCCAATTAGCGGCGATTAGCTTGCAACCTGTCACTAATGTCAGAATGCTAAGTACTTGCAAAACGCGGGCTTCTGCCAAATTTAATGTGTGAACGTGCCTCTGACTACCCCCTCCTAGGTATACTCAAACTTCTACGCACAATTTTTTTCTTTGCAAAATATTTCATTTTTAGATCAAGTAACACGTGCATTTTTAATTTTATATATCCATTTTATACGTATGATTAAAACTATCCGTAATCTGGAATTCAAATACTATGTCGGTGGCAGTGGCAAGTTTATTTATTTAATACATCCGCACAAATAATGTAGTGCTAGGAGGACTTAATGCTAAAGCATTCCCTACCAGTCATCCTGGGGTGCTAGACAAATACCTCACGCTTCCTTTTCCTTTCACGCTAACGCAAATTTGTCAAAGTAAAACTTGGCAGCTGTCACGTGACATTTCCGCAGCTAATGTCATTCCCATACAATTCAATCTTTCCGCAGGCGTTAACGACAACAGAAAGTGGTATTTGTCTAGACCCCCTGGGCGTGCTAAGAAATGGTGTAGCATATCTAAAGACTATCAATTACATATTTGGTACTAATGTACCTACAAAATTGAATATATATACCTAATTATATAAATAATATAAATAGTTATAATATGATTATAAAATATTGAAAAATAAACTTATATAAAAAACACTTTTTTATGTAAGTTTATTTTTCAATACACTAAAAAAATATGAATTGGTAGTGGCTTAAATATTAATTGGGAAGGTTGAAGAGAGAAAGTAATGAATAGTTCATCTTCCCAAGAAAGTTTAGAATCTATAGACCACATGAGGTATCCAGTTGCTGACGTATACATCACGTTAGGGTATTTTCATCTCTATGTCCATCCTACCTTACAGGGTCAGAGGTAAAGTTTTCGGACGGTGGTTACCCAGGGGACGACCCGGGTTCGAACCCTGGATAAAACTCCGGGTAATTCTCACGTACTACCCCGCATTTGTCAGTTCAACCCTCGCTATGTATCTAAAGATATTATTTGTTTTCGTAGCGATACCTGTTTAAGATGTTCCTACAAGAAAAAATATCAACATCATCATCAATCTGTAGAAGCCACTGCTGGACATAGGCCGCAAAGTTCCAAGACGACCGTTCCTGAGCTATCTCCATCAAGCAACTTCCCTTTGTTCATAGGGTGGGGTCGAACCATCCTATCCTACTAATATTATAAACGCGAAAGTTTGTGAGGATAGATGTTTGTTACTCTCACATAAAAACTACTGAACGGATTTTGATGAAACTTTACAGTAATATAGCTTATACATCAAAATAACACATAGCCTACTTTTTATCCGGGTACCACGCGGGCGAAACCGTGGGCAGAAACAAGTTATTTATAACTTGTATTTCGATTTATATTCGCGAGTAAAAACTTTAATTACTTGGTTTTTGAAAACATTACATGCTTTAGGATATCTGGATAAGCAAATGACCACAACCTAAGTTCATATGAGTTAGTGACGAACTCGTAAGTGCTTGAGCACTAAAACATCAGGACATTCATACTTACAGGTAGAGCAAAACATACAGATCGTCAAATATTTATATTGACTTAGGTTAACCCTTGCTGGAGTCCGTCCATCAGACCCTGTGGCCTCGTGGGACCGGCCAGGTACAGACCAACGTACGAAACCTATAGAATTGGCAAAAAAATAAAAAAAATAAAAAACATAACTAGTCTTTTTTAGGTTCTAGCAAAATGGTGCACAGACCCATTTGATAATTGATTATAATAATTGATAATTGGTTGATTCATACTAAAGTAATGATGACGTCACACTAGATTATTTGTTGAGTGTCCTCGTGAGATGTTTATGATAAAAAAACACAACCCTATCCTACTAATATTATAAATGCGAAGGTTTGGATGTGAGTACGATTGAATGGTTGTTGCTAAATATCTCTATAGCGGCTAAGCCAATTTGAATGAAATTTTGAACAGGCATAGTTCGTGATCTAGCATAACATATGCTACTTTTTAGACACTACCAAGCGAGTCTTGTGTTATCTGTAACAGGATTTTCTTTTTTTCAGGTAAAGTTTCCAATCCGAAGAAAGTTCAGAAAAATATAAAAAACAATAGGACTGTGAACAGCAGCCAGTTGGGAAGTAAACTATAATTATGATGAAATCAAATGAGAAAAGATTGCATATTCTTCAGCTGCCAGAAGTATGGACATTAATGGACAAGACCTCTCCTAACAATGCACCGACCAACGGGTTCAATCGGCCTCCATTCAGTGAAATCCAGAAGGACTGGAATTAATCATATTCCCACGAATACCTACTTTAAAGACTACTTTATTAAGTGGAACTTTCATTAAGAAATGAGAAGTATAAATCAGCCTGTTTTGAATCGGTGAGTAAAATTGTTAGGATATTTTTATTTAGCCAGCTTATAAAATTTGAAACTCAAAACAGTGAAGGAAGACATCCTGTGGAAACCGGCATGTTCTAGAACCAAACATATAAAAGCATGAGCCATCGGTTCTTCAAAGGGTCGACTACATTGCAACGCTGAATGGCAATACTATTGCGTTGGCCTAGATAAGAGCCAGCTCTCGGGTTACTCGGGGAGCACTTTTTAATATAAATATTACGTTAATTCTGCAGTTTATTTAACTCTACTGTGATCCGAGGGTCATTCGTACAGTCACCAATAAAATATGCGCGGCGGACGGTGGGATGTAAAAATGTTATTTTTAAGGCTCAATAATGTATCCTTTAGGTAACGTTAAGTGTTCTTTCACTTTATGTAGGTTTGTATTTGTCTAAAATTTAAAAGCTTGCAAAGAACCTTCACCTGAGCTTTCCATTATTCACCTCTCATCAAAGTAAATGGAATAATGTATTTTGTAGATAAGCAATTAATACTTCCTTAATCCATAAGAAGGGAGGCTCCTGACCCGTGGGATGACCCTTGCTTAACCAACTGTTAGGTTTCATGTTAATGGATATCTTTACATACCTTAGTTTGAGTCAGCCAGCACTGCGAATAGGAACACCGTTGTAGTGTGTTCGTATGTCAATCTCTAATACGTGCTACGGTACGTATTCTGCTTTACACATAATAATTTCGCTTATACAGTCGTACACATACAACTTGTTTGGACATTGTTATTGTTAAAAATACAATTCTTTAGACATATCAATTAGTATAATCTACTATGGCATGTTTACAAGGAATCAACTCAGTTTGGTGTATCGTTAAACATTTAGTTTGATTGTTGACGATGGCCTTCTAGATCCTGACTGGACATATTATTTAAACTTATATCTCTGTCTTTATAAAAAAAAAATGAGTTTTTGTAGAACGATATGTTAAAAAATAAAAGTAACGTAATGGGTTTTTATACATCTAAGTACCAATTTTAAATGTAGCTGTGCATAGTTTTGGTCAAAATAAACTATTTCTTTAATTATAAAAATATAATATTTATAAAACAAGCACATAAACACGCTCACGATCGGAATCTCCACGATAGACATTCTGCGGTTTATAATTAGTAAATAGATAAATGAGTTGAAATAGAAAGATGGTAAATAAATGAAAAAAACACACAGCAGTTCTGATGCCACACTAAAATTCCCTGTGTATCAAGAACTTTGAGAACTATGGTACTGCAACACCCAACCCGGAACACATACCTGCGGAATTTGCAAAAATGTGTGGTTTTTGTGGCAGTCTTAGAGCCTCAAGTGATTTTCAACATCCATGAACACATACAACTGGAGCCAATACTTGGTTAGTACCTGTTTCGAACCGCGTCGAAATCATCAAATCTTTTAAAATAAGTGTGTGTTTTCGCAGTGCATCTTTATTTGAAAGGGATATTGTGTGATAGGGTTTTATAGTTATTATACTTCCGTAAAGATTATCCTCTCCAGGAAATTCTCAGGATAATGAAGCTAATAGACAGTAGCTAGGTTTATGTAGGTCTTTTCGCATGTTCTGAAGCACTCGTAGCGTTACTTTAATTGACTTTCAGCATGATCAATGTTAGTATGAGTGATTGGAATTTACAACTGAGCGCTTTCGTGCTAAAATTAATTGATCTTGGTTGAGAAATAGCTCATATTGGGGGACTTCAAACTCATACAAACTTGCCAGCACACAAAACAAAATGTTAATATCATCGTGTAAATGTGATACAGGAAATCCTAGTGTGGATCTACAGGTCAGGTCAGGTCCATGTATATGTCTGTGTCTATCTTTTGCCAATGGCTTTTTTAATTACGTCAGCCTAAAGCGCTGCCGATAGACCTGGATTTTTTTCAACCAGTCCTCGGCTACTTAGTCAAGACTTTGATCCAGCGAACTGGCAGAACGAGAAATTTATAGCGGCCTATTCGCTAAAAGTGTCTTCAGACAGACGTCAGCGTTACGTTAGCGCAGCTGCATTTCCATATGAATTAGAGATCGGCGCTTTTCCTTTCTTTTCTTCTCCTTTGTTTTGTGGTAGTGTCGCGTCGTCGCTCGTCAAGAGTCGGTATGATGAGAACCTTAGCGGAGATATTTCCGCACAGTTGCATGTACCGTGATCACGTCAGGAACTGAAGTCTTTGCGGGTTTTTAAATGTTAGTGGCAGACAAATCGATCTACCCTCTTTTTCACTCTTTTGAAAAAAAAAACTCACGAATCATGGTAAATATCCCGTTTTTTTCGTAAAAATTATGTTCCTTGATCATTGTTTCTATTTAGGTACTTATAGAAATGGTAGAGCTCATTGTGAAAGAGCTCGTCTAGGGAAGTACTACCACAATACCTATTCCTGCCGCCAATTAGTAATGCCCGCATTACTTTATTCCGGTTTGAAAGATATAGGTGCCGTTAAAATTTGCATGAGACTTTTCACTCTTATGTTTCAGGGTCGGCAACGCGCTTACCAACAGGTGAGCCGTATTCTTTTTTGGCACTTAAGTTGCACAAAAATCTATATTCCCACGCATTAAAAATTTAATACCCACGTATTCCTAAGAGACAATGAAATTTTGCAAAAAGCGGTGCTGCTCGAAACTTTGTAATCGATACGGCCTCTGGGCTTTGGATATAAATTAGAAGTACCATCGATCACCGGCGCCCTTTGCCCATTGGCTCGTAGTTTATTGATAGTGCTCTGTTCACCGATAGTTTACAGATTTCTGTGCTATAAATAAATATAAAAATTCTAAAATATCCAGTGATATTATTTTAACTAACAGTCATTTGGCTAATTATTAGCGATAGCGGTAAATTAATGGCAAAATAACATTTTGCTAATTAATCAGTCTGGGTTGCAGTGTTTTTTCCGCTTTAGACAAGAAATAAATATTTACGAATTATAATACTAATACGGCTTATCTCACATTATTATGTAGATAGATAAGCACATTATTATGTAGATAGATTAGATATGTGGGCCGACTAAAGGTTTGATATAGTGCCTAAAACTTAGTCAAACCTAGGTTACCTACCATCCATACGTTTTGTTTGATAGGTTGATAGGTGCGTATAATGATCGTGAAGAGTAACGACGTGTAAGTAAAAGACTGTTGATTTTATTTTAGCTGTAAGGGCAGCGTATATACGGCAGTATTATACGTTTTTTTCGGGTCTTTATCGAGTTTAGCTAATTTATTATTTTTCAGACGTATCGACTGTATTTCGGCTGTTGCACCACAGTCGATACGTCGTTAAAATAATAAAAAGGTAAACGCGATTAAAACCCGTAAAAAATTATACATACTTAGATATGTTAACTGATCGCAAAAGATGGAAAAATACTAGCGGAGTTATTTTCAGCTTTCAAGAACCAGACAATTCATCCATTGGGGATGATTTGTCATTATGTAAATTTAAAGATTTCCACAATAAACACTCGTTTCACCTTTCTATTACACGCCGTCAGTCATGTCGGCGTGTAATCGAAAGTTGAGCGACGATAAATCAAAATAAATGTTTTTGCAAAATGGACCTTGGACTGATAATGATAACACAAAAGAAATCAATTTAACAAAATTAGGGATTTTTATGCCTCTGTTTTTTCGTCATAAACATAGGTTATTCGCAATCATCGGCCCCATTAAGAAGTTTCTTCTCGTTGTCTCCCGGTTTGGGACAACGAGGGTTCTAGTCGACTATTTTTTATATTGTTTTAGTTGACCAAGCTTAAACTTTTTGTCTTTAAAAAACTTGCCCTGTCATAATATCATACATGGAGGAAATGGAGGAATAAGTTTTTTTAGGAAACAGGACAGCCACCGAGGGCCTATTTATTGCACAGACAATATATTAAGATATTACTTAGTCACGAGCATAGCGAGCTGCTAAGGTATAAAGAGTTGACATCAGAATAAAATCAACTTATGCACAGTTAATACCTTATAAATTTAATATATTTTTACTCGAACTGAACCCGCCCTGTGGCTGCGCCTCTGCTCGCACTAACGATCAATTCATTAGTGTTCGTTTGAAATCAGTTACAATATATACAAGAGAATTACCAATTGTTGGTCATAAACAAAAATATAAGTCCTACTTGTCCATTAAAAAGTTACTAGACGAATGGTGTTTTCAAAAATGGGTTTACTTCGAGCTGCAATCGTTGCATTCGCGTGCGTACTTGTCATAACCGCCTCTGAGCTGCATCCACTTTCAGACGAGTTCATCGACCTAATCAACCTCAAGCAAAGTACCTGGAAAGCCGGCAGAAATTTCCCCCCTAATACGCCTGTAAAGCATCTCAAAAGACTGACGGGGGTACATCCAAACTTCAACGCAGCATCGCTCCCGAGAGTCAAACACGACGCTGATCTAATAGCCCGCCTTCCTGAAAGCTTTGACCCCCGAGAAAAATGGCGCTACTGCCCCTCTTTAAATGAGATAAGAGACCAGGGATCCTGTGGAAGCTGCTGGGCATTTGGTGCTGTTGAAGCAATGACCGACCGTGTTTGCATCTATTCCAAAGGCAAACAACAATTTCATTTTTCCGCGGAAGACCTTGTAAGTTGCTGTTCTAATTGTGGTAATGGCTGTCAGGGTGGTAATAATAAAATGGCTTGGAAGTACTGGAAAAAGTACGGACTGGTATCGGGTGGAAACTACAATTCCAGTCAGGATTGTAGACCTTATACTATCCCTACATGTGAGCATCATGAGCCAGGGTACATAAAGAATTCTACAGAAACAATATGCGTCGAACCCAAAGACGTGGAGACGCCAAAATGTTTGAAAACCTGTGCCGATGGTTATGACGCGACATATGAAGAAGATAAGCGGTATGGGCAACAAGTTTACGCTATTCGAGATGGAGAAGATCACATAAAGGCCGAACTATTTATGAACGGTCCAGTTGAAGCGGCTTTCATAGTGTTCACTGACTTTTTTAGCTACAAGAGCGGAGTTTACCAGTATGTTGAAGGCGAATTTGTGTATGGGCATGCTGTCAAAATTATGGGCTGGGGAGTTGAAGATAACATTAACTATTGGCTGGTCGCAAATTCCTGGAATACTGATTGGGGTGATAAGGGTTTTTTCAAGATTCTCCGAGGTGAAGATCACCTAGGAATAGAAAGCTATATCATAGCCGGTGAACCTCTACTGATTGATATATAATAATTAATAATGTGAGATGGCTGTGACCTGGCAGTCGTAATATAAGATAATAGGACTACTGAAAACCAAATAATGATTCTTAATCGATCAACTAAATACCTAACGTCAGATTAATCCATTGGGAATAATAAGCAAAGCATTTCTAATTATAGGGCGTGGGTTTGAGTCTCATCTAACTTCGTGTCATTTTTATTAAATTTAATTGTTTTCTTGTAATGTACAGTTTCAGTTAGGCGAAGGGGATAGCGTAAATTTTTGATAAATCCAAAACGTAGTATACCTTGGTGAGACTTTAGTTTCAGTCTGCTTTCATATCGCAGGATACTTAAAGCTATATGTATTTATATCAATTATGTTATAAACGTTACTTAATTTTATAATTATAACGGAAAACTTTGCCTCTTGAGCAAAATAAACAAAACAGGAAGATTATATATAAATTTTATTTCTGAATTTAGTGACTTAATTAGGTTTATCTCAAATTGTGGTTTTAGATGTAAACAAAAATTTAGTATGTATTTTTTTCATATCATTTGGTATAAATACCAGGGAACAAACCATAGTGCTTCATAGTCGTCAACCATTCGTCAAGGTACTGCTGTTCCATGAAAATGGGCTATTTACGAGCTGCGATTTTTGCGCTTGCGTTCGTGCTCAGCGTTGTCTCCGCAAAGCTGCATCCATTCTCTGACGAATTCATCAACCTCATCAACTCCAAGCAAACCTCCTGGAAAGCCGGCAGGAATTTCTCCCCGTATACGCCCATGAACCGCTTTAAAAGACTGGCCTATTATAATTTCCGAAACTTTAACCGAGCCACACAGCAGGCAGTGGAATATTCGGACGAACTGATAGCCAGCCTTCCGGAAAACTTTGACCCTAGGCAAAAGTGGCCCAACTGCCCCTCGTTGAACGAAATAAGAGACCAGGGATCCTGCAGAGGAAGCTGGGCATTTGCCGCTGTCGAAGCGATGACCGATCGAGTGTGCATCTACTCAAATGGAACCAGGCAATTCCACTTTTCCGCAGAGGATCTTCTGAGTTGCTGCTCGAATTGTGGAGGCTGCGGAAGAGGTAAACCAGAAAAGGCTTGGAGTCACTGGAAGTCTAACGGTATAGTGTCGGGTGGAAACTACAATTCTAACGAGGGTTGTAGACCTTACTCTATACCAACATGTGATCATCACAAACCAGGGGCCACAGAAAAATCTACTGGGGACAGATTGCAATGCTCCGACCAAAACGTGGAAGCACCGGAATGTACAAGGACTTGTAACGCTAATTCCCAACTAACTTATAATAACGATAGAATGTATGGGAAGCGGTCGTACACAGTAGAATTAGAAATTTACATCAAGGCTGAACTGTTTTTGAACGGCCCAGTTGAAGCGGTATTCTGGATGTACGCTGACTTTTTTAACTACAAAAGCGGTATTTACGATTATTCTGGAGTAGGAGATTTTATTGAGATGCATGCTGTTAAGATTATGGGCTGGGGGATAGAGAACGGGACCAAGTATTGGCTCGCAGCAAACTCATGGGGTCCAGAATGGGGTGACCACGGTTTCTTTAAAATCCATAGAGGAGAGAATCGCCTCAGAATAGCAAGCAACATTATTGCTGGTGAGCCCCTGTTGACTGATAATTAGATAATGCCACCACGAATTAAGGTACGCTTTAATCAATTACTTAGGGATTGATCCATTGCAAGATAAGAGAGTGTTTGACTATGCCTGTGTTTGGTTCAGCTTTCTACTGTAGATATAACCAAGAGTATTGAAAAATAAAAAACTCCCAAACGTAAAGTATTTATTTATGTTCTTTAACCAGCAGAGATAATTAAGCTGCATCCATATATTTGGTAAGGAACTGTTTTGATCATAATCAGATAAATCCGTACGTTCCAGCCTACGTTTTCATTGACAAATTGGCGTCAACTACTTTGATCGGCTGCCAGTTAAAATAAACAGAGTTGAGTTAAACGAGTTAAGGCGAGGTCATCCCCATGAGCAAAACTCTCGAGATTCTAGGCGATACAGGATTAATTAAGGATGGGGGTGGTCGACGGTGGCAGGGGCAGTCGAGTGCAGAAGTGTTTGTTTGGGTCTTATTGCCGAAGTAAATAGCCTAGCCCTTGAAAACCTTTTTGGTTTTGTACGCATGTATGAAAAACGTTGCAGAGTTTGAATTGTTGCTGACATTATTAATTATTAATTAAATAAGAAAATAATACTTCATTCAAATAATGAAAAGTCTTGCTACTAAACTAAAAAGTTCTATTATCGACATCATCTATGAACTTGATAAAATATTTTAAAAAGAACTCTTTTAATAAAGTTCATCAGATTTGGCGATTTCTCTTTATATCACATAAAATTATTATTACCTCATTACCTACGTTATAATATTTCTTAATTACATTTTAATATAGATAGTAGACCTTGTGTAAGTACGTGTTCCAATTTTTTTTATATGAATTCACTTTTACTGCCAACAGTCCTAGACAGGAAGGTATTCGTCCAGCGGTTACGTAACTGAATTACCTATCATTTTGATTGAACGTTTGAGAGCCTCTAGAGATCCTATTAGGAGAACCACTATTTACCTGCCACGTTAGGGGATAGCTCATTTAAGTAGTTATGTCTGTGTTTTAAGGTAGTTAAGGTAGATGCTCTACTGTAGGTATACGGCTGGTATACTTACTACACTTTATTTGCTCACCAAAGAAAAATAAACAGGAATAAACAACACATTTTACGTATAAAAAATATCTCATCCAGGCAGACTTTGGGTTAAAAAGATAAAACAAGATAAGTTCGCTCATTGAGCTACTGAAGTATGTTCTGCTACGTATGTTCTAGATTCTATAATATACGCAGCAAAACAGATTCTCTAGAATCTAGAATATGCGTAAGTTCTAACCCGAAAGAGTAAGTCTTACTAATATTATAAACGCGAAAGTTTGTGAGGATGGATGTTTGCTACTCTTTCACGCAAAAACTACTGAACGGATTTTGATGAAACTTTACAGTAATATATAGCTAGTAATAAGCTAGTGGGCTTCTGCCCACGGCTTCGCCCGCATGGTACCCGGATAAAAAGTAGTCTTTGTGTTATTCTGATGTTTAAGCTATATTATTGTAAAGTTTCATCATAATCCGTTCAGTAGTTTTTGCGTGAAAGAGTTACAAACATCCATCCTCACAAACTTTCACGTTTATAATATTAGTAGGAAGGATGTTGTTAATATAACTTTATCAATATTATTATGTTATGGTATTCTATATTTTCTATCGAAGAAATGGTAGTTATATCTTTCAGTTTGTTCTCAATTGTATACAAAATACCCCGATAGCTACACCGGAAGACCGGAAGGTATAATCCAATATCCAAATGTGCAGTAAAATAAGGGTATTCGGGCACAATACACGTCTTAAACAAATATAAGAAAGCTATGGACGGTGACCTTTGTCCCTTTGCAACTGTGTGAGTAAGGGACAGCTGTAGGGACGCACTAACACTTCAAGCACCTTGTATTTGCAAATGTGACTTTATAGAGTTAAGAAGGCAAGGGAAGAGGCCACTTCAAAATAGGAAGAGCTTGGCATCAGCTTCAAACAGATAAGTAGGCAGGGCATGTAATATATATCTGTAATTTCAGACGACCTCTGTGGGCGAAGGCCCGTCTGAGACACTGGAGGTTGCGGGTTCGATTCCCGCCGTGAGACAAATGTTTGTATGGTCTGCAAATATTTGTTTCAAGTCTGGGTGTTTTTTATGTAGAACATGTATGTATTTACAAAGAAAAAAGTATATAAGTAGTATATCAGTCATGTAGTGGGCACTACACAAGCCCTGCTTACTTTGGGGCTAGATGATGCTGTGTGAGAAACATCCAGAAAAAAAATACTATATCTAGTGCCTGTTTTTAGTGCCTATTTTCAGTGCCTTATTTTTTTTTATTCGTATGAATTACCGATTATGAGTGACTAACAACTAGCCATTTGTAATTTCAAAATAAAGCTAACGTATGTAAAAGTCCTATATACTTGCAAATAAATATGATTTATTAATTTAGTCAGCGTAGGGACTTGCTTTCAACTAAATTGTATTCATTTAATAAGTGAGAAAATATATTGAAAATGCGGGTATGTGCTAAATATAATGTTGGGACGTGCCTCTGACTTCTCTCTAATTGATCTCCTCAAAGATCTACGCACTGAGTATATATATGAGGATAATATCATGAGTAACACAATCGTGAGTGTGTCAAAATTCAAAAATAAATAAATATTTAAATAATAAATATATAAATAATCAATATGAAAGAAAGAAAGAAAATATTTTTATTTGGCAAAACGGAAAGAAGACATCAACTTTGCACTAAAACAGACACCCAAATAAAATAAAAAGATAGGTACCTACTAAAAACATAATGTAGGTTGGTAAGGTAATATGTAGAGATAACTTACAGTACTACACCAAAAATTACTTACCTAAATACTTACATGCAAAGTGCATGTAGGTAGGCTGAGGGTTAATTAAAAAAGCGTTTGTCTTTTTTATATTAATAGGTCGCTGGTCAAATTATATTTTTTAGTATGTCTAGAAGTTTGTAGTTCACCCCAGCGTACGCCTGTTAGGCCCGGCCACCTTCCGATACAATAACAGAGCCTACAGAACCCTTTCTTCTGCGACCCGGTCCGCTTATAAATTGCGGTGTCCGACGCTACGAATGGATTGTTTTAACAATATTGCATAGTCTGTTTTGAATAAGCTAGTTTTGTAAGATATTTGTATGGAAGGGGACTTCGTGAAGCTCAGTATATTATTTAATCAGCGGTTTTAATAGTCACGGTCTTAATAGTGCATTGTTCACATAAGTTAAGCACCAAAACAGATCAAACCTGTATTCTAGTTATGTTTTTTGTTTGTAACGTGTAATGTGTGCATTTTGAAATAAATAAATAAAAAAGTCCTTTTCGGGACCAAGAAGTACCAACCATGACTAGTCATTAGGGTTCCGCAGTCAACATATAACCCTTATAGCTTCGCCATGTTCGTCCATCTGTCTGTCTGTTCGCAGCTTAGCTCAGAGAGCCTTAGTACTAGAAAACTGTTGTTTGGCATGGGCATACATAAAGTAAAAAGTAGAAATAATTTTAAAAAAATATACGTTAAGTGGTTCGCTTATGATTCATTTTTTCGTTTATCACATAGTGCGGGGTGTCGTTGGATAGGTCTTCTAATATTGCCGGTATGTGAAAACCATTTTTCGATTCAGGTATCCGATTGCAAAATATTAAAAAAACACGGCAGTAGTATATCATGAACATAATTTTTACAAAAAAAACTGGATATTTACCATGATTTGTGAGTTTGAATGTTTCCCGATATTTCGGCACAGTTGGATGTACCATGATCACGGGAGGAACTGAAGTCGTTGCGGGTTATGAATGTTAGAGACAGACAAATCGATCTACCCTCTTTAAAAAAGAAAGAAAAAAAAGAAAGAAAATATTTTTATTCGCCTTAAAAACTACTACACAAATGTTATGGTACCTGCTAAATATTTCTATATACATTTTCTTAATTGTGTGCGTAGCAGAGTCTGAGGCAAATATGGCCTCTACTCAGCTCTTTCTCACTCTTTTATTGCGAAAAATACCACTTCCACCGGTTCCACTGTCACATTCGAGTACATCTCGGCTCCGACACACAACACTAACAATATCCTGACGCACAACTGGTATCATGTTTTTTCTATTTTTGCACAATCTCACCACAGGATTCACCAAATAATTGAAAACCATCTTCTCTATTGAAATTCCTGTGTTTGGTAATCTCAATTTCCTCCAGAACCAATCTTGGTATGTAGTGGCTTTCTGTTGAGATTACCTGTGGATTATGCAACTCGATCCAGTCATCCGTTCTTTAGTAAAAATTATGTTCAAAACCATGATAGTTTCAAAAGTCATCATGAAGTTAAAATAAACATCATCGTAAGTACGCTTTACAAGTTAACGAGTAATAGTCGATCAACTTATGTACTTGGATTAGTAAAAAGTAAAATTTCGTACAAATACCAAATAACTTAGATGAAGTTGTAAGTTGTGTAAATCATGTACTTACTGCATATTGTGACGGGCATCTACGGAACCCTAAGCAGCGCGTGCCCCGACACGCACTTGCTTGGTTTTTTACCAGGGGAGTTACCGCTCCTGTAAATGTGATGCAATTTCCGTAATTATCGGAAAGTAGATTCTGCCTTTTGCTCTCGTACCCAAATACAAATTGTAGCTTAATATTAACACGTCGTGTTATTTCGAACTGTTCGTAAGTTTATTGGTAATATTCTAAAATCGATATTTTCGCAGTTATTATAATACTAGCTTCAGCCCATGGCTTCGCCCGCGTGGTACCAGGGTAAAAAGTAGCCTATGTGTTATTCTGATGTAGAGGTATAAGCATTACTGAGTTTCATCAACATTCGTTCAGTAAGTAGTTTTTGCGTGAAAGAGGAACAAACATCTATCCTCACAAACTTTCACGTTTATAATATTAGTAGGACGAGGATATGAAGTATAAACCTTATTATAGAAAAATACCTACCTTTATTACAAAATAACAGAGAAGGAAACGTTATGAAGACCTCTGTGGCGCAGTGGGCGAAGGTCCGCCTGAGACGCAGGTTGCGGTTACGATCCCGCCGCGGAACAAATGTTTGTATGATCTGCAAATATTTGTCTCGGGTCTTGTTATTTTTTATGTATAATATGAATGTATTTACAAAAAAAAGTATATAAATAGTATATCAGTCATATAGTTCCCATAGTACAAGCTATGCTTAGATGGGGGGGTTAGATGACGTTGCGTGAGAAAATGTCCAGCATTATCATTATAATTGTTATTATTGGTCCTATATGACACATTTTTAGTTGAAAATTATATCAGCTAAAGATACAGGCCAGAGCGAGGCTGATAACTGAATTCTTTGCAAATATCAGATACAAACTCAGCATGCTTTTATATTTCCCGAAGAGTGAACGCACGTCGGGTGAGGTATGTAAGGAATCCTCATATGAAGTAGTCTGCTGATGTTACCTGCTTAGTTCTATACACATATAAAGATCTTTGCGATGGAAAATTGCATATTTCAGCTGCACACTTTGAACGATCAAGAAAATAGCTGCCTATACTTAACCCCATTTCCCCCCAAAGATGTGAAAATCCATATTATATATTTTTTCCTTCCTTTGAAAAACCGATACTCATATACAAACTTTCACATTCCATTTCCTTCCCTTAAAATATGAAAATCCAAAAACCCTTAAACAAGTCAATTATTTATTTATGATGAGTAGCTACAGTTCTAATTTTCAAGTTCCTATCTTTGAAAAACCGATTCTCAAATATAAAAACTTTCATTTTGTTTTGTTAAATCAAATTAATATACTTCTGCTGTTGACTGTAGGTTGGTATATTTCAAGTTAGGTTCAAGTCATGTCCATACAAGAAACAATATTGGGACATCACTTCTCCCTAAGCAATAAAAAATCGGAGCGTATGTTTCCAATACACTAGCGGAACAATATAGTTCTAGAGCAGTCGTATTATTGAAAGGTCTCATAAAATATGTGGTTTTTATTAAACGGTCACTTGCGGGTTTGAAAATGTAGGTAGGTAATTTGGCTTTAAATAACCCCAGTGCGTGCAGTTTTCCTCTTGTTTTAGGTTTTGTTGGAAATATATTAGTGTATGTTTCGATGCGTTAAGGCGCTCGTAAATGGCAATACTTCCAAACAGACTACTATGTGGACGTAATGGGCTATTTTTGTGACCATTTCTTGCTGCATTATATATATTTTTTAATAATAATGAACTCAATGCTGTCTGGAAAGATTTTACACAGTATCATCTAGCCTCAAACTAAGCAGAGCTTGTATTATGTAAACTACATAACTGATATAGGTACTACTTATATGCTTTTGTAAAAACATACATACATATTAAAGATAGAAAGACCCGGGACAAATATTTGCAGATCATAGGTACAAACATTTATCCCGCGGCAGGGATCGAACCTGCGATCTTCTGCGTCGCAGGTGGACCACTGCGCCTCAGAGGTCGTCAAACAAATGTAAATATTTGACCCAGCAGGGTGAACAGTTTGGGACTGGGCACTCCTAAGTTAACTAATTTAATCCTACCGAAAAGCTTAACGATATCTGTGTTTAATGTATGCAAGCCGGATGTTCCCTTAAAGCCTCGTTGCGGGCTACAAGTAAGTTAGTTTGCATGTATTTACAAAAGCAAACCTTTGTAAATGTACATTATCTAATATTTTTTCATTCCACAGTCAGCGTCACTGGTGAGCTCTTTGAAGTTCAAATATTGTTTTTCTTAGTCAAACATGTATATTTTTTTATTATTATTAGTTATTAAATATTTAGTTTTAGGTTAAATTCACAGCTAATTGAAAAAAAAACTTAATCTTACTATCCTACTCATTTTAAGTTTAATAACCCCCAGAAGGTTAACCAGTTTATTGTTAGTATGTTTTTAGGTAAACTCAATTCTAATAAGGGTTTGATACTGAAAAAAATATGATTATCTAGGGAAGAACTGAACTTTATATGATCTACTTTTTATCCAAAACTGCACTTATTTACATCCTATCCTACTATCATATTATAAACGCGAAAGTTTGTGAGGATGTTTGTTCCTCTTTCACACAAAAACTACTGAACAGATTTTGATGAAACTTTACAGTAATATAGCTTATACACCAGAATAACACATAGGCTACATTTTATCCGAGTAACTCGCGGGCGAAGCTGTAAGCAGAAGCTAGTAAAGAATAATTGCAACTACTTAGTTAGGTTTATATAAAACAGTGAAGCTATGTAATGACCGTTAAAACGATTTACAGAGAGCTCAAATGATCCAGACTATCAAAGGGAAGCGTCCCTAAAATAATTGATTCATCTATAATTCGATCTAAAGATAGTGCATTTATTTCAATGTACTGGAGACTACGTAAGTAGCTTACTAAAATATGAAAATGGCAAAAATAACTTACCTCGCGAGCTAAACGTGTTCAAACGCAGCACGGACCGGCCGACCCTTTGCGGCCAGTTCTCCCTACTGCGACCACTACACCCTCCCTCCACCCTTTACGACAAAGAACAATATAACTACCATCACTCTTATTCGTGACAAAACATACTCTGAACCTGTGAAAATAAAGCTTAACACAGTTTAAAGCAATAGCTGTGGGCAGTGGGACCGAAACGACAGGGGGACGGTCGAAGATCGACCCACGGCTAGTATTAGAATTGTGTAGTTTTGATTTCTGTATTGGCTCAGTTATATTAAAATATCTTTTCGATTCAGTAGATGTTTGAGGATAAGGATTTGAATGATTTTGAGCTTTATGATAGGGCTATTTCGATGTTTTTTTTTTATCTAGTAAAAATCAACTGATTTTTATTTAATGGATATTACGTTCTTTTTGTATCAAACTAATAAACTAACGCAGATTTCTCGCGATCGTAAAATAACTGTACGAATCTCCAAAACGGTTCTCCACAGAGATTTAAGAACATTTTTGCAAAGACTGTCTAGTACTTACTTGTTTAAAGGTATAGGTACTTTATGTACAGAACAATATATAAACAACAACACAATGCTAATAATATGAGCCATCACACATGCTTTCGAATTTTCGGTACTAGGGCATACCAGTTCCCTCGCAAAGTGTTTCCGATAGGTCACGTAAAAATCATTAAGACGCCATGTCGTATTGTAAATATAAATGGTCAAAGTTCTTTCTAACTCAAAATTAGAAGAAGTAAAACTAGCTCGTAGATAAACAGCGATAAACTCACACAAATTAAACTAACATGAAAGTTGAAAATGCTTCCCTTTTTCTAAACATGACATCGGCATTGTTTACACGTAGCCCTAACGTCTCGACTTGAAGAAATACCCCCCATGCGTAGACGTTAACTTGGGCTACGTTTCGCTGTGTGGTGCAAGACATTTTCAGGTGGTACCAGGTTGAAAATAATATGTTTTTGAAGCTTGACTCCTTAGTGGCATAGGGTAACTTCATGGCCATACCATAGGTAACCTCACTTTAAAGTACGGGGGGAATTTTAGCTAGACTTTCGGGTTCGAATCCCACAGCGTAGTTTTTTTGCAAGCCTTAATTTAACACATTTACTATGCATTGATCATTATGATAAAGTAAATAATTAGGATAAAGTTTGAGCCTTTATTTGTAAAAAAAGTAAATGTTGAAACCCCGGATGTATTTTTCAGAGTCTATTGCAGCAACCCTTAGTACCTTGTGGCCTTGAACACATACAAATTGATTACAAAGAGTCATTTCAGAGATAATTTGTAACAGATAATAAAACAATCTCTTACATCAAACGTTTACGAATAGAATAGAAGAACAGAATAAAACGTTTATTTTTTTATATTTGGCACAGACAATAATAAAGGTAAGTACATAAGCCTACAAGGAGAGGTAGTTACCTACCTAAATCTAAAACGAACACAATAAAATTGTTCTTCGGCTCATCTGTCTAATAAGGCTATTGGATGTAGTCTGTACCAAAATGGTGTTCAGCTCAGCATGTATTGTGTTGGATGTACACCCAACGCTGATTTTCAGTATTAAAAAAAAACGTTTGTTAATATACGGGTTTCTTGTCGCGGGTAAAACGCTACTGCTTATGATTGAAGCCGTGCTCCCCGGGCCCGTAGGCCGTGACAGGCTGACGCGGGTCCGGCCCGCACGCCACGGTCCGAAATAGATATTTCGCCGGCTGTCTTCTTATTTGGGACATTTGCAAACAAATTTTCTTACATGACGTGTGGCTTTTTGTTGCTGATATATTTTTGTAACATACTTATTTGCTACAAGTTTTGAAGGTTGTGCTTACGAGCATAATTTTTGACAGTCTAATAAACGCTCGAAGTAAATAATAGCCTTTATTTTTAGTTTGGAATAATAACTCTATACACTTATTACACCACAGAAGAGAAAATAAACTCCAATTACACAGTTTTATTACTTTTGGTTCGTACTATGTAGTTAATTGACTTTATTATAAACGGTCAAACCAATCAACAGACATTTTTTTTATAGAAATGTAATTTTTAATTTTGAATATAGTAACATAAAAATTCCATGACTAAAACGAAGTCTCTTGATAAAGTCTAATAATATTTCTAATGTCTTCTCTAGGGCTCTGTTACAATAAAATATCCCTCAAACTGTTCCAATAAGAATGTACAGCACCATCTATTGTCGAGTAGCAATGAACGTGTACTGAAAAAAACTTGTTGCGCATTTCCACCGACACTGGCGCTAGTGTAACGCTAGTGTAACGGTAGTTGTAGATCGTCTTTTATTTTATTATTTATACCCTTGGCTATGACTAAATAGAAAAAGTTGAATTATTTTACCTTTTTTAATCATTGGAACCGATTTGTCTTTTTTTTAAACTTAGGTCAGCCTAAGTTTGTTTTTTTATAAATAATCGTACCTAACTGACTTTGATATTTTTTTAAGAATGCATTACTCTTTTATTTTTATTTCAGTACCAAGGGGACAGTTGTAACCTAACAATTTTATTGGTTTGTCTTTTGTCATTCATTATATAATTCGTAAGATATCAAATTATTGTTAAATTCTAGGTATATTATTCTGTAAATTCGGACCTTATAAATTATAGCATCATCAACACTCAACCTACGAACTAACAACATTGTAACGAACTTCAACTTTCTGTAACTTTCCAGTGAAAGCGACAGGCGAAGTGAAAAATGCAGAAAACTTTGTGCAAGGAGTGAAAGCAGTAAGTACTTACCTTGTATAAGTGATCGTTTCACTTTGCACTTTTACATTTTCACCTTGTAGTAGATGAAGATATAGTGAGACAAGACAGATCTTATTAGTTGTTTGTTGCGTATTTTGCTGATATACATTGTTTTTTATTATTATTGGGTGGAATCTCCATTAGCATTGAAACGCATTTATTACTAGTTATGCGTATTGATGTAGATATTTGGCCATATTACAAATTATTTTGTTGTCCATTTTTGTAAACTGATATAAATAAGAACTTTGGTTGATAGTTTTTAGACTTAATTTAAAAAAAACTGATGCTCTTTCTCAATTAATTAGTTCACCTTATTGAATTGGCACCACCCTTAAGCTGAATCTTCTAGGCTAGACGCGAGGAGTCGGTGTAAATTCACTTTAAAATTTTAATTTCTCGTAGTGTAACAGTTGACGCTTCTTTATAATCCTTTTGATTTCAATGAATAAAATCCTGTAGACTTTGACTTTGATATTCTAGTTAGAATTCATTAAATGAATCTTATTACAGAAAAATAAGAACAGTAAATGGGAAGCAACGCGTTAGAACGGTAATTAAATGGATTCTTTAATAAGAATTAGGTACACAAATAGTAAACAAAATTGAATTTATGTCTGACGTCTGAAAACCATGAACATGAAATACTAAATTTACATACAAAACCTGATTTCAAAACATAGAAACCCCATCACTCAGTCAATCTAACTCAAACTGTCCCATTTCCGGCAAAAACTCGATTATCCTAGCAGTTAAAATGGGCGGATAGCGCGGCGGCGGCCATATCCGCTCCCGATTGATTCGTTGATCAATCAGGTTGATTGAGTGTGTTATGACGCGGAGTTTCCTTCAATGTGTGCGGCATAACTGGCTGTAGGTCTACAATTCAGCAAGTGAAAATACTTACAATCAGCCAATACCAATATTTGGAACAATACCATGATTCCTACAGGTAAAAAATACCCCCACAACTATTGGTAGTTCGCCAAAAACTGATATTTCGCGATGTTCGAATAGTAAATCCAATTTTCATGAAATTTAAACCATGCACAGTAAATGGATAACACAAATTGAGTGTATTTATTCGCAGTGGTTTTAACAATAAGTGTTTTTGAGATATTTTATTTTATGATATTCGTATTAACAAAAATAAAGAAAGAAAAAAATGTATTTATTATCCCCCAAACAACACAAAAGTTAGAATAGGTACTTATAAGAAATTAAAAACCCATAGAACCATTAAATAACACAATATCATAGTATAATCTGAAGATTATCTAACATTTCTTGCAAATACTCAAACCTCAATTCAGTCCTACGGGTATCTGCTTTGAAATAGGATTAAAAAATATCAAAGAAAAAAAAAACCTTTATAGTCGTATAAAACTCTTGTTTCACATTTCATATAAGATTCTGACAAAAGTATGAAATCGATTCTCTAACACACAGCAACGAATGTTTCCAACTGGTAATGAGAGGGCTGAACTTTTCAAAACAACTTCCTATGGAACACCCTCTCGTAGAATGAGTTTAGATATTAATCTATTTTAGTAGCAGGAGATTACTGTATAGAGCTGTACCTGTACAGGATACACCAAACGCTATAAATTTTTGCGAAAACCTCAATAAGATTTATTATTTCAAACAAAATCAAAGTCTCCCATTTTCGTTCTTTTCCTCTTAAACTGAACTTTATGGGACAACAACAAAAAATATTTTATATCTGCCGTGTTTGTATACGGACGTCTGTTGACAAAATATATGCAATAGCTAAGCTAATTTAAAAAAAAAAGTCTGTGTTATTCCCCAAAAATTAGCTGGAATTTTGCCCATTTCACTATAAATCTAGAAATTAACGTAACGTTGGTTCATCCTAAAATATAAAGTAGGTAATTAGGTACCTTTTATCTAGATGTATGGTTTGAATAAATGGGTATAGAAATCTATATTTTTAATAGCATAAGCCTAAAGGCAGAAAACTATAATAACTATAGATTCCCGCCGCGGGAGAAATGTTTGTAAGATCTACAAATATTTCTCGGGTCTGGGTGTTTCTATGTATAAAATGTATTGATTTACAAAAAAGTATATAAGTAGTATATGTCGTGTAGTTACCATAATACAAGTTCTGCTTAGTTTGGGGCTAGACGATACTATGTGAAAAATGTCCAGCAATATTTATTTATTATTATTTATATCTATCTAATCTATCTAATTAGACTGTCTGATCCCACTGCAGGGCAAAAGCCTCCCTTCTCTTTTTCCTATATACTAAATCTAATATTATATACTATCGAACTGTATATTTTATACGAAAAAAATAAAGTTAATCCTATCTACCTACCTAGTTGCTGCTTTCCTGGTACAACTAAGACAACAAAACTTTGTATCTATCCTAACGAATTGCGCACTAAAATTGTAAAGGAACTATGGAAGTTTTCAGAATTTTCTCAGCGAAAAGATTGTAAGTGAGATTCTTTACACACGAGGGCACAGGAATAATGAGACAACTACTTTCAAAGGACCTGAGCTTGGACCCTGAGCTGAGGGGTTCTATATTTTACATTTACATTGTTTTTGCATCTTTCAGGCTTTCGAAGTTTCGTACTATTTATATATTACTGTATTCAAACTATAGAGACTACATATAAATAACAACACGCACGAGATCGTAAGATCCATACTCAGTATACACATTTGTGAAGATATCAAGTAGGGGTAGTCAGAGACACGTCCAAACATTATATTTGGCACACGTGTTTTGCATATATACTGGTTAGAATTACACTAATTTTACAAAAAAAAAAGTTTTTTTACAAACAAAATAAATAAAGCGCGAAATCACCGAAGACAATAAGTATTGGTTAGGTAAACCAACAATATTAATTAATAATAGGATATTCTTGCTTTTATTACCCACACATAGGCTCTCAGCCTGGACACTGATAAGCGATTTACACCTTTTACAAGGCGTTATACATACTAAGGTAAAAAACTAAATTTGCAATAGTGTTGCTAAATCACGCCTGTATAAATACCTAAAGGTTCTAAAATTCATATTGCAGACACCTCATGCAAATAATAATAGCCCTTTTTCGACCCCCGTCTCAGGGTAGGTGGGTGGTGTGAGCGAGAGGGCTTCTAATGAAAGAGATGTCAGATGCTAATGGATGGACACTAATGGCGTCATAGGACCATTGTTGAAACTAGCTAAGGACTTTGGTATACTTAAGTAGGCTGCAACATTAAATATATAATATTTTGGTTAGTTGTTCTAATCTTCAAAATAACACAAACTTATAAATAAGTTTTATATAATGTTCTTAACTGAAAACAAATATTTAAATTGTAAATACAGTTACTTAAGTTCCACTGTATTTCATCGATTTGACGTTTTTAAGTTAATTTAGAAGCTCTTCATCGTGACGAAAATAAAACGAACTAGCCTTATTTAAAAATAAAAGATTCTAATGACGTAATGAATAATGATAAAATAACCTCGATAGTTTATTCTGTAAATAAATCTTTGGTATAATTTCTAGGAACACCAATACCTACTTTACTGACTAAATAGAGCTTATTTCACATTACATAAATGTGTTACACTTAGGTGCCACAAAAGGTCCATCAGTCAAGTTTTGTAACGGAAATAATATCATGTGCGCATCAAAGAATACTAAATATTACACCTCCATCATGAGCCGTGGTACATTAATCATCGCCAGGCAGGGCTATTTATTGTATTAGTACACGTCTTTGTAGACTTGCCTTTATACTGCGAGAATGTAGCAAAATGATGCTTTGCGGACTAGATAATAAAAATATACATGGATTACGAAATAGAATATTCAATTTTAAATAAAAACTTAGTTATTTCTATTTAGTAATGAACAAGTATTTAATAAAAAAACTTTATTTTATCTTTTAAATTGTGTTATGCTGTTTGGTCCTTCATCTTAATATAAGGTATCTTATTTAATGTTTTACAAATAAACTAGATAAATATCATTAAATTATAAATATAAAAGTGTTATGTTTCATCAAATTATTGTTTTCAAATTTGGTTTCGAGTTAACAAGTCAGTTATTTCAAGAATATGAAAAATCAAACATTATTTTTTAACTGCGATGTAGGAGACCGTATATGCATTTGCTATAAAAGGTTTTTGTTATGTATGTGTGTACATACATATGTTGGTATATTTACGTAATACTTTTTATTTCCAAAACTTCCTATCCGATTGAAATACAGGTTTTTCATTCTAAATTTCAGGGAAGCTCGCCGGAAATTTACTTGTTTATTGAAAAGGCCAAGTGCTATTCCAATGTTAAATTAGTAATTTGCATAATTTTAACCATGGATGATTAGAACCACATAATTATTGCCTACGACATTAAAACAGTACATAAACTTAAACACATAAGCATAGATTAATTAACAAAAAGGGCTGGTACACACGCCGCGTTCAGATTGCGGGCGGGCCGACCGCCAATGATTAACGAGCGACCGTTCCTGTATCGCATGATTAATACGTCGCATTGTGCGTGTTTACTGCCTACTGTTGTATGTATACTGCGACTATAGTCAGTGTGGAGAAGGCTGAATATGAAAATGACAAAAATAAATGGCTAGCATAAATGACTCGCGAAGAACCGATAACCGCTGGGGTAAACGTGTTCTTGAGTGGAGACCGCGACTCGGCAAACGTAGTGTAGGACGCCCTTCGGCCAGGTGGGATGATGATCTGCGAAAGACTGCAGGCAGCTGCTGGATGCGGCAAGCTGAAGACAGGGCGCTATGGCGCTCATTAGAGGAGGCCTATGTCCAGCAGTGGACTAATATAGGCTGATGATGATGATGATGATAAATGACTGAGTTTGTGCGACCCTTAGATTTTATTTTGCTGTCTCTGTACATATACGACAATTACGAACCTACTTTTAAGTATAGAAAACACTAAAATTGTAGCTATATCTTTCTTGCTTGCACTATCAGTAAAAGAGAGCGACAGTTTAAATTAAGTTTAGTTAGTGAAATACAGAATCGAGGCCAATGTCTATGAACATTTAAAATATTAACAAATAATAAATAAATAATTTTGGACATTTTTCACACAGCATCAACTAGCTCCAAACTAAGCAGAGCTTGTAGTATAGGAATTACATGACTGTATTTTTTTTAATAATTTAAAAATAATAATAATGAACGCTCAACAGTCACAAACATAGGGTTGAACCCCACACTAGGATTCCCTGTGGCGTGGTTATCAGGAACTACGAGTCCGTGGTACTACAACACTCAGTCTCGGCCCAATAACTGCAGAACATTGATTTACCCACAAGCAACTACAGGCCAAAATTATTTAAAAAAACATTAACACAAAATTTTCCAACATTTCAAAAGTGATTCTGCAGAACGCTCTTGTAAGACCAAAACATCCGACTACGATTGCATTTCTAATTTGTAAATACCTTTCTAGATGGCGCGCCGTCCGAAGGGGGTGTGGGGTGAAAACTACCCCCACTCGGGAATGCAGAGGTTGACATTCCACTTGGTCATCCCCGATCATAATGTCTGCTGCTACATGACGCGGTATGTGACATTGTTTTGAGGAGTTTTGCTGAAAAAGAGGGTAACATTTTTTCATCAATCTATTATGAGAAAATAGAAAAAGTAACCCTGCCCTTGTCGGAGATGTAAGGACCCAGTGTAATGTATTTGTGGTAAGAGGTTGGATGTTTGCTTGTTATCAAAAAGGCTTTGGACTATAATCCAAAGTTTTTTTTTTCTGTTACAAATATTTCTATGTTGCCAGATTCTTAGGAAATTACTAAATGCTTCTACCCACGACTTCGTCCGCATGTTACCCGGATAAAAAGTAGCCTGTCTGGTATTCTGATGTATAAGCTATATTACTGAAATGTTTCATCAAAAACCGTTCAGTAGTTTTTGCGTGAAAGAGTAACAAACATCCATCCTCACAAACTTTCGCGTTTATAATAGTAGCAGGATTCATAAATCTACGTTTAATACGCAAAAGTCTTATTGGAGAAACTTTTCAAGAATAAAAATGAACAAACACGCTCACAACTGTATAACTCATAATGTACACATAATGGACATTTACAGACATCTCATAGGTACATATTTGAGGATACCAAGTAGAGGGTAGTCAGAGACACATCCAAAACACATTCAGCATATATCCGCGATTCGCAAGTAATTAGCACTTTTCAATTGGATTAATTTCATAATGATTCTTATTAGTAAATTATAATTTTCTTAAACGAATCAGCGTTCTTAAAAAATATTGACTAATAAGAATTCCTTTCTCGGTTTTGGTTAAATGTAGCGAACCACCTCCCTCTACTAATGGTAGAATTCGCTCGGGGAATTTTGATGTTCACTATTCCGCATGGTCATTGCCCGTTTTCACAATTTCACTCGTACAAGCAAACTGTGAGTTTGTTGGTATGGAGAGGGACTTACTATTTATGAGACTGTACCTACTCGTATATGACTACTATTATAAATGCGAAAGTTTGTGAGGATGGATGGATGTATGTTACTCTTTCACGCAAAAACTACTAAACAGATTTTGATGAAACTTTACAGTAATATCGCTTATACATCAGAATAGCGTATAGGTTACTTTTTAAACGGGTATCACATGGGCGAAGCCGTGGGCAGAGGCTAGTATTTTATAAAGAAAACAATAATGTTAGATCACTCGTTGCATAATTATTAATTTATTTTGTGAAATGAAAGAAATGACTGCGTCTACGTCTACGGTGTAAGATGTGCTACGCGTTAATTTAAACAGATGTTAGATAGCTTGTTTAAAGCTTTATGTAACATAATATGTATATTTATATACTTTATATTATTGAAATTAAAACTATGCTACAAATCATGTTTGAATATGAAAATAGAAAAATATTAATATAGGCTATGAAAATCGTTCAACAAATAGAGTGTCTAACGCTTCTATGTAAGAAAGCAGGTAAATTACCCAACCTGGGTTTTTTAAACAAAAAAACACACGCTTATGGTTAATAAGTCGGTAGAACTTAGCATATAGAAAAAAAAATGTGTTGACTGGCATTCAAATGTATTTTAATAGTATTGGACAGTTACTGCAAAAGCTCTTTCCATACTTGCAAATGAAGATATTTGCAGAATGTGGGTCTACACTTGATATTTTACGCGACTCGTTTTAATAGGCACTAACACTAAAATGAATAATTAAGCAATGTTATTGTGTAACTTTGTATGCATGCTGGAAAATATTTTTTATGTTTTCGGTCGTATTGTTATTTTAAATATTTGCCTCTAGAAAGGGTGATTTATAACTCTATTCCTTGTCTATTTGTTTCAGACTTTACGAAGAAAGTGGTTATCATTTTGCCAGCAGCATGTTAATACTATTTGCCATACAGTGAATTCTTTTGGAGCACGTTATCGAAACCATGCGTAGGTATTTATTTGTTATATACTAGTTTTTATATACCTCTACTACTAGCCTCTGTCCATGGCTTCGTCGGCGTAGTACTCGGATAAAAAGTAGCCTATGTGTTATTCTGATGTATAACCTATATTACTGTAAAGTTTCATCAAAATCCTTTCTGTAGTTTTTGCGTAAAAGAGTAACAAACATTTATCCTCACAAACTTTCACATTTATAATAGTAGTAGGATGTTTTTTTTTATTTATGTTTAAGTAAAGGAATTATATATTATTATTATTGTGGTATATATAAAAACACAGATGAAACAGACTATCCAAAGACCGTTGTAAACGATCTCAGGATAGCTCAAGAAGTTAGTAAATAAATTATTCAGTTGCCAAACAAGCAGAATCGACAAAACTCAGGAGCGAATCACTTGCAAATGCTTTGTTTAAAAATTAATCACGGCATATGCATACTAGACATATGAAAGTGACGCGTCCACGTCACACCCTTTGCCGCTTTTGTTTTGCGCTTTAGTAGCGCAAAACAAAAATATAACTTAAACTAAGGCTCGCTTAAAACTGAGCATTTCATTGGTATCTTTGTCTGCAGATTCTTGGATCTTCCCCATGATGGAAATCCTCAGATAAGTGAGTATACTAAAAAAAAAAAAAAATTGCTCATAGGAAGTTGAAAACCCATCGCTGCATATTGAAACAATGTATTATGGCACATACTCGTACCTTCGAACTCTTGGTTCTAGGCCATAAGGGTTGTGATATTTTTTTCTTTAATACCAGTATAATGATAATCAATTAGGCTTTATAGGTAATCAAACTTCAACCAATATATTATGACTGGTTTTCACTGTATATACCTCGTGTGTTCATAAGTTTTGAGACGAACTTATTTAATTAATTTAAAAAGAAAGTAATTCATGCAACCTTTTTTAAACTTTTAAAATTTTAAATTTCGAATGTTTTGAATCAGAAAAAATATACATTTGAATATTTGTTTCATTCTCCGTGAAAATGGCGCCAACAAAAGATTTGCGTGCGACTGTAATTTCACTGTTTCAAGCAGGAAAAAAACCAATGCAAGTTTTTAGTGAAATCCAAAGTTTGGGATGTAGTCGGAACTTTGTGTATTATACCATAAAGAGGTACAAGGAGACCGGCTCTTTAGAAGACCGTGGAAGATGTGGCCGCCCGCGGTCTGTAAGGACGCCCGCCAACATCAAAGTAATCAGAGAGCGAATTCGTCGCAACCCTTGCCGGACTCAAAAGAAATTAGCTCTGCAGACCAACATTTCGCGAATATCGGTGAACAGGATACTTAAATATGATCTTAAACTAAAGGCCTACAGTCGAAGGAAAGTGCATTATTTAAACGAGCGTCTTCGTAAATTGCGACTGGAACGATGTCGGAACCTATTGAAGAGACACGATCCAAAAAATATCCTGTTTACCGATGAAAAGATCTTCACGGTGGAAGAAAAGTTTAACCGGCAGAACAATAAGGTTTACGCCAGAAGTTCAAAGGACGTCCAGCCATCTGTACGCAATGTCCAGCGCACTCATCATCCAGCAAGTGTGATGGTTTGGTGGGGTGTTTCCTACGAGGGGGTCACTTCGCTTCATTTTTGCCAGCAAGGCGTCAAGGTGAAGGCACAAAATTACCAAACCGACATATTGGAAGCGGTGGTTAAACCATTAAATGATACGCTATTCGCTGGAAAATACTGGGTTTTCCAACAGGACTCTGCTCCCTCCCATAAAGCTAAGACTACCCAACGTTGGCTGGAGGCCAATTTGCCAGGCTTCATTCGGAGCGAAGATTGGCCCTCGTCAAGCCCTGACTTGAATCCTTTGGATTATTCTTTATGGACGGAATTGGAGCTGAGGGCATGCAGAAAGTCTCACCCAAACCTGGATTCTCTCAAGCGAGCCCTTATTAAAGAATCGAAACGGATTCCCATTGAAAAGATTCGTGCCGCCATAGATGAATGGCGCACGCGTTTGAAGGCCTGCATTGAATGCAAAGGCGGCCATTTTGAATGATTTATTTTTAAATACAGATCTAGATGTCAGTAGTTTTAATTTTAATATCCAATAAATGAATATTCAACTTAGCTCCAAAAATATTTTAGTTTTACTGTGTCTCAAGACTTATGAACACACGAGGTACATGTTATTTTAATTTCTAAAATAATTTGCTACAACAAACATAACTCTTTGCATGCCTGACAATTCATTGCCTTTTCCCAAATTAGTCAAAATGGCGGGCACATTCGTCCAGACTAATTACATTAAAATCACCGACAGTGCCGCACTAAATCACTGTACCTATTACGTACCGGAGAGGCCTCATCCTCCACCGCGGACAAATGTATAAATATTCTAAATATACTGAACTTTCAACCCAAAACTGATCCTCACAAGGCACCATGTAAATTTTAGAGAAAATTTCACCAAATTTCCCTGGTGCCTGCGACTATTTTGGCGCGCGCGTTTATTCAGTTAGGATGTTATGGCACAGTGTGATTTCCAACAATCCTTTCTGTTAAACTATTCTCTTTGAATAATTGCTGCATGGTCCTGAAGGGTGGGATATTCATGGTGTCCCATTGTTTGGGTCTGGGGTCCTGTACATAGAGTGAGTACTGGTCAATAGTCAATATGCATTTCGAGTAAAACATTGTGAATTCTATACCTTGAACGCTAGAGGTTCGTAAAGTTAGTTACCGCTTACGTCTGTAATCGCCTATTGAGCATTTCTTTTATTTTTGTTGTTTTATTATTTTGTATGTTGTTTGTACTATAAAATGGTGTTATGCACATTAAACAGTTTATTTACTAGTTTATACTAACTAAAACGCTTTCAACTTTTAAAACGTAGGTATGTGCCAAATGAAATGATTAGACGTTTTTTTAACAGTTTAACGGTTTATGAGAAAGGGCCTCTGTATGTGTTTTCTATGTATTATATGTATGTATATACAAAAAAAATTATATAAGTAGTATAATATCAGTCATGTAGTTCCAATAACACAAGCTCTGCTTACTTTGGGGCTACATGATGCTGTGTGAAAATATGCAACATTATTAATAGATAATATATTCAATGTCTGCAACTTTATTCGTATAAGTTGTAGAAATGTAGATGGATTGATCACAATAGTCCAAAATATTAATTTTCCAGACAGCTTAGAACTTGGAGCCAAGCCTGAGGGTATGCAGCTAAACCAAATTATTCATTCGTTGGAATAATCATTCTTGCACTGGTTATTAGGATTTTGTTGATACAATCTCAGAGAATTTCATACAATGTCACATAAGTACATATAACTTTAATAAATCGTGAATGACAAGTTTTTTTTTCAAAATTTACACGCAGATTTTATTCCTATGATATAGATCTTCAAAGTCATAGTAGAACGTAGAACTTTGAGAATACCAAGTAGAGAGTGAATAGAGGCACGTCTAAACATTAGATTTGGCACATGCCCCCGTTTTGCGAGTAGTAAGCATTCCACTTGATAGGTTGCTCAGGCTTCAGGATGCATGTCGGCATATTTTTCTGTGTTCACTAATGTTTTGCTAGAAGATGATGATTATCGTCGTTATTAGTACCGAGGTGTAAAAAAAATATTGTTTGCTTAAATGCACTACATAATTTATCCTTTTCACATTATTGACCTACAAAATCTATTCTTCAATGAGTAATGTTGAATGGTCGTGACATCTCATTGAGATGAATCCTAAACCGGTTTAAACCAGAATCCATGGTCAGGTGGGTCATGACTGCTGAAAGGTCAACTTAGGGATGCTGTATTGTAATGGAAATCGGATAATTTACAGGTCAAAAGTCAAAATAAGATTCAAAGGGTTGAGATAAATAGGAATCAAAACTTATTTGAATGTGCGAGAATATAGAGGTACAATCCTATCCTATTAAAATTTTAAATGACAAAGTTTAGTTGTTAATAATCTCCATAACAATCGATTTGGGTGGAATTTGGAACAGGTCTTGACCTCGAATAACACTTATGCTACTTTATAGCATACACGCAGGCGAGGCCGTGGTCAGAGACGACAAATAAACGCTTATAAAACAGATTTTAAACTATTATTTAGACCATAAAAATCTATATAATTTTAGTCAAATGCACAAACTTTAAAAACTTAAAGTCTATGTCCTAATTGAGTTAAATATTATAACTAGTATAATATTATTCAAGTTGTGAGTTCAGAATGGAAGTATAAGAGTGAATAAAATCGTATCGTATAATCGTATCGGCTAGCACTCGTGAACGGGCCTGAATGAACCTGAATGTCAAGATGTAACCTATTTTTAGTAAATAAATATATTTAGTACACTTACTAAATGCCATAAAGTATTGGTATAAGTCCATCCGATATCTATAATATCTATCAAATGACGTGATCTTTCATATTGTAAAATAAGAATTTTCACGATCCAAACTGTCGGTGTCTTCACCGGTTGTACAGTACGTGAAAATTTTACAATACGGATGATAGTTCATCCGTTCATTCAGGACAGTTTTTGTAATAAAAATTATGTAATCAATTGACATTTCGAAGGCCAATCCTATACAGTTTTTTGACTTATTAACACATCGCTGATTGAATAATATATATTTACTAATTTGGCTTCAGGGTTTTTTGCCATATTTTCATTAACAAGCTGTTCGATGAAATTGTCTTATCACCGAAAAACGTTCCTACTCAAACTCTAGTAAATAAAATAAATATTTAAATAAATAGATAATGCTGGACATTTTCACACAGCATCATCTAGCCCCAAACTAAGCAGAGCTTGTATTATGAGAACTACACTGATATACTACTTATATACATTTTTTTTTGTAAATACATACATATTATACATAGAAAGCACCCAGACCCGAGACAAATATTTGCAGATACAAACATTTGTCCCGTGGCAGGAATTGAACCCGCCACCTTCTGCGTCTCAGACGGGCCTTCGCCCACTGCGCCACAGAGGTCGTCGTAGTAACTTCTTTATATTTTTGAAACTAACAAGTATCTACCTACTTATGTAATTGGAATATAAATGAAACTTATTGAAATTATTTATTGATTAAAAAAATACTACTTCATTAATTCTTGGAAATGATCAGTAAGTTAGTATTTTTCAATTCATTTCTTGATGCTATGGAAAAAGGCATTCAATGTATACTATGTAAGTAAGATATTAAATCTGAGGAACTTATTGCAAAATTTTATTACTATAGGTAGGTAGAGATTAAAAATGTCTGGGTATTTTTCATGGCGTAACAGCGGGCTAGACCGGTTGCCTTCCAGGGACGGATTTGTGATGAAAGTATTATTAAATATTCCCACCTTCCAATTCTATCCTCTGGATTTATGTAACTGAATCCTACATATTATAGATGTATGTTTGATGGCACAAAAAATATGGGTAGAAACGTGAAAATGAGTACAAAGAAAGCATAAACTAAAAACTGTGTCAAACAAACATGCTCACGATGTTACTCCCATGACGTAGATCCTTAGATCCATACTCACTACTCAGGTCTGTGAGTATACCAAGGGGTCAGAGACACGTCCATTCCACGTGACTTGCAAGCCCATCACCGCTTATTGGAACACTAACCGATGCTGGCATCCTCGCGATGTTTTACTTTGAATGTGCTCAGCGCACATTCATTGAATGATCCATTGTTGGACGGGTTGGGATCCCACGACCATGATCAAAAGTCGGGGTACAGCGCACTAGGCCAACATTGTTTACCTTCTCGCATGTATTAAACTTACCTAGGTCAAAAACGTAACAAAGCAATACATTGTTGTCTCTTATTATTGGGTGCATCAAAACATTGAGCAAAAAATGAAAATCCGCTAACACTCCTCGTACTAAACGAGGAGTGTTTAGTAATTTAAATTACTCAAACACGATATCTCATCTTTCTTCACCGCTCTTTGTCACAAAATCCTAACTACCTACAGAACAGTTGAAACAAAACTTCAAAACACTAACGACCACCAAACCGAAGTTGTCAACTAAGTTCGACCCTGCGCATTGGCCGGACGGAGCCAACCCTTCTCTCCCCACCCCCCTACCCCACCGAATTAATTGCAATCAAAAGGAAGGACACGAGTGTAGTCCACCCCTAACTTGGTGTGCCATGTTGAAAATTTGCCCGACTATTTGCAGTGGTGTGCGTGGGATGGCATGTGTGTGTACGCAATGGCGTTCGTTTAGTGTTTGTAGTGAGCTATCATACTTCGAGCAGTAGGTTCAGTCTGTGGTTTTACTTGGATTGTTTTCATAGACTGTATAAGGACTGACTTGGCTGCATAAAGACGAAGCAAGTCATCAAACGTGTTTTTTTCATGAAACTTCTCGTATCTTCGATCTCTAATGTCTTTTTCAAATTCTGAATTCCGAAATCTGACAGCTATAATAAAAAAATAGTTGAAAATTCATTGTTTTTTTACTTACAGTATTGTAGAGTGAGTCAGCAGACAAACTGTTTTATTTGATGTTGATAGTTTAGGACAGAGAGACGTGACAATAAAGTTTCAAGGGGGTTGTGTTTCCAGAACTCTAACAGGGATGTTTAAATAGTACTTAACTAAAGATCATAAACTAAATATCTATAGATTTTGGCCTGGTATGAAATAGTTAGACTTTCAGAAAAGGTGTACACTCGTATTGTTAAATAAAAATAATGCTTGACTATTTCAGTATTACGGTTTTATTAGATTATTGCCTGTTAGTTTATTTTTTAATCAAATTGAAAATAAATTAGAAAAACATTGCATTCAGTCTATGGTATAATCTCGAAACATTGAGGCTAAAAAACAAGAAAAACTAGTTGTTCGCTACTTTGAAAGGTGTATACTGCATACCCATAGTACGTTTTGTTCCTACAATTATCTAAGAAAATAATCATCTTGATTAAAATGCATGTAGTTTCATAAAATAAAAGTAGCTAAATTGCCTAAATTAAAGTTAATTAATTAAAAGTGGTTGCCTGGAAGAGATCGCTTTCAGCGATAAGGTCGCCCATTGTATCACTAGATATAATTATAATTTCTTTTACGTGTTTCTTCTGTATTTACTGGTGTACAATAAAGATATATTCTATTCTATTCTATTCTAAATGTGCTCTATAAATGAATTAATAAATGAAAATACTTTATTGAACATCTTATGAAATAAACAATAACATTTAAAAATAAAAGGTACAATTGGCAGTCTTATCTCTCAACGCAATCTCTTCCAGGATTCGGGAGCTGTCTTATTTACACTCCGTATATTGTATAAGGAGTCCACTCCTTATATCCTACTAAACATGTTTGAATGTTATTTGTTTATAATTTTTGTAATAGCAAACCAATTTCGATAATTATATGATTTTACCTATTCCGTATAGTTCAAGACATAAAACAGGTACTAGAATATTAGAACTTTTTTTGAGTACCTACCATTCAAGCAAATGCAAGGGCAGAAGTAAGTTTGCTATTAGGCAGAAGTAAGTAAGTTTGGTACAAAGTACTCTACCGTCAGACAACCAATAACGTGACCTATTTGAAACAAGCCATTAGCAAATATCTAGAAAGTACATTTCTCATATACGATTCTATGAAACTACATTAATATTTCAGAGTCGGGTACAACTTGGGGTCCTTTCTAAACAGCCCTTGGTCTTCTAAAGTTATTCCAACTTTGCTACCAAGTTCCTCGCTCTGGGGCCAGGGTAAAGATTACTTTGTAAGGGATGGGGAACTCCTTATCTTAAGTTTGTTAGTTTGTGCTTTTTGATAATAAATGGTGTTTGTGTTGTCCATAATCTGCGCGCTTCATTGGGCTCTAAGAACACTTGGAATCGCTCTTTTTTTTTTATTCAAAACCGTAAGCTAATATGTACTTACATCCAAATTCCTTGATATGGACGTTTCGCTATTTCACTCTTTGCATTGTAAAATAAAATGGTTTAGACAGAAATTATTGACCCTACAAGATGAGACTAGATGTTTTATTTGATAGGTATCAGTGATGGATTTATCTTTGGCAGCTCCCTATATCTACATTGTTTTTTTCATTCACCTCTTCCCACGATAAGAATAACAAAAGTAACTTTGTGTTTATCGAAAATGTCTACAATTCGAACTAAACTAGCCAAGATAAATACTAATTTAATAGCTATCCAACCATAACAATAATATTGGCCCTCTAAGTACACTCAACGTCACAAATGATAAAGTACAGTCGCGTACATAAACAAATAGGTGTAATCTGGTTCGGCATATTGTTAGTTACGATATTATCTTTCTGCCGGTTTAACATGGAGAACTGATGCGGTGCTGTTTAGCGGTGGGGTGACTGTGAATTTTGTTATGACAGGAACTTATTCTCACCCTAAAGATTATCGCACACATTTCAGTTCGGTACCGGATCGACACCGCCTGGACGTTAACCAGTCGACAACGCGACATAAGCACACAACCGGCAATGGATCAGCTCCTCCGCGTTGTATGCGGGGACGGCTGAGTGGCGGCTCGTTTACGGGATTTTATCGTGAAATTGTCCTATAAAAATGTCTCAGCGGTGGCAGACATAGTACGAATACAGAGAGGTGAAAGCGCGGCGACGGCGATTTGACCACTCACCGCTTGTTCACTTGTTTGTGTCTAGGCGAAGCAATACCGTTGTGATGTTGATTAGAGTGCGTCACAGTATAGAGTTTCTTACAAAGAAAACTGAATGACTTAATTAAAGGTGGTGCAGATCCATTTCTGACTTGATATGTGTGTAATAACCCTTAGTCTTAGTCTAAGCTTAGTATTGTAAGCATACATAAGCAATTATGCGTTTTACTAATAATTATATTCGAATTATTTTATTAAAAATGAAAATATGAATATTTTATTATTTATTATCGATATTATTTGTAACGGCTGAAAATATTAGGATAAATCTCATCCAGGAATATTAAGGCATGTGTAGAAAGAAGCTAGTGATGTATTTTCAGAATTTTTAATTGCAAATCTGTTAAATTGTTATAAGTCTCAGAACCTGTTAAATCACAATTACCTTCACTTCATTTCTTATACGTCAAAGCATGACATGTAATAAAATGGCGGAAAGTCCCACATATTATTGTACTATATAGTCACCCTATTACTCACGTATCGTGGCAAAGTCGTGAAGCCAACGAGATTTTGACCAATTTATAGCGTGCCAAGTGGAAAGATAAGCTAATACGGCTTAGAAACAGGGGTTTGTATTGGCGAACTAATTTTGCATACAAGTGCCATACCTTGGGTACCCTACCCCTACCCTTCTATTTTGAGTGCACTTGAGTGTACGTTAATTCAGGTAGATGTTTCATTTTAATGGAGTAACGCGTCATTTACATGATTAGTTATTAGGTTGGAAACTACATATCAGTTATATCTATAATTTCTTAGATTCAACAAATGGAAAGGCAATGGGCAGACCATATAGATCGCAGAACTGACAACCGCTGGGAATGAATGGATCTCGTATGGCGATCACAAATAAGACGAAGTAGTGTAGGAAGGCCTCCCTCCTACCCGATGGACCGATGTCAGCTTAAAGGTTGCGGGTAGTCGGTGGAGGGAGGTGGCCCGAGATCGTTCGTCATGACACTTTACGTGCATGGCACACTCATGGCCATGCAATATTTTGCCTTTACCATGTATATATATTAGAGAATAATGTGTGTTTTTAAAAACCCACATTATTTTACAAAACGCAGCGAAGTGATGACTAGATGAAAACGGGCCAGGTTTAATAACCTAATGTATCCTCTTTGCTCTAAAGATATCTTTAAGAAAAATGTTTATAATATGTTTCTAACAATTTATAATAAATTACACGTAGAACTTACAGTGTTAGATGGAATTACCTACATTTAAAAGAAAGTTAAGCAAATGTGCAATTTTTTTATAGCCTAGATGAGTATGTAACATATAATAATTGCAATAAATAGCATGAAATTTTTAATGTTTGCACGCCTGCACAGGCTGAGAACATTCGCAATCATAATGACCTTAATTATAAAATATGTATTCTTGCAAATAAATGAATTGATTTGATGGCTTACGTGCAGCAGCCATTTCTATGATAACGAGTCAGTCAAGTTATAATCTTGAATTTCAAAATTTTATATGAATTTATTTCCGCCGATTCCTCGCACTCAACCAAGCCGAGAAGAACCAGGCTCAACAAACTCCTTGGCTTTTTTTATGACCTTTCATTGATCTTTGATGTGGTGCCAATTAAACAGTGATTGTAAAAGTATCTATAACTAGCTTCTATCCACGGTTTCGCCCGCGTGGTACCTGGATAAAAAGTAGCCTATGTGTTATTCTGATGTATAAGCTATATTATTGTAAAGTTTCATCAAAATCCGTTCAGTAGTTTTTGCGTGAAAGAGTAACAAACATCCTCACAAACTTTCATGTTTTTATTATTAGTAGGATAGGATGAATCGGGGACCGTTAGTATCTACAACTGAACATTTTGTTTAAGGAGAATATTACGAATATACCACAAAGTTAAGAGGTCCTAGAACCTCTAAACGGTCAATGAAACTTCAGCAGGAGAATAGTAAAATACGTGGTATATTCGTAATAATATCCTAAATTTATACCAAGCCACGATAATTTCAATGCTTTGAGCGTTTTTGTTAAGCCAAGAGTTAGTTAGACGGCATAATAAAACACCGACACCAAGGTTGGCAACTAGCTAATATAAACTAACATTACCACTGAAACTTGTTTCTTGGTCTTGCTGATGATTTATCAGCATCTCTATTACTTTTGCTGAGTGAAAAATGACCAGAATTATTATTTAAGCAATGAATAATTGGGTATCTACAAAGAATTTTATTCATACCAAGTGTATTTTAAACACAGGATTTTTTATTAAAAGGTGCCGTCTTTTGTTAAAAGTGCTTTCCGATTACAATTATAATCTTCTTAGAGTCTTTTTCTAGCATAAGATTTTGTTATTATGTTATTTGTTTAAGGTGTACAATAAAGTATTTTCATTCATTCTATCATTATACGTGAAATGTCAATTACTGTAATCGGAAAACTATAAAGGCTAGTCTTTGCAGTCTGCAATAGAGACTCACCTGTCCTTGCCGTCCTAACCTACGGAAAATAAAAGTCAGACATGGCGCACTAAAGGGATTTGTTTCGACTCTTCTTAGAGTCTTCATAAGGGTGACAGATTGCGATGCATTCCTTATGCGTTGCGTCTATAGCTACTATTGTACTTACGTGAACATTACCGTTTATTTATTTATTTTATTCATTTATTCAATACATAAGATTAAATCATTTGACAAAAAAATGCGTTTAAGAAAGTAGTATGCGATTAGCATACAAATATTCAACGGCGTAATTAAACAGAACCTTTCAACATACCTGTTTATATAGGACTCTAATGACTTAAAGGCACGCTTGGACCGAGGGGTGTCCAGTAAGGGACGAAAATTTCCTAAAGGGTTTACCCTAAAGCGGGGCCGAGACGATAATTAATGCCTTAAAACGACTCGACTTTACCTCGTTTGTTCATGCCACTATAGACTTTAATTTGAGGGTTTAGGGATCAAAGTTTTTGCCAATCGGTTGTCACGTTTGGTTCAATTTTATAGTCTAGGGTGGCAAATAATAAGAGGACCGTACATACAAAGTTGGTGGCTGATGAATGACACTCGGAGGGCCCATTGCCCTTCGGAGGTTTTAAGTGGGTTGGATAAGAAATGTCGGATATCTAGTGAAATATTTCGCGTTAGTTTGTTTGTTTATGGTGATTATGTGAGTCATTAAAGTTGGCTATGGGCGTATGGAGAGAGTTTTGGATTAGTGATTATGAATTACAGTTTAGAATAGTTTCTTTAGGGTCGTATTGTACTGTACCCAAGAGATAAAATTTTCAGAAAAAGCCAAATCATTGTGTTCTAAGACAAAGTAACTATATAGTAATTTATTTGTTACGGACTTAAAATATACGAATTAATATAATAATAAAAGGCACAGTGTTACATACATTATGCTTTTGATTATAATAAGTTTTCACGCTTTTCTCTCACAATTTTTCAAATATATTTTTTGCTATAGATATTTCTAAAGTCACATATATTGCTGATGCACCAAAAGGTTAAACTCATTTTTTTCTTCTCTTAGGGCAGACTATAGTCGGACATGCCGCCTCATCTTTCGTAACTTTTTCATTCATAAAAATGTTAGTTTTTAAAATGTTATATCTTTCGTTATACACATAATTTAAAGTAAATTGTTTCATCAAAGTACTTTGATACGCCCAAATGAATAGGGCTTGGAATGACATACAATAATTATAAATTTCTTATGTTTTCTTTTATCATGTTTAATATCATATTTCTTAAAATCATTCAACCGCCTTTCAGGACTATCAAAATGTGGCTTCAGGGGCCTAAGCATGAAGTCTTATAGCGATTTAATTCAGGCAAAGATGTCAAATCCCGAATGACAAAGCTTTAGCTACGCCATAGCGTCCTGAATCGCAAAAAGGAAAGTGACATCTCTGCCTGAACTGAATCGCTATAAGATTTCATGATTAGGCCCCTGGTATGCCATTATGATTGGCAATCAAAGAGCTTAAGCTTGCCTTGGCAACAATGGCTATGAACATCACTAGCATGCAGTGCCATCTAGTTAGAGTCAAAAAACAACACGGCCACAAATAAAAAATATAAACACTAATTACAAAAATGCCGACATCCTTCATGCGCGGTGAAATTAGTATGGTGAATTTTATAATTACCTATAACAAAACAAAAGAAAACTACATATCTTACCATACGATTGTCTTCATAACAGGAAAATCTCTTTTCATCTTTGAGGAAAAGGGAAGACTAATTTTTTCTTTAACATAGTGCTGAGTGGTGGCCGTTTTTAATGTCTCATTTTTTTAATGACTCAAACATGTACTCCTGTATCCTTTATGTGACACTAAATAAACGATTTTTATCTTTATCCTTCATCTTCTTTGATGTGTCACCAATATTTTCTTGGTAACCTTGAGTTAGATCAGTGATCTGACCAGATCCATGTATAATAGACCTGTAAAAGTACCAATGGTGAAGAACCTCGGGACTCCAATGGCTCCTTTCCAAGCTATCATATTTTTGTAATTTAGGTTCTAAATTTGTCGGTTTCATTGCTATGATTTTTTTCATCGTTTGACATAAATATTTCGTGCGGAAAACTTAATTAGGATACGCCGGAATTCGAACACTATGCCGCCTTTTTAGGCTAGGTTTGATACTGGTATATCATTTATTATTTAATCTTGGTAGGTGCTCAAATTTCATCACATAACTCAGCATATCAGAATGCCGAAGAATAAATGATTCATCTCGCGACCCCCATCAACGCGATGACTTGCAGCGTGATGTCTCGCCATGTGCTAAGGGTGCGGATTAGAGACGCTAATTATCTATACTAGGGATGTACATTCAGAGTCTGAGAAAATTTATAGGCGACTCCGAAAACGATAAAAAAATGATATTATTCTTTAGTCTTCTAGTCCCTAATTTTTTTGTAACCAGCTAGTTACAAAAAAATAGGGACTGCAAGACTAAAGAATAATATATTTATTTTTTAATTTTTTTAATTTAGATTAAAATTAAGGGTCAATATTTTTATTTTTAAGATCTTTACTCACAAAGAATTTAATTAAAACAGACGGACAAAGCTCCATCATAATCTTAAATATGTGTAAATTGAGTCTGAAATACATTGTTTGTATTTTATTTATAAAAAATATAAAACAGTTGATCTGATTTTCTGAGATCCTTATCTGATGTGTCATTTCAAAATCAACTGTAGAAAAAACTGTTTACCTACAGACATAACTGTTTCAAAATCTTAATATGTAAGGCCCTTATAGTTTTGAATCAATTTTTTAATTTATTTGTTCTCCAAGCTATATTAAATATTGTTATTATATGAACATCTCTAGCATATTATATATTTTATAGCAGTATATATATGACAGTTCATACATATTTTTTTACAAAGGTCCATCTTTACAAGTTTATCGAGGAAAACAATACCTGAAATAATGTTTATAGGTTTAAAAATTACAACTTTCTTGTTCGGTTTTTTGCATAATTGGTGTAAAAGATCAGCTGATCAGCTGTCGTGACTTTTCGAAGTCCGTTGCCTTCGTTACATCCCTAATCTATACAGCCCCTTGATTATTATGTAAGGTTTTACTAATGGCTTGTTAGTGTTTTGAAATTTGAAACGGGATCCAGAAAGGGTTATTTCATGGCAGCTTTTTTAATTGACTTTTTTGGTAACATATTCTCGTAATATTTTTGAATATATTCTTAAAGAAGTTTTTGCTAAGTCAAAACAAAGCATATTCGTTTTACAAATATAATCATGAAATTATATACCTATTAGCTCAGCTTCTGTTTACATGTATTCACTAATGAGGGTGGCTTTGATACCGATAGTCTTGTTTATGAAGATACAATGTATTACAAACATACACTTAAATAATACATGCTGTCAATTGAAATGTTAAGCTGTAATCACCAACAGATATTCAATAGGTACTGGCATAGATTTCCCAAACATTTCAGATGAATTATGAAAAAGGCATCTCCGACGAAAATATATCTTATAATCGCGTAATCTCTAATAACGTAAGATTTCTCAAGCTACGGGTGTACAATGCATTAGAACTACCGCACCCTTAGATCAGTTGATTATTTGGTACTCACGAGTTCTACTTAGTTCAATAATTGAAACAGGAAAGTGAACTTCAGAAATTCTTGATATGTTCTACTTGTAGGTGTATTTTCTCAATAAAACATGGTCGAAACGTTTCACAATAACATCGTGTAAAAACCGATACCCTAGATTCAAAGAATATTAATATATAAAGATTCGGAGGCATGTGTGTTGAATAATTGATATTGTGTTTTAACAATGCCCTTTTACAGCAGCTAATATTATTTATTATTGTTTGTTATTTTTTGTGTTTTTTTTTTATTTGACAATGCCCCTTTACAACAGCAATTTAACCTATTTTTATAGTAAGCTAATCCATGATTTAAATATTCATACGAGTAGGTATGTAAGTAAAATACTTGCCAGCTTCCAGCACCCTTCCAAATAACTACAATATAAGTTTTGTAATATTTTAATTGACGTAACCAAGTGTGCTGTATGTTCGCAAAGTTAAACATAAATGAGTATGAGTATGAATAGTACTCAAATAAGTGGCAATGGGCTTTCAATTTGTCATGTGGAATGCTAAGTATAAGGCAAAACGTAGGCATGTGCCAAATATGTTTTATGTTTGTACTTGCCTCTTACTATCCTCAATTTGATACCCTCTCCGATGTCCATCATGGGAGTCTGTTTTTTGCTACTTATTGATTCATTATCTTAGACATTTTAAAATCAACGCCACGCAACATTATAACACATTAGTATTTTAACTTGAGCCATTTCAGCATTGCGGGTAGATTAACAAATCCCAATCACGGGAGATTCGCGCATTCATAGCAAAGTTTTCCGCCCAAGAACGGGATAGAACATACGAATATAGAAGATGCATATAAGGGATAGGTGTATATTGTGAGGGGGCTGCCTACATGGGTCTGACATAATGATATATTAATTTCTGTCGCGGGCTCCTATTGTTTTGTTAGGTATTTACGACGTTACGTATGGTCATTACGTTTTCATAGTTTCATAAAGAGGCATCAGGCTTTGTGCGTTTTATAGTCGAAATATAAAGGCTGAGAGGATAATTTACGCTGTTTATTGCGAGTAATGTGCTTTTGTTGTTTAAGTATCATTTTTTGTACAACCATTTTAAGCTTTCTCAATTTTCAAGGCTAACAGTCGTTAAGTCATGTTGGAATTCTATAAACTCCATAATTAGGTCAGGCATTATCTCATACAAACTTAAGGCTCGGTCATACTGACACGCTTGCGAAGGCGGTGGGGATCAAAATTCAAATCAATATCAAAAATTATTTATTGGAACATAATAAAAGTATGTACATAAAATGGTAACTGAAAATAGTTATAGAATGCTAAATACGAAAAGGTTGTCAAGTGGTTGTTAAAGTTCGCATCAGTGTACTGGTTGCCACAGCCACCATCCCCGTGACCACAATAGTTTGGACGGGCCTTTACAAGACATAGGAACAAAATAGCAAAAAAACAAAAGAATTGTCATTCATACATAAACGGCTACGCTTACCGTAATTTGTAGCGTTCACGTAGAGGCCGGCGTAGCAAGCGTAGATGCGTAATGAAAAATTATCTTATTTTTCTGAAAAGGTGATAAACTGAATTAATTGGGAGCATCTTGATATAAGTCACGATCTTATCACCTTTATAATAGAGCTCAAAATCATGAAAAAAAAAACGAAAGACATGCAGGTTCGATTCACACTGCGAGAAAGATGTTTGCATGTTCTCGGAAATTTGTTCAGGCGTTGATACAGGTGTCAAAAGGGTATATGACCACAACATATATCCTGAAACATAAAGATTCAAGTAAAAAGATACCCGTACCAAGATCGCCCGTACATAACTATTGTACACATAAAACTACAAACCGGGGCACGGCTCGGGACAGACGTTGCTTTGCCACGAGCACTTCACATCACAGGCTAATTTACACGGCGCGGTACAAAGAAAAATACGCTAATTAAAAACTGAGTCGTCACAAAGTGTCATAGCAAACGGAAAAGTCGGGCGAGCACTGTCTGTGCTTTGTGCTTTTCGTTCGGGATTAGGGATGTGTGGTTTTCGCAATTGACAATAAAGTTTTGTGCTGGTAATTGGAAAGGTTTCTCCCGTTTTCTTGTGAGGAGCTTACAGACACAAAATATAGCAAAAACGGGAATTTTCACGTACTGCACTATCGGTGAAGGCACCGACTAAGTTTCGACTCATTCTGAGATTCTTCATCAGGGTGAGTGGTTGCGACTTTCTCCTTCCGCGTCGGTGCCTTCACCGATAGTGCAGTACGTGAAAATTCCCGTTTTTACAATATGAATAGTCAAGTTCACGATAGTTTTTGGAATAAAACAAAATATAATATTGAGATTATGGTAGTTTTGTTCTTCTACGTACCTCATCATCATCGTTAGCAACAGCATTTATGACCTGCCCATTTCCACTTCATCTTAGGTACTTAGGTATTTGATAATAATAATAATTGATAATAATGCTGGACAATTTTCAAGAGTTAATGTAATAACTCCCAAGGTAAGCAGAGCTTGTGTTGTGGGAACTACATGATTGATATACTACTAAATGTTTTTTTTTGTAAATACATACAGATTATACTTAAAAAACACCCAGAACCGAAACAAATATTTGCAAATCATACAAACATTAAAATTCTATAAAGGCATTTTGTTTTTATTAAAGCTGTTAAAAGCGTCCAAATGTGTTTTATAAAGCTATAAGCAGGGTGATTCAAGCATTGTCCAAAAAAGCAGGGAAACTGTGGACTCCGTGGCCGGCCCGAATCACCCACCCACTTGTATGTTATACAATTTTTTATAGTTCAAGAGTTAAGGCTATTTCTGTTTCTAATTTCAAAAAAGCCTGAAAAATAGTTTTACGTAGAGTTACGATTTTGTGGCGAAGCCATTAAAATAACTAAATGAATATAAGTAGTTATTGAACTATTGAATTAAACAATATTCAATGTTTTTTTTGCTAAAATGCGAGTAAGTTTGGAGTTGAGAGAATTTGATAAAAAAGAAAGAGTTTTTTATACATTTTTGCAAAACTCATTGGCAACCGGATGTTACGACTGAGATATTATGCTAAATATTCTCTAAGCAAAGTTCAATGAGAATCTAAACTGGCTTAGCTTGAACTATATTACATAGGTAAATTTTAACCTTAACATTGCAAAAACCGCAACCATACTTTTTGAAATTGAAATTATCGTCAAAATTTCAGCTGGAAATTAGTTAAATAACTATGTAATAAAAACGAATTGTATCCAACTGCTTATTCGTTAAAAAACACAATTTAATTCAAACCAGCATTATTCAGTCCTGACAATGTACGTTCTAACTTAATAATGCATTGATGTAACAAGCTCATATTGCAATAAAATAGACTTTCATAAAACACGATGTCTGAAGTAAATGATGCGAGGGAAGACTTTAATGAGCTGATTTGAGTGCATTGAAAGGCTCAGAAGGGCTCACGTCAATGCCAGCGTGCAACAAAGGTCTTTTACATTATGGTTTTCAAAGGAAAAACGGAGCGTATACTTCTTTGCTTGTTAAAGATGAGAGGCGTTCTAATTTTAAATAGTTGTCATTTTAAAAGAAATGCAGACTTGCTTTTTTTGTCCTAAGAAGTTCTTATTTCAAAAATTGTATCCGTTGCATTACTGACAGAGTTTAGTTTTTTTAATGTTCTGTTTTATTCTTGTTTTAATGTAAATAATTCCAAATACTCTGCTAATGTATTGTTTCTGTAAACATCGTGTTTTTTCGTACTGTGAGATATCTTTCATAGTATGAAGAAAAACCGGAGTGTCATTATTATTGGGCTACGATCCAACTGATCACGCAAAACTTGCCTCGTTGCTATGTTTTTTATTATGTTTTTATACGTTTTACGTTACTGATAGAAAGTAACAACCTGCATTTATTCAAATTCATCTTACGATTGTTTCAGGTTCACGTATCGGCCGAGTGAATGTGAACAGCATTAAGAATTAAAAGCCATTTAATGACGGGCCGCATGGTGCTTTAGCTTGGACGGTGCTCATCTATACAGACTCATGCAATTAATATCATCAATTTTTTTTTAAATGTTTACTCTTAGAATTATATCATTTTACACAATATAATATACCACGAATAAAAGACAATAAATCAGAGTAGGTCTGTTGTCTCGGGTGAACTTTGACAGGCATAGGCTTAACGTCAGACGAAACTTGACCACGGTGCAGAACAGACTTGTAATTGTTGGCCAATGAGCCAATATAACTACACCTAATACTCATTTCATTTTATGTAAAAAGTTCTTTGTAAATATTTAGATTTTTACCTATCTTATTCTATTTATAATTAAGGTACATTAAGCAACTTGTGTATTCAAAACTAACCAACATACACAAAAAAGGAAAAATTTAATTTATGTGATATTTTACAATAAATGGCAAATCTATTATGACAAAGTAATAAATCTGTAATTCAGGTAAATTCTGTAATTTGTGAAATGAACTAAGCATGCGAGGGCATGTACCAATATAAAGGTTTGCACTTCCGACTACCCCTTTGTATCCACTTGGAGCTTCGTATGTATATAAGAGGATGGGGACTAAGGTTGTGAACATTTTATTTTGTAAAATTTTACTAACCTTTAATTAAATACTGAAATGCTCCTTAATCACGATATGAGGATGATTAGAAAATGACAACTTGATACATCGCATATAGCGAATTGCTTCTGTTCTCTTCTTGTCTTTCAGTATTCGGCCATAAGAATCGTTACTGTTTTTTCTTATGAGTGTTTGTAAAATTATGATTCAGTCTTGCATACCGCCATTCCCTTTAAGTGCTGTTCTTAAAACCATACGTGGTTTTATCGGCTGGGAGTATTCAACCGAACAAAATGGAAACACTCGTTTCCAATGGCTGTTGGTAAATATTCAAACGTTGTACGTGTGTGAAAATAAATGTTCTGAAGAAAACAGACGAGAAAAAGTTGAGTAAGAAGAAAAACTAAAGGTGACACTGTCATGGGCGAGAGTGGATTTGTATGAAAAAATATTACATTTACCTCGCATTCTGTTGCAAGCGGATGTCTCGATTCTCTATGAAACACTGTAAAAATTTTGACCCTTAGCTTAAGGAAAAGCAAGTTGTCGATCGGCTATGACTGTAATTGAGACCCATCCTTAGCATTGACGCATAAACAATCTGAGTACGTAAAAACACGTAGCTACGAGTTTGTTTTCAGAATATTGTCAAAAATAGACTGACCCCGGGTTCCAAGACAGTCATAGCTAAACAATGTCTTGTTTTTTAATCCAATTGACATCATTCTATGTAGAAACGAAACGTGTCGTCTGCTTACGATTAAAATTGGAAGTAACGATGCTCTTGCACTACGTCTGATCTGAGCAAATAGGAATGGAGAAAATTCGGACCAAATTCGGATGACGCTTTTCATTACATCCCTGAAAATATTATACTGCAATACTGATGGTATTGACTGATGGCTTGCATTATGTAATATACAAATCCAATTTGTTGGAGGCAAAACAAACAAATAAAAATATTGAAATAGTTCTATCACTTACCTACAAACAAGTATTCCCATTATTCGCTGAAACCAGAGTGGGAGTTAATTAGTGCCTCTTTAACCTATCAAAAGGCAGTTGAACAATCGCGACACTAGCGCCCCCTTGCGTCACAGAAGGAATAATAGTACAAGCATAGAGATATCTCACTTCGCCAACATAAAAACTTATACTTTATGATTCTATTCCCTTTTTACTATTTACCCGCAACACATGACATATAGTTTCAAAATGACGCTCAACGTTAAGCTAGAAAAAAAATTTATCTAATGGATTCCGTCTAAAATTGCTGATATTTTGTCAAAATGTCATGACTGGAAAAATCACTACTCGCACCATAACGAATATAAGCTAAGCCTAATAAAGTTAGATTTACATTGCAAGGTGATTAGCCAGTGGCACAAGTTTGCTAGTTCTCGGTAATTGGCACCAGCACATGATCCTACAATTGAGGGAAATGCAATAAAAATTACAATCGGTGAAAAAGTGGCAACTCGAGCCCACTCAGTTCTGCCACCGCTAATTAAGGTGTTGCGGTATCGCTCTTAATTATAGTTATGGGAATTCTCAATAAAAAAAAAAATATTCTCTCTCTCATTTTCTATTTATCCTGCACGGTGCTAAGGTCAGTCTTTCAACTGTTTTTCCTTCACTCCGCTCTATCCTCGAAACATTGCATGCCGCCGTCGCCATCTTCACGTAAATGATTCATTGCTATAGAACACATCTGTCCATGTGGTTATGGGCTTTTCCATAGATCTTCTAATGAGGACAGACAGCTTCAATACCTGATATCCGACTAGTCAGGTGTACTTTTTTTGACCTGCCCATACCATCTCAATGTGCAGCTTAAGCAGCATCGTTGAGTTTGGAAACTTACCTTAATTTTAAATGATGTCGCTATGGTGAAGATGTAAATTTATAGTGAGTTATTTTTGTGTTTAAGCTGGTCAGACTGAGTGTGGTTTAATATAAAGATATTAAACCACACTCAGTCTGACCATGCAAGTTTTTAAGCCGCTGACTTAAATCATTTTAAAGAGCTTCTAAATTAGCTATGAAACGCCAGTGAATTGGCGAAAAACGGTTGTAATTAACCTTATTTTCAATCCTACTAATATAATAAATGCGAAATTCTGTGTGTACCCACACACATGAATGTGTGTGTGAAAGTTTGTTACCACGTATCTCCGTAACTACTTAACTGATTTTGATGAAATTTGGAATATAGGATCATAGGCTAATCTAATTTTCGAAAATCGGCCCCTAAGGGGGTTAAATAGGGCGTTAAAATTTCTATATAAAAAAAATTGTTTGATATGCTCAAAACTCTGTACAAATAAACTTTAAAGTAAATAATTATATACGTATTTTTTATTTTTTCAAAACTACCCTTTGGGGGTAAGCAATTGAGTTCTAAATTTGCTATAAATTGTAATCCTTGGTTCGATTCATTCAAAAGTTGGTGGACGTAGTTTGAAGCCTGGAGACGGTCATATGCTACTTTTATTAACATACCACGCGGGCGAAGCCACGGGCAACAACTAGTTTAAAATAAAATGAAGAATTGTTACTAAGTAGATACAATTCTGTATCTTGGTTAATATCCACGAAATATTCAAAAGCATTATCTAGGAACAGATATGTACTGTTGTGCACATTAAGTACAAATTCAGATTACGAGAGCGACGTCTTTGCCAAATGTTTTAACTCAAATCCTGCCCAAGTAGTGTAGGAGCTCAAGATGCTCAATCATCTCTATGTTTTAATACCACTTGTTGGTAAGCGGTTACCGTAACCTATGGACAAATGTATCACTCGCAAGTTTCAGATTCTGAGACATAACAGATGAAAAGTCTTATGTATCTGTCAATTCACCAGCACCCATACCCTCCAATCCAGACCACAACAATGCCAGCATTACTGCTTGGCGGCATTAATAGATATGGTGGTAGTAATTCCCTGGACGAGCCTTTTACAAGGAAATAGATAGATAGATAGATAGAATAAAATAGAATAGAACTTATTATTGTACATCACATATTATGTTGCTTACAATTTCAAACAGAGCAAATTACAAGCAAATCGTGGGAGTACAATGGGTGGTCATCAAGGATTCGTCAAGTTGCTCTTCTACTTCTTAACTTATTCTTGTATGGATAATGAGGGCCACTTTTCCTCTTACTATTGAGAGGTATGCGTTGATAGGCGCTTCGTGCATATACGAGTAACGAGTAACCTTTAACGCAGATCATCTTTCTAAGGATTTAAAAGATAGGACCGAACAAGATGTATGTTCGTCTGCACTAAGCGTAGGAAAAAACATAAAGATATTTTGCTGCAATTTTGTCATAGAAAACTGTTACAGAAGATCCGCGCAAATAGCAACAGTGATCACAGTTAGCGCGCGAAATTTAACAACCTTTTCACCGCACATTGATGGCCACCAGTTTGTATGGGCCTTGAGACATGCTTGAGTATTTATCTACGTTTACTGAATAATGTTGGCAGTAAGGCCTCTGACTCCTACACCGTGTGCTGTAAATGGTAAGCTAAGCTTGTATCTAAGTAACAGCTCAGTAACGTCCGTTGGCCAATAGCGGAGCAAATGGTCGTTTGTATGTTAATTCTGATTCCTACACTTCTGTTTACATTTCGGAATAGTTTTAAAATGTCTATTATTGGAGGAATTATGTTTGAGGAAACTGTATTTTGTTAGAGTTTTATATAAAAGTTGCGACTTTATGTTCCATGATTTGATAGATCAAAAAATCGCCGATAACATTTTGGAAATCCTCATTCATTCATTCGCATATTTATAGCGATACAAACAGTTTTCGCGATTCATATTAATATTTTTTAACGACTTATCCAACGACACCATGTCCCCAGTTTACTTGTAGGGGAGGTACACTAAAAAAATTTTTTTTCAAGATTTTAATTTCACTTCTGTGTCGGCGTGATTAATATGTACTTATACCCATGCTTTTTAGGACTAAAGGTTTCTGAGAGGTAGACGGAAAGGCAGACAGACAGACGGAAGGACATGGCGAAACTATAAGGGTTCCTTGTTGACTACGGAACCCAACAAATTTGGTAGCCATACCCTGGTGATTATTAAATGTGAGCGTATTTCTTTTTGTATTGCAGGTTTTAGTAGGTGCTACTACACCATTAGTAGTAATATGAGTAAGTAGCGAGATAGAATATGTTTGGTCCTCAGTTGTACTCAGTATCCAGTACCAGGTGGGACCAGCGGTGCGTCAAAGCCTTCAAACGGACAAAGCTCAATCGAAGCAGTTAGATTACAATGCAATTTGGATGATGGTAGCTCTGTAATTGCTTTGTCTCCGTCTCTTTGAGTGGAAAAAGGTCTGCTTGAAAATTAATGCGTATATAAAAATTAAGGACAAAATATTTGGAATTCAAATTATTTTATAAATCCTACTAATATTATAAAGCGAAAGTTTCTGAGGATTGATGTTTGTTACTCTTTCACGCTAAAACTACTGAACGGATTTTGATGAAACTTTACAGTAATATAGCTTATACAACAGAATAACACATAGGCTACTTTTTATCCGGTTACCACGCGGGTGAAGCCGTGGGAGAGGCTAGTAAGAAAGTAAGACAAACTTAAAATTAAAAGAAGATTAATAAATGTAGAAGATTTTGGATGCTCTTTTTCTAATTTCAGATTGCAAACAGTTAAAGACCGATATGATCTTAAAATGTAGCTTAAAGTTCTAAATTAAGGTTTGGAAGTATTTGAGTTATATCAAATATAAACTGTTAATCTACTTGTCACTGACTGTATGATTGTTTCATGGAATAAGATGGTCATAAAAAAAGTAGTTCATGCGTGCATAATATATCAAAAATATATGGCTAGAAAACGTGTTTTTAACTAGAGCTTCTATTTTTACACCTTACGAGGCAATGTTAAAAGATAATAGTTTAATAAACTATTCTCATTATTGCTATGTGATAAGCAAGGGCTCATTTTTAAATGAATATACACAACATTTCTCGGATTGCTAGCTCTAATAAATTATCATTTGTCAAAAAAGCATCATTATAAACTCAACACATAATTTTCAATGATAATTTGTCAATTTTAACCCTCTATAACCCAAGCGGTCTATCGCGCCTTCTGTTGACAAAACTTTATTACCAAATTGACAATATTACCCCAAAAACGACCAATAGTTTTTTGTCGACCCACCGCGCAGTTGGTCGAAAATATCAATGGACTGATCTAGTTTTGTGACCCCAAAATGCTGTTTACAAAGGTGACAATAGAACTTGATATACTGGTTTTTGGATTTACGTAGCAGTGCTTTATTTAAAATTATTTTTATAATAGAGTTTGGCATGAGCGCATTTTTAATACTGTATTAAATCGTGCCACATTTTTTTATCTTAATTTTAAAGTAATAGGTTTTCGATTTAAGTGATCAAGGGCCCTATACAAGGGCCCTAAGATTTGTAGGGAGTACTAATCATATGTCAACCAAAAAAACTTAGAAAACCCCGAAACAAAAGCAACATTTCATTTACTGCAGTGCAGACTTCAGTCCGTCTAGCTACGAACAATAGGTCACCATTGTTACCACCGTCCATTTTAAATGAACAAAATGGCGGCCGTTCCAAATTCAAACAAGCGAAACTCCGGGAATTGAAACAATGCTCTCTAATCCTTGAGAAGGGTTAAATGCATACTATTGGTCAAACTGTAGCCCTCGGCTACTTCTGTGCTTGTGTGGGTTGAAAAGTGTCATTGAAATCTGCATGTGTGATAAAAGTGTGATAACTCTTGATTTATGTTTTAATATTCACAACATTTAAAAAAAAAATGTGATTGCCATTACTTTTCAATTGACTGAAGAACTAAATGTAAATTGCACAAAACTTCTTTATGCATGTACTCGCATATATTTTAGAGTTTATTAGTTACAATTTAGAGTGTTTCATAGCGCAAAGTTTGCAATCCTCACTCAAACAATATTTGAACTCGTGTTTCAGTATCAAACTACCTGAGTAGCTACGTCCAATTGAGGCGAACTAGTCCAAACTAATAACTACTATCACATAAAAACAAACAGTCCAAACTTGAAGACAATTCATCGAACCCGTCAACCGCGACAGGGGAATCGCAATCAAAACTTCCCTCCGTTGGTACAGAGTACCGACGCCTCCGCGGCCCACTTTTCTCCCAAAGACCATTATTTGAATGTCTTTCAACCCGTGAGAAGGGTCTAAAACACCCGGACCCCTACTCGTGTGCCTCTCTGATAATGTAATTAAAACAACACCTTTATTCGCTTGCCACAGTTTTAGTTTAGAATAGGGATGTTTAGCTAATTTGAAGAAAACTCGAAGTTCTAAAAACACACTACATATTATTTGTACCAGCGATATAAGGAATCCGTTTATGCATTTGTTGTAACAAGATATTTGTTTGCATGTTTGTATGCTTGTATGTTTTTCTGTTACCATTTATCTCCGAAACGGTGTATCTGATTGAAATTAGTATTTTTTGTGATCTATTTAATTTTTGCAATCCATCTTTGCAAAAGACAAAACCAAGTCAGTGTTTTTTTTTCAAATATTTATTGGAAAATGATATCATATTGCGGAGCAATTAGTATTTCTAATTAATTGGAAGAAACCCAAGAAAAAAACTGTCTTTGTAGATGGTACCTATTTTTAGATTTTTTAAAGGAATAACTGGGACAAAATAGTGTCATAAGTAAGATAAGAAAGAAAGAAAATATTTTTATATGACTTACAGTATACAAAGAAGAGACCTCCATGTTGGGCACTAAAAAAGTAACACTGACTAAAATCACTACCTACTTAGTACATTCGAATGAATTAAAAAAAATCGTTTATTATTAACGGATTTTTTAAGCAAAGAAATGGCAACATGTCTTTAATTTATTGATGCATGAAGGTTTGACACCCAAATATTTATATCGCATTGCAGCAGTTGTAACAAAACCTTCAGATAAGATAATATTAATACATAATATACAAAAAAGGTTGTTCTAGATAAATTAAAACTAAGCCATTGAAAGATAAACTACGTACCTACTAGGTACTTTTCTACAGAATAAAATATGTATTAACCTCAGACTAAAAATAATTCATAAATAAACAAAGAACTGTTACGCTTTAACTCGAGAGATTTTTAAACTGTGAGTTTTCGCAAAATTCGGGGCATTTTGGGTAACATTATACCCGTACATTAGGGCTAAGTGATACCGTCACATTTGTTGGATTAATTCATCATCTGAATTGCCGTGGCCAGACTGATGGCCCGGAACGCCCCCACCTCCCTTTTAGGGGGAGACAACTTTCTCGGCGTTACGTATGGGATTTTAATTATACCTTGTTTTTGACTGGTTTTTATTATTTCTGCAAGAAGATTTTATGAATTTTAATCAACACCCCATATAATGAGCAACTTCATTATTAAAATTTGTTTAAACGGATTATTTTTCTTCTGTAAAATCTTACAGATGCTACGTGCTCAGTATAACATAGAGATTAAAGTCATGGTCGGGTTTATTTAATTTTTATAAAGTATGAAAAGAAACACCCATAAAATAATGTACGTTTAATCTTATAATAGCGTTTTCTGACATTTAAGTGAATAAATTTGTTGTCTACAATAAACTCCTACTTCTCTCTATTGTAGACTTTATAATAAATTTAAAACACTTTTTACCATTTACAAAATTATATGATTTTTTGTACTTTGGAAACTTCGTAAAATACCTTTATTTACATTACAATTTAAACGACGCATGGTGCTTTGGTGGCATAGTACCTACTTTGGGAACATCGTAAAATATCTTTACTATCATTACAATTAAAACGATGCATGGTTATCTAGAATTATAAACAAAAGAACATTAAATAAAAGGACTAAAATCCAACACTTTTTTTAGCGGTTAGTTGCGCGAGCGCCCGTTGCCCTATGTCCCTCGAATTAGCACCCCCTTCCTCCCCCGGTGGGCGCCCCCACAGGACAGCAAGTGTAAGGATAAATGGGAGGGCTGGCTCTTCTGGTTAAGTGTAGATTTTCCGAATGCGGTGTTGATGACGGCTGAATAGGGATTGCATGTATGAAATACGTTATCGATAGAATACCCATTCAGAAAAGGTACTTTGTTTCAAATGCCACAACATAGCGAGTTAAATAAACTGCTAATCGGAGAGTGCACTACATTTGATCAATACCATGTTATTTAGAATTAATGTTAGGTTAAATACGTCAATTATTTTTGTCTAATTTCTAGCATTAAATCGATAATACATTAAATGTCTATTAGTAAATAAAATTGTAAATGTTTGCATGTTCTGCATCGTAAAGAAACCGATATACGCGAAAAACAAAATTCGAAGGCATCTGCCATCGGTTGGTGTTCCAATAAGCAGTGCTAAACCTTTTTTATGGAATGCTAAGTATCAGGAAAACTTGGGCCTGTACTATATACTATGTTTGGACTTGCCTTTGCTTGTTTGTTTTTATTGCCAATGTTTTGATTTAATATGGACCTGGGTGAGTATGGAAATATTATGTACATCAATACAGTCGAGTGCATGTTTATTTTTTCTTTATTGCCAAGCTCTGTATTTTACCCGTGACATAGGAACCACTTATATGCTTATGTTTTTGCATCAGAGTTTTACGACTTCAAGGATGGTTTTTAAATAGGTATTATTGCCACAAAATACTAGGAAGTACTGCAATGGATGACAGAAAAAAAGGCCGGGTCTTACAATATTGTAAAATACCTGTCCATTTCTTTGTATATCATGTGATGTTTAATCGTTACTGGAATAAAGTCGTTTAATAAAGATTACGTTAAAACAACCTTTCATCGACTTTTATCGATAGTTTTACCGCACGTCACTAATAGCGGCAATTTCCCTAGACCGTTGGACAGCGGGGTTGTAAATACTCGTGTAAAATTGTCCACATTCCCTCCCTGCTTTTGTGTTATATACTCGTATTTCTTTGTTATTTACCTCCGGGCGTTGTGGCGTACGTTACCTACCTGGCTTTTTATGTATTTTGAAGCTGCATCCCCCATTGCTAATGGGTATACGAGTTGTAAAAATTTTACAGTATCCTTTTATTGTTTGCTTGGTATGAGTGGGTATTAATAGATAGTAAAATGTTTTGTTAATTATGTACCTAACTATATAAATAAAAAAATGAGCTTTTTGCATGAAGGTTTATAATCTGAATCAACTAAATTACGTGTCATATTTATGAGTACCTATTATAACTTGGCTTGGCTATGGTAGGAGTAAGTAGGTAGATAGGTTAAGTATTAATTTTATTTATTTTGGAATTCCATTTCTAATTACTATGTACCTGATTTTAGATCAATTTATAAAGAAAACTCACAAATTATGTTAAATATACTGTTTTTAAGTAAAAAATACCTAAGCCGATGTACATTTGAGCATGAATAAATGAATATGAATATGAACTTTAATTAATATTATTGATCTGTTTTATCAAATCGGCATGCACAATTAGTGTTCCAATAAGTGGCGATAGGTTTACAACCTGTCACGCGGAACGCTAACTTGCAAAACGCGGGCATGTGCCAAATGTAATGTTTGGACGTGCCTCTGACTACCCTAAACTTAGTATCCTCAAATACCTACTCACCGAGTAGTAAAGATCTATTCTGAGGATGTCCATAGGTATAGAGGAATACAGTCGTGAGCGTGATTATTTTATTTTTTACTAGTTGTTGCCCGCGGCTTCGTCCGCATGGTATGTTATTAAAAGTAGCTTAGGACCGTCTCCAGGCTTCAACCTATGTCCACCAACTTTTGAATGAATCGAACCAAGGATTACAATTTATACAAAGTTTAGAACTCAATTGCAGACCTCCAAAGGGTAAAAAAAATACGTGTTTCATTATTTACTTTAAAGTTTATTTGTACAGAGTTTTGAGCGAATGAAACATTTTTTTTTCATAGAAACATTACCACCCTGTTTAACCCCGTTAGGGGTTGATTTTCGAAAATAAGATATGCCTATATGTGTTATTCCAGAACCTAAACTATCTACATTACAAATTTCATCAAAATCAGTTTAGTAGTTACGGAGATATGTAGTAACAAACATTCACACACACACACACACACACACACACACACACACACACACACACACACACACACACAGACTTTCCAATAGTTAGTGCCAATAGTTTGGAATACGCCTATTGGATTATGTTGTTCGTTAGGGGTTCTAATCGTATGTGTGTAAAGAAGTTTTTTTTTTAGTTAGACACATTCATATTCCTGATCCCACACTAGGATCGCACCCATACTCGGAACAAATATCTATGCAAATATTTGTTCCGCAGCGGAAATCGAACCCGTATTCAATGAGTATTAATTTACCCGTTTTCTTTTAGTAACAACCATTCACTAAGAAAAAAATCCTTTGGCAATACTAACGTGATATCATAATCGATACCTAACATAATAAAACGCTTTCGGATCGGACGGCGTTTTGTATGCAATATCCTTGCATAAAGTGTAAAAGCTAAATAATAAATAAATAAATAATGCTGGACATATTCACACAGCATCATCTAGCCCCAAAGTAAGCAGAGCTTGTGTTATGGGAACTACATGATTGATATACTACTTATATACTTTTTTTTTTTAAATACTTACATATTATACATAGAAAACACCCAGACCCGAGACAAATATTTGCAGATACAAACATTTGTCCCACGGCGGGAATCGAACCCGCAACCTTCTGCGTCTCAGGCGGGCCTTCGCCCACTGCGCCACAGAGGTTTGTCAAAAAGCTGCCTGGAATGTATCGCAATCTGAAAACACAATACAACCTTGGCTAGGCTGCTCACGAATCCTGCTGGTTAATTGCTAAGCACAAATGAGTGGCGCGAGTTACCCCGGTTATTGCCAACCGGCCGACACCTGATAGTAGTGTGGTCGGACACTGAAGTACCTACAGGGTAAATATGGTAAGAAATTGTTGGTTACTCTATTGACAACAGCAGTCGCGGAGACCGCATCCAACGTCACCACGATGACGTCAACCAAGCCTTGGATTGCCCTTTATCGACAGCAACCGATCGACATCTTGTCAACGATAATGGTTGCCACTTCTTAATAGCTCACACATGACTAACTGTAAGACTTAGAAATAGACATGTAACCCATAGGGTAGTAAATAAAATGAACCGCCTGTCTTTATATATAAAAATATGAAGAAACAAAGGCAAAGTCAGAGAGACTACGTAGCGCGTACGTAGTATTTCGAGATGCGTAGTAAAAAAAAAGTTCGCTCTTGCTGCCTATTCCTATTACAGCCATAAACGTATGACGATTCTCTGTAAAAACTCATAATGTTGTGTTTTTTGAGGGAACAACTAAGAGTTTTTATTTTATTACTGTAATTGGAAACCGAGGTTAGAGCCAGCCTCGAACAGATGAGTCACTGGTGTATGACGCGCGACAGCTGGAAGTGGTAATGTCTGTAAGCATAATTTAAAAAAAAACCTTACTTCTAAATACTTTTACTACAAGTAAAAGTCACTGTATTGAATGTATTTTTTGTATAAAATTTAAAGGCTTTTAGTTATTTGTTGTTAACAACCATATAACAATATACAAATTAGGTATACAATCGCTAAGCTGACTCTCCTTTCTAGCTGGTACTTTGTTGTCAAGGAGTAAAGTAGTCGGAAAAAATGTTATTATTTATTTAACCGTAATCTGATACAACGCAACGCTCAAAAGGTACGAAAACGTCAAATCCTAAAATTTACCCGTCGGGTAAACTTCAAATGTACGTCGCATCTTATAACAAAATGTCTCCCTTTCACCTTCTACTTTCGCTTGGATAATCTTATTTTTGCCTTAGCCAAGGTGGTTTAATCCATTTCTGTTTCTATTAAGGTTTAAATTTGCTTAGCCACTGTGCGGGAGTTAAAATGTATTACCTTTTATTGTGATCCTCAACACGGATTAAGAGAGAGCGCGGTTTTGAATTTTGATTCGGATTGTAGCGCTCAACTTGGCCGTTTAAATTAGACCTCTCGCGGATTATATGCTCTCCCGTCTATACTCGAATTGTTGAAGAGTGAGAGGGCTGAGGAAGGTCATTGTAGGCTGGTCTACTCGTAACTATGCACACCTATTTTGCCTATTGCTTTGATTACATTCTACAGAATGGTCTTTAATGAAGATTTTGAATGTAGAAGGCGTGGTTTTGGATGTTTAGAGACTTAAGTAGGTACTGTTATTTTCTAAGTATAGGGTTTAATTACTTTAAAAGTTTAAGGTTTCTTTTGTATTTTAAGAATATTAGCTATTTTTTGTTTGATATAATGTGAGGCGTACTGTAACCATTTACCAAAAAAGTTTAGTGTCGGAACAAAAGAATGAGTGCCATGTCAGCAAACTGTCTACGCGTGGGTACAAATATTTTTGTATCGGGTAATGTTGGAAACTTTTAAATTATTGCTTTATTGCGATATTTATTGTTCTCTTTTTAACCGTCACGCAAGCAGCAGTTTTTTTTTGTTTGTCTGTTTTATCTCCGAAACAGCCTATCACATTTTAATGCTGTTTTCGCAATCTACTTGTATGTCATAATGTACGTTTTTTACGATTGTTAAATATAAACACTTAACAGATTAATCGCGTTGTTTCATTGGCTTTGCAGATGATTGCACTGATGAGGATTCGTAAATACGTATTAGTATTGTGTTTACATTGTAGATATCTTAAATATATCTTTGCGCTGATAAATAATAACACGTGCTCAAAAAAGTGATATAAAACATCGTATGGAAACCAATCGCTCTAAAACCATAAATTTTAAGGCAAATTATGGTAAATTGTGGTTAGTGTTCCAATAAGCGATGGTGGGTTTGCAACCTGTCTCGTGGAATGCCAACTACTTGCTAAGCGCGGGCTTGTACCAAATGACTGTTTGGACGTGCCTCTGACTAGCCTATGGTATCCTCACGCATCTGTATACTGAGTATGGATCCGAGGATGTCCATAATGAGAATTACAGTCAAGCTTATGTAACAATTTTATATACGGCTTATTACCACTGTTTTTCATACCTGCTGCTTTTCTGCGAATATATTCAACGATCTACCGTCAAACCCATGATGAAGATATTAAATTAGCTACGAATCGTTAGCAAAAATCCACATAAATAGATAGATAGATAGATAAATTCTTTATTATGCATAACACCAATTTATAGTAAAAACACAGAAATATAATAAAGAGAACAAAAAATAAAATATAATATAAAATATAATAATATAAATTAGCCTTATTTTCACCTTAAATATGATTTTCAGCCATTATAAGTACAGATCTGTAGTAGTCGAGCATGTTTGTGATTTTTTGTACAATAAGGTACAAAAAAAATATATTTTGTTAGATTTGAAATAATATTTCATTTGCTACTTATGAATATTTTTCTTAGATAAAAATTATATAATAATAATTATGAGTGCCCGTTTTTCAGTAAAACTTTTGAAGAAGTAAAAATAATATTTGACCAACCGGTTATAACCTCCGTAACACAAATTCATTGCATTCATGTGACCAGTTATTAGGGCGTTTTAACCCTTCACTAGCCCCGGGATGATGTGACCTCGACGACCCATTTCCCCGTTTTTGTTAATATTACAACCCCACGCGTGCTTATTTCGTGGGGCAAAAATGCAAGTTTCTAATATATTATTCGTTTTTATTATTTATTTTATATTATAACACATGTTCTCACCCAATGATTGTGTTGATGTACTGATAATTTATTACTGTACGAGTAGGTATAGAGAAGTACGTTTTTTTAGTAAATTCGAAATGGAAAATGTTTTTGCTAAATGCTCAAGACAGAGCAGAGTAACTTGTTTTACAGAGAAATCTATTTTGTATTTTTTTTTATTTAAAGGTTGGTTTCATGCAGTGCAAAAATATTGTGGATCCTTCCCAATAAAGTATGTCTTAAATTATGCATAGTATCACCAACAAAAAAGAGTTATCTTTCTACTTTTCTAGCCGCAAAATAGGTGTTACAAAACCTAAGAAAAAAGTTAATGATTTTAGTTACAAAATTTAAACTATGGTGTCAGATATTAATATTGGTTGAAATTTAATTTGTAAGTAATCTATAAAATTGTTTAATTCAAATTTTCGACAAACAAGTTACGTAACGAGGCAGCAAGCTGAAGTGGCAATGGGCTAGTCATATATGCCGAAGAACCGACAACCATTGGGGTAGAGTTCTTGAGTGGAGACCGCGTCTGGGCAAACGTAGTGTGGGGCGCCCTTCGGGATAGGTGGAGCGATCATTTAAGAAAGGCGGCGGGCAGAAAGTGAATGAGAAGAGCCGAATACCAGAGGCTCAGTGGCGCGTATTGGGAGAGGCCTTTGCCCAGCAGTGGACGGCTGATGATGATGATGAAATTTGCGACAAAGATTACGCTGACTTAAATAAATAATGCTAGACCTTTTTTAACAAAGCATCATCTAGTCCCAAACTAAGCAGAGCTGGTGTTAGGGAACTAAATGACTGATAGAATACTTATACATATACTTTTTTGTAAAAACATACATATTATACATAGAAAAACCCAGATCCTAGACAAATATTTACAAATAATAAAAATACTGGCCCGCGGCGGGAATCAAACCCGCAACCTTCTGCGTCTCAGGCGGGCCTTCACCCACTGAGCCACAAAGGTCGCCAAAATATACTGTATCAAAATATACTGTATCAAAATATACTGTATCAAAATATACTGTATCAAAATATACTGTATTTGAAAAAAATCCGACCTTCTCAATGATTCCATAGGTATATATACGAGTACCTAGCTAATTATCTGTAAATTAGTTAAGGAAGGATGACAATGGAAAGCAATAAATAACAGAATTCGGAAATCATTTTTAATTTTAAATACGACGATTGCGAGTGTTGAAAATCTTCAATAAGAACATGGGAACCCATTCAGATGGAAACACCGAGAAATTGTGGTATCTAACCTATTTCGATATTCGTCCTTCGGAATAAATTAAATTCGTATTTATCGTGAAAATATTATTTTTTATGTGTGAAGTGTTCTTGGACACCCTGTGTAATGTGTAATGCAAAATAGGAACCAGTTTTTCCTGTCATACAACCCTTCCCACACTTGCAAAATGCAACTGGCAAAAATTGCATTGTCTGATGTAGCAGATGGGCAAAAATTTAAATGGCCATGAAATCAATAATGGTCTAACGGTCATTCTGTAAGGACGTTATTGGTGGTAAATTGTATAGTTAAAGTGGGTGAATCTAGAGAAGTAAGCAAATAGAGTCAGACAGACAGACAGTTTTTTCATTTCATTTACTTATGAATTGTCTATATACCTAAATATCGGTATAATAGCGAAACCAACTCATAATGCAACATAGAAAAAAGACACTTCAAAATTTGAATTTGAAAAATAAAATAAATAAATAAATAAAAATATATAAAAAAAATACGATTCAATTAAGCAAAAAAAAAATTACTTAATTTTATAAAAAACTAAGGCCTTACTTACCTATAAAGATTTTAGAACCAAATACTACTTCGTGGGTTTCTGATAATGCATCATTTTAAATTCAACATAAGAAAACTTTTAGCTAAAAATCTGTTTAAAATTCTTTGTAAGTAAGTTTGTTATTTGTAACGATTTGAATATTTAAGTAAACGCTCAGTGTGAATAAAAAACAAACTGTCCATTTTAATAATACCTTACCTGCGAATATGCGTTCGTTGACAAATTTCTGTTCAGTAATCAATAAAACTATATTCCCGGACACCCCTTATCCCCACATGACCACTGTCCACTTGTGGGTGTGGCCTTTAAGTCGAAAACTGCCCATTGGTCAAATTAAATGGACCGTACGTTCTAGTTAGACGGGTCGAACGAGGAACCCTCATAATGTGAAGGGAAAAAAGGTCCAGTTTAGATCAATCTTATTGGAACGTGAAGTAGAAAATATTTCTATGAAAATTGTGTTGTCTGATTGGACTATAAAGTGTTATTTGTATTTTACATGCAAGTTTTTGGTTTGCAAGTACTTAAAGAAAAGTTATAAAGTTTTTAAAATATGTAGCTGAAGTGAAGCTTGAACGTTAGGTATATTTGAGACGTTTCTGTCTGAAGATAACTTTATACACCATTAAATAAGACAATTTTAAACAACAAGTCCAATTGGGCAAAATTAAAAAAAGATTTTCAACTTCTTTTGCAGCGCTCCCTAGTTACTAATGGTAATAAAACCTATTTAAGAACCACGCTTGTCATATAAATCACTTGCAAAAAAAACGCATTTCAATATCGCAGACAAACAAAACGGCAAACGCATACTCCTTACGTCGCTTGTAAAGATCAATTCGGTTGTTAATTGTTACCCTATTTTAATATAATGTTTTTATTTCATTTATGGCAAAGTATTTAAATATTGTTAAGAAAATTCACTCTTTTTATAATAAGCGTGGAATGTATCTACGACATCGCCATCTTGTGAGTTTTACACCAACTTATTGATTTATTTTACTCCACACTGGCGCCATCTGTTGTTGACCAGCAAAAGTAGTTCACAACATCTATCGGTTTTTATCTGAATATGGCATAAGGTTCTAGTGGTATAGATATTCCTATTGGAGCCAAATTATTAATTGGAAGTGGTTACGTACCTAATATTTTACTTTTTATATTGGATTGACGTCAGTCATAATAGTGACAACCTAAATAGAGCCCATCTAGGTTATAAGCTAAAAAAATCAGTGTAACGTAGTAGTAGGTAAAATATGACAGCGTCATACAAAAATATAAAATAATGAGGTCATTGGTTTACCTATGATTTTTAATGAATATACCTTAGGTTGACTAAAATCTCATCTGGTGGTAGGAAGACATTATTATTGTGATGATACAGGTGACGTTGAGCGCGAAATAAAAAAAAATACCTTTAATTCAATACCCAGATTGTATTTTTCAAGAAAGCCAGATGACTGTTGAGCGCTCTGTATGATGAATCTTACTACAACTTCTTTGACAAAATACCGTCTAGCAAAAACCTTTTTTTTTTGTCTTGAAGGAAAATAAGACCCTCTACCGTCTAAAGTGCTCTACTCTAGTAAAAACGGTACGGTTATCTAGATATTGAAATGTTTATTACAAAAAGGTTCTTTTGAAATGTTTATTACAAAATGGTCAAAATTATACTAAGCATAATTTTCAATACGAACTCATTGGTACATATTTATTAACAAATTTACAGTTCACCAGCTGCTAGACGCATGTTCTACAGTTGTGGGCTTAGCTTCAGCTACTCGCCGATAGGTGGCGGTACTAGGAGATCGTAGCATTTTCGTAGCACTCGACGTAGACGTGTGGACTGTGTAAAAGTTTATTCTTGTAAGATTATAAAATAGTTTTGATATTAAATAGTTAAAAAGTTGTCTTTGTTTCAGAAGTCCATACGAGTGATGGTTGAAAACAATTTAAATGGTAACTTATACAATGCTTTTTATTTTATGAACTTGAGTGATATTATGCAGCTTTCCACTATACCACCGAAGACAAAAGCTAGTACCTATAATATTAAATCGTTTTGAGTAGATAGTAGGTACCTAATCTACAAACCTTTTGATTTTTATTAAAAAAGCCTGTCTGCACTAATGTAAAAAAAAGCTTAAGCATACACTTAGTGACTAGTGGCAGTTTTTCTTTAGAAACTCTTTGAAACTAACGTATAATTAATATGACATTCAATGTTCAATTTTTTTACTTGTTAAATACATTTTAATATAATATTTGCATGTTTTACAGCTATTTATGGTGATTCAACAATTTTGTATGCATATTCACAATAAATGATGTGATCTGTTACTAGTCATCGGCTTAGGAGCTGTTAAAGTTATTGAAAATGGGCCTAAGTCAGTACTTTCATCGATTTTTTGTGCATAAAATATTAAGTACAACTTATAAAATGATTTATAAAAATGTTAAAGAAAAGCGGGTTTTCCTAATACAAGCATATAATTGTTTAAAAGGATACTCCAAACCCTGTAAGCACTGTAAAATCTTAATCGGTTATGCTTATCAACAAGATGAAAAGGTATAAAATTAATTGATTGTAAAACTTGATGATCCGCTGATCATCCAGTTTATTATTTGTGTACTAATAATAGCATTGTAAATGCTTATGTTGTGTCACACTCGGGCATAAACCATTTTATTTTTTTTATCTTCTGATAGACATCTACTGCTAAGCATATTTCCCGTCCTCCAATGCTACGACAAACAGTGTAAACCACCACTATTGACCAACTTTAGGCGACGGTTACAAAGTGGAACCAAAAAGAAATCTTTCGCTTTGTAGCGAATGCCAGAATAGTCAAAATCCAAAAGTAATAAGTAAGTTTTTTGGACAATGTCAAAATTTATTAAAGATAATATATGGTATTTAATAACGACTTTAGTATTAACTATTATGCTGTTTTTGTCTACTTGGAATAAACTTTAATTTTATTTAGAAAAAATACCTTTTCTGAGTTATCTCTTTGCGTATATAGACAGATATAAATATTTTATTTTGATCAGAACTATATACAAGTCTAATTTTAGACGTATATTATTGACTTGTTGTTGCCCGCGGCTTCGCCCGCGTGGTATGTTAATAAATGTAGCATATGACCGTCTCCAGGCTTCGAACTATGTCCTCCAACTTTTGAATGAACCGAACCAAGGATTACAATTTATACAACGTTTAGAACTCAATTGCAAACCCCCAAAGGATAATTTTGAAAAAATAAAAAATATGTATTTCATTATTTACTTTAAAGTATATTTGTACAGCGTTTTGAGCGAATCAAACATTTTTTTTTCATAGAAACTTTACCGCCCTATTTAATCCCCTTAGGGGTCGATTTTCGAAAATGCCTATTGTTATTCCAGATCCTAAACTATCTAGGTACATTCCATATTTCATCAAAATCGGTTAAGTAGTTACGGAATACGTGGTATCAAACATTCACACACATACACACACACACACACACACACACACACACACGCACACACACACACACACACACACACACACACACACAAACACACACACACACACACACACACACGCAGACTTTCGCATTTATTATATTAGTAGAATAGGTTACTTTAATTTTTATAATATTATTTTATGTTTATTTAATATTGGCTCTTCAGTCATGCTTTAATATATTTATTAAAATACAGACAGTATGCTCGTAGTTTCGTAGCGCAAGAAAATCAAAACTGAGAATATCCGTAAAAGAACTAAAGTCACTAACATGATTGCCTAATTGATCGAGCGAGTAAATATGTATATCTCGGCAGACTTGGACAATCTGGCGTATGTAAGTTTCTATGCATGTCTGTTTGCCCGACGATAACTGCCGAACCGTTTATTCAATCTTGATCTAGAACGTAGGTAGGCTATGTTAATATAAATTTGTAGTTCGAATATAAGCTCATTGAGGGATCATGAATTCTTAGTTCGAGACGAACTAGTAGTTAGCAAGTTGAAGGAAAGTTGTAGGAAGGCCCCACCCAGTTATGACATCTTAAAGATTGCTAGAAGTCGGTTAAATGAGGCTTAGGATTGTTCGTTATGGCATTCTCTGGGAGAACTTATGGCCAACAGTGGACATCTACTATGGTGAAAGTGCTCGGTAGTTGCTGTAAAAACATACATATAAAACATAAAAAATATATATCTATATATTTATTTATATATACATGTATATTTATACTTATATGTTTATTTATTTTTCGTAGTATTGTTGTAGTTTAAGTATTATTTCCTTTCTGTACACGTTCCTACCTTTATAATTACCTCTCTCTAGCTCAAGGTTTGCTGGAAGAAAACTCTTTTTAGGGTTAAGCTCGCCTTTGTACATGTAATTTAATTCTGCCTTTTTGTAATTGTTTATTTGTGTGTGTGTACAATAAGAATAATAAAGAATAATAAACGAAAATTCTAATTCACTTGGATGTCGAATCCGCAATTTTGCCAACATGTATATTTATACTTATATGTTTATTTATTTTTTGTAGTATTGTTGTAGTTTAAGTATTATTTCCTTTCTGTACACGTTCCTACCTCTATAATTACCTCTCTCTAGCTCAAGGTTTGCTGGAAGAAAACTCTTTTTAGGGTTAAGCTCGCCTTTGTACATGTAATTTAATTCTGCCTTTTTGTAATTGTTTATTTGTGTGTGTACAATAAGAATAATAAACGAAAATTCTAATTCACTTGGATGTCGAATCCGCATTTTTGCCAATCCTGCCGAGTGAGTCCGAGTTTATTGAGCATTTCTATTCAGCTAAGCGCTGATTTTATGTTATTCATAGTTCTTCTCAACAATTAACAATGCATTTTTTCTCAGATTTATTGTTTTTGATATCGGTATCATGTTGAATTGTTATTTGAAAAAGTTTTAAAATAATGCAAACACTGCTGGAAATAAGCTTCCCGTAAAAACTGATAAGACATAGGGTCTCGAGTCTTCTTTATTTAATGACTTCTCGCAACTGTTAGGACCCGGTCAAACTGACGCGATGGCGGAGGCGTTGGCTGTGATGGTTGACAAGTGGTTATCAAAGTTCTCGTGAATATAAGGACCACCACCGCCACAGCCACCACCGTCACGTGGGTTGGACCGGGCCCTCACGGTGTTTTCCACCTGGAAACCAGCTGTGACGATCGGATTACGTACCTTTTTACTACTCGTATATAGGACAAAAATTAAACAGCTCAGTTTGATTAACAAATCATGGATATTTTATTGAAATAAAATAATAAAAATGAAAAATAATAAAAACAGTTCATCTTTCACGTATTTACTTACATACACAATAAAATTTGTCTTAGTTTTTTTTATCTATTCTGTGTCCATCCTCATGTCTTGTACATTTTGCTGTCTTTTAATACATATATATAATAGAGCAATTTTGATTTATAAAACAGTTATATAATAAAATCATATTACAATTTTGAAATAGTGGCGTTTACTGTTTTCCAATAAATAAGCTTTAGCAATTAGCTACATTTATAGAAAAATATTTGAATAACATCCATAGAGACGAGCTTAGGTCCAGTTTAAGCGAGATAAAATATCGTGAGGGCCACCAATGTTACGTCCGCACGTGCATACATCGCTTAAAGGGGCCCTAAGGAGGGGTACAGACAAAATGCTAGGACCACAGAATGTATCTATAATTTACTTAAATTATCTAATATAAATTCTATTTAAATTTACATTAAGTACGTATACTGAAAGATTTTCTTGGACTATATTTAGGTACGATTGAATTCCAAAACGAATTAATTAACACGAATCACCTACAGGCATGAATTTTAGAAACAAAACTGGAATATTATGTGTCAGTCTTAATTAAAAATAACTAGTTTCTTCACAACAAAATGGAATTTGAAATCACAATATTCACGATAGGTAGAAAATTATCCTTTTCTACCATTTTCCGAAAAATAAGGTAACTGCGTAGTTACATGCGAATGTCAAATAAAAAACATTCTTAACTTACATTTTCGAAAAGTGGCAAAACAAGACATTGGTTTAATAATTTACCCACTAGTTAAACATACAAATACCGCGTAACATCTACACTTAAAATGGATTCCAATTTCACTTTCTACAATTCTTAAATAATTTTATCGATTACAGGAATCACACCGTTTTCTCCGAACCTTGGTTATAACTTTCAAAACGTACTCTATAAATATGAACATCAATAGGTACTCGATTTACACAATACACTTAACACCTACATAAATTTATTTACATAATTATCTAAGATAGGAAACATTTTACTTATTGTACAAGATACACTAAAATTACGAAACAACTCCTTCGTGAGACACTAACTACACGTACTATAAAGATCTTAGGAAATACTGGAAAAATCTATTATAATTGACACTATACACAGTTTAACTAAATCATAGGTTAAAATCAACATAGCTAACTTTGGCATTGGTTTCCATATTTTTTTATAAATAAAAACATGACAAAACAATCGAATAGCACAACATAAGAAAGTTAGCCTCGAGAAAACAAAAGCTCACAAGTAACATCAACAATACAACGATAAACATATCATACCAATTCACACAGATATGTCCGTCATTTTTTTTAAGTTATTAGTTTAGTCAACCTTAATAATGCCCTTACTTCCACATAACTTTGGGCAAAAATTGCAGAGCCTAATCGTCAAAATTCATTCTTAAGACTAGAAATTGAAAAATGTCCAAATATGTACAATCACGCGCAAACGCGGTTTATCTAAGATCCAGACGTAACATTCTGTTGTCTTAGAAGATCTGGCTGAGTGGCGCAGGCGGTGGCAATCGCAGGCCACCCCACGGGTAGAGTCACGAAGCCTCGTCCCGACACGCGTTGGAGTCGTCGGATAAAGCTAAAGGAGCACCACCATTACTCTGATTCACAACACATTTGCGCATATGTTTCTCGAGCGTAGACGGGACTGAAAACGGCATCTCGCAGAATCGACAGCGGTACACATCTTTCCCGAGCCGACCGTGCGTCTTCATATGCCTCGTGAGCTTGGAACTTTGAGCACAAGCATATGAGCATAATTCACATTTGTACGGCTTTTCACCGGTGTGTGATCGCCGATGGACTGTAAGATTTGAGCAATTCTTAAAGACTTTCCCACAGTATTCGCATGTGTCATTGCGCCTGCTTTCTTTAGATTTCAGCAGAGGATTCTGGAGAAGACCATTGGTGCTGTTCTTTAAACCGTCGAAAATATTTTCAGGGGGCCTTTGCGCATGTAAAGTAGGTAGCCACCACCCTTCACCTCGTTCCATATCAAGTTTCATGCGTTTGGATGCTTCAAAAGGATTCTCAAAAGGATTAAAGAGAGGGTGTGGTTGAGGTGGCATCTTTGCAAATTCCTCCTTCAGCCGTAGTGCAGCAGGTGGCATTCCATTTGGTTTGTCACCAGGAAGACTGTTGTTGTTGTCGCGATCCTTGGCTAACTGCCAGTTCATATTTTTCCCAGATTCTTGCAGCGCTTGTTTGAAAGCCTCGCTGTATTGAGCAATATTTGAGAGACCAAATTTATCCATGAGTTCACCGACAACTGATGCAGAAGGTGGGTGAGCAGGCATGATAGGGGCCTGTTTTCTAGTAGGGATGGATGGAGCGCTACTATTAGAAACTGTCAAGTCCTCAGCTTCCTCCACATCCTCGCCGTCTTCATTCTCCTCTTCCTCTTCACAATCTAGCTCGTCGTCATCCAACTCATCATCAGTATCGTCTTCAGCGGTATCTCCACCCGATTCACCATCTTCGTTCGTAACAGAGGGTCGATGAACTTTCATGTGCTTTTTAAGTTTGGACGCTTTCTCAAAAGATTCATCACATTCTGAACATTTGAAAGGTTTCTCGCCAGTGTGTGAGCGACGATGAACAATTAAGTTGCTTTCTAATCGGAACTTCTTACCGCAAAACTCACAGGAATGGATCGCGTCATCACTGCGTTTCACGGGTGGGGTGCAAGACGAGCGCTCGGGAGGAGGCGCGTCTGCCGCTCGGGGCTCGATGCGGCGCTCCGGTGAGGTGGAGCTGTGTGGCCGCGTCGAGTCACGAGGCGCGTCCACCGTTCCGGGTCCGGCGCCCACCGGAGGAGTCAGGCCGACTCGGGAGGGCGACGGGGAAGCGAACGGAGGTGAATGCTTCCTGGGGCTAGGAGAGCTGGAATTGCCTGTGGCCGCCCCTGGACTGGTCGTACCGGCCAGTTGCCGCAAGCGCTGCGAGTAAAAATCCAGCTGGGGTTCAAGTGAGAGGGGCTGGGATACTGTTTGGGGTCTGTCGCGACCCGAGATCGAGGTCGGCACGACCGGGGGCCGGTCGGCCGGTGACGGGAATGCTTGGTGAGGTGGCATGGAGTTTGCTGCAACGGCTGCCGCTGCCGCTGCTAAGTTGAGACCGTGATGGCGAAACTGCTCGGACACAAGCTGTTCCATCCTAAAACGGTGGTCGTGATGATTTGGTCGCGCGAACATGGGCGCGGGAGGTACCGACGGATGAGCGAGCGGTGGCAAGCTGCCAGGTAACGGCATTCTGAGCAAGCCACCAACCCCAAAAGGGGAATGCATATCCGGTGGGGGTAAGAGCGGGTGGTGACGCAACGTCGGTGGTGGGAGGGGAGCGCCTGTTGACGAGCACCCTGAGCTCGACGATGAGGAGCTAGATGACGAGTGATTTTGCTTAGGATGGTTCTGCGGCAGAGTCTCCTGGTAGATCTTTACGCCGTGGACGTGTTGGACGTGCTGTAGTAGGCGCCACGCGGAGTGCACGCGCGCCTTGCAAGTTGAGCAGATATAGTTACTGGGTTCTGCGGACAAAGAGAAGACGCGTAAGTTCAATCGCTCTCAAAAGCAATATTAACAGGGGCAAAGTGTCTAGTAATAGCTCTCACATATCGTTGTAGGGCCTAGGAGCACGCGCGGTGCGCATGCTAAGCAGAAGGTCCGAGGGTAGGGCGGCGCCGTGAGTGATCGCCTCTCCGTGTTCCGCGTGATTCATGTACCTCGAAAATCTTATGAAATATACGCGGGCCCGGATCACGTACGCACGCGCGGGTTAAGACTGTTGATATTGAAATCTATAGGTAACGTTACACCGGTAAGAGAAAAATTATAGCGGTTAAAAAGAGGTCGGTTTCGTTTACTCGAGTTCTATCATGGCTTTACAAGTAAACACGTACTGGAATAGTAATATCTGTGGTTACGTGATTCACAACCTTAGATAATACTCGAGTCTATCAATGATCTACTCAACGATGGTACTGTTCAAAATGACTGATTAACTCTGAATTAATCAAGCTAACTCAGACCAACGCAAGTAGCACGAAGTAGCTCCGTAATCCGTATATTTTATACATAAAGCAAAAGGATTTCATAGTTTCCTTTTAGTGATGTTGTGATTGAACTTGAAAGTTATAATTATAACTTTCAAGTTCAATCACACTGACCAAAAAACGTAGGTCTAAATTGAATCAATGAAATGGTATTAACCGAATCAATTTGTATACAGAATGATACAAGATAAGGTCACGTGGTCAAGGCGCAGCCGCCAGATTTGACAGTAATTTGATTGCTCATTGTGAACTCGAGACACATTTATTGGGGCAATCGCTGCTCAGATTTTGTAGTGATGTGACTCGATTGCTTTTATATTACACAGAATATTTTGTAAAAAATTGTTAAACAAATTAAACCATGTTTCCGTCGAAGATTATGAACTTATTAATAAGGAGTTTAGTTATTTAAAGTAATAACAGTAACATAATAAGTCAGGAAGACGTCAACTACGGCGAGGCTGTAATACACCGTGGCTTAGTCCTGGAGCTTTTACCTTCAGACATACCTTCTAACACCATTCAACATTATTGTACATAGGCTAGGTATGTTTGTATAAGTGTAAGTTAATAAATGCCTATTTTATTTATAACATCAGTAATACGAACGAAGTTTACAAACTGAGAAATTTCGTTCACGTAATAAAACATTATAATGTAAATCTGCATTCAAGACGATATACATTGTAGAGCAAAGTATTTTACGATTTTGTGAAGCTCCATCGACAAAATAACGTTATCACATCACTAGCAAGGCGCGGCTCGATAAGCATCTTGACTGTTAAGATGATTATTGAAATGTAACGGTCAGATTGTGACCGACCGGAAAAAACACGCATACAGGATGTTGCTTCATTAAATAAAAAATCTAAAGTCCATGTTTTAAAAGCATTTTTGAAAGATTGACATTCAGCTTGTCGTGCCTCCTTTTTGGTTTCTCTAACTGCTTAATCACCTGGCCCTGCAAATAACAGTGAAAGAACCATACGGAATAAAATAATTTAGTCCGCTTATCTTATATTTTTCGTTGTAGGACATGTTGGTTTCAATCTATCCTTGCGCACGATCTTAGTATTGCAATTTTAAAAACTACCTCTGTGGCACAGTGGGCGAAGGCTCGCCTGAGACGCAGAAGATTGCGGGTTCGATTCTCGCCGCGGGACAAATGTTTGTATGATCTGCAAAAGTTGTGTCGGGTCTGGGTGTTTTCTATGTATATTATATATGTATTTACAAAAAAAAATATTATTAGTAGTATAGTTCTCATAATATGTCATAGAAACTGATATTTTGAACACCCTGCGCGAGGATTTATCGTCATATCAATATTGTGACCTTTTTGTCCACGCCATTGTTCATTGTACTGCGTTTTGGTCATCATTTTGTACTAAACGTAAAAAACAATCCTAAATACAAATCTAAATTTTTAGTGATCTGTCGTTGCTATTCTTAGAACGAACTTTTAATATTTTTTCAGTAAGGATTTACAAACGAACCTAGACTTAAGGATAGAGTTTCACTGGAATCTTTTAAAAATAATTAACTGTTACTTGTAATTGTTAAAGGGTTGTGTTGATCTGTTTTTAATGTAGTTTTAAATTACTGTATGTTGAGGACGGCATGATATTCAAAAGTGTTCGTATGAAAGCGCTACCTAAAACTGCTATATAAAGTCAAAGTCAAAAGGTGTGTTTATTCATTGAAATCACAAGGATCATATAGAAACGTCAGTAAACTACGTGAATTTAAAATGCAAAAGTGAATGTACGCCGATTCATCGCGTGTAACCAAGCCTAGAAGAATCAGGCAACAAACTCTGCTTGGTTTTTTTGATGATCATTTTATTATCTATTAGTAATTGCCCACGGCTTCGCCTGCGTGGTATGTTAATAAAAGTAGCATATGACCGTCTCCAGGCTTCAAACCAAGGATTACAATTTATACAAAGTTTAAAACTCAATTGCACACCCCGAAAGGATAGTTTAAAAAAATAAAAAATACGTGTTTCATTATTTATTTTAAAATTTATGTGTACCGAGTTTTGAGTGAATAAAAACTAGGAATATTTTTTTTCATAGAAACTTTACCAACCTGTTTAACCCCCTTAGGAGTTGATTTTCGAAAATAAGATTAGCCTATGTGTTATTCCAGAACCTAAACTATCTACATTCCAAATTTCAACAAAACTAATTTAGTAGTTACGAAGATACGTGGTTACAAACGTTCACACACACAGACTTTCGCATTTATTATATTAGTAGGATGGTATGGTGCCAATCGAACTCATTTATTTAAAAAAGAGTTCTTACTCGTCAAAGAATTAAATAAAGTCAAAAAAGTCTTAACCTAAGACAAAACACGATACGCTTTATAATAATAATACTCAACCTAGATAATGTTAAAAACTACTGTAAATAAAGAATGCTACTCTATATAATGTTCTATCTGTACAAACAAACTTAGCGTCACCTTAGTACCGCCAGCAAAAAACTCCAAATCGATTGATCAGCTTATACGGATTTAGTGCGGCTTGTAATTTTCATTGATAGCATCTGGCCAATGGGAGCTGACGGTATTGGTGTTAATTAAATAATGGAGTGGGTTTGAGGTTGGGTGGTCTTTTTGCTAAAAGTTTTGGAATATTCTAAAAAGCAGCAGTGCGGTGCTGGGAACAGGCCTCCTCCGATTAATGCCATCAAGAACGATCGTTGCCACCTCCATATACCGACTTCCCATATACCGGGTGGGGGACCTTCAACACTGAGTCGTTCGTTCTGTGGTCACCAACCACTGGTTGGTGAAGAAAGATTCTTTTAAGAAATACGTTCTGAAAATTCTATCTTACCCATAAAAATATGTTTAATAACCGTTTCGATTTCAAAAGGCAATCGGTGATTACCATCCATTGTGAAAGAACCAGTGGGGGTGAAATTTTTAAACGGCAGGGAGGGGAGGTCCAGACAGCTCCCCTGACCACCCGTTAGGGGGGCGACCGTTTAGAGCGGGCATTCTAGGAAAGCGTATCCGGTTGTAAGTATTTGCTCAGTTTTATATGAGGGTAGGCTAAATTGGTCTCTGTTGTTGGTTGGTTATAGTTTGTTGAATATTTTTTACTAGTAAGAAAGCTGTCAAAATATTATCCACATACGTACCTAATGTAAAAGTAACAATTATGAAAGTCTATTTTTAAAATAAATCTTGTCTTGCAAAAATATTATAAAAAGAAGCAAAATGGTTGGAAAAACTCAGCAAAGCTCCTTTAAGTTATCAGTTATTCTTTTTTCGAACAGTGGTACCTACAAAAATTGCGAAAATGTTTTGATAAGTGTCACACTGTGCCAACACAAAACAAAATTCAAACTTAGAACTGAAACCGCCACGGCTCATATAGAACATTCGTGGACCGGAAGCCGACGGCGCTGCTTCCGGCGACAACAGTTGTTCGCACCCCAGCGCCTCTCGCGGACACCGAAGTAAGCTATACAGCCAGCAAATTGTGAATAGGTGTTGGTATGCATAAAATTTAACATTTTTAAGTTTTTTGTTTAAATTGGCACTGTGGCGGTGTGTTGATGGTGATTAAAAGGTTGTCAAATTTCACCTTAGTTAACACTAACGGAGGATATAATTTTGCTGCAGTATCTGATCACCAGCGCTGCTATCACCTCCTCCGCGCCAATTTTCCTATATAAAGTCTTGTACTTATAAACTAAAATCTTGTACTTATAAAGGTTTTTATAAGTACAAGATTTCAGTTAAGTAATTTAAATGCCTATCAGAAAAAAATATGTTTGCTAACTAAAAAACTAAACCATAATAATCTAAATTATATTTTTAAAAGCTCAACGTATTTTTTCCTATACGTCACGTCGTTTTGACTATACGTCAAAAAAAAACAATGAACATAACAGCCTATATATTGAAATAAATAGTAATATAGTACTAGTAATGAACACTTATTATTTTATCCTTTCAAGTTTTAGAGCCCCATTATCTCACCCAATTATTCACAAAAAGCATTTTTTTTGAATCTATGCGAAAATTTTACTATGAACGTTCGTTCTAGCGAGACTCGCCATCGACTTGTTATGCGGCGGATGTCCGTCGCGCCGCTGCGCTGAATGACCGCCTTCCCCTTCCGTCACCCGCGCTTACCCCTTAACCCGCGGTTATTTTGATAGCGATTAGCGGATAATATACGTTTATGAATTTATCTATAGAAATTGTAACAGAACATGCTGACTCTACCATGACAGATAAACTGCCTAATACTGAAACGCTACTTACGATTTAAGTAGAGTTGGAAAGAGATAGCACTGTAATAACACTATAATGAGAGTTGTAAATTTATATTTGTCATTAAGTTGCAATAAGTTGCTGAATATTTTCTGAGTTTTAAGAGTTGTAGGCTCGCAAATTGATTTTAACCATAATTTTTCTATATTATATTAATGACTTTATGATATTGTAATATTTCTGGCACCACTTACAAAAACACAATGTCAGTTTTTATACAGTGGTAAGTAAGTATCTAACTGTTATGGTGAAACCAAATGAACTAATCTTAATAAATGCTTAAGAGATACAGTTTTTATTTTCAACCCAAAATGTTCTGTTATCCTACATGCGTGTTTCAGTTCGTCCAATTAAAAGTTAATATTAAAAAAAAAACTCGTAATACGCTACTATTAATCACTGTAAACCAACCCTATTTATAGTTGTGTGAAGTTATCACCCGAATGGTGCAAATTGTGACCCATAACTGCGAGACATGTTGCTGGCTAGAGAGAAAAATAAAATTTGAAAATAGAACGCCATTCGAGCTGGCCAGTAACGTGATATTGGAATTGAACCAAAAAGACAATGTCAGATATGAAAAACAATTTATGTTTCTTAATTTTGTGGTATAGCCAAGTGCGGCCACTATTCTACCATTTTAAAATTATTTCGTTTGAAATTCCTTTTCATTGACACACAAAACAAATAATCGATTATCTACTTAGGTATAATTTTTACTCGTTGCACTTCAATGACAAACCCAATGTTGTCTGGGTCGTGAAGATACAATAGGGACGCAACTGAAAAAATAATTTTAACATTATGTACTATTATTTGCCGTGAATAAGTTTAGTATAAGAGTTGACCGATTTGACCGTCAGTGTATATACACATGTGTTCTGAACAAAAGACGTATGCGATTGTAGACACATTTTGTAAGGCAAGTAGTGACCCCGACCCATAAGTCATGTTAAGTACTTTTATATTATATTAATGCCTTATTTGTATGAATTTATTATGGTAGACTATTTTCTTATTTTCTTGGCATGTGTTGTGACCAAAGGAAAAGCAATGTTAGGGTATTTTACATATTGTATAATGTTTGGTACCTATAAATGTATACAGCTCAATAGTACAAGTTGGAAATACGGGTTATAACCAGCTAGCTAGCCTAAACAAAGTTACGTGTTTGTTTATTTGTTTGTCTGTTTGTCTGTACATAAATCTCAATATAAGTACCAATGCCTTATTGACAAATAAAAAAATAAAAAATTGGTTGGCTGCTACTATTTTCTTTTAAATAGTAGTCCTAAGTCTTTGACTAAACTTTTCCCATTCTATCACATAGTTATATCCATCATATGGAAGAAATATCTTCGAGCGATAAAACCGCCTATTGTGTATTTTATTTGAGAGATCAATATATATCTATATATATGACAACCTTTGTGGCGAAGTGGGCGAACGCCTGCCTGAGACGCAGAAGGTTGTGGGTTCGATTCCCGCTGCGGGACAAATGTTTGTATGATTAGCAAATGTTTATCTCGGGTCTGGGTGTTTTCTATGTATAATATGTATGTATTTACAAAAAAAATATGTATATAAGTAGTATATCAGTCATGTAGTTCCCATAATACAATCTCGGCTTAGTTTGGGGCTAGATGATGCTGTGTGAAATATGTCCAGCATTATTTATTTATTTATTTATTTATCTATATATCTTTGTACAGACGGGTTTAAGTGTCTTAGTATAAAATCTAATTGACACGGCTTTGTAACTTTTATAGCCGAGATTGACAGCTAAACGTGTCCTCCGAAACACGGAAGTGCTGTCATTATGCTGACGTCTACTAGTTAAATTAACTAACTGAAAAGCGTGATAAATTACCGCACCCATAAAATATCGCTTAACCTTAGAACCCCGATTTTTGTAAACTATATCGCGTTACTGCGCAAATTCTTTCTATCACCCTCCCAAATCAGTAACGCCCCTATGTAGAAGGGAAAATGAGTTTTTTTAACGCCCAGTAATAATTATAAATACCCAACAGTTACTTATATAGTCTTGAAGTCACACTGGGATTCCCTGTGTCGTGGGTATCAGAAACTACGAGTATAGTGGTACAAAACCCAGACCCGAAACAAAAATCTGCAAAACATGCAAACATAATATGTTCCGCGGCGGGAATTGAATCCGCAACCTTCTGCGTCTCAGGCGAGCCTACGACCAAAGCGCCTCAGAGGCGCTTGGTCTTGGCCTCAAGCGCCGTCAAGTCGTCATAATAGAGTTTGGCCAGATATATATGAATTTTAGCAAAATTATACGTGGTTTTGATTTATATAGAGCGGATAAAGTCAGAAACGCCGGTTATGAACCTATTTACCCGTCTGTACTAAAGTCAAAATAGCTTAAGCTAAAACTTAAGTATGTCTAAGTGACAGTCTTTGTTTAGAAACTTGTCATAGAGCATCAACTTTCAAAGTTTAATGTAAACGGATCTATGTCTACTAAGTTTTTTGGTCTTTCTTCAACCTGTGCCAGGTCAGTAACTCTAGGAAAGGCCTTGTGATTGATTAATTACCTCCTCTCTGTGCTTAGGGAGATAGTCGTGACCTATTTACATATTTTTTCTCTAGTGATTTTAATAACATCATTACTAACGGCTAACTCCGCCGTTGCTGTCCCAACTCCGCCATTGCCGGTCTCAAGCCCTGATGAGAAAGGAGCCCTCCTCCTTTCTCATCCGGGCTTGTGACCTGGACAGCACCTATCTAGGCACAACATAACGCCGAGCATCAGGCGGCGGTTCAGCCTGACACCTCCACGGAGCGGTATCCAGTCACCGGGAGAAACTAAATCCCCTCCGAAACACTTGGATATGGACGGACCTGGCAGCCCACCTTGATAATAACTCCCAAGAAACATCTCATCATGATAAATTACCTACTGAAAGTAAAATTATACAGTAAAATTTATTTTAAAATACAACCAACAAAACTATCCATCTAATAAAATGTCAAAACGTGCCTCTCAAGCTAGGAGGGACGTAAAGTAATGCGCACTATAGCAAGATACCAAAGTGATGCTCAAATTTGGTCCACAAGATGTGTTGGGCTATTTTAAACTCATAACCCAACGACACATGTGTCGACCATTATCACATATTACAAAAAATGTAGGAAAAACAATAAAACGGCTGGGGTGGCGGTGGACGCTTTAAAATTGATTTTTGGCGTCTGATGGGAATAAGTGCCTTGTTCTGATTTAACCGCGGTGTGTTTTGTGCGGAGAAGGGTACGCACCGTTGTAAACAATGGCATCATCATCATCAACAGCCTGTAGAAGTTTACTGATAAACGTAGGTATCCTCCAAAGAATGCTGAAAAAATTAGGTCCACTTCCCATCCACTGTCTACCCACAACCTTCGAAATGTCATCGGTCCAACGGGTGGGGTGCCTTACTGCACTGCCATGTTCGGTTTGTGGTCACTATTCGAGAACCTGCCTTCCTCAGTGGTTGTCGGTTCTGCGAGATATATGGCCTGACCATTGCCACTTTGACTTGTTAATTAGTTCGTCTAAGGATTTTCTCGTTCCGCACTTTATCACGTAGTGACTTCGAGCATAGCTCTATCCATAGTTTGTTGGTACCACATACTTTTAAACTATATTTTTTTAATTTATTGGTTTTTTTTGGCCACTATAAATTAAACACTGTATTTTGATTACGATAACGACTCATAAAATATAAGTAGTACCTTAGTAAATGATTGTGCACAACGGCCGGTATGCGAACTCAGTGCAACTAAGATCAATCAAAACACAAAATTAATCAACGAATTCCCCTGATCGGTCATCTAGGCCCTCGTTACCCTACAAAGCAACTATGACAGCTATTCAATGCAACCGGTCACGTACAAGTATGATATACATTCCTGACCTACACGCCAAATCGATAAATTCATCGCATTGTACCTACAGTAAAGGGTCTAACTCCTCAAGGCAATACATCAAAATAAACCCATGATGTATTTACCCAGCATGCATTATCACAGTTCCTAAATCAGCTATCAACGGACTCTTTTCACTAAAAGGGTGAGGTTCACTATAGAAAAGGTTGACCCCTCATAAAGACTTATCACCTCATATACAAAATAAGGTTCTTCTAATCCCATACCACGCAACTGATAACAAAGTTTAAGAGCTAAGGGGTAAAGACGAAGTTCGAGTGTGCGCACTCATGCAGATGGGATCTCGTCAAAGTTAGCGGTAGTTTTTTTCACAACAATCTCTTCTCGGACTTAACTTACGTTATCTCGCCTACGAACGTCACAAGGAATAGAAACCCGCACGTACATAATAAGGACGATATTTCTAAAGAAATTTAAATTCGCCCGCAAAGGTCCCGAGATAGGATTAAAGATTGGGCGCAGAGATGGCCCTTTTGTGGCCGACCCTTAAGAAAACATGTCTTGATATGGAAATATCTTTGCCCTAATCGAGGAATCATTCGCGGGGGCGATCATTTATCAAGAAAACGGTCTGCGAATGCGTAATTAGCTCGTAAATAGAAAAGATTTCTTCGGGAACGGTATGTTGACGTTTATTTTGCATGAGTGGAGGCTTAAAGAACCGTTGTTTAGCCATCTGACCGACCGTTTTGAGGTGCAGTCGACCGTGCGGTGGAGCTTTAAAGGATAATTCATCTGGGGTTCTGGATGCAATCGATATAATTCTACTGTCCCCAACCCTATCATTCGATAGAGTATTAAAAACGGTCACTTTTGAGGAACAAACAGGGGCCAATTCGGATATTCATGATATATTTAAATGAACGATACACATAATTTGAATACGAAACACCTAGCCAGCCCAACAATCCTTCATTAATTTGTAAGCCAAACAATGGAGAACAAATACTGGACGCGACACACACTTGGACCAATATTTATTTTTATACAAACAAGACGGCCATCGTTTCACGAACTTTTTGTGATGGTAATGTAGCAATATTCTGAGTATAGATTCTCTTCTACGTCAGCTTTATAAATAGTTGGAAATTTCAAGTAATTACAATACGTTTAATGCTTTATCTTTTTCTATAAATATTCAGTAGAAAGGACGCAAGATAGGCCCGAGACAATTCTCCCCTCACCTTTAACAAAGTGGCAGACGTCACAGCTAAAATTAAAACCCACTTATACTGAACCCGCTACTTAGCCACCTTCCTTACAAAAACTAAAAATATACTATTGTGTCACACTCAAAGATATTCCATAGGTCACGGCGTTGCATGAGCGTACCACGTGTCAGGAACACGCCATACATTTTTAATCTTTGAAAAAAATATAAAAGACCTCTTCGTACAATAGGGCCTCGGTAGCATCTTTGACAATTATAATATCACAATCAGCAATAACGTAACGTCATTTACGCCAGCCCACCTTCTGACTTTCAACTTTATAAACCTTTGCGTAAAGTTAAATTTCCGATGGGTTCATAATCACCATGGTCGTTTTAGCGTGAAGTTCATCGGTTAACATAAGGGTCATCACAAAGCAGATGATAACAATGCGCGCACGTCAATCGGGCTCTCATGCAAATATTTTTTTCGTCCAAAACATTCCCCTTTATCTATCCTTAAAAAGATGGGGTTAATTATTACGCTTAGAATACAATTAAAGTTGTGATTTTTTTTCTAGATTTAGGCACGAGGTCGCGACTTACTGTCACCATTAGACTTATTATCCTTGTTTTGACATTAGAAAAACAACAATAGAATGTGGTTTTATAACTAAATAGATTTATGGATAAGTACCTTTTGTTTATAAATATCAATTTATGTGATATATTATTGCATCGGGGTGGTATTGAGTCGGTTTGACAGCTCAAAAGGGTTGATATTAACGTTTAGGATAACTCAATAAGTAGAAATAACTGTGTTGGCAAAACCTGCTTTTGACGGGGTGACGTGATTGCGCAACTGGGTACTATGGCGGCTATCAAACTATACGGACTTTATATTTTTAGTATTCGTTATTGAATGTATCATTTTTATAAAATAAAAAAAAACATTGAAAATATCGAAATACACTTTATTTTTCTTAGATGACCTCTGTGGCGCAGGGGCGAAAGCTCGCCTGAAACGCAGAAGGTTGCGGGTTCGATTCCCGCTGCGGGACAAATGTTTGTATGATTAGCTAATGTTTTTCTCGGGTCTGGGTGATTTTCTATGTATAATGTGTATGTATTTACAAAATAAACGTATAAGTAGTATATCAGTCATGTAGTTCCCATAACACAAGCTCTGCTTAGTTTGGGGCTAGATGATGCTGTGTGAAAAATGTCCAGCATTTTTTTTCTCTCCACTTATTATATGTCCGCTGGATCTAGAAATCGTACCTACATACTTTACAGTATGTGAAACATTTAAATTACCACGTCTAAGCCCATTTCTTTGCTGCCGATCACATAATCAAAGTTGCTTACGTAAAGTCCTCAAAATGTTTTGTTACAATACGTCACACTTTTCTCGAATTCAGAAATTAAAACTGTCCAGTAACAATTCTGAAACGGTTTCAGAACAAAGCGCTTGAATGCGGGTAGAAAACGGTGCACAATTTTCGGGTAAGAACACCATTGTGCAAGCGTAATACAAAAGTGTCGAATGACAGCACATCTGCTTACAAAGGGTTGCGATAGATTATTTCTCGAACGGGGGTGGTTAAGATTGCCGGCTATACAGATGTCCGGGGTTTTTATAGTTAAGGCTTTTAATTGTAAAACTGTTTATGGAAGCTACTGGTTTCGCCTAAAAAGTGGAATCTTTTATTATGATCTAATAAAAGATTCCACTTTTAATAATCTTTTATTATTTATACGGGTTTTTTGTAGTCAGTTATATAATAATATCGATTTTTCTAGTTATGATTGTATTTTATGTGTACTGTGAAGTTCTTACGGCGAATAAATAAATGCGTTTGTATTCTACTACTATTATAAATCCGAAAGTTTGTGAGGATGGATGTTTGTTACTCTTTCACGCAAAAATTACTGAACAGATTTTGATGAAACTATACAGTATAACTATAATATAGCTTATACATCAGAATAACACATAGGCTACTTTTATCGGGGTACCACGCGAGGAAGCCGTGGGCAGAAGCTAGTTTTCAATTAACCGATAAAATTAATTGGTTGTTTTACAGACTTTATTTAATAGGTATAACTTTAATTTGTTTGACAGTAATCAAAATTGTTTAATGGAAAAATGTGGTATGTAATAGTTATCATTACTTACGCATAGTTACTGCAAAAATCAAATGAAAAAGAGGATAAATTCTGATTTTAAATCATAACCAGTAAACAAACACCATGTACCATTGTCACTTTGTGACAGGATTAGTTACAAATCCTAAATGTATGGACGCACCCTGACACAGCAATTTCTTCCATTGTTGCACAACATCTTGCAGCAACAAAAGCAACAACGGAAAGATAAAAATGTCTCTTTTGCCGTCATTCGAGTCATTAATTACTAAATACTGATGCCTGTGTCACTGCAAACTTCACGATTAAATGTGCTTTAAACAAATGTTCACACAGCATTGCAATGCCAGTGATTAAAATCTGTAAAAATCTAGCGCCTAGTTTTCATCAACTTTTACATGAAAATTAAAATAATAATTACTATTGTTTTTGAAAAACTTGTGTATGTCTACCTTTACAATACTTTAACCAATCTGGCTACGTCCACCATAATCGATAAATTTAAAGTCCCCTTGTAAGAACATGAGTGTATAAAGTTATAGTTTAATAGAAGTGGCGTTAGAGTGAAATTGTACTAAACGTTTGTGTACTATAAAAAATTATATTATGTGAAAACAGACCGTGACGACGTGATGACTTACGAAAACATTTGTGGCACGTGTTTTGGTGACCGATTATGGAATATTCCAAGAAAACTCTGAATCAGACGTCATAATCTTGCTCATACTTTTATCGGAATTCAGACATTTGCAAGAAGTTGTTAGTAAATTTAAGTAATGGGAGTCGCGTTGAGTGGCGTTCTATGACTATAAATAAATAATAAATGCTGGTCATTTTTCACACAGCATCATCTTGCCACAAACTAAGTAGGGCTTAGTTCAGTGATGGTGATGTAGTTTCCATAATACTATTATGGAAACTACATCACCATCACTGATATACTGATATAGATACTTATATACTTTTTTTTCTGTATACGAGCACATACATATTATACATAGAAAATACCCAGACCCGTGACAAATATTTGCAGAACATACAAACGGTTGTATCGTGGCGGGAATCGAGCCCGCAACCCTCTGCATCTCAGGCGGGCTTTTGCCCACTGAAAACAGAGGTAGTCAAATGGGCTTTTTATGACTTCCGGTCCAAAGGTTGTGGGTTTGAACCCGGCCGTACAATGAATTTTCACACTTTCAAAACAGTGTAGGAAAATATTGTGAGAAAAACCAGCATTGCCTAAAAATGATACAAACGGTCATCTTTACAAGTTATAACCGTTCTGAACGTTGCTCAAACAAGCAAGCTACGGGTTACGAGCACTTTTTTTTAACCATTCGCTATAAATTATTTGCACATCTATCTCTATTGCCATATTTCAACATGAAAGAAGTCAGATGAATTATGTCACTTGACCTTCCGTTTTACAAAAAAGACATTTCAAAAGATACAACCCTAGATCATTTGGGGGGTACAAAAAGGTTTAGATGAAATAAAATGTTAAGATCAACTTACCGCTATGCATCGTGTTTGACTCCGCATCAGCACAGGTCCTCTTCTTCACGTCATCAGGCGAGCCTGACGTGTCCATGTGCTCTTGCTTGATCTTAGGTTTGATGTCTTCATCAGGCGAGCTGGAAGGCATTGGGGAGGTAGATGCTCTTCGCTTAGGGGTGATGGTCTGTCTGTCGGCTTCTGTAGAGAAAGATTTTGATGTATCAGTTTGACACAGTTGCAAAGTCGGTAAAGGCGGCTCAAAGCTGTTTGCCTAGATATGATTAAGGAAGGAACCTAGAAGTCCTATCAAAATTGAGGAAAAACCCACAACAGCACATGCCCAGGCTACGTATGATATGTATAAATGACTGTTTATGTAGTCAAAATTACATAAACATTAATTACGCAAAAGTTAGCTGAAAGAAAATGCTTATTAGCATTAAGTCGCCTATGTACGTATTTTATCTTGTGCAATAAAGCATTATCTATCAATACCTTTATAGTCATTTTATTTGATGAAGTTACGCTTATTAAAAATAAATAAAGAACATTGGTTTTTAGATTTCCGAAGTCCGATCGACAAGGACCTCTAAATAATTTCAAAATGGCCGCCTGTCTGTTCTAAGTCAGAGCCGTTTACCAGCAGACTATAAGTACTATTATGCTGAAATTTAGTTAGGTAATACATAATGTTAACGCCTACAAAGTGTACAATTTAATATAAAAGTTTTTATAATGGAAATTGATCTTCTAGAACAAAACGTAAAGCGTAGTGAATAATGTCACCGTGCGTAGCTTCTGTGCGACCGTTGAGTTTTGATTATTGTTTTGTAGGCTTACCATCCAACAGTCGCTTCGGTGTGCTCGAAGCACCTCCATCTTCTAATAGATCCGGCGGTGCTATCGAAGGGCTGGCGAGAGGAGGCGTGTGTATCCTGCTACTAGGAGGCCTTCTTGCCGTGAGGAGTGAGGGCCTCCGCGCGCTGCCGGTCGATACCTGACCAGGCCGTGACCCATCTTCAGGATCAGAGCTTGGACCTGCGAGTGATAAAATATTGCAATTTTTTATTTGATTCAATCGAAACTTTTATTTTTTAAAGATTAATTCTTCACGTAAGTTTTAATGTTATTTATCATTTTAGTATCGTAATAACGCAAGGAGTATTCATACAAAGATTTTTTATAGCAGTTGGTGGAGAGTTCAAAGTAAATATCGTATAACACACATTTCATTTAAAATAAAAAGATCAACTAGAATTAAAAACAAAATTGATTCTGGAACTTAATGGACCAACAGTCTCCAAATATCAAGATCAAACTTTGTCATTTTATTTTTATTTTACATTACTTTCTTTACTTACCCGTACTATAGCAATGATAAGAAGTAAGGTCCTTATCACAACTTGAGACCTTGTGCTGGATGAACCGTACGATGTCAGCTAGCGCAAAAGCTCGTCGGCAGGCCCCACAGGTCAGGGTGTCAGCCGGCACCCCGGGGGTAGGCGATCCTCCGCCTTCTGCCGCGCTGTCCGCATCCGCTGGGAAAAGGGGAGAGGATTAAACATAGTTGGTATCCAAAAAATAAGAAAATGGGCATAAGATAGAACTATAAATTCTTGGACAAAATTGAGACGAAGTTATAAGCGTTGAGCCAAAGTTGAACTTTTCAGAACCTTTGCATCGTCCTAAACTGATGCTCAAGATGTTGACTTCTCATAAATGTTGATGCATTTCTCTTTTGCACCATGGATGATGGGAGAAACTTGTATGTGTTGCCTGTATTTTTACGACATTGTTACGACCTTAAATTCACCTTGATATCACCTATGCTATTTCATTTAGTAAAATCTTATTGACTGTGATTTTGTTGATAAGACAACTTAAAATATCTTGCTTTGTAGGTAGTAACGTTATGCATGGAAAAAAATATAAATAAATATAAAAAAATATAAATAAATACATAATAAATATACAAGAATTGAAATAGTTAAATATTGTGTTTTTATTGATCACTTACTCTTTTGCAAACTAGTACAGATAAAATATGTTTTCTTGCAAATTGAATTAAAAAAGTTTACGTTTGTAAGTATTATACTAATTACATAACTACTAGCCAATTCATACAAGAATATTTAAAATATATTTGGGCAGCTGTCTTACACACCCTTTACATATATTGTGGCAAGACACTGCGTGTCAATTACAGTGTTTCAATGGATCACAACATTTGGACACCGCGGCATATGGACAATGATTCCACAACCCTTGAGTGTAAGATTGCACATAATTATAGGATGTTTCAGTCACGGTTAAAAGTGTCAGATGTGGGATTGTCCACTTAAGGGTATAATTGTCTGTCTCATGTTTGCGGTCCGGTCTTGAAAGGGTTATTCCCGTGCTATTGTGAACACAAGAAAGTTAATCGGTCTTTTTGTCTGTTTTAAACAGATGTGTTAATATTTTGTGTATCTCTTTTCTGGTGGCATGAGAACTTGTTTCTTTATTTATACATTTTGAGTGGTTCTTTGGACGACTTTGCAGTTATGTTCGATTGCAGCCTTGCAATATTGCTAAGGGCATTCGACGAAATGATGAATAACTGTCAGTAATTAGCTAGCTGGAATATTCACTATATTTTCAACCATTTCGCAAGCAACTAAGTTGCAGTTCTACAGTTTGTTTGAATTGTAGCGCAATATAAATACATACCTATCTTAACTAACTTAACTCTGATCTGTTAAGTCATGATACCTCGGTAAACTGCATATATACGTATATCAACAGCAATTTATTTTGTCGAAAGTTTATCGCCGCTACAAAAATATCAAAGTTGTAAGATTAATTTGGTCGTTCATTCATTCATAAATAAACAGCATAGGCACTTAATTTAACAAACGTTAAGGCTCTGTTAGATTTACTAAAATAGCCGCATGGCATTTCCTCTTTGCAGTTGAGCTTTACAATCGGAAACGTTGCAACGAATGCAAAAATAACAATACTGACAAATTGATTGACATTGCAAGCATGTAAACTGCCTAATAATCAATCTGGCAGGCATCGTCGCCTTCAAATTAAAGCCGCGTTCACATTCAAGTCTCGCACAATTGCCTGCGCACATCAAAGTGGCTCGTGAGCTAATTTTTCATAAGTACATGCTGACGCCCTTACATTCCGTCTGCTCTTGCTTTTATTATTATGCCTTCCATTTCATTGTAAAGAAAGTAGACCGTACTTCTATAATGTACACAGGGGGCTCACTGAAACCGGAGTACTAAATTAATATAGGTAGGCAAAAAACTACGCGATTCGGTCGTTTTGTTTACAATGCCGTACCTAGTTTGCTTAGGGGTATATTATGTAAATGTATAGCGGTGTAGACATTGTTTTTTTACAGATTTGTTCAGTCGACGATGATGGCTCGTGGCAAATGGATTTGTTTTTTGTGGAGCGTTCGTTGTTTTTATTGGCATCTTCCCCTTTTTAATTGGAAACGAAAATTGACATCCCAAAACTGTCATTAGGATAATTTATATTGCCGATATAATTCGTAATATTTAAAAAATCTGTAAAAAAAAATATTTATAAAAGCTATTTTTGACCCATACCTCCTTTACCTCTCAATAAACGAAAACGTTGTCCGAAGGGAGCAAACAGTTCAATATTTTCACGGGCATAATTATATTATAAAATCTATAGCTTTCTTTTCTGTAAATACTAAAATAAAGGTAAACCTAGTGCTAAATAATACAGCTTAACTCCAGTGAGTTCAGTATCTCATCCATTTACCCACCCGTCACGACCAATCATTGACGCTTTACCTAAACTCAATCGAACACAATCCGTTTACGTAAACGGGATCACAGTGGGTCAACTCACAAATATTGTGGCCACACCCACTGCGTATGACTGGACAGTGGTCAGTTGACATGCGCGTTAGATATAAATTTTACACCCACACTTTCCACAATTGTGCAAACGATAAGTTTACAAAGGGATGGTAGATTACCATTGTAACTGTGATAATTGAGGGTCATTTTGTTAGAGTGTTACCTATTTAAATGGGGTTTAAAGTATTATGAAGCTATCTTTAGAAAAAAATTAAGAACCAATGTCTATCGATGATTCGAATAATAGTAGACACATGTAACAAATCAATATGAACGCTGAACACGTGTGATTTAGTGTCGTGTTGAAAGCATAGCCACAAAGATTCGACGCCTCAGGTGACGTAGGGGGAGCCACCCTCAAAAGGACTGAGGACCGAAAAGTTTAAATTAGCTCGTTACTACACACGGTAACATGCCAGTTATATCTGAGTTTTGTTTTTTCGTCACAGAAAAGGTCGCAGAACCGAGAACCAACAGAACCAACTTCTGTGTTAACGCAAACTTTCAACTTGGCCGTTGCATAAATTAATAATTACAATTTTGTCCTGCCAAGGTTTTGTACCACTGTGTTAATTTATTTAACATTGTTAGAATCGTAGCCGTTGCGTACTTTTTACAACCATTGGCTTATTTCTTATTATAATATATAATTTTTCATATGAAATTGGAAGATTGATAACCGACATCAATAATGCGATGAATTTGGGAACAAAAAATATGTCTGTTCTGACACGAATTTGACCACCGTGTCCAATATTAATTGGCAGGGGATCATAGTCACCCCAAATGTGGTCATAGAAATCAAACGTTTTCCACAACAATGCTTACAGAGTAAAAATAATAAGAATAGCAAACGAATGTGCGGGGGTGTGTTATTGTGTACGAATTTATTGTAATTTTCTATATGATGGGAGGTTCATTTGAGATTCAATATTCATTTTGACGCAATTTTTATTGATTGTTATTTAAACACAATACTTTTGTTTACATTGCCAACAATAATTTCGAAGTTATTAAAATTCTTATTTCGTACAGACTAATAATAGTTGTAGTTCAAGCTTATTATTATTCTTTTAAAAATAAACACCTCAAACTCCGAAAGAACAGTACAATTTTTACCTAAAATATGTTATTCTAACTTGTTTAGTGCTCTAGTGTTTATCTTTTAACTGTAAATTTTGAACGAATCGCTAAACCATGGTTTAACAGAGGCATCTTTGACAGCTTTTTGAAAGACGGAAATGGCCATTTTATATAAAAGCCTTTGAACGGACGAATATGGCGGCAAATTGCATTTAAGCTCCATTATGAATTCGGTTTTGATTCATTTAAAAAGTTTAATGAAAGCTTGACGAAAAGATTATCGTGAATGGAGAGTGACATAAGCTCAATAAAATATAGTGTTTGAAATGAGCACCTTAAACATAGAAAAAGAATAGAGATATTTTCTCCTAAAGTTTTTATTCTGAAGACGTCGTAATTATACATATGTAATATTAATAAAACTTGTGAACCCCTTTCAATTTGTAGCACAATTTATCTATTCTTCGGCGTCCTATATCCTTTACTACAACTTTGTTATAATAAGGAGCTACAGTGAAAATAGGAATAATGAGTATTTGTTTTTTTGTACATTTCCACTTATTCCGAAATTTCTGTCATTTTCTCCAGAATTCAGGAAAAAGAGGAGTCCATCGTTTAACCGGTCAAAGCGCACCACGCCCAGCATTCAGCTCGAAGGCGGGCTGTGCAAACACTGTGCTAATGACGTCATACTTCTCTCGACATGGCCACTCTGCGACCCTTGCTTTACTACCCTTTTTCACTTTATAATTACTTTCAAAAGTCACGGATTTTTATATAATGCCCTGCGTTTAAAATCTTAAGATGTAGGGTATGTGTTATGATTATGTGATGTTCAGGGTTTTGGTTTAGGTAATTTCTTTGATTAAAAGAAGTTTTAAGATTTCAAAAACATCGCGGTAATTTAAAAAGAACACTGTTTCCGTACTCAACCAAAGTTTCTATGAAAACTCTTGAAATAACATAAAAACTTTAAGAGGAAAATATAAAACAGTTTAAAAATTTGAGATAGATTGATAAACTATGGTGTACAATAAATATACCACTAGGTTTTGTAAATGAAACATATTTTCACAGATTAATCAGTTTAAAAGCATTTAATTTACAAGTTATCGTATAAACGTCGGTTAGGTGGTCGAAGTACTAGAAGCAATCTCTCCCAGGCAACCTTAGTTTGGAATTACTTTAGTAAGGAGAAACTGTCTGGATCTAACTGAAAAGATTCCAAAACACAATTACTTAGCAGCATTCATAATCACACGTAAACACTACATCCTACAGATTAAAGGGCATACCGATTAAACGGATTACCTCTTAAGGGGACGCTCTCGTCCACGATAGCTAATCAAATTATCCGGCGTAATTCCTTGCGACAAAAAAGTCTGATTATCTTCATCTTGTTTTTTTTTGCCTAAGGGACGAAAGGGATCACTGTCCAATTGCCGAATTTTATTTTTGCACAGAATCATGTTCATTAGAATGTTTGATGAACAAGTTAGTGGTTATTGATTTTGGAAAAACCTACTGCTGCAGTTTCTCAAAGAACATCAGCTCTGTACTGTTACTTTAATTTACATTTCATTTTTCAGTTTTGCGACTAACGCTGAAGATTTGAGTTAATCGAATGGTGACTTTGGACAGAATGACGCAGAGAAAGGATCCGTGAAATATACCGATGACACCATACCGATTTCGGGCAGACGGAAGTTGGAATACGCTCACGTTACGTGTGTGTGTTAGCACAGGGAAAGTCCAGAAATATTGCGCTTTTTGGAGCCATTTCGTGCCACAAATAGTGTGTGGGTGAGAGCTCAAGGTGCATCCCGCATGGAGGTAGCGATAACGCACTATGTACAACACACATTTTAATTTACGAGTTCAGAAGTTGGAAAGCACTGTAAATAATTTGCAGGTTATTTTCACTTACGACAAAACTGAATGAGAGGTGTTAATTTTATTTCTAAAGTATCCAATGACAAGCCATTTCCATCAACATCACTGTTTTATAAGAAAAACTCCAGCTACTGTTAGGCTAAACCAGGTAAACATAATTTCCCCCGGGAAGACAAAAAAAACGTCGACCACGACGGTGACTGATCAAATTAAGGCTAGGTCAGTAATCATGTTACCGATACCCAACACTGGGCGAATTTCGCAATAAACGTACAAAAATACGGCCTCTTGTGTATAGAACACAGGGCCTTCGTTAGAGGGATTTGAATTTTTTTCCATCTTTTTCTCTCACTTTAGGTGTGTAACGCGATATCTGTCTGGGGAAATGGACAGCCCTTAATAGAAAAAAAACAGGGCAAAAAATGGAGAATGAAAATTTATATTATCAATTTTTAGGCGGTGTCAATATCGGTTTAACTATGGGATTAAAATTTGCAGATTTTCTAAGCGAAAAAAGCCCTCATTTGCAAAGGATAAGGTTGAATTTTCAGTTATGTTGTGTAATAGAATGAAATGGAAAACTTGTGTCAACAAATATCTTACTTATATTACCTTAAGATAATTGGAAATTACTTATTTATGAAGAGTTTAGTAAAATGTGGTTGATGAGAATCAAAGGTTACACTGAAAGAGCAGGGTGTCCTATTCATTTGAACGTTCATTATAAGATACGTATATTTTATCCAACAGTAACAAAATATTGTAACTAATTTAAAAAAAAACAGTTATAAGAATAATGTGTAGTTTCTCCATATTATGATACATAGATTTATACAGCTGGTACCCTCACATAAACGATGACGTTTCCTTAAGATATTTGTCACGGTACAAGTGTCAATAAAAATGCCACACCGGACTGCCTGCCACTACACTACAGACTATAGTGATGGGAAAACGAATAGATAAGTATCGATTGTCTTTCGATTTAGAGTTTGTGTGTTGCTATACTTTAAATAATCGCAAAGAAAGCCTTTATTATGATGAATTTATAGATTGATAAAAATTACTGGTAGGATCGGAAAAAACACATTTAGTATGCTCAACCTCCATGACAGGCATCTTCATATTTTAACCTATTATATAAAATAAAGATTCATAAAATAAAGTAGTCAGCGGCAAGTGTAAATATTATGATATGGCACATGCTCACAACATTTTAAAATATACTTGAGCAAAATATTAAAAAATAAAACAGTTTATAGTTAGAACCGAAGATCTACTCGTACATGAGTTGCGTTGATTTTCTTTTAAATTTTTATGTTAGCGACAAAAATGATCATCAATATCAATACTCGCTCATCACTAGACCACCCGTTAAAGCGGACACTTAACCCCTAATCCTGGCGGCAGTTTCATCTTGTGGCAGCATTTATGGCAAAAATCTTAATTCCTGCGCTGTCGTTAACTGCCCGCCTGTAATTATTGCCAGGAACTGTATTTATTACTGGCAGAGCCTGTTATTTTACCTAGCTTCTATAAAAATAAGGGTTTGGTTTTTTTTTTTAGCTTAATCATAAATTAAATAGAAGTGGATTGTATGTACCTCTATATAACAAAATACAAAATAATCTGAAAGGTAAACTACGTTTTTCAGACATGAACATCTGAAACACAGAAAACGATCTGTCTTTTAACCGTTTAAAAAAACAATGCGGTAACAAGGCGTTTTAAAATATTGTGCAGTCTTAGAAGCTCGCATTATGTTGCATAGAACACGAATTTATGAAAGCTATCGTTTTTCCTAAAGCAATAAAAGTGGAGTCGTAAACCTACGTCCGGCGTGGACGAATGCCAGCAACTCTTGCACTTTGGAATGTGAAAACAAGATTTCATGGAAGCCTTTGGAAAAGTGCATTGCAATCTAAAGACGAAGACGTTAGATTCTCTCAAATTGAAAATAAAATAATAAACACTTCATGATGTACAGAATTAAACCATAAACTAGTAACTAATTATAACTAGTTTTTTTTTGTTATAGCACAAATCTAGTAATAAAATAAAACTAGTGAACAGTCTAATAGGAATCTCTTTAAAAAAATATTTTGAATTTTTCTTTAAACCACTAAAATACATAGTTCGGTCTCATATAGCCACAAATCCTAGTTCTCCGCTATGGCGGTCATTATTTTGACATACAACCTCCGTGGCGAGAAATTTGCGGTCAATGCAGCCGAGGAATGCAGATTTATATGAAATATATTTTTGAATATCGCTGGTGTTGATATAAGAATGTTTTGTTTCGACATTTTCTGCTTTTTTAGCTCATAAAGTAAATGCAATAAAGTAAGTCTATTGCAAAATAAGTATTTTTTTAAGGTACAGATAGTACCTAAATTTTGAACTTACAGAGAAAATTGTATATTTACTTAATTTTAGGATCAATCAACCAGCTAAATAGTAATTTACGACGCCAATACAAAATATACCAATCTATAGAAGAGCATAAATAAACTATAACGTCCCGTCCACTTACTCACTCATTTATATGTTAATGTAAACGGCAACAACTATTCCCTCAGATTCATACATAGATATCTGCGGGGCCAGATATCATTTTCACTGCCTTATTACTTTCCAATTTGTCTCCAGTATTGGTTATTGCTTCGTTTATGACCCGGCCAATCTATTATCTAAATATATCTCAAATAGACCAATATAATTATTCAAATAATTTCTATGGAAATACCTTTACGTCGCATGAAGATGCCGGAGTCGAAAAATCTTGACTTACTGCGCGATGAAAGATCCATCCTTCACTACACTTTAAAGTGTCACTTGACAACGCACTCAGAAAAAAACACATGAATTTTTTTTCTAAGAGACCACTGGCTGTAAATATTCAAAGTTCCTAAGACCAATGGCTAGTTTGCAAGACGGCAAAGCATGTGATCATCTTCGCAGATGAACACAGACTGACTGGCTACCTTGATAAAATTCGGGACTCGAATTAAAAAAGGGACCCCCACAAGACTCAGGTAAAAAAATCCCGTATGAAAACCGCCGTTTCCTAGTGACCCCGATCGCTCTCCCATCCCTTTGTTAGGCTCCTTTTATTTATAATAGTATATTTTTTTCTCACACGGCACCCCTAATAATGTGTGAGCAAAAATATGCGTAATAGTCTGCGATCTAAAGTATGGGTGCGACGGACCAAGAGCCTCTATAGAAAAAATGTAACTGTCCCCCATTTGAATGGCAAAAAGTGCATGTCACTACGAAAATGGTATTAGTGGATGAATATGATTCTGTACAGATCTCAATGGATGACTTATAATTGTGCCGCGTTATATTTAGCATGAATTATTGGTTTGACGTGGTTTTTGTGCTTTGTCCCTACAAAATACGTAACGCAGGGTCTGGACCCTGGTTTCAACACTAAAGTACTCTACAAACATTAATTCATCGTTTCTAACGTAAATCCGTGAGATTACAAGAGATTGATGTTAACCCAATTTTTTAAAAGTACGTTTTGAATAATTATTTCAAATACTTACCGTATAGGTCATAGTCGAATATCTATGATAAAACAGCCGAATATAAACATCATTATGATTAAGTTACGGAATTGCCTCCGAGATTTGCCGGGAAACTGCTCATAATAAAATTATGACAATCAAATTTGACGACCAAAATGTAAGCGTAGTGACCCTCAGAAGCAAAATGTTTGCTATTTCTGCGTAAACAAACAAAAAGATTGACATTGAGTGTACATCTGGACTGACGCAAATAATCGGGGGTAAACAGTATAATTCGATTTTTACACACATCGGACGACAAATTGCGTGACGTTCGGACGAAAATACAAGAGTTTGATATTTTCTCCTTACTTTCTTTATTTTTATCTGTTCAATTTGGGCTGCGATATCAACAAATATAAGTACAGCTTGCCAAAATTTTATAAAATCCGAGTAACAATTTGCTTCTCCTTTACTAATTTTGCTGCCGATATATTGAATTTCATATGACATCAATTACTTGCTGATCAATTTAGTTATTTTTGCCGACTACTAGAAGAAGCTCAATTCACTTTGATGGTTGACAAAATACATTTTGAAGCTGACCAGAAACTCTTTTATTAGGTTACCGTTTAAATGAAGGCCATTTTATATTCCAAACTAAAGAGATACCCAATTTAAAAAAATCTAAACAAAAATGCACATGCAGTTAGTTGATGAAGTTAATATTTTAGCTGATAAAAGAACGCTTGCGTAGTTTTTAAACTTTTTCTTCCTATAGTGCAGAAAAAAATATATAAAAACAAAAAGGATACTGTTGTCCAAGATCCGTTTTGGGCTAAGCTTACCTACCTGTATCGGAGCGTGTGAAAACGGAACAGGTGTTGCGGTCCTTATTCCGTAATTATTGATGGACAATGGACGCGTGATGCGCGGGAGTGGATTTATGGACCTTACGTGTATTGTATGGAAGTTTCGCGGACCGCGATCTCCTTTCGCGTATTGTACCAGATATTATGTTACAACTGGTTTTATGATATGTGAGATTTTTATGATGTGGGATGTGTATCGATGTTTTTTGTTGTTGATATTATTAGAATAAACCAAAAAAATACAAACACGCTCTCAACTCTGTTCCTCATGATGGACATTCTCAGTTATATCCTCAGTGCGTAGATCTTTGAGGATACCAAGTAGGTGTATTCAGAGGCACGTCCAAAAATTATATTTGGCAGATGTCTGCGTTTTCTTTCATGAAGATGTGCGCTCGGAAACGGACGTGTCTCGTTGCACAGTTTGAATTTATTAAATGTGTGAAATTGTCCTGCATTATTTATTATTATTTATAATTACTGATTGTCAACTAACTAGCAGAAGTGTACTCCAAATTAGAGACTTCGGACAGAACCATCAGTGCGTGCGTGCTGAACTTTTGTTACTTCATAACTTTACTACAGTAAGTAGGTCGCCTGTGGCCTCTTTTGTTTCGAGTATCGAGTCAGCGGAATGTGTCGGCGTGTCAATGGTCCGTGCGGCCGCGAGTAGCACCTTATCCTCCGCCCTCGCTGCATCTCCCCCTGCGAAGATCCCGACAAGCATCACGTTGCCCTGTTCCCGCCATCAACGTGCGTATGCAGAGGCTGCCGCAAGCAGGCCAGCCACCCCGAAACCGGCTTACCAAGTCACAGAACTGCAGCTTCTGACAAGGAGCAAGATGATAAGCAGAACTTCATTTCAGTGGAGCGGAAGAAGAAGAAGCCTGTTTGTCAGAATAAGTGCGGTATCGCATCGACCGGACCGAGTTCTACGCTGCATCCGGCGGTTTCTGTGATTCCGATCTACGTGTCTCGCGTGCACTACTCCATCAAGACTGAAGATGTGGAGGAGTATTTGCGCGTAAAGAGCAAGTTCAGTCTGAGCGTCGAACGATTGGAGTCACGCCACAGAGTCAGTTTCAACTCCTTCGTGGTGAGAGTGCCGACCGAACACCTATCAAGCTTCATGGGGGAAGATCTGTGGGAATCGTCTATCAAGGATTCCGGGGTCAGTTACCGAACCGAGTCGCACCCACGTCGCAGTCATTACGTGCTAGATAAATAAGTTTTTGTTCTATATAATTATAATTATAAGCGTCCTGAAAATGTATGTTAGTTTAAAGATATCCAACCATTTCATTTCAAACGACCGTAATGCCACAGTTACCTTCGGAATTTTCACTCTGGTATTTTTTATACCTACGCACCTTAGCTAGACTTCATAATTCACCATCTGATAGTTTTATGAAAAAAGTGCTCTGCCCGGAAGTTAAAAGGAATGATAATTTGGAAGCACCGTGCCCAACCCAATTTATAAAATTTGTTTCACACAAAATGTGCATTGACTCTGGTCAAGACACTTATTGTGGCGGCTTTGTGTACATTTTGGCAGATTTGGTCCAAAGGGTTGTATGTGAATATCACCTGTAGAGAAAAAAACAAATGACAGCGTGGGATCGCTACCGAGATGGCAAAAATATAAAAAAAATGGAATGTCACATGATCTTATACTTAGATAGACCCTCAAATTTAACGATTTTATTGATATAAAGAAGACTATCATCTTTTCCTCTCAGCAAAAAAGAGTGGTGAAATTATTCGGTGGGCTTGTGGAAGTTGAGATTGAAATCTAGTTCTGCCACAAATTGTATCCTTAGTTCATCAGTTCATCACCGATAGAAAGATTTCTAGTCCATAAAAAACTAGTGCTAGCTGTGATCTTATTCCCATAATTTCTTGCCCGTACTTTCAGCCATTATATCTTGATCTTTACTCTTTTCCAGGCTTGTCAAACATTTCAAAGGCTAGTGAAGACACGAGAGATCAAACTATGATGGTTATGCTAGGTACGTTGATGAAACCAATTATCTGTGGCGTGAATTAAGTCACACAGTTTAATGGTTTATGCCGCTTGTGCCACAGAGTATAAGAGAGATAGAGTCACCACAGTAGTATAAAAAGGCATTTGATATTTAATGTTTTAAAGTTTTTTTTTGTAGGTATTTACCTAAAAAAATAACTTAGAAACATCCCGTGTTCGAAACTGTGCCATAATATCGGGGAACATTCCAACTCACGAATCATGGTAAATATCCCGTTTTTACAAAAAAAATATATTTAACTAATATACAGATGCCCCACAATACAATTATACATCAAAACTGGCATTGTTTTGTAATAATGATTTCCAATGTTTTTTTTCGAAAATAATGTTTTACTTCGTTTTATTCGTGCACGAGCGACGTCATTCGTTTGGATTATATAGCTCTTAACCCGACGTAAGTATATATACGTACCTACTGTTGAAATATAACTACAAAAACTAATGTCATCACAAAATTTATTGAAATCAATCAAATCAAAAGTTTTTATTTCAGGCAATACTTACAATCCATTTTGTAAGTGGATACTTGAGACTATTTGTTAGTAAATTCTGCTATGATAGGAATTGGTATGTACATAGATACATTCTGAGGCGATATAACAATAAGATCATATTGATTTCACTGACTGACCACCCTCCTTACAAAATGTCTCTTTAATAAATAAATAAAATAAATAATGCTGGTCATTTTTTACACAAGTATAGTTAAAAGGGAAATAAAAAATGGGTCACTATACAATTACAAGCTTATGGCTATTTCTAAATTCCAAAGTTCTAATAAAGCTCCATTACTTCCACAACCTTTACTTGTGAACGTTTGAACCGTCTAGCGTCTCCCGCGCAGACAATAGCAACTAGCTCGCACGCGGGTCACTTCGCGGTTATCTACTGATCGAGGAAAGCCGATCTGCGGCCGCGCTCGAATTTATCGCCGTACACCTCTACGTTTACAGTTACTTCATATATCTATGGGATCCGAAGGAAATTTTATGCGTATACGCATATTAAGTTTGGTATTAAAGTTTATTAACTTGTTTCAAAAGTATAGTAAAAAGGTAGTTACAAATAGGTAAATGTATGTAAGAATAACCAAATTGAAATGGTTATTGGTAATGGGTATGATATTTGATACATTTAAGAGTTTGTGGAAATTTGGAGGATAAAGGTAGCCCAAGATCTAAATATAAACTTTTAACTTACTCTCAACAGTTTTTTATTTTGATATAATTAATAGTTTTTTCTACATGAATGAACTTATATTTTTGTTGTAGCTATTTTATATTAATTAATACATTCTTACTTCTGTATTTAATTCTTAGACTAACACTCTTTCTCAATAAATGAGATCACCTTGTTAAATTTTCACCTCACTTATTCGATTCACGCCATAGCTGGATAAAGGATCATAAAAAAGTACAGTTTGTTCCTGATTCTTCTAGGCTAGTCGCGCGCGAGGAATTGGCGTAAATTTACTTGAATTTTAAGTTCACATAGTTTTTAAGCTGACGTTTCTATTTTAATCCTTGTGATTCCAATGAATTAAAACCTATTGACTTAGAATTTAAATCAGTGTCCATGTAGGTGTGATGCATTTCCGGTTTCACCAGTGGCAAAAGGCCGCATCTCCATTTCTATGCTGGGAGCTTTCCCATACCGGGCACATCGTGACCGCTCGCCTTGTTAACGATGACCCGACCACAGATTAAACAATGCTACTAATACACAGATGTTCACTTCAACTACACTCGTTTGTCGTGTCATTAGTTCTTCCTTGGTCAACTCATGTATCCTAAAATAGGTCTTGAATAATTGAAATATCCTACTACTATTATAAACTTTAAAATTTGTGAGGCTGGATGTTTATTACTCTTTTACGCAAAAACTACTGAACTGGTTTTGATGAAACTTTACAGTACACCTTATACATAAGAATAACACTTGGACTACTTTTTATCCGGGTACCACGCGGGCGAAGCCGTGGCCAGAGGCTAGTATTTTGATATTTCGATGGGGTTGATTCAAGGGTTAGATTTTTACGAAGGGTAACATTTTTAAAAATTAATAGCTATAATGGTCAGAGCAATGAGTATCTAAGAGATCATTTTGAAAATATCGGTTAACATACATAAGAAATATATATTATTAAATATGAACATAAGAACCTTCTCGTTTGTAAACAGGAATCACTTTTACCTGAGAAACACTACACTTTTACAGAAGGGAAAACCAATTGTGATGCAGTTTTGTGCAATCGTTTTACATAACTCCAGTGTTGGTTTTTAGATAGGTTTTATAGCCGTCACTGGATGGGTCCGAGTTTTATGTAGTAAAAAAATATATACTATGTTCTTCTATCGTAAAATATTTTTAGATTCTAAACAAGTGGTTTCTGATTTAAGATAACAAGTATAGTGATGTAGGTTTCGACTTCAGATTATGCACTTACGTCCGTTTGAATGATGACTGCTTAATTGAGGTTATGTGAAGTTGTAAACAAAGCTCATCTTTTTTCGCGAGAACCGTTTCTTTGCAAATATGCTTGCTCGCGTGTTGATCTTTATTTACTCTTATTTACTCGGAAATGTGTTAATTAATGGCTGTGTAGTTTCCGTATTTATGCAGGTCACGCCAAATTTTATAATTATATTTCAACTAAGAATTGTAAGTCTTGTAGAAATCATGAAAGGGCATACGTTAGTTTGGAACATGGTACATATTCGTAATACTTCTTTTAAATAATAAATCCTTCATAGGTTAAATAACTTATATATGACATTGCTCTGAAGCCAGTCGTGTCATAGGAAATGTTTAATTTCCCATGGAACTATAAGGTATCATGGCACTATGGGTATGCTTAAAATCATACATTACGTATGTATGATTTTAAGCATAACTATTTTGATTAAAGTTTAATCAATTAATATGATGTACAATAATGTACATATAATTATTATTAATTTATGGTACTACTGGTTATGTCACGAGAGAGTAAAATGCATTTAGCATTCTGTCCTTTTTCCTGGAGATAAACGACGCTTATCTCATTTAAAAAAGTTTAATGAAGTGAAATCAAATCTTTTTACCTAATTTAATAAGTTAATTTTGTACCTAATAAAATATTATGAGGTACAAAATTAACCGTGTCACAATTTTATTTTTATTCAGATTATCATACAAACAAAGACCGTTTAGCTAAAGAGTATCTTAAATAAATCTAACAGTACGTATCAAACGAGTCCCCATGAACAATACATGACGTATGCAACACAACGTAAATCATCGACACACTGCCTGTGTCACTTTCTATTAGCTTTCAATGTTAAATGAGCGATTGAATAATTTTAATTCCAAAATGTAAAACTCGGCGGGTCTCGAAATCGCCAGCGCTTAGTACACGGAGGCTATACCGGGTTATTCTTATTTCGTACACCTTTTGCTATGTTCATTATATTTCATCGCGCAATCACTCATAAGTACAATTAAAAGAAAAAATGTTAGCCTGGTCGAAATTCTTGGGAAATATCCCAAGAATTTTGAAAATCTCAAAAAGAAAATCTTGTGATCTTAAGAGTGGGTTAACATTAAAAAAAACAAATCACTATTGAATTTTAATTTCGTAAACTGACAAGACTGCTGCCGTTGATTGCTTATGTCAAATGAAATTGAGCTGTTATAAGCTTACGATTATTTGATTAGCTCATACTGCAGATTCACTACCATAATGTCTGTTAAAGTTGAAGAGATTATTTCATACGTGATTACTACTAATTCTTCTGTGACAACCACACCAAAGTCATTGAGAACACTGGGCCATCATCTTGGACTCCTTTGGCCGTGTGTCTTATGATTTTGAACACCCACTTAATCTGTGAATGAAACAAAGAGCCTTCTAATATTGCAACACTTTGTTAATGTACTGCAATGTACAGAGTGCCGCACTATAGTTTGAAAGGAGTGGGGCGATAGGAGACCCTGTGGCTGGACGCCCATCGTAAGTGTAATAAATATTTTTCCTCAAGAAATCGTTGGAATCAGGACACAGAAATAGCTCCCTAGCTCCTGAACTAAAAGAAATCGGAGAGCGTATATGGAAGTGATTTGGGTCCTCATCACCCTGCTTCTTTTAGGCCATGGTGCCTGAATAACCTTATATATTATATTTAGTCTTAATTTTAAAAATCGAATTTACGATGCAGGAAAAATATTTATTATAATTACCAACATCAAGTAGGCAAGATAAGACGTATCTCCACAATATTTGACCATGAAATTTCAGAATAATTTTCTTGTCATAAATACTTCAAACACTTTTAAAATAAAAAACCACATTCAACAAATAGGAAAAAAGAACCAAACTGGATGTAGTACAACACAATGTAAAAGCTATGCTCTATTTAAAGGAACTCAAACTTGACATGTACGTCGTATGGAGAACGATGAAAAAATAAATTCGGAGAGTTAAACGCGAATCAAAAGGCGTTGGACAATGGTCACGAAGGGAAAGGAATCGTTCAAGCAGACAGCTCAAATGAATAATGATCCATATAAAATATCAGGTAGATTTTGACACGTTGCAATCATCCCTTCAAACTAATCGTTTCTCAAAGAATACTAGTTTTAGCCCGCGGCATCGTTGCCAATGTATTTGAAATAAAAGCTTATTAATTAAAATGTTGTTTAGAACATTTTACGAAAATGGAGATAAACTAAACCACATAATGAGCAAATCAGATTTTTTATTTGACTCATAATAATTGAGATATATCGAGTGTAAATTTTCTTAGTTGCAAAAAATATAATTAAAATACACAGACAATAATTTAAAAATGAATATTAGGTAGGTGATAGATGATATGATATAAAAATATAAGGATTTAACTGTCAAAAAAAACTCATAGTTAATATTGTTTGGTAGAGATTGCTATTATTTGGCGTGGAATAAAGTATTTTCTGTCCATCTCTTTAATTTTGTTTCCTTAATTGATAAAGATGGGGAAATACTGAAAATCCATAGACGCGAACCGGCATGCAATATCAGGTGAAGAAAGGATTCAATGGAACCAAAGTAAAGTGACACTCCTAAGCCCTTTTCTGTTAAAATTGATGAAAGGGTGTCTGATAATGACGCACAATACTTATTTTCGGTAACCAACCCTATTCCATATTGTTAAAATTTATAGATTCTCATGTGGGTGCGGACATCTGAGCCTGTTTTGCCAAAAAAAAATCCCTTTGACCAATTGTTTGTTAAAGGAGGCTGCTGTGATTTTTTGTCAGGTGTTTATCGAAGTTTGACCATGGGAAAATATTGGAGATTCAGGTGCCTAACCACTGTCAACCTGTTGTGCGGGTTTTTGTTTATCTTTAATAAAGTTTAACAGCCTTTGTTTGAGTATGTTTTTTTAATCCTTTTTGTACTAATGACTGTAAGTTTCGATCAAGTTCTCAAGTCGCTGTCCTTAATAATCTAAAGTAGAACAACACCTACCAAACTTTAAATCGTCTTCGTTGAAAGGCCGACAATAACAAATTGGTATCAAAGCCTGACAAAGATGGACTCTTGAGAAACTGTCCACCCACTCCCCTTCTATTGATCGTGGCTTCTCAGTGCTCACAATAAATCAATTCCTGTTATGAGCATTTTTTATTTCATTGTGTTTATTTCTATTTATTTAACCCGTTAATAGATGCTAATGGGCGGTCATTGGTCAAAGGGTATTTGGAATCAAAGCGTTGAATAACCTGAATAGGTTCTTTGTGAAGCTTGTCAGTTAAATCTCGTTAGTTTATTATTAGATCTTGAGAGAAACTTCGTAATCGGAATTTATTCAAAAGACAACAGCTGTTTTGCTGCTAGCTGCTTATACCGTAAAGTAACGATTCAAATCAATACTTCGAATTTTGATGGTACAATACAGATCACTTATGTATGATAAGATAGTTTAGTGTTATTATCGAATTGCTCCATCGAACCGTTTCAAGCCTTTAGAAAAAATGTTCGGCTACTGTTTTTGTTTGTAACACGATTTGAGTTGTTGTCGTACTAATCCTTTTCTTAGAGAACAGATTGTTTAGTGCAAACAATCATTGAAATAAAACTTTCAAAGGATTGTCATATCCTTTATACTCAAGGTCCATTTTTTACTTTCTCCAAGTTTTATTGTTCAGTTTGGACTCGTTAAGTATCATTTTAATAATGCCTCCGACGTTGCTGCAGCCGGACTAATAAATCCAATTTAAATGTTACCCGGACCTCCTTCTGACATAACATATGTTAATCCATACGTCTTTATCTTGAGAATCACAAATGCCGATGCGATAAAAAAAAAAGTGGCCCGTCCAGTCGAAGACGGGTGGCCGCAGTCCGCAAACTCATTATTCTAAACAAGCGAAATTAACTTTATTCCCATAATTTGAATAATCCGCCTTTGCTTGTGTGCTTTCGGTACTCCTTTGCATCGATTCTTCAGTAATGGGACGGTGAATGTCAGTTGGTTTTAAACGTTCTATTGACGAATTCAATTTATTGGTTCTTTGGATTGCGAGCGCCGTCTGGTCCATTCCCATTGATGTTTGTATGCTTGATCTTACTTGTCTTAGATTTTCTACATCATTTAATTGAAGTTGATGATTAGTTAGACATTGGACAATGGATATATTACGGTTTTTGTATGGAAGTGGTGAATTCGGTGTAAAACTATGTTTTTCATAATATGTATGGGTAAATTATGTCTTAATTTTTTTGACGTAGTTTTATTAAAAGATCAGTTTAGATACGATCAATTTGTGGTTTTAGTCTTCTAATGGCCTTTATTTTCAACTTGATTTTTCTTCATCACAGCAATTTCCATCAGTTCCACTAAACATCAACTACCAACTACAACAAGTCTATGTAAATGAAGTCCCAATAACTCTTGACCAAGGACCAAGATTGAAGGCTCCCGAGCGATGCTCCGTCGCTAATGAAGACATATTGAATCGCAAAGCGGCGAAGGACTACATATAGGCAATGTTTAAATTGACATGTAGTCTTTTATATCACATCCGCTCATGGACGAAATGAATACAACAGTACCTAAATTAGCGGAATAAAAATCAAAACCTAACAAACACGTTCACGACTGTATCATGATGATCATCCTCAGACACGTACTTAGTGAAAAGATATTTTTGGGTATCAAGTAGGGGGTGGGGGGGGGGGGGTAGTCAGATACCCTCGTTTTGCAAGTAATTAGCATTCCACGTGCCAGGTCCATCGCAGCGTACTATAACTTATAACAATAACTACTTTGTCTTGTGTAGAGTTTTAATGGAGCTAAATGGTAGATTGAAAAACAAAAAGCGATAAAAATAAAAGAGTACAGATGTGTAGAAAAGCAATTTGAATTAAAAAGTTGTCAGGACACGAAACCCATATCAATTAGTGACAAACATGACAAAGTCGGAGCGGAACGGTGCCCTGCTAATGTTTTATTTAGCGGCGAAGTGGCGGCGGCGGCACGGAGCAAAAGTTAACTTGGATTTTTAAAAGTTTGTGCCAAAGTTACGGCTGCGGTATCCCCCGTCCGTTTGGCCTCGCACCTGATAAAGTAATTTTACAATCCCTAATTCACACTTTTGTGAGGAGTTTTAAAAAGCCAGAAGGTTTCTCTGTCCTTAAACGTAATTGGGTTCGCATTAAGCTTGACGACCTTTATCAATTTTTAATTTATTTTGCTCAATTGCTTTTATTTTTCGTGTCCGCATTCATAAGCTCGATTCGTGTTTTGACTTACACTTACATTTATTACTGTATACTAGTAATTTTATGTAGTAAAATTACTATATAAGTAGAACCAGTAATTACAGACCCTGGAGCTATAAGTGCACATGTTGGCGACCACATAAAGGCATCCAATTTCATGTACGTAAGTACTGTAGGGGACCCTTTGTTAGCGACAACAATACTTGGGTACCTCGAACTTCTTACGTACAAAATAAGAACAAACGTGTCATCGAAGAAATGACGCGTGTCGACCAATCAGGCGCGACGGCCGCAGACGACGGTGACGTCATCGTACCACCGACCAATGGGATCGACCCGTCGCCTCCGGTCACTTTGGACTAATTGCCCATGTGTGCTGTAACGCTAGTTTTGAGAGGAATCCGTGCGCGTGAGTTGACGGACGGCACACATTCATGCATTACTAACGAACGTGTCACACGTGTGTGAAAACCCTCCTTTAATAAACATAATATTGAAAGCTCAGAGCAATAATCCAGAAATAAATAATGCTAGACATTTTCACACAGCATCATCTAGCCCCAAAGTTAAGTTAGCAAAGCTTGTGTTATGGGAAATAAATTACTGATATACTACTTTTTATCGTAAATGTCATACATATAACACATAGAAAACACCCAGACCCGAGACAAATATTTGCAGATGCAAACATTCTTTCCGTAGCGGTAATCAAACCCAGGCGGGGCTTTTGCCCACACCGCCACAGAGGTCGTCAAACTAACAAAGTTTCAAATCATATCATTGAAAACCAGTATTACTTTCATCTCAAGTTATTTGCCCCAAAAATTAACAGTTCTGACCATCCCATTGTTCTAAAGTGAAGCATGTGAAACATCTAACTTACACTTTTGCTTATAATTAATTAATACCTAACTGCGGACAATGGGAAGTGAACTTAGACAAACAATAGGAAAGGTTTTCATAAAATAGTTTCTAAAGTTGGTAGTTAACATTAATGGAATTGCTAAAAGTAAAACAATTATGATGGAGGGTCAATCTGAGATGAGATTAAAGCAATTATCATTGGAAAATTATACCACAGTAATGATATAGCTGAGAGTGTAAAATACTGATGCAATTATGGTATCTTTGATACTATTCCGATGGTTCATAATTAATTAATTCGTTGTGACGCTTGTTGTAACAATATAGATAATTATAGCTGACCTCAGGTCCCATAGGACATATGTCACGGTAAGTGTTAGGTTGTAAACTCGAGGGACTTTAGACTAAACCAGTTACTTTTTTAAAGTTCATATTTAAATGTTGTCTAGAAGAGATCGCTTTTAATACTTCATCATATATTTTATTTCTTTTTATAAACCATTTTTTTATACATTTCTCTAAATAGTATATTTTGCGTTCTATTCTTTGTACAATAATTTAAGTGTAAATAATAATTTAAGTGTAATTTAAGTGTAACACACCGTAAATGATAAAATATTTTGCATAGAAAATTCATAACACATTAAATGTATTATGAATTTTGTAAATACTGACTCGGAGGTTGACCAATCGTAGAACTTACAATATGTTATTTATATGCCAAATATTAGGTTTGGACTTGCCTCTGACTACACCCTACAATCTACTGCGTACCTACAAAACTAAGAATGCCTACATAAATTAAATTCGTGATCCTTTATATTTTTTTAACTTGTAGTTTTTTTATTATTTAGTGTCATTTAATGATCCACAATTATGTATTTTAATGGTCATTCTTTTGTTGGTGACCATTTTATTTTTATTGGCTAGTAAACGTGACTGACTGTTTTTTATTATCTTTGTCTTCATTTGTGTGCATATTTTTTGCTATGCTGAGTTTTACAGAGTTTTAATATTATACTATTTATATTTGCAAAAACCGAAACAAAACAAGTTATTGTGGGATATGGTACAGTCTTTATCAGTTCAACATAAAAAAAAACTATGGAATTTGACAGTCATAAAATACGGGTGAAATATATTGAAATAGGTAGGAACTTATGAAGTACCTCCAACCTATCTCAGTTCAGATTTTTAATTTTTAAATGTGCCGCAAAAGTAACTCTCCCTAAAGTAAAACAAAAAATTTCAAGTGCTTTAAAACATAGATTAAGATTATTCAGTTGACCCCCAGACAATAATTTCACCGCGTTATACTCGTTACTAACTTTTCACATCGAGGCGAAGCTTCTTAAATATTTGAAAGAGGGCTACTTGCTTCTTTTCATCTACCCTTGGACATGATGACCAGCGGCCGTCAATATTTGCTCAGTATTAAGTAGCTCGTTTCAGATGAATAGAGTTTCCCGAGCGTAGATGGGATGTATACGTGTTTGTTTATGTCATGTTTTGTTGAGGAACTGACAGTTCTAGCAAAAAAAATATATTTTGGTGTTGCGTAAAAATTTTTTGGTCTATTTTTTTGTTGTTGTGTAAAAACTTTGTCTAGAGAAACATGATATAAGTTTGCAAAAATAAACTTACCTTGCGCGATGCGTACAGCTGGCATCTTGATTCTCATCTTGATTTGGTCACCTATTTTTAGTTTTTCAACGACTACTTTATCCTCGGAAAATATTTATCTCGATATCTCTGTATCTGGACAGGTCGTTAGATCACTTAACATATGCCGCCGACGGTCCAGCGGCTTATCGTCTTATTCCTAAGCCCTTCTTGATAACGTTCTTGCTATCACAACTCCTTGTTCAATGTCCGACGGTAAATATCAGTGTCTTCAGTCATCTTCTTAATTTCTTCATCTTGAACTTTTGAAAACTTAAATTCATCACTATTTACTTTTTTCTTTTCATGTTGTGGTGAATTAATAAACACGTCACCCGAATATATATTCGCCAAATTCGACTGGTCATAAAGAGTGTCTTATCAATGCTTGAATGAGCGTCTCAGTGCCTTTATCTAATCTGTCCGCACCTAGTGGCTATCCTGCGATTCGGCGATAGAGTTCGGTCACACTTCAATTTATCAGCATCTATCAGAGTCTTTCACTTTTCAGTCCACGAAAATTTCCACTGGCCTTAAATTTAACAAAGCAGTCCCAATAAGAAAATTTGAAAACAAAGAAAGTTCTAACGTTGTGATGCTCGAATTTGAGAAATTAATTTAAATGAAAATAATTCAGGAGTTAGAACTGTTGTCTTGTTTACTATAATTTCGTGATAGCGTCTCGCGTTCGAGGTTGTCGCGCGTGCGGAGCGGTAAGCAGGTGTGCGGCCGGCCGCCCGCTCTCGCCCGTTGTCCGAGAGCGTCTGTCCTGTGTCCCTTTGCACGAGGGCTCCGGGCCTCCGCGTGTCCACGACTCGCACTGTCTCGCTCCGCCGGCCGACGATGGCGCGTGCGAGTCCACACGAAGTGGCCAGGGGTTACTCGCGGTCGCTACTGCCTCGGCTGATCGACAGAGACCGAGCCACGCGTGGTGGGACGCCTCCCCCACACGCGCGACTGGGACGGATATAAGTCGAAAGCGCCGTGGGTCGGTGTGCGTGCGCGGGTGGGGCGAAGATGCAGCGCGTACAAAAGAAAAGGGATAATATTTGCTTGCATATTTCATGACTCGATTAGGAGATGGAATTTTTAATTGAATGGACCAAACCGCGGTCAGTCTGTTTCCAATCAGTTGCACATGGTACGAAAAAAATTGTATTCTGATTGAACAAATTCGTACGTTAGGGGTGGAATTTGCTTTTCAAACTATATTGAAACTATTTTCAGTAACTGAAAAAATACTGAAAAATATTTTTTTAATAATAAAAGGGCAATAATAAGTATCCTGGTTTCCTCTAATTGTATTTTAATAAGGGCTGGAAAAATATAGCATAGCTCAAGCGTAGCACGGTGCTACGCTCGCTACGCTTGCTGTAGCAGTATTTTTTTTTTTGCCGGTTTATTTGTAAAATAAAATGTTCTTTTTACTTTTTCAAAAGCAAATTATTGTTGTTATGTTAATTTTTCTGTAGTGATATTGATTATTTAATAATTCATCAGATGGCCACTATAATAGCATATTAATAGGTAGATCAACATAATATTTTTGTATTTTACAACGGGAATTTTCACGTACCGTCGGTGAACGCACCGACTTAGTTTCGACGCATTCCTATTCTCATTATATTAATCAAACTCACGATAGTTTTTAGAATAAAATATTTGGTAACTTAGTGCATTTTCCATGCACATAATGTATTTCATTAGAATAGAAAAAAAGAAATCTAAATCAAACTAAAATGCCAAAAGAAAAGTACTCAGAATAAACAAGGCGGAGCGCAACACGTTGACGGCAAGATCTTCACTCTCACTACCAACTTTTCCTCGCTTTTTTCCCCGACGTTATTTTACTTAAGACGAGGAACTTATCTCGGTCGGTCCTTGACTTTAATAAGTTTTATGAGTGTCAGTCGGGACTTAACTGGCGCGCGAACTGGCGAAAAACGAACTTTTTCATAATTGTTTCCAAACTGCTGGTAACTTCGGAATTGTTCGATTATTGAAATTTCAAATTCTATTAGATTGTTTATTGATTTTATTATGTTGTTTTGTATTGTATTCGATTGTTATGTGGTTTTTGAGGGTCTATAGAAACGCATTGAGATATATTAATGTGTATTTTACTTATTTCAAAGCTATAAAACTAAATATTTAGTAAACTTATTTTTTATAAGCCTATTTCAATGAAGCTGAATGCAAAGAATCTTTCAGATTTTTTCACTATTCAGAACGCAGAGTGACCAAAAAAGTACCGATGCCACAACAAAAGTATGACTGATGCTAATTTGATTTAAAACGACGAAATGCAACAATTAACAAAAATTAAAACAATATGATGGTCAAAATAAAAAAAGGATTTTTCGTTTTAAAAATATGGGAAGAAAATAGAAATCAAACTCTCCATATTATTTTTACCATGGCTACCCTTCTACTCCCACACTAACACCTCCCTCATTTAACCAACGGTTGACCAAACAAGCTCGGATAGGTCGTAAAAAAAACATTCACAGTCGTGGTCATCTTATGTCCAGCAAGATGAAAACCCACTATCCATCTCTCTCTGAATGTTACATGTGATTCGTGAAAACTGAGACGGATAAAGGGTTGTCCGTTTTCGTGAGTGGAAATTACGGGATAGTGTCCAATCGATTGCTGTCTCTTTCATGTGTAGGGATGCGTGGGTGTGTGGAAAGGGATGGTGTTGTAGGCTGGGATGTGTAGAGTTTTCCCGACGCTACTCACCGCTAGGAGGCGTGTGGAAAATTTGGGGCTGTTTGAAGTTTCAGTGAACCTTTAGTTCATGGGTTGTTATAGACAGAGGACCATTATTTTTAATACTGCAAGTAATTTTTTTTAATCATTTAGAATAAGATCGTTTAATACTTTAAAAAACTAAATAGCTACTATTTGAATTAGTTATTGTTTATTATGGATTTTGCAAACTGATTTCAGTAGTCACTTAAGATTAAAAACATCATATTTATATATATCTAATAAGTTTAAATTTTGCTAAAAAAACATTATAAAATAAGCCAATACGGAATAAATAGCCTTAAAAATTAAATAGTTGTCGATCAATAAGTACAAGAACTTACAATACAAGACACTTTAATACGACTCTAAAAAACTAAATAAATACTGTTTGTATTAGTTAGATATGGTTATACTCAAAGTGATTATAGATATTGCTATTAAATATTGCTTTGTTATGATAAGATTGAACTTAAGTCGATAAATACTCATATTACTTCAAACCCGAACATTTTTTAGAGAGTAACATTTCTTCCATGCCGTTTCTATAATTGTAACGGATAGTTTTTTCTAGTATCCTGCGGGACAGATGTGGGACAGGATACAGAAAATTGCTCAATACGAGACGTAACGTTATATCTGAGAAAGTATCGAGTTTAGTGTTGACGTGTCATTTAGCCGACTTTCAGTAGTTATTTTGAGTTATGTAAATAAGGTACAATTACGTTAGAATGAATTTGCATTCAGCAAATTCAACAATTTTTTTTTGAACCTGTGGGAGTCACTACAGCACCATCGCCTTGGGTCTTTAGTGAGAATAGCTTACGGCTTGCTCAAAAGTATGTCACAATTTAAAATCTATAAATTATATTCTCTATAGTGTGGTTTACACCTTAAAAAATAGTCTTTAAACACATAAAGTTGCTATATCTCATTATTTTAAAAGATTGATGAGTTTTTTTTGCCTTTATATTTTGAAAATTGTTTATCGTTCACTGCATAATACGTTTTATGAATAACTGACTTCACTACAAATAACGTACTTTATGTGGGAATAATATACTGACAATACATATAAGTACTGTAATTGATTATAAATATTCTAATCTGTTGCTGAATATTCTTTTTCCTACAAAAATATAAAACTTTTGAAATTATCATGGTTTTGAACATAATTTATACTAAAAAACGGGATATTTACCATGATTTGTGAGTTTGAATGTTTCCCGATATTTTGGCATAGTTGCATGTATCATGATCACGGGAGGAACTCCTCCCGTGGTATGGTAAATATCCCGTTTTTAAGTAAAAATTAAAAAATATATATGTCAAAGTTTGGATATAAGATATACTCGTATACATAAATTGTTTATTTGACATATACTTCAACGGCAAAGACAAGTAGAACGCTATGGACCCTTGTATCACTAAAGGTATCATTTGCGCATTGCCAACGCTAAGGTGAACCAACATAACGGGTGAAAAGTGTCATGCGCCTGTAATTTCACCACGCGGGTACAAGCCAGAGGCTATTTTAATATTTTAATTTATATCAAACAATAAATAACAACCACTTTAACCATTCTCAATTGCTATCTTACAATCAAACTCGTTTACTAGCTGATTCTTCCATCCCTTCGTTTCCAAGATAGAGCCAAGATAGAGCCCAGTTCAAGGACACATGATTGAGACACATGTGTTAGGAATGGATATCACGTTTTGCTTCTATGAGAATGGTATTTCAGTTAAATAACTAGCTTAGATAATATTAAAATCTGTGATCATTATAACGAGTACAAAAGTATCAAAATATACGAGTATCTTTGCTATACCAGTCTCTGACCTAACAGGGTGAACCAGAAAAGAATAGTAAAAAAAATATGATACCTATTCATCATGTAGACCTCTATTAGCTCAGTGGGCGAAGGCCCGCCTGAGACGCAGAAGGTTGCGGGTTCGATTACCGCCGCGGGGCAAATGCTTGAACCATGTGTGAATATTTGTCCCGGGTGTGGGTGTTTCTATATATAATATGTATGTATTTACAAAAAATGTATAAAAGAAGCGTCCAGCATTTTTTATCATTTACTAATAATTAAAATGATACTGTTGGTTTCATTAGTTATCTTTCAGGAAACTTTATACATTTCAAAGTCAAAGTTAATAGGTTCATTCATTGAAATCATAAGAATCAAATAGAAACGTCAGCTTAAAATCTACGTTTTTTTTAATGTGATTTTTCGCTGATTCCTCGTGCGCGACTAAGCCTAGAAGTCAGGCAACAAACTGCTTGGTTTGATGATACTTTATTCAGCTATAGTGTGTTGCCAATCGAACATGGTGAACTCAGTAATCGAAAAAGAATACGTACTATTCAAATAATTAAGTAAAGTCTAATAAGTAGAAGTTACTTCTAAGAAGCCATGTTTTTTTTCTGAAGTCAAAAATTTGTTCGTTAATTAATAATAAAGCTGAAGAATTTGTTTTTTCTGTCTAAACACGCTAATATCTGGATCAACAATTCGGATTTGAAAAATTTGCATTTGATAGCCCAATTTTTGGTTACAGGCCATAATATATTACATCACACTACTACTCTTTTTATTTTATTTAAGCTTTTCTATTTCCCCATTTTTGTTTTTATTAGTATCTTATGTTGTATTTATTATTATTAAATTTAATTATTTACATGCATTACTTTAAAAGTACAAAGGTGACCTCGTCGCGTCGTGCACTACGACTTAGTCGTCGAAACTTAGTCGGTGCCTTCACCGATAGTTCAGTACGTGAAAATTCCCGTTTTTACAATATGAATAGTCAAGTTCCCGATAGTTTTTGGAATATTATTATATAATACTCTTACTCTTAGGAGCCGATAAAAAGAAGTAATAGCTCGGACGGGCGATGCGATGCGTTAGGCTGGGCGCTGGGGGCCAAAGGCGGTCGTGGCAGCTAGTAGTTAGCGTCTTAATACCTCATAAAACTGATAGCCTTTTCTGAAAGGAATAAAAGTTCTCGAAAGGTGACAATGAACCACAAGACACCGTGTTCACCATCCAAGCCCGTTCCTCATGGTACTCTAATGGACTTCTACAGGCGGATGATGATGACGATTCTCGTCTACTAATACAAAAGTGTCTATTAAGTGATTTTCGGTGCTTGTCCACGACGGAAATAGTTTTGTTGGGGTGGGTCGTCATAGTTATATTTAAACGGTCACGTTTCGGAAGGACTACTCTCAAATAGTGTTAATTGGGTAAATGTATATTGCGTATGTATGTAAAGGCTAGTTGTATTGTTTTTTACATCTAACAGACATATAAATAGACCTTAACTCACACTTGGATTTCCTGTGCTGTGGGTATCAAATACTACTTGTATCATGGTACCACAATACCCGGAACCGGAAAAAATATCTGTAGAACATCGCAGATATTTGCTCCCGCTTCGGGAATTGGACCCGTGCCTCTTGAAAGTTATGCATTTAAATATTATCTACAGAATAATTAACAAGGCATATTACGAGAACAACTTAGATGCATATATTGACGATAGAACTGCATGGCCCGATGTCGTCTCTCCATTCCTTCGATATCTTGACAAATTGTTTATATATTTAGTAGTAACATATTTTAGCAATATTTTAAGCATTATGATGGTGTCTTAAGTGTGTTGAGCTTTTCAACTTCGGTTGATACTTTTTAAATATTATTTAATTGTTTAACTTATGCTCTTTCTCAGTGAATCAGCTTACCTTTTGATTGGCGCCACAATAAAGCTGAATAAAGTATCGTCAAAACAAAAACCCAGATGAGTTTGTTGCCTAATTAACTTTCAATCAAAGTTTTAATCTTACAGGTTTTCATTATAAAGAATAATTCGAGTATATTGATAAAGCCTTTTTCTTTGGTAAGTATAAAAATAAAGTATTCATTAATAACATATTTTAAAATCGATGCATGACTGACTAAATCATAATTAACATAGCCTAAACCGAGTCTTAGGAACTAGATATATATAGATTATGGTCCCTTTTTACCAAACTAGTTGACTTTTAAATTTGTTAAAAAGTCAAGAATGTTATTTGTTTTGTTCATAACCTTATCTTAAATGTACTTATACAAATTGTACGTAAAACCACGTCATCTCAGAGGATCATTTTCTAAATTCGTAACTCATGGGAAAGTAATAGAAGCTTATTCTCTAGGCTTAAACCTACTATTCATAGTTAATGCAGGATGACATTCAAGGTACTGCTCAAAATTTCTAGTGCCCATGAATTAGAGGCAGCACTAATTAGGATGAATGTTGGATCCACGCTGGTGATTCAGAGTGGCAGCGCCTACATAGCAGACCTAATCATGTGCCGCGCCAAATAAGTCAACGGGTTTGCATAGTGTTGTGCACCATTTTTAGTTAAAAAGTATCGATAAAATGGTACTTAATAGTAAGTATAATGAAAAGTTTCTGAGTTGTGGTAAATTAATTGTTTTTGATGATTATTTAAGATATAAAAAAATAATCTATTTATTTAATTGAAAAACTGTTCCTCTCTAGATAATGGCAGATTTAAATAAACTGACGGCTTGTAACGATGTCATGATTTTTTTACTCACAAAGTAGAAAAATATATTTGGTTGATAATTTTGTTTATATATGATCTTACCTAAATACCAATATTAAATTCAGAAAATGAAAATGCACATTACTCTTATGGTGAATTTCATAATAACAACTTTAACGAGTATATTGAAAAAATATTATCAGGTAAAACGTCGACTTGTATTTAACGAGTGACAAGGTCCAGTCTGAAACAGAGCTGCGTCAAAGTATTTAGAATCATCGATATCGATGATTGGCTCTTAGTGTTTCACTAGCATATCCCAGGCAGGCTAATAGCTCGGTAGCTAAGCGCTAAACGCAGCACCCGCCAACGTAAACAATAAATTGTGAAGAGCCTGCATTAATTTGAGGACGAGACTGGTTAGTGACCTAATAGAAATTATGAGGCAGGCAAGGTAGGTATAAAGCTGCGAAAGTTGTCATATATACCCGCGATCTAAGAAGCCCGTATATGCGTTTGCTAAGGGAAGTTGTTTGTACGTTTGTCGTTTATCTCCGAAACGACAATGGGTTTTTATGACATGAAGTCCACTTGTTAACTTTTTACTTGTTTAGTTTTCAATTTCACTCTTCAAACCAGAGCACAGCAATGCATAGCTTGGCGGTAGAAATAGGTATGGCGATAGTTCAGACGAGCTCTTTCACGAGGAGCTCTACAATTTCTTATATGATAAACATAACGAGTTATCTCAAAATATCTTGATACAAACCAAAAGGAGCTCAAACTTGTGTAAAATATTGAAACAATTCTCAATACACATAAAGATAATATCCAATATTTATTGCGTGTTTGCGTAATCCAGTGAATATTTTACCTGTTTGCTTGTTATCGAATTATTGATCAAATGTCAATCGTGTCCCACCAATCGATAACTTAAACTCAAATAATATGTCAGTTGAGCATAAATGCGCTGGCAAATCGAATAGGTTATAAGGTTCGAATACGATATCTGCCGATACTACATAATACATACCTACGATATTTTTGAAGTCACAAATTTTGTGCTGTTGTGACACAGAATGAAAGGTTTTTCTTTGATTTGCGGCAGTTTGGGCTAGTTCCCTGATGTAAACAGCAGACAGGCAGGAGAATAAGACATAAAATATTTTTTGCCAAAGATACAATTTCAAAGAGTTTTTCTTTATGAAAAACATTATAAAATGTTCACAAGAATTACAATGGATCAGCAAAGGGCTTGTTTTGCGGGGATCCGGACAAAAGTTACCAAGGAAGATATATTTATGGAGAACACAAAACCTTCAAACGTTAGACATTTAGGAAGCCAATAATTATTTCATGCAGTCAAGGATACGTGCTACTAATTATTAAATGTAATTGTGAAACAGCCCAGGGCGAAAACGGCCACAACAACGCCCACGCTGTTTCTCACAGCGTTACTCATCAATTGCAAAACTATTCGCTTTATGCCTCAGCAAACTGTGCACACAGAGAATATATTTCTAACACTCTAACAGTCATATATCTGTTTCTTTTCTTCTTTCTTACATAGGCGATCTTTATTATTAAAACAATTATTAGTAAGTAAGTGCTATTACAATATTAATGACTTTTTAGTTGACGATTTGAAACTTTGACCATTTAATTTTATGAACAATTTACAACAAACAAATATAATTTTAAATATTTGCATGCCTAATTTTAAGGTAGAACATAATTGAAATATTTAATATATTTAAAACCTACAACTGTAACCTACATTATGTTGAAACAAATAAATTAATCTTTATCTTTATCTTATGCTAAGAAGAATTATCTTCCAGATAACCTTTGTGTATTGTGGAAAATGAGTCGATAGTGCACAGAATGGGTAAAATAAAAATATTAATAAGTTATGTTCAACGCCAATACTTTAATACTTACCTAGATACATGGTTTAAACTTAAATATTAAGGACACAATTACGTTAATATAAGTCAAATCGGGTTCAGAAATTATTAATGGTGGATTCAGCATTACATTCTAGTATTATCAAAATGAGATTGAAAATTTTGTAAAATATATCTTATCAGTATTTGTCTGTAAAATATATCATTAATATTTTAAGGAATCCAAGCAAACCCGAGTACTGTAACGAGTACTCATTTAGCATACTAATAGTCCTTAGTACCTGAATTATGTGGGTTCCAAACAATCAGCATTGTCTATGAGGTACTAATGCATGGATAACTTACATAGGAATTCGCTATTTCAATAACTATTTGAACTTTGATTTAACTAGTTAAATCCGTTATGGCCAGTAATATGTTAGATTTAGTTAAAGGCCATGGGATACCATACCATAAAGGGTGATGGCTTTATTTGTACTTACTAATAATTTTATCTCTTTGTGATACAAGAAGATATATTGAAAGACCGTGTCTGAAGTCTGGGTACGGTCCAATAGGCCACTATTAGGTCGGACCCAGACTTCAGATCCGAAGGTCGTGTGTTCGAACCTGGTCTTGCACTCATGGATTTTTCCACTCACAAAGTTGAAGTGCGCAATTACGCTCTGGAAAATAACCTTATTCGAAGGCATATGACATCGGTTAGTGTCATAAAAAGAGGCAATCTGTGCTTTAAAAATTAACAATTTAGAAATTGACGTGTAGGCTAAGTAACACTCAATATAAATTTATAATACTAGCAGAATGTACCTAAGGTTTGCTTATAAAAATAGATAATTAAAAAAACATGTTATATTTCAACGTTACATTATAAAACATTATGATTATAAATATTTAGCAAAGCACACCTTATTTAACAATTATTATTATATTTTTGCAAAACTCTGTCCAGCTCTTTTATTTCGTTTGTTTTTTTCTTATCAGCCAGGCTACTCGTATAAAACAATGCAAATTTGACAATAGAAAGGGTACGATTCTATAGACGGAGGTGGGCGCGTGCCTGCATTGTGCTATACGCGTAACCTATAGCGATAACATCGGTACGGTACTACCCTTTACTTCTGAAGGGTTTTGTATTATTGCGGTCATTTTAAGAAAAAACATTTTACTTGTTAAAAATTTAAGTCAAATAAATTTTAAACAACTTCTACATCTGATAAAGTAAAGAAATGTTATTCGTAATAATTCTCGCACGAGGTATCCTTGGCCTATAAATATAGATTTTTAAACCTTCGATACAGTAAGCTTAGCATTTAAACATAATCTTTCGAATCCTATTTATCGAAACAAAGAAAATCATTTTACAATTTTCTACCCCATTTTACTTCCCATTCTAATAAATCTCGTAAAAAATTGTCTTTTGGAAAAATAAAAATCAAATGATACGGCAATTATAAAACTCTTTCTTTACCTCAACGGGGTCGGTAAATTATATTCGATTGTTTTTTAATCTTATCACGGAATCAGCGGTGGCCTGAATGTGGGGTGGCGGTGGCTGGCACCAGTTATTGACCGACGGCCGAAGGCACAATAGCGCACGATAGGGATGCTTGTTGATGGCAAACCGTCGGGTGAACGTAATAATACGATTTTTTTAGTAAAACTTATAGAATATCTCGCCGTAGGATGATAGTTCTGACAATAAACATCAATCTATGGAAAAAAACCTATTTAATAAAAACGGTGAAGGAAAACATCGTGAGGAAACCAGCAAGCCCTAGAACGTAAAATTCGAAGGCTTTTGCTAACAGTTAGTGTTTCAATAAGTGGCGATGGGTTTGCAACCTGTCAAGTGGAATGCTAACTTCTTGTGAAACGCAGGCATGAGCCAAATGCAATGTTTAGCCGTGCCTCTGACTACCCCTCTGACTTTTGTACCCTCAAAGATCTACTCACTGAGTATGTAACTGAGGATATTCATCAAGGAGAATACAGTCATGAGCGAATGTTTTTTTTTTGTAATAAAAAAAATAGATATAAAGTCTAGCCATTTAAAAAGCATTAGATTTATAGATAGAATATATAGATTGTCAGGCTGATTGCGATCATCGATAACTTTATCCTTCAACTGGTAAATCGTTATGCGTTTATCGATAAAGCAGCGATCAGCCCTACTGAGTTACAGGTCATTTCGCTCAGGTGGCACGTTTTATGAATAACCAACAAGAGCCTTTTCAATTTTCATAATGGAATTTTTGTTTTGTCAGGTGAATAGGTTTTTAAGATTAAATAGCCAAAGATTTGAGATAAGTTGGTATGTTATTTCCTTATTTGTATTACAACAGTGTATAATGATTTGGCAGAGTTGAAAGGTCAATAGTTGGTAAAACTAAAGTAAACACCATTTTTTTTAATGTTCATCAATGGTTTAGTTTTTTTTAGTTTTAACAGTAAAAATGTGATAATTTATTGTGCTGACCTTAAAATACTCAAATAACATAAAAACCACCCAATAATTATATGATAAGTAACTTCGGCTTTTTCAAATTATCGACAAAGAAGCCTGGTACTTAATGATTTGTTACTGAATAGTTTAAATACTTGATTTCATCGTGACACTATTTGTAAGAAAGCCTTTATCCAGCAGTGTACTTCTATAGATTTTCAATGGTGATGATGATAAATAAACAAAATCATCAATCGAAAGAAGACTGACGGTCTCTAATATTCCGTGATCATAGGTGCTTCCCGCGGTATCACGGCTAGGGGAGACTGGTGTCTTACAACCCTAAAAAAATAAGTGCAAGGCACTATCTGGCACCAATTTATTGACCACCTAAATGGTCACGACATGTGCCTGATTCATACGATGTCGGACACTACGCCAGCCAATTTATATTTACATAAATGATAAACCAAAAGTAAAGTTTGAAACGGTCGACAGTTTTGAAAGTTGGTCAGATTTTAAAACGTGAGTATCCCAGTTTTTATTTGGAAATTGTTCCGATTTTATTTAGACTCATTATTTTGGACTATTAAGGCAAAGATTAGAAAATGGTTTAAATCGAATTACTAATGTTATAAATAGGTACACTTCAAGAAAAACCGTGAGTCTTTGAAATTAAATCACAAACACTTTACCACTAATGTCAAGTAGAAAATATGCGGTAATAAATTTCTTGTAAGGAAACAAAAACAATCGTTAGCGTCACCAGACTGTCAATCAACCATCACCTCTGGACCCGACCCTTGGTCAAGTTCGATTCCTAATTCATTCCTAATGGCTTCAGAGCCAAGGCCATTCAAGATGAAGCCTAGAATTTACATACAAACAGACAACTTAAATAATGACCATTTGTTCAACGGGGGTCACTTTTTGTCGGCTACTCATTAAAATTATCTACGGACATTTACAGGTAACTAGCAAAGAGCTTATTTTCCATGGATTAAGAACTAAAATTGAATGTGTACTGTTTAAGTTTACAAAGATGACGTTTACTTAGTTTTTGTTCAAGATCTATGAATATTGTGACACGAGTGTCTCTCAAATGGACGAGTTCTACAGCTTGCTTAAAGATTTACTATGTATTTTTTTTGGCTCTGTGTAAGTCTAAGTGTCAAATTAAAGGTATCGAAAAAATTGTCGCAATACGATCCATCAATCTGTTATCATAAGATTTATCTCGATTGTACTGATTGACAATCGATCCTTCGTGTATTATCATACGAAATAAGGCCTTTAGCAACAGATGAAATTAAAATAACAAGTAGGTACATACCTTTACAAAGAATGACCCAAATGGCATTATTAGCGTTAAGAGGTCCATTGTCAAAATCTCCGGGTAAAGTAAATATTTTGACAAAAGTCCGTTGCGCTATATTGAGTTACTGAAAGGACAATTGTTGCAACAATAGAACGAGCTACTGAAAAAACAGACAACGTAAAAAGTGCTATTGGATCTCCTACTGACATCGAAAGTGTAATTGGCAAACTGACAGTATTGCGCCAAATGTACAATGAAACGAAACTCTTGATCAAGTGCCAAGTAGTGTATTAAAACAATGAAATTGAGAAAGTTCAAACACCACTGACCATAAAACTACAACTTCAATAACTTGGACTTTGCAGTAGTATTTACTATAGGCATTTGCGGGCCTGGATAAATTTGGCAATGTATTGCATATGACAGGCCTTCAAACTGTCGAAACCGGGATTGGGAATTTAAAAGTAAAACAATAGGTACCTACGCGGCCCGAATCACAAATCGACTGTAGGCTGCCATGTGGGCCGGAGGTCAGGCGTACACAGAGGTGAATTTGAAATACTATTGCGTAAGTATTATCCCATCAACGAAGCGATCAAGGATTAATAGTGCAGATTATCTATTTTGTGAGAACAATTTGTTTAAAATAATTCTAACAACATTTGTATCTCTCAAGGTTTTTGGTTTTACCTACTCATTCTTCATTATCAGCCCACATCAGTCCACTGCTGGGTATAGGCTTCTCCTAATACTCACCGCTGAGCCCGGTGTTCGCCTTTTTCACCTACTTTCTGACCGCCGCCTTTCTTAAGTCATCGCTCCACCTAGCAGAGGGGTGTCTTACACCATGTTTGTTCATCAACCCTAAATGTTTAAATAACCCAAGTTTAGAGGAAAAAAACAAAATTAACAAACTGTAGTCTCTGAAGTAGTTATTGTAACTTAAGTTTAAAATATCAGTTAAAAAAATCACAAAAACGACTCAATCCGAATGGAACAATTTTTAGTTGCGACAGATTGTTTAATGTCCACTAGACCGTTTTAATGAAATAAAAGTAATTAATCAATACGCAGTTTGTAATATAATATTAATGATATACTAAGCCTTTATTTTTGAGAATCACAAAACAAAGATATTCTTACGTAACTTATCAAATAGGTACTTAATTAGTTTGCAATATACCTATAAAAAAAGTGTTAAACAAAATAGCTTTATTATGAAGGGCTTTCCTTAAAAACACGTAATGTTTTAATGACTGACATTATAATCATTACGTGTTTTAAGCTTCCTTATAATATCTTTGTAATAAAGCTATTTAAAGCTATAAGTTTTATAAAACGTCCGACAGTTGTCCACATAACAATGAAGATACTTCTAAATTGTTATGCAAAATTTAACTGTTTGGGAATAATAATACATTATATCTCTTTATTGGACCTTATAAAAGGGATTCTTCTTTAGAACCCGGTCCGTAATAAACAAATTATGGTACAATTTCACTTTCGCGGTTTTGCCAAATGTTACCGTGTAAGTATGGTCAGAGTAAAATTTATATGGGGCTGGAGCGTGTCAACCCCCTTTTCTCAAGAATACTCACTGTTTATAAATAAAAAATATTTTGAGTTTAAGCTACATTTTTCTATATATAGGGCTTTTATTTGATGCAAAAAAGTTATTCACAATCGGTTTTTGTCAGAAGCAGGAAGAACAAACCTTGGAAGCCACAGGATTTTTTCTTGTTTGTACAAGGTGAAATACTAGCAAAACGTGGGCATGTGCCAAATATTATGTTGGACCTGCTTCTGACTACCCCTTGGTATCCTCAAAGATATATGCACTGAGTATGTATCTAATTATATCCATCATTTGAAATACAGTCGTATACAGCGTATGTTTTGTTTGTTTTTTTGATCGTTTAAAAACAAGAAAAAACACTTCTAAATATTGTATTTGCTTGCTTTTTTCTAGACGCTAGTTTCCACGTACCTAACAAGTTGCAAGCACATCGCCACGTATTGGAACATTAACTGATGGATGATAGGTTGCATGCCTTCGAGTTTTTCTCGGTACAGAATCTTTTTTATTAACTCCCAAAAATGTTTTCAGCTACTGAACTAGCAATCCTGAAAATGGTATCACTCTAGCCTTCGGCTTTGTTATAAAAAAAATGTTTTACGTGAAATTGTTCGTTCTTAGATAGTGAAATAAAAGCTAGTACTAGCTAATCTTGTTTTTAATAAATTATAGGACAACAGAAGGCTCTCAGTAGTACACATATTGATTTGCGACCAGCTGGACCAATTTATTTTTCTACCTTATGGTAGAAACAAATGAGTTTTGTGATTTGCCAACTCTACTGCACTTTGTTAAGCCTGCAAAATTACTGTCAGTGCCAGTACAAGTATGTTTTCCATTGTCAATAAAATTGAGTGATTACTACATACGATATCTTTGGCTACTAACTTAACTGTAGTGGTTTAACAGTAGATGTATTTTTATCAACTATAAAAAAGTGATATATAACTGCCGTTTGTTACTTTTGAGACTGTCAAAGTAGGAAAAATATAATGTCTGATTTACTGATACATTTTTGACCCCACTAATAAATGTTATTTATTTTCTGCTTGTATTGGATGTCTTGTAAAAAAATCTGCTGTTGCCGATGGATTCGGATAAATAGCGGCGATTCTCTGTTGTCCGATCCTTACCTACCTTTGTGGTATTTGTTGTTTGAGGAAAGGGAAACGTTAGGTAGTACTTTTTATTTTATTGTATTCTAGCTTCTGCCCACGGCTTCGCCCGCGTGGTACTCGGATAAAAAGTAGCATATGTGTTAATCTGATGTATAAGCTATATTACTGTAAATTTTCATCAAAAGTTTTTGCGTGAAAGAGTAACTAACATCCATCCTCAGAAACTTTCGCGTTCATAATATTAGTAGGAAGTAGGATAATGCAGCCATTGTATAGTCATTGTGTACGGCTCACCTGATTGAAAGGAGCTCCCGTCTCTTATTGAAATCTGCAACACCAGGGGCTTTTTATTTTTAATTGTTTTGGCTTGGATACAAGTCCATGTCCTTCTTCATTTTTCCTTTTTTTCTGTCACTTTTTGATTTGACACTTAAGTCAACTTCACTTCACTAACACCATAGGAATTTCTGATGCGTTGCCTGCTCTGAAATACTTTGTTGCCCCTCCTCCTCTCCCTTTAGTATAAAGTTTAATCGTAATCTAACTTCGTTTCTCACCGATCCATTACACAATAAGCCATATGGATTACGTCCACAAATGCGGTTTTAGGGTAATTCTAAATAATTTTGTGATCATTGCGGTCATGCATGTCGATTGAGTATTTAGGTGGTCAAGCTTTCACCTGCTCCTGCTGTGTTTATTTGGCAGCGTGACAGCAGGTTGGGGCAATAACCTGTGTTTTTGTAACCATTTATCTTGAGGGCGCTGACAGATACGCTGTTTTGGCCCGGTCTGGTCCGTTCCGGTAAGAATAAAGGTCGTTTTAGACGTGTGAGCCCGGCACTGGATCGGCATCGCCCCAACTCTGTCTGTCAGCCTGTCTGCCACGGGCACATGTGTTTCTCTCCATCCTTAGGTTATCTGGAAATATTGGTAAGCTCACTTATTGTGCACTGTTATATTGTTATGTTTTTGTATGAAATGTAAATGATTGGCTTTTGGTGGAGGGTCGCAAGTAACCTTAAGTGTGGGATAGGTAACACTTTAAAAACCAACTAACCATGAAAATGGTGTTATGCATAATAAATAATTTATCAAATTGATCTATAAACCTATTTTTTTTAAAGATAGATAAATGGTATTGCGCCTTATTAATACTTGTTTGCTTTTTGCTATCGTATTGTATTTTTCTATCGTAGACTAGGTCAGGAACGTTCGAGATGTCATTATTTGGGACTTTTCCAGCTGACGTTGGTGATAAAAATCTACCTACATCACTTTCGTCACGTTAAAATAAATCCTCAAAACAAAAGACACTTTCAATTATGATTCATTTGTTACGCAAAGCTTGCTACAAGTACAGTGGTGCACAAAAAAGGTAAATTAATCATCGAAATAAGTTTGACGGTGTTGTGAAAGATTATAATTGGTTTCGTCTATTTATAATGAGTTGTAAGTGGCGTTTAATTAATGACAGCTCGTTGTGATGAGCCACAGCGTTTTGATATAACAGTAGGATCACTACTTACAGAAAATCTTATAAAATAGGTTGTGGTGATATAATGAGTGACCTTATCGCTAAGAGCGATCTCTTCCAGGCAACCTTTGGTTGGGCTTGATTGAAAAGAATGTGAAGAGAGGGGATGTAACAGCAATAAAATAATTAACAATATTATAAAAATACATATTTAATATTATATAAACAATGCAGTAGTATATAGCTACGAATGCAATGGCAGGAGCAAAGAAAATGATAACACATAGTTAATGCTGCAAAGTATAGTTGGAGGACCTATTTTTTATTGTTAGGGATCTTTCATGTCTGTTGGAAACGGGTTTGTCATTCCATAATCGCACCGCACGCATATTGAAGGAGTTACTAATGAAATATAAGGCTTCAAAGTAGCTAAAATATTACTTTAACCTTGAGTCTTTACAAGTATGAAACAGTCTTGTGAATAACTATTGGTTGAAACTATGAATAAAAAGTTGTTTTACTTATTTCCAGTCATGAGTTATGAAGCAATTTCGGGATCTTAACATCGCTATGCCACTATGATCGTCGGCTTGTCTGAGTTGAACAATAAGTATGATTTCTCAAATAGCCTAAATATTAGTAAAAATATCCAGTAAACTTATTCAAAGAAGATTAGACTACAATTATCAGCAATCAAATGCAGTCAGTTACCCTACTGTTTCTTGATAGACTGTGGATGTATGAGCCGTGGATAGTTTTGTAGAGCGGTTGGTCTGCCCACTGACTGCGTAGGATAGAGAAGCACTATTCAGCTGATACCTGGTACAAATGGAAGTGTTAAGTTGCATATACTATGTAGTAGAACTCACTGCGTGATGAAATCCGAAACGAGGAAATTCGTAGAACAATTAAAGTCACTGACTCTTAGCCTCTTAGAATCAGCAAGTTGAAGTTGCAATGAGCAGGCCATATAGCTCGCAGAATTTACAATTGCTGGGGAAGAAAGATTCTCAAATGGCGACCACGAATAGAGAGAACGGTGACATGGCTAAGGTTGCAGGAAGTCAGTTGGTGATGCCACAAGATCGTTCGTCATAGCACCCTTTTGGGAAGGCCTGTGACCAGCAGTGGACTTCTATATCCTCTTGATGATAATGATGATGTAGTGGAAGACCGAGCCATGCTTTAGAACTAAGATGACAATAACAGTGTGCTTCGCTGAGCTGGTGGCTGGACGTTTCAGGATTTGCTCGTCTCTGAGATTTTACACCATTAGGGGCAGATATATCGTTTTTCGTCCCCAAAACCTGTAGTTTCATCAAAAGTATTTGAGCCGTTTTCGATATCCTGATGCGACATATCAAAAAATAATCACGCGTTTAAGAGATAAGTCTATACCTTGTTATGTAAATAAATCATTAGATTACTTACTAATATGAGTAAATTATACGGCTTTCATCAGTCATCATATTTTTTTACTTTAAAATTATTTTTATGAGAAACGTACGCGACCCTCTTACTATCTCCAAACTTTGGTAAAACTCCAAAATAGACTAAAAAATAAACATTTGGTATAATATTAATAAATGAAAAATACCTACAGTTTTCATAATAGTGAATTATCAGAAAAGGAAGTGACAGACATAAATTGAAGTAAGATTTGTAAATTAAAAAATGTTTCGTTTAAATCATGAATGAGTAAGTCTATGAATGATGAGCCATTCAAACTAGCCTTATAAATGGGTGTGTCCACAAAAATGTACAGTCATCAACACAACGCGGTTGAAGAGTTTGACGTTTCGTTTTGTCCACATTAGCATACTGGCCAGTGACTCGCCTCTGGATCGTTCAAATATTTACATATGTCCTTTTAGTGGTTACTTAACAGTTTCTTGAGTTATGACTAATATTTGCTTGTGATAATAGCTGTTATTTTTGAAATATTGTTCCTTTAAATATGTTAAGGGCTCGCGAAAGTGCTATGTTGATATAGCGTAAAAAACACACCTGTCTTTGAATAAAATATAGCAAAAACGCAAAGATAAACCTGAACGTATATTAAGGATTGTATGTATGTACAAACTGATGCGGCTGCTGTTGCGCAACAAAACATGAAATTAAGTGACAACAAAATCTGTAAACACTCGTCTAGCGTTCAGTTTAACGTGTAACGGTGCAAACGTAATTGCACCGCGCCGCAACGGCAGTGAGAGTGCCAAAGTTAATGTACCTCTTATTTTAAATATTCCGATGTAAATCAGTTCCTAATAATTACAATCTCTGCAATAAAAAAAAACTATCAACGTCAAATGCTCGGACAACAAAACGTAAGCCCACTCATAAACGCCGAATTAAAAAAACCGTTTGAACTATGCATGAATGGACGTCGTATAGTATGGACTGTGACTAGAGTTGCCAGACCTTTGGCTTTCTAAGTGTGTCCGGAGTTCAAAATTCAACTGTTTATTTTATGTATTTTTTTTATATACTGAAGTACAATAGGTACTAATAAGTATCATATTCTACAAATTTAATATTCTAATCGCAAAAGTTGGAATATATGGAATCTCCATATCATGTAGTTCGAGACTGAGAATAACACATAGAAATACTCGTATATATCTGATCACTCTATCCACTTATGTAAATCTAGTAGGTACCTGCGCTATAAAAACTTTCGTAATTTTACCCACTTTATTTTCTGACAACTTCGATATTGTCGCGGTCGAATGGCCGGCTACAAGAGATGCGAGTACGATTCCCTCTACTGGACAAATATTTGCATGTTCTGCAGATATTTGCTCCGGATCTGGTTGTTGTGGTACCATGGTACCCTTATTTCCTGATAACAACGTTACAGGGAATCTAAGTGTGGGATCTGAATATGTAATTTATATGTCTGTAGGGCATTTATTTATTTTATTTATTTATTCCAAAATTTTATTACTTTGTCCGGCTATTTGAGATTTTTTACCTTAACCCTAAGTGAGACTCAAGATAGGTGTGATTAGAGCGCGCGTGGGCAGGCCTGTCATCGCGAGGTCATTGTGTACGGGTCACAGACTGCAGCGTTTTATAGAGGAGTCGTGCGTTATGATGGGAAGATTCAAATCAGAGCTGATCCAGGAACGCGATTGTGATATCATGACCAAAATATCTGATATATCTGTTGTGCAAAGTTTAAACTAATTGTAATAAACTGCTAAAAAGTTATAATTAAATAGATAAATAAATAACTCTTTATTATTCACAGAAAATTAAAAAAAAAACTTAACTTAAAGATATCATAAACAAGTTGTGGCTATACAGTGGTAATGAAGTAGCTGCAAAGTAAAATAGTAGCCTCTTCAGTAACTAATTTGATAGGAAAGGAAATTAAGAAGTACGATGAGAACATAAGTATTTGCATATAATTTTACCTATAATATTTTATTTCCTGGCAAGAGGTGTGTTGAGCTGTGTGTACTAAAGTTATTAAAAAACTCGTGCTATGTATATGCGTATAGAACGTGCTCGTGAGGAAATAATCCAATAATCTTAGGCATGTATCACATATAATGTTAGGACGTGCCTCTGACTAGTCCCTACTTGGTAACTATACAGATCTACGTACTGAGGGTGTATATCATGGAGATTACAGCTGTAAGCGTTGTTTGTTTGGGTTTACTACTTACAGCCAGAAACTGCATGACAAAAGGCAGGATATATTAAGAGTAATAAGTACATATTATATTTAATATTTTCTTTGAACAGATGCAAATTCGATAGCACAACAAACAACAAGCCTTGGGCAGGAAACTTATAAACAATTATTACATTGCACAATATGAAACAACGTTGATCTTTCACAGTGTCATGTCTAAATATTCTTACACACATTTCGATTTGCATTGAATGAGCGGGCTGGACACACGCGCATCGCGGCCTGTCATTACCGGACGCGCAATACTCCACCCTGTTCGAAATTCAAATTATTGTGTTTGGTTCGCTCTCGCCAGATTGTGACACGCGCGGCGCGTCGCATAAAATAGGTGTCAATTGTGCGCGCGAATGTACTTATGCATAAACAAATAAGTTTCTCTGTTGATGTGTAAAACTTTTGCGCTTATTTTTATATGTACCGCAACAACAATTACTATTGTAGGTGTCTAAAGTATGATTTACTTTTGATAGTATCTCTCTGCATCGTTTTATGGTCCTAAAATAGATGAAAGTTTTCTGAACAAATCAAATGTCCTAAAATAATCCCACAGGTATAAATTGAAAAACTAACGGACAAAAAAGTAGTAGGTAACTATTAAAACCTTCTTGCACATTGGCCTTTGTCCACTTTTTTACAACCCCCATGAGCTTTTTTGCGTTGAAAAAAACGTTTTTATGAAATCTCAAAGGAAACGATGCGAATAATTCCTCGTTTCATGTTTCTTAGTTTTTTATTTCCCATTTTGAACTCCCACAGGCATTGTTGGTCGAGATCTAATCTTTTTTTGATAGACTCCGCTACCTTCTGGACCAGGGGCTTTATTGTCCGGCTGAAAGATGCTGTTTTTGAAGTTGAAAAGAGTTGATTGATAGAATAGGAGGTTATTTAATATGGGTGAAGGCTTTGATTAAATAGATTGTTTATCTGATCATTGTACTATTAATCTTATGTGGGCAGATGTAGTCCATAAAACAATTTTAAGGTTTTGAGATTAACGAAAGAAATTACGAGGTCAGGGTAAATTTACATAAGGCCCTGCAAATTTGTCAGCGCGGCCCCTCGAGATTTTTCCATACATGGTATACAAAATAAAAAATGTTAAAATAACTTAGTTCACAAGTCGATCATTATTATAGTCTTTGTGATTCCAATAAATAAACACCAATTGAAAAAAAATTTTGAAAGTTCAAAGTTAATTAGGTTTAAAAAAAATAGCTAAAATTCTTCACATATTAAAAAAAATACATTTTACCAAGATACTATTGCAGTTTATACTCACAAGTTTGGTTGGAGCTATGTTAGCCTAGTAGGCTGTACCCTGACTTCCGATCCACAGGTCATGGGTTTGAACTTGGTCGTGCACCAATGGACTTATCACACGTGCTCAAAACGGTGAAATAAAATAATTGCAGGGAACCCGAAAGTAGAACAACAATAAACAATAGAATAATAATACAGAAGTAGGTATTCCTGACCCCACACTAGGGTTTACTGTATCATCGATATCAGGAACTACGAGTATCATGGCAACACAACACCCACCCCCAGAACCAAATATTATGTAGAACATGAAAACATTTGTCCGCGGGAATAGAACTCGGACCTTTCGCATCTCAGCCGGTTATTTGCCCGCCGCTGATCTATGTCGTCAAAGTAGGTTTTAGCGTAAAAACCCACAGGAATAATGAAAATCCCGAAGAGTACCTAATAATAGAACATACATACATACATATATTCACGCCTGTTTCCTGGAGGGGTAGGCAGAGACCAAGGATTTCCACTTGCTACGATCCTGGCATACTTCTTTCGCTTCATTCATCCTCATCACATTCTTCATACAGGCTCGGTGGTTTAGTGTACTTCTGACCTGGCCTTTCTCTAAAATGTCTCCAATTTGGTCAGAGTACGTTCGCCGAGGCCTTCCTCTACCAACTATCCCATTCACGCTCGCCTTGTATACTTGTTTTGTTAATCTACTTTCGTCCATCCTTTCTATATACCCAAACCATCTCAATATACCTTTCTCAACTCTCGTTACTACATCTTCATTCACTCCACACTGCTATAATAATAATAGAAACTTACTAAAAAGTCCAAAAGGACCTTCCGGACCTTCGCAAATCAACCAAGAACTTATAATTTATATTGTCCATTCAATAAGCATTTCCATTGTTTTTTATTACTCAAAAGAAACGGATCTATTATTGCGGTCACCGCGAAATTAGTCTTTTGCTTATCGACAAGCGCCCTTCTATAAACATTGTTTTTAATCACCGCCTTCTCGATGGTATCTTCTTTTTGTCTCTGGTTTGCAACACGTGTTCCGAAAACTAATGAGTTTGAGGACATCTCGTAAAATGTTTTCGACTACCTTCTTTTGGTTGTAAAAAATCGGAAAGACTTTGATCCCTGTTTATGTGTTTACGGTAATTTTACTTTTGTTTGTAATGATGGTTTTATGCATTTTGATGACAATCGGTGACCACTTTGCCATCTTGCTTGAAAGTAGCATCAGAAAAAAAATATACATTTGAAAAATGTATACCTACTTTTTGCATTTAAGATAATTTATAAGAGTGGAACCCAATTTCTTTAGCAAATTTTATGAGATACTGGCCTCTGCTCACGGCTTCGCCCGCGTGGTACCTGGATAAAAAGTAGCCTATGTGTTATACAAATATATAAGCTACTAGCTGCGCTGCGCGGTTTCACCCGCGTGAGAAATAATGAATTTAAAAGTATTTTACTGCTACATATACTATATTTGAATAAGAATTAATACTTCGATACGAATGTAACCAAATTTTGTTTCTACCGACGATCTAATAAAATTTTACAACACAAAAGCTGCTATTGTGACTTAACTATGATAGTTAGATATATTTTCTCCAGGACTTTGTTGTAGGTAATAATGAGTACTTTAATCATGTGGTACATAATTTTTATGTATCATCAATCGTTTTCTCAGTGCACGCCAAATAAAGATTTTTATAGGCAAAATTTTACTATTTTGGGTTATATTATTGCAATTTTCTAAAAATTCTCTATTTAAAAAAAAATTGTAACCTATGCTTCTTCCTGATAACTTAGCTTTCTATTGGTGAAAAAATGGTTAAAATCACTCCCGTAGTTTCTGAGCCTATTCGGTACAAACAAACAAAAAATATTTCCTCATTATAATATTAGTATGTACAGTTTCATCAAAATCCTTTTAGTAGTTTTTGCTTTTTTATAGTAGTAGTAGGACTTACCGACGACCTCTGTGGCGTAGTGGTCAAGGGCCCGCCTGATTCGATTCCCGCCGCGTGACAAATGTTTGTATGATTTCCAAATATTCGTCTCGGGTGTGGGTGTTTTACATGTATAGATAGGTATGTATTTACAAAAAAGTCATGTAGTTCCCATAATACAAGCTCTGCTTAGTTTGGGGCTAGATGATGATGTGTGAAAATATCGATCATTATTTATTTATTTACTTTGTAATTGGTAATTTCAGATTGCTTATAAACCACCTTGATTGTTATCTTTCTATAACCATGCCAAGATCTACAGGCACAGTTCAACATCTTTATTTTCAACCCCTAAAACGTTATTAAATTCTCAAAACGCAACCACTTGAAATGATTTATGCAACGCGCGTTGGTGTCCATAACGGGACTCTTTTTTTGGGTTCACAAGAACTTCAGATCCGAAAAAACTGCGGGTTCATATTATGGTTCAAGTAGGAATCCATTTTGAAAAGTTATGATGCGATCTGTGAGCCCGCGACTTTGTTTGCGTGCTAACCTGTTGTCTCATCACATTATAAGGCCTCTGAAAATCAAAGCGAACTTTTGCTCTATCAATCTACAATCATTGAATACAAAAATAAAGCGAGTCCCATCAAGCCAAGATACATTACACTTAGTAAAACCATAGTATGAGAAAAAATAACATTAAGTATGTATTAGGCCTAATAGATAAGATCAATGTAAAGTTTCTAATTTATATACGAATATTAAGATTTTTTTCAAACTATATTTAGCTTGACAGTTATTTAAATACATTCAATGACAAATAATTACAAAAATTATACTTTATTTTGCTAAATAATAATGAGCAGTGCAGCGACTATGAACTATCTATTGCACGACCTATCCCACTGCTTAGTTTTTATAAAGAAAGAAACGCACAAAGATTTCGATCAACAGCGAGATTTTTTGCCGCCTTTTTCAGAACCCCATATTTCTTACTCGTCACAACGTGGGTCAATTTCGGACCAATTCTCACGTAGATGACCATGATTTATGAATAGAACCTGTCACAGAGATTCCACGTGTTTAGGACCCGATATCACGCCCAAATCTATTGTTGGAAGCATAGACATTGAATTTCAATAGAATTTTTGTTTAAGCCCTATAAAGCTAAGGATAGATGAATAAAAAGTTTACCAGCAATGTCTTTCTAATACCGACAAGAAAGAAGGTTAACAAAACGAATGAAGGTATTGGTCAACATTATGCTCAGAGGTTACCTCCTCTGAGGTGTTATTTGTCTTATTAAATACTTGTTTTTATAGAAAACAGATTTTGATTTTAGGAGGTACTAAATTGTTTGGCTAGTTATTAGTTTCTTCGTTCAAAATGGGTTCTATTTTTAGAAATTGTATCATCAGAGTTAGTTTAATGTATCCGTAGCCCATGACACCATAAAGCATTGAAGTGACCCATCTGGTCAGAGCTAATAAAAACATAGCTCTTTATGTTAGCAACCTTACAGTCGAATACAGAATCATTTCAGAAATTAAACTGTGACTTGCGATTTATTCTACTCTATTTAGATGGCCCAAATGGTTAAAAAACAAATCATGATATTATGTGGGTCCGATGCCAATGTATATGTACAAAACTTAAGGCAGTGTAGCGCAGGTTTTTGTTCAAAATACATTGCCGCTACACTTAATACCAAACTGAATGAAACAATCTAGGTCATTAATACATATAACGGAAATATATGATAAGTTATAATTAATTTATCGCTACAGGACCTCTGCATACCTTCTTTTTTCCACTTTGTTAATGCTATTAGGTGCAAGTTGAATGCGTCCCGCCTTTTTTTATCATTTTCATCTTGAGCGTCAGATTGGTTTAGATCTACTCTGAAGTTCTCTTTGCCTGTGAATATAAAATATAACTGTTTTATCTCATGCATGCCCAAGTTTACGTTCACCACGCGACTGCCCGTTGTACAATACAACAACATAAATTCTCATACGACGCTGCCCACAATATGTGGCGATCGGCACATGTGGCCCTCTGGCGACCACGTGTGCCCTCCTCTGACATAGTGACGGAGGAGAAAGGTCAGGATCTCGACAGAATTAGATTTGAGAAGCTGAAAGTGTACCTACTTAGTGAAAGGAGGGGACAGCGAGTGTGTCCATATAAGTAAATGTAAGTTTTAGTATAGAAAGAAAATAGTTTTGTGGTTTACATGAGAGATCTTATTTTAGAAGAAGTTGAACATATTTTCGCTTAGTTTAAGTGAATTTAAAATTCAAATTAAAATTCGAATTCAAATTAAGGAGGTATTTTTATACACCACCGTCGTCGGTTGTATCGTTCACGAAAATTCCTGTTCATCCAGAGGTTGTCTGGAAGAGATCGCTATAAGCGATAAGATCGCCCATTGTACTCCCGCGATTAGCTTGTAATTTGCTCTGTTTGAATTTGTTAGCAACATATTATATGATGTACAATAAATAGTTATCTATCGATCTGTCTATTTTTATATTTTATAATTTAAACTAAAAAAAACTATTAGCTTTGTAAACGATCGATGTTATGCGAAATCTTTTTAAATAATAACTTTTGTTGATCAGGGTAAAAAAATAAGTTTTTACTTCACGAAACTACTAACTAATATTAAGCCTGTCTAGTCTAGAAGATAGCCTTAATGTTTATCATCATCAGCCGTTGTCTAGCTGGATATTATGGCCTACGATAAGCTTTCGAGATTCCACATAGTATCAATATTCAATGTAGGTATGGTTGTTTTCCGCCACAATTCACCGACTTCCAGCAAGCGTGCTATTGAGTTAGAGCCTGAAATATTTCTATTTCATTGGATGCATGATAAAAACTATGACATATTCAAAACTAAGCCCCTATTGACGTTTCCCACCAAACCGCACGTAGAGTGGTGAGCGAGACATATGAATAGAGCAAAAAATCACGGTGAAATACCGCTAGTCCACGCATCTGGAAACCATTTCTATCTCATACTAACTAACACATCAACTATGACTGTAATCTTACACTATATTTTTAAAATTCTGTGGTACTGTGTGTAGTATGATTATAAAAGTAAGTTGTAGTGGCGAGGGACAAGATACATTATAAAACCGACAACCGCTAGTAATGCAGGTCCCACGGACCGAACGAACCACGAACCGAAAGACTTAGCCTCATCCACCTCAGGCCCTAGGAGCTGAAACGCTTTATTTAAAAATGGTTGGCTTAATTTGTGTCAGTATGAAAAACATGGTGTTATAATTCGCCAAGAATATGTTGTGTTGTTGTTATCCAAAAGGATTTTACAATATATTCTTTGATAGAAAAAAACTTACCTCTAAAATAAAACATGCGAAAAAATGAATGTTAACCAACAGATATTGAAGAAATTTTAGAGACTAATGCACTCATAACACTGTTGTTTTCCATTTTCAAAATGTAATCTGTTGAGCGAGAAAAACACCTAGAGAGACAAATATTTGCAGATCATACCTACAAACATTTGTTCCGCTGCGGGAATCGAACTCGAAACCTTCTACGTCTCAGGGCACTGTCCACTGAGCCACAGGGGTCGTCACTTCCATTGATATCCGGATGATGATGATGTGTTGGATTAAGTTAGTGGTATTGTGTCTGCTTTCACCGTTACCGCTCTGACCCGAGTATCAGCAAAAAAACGTGTGTAGGCTCACTGATAATGGAACTACTCATAATAGATGGTTATTATAGCTTGTTCGCGGGAGAAATGACACGGAACCACGGAAACCGTATTTGCAGTGCATAACCTTTTTTGGTCTCATTGTTTTAGTTTTAATTGTGATTCTGCATGAGTTATGATGGGGAAGTGCGTGTTTGCTCTGTCGCTATCGAATAAAACCTTTATGTAATAAATGCATATTTTTATATCAAAACTGGCAAAAAATCTTGTGTATTCATTAATTCTATCGACGAATATGTGTACTCATTTATTCTGAAGCATCTCTTCCAAATCCCACAGGATAAGTCTCTAATAAAACAAATATCCGTCAGATAAGGGTCAAAAACCATATTGCGTAAGTCACCAGATGAGAAGCTTACGGCATTTTTTGTCCACCTCCACAACTATTTATAGCCACTGTGGCCCACGAAGGGACTACTGCTGGTGGACCATAACATTTTGATTTTAACGAGAAATATTTTCTGTTTTAGATCTAATTCAGAAGTAATGAAATTGTACAGTTGCATCTATTGCACAGCGAGTTAATTTAAGGCATATGACATTTATATATGAGTTTAGACATTATTATGTCATATGTAAGATTACAAGATTGATAAAAATACTAATAAGGGGACCCCAAAGATAAAAAAAATAGAGAAAGGTGCCGACTAAGTTTCGACTCATTCCGAGAGTATTCATCAGGGTGAGTGTTCGCAACGTTCTCCCTCCGCGTCGCGTCGAGAACTAACTCGAGACTCTCGAAATGAGTCGAAACCTAGTCGGTGCCTTCACCGATAGTGCAGTACGTGTAAATTCCCGTTTTTATAATATGAATAGTCAAGTTCACGATAGTTTTTGGAATAAAATAGAGAAAGGTGATTAAATATCAGAAAAAGTTTGTAAAATTCTAAAAATATACAAATTCTTAGTCTTTGTATGGTTTGTTTAGATTACTTATAGGAATTTCGGAAATGCTTTTATCTGGTATTGATCTGGATCAGTTGACATATCCAAAGATCGTTTGCTACGGTCTCTAAATGACTATTATCATCCTAGTTTGAGTTAGTAATGTTGTCCATACAGGATTATACAGTGTTAATCATATTATTTCTAATTATAAGAGTGTACCTTATGTATAATTATTTCACACATAATTATTTCAAATATCATCTGTATTTTTGTATACACCTTTTTGTACATATTTCTATGAATAAATGTAATCAATAAGTTTTAAAAAAATAATGGACCCTGCTGATAATTTTGAAACGACTGATAGGTACGTCATTATTCTATCTATGCACTCTGTTGTTACAAAAAACCGAGCATTAACGGTACCTCTATAGTAAGACTTCCTTGATCCTCATTTCTCAGCTTCCCGCGACCCCCGCAGGAATGAATAAATACAGCTTTACAAAAACAATGGCTTCCTTTATCTCAGTTGCACTCATGTGTCAATCGTTTATTTTGGCACCAAAGTTCCGTTACAGGACGCACCTTGCAACGGCAAATAACCTGCGACCTATATCCAAAAAACACCTAGACGAAAACCAAAAGCATTTGTTATCTTTGTCACTAAACCGCAAACGAATTTCATCCTTATAGTCAACAAGGAATAGAGGTTTCAGAACTTTTTAAATACTGTAACGCTTTTGTGGCTCTTTCTAACCACATGTGGGAAAGATTGGTGATATTTTTTGTGAGGTCCTAAGTTTGTCTCCAACGGATGTTTGGTTCTCTAGTAATTATTAAGTTTTGCTTTCTTATTAGCGTTACTTAAGATAGTGCTAACGATTTTTGTCGCTAGTATCATTCAAATTAAAGCAAAATTTAACATTTATTTGTCTCTTTCTGTTAATATGTGTTCTTTCAAATTCAATATAAGAAAACAAAACACTGTTTAGCTGAACAACTGTTTAAAAAAACTTTTTTGTCTTCAAAACCAATGAAGACAACAAATAATATTCACTTTATTCAACTATAAAAAATAGGTATTGTTACTTGACGTTCGTAGTTTTTGAGGTTTTTGGGAAAATTACTTTCCGATACAGATATTTTCATATGACAACACCGTGATCACCCCCCATGCATAACAATATTTATGCCATTCAAGCACTCAAAAGCGATGCACTAACATACTATATCAATATTGAATTGTAAACCTCCTCCTTTTTACAAAATCGATGAAAAAAAAAATGGTATGATATTTTTTCCTCGGTAGACGTTTCTTCCATAAAATCTTAAATAATTATTTTCCCGGTTCGACAACATGATACCCCCCCCCCCCCCCCCCCCCACTTGTAATCATTTTGATGATTTATATGCAACTTTGTGAGCTTTTTATGAAAGCCAGAAAAGCCTCACAGCGTACGAGGTGACAACCACAAGATCACGTCTCCCCCGGTCACGTCTCTGGCCTCTCGTAAAGAAGGACCGATTTATTGCAGCTGCCAGACGCCACGAATTGTGTCGCACTGAATTATTGTGGAAAGTGACGCGATTACGTGGTATCCCAGATAGCCTGTAACTGCAAAGTAATCGTTTCAAAAGACGTAACCTATTTACACACTAATTATAACATGTCATTTGTGTCGCCGGAGATGGAAGTAAATGGAATATCGACAGAGAAAAGATCAAAGAGATCACGACCCTTTACCGTGAGGAAACGATGCACACAGGGAGAGCCTGTCTTTTCCAGTCAGTCAGTCTGCGGTTTTATATAAATATACAAATGTACTAAATTATTTTATTTATTTATTTGTTTATTTCTAATCAACAGCGTTTACTTATAATCTCGGAAAAAAACATTTGTATCAAGCATAAGGCCAATAACAGATTACCCCAATTTTCTATATGATGTAGTGTGTTGTTGAGGTAACAGTGAGCTACAATTAAGTAAGTAATTATGTAGGGACATTGCCACCAGATTAGGAGATTACAATACTGTTTGGTTATGTACTTAGAAGTAGGATAGGTACTAAGGAACTAAGGTAAGTTTAGATGACAATTAAGTTATATTGTACTGGTAGAGATTCCGTGCAACATCCCCCAAAGCTAAACCCAAATTTACAGAATTGAAATTGTCCCAGTTCTTTACTAATAGGTTGAAATAAAAGAGATGTTGATATTTTAGTGCTGTCAAATTCGGTCCAGGTCACGACAATGCTACACAGACTCGCCACCAATATTTGCTATGCATCCTAGGTGTCCATAAAATCAACCTCGATTTGGTACACTCCGTGATGGTTAATATTATATTAAAGATAGATAAGATCTTCATAGCACGAAGCAAAAATGAATAAAAGTAAACAACCACGTACATAACTAAAATAAAATATACAATTGACTGTGTTACCTTATTTAATTCTTTGACGAATTGTTTTATTTATTACACCATGTACATATTTCACCATGTTTGATTGGCTTTAGCTGAATGAAGGATCATAAAAAAAACAGAGTTTGCTGTCTGATTCTTCTAGGCTAGGTCACGCGGGGAAACAGCGTATATGCAGTAATAGCAAAGGCAGATTTTAATCTGTGACTCAGTGGGTGAGGCTCGCCTGATGCGTGGGTACAATTCCCGACGTGGGACAAATATTTGTATTATCTGCAAATATCTGTCTCAGGTCTAGGTGTATTCTAAGTATGTATTTAAAAACAGAAGGTTGCGGGTAAGATTTCCGATGCGCGACAAATATTTTTATTATCTGCAAATATTTGTCTCGGGTCTGGGTATTTTCTATGTATAAAAAAAAAGTATATAAGTAGTATATCAGTCGTGTAGTTCTCATAATATAAATTCTGCTTAGTTTGATAATTCCAGAATTATTTATTTATTTTATTTATTTAATGAATTTCGCACAAACCTAAAGAAATTACCACCTACTTACAATCGCACACGTAATCGTCACGTAACTAGGTCCAGTGCATCCCCCGCAGTACATAAAGATGTGTTTACACAGTCATGGTGATCAATCTCCATCAGCAAGCGGAGCACTATCACAGTGAGTATCCGCCTTCGTAGACGGAAAGTAGAAAGATTAGAGGCGGCATATTGCAATGGTGGTAATGTCAGATCGTTGGAAACTGATCCAATTATCTGGGACTAAAACTTGACTTGTGTTTCAAAAGTGCGCTTATATTTTGCGTTTTAATTGTTTTCTAAACAAACACATTATGGTCTCCGTCGTACGGCTTGGGCAGAGCATTGGTTTTTAGCATTTTATGTGAGTAACAGAGGTTTTTTTATGATTGATAGGTAAGCTTCGAGCTCAACCACCTGATCTGATGATACACCTGGTCGAAACTGTCAATGTGGCCAAGTATGTAGTATAGTAATACCTATTTGAAGACTCCAAGATTTTATTTATCCGGGAAGACAGCCGCCGGCAACGAATTACATTCCTTTGCTGTATTGATCGTCGAGGTAGAGTAGGTGATGTAGGCAGATCTTATATGTAGATCATATAAATTTTACATTAGATTATTATATTTTATAATTATATTATTATAGATTTATTTTGTTCTGCTAACCACTTCTGTAACTTCTAAAGTGCATCGTGAGAACAGAGTTTGACGTGATCGTCCATCAAGCGGTTATCAAGCATGCCGCGTTATCTGTTGAGATGAAAGTGACGAAAATATAGCGACTATTGTTTTTGGTAGCTCACTCGTACGTGACTGTAACAACCTTTAAAAGTTGAAAGTATAAAGAGTCAGGTGGAATTATTTTATGAAAACTCACAGAAGAAAACATTTATAAATAACTTGTTGTAACTTTTTTTCTGAAAAGTATTTTCATTATCAGCTGAACCGATTTAAATATAATTCAAGAAAAATAAATATTTGTTCGTAACTTACGAATTCTTCCACAATGACAAAAGTTATTATATGAATATAGCAAATAGTATATGAGAGTTTCCATCTCCAGTGCTTGCCAAGTAAGAGTAATGAATACAGACATTAACTACTCAATTTCACCACTCATACAAACAAAAAACTCCCATATTAATCTCCAGATCTACCATTCATCGTATGACAACTATATAAAGTAATAATTCTTCCTAATGTCCCATTTGATTAGAAACGTGTGCTCATAAGCTCACAAAGGAGCTAACTGTATGGCGAAGGCTATTCACAAGGCTATTTTACTATGATTTATTCATAGTTTAATTCGGATTTCGTGGCTTAAAAGCTCTTCAAAAGCAAGATAATCCCACTATTTTATGAAATGAGATATATTTGTATGTTTGTCTGTCGAAAATAGCTTTTGCAATTTGATGAAAATTATCATTTGAGGTGCTCAGGAGAATACGAACAGCTGAATAATTCTTAGGTCCAGGTTAGAACCTATCGTTTGTTTAATTAGGTAGCTTATGTTAAATTAATGGCCATTTATATTAATGGAAGCAGTTGTATGCTTTACAAAAAAGTATTCCAGGTCACGAGTATTACAGGCCAGCCTCTTAATTACGCTGATTTTAATAGGCAATGTCTAAACTTCTAAAACTAGAAAATCATTTAAGAAATTTCTAAGCCTGGTAAAATAAGTGTCACTGTTTTGATTCACAATACCATTTGCTAGTGTTATTAGGGGGCAGGGAGAAAGAGGCTCGAGGAATCCCTCCTCCTTGATACCTAGCCAATTTGAAAGAGGAGGCTCAGCGTCAGATAATACTATAAAATTTTCAAAATAAGACTTTTGGCAATATTACCTTAACCTAAGAAAAAAGTTCTTGGAATCGGCAGAAGTATTTTTTAAAGTTAGTTTAAATATCTTTTTAATATTCTGCTGTTGTTTACAACAGTTATAAATTCCCAGAATGACCGCGTAGATTTCACTGATAAAAAGGGACACATAAGATTTTGCTATGGCATGGTACCGCAATAAAATATCCTGAGAAATGGTCAGGCTTGAATTTTGACAGGATGATTTTGACAGAAGGCCATGATGAGTCGAAACTTCAAAATGTTGACCACCTGTTATGAATCCTGTTAGATCAAAACACCGTGTTTTGGGTTCATTAATTATAGAGAAATTTATACATAGGGACAAATCGTCCTGTGTTTTTAGTAGGATCTTGTAGAGTTGACAAAACAAACTAAAAAACTTTCTACGAAAAAGAGCCGACTTCATTTAACTAGTGTAAAAAATAATTTCGACATCATTGGAGTAAAATTTACTTCAAAATATTAACTATCAATAATGGAACGAAGACTACTTAAAAAAAAATATTCTGCCAAATAAGATCAATGATAGATAATAATTACTGAAACCTACATTTGATGGGGATAATCATAATTCAGCACTGAGCTATTAAAATAGCATGTTTACTTCAGTTTGTCGTTTCTTTGTCTGTAGTAATTATTAAAAACGTTTAACTTTGAAACAATTTCAATGGCATGTTAGCTGGCATACAACTAAAATAATTCATAACTATGTGTTTAAGAAAGTATGTACTGTTTTCTAGCATTTCTACTATAATTTTTATTATTAGTGCTTTAAGCTCGCCACCGCCACAGCGTAAGTCTGACCGTGTATGTGTCAAGTTTTTAGTTTTTCGACGTTGGTCGTTCTTGCTGTCGCTACTTGCGCAAACGTGGGCACGCACGGTTTTTTGTCGCTAAACGTAGGGCCATCTGGCAACGATTTTTTTTAACAAAAAACAGTTGCCTGACCCTTTCTTACCTACAAAGCTGGCCCCTGTTTTTTTAAGAAGTAGACCCCTTACAATATGTTGTATTACCGTATTAGTGAATTTCTATAGACCCGATGAAATTTTTGATTGAACCAACGAACGGATTGTCCTAACGGTTTGTTCTGTTTTGTTCAAGAGTTTTTGTCCAAGTTATTAGAAATTTAATATCGTTTCCTTCATATAGCTTTTTTTTATAAAATATCAATTATAAAATGGTGATTGGTCGAACCGTTATTAACCTATCAATTACGTAACGTGAGTTTTGAAAAAAGTAATTGTTTCCATTGAATACTTGCAATACTCACATTGTACTCCTACAAACTCCAAGAATATGAATTTACTAGCTTCTGCCCACGGCTTCGCCCGCGTGGTATCCGGATATAAAGTAGCCTATGTATTATTCTGATGTATAAGTTATATTACTGTAAGGTTTCATCAAAATCCGATCAGTAGTTTTTGCGAGAGTAACAAACAACCCAAACTTTCGCGTTTATAATATTAGTAGGATGTGTAAAACCAGTTCTTACGCACAATATTATTGAATCTTATCTTCAAAGTGAATGAAATGAAGGAGTATAAAAACATTCCATAAATCAAAAATAAATCAGGAGGTTCAAATTTTGCGTCGGGTATGTTGACACACATGATTCACCATTTAGCACTAAGTACAGTCACTCATAAAAACGTCTCAGTTTAAGTGCTGCAATCTTCGCAATCGTTCCATCTACATTCGATTTTTCAGTTCAAAGAGTGCCGACCACAGCCAATGAGTGCTTTAGAACGAAATAATGAATGAATGTGATAGCGGATCTTTGTGTTTGTCGTTTAAATTGTTTTCACAATGCGTTTCGGTAATGCGGGGGTTGAAGTGAGTTTTAGTTTTGCTTTGGTATTTGAAGAGGTTTTTACGTTTTATAATCAATGCAATAATCGATTATTTATAGTACTGTTTATAAAGAATTGGTATTTCCTTAACATGTTGCCGAAAACTAAGAATAATAAAAATATCGAATTAAAATGTACGTAAACTAAACGTACATTTTAATTCGAGATAACATTTTTCGATTTTGGGTACCATAAAGAGCCTCATGAAAGTGAAAAAGTCGTTCTGAAAATTAAGTCAATTTCCAAATCTGTGTTTCAACACAGATTTGGAATCTGTTCTGTTTGATAATCGTATGGATGGCACACAGTCCCAAATCCTAATTAATTAGTTTTTTACACAAAACAACTGATATTACTGACATTTTCTTCAACAAATATAGCCGAATTCATAGAATAATTATAATAAATAGAATAATTTCCGGGATTCAACAAATATTCTGAGACACCCTGTACAAACAAAAAACGTAGTGTGTAAAACGTAGCAGTATGACAAGTCAAGATACGATAAACAAACGAACGACAAAGAAACTAAAAAAAATCTTCTTGACGTTAAAAATGCCGTTTCTTTCGCCATGTAACCGTCTTCCTAAGTTACATCTGACGAGATTGAGGAACTGTGGCCCTAGAAAGGTTCTAGTACCGATGGCGAGAGAAATATTATGGTGAAATGTTTCAGGGTGCCTTCTAGAGAGTGTGCCCTCCTTTCAAGCCCATGTCATTTGCCTTTGCATTGGTGGTTCTAGGACAATGTTTTCTTTCGTTGTCTGATAGCACCAGTCTTGCGAACATAAATTCACGAGATATCTGTTGGTACGTGATTCGAACCCATGACCTCGAAAGTCAGATACTTTACCCACTACGTAGTCACACCAAAACAAATACAAAATTAAAAACTTTGAAAACACAAATACGCTAACGACTGTAGTCGTGATGGAGATCTTCAGAACCTAATAGGGGGTAGTCAGAGAAACGTCAAAACCTTATATTAAAACCTTTGACGACCTATGTGGCGCAGTGGGCGAAGGCCCGCCTGACACGCAGTAGGTTGCGGGTTCGATTCCCGCCGTGGAACTTATGTTTGCATCTGGGTGTTTTCTATGTATAATATGTAAGTATTTACAAAAAAATCTATGTATATCAGCTAGTATAATATCTGTGATATCAGTCATGTAGCTCCCATAACACAAGCTCTGCTTTACTTTGGGGTAGATGATGCTGTGTGAAAATGTCCAGAATTATTTATTTATTTATTTATATTTGGCACATGCCCACGTTTTGCAATCATATTCCACATATTCCACATGCCAGATTGCAAGCCCAAAAAATGTACTCTAAAATAAACACATGAGATCGCGCACCAATAGATTTTTCCACGCAATTTCTGCACCATAGTGCTGCAGAAGAAACGATGCCAAGAAAACAATACCTTATCTTCTTTGTTTAAGCATTGTTTAATGAGTGGATAGTGGTATAGGTGGGCAGAGCAGAGTCCAGAGGTCGCACGTCATGGCACGGAGATCGCCGCCCCGCCCTCGGACCTCACCCTCGAGGTAGCCAGTTTGATCAATACCATATTTACCACAAGCACTGAATAACCTTGATACGATGTAAAACGTCTGGAAAATTGACACTCTTGTCGCGATTACAGTGACAAGAGTGCCTTAATATGGCATACACTTAGAAGTAGTATAGTTACATTTGTCCTGCCTGCTCTTTCTTAATATTTTAGTTTATACTTAAATGGCGAGTGACAAGCCTGCTTAACTATGGAGTATTATAGTTTTATTTTTCCTGCCTGCTCTTTCTTAATATTTATGGCAAACGAGTGTACGGCTCACCTGCTGATAAGCGGTTACCATAGCTTGCTTGCAACACAAAAGTTATCACTCGCGCATTACCGATCCTGAGACATTGCGGTGAAAAGTCACATACACCTGTAATTTCACCGACACTCATACATTTCAAACCGGAACATAGCAATGCGAGTATAACTGCTAAGTGATAGAAAAAGGTATGGTGGTAATAATTCCCAAGACGAGCTCATTAACAAGAAGCTACTTCTATAAACTATAATTATTTGTTTATCTCCTGCTTCTTACGAAAGGTTTGCATACTATCATGTGGAATTTTTTTAATTTAAAAAACGCAGGCGTGTGCCATGTATGTTAGGACGGGCTTCTAACTACACCCTACTTGAAATCATTGAAGATCTGTACGCTGAGTGTATATCTGAGGATGTCCACCAAGGGAAAGGCTGTTGTGAACGCGATACTTTTTTTAAAATTTATTTTGAGTAGAACTATACACACATTTTATTACGTAGGAATAGTATACAAGATTTCTTGTACAGACAAGAAAACAAACAATGTTCGTCCTAAGAATAAAAAGGATATCTGAATAATTCAAATGACTCACTGTTTATTTAACCTATCGTTGTATAAAGTGGCCACAGGTCACACGCTATGGCACGGAGATCGCCGCCCTACCCTCGGATAGCACCCGGTTGTGGTCGTGGTAGCCGATAGCCAGTTTGATCAATACCATAAGCCATACACAGGTTGGAACAGCCTTGAAACTGGGTACATATTTACCGGAAATTTTATCATATCTAGCCAGAAGATTCTTACTGCTGGACATAGTAATGTAAGAACATTATAAGGCTAGCTTTTATATTTAGGATGGTAGCCATCTTGGAACACAAAAAACATAACATGGTAGAAATTATGTCACCTATCATCATCAACATCATCCTATCTTAACAATATAAATGCGAAAGTTTGAATGTTCGGATGTTCATTGCAATTTAGTTTCAATTTTTACGAACGACATCAGGACCCCTTTTTATGCGTTTGGCATAAAATGGGTTATTTGTTTGTTGGTTTGTCTGTTACCATTTGCAATAGACGACAGTAAGCACGTAAAAGGTTAAATATCTTGTAAACATTTATTTAACCTACTTGTGAAATATGCCTATACCCATGCTATTGCTTTGTTGATTTCATCTGTGATGACAGGAGCTGGTTTATATTTCAGGTATCTAGACAAATACCTCAAGCTTAGTTTTCCTCTTGTAAATTGTTTTTGCCAATCGTCTTTTGTGACTTCTACAAATTTTTCTAAATAGGTTTTATAGTCACACGCCACTTGAACAAAAGGTTTTCTTACTAGTTATCACGTAATTTTGCACAAGAAGTTTTTGGAGAATCATCCCTGCTTCTATGAGTCGTCTTTCACCTAGGACTATCATATAGTATATCCTAGCTTCTAAATACAGTTAGCATGCGGAGGGGCAGAGGTCACGCGCCGTGGCACGGACATCGCCGCCTCACCTTCGGACTACACACTTACCATGAGCTTTGACGCGGACATTCAAGGTCAAAAGAATTGATGTTCTCCAGAATTAGGACCTAAAGTTTACCACGCTTTGCTTTATGGTTAAAAAAGTATAGTGTTACTCATAATTAAAATGGTTCTCTTTTATGAGCTTAGGCTAAAAATACCTAATTACTACATATTATTAAATATTGGTAATCATTCACAATTTACCGTCTTTACGTCAGTAAGTTGTTGAATATTTTTTCCGTTATTTGTTTTTGTTTTATATTTTAGTTTTTGAACGCAGTTCATATTTTGGCATGCATCAGTTAACTTTAATCATACAAAAGACCGTTGCAAACGATCTATAGATGGCTCAACTGATCCAGATCACTACCAGATGGAAGCGTTTCCAAAATACTGGCCGCATTACTTTAATCTGATTATTATTTTTAATACTTTAGGGTACACAGAATATTTGATCTTAATTATTATCCATTTAAATATTTGTCTGGGGGCATGAAAATAATAAGATAACAACTGATTGTTATGTGGGCTTACGAACCAAACGATGTAATCTTAAAGGTAGCTGGAAGTTGAAATCGTAATGGTTGCTGGAAGTCAGTTGATAGAGGTGCCCAAGATCGTTTTTATATAACTTTTAGGGGATGCCTATGGCCAGCAATAGACTTTTACAAGCTATTGTTCATAATGATAAACCTGATATTCTTTAGCCACTTAGTTTGTATGTGATGTTTCGATTTTGTACACACGGCTAACGAGTTGCGACCGGACGATTACTGTTTGCATCATTACAAATGCATGCGTCCAACTTAGCTTCTTTTCATGCTTCTTTGTCCATATTATCTGTTCAAATATTTTCTTAACTACCCCCAACCCAAAACTATTCCCCTGAGCTGTGGGCGGGGCGGCGACGGCACGGACGAGCGTGACCCGTGGCTATTCCCGCCCAACCGTCCGCCCACGGTCATAGAACCTTATGCTACCGGATATGCCTCATTGTTCCAACTTTGGAACTGTTTGCGTGATGTGGAACCATGAAGATGGGTAGTGGACTTGTTTTATACTTTGTTTTGAACAATAATTTTGTGAGTACCAATCAGGTTCATGAAATTAGATTCAACTTAAAAACTGTTTATTTTCATGCTATGTTTACTTCTCATAAGCAGCGTGCTTGCCTTTTGTTTTTGGATCTTAATATAAAAAAATGACTTCAAATTATAAGAAATTAATACATATTGTTTGATAATGATGATAATGATCATACTGATCATAATGATGATAATGATGAACACTACTGACGAAATTTCGATCATAACAAATGATGTTGAGCTACCTCCATCCACCAACTTTCCGCAACCTTTGAGATGTAATCGTTCCATGGACTTGGTAAGTTACCAAGAAGTTTAAGAACCTTATTTTCTTAGCTATCTTCGGTTTTGCGAGTTAATTGTCCATAGTACTTACAACTTACAATATTAAATAAGTAAAAACTACAAATGCATTTACTCCTTCCTTTGGCTAATTAAAAAACAACTTCGTTTATGACCCATAAAAACATTCACCCCACACAACCACTGTTACCTCATCTTGAGAAACCTGTACAGTAACTTTTTTTATAAACTGTAAATTACACGGTAACTGAGTCATACAATGTAACAAAAGGGAGAAATAAAAAAATTATAAAAAATAACAAAGCTTAGCTTATGATGTGCAAATGAACTGTTTTTAGGAACATCTGATACCGAGATAAAGGAACTCGTTATATGGTAATTTATAATAGTTTTTTTGCCTGAAAAAAAGCTGCGCCAAAAGAATTGTAAGTAACTGGTTTTGTAGGTAGGTGTACGATATTCAAATAAAAAAAAAGTTCTTGTAAGGATGCAAATCAAAATATATAAACTAAAATGCAATGTAAAATAGCAAACCGATTTTTTTAAAACACTTACATAGCGTGAATGGGATAGTTGGAAGAGAAAAACCTCGAATGTTCGCTGACTAAATTGGTGACATTCTAGAGAGAGGCCAGGTCAGAAGTGCACTAAACCGCCAAGTTTGTATGAAAAATTTGATGAGGATGAATGAGGCGAAAGAAGTATGCCAGGATCGTAGCAAGTGGTAATCCTTGGTATCTGCATACCCCTCTGGAAACAGTATGTATGTACTTACATAGCCCGTTTGAAAACTAGGCCTCAATTTAAAAGCCTAGATAACCAATTAAAGCCACCAATTTAAGCTAAATCTAGCCCATGACAAAAATCTATCTCATTCAGACATATGAATAGAAATACTCTGACCTGAGAGTTGCGTCGTAGGTGAACTAATATTCAGTACCGTTGAGCGATTTTTATGATCTGCCAATTTACTACTCTCATGTTCCATGCCTTGGCCACAGCAGCGCTAAAATGCCCGACTGTATATTTTATTAACAGTTAGCTAATTTCAAGTATTTTTTTTTCTTCTAACAATGAAGCTTCTTTTGAAATGTTCGTCTGGAGCATTTCATAATCTAGAGTAACTATCTATGTCTCGCGTGAATGTTCAATTTTTTTTTCTTCTTGCTTTTCTGTTGTTTGAAGGTTGGACTAACAGGAATGATTTTTTATATCTCACGATAATTATCAGATGTTTTTTTATCTCAGTATGATGATCATATTGCCATTTTACGTAGGGCACAACAAAGATAGACAAAGCTATGTTGCAATATCAATTCGTTATTTAAGGCAGAGCTTACTGTCAAATGAATCAAACTTAAAAATAAATGCTTACTACAAAAAAAACTAAAGTCTCAAACGATACCAATAAAATTCAGTAGGTCAATAGTAAAAGATAACACTCGTAAAAAAAGCAAATACGCTTCCATGACAGACATTCTCAAACCTATCTCAGTAGGTACGTAGATACATATGAATACCAAACAGAGGGTAGTCAGAAACACATCCAGCCATTATGTTTGGCACATTTATTAACATTTCACGTGACAGGTCGCACGCCAATCGCCGCTTATCGAAACACTAATTAATAATTCTAGGGCGTGGTTTCTTTACAAAGCATTATTTTGCCGTTTTGAGCACGTGAATTCCAAAGTTTCATAGCCAGGTTTACCTTCTATTCAGAATTTGGGATAGCTAGCACCCAGTAGGCCAACATATAATAATCATGTAATATTTTTTAAGACTTTAAAAGCTAACAGTTCTTCAAGAAAGCGTCTTCTTACCGCCATATCCATTGACCAAAACGCAAGCTCTCCGTCACGGCTGGCGATGATCAGGATCGCCGGCGGACGGTCACATGTAGGAAGTCATTTGTCCTCCGTCACACATGTGAATCAGCCCCATTGTCTCTAGCACCGTTGGTCTGTCATGACCATACGCTAATGGCAAGAAGAGTAGATGCTACTGAATATTAAGCTATCTGATAATGATTTGGTTTTTTTGGCTGATTTTAAGAAAATAAAAATTAATACGCTTACCTCTTTAATCTCCATGGTGGAGATTTTCAGATCCATACTGAGTACGCGGATCTGTGAAATACCAAGTAGGGGGTAGTCAAAGACATGTCTAAACATTATATTTAGCATATGTCCGCGTTTTGCGTAGTAGTTAGCATTCCACATGACACACTAATTGATGTCACATGCCTTCGAGTTTTAGGTTCTAGGGCATGCCGGTTTCCTCACGATATTTTCCTTCACCGTTTTCGTGAAGTACAGTTTTATACAACCCTGTATAAAACTGTACTTCGGGGATCGAAGATTATTTAGCGATGCTTCTGAGCTTATTATTGAGTAGATTCTAACCACGACTACGCCTCTCGGTAAACGGATAGAAAATAACCATTGTTTTATTCCTATCATAGTTTGATCAATACGTATTTCATCCCAGTCTGTTTTTTACGAAGCTTATTAGCAATAAACATCAAAACTAAATAAAACTTTTGCATTTATAATAAACTAGCTTCTGCCTACGGCTTCAACCGCGTGGCACCTAGATAAAAAGTAGCCTACGTGTTATTCTGATGTATAAGCTATATTACTGTATAGTTTCATTAAAATCCGTTCTGTAGTTTTTGTGTGAAAGAGTAACAAACATTCATCCTCACAAACTTTCGCGTTTATAATAGTATAGTAGGAAGTAGCATTGCTTGAACATACTTGCAGCATCTTGTAAATGGTTGCATATAGCATAATTGTCATCTTATTTCACGTAGTCCAGTTGGCATTTTCTAAGCACATTTAACCTCTCGCAGTTTCGCTCGAGTCCCCACACACCTCATATTACGTCCAAATGACAATCTCGAGATATAACGATCTACACGGTTTGCTGCCCTTCAAATTATCTAAAGACCATTGCTCCGTGCTCCACGACACATGACAGCTTACGGTGCACTATGTCCAATGCTTCCGCGTTCATAATACCGTTTCTTATTTAAATGCCAAGAAGTGCCAGCAATTGTGCTGACAGTTAGTAGAACTGGTATTGATAAAAAATAAAAATTCAATTAAATCGAAAGACAGTCACCACCGCTCTGCCCTTTGCGTGCGCCTGGATAGTAGCAGGAGTAAAGTATACGTGGTATAGTCGCAATAATATCCTAAAATATAATTTATTCATACAACTATGTACAAGTAGGTATATACAAAAAATACAGATGAAACAGCTAGCTATCTAAAGACCGTTGCAAACGATCTAAAGATAGCTAAACTGATCCAGATCACTACCAGATGGAAGAGTTCCCAAAATACTAGCCGCATTGCCACGCTGAATGGCAATACTAATGCGTTGGCCCTTAAATTAGTATTCCTTAACCCTACAGTAGTCGCGTTACACGGACAATAAAAAAATTCGCATTAATAGTTTTTCGATAAAGTTGATTTTTGCATGTGTGGATTATATACGTAGACCACGCGACCACTTCAGGGTTAATGCTAGGTCTCCTACGTATTATTATCCGTACTACGTCTTACTATGGAATGTTTTGCGAACCTTCCACCCCAGTTCATTAAAGTAGGAGCTCTATGCAGTTGTATAAATACGCAGAAGATAATAGCAGCTATACTAATACCATTGTTATAAGACCCTTGATGTCAATAGAACATCATCTTGTTTATAGTGATTAGTGGTCTTGCTATAAATTCTTTACTACTTTCGTTCTGTTTGTTTGTAGTGCAATAACTGAAACATTTTTTAAAGAGACATTTCGGCCCTATCTCTAACTATAAGTTAATTGAAAATTAATCACCAGACAATCTCTAACTGTTGATTTTGGTTATTTTTCACTGTTCATGTTTATGAGAGGTTCCTCTTGATACCGGAATCTATAAAAACAATCCAGCCTCTTTATCATCTAATGACAGGAAACAAGGATAGAGCAAACAGTACAAAACCAACACCGGCGTTCCTTTTGACCACATTAATAGCTTATCATCCCTCTATGAGAAACAAGACACGGTTGTTCATCACCTTATCAAACAGGTAGGTAAACGTGACAATATGCATATGGTATATCTTGTACATACGTACAAGGTATTTAGATGTAGACACTTTAGAATGGTAGCTAGAAGATTTCTTATGCAGGAGTGTTAGTAGAATGAGGGGTATTTTGCGGAAATAATTATATAAGACTTTTCTCATTTGGATTGAAGAATATTTATGTGAAGTTTGACTGTAAGTACAAGGAATACGATTTTTCATACAAAAGTTTTCAGCCCTTTTCACCCCCTTAGGGTAAAATTTTCCAAATTCCTTTCTTATTGCACCCCTACACCGTAAGAGGAATATAGTCTCCAAGTTTCATGCTTCTAGGACTTATGGTTTAGGCTGTGCGTTGATCCACCAATCAGTAACGGAACCTAAGGCATTGCTGGCAATGTTCCCGTAGCTAAATCATCGTCTATACGTACGAAACTCAAAACATGTTTCATCACATTTTTGTAAACACAAGGACCTGTGTCCGTTCTGATTACGTCTTCTTAGATAACAGATTGTGTTATTTAATTTTCATTCTTGTGTTTGTCAGATAACGAGATAATTTATAGAGGACAGTAAAGGCTTTCATTTTACGATTATTTAGTTGTTGATTATGGAGACGTGTGTTTTATTTGCAATATCTTAGCAGAGCCACAGAGGTATGAAGAATCAATAGTTACTATTCTAAAAAGGTTCACTTAGACGCGACTGACCAAAAAGACAATGAATATGCGGCATGCAGGCCAGAACGTAACTGATCAATTCTAATCTTCTAGAAATAAGCCTCTACTTTTAAGAATTCGTTCTTTTATCCAATCTTCATCATCCTATCTAAAGTCAGGATAATAAGGCTCATTTTACGCTGACAGCTGATCTGGAGTAGTACAGGCATGTTAGAGTTATATTTGAGTCCGTCTGATTGCGCAATTCTGTTTGAACGCAACCTCAAGATGTCCTCACTCTGCGGAATCCTTATAATAATATAGTGAACTCCACAAATAGACGGTATCTGAAATTGAACGTAGACTTTCCATGTCATGTCAGCTGAGTGACGAGTGCTAACAAGCTACAATACAATGCAGATGGTATCTAGCATAATTTTTGGGTTTTCAACCTCTTTGGTATCTGTTACGATTTTCACTTATTTATTTTCTTCTAAAAATAACTTACGGGGTTTTTGAAAAAGGAATTCGGTAGCATTGGCATTTAAAACATACAGTCATGAACAAAAACGATGCAATAACTAAACCCCAATTCTAGTGATGGGAAAAGCTACAGTATAGTATGCACACTATGGTGTGCATTATCATATAACACGGAAACGTTGTATTTGTCCAACATAATTTATGTGGATTATTGTCCTGCGGAAACTGTAGGCCCGATCCGTTAATCATGCAGGAAAAAATGCAATAAATCGGACCCCAAATGTTTCTAACCACAGAAAGAAGTTAGCTACAGGGTGTCACAGAAATTTTTGTTTTGCTGATAGAGATCCATGATCAACAACAACAGCCTGTAAAAGCTAGTTCAGTACGTAAAAAGGTCTTAAAGATAAAAAGCGAAAGATGAAAGTTATCAAGGAATTATATTGAGTACTCTCTTAACAAAAATAAATATGTGTTGTTTAACCCCATTTCGGGATAGACCAATCTGACACATACTGTATCAGTTCTATGGTCAGTTACCATTAGTTGAAGAGATTTGCAATAAAATATAATAATATTCATGGTATTTTTTGCGCTGGCGACCGACTTCTGTTTCATTTATCAATAGTGTAATCTATGATAGTTATTCATATTGAGCTCGATTTATTGGCAGACGCGTGGTGTGGGGCGGTACCTTACTAAATTTTTTGAGTGATTTTGTTTTTCCACTGTTAATTATATATATTATAAATAAAAATATATTATATTAATTGATTTATTAATAAAGCTGTTTTTATATTGTAACATGTAAATTCATTTCGGAATGATTTATTAAAAAAATATAGTCTCAGAAAAATGTAATATCTAACGAATGAATGAAATGATTAGAACCAGAACGCCTTCGACTTTTTCGAGATTCAAAGATTCATTTTTGTTGCACTCCCGTACCCACAGACGTTTAATAATCATGCAAACATTTTTATGATGTGATAGTAATTCAAGACACAAAAAAGACAGATACTTTGCCTCACAACCTGTCTCGTGGAATGCTAGTACTATGCCAGACGTAGGCATATATATACCTAATATAATGTTTGAATCTGAATCTGACTATTCCATATTCGGTAATCTGATGTTTCTATATACATACGTACTTAGTCATAGAAGAATGCTAATCTTGAGGATGACATTTTACTAATAGCACGGGAGCTCATGTATCTATGTATATGCTCAAGTCGACTCCATAAATTTTCTGTTCCGTCCCCTAAGGTGAAAGGTTGCAAGGGGCACACGACGGTCAGTAGCGAATGGTACCGACTGGAACCCTGTATTCTATGAGAAACCGTCACGTATTCCTGTTTTCATCAAACATTGCTTGACTAGTTTGAGTAATATTTTTAAATAGTATAAAAACCAGCATTGGTTTCTATTATTTGGGATTTGATTGTGTTTCGATACTATTGTTTGTTTCATTGTATTGCGTATTTTAATAAAGTATGATCTTTATCGCAGATGTCCAGATAATTTTAAACAGTAGTTTAGCTATAAACCATTTTCTTTTGTAAAGTAATTACAGTGTTTGAACATGCATGGGTAGATTATAGTCGTGGAAATGGGACATTACTAAAACTACAAGAATTAATAAGAAAATAAAAATTTAAGCACTCAACAGACACAAGCATAATCCCGAACCCACATTAGAATTTCCTGTACCAAGTACCGTGGTACCACAGTATCCAGGCCCAAATACTTAGAACTAAAGTAAGTATAATCATACAAAAAAAACTATTCTATCCAGTTCTATACACCATACAAACGTTGAAAGTTAGATTTGGGCCAAGAATTGGATTTCCCGAATTAATTGCTGTTTTTAATTGCTCAAAATTTAATACAAACTCCATTCATATTTACTTTACTATTAGCCTTTTTTACTGAAAATTTAGAGATAAAATTGTTTAAGTACTTATCAAAAAGCTAGCTACGAAGATACATAAGCCGTACTACCTTCACACTTCATTTACCTACTTAAAAACTTTGCCTCATTAATTCCGTTTAATTTCCTTCCCATTAATTTTCAGTCTTATCAATAACCTCAAGTAACCTTTTACAGTCCTTAAACATCCAGCTTATCGTGTTGGTGACCACTCATCCAAACATTAGCATGCATATCGGAAAACAAGTTGCCCATTGTGGCTTTACACACAAGTTGTAAAAACTACCGGAAAGTTCAACAACAACTCAAAATCAACTCCTATACCTTTTAAACAGAGTTGCATTTTAAATATTGCTTAGCATGGGAAATATGTAAAAAAAAATACAGAATGAACAATCAATTTAGGAATGAAACTTCACAGTTTTAAAGTTGGTTATTCTTTGTTTTGTCCAAAGATGGTTTGCAACAACGAGGCAGCCTATATACCACCCGCACGTCCTCTTTCGATAAGATAAGGCTACCTGAAATGAACGACACCAATACACTAATGATACCGATACCGGTATTGCGGACCGGTATACAATTGGGCTGATAATAATACCGGTTTGCACGATAGCCATTTTACTGGTAATTTGTACTCAATTTTTAAGTCGGGTCAACAATTGACAACTTTTTAAATAAAAATGGTAAATGAACACAATGTTCACTAAAATAGTAAATATTCGTAACTTTAACATCAAGCCAACTCAATTAGCTTGTATTTTTTTTTTTTATAAATAATAAGTTAAGTAGGTACTTACGCACTTAAATATTGAAATAACTATTATGATGAAAAACTATCCTAGCTACGAGTAGATGGGAAAAGTTCCACAAAAGTTAGAGATCACTCATTAGGAAAAAAGTCTGCATTGAAATAGGGTTGAAATAATCAGACTACTAAAAGTTTATTTTAAAATTGTGAAATTCAGATCTTTTCATTTTTATATAGTTTTAGTAGAATACATTAATTTATATAACAAGGTAGATATGTAAAAAAATGCATTGCCATGTTCATGTTGTTAATACAGGTAAGTTTAAAAATTGCTATTCAGATAAGTATTTATTATCTGTATTGTCCCGTTAAAATAAGTTATTGCCTAGGTTCTCTCTCTCTAGAATTATTACATTACATTGCATAAACAAACTTAATTTCTGCAACATTAGTAGGTACCTAGCTTTCTGACCTTATGTTCCTAGAACGTGGCATCGAAGCCTGAAAATAACATAATGGTCGCTTATTTTGTGGGTATCACGAAATAAACGACACACTCACCTATCTCAGGATCAATTGCCTAGTGATGCGCGGTTTGTTTAAAGTTTATCTTTTTAGTTTGTAATGTGTGCCTAAATAAAGAAATTCAAAACTTTATTCCAAAAACTATCGTGAATTTGATCATTCATATTGTACGGGAATTCGAAGTCTTAACAGATAGTACGGTTAATAGATTAAAATTCCCGTTTACAATATGAATATTCGATTTTTTTATTATTATTTTTAGGTAAACATGCGCAAAAATTTCATTTTATACTTTTTTTTCTACAACATTCTACTGTATTCTCTATGATGGACACCCTAAGATACATATTCTTTGGGTAGTTCTATAAGGATACAAAGAAGGGGGTAGTCAAAGTTACGTCCAAACAATATATTTGACTTGTTATTATGCCGGCGTTTTTCAAATTTACCATTCCACGTGACAGGTTGAAAGCTCATTGCCGCTTATAACTAAACTAACTGATGGCATGCCTTAAATTTTTTGGTTCTAAAGCATGCCGGTTTCCTCACAATTCTTCGCCGTTTCGAGCAAGTTTAAATTCTATTCCCCCTAAAATATATGGCCTATATTTTTTTTATACAAAAGTTAAATAGTTTGGTTTAGTTTATTACTAGGTTCGTATTCTAACGAACATGAAACAATTATTTTGTAGAACAATGAGTAAACAGCTTAGTACTATGCCTATTGACATCATAATCACAATAGTTATCATTTTATAGTATTTACAGCTTTGTTTTACGATTCTATTCTCTGAGAACTAAATCCTGTCCACAAATTGAATTACCAACTGATTGTTTGTTTATATTTAATTACAACAGGGAAAACCATTTTAATGTTGGTTATCACTACTTCCAAATTATATGCAGTTCAATTAACAACTATGCATCGAAAAAAATATTATTAATGACAAAGTGACAAAATGACAAGTCCTAAATGTCAATACGAATATTGGTCCACTTGACAATCAACGAATAAAATTGCTTTAAATTATATTTTGGGCTCACTGCCACAAAAATCAAATAAAAACAGATTTCATTTAGTTTCATAACTATTTTTATATAATAATCCCTACAAATTGAAAGTTGAACAAAAATACATCTTCTACAAAGACGCAGACCCTCCACGGTACAGTACAGTTTGAACATACATATGATTAAACAATACACCGATATCAACATATCGATAAAAAAACCTATCGCATCCCTACTGTGACCATGCGACTCGATGTTATTTCCATGGCTAATTGCAAATTGCGGCTGTCAACGGCACACAGCGTTAATGTGTCATAATATGACACGAGCGGCCATGCTCACGGGCAAGGTTCCGTCGTGTGATTACGGTGCCTGCTGACCCCTAATTCAACGGGTGCCAGCGATGATGCAGCTGGGAAAATCTTAACCTCTACGTGGGTAAAACCTAAAGATAACGCATTTTTATGATAAATAACACTTTACTCGGAAAAGCAACTACACCCATTGATAAAACACAGAAAAATTTTACTGCAAACCAGTAATCAAGTACGTTAGTTTATCAGCAAAAAAAACATACTTTCGAAAAAAAAATTATCGATCAATCTTTAAAAGAATTTGCAATCACGTAAAGTATCTTTCAAATTCTTAAGATGTGCGTGCATCACAAATAAAAATGTATAAAAGAATCTGCCGACAGATTCATCATCTGAAATAGATCCAGGAAATTTAACACTATTATGCCATATCGGCTCGATTTGGTTAAAATTAATACCATTATTTGGCCATGTTCAAGAAATTCCATATTTTCTGAGCGATGTCCGCTACGCAAACACTGACGGTAGAATAACTTTGCGCTTCGTTTGCCTTATTCAATAGGACTTTGAATAACGAAAATATTCATCCTGGGAATGAGTGCCATTCAATTATGTAACTTACCTCCCTAAGATAAAGTCTTAGCAGTTTTGAACGGTGGGTAGAATTCAGTAAGATTTCGAAAAAAAACATAATCATGTTATGGCTTTACGGTAGCCAAATCGTTTGTGGGCTCGCCTTAGAATTTTATAGAGTAAAGAAAGATTCATTGTATTTCATTCGATGTTTGGTTAAAATTTGATAGAGTCCAGTGCGTTTGATAAAATGTTTTAGCAGCTGATACATTGAAAAACCGTAAAAATAAAATTCATAAAAATGTTTTGCACCTATTTTTACGCGACGACAAGAAACAGTATATGCGTTTGCCATAAGAGGCTATGTTTGTTTGCCTGTTTCCATTTATCAAAGAAACGGCTCATCGGATTGCAATCGATATTTTTTTTAAACTTAATTTGTGACAGTAAACGTTCAGTCAGAACTTTACATTTTAACGCTAAAGAGAAATCTTTAGTATTTACTCTATTTGGTTTACTCTTGGCAACAGCATATAAAATATACACGTATAAATCGTCATATTTATAGGTTTGAAAAGGTTTAACAAACGTTACATCAAATATTTTAGTGTTTTTTTTTGTCGGCATGCATACCTGATGCTTATCAATATCTAGCTTCTGCTCACGGCTTCGCCCTCATGGTACCCAGACAAAAACTAGCCTATATATTATTCTGATGTATAAGCTATATTAGTGTAAAGTTTCATCAAAATCCGTTTAGTAGTTTTTGCGTGAAAGAGTAACAAAAATCGATCCTCACAAACTTTCACGTTTATAATACTTAGTAGTCCATTATTATACTACAAGCCTAACTCATGGCGTAGTACTAAGTAGTACAGTCCTTATTATAACCGTCGTAATCATTATCATTATATTATATAAAGCTCGATTACCACTGACTGACTCACTGACTCATTGACATAGTTGTTCTCCCAGATGCAGTAGTGGGAGGGGTGAACTTTTGGTGGGATCGTATAGGAGGTGTTCCAGTGAGTAGAGGAAAAATCCGAAAACCCCACTTTTTCATCCCCTTCATCCCCCCCCAGGAATGAACATTGAAATCTTCCCGACGAGGGTATGTTTTTATACCGGATTCGTATAGAGGGTGCTCAAGTTGATACAAAATAACCCCCCCACCCCACCTTCCCCCCCTTTTTCATCCCCCCTCTTTCGGAATCTCCAAAATTCGTGAAAATTTTGGTAATTGCTCGATAAGATCGTATAGTGAATGATAAACAGTTAAAAAATTAACCCCCTCCTCCCCCCTTTTTCACCCACTTTCACCCCCCCTCTGACCCGATCTCGCAAACGCGACAGATTTGTGGCTATTGCTTTATGGGATCGTATTGAGAATAATTGACAGATAAAAAATTCATCCCCCCTCCCACCTTTTCATCTACTTTCACCCCCCCTCTTTCGATATCTCCGAAATGCGTAAAAATTGTGGTGATTGCTTTATGGGATCGTATAGTGAATGATTAACAGTTGGAAAATTTTCCCCCTCCTACCCCCCTTTTCACCCACTTTCAACCCCCCTCTACCCCGATCTCTCAAATGCGACAAAATTGTGGTGATTGCTTTATGGGATCGTATAGTGAATGATTAACAGTTGGAAAATTTTTCCCCTCCTACCCCCCTTTTCACCCACTTTTAAACCCCCTCTACCCCGATCTCTCAAATGCGACAAAATTGTGGTGATTGCTCTACGGGATCGTATAAAGGATGATAAACAGTATAAAAATTGTTCACCCCTTTCCATCTTCCCCCCTCTTTCATCCCCCCTCTTTCGAGATCTCCGAAATGCGTAAAAAAATTTGTGATTGCTTTATGGGATCGTATAGTGAATTATTGACTGTTATATAAGTTATCCCCCCTTCCCCCATTTTTCATCCCCCTGCACCCCCTCTTCCCATTGTATCTTCGAAACTTGCATAAGTGGCGGTGATTGCATGGTGAGATCGTATAGAGGTATTACAAGACATAAATAAACCTGCACCCCCCTCTTAAAATCAGCCCCCCCTGCACCCCCTTCCCATTGCATCATCGAAACCTGAAGAAGGGGAGATGATTGCATGGTGGGATCCTATAGAGGTGTTCCACGGCGTTATTAAACCTGCAACCCCTCTTTATATAAGCCCCCCTGCATCCCCCTTCCCATTGTATCTTCGAAACTTGCATAAGTGGCGGTGATTGCATGGTGGGATCGTATAGAGGTGTTCCAAGACATAATTAATCCTGCACCTCCTATTGAAATCAGCCCCCCCAGCACCCCCCTTCCCATTGCATCATCGAAACCTGAAGAAGGAGCGGTGATTGCATCGTGGGATTGTATAGAAGCGTTCCACTTTGTTATTGAACCTGCACCCCCTCAGGAAAGCAGCACACCCTGCACCCCTCTCCACCCCACCCCCCCAGGACAATGTATTACTCGCGCGCTGCGTGAAGCTCGCGCACCGAGCAATAAAGATGGTTATAGAGGCTGTTCCATAACATTATGAAACCTGCACCCCCCTCTTGAAATCAGCCCCCCCTGCACCGCCCTTCCCATTGTATCGTTGAAACTTGCATAAGGGGCGTTGATTGCGTGGTGGGATCGTATAGAGGTGTTCCAAGACATTATTACACCTACACCCCCTCTTAAAATCAGCCCCCCCTGCACCCCCCTTCCCATTGTATCTTCGAAACATGCATAAGGGGGCGTTGATTGCATAGTGGGAACGTATAGAGGTGTTCCACGACATTATTAAAACTGCACCCCCCTCTTGAAATCAGCCCCCCCTGCACCCCCCTTCCTATTGTCTTCGTAATTTGTACAAGGAGCGGTGTTTGCATGGTGGGATCATATAGAGGTTTTCCACGGTGCCATTTAACCTGCACTCCCTCTTTTAATAAGCCCCCCCTTCACCCCCCTTCCCATTGTATCTTCGAAATTTGCATTAGGGGCGTTGATTGCATTGTGGGATCGTGTAGAGGTATTCTAAGACAAATAAACCTGCACCCCCCCCTCTTAAAATCAGCCCCCCCTGCACCCCCCTTCCTATTGCATCATCGAAACCTGAAGAAGGGGCGTTGATTGCATCGTGGGATTGTATAGAGGCTTTCCACTTTGTTATTAAACCTGCACCCCCTCTGGAAAGCAGCACCCCCTGCACCCCCTCTCCACCCTACCCCCCAGGACAATGATTTACTCGCGAGCTGCGTGCAGCTCGCGCACCGAACAATATAGATGGTCATAAAGGAAGTTCCATGACATTATGTAACCTGCATACCCCCTCTTAAAATCAGCCCCTCCTGCACCCCCCTTCCCATTGTATCTTCGAAAGTTGCATAAGGGGCGTTGATTACATGGTGGGATCGTATAGAGGTATTCCAAGACATCATTAAACCTGCACCCCCCCTCATAAAATCAGCCCCTTTGCATGGTGGGATCGTATAGAGGTGTTCCAAGACATTAATAAACCTGCACCCCCCTCTTAAAATCAGCCCCCCCTGCACCCCCTTCCCATTGTATCTTCGAAACTTGCACAAGGGGCGGTGATTGCATGGTAAAATTGTATAGGGGTATTCCACGATATTATGAAACCTACAACCCCCTCTTGAAATCAGCCCCCCCTGCACCCCCCTTCCCATAGTATCTTCGAAACATGTATAAAAGGTGTTGATTGCATAGTGGGATCGTATAGATGTGTTCCAAGACATTATTAAACCTACACCCCCTCTTGAAATCAGCCCCCCCTGCACCCCCATTCCCATTGTATCTTCGAAACTTGCAGAAGGGGCGTTGATTGCATGGTGGGATTATATAGAGGTGTTCCAAGACATTATTAAACCTGCACCCCCCTCCTGAAATTAGCCCCCCCTGCACCCCCCTTCCCATTGTATCTTCGAAACCTGCAAAATGGGCGGTGATTGCGTGGTGAAATCGTATAGGGGTGTTCCACGACATTATTAAACCTGCACCTCCTCTTTTAATTAGCCCCCCTTGCACCCCCCTTCCCATCGTATGTTAAAAACTTGCAAAAGGGGTAGCGATTGCATAGTAGCATCGTATTAAGGGTGATACATGACGTTTTAAAACTTGCAAACCTTTTCAAAAACACCCCCCAGGACCAAACATAAACCGCGAGCTGCGCGCAGCTCGCGCACCGAGCGACTTCTAGTTATATTATATAAAGCTCGATTACCACTGACTCACTCATTGACATAGTTGTTCTCCCAGATGCAGTAGTGGGAGGGGTGAACTTTTGGTGGGATCGTATAGGAGGTGTTCCAGTGAGTAGAGGAAAAATCCGAAAACCCCACTTTTTCATCCCCTTCATCCCCCCCCAGGAATGAACATTGAAATCTTCCCGACGAGGGTATGTTTTTATACCGGATTCGTATAGAGGGTGCTCAAGTTGATACAAAATAACCCCCCCACCCCACCTTCCCCCCCTTTTTCATCCCCCCTCTTTCGGAATCTCCAAAATTCGTGAAAATTTTGGTAATTGCTCGATAAGATCGTATAGTGAATGATAAACAGTTAAAAAATTAACCCCCTCCTCCCCCCTTTTTCACCCACTTTCACCCCCCCTCTGACCCGATCTCGCAAACGCGACAGATTTGTGGCTATTGCTTTATGGGATCGTATTGAGAATAATTGACAGATAAAAAATTCATCCCCCCTCCCACCTTTTCATCTACTTTCACCCCCCCTCTTTCGATATCTCCGAAATGCGTAAAAATTGTGGTGATTGCTTTATGGGATCGTATAGTGAATGATTAACAGTTGGAAAATTTTCCCCCTCCTACCCCCCTTTTCACCCACTTTCAACCCCCCTCTACCCCGATCTCTCAAATGCGACAAAATTGTGGTGATTGCTTTATGGGATCGTATAGTGAATGATTAACAGTTGGAAAATTTTTCCCCTCCTACCCCCCTTTTCACCCACTTTTAAACCCCCTCTACCCCGATCTCTCAAATGCGACAAAATTGTGGTGATTGCTCTACGGGATCGTATAAAGGATGATAAACAGTATAAAAATTGTTCACCCCTTTCCATCTTCCCCCCTCTTTCATCCCCCCTCTTTCGAGATCTCCGAAATGCGTAAAAAAATTTGTGATTGCTTTATGGGATCGTATAGTGAATTATTGACTGTTATATAAGTTATCCCCCCTTCCCCCATTTTTCATCCCCCTGCACCCCCTCTTCCCATTGTATCTTCGAAACTTGCATAAGTGGCGGTGATTGCATGGTGAGATCGTATAGAGGTATTACAAGACATAAATAAACCTGCACCCCCCTCTTAAAATCAGCCCCCCCTGCACCCCCTTCCCATTGCATCATCGAAACCTGAAGAAGGGGAGATGATTGCATGGTGGGATCCTATAGAGGTGTTCCACGGCGTTATTAAACCTGCAACCCCTCTTTATATAAGCCCCCCTGCATCCCCCTTCCCATTGTATCTTCGAAACTTGCATAAGTGGCGGTGATTGCATGGTGGGATCGTATAGAGGTGTTCCAAGACATAATTAATCCTGCACCTCCTATTGAAATCAGCCCCCCCAGCACCCCCCTTCCCATTGCATCATCGAAACCTGAAGAAGGAGCGGTGATTGCATCGTGGGATTGTATAGAAGCGTTCCACTTTGTTATTGAACCTGCACCCCCTCAGGAAAGCAGCACACCCTGCACCCCTCTCCACCCCACCCCCCCAGGACAATGTATTACTCGCGCGCTGCGTGAAGCTCGCGCACCGAGCAATAAAGATGGTTATAGAGGCTGTTCCATAACATTATGAAACCTGCACCCCCCTCTTGAAATCAGCCCCCCCTGCACCGCCCTTCCCATTGTATCGTTGAAACTTGCATAAGGGGCGTTGATTGCGTGGTGGGATCGTATAGAGGTGTTCCAAGACATTATTACACCTACACCCCCTCTTAAAATCAGCCCCCCCTGCACCCCCCTTCCCATTGTATCTTCGAAACATGTATAAAGGGCGTTGATTGCAAGGTGGGATCGTACAGATGTGTTCGAAGACATTATTAATCCTGCACCTCCTATTGAAATCAGCCCCCCCAGCACCCCCCTTCCCATTGTATCTTCGAAAGTTGCATAAGGGGCGTTGATTGCATTTTGGGATCGTATAGAGGTATTCCAAGACATCATTAAACCTGCACCCCCCCTCATAAAATCAGCCCCTCCTGCACCGCCTTCCCATTGTATCTTCGAAACATGTATAAAGGGCGTTGATTGCATGGTGGGATCGTATAGAGGTGTTCCAAGACATTAATAAACCTGCACCCCCCTCTTAAAATCAGCCCCCCCTGCACCCCCTTCCCATTGTATCTTCGAAACTTGCACAAGGAGCGGTGATTGCATGGTAAAATTGTATAGGGGTATTCCAAGACATTATTAAACCAGCAACCCCCTCTTGAAATCAGCCCCCCCTGCACCCCCCTTCCCATAGTATCTTCGAAACATGTATAAAAGGTGTTGATTGCATAGTGGGATCGTATAGATGTGTTCCAAGACATTATTAAACCTACACCCCCTCTTGAAATCAGCCCCCCCTGCACCCCCATTCCCATTGTATCTTCGAAACTTGCATAAGGGGCGTTGATTGCATGGTGGGATTATATAGAGGTGTTCCAAGACATTATTAAACCTGCACCCCCCTCCTGAAATTAGCCCCCCCTGCACCCCCCTTCCCATTGTATCTTCGAAACCTGCAAAATGGGCGGTGATTGCGTGGTGAAATCGTATAGGGGTGTTCCACGACATTATTAAACCTGCACCTCCTCTTTTAATTAGCCCCCCTTGCACCCCCCTTCCCATCGTATGTTAAAAACTTGCAAAAGGGGTAGCGATTGCATAGTAGCATCGTATTAAGGGTGATACATGACGTTTTAAAACTTGCAAACCTTTTCAAAAACACCCCCCAGGACCAAACATAAACCGCGAGCTGCGCGCAGCTCGCGCACCGAGCGACTTCTAGTTATATTATATAAAGCTCGATTACCACTGACTCACTCATTGACATAGTTGTTCTCCCAGATGCAGTAGTGGGAGGGGTAAACTTTTGGTGGGATCGTATAGGGGGTGTTCCAGTGAGTAGAGGAAAAATCCGAAAACCCCACTTTTTCACCCCCTTCATCCCCCCCCTGGAATGAACATTGAAATCTTCCCGACGAGGGTATGTTTTTATACCGGATTCGTATAGAGGGTGCTCAAGTTGATACAAAATAACCCCCCCTCCCCACCTTCCCCCCCTTTTTCATCCCCCCTCTTTCGGAATCTCCAAAATTCGTGAAAATTTTGGTAATTGCTCGATAAGATCGTATAGTGAATGATAAACAGTTAAAAAATTAACTCCCTCCTCCCCCCTTTTTCACCCACTTTCACCCCCCCTCTGACCCGATCTCGCAAACGCGACAGATTTGTGGCTATTGCTTTATGGGATCGTATTGAGAATAATTGACAGATAAAAAATTCATCCCCCCTCCCACCTTTTCATCTACTTTCACCCCCCCTCTTTCGATATCTCCGAAATGCGTAAAAATTGTGGTGATTGCTGTATGGCATCGTATAGTTAATGATTAACAATTGAAAAAAAATTCCTCTCCTACCCCCCTTTTCATCCACTTTCACCCCCCCTCTACCCCGATCTCTCAAATGCGACAAAATTGAGGTGATTGCTCTACGGAATCGTATAAAGGATGATAAACAGTGTAAAAATTGTTCATCCCTTTCCATATTTCCCCCTCTTTCATCCCCCCTCTTTCGAGATCTCCAAAGTTCGTGAAAATTTTGGTAATTGCTCCATAAGATCGTATAGTGAATAATTAACAGTTAAAAAATTTACTCTCTCCTCCCCCCCTTTTCACCCACTTTCACCACCCTCTGATCCGATCTCTCAACGCGACAGAATTGTGGCTATTGCTTTATGGGATCGTATTGAGGATAATTGACAGATAAAAATTTCACCCCCCCTACCACCTTTTCACCCACTTTTACCCCCCCCTCTTTCGATATCTCCGAAATGCGTAAAAATTGTGGTGATTGCTTTATGGGATCGTATAGTGAATGATTAACAGATGGAAAATTTTCCCCCTCCTACCCCCCTTTTCACCCACTTTTAACACCCCTCTACCCCGGTCTCTCAAATGCGACAAAATTGTGGTGATTGCTCTACGGGATCGTATAAAGGATGATAAGCAGTATAAAAATTGTTCACCCCTTTCTATCTTCCCCCCTCTTTCATCCCCCCTCTTTCGGAATCTTCGAAATGCGTAAATTTTTTTGTGATTGCTTTATGGGATCGTATAGTTAATTATTAACAGTTAGAAAAGTTATCCCCCCTTCCCCCATTTTTCATCCCCCTGCACCCCCTTTTCCCATTGTATCTTCGAAACTTGCATAAGTGGCGGTGATTGCATGGTGGGATCGTATAGAGGTGTTCCAAGACATAAATAAACCTGCACCCCCCCCCTCTTAAAATCAGCCCCCCCTGCACCACCCTTCCCATTGCATCATCGAAACCTGAAGAAGGGGCGATGGTTGCATGGTGGGATCCAATAGAGGTGTTCCACGGCGTTATTAAACCTGCAAATCCTCTTTATATAAGGCCCCCCCTGCATCACCCTTCCCATTGTATCTTCGAAACTTGCATAAGTGGCGGTAATTGCATGGTAGGATCGTATAGAGGTGTTCCAAGACAAATAAACCTGCACCCCCCTCTTAAAATCAGCCCTCCTGCACCCCCCTTCCTATTGCATCATCGAAACCTGAAGAAGGGGCGTTGATTGCATCGTGGGATTGTATAGAGGCGTTCCACTTTGTTATTAAACCTGCACCCCCTCTGGAAAGCAGCACCCCTCTCCACCCCACCCCCCCGGACAATGATTTACTCGCGAGCTGCGTGCAGCTCGCGCACCGAGCAGTATAGATGGTTATAGAGGATGTTCCATAACATTATGAAACCTGCAACCCCCTTTTAAAATCAGCCCCTCCTGCACCGCCTTCCCATTGTATCTTCGAAACATGTATAAAGGGCGTTGATTGCATGGTGGGATCGTATAGAGGTGTTCCAAGACATTAATAAACCTGCACCCCCCTCTTGAAATCAGCCCCCCCTGCACCCCCCTTCCCATTGTGTCTTCGTAACTTGCACAAGGGGCGGTGATTGCATGGTAAAATCGTATAGGGGTATTCCACGATATTATGAAACCTACACCCCCCTCTTGAAATCAGCCCCCCCTGCATCCCCCTTCCCATTGTGTCTTCGTAACTTGCACAAGGGGCGGTGATTGCATGGTAAAATCGTATAGGGGTATTCCACGACATTATTAAACCTGCACCCCCCTCTTAAAATCAGCTCCCCCTGCACCCCCCTTCCCAATGTATCTTCGAAAGTTGCATAAGGGGCGTTGATTGCATGGTGGGATCGTATAGAGGTGTTCCAAGACATCTTTAAACCTGCACCCCCCTCTTAAAATCAGCTCCCCCTGCACCCCCTTCCCATTGTATCTTCGAAACTTGCACAAGGGGCGGTGATTGCATGGTAAAATCGGATAGGGGTATTCCACGATATTATGAAACCTACAACCCTCTCTTGAAATCAGCCCGCCCTGCACCCCCCTTCCCATAGTATCTTCGAAACATGTATAAAAGGTGTTGATTGCATAGTGGGATCGTAAAGATGTGTTCCAAGACATAATTAAACCTACACCCTCTCTTGAAATAAGCCCCCCCCTTCCCATTGTATCTTCGAAACTGGCATAAGGGGCGTTGATTGCATGGTGGGATCGTATAGAGGTGTTCCAAGACATAATTTAACCTGCACCCCCCTCTTGAAATCAGCCGCCCCTGCACCCCCCTTCCCATTGTGTCTTCGTAACTTGCACAAGGGGCGGTGATTGCATGGTAAAATCGTATAGGGGTAGTCCACGACATTATTAAACCTGCACCCCCCTCTTGAAATCAGCCCCCCTGCACTCCCCTTCCCATTGTGTCTTCGTAACTTGCACAAGGGGCGGTGATTGTATTGTAAAATCGTATAGGGGTATTCCACGACATTATTAAATTTGCACCCCCCTCTTGAAATCAGCCCCCCCCTGCACCCCCCTTCCCATTGTATCTTCGAAACTTGCATAAAGGGCGTTGATAGCATGGTGGGATCTATAGAGGTGTTCCAAGACATTATTTAACCTGCACCACCTCTTGAAATCAGCCCCCCCTGCACCTCCCTTCCCATTGTGTCTTCGTAACTTGCACAAGGGGCGGTGATTGCATGGTAAAATCGTATAGGGGTATGCCACGATATTATAAAACCTACACCCCCCTCTTGAAATCAGCCTCTCTGCACCCCCCTTCCCATCGTATCTTCGTAACTTGCACAAGGGGCGGTGATTGCATGGTAAAATCGTATAGGGGTATTCCACGATATTATGAAACCTACACCCCCCTCTTGAAATCAGCCCCCCTGCAGCCTCCTTCCCATAGTATCTTTGAAACATGCATAAGGGGCGTTGATTGCATGGTGGGATCCTATTGAGGTGTTTCACGGCGTTATTAAACCGGCACCTCCTCTTTTAATAAGTATCCCCTGCACCCCACTTCCCATCGTATGTCAAAAACTTGCATAAGGAGTAGCGATTGCATAATGGCATCGTATTAAGGGTGATACATGACGTTTTAAAACTTGCAAACCTTTTCAAAAACACCCCCCAGGACCAAACATAAACCGCGAGCTGCCTGCAGCTCGCGCACCGAGCAACCTCTAGTCCTTATTATAAACCTTATTATAACCGTCATAATTAATCATAATAACCGTCGAACAATAAACACAAAAAAATATACTTTTAAATTTTGTAATTTTTTCTGAATTAAATAAAAAAAATATTGGTTTCGTTTGATTCGTTTCGTAGGATTGATTTGAGGTCAGCGTAAACTCGTTTAAGCCTCTCGGACTCATTTAAAGACAGTCATCATCGTACAGATATCCGTGTGAATAAAGCAATTTTGTTTTCACCTAAAGCCTTTATGTGTCTTATGTTTTCTTTAGTACCTAGTCTTATTACATAAAAAATACAACAACCTTATCAAAACCAGTACAATCATGCACGCAATCGCCTAAAGCCACTTCAGGACAGAGAGGCACACGTGTCGATGCCATAATCCCTGGCTTTGCGTTATAATCCGACCACCCAACGTTGCGCGACCATTATAACGCTGCCCACAGAAATAGTACCCCCATTATTATAAAATAGAACACATAGGTGCCCTTTATAATTCACGCTGTAAAATCAAGACCACCAACGTAAATCTCTTGCCAAAATGCGAAAGTAATGATGCGTTCGTGATTTTTTGGCGGTTTACGTGTATTTAGTTACAATGCAGGTATTGTAATTGCAATGTTCAGTTTTTTTAATGAAACAGACATTCATTTCTCACCTTGATATATGTATATTATAGAAAAAATACATGCAATGTGGCAAAGAAGATAAGGTTGGTTACAGGGCGTTTATACCTCTGGGTTGTGTACATATTCACAAATTTTAATATATTTTTCCTTCCGTTGAAAATCGCTATTATTTCGTTTTAATTCTGTTAGTTGTATTTTAAAATGTTATCCGTGAAGAATTGTGATTTTTGAGAAGTTTCATAGGAATTGGTTCGCTAAATTATTAATTGTTTATAATAATGTATGAAAGATCATTTTCTCGTAGGAAAATAGACGTAAGTTGAAACCTACAAGTAGGTTTGAACTTACTTAACTAAACTAGGCCTAGTTCTTAGAAATTGTGAAATTATAAAACAGTGACTTCTTTAAATACTATGAATGAAGCTAGTGTTTCAAGTAAGTAGGTAGTCATTGATCAAGTCAAGTCAGCCATGAGTTGAAAATTAATATTTCTTCATAAAAATAATAAAACTAATAATTGTCACGAGATAATTCGTATTGAGTTATTTCGTTACGCCACAGTCGATATATCAATCGGCTAATGATAGTCCGATGTCAACAATACATTGTACAGGTAGAAACAGAACAGCTTCAAATGAAAATGGCTGTATATTTTGTATTAAAATGTGTTATTGTTTTTCACATGAATTCTCCAATCATAGGAGGCTGTTTAGGTTGCATCAAAGAATCGATTTTTCTAATTTTCAAAATGAGTTCTTTTGATACGACTCTAACACCACCAGACTCTAACACAAGATTATTAGAGAAATGTTTGTTTTTGTTTATGGCGCCGATTGTATGGATTTTACCGCACAGTAGCCAAAAGTATTAACTTGGTAATGTATTGTTGGATTATGACATAAATACCCAGCAATAGGCTTTTGTTTGTTTACAAGCTGTTTATTGTGATGAAGTGTACAATTTCCTTTTTTAAGTATTACTTATCATTTTCGTTTTGTTTTACTTATTTTTCAGTAAAAATATTATATACTTTTTCGCATAACTGTACCAAATATGACTGCTCATTCGGACGTACAGCAATGCGTATTAATGACGTACCGACAGACCGACGATTAGCGTCCGTCTGCTGTACGCTTTTCTGTGACTCCCACAGGAGAATCGAATGTTTCTGCACGATCTATTAATGCGTTGATCATTTCATTCACCCTAAACAATAAAAAAGATAATTTTGTTCATACCAGTACGATTATCTGATTGTATCCATAACCCGGAGCATTTAGTGCCTAAAAAAATGGCGTACCTACCTACATTTTTATGAGGTACATAAAACTGCTTTGCTTGTGCTTTTAAAATGTTATATTTTAAAAATATCAAACATTATATATAAACATTATGATATTATAAATATTGATAAGTATTTTAAAGTTTGTGATGTTGCTTTGATAGGTGGAAACCACGTTTTTGAACCAAAGGTTGTGTACATTTTTGAAGATGTACATTTATTTATTAAAGCTTTATGTCAAATTGTACCTTAATTTTACGACTAAACATTTTGTTTATTTGAGATTAGAATTTTATTTCCGGAAATAATAATGTAACTTCATACCATAAAAAAAATACATTAATAGTTGCACCATCTATAAACGTCTCGTCAGGTTTAACCATTGATTATGATGACAGAATTCTATGAAAACATGTGTCAAACATGAGAATCTAACCACCCGTTATTATGTTGGTGAACTTAGGCCTAACATATATCATAATCATAGCCCAGGCCCAATAAGCATGCCTGTTTAATGGAAATCATAATTTGTAGAGTGATACATAGTAGAAAACAATAGACTAGGTTACTCTTATTTGTATTTCCAAGAAGTTATATCTTTTAAACACAGTCGTTACGAATTATCGACCTTATTCTGCTATCATAGAGGTGAAGTTAACTTTTAACAGAAACAGAAGTGCCCGTCACGAACACCGTATCCGTGTGCTAAATCCATACATTATTGACAAACATACATCATTCTAGGGATAAAGACATGGTAAAACTGAAAATTTATGCAATTAGGACTTAAACCGTCAGCTCTAAGTTTGTGTTGATATTTTTTGCTTTTACCTCAATACTGTAAAACGTATTTGATATCAATTCATATGTCATAGTCAAAGTCTCGAGAGAGCTTACTTATTTGAGCCTTTTGGGGTTGAGACTCCGGGTCCGTGAGGAACTGGGGCCCTTCGCGTTTTCAAAATTCTTTCAGGGCGATTGGTCGAAGCGACGCGTGACCATAGAGCTGGCTCTTATCTGGGTAAACGCATTAGCATTACCATTCAGCGTGGCAATGCGGCCAGTATTTTGGGAACGCTTCCGTCTGGTAGTGATTTGGGTCAGTTGAGCTATCTATAGATCGTTTGCAACAATCTTAAGATAGCTAGCTGTTTTATCTGTATTTTTTGTTTATACCTACTTGTACTTAGTTGTATGAATAAATGTAATTATTCATATGTACTTCTAAGACTAATTTTAACTGCCTATTTTTTTTTTCGTGAAGCTGGAAATATTTACTTTTTGTTTATCTTGCGGTTTAAATATATTTATTCTCAAAAAGACACTTACATGAGAACTATGCTATCTTAAGATTATTATTATATTGTATCTTAATGGACTTAGTTTGTAATAGTACCAACCTATAACCACAGATATTAATTCGTATCTAGTTAAAGGAAGGCATTGCATAAAGGCCCTCCACCCGATGAACCCATAAGGAGTCCTATACTAAGCAGCGGACTTCTACAGAATGTTGATGATGAGAATGTACATAGTAATTTATTCATTGTTTACTTGTATTGCGAAAATTGAGTTTGGTTCTAAATCACTTACTGGTCTATTATGATCAACTAGGCAAGCTACGAGCATTTTACCCAATGCAGTCACGAGAATGTATATTCTAGTTTTTAATAAACGCAAATAATTTAATTATAAATAGATTGCTTCTAAGCGATAAGACCGTCCATTATACCTAAACAATAAGATTTTGTTTATTATGTTATTTGTTTAAGGTGTACAAAAAAGTATGTTCTTCATTCATTCATTCAAACGCCCAACAGTCACAAACATAGTCATTAGATAGTTCTTGGGTACCCACGATACAGATAATTCTGTATCGTGGGTACCCAGAACTCAGGGTACCCTGGTATCATAAAACCCAGATCCAGAACAAATAACTGCAGAACATGCAAACATTTGTCCCGTATTAGGAATCGAACTCGTACTTGCGCCTCAGCTATATTCGCCCGCCGTGCCACTAAGGTCGTCGTTATGATCTATAAAGAGCTTTTGTAAAGTAAAGAGCCTGCTATAGGTATCTACTGAAGTAAGCTTATACATTTACTAGCTTCTGACCACGGCTTTGCCCGAGTGGTATCCGGATAAAAAGTATCCTATGTGTTATTCTGATGTATAAGTTATGTTACTGTAAAGTTTCATCAAAATCCGTTCAGTAGTTTTTGCGTGAAAGAGTAACAAACATCCATCCTCACAAATTTTCGCGTTTATAATATTAGTAGGATAGGATTAAATTTGCTCTCTCTTTTCTTTGTAATTTTATTAGTTTTAGTTTAAATGTGATGTAACGGCAAGACATGGCACAACATAATTCAAGTGTTGCAAGCCAAGCCACCGCAAGCTAATTGCGTCCATCCTATCTTCTGATATTATGCTAAGGCTGTGGACAGATTGGCCTTTGCTATTAACTATTCTACTACTATTATAAACGCGAAAGTTTGTGAGGATGGATGTTTGTTACTCTTTCACGCAAAAACTACTGAACGGATTTTGATGAAACTTTACAGTAATATAGCTTATACATCAGAACACATAGGCTACTTTTTATCCGAGTACCACGCAGCGAAGCCGTGGGCAGAAGCTAGTAAATTATAAAGCCAATTTTTCCGCAGTATTTTATTTTATTTATTCTTTATTGTACACACATAAATTGACGACCTCTGTGGCGCAGTGGGCAAAGGCCCGCCTGAGACGTAGAAGGTTGCGGGTTCGATTCCCGCCGCGGGACAAATGTTTGTATGACCTACAAATATTTGTCTCGGGTTTGTCTGTTTTCTATGTATAATATGTGTGTATTTACAAAAAAAAAAGTATATCATTAATATATGAGTCATGTAGTTCCCATAATACAAGCTCTGCTTAGTTTGGGGCTAGATGATGCTGTGTGGAAAACGTCCAGCAAATTACAGACAAATACTTACACATAGGACATGCACAAAGGCAAGCTTAACCCTAAGAGTTTTGTTTCAGAAAAAAATGAGGTAGGGACAGCTGAAAAATAACTCATACAATTTTATGCCAAAATGTTCTAGTCAAAAACCGACTTCAATACAATATTATCACCCACTACGTTTCTGCTGAGTCCTTTACCATTAGCAGAAACACACTTAAACTAGAAAACTTTACATAGAAAGCAAGGTTCACTGCTTATCCATTAAAAAAATTACGACAGCATGGTTTTCCGAAAGAACGCCACAAAGGAAATAATGGTTGATCAATTGAGCTACATACTTATTATAGAGATCGTTTGCAAAGGTATGTGGATGGTATACATATTTAATTTACACCTACATACCTATTAGTTATATTTTTCAACCACTTATTAGACTTACCCAATAGAACGACTAATCACTAACACGCGAATAGATTTAAGAAATAAACCATCCAGTTCAGATATTTATGCAAATGAAGGATGATTTTGGCTACGGCAAAATCCAGATTTAGAATTAAGCATAGTGGTAATTATCGGGTAGGTTTCTACATACATACAAAATACAGAGCGTCTGTTTAAGAACCTCCTCATTTTTTGAAGTCGGCTATAAATGGTAAATCAATGTAAATTAAGTCATTCAAGATGATGTAAATTACAATCAATTAGATAAATTGATCGATTAGTAAAAGGTGCTGGTGCTTACCATTTAATTGTAAGGTTTTTACGATCTTTAATTCACTGATTTATCAATGCTGATCTTGAGTCCGTTTTCTTGGATTTTTTTAGGTTTTTTGCACTATGTTCAACTTGATTATCTACTTTTCTGTTTAAAATAGTTGGACTGCCAATTGTTTAGCAAGGCAAGGTTGCTGCAATTATTCATTACTAGCTACTGCCCACGGCTTCGCCCGCATGGTACCCCGATAAAGTAGCCTATGTGTTATTCTGATGTATAACCTGTATTACTGTAAAGTTTCATCAAAATCCGTTCAGTAGCTTTTGCGTGAAATAGTAACAAACATCCATCCTCACAAACTTTCGCGTTTATAATATTAGTAGTAATAGCTACTGCACACAGCTTCGCCCGCGTGGTACCCCGATAAAGTAGCCTTTGTGTTATTCTGATGTATAATCTATATTATTGTAAAGTTTCATCAAAATCCGTTCAGTAGTTTTGCGTGAAAGGGTAACAAACATCTATCCTCACAAACTTTCACGTTTATAATATTAGTAGGATACTAGTGCTGGCGTTCCAACGACGTAAACCAAAACAAACAAACAAGCTCACGACCATAATCCCCATGATAGACATCCTTATGTACATACTCAGTGAGTAGATCTTTGAAGAAACCAAGTAGGTAGTCAGAGGCACGTCCTAACATTACATTTGGGGCATGCCCGCGTTTTAGTTTGCATTCCACGTGACAGGTTACAAGCCCATCTCCGCTTATTGGAACACTAACTGATGGTACATGCCTACGAAATTTTGGTTATGCGGCATGACGGTTTTTCCTTCGCCGGGTTTAGAACTGCTACAAAAAAACGGATTGCTAAACGGGTGACCAAGGAAAATTTTTGGCGTGAAAAGAAAGAACAGTCATGCTGCAGTAGGACCATATAAGGGTATTTTTTAACCCACCTGTTTGTAAGTGGTCACCGTAGTCTCTGGACGCTTGCAATACCAAAGGTACCACTCACGCGTCTCCGTGAGATATCCAGATGAAAGATCTCCTGTGCCTGTAAATTCATCAGCAACCATCATTCAAACCGATGAAAGATCTCATGTGCCTGGAACTTCATCGGCAACCATACCATTCAAACCGGAACACAGCAATGTCAGACATCAGGAGCCTAACCATGAGGTCTTACAGCGATTCAGTTCAGGCAAATGTGTCACTTTCCGCTTTGCGATTGAAGACACTATGGCATTGTTAAAGCTTTGTCATTCGCAAAGCGGGATTTGACATTGCCTGAATTGAATCGCATTAAGACTTGACGGTTAGGCTCCAGGCCATTGTAGAGTTACCCTTAGCTTCGGTCGTGCTTGGACACAGCGGCAAATTTAAATTAAAACTAAGCTGAGACAGCGTCGCAAAATGCAATGCATTTACAAAATGGTAATTTCTTACTTATTTTCTTAATGTCATTTTCGTAATGGTAATATTACTGCTGATTGAAAAGAGGAATTAGCCTGTTGCCACAAAAAATAAAACATTCTGAAAACGTACCCACCACTAAGCTGTCCCTATCCTCAAAGGTTTGCTGGAAGAAAACTCTTGTTAGGACTAAGCTCGCCTTTGTACATGTCCTATATGTAAGTTTTTTTTTGTATTATTTGTGTGTACAATCCTACTAGATATAATATTATATAATAATAATAATAATAATCCTACTAATATTATAAACGTAAAAGTTTGTAAGGATGTTTGTTCCTCTTTCACGCAAAAACTACTGAACGGATTTTGATGAAACTTTAAAGTAATATAGCTTATACATCTGAATAACACATAGGCTACTTTTTATCCGGGTACTACGCGGGGGAAACCGTGGGCAGAAGCTAGTAAAGAATAAAGGGAATAATAAAGGGAAAATATATAAAAAAATATATTACGAATATGTGCATATTTACGAAAGCAGATTCAAAACATATTTCAGATAATTATTGTTTTTTTTAAACCTATGGCATACATAACATAGGACATACCTAATCTAGGATAGGAATATAGGATACTTGCTATCTTAGCTAAGACTATTAGCTATAGCACTTAAACTTGTTACTAATACTACCTTAAGACTACTTTAAACAGTGCCCTTTTATTGTAAATTGTTGTTTTTCTTTAAGGAGCAAAATAATTCCACCATCTTTTATTGTAGTGCCTCTTAGTGACGTGCGACTATACAATTTATCTAAAACCTTCCTTCATGTTATACAAACGATTGCGAAATCCGCATTAAAACGGTTATACCAAACTGGAGAAAACTGTAAACAGAAAAACATCTGTTGACTAGTTTTTTTTTTATCAAATATGATTTACGTGAAAAGGTAAATTAAATTAAGATCAGCATCATCAACAACAGTAGATGTTCACAAGTTGGCATAGGACTACCTCAAAGAGTGCCATGACGAACGATATTGGGGCTAACTCCGAACAAAATAAATTATTAGTAGAAATTTGGCTGTTTGCGCCGCCGGAACTTTCTTGGTAACTGTACTATATAGCGTCTCTGAATATTTTCCAGAGATAAACACATATCAAGGAGCCTTGTGGAGGATTATTGCAGATACGTATACTCAGATAATTAAATAAATGCAAATTTATAAATTTTTTGTTTCCATACTTTGACTGCCGATTCCTACACTTGGGTCTAGTAACACCAATCAAATACTAGTGATGTAACATCACCACCATGCACCAAAGATTTATTACCATAATGTATATTAGATAATACTTAAATCAATGCGCAAAAGATGATAATACCGCGGAAACAAAACGGAAGACGAGATGTGTCAAGCATGAATACCGTAATATACCACGACCGTGAAAAAAAGTCTGGTATTATTTTATTCACAGATTACGAATGATAAAGAGAACATGCGGGGTTCCGCACAACATTCTACTTCAGGTCTGGTTTAGTCAGTAGTCATAGTAATCCAATCACCTACTACAAAGATAAGTCATCTGTGTGGTAAAAGAGGAGGACACACAACAATGATTACATTTTTTTTACATACAAACTTGACTAATTGTCTGGTTGTTTGCAACATTAACTTGTTAAACATTTTAAAACTTTTTAAGCAGAACACTCTGAACGCTTCTGTGCATTGAGAAGCATGCTATAAAAGTCATAACCTCATTTTGGAAGCTTTTGGGTAGCCTAATAACTTAATCCAATTATAGGTATAGTTTATTTTTCTCATGCCTTTTTCTACGGAACCATAATAAGCAACAGATTTTACAAACAACCTTATCACTGGACTATGTAATTAGTACCTAGATATGATTGCGCTATTTAATTAAGATTCGGTGACCGCGAGGCGAAGCCGTGATGAAAAGCCAGGCTGTAAATTTATTTGTGTGTATGACAGGTTGGCTGCGTTTTTGATAGAAAGAAGAGCGTTTTAGGTTATCGTCTGCATGATTTGTCACGAGAATCAACCAACCTGTGCAAATCTGACACGAATCATAATGATAATGAAATTAATAATAATGATAATGATAATCAATGATAATAATAATTAATGATAATCAATGATAATAATAATAAATGATAGTCAATGAAACTTAATCAATCAATAAACCCTACTTGTATTATAAACGCGAAAGTTGGTGAGGATGGATGTTTGTCACTCTTTCACGCAAAAACTACTGAAGGGGTTTTGATGAAACTTTACAGTAATAATGTTTACACATTAGAATAACACAAAGGGTACTTTTTATTCGGGTACAATGCGGGCGAAGCCGTGGGCAGAAGCTAGTCTATTATAAACGCGAAAGTTTGTGAGGATGGATGTTTGTTACTCTTTCACGCAAAAACTACTGAACGGTTTTTGATGAAATTTACAGTAGGTAATATAGCTTATACATCAGAATCACACATAGGCTACTTTTTATACGGGTACCACGCGGGCAAAGCCGTGGGCAAAAGCTAGTAATATTATAAATGTGGAATTGCGAACGTGTTAATGTAATGCTTGTTTGTTGCTGTAATCATCGTACCGGCTGAACTGATTTCGATGAAACTTTGAATATACTCTTTCACGCAAAAACTACTGAACGGTTTTTGATGAAATTTACAGTAGGTAATATAGCTTATACATCAGAATCACACATAGGCTACTTTTTATACGGGTACCACGCGGGCAAAGCCGTGGGCAAAAGCTAGTAATATTATAAATGTGGAATTGCGAACGTGTTAATGTAATGCTTGTTTGTTGCTGTAATTATCGTACCGGCTGAACTGATTTCGATGAAACTTTGAATATACAGTTCGTGACTTAGAATAACACATAGGCTACTTTTTATCTTGATAACATGTGGGCGAAGCCGTGGGCAGAAGCAAGTAATCAATAAAAATCATTAGATTAGTTTTAAAAGCTTAGTATATTTCTTCGAAATTATCATAACAGGACCTTCTTTTACATGAAAATAACCATGTATGCAGGTATGTTTTGCAAAGAACAAGTAGCACAGTAATAATAGTAAATAAAAAAATGATAATAATATGAGTATTATCAGATCTAAAAGAATAATGCAATCATTTTATTTGGTTTTTCATGAATCTGCTTTGTGTCTCTCTCATTAACATTTCATTTCCCAAAATCAAATTGTGCCAAAAAAACTAGCATTCGACATTCTGTTAATATGGAAGAGAAAAACTTAATTTTTTTATAGATTTAAAGCTTATTATCGCTCCGCTGGTCACCACGCGCATAGCACTTCGTGGTACTTTCCACTTGTATCTCATACGTGAACAAATATTAGCCGACCGCATCACCCTTGGACCACACACCTATCGTGATCGTCATTACCGTGTATGATGAAAGTTACGCCATTGATATATGATTATATGCAATTCATTTCAGGTATATATATGTTGCTTTGTATCAAGACTAGTAGAACACCCACGACATTGTCCGCGTCAGGTTTTTAACTTAAATATTAATAGTAGGATTAAGGCATTTTGAAGTGCTAATGGGTACGGCCAAACTGCTTTTTTAACCTTTTAAGTGGCCTAAAATCTCTAACACTAGAGTCGCTACTAGCCCATACAAATTTAAACGCGACATCTATGAGTCCTTTAGAGCAGACAAGCATTAGTAATACCCTAGGTATTGCAGAGGTGAGCCGTTTGCATGTGTGTATCATCATAAAATAAAAAAAGAAAGTTGCCTTAATGAATCCAGTGATTCCCAAGAAGTATAGGACGTACAGTTCGCAACGTACAACGGTTTGTGATTGGTAAGACAATAAAATAAGAAAACACATAGAAACGCCCATTCAATCAGCATCGACAGTCTTCATCAGCCCACCGCACAATCCCAGCACCGTTTGACATCAATTACGAAGCACGGTGGTGGCACGATGGTGTTCTCACGACTGCAGATTACTTTTGCAGTGACGAGTCGGCTACGGGACGGCATGTATGTAATAAATTAAGTTTTGACTTACTGCTGCTGTTACTGAAATAAAAGGCTTAGTTCTGTCGAGGATACTATGACGTTATCATATGAATCGTCAATCACAAGGCGGGATTTTTAATCTTCGAATTGAATTGAATCTCAAAATACTTGATGGTTAGGCCCAGGCCTGCCATTCGCACGCCACCTGAGTTAAATAGCATTTATCTATCATCTCCATTTTTTGACAGCCAAAATATCTGTGGTATAAAGCAGTTTGGTTCCTATTGTATGTTTTTAAGATACTTTATGGAATCTTATTATTGCGAGCGGCTCAGTGTATGATTGTCGTGGTAGAACCCTGTTGACCCTCTGAAAGGAATATTATTCCTATTTTTGTTATCTAGGTATCTATCTACATAAATACATTATGTATGTTTCCCTTGATCCCTCCAGTAAAACAGCAGGTAATATTATATAGGTACCATTGTTTACCATTGTCCGGAAAGTAGGCTTGGTAGTCCAGCTGTGGAGATATAAATGATAAGATTATCGTTTCACATTTTTGTACAATACGTCGAAGTGGTAAACTAAATTTACGCTCCGGAGCCATCTCTTCACCTATAAATAGTTTGAAGAGAAACCGACCACAGACCAATAACGGACTTTGTAACGTATTGTTTTCTTTATTTATTTGTATAAGTGTTAGAAACTAACCGTTTGACAGTGTTTTGTGGTAAGGTGATTCTGAGAAAGCATGAAATGGTATGCTTTACCATAGGGCTCAGATGGTTCAAGGGTTTCTGGGCATGCAAAAGCGTGACCAACAATAATTATTAGTACCTAGTAGGTGTTCATATATTCCTTAAAAAGTACTTACAGTAAATAGTTTTTTTTCGTGATAAATAAACTTAGTGACACTATAACGCTGGTCTTCCGTGACGCCGGTGTGCGTGCTGGTACAGAGTTGAAATTGTTCACAAACTTTTGAATTATAGAAGAGCTGGACCTCGTTTATACCTTTAATGCTAAGCTAACTATGTGTCATATATACCTTATGTTTGAACGTGCTTCTGACTATCCACTATTTGGTAGCCTTATGATCTGCGTATCTACTCTACTAGATGTAGATCTGAGGATTAAGTCTTTGATTTTGGAACCCGAAATAATATACAATTTTTTTTATAAATTATACCTATTTCGGTACTATGAAAAATAGCAAATTCATACGGTTAGAACGTCCCATTAATTTTAGAGTTACAGTGTAGAGTGGAAGAATCCTGTATACATGGCTCACAGGCTAAACAAATTTATGTGAAACCCAATCCAGCACTAAAGTTGATCCATCTCGCAAGTTTACCCTTTGGTCAACCGCGCGAAGCCACACTTGCGGTGCGCCGCGAGACCAATCATGAGTTTAACTTTGATACGTGTTTTGACCCCGGCTCACATAGCAAACTGTGGTCAAAATTACTTTTACCCATTATTTAAAATTATACCTTGCTTTGGATTGAAATTTTATTATTTTCTATGTTCAGGTACTTAGTCAATGCAGGTTTATTTTAGGTAAAATGGTTTGTACGTAAGCACTGTGGTACTAAAAAAGGTATATTTTAGTTCATAAACACTAAGCTGCAAATGCGACGAGATACCAAATACAATCGCTATAATATAACGTTCACAGTTTTGTCCAAGTTTTTCAGCCCCTTTTTCTTCTCATAATAAATACTAAGCTCTACTTGAACTACTGTTCTATTGTTATCAGCTGTCAAAACAACAACAAAATAATCTGTTGAAAACAATAACAAAAGATGACTAGAAAAAGAGGATCAATGTCCAAACAAATTGACAAAATGCTTTTGTTGGTATTGTTCCATTTTCAAAAAGCTTTGCAAGTAATAATCGAGTGACCAAACACGCCTACAATGACATTCTGCATTCTAACAACCATTCAAACCATTTACTTTTTTTCCATCCTGCCAGTTTTTTTTTCTATAAATACTCTTTGGACCAAACCCAAACGTTTTTTTTATTGACGATGTCTGTGGTGCAGTGGGCGAAGGCCTGCCTGAGACGCAGAAGGTTGCGGGTTCGATTCCCGCCGCGGGACAAATGTTAGTATGATCTGCAAATATTTGTCTCTGTCTGGGTGTTTTCTTTTTATAATGTATGTATTTATTTATAAAAAATAATATATAAGTAGAAATATCAGTTATGAAGTTCCCTTAACACAAGCTCTGCTTACTTTGGGGCTCGATGATGCTGTGTGAAAAATGCCCAGCATTATTTATTTACTAGCTTTTGTCCACGGCTTTGCCCACATCATACACAGATAAAAATAGCCTATATGTTATTCTGATGTATAAGCTATATTACTGTAAACTTTCATCAAAATCCGTTCATTAGTTTTTGCGTGAAATAGTAACAAACATCCATCCCCAAAAACTTTCGCGTTTATAGAAATCATAATTTTAAGTTTTAAAAACATTATTATAAACAATTAATTAGAGATAACACAATGCTTGAAGACCATTCTACCATTAAGTCTATTACGTTTTTTGAGCAATTTTTTATATTGGTCCATGTTTCTAATAGGGTAAAGGCACCAGAAGTTGTAGCGACCGCAAATTTGTCAGACCACCTTGCAGCTAAATGATATTTATGGTCCCAAAGCCAGGAAGACGGTAAGCCGTGCCGTTGCATAATCTTTGCAATTTACGAGTGCTTTTGTTGTATGCGGTCGTTTTTATGTAATGTTGTAATTATTTAATTATTTGATTTGTAGCTATTTTGTTGATCAGTTTTGGATAGCAGATATCGGCACCTTTGCAAGCTTATTTAATTATTTAAATTTAACGACAAACGAAATACTTTAAAAATATACGTACCACACACAATTTTGAAAAATATTTTATACTAGTTGTTGCCCGTGGCAATTTATACAAAGTTTAGAACTCAATTGCACAACCCTTGGGTAATTTTGAAAAAATAAAAAATACGTGTTTCATTATTTATTTTAAAGTTTATGTGTACCGAGTTTTGAGTGAATAAAACCAAGGAATATTTTTTTCATAGACACTTTACTACCCTGTTTAACCTCCCTTAAGGGTTGATTTTCGAAAATAATATTAGCCTTTGTGTTATTCCAGAACCTAAACTAACTACTTTCCAAATTTCATCGAAATCGGTTAAGTAGTAACGGAGATACGTGGAAACAAACATTCACACACACAGAGAGACTTTCGCATTTATTATATTTGTAGGACAATTATAAATAGCGCAAACCAACAGCCTTGTTTTTTTATTTTCCTCCTACCCAATCCTTATATAACTCTATCTTACTTAATCCCTGTTATAAAAATAGAAGAATATTAAATGCAATTCATAATGTTTTTACAGAATGTTCAAATAGTAGAAAAGTTTCACCCAGGTCGATAACAGATAATTAGACATCCAATATTCGAATGACGATCGGAAGGAGATCCGCCCGAATCAAATGATCAAATAAAAAATATCAAGATTATCTCAAAATCAATCACGCCCATGGAAAATTGGGTTTTGTCAGATTCTGCACGTGAGGCAAAGGTCGGTGCTTGTATTAAAGAGAGGAAATCCGGCGTCCATTGTTGTATCCAACACTTATGCACTTTACCTGACCGGCGGATAAAAGAACCTGGAAGAATGGCCCTGCCTTACTATGCCGCTTTCTAAAAAAATATCTGTACATGAAAAAAAACTGAATTTAAATTTCGAATGCATAAAAAAGTGAGAATGCAAATGATGCAACGGTCGCGATATTGTGCAATTCATTGTGGAAAAAAAACTAATTTTCTCACGTTAGTAACATTTTTTTCTAGAAATTTCTAATGAGGGTTTAATTTGAAGAACTCTTTGGGGTTTGATTTCGTGGTTTTTTGTGCATTTATTGTTTGCAAAAACAACGTCTCGTAACACGCATGTCGCAAAAAATAATTGTACAGTGAATTTATGCGTTTTCGGTTGCATAAATTTTATGTTATTGGGTGCGCTTTCTAGTGTTTTTTGTTTTAAACCAAAAAAGTATAGTAATATCTTTGTGATTCCGTCATCATGATAATGAAAACAAATATTCAATACCTACAGCCTTTTTCCTTCATGTAATAATATCTACGATAGTAGGTATTCGTAAAATTTCAAGTTTTCTAAATGCAATATACTACTTAGCCCTAGCTAACCTATCTTTATTATATTGATAAAGTTATAGTGGAATAACAGTCACACAAGTTCAATATTCCCATGATTACTTTCTTTCATCGATAAATCAATCAATAGCCTAGCAGAAATCGCCATTTTTTACAGTTTCTATAGCATGAAATCACAAACAAAAAGAAGACCGCATCTCCACATTGTGAGTCTAAAGAAGTGAATGAAACTGTCCTTAGGGGAGGTTTTACCGTTAATTCTAATCTACATTAAAAAAACAGATAAAAAATCTCGCGGATGTCTGTGGGAACTGATCTTAAAAAACGAAGGGCAGGAAGTTACGGTAAGTGTAAATATGAGACTATGAGGTGACACAAGAAAGTTAAACGGAAATTAATTTGAGAGATTTACTGCTTTCGTATCTTAAGGACTGAAGCTTTATGAAAAAATGGGTCAAAAACAAAGTAAAACAAGTAACAGGTTTGCGCATGTTTCGGAAGACAGGGCAGGTTTTTAGAACAAAATAATAGTATTCATTTTTAATTGAAAGCACTAGTGGTGAAGTGACTTAGGTCATCGACTCTGGATCTGAAGGATGTAGGTTCAAATCCCGTCGTGCAATAAAGAATTTAGGTTTATGTGCGCAATGCACTCTTAAATGGTAAATAAATTCTTTCTTCCATGCTATTCATTCTACATAGTAATGTGGTATCTGCATGGACAACCAAAAAATCGTACATAAGATATGTGGACACAAAGGAGCCTATACACTACCAAACTGGTTAATTTTTGATCATTTACTTTTCAGGGGACAGACATGAAAGATTTTAATCACTTGTTTAGCTAAACAGTGTCTATTTTCTGTTGAAATTTGAAGTCAAAGTAAATGCCCTTAATATTTATCGTAAGACGTCGAAGAAGGATATAAAGTATTTTTTTTTCTAAAACGAAAACAATCTATACACATCCTCGTTAGTCAGATAGGTTTTAATGCTAGAACCGTTACAGCAGAATGATAACACAAGAATAAATATCTTACTACCGGAAGCTTCAACTGTTTACTTCCGGCAAAAACCCTGAATCTCGCCTGAGGAGGTTTCGTTTCATTGGTAAAGATTTAATTTTAAGACAGTGGTTGTCAAAGTTTTGGACCAATGCATTAATTTAATCACATACTTACGGGAAAATGCTCAGTAAGTAGGTATAGGTACTACATACAATCTGATCTTTGTTTCGCTAGAATTGGGAAACAATCAAACTCACAAATTAATGTTAATATCTCGTTTTTGTTATATCTGAACCTGCCCAAAATAATTAGAGAAATTCGAGTTTAGTAAAACAATACGATTGATCATCATTAAAATTAAGATTTTAGCATACCAGTTTTATTTTAGGCTTTGGAATGTTGTCTGGAAGATGTTGCTTTAGCGACAACCCTTTTTAGCTTGTATGTTTATGAATCCCTGTGTTTTATTTGTTGTGTATAAAGAGTTTATCTAGAGGTATATATCTTTTAGGGAAAAAACTGTAAGAGTCCGTCGGCGAGTCCCGTGACCCTAGACCCTAGGTCTATAGTTTATAGACCTAGTGCGGAGAAGCTCACCCATGGTACGATTTTAATACTTTGTGTAGAATCTAATTTTTAAGTTCCAAATTCCAAACATTTCCAAACATAATTATTATTATTAATAAAAAAAATACTTTCAGCAACCAAAGTTTCACATATCGCAATGTCAATCAAAACATTGACTACCACAGTCTAACGCAAGTCTCTACGGTTCTGTACCCAGAGAGCACCCCATGTTTTTTTCACTCTGAGACTGTTTGTAAAAACATATGCACATTTTTTAAGCACGTATCTCCGGCAAATCAAGGTGCACGCTGCATTGTGCAAGGGACATCTTCGAGGGTTTTTAATAATTCTCTAAGTGCGTTTTTTTATGTGCGAGTGTGTTTTTTAAGTTTTCTCACGCAGAGTTCCATTCAAGAGTAGATCTGTGGGTAGATACATCCGCGCGTATTGTTAAATCACGTGTGACTGGGTATTGATTATAATTTTTATCATTGATGGAAATTTTGAATCGATCAAAACACCTTGTGAACTTGAGAAATCTTTTTTAATTTGAATGGTGACCGGTTTCACAAAAAAACTATTTCTGTATATTTTTTATTTCAATATTGTTCAACGAAAATGTTGTTTTTTAGTTTATTTGTAGCTCTGCTAAATTTTTAATTCAACTTCAACGGTAAAAAACAAGGAATCCCAAACAACAAACACCCATTATTGAAAAAAATCACAGCGATAATACTCTCTCATTTTCGTCACACACAAATAATTGCATATTTTAATGGGTCCCGCATATTCATTACGTCGAAAAAACGTAAATTAATAAAAAAAACTGTAATTTAATATAAACTAGACGACAAAAATACGGCCAATGATATAAAAAGTGCCTAAAAACGTTGGGGGAGCTACCGAGTAAAAAATAAAGGGGTTGATAAAACAATGGAAAAAACTGTGACCCATTATCGTCAGCTAACTGGGCTTTGAGACAAGCGGTTAATTTTGTTAAAGCTGATTTATGAGCTTTTTAACTCAACGGCGGGTTCTCAAGGTAAATACCTGATTTTCTTTGTTGATATTTAAGTAGAATTTTGAAATTCAATAAAAATAAAACAAAATAAATACATTTTCCTCTTTAAAAAAATAGTATAGATACACTTTATTTCAGCTTTTTTTTATGCTTTGGATATAGGTGTTTAATGAGTTCGACTTGAATTTTTAAATTAAATAATTTAAAATAATTTTGTAAAATTATGTACCTAACCGATAAGCCAATGACCTCTTAAAAGTGGCCGGAAGTCGATGAATGAAGCTCGTCTAAATGTACCATCCAAGTCATCCAAATCGATTGCGAAAAATCGCATTACAATCTGTTAGCTGTTCGGAGATAAATATGGCAACAGACAAACTAACAAACAATCTTTTATGGCAAACGCATATACGGGCTCTCTATGTCGCGGGTACACAAGACTAACGTATCTCAGGGCCCGGTCTAACTGACGCGGTTGAGGTGGCGGGTGGTGGCAATATATTACGCGAACTTTGACAACCATTTCGCATTGTTCGCCACCGCCACCGCATGAGTTTGACCGCATCATCTAGCCCCAAAGTAAGCAGAGCTTATGTTATGGGAACTACATTACTGTTTTTGTAAATACATACATATTATACATAGAAAACACCCAGACCCAAGACAAATATTTGCAGATCATACAAACATATGTCCCGCGGCGGGAATTGAACCCGCAACCTTCTGCGTCTCAGACGGACCTTTGCCCACTGCGCCACAGAGGCGATGTGATGCCAACCCAATCTTTTGCCAAGGCTACACCAATGCCGACTGTCGTCGCCTGGGGGCGGAGCCATCAGCATTATAGATGCTCCATTTCGTCACAGCACTGAGAATGACACGATCTTTAGACCAAAACGACTATCAACGAACAATGGAGTTCATCCCTTTCACTTTCGACGTTCTATGTGTCAATTTTATGTTAATTTATTTTGTTTTTTACTGATTGCATTTTTGCAATATGAATTATAAACTCGTATTCATTATTTGTGTCATATTTTAAAAACAAGGATTTAAATTTTTTATAGTAAATTTCATGAATGCAGTCGGTCAAAATAATGTTGAGCGTTTTATAGTTGTTGTTGAGAAAAAAACTAAAACAAGGTATATGATTTTTATGCTTGTAAATGCTTTCATCAAATACTCATGGTCGCTAAATCCGTTGGGTTTTTTCAAATCCTTCAATTCATCTATGCAGATGCTAAAAAGTACAGGCCACTATAGAACATAAATAATTTGAATTTGACTTGTAATAGTGTACGGGCTTGACACAGGATATGCAAAGGGTTAAAAAATCTTGGGGTGAGATTTTTTATGCATTATCCAGGGGTCACGGTTACCATGACTTGTTTGGCCAGCATTCGTTACGCTATTGACTAAACGAAGTATTGAATATTTAAATTGCTTGAATAGTATTCGCACGATGATTTAGCTCTTTGACGCCAATAACAATGGAACTCTATTCCTCTAATAATATAGGTAGCTGATTTAATACCAATACATGATTTTTTTATATTCTCAATCAACAAAAAGGTTTTACATAAAGGTACGACGCACGGAGGAGTAATCAATTTATTGAAATCACCTTTAGCATCAACACTTTACTTGCTTCAATTTTATACTTATAGCTTACAAGTAATATCATCCAACGAATTTCGTTTTAGATTTCATACTTTCTTATATTAGACCGCTCTAAAATCCTGTTAATAGGTTGAACCTATTAGCAAATATTTGGAAAAATATTCAAAACATTTATTGCCTAAACAAGAACACCAACTCCGATATCATTTTCCGATTCCAACTCATAACAATACCTTATCTCCAACCCCACAAATCAAAATTCGCGAACGTCCATTATCTGAGACCACTCTTTAAATTCAATCTAAAACTACCCTTTGGAACTGTCCTACACAAGCACCCTTTTCTGACCTGACGGTTCGCGTACCATTTTTTATCTGATGCAATACTGACTTTATCTCATGACAATGCAAAAAAAAGTAAAAAGGACCAGGTGGTGTTTGTATGAAAAAAGTGACAAAAAAATGGCGAGGATCTAATCCTTTGGGAATGTCTTCCTAGACATGTGTAACGCATGGGCTATTCTTTTGTCCAACTCGCAAGCTTTAGGTAAGGATCCGAATTATAAAGTTGATTCAACCATTTTGCAAGATACTATTTAATTCTTTTGCAATAGAAAAAATTACTAACATAGATAGCAAAAATCATTTGATTTAAAAAAAAACATGTTTCCTACAATGTCAGCCTCTCAGCCCATACCAGTAACTGTACTCTTTTCTTTGTGCGGTGACCGAAGAATTGTATGATTTGTAAAAACGTAAAAATATATTCAATAGATAATAATCTTTAATAATCTTTATTTAGTTCATACAGATGTACAAGATTTGGTACTTAAGAAAATTAACTTAACTTAGATTAATAAGTACCTGACGGAGCTCTGTCCCCCACACTAGGTCTCTGTCGAGCCTGTGCTGTAGGGCCACAGTGATTCGCTTCGGACTCTCATCCTCATCATAATATAATACACAAAAAGTTACCCATCTACATTGAACATGATTTTTTTTTAAATATATAATAATAACAATAACAACAAATGAGAACTAGTTATTATTAAGGATACTTTCTCAGGACTATATCTAGATAAAATTTGGGAATCAAAAAGAAAAAATAAAAAGGAAAAAAATACTTTAGTAACTACATCAGAATGAGAGATTGAAAAGATTCAATCTCTTTTCTTGCGTCTTAAAAAGCCGGTATATGCGTTTGCCATAAGAATAAGTTTGTTTATATGTTACTATTATTTTATAATTGAAACGGCTAGGATTAAAATGCTATTTCTTGCAATAGATTTGCATGACTTCAAAGATGATTTTTAGATAGGTGTTACCGCTTCAAGTAACTATGGGGACGCTGGAATAGATGATGGCAAAAAAAGTTTAGTATTTTAAAATTTTGCGAAAATTTATTTGTAGAGGCAAGAAAACATAGAGATGTTTTATGTAGAATAGATTTACGCAAAGTCACGCATAAGTCAATAAAAAAAAATACTTATGTTTGAAGACCTCTGTAGCGCGGTGGGCAAAGGTCCGACTGAGAAGGTTGCGGATTTGATTCCCGCTGCGGAACAAATATTTGTCTCAGCTTTGGGTGCTTTCAATGTATAATATGTATATTCTCAAAAAAACCATCTACGTAGTATATCAGTCATGTAGTGTCTCAGCTTTGGGTGCTTTCAATGTATAATATGTATATTCACAAAAAAATCATCTACGTAGTATATCAGTCATGTAGTTCCCTTGATGATATTGTGTGAAAAATGTCAAGCATTATTTATTTAAATTTTTCTACAATCACTATTTATTTTGTACAGTAATATGTACCTAATTAACCTATTATTGCACGCGTTTGCGCCTAGTATTCTGGTTGAATGTGGGCAGCTCAAAGATAAGGCATAATACACACAGACTAAAACAACGCCGACCATCCGTCGGACTAAAAACAAAAAAACGCATCGTCGCATCCGCGATAACTCATTACCCGCATGCCACCGAAAGAGGACAATGCGCAATCGATAATGCTAAACGAACACGTGTGCTGGCCCTTTGTTTTATGTACGTGGGCTCACGGTTTTAGAATTTTATTTAGGATCAGCATCTGTCCACGCCCTTGCTCGCGGATAAAAAGTAGCTTGAACTATACCTATGCAAGATCTAGGTATATATTTTACATTTACTCAATTTTTCACTCAAATAAACTTTAAAACATTTTTACTTTGGCATTGAATTACCAATGTGAAATATTAGTTAGTTGGCAACCAAGCGCTAGTCCGTCTCTGTCGCAAAACAACATGGACAGAAGTATTGCGTAAAGAATAATAAATAATGCTGGACATTTTCACATAGCATCATCTAGCCCCACAGTAAGCAGAGCTTGTGTTATGGGAACTACATGACTGATATACTACTTATATAATTTTATTTTTGTAAATACATTACATATTATACATAGAAAACACCCAGATCTTGAGATAAATATTTGCAGATGCAATCATTTAGCCTGCGGCGGGAATCGAACCCGCAACCTTCTGCGTCTCAGGCAGGCCTTCGCCCACCGCGCCACAGAGGCGTCAATATAGTGGTACGCAATGTTTCTGATTAAGATGTCTAGAACAAAACAGCAAAAAAGTGGGAAAGGTGACCACACCACCATGTGGGGTAAATCGTGATTACGAAACTTTACCTATTATACAAAAATAATGCATTATTGTTCTTAGAATTACCGTAAATATCATTTTTATTGTTTAATATCAGATTTATAAAACTTTCATAAATATGATATTTAACTTTCAATTATTCACATTGATAGCGGTGCGAGTCTCATAAATAAGCTCGATTGATTTCTAAATCTCGGATACTTCCCACGAAACGTATTTCTAAGATAGACCAGCAGATGTGCGGAGATAAAGAAGCCTTAAAAAACATGAGAACTATCCCTCACCTATGACCCCGGGCGATTCGCGAACTCCTGGACCGTTAAAAAAAGAATTAAGTACACATGGACCAAAGAAAAGAAACTATTGTTTGTGTAAAAAACTGAGGGGTATGATTTGAATAAGAAAATAAATCTGAGGGGTGAGCACAAAAAGTTTGGTGCAATTTTTTAAGGACACCGTCAAATAATATGCATAGTTACTTATTGCAAATTGGTTCGGTCAATGTTCTCACGAGTATTTTGAAAATAATAAAAGATGCAGATGTTTTTTGTATGCTATTTGAAAACGGTCCAAACAAAAATAAGATATTATTATCTAAATATATAAAAGGTCAATTCCTGGACGATTGGTTGATTAACTGACTGCGGAATCATTGCAGAGCTTACTTTAGCTGCTTACTTTGGGACTAGATGACACTGTGCGAAAATGTACAGCATTATTTAAAAAAAATAATTTAAGAGACTAAACTGTAAGTCGGATTTCAGGTCTAGAGACCGGAAACTAGGAGGTTAGGTTCCTTTTAGCTTACTAAAAGGAACTAAACCTCCTAGTTTCCGGTGCCTTTCTTAGCTCTTAAACTAAGAAAGGCATTTTGAAAATTGACATCCCAATGGGTCCAAATAAAAAGGATCAAATGACTAACAAAAAAGCTCCATACCCAGGTATTTGATTTGAAATACACGCGATTGAAGTTGCGAGCGGGTCAGCTAGTTATGAATATAAGAAAATTATTATGACAACCTACCTATACTTACTAAAGAAAAAAATATAATTTTAATTTTAATAAAGATCTCTTTTCCACCAAACAATATTATTGCATTAAAATAAAGCTCTAAAAAAGGGTCTACAGAGTCAAGTGACCGACTTTGTTGTCGTACTTCGGAACAACGGTTAGCGACGATTATAGCCGGTGGTCACTTGCGGTGACGGGTGGAACGTTGTTCTTACACGGATGGAACGTGTAAGAACAACAAGGCAAGCAAGATGTGACAAAGGCAGGCTTTATCACAAGCGCTCTACAAAACAACACTTATTTATTTTTTTATCAAATATCACTTTGAAAAACTGCAATTTCATATTGAACAAGTGGCTTAATTATACGATGTGCTGGAACTTAAGACGAATAGAGTAGTTGATCACTCTTCATATTTATTTCATTACTCTGACTAGGAAGAAAAGAACACTGTTATCAGCTACCTATCAGTCCTTTATCGGTGAAGCGATGTGTGAATGTAAATTGGGAGCATGCGGGCTAACGATGCGTTTGTATGCAAGGCAGGTTTGGTCACAGCTAATCAAATTTTAAACCAGCCTGAAGATTATTATGACCTCTGGACTAGATCCATCTGGCGTAAACTAATTATTACCACGATGACTGCCGCAGTGGCGATTGGCAACTGTTATAGTGGTGACTAACTTACGCGTCCTAAGTTTACGCACGTTTTCATAGAATTGAAAGATGCGTTAGTATCTCTAGTAAGTCTATGATTGACAGGAGGCCTTCGAACGGCTCCAATTTTCAGGCACAGAGTTGATCACTAACTCATATAAACTCATTATTACCCATCGTCAAAAAAAAGGAGGAGGTTATTAATAGCATACAATAGCTTTTAGTGCAACCTTGCATGCTTCAGAATAAGAAGCTTTCCTATCAGCTTTAAAAGGCGTTGTTTGAAGTCACTGGTCTACGACAGTATTTAGGGAGGTTATGTTAACTTTTTCTGAGTCGAGTTATTTGGTTCACAGACTAGAGTTAACCTACATTGGTTTTTTTTTCTATTTTTTACTACATTCCTCTACATTTTTACGGAGCATAAAGGACGTCATTTGATCGCGTTGTAGTCAAGTTACCATTATTGTTATGAAAAAATGTTTTTGAATATCGAACGCGGCGCAAACGCAGATGTTTTGTCCACTTTTTATGGCCTTTATTGAAATGATCGAGTGTTCCGTTAGTTCTTTCTGTGATAGATCAAGTTGTTGACAGCTGTAGGTATAGGAGCAACTGGTATTTTTATGCTAAAACATTATCGTTTTAGGACGTATTAATGCTCTACGAGTCTACAACAAGCAGATTGTCGATACAAGACCTTACCTATTTTCCGACAGTAAGAATGTTAGGCTGATTGTGACAAGGAATAGAAAACAAGTCATTATCAACAGGATCATAGAGGCAACGGAAAACTGTCTTGAGCACTAACTTTCCGCACCCTTGATAACATCAGCTGTCATCGGTTCATCAGGTTTGAGGCATCCTACACTGCGTCCCCCAGGTCGATGTCACCTTTTGAGAACATCGACATCCCGTTGTCGGTTCTGCGGGATTGATGGCCTGCCTATTACCACTTTAATTTACTGTAATTCAAAGAAAGAAGAAGATTGCCATTGCCCAGCAGTGGAATGAACTTAAAAATATATTTTGTAGATTATAAATTAAGGTTTAACTGTTATTTAAGGCTTAAATAAATAAATTCTAAGAAGTATTTCTAGGATTTACCAACATAGATCTCAGAATCTTCTATTACGGATACCCTCTCCCGAGACCATCACCTGTGTTAGCAAAATTAAAAACGTTATTTTCCAATAAAAAAGTTTTATTTATTAAAACCTACGACTATATTTTACATCAGTGTTTTTAAGCGCTCCCTATTGACTAGTGGTGATAAAACCTAACAACCATTCCTTAATACTAACAAATAGACTGCCAAAAGAAACATTTAAATCTGATAAGCCGTTCCAGACATGGTAGCAGACAAACAAACACCCAAACTAACAAACTACCTCATGGTAAACGCATATACGCATATCCTTACGCTACGGCTAAAAGAAAGAAAAAAGAAAATACATTTAATTATCCCAACATAACACAACAGGTAACAAAATACAAAACAAATAAAAACAAACACAAAAACGTTTAAACATTACAAAAAAAATGTGTTGTGTGGGGTATCAAGATCCCTTACCTTAGCTTATGCTGCATCAAACCTAGAAACGGTGCAGTGCTGGTAAAAGGATCATAAGACGAGTATATAATATATTATATAAAAAGGTAGGTTTCAATGTACCGAAGCATAAATAAGTACTCTTCAGTCTTCAATAGCCCTGAATGCACCAAGCTGCCTGCAATACTGTGCGGGCGTGACCGTGGAGTGCAAGACAAATGGAAGTGACTTTTAGCACCACAACTTATTTTAAAAGAAATAACTTAGTAAAAGTGTTTTATTTATTATGATTTGCAATAAATAGTTATCTACATATCTTTCTATCTATTTTTTATCGAGGTGTCAATAATGCTACCATAAAGTGAGATACGTTATTCTTTGTAGTAACATACTCGCAGTAACATTGAAAACACATATAGGAGACGTTAGTACGTTAGAACAGTCGGTTATTTTTCAATTGATGTAAATGACACGTGCTCAAAACTGTGAAGGAAATCATGAGAAAACCAGCACGCCCAAGTACTTGAAGTTCGAACGCATGAATTCCAATAAGCGGCGATGGGCTTGCAATCTGTTACATGGAATGCTAATTAATATGCAAAATCCGAACTTGTCAAATAAAATGGACGTGACTCTGACTACCCTCTATTTGGTATATTCACGGATCTGAAGATCTCCATCATGGGAATTACAGTAGTAAATATTTTTTTTGTTGGACTATGAGAATCAGAGTAATAAAACGTATAAAACAGTAAGACAGAATTAGAACCCACGACCTTCCAAAGTCGGATTCACTTAACACTACACCACTAAGGACCTCCCTCAAAGAGTACCAAACGAACAATATTGGGTTACTTTCACTCCACCAACTTTCAGATGACAATTCCACCTTTTGTTTTTCGCCATACGAGATCATTGTAACCCTTTTTGACTTGTATTTTCATTCTTATTTACTAATGTTTGTATTCATAATAGACAAGAAATGCCCAAAAGAAGTAACTTAATGTTTAATGCTGACCCAAAATTAACAAATGTGTAAGTAGGTATTATGTTGAACTTACTAATGAGATCTGTAGTATGCAAAATTTCGCTTAATAGTAAAATGGGCTCTACATCTCTGTGCCACTTCCATATTATAGTTTTTAAGTCCATGTACCGCGTTGCTGACTCACTCAAGATCTATCAAATTTTAATAGATGTACATTTTGCAAGCCGTGGGCAGAAGAGTATTTATTTATAGGTGAGATCGAAGCCTCTTCGATGATTCAATGAACTAGGAATATACTATTTGTGCTTTTGAGATGAAGGGCTTATTGGAAAGTATTACGCTTGATGGATTCACATAAGATTTTTCTATTAGAGTGTTCCAACGAGAATGCTGTCTGCTTTCGTTTTACGACATATTTTCTAAACAGATATTTTAATGTTTATGGAAATTGTGGCTACTTCTTCTTCATAAACACATTAATTTAACACAGTTCTTAAATCCTGGCATGTTTAATCACTGCAATCACGTTATGCAGTGCCTCCTAGTAGTCACTAAAAGTGGCGATAAAAGCTATCTAGGTAAGAACTATACTTGAAGTCATGCAAAAAACATTACCACAACCGTACACGCTGTTTGGGTGGATAATTTGAACAGAGAAACAAATAAACATCTTTTTAAATGAAACGCATACCGCCAGGAAGCGTTATGGGTCAAATCTAAATTATTATTTTCACACAAAAAAGTTTGTATATCACCAGAATGATAACTTAAGTTTTCATCTCATAAATAAATTGTCGTCATTAACAAATCGTCGATCGCATCTCTATAACGCCTAAACTTTCATAACTCATGCAAATTCGTTCGTCTCACAATGAGCGCATTAGTACACTGCGGGCCAAATTATTTGCGGACTATATTCGCTCTCTTTTTGTTTACAACTTTATCCTCGGTGCAGTAAGGTTCAATTTGTTAATAGTGCCTCTGGTTGCAGCACTAAAGGTTAGTAAGCAATATTCATATTAAAATGTATGCTATTACAGACGGACGGACGGACATAGAACAATACAGGGCGTGGGTAGGATTAACTCATTACATGGCCTGGACGCCTTGACCGATATCCATGCTGATTTGAACATGAAGGCTTTGAATTAAAATGTAATTAAGGCTGCTTTTTGCGCATTGTAATTAGGCAACATCAACAAAGCTTAATCGTATTGCAAAAATACTACATGTAGGTTGTAAATACTTATAGGTTTTTTTAATGTTTCAATTCTGACAAAGATTGATAAAAATAATACGAGTAAAACATCCCGAAAATAAACCGTATTCAAAACATATTTTGGAGTCATACTATTAAATATCTAAAATTTATGTACTGATGACATAGTTACATTTGCAGAAAGTCTGTGTATATAGCACGGAATAGAAAATTGTAAATAGATCTCAGACTATTCGTGGAATTATATGGACATCAGTGTAACTCTGGTCAAGTAGCGGGGTTTTATAAAAAAAAATTATAATTTCGCTTATGTGGATCAATTCAGAATGTTTTCATCAATAAAAAAGAGAAACATCACACCACACGATTATTAAATCCAATGTCCTTGATCAGTAGGTAATAGGAGATGGCAGTCCACTTTATCAATGCGATATGATGAGCGTGACACGTTTACAGGTTGTCGGGTACACCCGATACGCGTCGGTTCCGACGGGACATCCTGATAATACCGCGTACACGAGTCCATGATATACTGCGGGACAAACGCATTATTATTCTTATACTCAAAATGAGTCGAAAATCAGTTCTGAGTCTTCACTGATAGTACGGTACGTGAAAATACCCATTTAATCATATGAATGATCTTATTCACCATATTTTTTGGAATAAGACACATGTTTTTTGTTGAACCAGCACATATGCTAGAGTGGTGTATTCAACTTTGACTGAATGTTTTCTGATTAGCTAATAAATATAAAATAAATAAATACAAGGGCATTTATTTAGGTACAACAAAAATATTGCGCCAACTTTGATTTTAAATTTAACCTCATTGCCATAATCAGCATCCCAATGGATCGCCATGATAGATTTCAAACTAGATGGCAAAAGGATGAATCGAAGAAAGGGGCCGAAGATCGGGGGACAACGGGAATAACCCATTTAAATTGTGTTAAAATTAGAAGGTATGTTTGTATGTAAGTAAAAAGGTCGAGGTCACAGCCACGCTTATTTTCAGCCTCATCTACTAATGTACCTGCTGACGTCACAGCTACGATTCTCTTCTATATTAAATAAGTAGAAGTTACAGTAGCCTAACCTAATCCCAATGATATTTCATTATACCACTATCTTCATGGTAAAACCCTTTTGGTTGAAACGAAAACAAAAAAAAACATGGAAAACTAGAAATATTCGTAGACAGAATGCAACAGATTTAACTTACAACGATCACAGAGTCTTATAGCATAGCTTGTTTTCTACTTACATGATGGATCTAAAGTTGTAGAATATATTCTATTTAGGTACAAAATAATAAAATAACTTACTATCGTTATAAAATTGTTAGGGTTTGGATAGTTTTTATTTCATCAGTAGGTATCTAATGAGGCATCTTAGCTTAGGCATTTCAAACCATGTAAAATATTTTTTTACAAATAAATTCTTTTTTATTATTATCATTATCTCAATGTCTGCAAGCTGTACAAAAAAATCACAGTTCATGAGCAAAATTCTTTATTCTCCCAGTTCCAAAGCTAAGCACTCGTTCAATATAAAAATATATTGTGGACAAATATTGATGTGTCCTGCAGTGTACAAATATAATGGTGCGACCATTGGCGCGCGGACGGCCGCCAATTACCCTATTGCCAGCAATTGTTGTGCGACAGTCCGCTGTCGCCGTCCCGTCTATCGGGTTGCAGTGTTGAATTCATCATCATCATTATCATCATCATCAGCACACATCAGTCCACTGCTGGACATAAGCCTCTCCCAATATGCGCCAATAGAGTGTCCAATAGTGTGTCCAATAGAGTTGAATTGCTACCTTGTAATGTATAGCTTACATGTGCGCTCCTTATCATAATCATCATCATTCTAAATTCTGAAGAAGTCAACTGAACAAACTCCTCCAAATAGTGTTATAACGGACGGCCTTGACCACTTTTTAGTGTTCCGTAGTCAACAGAGAATCCTTATAGTTTCGCCATGCCCGTCCGTAAGTCCGCTCGCAAAAACCCAGAAAAACAATCAAATTAGCCAGCTTACATAAACGTGCATATAGCAGCATTGCGTAGATTTAAGCCCCTTGGCATTTGTGTTTTTGCTCTTTAGCCCCCAAATACCGATGCCAGCTCATTTGTCAAAGGGGCAGTGAGTCTTAGTACGGATTAATTTATGGAAGGTCAGAGCTACTTGTAAAAGAGCTCGTCTGGGAAAGTACAACCACAATACCTAATTCTGCCGCCAAGCAGTTCGTATTGTTGTGTTTCAGTTTGAAGGGGGTACCGGTGTAATTACAGGCACATGAGACTTTTCACCCGTTATGTCTCGGGATCGGCAACGTGCTTGGTGTTGCAAGCCACCATAGATTACGGTAATTGCTTACCATCAGGTAGACCGCATAAACTTATAAGCATAAGTTTGGCACTTCTGTTCTACAGCTCCGAAAAAAAAATGAAATTTTGACCTTGTTCGCATAATACTAGAAACAAAAATAAATTACTCATTCCGAAATTTTGATTAGAAAAGTCAAATGGGACTTATATGGGAAACTCTGTATGCTTCTATAATAAGCTTCCGGTAAATGTAAACAAGCTGCCCATTCGAAGATTTAAATCTTATATAAAGAACAATGTAATAAAGAAGGCGTATCACACCATAAATGCTTATATTGAGGATAAAACTGCATGGCCCGATGTCGTCGCTCCGCTCCCTCATTAGTTTAATTGTCAAATTATCTCTAGTAACATATTTTTTAAGAAGAGATTGAGCATTATATTATAATGCAAATCGTGTGTTGTCTTAAGAACTTTGGTTAATACTTTTTAGACTTTATTTAATTCTTTGAGTAGCACTCTTTTTCTATAAATGAGTTCACCTCGTTCAACTGGCAACACACTCAAGCTGAATGAAGGATCATTTAAAAAATAACCAAACAGAGTTTGTTGCCTGATTTTTCTAGGCTTGGTCGCGCGCGAGGAATCAGCGTTAATTCACATTCAAATTTTAAATTCACGTAGTTTTTAAGTTGACGTTTTTATATGATCCCTGTGATTTCAATGAATAAAAACCTATTGACTTTGACTTTATATCAGATAGTGTCCAACTGTGATGTCGGACTTTTTGAGATACCCGAGGGCCTCTGGCATTCAACGATTGTGATAGCCAGGACCGACATTTTAACATGTACTTCGAAGTACGGAAGAGCTCAGTATTAAATGCTACTAACATTTATCCATCCAAACATAGCCAAGTCGCTTAACCTAGCTGATTTTTTGAATAACAACGTACGATAGATACCCCTTTTTTGTGCATGACACAGTTGCAGTACAAAATACAAAAAAAACAAAAGAAATGCATGTGTGGTTGCAGTAACCAGTGTCAACCATTAAACAAATAAAAATATAATTATTCTCTTAGCCTGCTTAATGCATAGAACCCCCGACCCGAAATTTATTTTTATCGTTTCCTAGATACGTATTGCGTTAAAACTTATACCTCTATATAACCCTTTTTTTGAAGTAATTTATAACGATAAAAAAATATACTCCATTTCATATTTAATCACTGACTTGTGCCCTTAAAACATATTTAAGAACCATTCTTGGAGACCGAACACTACAAGATTGAAGATTTCAATAAACTTTATTACAATATGATAATTTGTTTTCGAGATAAATTCACATACAAATAAATAATCTCTTATGGCAAACGCATGTACAGGCTAATGTACTCTGGATAAAAACCTGTGATAAATATAAAAAAAGGTAAACTGACGTGGAACAGTGTAGCATGTGTGGGCGTGACCAACCCAGGGTCACATCTTTCACATGCCAAGTGAGCTGTGGACGAAGATAGCCATCGAGTGGCGCCCTGACCCAGCAACAAGGCGACGCTGCAGACCAAAACGGAGATGACGGGATAAACTAGAGCACTTCCTAATAGACTGGAACGAAAAGCCAAAGACCGCGAGGTCTGGAGAGAATGGGGTTGGCTTTTGCCCAACAATGGGACACGAATGGCTGATAAAATATCCTATATATTATAAATGCGAAAGTTTGTGAGGAGGGATGTTTGTTACTCTTTCACACAAAAACTACTGAAAGATTTTGATGAAACTTTACATTAGTATAGCTTATACATCAGAATAACACATAGGCTATTTTTTATCTGGGAAGCCGTGGGCAGAAGCTATTATATAAATCAAAATCCAACAGTCACAGGCATATCATTGAAATTATCGTGGTTTGGTATCACTTTCAGATATTTTTAGGACTGTACCACGTTCTTTACTATTCTCCTGATTACGTTTCATTGACTTCATCAGGGGTATAAAGATTACTTGTGCTCATGAGGAAGGACCTCTAAACGGCCAACCAAACGTCAGCAGGAGAATAGTAAAGTGCGTGGTATTATAGAAGTAATATTATCCTAAAAAAGTCACAGGCATAATCCTAAAACATAGTGAAACTATGATTAAACGTCTATTGCTGACACTTTTTTGCTGTGTTAAAGGTAAATTGATTCGGTTGATTGGTCAACAACTAAAATATATTAAATCAGCTCATTGGAGCGATACGTCCACACTGATCCACATAATCGCGCTGTCCGGCCATCCATCACACTTAATATCCAATTACGATATCCATTGCTTGATATTACTTCAATTAGTTTAATCTACCAACTACCTCAAACAGTACAAACATAAAACATTACATTGGTGTTTTAGGACTTGAGGATAAGATATTATGTAAAGTTTTTTCTTTTATTCTGATGTAAGCAAACAAGAGTTATATATCTATAATATCCTCACATAATTAGATCCATGAGAATATCTTCTCAATTGTGACGACCTTCGTGGCATGGCCGGCGAGAAGCCAGCAGCAAATGGAAAAAGCGAGGGTTCAATTTCCAGGGCTAATTCAAACTATGTATATTTTTGGCCACAACCAAGAAATCATGTCATCACTGAAGAGTCCGAGCATTGGCCAAGTCTTGGCACTCCAAGACTCGGTCTTAAATTTCCTTCTATTTAGAACTGTTTGGTAATTCAATTTATTTTTCCTCACCATTATGATCAACAGTCTTGAAGTCCACTGCTGGACAAAGGCTTCCAAAGAGTGATACGAGGAACCTCCTGAAATGCGCAACAATTTTTTACGCTTTCTTATTCCTTCCCTCACAGTATCTTCGACCTTTTTTCTTCGACTTTTTGACGACCTCTGTGGCGCAGTGGGCGAAGGCCCGCCTGAGACGCAGAAGGTTGCGGGTTCAATTCCCGCCACGGGACAAATGTTTGTATCTGCAAATATTTGTCTCGGGTCTGGGTGTTTTCTATGTATAATATGTATGTATTTACAAAAAAAATGTATATAAGTAGTATATCAATCATGTAGTTCCCATAATACAAGCTTTGCTTAGTTTGGGGCTAGATGATGCTGTGTGAAAATGTCTAGAACTATTTATTATTATTATATCTTCACAATACAAACGACAAACAAACAAAATACACATTTAGATCCTATTACATTGCAAGTGCGATCATATTTCATATGCATGTGTACTGGTATTCTGTCCTAATGAAAACATACGACGCTTTGATAACCCGTTTTGGACCTAAGGGACCCTTAGCAGTACCAGATTGGTCTAGCAAGCACAAAATTATGAATTTACGTTTTCTCCTTGAGACAAAATAAGGCCATTGTAAATTTTAACTTTCATCTTAAATGCGGAAAATGAGAATCATCATTTGTATTTTCGTACTTTAAGCTTTTATAAACTAAAAACACTGTTAAGTCTGTTTTGACTTTCATGATCATTTACCACATAATAATAATTAACTTGACCCTCAGTTGTAAAACTATAAGAATATCAGTGACATTTTCACATAGCATCATCTAGCCCCAAAGTAAGCAGGGCTTGTGTTATGGGAACTACATGGCTGATATATACTTCTTATAAACATATATTTTTTGTAAATACATACATATTATAAATAGAAAACACCCAGACCCGAAACAAAATAGCTTAACATTTTTAAATCTAAAGTGAAAGAGCATTATCTCTCTCTGTAATATGCTTAGGTTAGGTACTTTATGTATTATATATATTATTTGTATTTATGTATTAATATGATGATATTGTATTTATTTTCGGTGTATGTTTATTCATAGGTAGTTCAAGTAGGTATGTATAATATGTAGTTTATTAAAATATAGTGGTATTTTAAGTATATTTCATGACTTTGTACACCTACCAATTTTATCACTTCTCTATCTCTCGTCAAAGGTTTGTTGTAAGAAAACTCTTTTTAGGGTTAGGCTCGCCTTTGTACATGCCTCACCTAATATCTTGTTTAATATTTCTGTTTTATTTCTGTGTACAATAAAGAATTATAAGAATTATAAGAATTTTTTTGCCGATTAGAAACATTTATTTTTTCCCGCGTTCACTGTTTAATCGTTTTAATCGTTATGTTTTACCACTTAAAAAATAAAGAACGTAATTCGCTTGTAGGTATTACAGACCTATACAAACATTTAAAAACCCAAGCTCACAATTTTATTATTACAAAAGCATCCTACAATAAAACATAAGTTCACACTGACTTTGAGTTGATTGAGACGTTCACATGTATTGACAATAAAATGGAAAATAGACCTAGGTACCTACTGAAGAGGCGCCTGAGTGAAATTGGTCCCGTTACCCGGGTGTACAGACGAGCGGTTATTTACACTGCAGTATCGTCTTGAGTTAAGTACAAAAACAATAATCTACTTGTCTGTGGTATGGACGTATTTATTTTATTTCTAGAAACCTTGCGATTTGATTGGATGATTTGGGGCTATCTGGATGGGAAATACAGCTGATGTAAATAGATTATGTTCTATATATAAAATTTTCAATGAACTATTATGTAGTTTTTTAGTTGGGCAATAACTGTTATGTTCGCCTCTTTGTATATTTTTCAAGAATAAAACATATTTATTACATATTTTTTTGAGAATATTCTATGCTGACGCAATCCAAAAGCAAAAATCGTTTTTCTTTATCAAATTTCTCCTAATTATGCGCTGCAAAAAAGTAGGCACTCTCTTTATTATCTTCCTACAGCCTGCATTTAGAAGATAAAAAAAGGTATTAATAATAAACGTTAAAGCATATTGTATGCAGATATACGTTAACATTATACGGCTTGCAAATTGCTGATTTAATTAGCTTATTACCTAAAAATCACAAAAAAAAAATTGGAGCTCTGCAGCATAAAAAACGCCAGTCTATAAACTTTGAACGTGGTTCGGTGGGACACAACAGCGCCCACTGACGCCTGATTTATTGCAAATGGCGCGAAAGCGAAAACGCTCGTAAAACGCAGCGTTCACGTTTATGGCGCGTTGTTCGGCCGCGCGATTACATGGACTGCCCTATGCGTAAATGGTTGGCGTTCGATTGTATGGTGATTGGGTGAGATTTTCGCTGATTAGGTTATAAATCAACATCATCTGTGATAGTATGTAAACTGATGGGATTCTCAAATGAGCTAATAAATAAACGGGGTCCATTGAAGTAGTCAGTGGAGTATTTTGGTTCCAATTCACTTGTTTTTTGTGGTTCGTCCGTACCCGAAGATCGGCAAAATCAACGCTGTATTAATTCTGTCGTTATTTTACTTATCTGACGGGACCTTCACGTCGTTTCAGTACAATTCAAGCAAGTCTAAACTAATAAAAGTGACTAAGTCTAAGACTAAAAAACACAACTTTATTAAATCAAAGTTTATCGTTACCGAGTAAAATCCAAAATTCTGTATTTTTTTCCATTGAAGTTAAATAAGTACAATGTTATAAAATTAACAGATTAAAAATTATATGACTTATTAAGCATTAATATTTAATATTCTCTGATCTGATTGGACATGTTTGAATTCATTCAAAGATGTCCAATCAGCTCTAATATTCATCTTAATCTAGAGCGGAGAGCAGATACTAGTAAGAGAGCTACGGTTATATATTTTCGCAACCGTAAAAGAGCGTTCAAACCAGGGTCCGGCACGATCTCCACACGAGAGCGGCCGCCTTTGTTGTGTCGTCATAAGATTTATAGCGATTGCTTGATGCTTGATGTTGATAGACTTTGGTAAGTTACTGAATGGTACATTCCTGTGTACTTATCTACAATTATTTCTGAGTATCTAAAATTTTGCAACGTCCATAATGAGTTCCTAGTATGAACTCTTCAAATTTGAGTGATTAATGGTTAGTAATTTAGTTTAATTGTTTTTTTTTGTCAGTGGTAGGCTAGGTTAGTTCAGGCTAAACAAGCTTAACAAGCAATACCAATTTTACCAACTTTGGGGAAACTTATAGTTCATAAAATATATGAGTGCCACACAGATTAGATGGCGATTTAGCGTCAGCAAGCTATAGAACTATAAAAATAGAATAAATATATATCAAAAAGAGTAACTGTCATTGGAATTAAGCCCTACACCTTTTTACTCCTACTTACCTCACCAAGGGTCAAGGGATAAAGTAACGTTGGCCAGACCTTACAATCTAGCTATGGGTGCAAGATTGATCCTATAGCAACGATCTAACAATTCAAAGTCATATGAGAAGTGAACCTCACATTATCGTGGTCAAACATTCACATTGGGTTCCCACCATGTATGTAGGTTGGCTCACACTAACTGTTCTTTATTCCATGGTTGATAGGTACTAGCTTTTGTGTAATCTGTGGTCGAGCTGGGTACTAGCTCGGTCGTGCACTCGTGACGTCCGTCAGTTCTCTGTATTCTAATACTCTAATGATATTGATAATGTTATATCCTCGTCAGTCTTGTGTTCCCACAGCAAAGGCCATATGGAATTGGTCAAAGGGAAACTGCGTTTTCGCACAAAAAGAAAACTTACAGTTCGTATATAAGAAATATTATAAACGCGGAAGTTTGTGAGGATGGATGTTTGTTACTCTTTCACACAAAATCGACTGAACGTATTTTGGTGAAAATTTCCAGTAATATAGCTTATACATCAAAATAACACATAGGCTACTTTTTAACCGGGTACCACGCGAGCGAAGCCGTGGGCAGAGGCTAGTAAGAAATAAGAATTTGTTCTTTCTTATTAGGAAAGTTCTTTCTTATTATCCAAATTTCAAAAACTGAATTATTATAGCAACTTATTTGCTATGTTTTTTTTTAAATTCTATACCAAACGTAAATATTATTAAGAAATTTCTGGATCACAAAAATGACAAAATCGGTCTACTACTAAAAAAATATGTTACTTACCGTGTTATATAGTCTCTACAATGGTGAATATAAATAAATAAATATATATATAATATAAATCATGCTGATCATTTTCACACAGCATAATCTAGCCCAGAAGTAACCAGAGCTTATCTTATGGGAACTATATGACTGATATACGACTTTTATGGAAATACATACATATTATACATACAAAACACCCAGACCCTGCAGGAATGCTTTGAGAAACTATTCAAACTTTTTCCTTATTTACAGGGCTCATCTGCACATGATTTATAAGTGGATCTCTCGTATAATCCGCTTTATGAGATTCTTTCTTCTACGTTCAAGTAAACTTTGGAATGAGCTGCCTTCTGAGGTGCTTCCGCTGAACATGATCCGCTTCAAAAGATTGTAAAAAGAGTCCCTCAGAGCAGGCAACGTATTATAAATTCTCAGGTGTGGCAGTCAGTAGCACAGATTAAAAATGTTTGGTCTTGTCAGTAGGTGATGATAACCGTATATCTTAGCAAACATGCATAAGGTAGATCATTATGCGTGTTTACCAAGATATAACCTAAGGAAAATACAATCACGAGGTTGCTGGAGGAAACCGGCAAGTCCTATAACAAAAACTTCACAGACACATGCATGACAAGAGCCTCCACAAAAACTAATTCCTTTCACCCCAGTGGTTCTTTCACCAATAACCACCATCATCATCAACAGTCTCTAGAAGTCCACTGTTGGACATAGGACCTTCCCCTAAGAATGCTATGACGAACGATCTTATAAATAGATGGATGGAGAAGGCCAACTTCCCGCAATCTTTTAGACAGAATCGTTTCATCATCGGGTGGCGGGTCTTCCTACACTATGTCATCTATTCCTATCCTACACCTTTGGTCACTAGATCTATTTCATCTATTTCAGGGTCACTATACCTCAACACTGTCACTGCTTTGGTGCAGGGTAACCTACAAAAAACCAGTGACATCCTGCAATGTACTGTTGTTTATAATAAGTTACACAATAGATACCTCAGTGTACGGGACTTTTGCCACAGACCTAACCCAACTTACAAAACAGTCCATCCCATAGATCACGTTTAGAATTAGCGCCGGCCTGGTGCCCTCCCCGTGGTCCATTGACAAATACTTTTAAGCGAAGTTATGCAGTATCGGGTCAGTAAGTTTTTATTTTGAAAACTTACTGGCAAAGGCACTCCTGAGATGCAGAAGGTTGCGGGTTAGATTCCCGCCGCGAGACCAATGTTTGTATGATCTGCAAATATTTGTCTATGATCTGGGTGTTTCCTTTATATATTATGTATGTATTTACAAAAAAGTACATGAGTACTATATCAGTCATGTGGTTCCCTTAATACAAGCTCTGCTTATTTTGGGGCTAGATGATGCTGTGTGAAATGACCAGCAATATTTAGTATTATTTTTCACTAGCATCTGCCCATGGCTTCGCACGCGTGGTACCAGGGTAAAAAGTAGCGTAGGTGTTATTTTAGGCCACAAACTATATCTAAGTGTTCTAAATCCCATCCAAATTTTTTGAGCCAATTGGATGAGACTTGACCATTTATTTGAGCCATTACGAAAATTATTAGCAATAAACATCCATTAAATATGCTGGACATTTGTTTGTGGAACTAGGACTAAGTTAAGACTTAAGATGCAAGATAAAAAAAACCTTCGAATGCCAGTCTTTCTAAAAATTGGCCAATTCTATTTGTCATAAAATTTACCTATTTGATGCCGTGATTACTACTGTCCGTTTTATGTTCAGACATTCCACCTTGAACTAATCAAATAAAAATATCTGAATTCATGGCTACTTCTTGCATAATGCCCCAAATATTAAGCCAATGTAGATCAAAATGTTTAACATAAATTGATTGACAGACAGACACGGAGCAATAAACGGCAAATAAATTATAACTAGTGGAGTGCTCGCGACTTCGCTCGACACCTTAACTTCTAGATTAACAGGGTCTAGCCATATCTCATAATAATATATACTTGTAGTTCATTTTATTGTAGGTATTGGTATATCCAGTAACGCTCGTTTCGGCTCGCACAGTTTTTTTTTAACTTTTCACATTATGTAAAAGTCTTTGATGTTTTTTTTACTTTCCCTCGAAACTCAGTTGAATATTGCTTGGTTGAACGTTTTCTATTTATAATGCTTTTAACAAATGTACGGACTTGTCGACCCTTACAATCTAATTTTATTTCCATATTAGCTCCGATATCGCAATAGATAAATCGATGCAAAGGTCACAAACTATGATTTTGTTTTGATTCCATTGTTAGATAGTTTGGTGCGATCTGTTGCGCTTGCGTCATGGCGATGATCCAAATAACTTCAAATTTTAAATCCGTTACCTGCGAATGAAGCCTCGGCACTTCGAGCCGAAACATACCAAAATTTTCGACTGTTTTTTTAACTGGTAACGATCTCGTGGCTTGGTTGGTATAGCTCTCGCGTGTCAAGCGGGAGGTCGTAGGTTCTAGTCCCACAGATGTAGGATTTTCGGGATAATATAAATTCATTGTAGCATGTTGCAAGGCAGAGCACTCTGTCACAAGAGGTGGTCAAAGCAAGAGCTTACAATATAAAGATTATTTTTTTTTACTGAATGCCTTCCATCCCATAAATCATGTTTAGACTAGACTAGCCAAAACGTCTGGAACCGCAAATGATAAAGTTTAAAGGTTAAAAAGTGTCATTATTTCAAGTTTAAGAAGATTGGATATAGGTATATTATAGGTATATTGCTGGTCATTTTTCACACAGCATCATCTATAGCCCCAAACTAAGCAGAACTTGTATTATGGGAACTACATGACTGATATACTACTTATATACTTTTTTTTGGTAAATCCATACATATTATACATAGAAAACAACCAAACCCGAGGCAAATATTTGTAGATCTTACAAAAATTTCTCCCGCGGCGGGAATCGAACCCGCAACCATCAGCGTCTTAGTCGGGCCATCGCCCACTACGCCACACTGGTCGTGGTATTGTTGACCTGACGAAATGAGTCGTTCTCTATTTATTTATTTAGGACATTAACAGATAAATTACACTGTATTTATCCTATATGTCCCACTGTATGTCCTCCAAATAAAAGACGCCACAGCGTGCACAAGGAAAAGAAACTAACTTAACACTAAATACAAATAAATTATATTTTTCCAGGAAAAATTTAAATCGACTTCAAATAACGGAAAGTTGTCAAAAAGTCTAATATGAAATGTCATCCCCCATTTTTTTACCCTTTAGAGTGGGTTTTTTTCATAAACTTTATATAGATGGTCGCTTACCCATTATTTTTTTTATTCGGTTCACAATTGGCGAAGCTATCGCGTAGCATACGCACAAAAAATACAGAGGAATAGAGAACCTTCTCGTTTTTGAAGTCTATTGATAATAGAGCAAAAGTTAACTCATTATTTACGAAGTAGGTAGGTCTAGTTTATATATAGGATATAACTTAATAACTCTATAGTGGTGATGTGTTGCTATCAAAACCTCCTTAACTTAGAGTAGTAGGGCTTCTGTGAAAGGGCTCATCCGGGGAAGTGAGTGCTACCACCATGCCTATTTTTGCCGCCAAGCAGTAATACTCTTATTTCTGTGTTTCGGCTTAAATGGTATGGTACCGGTGAAATTACAGGCACATGAGATCTTTCATCTTGATATCAGAGAGAGGCCACGCGTGATACCTTTGGTATTGCAAGCGTCCATAGGCTAAGGTAACCGTATACCACCAGGTGGGCCGTAAGTTTGTTTGACACTATATTAGTAAAAAACCCTACATTTTATTGTGCAAATTTGCACATCACCAGATTCCTGCATAAATCATTTGGTACCTTTAAGCTAACACCAACAATTATTACCTCTGACCTTATTTTGGCATTTGATTGTGTCGCAAGGGGCCGTGACTGAGATGCGAACTATCTTCTATGTTTCATCTTGCTATAAAGGTTTAAAAATAATCAAAGGTAGTATTGGAAATACTTTTGATTTGAGGGACAACTTTCAACTATCGTAACTTCTGATTGTATTCTTGGTAAAGTCCGTCCAGCTTGAAAGTACTAATCAATATGATTAATTAGAAAAAACACCCAATAGTTATAAACAATCATTATTCCCGAGCGATTCAGGCCAATCTAACTTTTACAAAATTTAAACACCCTGTCGTGAATTATATCACATGATGCAGAAAACTCTAGTGGCTTGTGGTGATACAGCTTAAATAAAAAATATTCTTGGAAACAAACAAATCAATTGTTAGAACTGCATTACAATCCGATAAGCCGTTTTGAAGATAAGTAACAACAAACAAACACACAAACAAGGACATGTTACGGTAAATGTACATACGGGACACTCGCCGCCTGTCCATCCGTCGTCTTGGACATCTCTCTGAAAAATAAATCAGACGCTCATACATAAAGTACAGTTCAAAGGTAAAGGTCAGGTAAAGGAACAGTCACAGACAGTAAACTATACATCCAGTTAAAGGTAAGTTGCAAATGAAGGTGGCAGAGGCAATGGGTCAGTGAGCCGCGCCGCTTCCTACGGGAAAGGGCAGGCGGCCACGCGTCATTCGACTCTTGCATAGAGATGATAATACCGCCGAGGTATACCCCACTGTTTTTACTTTTTACTCACTATGTATCTAGTGGCTCAGGCGTAGTTGGAGCTTTCACCAATAACATAAACAGCTGGTACGAGTAACATTGCTTGACATAGGCCTTCCCCAACCGGTACCATTACGAACGGTCATAGGCCTCTTGATCTGCTTGACATACCTTTTTGGTTTAAGCCACCTCCATCTAGTTACTTTAATCGGTTTTCGGTGAGCCTTCTTATGTGTCCTATGCCTTGGAACGTCATCGGGTTCGGTTCTATATCGGTTATTATGATCCATTGCCAGTTTTAGCTTTACTTTGTCAGATATATAAGAATGAGTTACAATCATCGGTAGCAAATCAAATGTCAGCCCAGAGTTAGATACTCCTAACAAGGGTCTGAACCTTGACACAAGAGATATGAAAATAAGGGTAAATTCATTACGCACCATCCCATCTTTGTAAGAATCAAGCCATACCTCACCAATCTCATATCGTAAAGTACTGCTAATGATACGCTACTGGAAATAACCTCAATTCAAGTAAAGCGATGACACTTAACAGATTTACACTTATTAAGACGGAAGACCACGGCAAAAGCCTTAGCTTCCTTAAATATCAATATTCTATCTCCTTAAATCCTATTTCTTGGTAATAAGAGTTAGTTTCATTTAAATAACGGCGTAAATATGTTAGCAAGCTCTCCGGTCGGCAGTCCACGCGCTGTCCGCACGTTCATTGAGCTCTTCCCATGACATTATCCACACTGCTTATCTGCTTTAACCTTAAGTGTACCATCAACTCCTTGTAATTACTACTTTAAACGCTCGATAGAAGGCGGTATTTTTGATGGCAGGGAAATTGAGTTGTGCCGTTTTGGATGTGTTTGTTAAATAGCGCATCTGAGGCACCGATGGCCCTAGAGATGGACCTCGCGTTTTATTTCCACCGAGGAAGACACGACTTAGTGCAATGCATGGGGAAAATATGGCCCCAAGTCCGTTCAACCGTATTTCACTCGGGTCGGCGGGTCGGAGGCGCGGACATTATTAAACTGTTACTCCTCCAGAATCGTGAGACGTGACTTATGCAGATGTTTAAGTAGTTTGACTGATAGTTTCACGTGCACAGTGGTCGTTTCTCATGTGAATCCTCACGGCACGATTTTCTGGAAATTAGTAGGAAAGTTGTGACCGTATTTGGTGGGTAGTGCATCGTTAATATGTGCTGTGTTAGGTTTGGGCTTATGAAGTTTTTGAGTGAAAAATCATTTTATAAAGCTCCTAATACATGACACAGACTACCGAGACCGAGTTTCGAAGAGTGGTGTAGGGACCACAACGCCGCGACACGAAGTTAAATCTACATTACTTTGCGTCCTCTCAGTGACCCTGCCTTATTGGCGAGAAAATGGTATTCAATTATCTTGTGGTGATTGTGCAAGAATCTAAAAACATGCTACCAGCTGCGCGTCTGGTTACAGTTAGTGTTGTGTATCAGAGCCGAGATGTACTCGAATGTGACAATGAAACCGGTGGAAATGGTATCCTTTGCAATAGAAGAGTGAGAAAGAGAGTAGCTTGATTCGTCTGCCACTATTATTATTTTGTTCATTGTAATTTAGTTAGTAGATTAATTACTGTCCTCATAACACTAGAGAGTACAGCAAATGATGATGGAATACACTTCAGGGGTTCTGAAATTTTGTAGTAAAGTATTGCAGACTATTGCACTCAACAATCGATGGTCTCAAAAATGCTGACTAGCTTACCCTGCTGAATGGCAATGCTTATTGGTTGATCCAGCTGCGATCCAACTCTTGGTATAGGTTAGAAGCTTAAATAATGATTGAGCACGATCCTGAAGAAAATCTGTAAGTAGTATCCAAACAAAAGGTTAAGGTACTGATCGTGTGGTGGTTGTTGGAGCGGTAAAGGTTAGCAATAAGATTTTATTGGGGTAGGTTATGGGTTAGGCACCTTGTGAAAAGCTTAACTGGTATAAAGTCACTGAATATGACATTATTATGCAAGAAAAATCAGTTTTGAATGTACTGCGGACTCAAATTACTACTGAGTAGATTGCAATCTGAAGTTATTTGAGTCCGCTGACAGTGGGTTACGTTGGCTATCTTGTAAAAACAGCGTCTCTTATCCACAAAGAAATTACCTAACCCAGAGTATTCCGACAAAAAATCGCACGATAGTCTACACCGAAGTTATATGAGGAATTCAATTTATACGTTTTTTGCACGCAAATCAGGAAGTTTATGTGTAACTGTAAAAGGCGAAATGTGGGAAAATTGGCGGGAACAATGAGAGAGATGGGTGTTTTTTCGGTTGGAAGAGCGCTCGTCGATTGTAATTACGCGCGGCTCATATGCGAGGTGAGGGAACAGTTGCACCATAAACCTAGCGGGTACGTTACATACATGTGGGTTCATTACATAGTTTTATTATAGGCCGATATGATGGCATGTAAGGCGTAAGCTGATGCTCATGGAGTTTTCGTCTGATACTGCTTAATAAAGTGAATAATCCGACCTTATTGAAAAATCTTCTATAATAATGTCTCAGACAGTTACTTCCACTCTGGCCACCGTCTGCACCAATTGTTAGCCCCATAGCACGAACTTTATACGCAAATAATGCGACGACATAAAGTACGCCTGAGGGCAATCGATAATATTTAATGACAGCCCATAATCAGTAATTTATTCTTAATTTATAAGAGTATTATTAGTTTCAAGATATGTTAACTCTTAGTTCATATTTTCTTCTTATATCGCTCGTAAGTTGTGTGTTAAGTCTACTGAAATCTAAAGAAGGGTTAATCAGGTTATATCCAATTACCATCGACTTCGATTTGAGGTACCTAAACACAAACACAGAAAGTAAGTAACCCTCACTATTTTTATCTTTAAGTTCATGATTCGCATTGATACACTACACAACTCACTACAAGTTTTACTTTAAATCCTAACAGGTTTTAACCCACTATCTTTTAACATCTAACCGGGCGCTTAAACACATGGTGCAACCGTCCCCATATAAGTTTTTCACGAGGAAAAGCGCACACAATGGCCGGCAAGAAGCTGAGAAAGCACGCTCATTACAACTGGACAGTTATTGTTCAGTGATCACACCATTATGTGCTGTTCCTCATTCCACGTATTAATCGAGTTGTGAAGGTATTTTGATCGGAACTCTTTGTTTGGTCCTTCCGTCTTCACGTTTCTTTTAACTAGCGATGTCAAGAGCCCATCCTAACCTACTACTATTATAAACTCGAAAGTTTGTGAGTATGGATGTTTGTTACTCTTTCACGCAAAAACTGCTGAACGGATTTCGATAAAACACAGTAATATAGCTTATACATCAGAATAACACTTATGTTACTTTTATCCGGGTTCTAGGCGGGCGAAGCCATAGGCAGAGGCTAGTTTGCTATAAGGCTACAATTAAAAATCGTTTGTTTATAACGATTTATCTCCGAAATGGATTTTCGTATTGTAGTTTTTTTGCACGCGATTTGTATAAAAATAAATAATGTTGGATTTTTTCACACACAGCATCATCTAGCTTTAAACTAAGCAGAGCTAGTTATGGGAACTACATGACTGATTTACTACTGATATTCTTTTTTTGTAAGTACATACATAATATACATAGAAAATACCAAGACCCGGGACAAATATTTGCAGATGCAAAAATTTGTCCCCCGGCGGGAATCGAAACCGCAACCTATTCCGTCTCAGCCGGGCCTTCGACCACTGCGCTGTAAAGGTCGTTAATATATTTTATGATGCCATGATTCTCAGATAGTTTACACCACAAGTTGCTAGGATGATTACGACCCTGAAGGCGTGGCCTGCTAGTAGCCGGCTGAGATTCAAAAGATGCAAGTTCGATTTCCGTTTCAAGACAATGTTTGCATATTCTGCAAATATTTGTTAAGGGTCTGACTACGGACTATGTATGGGTCAGGACTTGTATGTGTATGTTGGGTGTTTATTTATTATATTTATTTAAACTATAGTAAAGCTCCCCACCAAGCTGATTGATTTAATTACAGTGTCGTTGTGTTCGTTTTTATGGTTCCGTAGTCAACAAGGGGCCCTTATAATGTCATTAATTTCAAGAATGCAATAAAAAAATATTTTTTTTAAACTTTTATAAGAAAAGAACCCCCTTTTTCAACCAAAACTATAAAAAAAACGTACTAGCTAAACGTCTTTTAAGGCGACGAAAATGCCTGTAAGTAATTGGTTGCGTGCGCGCACGATCGCCGCCGATTGTCAAACGAACTGACTTAAATAAACACGTTTAAGGGTTCAATTGATTTGTTACTTTACTTAACAGGTTTCATTGTGAAATGGCTACTGCAGATATCAGATTACAACGTCACAATTCACTGGTCTTGGTGCCATAATAATAATAATATGTCGTTCTAGTACATTCTATCCTACTAATATTATAAACGTGAAAGTTTGTGAGGATGGATGTTTGTTACTCTCTCACGTAAAAACTACTGAACGGATTTTGATCAAACTTTACAGAAATATAGCTTACACATCAGAATAACACATAGGCTACTTTTTATCCGGGTACCATGCGAGCGATCCGTGGGCAGAAGCTAGTTCTGCATAAGAGTAAACAATCGTCCCAGGGTCCGGTAAAACTGGCGCGGTGGCGATGGCGGTGGTGGTGGTGGAGGCGGAGGCGGTGGCAATCAATACATTCACGCACACTTTGACAACCACTTTTCTTTGATTGCCACAGCAACCGCGTCGGTTTGACCGGGCCCTTAGTAAAGGTTTCTTAACCAGTGTGACACAGGTGGGTATTTGTTGTACCCATTTGTAGGGGTGATGCGCTGATATTTAGCCGTCGTTCGCTGCTTGCGCCACGGATGAGACGACCATGCGGTTAGGGCCGGTGATGTCATATCCGGCCTTTTGGTCGTTTTGTATAAACAAATGAATTGTGAACCAACTAAAACAGTTTTTTTGTAAATATATATAACGTGTATTGAATTCTGATAAATTATATAAGTATTGATTGTTAGAAATGGGTAGCCACTAATTAGGTTGAAGTAGGTATTCATATTGTAAAAACGGGAATTTTCACGTACCGCACTATCGGCGAAGGCACTGACTAAGTTTCGACTCATTCCGAGAGTCTTCATCAGGGTGAGTGATCGCATCACGACGCGACACGGAGGGAGACTCTCGGAATGAGTCGAAACTTAGTCGGTACCTTCATTGATAGTGCGGTACGTGAAAATTCCCGTTTTTACAGTATGAATAGTCAAATTCATGATAGTTTTTGGAATAAAATTGAAGTAGGTATTTCAAAAATATTTTTTTTTACTAAACAAATTATAAAACATGTTTCGAAGAATTCGTAGGGGTTTCATAATTTCTAAGAACTTTTAAAAACAATTCGGCCAAGTCCGAGTTGACTGGCTCAATGAGAGTTCCTTATCACTTCACAACATAAAACTTTTTGAAATTTTATTTTATTTTTGTACTCCTATAAAACAGTCCGTAAGTATGTTGACATACTTAAATCTGTTTTTATTTGCAACGAGTATATACAAGCCGTGGTTATACGTATTCTATAAAACAATTAACATCACAGATAAAACAATACTTCCCCGAGACAGATAAAAAGACAGACAAACGGACGAACGAATGACGTGGGCTTTTTTTGTTCCCATTAGCACATTAAATAAGCCATTGTAGAGATTCAAACTACTTCTAACTGAAAAGTCGAGCTCAAACAATCTGTTTTGCTGATATTTAACGACTGTTTAAACGCATGACACCACCGTCCCTGCAAGGTCTTCGCGGGCGGCGACTTCGTGTGGTCGTGCCCACAGCCAGATGAAACTATTGCATTGCACCTCACCGACATTTCGGTCGCCATGGTAACCGAAAATACACGACTATTCCATACTCCTTCTCCTCCACAACTTTGCACCTTATTAATCAGACAAAAGAGCTGAGTTTAGGAACATTGAGGGATGGTTAAAAGATGAACTCGTGAGCTTATGAAATAGGCCGATAGGTGGTTACTTACTGGTTAGTAAACGGACTTGTCGAATGGTGTCACGAATGTGCTCGATAGTAACGGTTGGCTAATGGTGCGAACATTTTCGAATGGTTTTAGCAAGAAAATATCTACGTCTACGTTATAGGCAGACCAGCATCCTGTTAGTCGAATGTATTATAAAGCAGGTGTTCTTACGGACCAACCGGTATGTACAACTAGTTGTGCCACAACCTGGAACAACTAGATGGTAGTATTAGACACAACTTGACACAACTAGTTTTGCTATAGCTGTTCCTTACATAGAAATGTTCTATATGGCATCACCCTTTCTAGGTAGTCATAAAAATAAACAAACTAACCGATCCACCATACCTATTACAGCCGGTAAGCAGTTATGCTCGCACTTCTGTGTTCTGGGTTGAAGGGTATGAACGCCGGTGAATTACAGACACATGAGATTTTTCACCCGTTATATCTAAAGGCCAGCAACGCGCGAGTCTCTAGTGATGCAAACTTTCATATGTTACGGTAACTGCTAAAATTTAAGTTAAATTATAAAATTTGTTCTGTTTTTTTCAAATATCACATCCATAGCCTAACTATTACGCTAGAATTTTCTGTAATAATGCTCATTGAATAAAATAACTCTTTATCAAAGTAAGAAGAATGTACGAGAAGACTAGCCAATACAACAGATTGCTTCCGAACGTTGAGACCGCCTTTTGTATATTTAGTTAAGTTTTTGTTTATTTTATTATTTTTTGTAGTGTAGACTAAATTTATTTCCTATTTTATTTATTCAAGCCCAAATATAAGTACATCAGGTTATGTCTCAAAGCAGCTATTGAGAAGTATATGAACTCTGCTAGGGCGCTGCAAGTTATACCTAGTCAATGTTTTAAGAGAGATACTAAAGATTGGAAAGGTAAAAAATGCATAATTAGAAGTGTTAAATATTAAATAATTATTCTCTTATTAATAATCACTCGCTAAATTTAGCAGTGTGCCTCTATCATTTGTTAGTGTTAGAAAAGAACAGGGTTAGATTAAGCTAAGTTAGTGAGTGAGGTAAGTGCAGTCAATGAATATGTAGTAAGTATTTTATATTCATTCTTATAAACATAAATCTAGAATTGTTTTTTCAAAAACAATTCTAGTTCAAAAGTCCATCTTACATCACACTTTAGCTAGATATTGTGCATTAAAGTAAAACCATTGTCCAAACACAATCTGACCCTGACCTCTACAGCTCTATCATTGTATTTTACACGTCTGTAATTGAGGGTATTTTATTTATAACTCGACAATTGCACCGGCATTTCATTGGCAGGCGTGGAATCGTATGCAAGGGTTAGCGCTTTTGCAATAAATATATTGATACAGAGATGATACAACAAAATTATTAACAATCGTGTACATTAAACTTGATGTTCGTTGCGAGGAATTGAAACAGTAAAAAATAAGACGAATAAATAAAATATGCTTGATGTAGTGACCTACAGGCCCGATACCAATAGCCAACAACTTAATCTTATGAATTTTATTATCCAAGTCTCGTCTGGTTATTTATATAAAAAAATCACATATTTAGACCCATAGCACTATTTTTTTTATTTCTGACTGATATACACCTAAAGTTGTCTAAGGCACTATTATAAACTTAGATAGACCGCCAAATCTAGTTGCGACTTATGAAAGCACAGTAAAATGATAGCTGTCACACTTCTCACCCCTAAACTCCATACAAAATCGTGCAATGAAGATAGCATTGCCAATATTAATTCATTGCATTGGTCTGTAGTACTATAGCAGATATAGGTACTGTGCGGCGCTGAATACACGCCGTCGGTCATTATCTGCGCTTCCTGCGTGCCCTTGTAGGAATTCCTAACACCCTATAGAAGTTCACACGCCTGCTGCTTGCCTTAATTAAGTTCTTAGATTATTTTAATGTGTGAAATGTCACGGTTGTGTCCTTGGGTTTTAGCAAATGTGATTAAGACGTTCTCAGTAACTACTAATATAATTTGATATTTGCAAAGTTACTAACTTCTGCCCACGGCTTCACCGGCGTGGTACCCGGATAAAAAGTAGCCTGTGTGTAATTCTGACGTATAAGCTATATAACTGTACAGTTTCATCATAATCCGTCCAGTAGTTTTTGCGTAAAAGAGTAATAAACATCCATCCCCACAAACATTCGCGTTTATAATATTAGTAGTACTACTTGAGGATATAATCTTTAGAGATAAAAACAGAATTATAATTAAAACTTTTTAAAGTTATTTTTTAAATCGGCTCTTCCAACATTTTACAATTAGATTAAAGGAAAATTATTATTGTTATTACTAGATATTTTTATAGTTTTTTTTTTATATTTTTTCACTATTTTTGCATGGAATAAGAGTAACGTATTTTCAATTCACTTAAATCGGGGTGTAACAACGTTAAAGTCAAAGTCAAAATTCATTTATTCAATAAAATCACAAGGATCACTTTGAACGTCGATTTTATTTACTGCCTGTTTCTCCGCGACCAAGCCAGGAAAGAAAGGCATGGAAACAAGACTTGTTTTTCTTTTTAATGATCCTTTTACAAAACAGCAGTTAGTACGTACATTTTATTATTGAGTTGGAGCATTTTCAATCTCAAGAGTTTTTATCATCTAAATAATCAGATATTTTATAGTAATGCCTTTATATAAAGTTTTTGTTTAATTACGTTTTTTTTTTAATTGACAATGTTTGTATATTTTTGGGAGTTTGCTATAGAAGTGTACACCTTGCTCTTTAAACGATTTAGTAACTTTATGCGGAGTCTCCAAGTGGCAACAGCGAGTTTATCTTTATTTCTGGTATTGTGATTATCGCTTTTTTTCTTAAACAAATTAATATTTTTGTGAACATACATTAGATTTTCATAGATGTATTGGAAATGTCAGTATATTTATTTCTTTAAACTTTTGGCTAAGTGATTCTCTGAGGCCCATAATATTATAAATTGCTCGAACAGCCCTCTTCTGCTGCACAAACGGTATTTTTATCTGGACGGATGGTTTTTATGTCTGGATTATATAACGTACGAACAAACAGAACAACAGACGGACATGGCGAAACTATAGGGGGTTATCAATAATAATGAATGTGTCAGTTGGGTGTTAAAATAAATGTTGAAACCTATCTCAGGCTAGGTACTTCCTTCTTAGTAGGCTCATAAAAAAACAATTTGCCCAACGAACAGGTATCGAATTTGCATTAAGTACTTATTCAAAGTATAAAATAAAGCTGTTGACATATGCTGTCTCACCGTATTATGAAAACCGTAGCGTTTAAATTTGTTGAATTATTGTCTGTAAAGGCTTTGTAATGAATTCAATAAAGAAACCTACCAACTGGAAAACTTCCTGTTAAGAGTTCGATAGCACCGCAGGTATCAGAACTAGACTTGTGAGATATTTCGAATGTTCTGTGACTTTGACAAAGGATTTTATACATGGACTTGGAGAAACACTATCTTCTGCAGTGGCAGTGGAAATGGCTGTATTTTAGGACCCATTTTCACGGAAACAGAGATCCTAGTACCAACTAAACTATAAAAGAAAAGTTGAAGAAACTATAGAAATTATGATTGTTTTCAGAAAGAAAAAAAGAAAAAGAAAGAAAGAGTATTTTTATTTGAGCCCAAAAACACAAACATGGTAAAAAACTGGAAAAGAATTAGCTTGAGAAAATGTGTTGCTTGGGGTCAAAATAGGTCCCTGTCTCAGCTTGATGCAGCATCGTGTTAGTACGTTGCTGCGCTGGTTTTCAGACAGGGCCTTTTGTGAGGACACGAACATTGACGAGGGCACAAAATAAAACTTACATAAACTACATAGGTATATTAAGTATAACATAAACTACATATAAAAATGGGGAAAAAACATAATAAATTAAAGCGATAAGGAAGGGTAAGGGAAAATGTTGTTTTCGTAGATAACCAAGAGATTATCCTAATGAGCATTTTTGCATAATTATAATGTGTTTCTTTAAAGCGTTTTTAAAAGCGTTTTTTCAGGGAGGATTCTGATTGCAACTTGTTGAAAGAACTACATTTTTTTATAAATAGTAGTGGTGATTGCCTCTTGTCAGATCCCTTGTTACCAATTGCTGGCGATTCATGATACAAAAGCGGCGCTTTAACAGCAACATTGTATAAGTGTCGGAAAATTAAGCCCTGTTGCTGATTGCTAAAGACATATAATAAGCCAGCCGAAAATGTTTTCCGATCGACCTGACTCTACCTAGCACTCCGTTGCTTTCCCCAACACTCCAACCTGGCCAGATTTTGTTTGAAGTTACTGATACTCTTTTACTTTGTGTAATTGGGCTGGGATCCATGGGTATTTTACGGTAACACAAAATGTGACGGCGTTCTGCCAAGTCTATTGGACTGGTCTCCTAAGCACATATTCTAGGAATTAATATTTTGCATTAGGCCTGTAATCACGGCATCCCGTCCATGTTTATGGTGAATTTAAGAGTCGTGAGGTAGGACCCGCGGCTAAGTGCGAACGCCCGTGTAATCTGATTGATAAGTAGCCTCGGCGGTAAAATAGTAAGCCTTCTTAATATCCTTGATGACCGTTATCTTAGGCCGTAGATTGAATGTTCTGACTTACAGATTCAAGTGGCATGAAAAGCTCGAAGACATTGCTTTTTCTTGACGATTTAGAAATGGATTATCTCCATGACTATGCAGTTGAAAAATATGTAGTTGAATAGTCTATTTATAATATTTTCCCTATTTGGTGTCCATCGTGGACCACCATAGCATTTTTATGTATACTATACTATAATGATAAATGAATAAAAAATAAAAACAGCCGTATTCGCTGACTATTACATACACGAAATTATTTATCTATTTTTACATATTTTTATAATTTTTTTACATGTTTTATATTAAGATATTGTAACACCAGTAATCTCGCAGTCAGGTTGTCCTTTGACATATGCCTCCTCCATTTTGTACCATTTCACTCAGTCTAAACTTATTATTTGCGTTGCCTTGGGTAAATCACTACTCAAGTAGATTTACTATACTAAAATACCATATTATTATACTGGTTTAATATTGGTGTTGTGTCATTGAGGTCAATAAATGTATTTTCTTTCTTTCCTTCTATCAAAATCATCGTGCACTCCGGATTACGCATATTTATTCGAAGAGTGAATTTGGGACCTCGGCCCTAGCATCTGTGACAACTTTTTGAAATAGAAAACAGTGAACAGACTAGGTGTAGATACATACTAAGTTAATATTATTAAATACGACATTATAGAGTTTGTTTAAGTGTGTAACTGCACTTGCATTAAGTCAGAATTGACGAGAAAACCAATTGGTTGATCATTTACCGCACTGTCATCAATGTAGTCTAATGGACCGAGAAAACATACGCAAGAATGAATTAATGAATAAATAAAAATACTTGATTTTACCTATACAACATAATAATAAACAAATTCCTAACATAACTAAAATAAATACAATGGGTGGTCTAATGACTTAGAAGCTATCTTTTTAAGATAACCTTTGGATTATTATAGGTCTAGTGTTGGGGTACTACGTCACTAGTTGCTGATACCCACAATGCAAGGAATCCTAGTATGGTGCTAGGATTATGTACGTATGTATTTAAAAAAAACCTTGCATTTCTGACCGTTTCAACCGTACATAAACAGTTATAACACAGAATAAGAAATAGTTCGTAATAATCCAGCACAACTTGCAGTATCATACAAAATGAAGAAATAAATTAAATAGTAAGACTGATTGATTTATCTCCCAGCAATGGCGGTGCGTGCGCGCAGGTAAAACACACAATAATTTCCAATAAACACGCCTCCATTAAATTAATCATCTTCGTTGAGATTATCGAGGGGTATCGGTGTCTGGAGAAAGTATAGAGGCTCCATAATACAGGTACCTACTTGAAATATATGTTTTCGCAAAGTTACTGTTATTTCCATGGAAATTACTTAGTGCTGGTTATTTATAATTGCAGCCTATCCTATGTCCCTATTTCAAATCATATATTATGCACACCTATTGCACAAGAAGCCTTTATTAAAACAGGACAGAAAATATCATTTGGCACTCATTGATATGTATTTTTTATTATAATAAGCCTCCCCTAATAAGGGCCATATCTTGGACTACTTCCACCCATTGACTTCTCGCAGCTTTTAAGCATTAAAATTTTAATAATTGATTGACAACAGACACATAAATAGTACTGACCCCCCACTAGGGTTCCCTGTGTCGTTGGTATCAAGAACTACGAGTTCCGTGGTACCACCAAGACCCTTAACCTGGTACCTGAATAGAAACCAACTTTTGTATTCTTTTAGGTCACGCAGATCAGGTATAGACCTGTTCTAATTGTATCCTAATCTATTCAGACGTTACGGAGATAGTCTAGGACTTATGAAACAGTAAAGGCCTAAACAGGGCTATACAATATACATGAACAATCTAAATGAGTAAGTAAAAGGTAGGCAGACGAATGTCGTACCGTAGGTACGAGCATTCATGCGCACGAGCATACTTGACCTCGCCGCTCACTGCCAATTTGCTAGGCGAATCCACGTAAACTGGATTTGGCAAGTTTTGTTTCTTATTTTGATTGAAGAGTAAGTACTACATGAAACTCGTTGCTTGAAAAGTCATACCCGAGATATAATTAAAAGATAAAGAGTGATCCGTATTATCGGAGGTGATTTGTTCGAGAGGGAATTTTTGAGCGTAGTTCTTTATTGGTGTAAAGGGTTTTACAAAACTTTACTCCTAGACGTTTGTATTGTAAAACTTAACAGACAAAGCCACGGGGCATTCCTAAATTAACCTATATTTTTTATACAACTTAAATGGCAAAAAAGCTTATGACCCCACCTGTGGGTTAGCGAATACCGTAACCTATGGACGCAACACCAAAGTATCACTGTAAGTTGCCGACCCTGAGACATAACGGGTAAAAAGTCTGTAATTTCACCGATACTCATACCCTTCAAACTGCTCGGTAGCTTGATTGTATCATTTTGACTGTAATAAATCTAGTCCTCAGTAAAATACGTTATTTCTTTTGTTAAAGCGTGTGCTTTGGCAGCTCTAACCAAAAAAGTGATGAAATCGATTCTCTAATTTATGAATCAGCACTTCCGTTACACCAAAAAGTACCGACTAGCCTATGAAACAAAAGCGATTGTGGACGCCCACGCATACAAGTTAATCGCTAGTCAATGGATGCAGTGTGGGATGTTGTGGAGTGAGTACGCGTGGCGTACATTGTGATGCACCGATTACATGTAATAATATCAATGTGTTATTAATCTATTGATTAATTATTACCTATTGATTAGTCAAGTTGTTCTTCGTAGATTTGTTAATAACATTGATTTCTGGCAACAACATGAAAACACTAGACAATAGGTCCCTATCAAAGATCTTTAAGATGTAATATAATTTTTAATACATGTAATATAACTCGTAAACAAACAATTTGTGCAATTGCGCAGTGTCCATAAGTCGCCGCAAAAACGAAGAACGAGAACATTTTTCTTTTTCATTTATCTTCGACTCCTGACCACACCATACACGAATTGAGAACCTCCTTCTGTTTTGAAGTTGGTTGATGATTATTAAATCGCGATATTCGAGATAAGTTTGCAGTCTAAACTTAAGTTTACGGTTTATATCCTGAAGGTACTCTATCCTTCCTCATCAGATCCTCACGTGCTTACGTTATGTTGCTCACACACGATAAACTCCTTTCCTTCCTTAGGTACTACCGCTTGGCACTACTAGTAGAGTGAAGGGAAATTTTACTTTGCCGTGACACTACTAAACTAACTGGTTGGTTTTATTTATTTTGAACCCATGTTTTTTGGGTAAAGTTCGGATAGCAATCCTCTTTTTCTGAGTGGTAATAATAAAATAGCCTAAAATATCTAATAGCCTAACCTATCCAAGACGGATTTGCCTAGGAAGAACTTTTCAAGCAAACATTAACTGAATTTTTGAAACAAATAACTATTTTGTTTATCTTGCTTTGATATACTAAGTATTAGTAGTGCCATTGGTAATAGTAGTGGCACGGGAAAGTTTAATTTCCCTTCACTCTATTAGTAGTGCCAAGCGGTAGTGCTTAAGAAAAGAAAACGATAAACTGACATGACACTCTTACGAAAAAACAAAAAGTAATCCGTCCGTAATATAATCGTCTAGTCATGATTCCATAAAATAATGTTTTTTTAATTTTTACGGCAAATATATCAATCATACTTTTATGGTACCACCTCGGGATCATCTTCTATACATCAACAAAAGAATCATCAAAATCCATGGACAATTAGCGATGATATCAGAAAACAAACACACACGATAAAAAATACTGCTAAATTGAGCATCTCCTCAATTCAGCTGTATTCTTGTATAGAAAATGTTAGTCTCAGTTATCAAAGCCTTTGTGCAATAGATATTGGAGATATACAGTCATCTTAAACACTTTGAATTCAAAACTGTTAAGCTCATACGAAATTTATCGAATATTACAAGCTCTCAATGGTACGGGTGTGGAAAAAAACAAAAAGAAAATGATACTTTACTAAAGGTGCCTCTTCGCGGCTACTGAATAACTTTTCACTTTAACACACTGGTTTTTTATTGGTACGAGGTAGATAGTATACAAAGTCTATATGTATACAATGGTTAAACGACGAACGGATGGCAATTGAGTTTATTTGTGGTCAAAGCTCTGAGATCTTTTTTGTACTGCAACACCATAGCCACAGATATTATAATAATATAACCATAGCTTAGATAGCTTTTTTTCATATATAAGTAAATATATATGAAAATAATATATATATATATTGTAAATACATACATTATTATACATAGAAAACACCCAGACCCGGGAAAAATATTCGCAATTATAAACATTTGTTTGTTTGGGAATTGAATCCGCAATCTTCTACGTCTCAGACGGGCCTTCGCCCACTGCGCCGCAGAGATTGTTATATAACTGTAGTTAATAGCGATTTGAGCTTTTTGATAGATTACTCGTAGATTTTGGATATTACTCAATATTCTATTTTTAAATCTTTGGTCAAGGAACTCTACTTGTCCTCGAGTCGCTAAATGTTCCTGTTTCTAGGTTATCTATGTTTTGGATCATACAATAGTTTTGGTAGCTATGTAGGTATTATGATGTAAAGTGAAGTTTATTGCTCAAAAAAAGCATTGTAACTATGTAGATATATTGTTTATTAAATATGTATATTGCGTATATTATTGTATATTCATTGTATGTGTACACCAATTAAACCCCTTGTAAACTTTCTTACAGTCCGTTCCATCCAAAGGTTGTCTGGCAGAGATCGCTACTTAGCGATAAGACTGGGCGGTCTTATCGCTAAGTAGGTAAGTTGTACAACATTGACAAAGTTTGTAGTACTTAACTAAGCTGATGTTTTATTTGGTGTGCAATAAAGTATTTTCTATCTTCTATCATCTATTCTCATCATCATTATCTGTTCGTAGCATACATTTATTAACAGAAATAATAATACAACTCAGCGATATATAAATACTAGCTTCTGCCCACGGCTTCACCCGCGTGGTACCCGGATAAAATGCAGCCTATATGCTATTCTGATGTATAAGCTATATTACTGTGAAGTTTCATCAAAATCTGTCCAGTAGTTTTTGCGTGAAGAGTAACAAACATCCTCATAAACTTTCGCGTTTCCAATATTAGTAGGTTAGGATAGGATAGCTGAAACAGTATAGTATTCTAAAGACCGAAAACGATCTATAGATAGCTCAACTGATCCAGACCACTACTAGATGGAGCGTTCCGAAAGTGCTGGCTGTTTATTACTGGGCAAAAGCCTAACTCACGCCATTCCAGTCGATTTTAGACTTTAGATCCATCCTTCCCCTATCCGGCAGTATGTTTTTGATATTATTACCCATTCTTGAACAAAGTCCTAGATTACAAGCTAGAGTTTATTGACTTAGCTGAATTTTCCTCAATACTTTCCTCGGTATTAACTGCGTAGACATAACAAAACTTAGTTATAAAAATATTGTCATTTATAACTAAATTATAAATAACATAGTTTAAGGTAAGAACGCATAAAATAATTATTCAAGGTTACCAATGTCGATCACTATTCAATGTTGATCAATAATGCATTTTGCAAAAAACTAAGTAAAATATTGCCTAATATCAAATGATCTTTAGGTTAGACAACAATACAAATTACTCTAACAATAATAACAGAAAATGGCACATTTTAAAAAGCAATTTCTCAAAAATTAAACTCGTTGCTGACATTTTTCTGTTCTTACAAAACGACTCCTACGCATTCATTGTTTTCTGGCTAGTATAACTTTGTGATTTATCAAACTAAAGTTACTGAAAACTCAGTCTTATTTCGTGATCATTAAGAGTCGATAATTAAACTGTATTCTGTTTGAGTTTCAAGTGGTCTGTCGATCTTAGCAAAACTGTTTTGAATGATTTTGTATATGAATGGTAATTTGTATGAGTCATAGCCGTAGGTTGTACCGTGAGATGCAATCAATTAATTCGTCACTTTAAAGTTTAATTATGCCTCCAAATTAGACTTTAAGTGCATTGAGAAACAGAGTAAAGGAATAAAACTAACTACGGCTAGGCTTATTTTTTGTACAACCTATAAATTAAGACATAATTTTAGTACGACATTATTTATGTATTATAGTATATGAAAATGTGTGCTATTATTGTATATTTTTTTTCCCCGTTTGTGTACACGTACCCACCGCTATTTATCAGCTGTCCCTATCCTCAAAGGTTTGCTGGAAGAAAACTCTTGTTAGGGTTAAGCTCGCCTTTGTACATGTCCTATATGTAAGTCTTTTGTCTGTATTATCTGTGTGTACAATAAAGAATAAGAATAAGAATAAGAATGAGATAAATTTTAGTGCCAATTATGATCAAATCGTCGATGATCGATCGTCGAACAACGAGTTTGGAGTTTTGGGTGTTCCTTGAGAACCATGGTGTGTAAATAACTTCTAATTTTTATGAATTACGTGTGGTTGTTTATTTTTAAGTAAGTCGATATTAAACATGACTTCTAATAATAATAATAATAATAATAATAAGCATTTATTTCAGGCAACAACATGAACAACATTTAAAATGATTGCAATAGGCCCATAACATAAATACCTTAGAGACTAAAATCCATAGTTACTACCAGCTTCTCCACGGCTTCGCCCGCGTGGTACTCGGATAAAAAGTAGCCTATGTGTTATTCTGATGTACAAGCTATATTACTGTAAAGTTTCATCAAAATCCGTTCAGTAAATTTTGCGTGAAAGAGTAACAAACATCCATCCTCACAAACTTTCACGTTTATTATATTAGTAGGATAGGATAGGATTATACTATCACTAGTTATTAACACGTTAAATCTGCGACGTGTTACGTATTTGCGCTGTGTCCAGTAGTCGCCCGCGAAAACGACGAAACAACACATTTTTCGGCTAAAATTCCTCACTCGTAAAGGGTGAAAGATGGGAAGGCGGGACACGATGCACTTCTGATTTTAGTTTAGTACAAATAATCTTTGCGAATTTCCAAGCAGGTGCAGCCACAACTGCCATGCATTATATAAATGAATAATTTGACAGCTATTTTTAACCGCGACGACAAGAAGCCCGGTATGGGAGCGTTTGACGTAAGAGGTTGTTTGTATGTTACCGAATCAAATGTATTTTTTGCGATTCGTATGATATCAAGGTTGGTTCTTATATAGGTGCTGCAGTCAATAAAATAAAAGTCGGGATTTTTAATTTTGACGACCTCTTTCGCGCAGTGGGCGAAGGTCCGCTTGAGACGCAGAAGGTTGCGGGTTCGATTCCCGCCGCGAGACCAATGTTTGTATGATCTGCAAATATTTGTCTCGGGTCTGGGTGTTTTCTACGTACAATAATTATGTATTTACAAAAAAAACATTTAAAAAAGTACATAAGTGGTATTCAGTCATGTAGTTCCCATAATACAAGTTCTGCTTAGTTTGGGGCTAGGTGATGCTGTGAAAAATATTTCCAGCATTTTTATTCTTTTTATTTTATGATATTGACATTTCAATTTAATCAGAATAAAACACTGTAAAAACATTTTACAATTTTCGCGATTTGATAACATAATTATAGGGTATTTAACGCGTTTACTTATTTTATTATTTTCCCGACGACGTTTCGACTGTATTGCAACAGCCGCGGTCACGGGATGACTCTTATACTTAGACTTTTAATAGTATGGTTAATACTTTTTAGCTAGGAACCGTTTCAATATCTCTTTAAGTTAGGGGGTAAGTGTCTAGAGAAAAGACAACGAGTGAACTTGATATTTCAACTCTGCCACAAATTAAGGTACAATAGAGTACAAAAACGTTAGAAAAATTTAAATATGACTAACATTGCTATGAAATGAGACACAAATGTAATGACACTTACTCGGTGAAGACAAAGATTGAGCAATTTGCCTTATAGTATCTTTAATATTTGAGGAATTTATATGTATATCCATATATATATATTATTTTATTTATGTAAATATGTGTAATAAATATCTAGATGTATTTAAACATTTGCGTTACATAATCACTAGGTACATATTATTATTTTTGTTTTAACTATTTTGTGCAATAAAGAATTTTCTATCTATCTATCTATCAATTTAAGAAAAGTTCTTATAAGAAAGTAATTATTGCAAAATTAATGGTATTCCCCATGTTGGACATTTTAAGATTCATACTCAGTGCGTAGATTTTTTAGGTTAACAAGTAGGAATAGTCAGAGGCACGTCCAAACATTACCTTTGGTACATACCCGCGTTTTGCAAGTAGTTAACATTCTTTGTGGAATAGCAATTAGAATTTTCGGAGCAAGGTTCAGTTCCAGTTATTTTTGTTTTTATTTATTTTTGTGTGAGTCTCAGAAACATTTAAAAACTCGTTTAAATTCTAATTAAATATGATAAATTGTCAGGCGTAAAAGAACTTCACGTGACTTGGATCTTGGAATATTAGTACTACTATGCTTTGGATTTTCCTTCCTCGTGTACATATTTATTTAGTCACTAGCTTCTGCCCACGGCTTCGCCCGCGTGGTGCCCGGATAAAAAGTAGCCTATGTGTTATTCTGATGTATAACCTATATTACTGTAAAGTTTCATCAAAACGTTCAGTAATAGTTGTAGGATGTGTAATAATATTTTTTAGTAAAAACGGAATATGTTTAAGTTATAAATAAATAAACACATACATAGTCCTGGACCCAAACTAGGTTTCCCTGTATCGTAGGTATCAAGAACTACGAGTACCATAGTACCAAAACACCTAGACCCGAAACAAATATCTGCAGAACATACATTTGTCCCGCAGCGGGAATCGAACCCACACCTCTTGCATCTCAGCCAGCTACTAGCCCGCCACACCATAGGTTGTTTGGATAAATAAATAATAATAAACACTTAACAGTCACATACCTACATAGTTCCTATGTATCATAGGTATCAGGAAATACGAGTACCGTAGTACGTCAACACCCAGTCCTGGGAACAAATATCTGGAGAACATTGTTCAAGGATGTCTAGACAAATACCACTTTCTGTTAGCGTTAACGTCTGCGGAAAGATTTAATTGTATTGAAATTATATTAGCTATGGAAATTTCATGTGGCAGCTGCCATGTTTTTCCTTGACAAATTTGCAAATTTTGATAGATAGAAAATGCTTTATTGCACAAGATAAAACAATTACATAGACGAACTTAATGCTAATTAGCATTTTCTTCCAGCTAACCTTAAGCGTGAAAGGAAAACTAAGAGTGAGGTATTTGTCTAGCCCCAGGTCTAGAACATCGAACCCGCACCTCTGGTATCTCACCCAACCACCGAAGTTATCTCGATTAACAAAAGGCTGTATGACTTAGCTTAGCAATGATTCGCAAATATTTATGTAAACCAGTTTTGATGTTAACTGTCGTATAGCATCTCGAATATTATTTTAAACTGGGCTTTTTAAAATGATTCTCAGAATTACCAGTGTACTTCCCCATTATACCTAAGGTGCCAAGCAACAAGTCACTCAATCAACTTACGTCACAGTACTAGTAGGGTATTATCATGCTGTGGTTACAGTATGATGAATTTATTGTGTGTTTATTATGTACAAGAATGTACCTACTTATGTCAAGCACGTTTATAATGTAGTCGAGTTTAGTAAATTGTGCAAGTTAGTTTGTTGCAAGCGGCTAATTGTTCTTTCGATTTGAAATTGGGAAGAATTATGGTACCAAGCAACAAGTCACTCGATCAACTTACGTCACAGTACTAGTACAGTATTATCGTGCTTTGGTCATAGTATGATTAATTTATTGTGTGTTTATTATGTACAAGAAGGTACCTACTTATGTCAAGCACGTTTATAATGCAGTTGAGTTTAGTAAATTGTGCAAGTTAGTTTGTTGCAAGCGGCTAATGGTGCTTTCGATTAGAAATTGGGAAGAATTATGGTACCAAGCAACAAGTTACCCGAGTAACTTACGTCACAGTACTAGTACGGTATTATCATACTGTGGTCACAGTATGATGAATCTATTATGTGTTTATTATGTACAAGAATGTACCTACTTATGTCAAGTACGTTTATAATGCAGTCGAGTTTAGTAAATTGTGCAAGTTAGTTTGTTGCAAGCGTCTAATGGTGCTTTGGATGTGAAATTGGGAAGACTGATGGTACCAAGCACAAGTCACTCGATCAACTTACGTCACAGTACTAGTACAGTATTATCATGCTTTGGTCACAGTATGATTAATTTATTGTGTGTTTATTATGTACAAGAAGGTACCTACTTATGTCAAGCACGTTTATAATGCAGTCGAGTTTAGTAAATTGTGCCAGTTAGTTTGTTGCAAGCAGCTAATGGTGCTTTCGATTTGAAATTGGGAAGACTTATGGTACCAAGCAACAAGTTACCCGAGTAACTAACGTCACAGTACTAGTACGGTATTATCATGCTGTGGTCACAGTATGATGAATCTATTATGTGTTTATTATGTACAAGAAGGTACCTACTTATATCAAGGACGTTTATAATGCAGTCGAGTTTAGTAAATTGTGCAAGTTAGTTTGTTGCAAGCGTCTAATGGTGCTTTCGATTTGAAATTGGGAAGACTGATGGTACCAAGCAACAAGTCACTCGATCAACTTACGTCACAGTACTAGTTCGGTATTATCTTACTGTGGTCACAGTATGATGAATTTATTGTGTGTTAATTATGTACAAGAAGGTACCTACTTATGTCAAGCACGTTTATAATGCAGTCGAGTTTAGTAAATTGTGTAAGTTAGTTTGTTGCAAGCGGCTAATGGTGCTTTCGATTTGAAATTGGGAAGACTTATGGTACCAAGCAACAAGTCACTCGATCAACTTACGTCACAGTACTAGTACAGTATTATCATGCTGTGGTCACAGTATGATGAATCTATTGTGTGTTAATTATGTACAAGAAGGTACCTACTTATGTCAAGCACGTTTATAATGCAGTCGAGTTTAGTAAATTGTGTAAGTTAGTTTGTTGCAAGCGGCTAATTGTGCTTTAGATGTGAAATTGGGAAGACTGATGGTACCAAGCACAAGTCACTCGATCAACTTACGTCACAGTACTAGTACAGTATTATCATGCTTTGGTCACAGTATGATTAATTTATTATGTGTTTATTATATACAAAAAGGTACCTACTTATGTCAAGCACGTTTATAATGCAGTCGAGTTTAGTAAATTGTGCAAGTTAGTTTGTTGCAAGCGTCTAATGGTGCTTTCGATTTGAAATTGGGAAGACTTATGATACCAAGCAACAAGTCACTCGATCAACTTACGTCACAGTACTAGTTCGGTATACTGTGATCACAGTATGATGAAATTATTGTGTGTTTGTTATGTACAAGAAGGTACGTACTTATGTCAAGCACGTTTATAATGCAGTCGAGTTTAGTAAATTGTGCCAGTTAGTTTGTTGCAAGCAGCTAATGGTGCTTTCGATATGAAATTGGGAAGACTTATGGTACCAAGCAACAAGTTACCCGAGTAACTTACGTCACAGTACTAGTACGGTATTATCATGCTGTGGTCACAGTATGATGAATCTATTATGTGTTTATTATGTACAAGAAGGTACCTACTTATATCAAGGACGTTTATAATGCAGTCGAGTTTAGTAAATTGTGCAAGTTAGTTTGTTGCAAGCGTCTAATGGTGCTTTCGATTTGAAATTGGGAAGACTGATGGTACCAAGCAACAAGTCACTCGATCAACTTACGTCACAGTACTAGTTCGGTATTATCTTACTGTGGTCACAGTATGATGAATTTATTGTGTGTTAATTATGTACAAGAAGGTACCTACTTATGTCAAGCACGTTTATAATGCAGTCGAGTTTAGTAAATTGTGTAAGTTAGTTTGTTGCAAGCGGCTAATGGTGCTTTCGATTTGAAATTGGGAAGACTTATGGTACCAAGCAACAAGTCACTCGATCAACTTACGTCACAGTACTAGTACAGTATTATCATGCTGTGGTCACAGTATGATGAATCTATTGTGTGTTAATTATGTACAAGAAGGTACCTACTTATGTCAAGCACGTTTATAATGCAGTCGAGTTTAGTAAATTGTGTAAGTTAGTTTGTTGCAAGCGGCTAATTGTGCTTTAGATGTGAAATTGGGAAGACTGATGGTACCAAGCACAAGTCACTCGATCAACTTACGTCACAGTACTAGTACAGTATTATCATGCTTTGGTCACAGTATGATTAATTTATTGTGTGTTTATTATGTACATGAAGGTACCTACTTATGTCAAGCACGTTTATAATGCAGTCGAGTTTAGTAAATTGTGCAAGTTAGTTTGTTGCAAGCGTCTAATGGTGCTTTCGATTTGAAATTGGGAAGACTTATGATACCAAGCAACAAGTCACTCGATCAACTTACGTCACAGTACTAGTTCGGTATACTGTGATCACAGTATGATGAAATTATTGTGTGTTTGTTATGTACAAGAAGGTACGTACTTATGTCAAGCACGTTTATAATGCAGTCGAGTTTAGTAAATTGTGCCAGTTAGTTTGTTGCAAGCAGCTAATGGTGCTTTCGATATGAAATTGGGAAGACTTATGGTACCAAGCAACAAGTTACCCGAGTAACTTACGTCACAGTACTAGTACGGTATTATCATGCTGTGGTCACAGTATGATGAATCTATTATGTGTTTATTATGTACAAGAAGGTACCTACTTATATCAAGGACGTTTATAATGCAGTCGAGTTTAGTAAATTGTGCAAGTTAGTTTGTTGCAAGCGTCTAATGGTGCTTTCGATTTGAAATTGGGAAGACTGATGGTACCAAGCAACAAGTCACTCGATCAACTTACGTCACAGTACTAGTTCGGTATTATCTTACTGTGGTCACAGTATGATGAATTTATTGTGTGTTAATTATGTACAAGAAGGTACCTACTTATGTCAAGCACGTTTATAATGCAGTCGAGTTTAGTAAATTGTGTAAGTTAGTTTGTTGCAAGCGGCTAATGGTGCTTTCGATTTGAAATTGGGAAGACTTATGGTACCAAGCAACAAGTCACTCGATCAACTTACGTCACAGTACTAGTACAGTATTATCATGCTGTGGTCACAGTATGATGAATCTATTGTGTGTTAATTATGTACAAGAAGGTACCTACTTATGTCAAGCACGTTTATAATGCAGTCGAGTTTAGTAAATTGTGTAAGTTAGTTTGTTGCAAGCGGCTAATTGTGCTTTAGATGTGAAATTGGGAAGACTGATGGTACCAAGCACAAGTCACTCGATCAACTTACGTCACAGTACTAGTACAGTATTATCATGCTTTGGTCACAGTATGATTAATTTATTATGTGTTTATTATATACAAAAAGGTACCTACTTATGTCAAGCACGTTTATAATGCAGTCGAGTTTAGTAAATTGTGCAAGTTAGTTTGTTGCAAGCGTCTAATGGTGCTTTCGATTTGAAATTGGGAAGACTTATGATACCAAGCAACAAGTCACTCGATCAACTTACGTCACAGTACTAGTTCGGTATACTGTGATCACAGTATGATGAAATTATTGTGTGTTTGTTATGTACAAGAAGGTACGTACTTATGTCAAGCACGTTTATAATGCAGTCGAGTTTAGTAAATTGTGCCAGTTAGTTTGTTGCAAGCAGCTAATGGTGCTTTCGATATGAAATTGGGAAGACTTATGGTACCAAGCAACAAGTTACCCGAGTAACTTACGTCACAGTACTAGTACGGTATTATCATGCTGTGGTCACAGTATGATGAATCTATTATGTGTTTATTATGTACAAGAAGGTACCTACTTATATCAAGGACGTTTATAATGCAGTCGAGTTTAGTAAATTGTGCAAGTTAGTTTGTTGCAAGCGTCTAATGGTGCTTTCGATTTGAAATTGGGAAGACTGATGGTACCAAGCAACAAGTCACTCGATCAACTTACGTCACAGTACTAGTTCGGTATTATCATACTGTGGTCACAGTATGATGAATTTATTGTGTGTTAATTATGTACAAGAAGGTACCTACTTATGTAAGGCACGTTTATAATGCAGTCGAGTTTAGTAAATTGTGTAAGTTAGTTTGTTGCAAGCGGCTAATGGTGCTTTCGATTTGAAATTGGGAAGACTTATGGTACCAAGCAACAAGTCACTCGATCAACTTACGTCACATTACTAGTACAGTATTATCATGCTGTGGTCACAGTATGATGAATCTATTGTGTGTTAATTATGTACAAGAAGGTACCTACTTATGTCAAGCACGTTTATAATGCAGTCGAGTTTAGTAAATTGTGCAAGTTAGTTTGTTGCAAGCGGCTAATGGTGCTTTCGATTTGAAATTGGGAAGACTGATGGTACCAAGCAACAAGTTACCCAAGTAACTTCCGTCACAGTACTAGTACGGTATTATCATGCTGTGGTCACAGTATGATGAATCTATTATGTGTTTATTATGTACAAAAAGGTACCTACTTATGTCAAGCACGTTTATAATGCAGTCGAGTTTAGTAAATTGTGCAAGTTAGTTTGTTGCAAGCGGCTAATGGTGCTTTCGATTTGAAATTGGGAAGACTTATGGTACCAAGCAACAAGTTACCCGAGTAACTTACGTCACAGTACTAGTACGGTATTATCATGCTGTGGTCACAGTATGATGAATCTATTATGTGTTTATTATGTACAAGAAGGTACCTACTTATATCAAGGACGTTTATAATGCAGTCGAGTTTAGTAAATTGTGCAAGTTAGTTTGTTGCAAGCGTCTAATGGTGCTTTCGATTTGAAATTGGGAAGACTGATGGTACCAAGCAACAAGTCACTCGATCAACTTACGTCACAGTACTAGTTCGGTATTATCTTACTGTGGTCACAGTATGATGAATTTATTGTGTGTTAATTATGTACAAGAAGGTACCTACTTATGTCAAGCACGTTTATAATGCAGTCGAGTTTAGTAAATTGTGTAAGTTAGTTTGTTGCAAGCGGCTAATGGTGCTTTCGATTTGAAATTGGGAAGACTTATGGTACCAAGCAACAAGTCACTCGATCAACTTACGTCACAGTACTAGTACAGTATTATCATGCTGTGGTCACAGTATGATGAATCTATTGTGTGTTAATTATGTACAAGAAGGTACCTACTTATGTCAAGGACGTTTATAATGCAGTCGAGTTTAGTAAATTGTGCAAGTTAGTTTGTTGCAAGCGGCTAATGGTGCTTTCGATTTGAAATTGGGAAGACTGATGGTACCAAGCAACAAGTTACCCAAGTAACTTCCGTCACAGTACTAGTACGGTATTATCATGCTGTGGTCACAGTATGATGAATCTATTATGTGTTTATTATGTACAAAAAGGTACCTACTTATGTCAAGCACGTTTATAATGCAGTCGAGTTTAGTAAATTGTGCAAGTTAGTTTGTTGCAAGCGGCTAATGGTGCTTTCGATTTGAAATTGGGAAGACTTATGGTACCAAGCAACAAGTTACCCGAGTAACTTACGTCACAGTACTAGTACGGTATTATCATGCTGTGGTCACAGTATGATGAATCTATTATGTGTTTATTATGTACAAGAAGGTACCTACTTATATCAAGGACGTTTATAATGCAGTCGAGTTTAGTAAATTGTGCAAGTTAGTTTGTTGCAAGCGTCTAATGGTGCTTTCGATTTGAAATTGGGAAGACTGATGGTACCAAGCAACAAGTCACTCGATCAACTTACGTCACAGTACTAGTTCGGTATTATCTTACTGTGGTCACAGTATGATGAATTTATTGTGTGTTAATTATGTACAAGAAGGTACCTACTTATGTCAAGCACGTTTATAATGCAGTCGAGTTTAGTAAATTGTGTAAGTTAGTTTGTTGCAAGCGGCTAATGGTGCTTTCGATTTGAAATTGGGAAGACTTATGGTACCAAGCAACAAGTCACTCGATCAACTTACGTCACAGTACTAGTACAGTATTATCATGCTGTGGTCACAGTATGATGAATCTATTATGTGTTTATTATGTACAAAAAGGTACCTACTTATGTCAAGCACGTTTATAATGCAGTCGAGTTTAGTAAATTGTGCCAGTTAGTTTGTTGCAAGCGGCTAATGGTGCTTTCGATTTGAAATTGGGAAGACTTATGGTACGAAGCAACAAGTTACCCGAGTAACTTACGTCACAGTACTAGTACGGTATTATCATGCTGTGGTTACAGTATGATGAATCTATTATGTGTTTATTATGTACAAGAAGGTACCTACTTATGTCAAGGACGTTTATAATGCAGTCGAGTTTAGTAAATTGTGCAAGTTAGTTTGTTGCAAGCGTCTAATGGTGCTTTCGATTTGAAATTGGGAAGACTGATGGTACCAAGCAACAAGTTACCCGAGTAACTTACGTCACAGTACTAGTACGGTATTATCATACTGTGGTCACAGTATGATGAATTTATCGTGTGTTTATTATGTACAAGAAGGTACCTACTTATGTCAAGCACGATTATAATGCAGTCGAGTTTAGTAAATTGTGCAAGTTAGTTTGTTGCAAGCAGCTAATGGTGCTTTCGATTTGAAATTGGGAAGACTGATGGTACCAAGCAACAAATCACTCGATCAACTTACGTCACAGTACTAGTACAGTATTATCATGCTGTGGTCACAGTATGATGAATTTATTGTGTGTTTATTATGTACAAGAAGGTACCTACTTATGTCAAGCACGTTTATAATGCAGTCGAGTTTAGTTAATTGTGCAAGTTAGTTTGTTGCAAGCGTCTAATGGTGCTTTCGATGTAAAATTGGGAAGACTCAGTTCCGTCACAGAAAAAATCTAAACAAATACTCTCACGACTGATGGACATCCTTAGATCTATTTGTAATTTATGGGGGGTTTATGGGAACTATGTACATGACTACTTATATCCCCCCCCTCCCCACACACACGCCCACTAAGGTAGTATCATTATTCAAGTCTGCGATAGCTTAATTACCTTAAACCTATATCTTCTAGTTTAGTGATAGTTGATTAAGTCAAAACAAAATCCTTAATTGGCTGTAAGAAAAGTGTTTTATAAATTAAAGTTATCATTCCTTGAGAGTTGTGTGATTTTGTTAAATAGATAAAATAACATTCATTTTTTTAGATAGGCTTCCTTGATTTGCTGATTGCGAGATCGTCGTGTTATTTCGGTAAATACATTTTTTGAATGGGAAAACCATTGGTGCACGTCCGAGTTCGTACCAGCAACCTTCAGATTGGAAATTTGCTATTATTTATTGTGTGATACAGCCCACTAGTGGTCTAATAAATAAGAAGGCTGTGCTAGTGCACAGCCTTTTTATTTAAAACTGGCTGTGCCACGGCCGCCGCCGTGGCACCGCCCGGCCGCGCTATTACTTCTTTTGCTCGACTCCTAAGGGTTGTTGCATGATCTAAAAAAGCCTATAACTTCCCTCAAGAATTGGACAAATAGTTTTATATTAGCGCGATTAAACAAAAAATCAAACAAACTCCTCAGATTTATTATGAGTATACAGTATATATATAGATAACTAGCTAGTGGATTTGCATGCGTGGACTCGTGTTTGTAAAAAAACTTACTTTCAGTCCCATTTCCTTCCCTTAAAATTTTAAAATCTAAAAATCCTGAAACACGTCATTATTTATTTATAATGAGACAATTCTAATTTTCAAGTCGCTACCTTAAAAAAAGTCGATAATCCAATACAAACTTTCTGCCCCTTTTAAACTTTTTCACGTTTCTAACTTCAAAGAAAATAGACTTTCATGCAAAGTTCAAACCTCCATTCCCCCCCCCCCCCCTCCCCCCCTTGAAGTAGAAATTTCCAAAAATCCTTTCTTATCACTTGCTTACGTTCTAAAATAAACCTTCGTTCCAAATTTCAGCTTTCTAGACTTAGTAGTTTCAGCTGTGTGTTGCTAGATCAGTCAATCAGGACAAAAGATTTTATAAAAATAGATAAAAGTGGATATCACTCCCGCCTTTACCAGTCCCACGTCGAGACAGCGATGACCATCGCACGAGGATCTGAGTGACCCCGCGCCGGTCATTTATAAACCCGGCCATGGGAACTGGCTGATAGCCCATCGCACGTAGTTTGAGGTTCGCAATTATTCGAGTATTACCACCTCTTTGTATGTGGGTAAGGAATCAAATTAGGGAAGTCTTCTAAAAATACTGTTTCATTGCATGGAAGAATATCCTATTATACTACTGGAAAGGATTATAAAACAAATATTTATTGTAACCTAACAATATCACATAACAGGAAGGATATGTAGTAATATGTATATTATAATATTTGTAGATATGATATTAAGGTTTCCCACTAATATTATACTCATGTTCTAAGGAGTGATCACAAGATATGGACCGAAGAAAAGCACTGTATAGTTTACTAGTGCAATATTAAATGGATTATAAACTCGCCGTGTCGTCGGTCGCATGGTCTTTAAAAGCCTACATGGTTTGTTGCATGCAAAGTTTATATTTTGAAAAGTTTATATGTATATGTTTAAGTGTTTTAGTGGTATGATATACTACAAATAGAAGTTATAGTTCTATTGAAAATATCTTGTATTTGACATCAGCCTACAAAAAAAATATTAGAAATTTGGCTCTGTATTGTAAAATGTTACTTTAAAAATACAAAAATTAAAATTAAAAAAACGACTTCCAGATTAAACAAAATCTATCAAAATAAGATCCCTTTCGCCATCACAACAAAAGAAACACAAAAATATTAAAATATAAGATTTTAAATTAAATAAAATTGATGCTGCATCACTTTAACATTTTTTTCGATAGTATGAAGTGCATGCCGTTGAATATTTTCGATCTACATAATCATGTTCTTCTTTATTTAGTCATCTGAGTATTTGCTGTGCCCATGCGAAAATTGAATTTTGCATATAATATTGAGTAGGTCCATAAGTATGTTTTAAGAAGCTGCATTGAGGTTCAAATTTTGTCTTTACTAATAAAAATTATGTGGCATTTTTCTAAAACTCTGGGTTTTCACGGAACCCATGCGACTGACCGCCGGAAAATAGTATAGGCCTTAAAATCCTTGAAAATGTATCTTGCATAATTACTTACGAATGTTTTTTAATGATTTTTTAGTAGAAACTAAGTAGTAATTAATGGGCATGTATCACAACGAAATGAGATAGTGCTCTACCTATTTAGGTACCTTGTTTGTTGAAAGATCTTTACTTACGTCTTTAGAGACAAATCAGCATCTCAAGGAAACCTCTTTCGGAAGTGGATTCAGACCCTGAGAACAGATGGTATCGCCGTCTCGCTCGCGCGTGAGATTCCTCTGATAACGTTGCGATGTCAATTCTGTTGGCCTGTAGACTTATCAATCTGTGAGATTATAATAGTTAGTCTAACCCTACGAAGAAAAATTAAATGAACAGATTTTTTTAAACAAAATCACTCGAAATATGACTGAATCTTCTTTTTTTCTAGTTTTATTTTGATACACGCAAGATCATGCACACTAGCTTATTATTATTATTAAATTCTATATTGCAAAAAAAGAGAGTATACAAAAGGTGGACTTAATGCTAAAAGCATTTTCTTCCTGCCAACCTCAAAGGTATACAAAAAGGGGGAAAAAATACGGTACTATACAATATTATATACTTAAAAGAAACAAAAAATAAGATAAAAAGTTAAAGGTAGGTATATATTATAGGAAACAGCTGACAACATAATGCTTACTTTATATAAATATATAAAATATATTTAAAATTCATTTAATGATAAATAAATATATAAATATACTAAAATAATGAATACTGGAAAAGGACAGATATAATATTGTATTTTAAGGCTAGTGAGATGCGTTTTTTAAAAGGTGTTCGTAAACCAGTCTTTTAAATACAGGTGTAAATCTGTATTTAAAAGACTGGTTTACGTATTTTGTTTGGTTATTTTTTCCTAGTAATAGGCGCCCTTTTAATATTGATGAGGAGAGAATTCCATAGTCCTACAGAAACTACCTCGAAAGAGTTGCCACGGAAAGAGGTTGTGTGTTGAGGAGTAGCTAGGAGAAGAGAGTCGGAAGATCTGAGGCTTCAGATTATGCACCAGAAAAAAGTCATATTTGTACCTATAATTTTTTTGTCACAAGGTTGAAATTTTTAGCATGTTAGAAATTATATTAATATATTAACATAGAAATAGCGAACCGAATACAAGAGGTCCAACTTAGTCAGACAAATGGAAGTGTTTTTAAAACGTACGAGTATGTTACCTACTCGTGTGTATAAGGTAACTCCTACTTGTGTGTGATGGAGCTGTTAATCAACTAAATGGGCTTTGTCAGAAGACTAGATTAACAATCAAGTCTTCTGACAAAGCCCATTTACAAGTGGGTACATACCTTCTTACCTAAACACACAACCAATTTATTTCACTAGCAAGGCTTTTTTATCTTATAGCAATCCATCTTGTTATGTGAACATTTTCGACATTAAGTAGCTAGATAAGTCTTTATTTACAAATCAGTGTTCAATTGTTCATCGCTTGTTTAAGGTTACCCCAGGACAAATCGTCGTAAAATCCAAACTGTACTTTCTCTGATAGACTTTATCGATGTTTTATTTGTTGGTTTTCACCTTTGCCTCACTTTATTGTAGGTCCGTATTGCCATAAAATAGGCTCAAGTCATGTCTTTATTTCTCGTAAAGTTACTGCCTACTGATGTTCCGGTCATCTAGTGGTAAATAGTGATAAGAATTTTATAACGTGGCTCGTAATGGATTTACTCATCGTTTCTCATTCTCACTGCAGATAGTACTTATAAATTGGGTTAAAAGAGACTTTTTGAGCTAAAACATTTTGCGATAAGGACAAATTGCGACATTCTGAGAAGGAAATTAGTGAAACAGATATTCTGCGAAAGGTAATTTCTATATCCGAGGGAAATCTGCAAAATAGATATAATGACAAGAATTTAATAAAATAAACGTTTATTTGGCACAAATAATAAAAAGGTAATGGTTATGTAAGATCGATAACCAAAAGTAGAGATAGATTATTAAATCTAAAACAAAAACTTGGCTAATCAACATACTAGCTTCTGCCCACGGCTTCGCCTGCGTGGTATCCGGATAAAAAGTAGCTTATGTATTATTCTGATGTATAAGCTATACAACTGTAAAGTTTCATCAAAATCCGTTCAGTAGTTTTTGCGTGAAAGAGTTACAAACATCCATCTTCACAAACTTTCGCAATAATATTGTAATATTAGTAGGATCCTATGAGCCATTACAGTTCTGAGTATCAGTCTTGCTGAAGACTATCTAAGTGTATAAAAAATATAACAGAAAATTAATGCAAAATTGCAAGTTTAGGAGCTAATCTCTCTACCCACACACCGTTATGTACATGCACCAAACAGTTACATACGGCATAATTGTTGTACGGATTGACGCAAATCAGGGGGCGAAGGCCGAGCGAGATCCATAACTCCCCGAACAAGTCAAACAATATTACCATCCGCCATAGACTAGGAGACTCCCATCTACGTGAATAGAACTGCCAGAATGTTTTATGCTATACTTGAGTTCGTTCATAATCAACGAAAAACAACCCTAATTAATTTATATACCTGTCGGGTCTTCTGGGTCCCGTCAGGTTGTTTGTTCAGTTAATAGATATTACCAAAATAAGTATTAAGTTAAATGTATACGTAATTAAAAAATAATTTCATTGTGAGTAATTTAACTATTTTAGGAGAGATGAGGAGATGAGCTGGACTCCTACACCAAGAAATGGGCCCAACTTGTAAAAAACAGAGAGGAATGGAAGGACGAAGAAAGGGCTTTGCCTTGCAGTAGGACAGTTCCAGGCTAATCCTATCCTACTAGTATTATAAATGACAAAGTTAAGATGTTTAGATTTTTGGATGTTTCGATATAGCTAATAATTTCCGTAACGGCTGGACCGATTTAGACGAATTTTATAACAGGTATAGTTCGTGACTTATAAGAGAATTAAAGCTACTTTTCTTCCGGGTACCACGCGGACGAAGCCATAGGCAGATGCCAGTATAATAATAAACCAATAAATTAAAAAAAAATGTTGGACATTTTTCACACAGCATCATCTAGCCCCAAAGTACCTAAGCAGAGATTGTGTTTGTTAACTACATGACTGTTGTACTACTTATATACTTTTTTTTTGTAAATTCATACATATTATACATAGAAATTACCCAGAAACGAGACAGATGAATGCAGATCATACAAACATTTGTCTCGCAGCGGGAATCGAACCCACAACCTTCTGCGTTTCAGGCGGACCTTCGCCCACTGCGCCACAGAGGTTGTCAAAATAAAGAAATAACATGTTTAAAACGAAACAATATAACGACAAAATTCAATTTGACAGAGACAATCTTCTGCTCTTTGGTTCAGGCAGAATATTTAAAGGTCGTACGCTAACACACGTCCCAAAGACTCGATAGGTCATCAAGGTGCAGGGCAGGGGTCAACTCGGCTGGGGTCAATGTTATTGTCATGTAGATATACACTGTTGTATTTTTATCAACAATCATTGTCCTCGCTGTTCGAATGTTTTTATAACTATTTCAAGTACTTCCTATTTCGATCTTCCTCCGCCTATCCGACACATACAAGAACTGGCTAAATTTAAGATGACCTGTAAAAACTGGCTCCTAGAAAAACAAAAATCCGAATGTTGTTGGGAAGTAGTACCTACCTGACTAACCTTATATATTATTGTCTTATATAGTACTAAACATTTGAAATTAAATGAAATAGACTAAGTAGGTACCTATCTACTCATGTATTTTGTGATTTTGTGTTTATAATTTCCTAACATACCTAGGTACCTACTTATAATATATCGCCTTAGGGACTGTTCTTCTACTACGAGTGGTTAGGTTAGTTTGTTTAGTTGTTTAAAGCCTGAATTCATAGTCGGGAGTTGAACAGTCCCCCAAAATCCATCGTTCAGCATTCGCCTTATGGGTGAGTGCATAAAGGTTGAATTCGCACTTGAATTTTTACTTAGCGCCAGAACAGTCCCCTAGGGGAGCCCCTATTTGACTATGAATTCGGGCCTAAGTCATATCATTTATAGAATTTTTAGTGTTAGCTGTGACGTCAGCAGCTACATCAGTAGGCGAGCCTGAAAAACAGCGTGGCTGAGGCCTCGACCTTTTTACTTACATACAGACATACCTTACTTACTTATTATATTGTACTTAGGCTATGTATGTTTGTTTAATTGTAAGTAAATAAATGCCCTTTTATTTATTTATTTGTGAAAAGATTTTATAGACAATTTTCAAGAAGAAACTTCTTGAAATTGCCATTCAGCATGGCAATGCAGCCCGCATTTCGGGGACGCTTCCTTTCCTATTCGTACATGGTATTAAATGTAACGAATTAATTTACAAAAAAACCTACTTGTGAATCAGTACAATTATAACTATATGTGGTGATCCAACGTAAGAAACGAAGCAAAAGTTATTGAAATACTTACTGGATATTTATCACAAAGAGTCAAGTACTTGTATTTAAATAAAAATATTCTCAGGTGATTTTTCATGTTATTATATTACGAGTAGGAAATAGTGTCATCCCAATATCAGAAGGGTAAAAAGAAGCTTCAGTATTTGGATAAAAAGAAGTGTATGTGTTATACTAGATCATGAACATTTTCAAATATAAGAATTAAAATGTCTTAAATTTTATCATAATTGGTTCAGCCGTAACGGAGATATTAAACAACAAATATACTTTCACAATAATTAAGTATGATAGGATGGGATTATGTGTGTGTGACATCGTAGGTACATTATTAGATAGATAACACTTTATTGTTCACCACATTTGTTACTAACAAATTCAAACAGAGCAAATTATAAGCTTATCGCGGAAGTACAATGGGCGGCCTTATTGCTAATAGCGATGTCTTATGAATTCACTTTGTTAGTAAAATTGTTACTTATGTTCTTCAAATCTTACAAAGTTTATTATTGTTCTAGCATCCGAGTCAGAATTTTGAATAAAGTAGGTATACTTATTGAGATTTTTTGTAGGTACTTAAAGATTTTTTAAAGTATGACATGGCCATGTTAATCGAAATGGTACTTTAAGATGGGGTAGGCCCAAACTTGTGTGACGTAAAATAACAATATTTGCATCAAGCCCACCTTTTGTACACTCTTATTATTTGTGCAATAAAGAATAAAATAAATATTAAAATAATTCATAGAATGTTTAGAGAATTATACATATCATTTTGTTAAGTGCACAGTAGTTTCAATACTGGCCCAAATAGATCATATAATTCTTTATCATTGTGGCACCGTAGCTCACCGTGTGTGGTTTGACTCCATGACGACGTATTCGTGGCGTAAGTATATACTCAAACGAATACACAAACAGATAAATAAACAGTCATTCTTATTATGTACCTATGTTGAAACAAAATTGGTGATTAATAATGTTTAATATTGCTTGTAAATATCCTCAGATAAGTTTCAAGCGTCATAATAATAATTAATTTAATGAAAAATAAAATACTAGGAATAACTGTTATTAAACTTTGCTTTTAAGGCAGTTGGCCACTTGTTTATCAATAATTCCTACAATATTACAGAAACCATGACTCATCCTGAAACAAGTAAAAGGATCAAATACTACGGAATGATAGTTAGAATTGCCAATTTACTAAGAAAACATTACAAAGTTAAAAAAAATATTGAATTTTTTCAACCTTGCTGGGAATCTAACCCCGCTTCGTTGGCCTATCAAACATACAACATTTTACGACGAGCTCACTTTTTACGTCGCGGGTGAAAACCAATAACAAATTAACCAAATCATAAGTAAAATCGCTGCCAGCTTATAAAATGCGCTTCACAAAAACACCTGATGGGGTTGTCACGTTAAGTTGATGTGGGCTGACATCGTGAAAGTCAATTGTACGTCTGTCAGCGAGACGTGGCCGCAACAGGTTAATCATCTATGCACAGGAAGTTGAACTTTTCTAGTTCTTTCGAGATAACCTAGACAGACAAGTCTAGATAGGGACTTGGATTAAAAATACTACGTTATAGAAGTGAATCTCGTTTGTTAATCCCGTTCCTATTATACCTAACAACTTTTTTTTATTCCAAAAACTACCGTGAGGCGTGAATTTGATTATTCATATTGTAAAAACGGGAATTTTCATGTACCGTATTATCGGTGAAGGCACCGACTAAATTTCAACTCATTCCAAAAGTCTTCATCAGGTGAGTGATCGCGACGCTCTCCCTCCGCGTCGCGTCAAACACCTAACATCTTGTGGCTGTTGGGTTAGAGCTGGCGATCAATAAAAATAAAAATAGTAAGAATAAAAGTGCTATGGATATTTGGTTTTTAAAGTGTTATCCTACACTTAAGGCAAATCACAAGGTTTTATAAATACCTATCTCAAAAATGTAACCGCTTTGCACACGGATAGGTACCAACTTAGCCACGAGATTAATAAGACAAAATTGTTGGGATAGGTTTTATCGAAATCTTGTTAAAAATGCTACCTTATAGACGTGCTAGCAACTTTTTGTTGCTTCTATTGGGTGATGGCTGGGGCTAGTTTAGAAGCTCAGTAGAATTTGTTGTAAGAAGTTGTTTATTTTCCATAAAAGACAGGGTTTGTTTTATAATATATATGGGGTTAACAGGTTTTCTGTCTATTATCTAACATTTTGATTATCTATCCTATTTTATAAAAAAAAATGATTATCCTATTTACTGTGCTAGGTTTTTTCTACTTTTTCTTGGTGACATTTTATTTAGTATAATTAAACTTATTTGTTGTAATTACCTATATTCGTATTGCGCATATTATATATATATTTAATATATATATAAGTCATAACTTATCCAACTTTTATTCCTAATTATTACTTTTTTGACTATTTTTGTACAGTAATCTATAAATCTCGGTCTTATGTATGTATTTATTTACTATAATATATTTTTGCGTGTTTGCTGTCATTACGAGTTATCGTCTGTTTGCAGTCCTTCTCTGACTTCAAGAGTGATCATTAGATAGTATTTATAGCTGCAAGTCATTAAGGGCGATGAAATAGAAAACGGAATATGAAATGGCGTTACCGATTGCCATTTAGTTTGATGCAATCGCTTTGTATGACTACAAGAGAGGTTACATCCTACTATCTTACTACTACTATAAACGCGAAAGTTTTTGAGGATGGATGTTTCTTACTCTTTCACGCAAAAACTATTGAACGGATTTTGATGAAACTTTACAGTAATACAGCTTATACATCAGAATAACACATAGGCTACTTTTTTATCCGGGTACCACGCGGGCGAAGCCGTGGGCACAAGCTAGTACTTACATAAAAGTATTAAATAAGTTATGATTTTTAGTCGAAAAATGCAAAAGAAAGGCGATAGTATCTAGTCACTTTATGAATCTACATTTCCTTTTCCCATCTACCAATAAAACACAGTTCACATTATTTTATTCCAATAACAGAATAATAAGACGGTGACCGCGTATTCATCTTGCATACAATGGAAGCATACATCGTATTTCTACGAGTACATTATGTCATTGCGGGGTGGGTGCTACGGGCGGTAAACGGAGCGTTAAAAGCTCTGTCACATAGACTTAAAGTTAAAGTCAATAGATTTTAATTAATTGAAATCACAAGGATCATAATAGAAACGTTAACATAGAAACAGGCAACAAACTTAAAAAAAGAAGGTTCTTAATTCGTCTGTTTATTTCTTTTTGTATGTTACGCGATATCTTCGCCAATTATGAACCGATTTTAATTAATATTTTACTAAACGGTAAATACCACAGTTTTTTATTATCCTTCTTTCATCTTAAGTGTGGTGCTAATCAAACAACGTGTGTATGAGTTCTCCTTGTTCATTCATTGACAAATAAACTAATTCAAAGAAGAAAATAAAAGCATGCGGAATCAAGTAAAAAAAAGTTCTTCCGCACAACATAAATAAACCAATAATGCAAGAACACGATGAAGGGATGATTAAAAAAAAGTACGGTAGTTAATTAGAATAACCTAAATCTAGAACAGAAGAAGGAGCTGTAATTAATTAAATCATTAATTTATTTATTGTTAATCTAGCCTCTGGCCATGGCTTTGCCTGTGTGGATCCCAGATATACAAGTACGAACTATACCTATTCTGAATTTCATCCAAATCGGTTTTACAAATATCCATACTTTGGCGTTTCTAGAAATAGTTTAGATTAGTCGGATATTATGTTTAGGTAGGTAAACATATAAGTATTAGATGTTACATTTAATAGGAAAAATAAAGGGCTTCGCCAGATTTTTTGCAAAGTGGTTAAATATGAGTAATTACTTAAAGCACAAAATATACAAACGAAATGTATTAGATACTTGCTTGCAAGATCTTGCGAAATACGTCCGCGAAAGCTTACATACTTTCCATGTTTATGTATGAAGAGTGTCAAAATACTCTGTCAGGTACAAATTGCCGCCGGCCAACTATGGGCAATCATTTGAATAGCATTTGGACCATTCATATGCACTAGTTTGGTGTAAGTAACGTTGACCGTCACATGACGGCTATATTCATTTTATAAAGTTGTTCGTTTAGTTAATTAGAAGTTTACTCCGTATTTTACAAGTCAATTTCTTATATCAGTTTTTACGCTTTCTTTTCTTAGGCACTACCGCTTGGCACTACTAGTAGAGTGAAGGGAAATTTTACTTTCCCGTGACACTACTATTTTTATTGGCTGATTAAACGTATATTATAAAAACTCCCGTGCATTACCTCATTACCAATGGTACTACCAATACTAAGTATATCAAAGCAAGATAAACAAAATATTTATTTGTTCCAAAAATTAAGTTAATGTTGGCATGAAAAATCCTTCCTAAGCAAATCCGTCGTGGATAGATTAGGTTATTAGGTTTTTTTTTTATTACCACTCAGAATAAGAGGATTGCTATCCGAAATTTACCCAAAAAACTTGGGTTCAATATAAATAAAACCAACCCGTTAGTTTAGTAGTAGTGTCACGGGAAAGTAAAATTTCCCTTCACTCTACTAGTAGTGACAAGCGGTAATGCCTAAGAAAGAAAAGGTTTTTACCTTATCTTAGGGGCGCCTGAACAGGAAAATATATGAAAATCGTGATGTATTTTTGTTTGAATGCATAAATTGGGCGCAACCCGTCTAGTTTTTAGCTATTTGTGCTACTTCGGGCTTGAAAATGGGGCCATTACTATATTACGGTCATCGTTTGACGGTCGTTTTCTTAGGAAATCAGAGCTTTAGCACCATTATACTAGTACAATGGCATAGGAACGGACCATCCTGCAATTCCTGCATCTGATAGTTCCTGCTCTGATAGCCTTCTATGAGGATTTATTGCTGGGATTATTTAATTTAAATAAATATATCGTCCTTTAATAAATTTGTATACAGAAGACAAGCTTCTTCAAAACAATTCGTTTTCATATTTCAATAGTATTCGTTATAATAGAATATAATACTATTAACAAGTAGGTATATATAGTAGTTAGGTAAACTATATTTTAACTTTGGCAGAGTTATAACTATATAAAATATATATTCCACTATCCTTCCTATTTTATTATACTTTTAGTAATATTATAAATGCGAACGTTTGGATGCTGAGAATCTCTGTATCGGCTGAACCGATTTAGATGTTTGGTACAGATTTTGTGAACTAAATATAGTTTGTGACAATTTTTGTTTCCAGACAGATGCAAAAACCCAAAACAATCGGAACAATGTATTGTTGTTATAGTTGCATGCTTTTATTACTAACTTTAATTTTTTGTTTCATGTTTTTCACAACTGAGTTACTAACTGGGGTTTTATTGTATAGATAGGTTAAATGTCTTATTCATTTATGAGACATTGTACCGTATTCTCTTTCGTATCCTATTCTCTTCGTATTTGCGGCCCTGATGGCGCAATGTATGAGAAGCTAGAGGTGCGAGTTAGATTCCCACTTCGGGATAAATGTTTGCATATTCCATAAATACATATATTCATTCCATAACTATAGCAGCACAGATTTTGGTGCGCTGGAAAACAAGGTCCTATTTCGGAGTGTCTAGAACCTAACACGGATTTTTTAAGTTTGGCCTCTGTATGGTAGTATACCTACTGTGCTTGTAGGAAACTTAGGGTATGGTGAGTCTCATTCCACTGTTTTGAAGATATAATTGTGAGAATTGCTAAAGGTTACTCGTGATTCTACTTTTATAATCGGATTTGTTTCTGATACAATTTGTGCTATTAGGTTTGATATTATAAATCTTTGGTTGTTTTGGTAAATGTCAGAGACTAACAAGTACATTAAGTAGTTGGAACCATCTCCTGCATATATAATTATTTACAGAACTAACTAACAATCAGTATGCAGTTATTTGGTTTGTGTGTAAAGTGTTAATGAGAATTTCGACCAGGCTGGTAACGGTCTCGTGGCTTAGTTGGCAAGCGTCGCGGTTCGGGGATACGAGTCTCGCCGAGCTTGTTTTTTTGTGATATTATAAAATCAATATTTACCTAACTATGTAGATAACAACAAAATATCAAAATGTTGCACGACCAAGTGGGGTCACTAGCCAACTAGTCAATACACTACAGCTAAGGACTGTCATCGAGAAGGTGTCTATCATGTTTGTATCGATCTATGCACAGCTCGGATTAATCACCTGTAATGCAGGAAGCCTCTATATGCGTTTGAGGTAAGAGATATAAGATTTCCAAACTTTGCAAAAATAACTTGTTTCTTACGACCTCTGTCGCGCAGTAGGCGAAGACCCGTTTGAGACGCAGCAGGTTACGGGTTTGATTCCCTTCGCAGGACAAATATTTGTATGATCTACAATTATTTGCCTCGTGTCTAGGTGCTTTCTATGTTTAATAAGCATGTATTTACAAAAAAGTAGTCATGTAGTTCCCAAAACACATGCTCTTCTTAGTTTAGGGCTAGATGATACAAAGTGAAAATGTCCAGCATTATTTTATTTATTAATCATTTATAGGTTATATTGTAGATCCGTGATAGTGAATCGTCATTTGTGCCCAAAGATCCGGTGGTGCAACGGCCGAGTTCGTAGTCGTTATCGGTCAGGCAATGACCTTTGCGAAGATGAGAGGACTAAGCCGTTACTAAAGGCAACCAGCATCTCTGTACTATAAAGTATTTTCTTTGAGTTTGGTAACGTTATAAAAGTCTTTAAATCTATGCACAACTAGTTACATCAAAATAATGTGTATCAAATAATATTTCTACTTTATAAAACCACTAGCTGTTGCCAGCGGCTTTGCACGCGTGGTGTCGTGTTAAAAAACGATACTCCCATATAAACTTTCATCCTCATTTCCCCCTTTAAATGGGACACCCTGAAACACGTCTTTATTTATTTACTAGCTTCCGCCCACGGCTTCGTCCGAGTGATACCCGGATAAAAAGTACCCTATGTGTTATTTTGATGTATAAGCTATATTTCTGTAAAGTTTCATCAAAATACGTTCAGTAGTTTTTGCGTGAAAGAGTAACAAACATCCATCCTCACAAACTTTCACGTTTATAGGTTTACTAGCTTCTGCCCACGGCTTCGCCCACGTGGTTCCCAAATAAAATTAGCCTATGTATTATTCTGATGTATAAGCTATATTACTGTTAAGTTTCATCGATATCCGTTCAGTAGTTTTTGCGTGAAAGAGTAAAAAAATCCATCCTCACAAACTTTCGCGTTTATAATATTAGTAGGATAGGTTATAGTAGAATGATACCTACAATTCCAATTTTCAAGTTTCTACCCTTCAAAAGAACCCGATACTCCCATAAAACTTTAACCCCCTTTTGCCTCCTTAAATTGTGAAAATCCATAAACCCTGAAATACGCCATTTATGATGAGTCAGGACAATAGATTTTATAAGTTTTTTTTTAATATACACTATAGTCACATATTTCAGACTGCACAGTATTCTTATGTTGGTTTTTTTGGACCATTTCTCTACAAACGGCTCCAAAAACAACGATTGCAAAAGAATGTCAAGTCTCTCAAGTCCACTTCTAGCATAACACTATCCTGACGCAATTCAAAGGTTGTTGAGGTGACATTTTGCGTCGTATCCAGCTTGTGTCTGCTTAATTTAGCATCTAGACACTTCATTTGACCCAATATCCTAAACTTAGACTGTCAATGATTTGAGAGTCAACCAATTCCGCCATAAGCTAGGCCGGCCAATTCCGCCAAACGTGGCAAAGGGAAAAGGATCAGCTCTTTTGTAGCTGCTGTTAGACCAACAACTACTCTAAAAGGACTTAGATTCGACTATTCGTTCATCTTTATAGGGCTTTCTTTGAATAGACCTAAAAAAAATTTGACCGCTCATTTTTTCACCAATTATTTCTTATTCAAGTCAAAGTCAATAGGTTTTTATTAAATGAAATCACAAGGATCATATAGAAACGTCAACTTATAAACTAAGTTAATTTAAAATTTTAAAGTGAATTTACGCCGACTCCTCACGCTAGCAGAATCAGGCAACAAACTCAGCTTGTTTTTTTTGATGATCCTTTATCCAGATTTTGTGTGATGCTAATAGAATTAAACAAGGTGAACTCATTCATTGAGAAAGAGCATATAGTCACGCTACTTAAGATCTGTGGGCAGCTTTAATGTTGACCTTCTGATGAAGAGTAAAACTATTATTGTAAGCATATAATTCAGTACGCCTCTTATAGGCTCTTCAGCACTCCAGGTAAAACGAAGTTTTGCTACATTTGCGAACAAAACGTTTGAATATTCATGAGCAAGCACGAGCTGCGAAGACCTACGTTTGCAGGACAATCGCTGGCGTGGGCGAACGCTTTCCTGTGATTATGGACGCCCGCTCTATGGAGATTAGAGAAAGCTGCTCAACTTCGAGAAAAAAAAATATGTGGTGACCAAAGAGGGTCCTGTCACAATATTGTGAAGTTCTCAGTGGTTTTGACTACGTTTAAAGGGTTTTAACGAAACATGCAGGAATATCCTACTAATATTATGAACGTGAAAGTTTAAAAGATGGATGTGTATTACTCTTTCACGGAAAAACTACTGAACAGATTTTGAAGAAGCTTTACAGTAATATAGCTTATACATCAGAATACCACATAGGTTACTATTTATCCGGGTACCACGCTGGCGAAGCTGTGGGCAGAAGCTAGTGTATGTATTAAGGTGAGAATGAGGCAGCTGGAAGGGACTTAGGCAAAGTGCCCCGACCGAATCAGACGTTCCGGTAAAGCAATGAGTACAAGTTCCCTTCCGGTCAACAGACGTGAGTTTAGTTTAGGTTGTTTTATGTACCTGACCCTACTTGTCATCAGTCATTAAAAGTTCCGGACGGGTCGACTTCTCAAATGACTCGTCCCTTCAATGCATGGTGACTTACAAAAAGAGCAACTTTCAAAATCTATTGTAACATTACCACTCGCCATAGTCCGCTATAATTGATACGGGCCGATGTTTAAAACCAATAGTACAACTTATGATTTACTGCCAGCTAATGCGCATGTACGCGGACTTTATTAACATTTATTATGGTAATGATCACCTCGAATAATGTTTTAATGCGTTGACGCATTGTGTGGTGGAGGCCTAAGTGCGTGCGTAGCTTTAGACTTTTAAATGATTTTTATGTTACTTCATAGGCTTTCTGCATAAGTTCCAAGTATGTATTTGCTGATAGTTCCTAAAATTATGTTCAGTTTGTATATGTAACTTTACGCGGTGCATTTTATTTCACACCCAGGGAATTGTGGTTATGGTTTGCAGATCATATATTTAAGCAAAACAATGAAACCACAATATATATTTGACACTGTTTTGAAACTACATCATTTTGTTGTGAGGATTATAGGTGCAGAATTTGAGGAGTAAGAGAGTGTATCCGAGGCTTTATTCAGATTTGATTTGATTTGAGAAATGACACAACTTCTGAGTAGAAACACAAATCACTGTCGATTTAAATGACCAGCCAACACATGCTTACAAACCAGTCCTATAACATTAAATCTAGTTTCGAATTCATCGGGCATAAATATATAATTGTTTTCATCATCATCATTATTATTCAGTTTTATGCGTCCCACTGCTGGGCAGTGGGATGCATAAAACTGGGCTAAGTCTCTCTCTGATAGCACCGATCCATATCACTGGCGCAAATTATTTTTTACTCGCAACGATAAGAGCCTGTATATACGTTAGACGTAAATTGATGATAAAAAATTTTGATTGGTTTTTGTTACTATTTATCACCGCAACAGCTTATCGTATTGTAATGCGATTTTTTGGAATCGCTTTGAAGGTATGTCGTAAAAGAAGAAAGAAAGAAGAAAATACATGTTTGACACAGTTTTACAGAAAGGATATAGGTAGAAAAGAACATAGGTATACATACATATTATTATGATCGGCTCTACCGTATAGGTAATTACCGTGGTGGGCTGAAGGCACAAAACTACCTACTTATTCCTCTCCGCAACGCATGGACCAAACAGGTCCTGTCTCAGCATATTATGCAGCTCCACATCATCAGGATGTGAAGCTACGCTGGTTTTCAAACAGATAGACAATCTTGGTGGTTCTATTATTTATTATTATTATTCATTTATTTCAGATAAAGATCCATAGTTAACATTATAAACACAGAAAAATTACATACAAAATAAATTATCAAATCAAAATTAAAATTAAATTAGATGGAGCCCATCATGACCCGCATCCTCCGGTTTTGTATAGGACAGTCTGGTCGCGCAACAATCATCTGTAGGATGCCGTTGCTACAGCATCCTAAAAATGTTGCTGTACTGGACTCGCAGAGAGCTGGCAGCCCGCTGGGTGTGATTTAGCCATAGGCTGCTCGAGTAAAAAGACTGGCAGTAGGCTTTGAAAAGAGTGATTTTAACTTCCTTCGAGCAGCGAGCGAACCTGCGATGATGCTTTTTTTCTGCTTCGGTGTGTGGTGCCAATAAAACAAGGTGAATTCATTCATCAAGAACGAGTAATAGTGTAGTAAGAAAATAAAATGTACCAAAACAAAAACCTAAAATCACTGAAATCAGTTGTACTATCTGAGTAGATTAAGATGTAAATTCATTTATACATTGTCCCGTGTTGCACAATCAATAATTAGTGTGTCTAGTTGTCCCGCTGAGACCTTGTGTCATATTAAACTTGATAAATAGTATATTCAGTGCTTTAAATAATTCTACATTGTTTCACTATGAGACCACCTGATTACTGGTTGTGGGTGACAATTTGTCGTAAGTCATAATAGTACTTACCTACAAATTAGAGTTATGATATTATGCCAACTTTAAATTAGTATAGACTAGGTAGAGGGGCTAGGCCCCTCTACCTAGTCTATACCGTCACTGCAGCTCTCAAACTCAAAATCTGTATTATCCTATCTTATTACTATTATAAACACGAAAGTTTGTGAGGATGGATGTTTGTTACTCTTTCACGCAAAAAACTACTGAACGGATTATGATGAAACTTTACAGTAATATAGCTTATACATCAGACTAACACATAGGCTACTTTTTAAGCGAATACTATGCGGGCGAAGCTGTGGGCAGAAGCTAGTCTTTACATACGTCTATTACAGTCTATTCTATCTTCATCATCAGCCCACATCAGTCCATTGCGGGGCATAAGCCTCTCCTTATAAGCACCATTGGCTTTTCTAAAGTTATCGTTCCACCTAGCCGAGGAGCGCCCCACACTATGATTGCCAAGACGTATCCTATCTTATAGCTTAATATTATAAATGCAAAAGTTTGGATGTTTGCATTTTTGTTAATGATTAAAGATAAAACATAAATTTAAAACGGGTATACCTTGAATAAAACATAAGCTACTTTTTATTCAGCCGCCACACGGGCAAAGCCGACAGAGGCTAGTACCTAATCTATAAAGGTGAAGTACAGTAAAAATATGTTTTGTAGCCGCTATTTAAATGGACAAATGTTTGTATCTGAAAATATTTGTCTCAGGTCTGGGTGTTTTCTATGTATATTAAGTATGTTTTTACAAAAAAAAATGTATATAAGTAGTATATCAATCGTATAGTTCCCATAATACAAGCTCTGCTTAGTTTGGGGCTATATGATGATGTGTGAAAATGTCCAGCATTATTTATTTATTTATTTTATTTAAATTATGTTTTGCAGGTACAGGTACGTAAACGGGTAAATGAAATTAAAATTTAGTAACTTTATGCGATCTACCTACCTAGGTAATTGGTTAGTCGTATTGTAAATAAACAATATGACTAACCAAGTACCTAATTATTCATAATAAAGGTAGGTAGGTACTCCCCCGGCGCACGTCGCTCTACGCTGATGAGATAATGTGGTCGAGAGCCAAAGCGAGACGCAACGGCAATTTACTGGTAGGTAGGTTTATACTACCTTTATACTTAATTATTGGCATTTAAAAACAGTTTCATTGAGGAAACTGTACCATTCGTAAAGAGCCGGTACGCTGCGTGCTCGTGTTTCCAAAAAACTATGCAGATAGACAAGAACAACAGTGAAATAAGGAAAATCTATTTATAGAACGTTAAACTCAGATCACCGAAGTTTCCTTCGAAACAAACTTCGTTCTGTTATCCGTGTGCATTTGGCTTTTGACGCTGCCAATCGGACTTGTGTGCCCCATGTTTTTGAGTATCAACTACAACTATTGCAATATTTTTTATTTTTCATATTGTGTTGTGAAATGTATAATTCTGTTGATAAATTTTCTCTTTTTCTGCAAAATATTTTGGGTTATTATGACTTTAAAAACTGATAGAGACTTGAAGGGTTTATTGAGGACCTGTGTCGTTTCTCTCATACTGTTGTTCATCACAAGCTTGCAGGCGCTAGTTGAAATAATGTTTGTGGATTTCACCGCTTATTTTTTACTCTTGATAAAGTTCAAAGACTTGGGTTATACATTTAAAGTTATTAATTCGTATCAAGTTATAGCTATTACCGCGATTTTTGTTGTTTTGTCGAAAGATACTCACCACAACTCTATAAAAAAGGCAATAGTTTTGAAATTAAAACAAATAATGGTTTGTACTTAGACAACACTAAACCTGCACTTGACGTGCCAAAACTCATTCCATGCTAAAATCTCAGGTTGAGGATGCATGCTTCATAGTGTCTAGAATTCTGTTGAACTTTTTGGGAGTTCTTATTAAACGATATTCTTTTGTTTTGTTGCATTATTGTTGCATTCCCTTTGTTCAAAATACAGAGTATTTGCGCAACTGATCATTTGGTCAATTTATTGCTTGTGAGTGTTTAGTAAACTTAAAAAATCAGGCTTCAATTGCCCGACTCTCGGACGAACGGATAGGAGTTTTAATTTTGCCTTTTGGCTTCGGAAAACAAGAACTGCAGCGGCTGCCTAAGATAAAAGCAATAATATTTTTTCAAAAGTTACTAATAAGAAGGGGGATTATTATTTACCGATTTTTGTCCAACTTTTATTTTTTTTATGTAATCTTAAAATGTTGATGAAGAAGTTAAAGCCAGAGATGTAGCTCTAGAGCATCTCACGTACGTGAGAATTTTACGTGAGAACTTAAGTATGACGTCATAATAAGTGACAAAATTCAAAAAGTTGAAGAGATCGAAATGCTCTTCGAGGTCAGTGGTTGCAATGGGTGTGCCATAAATCATCAATACAGTTTTTAATTCACATCAATAATCTTCATGAACTTGTTAAGAATGGTCATGAGATCGTATTTTTTCAGATGACTCTTCATTTGTATATAAAATGAAGCAACGACAGAAAGATTTGGATAATGCAAATAATTCAATCTCGAACGTTGTAAATTGCTTCAATGTGAATAATTTATTATATAACGAAAAGGTCACAAAATTTCTAAGAGTTGCACTGGGTAAGTACCTAATGTTGTACAAGAAAACGAATATTAAAATCAAAGACAAGGAGGTAAATCTCGCGGACACCACTGTATATCAAGGGCCTATCCTAAATAATAAGCTTCAATGGGGCCCATAAGACTTTTCTGCGGAATACTAAAAAAACCCCTCTCCTAACATATTATGTAGATACAGTTAGACTAGTTTTATTAACAGTTTGTTGCCGATTCTTCTGCTGCTTCGGTCGCGAGGAATCGGTTTAAATGACCTGTTTATATGTATTTTTGTAATAATAAGAAAATACACTATTTTCATAAAATAGTGTAATTTCTTATTATCAACTATCACTATTGTTAATTAAACTAGTCTAACTGTATCTACATATGTTAGGAGAGGGATTATTTTTAATATTCCGCAGAAAAGTCTCTTGAGTTAGGATAGAACCTTAAAATACAGTGGTGACCACGAGATCTACCTCCTTGTCTTTGATTTTTACATTCGTTTTCTTCTTCACTTCACTTCACATTTTTGCTTGTAACATTGAGATGATAAGGGATTATAGATATACGAGTAATAGATAGTTGCTCACTAGGAGTTTCAAAGGACAAGATATTTTTGCACAATATTTGTAGCTATGCAGCAACATAGGTATTAATAATGCATCGATGAATAAGCATCGAACGACGTTATGTAGGTATATTACAGTGTGTTTAATTAATTTTAATTATTTTAATTAAAATGGCAGGGCCCTTTTTTAGTACTGCACATCTGGGTGTCTAGATAAATAACACTTTCTGTTGGCGTTTTAGCATGCGAAAAGATTGAATTGTATGGAAATGACATTACCTGCGGAAATGTCACGTGACTTCTTTCAAATTTTTCCTTGACAAATTTACATTAGCCTGAAAAGAAAACTAAGCAGTATTTGTCTAGTCCTCCTTGTGTTTTACTTCTTAGACTTAAGAGTTTCACTGGCGTGTCTTTTATTACAAATATATTTATACATTGTGCTACCAAGTAGAAAGTTGGACCAAAAAATACTGACCGTCGTGAGAGTGATGAGCTTAGTCGTGGAGTACTAGCTGACAGCGTTAGATGTAAATTTACTAGCGTCGACTAGACTGTACGGATCTACAGAAAAAAATACGTACATAATTACATACTAGTGAACTCTACTCGCTCGTTTTTACAGCTGACACAAACAACACATACCCACTCAAAAAAAAAAATGTAGGATGTGTCCTTCACTAATGAATTTTAACTACATCTTTGATTTTTAAGATTTTTATGCCCTTCACAAATGTGATTTTATTGTTGCTTTTCGACCGAATACCCAAAGTATTCAAGTCATTTTCATGGAAACTTCTTTTATAATACTGACTATCGCTAGCTTGCAAGCCTTGTTGCATTTTTTGCTTGAATATTCAATTCCATTTTATTTTAATTGACTACATTTGCCCCTTTTGTATCATCATCTGTATTGAATTCTTATCAAGTGGTTGCAAATACAACGATGTTCCTTATTTTAACAAAGTCTTCTCGGTGGTCAAAGTTCTAAATGTATTGTAATGTATCGCCACCCTACTGCCATCGCGTCAGTTTAACTGGGCCCTAAGTTGTGTACTTTTTAAGAATAAATAACTTTTTTATTATTTTTCATCATATTAACCTTGAATCTCAATTAAATGTTAGATAAATGTTAAAACTTAACTGGAGTACTTTTTAAGTCAAATAAAAAATCGATTAGTATTTATTTTATTTTTTTATTTTACTTTTTGCAAAATTTTGTCTAATATTTACAGAAATCTAAAGCAAACAAATCTAAAGCAAATCCCAAAATATTAACAAAAAGAATATTGTATGAATCGTCGGGAAAATAAAAAAAAGAATGAAAATAAGTGTGACCTGACGAAAATAAGTTTAGATTTGATTCGTCGTCAAATCAAGGATACAGTTCATTCAGTAAAGAATCTATCTGTTTGTATTATCATAGTTCAGAAGGAAAATGTAAGAATATATAAATAAAAATTGTTTTGCATTGATTGAATTGTGAATAGGAAAATTGCGTCACTCAAACATTGTGCTCATACCGTGTGCTTGTGTCGTTTAACATGAAGGAAGTATGTATGAGTGATACATCTTTAGTGTTTTATTTATTTGGCATAAGTCTTTCATTGATGTGTCTTAAATTGCAAATATTTTTGTATATTGTGCTACCTTCGAGTAGGAAGTTGGACCAGAAGATCCTCACGCAGCTCACTATCACGAGATTGGTGAACTTATTAACCGAATACCTGGATGTTGACGTTAAATTAAAGTCCCTTATTCAACAAGATATAGTTTATTTTCTTTATGTCTTCACTGAATCAGGCCTCGTATGCTGGATGTTTATCTTTACAAAGAACTTACACAACAAAGTGATAAAAGATGTGTTTTCATTGAATAAAATTAACTTTATTTTATCGTCAGTGTATATCTGGCTGATATCACTGTTAATAGGTATGGTGTGTCCTTTGCTATTACAAATAACTGACATTAATAATTTTCAATATTTTTATTTCGCATTCTGTATTTTAAAATTTGTTATTTTGCTTGTAAATTTTCTGTATTTCTGCCGAATATTTTGGGCAGTCATTTTATTAAAAAGGGATGGAGACTTCAGGAGTACATTAAAATCATGTATTTTTTTCTTTTTAATTCTGACCATTGTCAGCCTCCACTCGTTGTTAAGAGTTATGTTCTTAGATTTGATTCCACTTTATGTGAAAATTATTCGAATCCCAGTCGATTTGCGCTTTTTAACGACAACTTTTGTTGTATTAAATTCTTATCAGGTCTTATCCTTTACAGTGATGTTTTTTATTTTAACGCAGTCTTCTTATGAAGGATCTATTTGGAAAATGATATTATTTAGGATAATAAAATAACTTTAACGTATTTTATAAATAAATCGACCAACATCATCAAACATTTTTTTAATTTATATTTCTATTTTTAGCACTTTACCCAATTTTCGTTGCTGCTATCGTCAGCCAAAGTATCGTCGAAAGTCTTGTTAGAAATTAACTTATCTAGATTTTACTTCGCCTTAGCAAAGTTTTTAACTTACTATCTCAACTGAAGAGTTTGTTTGTCTTTGTTAGAACGCACTTATCTCTGAAACTACCAGTTGGATTTGGAAATCTTTTTTTGCATTTAATAGCCCAGGTCTTGAGGAATATATTATATTATACTTAACATTACGATAAGATACTTAGGAGCCGCTCAAAAATAAAAAAGTCTAAAAGAAAGCTAAGTGAAAACGAAGTAATAGTGTGGCGATGCGATGCGGTGGCCAGCCGTGGTACAGCTAGTTTTTACTATTGGTCATAACCTATAAAAAAAATCAATAAAAAAAATAGAGTATTTTTTTTTTTTTTTATATCTATTTGTCGAAGTATTCACATATGCTTAGAACGCATCTTTGTCAGCGCAGTGGAACTTTATGCCTTTCTTGAAGAAATCAGATGGACGGGAGGCAACAAATTCTTCAAAGATGTTTTGTATTGCCTTTCTGGTATTGATTTTTTTCCTTATAAAGAAGTTGTAAAAATCCTGGAAAAAGAAGAATTTGTGGGGCAAGGTCTTGTGAATACGGTGGATGACGGAGAACTTCTAATCCTAGCTCTTGTAGTTGGAGACCGTCTGTTATGCAGTGTGGGGTCGTGCGTTGTCGTGCAGGAGCAGCGAGTATGAGCAATTGACCAGAGCTGGCTGGAGATTTGAGAGCATCTCCATCATTTTGTTCAGACCTTTACAGAACACATCCGCAGTACCTAATGCTCGTGCGGTTTGGTAGGATGCTGTAAATAAATAAATAATGCTGAACATTATCACACATCATCATCCAGCCCTAAAGTAAGCAGAGCTTTTGTTATGGGAACTACATGACTGATATACTACTTATATATTTTTTTTTTGTTAATATAAACAATATTACAATACCTGTGATAAAACGTACCGGCACTTTACAACCAAATAGTGACCATCGTAGGGGGTGAAATCCCAAAGTCCATTTTGAATCGTCGTCTTATTCTTAAACTGTGTGAATTTACGCAGGTTTTTCGCATCTCAGCCTAGAAGTCACGGAAAATTTTAAACTTAAAGAGTATTGCTTTGAGATTTGAGCAAATGAAGTGACTGTTAAAATACGGGCGGGATGAGGTAAGTCGGATTGGTAGGAGAGGGTGAGTGGCCATTAAGTACTTTATACTATTATGTATTCTGTTATATACATAGTAGGATATCTAGATTGATTATTATTAATCACATCGGTATCACCACATCATACCCACGTAATTGACATTCCATCGTAAGTAGTTGAAGTAGGTAAGTATGCATTCAATGCGCATGAGTACAACAAATAAGGAAACGGCATGAGATATTTGTATGCCAGTTAAACGGTGAAACATGACCGATCTAAATTATTATTTAGACCTGTCTATGCCTATACCTATGTTTCGAACAAATAAAGTTATTTTATTGTATAATATGCAGTAGTTTGTTCAATACATAATTTTAATTTAAGTAGTTAATAAGTAGTTCACTATAGTTATGAATGTTTATTGCTAAATAATCTTCAAAACAGCTAAAGCAAATTGCATGAAAGCTGCAATATATAGTTCATGACCGATAATAACATAAAGCTTACTTTTTAAGTGGATACCTTGTATGCTTAAGCTTCTATGTTTTATGTAAAAAATATAAGATAAAAATAACAAATTACAATTTTTTTTACAAGTTAAGATATTTTTTGTTTTAAATAGTCTTTATATATCATAACGAACATAAAATAGCTAGCCTAACTCAGCTGGCATAGTAGGAGCTTATAAACAAAATTAATAATTATAAGAATCTACTTTTTAAATGATTTTTCTAAAAATTTAAGATAAGATAAAAAATATTTCAGACAACTTGATCCATGTGTGTGTCACAAAAACACAATTTATTGTTTTTGTAAAAATACATGAAAAAATACAAGTCACACAGAAAAGTGAGCGTTTGGATGTTGGTGCAAAAATATCATCAGTCGAACACAACACTCGTAAAAGGGTTTATCCCATTTGTTAGCCACCACCTTTAGGATGGGTGGTGGTCCCGTACACTGTTCATCATTAAGGCGACTTTCTTGCGCATGTTGCTGGAAGTCCCAACAACATAAAAACGAATTTAAACTATCACATTTTCTTAATATAAACTATTAATAGTAAAGCTAAAGAGTTTGTTTGTAGTTTTGTTTGAAACTCTGGAACTAGTAGTCGGATTTGAAAAAATATTTTTGAAACCTTAAGGAATGTCTTAGGCTATTTAACATATTCATATTCATTTATTCATGCTCAAAGTACATCAGCTTAGTTCTCACATCAAAGTAGCTTTATAGAAGTACATGGCCCCTGTAAGGGCGCTGCAAGTTGTAGACAGTACTTATTAAGAATGAGATAATAATAGTAGTAATAACAAAATCGTAATTATCAATGTCATATAATATATAAAAATTAAATTAGAAAAGAATATAATCTGACTTCATAACTGATCTAAAATAATGTCAGATGCATAGTAAATCAAAATGGCATTTATAAAACAAATAAAATTAATACTTAACAACATCTTAACAGGTCGATAGCTACTTATTATTGATACAAATAAAATAAAAGCAAAAGTCAATGTTAAATAAAATTGAAAAATCTACGTAATCAGTCACCTTATACTAACCTACATGTCAAATTTAATTGAATTACTCGTATCATAGGTACACTATACAGTTTGTTAGAGAAGAATTCATCAACACAATAAGAAACTTTTTTTTACAATATTATCTTAAGTTGTTTAAGAAACTGCGTATCCCTTACTACCGATTTTATTCGCTCTGGTATGTTGTTATAAATCTTGATCAGTCTAAAGGCCGGACTCTTGTCCATTGTCTGTAAGTTTGGGGTAAAATTAATTTGTTTCTATGACACCTATTATTTGTCGTGTATTTCCGAATTTGATTTAAAAAGGTTTTTATTAGTCCTAACAAATAACGCTGCCTGAAGAATATAGATTATAATATAAATATTTATTTTTATAAAGTAAGGTCGGCAGCTTTCTCGTCTCTTGATATTTGCGAAGATTCTTATACATTTTTTCTGCATTATGAACAGTTTCTCGAAGTCAGCACGCTATAACCCTTTGACCCTCACGTAGACATGAGTTCGATATATCGAAACGTAACTTATATAGGATATGGGTTAGATATCATACCATATCGATATCATGAAAACTAATCAAAACTTCAACTGTTACTAAAGACACGAACAAAACGAAAACTTCACAAACCAAAAATCGCCGTAGTTACAAGTTGATAAACTGATAAATTACTTTTAATACCTAAGTATCTACATCGATGTACTGAATAACTGTAAAAGTTTGCGTTTGTCTTTTCGTTGTTAGTTTGCCTAACTAAAAATCACTTTAACCTTTGAAACCCCTACGACATATCGATATCTGAAAACCGTTTTATATACCGATATGCAATGTGTATATCGGTTACATAACCGTTTGCGGGAAAAACTGAAAACGCCCATGTCTACCCTCACGCTATGGCCCTTAGAAGCCGAGCAAAAGAAGTAATTGCGCGGTCGGGTGATGTGACGCTGTTTCTCGGGGGCCGATGGCGGACATGGCACAGCAGTAATTAATAATGAAAGGAGAAAAAACTGAGTTGTGGTATTAATGTCCATAAAGCAAGTTGTGTTACTTCTTAGTGGAAAACAATCAACCATCCACTACTCTATTTATTTTTTTAATATTTTATATATTAATATAGGTTTCTAGGGTTAAACAAATTGTATAAAAATAACAAACATGTTCACAACTTAAATCCCATGATGGGCATTTTCTAATAAAATTCAGTATGTAGATGTATCAGTGACATACTATTTTCACATACTACTTAGATATTGGAATATCGATTACTACTATTTTATTAGTTGATGGTTGTTTGCATAAGGTATTTATCTAAAATACAAAACATTTATGCCTCCAAACACAAAAACCAAGAGGCATAAAAACATGAAGGCATGAAAACCCAATCATATGTCATATAAATCATAAAAACAAAACCTGCAGAGTAGAAACTAGATTAGTAGAGCTATTTGTACAAAAGGGTCTTAAAGCCAGGTCTGCCCCCCTATTCCGTATCTGAAAGTCACAGATGGTGATGAACGTTGGACAAGTTAAATGATATTCACTTGCACGTAGTTACTATCTATATGGCCACAGAATACTGGCTTGTGATGATCAAACGTTTGAATTGTCAAACGTTCGTCACCGAGTGACTTTCAGATACAGAATAGAGGGGCTGAAGACTAATAATTAACGTCATCATTCCATGAATAATTCAAATAAAAACGTGAAAACAATCGGGTCTGAGTGTTTTCTATGTAGGTATTATATGTATGTATTTACATAAAAAAGTATATAAGTAAGTATGTCAGTCATGTAGTTCCCATAATGCAATAGAAATTATATTTTAATATTTTATAACTTTGACCGAATTGGCAGAAATTGCTTTTTATTTAGTAAACGCAGTAAAGGAAGGTAAAAAATATTACGTTGTATAGGTAAAAAGCATCTGATTTTCTCGAAACCTTAGGTCGAAACATGGATTTCATTCAAACTTTACATAAAGATAAAAAGCACCAGAGCGAAAAACAAAAAAATGGCATTTTAGAGATCATCCCTTTTGTCCCTGGTCATTCAATCTTAAACAGGTGTAACACTGTTTAAATTCTGAGCGATTGATTTTCTTATTGATTTATGAGACGGTTTTGATAAAATTACAAATATCATGGTAATGGCTAACACCTGATATGAATTAATCACACTGAAAACATTGTCCAAAAAATCTTTATTATTTGCAAAATATGAGATTAGGTCAGTTATAAGAACCTGCAAACTGGTAATGCAAATCAATATAAAAGAAATAACACAAGTCTTTAAAAATCCTTTTAGGTCTCTATCTGATTTCCTGGTGATAGCCACCCAGAATATTCGACAGAAAAACAGTAAATTAAGGAACAGAATACAGAATTTTATAATACCGTATACATGATAGTAGTTCTTGAAATAATCATAATTCAAATTCAATAAAAAAGAGCATAATATTCCGATGGGCAACGTCAACAGCCAAATAGACACAGACACTAGAACAAAACTGATTTTCTTGAGCGCGAATACCTGAATCACTTTATCGTACAAGTTCTTTGTGAAGATGAACATCCAGCAAATTAGTGCTGCATCCGTTTGAAAGTAAATTGAAAAAACTGCGTCTCTGACTTCAGGATCAACACCACTCATAGTTAACATAATATATTCAAAGATAACGTTCCCCAGTCTCGCGATAGTCAGCTGCGTCAGTATCTTCTGATCTAACTTCCTGCTTGATGGAAGCAAGGCATACAGAAATATCTGAATGATCAGGCACTGCAATGATACAAAAATGCCGATACACATGAATATTTTGAAATGACTAAATTGTTTCATTATGAAACGACACAAGCGCACTGTATAACGAATACGATGGAATTATTTGATATAATACGGCTATAGCCTCAATGAGTTCCATGAGGACAAATAGGTAATTTAATTTGCGCACTTCGTAAGTGACTCAAAATAATTTAAATAGATACATGAAAATAGATATACGCCTGTTTCCCAGAGGGGTAAACAGAGACTACGGATTTCAACTTGCTATGATCTTGACATAACTCATTTGCTTCATTCACTCGCATTACATTCTTCTTACATGCTCGCCGGTTTAGGGTCCTCTTGACCACACCTTTCTCCGTCTCCGTCTCCAATTTGGTCAGAGTACGTTCACCGGGGTCTACCCTTTCCAATTATTCCATTCTCGCGTATATACATATTTTGTAGGTATGACCAATTTAAGCACTCACGTGCAAACTGAAGGTGCGCTCTTCGATGGTCTGTTGTTAATTTCAGCCTATTTGCTGGCCTCCAATCTTCGTCTACTTGTAGAGTCACTCACAGTTACCTCTAAAACAACACGGAGCTGTTGGTGCAGTACAAAAGATATAAGGCGTCGATTTCGCAAAGAAACTGTTGCAATAAATCGGTCATCTCGCTCAGAAAAGGCCCGATTCCTACCAGATCCTGGACGGCACGTGAATAAACCAGTCTCCCGATAATGTTTTTACACTCTATGAACAGACGAGAGGCTTAGATGTAGTCTTGCAGCCACAACACGTTGACTAAGACGAGAATCGCCTTTACTTGGGCGGTTTCTGCTGGCGAAGTATCTTACGTATTGTTTGATTAGGTACATAGCTTATCTTGTCTAGAATAATAATGTTACAGAATAATAACACGATGTGAAAAATACAACAAGTTTTCAGTCATCATTTTTATTATTATGGAACACCACCAAATGTATAACAAATTCTGATATTGCGCAAGCACGGGAGGGCCTGCATCAGCTAAAAAGAGATTCGAGGAGATTTTTAGACGCACCTTGAATTGAAGTTGCGAGCTGCGTTCGCCGCATCCTTAAAAGTCCCATTTTTTTCCACATCCTGAACAATATATACATTTCAATTGAGTGTGTCATTTATATTTGCTTCCTGTATTTACTATTTACAAAGTATAAGGTACTTTTTGTGCTGGTAGCATGGGTTACCTTTTATATTTTACAGAATTTCTTCAACTTACTATGACAGTTAAGTGCATTTACCTAACGCTGATATTTTTTTGGGTGCAATACCTGTCATATTACTCCATGTTTTCAGAATGGTGCAGCAGCGTTTCTACTGTCTCAAAGAAGTTGTGGAAAATGTAAAAACTAATAATAATTAAAAAAGTGACGCCCTTTTGACAACACATAATTTTCTTCCGAAATCTTCAAATCACATACAGAAATTAGATGATAACACGATCTCTAGTAAGAATATTAAAACAAGCGGATACCACCAGCACAAAACCACCATCACCGGGATGTATTTCTGCGAAAGTTTTTTCTTAAATTTACTTCCACCTAGTCTTTATCCCGGTTGCATGTCATAAAAATTTAAAACATTCCATCTTTCTTCAGCATTAATTATTCATCTTTTGTACTAAGCCAAGATATTTTAGGCCCATTATAATTTGCTTTCTTTCTGTTTGTTATTTTATTTTCTAGGTTAACAGATGGCAATATATCGTCTTTCCTCATAAACACTCATTGGTTTGGCTATTTATAGGTCTTCATTATTTGCATATCAAGTATTGTCTTCTAGCGACGTAGGACCTAAATTATTTCACAATGATTAACTGTATTAAAAATTAAAAAAATCTCATAAATTTACTAAGAGTTAACAAACATCACATGTTTCGTTCGGTACTTTGAGTTTGGTCTAGAAAAGTGTTGTTGTTACACATAAACTTCACTTTCGGTCAGAAATATGCTCGAGAACCACAGAGCATAAAAATATGACAGTGTTTACAAATCTTAAATACAAGGAAAGTGTTTTATAATAATTTAATACCTTTCTTTCTTGAGGCACTACCGCTTGGCACTACTAGTAGAGTCAAGGGAAATTTTACTTTCCCGTGATACTACTAAACTAGGTTGGTTTTATTTATTTTGAACCACAGTTTTTTGGGTAAAGTTCGGTTAGCAATCCTCTTTTTCTGAGTGGTAATAAAAAAAATCTAATAACCTAACCTATCCAAGACGGATTTTCGTAGGAAGGATTTTTCAAGCCAACATTAACTTAATTTTTGGAACAAATAAATATTTTGTTTATCTTGATTTGATATACTTAGTATTAGTAGTGCCATTGGTAATGAGGTAATCCACGGGAGATTTTATAATATGCGTTTAATCAGCCAATAAGAACCCAAGAAGCCAATTGTCACGGGAAACTAAAATTTCCCTTCACTCTACTAGTAGTGCCAAGCGGTAGTGCCTAAGAAAAGAAAGCATTTAATATCTGTCACGGACAACTGCCGGTAATTGGTCAGAAAACTTCATCATAACGTAAAATGATGACTCGCGAAAAATATGACATGTAGGTATTTTTTGTTTGCATAAACCATACAAATAACATTATTTCGTCGTTGCAAATTCAAAATCTCTTATGTTTAGTTTTTGGTGTAAATCAGATTTTCGATTATTTGGTTAGCTAGTCAAATGCCTCACCGTATGAAAAGACTCTTATGTGAATATCTTACAGTTTGAGTAAGATATGCTTCAAAGTTAATTTATCTCAAGTGTCACCTTACATGTTGTTGTTCATCAAATCTCTCATGTGCGTTTGTATACACGTAAGAGGTCTTAGTTACGCTATTATTTTTAATAATTTGTAACACTAAAGCTCTTATATGGGGAACATCCCTGACAATTTACGTTGACGAATTTATAATTTTAAATTATGATGTCATTATTCTTCGACACCTAAAAACAATCAGTTTCGTTATAGAATCGTTACAGCTTGACTTAGTTAATATAAAAAATATTGATGTAATGGCTACAACTTGAAATGAATTAATCACACAAAAGGCATCACCAAATTTTATTTCGTTGTCAAAAAAAAATGATGTCAAATCCGTGAAAAGAACTTGCAAGCTAGTAATGCACACCAACAAGAATGAAACAACGCACGTTTTAAATAACCCTTTCAGATTAACATTCCTTTCCGTCCTTCTTTTTATAGCAACCCAGAATATTCGGCAGAAAAACAGCAAATTTATCACTAGAATTATGAATTTCACAATAGCGTACACTTCGTAATAGTTGTCGAAATGTTTTGTAGTTATACCTTTTTTCTCATTATCGTAATCAATTTTTAATAGTAACGGGCAAAGAGCTCCAAAAGTGAAGGCTAACAGCCAAATAATCACTGACACTAAAACAAAGTTGGTTTTACTTAATGCAAACACGTCTTGTACCACTTTGTTATACAGGTTCTTTGTAAAGATGAACATCCAACACAGCAGTGCCCAATCAGTTTGTACAACGAGAGCAAGGATTACATATAGTAGGATCGTTGATGGTGAAAAATCGGCCGTCATCTGTAGGTATTCAGAGAATGAGTTCACAAGTCTTGCCACAGTCAGCTGCGTCAGGATTTTCTGGTCCAACTTTCTACTTGAAGGTAGCACAATGTACAGGAATATTTGGACAAGAAAACAGATTAATGAACAAAATATTCCGACAAGCCAAAAGTAAATACAATATATATTTAGTTGTTCCATTTTTAAGATAATTCAGTAACACTAGCGCACGGTGTGAGGCTTTGTTCACTATGCGTGATTAATATGCTTAGTATCGTCTAAAGAGTAAATATTCATAAAAATGGAACTCTTGCGGAAAAAGACTCAAGCTCTTATCTATAAACAAGCTAATTGAGGACAACATACGTCCTAAACAACATACCTACCACGTGAGTATGGTCGGATATGTATCAAAAACGTGACCGGCTCTGTAGCGCAGTGGGCAAAAGCTCGCCTGAGACACAGAAGGTTGCAGGTTCGATTCCCGCTGCGGGACAAATGTTTTTATGATAAGCAAAGATTTGTCTCGTGTCTGGGTGTTTTCTATGTATAATATGTATGTATTTACAAAAAAAGTATGTACGTAGTATATCAGTCATGTAGTTAGTGGGGCTAGATGATGCGGCGTGAAAAAATTACCAGCATTATTATTATTATTAAATAGCCATAGGAGCGAGCAGAGTCCACCTTCTGGTTGGTTATTAAATTGAGGTACAGTTTTTTTTCAACCTACAACCTACGTGTTTTGTTTTTATGTGTGTGAGTAAAATAATAAATAAGAAGCTTGGTATTGATAACTAGTGCCTATGGTATCATAATGGCCTTAAACAGAAGCCGAGCAAAAAAAAGTCCGAAAGAACGCTAAACGAAAACGATGTTATAGAGAGGGAGAGCGATGCAACGCGATACGCGATAGAGAATCTCTAGCCCATCTGAATATCCATATTTATTTTTATATTTTATTTCTACACTGGGTACAATTGATCAAAATGACTGAATTTATGTGAGTTAAAAAGTGTCATCGTTAATGATAACGTACAAAAATTAAGACTGTGATTACCTATTTAGGTATCTGTATTTGTGTTTTTTTTATTACAGTGTAAATAAATGGATCAGGGGATTTCTGGAACTCCTGTCCACAAATCCACTTTGCTGGCCCTTTGAGTACCAGAAGGGGATTTCTGGACAAATAATACAGAAATCCCCTTCGCAGGGGATTTGTGGAATACGCTGGTTCCGATAAATATAATGTGTATTGAGTAATGCCAAGCAATCCGCCGACCAGTAGTGCTCGTATTGATGTGTCTCAGAGTAAAGAGTATGGGTGCCGGCTAAGACACTCTGAACATCAACTTATCATCAATGGTTTTAGAATATTATTACGACTATACCACGTTCTTTACTATTCTCCTGCTGACGTTTCGTTACGGTTCGCGTTCACCGTTCGCGGACACGCTCGACGGTCATGAGACGGTTCTCATGACCGTCGAGCGTGTCCGCGAACGGTGTTCATGAGGAAGGACCTCTGAACGGAAAATATTAATTTAATGATAATTAATTTCATTAATTATGTACGTGGTATAATTGTAATAAATATTTTTATTCCAAAAACTATCGTGAACTTGACTATTCATATTGTAAAAACGGGAATTTTCACGTACTGCACTATCGGTGAAGGCACCGACTAAGTTTCGACTCATTCCGAGAGTCTTCATCAAGGTGAGTGGTTGCGACTTTCTCCTTCCGCGTCGCGCCGTGCACTACTCTCCGTGATGAAGACTCTCGGAATGAGTCGAAACTTAGTCGGTGCCTTCACCGATAGTGCAGTACGTGAAAATTCCCGTTTTTACAATATGAGTAATAAATATTATAAAATGATACCAAACCACCGATCACTTTTAATTCTTTAATGCCCTTGGTGTTGTAGATGTCATGAGGCGACAGTAATCACTTACCATCTCGTGAGTGCATGCTTAATCAAAGTCAAAGTCAAAGTCAAAGTCAAAGTCAAAGTCAAAGTCAAAGTCAAAGTCAAAGTCAAAGTCAAAGTCAAAGTCAAAGTCAAAGTCAAAGTCAAAGTCAAAGTCAAAGTCAAAGTCAAAGTCAAAGTCAAAGTCAAAGTCAAAGTCAAAGTCACAGTCACAGTCACAGTCACAGTCACAGTCACAGTCACAGTCACAGTCACAGTCACAGTCACAGTCACAGTCACAGTCACAGTCACAGTCACAGTCACAGTCAAAGTCAAAGTCAAAGTCAAAGTCAAAGTCAAAGTCAAAGTCAAAGTCAAAGTCAAAGTCAAAGTCCAAGTCAAAGTCAAAGTCAAAGTCAAAGTCAAAGTCAAAGTCAAAGTCAAAGTCAAAGTCAAAGTCACAGTCAAAGTCAAAGTCAAAGTCAAAGTCAAAGTCAAAGTCAAAGTCAAAGTCAAAGTCACAGTCACAGTCACAGTCACAGTCACAGTCACAGTCACAGTCACAGTCACAGTCACAGTCACAGTCACAGTCACAGTCACAGTCACAGTCACAGTCACAGTCACAGTCACAGTCACAGTCACAGTCAAAGTCAAAGTCAAAATTCGTTTATTCAATAAAATCACAAGGATCACTTTGAAACGCCGTGTTTTATCTTCTGCCTGTTCCTCCGCGAAAACAAGGCTGGTTATCCTTTTTAATGATCCTTTTACAAAACAATAGGTTCGAGTTGGAGCATTTTCTTGAGCTTGTTTCCTTGTTTTATGTTATCGTTTTTCAGTTTAATTATTCTTTAATTTTACGGATAACTACTGAGATACATTTATACAGTTTGCAGTAATGCACTTAATGTGCTGAAATATTAGAAGCCAACGTTCTCAATAAAAACATCAACATTTAAGAAAAAATATGGACAAATATTTCCCGAGTCGCGACCAGCAGCCAAATTCCGGCTATTTATTTATTGCCTGTTTAAAAATAAAATTTTCGGACGAGTTAATGCACTTTGCAGACCAATGTTCTGGTACAGTGTGTTCACGAATAATAACTGCATGGGAGTTTGTATGAATCGGAGTGAGAATGGAATGAATAATAAAAAACAAGACTGGGGTACTCTGATTTTAAAAGTAAATTTTAATAAAAATTAACACCACAGACGTGGTGCAGTACCCCCTAGTGACTTGTATCGATCAAACCATAGAAACAAATCGATTTGTTGAATACATACAAATCGATTGCGAATAAAATTGAAAAAAAAATAGATAATAAAAACCGACTTCAAATAACGGGAAGTTTATCTCCCATTTATAGCCGTAGGGGTGGGATTTTTTTATAAAATGTATATGGAATTAACCTTGAATATACCCTATACATTAAAAAAATCATAAAAATTGGTTCACTATTGGTGAAGATTGGCATAACATACTCACACAAAAAAACGGATAAATTGAGAACCTGCTCCTTTTTTGAAGTCGTTATTAAAACCGCATAATATAACAATCCGTATTGGAGATAAATAGAAAGAGACGAACAAATTAACTACCTCTTATGACAAACGCATATACGGGCTCCTGTCATCACGGGTAACAAGATTTTTTTTTTTTTTTTTTTTTATAATATTGACGACCTCTGTGGCGTAGTGGGCGAAGGTCCGCCTGAGACGCAGAAGGTTGCGGGTTCGATTCCTGTCACGGGACAAATGTTTGTAAGATCTGCAAATATTTGTCTCGGGTCTGGGTGTTTTTCTATGTATGATATGGATGTATTTAGAAAAAAAAGTATATAAGTAGTATATCAGTCATGTAGTTCCCATAATACAAGCTCTGTTTAGTTTGGTGCTAGATGATGCTGTGTGAAAAATGTCCAGCAATATTTATATTTATTTGCAAAATTTAAGAGCCCCCGACGTGTTTTCAATCGTCTATTCCAGCGCCCCTTTAGTGATTTGTGGCAATAAAACCTATTTGAGAACCATCCTTATGGCATACAAATCGACTGCAAATTAAAAGCAATCCAATCGAACAAGCCATTTTTGTAGGTGACAAATTAGTATAAGACGCAAACTTTGACAGCAACTTGATAATCTTTTCTCTTTGATCACCACCGCCATAAATCCAATTCATAGTCAAATAGGGGGTCCCCTAGGGGACTATTCAGGCGCTTTGTGAAAATTCAAGCGCGAATTCAACCTTTATGCACCCAGCCACAAGGCGAATACTGAATGATGAATTTTGGGGGACTGTTCAACCCCCAACTATGAATTCAGGCTTAAGTAGTTTTGATAAATTTCGTGTCTCTAAGGAGGTAGGTACTGCAATTGAAGCACCCTGTAAATGAGCTTCCTCAGACATGCCACTGCAATCCACGGTCATCTGGCTTCGCGCCAACAAAAAACGTACGCAAATACCGTCTGTTTGTCCGGCGAGATCGTCCAGCGGCCAATACTCTCGTTACTCACTGCATTTCTGAACTTTTTTGAGGAATTTCTGCTTCACGGATTTTTGAAAAGTGATTTTGCCCTTTCGTTCACAACATCAAATCCGCTTATGACCACTAAACTTATTGTTTGTTTCCATTATTACTATTATTAATAAGTTTATCGGCTATTGGCCTTGATTCTGTAGTACACTTTACTGATAGTGTACGCAAGAAAGAGAAGGCAAGAATTTTACTACTGTGTGCTGCTGTCAAATCAGTGCCGCTTTTCTTCGTGTTTATAGGCAGCATGTTTTGAAATCACGACTAAATTTGTATGGAAAACTTAAATCTGACTAATTTAACAGCACTAAAATTGTAGCTATCTCTTTCTTGCTTGCACTATCAGTAAAAGAGTGCGACAGTTTAAATTTAGTTTAGTTAGTGTACTACAGAATCGAGGCCATTGTGTCCCACTGCTGGGCAAAGGCCTCCCTTTCATTCTACTTGACGGCCTCTGTGGCGCAGTGGGCGAAGGTCCGCCTGAGACGCAGAAGGTTGCGGGTTCGATTCCTGCCACGGGACAAATGTTTTTAAATCTACAAATATTTGTCTCGGGTCTGGGTGTTTCTCTATGTATGATATGTGTGTATTTACAACAAAAAAAGTATATAAGTAGTACATCAGTCATGTAGTTCCCATAATACAAGCTCTGTTTAGTTTGGGGCTAGATGATGCTGTGTGAAAAATGTTCAGCATTATTATTATTATTATTATTATTACTTACTAGAATTTATTTATTTTATTATCCTTACAAACTAACTTAGCCTAACGCTTTTATTTTTTATTGCATAATTTTCTTTATTGTATGTTTATTTTAATGTGTTAGGTTGTTTAATTTTAATTTCGTAATATTATATTACGAAATGGACCTACATGTGTCAAAATAAAGAATATTTTTTATTTTTTCAATTAAGTACAGTGGTGTTGATTTAACCTTCCTTATCATGGAAAATATATGTTGACAGGCATATCGTTGAGCAGCGCTAGCGTTCAAACAGTAGGTGCAATATTCATATAGTTCGTATGCAGACGGACAGGCGCAGCCAGTAGACGATGAAGGCGACGTGGTCCATCCTCCGGACTCCGCTTAGATATCGATTAGGTATTAGAATAACCGTTTTAACAGTGATATAGCAAAAACGACCGCCACAATCGTCACGGTGTTTTTCTTCGATTAATCCAAATAATAAGCAATTTCTATAACAGGCACGGTCAATAAGAGACAGCGACAAAGAACACGATGAGTTTGCATAATATTATTGATCCAAATATCCGTGGATCATTGATCATCGATCGCATAATAAGCATTAAACATGTCAGTGATAAATAGGGGTGTGACGTCTGTTAGCAGTATTATCGATATCGACAGAAAGTGCTTTACATTATTTAAAATCAGATTCATGACATATTAGTGAAATATCAAATAAAAAATATATATGATTATGATTAAAAATGTCTAATTATAGTTTTTATCTATTCGTATGTAAGTTGTAGCCTCTTAGGCAACAATCACGGAAATATTGAATTGTATTAATGTATGCAATTGTATGTAATGTCATTAATTAGCTTCTGATACGTCACGTGACTGCTACTAATATTTTATTTCAATAATAATTTATTTCTCCCGATGTATCGGTCTTGGCATGAAATTGGATAAAACCAAGGTCATGATCAATGGCCACATTGTGCCAAGACCGGTGGTTGTACATGGCCACCTTCTCGAAATTGTTTCCGAATATACTTACCTTGGGCAGATTCTGCAGTTGGGTAAAAACCATTTCAAGAAGAAGGTCATCCAGCTAGGCTGGACAGCGTTTGGAAAACTACGTGGAGTCTTCTCGTCATCCATACCGCATTGCTTACGGCATAGGCCTTTGTAGTGTGAAAGAAAACTATATCTACTGAGGAATACCTCAGGGGGTTTAAACAAATATGTTTAAACCCCCATTCTTTGACTAATGCCCTTTCTCAATGATAATACCTTTCTCGATTGTTACTACATTATAGCAAAATGAAAGATCATCAAAAAAAAGCGTTAATACACTTTAAACTTTTAAATTTACGTAGTTGATAAGTTGTCGTTTCTATATGATCCTGGTGATTTCGATGAATAAAACCGGGGCTTTGACTTCGAATTCAGATCATATTCATCAGTCAACAATAAAGTAACGATAGGCAAATTAATGCTCAAAACACTGCTTTATTTAGGAAGTAAATATATACCTAGTCTTAAGTTTCGTAAAATAATGCGATGATACCAACAAAACGTCGATGGAGATATAAATATCACATCACTAGACCAATGTTTTGCAAGTTGCTACTGACCGATGGACCGTGACAAATGATTCGATCGATCATTGCATAGCTTTGTGTCATGACATCACCAGGTGTGGACCATCGCTAAATATCTAAGGGTACATTTGAGAATTTTTGATAAGAAACCACGTGCGCAATTTCATGCTTGTTTGAACTTAAAATAAAAAAAAAACGTATAATAGCTTTTTTCAATAAACCAAACATACAAACTTACCTTATGATCGGGAATGATGGCGTAATTATAAATATACCTATCCAATAAAAGATGCAATCGTAATCTGTTCAAATTAATTAATAAGAATTTTATTTTATGCATAATATGAATGTTCCCTTTTACCGGCGATACAAGAAGCCCATAAAGAAATGGCAAATCAGATTCTAAATGCGATTATTTGCATTTAATTTGTACAGAATGGTCTTAAATAGGTTTACCTAATTGCCACAAGCCACTGCAATCAGAAGGTGTCTTCTGACTGCAGTGTTGCAGTCGATGATGGAAAACATCGGGGATTTTGAAAGTTTGTTAAAATTAACTTGTTACGCACCACTATCAACCGTATCAACAGTATTACCAGCCACTTCAAAATCATATAGAATCCTCACTTTCCAAAGGTTGTTGAGGTCGCTCTTAAGCGATAAGACCGCCCATTGTACCTTTATCATACTGTGTTATTTTTTATTTTGTTTATATCATAAGGTGTACAATAAAGTATTTTCATTCATTCAGTACCTATTTCTTTTTTTTCTATTTCAAGTCACTATTTTAATTCAAGCTGAGCACTTTCATGCTTCGAAAGGCAAGTTAAAATTTAGGTTCTAGTTGCTATAGTCGCTAGACCATGGGAGCCTTCGTATAACCTAAAAACTCCAGACGACACCAGGTTGGCTACATGTTCATACGAACGAACATCAAAATAATTGGGGTTGTAAACAAACCAAAAAATGCGAACTACGTATAAACATCACTCTGAATTATCTTTATCTCCACAATCTGCACACCTATCCGTTCAATTCAATCACACCTCAAACACTATCAAAGATATCATACGCCCCAAGTCAAACACTTCACCCTAACACATTGTTAGTCCGAGCCGAAATCTCGGTTTGCACCGGAACCCTTGTTTATGCCCAATAAAAATCGCCAAGTCCGGAGTGGAAATCGAAAATATCCCCATTCATAAAAATTCACAGACACCAACATTCCTCAACACCAAATCAGACAAAAAACGATCTTATAATTTGAACAGCATAGTTCAAATAGAGAGTTGGGATAGCATGGTAAGTTCCCCTTACAAGTGATTCGTCCCATATGTCGAAAACAAGTGGACTGGCTTCCTTACACGCTGGACACCCTAAATTGAGGGTCCAAGGGTGGAAATTCTCGGGTTTATTGGAATTTCCCGAGTTGATTTTCACACGTTTGAAGATTGTGGTTAGGGGTCGGCGCGATCGTAAATTCACGAGGTTTTTGAAAGGGGTAATCCATACAAATGTTATAATGGACAATACAGAGTACCGTAAAAACCTTTCGTGTATGTAAACTTAAATTATCCTACTAATATTATAAACGCGAAAGTTTGTGAGGATGAATGTTTGTTACTCTTTCACGCAAAAACTATAGAATGGATGTTGATGAAACTTTACAGTAATATAGCTTATACATCAGAATAACACATAGTCTACTTTTTATCTGGGTACCACGCGGGCGAAGCCTGGGCAGAAGCTAATATATAAGAATAGAGTGTTTTTCTAAAGGTAAAGTGCTGAAGTAGATTGCGCTAAACTGTACTGTGTGATGACGATTATGATAAATTACCAACAAAACGAAAAAAACTCCCCATGATGGACATCCTAAGATAAATACTCAGTGAGTAGATCTTTGAGGATATCAAGTAGGGGCTGAAATGCACATCAAACATTGCACTTGGTACATGGCCGCATTTTAAAAAGTTAGCATTTCACATGACAGATTGCAAGCCCATCGTTGCTTATTGGAACACTAACTGATGGCACATGCCTTCGAACTTTTCTTTCTGAGACATGCTGGTTCCCTCGCAATGTTTTCCTTCACCGTTTTGAGCAAGTGTTAATCCACACATTAATTTTTCGCACGACCAAGTTTGAACCCATGACCTTTGCATCAAAAGTCGGAATACCGCTCACTAGGCCAACATGGTTTATCGAATCATATAAACTTTACTATAACTTGCAAATATGCGGTCTACTAACTGTTCATAGTCGACCCTTTAAAAGTTCCATAAAAATATTTCCCTTGATATACAATTGTGCATAATACGTTCAATTCCAACATCCCGCCCGCCCAATTGGGCGGAAAGGTGACTTGACCTCACGTTGAGTGACCCTTCCCTTTCATCATAAAGCTTTTCAAGGGTTGGTGAGGACTCTCTTTGATTTTCACAAGCTGTGATTTTAGGTTCGGTTATTAGCTAATTTTATAAATAAAAGGGCACAGCAAAAAACATTAAATTACGTCAATGTGTCTGATGATCAATATACCTAAGGTACACTTTAATAGTGTAACTTGGTAAATTTTGACGAACCATAAAAAAGATTTGACATTTAAAAACTATCATAGTTATGAACAATATTTTTCCTAAAAGTACGATAAATTACCATGAATTTTTGATATTTTATTTAACATTCAAACTTACAAATCATGATAAATATCCCGTTTTTAGTAAAAAGGTTTGTTAAGAACCATTTGCTGAAAGAGTCACTCATATTACTGTACCCGGTTTTAACAACTTTAATATAAGTACGGGAGAATACAATGAAATTCTATAAGAACTCGTTAAGCGCAATAGCGTTTATTAAAACAAAAACTCTCAAAACTCTTCACCTCAAAACACTAGAAAAATAATTCACTTAACAACTTGCACTACACATAATTTTGAATCAAAATAAGTCTGAAGATACATCGTTATATGTTACTAAAAATCCTACATACTTTACAAAACGTTGATTTAATATCCATCGCTTTAATAAACTGCTCTCGTCAGGGATAGAAATTTAAAATCTAATCATTAAATTTGATCGTGTCCAAATTTTATTTTGTTCTGCGTACCTCTAAACCACAGCCACTTTGACGACTGTTTGAAGCACAAGTAGAACGGTTACAAAGAAGAGTACAGTCTGCGGTATTGCCTTCGTGGACTTGTTCGCTGTGAGAACTCGTGGCACTATCACACTTGGCATAGCGAACGCTTGGTTGTTGCAACGGTTTAACTGTGAACACGTAACAAGAGTTTTATATTATTTTAGTTTATTATGGTAATCTAACAGCATAACATTGAACTTAGTCTTACAAGACTTCAAAAGTCCTAAAGTAATAACTATTATTATGAAACAATAAGGCCGAAATAGGGTTATACAAAATACAACATAAATTTGAACAATTGTACTAAGCTAGAGTCGAAAGAACGAAAACAATAATGATAAAAAAAGAAAAAGATAAGCATTTTGCTTTCGTGGCTTTGTGATTATTATCATATGTGTGTTTATATTAGGGTGAGTGAGGGGGTTGTTTGTGTGGGGAGGGGGGTATAAGAGATAGAGAGAGGGAGGGGGTATGTGTATGTTGGGGGGGGGATTGTATGCTGAATGTGTTGTACACCTAATCTTTAAAATTACAATTAAAAATGTCATAATTGTAAACCAAAGATTTGATTCTATCTAATCAACTATTAATATTATAATGTAAAAATTGGCTCTGGCATGTGTAAACCTCTTTGTCCTGAATACACAATTTTCTCATAAGACGCCGTATTGGGCTCCAAAAGTCCCAATTGGAAAACTAGAATACACTGTCCTATACTGCATAATTACTGCAGAGGAACAAGATTCTCTTATTTAATGTAAATCCGAACTTTAACGGTCTCATTTCGAAACGTGGTCTAAACTCGAGTTTAAGCCAAGACTACTAAGTCCAGGTCTAAATATAGACCTTTGGTTTAAACTTGACTTTATTACAAAAGCAGATTTTTCCCAGGTCTAACTAAACCCAACTAAAACTCCGGTCTACGTGTATCATTCAATCATTCACTGACAACAGCCAATGATCGTGGACTTTATATGCTCCAAACATCAATAACGTTCCATTCCTTCAAGAATCTAGAATAAAATGATTTGCTTCATTATTTACGTCACGATTTAAAAAGAATGTGCCAGTTATTAAAACATATGATTATTTATTCGCCTCGATAACCAGTAAGCTTATTATTAAAATAAACAGTAACACTCTCTGAAAATAAAATCAAATATATTTTTACTAAGAAATTTCCGGTTACGATTATTTACTTGAAACGAAACGTAAGCGGCTAAGGCGCTAAAATGACCTTTTTCAAAATCGCATAATAAAAATCCATATTGTCAATCAAATTCAAGTCTATTTTCAAGCTTAGTCGTTTAGTAAACACAAAATAATATCAGATAAATACGAATTATCGAAGGTGCACAAGCAATTACATTCAAATCTGTAAAAAGACATGACAGATTTAGCTAAAACTAGAGATAAACTAGGGGACTGGCTGATTTAATTATAGACCACAGATAGACCGCGGTTTTTGGCTTAAACCTCGTTTCATAATAACAATTTTCTAAAACCAGAGTCTAAACCCGAGTTTTTTCTTAAACTTGACTTAAACCACATTTCGTAATGAGACCAATAAGGTTTTTAATGGCCAAATACTGAAACTCTACTTAAGATTTAAGTAGAGTTGGCAAGTTATGGCGTTATATGAAACTAGATACTTCCCACGGCTTTACCCGCATGATATAAAAATAAACCGATGAAAAGTAGCTCTTACTGTTGAGGCAGCATTCTAAAGAACACATTCACTGGTCTATTTTTTTTGACGACTTGGGTTTTTAATTTTCTACACAAAAAAACTTTTTTATTTTAACGAGATAATTTATAGCATATGCCCACCCTCGAGCTTCTTTCCAAATATTGGTGAGAGATTTTTTGAAATCGGATGAGTAGTTTCAGAGATATACCTCCTACATACAAACTTTACCTCATATTGTAAAAACGGGAATTTTCACGTACTGCACTATCGGTGAAGACACCGACTAAGTTTCGACTCATTCCGAGAGTCTTCATCAGGGTGAGTGATCGCAACTTGCTCCCTCCGCGTCGCACCGTGTACCGTTTTTACAATATGAATAGTCAATTTCACGATAGTTTTTGGAACTTTAGCTCTTTATAAAATTAGTATAGATGTAATTAACTGTAATTTTCTAATCAAACGTAAATATAGAGGACTCATTCATTATTTGGCGGTATATCACCATAATTAAAATCTAGATTCTACGATGGAAATTGGTGAACCTAAACCGATCAAGTGTGAGTACCAAATTAAGCTTAGAATTACTCATCTTGTGATATATTTACCTCACAACAAGTGATTTCGGGAGAGCCAACACATCCAGAGCGGCATCCTCGCATGATGGCTTCGTAATTTTTGCCTTTCGATATCACAGATGTGAAACATTTCTCGTCCAAGTTGTGACACGTCATTGTATGAACTCTGAAAATTTTAAGTTAGTATCTGTAAGCAACATTTTAAAACCTCCGGCATCGTCTATTCCAGAGCCCCCTAGCAACTTGTGGCAATAAAACCTAACTTAAAACCAGCCTAAGTCATAAAAATCGATTGCAAAAAAAACACTATCACTCAAATAAGTAGTTTCGGGTATAAATGGTAATGGACAAACATACAAGCAACCTTTCACTAAAGGTAAAAAAATATTTCTCTTCAATTAGCTAGAGTTAAGATTGATTTATACGTATGTCTGAAACGGGTTATCTGTTGGGAATTGGATCTCATTTTAGAACCTCCACCAATAATCACAGTTTTGGCGATAAAGAATAACTTTAATTTACTTCGAATAACAAAATAATCGTAAACGGTTATGGGGTGGACACCCTATGGTCGTTCATGGATTTTGTATTCTTATTCTTATTTCTTGCCAATACTCAAGTTAACTGTCCGCAATCACTTTACAATTTCATCTATGTGGAGTGTGGCTCCAAACCTAAGTCCATGAGGGCATGACCATATCGACAACATGGTTGCATATTCGCAAAAAACCTTGGGCATTACTCAATAACCTGTAAACATTAATCTGTAACACCTGTTTTAGCAAATAAATCAATTATATTCTTAATATAACTGCTGGCTGCATGGCCATGCTGAATGGTAATGCTAATGCGTTGAGCCAGCTCTCTAATCACGCGTCACTCCGACTTGTTTGACTCGTTTTTACCTGTGTTTTGTTGGATCCAAGCAAGACTTCAGCTGCGCTTCTGCCTTATAAGCGCAGACGTAGCACTCCAAGGGTCGTTTTGGTACGGTCCTCGTCGCTGCTGTTTGAACAGCCGTGACTCCCAATGTGGGAGCTCGTCTCCCAATGCCAGTCCTCGGTTCCGCCTTATCGCCAGAAGGCTCTTCTTCGTCAGTTTCATCATTATCATTTTCATCAGCCTCGTCTTCCGCCCTAAAATAGTATAATTCAGAATAAGTTTCATGGAACTGTGAATCATAAATTGAAATATCTTTAATATTATTTGCTAAGTTTTTCATTGCGGTTGGAAACATATAACAGATGTAAACAGCGGCCATGAATGAAAGCGAAGGTTAGATTGGTCAAGGCCTTATAGCGCTTATAAGGTTTCATTGTTTTCTAAACAAGCAACATTTTTTAACATTTTTTTTATATGTTATAGACAAATCAGTACCATAAAATCTAAAGAACGATCGACCTAATTACTGGATGGCAGATTGACAGCCCGATAACTGAAAAAACACATAACGAGGATAAATTTTGAAGTGTTTAGAAGACATATAATAGCCAGCCGCCAGCTAGAGACATGTCGCATTGGATATCATGAGTTTTTTATCAATCCATCCTTGTTTGGACTTCCCTAGTCCTCCTCCTCAAAGTTCCTAAAGGATCTGCGAACTAAGTATAGATTTAAGGATGTGCATCAAAGGAATTAGTCATAAGCGTTTTTAGTTTTTTTGTTTAATCTTGTTTCCAAGCGTTTATGAATAATTACAAGGCAGACAAAACTTCGTAGCAGTCATTAGCTGATGAACATTCCGGTAAAGTTGTTAGTTCCTATAAATTAAAGCTAATGCACTCAATGGTGACAAATCATAGACAGCATGGTTTTTCATAGGCTACAACATATACTTAAAATAGTTTTGATTACAAGCCAGCACTCACTCTTCCTCCTCTTCTTCTTCTGAGGCAGTCCTAAGAGGCAGAAGTAGCAACATTGCCAGAACTAGGCAGTATCTCCATCGAACCATTTTAGCACTTCACCCGTCTACAAATATAATAAGCGGCACTCTTGATTTGACATTTTATTTCCAAAAATATTACCTATTTATCTTGCACACTTTATGAAATTTTCGGAGGTACCTTGACAGCAGCTATCAAGAATTTCACTTTTCGAATTTTTACTTTTTATTCTGACAGATTTTTAAAAGAGGTTTAAAAAAGGTCCTCCAGTTAGATACTTTTCTCTAATTTTACCTTTTAACAAAAATGTTTAAATTGTCGTAGTTTAGCGTGTTATTGTTGGTACCTACTTACTACCAACGAGGATGCAAACCAAAAATAGTTTTTTCAGTATACCTACTTTGCTGATAAGTAAATGTTACTAGTGACATCTCTTGACATAACAACTCAAAATATAAAAGAAGCTACTCAAATGCAGGTGGCGCTGATGCTAATTTTAAAATATCTTATTGGACAATTAGAGGTTGAGTTAATTTTATCAGTATGGTTAATTTTATTATGGTTCAAGCTGTAAATTACGCGTTTTGTTTTTATTTTGTCACGGTATTTTAGATCAATATAGTTTAATATCGGCTTAAGTAATAGTTTGTCTAACTATGATTTCACTTGGCAATTATGTGTTATTATTATTATTAACATTTTGATATTTTTATTTGCATAATTTGCCTTTGGAATTGATAACTTTATTCATAAGGGCATGATGTGGATAAATTGGGAGAGACTTGCTTGTAAAAACTTTATATGCCTTTTTATTTTGTATAATTCTGTGTATCTTCTATTGGTGGTTCAAATTAATATTGATATTATTTTTTATGGTTTGGTAGGTAAACATTAAATTATATGATAATAATTCAAATATTATGCGGAGCTACTGAAAATCATGTAGTTTTTAAGGTAGGTCGTTAATTGACTATCTACACATTTTAAGATTGGTGTTTTAATATAAAGCAATCCTCTGTCCAACCCTAAGGCAAAGTAGTTATAGTTATCACAAAATCCCCTCATTATTAGCTCTTTGAAACGCAATGAATAAATGAACAGCAAACGTTACTCTTTCAGAGCTAGGTACCTACCCACTCCAGAATGGGCTCTTTGCATGGCGCACGCTTAACCGGGCCGTCGCTCGTCGGTTATCACCACACAAAGCAGGCGGACCGCAATACCGCGCTCAAACTCGAATACACGACCTCATTAAAAAATGAAACACGTCATAAGCCGACAAAAACCACCCACAAGTCAAAGCAAACACCGCCTCCTAGCGGAGAGTAGCGGAACTACGCCACTCGCGAAACCAACCTCTGTACTTTTTTAATTAGCCTCATACACCGAGTGAATGCGTGAAATACGTTAGATTTTTTTCTCTCGTACGCGGTTAGTTTGGTGGCTTTGAGTAAAGTATGTTAATTCACAAGTAGCCGCCGCACTTGTGTGCTTTGAACTGTTTATAAATAAAACGTGGGTTTTTTGCGCGCTTGTGATTTTTTGAGTGGTAATTAGGAAACAAACTATGTCCAAACGTATGGGGTAACTTTTATACGTGATTGAGCGGGATGAATGGGCGAGTAACGTAGTAGAGCGAGCGGAGCTCACGAAGTCTCGGAACTTCTTTTATCTCAGTCTAGGTTGTCTCAAAAAGTGCAAACTCTGTACAAAGTTCACTTTCGCCTTCTGAACTAATTTTTCGCTCGGTGTCAAGTTCATGGCTGGAGGGGAGACGCGGGGAGAGCGCTATGATAAAATAAAATATTCATTATGATTGCTCGAAGCGGCAAAAGCGCGAAAACGAGATTGTTCCTTTCTAGTGTATTGGCTGTTTCTACCCATGGTGTATGGAGCCCCTTGCGTTTGCCCTAAAAAAAAGTATGTTGATAATGTTTGTCTATAAACATTTATTTCAGAAACAGCTATCCGATTGAAATGCGATTTTACAATCGATTTGTTTGATTTTAAAGATGGTTTTTAGATAAGTTTTATCACCATAAGTCACTAGGGGGCCTTGGAAAATAGTAAAAAGGTAGGGTTTCAACATTTTGCAAAAATGTACCTAATTGTAGTACACGGGCTAAGTTTATCTATGATGTCGCATGATTCATTTCTAGATTGTAAAATATAGCATAAGTAAGGTTTTGTCTGTTCGTACTTTACTAGTGTCTGCGTTTAAGTATCTAAACTATCATTAAATCTAAACTCGCGTGTACTCTTCCAAGAAACCCACCAGATAGAAGTCTTGCATTTCTACGCTCAAACATCTAAAATTTCTCCAAACCATCTTGAAACAGCCAATTCTCTACAAACGCACACCTCGAAAGACGACTGAAAACTGACGTAAAAATTTTCCCAGACCTACCTCAACACTGGAAAGTGAATCTCCCGTTTCTTTTCTTCGGTTCTCCCTTAATTAGCGAATTAAGCGTCTGTCAGGACTTTTCCGATAAATCCGGTAAATTTAACTTCACGGAAATTTTTGTTGGAAATTCTTGCTATTTGTGTGTTTTATTTGTATTTTGAGCAGTCAGATGAACCTTAAGCTTATAAAATTACGCGTAAGCATTGTTATAAGGTTCCAATTTGAATATTGGCAAATGCTAGTTTCCTCCGTTCGACCGAATGAATTAAATTATTTTTTTGGGTAGGGTATACTTCAAAGGTGGTCCCATATACATTTTGAAAAATGGGTGAAAAATGGAGGATGAAATTTCATATTGGACTTTTTATAAACTTCCCGTTATTTGAAATCGGTTTTAAATTTTCCTAAAAAAATGTTGTTATGAAATCTATTTTGAAGTTGATCTTAAAATACACCTCAGATTAGATATTTGCATCTGATGATATAATTAACTATTAAAAATCTATCCAATAGAACTCGATTCAATTAGCATTTTCTTCCAGCTAACCTTTTTGTAATGAACAGTGGGGCGGTTGTGCGTTTAAAGGAGATTACCAAATACGAGAAGACTTACTATATATTTTTTAATTTAATTAACTATCTACTAAAAATAGAAGTAAACTACCTATATAAATTAAAATAATTACTATTTTGCAGAGATATTAAATGTTTGTAAAGTTTGTATTTATAAACTCCAATCGTAGCAGCATTGCTGGAATAGAGTTTCACAAGTGAATCACAGTGACTGTAAAAGAGTCCGTATATAGAGATTGAATGCTCAGGGGTCTGGAGTCGAAGGTGTTGAGAGGACTCATTCCTAGAAGACAGGGCAGTCAAGACAGACATTCAAGACAGGGCAGTCTTGAGGGAAGAGTTGAGAAAAACGTTCTTTCAGGTTAGGAGAGAAAGGATTATGTAGGGTTTTGTAAAGAAGGCAGAGTATGTGGATATCCCGACGTTACCGAATTTTAAGCCATTTTGACTGCAAGCGGTATTGCGTGATGTGGTCATACTCGCGTTGCACAGTAGTCTGGTCTGGTCATAGTCTGGTAGCATAGCTATAGATTGATAAATAGATTTCTTTTTCACATTTCTACTAGTGATATCGTTACTCACAAAACATATTGTTACTTTTACTAACTCCCCGACTTAGTTACGCCGCAGATGATTAATAAATATCCCATTTATATAGTGTTCTATCTATTTATATAGTGTATGACTAATGTATATTCGAGTAGGAATACTAGGTATGTTATTTAACATATTGGCCCGAGGTGGATCTACGGACCAACGATTGCATTACCAACTGGATATCAAATAGTGATGTGGATATATCATCGATATTTCTACTGCTATAAAATTACCAATGTCAAAAATTAATTCGAACTAGACTCTTACAAAACTCGTAGTATGTTGATGTTGTCACTTCTGTTGCGTATGTCATTATTATGACTTCTTATTTACTCCGTATACTAGCAAATGCCCAAAACTAAAAAAAAAAATTTTAGATCAAGAAGTGTCCTTTTTGCAAGCTGAAGAAGTTTTGGGCGTTACTAAGCCTGTAAAAAATTGTCATTCTCTTTGTTATTTTGTAAGTGTTTTAGGGGCAATCTGTCGATGCCTGGATCCATTCTTATCAGTTGAACTAAATCCAAGTCCAACCCTTTGTTCCACAAATTGAAACAGTTTTTTTAGAAAATGTACTTTTCTTAAAGTGTTATCGGCCTGAAAGAACCTTTATCGATATAAATAGTAACTTTCACATATGCCAACTCTACGAGCATAGCCCGTGGTGCTTGCGGGGCGAAACCGAATTTCCGAAACGTCTAATAAGTTGGATGTTAAGCCGACAGCACCATGTACTATGTACATGACAACACCACCCGAACAAGACCCCACCCAGCCCCTACCCCGTCTACTTTACTAGGTCGATGAGAAGCCTGTGGTGGTAAACGATGGATCTTGATAAAGTGGCCGGTTGAACGTACGAGTCTCATTTGCCTGTGCTTGTTACGTAGTTCGGGTACAGAATTAGAAATGTTAAGTTAGACGAAGAACATATTGTAGAGATTATTTTATTAACAAGCACACAACCAAACTCATGAGTCATAATCAGACAATCGAAAAAGTCCATTATTCCGGACTATATTATAATTATACTAGCCTCTGTCTACGGCTTCGCCCGCGTGATACCCGGATAAAAAGTAGCCTATATATTATTCAGATGTATAAGCTACATTACTGTTTAAATTAAAGTTTCATCAGAATCCGTTCAGTAGTTTTTACGTGAAAGAGTAACAAACATCCATCCTCACAAACTTTCGCGTTTATTATAGTAGTAGGATTCTTCTCATTCAACCCAATCTTCCTTATAACACTTACCACTAACTGTTGAATAAACAGAAATTGCTTTCTGTGAATATTTTCTGTTTTCTTTAGGATTTTTTTTTCAAATACATTCATATTCTTCTACAGTTCTTTCTTCTTTATACCTTCAGGTTATGGGCCTAGCACGTCCTTACTTCACAAGTATTCGCTACCATATTCCTCATTGTATGTAGGTACTTGTAGTGAAAATGTAATATAGGGACCTTACACATGTGAATAAACCCGGTGGTAGGTACAATAAGATCACAAGAGCGCCGTCACGAGAGGCATCCAGTGGACGGAATGTGAAACTCCATCGTTTGTTTGCGGGCGGATGGCATTGGCGAAATTCCTCCTTTGTTACTTACCCGCCTGCCATGATGCCTGGTTTAGATCAAGAGCGAAACGCACTATTACATTTGTTACTGAGTGAGTGGAGTGACGATTCAAAAGTCCTATTTTATCTTTCATGATGTTAGCAAGATATCATAATATCAGTATTGATAATAAAAACAAAAAAAATAGCTTCTTTAAGTTTAGCTACTTTATTTCCCATGCTTAACTTTACTTTATTCCATAATTGACAATTAGGCAATTGGGCATCCTTAAAAATATACTCACTGAGAAGATCTTTGAGGATACAAAGTAGATTGCAGTCGGAAGCACGTCCAAATATTTCAACAGAAGTTTCAAAGAAAAAAACTTTGTTTTATTTTCTCGAAATCGGTTTATTGACGATTCCTCGTTTTAGGTAGGTACCTATTGTTAATTTCTAGTAAGACTAGTTCCTATAAGTTAAGTTAAGAATAAGTTCGTGCGAGGCAAAACTATCATTGTGTTTATTCCTTCTGCCAAGCGGTAATGCTAACATTGCTGTATTCCGGTTTGAAGAGAGCCTGTGAAATTATAGTTACGTGAGTTCTTTCAATCTTTTTTGAAAGGCAACACATCAGCTATGTCCGGAATAAAACAAGCCCATCCAATTGTTTCAAGTAACCAGTAATATTGTATGAGTGTTAATTTTTAATAACTGGATCTTCTTTTCATCGGGAAAATTGGTAAGAGTCCATCTCTCAATACTTGGACCAAAGAAAGTCTTAGAATTCGGCGGGCAATAGGTACGTGCGGTTTTCTTACATTATGTATTCCGCGGACTACTCTATGTACGCGTATATGAGTTGGGTCTATGTAAATTATTTATTGCCCCGTCAGTACTGCAAACATGAAACTGTTTCAAAGCTAATAAAGGGTTATTTCGGTTGTATGTTGATATATATTAACGGTATAGTAATAATATAGTGGTGAATCTTGTAATATGCTGAGACAGGACCTATTTGGCCAACGTGTTGCGGAGAGGAAAAAGGTAACCTAGGTAATTTTGTGCTTTCAGCCCACCACAGTACCTACCTATTACGGAAGGGCCGATATATGTATAGATTTATGTTCCTTCCTACGTATATCCTCTCTGTTAAATTGGTGTGTCAAATAAATGTATTTTCTTTCTTTCTTTCTTTCAAGTTAGTTTGTCTATTTGGCGAGAGCCTAGAAGTGTGGAGTCTCAGTTACTGAGGATAGAAACCATAAGAGATTCCACTGTTATTCATAATGAGATTTTATGATATTTAAAAAGAAGCAACCTTATCGGGGTCGAACTCCCGAGGGTGTTGTAACCACTCAGCCACAGGGCCCAGTCGCAGAATTTTTGGGATGTTTCTGCGATAACTTGCAAAATGTGGGCATCTGCCAAAAGTAATGTTTGAACGTGCCTCTGACTACATCCTGCTTGGTATCTTCAAACTCGAAACATAGTGCATAGACCATGCACTGAGTATTTATCTGAGATTTTCCATCTTGTGGTACAATACAGTCGTGAGCGTGTTTGTTTTTTTCGATGCTCTAAGCTAATTATCTGTTTTTCATTATGTTTATGCATTGCTAATCTTAGCGTAGGTAGCATTTTTTTGCTTACATTATCTTTGGCCTATAATATTTGGTAAAAAAATACTGGTTTATATTAAAAACAATACCGCTCGCGTACCTAAGCGGTATATCTTTGCTGTCAAAGTGGTGTTATTGAACATCCCGGCACGCTGACAGGATTTCGCTGGATTAATTAAATTCCGTCATAGCAAATGTCCAATCTCCCCATAATTACAACTTGATCACAGTCTTAGAAGAACATCTATTTCATTCTATAATGATTTAAAGTATAGGGCATAAGAGAAGATACATTGTTTCATTCATTTAAGAGACCGGTATCAGTATATCCAAACCTACCTTGCTTGCCTCACCAGCTCACCAAAGAATGACTGAACTGACACGATACCAGTAGATTCCATAGATTACAAATAGCCCGAATGATAAAAAAAACCAATAGGTACATGTTATTGCTTCAAAAATATTCATCCATTCATTCATGTCGTGTCAATGACTCATTTGTTTTACCAATGTTTGTAATTTGTCAAAACAAATTTAATAATGTGCCACTTATACAGCCTCATTGGTTGCCTCTATGAGCTGTTCCCGGGTGAAGGTGATGAGGCACAGAGGGCAGGAGAGCAAGTTAATGAAACCGACTAAGAAAATAACTTTTTTATAAAAATACCTGAAGAAAACAAACGTAAGATGCAAACAGATGCGACATTATGCCGAAATTTTACTTTCCCGTGACACTACTGGTAGTGCTACGGGTAAAAGTATATTTCCAGTGACACTAAACTGTTGCCAGTAGTTTCACGTGAAATATTATTTTCCGTGGCACGAGTGGGCTATCTTTAAAGGCTATTAAATTTCTAGTTTAGTTATTTATGTTTTTTTTGCAAATAAACTAACCGGTTAGTTTTATTTATTTTGAACCTAATTTTTTTGGATAAAGTTCGGATAGCAATCCTCTTTTTCTGAGTGGTAATAAAAAAAACCTATAACCTAACCTATCCAAGATGGATTTGCTTAGGAAGGGTTTTTCAAGCCAACATTAACTTAATTTTTGGAACAAATAAATATTTTGTTTATCTTGCTTTGATATACTTAGTATTAGTAGTGCCATTGGCAATGAGGTAATTCACGGGAGATTTTATATTATGCATTTAATCAGCCAATAAGAATAGTAGTGTCACGGAAAAGTAAAATTTCCCTTCACTCTACTAGTAGTACCAAGCGGTAGTGCCTAAGAAAATAAAGTGACATTAGCACATCAAAAAGTATAAAAAAGTAAATAGTAGCCATACAAGTTTCGAACGCAACATCATTGAATTAAAGCTTATATTACTAGTATACAACACAAGACCTTGGAACTCACGATACCGCGCTGACAAAACATGTAAAAAAATACATCTTTGACTTTTTCTCTTTTAAGTCCTCTTCTTCTCAAATAAGTCTTCCATATTGTATCAATAACTGTTGATAATCTCAGAGCCAAAAAATGGCTACCGAGAAAATGTTGTAAAATCATATTTATGAGACAACAAGATTCTTGGTAATATGATGAGTATTAATAGCTAGAACAGAATTAACACTTTTATAAGATTTTTGGCTTCAGCCCCTTAAGTGAGCTGCTTACCAAAAGCTGTGTCTCGGGTGGGTCTCGAAGTTCCCTCATCAAGATACGCCTGCGTTAGTTTGGTCTTAGTTTAATGTATGCACATTATCTAAGCAAGTTCTTCCCCCTTTCCCCCTACCCCTTCGTTACGTGTTCAATTTAGTTGCCTTATACAATATTATGTACGAGACATGTGCTTGAGATCGATTTAGATTGGTACATGGTGTGAGGCGCTTCTCTCAATGTAATTAGCAAGGTAAGTATCTACTGCTGACACTGTACCAAGCCACAAAGATAAAAATAAATTACATCTTAGAGCTTATTTTGAGATTAATAAGGAACAATAAGTTCTCTCATTTAAATTCAAAAGATTTCAAAAGATAGTAATGTGCTTATTTAATAATAATAATCATCATTTATTTTGGGTTCAACACCATTATTCTACTAAGAATAATGGTGTTAAATCGGAAATCAATTCATGTCATACTAATGAGTAGTTGCAAATAAATGATTTATCGTTCTATCTATCTATCAATCCTATTGTTTGAAGTCAAAGTCAATGTCAAAATTCATTTATCCATTAAAATCACAAGGATCACTTTGAAACGTCGGTTTTATCTAGTGCCTGTTCCTCCGCGACCAAGCTAGGAAAAAAAGCAAGAAAACAATGCTGGTTATTTTTTTAATGATCCTTTTTCAAAACAATAGGTACCTGCATTTTTTTAGATAGATATATAGAAAGATATGCGTCTATACTATTACTGTATCCGTATTTTAGTAGAAGCATATCTTTTGAGGCTATTTCTTGTGATTTTCATGTGACAATAAATGCCTGAGTTTTATAATAGTTCTAATTCATACATAATTCGCAAATCTTACTTCTCGAAGTAACTTTTCACTATTGGTCAGTAATATTTCCAAAATTTTTAGGTATATATGAGTAGCACAGTATGAAACAACATTACGAAAACAATGCATTTTAATTATGGCGCATTACCAACCAATTCCAACATTAAATTCAATCTGAAATTGCTCAAGTTCTACACTAATCTGTTTCCACTCTGCAGCTAACTTTGCAACATGCGCTTAACTGAAGCAATTGAATTTCGATTTGGTGAAATAGTTCCGTCAAAGGTTCTATTGGAGGCGGGGTTGAATTCGAGTGTTGACGTGATCGGGGCTGACTTATTTGATATGAGTATTATCAATTAATCTAACAAGAATTTTTAAAGTTTCTATATGACATTGGCATTATAAAATCACTTATCCATGCTCGGATTCAAGGCTTTCTGAGAGACTATTCAATTAGGACCTGAATGAAAGATTTAAAAATAAATAGTTATTAGTAATTAGTATTACTAATTTCTTCTGATTAATTGTGTAGCTCCTTTCTAAAATATTATGATCCATAGCTAATAGTAGAAACTTAACGGCTAGGTCTAGGCTCGTAAAAAATCCTGAGATTCACAAATCCAAAAGTTACTCACGAACTTGGATGATCGCACAAACGGATGACCTTTGAGGCTTTTTCTTGGCCATAAATCTTAGCCTTACTCCATCATTCTGCCTTACTCCGTCTGGCAAAGTCTGTGTTTAAGCCTGATATGTACTTAATATAAATCTAACTGGAAAGTACAGTCCAAAATCCAATCAGTTCCTAGCAGGTATCAGCTTAAACACACAAGAACGTTTACAGAATTTACCGTCAGCCCAGATTACCAAGGCGGAATTCACGTAGAAAGAAGATTGCAGTATGCGGTTTTGGCACTTACCAGTACTGGCCAATACCATAACCTACTCGAAATTTAATTTCAAAGTCTATAAACCCCATAAACTACCAGTACCGCACTTTAACTACCTTGGTTTTGGTGAATGAAAATACTTTATTGTACACCTTAAACAATAACATAATAAACAAAACCTTATTCTAAATAGAGCACAATCTTATCACTTAGAAGCAATCTCTGGTCTATGGTGCAGCATATACTTAGACGGAAACCTACTTAACTTCTACAACACAAGTACCTAGGTACTTAATTTGTTATTCATTTTATGTTACCCTTTTTTGTATGTTTAATACTATAATTTTTCAACGACTTCTTTTTTTCTTTCTAAAATGAAAAAACATCTTTTTTCTTTCTAAAATGAAAAAACATCTTTTTTTCTTTTTAAAATGGGGTTAGCGAATCAAAAAGTCAAAATTCCCATTTAATACAATGGGAATTTTGGGTTATGTTATGACCCACGTTCACGTAAAATTGGAGAGAGTTTTGTATGCACAGTGAGCAGTGTCATAAGAGTGATCGTTTTTCTATTACATTCTTAGCTAAACTAGCATATAAATTGGCGCCGGCAGAAACCCGCTTTGAACATAAATGTATCCACAGTTTGCTCGGGTTCCGTCGGTTCTGTGCAGGTGAACTGTCAACGTGGGGGTAGGGGAGGCTCTATTTGTCTTGCTGGAGACATGCATCGCTGCTGTTTGTTAGAAATTGGAATATTTTAGTTAGATTGAATAACGATCCGGAGGATTGCTAGGGCAATAGTTGTGAATTAAACTCGACTTAATCATGAATAGAATAAAATAATCGTTTATTGTCTTACTGTGTGTATAAAGATGGAATAAATTGGTAACATTTAGTAACAACAGTTGCCCTTCCTTACAATTGAAAGAACTTCAATTCAGGTAGGGCCGAAGACGCAGAAGAAACTACTTTATCGTTTCATTGTTTTAATCAATCTTAGTCAACACAGGTTATAACGCTTACACAATAATAAAAATAAATGTACAAAAACATGATTGATTTACAAATTAGTGCAATAAGGCATTTTTAAACATTATCTTTTATGGTAATGTTATATCAAAGTTTTTATTTGCTACCATTAGATTTAAACGATATTTCATAGGTAAAAAGCTTTATTTACTTTATGTCCTACTTTAGCTCTCTACCAATTTGTAAACCAGTTATTTTACATGATATAGGTACGTACCATATCGTATTCATGGTCCCTTCAATAATTTATCATTTTGATAAAAATATTCTCACCTCTATATTGTTTAATGAGAAAAGGCAGGTCTAGATTTATCGAATATGTCAATTATGTAGGGAATCTGTAGACTAATAATTTATTCATACAACTATGTTCAAGTAGGTATATACAACAAAAACAGATGAATCAGATAGCTATCTAAAGACCGTTGCAAACGATCTATAGATAGCTCAACTGATCCAGATCACTACCAGACGGAAGGTGTCCTATTAAGGACGTTCATCTATTATTTAATATTTTATGTGCCTTCTTTAGTGGGGTCAAATCTGCCTTTAAGTAGCAAATGTGCAAAATGTTCCCAAAATTTATGGAATAGGTTGTTCCATACCATAACTAAAGAGCACATTGCGATAACTGCTCAAATTTAACAACCACACCCTCTAATTATGGAACAGGGTAACACTGCTTCAGTGATTCCGTTCAGAGTCGGTTAAGTTTGCTTTACTGCAGGTATTTAGGTTCTGTATGAATAACTTGGTGGCACTTTAAAGAGCTGCCTACTGTAAAATAAGCGCCATTACCGAAATATATATTTTTTGGAAATAGAGAAATGCTTTGAAAAATTATTAACAACTAGTTCAATCCTACTATTATAAACGCGAAAGTTTGTGAGGATGGATGTTTGTTACTCTTTTACACATTACAACTGAACGGATTTTGATGAAACTTTACAGTAATATAGCTTATACATCAGAATAACACATAGGCTACTTTTTATCCGGGTACCACACTGGCGAAGCCGTGGGCAGAGGCTAGTATTAAAAAAATTTAAACCTGCATTTCAAGCTGAACCATTTCGGAAATAAATTGTTACAAACCCACATAAAACAACCTCTTATCCCAAACGCATATAGAGGCTTGTTGCGTCCCGAGTAAAATAAAAAATTATGGGGTTAGTTTTATCGGAATATTTTATATTTTGGCAGCATAAACATATTATTGTAGGTACCGTTGTAACTTCTTGGGTGCCTGAAGATGGAAGACGACATCGTGGTCGGCCGCGAAAGCGTTGGCGTGATGATCTCGATGTGTTCGAGACGGAATGGTGGTAGGCCGCCAAGAATGGAGGCAGATGGAAGGAATTGGGAGAGAACTTTGCCCAGCAGTGGGACACAATGATTTATAAAAAAAATCTTGCTATTTATAAGAGCATGTTTCACACTTTCTGGTATTTGGTACCAATCTCATAAGCATGAGACTAAAAATACTGAAACTTCTGAAATCCACATTTTACAGAAGTCAACCCTGAAATTTCAAGTTAGTAATTATGTACAAGCTTTCTTATTAGAATAAGCAGTTACTTGCTTATTCTAATAAGATAACTTGTACTGACATCTAGCGCCGAATAGCAGAAACAGATCCCAGATCGAATGTTTTGCTTGCTAAAGAAGAAAGATGGCAGCAGTTAGAATTACGATCGATATTAAAAATAAGCTCACGTTTAAAATGTATTTGACTAATTCGCTTTATTATTTACCAATAGAAAAAATAAATCATTTTAGACTACCAAGGTATCGAATGTTTTGAAGCAAGTAAAAGACATCAACGAGATCTTATTGCTTGCTTTTTTTATTTTTATATATACAATAACAATAAATTTAATCTCTTTGAATACAGCGGTATAATATGCAATATGTTATTATATGATTAAGGAATCTGGCTTATAGCATGCTTTTAATACGAAAAAAAAAGATTTATTCAGCCAAATTGTAGTTTTTCACCTTGTATAGTTGAGTCCCTGTCTCCCGGAGAAGCGTGAGTTGTGGTCCAGGAAACAGTGCTCTCCCTAAATAGATCGACATAATTATACTCGTAAATAAGTTAGCAAGTACCTTGCGCTACTTTATTAATTATTAAATTTATTAGCGTTGTTCAATGATAAGCTAGCTCAATACCAAGATCTAGATATTTTTCATGATAAGGTAGGAAAATTCAACGCCATTGTACCTACTTGTTTATCTTAGATCTATATTTTAATGCGGTGGACCAAGTAAGTCCGTAAGTTACACTGTACAATGAAATGACAACCTCTGAGACGCAGAAGGTTGAGGGTTCGATTCCCGCTGCGGGACAAACGTTTGTATGAACTGCATTCATTTTTCTCGGATCTGGGTGTTTTCTATGTATAATATGTATGTATTTACAAAAAATAATGTATATAAGTAGTATATCAGTCATGTATTACCATAACACAAGCTCTGCTTCCTTTGGGCTACATGATGCTGTGTGAAAAATGTCCAAAGTTTTTTTTTTAAATTAATAAATGTTCAAATGAAAATAACGATTTATCTAAATGTCCCTAGTTGTATATTCTTGTTATTTCTAAATACAAGAGTTCATCATTCTATGAAATTATAGCTAAAAACTTGGATTAATAAATCCGTTTACCGTCCCACATAAAGTTCCACGTAACAAATCGAGCTCGCATCCACTAAGCTATACCTTCTAACATTATTGATGGCTAAAACTCCCTTACAAACCCGAAATACGAAGTGGGGTCAAACGCTAACGCTCACCTACAACTTTAACGTCCGAGACCGATCCCATACAAATCTAACTCTAGCGATGAAAACTTAGCGCTCAAAGTTCAGTGTTCGGGGAACAGTATTAGGAGTGGGTGGGCTACCCCCCAGGTGGTCGGCAATTTTACCACGTTAGGCTTGACGGTCGTCTGTAATTTCGGGCCTAATGCGACTATTCCTATTTCAAGTTACCCTCGGCTTTAAGTATGGGCCTGACGCGAGAGATAAGGCTCGGGGTGGATGTAAGGGTTGTTTGAGATAGTACGTAGGTGTGTGTAGTGATTTGGAGCTGGATAAAGTTGGAATTTCTGTGTGTGTTTTAGGTAAAATACTTAATGTATACTAGGAGAGGCTTAGGATTGTAGTATGATGCTCTTAAAGTATATTGGTAGAGACATATGGTTTAGTATAAACAGATGCAGCATAGTATGAGTTTTGAGCTTATAATACGATCTCTGTGGCGCAGTGAGCGAAGGCCCACCTGAGACGCAGAAGGTTGCGGGTTAAATTCCCGCCGCGTGACAAATGTTTGTATGATCTGCAAATATTTGTCTCGGTCTGGGTGTTTTCTATGTATAATATGTATGTATTTACATAAAAAATATCAATCATGAAGTTCCCATAACACAAGCTCTGCTTAGTTTGGGGCTAGATGATGATGTGTTAAAAAAAAGTTCCAATAAAAATATATTTCACAAGCTGAGACTCTAGTTTTAATCTATTTGTTTCTTGGCACACAACACTGTATTTAATAAACCATTACGTAAATCGATGGCTAAGGTACCGATAAAAAAAATATTTTGCTTGTTAAGACTCTAGTTTTAAAATATATTTGTTCCTCAGCAGAAATTACTTAATTTTAACAAACCATAGCGCAAATCGATGCCTGAATAGTACCTATCTATTAAGGTATAATCCATTTTTAACGTCGCATCCCTGCTCAAAACACGGTCTACGAGGGGAACCTTATCAATCAACGTGAGCAAACTAAGGGGTGCACCTTGCACGGATTTAGAAGCTTGGTTCTAAAGTTCAGAGACAGTTACAGTATTGAATCGTATTATGATAAATATACCCAACAGTTACATATAGTCCTGACCCCAAACTAGGATTCCCTGTATCGTGGGTATCAGGAACTAACGTACCCGGAACAAACTGCAAAAAATGCAAACATTTGTCCCGCAACGGGAATCGAACCCTGCTTGCGTCTCAGCCGGCTACCCGTCGCGGCACTGAGTTCGAGAAGATAAAGAACTTATCATAAACGTAAAAAAAAAACAAAACAGTTTCATTTAGAATGAGAAAATTAAATAGAATCAGAGTGATTTTACTATCATCAACATCAAATAATTTATTGGCATAGAAGTAACACATTAACAAAATATTATAACTAGGATGTTACTTAGTCAAGTTCTACATGCTACGCCTCGTCAATTTGAAAGTACATTAATTAATATTATTATTTTTAATATTATTCAAAAAAAAATCTACACATTCATTATAATGAAAGCCCTTACCTTAGAGCAGTACTTTACTTTTAATCATGATCAGACTGAAATTGCTCATAACAGTCACTAAAAAATACAATTATTTTTTTGTGTTTTTCATGTTTTTAAACAAACAGTTAAATACAATTTCAAAGTGCAAATGTAATTTTTGTTTACCTTAATAGGTGTTTTACTCATAAAAAGTACAATTTCAAAGTGCAAACGTAATTTTTGTTTACCTTAATAGGTGTTATCAAAGTCACACAAGCTGTATACAATGGCCACATCCGCACCGCTATAAAGATAAGACCGCACCACACCTGATCGCGACGGGAATATAAATCGTTGCTGTAAGTTTATTAATTGCGTTTGAATTGTGGGCCCTTGTTTTCGAACCGTCTGTCGCGAAGGGTTGTTTGGGACAGAAATAGGTAATGCGATTTCTCAGACAAAAACGAAATACTTATTTTACTCAAGGCAAAAGCGACAAGATTGCTCAAACTAAATATTCACACACAATGGTTCCAGTATTTGAACAGGATAGTAAAACATGATCACATGTACTGAGTTCAAGCTGGAATGTAAATAAATTATTAATACTTTACGATGTACGACAATTTTACAACAATGTTAGAGTTGCACTATTATTTCAGCTGAAATATTTGGTGTGCAATAAACTATTTTCTGTCTTCTATCTACGATGAAATGTAGGTAAGGCATTTAAATCCAATTACTCGAGCGTATGTTTTAAACTGAAGGATTATAATTAGAAATTATGTTTTCTAAAATAAGTAAACATCGAGGGCACAATAGAACATTGGTAACTTATTTTATCTAAAGATCGAAACAAATAGTGAAATGCCAAAAATCGAAAATTAAACAACATTCTTTGTTGGCGAAAACGCTAAATTGAGGAAATTTCCATCTATTCTCCAGCCAGGCGTCATCCGCGCCTAAACCCCGCTTCAATTTCAATAGCACCCCTACACACTCCCTACACCCTTTAGGACGCCTCCACTCGCACCCATCCCTCTCCAACCCCAGCTAATCTCACGTGACAGAGTGAGGTAGAACTACCTACAGGGCCGGTCCGAAAGTTAGACATATATTATTGTATTATACTGTCGTAGGTGGCGGGGGTGAAGATTGATGCCACGCGGGGGGTAGTTTCAGCAACCCTATGGCAACGTAACGAATTTTGCGTCACGCGTGAGTGTGAGTAAGGGTCTAACGTGGGCTCATATTTCACGAAGGAAATTAGGTTGAGGAATTAATTTTCCAAGTTTTCAATATGGAGGAAAAATTGGTTTTGATACGGCCTATGTGTTCGTGTGGCTTCTGAAAATTAAAAAGGTTTCCGCGATCATGTTGGTTCGGTAAGCTTTCCATGTTAAGGCAAATTTAATTTGGTATGCTTTGAGTCTAAAATAAATAATAGATAGATAAATTCTTTATTGTACACCAAAGCAAAGTACAAAAACACAGGAATTCCTAAACAACAAAGATTCTTATCGCTAAAAGCGATCTCTAGGATATAATGTTTTTTTTAAAGACGGCGGATTACGAGTAGACCTATAATAAAATATAATATTAATAATATTTATTTGAAAAAATAACATATATACATATTCTATATAATATACAAACAAATAATAATAATTTTAGATAATAAGTATTTACATGGAAAGGAAATATAGCATAACTTTAAATAAAAGCGAGTAAGTTTGATGATCTTATAGAAAAAGGTAAGGCATTCCACAGTCGTACAGCTTACCATAGAATTGAGAACTATTGACAGGAGTATGAAGCTGTAGACTTTCTGTAAGGATAATAATTATATTCCATTCGTAGAAAATAACTGTTTACGCTCCGCTGTTTACTATACTCGCGGAATCGACAACCGCTGAGGAAAGAAGGTTCTCGAAGGGCGGCAATGAACCGGACAAAATAACAATAATAAATAAATAATGCTGGACATTTTTCAAACATTTTTAAATTAGAATTTATTTCACAGTTATAATATCCACATTTTTCTGTTCAATGATGTTGTACCAGGTAACAAATTTTAAAAATACCTGTAGATTTACCTCGTCGTGTGATCCTAACCAGAATATCTTCACGTCCCACAGCCCGAAGGATTTATTAAAAAGAACCCTAACGTTTCTATAGAAACGACCTCAAAAACCTTACGTTGCTCCCGGGAGGGGTACATAAAAGCTACGATACGGAGTATACGCCAATTTGACGGCGAAAGCTAAGATACGCTTATATGTCGGCGATACGCGCAAACGAGCCAGACTAGACGATTTCATTACGATACCTACTAGCAGTTATTGGTGGTTCGATTTTTATATGGCTGACAAGCTTTTAATAAAGTGAACTGAGTTGGTGTTGGTTGGCATGATGATTTTAGTTTTATAGTGGTTTTGGCTCAGTGCAAAATGTGATACAATACGTTGATGGATAATGGCATACTAATAATGTAGTGCATATCTGCCATTGGATTTGATACATTCAAATATCTTTTTGTAAACTATATTTTTGATTCAGAAAATATTTTTCATGGGACCGGGTTTCTCATGTTGCGTGTAATAACAATGAGAACGACTCAAATTGACAGGATTGGCAATGCCCCATTTTTACACGAGTTGTTGACCATTTCCCTTTGATCGCCACTGGGCCCTTAGTCTAGCAAAATAAGTGCTATTTTATAGTTCCCATGGCCTTATCCACAGACTTACTAGGGATGCTTACGCATGCCTAACCCGTACAATCGAGTCTAATGCCACCAGATTACGCCACACCTCCTTAACACATGTAGCTTCAAAACTTTATATACATACATAGATACATATAGTCACGCCTGTTTCCCGGAGGGGTAGGCAGACACCAAGGATTTCCACTTGCTACGATCCTGGCATACCTCTTTTGCTTCATTCACCCTCATCACATTCTTCATACCAGCTCGGCGGTTTAGTTTACTTCTGACCTGGGCTTATTCTAGTATGTCTCCAAATTGGTCAGAGTTCGTTCGCCGAGGCCTTCCTCTTCCAACTATCCCATTCACGCTCGCCTTGTATACTTGTTTTGTTAATCTACTTTCGTCCATCATTTCTATATGCCCAAACTATCTCAACTCTCGTTACTACATCTTCATTCACTCCTCACTGCTCTCTTAACACGCTGTTCCTCACTCAAAGTTACACCACACTGCATTCACTCGACTTTGATGTTTCTTCTGCCATACCCAACTTTCACTTCCATACATAATATAATCCATACAAAACTTTATATGATCCTTATTATTCAATTGAATAAAAATCTATGTACTTTGTTTTTTAAAGGATGAACGCAGCGATTGAAAAGTTCAAAGTCAGGAAACACCATTGTACTAATTACGCGGCAGACGGCGCGCTTTCGCTTTCGTCGTCGGCGGTCGTTTTAATTATTTTTTACCGAGCGTCTCGACGTCTGCCGGGGAACTCCGGGAAAAATTAACGGTGGGATAGGAGGGATACACCTTATTAACACATTTTTTTTTTCATATTTCATGGAATTATTGGAGTAAGTATTTCACGTTTCGTCAGTCACCAAGCCCTTGCATCGTATATGCATTTGCATGTATTTATTTATTTAATTCTTATTTTTTACAAATCATATTTTTATGATTTGTAAGTTTGAATGTTTCCCGATATTTTGGCACAGTTACATGTACCTACCATGATCACGGGAGGAACTGAAAAAATCCCGAAGATTGGTAAATTTCCAGTTTTTTAGTTAAAATTATGTTCAAAACCATGATAGTTTCAAAAGTTATATTTAATTCTTTATTGCACAATAAATATAAGTTTACAAAAGGTGGGATTAATGCTAAAAGCATAAAATATTACTGGAATTAAACAACTTGGCAGCTCCTCTATGAGGTATATCCACAAGAACCTTTCGCCAGCTGTTCGCAAAGTTCGCGCTTGCTCAATCTTTGATACTTTCTTCGTGCATTTTTTTAGCTCGCCTTATTAATGAAAAGTAGGTTACTAACTTGGTACGTTTTAAGAATGAAAGTTACGCCACGTTGGTGTAGGTCGATGAACTTTATCAGCTGTCTTTTGTTTTTGTCTTATCAGCTTTGCATTCCGTACTTTGTTTTGTGTGATGTTTTTAGTGAAACTATGCTAAAGATGAACGCCAGATCCTACAGAATCCCCCACTAAGGTTTCTGGTATGGATTGTTAAAATATTATTATACTTGGGTACTTCGTCTCTTGCAGAAAATACGTTATTTACATTGTGAATGTTTGTTTTTTAAATCTACGTAGGTATCAGTTTCTTATTAGTGTTTGACTAATAAACGTCAGTAAATTATACATCAGGGGCACAATATCACTGCACGTGAAAATGATACTAGAAAAAAATGAATTTAAATTTAATGTACAAACAAAAAAAAACAAAAAAAGGTTGAAGTTTTATAGATTTTATAGATCAATTTTAGCGCATGCAAATAGTATAAACCTATTTCACTTTTGCAGTATTTAAAGTTTAGATAGAGCAGAATAGATGACTATTCGTTTTATGATAATTATTGGGGTTACCTGTGCTGAATGTAGGTAGATGGACATTTTTTTAATGTACATCTTAAAATAAAAAGAAACAGAAAGTACCTAATACTTACACGTTTTAAACAATAGGTAAAATGAGCAGTCTTATTATTAGAAGCAATATTTTAGGTAAAATAAGTAGGTCGTTGAAAAGTTGTACATTCAAACAATACAGTGAAGGAAGGCACCCACGCGATATAGGGCCTCCAGCTTTAAGATGGAAGTTGGTGGAGGGCACTCTTTGTGGGAGATCTGTATGTCAAGCAGTGAACTTCTACAGGCTGTTCATAATAATTATAAATGTTTACAACCTCGGTGGTGCGGCTAGTGCTCGGTGCGCTCTGAACTGCAAGAGGTGCGGGTTTGATTTCCGCTGCGGATTTTTTTTTACATATCCTGCAGATATTTGTTCCAGGGTATTGAAGTCCCATGGTGGTCGTAGTTTCTGATACCATCAATATAGGGAATCCTAGTCTGGGGTCAGGAAACAGTTGAATGTGTAAAAAAATATGAAATCATTAAAAAAGCACTCAAAGCACGCTCCAAGTCACATCATAACAACACGTGAAAAATCAAATAACCGAAGCACTGCGACAGCAACACCATTAATTATCTATTAAAAAATAATCCTTTTATACGTCAAAACCCATTCACGTCGATGAGGACACGGGATTACCTGGACTTAACCCCATAAAAAGCTATAAAAAAACTAAACAAACAGCCACACGGTTACCCCACGGAAGATGCAATGCGTATTTTTTATGACGAAAAAATATGAATGGACGACGCTTACGATGATATCAGTTGATTCTATTTTTGAATCTTTAAAGTGCTGGCCACTTTCGAACTTATTTATAGTTGTTCTTGAAGGTTGTATAACAAAATAATTAATTAATCATTTGCAAATCTCATGTTAATTTATGTGATTGTTTTTTTTTTTGGTCAACCGATCACGGCAGTTGACATAAGATTTGATATTTGGTAATAGCCTTTTGGAAACCGCTAGATACTTAAAGCTCATCAGAGTTTAAAAATATTATAAATATTTAACTTCTATGTCAAAAATCCTCATGAATAATCTGTCTATGGTAGAAAAATGGATTCTACTCATAAACAATGGAATGTGTGTAGCACTAAAATGTTAGGGAAAATACAAACTGTTAGTATGTTTTTTGGAGTAATCGGTCTAGAGAGTCAATGTGAGAAAAGTGTTTTTTTTAAATAAGTGTGGGTCTTAACAAACTAAAATTTTGTGTTGCTACTTTCTGACGTGCTAGAATTTTTGAGTCATTATCCACAAAAATATTTGCTAAGCTCTGTGCTGTCAAATTGTCAATCGAAATTAAAAACAAAAAGACCACTCAAACCACTTTTTCATCAACCGTCAACTTCCGTTTGGTTCCTACGCCAATATGATTAAACCCTATAACTCATAAATACGTCTTGCCTGAGGCGCTGTGTCCGCCAAATCCTCCTGAGAACGCATGCATAATAAACATCTTAAAAATTCTAATATAATCATCTCGTGTTACCCTTATAAAAAAGTATGGGGTGACCCTTTTCTCCCTGAGGGTGACATTTTTTATTCACACTTCCGTCAAAAACGAATACTTATGCAAAAGGATTGTTATTTTCTTTGATAAAGTATCGGAAATAATAATTATATGCATTATAGAGCGGATTATAGAGTATTTTGTGCGCCGTTTTTTATACCTGTCACCTTTACGCTCAGATGTTTTAGATTTTTTTAACCTATTGAATGTTTTAATAATATGCAACTGTATGCAAGCTGAACGTTGTCGATACTTTTACTAATTGATAATCTCGGTTTGATTCATTGTGAGTTCGACAGGATATATTTTTTGAAGTCTATTGTTATGCAAAAATTATGCAAAAAAAACGGTTATCGTTTAAAACGAGCTACAGTAATCGTATGATTCGATACAACAAAGTACACTACCAAAATAATATATATATTAAACTAGGTCTCTTGCTATAAATTTGGAATTTAAATCTTCTAAATCTTTTGAATTCAATTCAAATTTACTGACGGTTAACCCTCGATCGCCGTAGGTGCGAATATAACATACCGTACTTTCGATAAAACACTTAAATCTCGCACTTGAGGGCCCGTAAAGGAACGAAACCAACAATGAAACCCGGCTAGTATCTCGGCATGCAACCTCTTGACTCCAATCAAATAATTACTGCCCCACGGTCGAATACACCCCCGGTACTTGAAATATTCAAAATGGCCGACTTGCGTTCCATTTAATTTATGCACACGATAAGATCTGCACACTGTAGAGCAAAAATGGGTTAGTGTGACGTACATGTAACTATTTTTTTTAAAACTATGTATATCCTATTAATATTATAAACGCGAAAGTTTGGGAGGATGGATGTTTGTTACTCTTTCACGCAAAAACTACTGAAGGGATTTTAATGAAACTTTACAGTAATATAGCTTATACATCATAATAACACATAGGCTACTTTTTATCCGGGTACCACGCGATCGAAGCCGTAGGCAGAAGCTAGTAATTGTTAAAAGATTTTTGCAGATTTTTTGGGGTATTGTTTAATTTTAGTATTGAACTATTCAAATTTACCTTCACTGAGCTTTTTTTCTTATTTTTTAAATATCAGTCGAAATCAGTACAAAACGTACCTACTGCATCGCATAAAAACATTACACCCTTGACACACCACATATCCCGAATAACAATAGGATGCAGATTCAGATTGTCTATAGATAAATAATACATTTTGATTTATAATAGAAGTAAAAAAATACTCTTCATTTATCGAGAATGCATAAATAGACCCTATTATTCGATATCGGAAGTGCAAAATATGGGTGTAACTTTTTTATGTCCACTGAATGCGTGTCAGTGAACGGGTTGACTTACGAGGGATGCTGTTTTTTATGGCCTAGTGCATTCAAAATAGTTCAAAAATATTTTACGGATGCATTCAATAGTGATTTGATTTATTCCAATGACATGCAGATGTGAGAGCTCGTTAGATTTATTTGACTGCTGTTTTTCCATTGATTCGTGATATGCATGATTGGTCATGTCGATTGGTAGTTAGTGTCTATTATTTGATGTTTGTCGTTCTGTGAGGGTGAATGGCGTTTATAATTTTCTAATGTTTAGCACCCGTATCATCAAGCTAAGTCAGCTAAGTATTTAACTATAGAATATTTTTTTTTCTCTCTACCGGCAAATCGTTACAAACACAATGTCAGTATTTAAATCCAGGGTAGATAAATCCCCTAATCTACATAATAAAAAGACGATCCGGAAACGCAAACGCACTAACGCAACAGTGGTGGCAGAGACCGCGTCAGACAAAGGATTACCATTGTCTGTATACAACTCCAAATTAATGAGCAAATGCAAAAAATGTTGCACAATCGCGTCATTTGATCTCTTGCGTTGGTTCTCAAAGTGCGCGTGTAATATAAGGTTTAAAGGCATATTTGCCTCGATTCTGTAGTACACTAGCTAAACTAAATTTAAACTATCGCTCTCTTTTACTGATAGTGTACGCAAGAAAGAGATGGCAAGAATTTTACTGCTGTGTGCTGCTGTCAAATCAGTTTACGTGCCGCTTTTCTTCGTGTTTATAGTCAGTATGTTTTGAAATCACGACTAAATTTGTATGGAAAACTTAAATCTAACAGCACTAAAATTGTAGCTATCTCTTTCTTGCTTGCACTATCAGTAAAAGAGAGCGACATTTTAAATTTAGTTTAGTTAGTGAACTAGGTAAAGAATCGAGGCCATTGTTCAACCTTTTAAAAAAATCCAAATACATTTTTGAATAAAGTTATGATTATTTGAAGACACATAAGACACATAACTATAAGTAAATAATTTTTGGTTTAAAATAATAAATAATTACCCAACACATACTGTGATCCTGATACTAGTTATTTTTATTTTGTGTCAGGAACTAGGAGTTCCATGGTATCACAATAACTAGACCCGGAACAATTACCTGTAGAACATACAAATATTTTTCCCGCAGTTGGAATCGAATCCACACGTCTTACGTCGCAGCCGGCCACTCGTCCGCCGCGCCTTCGATAACGTCAAATATGTACAATAAGGTATTAAAAAACCTTTTTTGAATCTGATTCTTGGTACCTACTTTTTATTGCATGTATTACAAAAACATTTCAAAGCTACGAAAAGTAACGGAAAATATGAAAATATGATATTCAAGCACACTGTAAATTCAACCCCAACAATAGTTTGACAGCCACTGCACTTCGCTACCTACTGATCTAATTTCCATGCGTGCGCGCCGACGCCGAGGTAGCAAAGGGTTACTATTCACAGTATCAATGGGCTTGCATTTATTAACTTCGAGACTCGAAAAAATATTAGTGCGTTACTGATTTTTGATACGAAAGGTTGTGGTGAAGTGATATGTGATGGAATTAAAGTCAAGAAAAAGAAAATTGAAGACCTAAGGATCAATTGATTTAAGATTGGAGAAAATGGTAATCTTTAAAACACACAAAAAAAATTGCCAAATTATCATCAGCCCTCATTAGTTCACTCCAAATTCGTGAGATTCTTGTCTCTCCAGAAAATAGTAACTGGTGCCTTCTTCAAATCATCACTCCGCCTAGATAGGGGGCGCACTACAATAAGTTTGCTATTATAATTAATGAAGGTAAATGCGCACACGCACGTTTATTACACACTGCGCAACATACATTTACGCCTGTGCAATACTTAGTGCCACCGTATACGGTGCGCAGGGCAACCAGGCCCTAACTAAAAATTCCTCTTAGACCCGAAAATTCAGTTCACTCATAAAAAATAGGGCAGTCGGAAAAAATTACATCATGTATCAGAATTATGTATCAGATTGCAATTAGTTCTAAAGCAAATAATAAGATCTTTGAGTAAACCAAGATTTATTGACTTAGCAACTTTTGCAGATACTTCTACTGTTCCATATTGTGAGTAGTTCAATGGTTTATTCAGTCAAACGACATCTCTTATGATTGGTAAATAATATTTTCCTCACACAAGCACCTTTTCAAACTATTTAACAATCGATTTTAATCTCAAGATATTAATACGACGTTTGCATTAAGGTTTTCTTACTAAAACATATGTCATTAAAACATGCCTAGTCTCTGCCTAAGATTGGAACAGACTTATGATACTAATGCGTCTGCAATATATCATAAAGTCTGATCTCTACATACATTTGCCTGACCAGACTCTCGTACATTTATTTAAAACGGACAAACAATCATACACTACTCATATCTAGGGGTATAACTCCGGTCGTATTTTTTAATCACACACTTATCCTTCGTGCCATAAAAATAAAACCTACGTCGAGAGTACATCTGAGTTTTATGATCCCGAAGTGGGTTTAGCTCAAGGCTATTTGGGATCGGTCGTTTGAGGGTCCTAAAAACTGATGCCTGGGGCCGTGAGGGTACAGCCTTCCGGAGATAGTGTTATGGGCTGTGAGAGGTATTTTAGCGATCGACAAAATGGGTTTTACATTTTTTCCGAGGATTATTTTTACAAATATACACATTTTTACCAATCCCCGTTTGGGTAATTAGAGATTGATAACTGTTGTGGGAAGTCGATGGATTAAAGTGGCTCAAGATTGACGTCATGGAATTATTTGGCTATTTTTTTTTTCGGAGTATGATGATTATGATGAAGAGTTATTTTCTTTGTATTTAATGTATTCTTATCTCTCTTTCTCCCTTTTTTCTTGGGATTGAGTTTCTGGTCCGTTGAGGCTTTGCGTATTCAAAATTACCTCAGGGCGACTGGTCATAGAGACACTTGATTAGAGAGCTAGCTCTTATCTGGGTTAACGCATTAACATTGGCATTCAGCATGGCATTGCTGCCAGAATTTTGGGAACGATTCCGTCTGATCTGGATGGATCATTTAATCTATATATAGATCGTCTTTAGATATCTGGCTGTTAAATATATGTATTTTTCGTATAATTACCTACTTGTAACAAAATAAAAATATAATTATCCTTGTTCAACAATCTAACTACTGTAGAACTAAACTTTTCCTGTACGGTTGCGTAAGTGACGGCCTCTTCGCATTTCTTTTGTTAGTCAGAAAACATACAAAATGTTTTGGGGTTTTTCCAGTAACCATTATGTCATTGCCAAGATATCCATCTATAATATGCACTGAGGTTTTGTTTTTTGTCATTAAAAACAATTTGAAGGAGTAGTATGGATGCGAAGCATAAGCATATAATCATCATAAAGGTTAAAAAATTTGACGATAGATTCACCTATAGAATAGTGAAATAATTTTCAAAGATCCTTCTGATCTCAATAAATAAAAACCTATTAACTAGATTCACTAAATTCAGTAGGTATGCCGTATAAGGTCGGTTTGCACTAATCTTCGACATGACAAGTATGTCTTTCTTAATTTTAAAGTGAAATCGACACTTTTAAATTGAATGGATCTTTTTGCTATTTTTTTTTACTTTACTATAAAGATTTTACTACGTCATAAACTTCCTTATTCGCGTCTATATCTGGCAGATGCTGCGTCATACCACACCAGCAAATTCAATTCATGCCACGAATTAATATTCGATCAAGCCATATGTGGAGCAGACATACATAAACTCATGCATATAACCACTGTACATAAACCGTATCAGCAGGCTTAGAATGCTATTTTGCCGGGGCACTTCCTGTTAACATAAATCCACCCCATTTGGGGGTGAGCGCGGCAAACTGAAAGATGTAAAGATGATTTTTCTGACGTTTTTTAATGTTGTATGTTTAAAGGAAAAGCATTTTTTCTTTAACCTAGGTTTGGTAATAACAAGTAAGTAATATACGAGTTAGGTACCTACTTTAAAAGAGTTTTGGTGAACTTTGGGATCAGATTGAATTTTAAAAACAGAAGATAGATACTTAACGCTTGTCCTTATCTAAAAGATATAGTCTGAGATATTAAATTCATAATTTCCTTTAAGTATTGGCAAGCACTTTAAAAACCTAATAGCTATCTAAAGGTGGCTAAGAAAGAACTAGTGACATGATTGTCCGTGACATAAAACTCAGTAATCGATATAGATTCGATTATTATTTTTATAATAAATTTAAAGCTAGGTAAGCGAGTGACAACACCTCTCGTTCTTCTCTTCCGGTGCTCTTCCAAGTGTGTGCGCTGTGCGCTTTGAAATATTCCCAAAATAAAATTGGTTCTACAGCAAGTTTAAGGAGTTATCATTTAAAAACACCACTGAGTCCCACAAAGATATAATTCAACACTCTGCAATAAATCAGCTAATAAGTATGAATCCTTTTCTGGCATGTTACGGTTACAAAATACTTATTTAGCGTTTACAAGATAATTTTACCTTACATTTTTTTAAACATTTATAACAACAGACATATTCCACTCCATTCTCTGTCCTAAATCAGCAAACCCTCGCCGTCCCAAGATGACGTTATGTCCAAAATAACCAATAACCATAGTTTCGGAGGGGACCTGTTGTATGGAAAATCGATCGGACCCCACCTCCCCTTCCCTCTCTGATGGATTACCCCCCGCATGGTGGAATAAAAAGAAAACAGTAGAACCACCGGCTCTCGAGGGAAAGCCTTTAAGATATTTTTCGTGGGGCACGTCAAGTCTGATTTTTGTTTGGACGTTAATCTCTAATGTATGTTATGTGTGTTAGGGAATTCTTTTGAAGGCTTATTTCTGTTTTGACTTTTCTTATAAACCACCGAGTCAGACACAACATTCAAGAAAGTGAAAATGGGAGTTCTGAAGAGTTTGCTTTCTCATACATAATTATACCTAATTTGTATATGTCTAAGTACCTCTATAATATTCAAGAATCGTATAATGAAATTGTTTCCGACAAATAGGATTATAACAATCTAATTATTATCAAAGAACCTACATCAAAATCAACACATAGTTACCGAAAAGTGATGTTTCTACGACTGTAAAAAAACTGTCCTTATAGAATTGCCTCACACTTTGCTAGGAGCCAAACAAGTCTCCAACCTCGATCCCTCACTGTCGCAGCCATTTAGAAAGTCCATTTAGAAACACTCTGAAATAAACCCAAAATCCTATGTCCAAGTTGGATATACATAGTACATAGCGCGGGTGACACCCCTGCAGATACAGGGTGATTTACTGAGGGTCTTCAGACCCTTATCGGGAGTCGTTATGACCATGTGAGGGAGAGGGCTGTGGAGAGAGGGCCGGGGGCGTAATGGAGGTGAAACGTTTCAAACACTCGAGCACTTTGAAGGGACGTAATATGTTATTTTTAAGACGTGATGTTTGCTTTCGATTTTCTTTGTTTTAGAGAGGTTAGAGAGTTCTCTAATGCTGTAGAGTCACGTAGCGTGTTTGTTTTTAATACTATTTGTAGCATTCACTCACAAGCTCATGCAGTGTTTAACGGTTTATACATTTTATAATTTAATCACTGACATGTTCCCGAAAATCACATATGTAGTTTGAAAAAAAAATATTCAAAAAAGCAAATGTTGAGAGTGTATTCTCCAACCTTTCCTTTTTTGAATATTTTTTTTACTTTTCAGTTCCAATCGATTATTTTGAAAAAATAATAACCAACCCAGATTTTTTTAAAGTTAATTCTATCTTCTTCTATCTGATTTTTCTTTATATAAATAATGATATAATAAGATTTTCTCAAAACCTAAATTTAGTAGAACAATAAAAAAATATTAATAATTTTACTTACAAAACAAGCACTACCCGACATGTTTTGCGAACCATTGGTCCCCGTCATAAAATTATATACGCCTACCAAATAAAACGACCCCTTGCGACATTCTGCATACGAAATTAAATTTTAGAATCGGAGCCGCTTCAATATAGGTAATATCAGAAATTTATGTTCCATGTTTGAATGAGAATGTCCCAGGGCATAAATATTCCTACCCGCATTACAATGTTGTTTCGATAAGGCCATTTTAATTTAGCTGGATTGTTTGAATTCAAAAGATTAGTTTCCATTTAGGTCCAGATAGGCGTACTTGTATTACTGGAACTGTACCAAACTGTATTCTTGATATACGAATATGTAATTAGTCGTATGGGAGCTACCCAACTTTGGAGCCGGAAGTAGTGGGATTGAATCCCGTCGTGCAAAAATTGTTTTTCCACCCGGGAAATTAATAATGCTCTCTCAAACGTCGAAAGAAAGCAACGTGAGAAAACCGGCATTTCTGAGAACCGTAAATTCGAAGACAAGTGACCCATACAAGAAAACCTCTATGTAGGCTATTTTCAGGGCCAGCATACCTCAACCTATTCGGAGCACTGGACTGAAACAGAGTGACCAAAAGAAAACCAGCTGTAAATTAAAAACAGTTAAAAGTGATTTTTAGGCACCTAATCCCTGTCTATCAAAAATAATTTATAAAATCTCTGAAAGATGTTGAACCGACCACCTTAACCCCAGTTTATAAAAGAATGAGCGTATTAACACCCCCGCAAACATAAAATCAAATTACAAACGCATCAGACTCAATAATTAATACAATTATGATTGTTGGGGAGGAAAACACTGCGTTAAATTCCCGCTAAAAGGCAAAGTAACACAATTTTCCCGCCTTTTTCTCCCCCGCCTAATTACAACTCATCTTTTAATAAAGTAGATCGTTACAATTAGGGCGATAGGTACTGGCAACATTGTCGAAAAATTTATAACTACAAAACAATTTCGTCGTATAAATCAAAGCATAAAAAGAAACATTTTCCTTCCAATTTACAAGTCATAAATAACGTACGGCGGTAGATGTTGCCCATTGAAAATATTTAACCAGCAAATGGTCGCGTGGGCTCACGGGTCAACCATTCACTAAAATATATTTGAATAAAGAATGATATACGGTTTGTTTATTGGCGGGCCTGTTCCTTCCTTTTTTGAATTTCATTATTCGGAGTTGACCGACGCGCGCTTGGGTCACCGTTGATAATTCGGAGGGGAGCGATTGGTCAAACTGGCCCTTCGTTTTTGCTACATTATGTACAAAACTTTTTAATATTTTCGCAGCTTGGGCCTGGAAGACCGGTTTGGCGAGTGAGGGTTAGGTTATTGGAAATTTTACGTTTAATTTGTGATTTTGTGACGCACGTGTGTTCTGTTAAAAGGTCACACTCGGGTCACAAGTTCAAGATTTCTTTGCTTAGCAATCAAGAAATTCAGTTGTATTGAAACCTGTTTCTTGGTTTGACAATAAACGTGAATTAGCTTTTCAATTGAGTAGAGCGTTTTTCTTTGAATATTATATTTTCGGCCCTATCCTTCTTTAGTTTGTCTCCTATGTTTTGCTTTATTTATATAAAATTCTATTTTATCCAAATAAACTTGAAAGCTTGTATAATGTAACTAAAATACGGATAACGATAACATTGTAACGGTTGCAGGGATTTATTGGATGGAATTTGTTCAAGATCTGTGGATGACGCTATGGGTCATATATTTACCTAACATTGTTCTCTTACAGTAAATTTATTCATACAGCTACAAGTAGGTATATTATACGAAAAATACAGATGAAACAGCTAGCTATCTAAAGACCATTGCAAACGATCTATAGATACCTCTACTGATCCAGATCACAACCAGGTGGAAGCGTTTCCAAAATACTGGCCACATTACCATGCTGAATGGTAATGCTAATGCATCGATGCAGATAAGAGCCAGCTCTCTGGTCACGCGTCGCTTCGACCAGTCGCTCTGATAGAATGTTGAAAACTCGAAGGGCCCCGGTTCCCCTGGGACCCAGAGTCTGAACCCAAAAAGGCTTAAATAAGTAAGCGAAAGACTTCTATATTTGCGCCTCTTGAGATCCTCGGCCGAATCAGCCGCTGCACCGGCTCTAACTGATGTCCCCGACAGATGAGATGGTGCTAGGATATCTACGCATGTGGGCTCCCATACCAAAGGCCTTCCCCTCTTCCAAGGGACAAGGGTCTTGCCGTTGGGCCGCTTACCATCATCACGTAGTAGACCATTCTGTTCGAGAACAACTGGAACGTTGACGCTGATAAAATCCCGGCGTATGTTAACATTGTTATCTTTAGATTGTAACCTATTACTAAATGTATGACTGTTTGTCATTCCAAAAACAATAAAATAGATAAAAGATCGTTGGTCGTTGGCACTTTTTGGATACGGAAGTCCATTGCTAGAGACTTCTAGGTCAGATAATAACTTAAACTACGAAATATTTACAAAACAAAGTTGTTTAGATAGGCAGGGTAGTTTAAATAAATAAATATCCAACAGACACATACCTATATATACCAATGTAAGTTTTTCGACGTATCCAAGTGTACTATAGGTTCCCATGGTTAAAAATAAATGAGTATGAGTACATAGTCCTGCCCCACATAAAAATTCCCTGTATCGTGGGTATCAGGAACTAGAAGTACCGTGGTACCATAATACCCAGACCTGGAACAAATATCTCCAGAACATTGCAAACTTTTGTCCCGATGCGGGAATCAATCCCGTAACCTCTTACGTCGCAGCCGGCTTTTCACTCGTCGCGCCATCGAGGTTAAGTTTAACAGGCTTCAATCGCATTTCGCAATTCCTGCAAGATATCTAGAGTATTATCAATCCATAAGCTATAGATAGGATTACAATTACATTCAAAAGCCATTACACGTTGAAAATTCAACCCTCATGAGGGTCTCAGGGGATGAAAAACGAGAAAACTTTCCCTCTCAACATCACTTTGTTTACTTTTGCACTATTTATGTAAAAATGTTGGGGCTCGAAACAATTTCTTAGGCGTGACGTGAAAGGAACTTTAATGCGGCGGTTATTTTTGTATTTTCCGCGTTTTATTCGCGGTTCGGGTGAAGTGGGACTCACTTTTTTATTTTAGTTGAGATTTTTGTAGCTATAAAAGGTAGCAGCGATATAGACCTTCTAATTATGGTAGTACGGGACTGCGTACAAAAATGTCACATAAGCTATGACGCATGACACAGTTATTCGTGGTACCATGATTTATTAATTTCCTGCAAAAAGCCATCAAAACTATTGTCGAAGAAAAAAAAGTTAAACAAAACGTTATTCTTTTTTCGAACCCAGGTCCCCAGGAACCCAGGTCTAGTGAATATTTATTTTTCATTTTAGGTACCCCATCATCATCATCATCCACAGCCTGACTTCATCATGGCCTCCCTTTGTCTGAGCTACTCCTCACGGTCCTTTTTTTTTGAGGGGGGAAATGTCGCCAACCTGAACCAAGTTCGTCCCGCAATGCTAACGTATGCTAGGTAACTGCATCATATTTTTTTTTAGATATTGCCCTATTTCATGCATATAATATTTAAAAAATTTAACTCGTACAGTAAGTTAAGTTATGCAACTTACATATTGAATTCCCCAATCAATCCCAAGCAATAATTGCTATTGCAAGAAAGTATTAGTATTCCCAAGACCTGCCTCCATGGCAGTGAGTATACGACTGAAAGCTCTCTGTAATTAGCACACATGACTACTGATAGTCTGATAGAGACAATTAACTGTTTGATTCATTAAATTTCATATGTGACATTTCTTATTATTAATTTTGTCTGATCTATATTATCTTTTTTCTTTTTAAATCCTACTACTATTATAAACGTGAAAGTTTGTGAAGATGGATGTTTGTTACTCTTTCACGCAAAAACTACTGAACGGATTTTGATGAAACTTTACAGTAATATAGCTTATACATCAGAATAACGAATAGGCTACTTTATATCTGGGTACCACGCAGGTGAAGCCATGGGCAAAAGCTAGTATTGAATAAAACTTGCAGCGCCCTGACACGGTCCACCTACAGCTATTTCGATGTTAGACTAAAGCTGATGTACTCGGACATTTGAACATGAATAAATGAAATATGAAAAAATATGACAATATATCAACTACTACTAACTTATAAAGAGAAAGGTGTTTTTTTACTGTGTCCTCAAATAATGACCGATCATAACGCTAAAAGCGATTTCTTTCTGACAACCTTTTGATGTACAGGATAAAATGGAATAAAAACACGGCGCTTCGGTAAACATATTACAGAATATAATATTATTAAAATTTACTTACATTCATGTATATACCTATATAACCTATACAATATACATACAATAATAATATGAGATTATTAGACTAAGTATGTTAAGATAAAACTGCAAACTGTTAACTAGCAGCTCTGAGACATGCAAAGGAAAGGAGCTGCTATAGAACTCATAGGAGTTACTACATTTAGTCATTTTAAGAAAAACCTTTTTTACAAATATAAAAATAGAACCTCGCATAATCTAAAATATCTAGAAACAATAGGAAATACGTTTGGTACATAGACAACACGAACCGGATTCAAACGTAATTCAATTTTTGTTTTAAATTCGAAATTCGAAATTACCATCATAATCAGTTTTTGGTGTTTTGATATGTCTGGTTTTGGAGAATTGTGACAAATAGTTACCCAAGCCATTATCAAGAAGTGAAGTGAAGTAACTTATATTATTATGTCGTACTCATTCCGCAATAAGTGCGACATACAAGTATCATTATGCCATCTGGAAGTATTTTATCGCAATTACTTTCTACTGGTGACATAGTAACTATTTGATAATCAATATCGGGCACCAAAGAAGGAAGCAGTAAAGTATCCCATTAAAGTTATTGGAATAATTATTTTTGTTTAAAATATCCTAACAATATTTTTACTTGGTACAATTAACGTTGCCATTTAATTGAGACCTGAATAAAAAAGATCCTCACAAAAAGATATACAATGTAAGAATTGCGTGAGATTGCGAGAATATGAAGAAAGTGCGATTTCAAATGTTTAAAGATGAATCATGGCTCTTATTTGCCTATTTCTAACGTTTTTTTAAAGTATAAGTGAGCAATAAAGAACAGATGTTTAAAACCATGTTCGCTGGAACGCGAATTGATTGAAAATTTATCTCAAATATTTAATTGTGAAACTTTATCTTCGTCCATACAGCGGCTTGATGCTATTCCAAATGTTGGGAAAATGTAATCTCCTCCCGTTAACAAAGTATCCACTCCACAACTTAAAAGGAAAACCAGTGCCGAAAACGCGGTACCTATATAATATTCGGACCCCCACCCACACAGATAGCAGCACATAGTAATCCACGCAAACACGCATACTCACATACGGCGTATATGGCCACGTGAGAGAGGGACGCGATAAAGCAGGATAAGAGATTGTCGAAGTTTAGCGTGGGAGGGAGACGGTGATTGCAGGACGAGCGATACAACAAATCAATACGAGCGGTGGTGACCGGTAGCCTGTGTCACCCCCTGCCCCCTTCAGACCGCATACCCCCCTCTGTCAACTGCCACAGAGTTGTTTAGAAGTCCCAAAATTGCTTTAGTGCAGATGTATTTGGATCTTAGTGAGTGGTTGAGCTTTGTATGGAATTGGTGGAATAGACTGTCAAAGGGTTGCCAATTTAATTTGAGATGGAAATTTACGTGCTTAGGTTCAGCAAACATAAATTGAGTTAATTTGGCATGATTAAATACAGTTATTGCATAACTTGTCACGTGATCTAATCTAGCCCGCTTAGTAAGACTTCTGGACCATCAATGGTAGGAACCATTAATGAAATTTTACATCATAGTAGTTTTAAAATCCCATTCCTTAGGACCGATATTGCATTCTTTTTATTTTCAACTATTACTTATTCAATTAATCTGTTTGAAATCCATAAAGTAGAGACCACTTGTCTTGATCCGTAATATTACTGGAAGCTTTTTTTTCAGTCAGCACTGACACACGTGGAAAAACAAATACACTTTGTTTACGCAAATGCAAAAAAAAATTAGGTAGGTATTTAGATTTTACATCGATTTTGTAAGTCGAATCTAGACGTTTCGAAACTCTGCGAAACAAAATCCGCTTGACCGCGTATGGAAGGCGCGACGCGACTGCGACTAAGAAAACTTGATACTTTAGGAACTTTTGTATCAAGAAGTTCGAGATTTTTGTAATATTCGGAATAACATGAAGTTTGGTGACTTTTTCTGATGACTTTTTTGTATCGTCATTACTTGTTAGGCTTTATACTTGTTTGTGTTAAGTATTTAAGAGTTTATATGAGCGTATTTTAGAAATGCACCTACTAAGAATTCAAGAACTGGTATATAATTTTTGAAATAAAAACTTTTACCACTTATCAATTACAGGTGTGCTATATCTTAGATTGTCACCACGGTGGTATAAAAAAAATATTTCTGAAAAAAACATTGTTGTTTTATTTCCAGCAATAGGATAATTATCAACTTTAGTTGTTATATATACAGAACGTATAATACTTACTTACTTTCACAGCTCTATAATAATATTCAAGGCTTTCGTGGCATACTGCCAAGAAAAACCAAAATCTTCTAGCAGTTTTACCTGACCACAAATTTATTTTGGGTTTGTTTGGTGTTTCCAAGATTTATGTTGACTTGAAGAAAATTTATTTCGCCAACAAGTTTATGAAAACGTCGTATTTTATGTCGTTTATTATCGTAGCCATAATCAGATGTTTTCCTTCTGATCCGTAGTCATTTTATAATTCTTCTCACTAGATGGCGCAGTACCTACCAGAAGGTTGGTTATAAAGACATAATAAAAATGTGGAAAGACTTAAACACATATTATTTCGTACCATCTAAGCTTCAGGCAACTACATCTCTTATTCCCGATCATTGTACCTAAAGTAGCGGTTTTACAAAAAACTTTTCCAAAATTTTCTTCCACCATGACCAGTTTCATCCTTAGGGTACATTCCGCTGAGTAACGGCCCAGTAATTCAGTACCCTCCGAAGGGCTCATACGGAGGGACGATAAACTGCAAAACCACGGGAGGGGGAACCCTCCGATAAACAGAGCGGTAATTTATGACACTACGGAACCCTTCCGAATGGACTCGAAGAGAATTTGGCGTAGCTTGTTTAGATAGAATTTATTCGAAGACTAGCTATTTTGATTGGGCACTTTTATTCCTATTTATAATAATTCTGGTTCAGTTGAGCTATCTATAGATCGCTTGCGAACAGTCTTTAGATAGCTAGCTGTTTCACCAGTATTTTATGTATAAACCTTATTGTGCATAAATGTATGAATAAATGTATTTATAATTTAAAAAATATGAATATGAATATTTAAGATAAATACTGATTCATTTAGGGCTTTAAAACAAAACCTGTGCTTGCAAAAATACTTCGGTTTCAATGAAAGCTCAGTAAGGTCATAAAGTTTGTGACTGGAGCAAAAAGTATGAACAGCGAAACTTAGTAACTTTATAGATAGAATACTTAAACCTTAGTGTCCTAAATAGCGTGGAACTTCATATAGCGGCCATTTTTTGTAACGCAATGATCATTTATACAATGTTTTCTTTAACGTAATGCCCTTAAATACTCTTGTAATTATCTAATACTAATGCCGGTCGCAGCTTCATACGAAATTAATGTTTCAAGTTTTGATGTCACTATTTGTTCATCAACGGATGCGAAATAATGATATTATATTTAGAAATCAAGATTCTAAGCAAACTTAGATTTCATATCTGCATCAAATCCACCTTCCGCACGAGGAGCTCCGCAGTTCCAAGCGAGATCAATAGACCCCTGACCGATACAAACATACACATAAATATATATCTTATTTTACCCTTATGGCCAGCACAGTCCGCAGCCATCTTGGAATTCACCCCTCCCCCGCCACCCACGCTCAATCTTACCCCAAACGTGCCCCCTCGATCTAAGGGGCTTTCAAAGGCCGAAACCCACTAATACTAATGTCCTCTACGTATGAGTGTGTGTGTGTGTGTGTTACACGGGTTGAACCGTTCGACTTTCATTTGTTTTTGGAACTTTGATATCATTAGACTGAGTTGAAAGAGACGCTTCAAGATGAAAGAAAATTGAACAATATAGGCATATTTTCCATTTGAATAAAAGAAGAAGAGTACAGATCATTGACTTTCATTGCAAAAATAGATAATACTAGCTTCTGCCCATAGCTTCGCCCGCGTGATACTCGTATAAAAAGTAGCCTTTGTGTTATTCTGATGTATAAGCTATATTACTGTAGAGTTTCATCAAAATCCGTTAAGTAGTTTTTGCGTGAAAGAGTAACAAACATCCATCCTCACAAACTTTCACATTTATAATAGTAGTAGGATGTTTTTTTTATTTATGTTTAAGTACTCACAAACTTTCGCGTTTATAATATTAGTAGGAAGAAGGAATTTACTGTTAAAAGTGTGGGACGTAATATTACACGAAGCGTAAAGGAGATAATATTATTACCATTTATTTGTGTTAAAAAGGCAAGACGATATTTTATTGTTTGATTTTACCTTCATCATCAACAGCCTGTAGAAGAACACTGATTGACAAAGGATTCCCCTGAAAAGTGCTACGGCGAACGATCTAGGAGGATCATCGGTCCAGCGGTTGGGGGACTTTACTACACTGCGTCGTCCGTCCATTTGAAACTCTTTCTTTTCCAGCAAATACTGATTCTACGAGCTATATGGGCCTACCCATTTCTACTTAATTTTATCAACTTAGACGCGGGTTCGATTCCCGCGATGGAATTTTTGATTATCTACAAATTTTGATTTGGTCTGGGTGTTGTGGTATCACTCTTAGTTCTTAATAACCATGATGAGTTAGATGACAGAGGGCTTTAACAGTGAGATCTAACTATAAAATCTATATAAAATTTTAAAACTCGGCTGAAGTGTTTTTTTCTCAATACTGACAAAAAAAATAACATACATTGCTTGTTACCTAATGAATACTTAATGTTAGTTTATAAATAATTACGCTTGTTTTATCTGCATATGGTATATATTTACATAACATCAGCGTAGGTAAATATTTATAATTTGGTCGTAGCACATTTTATGAGGAAGGTTTATAACTTGGCTTTATGACATGTTACGAACATAAAAGTCGAGATTTCCTCTTAAAAGCTTCAGTTTTGAATAACTTATGACCTAGAATGAGAATTCATGTATTTTTTTTAAGTTTTGATGTGAGTACGGTATGCTGCTAAAACTTTAATGTTTATTAGAAATCTACGTTAAATTTGGTGCTATTAATTTTAAATTGGAAGAATGCTTAATTCTTATAGAAGTTATTGGCAAAGTGAAATCTTAAAAGCCAAAATGATCAGAGTTAACAGACATTCAAAAGTCCAAAACAATATAGCAAAACAGCTAAAAACAATCATTGTGATCTAATCAGCCTCAAAGCAACGCGCGGATAATTGGCGACCCAAGTACCCGCTACCCTCTCCGCAATGCATTATCGAAATAAAAAATTCACCTCAATTTCCGAAAGAGATTTCCATCAGTGCCGATACGGTGGCTAAGCACAATCCCACACACACATACACACGTGAAATATTCAGTCGCCACTCCGATACATCATTCATTCGTCCGCAGAGAACGGTTCGACACCAATCTTCCATTTGGCAAGAAAATCGATACACGTCGTGGCCATATAAGCATTCCGGGGGAGGTAGACGGGTGTCTTAAGGGGGAGTTAAGGTTTAGTCCCGAATATTGAATTTCCCTTGGGACAAACCCGTTTCGCTTTGTCCCTTGGCCGGGGTCGTGTGGGCCGTGGTGCCCGGGCCGCGTCGGTACCTCCACGCACACAGGCTTGTATAGCTAACTGTACGCACGTGCGTAAGTGTTGTATAATAACATTGTGAGGCCAGGCATACGTGACTCTCAAGGCTTTTGACGGGCCCCGGGCTATATTCTCCACGTACACTTGTATGTGTGGAGTGGGCGTTTTACTCTATATGTTATACAGAGACCTCCCTGAGCTTCAAAGCCTTCAAATTGGTTCTCTTTAAATAAAATGAACGCATGAGTTTTTGTCAATAGAATTTCTGAGCTCTATTTTAAATTCGTTTCATTAGTTAAAGATTTTTAACTAACAACGTAATATAAATTAACTGTGTTGCGAGGGGTACCTATATATTATGAAAAAATACCCAACAACCACATACATAGTCCTGACCTTAGGATTTTATGTGTATCAGTGACTTCGAGTATTGTCGCACCACAACAATCAGACCCAAAACAAATATGCAGAATATGGAAACATTTGTTTGTATAAAATAAGTTGAGATGAGGAAACAACAGCAAAACACAGTCACATAGTGACCTGGAATGTATCCTACTTACACCGGGTGTAACAAGACAACTCACAAAATTGAAGGCACAGCACAAGCGCCCTTACATAAACCTTTAGTGAAAACAAAATAATTTTATACCATAGGATGTCCAATCTATGGCTATATTTAAGAGCCCTGCACCTCGCAATATCGTTTTTTGCAGAAAGCCTATAGTCCTGGAAATTTTAAAATTATAAAAGGGGTTATTTTTACTCAAATAAAGCCAAATAGAACCGAATTATCTTAATTTATCATCTGGAAGTGATCTGGACCAGTTGAACTATCTACTATATATCGTTAGCTTGTTGTATTATTATTATTTATTCGGTTAATCCTTATTCAGAAATCGGGATTTTAAATCAAAAAAATCGTTGTGAATCGTTCGAGAATTACGGTCGGAACGGACCGTTTAAAGATGCCAGAGTAGTTTTATTCCATCCGATATACATAGGAATACGAATACCATGGTACCTAGATCCGGTATAAAAATTTGCAGAAAATGCAAACTGTCCCGCAGTGGGAATTCAACCCGCACCTCTTGCACCCAGCTGGCTCGCCATGCTACATAAGTAAATACATTGTGTTTAGATATTCAAGAAACCTTAACCAAACTAACTCCCCCTCCATTCCCTCACAATACAAATAGACCATTAATCTCCGAACACATAGTCTACGTCCTAGCTAGAGCAGAGCCTTATAGTCCTTCAACAAAGATATAGTATGGTAGAGTATACGCCTATTTTGCATTAATGTCAGAGTTCTACCCTCATTAATTATTAAATATATTTTAGCATATTATTATATATAATTATTTCCCTTTATTCATTTAGAACCACAGACATACGATTGGAACCTTTACGGACATTAGTGGAGCCGAAGCCACAGATGTAAAATTGTTTCATATTGTTTTTATAAAAATTATAATTTGTATTAATAATTTCACGAAATGTTAAATTTTGGTATTGTGTAAACCACGAGCCTGTTTTTACTATAATATATTATGCATTTTATTTTTAACAGTAGATATTAGTCTAGTGTACATATCTACCTAAAGTGATTTTTAATTGGTTTCACTTGATACCCCACACCATCTATTTGCACGCTCAGGATGCCTGGTAGAGAATGCTTTAGCATTAAGTCCTCCTAGCACTACATTGTTACTACGAAAGTATTTAATAAATAAATAAATATTCATACACTATATAAATATACTTCTAGTATATGTATGTGGCAGAGAAGTTTGGTACGTTTACCCTGGATCCCAATGACAAAAGTAAATCTACAACGTCTCCTTTCTTTATAAAAACCGTCAAAACTGTGACATTTCTTAGGAAAAATTAGACGTCACGTTGTTTGATTCCGGCTGTTATTGGAACCCGGGGTCAGGCTAGTTTATGAATCTTACATTAGTAGGTACCCGAATGTTTTGGACAAAAATTATACAAGTAAACTGAACGAGCGAATGATCTGGAAACATTTCCTTCTTACTTTACTGACTATACATTAAAATAATGCCCATTTTGGGGAAAACTGATGACAAAAAATTATGGAATTCTACTTAGATTATAAATTTGAAAGTGAGTACGTCTAATAATCTAATAATCTCCGTAACGGCTGAAACAATTTGAACTAAATTATGTAGAATTACATATACCCGTATAAAACGTAGCCCACATTTTATCCGGGTACCATGCGGTGAATCCGTCGGCGTAAGTTTCTAAAAGTTAAACAATCAATTCAGAAAATCAGGTATGTGCTCAATAAAAAAAAACAGTGAATATTTTAAATTATTAAACACCTGAATAAAACAATTAGTGAATGTACGATATCGCACCCAGGAGGGGTAAGTCGGGAGAGACAAGGGAAAGGCCACCATAAATCTCTGTCACAAAGAGATAGAGACAAATATACCTGAGCGTACTAAAAAACAAAAATAACTTATTTTGCTGAAATACGCATTGCATGACTAATCTATTGAGATAACGCATATACGAAATACTATTTCGTATAATAATTAGAGATGAAACAGTCAATAACTAAATTCTAAGCTAATTTTGACAAAAGCTGCGACAATTCCGCTTCTGATGGTAAAGGCTTTTAAATTCGCAATTTTTATTTTGTAAATAACTTCCATAAGTCGAAAGTAGGTGTGTGAAAATAAAAGTCAGCTCATTGTTTTTTAATATTTTGTTTATTTAAACAATAAAATAATATAATACTTATGATTATTATTTTATACGTTTGACGTAAGGTTTTTTTTTTGTTACTATTTATCTCCAAAACGGCTTATCAGATGGAAATGCTGTTATTTCGAATTAGTTTGCATGACTTCAAATAGGTTCATAGATTTAATTGCTGCAAGTCACAGGAGGGCGCTGCAGTAAAAAATGAGAAAAACAAGAATGGTTTAAAAAATTTAAAAAAACGTTGTCGCAGGTAAAACCAATAACAATAAAAGCAGTTAAAATTATTTACCATAATCTGCAAATGGGCATTATTAACTGTGAGCAGTGTCCAAATAATCTAGACAAGAGGAATAAAGTACTTTAATAATATTGACGCCTTCGCCAAAAGCTCTCTAGTAAGAAATTGCTACACATCGGCTACAGCCAGCCCATTGATACAAAGTAATTTCTCAAGTCTTTGGTACGTGCGCGAGTTTCCAATCAGCCCTACCTTTGTGGAACGTGAGGTATCGAGGCAGACATATGGGCCATGTTATCCATTCCTACCTTTAATCCCGGTGAGCTATTGTCGATACTATGCAAAATAATAGTAACAATTGTTAGGTTGATTGTTAGGTTAGGTATAAAAAGCTTTAGGATATTCACTTTCACACTTTTCAAATCCTACTAATATTATAAACGCAAAAGTTTGTGAGAATGGATGTTTGTTACTCTTTCAAGCAAAAACATCTGAATGGATTTTGATGAAACTTTACAGTAATATAGCTTATACATTAGAATAACACATAGGCTACTTTTCCGGGTACCACTCGGGCGAAGCCATGGGCAGAAGCTAGTTATTCATAAGATACTATCTGACCCGACAGACGTTGTTTTGTCCTTGAATGTGATCACAGATTAAAAATGTTTTGCTCTTACAATGTGATAGATACGAAACGTCAATTCTACAACCATATAGGGAGTAACAACTACGTTTGACAACCAAGATCAGTTTGTACGGGAGAGAGATAATTTTTTTTTTTACATAGGCTGGGATTTTTTTTTCCAAATACCTAATTTGGACTTATAACAAACATTTTAAAACATAAAAATATCCAAATCGGTCCAGCCGTTCTCAAGTGATGCGTTTACCAACGAACATCATTTCATTTTTATTTACTGAAATAGTATTGGTACTTACCCCTGGCCATTCTTACAATCTCATAAAAACCTCTTCATTCAATGCTTGTGAAAAAGTTAGCCCTGAGAATGAACGAAAGAAAATGAATGTATTAATGAATAAATTAATGAAAATACTTTATGGTACACCTTATGATACAAACAAAATAAAAAGATAAAGGAGCAATGGGCAGTCTTATCGCTTCATAGCTATAAGACCACCGCTCTCTTTCAGACAACCTTTTGATGGAGAGGATTATATGTGATTTTGAAGTGGCCGGGGGTGTACTTTATAATTTGTGTAAAATTATACCTTAAATAATATTATGCATAAAACATACTACAGCAAAAAACAGATATAAGAAGTTGAGAAGTAATACCTATTTCTGCATATATTAGGTCTGTGTATCAGACCTATTTCTGCAGAAAAGCAGTAAGTATATAAGATTTGTTTTGATTATGTCCTTATTGTATACCAGTTAAACAAGGAATTTAACAAAGAAATAACAATATTTACCAAGTTGTATTAATAAATATATATATAAAGGCATAAGCTCAAAAAAAAAAACAAAGTTCATAACTTTGGCCACGTCAAGTACCCTCAGTTACTTTTCTACCCGTGACTTGACTAACATAACTCTCCCTCCTACGAATTTAAAGTTATATTGTCGAATTTTCCCGACTCACCCCGCGGCGGACTTGTTAGGGCATCGGTCGAGAATCACGTTCGCTTTGAAAAACGTCCTTTGATGCGCTCTCCTTGTTGCTACGGTTGCCAACATAACTAGTTTTGGCTAGATCTATCCACTTTTTGGAGAACACAAACTGGACGACTAGGTATAGGTAGGTATATTTGCAATACCATACATCCAATTCAAGACTGAATTTGAGGTAGCTCTGTATTGTTTGTCATGGCACTCTTAAGTGGAGACCTATACCCAGTTGTGGACTTCTACAGGGATGGTGGATCATCATCATCAACAGATGTTACCAGAGTATTTGTTGGTTTGTGAACTCAAACACGCTCGAGGTATATAATTAAATTACTCAAGCTCAATGTAGATATTTTAATATCTAGTTATGTTAATATGTACAGGATTGAACTATGAGATATGAATCATAAGGTCTTACTAAATTAAAAAACAACTCGGACCGTAAACTTTGAAAATTACCTTTTCTATCACTGACCACTTTTATCTCGAAGAAATGTATTTCTGTAAAAAAAATTACAAGCGCAGTAGATACATAAAGGATTTTAAAAAATTGATCCAATTATTTTAGAAATATAACCACAAATACTGGTAAACGGTGGTACCACTGCTTGTTACCAACGTAACAACAAGCTTCGCATCACGTGCATCAACCTCGAACTCTTTATTGAATGCCATTCAGTTTTGATGCATATTCCCTTGTAATAAGATCCACAAATCCAACGACGTTGATAAAAAAATTCGAGTGCTAACGTGCTCGGAAGCTGAAAGTTTTTCTTCTGATAATAAAATGTGGTTGTGTCACCATATAGTCAATTATTTCCATATTTAACATATTTGTAGAAGAAAAAATTATCTTATTTTATGTTGGCAAATGCCTTTCATTTAAAAATAATTATGCTTTGCGATGTGCTAAGATCGGGTTCCAATCAGAGCCGTATACGGATGACGTCTAGTATTTCTGCGAGTCAAAACTTCAAAACAAATTGTCAAAACTTTAACTTACAAAGAAAAACGAAGCATCATTTTTAAAACCGGTTTGTGTGAGAGTAATCAATTAGTGAGAAGTGAGAACTTTATTTGATTATGTATTATATTTTGCAAGTTTATTTAAAAGTGGCATTTTTTCCGAAATAAATTTAAAAAAAACTCGTAAGTAATTGTAACCTGAGATAAAATTTTTGGGCTGAAACTTTTGTGTACTTGTCGTGAATGCTTTTCAAGTAAATCGTAGCTCTTCAGAAATAACGAAAAAATAAGGCATAAGCATACCATTTTTCCTATTTCGTGTTCAGAGGCGTACATTTTTCAATCAATCTTACCTATACGCACGTTGTTTCTCATTCAGCGAGTAAAAATCTCATACCGTCAAGGCCTTGTGATTTTTGAACCATGACGTATAATGCCTCCCTTCTGATTACCATTTGACGAACTGAGTATTCCGCTCTGATAGACTTTTTGAAGCCAGTCTGCAATTCAGCCGCGGAAAAAAAGATTGCCACTTTTTTTTTATTTCTAGCTTTATTTTTCGCTCTGCTGTTCATTGGGATCCTGATTGATCTGAAATGGATGTTATTTTGACAAAATAATAATGAAAGGTTAGCTGTCTTGAATCAAAGAAAGGTGAGGTAGATTGTGTTGTCCCAATAACATGTCTGAAAAATAGGTTTGCAATGTAAAGCCAGTTAATATGAGTTAACGAGTAGATGCTTATAATAAAATACTAAAGACCAAGACTTTCAAAGAACAAATTCAAAGATGTCGGTTTCAGAATTATGGAAGTGAAATGAGTTAAAATGTACAATTTGCATAATATTATGGGGCATATAGCAAGAAGTTATTATGCAATATGTCAAGATGAAGCAGGACAACGACTGAATTATTAGTTGTTTACTGGTGTTTATCGCATTTACTTTTTTAATTATGTAAACTGATCGCGAAAGTTTGGAAGTGGTGGAGAAGTGTTATTGAAACGTAGGACTGGCAGCGAGATGCGCAGGCGACATTATCAACGTCCCTGGCGTTGATGAGGATAGGCCTGAATCTTGAAGTCTAAAATCACTTAATATTGGCAAAAAAACTAAAACAGCGCAACTCATGGTATGTTTATATGAATAGAATCCAAATGATCAAAGAAATTCCACATACCAGAATTAATTTATTCCATTGTCCCTTACAATCGTGTTAAAACAATAAGTTTCAGTCACATGCAGAGTAAGACAAAACTCGGTCGCCCTTTGTATGAACCCTTCCATTGTTTTAGGGGGTTAAATTAATCTCAGTAGTAATTTCTTTGATCGTCACGCGCAGGATAAAAGGGGTGAGATGACAGGTCGAATTTTGACATGCAAGTAAATGGGTGACAGTTTTGAGTTTTAGCCGTTTATTGAATGTACGAGAAACAAAAACACTGTGGTTGGTGGTTTTATTCAAAATGCAAAATGAGAATAATATATTCACTTTTAAGAGCAAAGCCAAAAACAATGGCATTAGTTTATTGAAACCACAAACGAAACCTAAATAATATCAGTTCAGTTAAAGTTCTATTAATGAAATATAGCATCGGAGTTACACCAATTACGGACAAGATACAATATTTTACGTCTATATATACAACAGTATATATGTATATTCGGTATAGTCCTTTGTCCTCCAAACTTCCATTCTCGTTTCCACAGTGAATAAATTACAGGATAGGCCGAAGCAATATCTGTATCTCTATGTCATGTCAGTTTGTGTACGAACATGTGAGATTTGGGGGAGGCGAGATGAAATGAGGTTGTGGGCGATTGGCTTATTTGGATCAAAATATTCTAGGGATATTGAATCCAAATGTTCTAGCAAATATTATTCTAGTAGATTCTATGTGTACTAATGGCTGTATGGAGATATCTTTTTCAACTTGTCGGTAAAATGAGTAGAAGTTTGTATAATTTTCATAAAGTAGCTTGGTATGGGCGCGCCATTGCTTAGCGTCGTAGAGTTATTGAGTCTCTCAACGATATCAAATAAGCAACAAACATCCACGTCTAATTTATACCTTCTAATTCAAACCTTAACAAGATCCTATCCGTAAACTTATGTACAGTCAACACTCACACATGCTCGGGTATATATCAGTTAAGCCTTTTCGAAGTAGCTCCACGTATTCCTCGCACACATCTAAAGCAAAGCCGCAAGGCACGTAACATAAGGAGCTTTGAAATTAATTTAGCTCGGAACTAGCTGGCAAATGGATAGACGTGTGAGCCGGCAGGGAGGTACTAAAGCCTCCCTACCCCCAACGGGAGAGGGCGGCCGTATGTCGGGAAAATTCGGCGTTTAGAACCTTTGTGGCGAGACCGGTTGCGCTTAGCAGTAATTGTATACCCTGTGTATGGCTTTCATTTTGTTGGTGTTTGTAATTAATGTTTGTTGTACAAATCGGTGGTAAATGGGAGTGCTAATTGAGCGATAGTTTCGAGAATTCGGTTTCGTGGGCTGTGAATAGCTTCAGCTTCGATTAACTCATATTTTCTTGATCATATATTCATATTCCAGCCACAATTAAGTACCTTGGTATTTAGACAAAGTCACAGGTTTATGGATTCAAGTCGGTCGTAGGTATACAATGTCGTAACCTTTCGATAATATTCAGCATTTAGAAACATAATCCTTAAAACACGTGTTTTATACCTTGCTGTCACGATTTTTTTCTTTGTTAAGGTTAAGGTATCATAGTAGAGATTAATGTACACGTATAGTACATTAATCTCTACTATGATGTGAAGAAGCTCATTGTTTATTTCATAAGGTGTTTGTACACCTTATGAAATAAACAAAAACGTAATTAAAATTTGGTTCTACTACAAGTATACAGAACTGGGTGTCTGTTGTACGCAAGCGAATGTATCTCAAGGTCCCTTTAATTATTATACCTACCTAAATCCCTACGATTTCTTCAGAAGCACCTTTCACTTTCAAATAAAGATCCAGTGACACGACGAACGAACGAATTGCAAAGTGGAAGCAGGCAACCCTGCCTATAACATACCTCCTGTTAATATCCTCAGCAAACGCCAAAGGCCCTACAATATCCGTTTCATGTCCCATCTACTATATTACATGACACACATACTATATGACACAACTTACTATATTATAGCTCCCGGGGCGATTGGCGGATAACCGTGTTAGTAATATCCGGTGAATACGAGTATGCTTTGATTTTTCTACGCACATTTTGTCTTGGAGATTGAGACGTCTTGAACATTGATTGGGATCTTAGATATATTGTAGACCTTGTGGCATTAACTATTGTATTTATTAATTAGTAGGTACTTACTCTAGGGAGATATATCTATATACATCTCCCTACAATACTATTTTATACTAGCTTCTGCCCACGGCTTCGCCCGTGTGGTAGTCGGATAAAAAGTAGCCTATGTGTTATTCTGATGTATAAGCTATATTACTGAAAAGTTTCATCAAAATCCTTTCAGTAGTTTTTGCGTGAAAGAATAACAAACATCCATCCGCACAAACTTTCGCGTTTATAATATTATTATAGGATAGGATAGTATAGGATTATTCTTTCAGTTACTACATTTTCCTATATTATACTGAATGCATAGTTTAAGTTCCCGGGAGTAGTCTGATTACACCCGGTATTGTTCATGGATAAAAAAAGGGATAATTTAAAAACAGCTCACTACTACGTACGTACAACGGTGATGAGAAACATCCGACATGCTCCTTGAAACTGTATTGCCCTTTAACTCTAGATCTCATCTTTTTTAATTTGCTAGGTGCTAGGTGATACACATTAAAACTTTGAAGCACCAATAATATAATTACTACCTAGGCTAATCTTTGTTATATTTACCCACAATATAAGCAATCACTGTTTCATACAGTCTCATAATTTTTGGGCCACAATGTAGGTAATATTTTATCCCATTTTATGTTAGAGGAAAATAGTAATTTTATGACTAGCTATTTGGATTTGCGTCTTTATTACTCGTAGATCCAGTTTATTGACCTACCAAAGTTGCTATTTAGAATCACTGTCTCATAGATGATATCCAATTATTATACATGTATAATAATTGGATATCATCTATGAGTTAAGCCTATAAAATGTTTGTTTACAATACTTTCCTACCTGCGTACTTTTTTAATGTATGTCAATAATAAACTTCGTAACAGTAAAACGGATGTTCATTATTATTCTTTTTTATTGGTAAAATTACGTTCATATTTTTTCCATAGTTATTCTTCGAAAAGTAGTGAAAATAGTTCACCTGAATCCAGCTCAAAGAAACGACCACTTTTAACTTACCTAGCAGCCTTGAGGTAATGCAATATATATTACATATGGGTGTTCTGATGAGACCTATTAGATAGGAGAGCGTTCGCAACACTTATCTAAGGAGCTCTTATTAAATCCTCCTTAACTAATCCTTCAGCGCTCATGTATGGATAGCAGAAAAGGTTTACCTACATCTTTCGCTATGGAATAGAGGTCAAAGCTTTTAGTCATATGTTGCTGTTGTGCATGAAACGAGTAACGAAGGTCACTGAATTCTTTACCCACATTGGTTTCTTCATGTTCGGTTTTAAAACAACATAACAAATGACGAATCAATCTTATTTGAAGTAATTGTCTGATTTAATAAGTACATTTTAATGGCAATGGTGATCGTCTACATTATTTTAGGTATGTTTTTTTTGTTTCAGATTACAAAATGAATGGCAAAATCAAACGCATACAAAAAAAGCAATCGAGAAACGCTATAAAAGATTAGAAGGAAGCTTAATTATTCCTCAAAAAGGAAAACCACATAAATCATAGAAGGAGAATACAGTTTGGAAGAAAAAGTGACGGAAGAAAGGTCTTTCCGAAGATGAGTAGATATACCGCTTGTAAAGTCGTTGATACTGTGTCGGAATAAATAAGCTTGAGGTCCAGAGAGCTGACTGTATCGACTGCGATATATCTGTGAAGGCTTGCTGCAGATTTACTGTTGCTGTTTGATGAGAGTTTCTATGTACGAAATATCGCACATTATTATTATTATATTTTTGCTGACCTTACTCTGAGCAAGCAAGCATAATAACGTCATAGTAGCGTATGACAAAATCACCCATGCCACCAGAAATCTGCAACATGGTGGAACTAAATAAGCAACCCGGAGAGCGGCAACATAATTCTATAATATTACAGTCCGCTAAACTAAAACGTTTTCTGCTGTCGCTACCAGTAATTAGTAGGACGTACATAGCGTATATATATAACGTAATTATGCACGTACATATACGAGCCCCGGTCTAAAATACTCGAGGAACAATTTGGAACTAGAGCCGAAGTTGGAAACCACAGACGCCCGCCATCTTGTCGTTTCTATGGCGACGGCCGCGAATTGTCTGTTCGGTACCTGAAATGTAAATATCTTCACGCTGTTGTTTACGAGTGTTGGCGATGTTTGATAGTTTCAGATTTGAACAGAAGACAAGCTTACATATTATATGTGCTGAATCTACAATGTTAAAGCAATCGCAAAAAATACCATGAAAGCAATTAAAGTAGATAGGTGAGTTTGATTTTGGACTTTAACTTTTTAAAAGTATAACCATTAGTTCACACATATGTTATGCGTATGAATTTGGGGGTGTACATTATAGGGAACTAGCCTCTGCCCACGGCTTTGCCCACGTGGTACCACTATGTTTTATATATAATAAAGTTTTCTCCCAACGAGCTATTAATTACAAATGGACCATTCCTCCTCGTATTCAAATTGACTAGCATCCAATTGAATAAAAAATGGATGGCATCTTAACCATTTTTTATTCCCAAGGCGCAAATCCCATAAACAAAACTGCAGCATATTAAAGGCCGTAAATACCATAATGGCCATAAAGGCAGTGCATCACACCCGGATTCCATGCCTATGGATTCCCACATTACAACTGGATGGAGTATTTCAATATAAATGGTGGGTCCGCCATTAGCGTGTTGCACTACCCGCACGGTGTGGTAGGGTTATTGTGGAAAAGACTTTTCCTTAAAAAAATACAAAGTAATTTAGAAGTACTAGATCTCCTTCTGAATGGCTCGGAAGGGGAAGTACTACCTCCATACCTATTTATGCTGCCAAGCAGCGACTATGCTGACTATCCTTGATGCCACGGAGGAACACCTGAACAAATTGGAGCATCATTAGAACATGTGCATCCGATTTATTATCGGCTTGCGCTAGTTTGATCACGTTTCCGAATTGATAATTCAATTAAAATTGTTCGTCGCAGACGTGATTTTCACGTTTTAACTTTTCTCTTTAGTGTTCTTTACAACACCTCCTCCTTCCTGTCTCCTTCTTGCCTCCATGAGCGCTTTGCTTTCTAAATCCCTCGTGATGTGCCCAGCTGGAAATCTGATTCCTCCCGTTGTTATGGTGGTTCTTTCACTGCCCACGCTGTAAAACTGTGGAATGCTCTTCCCCACTCTGTCACCAGTCCATCGCTAAGCACGTTCAAGCTTAGTATAAAGGAGTACTACCTCTCCTTGTCAATATTTAATATGTATATATCCTACTAGCTTCTGCCCACGGCTTCGCCCGCGTACTACCCGGATAAAAAGCAAGAATGTGTTAGCTATATTACTGTAAAATTTCATCAAAATCTGTTCAGTAGTTTTTGCGTGAAAGAGGAACAAACATCCATCCTCATCCTCACTAACTTTCGCGTTTCTATCTAGTAGGATAGAATAGCATATAAATATATATTACTTAATTTAATACATAGGTATTAATGTATTATAGTATGTTAAAATTAGTACTATAATTAGAAATTTTCCGTTTGTATACACGTACCCGCTACTATTTAATTTATCAGCTGCCCCTATCCTCAAAATCTGCTGAAAGAAAACTCTTGTTAGGGTTAGCCTCGCCTTTGTACATATCCTATATGTAAGTTCTTGTCTGTATTCTCGGAGTGTAGAATAAATAATAAAGAAGAAGTAATGCTCACGACCACTGAGTGGGTCCCACCGGGTGTGACTCAGCCAGGCGGAGGTGGCGCGACGAACTCGACACATTTTTGATATCCTGGCCAATCGACTCACATGCCCGCGAAGAGTGGAAAAAGAGAAGGGAGGCCTTTGCCCTGCAGTGGGATCAGACAGGCTAATTAGATTAGTAATGCTCGCATTGCTCTGTTCTGGATGGAAGAGTATGAGTGCAATTTAAAATGACAGGCACATGGGACTCTTTACCTGTTATGTCTCAGGGTCGGCAACGCGCGAGTGATACCTCTGGTGTTACAACCGTCCATAGATTACGGTAACCGCTTACCAACAGGCGGGCCTTGACTTGTTAGGCACTTTAGCTGTATATAAAAAAAACATTATTCTTAGATTTTTCTGGCGCCTTGTATATAAAATATAGTTGTTACAGTAGAGACAAAAGTAGATTAACAATTTAAGTGTTTTACTCTTTTTATTCGGGTGTAACAAAAAAAAAATTCTTGGAATTGTTAGATTGAGAATAATAATAATAATAATGCTGGACACTTTTTAACACAGCATCATCTAGCCCCAAAGTAAGCAGAGCTTGTGTTATGGGAACTAAATAACTGATAAACTACTTATATACCTTTTTTGTAAATACATACATATTATACATAGAAAACAACCAGACTCGAGACAAATATTTGTAGATCATACAATTATGTCTCGCGGCGGGAATCGAACCCGTAACCTTCTGGCGTCACGGGCGGGCATTCGCCCACTGCACCACAGAGGTTGTCAGGTAAGGGACAAGGCGGATATTTATAAATAGGTAAAGCCCAATATTTTGGACACAAAGAACATGGTCTGGACCAACCGGAAAGAGAGCCAGAGGACGCCCGCAAGAACGCTGGGCCGACGAAATCGTCAAAGTCGCAGGACAAAGCTGGACGGAAAAAGCTCACAACAGAGTAACGTGGAAAAACTTGGAGGAGGCCTATACCTGAAAGGGGCCTTGATTAAATCTAGTTTAAAAAAAATATTATTTATTTAGATCATAAGGATATTTAATCTAGGAAATAAAAAGGTTTATTATCTGAATATTTTAATGGAGTCTACTTTTACTCACGGACTGTACCTAAACGATTATTGTAATGCAACAGTATTAATACATAATTATAATATAAATAATAAATTATATTGCTAACCCTGGTTGGCGCCATTGTGTCCTAGTGCGTTGTCATAAAAATGTGAAGACATGTATGAACTTCATGACACGAGCCATTTTCAGAACCATCACACCCTCTTTATTTACACTTGTTTTTAACAGTGTACAAAAGTTTTCAAACATGAAAATTGACGTATAATTCAAATAATATTCTATTTTCATGTTTTACAAATTGTTTTTCTAAGACCGGACATAAAAATAATGACGCCTCGTTCATCTTACTAAAGTTAGTGTTAAGTTTTAAACGCGAAAGTTAGTGAGGATGGATGTTTGTTACTCTTTCACGCAAAAACTACTGAAATGATTTTGATGAAACTTTACAGTAATATAGCTTATACATTAGAATAACACATAGGCTACTTTTTATCCGGAAACCACGCGGGCGAAGCCGTGGGCAGAAGCTAGTCCTCTATAAAGTATAAAAACTCTCATTTTTTTACAAAAAAACAAGACGTCATCTACAGATGACTTATGCATACAAATGACGTACGCATGTCTTTACTTTAAAGCCGTTTTTAGAAAAAAAGTAACACGTCGAACAAATGAATAACCGCTAGCAAAAAGTTAGTCTCCACTCTTCCCAGCAACAGAGGGCAGAGAGACGTAGTTGTGGAGCACTCTTCATTTCGAATGCCTGTCCACGTGCCTCCTCCCGCACCCCCGCGTATACGCCCTATACTGATGTTCCTTAACTGGTAAACTATGGAGAAGGCATTAGCAAACTAAACAAAAGTCGATTAAGCAAGGCTGACCTAAAGCTATTTATTCCCATTGCGATTTTAACTTGCTGATAGTAAGATAAAATATGTGGCTGACTTTAGTTTTTCGCTTACTCGCTTGGTATTTTTTTTATGTAGTAAAACTCAGAGCAAAGCTCTTTCCATATAGCCCGTTGTGCGACCTTGTGTTCAATATTCAATGCCAGATAATGAGGCAGACCACCAGACAAGTGGTCGGATGATATTGTAATAGCGGTGGGAACACACTGGATTCAATTGGTGCAGAACCGGCAAAAGTGGAGTGATAAAGAGGAGGCTTATATCCAGCGGTGGGGAAATATGGGCTCATTAGATAGATTTGGAGTCATCACTGGTAACATGCATAAATGCTAATAGCTAGAGGATAAAATGCCGCATCTACCCAGCTTCTCCTCTTACATCGCGCAGAATGCCCTCAGCTCGCAAGTGATGAAAGCACGTGTGATGCGTAGGTACACCCCATTGTGGCTGTCTCCCGGTCCGCCATTAGAGAATGTCACCTGTATAGGTGAAATGGCACAGAATAAAAATAGTTAGCACTCTCAGGGGCATGTTTGTGGCGTTCATTTTGATGATCACTATCGGTACCTACATTAACTTACATCTTGCAGAATATTGATAATGGAAATCATATAAGTCCCACTAATATTACAAATGCGAAAATTTGAACGTTTGTTGACAAATATCTCCATAACGGCTGGATTTATTTGAATAAAATTTGACAAAAATTCGTGATAAAATAACACATATCCGTTACTTTTTATCTGGGTACCACGCGGGCGAAGCCGTGGGTTGAAACTTAAATAAAGAGCCTAGAGAGTCACCCGATTGAGTGTTGCTCTTAAATATTAAACTACATTCAAATAAAGAGTTCCTGAGCAACTTTAATTAACTATACTAATTATTCTTCTAGGCTTGGTCGCGCGCGAGGAATCGGCGTAAATTCAATTTAAATTTTTTAAGTTTTCGTTTCTATATGATCCTTGAGATATTAATGAATAAAAATCTGCTGACTTTGACTTATAGTCATATCTTGTAGGCATAAAAACCACTATACCAACCAATACGTGTTGTATCTTTTGAGAGGTAAAGACAGTGTGTCCTTTTTATTGTGAGAAAAACCAACCTATGTTGAAACGAAAAGCTAGGAATATAGTAGATATTATAATTTCTGTGCTTTGGGTAACTATTTATAGCAGCTCTTCCGTCAATCACACCCAAGAAAATCTTATCAAGACTATCATTCCTCTCACGTAATTACTAGCTGAACCTCAAAAAGCAATCACATATAAGCTCTCGAGGATCGACTATCCGAGATTGAATTGCGTATCCACGTAATATATCAAAGGTAATCCGTTTAAGTTTAAGGGGCACTGTATATCATGCGATGGTAGGTACATAACCACCCCACGTTGTTTGGTCGCCTAAGCAAGGTGGCACCGACGCATGTTTAGATTTGTGGGATAAAATACGAGCGAGCGGACAAAGTACCTACCTACTCATTACTAAAGTAAAAAAAATGCTGGATATTTTTCACATAGAATCATCTAGCCCCAAAGTAAGCAGAGCTTGTGTTATGGGAACTAGATAACTGATAAACTACTTAAATATGTATATGTATTTTTATGCTTTTAGCATTAAGCCCACCTTTTGTACACTTTTTTTATGCAATAATGAATTAAAAAAATAAATAAAACAAAAATTACATATATTTTGGTAATCCATACATATTATAAGTACTTACATAGAAAACACCCAGACCCAAGACAAATATTTGCAGATCATAGAATAATTTGTCCATTAACGTTCTCACTAATTAGCTCGCAGAACCGCTGGGAACGACGAACCTGACAACGCAGTGTATTAGGTGAGGCCTAAATCCAGCAGTGGATTTCTACAGGCTGTTAATGACTGAATGATGTGAAACAGCGTAAATCAGCACTATGTAGGTGTGTCAGCCATCAGCTTAAGGTTCTATAAGGTTCTATAGCCACCATTTACTTAGGTAGTCAAAGGCAATGACCACTTTTGTCTCATAAAAGCGAGTTGTACATTAATGCGGGCAGTCCTATATGAGCAATAGACAGAAGGTATTTTTTAACATTTAATACCTAGCAGAAAGGAGAAAAGGTTATATTCGGAATTTTTCATTCAAAAGTTGGTATCATTTGAAGGGTTACATACACATCAAAGCATAGAAATAAATCTCACAGAAAATAATTAACAATAATCCGCTAAAAGTTTATCCACTGCCCCACACACACTTGTTCGTCGACTAAGCAGGGGGGTGTTTCAACGGGTGTTTCAACGGGTGTAGGGGGTAACATTTTCCTGTTTGAAGGCACACGTCGCAAAGGGAAATCCTGTACAGGACAGGGCTCTAAAATTGCCCGCTTGATAAAGGTACGTGTAAGTGTTACCAACTTTAAAGAGATGTTAGGTTAAATTAAAAGATATGAATTTCGTACCGGGACTTATTATAAATTTTTATAAGTAATAATCATTTTTGTTAGGCTATGAGAGTCGATTGATTTCTCTTTTTTGGATTATGGTAATTGATTCTTTCATTTTTTTAACTATTTATTAGATCTTTGAGAGACACGGAAATAAAAAAAAACAATTACAAATTTAAAAAAAAACAGTATTTTTACATGTGTATGAAAAACTAGATCGCTACGCTTTTCGTAGTGCTCTTAGCAAACTTCAATATATACTTTCTACGGTTTGTACGGTTTTACTTATCTAACATGTTTGGAATTAAATGACAGATTTATTTTAGTGTATATGCCAAGTTAATACACGAACTAAAAGTAATTTAATTCAACGAAATAACGTCACCATTTCTTGGGCTCCTTGTCTGTAAACGGCGAATTTTCTACTTACGGTTATATTTCCACAGACATCATTTTAAAGGGTAGATAGCTATTTTTATGTACTCGTAGCTCTAGTACTCAATTAACAATCAGTTTATTTATAAATGTAACCCAGGTACTAAGGCCAGCAGCTAAATCAGTAGACGAGGCTGTAAAACAGCGTGGCTAAGTCCTCGATCTTTTTACTTACCTACAGACATACTTTCTAATAATTAGAAGAAACAATAATTTTGAATGGTGTTATAATAATTACACTTAGATATGTTTGTTTGAGTGTAAGCAAATAAATGCGCTTTTTTTACTATAAAACATATTCCAGAAACCCCAAAACCATGGCCACACTAAGCAACCCATCTGATTGTAGACGCATCGTATCGCCTCGCGACCCCATCTCAGCCGTATTTGTCTTTACTTAGCAGAGCTCCTTCTAATCTCGCTGTGCAAATAACTATATACCCTGTTTGGTTTCAGATGCTGCATATTGGACGCTTTGGACGATGTAATGAGCTATTGAACGGTGGATATTAATCCAAGGGATGAAAACCTTCCGCACCGCAAATATTTTTGAACATATTTTGAAATCAAGCGATTTGACTGACTCTAATTTGATTTGACCAATTTGGCAATTGTGTTTTAAAGACCAGTATAAAACTTATAATTCTGTTTATTGATCACGAAGGTTTGAAAATAGATACTCAAGCTATTAGGTTTTTAACCTTTGACTGACTGAAAACCCTATGTTTTAGATTGGAACTCCAGTAGACACATAGCCTAACTAAGTGTAGGTACTACGTATTATGTAAGTAGGTATGTACTCTTAGATCGTAAGATACACGTTCTCTAATGGCTCCTTCAATAATTCAAAGCATGAATAGCTAATAATCTATACACGAAACACGAATATGGCAATAGATTATTAAGCAACAATGTACTGCCAAGAACTACGTAATTATTTAAGTAAGTACTTACTACATAATGCCTGTTCAATCTTCATTACATTTTCAGTTATGGGAAAATGAAAAATGTATTTACAGTTTTTTTTAGTGATGTGAATATGTTCGGGAGTTTCGTGAAAATATTTTTACCTAATAGATAGGCGTAGGTACATTCTATTATGTTTTTAAATTATGCAAAAAAAAAACTTGTTTGTACTACCAAACTTGATACGACTAAAATATTTGAAATCTACGCAGTTGTCTGTAAGGCACAAATGTATAATATGCATGTATTAACTAAAAAAGTACATAATTAGTATACTTACTCATGTTTACATATCAGTCATGTAGTTCGCATCATACAAGCTCTGCTTAGTTAGGGGCTAGATGATGCTGTGTGAAAAATGTCCAGGTATTTATGAATTATTTATTATTTAAACAAAAGTAACGCCTTTACCTTTGTTTTAAACTCCCGACGTTGTTGCACGTCGAAACATCGGAAAATAATAAAAAAGGTGCGCAATAAAGACGCGTATAAAAACTTATGATTATAAATAACTAGCTTCTACCCACGACTTCGCCCGTGTGGTGCCCGAATAAAAAGAAGCCTATGTGTTATTCTAATGTATAAGCTATAGTACTGTAAAGTTTCATCAAAATCCGTTTAATAGTTTTTGCGTGAAAGAATTACAAACATCCTCACAAACTTTCGCGTTTATAATATTAAGTAGGAAGGATAGGATATGATAGGATTATAGTAGGATAGTAGGACTAACGTCAATATCTGTCAAGAATGTTGGGCAGCATCGCTACGTTAACAATGCTTATTCGTGGAGCGAAATAAAAGTCAATTCTCCGATCAAACTCTTTAACTTTTTTTTTTCATTATATGGTACATATACAAAATATTTTTTGTCCATATTTAGGTATGTATTATATGCTGCTAAAATTTGCCCTAGTCGCTAGTGGGGTTATCATAAAAAACCATCTAGTGAGGTACGTTTCTGAATGAATACAAAACCAGAACCATTACAAATCGATCATGAGAAACAACTGCAGGTATCAATACAGGTCAATATTATTAATACGATCGACACATCAACGTCAAATAACACTGACATCTTTTGTAAGAAGCATGGGAAAAAATAACGTGCTGTTGCGTAACCCTTTCATTTTTTTATCTATAGAACTCATTTAAATCTCTGTGCGCAGTACGCATCCCCTATTTTGCGTATGCACCTTGTTGCAAATTAAGGATTCAACGTCAAAAAAAAACATAACCCCCAAGATCGTGGGTAAAAAGTTTTATCTTTTTTATTATGCGTTATTGAAACGGGACACCAGAGCCGCATACAAAATTGGTCTTTTTGTATGCAGTGAAAGGGTTAGACACGTTGTGCATTCATTTTTTATGGGGTCTTAACCCTACGCTACTGTGGTTCGGGACAGTTCGTTATTACGGTGTTAAAGGAGAATTTGCGTTTGCATTTTTTTTGGTTTTAACATTTTTTTTTAAGTTCATTCAAAACCTACCAAAATAATCAAATTAAAATAAACAAAATTAACGTTTTTAAAAGATTTTACCGCTAATGATTTGACCGTGTACCGAGTATGAATCATAAAATGTCCGTCATGGGGATTACAAAGGCGTGTATGTTTTGTTTCTTGCTTTAACAATATCAATTTCAAAACAAACATTTAATACAAAAAAATAGATACTTACTAATGCTTGTATCCACAATTCCACAACAACTTAGGTGCATCTTTCCCCGGCTTCCAATAACAGACGAATGACGTCTCGTTTTCTTTGAAAAATTCTCAAAACGTAGGCGGTTTTTCGTAGAGAAAGTGCTGATATTGAAACCCAGATTTCTATGAAAAATTACAGTTAAATACGCAAGTCAGTGACAGGCATAAATAAATAAGCATTTATTTACTCTCATAATTTTTTTAAAGGGATTTTGTCGTTAACTTATGTAACATACTTACTTGTTACCATGTTTTGTGACTAGTGCTCAGGCACTAGTCACAAAACATGGTAACAAGTAAGGTAACAACCTACCTCAGGGTAGGTTTGAAAAACCTGTATTACAGGTCACAAGTGCTTCCGCTTCACGGGTTGAATAAGAACAAACAGTTGAGAGATACGTGAAAGAAAGTATGAAATTAATAAATAATCATAATAAATAATGCTGGACATTTTTCACACTGCATCATCCAGTCCCAAACTAAGCAGAGCTTGTGTTATGAGAACTACGTGACTGATATATTATGTACTACTTATATACTTTTTTGTAAAATACATATATAATTATATATAGAAAATATCCAAACCCGAAACAAATATTTGCAGATCATAAAAACATTTATATTACCTGTATGTCAGTTAAATGTCATGTTACCTACATACTTGACTCACTTAAACTGGAATAGTTAAGAGTTCCCTTAAATCTATTGTCCCAAAACACAAAACAGATAAAAAGTACCAACCGATAGGATCAACAATTTCACACTTGGCACTACTGCGTAGCTTCCAATTTGACAGGAGAGTGCTTTATTTGCCCTGATAAGTATCGGCCCGTATCTGATATCGTTATGTTGAGGGCTCTCCATCCGGTTGACTTTTTTTTGTAGATTATAATTATTATGATGTCTATTATAAACTGGGTTAGATAGAAAATGTCAGGTATAAATCATCATTTAGAAAACATGTGAAGTTTTATCAATTTTATTTTATTCTAATTCAATATTTGCGCTCAGTCACTTTCAGCGATGGTTCAAATATAGTTGCTTTAAGATAAAGCGATGAGAGATATAAATATTAATATTTATTTATATCTCCATGTGTGCCTTCAAAGACAGCACACATTTGAACCACTAATCTTCAAGATATATCTAACCTAATATTATTTAATTTTTACCTAATTAATGATTATTTGAATTTAATAATTATTGTGAGAAGGTCAATATTTTTATACTGTAAGGTATCTTTCAACATCTTCAACTCCTGATCCCTGAGCGTTCTACCTCGTTCTATACGGACTCTTTTACTGTCACTGCGATCCGCTTGTGGAACTCTATTCCAGAAATCCGCACGTTACATTGGAGTCTTCAGATCCAAACTTTACAAACATTTCATCTCTCTGCAAAATAGTCGACAAAATTGAGCATTTATTATACTCATATTTGTATGTATCTAAGTATATTTTTGGATCTACGTATTAAAGTATGAATTATTTTAATTTATGTATGTAGTTTACTTATATTTTAAGTAGCTAGTTATTTCATTTAATAAACAAATATCTTATTTTGGTAATTCTTCAAACGCACTACCGCCCCACTCTTCATTACACAAAGGTTAGTTGGAAGAAAATACTAATTAGCATTAAGTTCGCCTATATACTTGTTTTATCTTGTGCAATAAAGCATTTTCTATCTATATATCGTTTCACACCGATTACTTTATATAACTCTGGAAGCTTTAAGAAAAATACCCTAAAAACGCGAACTTCACTATTTTCAAACACATAAATTGAACCCAGCCCGTCACTTCCGACATGTTGCCCGACAGCAGACCACGTCACTCCCCTTCACTCCATCCCCTATTTACTGACCCTTCACTGACCCTTCACCCGTCTACCTAAATATGACCTCTCGGACCTACCCATTCATTGTACCCATTAATCGGCTAGTATGCTATTGTGCGACCGCTGTCCAGTTATCCAGTCGGACCTTATTGTGTTCGTATTAGAACTTTAAGTGTACCCCGTGTATTCAGAGTGAAAACCGGTTTGCGAATTTTGGAAGCGGTCAAAACCAGTTTTGCATTTGCAATACTTCAGCTGTTGCATTGACGTTGAATTTTGGCGATCGTGAATTTGATTGCTGCATTATCATCTCCAGTTTTTCTGGTTACAGATAAAAAACCAGCATTGGTGATGGTAACATATCCAACACTGAGCTGAACACCATTTCAGACACATGAGCCGAACAAATTTGTTGTTACTGTTTTAGATTTAATTACCAACTTTTACTTGTAGTTGTCGACCTATGTACTGTCTTCGTCAAATTAACTTTTATTCTATTCTATTCTTAAATCGGAACTTAAACCAATAAAACACTGTTTCTCAAAGTGGGCGATAACGCCCCCTTCTGGGCGCTGGAGGCCTTCAGGGGGGCGGAAGAAGGCTCTAGAACGTATTGGGGACGCTAAGGCGGTCTATAGGGGAAAGCATAGGTTGATAGGTTTCAAAACTTTAGAGAATGCTAGGATTTTTATATTTTCTAAAATTAGTTTGAGAACTTGTGCATTAAAATATTGTATTCCAACTTGCATTTCTTAAAAACGGCGCCATACCAGATAAGCTCACTGAAAGTAGTCTTCGGTTGTCACGTGATGAGTAGAGACCAAAAACACACAGTAAGAAAAGTATTAGAACTGCCGGAGAAGAAATAGGGTAGAGGTTGGAAACCCGTCTACCATGATGGCCAAACGCCTCTACCCCGTTTGGCCATCATGGTAGACGGGTTTCCAACCTCCCATGGTCCAACCAACCTTACCGTTATACGGACCGAAGCTCCGAGAGATGCGCATACGTCCGCATACGCATCCCTCTACAAATATTTGTCCTAGTCCTAGCAACGTGGTAGACAAGTATTACCACCTTTAAAAGATAGACAAAACAATAACCCAGAACAGAGCGTTCTGGTGCAAATCATTAGGAGAGCCGACCCCGCAGGAATATAAAAAGAGTTGCGTCTCTAAACTATTTTGCATAAATCACACCCCTTTAGTTTATTGTTATTTAACACCGGAAATGGCGCCCTCAGGCAGATGTACCTATCAAGATTAATGCACATGCAAATTATAAGGTAAAGTAGAATTTACAAATCCTCAATGGTTTTCTATAAAATTATAGTTACACCCGTGTCATTGCTCTACGAATTTATATTATTTGTAAAAACGTAGACAAATTCTGTAATTTTTTGACAGAATTTGCCAGATTTCAGAGAGATCATATTTTTAGACAGTTTTAGCTCAAATTTCTTTAACAATCTGAACACTAACGTTGCTTGATCCGATGTTTAATTACCTACTTACGAGTACCTTATTCAACTCTTAAAATTTCAGGCAGTTAATATAATTTGCTAAAACTTTGAAACTTTTTTTTTCAAGACAACGCGGTCTATAAAAACTAGACGCGGCGGTAGGTACCTTAAATACCTTACCATGAAGTTGTCTAAAAATGACCGCAATTGTGTTATATGTACCTAGTTTCTACGAGCTATAAGTATCTACCTATCGGCTTAAGAAGCTTTAGGTCGCTCCATTTTTGAGTTTGCAGTTTTCTATAAAATCTATGCTCAACAGTTAACCCTACCTATATAGATTGTGGAGCAGATGTTCTATTTTCAACTTTGCATGCATTCGCTAAAAATCTTTTGTGGCCATTTAAAAAAATAAAATTCATTTGACAATGCGCCATGCAAATTAGAAAGCGATGCATTGTAGAAACGTCCTACACTAATCAAAAATAATTTTATACATGCTCTTTATTCAGCAGTGTAGAAAATTTATATTGCAATGGCAACAATTTTGAATGCAAATATTTTTTTATTACATTCGATAAAATACTTTATAGACCTTATACTGCAGGCATAAAATTTAAATCACATTGCAGTGGAAGTTTTTGATTAGGAATGAAATTTGCATAAAGAGCACACCTTTCACGTTGATCCGTTTTATGCAATTTTGACTGACAGCTTGCATTGAATAGATTTTTTTGTATCGGCTTAGAATTTGCATTTCCCTATTTACTAAATATCTAATGCTGAAGAATTTGAGTGTATAGAAAGTAAAGCTACAAAAATCCTAACCTAACTAATGCTTTTTAGACATTTTAAGTTAACAAGTTTTTGCTTCCGGCTTCACTCATGTGGTACCCAGATATAAAGTAGGTACCTAGGTAGTATAGGTGTCTTATAGAGTAGGATTAGATCAATTTCTTTTGTGTTATATGGAATATTATATAGGTTGGTATCCACTTTCATTGAGATTTGTACGTTTTTACCTATAGAAGCATCGGCAATATTTTTTGTTTATAAAACATATAAACATCATAATGCCACATGATGAACATACATTCTTAGCATGTACTTTGAGTACTTTGAGGGCCTACATCCCAAGTAGGGGCTTGTCAGAGGCACGTCCAAATATTATATTTGCATTTAATTGTTTATATGGTATAGATTGTCAGAGTTGGTAATAAATTAAACAGCATCGACGTCTAATAAAAGGCGCGTGCTACTATAGACCTCACCACAGACAATAAAATAAAATTCGTTTTTATTTACCTATACCCAAACACCGTGAACTAGCGAAAACTAGTTCAAACAATACACTCCATACAAAATCACTGTGTTTGGCAAATCCACGCAAAATTACAAAACCGGACCAAACAAGAAATTCCAGTTGATTTAGCGAAAACTGGTTTTACACGCGCCTTTTATGATTTGCGATTTTTTTATTGAATGGGGTAAAATGAAAGGGGAATACTGGCAACACTAAACTTGTATTGTATCGGGCTACATTGTCCGGAATGACCTGCGATGTTAACGAATTATTGAATTAGCTAATAATTAAACGCGTTTGTCATAAATTATTGCCTAGCATTGACCATTGATATATATAAATTTTATATAATTAACCCTCTTGATTCAATAAAAACATTCAATACTTAAATTATAATAATTAGTGTCTACGTATCTTGGTAAATCGTTCGTCAATCTATGACATAAACCGAAGTAGCTTATAGTAAGTACGTACATATCTATATTTAAGATAAATAACTTAACACACACATACATAGACCTGAACCCATACCTACTAGGATTAACTGTGTCGTGGGTATTAGGAACTAGGTACCAGTGTCGTGGTACCACATCACCCAAACCGGGACAAATATCTGCAGAACAAATATGTATCCTGAAGCGGAATTCGAACACGCACCTCTTGCGTCGTAGGCCTACTGACCCACCGGCGGCCGCGCTGTCGTAGTAGTCATGAAATTATAGTGAAATAAGTACCTAGTTTCTAAAATCATAAAACGTGAATGTCTTAGAGAACATAATTTAGCCACTTACCCTCAAGTTCATAATCACTCACTAACTTAGCAGGTCGTTAACTCTAACCCTGTCCTTTTCTAACACTAAACAAAAGATAGAGGCAGACAACTTTAAGCACGCTTCCACAGTTAGAAAATATAAAAAGTGTTAACAATGTCCATAACTACAATACGAGGCATAAAAATCGTCTTGTACCAAAAACGAGATTAGCCAAGATATCTAAGAGTTATTTTTGTACAGCACTAAAATTGTATAACAGAATTCCAAAAAATGTTAAAAGTAGGTACCTATGCCCGACAATGACTTCAAACTGCTTGTTAGGAAACAATTGCTTGATAAAAGTCTTTATCGACTAGATGAAGCTTTTATGGACAAAAAGCTTTTCGTTAGCAAATAAAATATTTGATGTATATTTATAACTTCATTAATAGACTGTTGTCGTATGTTTGACATTGTAAATTTAATTAAACACATGTTTATTATAATACACTTGACATTCATTTTGTTGTTACAAATCATATTTTTATAGTTGACTTTAGTTTTATTTAATTCTTTAACATAATTATTAATTATATATTTTATAAATTGATTATTATGAAGAGGATATATAAGAGGATTAGCCCTAAGAATCTCCCACACAGCGAGGTTATATCACGATGCGCTTTGCGCCTACTTCTCTATTTTCTACGTTCTATTTCTATCGCGTCGTTATTATTGCAACAGCGGTCCATAATATATAGATATTATGGACCGTTAAAACGCACTGTGTGGGGGAGCCTTTTATCTTTCCGATTCATATTAATTTATCTGGGGGCACGGTAGTGCCAAGACCAGCTAAATAAGCAGAACACTATACCTACCTTTTCTAGAAGCGTTTCGTCGTATTTTCAAACCCTCGCAGCTTCGGTCTGGATAAATCCAAATTCTCAGTATAAGATTAATTAGCAGATATGAAACACACTTAATTTGTCTAGCTTTTATACTTTTGATGTTATTAATAGTTACCTAAAATAAGTCGATTTTGTTACTGCCTCACTCACTCAACAAAACCTCTAGGGTTGTGAACTACCCTTATTCGACTTATCTTCTTATCGACTTATTTTAGGTAACTATTAATAACATCAAAAGTATAAAAGCTAGACAAATTAAGTGTGTTTCATATCTGCTAATTAATCTTATACTGAGAATTTGGATTTATCCAGACCGAAGCTGCGAGGGTTTGAAAATACGACGAAACGCTTCTAGAAAAGGTAGGTATAGTGTTCTGCTTATTAGTTTAAGTTATAGAAAGCTGAAATTTGGTACGGAGCCTAGGATTTACACAAAAACAAAAAAATAAATTTGGAAATCTGAAACTTTCACAATCCAACCCCATACCCCGTAGTAGCATGTAGAGAGCCTACGAAGCGTAGACCCTGCGTAGATGTTTGCTTTCTAAAAACAAACAAACTCACGACTATATTCGCTCTTTATTCTTTACTAGCTTCTGTCTATGACTTCGCCCGCGTGGTATCCGGATAAAAAGTACCTACCCTAGATGTTATTCTGATGTATAAGTCAAAGTCAAAGTCAATGAAATAACAAAGATCATATAGAAACGTCAACTTAAAAACTATACGTGAATCTAAAATGTTAAAGTGAATTTACGCCGGTTCCTCGCGCGAAACTTTACAGTAATAAGCTATATTACTGTAAAGTTTCATCAAAATCCGTTCAGTAGCTTTTGCGTGAAAGAGTAACAAACATCCATCCTCACAAACTTTCGTGTTTATAATATTAGTAGGATAGGATAATAGGATTATACACACAAATAAACACTTACAAAAAGGCAGAATTAAATTACTACAAAGGCGACCTTATTCTTATTCTTTATTGTACACACAGATAATACAGACAAAAGACTTACATATAGGACATGTACAAAGGCGAGCTTAACCCTAACAAGAGTTTTCTTCCAGCAAACCTTTGAGGATAGGGACAGCTGATAAATAGCGGTGGGTACGTGTACACAAATGGCGGAAAAATATACAATAGTAGCACACATTTTCATATAATATAATACATAAATAGGTACATAGTATAAATATATACAAATACATAAATATATATATATATATATATATATATATATATTTATATATATATATATTTATATATATATATATATAAATAACTCAAATTATACATACATACAATATATACATAACCTTAACCCTAAAAAGAGTTTACTTCCGGCAAAATTTAATAATAATAATTATATGATCTTTAGGATACCAAGTAGGGGTGCTCAGAGGTACCTACGTCCAAACATTAAATTGAGCACATGCCCGCGTATATTCAAGTAATAAGCATTCCACATGACAGTTTGTCAGCCCATCACCGCTTATACATGCCTTCAAATTTTTTGTTCTAACGCATACCTACCTGTTCCCTCACGATGTTTTCTTTCACCTTTTACCACATGTTAATGCGCACATCTATTATTTGCGATTTTATTTCATATATATATATTTTTAAACCATCTAAGTAGATGTTATGATCTGGGGCATTCAAGTTTGACAGTCTAATGAATATTTATGTTTTCTCATACAAATTGGCTTAAGACTGACGAACTGCCGACTGACTGTATCTGAAAGCCACTCGATGAATGATTGTCCTTGCACATAGTTACTATCAATATGGCCATAGAATCCTGGCTTGATGATCATTTGAAAACCACAGATCGTAACGTAAACTTTACCCCTCATCAAACCATAGACGAAATAACCACTACCTATGTTTACTACGTCATTCAAACAATATAAAATGACCTTCTTTGACCTAACATCTCAGACCACTTAATTTTGGATAAAGAACATTGTCCAATTTCGCGCCAAAAGGTGACGTGTGACGCGCCGCCTCACACACGCAGCCCCGCCCCCCATACGTCGGCCAATCAGAGGGCTTAAACAACGCGCAACACGCATATTGATCTGCGGACAACGCTTCAACCGTTTACATGTCGACATATCACATGCTAAACACTGTCAAACAATAACGTATGCTTTTGTTACATCCAAATTTCTACTCTATTTACTTGAACACAAGGTTGAAATAGAGCTGTGCTAGTTAAATTCGGTTACGGTATTTTAATGTTGAACCTAGGGTGTAATCCATAATACCTTGCAAACCAATGTGAACTTTGAGGCCAGTTCGAAAAGGTATTGTTTACATTAGAGTAATATTAAAATGTGTGATGGTAGTGACCTCAAGCTATTGAGGTAAATGAAGGTGACCACCAGAATCGATTCCAATCCAATGTTTGCTTCTGCTTGTGAATTTGAAAATAGAAGTAGGTACTTACCTACCTACCTGTATGATACTATGATATGTATTGTAAACTAGGCCTAGGACTAGACTTAGGTATGTAGGTAATTTGTTCTTAGATGAAAAAAAATTAAGTAGTACCTAGGTACTTCTTAATTAGTACCTAATAATTAATAAGTAAGACTTCTTCAAATATATACCTGCCATAAGTACCTACTTAATAGTCGCTAGTTCAGTAGGTAGTAAACTACCTACCTACAAGTGGGTGGTAGGTACCGCTGGACCACTATCTTCAGCAAAAACAATATTAAAATTTACGACTAGGAAATAAAATAATCGTTCCGTGTGTGGATTTTTGTTTCATGTTGCCATTGTAGCACCATCTAACTTTTAAATAACGAACTACTGTCGTTCTGCTGGCTTCAATTGAGCTATTTGTTGCCAGCTACTCAACAATAGATGGCGCTGTTGTTAAAGCTTATGAGCAAATAAATAATTTTATGGTCGTTCGTTGATACAATTTTTTTTTTATTACATTTTTTACTAATAAACCAAGCTTAATTATTACCTACTACACTGGTTGATTTACCATCGTCAAAAGGCTATCTTTTTTTATTTTTGTATTTTCCGAAAGAAGTTTTCCCGGTTTTCCCCCGGCCACGGCCCGTGGAGAGTCGAGAGGGGTTTGTCGAGCCTTCCAACCAATACACTAAGAGAGTGCTAGTGGACGGTACAAATAAACACATCGATATTCCGTCATCTTAAAGAGCCAATGCGACTTATTTGTGAGTCAGTTGCACTCGTCATCAGACGATTTGTTTGACGTTGCATTACTTGACAGGATCACGGGTTCTCGGACGGATTCGACCGCAACACTTAACCGAGTCACAAACTGAAACTCGAATTGAATTTTTTTTAACAAGTCATGAAAACCTCCAATTAATTTGCGGCGATAAACATATTTAATAACATCCTTAAAGAGGTACATTCAAATTGATTACAAAACCCGCATTACAATCCAATAAACCGTTACAGAGATAAGTCTCTAACCATTTCAGAGTTAAATGATAACAGACAAACCAACAAACAAAAAAACAACATCAAATGAAAACTTATAAACAGACCCCATACATGTATTGCAGGTAAAAATGCACACCTTTAAAAATTCAAACACAAAAATTGCTTTAAATTTTTATTGTAAGTTTGTTGTTAATAAAATAAAATGTGACTTTTCCTTATTTCTGTGCAGGGAACGCTTTTTTTTAAACTGTAACAAACAAATAACGTAAAATGCATCATGCAGATTAAATCAAAGAACTAATTGACAGGAGTTAAATTCTTGCCATCTCTCTGTTGTGTGCACTATCAGTAAAAGAAAGTGACAGTTTAAATTAAGTTTAGTGTACAAGAGAATCGACGCCACTGTTCTTATAAGTTTAAAATAAATACTAACACCTACTATCAGAGCGGCTCTATGAACCATAGTACCTACATTATTCTCAAATTTCATCACATACAATATCAAAATTTCAGTTTTTACATAGCACCCTATGTCACACCATTTATTATCACTAATTTATGTGATGCCTATAACAAACCAAATTAGTGCTTTGGTACTAAAGATTAAAACCAAATTGGTTATGCTACACTATATAAATTATAAAATGCAGAAAGTATTAGTTTTTACCCTTCAGAAACAAAATTGGTGCTCTGTTACTAAAGAAAAACTTGAATTGGAGAATAAGGATCTCTGCTAAAATACAGAATATGCATTACCCTGCCTTATTTCAGCCTTAATTCTACTTTCACTATCACAAACCCCACAAAGATGAAAACATCAATTATTTTCATTACACACCAAAATAATATGGACAGTCTGTATAATATGCATCTGTAACATCATTCTAGACAAAGTGCTCATAGAAAAGTTATTAATTAGTGTGATTTCTACGCGGATCTGCTAGTAGCTAGTACCACACTCGTAAATGGGCTAGTTTTCAATTTCATGCTGCAGTTGTACAGATGCATCTTTTAGCTTTTTTCAATGTGCAATGACTATACAATTGAATCAAGAAATTACCACATAACTAGCCCATTTACAAGCATCATTAGGAAAGGAAACTTAGGTGAACATTATATCAATGCCCAATGATCAAGCTAAGAATTTAGGGCTCCCTGTTATGCTCCGTTTTAGCAGGCTCATTCAGAACTAAAGGAATATCTCCTCCAGCATTCTGTGGAACCCAACCAGCAGACTCCTCATCCATCTTCCTTTTTTCCTCTTTAATCCTCTCATATTCATCGATTTCCAACTGGTATTTTGGTGTGGTGATACCAAAGAAACCAGCCAGTGACTCGCCAGCATAGTCAACTGCATTCAGAACTTTGTAGCCAGATTTCCAAGCAATATGCGAGATCCAGGGACCCCATGTAAGTGTTTTCTGAAAATAATATTAAAAAATACAGCTAATTAACAGCTTTTTTAAATACCTATTATCCGAACACCAATTTAAACTCTGTAATAAAATAATACCCAAAAGTCAGATGCCTAGTCCTGATTCCCCCTCAGTGTTAGGGGTAGGTATTTAGAACTATGAGTACAATTGAGAATCTAAGCATAAAAATTAAGAAGTGCGCAACAACAATGACATCATAGTCGTATGCACAATAAGTCAGATGTTGTATATCTTTAAACTTGCCAAGAAAAAGCTTTCAGTCTGTACTGACTGCTTTATATGAGACTATTGATTGCAAAATCACGAACAGCAAGTGAATGTAAGTAGGTACTTACAGGATCGACGACTTGTGAAGAATCTGGTTCGCTCTCTTGTAGTTCAGTTTTTCTTTCTTCCATTACTTCTTCTATTCCATCGCTAAAGTATATCACCTTCGTAGGCCTGTTGATAGTTACATTTACTGAATCTTGATTCTCCATTTTCAATCAGGAATCTTCTCTTCACTTCACTTCACTTCTTGATGAAACATCAATAATTTTCCTTGACATTGACACAAAAACAAAACAAACAAATAACAATAACAAACTGTGGGTAAAACTAGGCTTGGGCAAATATTATCGATATATCGAATAGATCTTTTTCCATAAAATTATCGATATATTATATCGTCGATATTAGTCTTGTGTACCGAACGAACTAGTTTGGCAGAGCAGCGCTCCGACAGGCGTACATACTACGCGAACTAGTACCTAGATCACTGCTCCTTAGTTCATTCGATGCTTTTCCAGAGACCGACTTGTAATAGCGAGAGTAAGCGAGATCGAGTGAGCTGATAAATATTAAACGAATTTTATGTACCTACAGTAGAAAAATTATGACCTTTAACTACTAATAGAAAAAGTATTTTTTGTAGATTATTATTCTAAAATACGGCTATAGTCTTACAAATGCGATCCGTTTTTGCAGTGCGGTGATACAATTAGAAAGTGTGTCGATATATGTTTTTTTTTTATTCCGAATGTTTTAGGTTTTGGGAATATGTTTTGGAACGATATTTTTTGATACCTATAAAATTATTGATAAGTTTTTTAAAAGTTAGCTGTTTAAAAGTAGGTATGTCGATTTATTTTTTCTACTTGCTTACACACTAGTTAGTAGTGTAGTGATACTACACACTAGAGTGCTTTTATAACATAACAGAATGGGAATTATAATAATAATGTTAAACTTGGCTGCGCGGCCGAGCGTTTAAGCAGCTTTTTTACGTCTTAGTAAAAAACAAATTAAACGATTCTATTATTGTAAACTGTATTTCTGAACCCCTACCTTATCTGAATAAAATGTTATCAAACCGAGTTATGGTATGGGTCATTAAATTTGTGTATCAAAACTTGCTATAAAGTTAAAGAAGTAACTAAAATGAAAACTAGAAGAGATAGTCATTCAAATGCATCTTAAAAACACCGTACAAATCCAATGTTTTCTGACTCTGCAAAACTACTTCTTTAGTCAGTCACCAAAAACTGACCCAAGTTTGACACGATGTTGTAGACTGTTCGAAATTCGTACGGAAACCAAAATAAAGCATTTCAGTGCTTTCTCTGGCTGCACAGTATCAGTCTGTACAATATATTATCTCGTTTTTTTCAAAAATAAATCAAAATAAACCAAATATCAATAACAACTGCTTATAAATTAAACTGCTTACTACTTTAGCTCCTCCGATATTCATCTGTTAGCTCTAGTAAGTCTGTGTTTAATTCATTTTCACCGTGCAACTACGACAATGCGACTAATTTAAATAAATGAAGGATTTATACATTAGAACATGGAAGGTTTCTGCAGAGGGTGTTTGCTGCAATACAATGAACCTACTGATCTGTTGCAATACTCGGAGAAAAGCCGAAGACTATTCGTGTATTCAACCGGATTACAGGTATTTTTACACATTGCTCACCTTCTTATTTATTTTGTAAGTGCTGTAATCCCTTTTTTCAACGTGTTGTTACTTTCCATTTCTAAAATTGTTAATTTATATTGTGTGTATTGGGGTAGGAAGTAAATGTTATGTCTATGTCTATGTCTATTTGAGCTTTAGGCTTCGTTTTATTCAATGCTAAATAGTTCAGGCTGTCAGAAGGCATAACTTCCAACATGTCATTGTTGAATTTGCGGCCCCTCTGAACCATTAAGGCCACCCTAACCAAGAATTAAATACCTACCAATAGCACTGCCCAATGCTTTTGATCAGTTGACAATATACAGACTAGTCACGGATACCATGTTTAATATGGCTAAATATTTTGCAGCTGTTTTGTCAAACATATCGCAGTAACACAGCTGGACTTAAGACTCTGGACATAAAGGGAATAACCATAAAAACAGTGCTGTGTTGTAAAGTGGCTATCCATTGTGTAAAAGAGTGGATTATATGTTTCAGCTATGACATGTTGTATTTCATAGCCAAAATGTATAATCCACAAATTATTATTTTTAAATAAACATGAACAATTTTATTCCCAATAATTGTCTGTCATCCTTAGATCTTGACTCAGTGAAATGATCTGCAATGATACTATGTATGATATAGCCAGAGGTGAACAAATTATACATCTTAGCTATACATTATAAAACTCGAAAACAAAATAAGAGTCACTTAAATTAATTAAATTTCTAAAATTTAAAGTTAATGTTTAAATTTCTTATAAATTTTTGCTGACCCATGTTTAATACAGCTAAATGAATGTTGTTATGATCTTGAGCTCTTCAGTAAACAATATCTTAGGTTAAATTATAATAATATTGTCACAGAGGGTATGGTTTAAACATATATTTATATGATCTTGTATTCCAGGTAAAACGCAATGACACATTTACATTTCAACTCTGCAAAGAATGCTACTTCAATATGAAACAGTCATGCAAGTTCAAAAAGCAATGTCGAACCTCCGATAAGAAATTCAAGAAGTATTTGATGCTCAAAGAAGATGGAGACAATTTTGGAAGTTTCATCAGAAATATGGATGAGCATTTGTCTCTAAGGTCGGTGTTCATTATACCTTAAATAGTCTTCTCTAAGTTTGTTAAGTTTACACATGTTTTATTAAGTGTCCCATATAAGTACTATTCTGACAGGGGTGGTGTATATGAGCATCTACAGAGTAGCTGAAAGGGAAGGGGTTACTCCTGCTCATGAAAGTGAATCAGGAAAAAAAGAATTGAATCTCCAAGACATAAGAAGGGTGTTGCAGAGGTCAATAGGTGACAGTAACCACTTTCTATCAGGTGGGCAGTATGCTCTCCATAACATAAGGCTTTTGAAAAGTTGACTTAGGGCTATGTGCATGACTTTCGATAGTGATCATTATTGATTTTCAGGATACCCTTGGCCTCTGGACATAGCACACCAGCATACCAGAAGAACAGAGATGATGACAATGGTAACTATAATGTTCCATATCTTCAAATTCTTATCATTGTAGGTATCAGAGGGTCTGTTGTTCTTGGGCATGTTTTAAACTAGGCATAGACAAAGACAAGGTTCTAAGTACATTTGGTCATGGTTCACCTGCTTGGTCCACCTTAGTGTATCACTAGACGGAGCTTAGCTTGTGAATTCGAATGTCCATCCACACCCCTCAACTGCCCATGTAGTCCTGGAATACGTGAGCGTAGTAACTCACCGCATACAAATCCTAGGCAACCCAACTCACTCCGCGAAGCCTGCGCAGAGCCCAGAAAACTTCTGTGCTTCTGGGCGGAGTTAGACTTTTTATCTCACTAGCCAGAAACTCCCATGCATAATGAATCAATCAAGAGTTTGAATGCGGAAAAGAGAGTCCACATGCATATAAACATACACACCTCCCTCAAAACACTTTTCGTTAATAATGATACTTGCATGTTTTCATAGTAGAACAACCACTTCAAGATGTTCTACTACGCCCCCGTTATGAGGATGTATTATTAGCTATAACTGGTTTTCTCTCTCCCTCTTCAGAGTCCACATGCACCAGTATCCGTAACTTCATGACGGATATACTGGAGGGTGAGGAGTTGCCACCTTCCGAGGCGCGCATCATCCGCGAGGTGATCCAGGAAGAGGCGGATGTGTTAGAAGACTCGCTCGACTCTCTCTGGCTGCAGGACGACTTATCTGCTGGTAGCGATGTGGATATGGATTTTGGGTACAATCTTTTTTTTAATTATTATTATTATTATTTTCAGCCTTCCCACTGCCAGGCATTTGCCCAGCAAAGGCCTCCCCCCACTCCTCCCATTCGTTCCTTTCCTGCGTCAAAATGGGCCAATCTGCTCGGAACTTCGTGAGCTCATCTACCCATCTCTTGAATTAATTAATTATATATTTACAAGAATATATGTAACTAGCTACTGCCCACGGCTTCGCCCGCGTGGCACCGGATAAAAAGTAGCCGATGAAAAGCATTCGCTCTACCGTTTTTCGTCGACTTACGTTGCATCATTGGTCTCCACGAATAGCCCTTTTATTTTAATGGGATAATATACAGCCTATGTCCACACTGAAAGACCACTCCACATATTGGTAAAAGAATTTTGAATCGGATGAGTAGTTTCCGAAATTACCCCTGTATTTAAACTTACAAAGTAACGAACTGTATCTCTTTATAATATTAATATAGATTACATTAGGTCTTATACATATAGTTAGCTTCTTTATATGTCATTTTTTTATTCTTGATACACTTACAGCTATTGTGTGTGTTTAAAAAAGTATATCAAGTCGGGTTTTACCCTTGTTTTATTTGCCAGGTATTTTATGTCACTGAGACTCGGTCGCTAATTATTGACCTCATAACCTTGACAACCTCTGTGGCGTAGTTGGCGAAGGCCCACCTGAAACGCAGAAGGTTACGGGCTCGATAACCGACTTCACTACAAAGAAAGTTTTCATTCCCACGAAATGACATTTTGAATATAATTTTGTATTGTTGGTTTTAGCATCAGTCCATTCGCAACTCCACACTCGGTACTGAATGATCACTGCTATACTCCAAGACGTATCGACGAAGAAAACCAAAGGGAAATCAGCTTTCTAACATTTAAAGAAATCATTGACAAAACAAGCATACCACGAATCTCACAGAAATTCAACATGCCTTTGTTAGAAGACTTTAATAGTAATAGTAACATGGACTTTGAAAGAGTTGGTATACCAGAGGAAGATAAGGTTAAAAAGGAAGATACTGAAAATGACAGCAAAGATTTATATTCACCTGAGCTGATCGAATTTAATAATTCTATACCAAGTGAAGTTGAAGATATGGTTACGGAAAACAGCATATCAAGTACCCTTCAAGACTTGAAAACTGAATTACTGGTCGACTTTGTGGATAAAAAACAAATGGAAATCTTAGAAAACGGTTCTAATTTCTTATATGACGATACGTCTACGAACATTGCCCCGACAGCAAATGCAAAAGAAGTGTGTATCGTTTTAAATCAAGGAACAGCAGAAAAGAAAGTCCCTTTAACCAATGAACTGGAATATTACGTCATTAAAGCTGAACTAAAGAAACGAATCAACTCCACAAAAGATCAATCTAAAGAATACCATTGTACCATCGACAGGAATTTAGACATTGCTTTGAAATATGAAGACAGCAAGGAGTTTTCTCTCGATCAGCTCATAATATCGCCTGCAGGTAATGCATTTAATAAAGTTTTTTTATGATCCTACTACTATGCAAACAATCATACTGCCCACCTGTTGGTAAACGGTTACCGAAGCCTAAGGATGCTTGAAATTCCAGAGGTATCATTCATCCGTTGCCTGCCCGAGATATCACGATGGTCTCATGTGCCTGTAATTTCATTTGCAACCATACCCTTCAAACCGGAACTTTCCCATTGCTGGGAGCATTACTGCTTGGCGTCAGAAAAAGACATGGTGGTAGCTCTGCCCCAGACAAGATCTTTCACAGAAAGCTCTTTTTGTTCTAGGTGCATTTGCTGCATGCCAAAATGGGTCAAAATCTGTCTCAGAAGGTTATATTGATACGCCATGATAGTCTGTTCAAATCCTGTAGCTAAATTATATTGTTTTGCTTTTCAGTAAGCCTATGTTCAGGCGTTTCCACGCCTACAATCAAAAACATTTTATTTGGAAACAAAGAATCGGGGACTGTTGGAAATCCCGTCACCTCTACGCCAAATATTGAAAATATACTCTTTGGAGAAAAAAATGGTGCAGAAGCCGCACCTAAGTACTTCCCACAGGTGGGACAATCCATTGAGAATCTGGATGATGATGACCAAAATGATGGAAACATTCTACAGGACTTTCTCAAAAATAACGAGAATCAACTCGAGGTTAATCAAATCGAGGTGTTAAAAAAAAGGCCAGGAACTATTAATTTTGATAGTGAAAATCGTGATACAATGAAGGAAAAAATTGTATTTGATGGAGTCAATAAAAATAATCACATCGAAGTTTTAGAAGAATTCTTACGAGGGGCAGATGATCCATCGATACTAAATAAAGAGATAATTGATCAAATAATAGACCCTATAGAAATATCAGACCAGGATCTCTTCAAACGACCCCTAACGCCACCCTACGACAAATATGACGTAGAGAAATGCTTCTGCAAATTATGCAACAGGACGTTTCCCTCCTTGAAATCGCTGAAAATTCACTTCACTAAAATTCACAAATACAAATTCCCCAATTCGGACCCACATAGAAACAAATCGCAGAATAACAAAGTCAAAATGTGTAATGTTTGTGGGAAAGAGGTGAAGGGCGCTGCGAACTACGTGAAGCATATGAAAAGGCATAATGTCAGTATACACATCTGTCTGTTTGACTACCTCTCTGGTGAACTTAAAAGTTCGTTTCACGAAACAAGCCCCGCGGCCATTTGCGGAACTAACTATCAGATGGTGGAAAATGAGGGTTAAATAAATGTTTAGCATAGACACTAGCGCCGCGTCTGCGGGATTTCTTTCGTGAAAAGGACTCTTACCTCTTTATAATCCTGCTACTATTATTAACGCGAAAGTTTGTGAGGATGAATGTTACTCTTTCACGCAAAAACAACTGAACGGATAATGATGAAACTTTTACAGTAATATAGCTTATACATCAGAATAACACATAGGCTACTTTTTATCCGGGTACCACGCGGGTGAAGCCGTGGGCAGATTCTAATTTTTTTGTATACAGATAACACGTTTTCTGAGGAAGGTAATCCTACTACTCCTATAAACGTGAAAGTTTGTGAGGATGGATGTTTGTTACTCTTTCACGCAAAAACTACTGAACGGATTTTGATAAAACTTTACAGTAATATAGCTTATACATCGGAATAACACATAGGCTACTTTTTATCCGGGTACCACGCGGGCGAAGCCGTGGGCAGAAGCTAGTAATAATATAGATCACATTAGGTCTTATTCATACAGGTAGTTTATATATAACATGTTTTATATCTACATCTACAGCTAACATGTGTGTTTAAAAAGTATATCAAGTCGGGCTTTACCCACGTTTATATGTATTCGCTAGGTGTATGGTACATTTTATGCTACTGAGACTTGGTCGCTAACTATCGACCTCATAACCTTGATAACCTCTGTGGCGCAGTTGGCGAAGGCCCGCCTGAGACGCAGAAGGTTGCGGATACGATTCCCGCCGCGGGTCAAATGTTTGTGTAATCTGCAAATATTTGTCTCGGGTATGGGTGTTTTCTATGTATTATGATGAGGTATGTATTTACAAAAAAAAAAAAATAGTATATCAGTCATGTAGTTCCCATAGCTCTGCTTAGTTTGGGGCTAGATGATGCTATGTGAAAAATGTCCAGCATTATTTATTTAGCATTATTTTATTTATTTCTTATTATACTTTTATTATTGCTTTACCAAGACCAAGCGATAGAGCTTCCCACATCTACATCTTGCACATACAATTCAACGTTTTCTCGCATCAACACAACATTGTAACATGTTTACAATTTACATATTCGCCACATTCGCATACGTTTTTTTTAATACCATCAAACTGGAATCAAGCATACGGCCCACCTGTTGATAAGCCGTAGCCTATGGACGATACCAGAGGAGTCTAGACTAATACCACTTTCTGTTGGCATTAACGCCTGCGGAAAGAATGAATTGATGGGAATGATATTAGCTGTAGAAATGTCAGGTGATAGCTGCCAAGTTTTACCTTGACAAATTTGCGTTAGCATGAAAGGAAAAGTAAGCGTGAGGTATTTGTCTAGACCACCAAGGGGTCTATACTAATACTACTATCTGTTGGCGTTAACGGTTGCAGAAAGATAGAATTGTATGGGAATGACATTAGCTGTGGAAATGTCACGTGACAGCTGCCAAGTTTTAGCTTGACAAATTTGCGTTAACGTGAAAGGAAAAGTAAGCGTGAGGTATCTGTCTAGACACCCAGGGGGTCTAGACTAATACTACTTTCTGTTGGCGTTAATGCCTGCGGAAATATTAAATTCATACATCCCTAAGTTTCAAATAATTTGCTATTTCAGGATAAGCTTACAGACTTTTTCCAATGCGATAACTGCAAGCTGTTCTTCAACAGCCGTCCGGCGTTACAAGCGCACATGAGAATGCATATGGGAATTATAAAGAAGAGGAAAAAAGTAAGTAACTGCTTGGTTCATGATTGGCTTCTGCGCTATCCAATTAAATTCAATAATACAAACAAACGAAATATAATATTAATATTGTCCATATTAACGGCTATATGTGCCACGGCCGCCCTCGGCCCCACCGCTTCGTATCCCAACCTGCGCTATTACTTCTTTTTCTCGGCTCCTAAGGGAATGTTAATAATTTCGTCACAATGTTGGCTATCAAAAGTAAAAATATTTTTTTAGAAATTATAAGTCACACATTTATTTATTGGGCACGTGATCAAACTTCTCATTTTATAACTAAGCAACGGAAAAATGATAAACGAATTCGTCTTTTTTTTTACAACGCCAAATAAATATTCTATAAAAAGCCTCTAGTAAAGATCAACAATTATCTCCGTCTTGGATAGTTAGTAGGTTTTTTTATTACCATTCAGAAAAGGACGATTGCTATCCGAACAAACTTGGGTTCAAAATAAATAAAACCGACCGGTTAGTCATATATATTTTAGAAGTTTACTGTTTGAATGCATGTTACAAATTTAGATGCTAAAAAATAACCACCATCATGAGTTGTATTTAGAGTGGCTTACATAGAAGATAACCAGTGGCTAAGATAGTATCATTCAGACGCTCGTTAATTGTGGTTGACTTAGTAATTTAGAAGGCATGTAGATTTTTAGAGGCGAATAATTCTATTTAAAAGAAGTCTGTTTAATTAGCACCCATATTTTTTCATATAAACTAGTAGTTCCAGAAATTAGCGAGTTTAAACAAAAGAAATAAACAACCTCTTCAAAAAGCTTTATTATTAGTATACATGTATCCGTTACGTTTGAAGCGAGTTGGATGAAATTTGGAACAGGTATATATTTTTTGGCTACTTTTTACCCCGTTACCACGCGGGCGAAACCGTGGGCAGAGACTAGTATATAATATTAGTAGGATATTGTACTTTTTTCAGGAATTCGTATGCCCCACCTGTGGGAAGCAAAGTGCCACCAGTGCCCATAACAAACTACACATGAGGAGACATCTCAAGGAATTCTCAGTCACGTGTGATCTCTGCCAGAAAGGGTTTTACAGAAATTACGATTTGCGATTACACATGAGGTAAGTCTATGGACAAAGTATTAATAATAATAATGCTGGACATATTCAGCATCATCTAGCCCCAAACTAAGCAGAGCTTGTATTATGGGATCTGCATGACTGATATACTACTTATATACCTTTTTTTTGTAAATACATACATACATATTATACATAGAAAACACCCAGACGCGAGACAAACATTTGTCCCGCAGCAGGAATCGAACCCGCAACCTACTGCGTCTCATGCAGGCCTTCGCCCACTGCGCCGCAGAGGGCATCAAAGTCTCGCGGTCTCATTACGAAACGTGGTTTAAGTCATGTTTAAGAAAAAACTCTGGTTTAGACTCTGGTTTTATAAAATTGATATTACGAAACGAGGTTTAAGCCAAAAACCCCGGTCTATCTGTGGTTTATAATTAAACCAGCCAACCCCCTAGTTTATCTCTGGTTTTAGCTCAACCTGTCGTCTTTTTACGGATTTGAATGTAATTTCTTGTTGTAGAATAGAGGTTTTGTTCGTGCACCTTCGATGATTCGTACTTATCTGATTTTATTTTGTGATTCCTAAACAACTAAGCTTGAAAATGGACTTGAATTTGATAGACGATACCTATGGATTTTGATTATTGCTGTTTGAAGGACATACTGGCGCCTTGTCGCTTACGTTTCGTTTCAAGTAGTAAATAAACGTAATCTGTAACTTCTCAGAAAAAATATATTTTATTTTATTTTCAAAGAATGTTTCTGTTTATTTCAATTATACGCTGACTGGTTATAGAAACAAATAATAATAAAATTATTTTATTCAAGATTCTTGAAGAAATGGAACGTTATCGATGTTTGTGGCATGCAAAGTCCAAGATCATTGGCTGTTGTTAGTGAATGATTGAATGATACACGTAGACCCGAGTTCTAGTTGGGTTTAGTTAGACCTCAGAAAAATCTGATTTTGTAATAAAGTCAAGTCTAAACCAAAGGTCTATATTTAGACCTGGACTTAGTAGTCCTGGCTTAAACTCGAGTTTAGACCACGTTTCGTAATGAGACCGAATATGATTTTATTCATTTAAATCACAAGGAACATTATACGTTAGCCTAAAAACTAAATGAAAGACTGAATAGAAATACTTACCACCAAAATAAACCAACAAAATAAAATACCAAAATAAACAAAAAATAAAATTACAATGGCGGAAACCAGTACCCAGCATTTATGTTGAATACGAAGATGCGTACTTGCCACTCGATAGTGGCAAGTAGGCATGCCACTAACGATCGACTGACCTGGGTGACTAGACAAATACCACATTCTGTGGGCGTTAACGCCTTCTGAAAGATCGAATTCTATTGAAATGACTTTAGTTGTGGAATGTACGTGACTGCCGAGTTTTGCCTTGATAAATTTGCGTTAGCTGAAAGGAAAAGTAAGCGTGATGTATTTATCTAGACCCTCCAGGCTGTCTAGACAATACCACTTTCTGTGGGCTTTAACGGCTGCGAAAAAATCGAATTGTATGGGAATGACATTAGCTGTGGAAATGTCACGTGACTACTGCCGAGTTTTGCCTTGTTAAATTTGCGTTAGCGTTAAAGGAAAACTGAGCGTGAGGTATTGTGGAAATGTCACGTGACAGTTGCCAAGTTTTGCCTTGTTAAATTTGCGTTAGCGTTAAAGGAAAACTAAGCGAGAGGTATTTGTCTTGGCACCCTGACGTAAGTTCTGTGTTCCTGTTTACAGATTTCACAGCGGAGAGCGCCCGTTTACCTGTGAACACTGTCCGAAAGCTTTCAAACGACGCGAACAATTCTATCAACACATGAAAAGGCATTTGGGTAAGTAGCATAGGATTGGTTCGAAAAATGTCCTTTTTAATCGACTTCAAAAAAGGAGAGGGTTTCTTAATTCGGTTGTATTTTTATGTTAATGATTGTTACCTCAGAACTCCGTTATTTATTGTATGTCTCCGTTTTTTTACGATTTAAAAAAACTTTTTATTCAAAAGGATATACTTACAGATTGATCAATAAGGAATTGAGGGAACTCCTCAAATTGGGGTGACAAAATTTCATATTGACTTTTTATCAATTTCCCGTTATTTGAAGTCGGTTTTTGGGCATTTAATGACTTATAAATTATTATCGTCTCATCTCTTGAATGACGCCCATACAGACTGAACTTTATAATAATTAAGTTTTGATTATCTCGTGCACGATATTTTCCCGAGAGTTGACCCCCGATATCTCAGTAGGTAATTTTTCCCGCTGTGGGTCATGACTTTAAGGACGAGAAAATGATCTTTAGTTTGTTCCCGAAGATAAACTAATATGGGCGCACTCTCTTGCTACAATTGTGCAAGAGAAAGCGCCCATATTAGTTTCTGTATTTTTTTGGCAGTGAAAAATACAGATTATCTCTTATAGTTTTCTCTTCCAAACCATATACTAAGTGCTAAGCGTAAGATTTTATTTCAAACGATTGGTTTACAATAAAACCTTTAGCCACGTTTGGTTCAATTCTGATTTGGTCTAAATCAACCAATTTGATTTTGGTCCATATCCTGCCAAAATGTAGCGCGCTTCACCCAACTTCAACAGTTGAACTGACTTTGAACTAGACCTTCCGTGAACTGGACCAATCGCGAATTGGATCAAAAGCGCGAACGATAAAGGATGGTGGTGTATAGTAGGAATTGGTCCACAAGTTACCTAAAAAAAATACATCAGGAAAAATACATACAGTCAGACACCTGCGATTCTAACGACTATGAAAAGCTATTGCTCATTCACTATTTTTCTAAATCGCAAAGCTGATGAGTCACTATCTATCTATACTAATATTATAAAGAGGAAATATTTATTTGTTTGTTTGTTCGTACCGAATAGGCGGAGCCTATTCCATACAAATATTGGACCGATTTCAACTATTTTTTCACCAAAAGAAAGCTAAATTATCAGGAAGTAACATAGGCTAATTTATTTTCAAAAAAAAGATCCTTAAAAAAATGCAATAATGTAATAACCCAAAGTAGCAAAATTTTGCCTATAAAATTCATTATTTGGCGTGCGCTGAGAAAACTATTGATGATACATAAAAATTATGTACTACATGATTAAAGTACTCATTATTACCTACAAAAAGTCCGCGAGGGCATTCGTATCGTAGTATTAATAATTCTTATTCAAATAAATAGTTTTATCATTAAGGGTATTTATGTAGCAGTAAAATACTTTTTAATTAATTCGAATCGGACATTTAATTTCAAAGTTATCACGAGTATAAAAATGCAACACGAGAATCGCCGCCGCGACGTTCCCTGCTCTATAGAGCGGGCGTTGCCGAGGAGCGGGAGAGGTTACGTCTATGAGTTAGGTATACCCGCGCGGCTCAGACGCATCAGTTAGTATGTACATAATATGTTTGTTACTTCTTCGCGCAAAAACTAATGAACCGATTGCAATGAAACTTGATAGGTACATAGCTGTTGCCTATAGTTGTTACTTTTTATCCCGATATTCCCACGGAATCTAAACTTACGCGGGTGAAACCGCGGGGCCAGCTAGTAGATTATGTATGTAGGATATGTATTCATGTATGTATGTAGGCGTGTTTGTATAAGTATATTTGTCTTATTTATCTAATAAATCGTATTTTAATTGACTATACACCACCATCCTTTATCGTTCGCATCAATTTCTGTCCTACCAAAGGTTGTCTGGAAGAGATCGCTATTAGCGATACGACCGCCCATTGTACTACCTCAGTTAATTATGTGGTGTATAATAAATGTTATCTATCTATGGTTTCAGGTATAGTGGAAAAATGTGACGTTTGCAACTTGGAGTTTGCCAACAAACGATTGCTAGCGCGGCACTATGCCTCAGAAAAGTGTATAAAGAAACGATTGGAAGCATCTCCAAAATTAAAACACACAGCCACAGTCAACTATGGGAAAGGATCTCTTGAAAAAATTAAGAAAATGATGCAGTCTAGTGATTCAGAAAAGGATATTGAGTCAGACAATGAAGAAATTGAAGAGAGTATTGTTCAATCTGCAGAATCTGAAAAGTGTATTGAATCAAAAATGGAACCTAGCGAAACGGATATTGTGTCTATAAAAAGTGTTAACATGCCGGATAGTGACGAAGATATAGATGGTACAAAATAAAAACATATGCATTAACGTTTAAGCCTTTTTAACCGACTTCAAAAAAGGAGGCTTTTGTCGTTGTTTAGATAATGATACCCAAGTGTCCCATAAAAGTTTAATACGTGAGGGATTGCTACTTTTCCCGTAAAGCTCAAAAAAACATCATCTTATGGTATCGCGACTAACCGAAACATTTTTTGTGGGCTATTTTATTTACTTTTGTTTTTTATTCGAAGGAGTGGCATGCCGAGTGAGAAAAATAACGTAAGCACGAGAGAAAGTCGGTTTGTTGACATTTAATGTCTTCTAATAGTACTTAACCTGACTGTCTTTCAAATTGGTACTGCCAGATGAATGAAATAATGTTGCTATTCATAAAATAAAGATTTTTAGTATTTTTTTCTGTACCAGTGTCTGCCAATTTTTGGTTTTGTTTATATTTACCCCAACAAATATATTCATTCCATTCCACGGTAAAGTTATTCATTATCCATCTAACGAAGTCCGCTCAGCCGCGGTTTGCGTTTTCCTTTGCGTTTAGTTGCCATGCTAACGGTACTCGCTGTCAACAAATGAAGATAACACAATAAGCACTAGTGACCCGAACCGCGTCCCGCTCGAAACGGATTGCTCCTGAGCTTACGCACACTAAATTAATATGCAAGTGCATGTAATACAACAAATATTACTTTGTGAAATGGAACATGTATATCTGTTTCGTTTTATAAAGTACCTAGATAATTAATTCAGTGCCTAGATACTGTTAGGTAATAAATAGGCGAAACCAATAATAATACCTAACGATCGAGAGGGTTCCCGCTGCCTCTTTTACCTAAATAAATATCGTATTTCATTCAGCTACTTTAAGAACATAACCTTTTTTTACTTTGAGTTTTAATTTACTGTTCAAATAAAAAAAACATTTTTAACAACACGATTATATTGAAGTTAGAACAAATCTAATAAAAAAAATACAAAAGTACGTAATTATGTTCCACTGTAATGTTAAGTGGAAAACAAAATTATATTTTATATGAAAAATAACATGTTAAAATAGATCCATTAGATGTTTTAAATGCATTTTATTATCCGTAGCAGCAACTATAGTAAAAAATACGAACAAGTCAACTAGTAAAACATAAACGTGTATTCTATACTAATCCTATTTTTATTATCATCATATCATATAAAACCGCAAACAAAAAGCCATACATTCCATTGATACATATATTTTTTCAGGTACAATCGCAAGCGATACATTGTATTTTTATTTATTTTGCCATAGTATTATGTATGCGGCATTTAGAACAGCGTTTTGTAAAGCGGCTTACACGTTTTGGCTACGACCAATAATACATATTAACGCTTGCGAGTGTATACTGAATAAAGGTCAATGTCCCTTGTAAAGATTTTTAAACAGTTGGTATTTTCAGTGTTTTGTTTTCGAAATGATCCATATAAGGAGACAGTCAGTGTTAATAAACTGTTTAAAAATATTTATTTATAAGGCACTTGAAAATGCTCCGAAGATTTGGTTAACCAGACTTGTCACATCGTACTTCATTCAAATTTTGCGGAATCAAGGCGAAAAAGTTCTGTAGAATTGCTTTAAATTAGATTGTAGTTAAAAATATATTATCAATAGTACTACCAATTCTAGCCCATTTTCTACATCTCATAAGATTAGGTTTGGACCCCATTTAACACTTCTTTAAAATAATATCTACATAGTGACTACTTTAATGCTTAATAACTAAGTAGTGTAAATAGGGTGCCAGTGCTGTCAGAAACATTTGAAGTACATTTTTTTTTAAACTTTACATACTATTATTTAGAATATTAATTATGATTTTTAATTAAACTGATGCATCACAGAATAAATTTATTCCTAAAATGTAAAATGAATTATTTGTTAGCTTGTAGATAATGAGTTACCTGAATGGCGCATTTTAATATATGTAGTTCTTTGAACTCACACGAGCGAAGTATTTGAATTATGTAATATTAAAACACGCGGGAAGAACGTTTTGGCATACAAATTACTAAAACACAAGTTAGTAATAAAAATAACAATAGACAATGAAACTTTACAATGAATGAAAAAACCTACCTACTCGATCATGTAAAGAAAAAACCAGCTTCTAGACCAGTGGTAATCAAAACAAAAGCACTGCTCCATCAACATCTATAAGTGCTTACGTTAGCCACTTTTCTATTTTCTCTACATTCTTCAATAGGTTCTTACTTAAAATATGTACTTAATAACTATGTATTATACCTACCTACTTATTTAAGTAACTGAACAGTATCCAATGGTGCTTTAGAACTCTCACTTCGAAACAGGAATGTCCATTACCATTTAAAACCATTTCAGTTTTAAATAAGTCATTATAAAGTTCATTAACGTCCATAATCACAAACATGTTAATACAATAGTACAGTTGAATGCAAAGAAATATTTAGGTAGTTTTTTTTTTTATGGGGCATTACATTATTGCAATATTATTTATGACATTTTATTAGTAATGCGATTTCTCTTGCGGGTGTCCTAAATAAATAAATAAATTATGGTCAAATTAAATTAAATTTAGCTTGAGGACGTAAAGTCATAGTTAAGGCCGAGTTTAAACCAAGACAAGTAAACTTAACTTCCATTATATAAAACTGTATTAAAATTGTTTGTCACTAAAGGCGTTATATTAAATCTTTGTTTCTTGACATTATTCACGAGACATTATTCAGTAACAGCACCTTTTCAGTTCTGTATTGTTCCATTAACCTACTGAGTTCTTATAACGCTACAAGCTACGATTTCTGGCCCTTGTTTCTAGGATAAACTATACAGTTGTCGGCCATTTGGTTGCGCATTGATGAGTTCTCTTTCCGGACTTCTGATAGTTCTTGGTTTAGCCTTAGCACTTCTAGAACAAGTTTTTCGTTTTCCACTTCTAATTTTTCTAACCTGAAATCAGAAAATAATGGGTAGTTGAATGGGCTAGTGTGGAACTTTGTGTTGAATATTTTAAGCTGGCCAAAAGCCGCGGCTTGAGAAACTTCTAGCCGGGATCGACAACTAAAGTCAAGTGAAGCGTGTTGTTACGATAGCTGCTCTATAAAGAATGAATTAGCAATATTTTCTACGAAAATTCTGCTGGCTTTCGAGCGGTGGATTATAAATTTCTAAATGAATGTGCTGGATAGTCAACAAACCTTTGGTTTTTTCGTCAATAGAACCTTACTGACAATGGTTTTTTGCCAATAGAACCTTGAAACGGACAATCCAGAGTTACCTACAGAGCAGGCAGGTTCATAATACAGCTGTTGATCTTGTACTGTTTTAGCAACTTACCTCTTTTGTTTTTCAGTGAGGTCTGTGATATGATCGCAGGCCTTCGCCAATATGCCTCCCTTGCTGGCGCAGTCGGGCATGCCAGAGTTTGGTACAAGGGCAGCTAGCTTCATAATCCAACTGTTGATTTTGTCTCGTCGCCGCCTTTCTACCTCGTTATGTGTCGCTCGCCTTTTGTCGTCACGCTGAAAATTATGAAGGCCTACATGAGTCTTGATTACATCGATGATGGACCTATGACATCTTAGTGTGTGAAGTCAGATGGCTCAGGACCATTAATTGTGAATTCATAACATACTTTAGGGAAAGCCTATATCCAGTCTAACTCCTGGAGGCCTATATCCAGTAGTAGACTTCTACTAGCCTTGATAATGTTAACATGATTTTATAATTTAAATCATGTAAATGAATACCAGGTAATATATAGGCATTCTACATAATTAAGTAGTATATTGTTTTTCATTAGAAGTATTAGAGCCATGCCATATTCTAAATTTTATTTTTATATAAATAACTTTAAGATAACCAAACATGCATTCCTTGTTCTATGAAAGAATAATACCTTTTTTGAAGTATTAACTGCTTTGGACTGTGCTGGTTCTCTTTTGAAAGCTTTTTTAGATGTGGTTACTGCGCTGTGCGTGCCAAAAACTTCTCCAGGGTTACTGATCACATAGAATGTAGTATCTGAAATTATAAATACAATATTAGATTATTTTTATATTGAAAATATGGCCAATTTGCTGCTATTCATTGCATTGCTTCCAACCTACAGTACTTTCAATTCTTTGATTAGTTTCATTAATGTGAAACCCAGGATTTATTAATATTACATAATGCTGTTGTGTGCCTAAACAATATGAGATAGGAACTACAACTTTATCCTGTGTTTAAAATGAATCTTGATTATTAGCTAGTAGCAACTCTGATAGTTTATAGGCTGCCCAAATGCTTACCAACTGTTACATTAGGGACCAACATCTTAACATACATTTCAAAGAACAGAAGCACTTGGTTACAAATACCATAGCTGGTGGAATGTCCCGTAACCTAGCTGATTTGTTATGGGAGACTAGGCAATCATCAAAATTGCCTAGTCTCCCTATTTTTTAATATGAGGTACCTTGTTTTTTACTTACCATGTGCAGGTGAATTTTGCATGTTGGTGCTACTTTCATCCCCTGCCATAGGTATTAACTTGTAAGTCACCGAACTGGCTGAAAATAAGAATATATTTATTAATAGACTTTTTTTAGATCTTATTGGCTTTTTTTAATAGTTGGTATATGCATTGTTAAAGTCTAGATCTGTGTACCCACTGGCTAAGGCCTCCTTCAACCCTCTCAACTTGTTTTGGTCTCATGCAACTCTCATCCATGTTCTTTCTGCTGTCTAGACTATCTCAACAACTAACATTAATAATAATGAGTAAACTTTTTCAAAACACCACTTTTAGCCGGACAAACAACTCCTGCCCCAAGGAATTTCATTTTCAAGGGATGGCAGACTTTAGCCACTTGCATTCACTGGCTTCCAAACACATTCACAATCTATGTATTGAGGCCCAGTGTTGCAAAAAAGGATGTTACATTTCATACTAACCAGCTTTGATTTGTATTGCTACAGTTTCTGAGTAAAAAGTTATAAAAACTTACATATTTCTTTAAAGTTGTCAGAGTTGTCCAATGCCTGCCAATGGTGTGGTACTATACTATGTGGTTTATGATCAGCTGAAATGTAATGTTAATTGATTTAGCTTAATTCAATAACGATCATCTGTGTGTTAATTTGTAAGGCAGTAATTAGATTGTGAGAGTTACTCGCATCTACTACAAGACAAATAAAACGAGAATAAACGATTACACGGATATTAAGAACGCGAGTCTAGATGTTTTGAAAGGCATTGATTTTGTTTTTGTGATAAGAAAAGTTAGAAGAAACTCACCGAAAGGTACATCGTCTTTCATCAAGTTCATGTACTCGCCGTCAGCACTGTGAATAAACACAATAAATAAAAACACATCGCACGCTAAAACGGAGCAAATTTATCGCATTCCTTGCCAACTTTTTTAACAGAACGATGGCCTTCGCTGTCACAAATACGCTGTTATGTAACTCACTAGTCCCTTATTTGTTATTTGACTTTAAATTACCTGTTATCAAGAGAACTTTCAAGAGGATCGTCAATGTCTGCTTTTACTTTGGCCATTACGCGTAAATTATTTTTGAATTTTCACAATAATGATCACGGGGACAAATAAAGAGGTCATGTGACGAGACCACAGACTAATTGTATCAAAAAATGTTGCCAATTTGTCAACTTGTCAACATGACAACTTGGCATTTTATAGTTTCACTTCTGGTAGTTTGTCTATGATTTTTTTATGCAGCGTCATCTGTTAGGTTATTTTGGCAACATTTAGGTGTTACAAAACAATACGCTAGATGGCAGGTAGCTTTAAAATAAATTCGTAGTAATGGTTGATCGAAGTTCGTGCCTACCTACTGATTCCTTTCAAGTTGTTGATGTTAAGAGTAAATTATGGAGCTTAGAAAACTATAATCCTAGTGAGATAGATGATAGGTACAATTTATCCAGACTCTGTTTATGTTTTCCCATTGAGTTACAGCACAGATATTATAATACTATACTAGTACAGGTACCTACCTACCTAGGTGCCTAGGTAATATGCTTACCTACCTAGGTAGGCAGGTAGGTGTTTATTCACCTTGGTTATATTCTTTACTTTGGGTAGGTGCTTAAGTAGGTTTTAGGTAGCTTGTAGATACTACCTCCAAGCTAAAACAGTTAGTAACAAACAATATTGACGACCGATGTGGCGCGGTGGGCGAAGGTCCGCCTGGGACACAGGAGGTTGCGGGTTCGATTCCCGCCCTGGGACAAATATTTGTACGATCTGCAAATATTTGTTCCGGGTGTTCTGGGTATATTCTATGTATAATAAAACAAAATATCTATCTATGTAATGTATCGTATTAAGTATATCAGTCATCTAGTACCCATAACACAAGCTCTGCTTAGCTTGGGGCTAGATGATGCTGTGTGGATTGTCCAGCATTATTTATTTATTTATTTATTTATTATATTGTAATTCTGAATGGTAGGTAAGTACCTAGTAGAGGCATTTTGACTGATTAGGTATTAACTAAGAAGGTAGGTAGGTAGGTAATTTACTATAGGTACCTACTTACTTACCAAAAAAGACAAACACGCTCACGACTGTAATCCCCATAATGGACGGCTTCAGATCCATACCTACTCAGTAGGTAACTACGTATATTCGTGAGGTTACCAAGTAGGGGAAGTCAGTGGCACGTCCAACACATATTAGGTACAATAATTTTATTGCACAGGGTCACCGACTAGGATCGTTCCTAAGCTATTTATCACTTATGTAGGTAAATAGGTATTATTGATATTATTTTTTAATTTAAATTATACATATAATGCAGGTACCAGACAGTAAGCAAATAAATGTTTTATCTCATACTAACCACGGTAGTTACAAATCTCAATTTTTTGTATCACTTTACTGAAAATTCTAGGTACTTACCTACTGGGCTATTGCACTTCCTATCTACTAATAAGTTTCAAAAGGAAAAACCGAACGCAACAAGAAGCACTTTCGCAAAAATGGTTGCCATCAATCAATCTGACAAGTCCACGATTTAACCCACTTAGGTACTAAGATTATTTATGATTTTTAGGTATTTAGCCTAACAAAGGTTGTGATTCCGAGTTACGTCAATACTTTGATTTGAAAAAAAAATAATGAGTGAATGTAGGTAATAGATTTTAGTTAGGCTTTAGAAATAAAATTGGAGAGATTTGGGATAAATGCCAATTTTAAAAAAATCTAGCATATTCGTTAATATTAAATTTTACGTCACTTGGAGGGAACTATGCTCGGAGATTAACTACTTTAAGCTGACGTTTCTATATGATCCTTGTGATTTCAATGAATGAGCCTTTTGACCTTTTGACTTTGACTGACTTTGATTAAATTCGAAACGAATTCCACTGTCCACTCAAATACACTTCTATTGTTATAGACAAAGACTGGACGGACGTGTGAGGCAGTAGGAGATCTAAAGTCACTAACATACTTAGCCTAAAGAATAAAGAATAAGCTCGGAAAACCGGGGAAATAAGATTATCGAATGGCAACTATTCGACCATTCAGCTGGTTGATGAGTGAGGCAGAAGCTAGTATTATTATAAACGCGAAAGTTTGCGAGGATGGATGTTTGTTACTCATTCACGCAAAAACTACAGAACGGATTTTGATGAAACTTTACAGTAATATATCTTATACATTAGAATAACACATAGGCTACTTTTTATCCGGGTAACACGCGGGCGAACTTGTGGGCAGAAGCTAGTATTATTATAAACGCGAAAGTTTGTGAGGATGTTTGTTCTTCTTTCACGCAAAAACTACTGAACGGATTTTGATGAAACTTTACAGGAATATAGCTTATACATCAGAATAACACATAGGCTAGTTTTTATCTGGGTACAACGCGGGCGAAGCCGTGGGCAGAAGGTAGTATTGTAATAATATCCTACCTACCTAGTACCTAGGTATATATTTGGATGTAGGTGTGTATTTAAGTATGAATTATTTAAATTAAGGTATGTACATACCTATGTAGTTTAGTAAAAGATATCATTCATTATTTTGAATGAATGAATGATATCTTTTTTAGTAGGTAAGTATAGCTAGTTATTTAAGTAATTTTATAAAAAAATATTAAATATTATCGAAAATTCATCAAACGCACTACCGCCCCATTCTTCATTACACAAAGGTAAAATGCTAATGAACATTAAGTTCGCCTATGTACCTACTTGTTTTATGTAGTGCAATAAAGCATTTTCTATCTATCTATCTACCTAATTTATAAATACATTTAACTTTAAACGCGCCTGCAGACCTGAGTACCTACCTAATGAAGTCAACAAACATTATCATTTAATGAAATCAATGATTAATTTACACAGGTTGGCTGCCTACTGACAAATAGATGGGTTAAACCACGTTAGCACAGTTATTTACCTAGGTAGGTACGTACCTCACCGCTAAAAGTTTCCACGCAAAAGGGAGCGGCTACTCAGTAGGGGAAAGTGGTGAAAACACGAACACCAAGTGGGGTAATTACGTACTAACATTAATAACGACAGTGATCATATTTATAACCCAACGATGTTGGCCGTCTGTACAATTCTCGTGAGCCCATTTTTTACACACGGAGCACATAATTCAGTCTTCAACGGGGGATCTATATATTTATCTCTACAAAAAATACAAAAATAGTCTTCATTTTCCTTTTCGCCTTTTTCTTTTTCTCTTTCTTTCTTATTTTGACTAGAGTCACTAAAGACTTTTATATTCTTGAAATTCTTTAATACTCTTTTAATCTCTTTATTTAAAGGTTTCTTATTACTACAATTCAGTCTTTTTATGTTAGATTTTTCTGTTTTTTTCTTGATTTCTTCAGCTTTAGCTCTTTTTCTGTTTTCCTTTTCCTCTAAGTGGTCTTTTATAGGTGTGTTCGTAAGAATAGTTGATCTTTTCTTCCTGATATTGCGTTTTAATATTTTTGGAGGAATAATAGGCAATTCAACGATCTCGGTTAGGGAAACTGCATCATCATCATCATCATCATCATCATCAGCCTATATTAGTCCACTGCTGGACATAGGCCTCCCCTAATGAGCGCCATAGCACCCTGTCTTCAGCTTGCCGCATCCAGCATCTGCCTGCAGTCTTTCGCAGATCGTCATCCCACCTGGCCGGAGGGCGTCCTACACTACGTTTGCCGAGTCGCGGTCTCCACTCAAGAACACGTTTACTCCAGCGGTCATCGGTTCTTCGTGAGATATGACCGGCCCACTCCCACTTAAGCTTGCTAATTCGTTGAGCTAAGTCGATAACTTTGGTTCTCTGACGGATGTGTTCGTTACGAATCTTATCATTCAGAGAGACTCCGAGCATAGCTCTTTCCATAGCTCGCTGAGCGACATTGAACTGGTGGACCAGCCCTATCGTGAGTGTCCACGTCTCAGCTCCGTAGGTCAGGACGCACTGATTGAAAACTTTCGTTTTCAAGCATTGCGGTATAGATGACGAGAAGACTCCACGTAATTTTTCAAACGCTGCCCAGCCTAGCTGGATCCCGCTCCCTTCTGACTTCTTACTGCCACTATTTTCTGATTTCTTTGGACCGTTGATATACCTGTCTCATCGATGTTAAAGATTTTATCAGGTTGAATATGATGTTTGTCTTGTATGGCCTTCAAATTATCATAAAAAACTTTAACGTCAGTTTCATTGAACGCAGTGATACAATTCAGTGAAGTCGCCTCAGGTGTCCTCAGAGATATGCTGGAATGTCTTTTCATGAAATTGTAATACCAGTCTTTTTCGGCTAGCGGTTTCGCTCGGTCGAAATTGTGCGGAAGTTTGTTCTTCTCTGCATATTGGTACGCGATTTGGCGATTTTTTTTTATGGTTAGTCCATACAGAGTTTACTGCACTTTATGATCGACAAGTTGCGTTTCCTGCTAGTTTGTAAATAAAGGTTTTCGTCCAGACCTTGGCAGTTTTATCACTGTTTTCTTTAGGTGGTCAAAAATGGTTATTTTTTGAACATTATAAGTTTCTGCTGCCCTGCCGATGCTGAGTTTTTTAGTTTTAACATCGTCTATAGCCTTTTTGAGATCTTCAAAACTGTACTTCGGTTTGGTCTTTCATTTGTAATTACGAGGCATCTGTAAAAATATAAAAAAAAGATGAACGGGGAACCCACAAAAGGGAGGGGGGTAATGCCAAACGTTCGAGATTGCCCGACATGAAGTGTTCGCCTTTACTCCGCTGGATAGAAAACAATAAAATGGAAAAAAATAAGGTTATATTTCTTTTACCGAAAGCGTCATTTTCATTAAGCTGATTAATATGTGAGTATTCCACTATGTTAAAGTTAAATTACTATTGTAGATAGAAATAAAGCAACACCAACTTGAATTGAACATTACATAAAAAAAAAATGATTTAAAAAAAATACATTAAAAACATACAATATATTGAAAAATGCATATCTTGACAATTACGTGCGTCCGCGTCTCCCGTGTTGTTGACTGGCACTAGTGGTGGCGTGATCTCCGAAATGGCGGCAAGTAAAATATGGCTATCTCTTTCTAACACATTAGAACCATGGGATTCGAGATTACCCCGCGTTCGCGTTTCCCCCACTCTCCCCTAATGTTTGTAGTGGTATGAACACGACTGCAGGCCGAAGACCGCAGACTGTGAACCACAAACTGTGAACCGCAGCTATAAACCGTCAATTCTATAAAAAGTGGTTTGATCTTTGCGGTTTGTATAACTGCAGTCGGGCGCTGCCACCCAAAGTTCAGTTGTTTCTCTTTTCATACACCAAGTATGAATTATATCATCGTTCGAAAAATCTAGGTCATTTTTTGGAACGATGGGGTGAGCAGAGCTCGTACATATGGACACGTTTTTCTAGTACTTTTTTTTCATTACGACCCTTTGGAGCCGACTAAAAAGAAAAAAGTCAGAAAAAACAACTAAGCGAAAACAAAGCAATAGAATCATTCCAAAATGCGAGGTGACAGAGAACGTACCTATCGCTTTATGCAGGCCATTCGACACCCGCTAAGGACGCATCTGCGTTACCACGGACGCCTCTTCCTTCCCACGATGCGCCGTTAAGGGATCCGTAAAAGCGCAGACCATGGTAAGCCACCTTTATATGGGTTCAGTAGCAAAACAAAAATCTGAAACGAATCCGGTATTCTGAACGATAGGTATCATGAACGAAATTCTATCTTCAGCGACCGCAGAAAAGCGTATTTTTTAAATTTATGTGTATCATTGTAACTTTTGTAAGATTGAATTGCCTTGTACCAACCAATGTTATAATATGGTTAAATTAATAAAATCTGAAATCAGATAGCAAACAAGTTTTAGTAACATCCCGGAGTTGACAGTTTGACAGTTAAAACACTACTTGACTTAATTTCTCAGTAACAATTATTATTATAGTAAAAGACGTAATATCTATACAGATAATAGATAGATAGATATTTTTAAATTATTTTTGCGATATTTTGTAGTCACAAGAAGTAATTTAAATGTTTATCTTGCACTTGTTTATCTCTTATTACATTTATTTCTTTGTCAAACGCTATTTGAGCTTCCGCGATACAGGCGGAGTTCATTGTTAAACTTGTAACCTAGGCACACACTATTTTTGTAAATAAAGTATTTTGTTTTTTGTATTTTTGTAGATGAAGCTTTGGTATAAATAAGTAATAGACAGAAACACGATTAGTGTCTCATTAGAATTATTTTTTGTAATCAGCTCTTCCAAAATCTGTTTTACGACGACCCATCGAATCTAGTAAGTTTAATAATATTTGATTATTATTTCTTTCGTGTCTTGTTTTTTATTAATAAAATTGTTTAGAATTTTATTACGACTACACCACGTACTTTACTATTATTCTCCTGTTGACGTTTCGTTGACGTATGTGGTATAGTCGTACCACGTACGTTCTAAAATGATACATTTTTCTATAAAGAGTAAATAGCTACGGAACTTTACCAGTTCTTGCCAACACGCTCTTTAAGGTAGTAAAATGTTATCGATCGCCAGAGTAATATATGAGGTTCTTACGTCCTGTATCATTGCATTAGAGACAGTGATAACGCGTTTTCCCCCATATATTCGCGATTCCGCAATTTATGACGTTCCACACGCCTTCAATATTTTATGTAGGATCATTTAGCTATGTTTATGACTTAACTAGTCTCTACCCACGGCTTCGCCCGCACGGTACCCGATTATAGTACTTAGCCTATTTATCATTATAGGTAACGAACCAGGTACCGTGGACCTAACCATGAAGTCTTTTAGCGATTCAGTTTAGACAAAGATGTGACTTCTTGCTTTACAATTGAGGATGGTATGGTGTTGTCATAGCGTTGTCGTATTATAAGCAACATACATACGAACATATAAACATCATTTTGACATTTATATTATTAGTAGGATAGTTGACAGTTTCAACTTTAAGGATACTAAGTAAGAGGTAGTCAACACATTATACCTTCGAATTATTGGTACAATAGAAAATAATATAATTTATTCAAAAAGAAAATTACTAGAAAATGACTTCATAAAAGAAAATAATTTCAATAGTGTATTAAAAATCCACTATAAAGAAGTATATATAAGAGTAGGTAACTTGATTGACCTTGAGGGCATGCCGGTTTCCTCATGATGTTTTCCTTCACCGTTATAGCACTGTTCGTTCGTTTGTCATGCCATTTGGTCAGTGACTGACCATGTATTGTAGTATAAAAAGGTAATTGTGACCTATGATGCGCTGTTGGTCCTAAGACATGCCAGGTTCTTTATGATGTGAGTATTTCTTCGCCATTTAAGAGCACAAAATGGGGTAAAAATGGTTGGCAATTTACAATAATAAAAACATAATGGTATGGTAACCTAATTTTGTTTACATTAACTATGTCTACATAGTTTAAAAATGTCACGCGCATCCATAGAGGTAAGAAGGGATTCGAACCCACCACCTTTGGATCAAAATTCGATTTCACTAGCCACCTATAAGTGTCCAATGGTTACAGCTACTACAATAATTATTTGAAAGTGTTTTTGTTACAAACAACCTTTTATGGCAAACAAATAAGTATACGGCTTCTTATGTAGCTGGTAAAAAAGTTCCGAATTGCTTTATACTCTTAGATATAACTTTTATACCTTTAACTACCATGGACACCCCACCCCACAAATGGCATACATTTCATACTGTATTGATGGTTCAGTACGAGATAAAATTCATATTTAGGCAAATCGAGCCAGCCGCACATGTTTTGAATAATAAATCTTCATAACTCGGGGCTTTTTGTAAATCTTCTGTGGATATTGAACTTACCTATCTACGTGATATTATTTTATGGTCATGTTCTCTCGGTTATTCTCCGAAGTAGCTAGTTATTTTTTTATAATGCAAGCTAACTGTTGTGATAATTTAAGAGATCTAGTTTTTTAAGCCTCGTAATCACTATGGTACAAATATCCCGCAAATCCTGTCGGTTGAGGTATTGGTCGATGTTGGGCGACTTTGGGCGATGTCGACCGACGTCACCAGACATTTTGATTAGCGACCTTTTTCGTCCGAAGTTGCAGCACTACAACGTTCCTCCACATTGTTACTCAACACGCGTCTATACAAAAGTAACTCAGTGATTTTTGTCCCTCAATTAAAGTGGCGCGGTGACAAGGAACAAGTCGCGTAATGTTGCCAGACTTGTCGTGCGATGTCAGGTGAAGTCGACTGACGTCGCCGAGCATCTCTGTCCAGATGTCCATTTACATCCATCGCGAGACATTTGTTCCATAGTAGATAAAAACGAGGCTTAATACTATTTACGAGTAAATTTCATAAATTCACTATTAAGTATTTTAATTTAGACTGTACTGCGACTGCAACGTAATGTGTCTCTTATATTATAAAAAGCTAAAATTTGGAATTTTGGATGTAGTGGGGTAATTTCCGAAATTACTCATCCGATTTCGAAAATTCTTTCATCAATATTTAGAATGGACCTTTAAAAGGGGTTTTTTGTGGAGATCAATTTTGCAAACCAGTTGTGTCGTTGAAAAAAACGGTAGAACGTATGCGTTTCTTACGAACACTGCTACTTTTCATCGGCTAGGTACTTTTTATCCGGGCGAAGCCGTGAGTAGAAGTAGTGCTAGTTTTTTATAAAGCAAAATTTCACATGATGTATCGGTCTGATCCAAGCTTTAGGTAAGACTTCAAAGCTTTAAATTGGTGATTAGAAACAGTTTGATACACGTTGTATAGCCGTGGACTTGTTTATAGGAAGCGGTGACTTGATAAAGCCCCCGTAAATTGATGTTAACAATAAATTTACACAAAGAAGTAGAATTCCGTCCTCAGGCTTACAAAGGCTACGATAAGGCTCACATAAAGCTGTGTCGTATTACCACTGACACGAGAGCATTTGATAGCGTTTTTACCTCGAATGTCATCCGTGTGATATCGTGCTAGCTTTCGGTTCCATTTTTTTTTCATAAAGCTTCGGATTTGCGGCTTTAGGTGAGATAGTGTTCTCACCGGCATAACCCGTACGTCACTACACATACGCACACACTACGTGTTAGGGGATTTCATTATAAAAGAAAATGTTATTACCGTTTTACCTATTGTTCTATAGCAATACGTAGATATCTTTGTGATTACTGCATACTGCAAAAATGAAACCTTCTCGATATAGATACAATTTAATATATTATATTTTTTAAAGATTCTAGTTTTAGAAGCGTTAACTCGAAACATAACATGAGTGAACATGAACATGAGTGAACATGAACATGTGAACATGAGTTTTCTTTATCAAAATGGTGTCCATTAATAAACGATGCAGTGTTGACGTAAAAATATTTTTTACCTTGGTAGTTTTTTTAAATAAACTTTGTTGTTAATTAGAGATTTATCAAAAAAATATTGAATTGTATTTATACTGAGAAAGGTTCACATTTGCTTGATACAATATATGGTTAAATTGGTAGAAAAGTTACTCAACTATCACCTCTTGATGGGAATACGGCAAATTACCAATAACCAGGTTTAGTCATCAGACACTTGGTAGAGATAAACAAAAAGTATTTTACTGCTTCAGTGACCAGCTTTAATAATAATAAAGTAAGTCCAATCCAGTGTCATGATTAGTTCTACTCGTACTAATTTCTCCGTTTTTGTTAACATTAGTGATGAGTAAGAAGTCCAGACTTTTCGTCGCCATGTTGCCCTTCAGTTTGCTGGCGCCGACGAGGCGCGCCAAACGATGATTCGGGGATGCGATCTCCTATACATCTAGATTATATTAAGGTTCTGTTTGGACTAGAGTAAACTGAGAGAAAGTTCGAGAGCCTACCTACTAAAAGCCAAGCCAAAACAATGTTGGAAATAAAATGAAATAAAAACCGTAGCGTTTAAGTAAGCTCTTATTATCGATGCGATCGTTAGATACTTAATAGGCAATGAAAAAATTCGCTTACTGTTGCGATGTTTTTGCTAAACGCAAGTGTCTACTACGAAGAATTCGTGCAAAATAATAATCATAATCGTCGCAAAGCTAACGATAAACCGGGTCCATTGTGCATTAATTTATTGTATTCATAGTGCATTAATTTATTGCGTATACTACAAATTCGTATAATATGAATCATTGTTTTTGTTTTAGGCGTATTTCGAACTGCACGTGCAACGAGCAGTCAAAGTGAGGTTATGCTAACTGCAAATTTCGGTAAAAATCGACAGTTCCGATGGTAGATTCGGTAAGTATGTATGTATAATTATATATATGTGTACGTGTATATATGTATATACTTATACTTTGTATTTATGTATTAAAGTATGTTAAAATTTGTGCTATTATTGAATTTTTTTCCCGTTTGTGTACACGCTATTTATCAGCTGTCCTCAAAAGTTTGCTGGAGGAAAACTCTTTTTACCTTTGTTTATGTCCTATATGTAGGTTTTTGTCTGTATTATCTGTGAGTACAGTAAAAAATAAGACTTAGCGACCGATTTGGGTCGGTATGCGATCGCTAACTATGTCGAGTCAGCGAGTCGATGGTTTTCACAAAAGGGTCCCTCAGGTAAGTTGAATCGTGAGTTTTATCGATCATTAAATTACCTAGCCGTTTTGGTCGTCAGCATCAGACCATAATGTAAATATGTACGTGACTCGCTCGAATCTGCACGTTTCAGTGCGGTAACCTTTTTATCACGTTTCGCCAACACCGGTCGGGAATAAATTAATGTTTTTCAATCATGACCACTTTATTTTAATAATACTTAACTACTCATATTTTATAAACACAAAATGCTTCGTGAGCAGTGCATACTAACTTTAAGTTTTATTTATTAATAAATAATGATTTTCATATTTTGCTATGGCTGCAATGCCTTTTAAAAAGTGTGATTGCTTTAAAAGATTAAGTTTTTAAATTACCCAAAAATATTGTATGACTACGTATGTCCAGCATATTCCAGAGTCTTCCTCATTGGTCTACTTAATATAGATAAATAAGGTAGAGGCTGGTATTAAGTAATTACCTATCTTCTGAAGATTAAAAGTGGTAGGCATTTCTTGCTTACCAAGTTAGTGAAGTCGAAATTAAAGTCAAAAGCGGTTTATTTACTAAACAATGAACATTTTGAATTAGGTATCAACATTTACTCATACAATTATGTACATACATTACATACATAGTCACGCCTGTTTCTCGAAGGGGTAGGCAGAGACCAAGAATTTCCACTTGCTACGAAGGATCGTAGGTAGTAGGAGAAAGAGATATGCCAGGAGGTATACCTCTTTCTCTTCATTCATCCTCATCAAATCCTTCATACAAGCTCGGCGGGTTCGGACTCTGACCTGGCCTTTCTCTAGATTGTCTCCAATTTGATCGGAATACGTTTGGCGAGGCCTTCCTCTTCTATATATAGAACTATGTACAAGTAGGTACATATAAATAAATAAATAAATAATGCTGGACAATCCACACAGCATCATCTAGCCCCAAGCTAAGCAGAGCTTGTGTTATGGGTACTAGATGACTGATATACTTAATACAATACATTACATAGATAGATTTTTTTTTACTATACATAGAAAAATACCCAGAACACCCGGAACAAATATTTGCAGATCGTACAAACATTTGTCCCAGGGCGGGAATCGAACCCGCAACCTCCTGTGTCGCAGGAAGACCTTCGCCCACCGCGCCACATCGGTCGTCGATGATACATATATACAATAAATACAGATGAAACAGCTATCTTTCTAAACACCGTTGCAAATGATCTATAGATTACTGAACTAGAGGTTTTAACTACATAATTATGTGAATTTATACCGCTTTTCCCAACAAGCGACAAACACGACAGTTAGGCTGCTGTTGAAAAAAAACCAATTAAGAAGTAAAAATATAAAAAAAACAGCAATATAGAATAGAACACCCAAAGAAAGGTATTAAAACGGGCTTTCAAAAATACAAAAATCTGTGAAATTTGACGTATACGTATTGAAACAAGGCGGATGAGAGCAATCTCCGACTGTTTGTCCAACCTTTGTTTACACAGTGTAATTTCCCTCGATACCAATAGTGTGCCCTTAAATTGAGCCTGGTACAGTCACCGCGAAAGGGTAATAACAATGTTGATACTTTATAAAGGTTACCAAAGACGCTGCAAGGCTCTTTATGATCCTTTGGAGACAGGAAATTAATGCTTTCTTATAAATATTCTGAAAAAGTTTGGGAAGACGGAAAAACTAAATGAAAAATCTTTTTCATCCACGACGTAGTGACGTAGCGTAGTGACATACGCAGTAACGTACGTAGTGACGTGCGTAGTGACGTATGTAGTGACGTACGTAGTGACGTACGTAGTGACGTACGTAGTGACGTACGGGTTATGCCAGTGTAGTCCGTATATGCATTTGCCATTGACGGTTATTTGTTTGTGTGTGTTATGTAACTGTAAAACTGTTACCATTTATCTCTGAAACGGCTATTCAGATGGATTTTTTGTAATATAATTGTTAGTTTTCAAGGATGGTTCCTATGTAAGTTTAAGGGGGTTATAGGGGCCACGAAAACAAAGTCAGGGTGTTAACATTTTGAAAAAATTACTTACGACAAATATTTGTAAACCTACTTGAAAATCTGTGGAATCATAGATAATATCATAGATATTTGTGAAACTACAAAACTTTATTAAAGTTCAACAGAAGTCAATATAAATAGTCAATATAAAGTTCACGCTATGTCAATACTTCTGTTGAACTTATGAACTATGGATGTCGTTTTTCACCAAAAGTTTAATGACTTTTATCGAGCCAACTGTACATATCTATTTCGAACGAAAATGTACCGCAAAACATTCCTGTTAATTTTCATGCTCCTGTTAACTCCTGATAAATTAATCTGGTAATTTATCTGTTTTGTAAAATAATACGTTGAATATGTTGACTAATATTTTATAAAATTAAATGTTTGTGTTGATTAACAATTACTACATATTATTTTATAGTCACATTGTATATTATTGTATTTTATATGCTTTATCTTTCGTTATCACTTATCGTTGCTTTATTAAGGTACAATAAAGCAACGATAAGTGATAACGTCTGTCATCGACGAAGTATGTGAAACTGTTTTCTTTTTGTTAAAAAGTCTTTCTTAACCATAACAATTCAGCATTATTTATTTATTTACTTATTTTCTATCGGTTTTGTAAATTGTTTAGGGTACAAAAAAATATTTGATATAAATTATGTGAATTTAGTACAACACACATTTTTAAACTGTAAACTGTTTAAAACTGACGATCCTCATATTAGAACCAACTATGCCCATACCATACTTCGCGCAAATATTTTATTTTTATTGTAACTTCATTTTTTTTATTGAGTTGGTTTTACTGTTTCAACAGAATATGCCTTATGAGAACGTGTCTCCCGTTCTCATCACTCACATCTCACGTTACGTGAGCGATTGTGTAGTACTGTATTTTTTTCGTAAATACTAATACTTGCTACGTCGTAGAGCGTCATCTCTTTACTAGCTCGAGCTCAAACACGCTAATTTAATTTATTCTCAGAAATCTTAGAATATGTGCTACGGAGCGATACACGTAGCATTTGCTACGGCGTAGTACATAATACGTTCTAATCATATCAACCATGAATTTACATAGGTAAAATACATTTAAGTTTTTCCTACAAGCTGTGAATAAGTCCCACAGTAAATGTACGAGTATGATATATATTCTTTAAACACGAATCTGATCTCTATTTCACTCCGTTACAACCAAAACGTTGTTCTGACCTGCATTATTGACCTCTTAACGGCTTTATTTGTACCGAACACAACCTTGGTCCTGTTTTCCCAATAATTGGCATTACGTGAAACTATAACCAAAGATACCTCCTGCTTAGTATCTCCCTCTAAATTGGAGTTCACGATATAATGGTGGGATAACATAAAACTTGGCAAGATGCTATATGACGCAATTCAATGGGTCCCATGACAGGGGCAAAAATACAAAGCAGTTAGTTTAACACAATATAGCTCCTATCTCGGTTGTTTAACGTTCATCTTAGGTATGGAGATAAGTTGGTCAGATCTGTTTGTAGACGCGGAGGCGCCAACAAGGCGTCGGCCTGTCGTGCTGGGTCTGTGAGATGAAGTCATTTGCGTCGGCCGTCGGCCATCGGGCTTAATCGATAATGTGGTTGTGGTTGTTTGGGAGCGTAGATGTTACTATTTAATTTGAATAAGATGGTAGTTATATTGCAGTAAATAACTTGGCAATCAGCAGCTAGGTAAATATGAAAAGCGATATCGGGGCCTGAGGGAGGTCGGGACCTTGATATTACACAGTTAGAAAAGTCTTACTGTTTCACGAAGTATAGATTAAGTCAGCTACTTGAGTTGAGATACTTGGTCCCGATCGTCTTTATAATCTCGAGTTTATTAATTAAGCTAAATCAGTGTTTTTTTCAAATCTTTTTTTTTCCAATGATGCTATCCCATCATTGGAAAATTGCTTAACGTAGGCTGATCTGAAGAACGACTACAGTAGCTATGCCACAAGCAATTATAAAAAGCTATGCTTGTGTTTCGTTTGTAAGGTATGGTTTCACGATAAACCTCACCGGAGAAACTGGGAGCGTCATACCATTTAATGTAATATTCATCTACTGCGTCATGTTGCCTCTAGACTGCGCTTTGATGTCGTAATCTGAATTAACTGCATGAATAAATATTGTGAGTGAACTCCGGAAACACGATACTACGAGACTCTTAATGAACTGTAGGACTATGTTGATCTTGGATCTATATGCTCCTTATGATACGAATGGATAAAAATATGTTGACTTTGACTTTGAAAAGTTCTTTATGACTGGTGGATGAAATTAAGCGTATCACGGTCAAAGAAAAAATGGGTCTGCGCGCCGTTTAATTGTAAAGTAAAGCATCGGCCAGGCTATGCGTAAGAATTTTGCCATAATGCCTCGCAATGGTGACCGATCGGCACATATTTGATGAGGATGTGCGCGAGCCAAGTCAACGTCAATAAATAATTTATTCATTAAAATCACAAGGATCACTTTGAAACGTCAGTTTTATCTATTGCCAGTTCTTCCGCGACCAAGCCAGCGGGCCGGCATACTTTTGGTGCTACATTTAGGGATATTCTTTTTCGGTATTGTGCCCATAGATATCCTTCTTATTATATTTCTCCTTCCCCTTAGGCATTTATAAATTCAAAAGTGTGGATGTGATGGACAATATTCGTAGAGACAGAAAAAAATGGATGAACTTATATTTTTCCTGATGCTTTGCGTGTGAAGCCGTGGCCAAAAGCTAGTCATTTTTATAAGCAAATTAGTACAAGAACTACCAAAGTATGCTTACTCAACAGAGTAATTTCGGGTCTCGAGGTCTAAATATCCTAGGTTAAGCCTAGGATATTGGGTTAGGGTTATCTCGGCAAGAACTCCCACGGACAGTACCTGCATGCAGGTGCAGAAGAAAGTACCCATCAATACGAACAACTTTTACTATGGAACCAATACTGTGAACGCGAAAAAAAATCAGCTGTTTGATACATTTCAGCCAAGTAGGTATTGAACTTTAGTATGGAACAGCTGATTTTTTTTTCGCGTTTACAGTGTTGGTTCCATAGTAAAAGTTGTTCATATTGATGGGTAATTTCACTCCCCGAAGTTTTCGGTACTAGTTTTATTTTTATTACACCCGGTATTTAGAAACTAAGATTATAAGTGAAATTTGATGAATATAAAAACTTTTGGGACATTTTAGAATCGGTAGTCAGCATAAATAATTCAAAGTCCTGCCCATCGACTCTATTTTCTATCAGGAATGTTTGTTTTTAAGTAAGTCATCCAATCAAATCATAAAGGGCATGGTTTCTTATTTGTGGTATGCGTTGTGTTACCAAGGCTTGCCGCAAACGGACGTAAAACTGACATTTTGGAAAGTCAACGTTAGAGTTCTAAAATCCTAAAATCTGTTGTACTGTAATGACTAGCATTATTAACAGCCGTCGAGAGTCGTGACATTGTATCACGAGTGTCTAGACATTGGTGTCACGAGTGCCGTGACACTGGTGTCGCAAGTGTCGTGACATCGGTGTCGCGAGTGGATTTTTCGGATGCCATGTCCGGAGAGCGTAGAATATGCAAAGAAAAATGCGTTTTTATAACTTTTTGTCAGTGTTGATGTCGATAACCCCACGGTTTTGCGTTGGAATGCTGTTATAAACTTTAATTCATTCATATTATGACCGAAATTTATAGTACTTCCTAAAGAGCTTTGTGTGCATTTGTTTGACTCTATATTTTGGTGATTCTTCCAAGAATCACCAAAATGAGATCGAAAGTGTAACCGAAAGTTTCTGAACTAGGTACTTATATAAGCTCATTTATTTACTAGAGTTTTACTAAATCAGTTAGAAGTATGTGAGTAAACCTTTTTTTTCGACTTTGAAAAAGAAATGAAGGTGCAATTTATATGAAGAAGCTTATTGGTAATTTAAATTGTTGTCAAAATTGGTAAATAAATCTTTAGATCTATGAACTTGGGACTGTTATCAGGTAGGCGTAATAACATAAAAAAATCCAGATAGGTTTAGGACTAATAAGAAACAGAAAACAGACATCAGTTTAAAAATATAGTATAAGAATAATATAATAGCAGTATCCAGAATATCACAAGCAATGAACTTCTAAGAAGTGATGATGATAATGATAAGAATAAAGTGAAGGCTTTTATGGTATTACAACGCAGCTGGTGTGGCCTTTTACCACTTGGCAACATGGTAAATGCGCCTCAAATAAACTATGGAAACAAAGACAGCCTTTTAACAGCAATTTACTTCCTTGCTCAGAGCAGTTTATGAATAATAAAGAAAGTTAAAAGCTTGCAATCCACGCTAATCGTAGGAATAAAGTTTGCATCAGGTAATTGTTACTAATCTGCTTTTTAGCCCAACTGCCATACTCAAGGTAGAGTTGCCTATCCAGTACCCACCTGCTCGATCTACAGTACTGTAAGGTTATGCGCACAGGAAATATAATAATTTTGAAATCCGAGGATATACGAAAATATCCGAAGCGCATTACTTTTACCCTAGGACTGTAAATATATAGATATAGCCTGGGTCCCAATTGTTATGTTAGTGTTTTTACGTAGAAAATTAAGCATTTTTTTAGAAAAATGAAACCACATCTGTTAACGAGTGTAATAGGAACTTACCTTTTATTTTATCGTGACACAAGGGTAATAAATAAATACCAATCTCTTGTGTCAAGTCAGCTTCAACAAACTTTTGCAAAGGTTACTAACTAAATTTGCGTTTCGTCCGAAACGCTGGGGAATTAGAATTTCCGTTTCGTTATAAAGAACAAAGTTCGTGGGTTTTGTTAAAACAAAAAAATATATATAAATGACTAAGAATAGCTGTAAAATTGGCATTTAATGTAACCGAAACTACGAATATTGGTGCCCCCTGCACCAATATAACTTGAAATATGGCTTTGGTGGGCATCCACCAAAGCCATATTTCACATATCATATGATATGATGATGTTTATAAATGACTGTGTAGGTCGGATGATGTGTGGTCGCGTTGTTATATACGTGTAGGTCATTAACTTCCTATCAGCCGCCATCTTAGTAAGGGTCCGGTCAAACTCACGCAGTGGCAGTGGCGTTATATAATATTCACGCGAACTTAGACAACCAATTCACACACTTTGATGGCCACCACCCACCACTATTATAACTATAGGTACTAACAAAACCGTATAAAAATTGTCTGAAATAAAAAGTTATTAACATTAATGATGATAGAAATCTGCGCACCAGCAGTAAAGCATAAAGCCTTTAAAGCCGCCATTAAACCTCATCAACCACTCAGTTAACAAAGTTTTCTCTAAAGCCCTTTAATGACACACGTCGTTAAAACTTACTATCAAAATGTTAATATTACTAGTTAGTTACCAAGTGGGGCAACAGAAGATGAAAGGTAAAAATACCTACATTAGATTTTTTTAAGTGATATCTAAACCTACACTGATCGCCAGTAGTATTTGTAGTTCATGCATAAAATTCATATTATTTGTATTTATATCAAAATTTTTAAAATGTGACTAGTTCATTCACTCGAATTTCACAAGTAACCATATAAATGTATCTGAGTCCAACGCCAATCCTACTGAGCTCCAGGAGGTTCTATAAAATTAAACAAGAGTAAACAATACACAATGAAATATACCAAACCTTTTAAATCTGCCTAAAATTAGAATTTCAACGAAAACGTTTGCTTGTTCTGACAGATTACTTATTTTTAACTAATGGTTTTGTGCCATTAGGTAGTAGGTAGCAACTCACCATCATCAACAATCTATAGAAGTCCGCTGCTAGACATAGGCTTTCGCCAAAGAGTGTCATGGCGAACTATCTTAGGCCATCTCCATCCACCGACTTCCTGTAGTAACCATTGAGATGTAATCAACCCGTTGGGGGCCTGTGTAGGAAGGCCGTCGTCCACTATACATGGTCGCCATTCGAGAGAAAGCATCCATTTTAAGCTCGAAAAACGAAAAGGTCATTACTGATACAGTAAAATAAACATTAGGGTTAAGATGTAAATCATTTCACGGCGCGGCGTGCCAAAGGGCTGTTATTTACGGCACTGAATTAAATTCCACCCTGTAATTGTTTTAATCTGGTTAGTGTTAATTTTGCTTTGAACGAGGATGAGGAAATTCCTTCTATGTTGAAATATTTATGAACTAGCTGTTGCGAGCGGCTTTGCACGCATGGTGTCGTGTTCTAAAAACTCCTTTTACACCCTTTAAATGTGAAAATACAAAAACCATGATATTATTTATTTATGATTTATATTTATGATTAATTTTCAAGTTCCTTTAAAAAATCCATACTACTGTATAAAGTTTCACACCCCATTTCCTTTTTTAAAATGTGAAAATCCAAAAACTCTGAAACACGATATTATTTATTTATGATGAGTAGCTACATTATCAATTTTCAAGTTCCTATCATTAAAAAATCGATACTGCTGTACAAGGTTTCACACCCCATTTCCTTCCTTAAAATGTGAAAATCCAAAAACCCTGAAACACGATATTATTTATTTATGCTTAGTAGCTGTAATTTAAATTTTCATGTTTCTAACTAAACAAATAAAGACTTTCACCGCCCCTTTCCCCCCCTCAAAGTATAAATTACCAAAAATCCTATCTTAACACAGGTTTATTTTATTACGTATCATGCCTACGTAATAAAATAAACCTGTGTTTAAAATTTCAGCTTTCTAGACTTAGTAGTTGGATGTGCGTTAATAGATTAGTCAGTCAGTCAAGACAAACGATTTTAACCTATCTATATATACATATAGATAGGTTAATCGATAGGTTAGGTTAGATAGAGAAAAAAAAAGGTGTGGTGAATTTCTTTATGTTAAAAAAAATCTTTGAAAACACCATATTATTATACATTGACGTTCTACACTATATATTATTGATCTTTCTTATATTAATTTCTAGCTTCTGCCCACGACTTCGCCCACGTTGTACCCAGATAAAAATTTGCTTATTTGTTATTCTGATGTTTAAGCTATGTTACTGTAAAGTTTCATTAACAGTTCTATAAGTAGGTAAGTACTAGAACCATGTTGTCAAACTACGTACAAGTGGGTAATATTTGTTTATGGAAGAAACTTTGCTAGTTGGTTCGAACTTCATTAGTTAGGCCAACAAGCTTAATTGAATGCAAACAAACACTAGGTACTATTTCTAGTTAAAATATATACTATTGACATCGTACATTTTGTATGATGCGCAAAGCCCTGTATTAAATTTAAATGGATCCCAAAAAATCCAATTGATTGTTAAGTATAATAGTAGGGTAAGTACCCTGTACAGTTTCATACCTCTATTTTTTCTGTAATCCATTCACCACGCTATTTAACTTAGTTAATATGGACCAAAAAATAAACATATAGAGACTATTTGGTCTACAAATAAAATATCTCGGGATAGTATTTTTCAAACTTTTGAAATCAGAAAACACAATTATTTGCTTTCTCTATCACGTTTATCTTTGTTTTTTTTTACCTGACGTTAAATAACAAAAAGATAAAGACTCATAAAAACTTAGCATTAAATCCCGGGATACACCATGAGATAAAAGTTTTTTTATTTCTTTAATTCGACTATTCTTGGTTTCTGGAGTTTTGATGGCTCAAAAACTGATCCATTATTATTGTAGATTATTAGCTCATTTGTATAAGCCATATAACTGTAAAGTTTGATCAAAATTTCAAAACCATTTGTAGTTTTTGCGTGAAAGAGTAACAAACATCCACTCACAAACTTTCATGTTTATAATAGTACCTAGTAGGAAGTGTGTAAGTAAAGTCTAAACTTGCCTTTGACAACCTCCTTCTTTATGGGAATTAAGATTTAAGGCCATTTTACTAAATATAATTTTAAATCTTGTATATAAAAGTGGCTACAGTCAGATTGAGAGTAAGCTAATTGTGCAAATGGACTGTCCAATCAATAAAAGATTTTGTTTACAACGCGGCGCTCTCAGACACTTTTTGTCTAAAAGCTTTGGCTATTCTGTGGTATTAATATTAAGTATTTGTTAATTAAAAATAGCTTTTATAAGTCACTGGGCATCAGCTTAGGAGCTGTTAAAATTTAGTGTAAACAGTTATTAATGTAAAAGTAAATTTACAAAATTATCAAGACACCTTGCACAGAATTTCACACACTGTACATAAGAAAGAAAGAAAGAAGAAAAACATAACCGTACTGTTTCAAGAAGATGAAACAAGCATACAGAGATTATTAACAACAAACACCCAAATATTTATTGCTTTATTTTAAAAATAATTGAATGAAATCATCTTTAAAGCTGTGACCACATGGCATATCTATGCACGAATAGGTATCTAGATTTTAGTTTTTTCTATTTCTATTGCGGTCTAGAGCAAAATATATATAAAAACTTTCAAAGAAACGTTTTTCTATTAAAGAGTGAACTGCACTCTTGTGCATGAAGTCACCATGTGCAGCCTCTGCGTGTTCTCACTTGACAGATATCATTATGCTACCTACTTATCTATAAGGAAACTCTTATTTAAGTAAGGTGAATTCGTATAAATGATTATTAAGTTAAGAAAATTTAAATGAATTAAGGTAACTCAAATTTTATGAACTCTTACTTTAATTGGATGCCATAAAGTCTCTTGTTAAAAGACAAATTCTTGGGTTAATGATTTAGCCATGTTTAATTTTAACCTGCTCGAAAGTCTAGCAAATTAATTTAATTTAAGAGAGTTGGCTTTGACATGGAAAATTGCCAAACAATAAGCGAAGAAGCTCAGATTGCCGTTTTTTCAGGTTGGTCAAAACAGATCTTCATAAGATGAGCACGGTCAGAGATATGTGAACGTTAGTGGCATTTTTAACCTGTTTCAAAGGGTACGTTTAGCTGCTATGTAGTAGAAATAAAGCAAATCGAGCTTTGCTCGGGAACTGAGATGGCCACAAAATCCACACATACAGTGAAATCGTTTTTTTTTCTTGCAAAAATCAAGGGTTTGATCAAAATCGTTACCGTTTTCGAGATCTTGTACGGAACAACAAACGATGCTTGTTTACGATGAATCTATTTGCAAACATCCTTTTAAATGATGTTCCGAGAATTGGATAGAAGAAAATCTGTTCCAATTATAGTTAAACAGTTTGAAACGACTCGAAAAAAGTAATATTTACAATGTCAATATAGAACAAGTGGCGAATGTATTGTAAAGAACCGTAATTTAATTGTAATGAAACAATTTAACTGAAGTGCTCCATTTTGTTTCGATCTAAATGATCAAGCTCGATTAAGTTACTAGTATATTGCACTGCCGCCGGAATAATTGCTGTGTGGTAATTGGTCGAGCGCTAGCTAAGTTCTCTGAGCAAACATTTCGGTGTTTGTATGCATGTTTCTATGTTTAATTATCGAACAGCTAAATCGAGTATTTAATTTTAATGAAACTTGAGTGGGTATGTAGGTATACTAAGAGACTTCAAATCAGTAATGAGTAAGGGTTTTTTAAGTATGGGATCGCAAGATCTCAGGCGAAAACTAATATTTTTTATACCACTAGTAAAAATGTATTTGGGGAAATGCACAAAATGCACATAGACTCAAGCCAAGTGAATCCTTTCACTTGGCTCTTTCGCCATCACCAATTTAAGAACAACCTATAAGATACCTCACCAATTTAACCACCAATTTAAGATACCTCAAACTGATCAGTGACCTAAAGAAGGTTAACCAAGAAAAAATCATATTGGATACAACGAAATATACTTACAAATATCGAAGGTAGATATATGATTATTGTGATCTATCAATTAGTTAAAAGATTTGTCTCGAAACAAAATAACTCAGTGGTTAAAAACCGCTACCCAAAAAACTATGATTATGATAATTATTTTTGCGGAAGAACTGCGTACGTCAACAAACGACGGGCGTAGATTTCCGAGGGCTTTTCAATTTGCTTTGAATAACTTGCACGAAAAAAATATATTTTCGTGGGAGCGCGAGCGGTGCAAAATACGTGACAGCCTTTTAAATGCCACGATATACAGGCACGTTTTTGAAGTATTGACTTTTTCACAGAAATAACATCTTATCTTAGATGTCGCGCCTTTCATAGGTCTATTCTAGTTCAGTCAAACGTCGGTCGTGCCATCACGAGATATAAATAACAAGATAAGGGATGATTCCACCCACAGGGTGTCGATAGAACCATAGAATAGAGATAGTACTTTCATGTCTACGTAGAAACGCAACCTATGGAAGTAACTAAGCAATTGCAATAGTTGTAGACAGCAGTCCTCACTAAACCCCTCTTTCCTTGTGTCACAGAGTTCCTTTAATTTCGTTTGAAGCTGAAAAATAAGACTAATTTTAAAATTTATAAATTATGCAAAATAATAGATGATTTTTACCAAAAGTTACGTACAGATAGTACTAGCGGCTGAATTGATTAAATAAATAATTATATTCCGTGGCCTGAACTAAAGTAACACGAAGTCTACTTTTATCGGGGAATCCACCTGGTAAATAAAGCTGGATAAATAAGTAAATGGTTAATGTGTAACTGTTTTATAAAAACAATTACAGCAGCCTAGATGAGTATTTTACATTAATAATAGAAATAAATAGCATGACATTTTTAATATTTGCACGCCTGCATGCAATCATAATGTTTAAGATCTTAATTTTAAAATATGTGTTCTTGCAAATAAATGATTTGATTTGGAACGCTTTGAAGCTTTGTCTTGCATACTTTTGGATCTGTCATTTTGTTAAGTAAGTATAATGTTTTTGTCTATTACCATGAGTTTCATCGCTTTCTGTTGTGCTCTGCGAAAGAACGTCGACACTAAGACGCGACCTCACGGCGCCAACCCATACTTGTTATCCTTTAAGATATGTCTTGGGAAATTCTATGAGGTTGATTTAATATTACAATAGAAATGTTTCTGCCCAGATTTCACTCATACAAGCCAGGATAAAAGTTAACAAGTTTTTTTCAGTTAACTTGAAAACTTAATTGAACTTGAACTTAAAAAAACTTGTTACCTTGTTATATAAATCGGCTCAGTCATAATGATGTGACAGTGAGTATTCATTTTTATTCGAAGGACCTTTACTTTTTTTGTTGTGTGATAAAACCTAAGCTAAGCTTCCGCCTTAAGGTTTTGAAACAAAGTGAAGCTAAATGGGAGGCCGAGGCGAGACGATGCTGTTACGTGAACTGCAGTATGAAGTTTCATACTGCAGTTCACGGATTAAACTGTTTTACATCACAGTGTGACAGTTCGTACATTTTGGTATGAAAAATTCACTGGTGCACGACGATATTCGCGAACCCATGAATAAAAATCTCAAAAGACAAAAGTCGAAACTAAAATCTGAGCTACACCACTAAGCGCCTTATTTACACTTATGAATAATTTCTGTTCCAAATTTCACATGAAAATTCTGAAGTCCAATGACTTTAGATATTTTGGCATTGTGACCTTTTATGAATTTAACTGGATTCCTTATCAAAGTCATTTATTCATCAAAGAACTCTAAATACAGTTGATTTTGTTATTAATTTTGGACGTACCTACAGCTGAATTTCATGGCGTTTTTGTTTTGTAAATTTAGGATGAGTATGAGTAGCATTTCTATAGGTTTTTATTTTTAGCTTCAAGAATTAATTAGCATATTGAAATGGCGACCATGAAGCGGATGACGCAATGTACCTGATGGACCGATGGATAGAGGTAGCCCAAGATCAGTTCGTCATGGAACTCTTTAAGGGACTCTTTAGCAGTGGACTTCTACAGCCTGTTGATTATGATGAATAATTTTGAGGTGCTATGGTGTTTGGGGCCATTATTCTATTGTAATTATATTATGAAATGTAAATAAACTTCAGGCGACTACCTACCAATTTATGACAATAATCTTTATAAAATGAAATACTTTTAATAAAGTAAACTCATCCATCCCTACAAGTATCTAAATAAATATTAAATCATATCCATTCGTGCTCAAAGACTTAATTGAAAAGTTCGAAAAGGTTTTTTCTTTAAAGTAACAAGAAGCTTGGAGGGCTAACTGAACACTTATTGTAAAAAATATTATATGAATCCTCATGGTGTCAATTTGGTTACTTGAACGAAACATATATTTACTTCAAACATATATTTACTTCCAAAAGTTTTTGATGATGGATGTTTGTTAGGTACTCTTTCACACAAAAACTACTGAATGGATTTTGATGAAACTTTACAGTAATATAGCTTATTCATCAGAATAACATATAGGCTACTTTTTATCCGGGTACCGCGGGGGCGAAGCCGTGGGCACAAGCTAGTAATATAATATATTAGTATTCTTGATATCTGAGTGAAGCAATGCGTGATACCTCTGGTATTTCGAACGTTCATATGCTACGGGAACCGGTTACCAACAGGAAGGCCGTTTATTTGTTTGCCTCTTCAGTAGTATTATAAAATAATAACGCACAAGCTCTGCTTTCTTTGGGGCTAGATGATGCTGTGTGAAAATCTCCAGCATTTTTATTATAATTTTCAGACAGTACCTGGTTTTAGGTCCTTGCTCTTTTCAGGGATATTTCTTTGTTCGAATATGAACTCTGACAATGGACGCGCAATCGCGTCAAACGCGCATCGAAGGCATTCTTTTGAACCACCACCAGCTACCGCACTAATTTGGGTGATCCTAGTCTATAGCTTGCTTAAATACTTACTCCAAGGTCCCTTCACTGAATAGAATGCTACCCTAAATGTTCGATTCACTTCCAGCGGGTTTCCTGGTTTTAACGAGATTTTTTTTTGTAGCAATCACCCGCCCTATTGCACAGCCTGTTTGTTATAGGTGAATGATAAACGTGATTTTACTGAAAGGTCCATAGGGTATTTGCAAATCAGTTTCTTTCTTTGTCATATCACTGGATTTTTCTTGGTCACTCTGCATTAGGTCAGTGATCTATCACATGTTTTTAAGTTTTTGGTTTAAGGTATGTTTTGCTTCATTGCAAAAATCATTGTGCTCATATTTTTATTTTGCGTGGGGAAATCCATTTGTGCACGTCAGGATTCAAACCCATGTCATTTGGATCGAAAGTCGATCGAAAGACTCTACTATCACTTAACTCTCTGGTAAAAAGTAATCATTATTTATTATTTTATTAGTAAACATTTTCTTCCTTTATTACTTATTTATTTATGATTATTTTGAAGTTACGATGTCCATTCGTGTTTACCAAGTCATTCATTTTGAGTTACTTAATGTTCTTGGGTTTTAGTCTCAGATCAGGTATTTAATAAATAAGATTATTACCCGTTTTCATCACTCGTGCGGTCGGGCTGCGCTAGACGGCACATCAAAGGCGAGCTCCCTTTGATCTTGCCGCTTCGGTTCACCGCGCCGATATTGTACCCACCTGATGTTATCGATCAGTTGGCAATGTTTGTTTATGACAAACATGAATGTTGGGTTTGCCGACAAAAAGAAGGCACGGCACAGACAGTAAACCTACTAATATTGTAAACGCGAAAGTTTGTGAGGATGGATGTTTGTTACTCTTTCACGCAAAAACTACTGAACGGATTTTGATGAAACTGTATAGTATTATAGCTTATGTGTCAGAATAACACATAGGCTACTTTTTATCCGGGTACCACGCGGGCAAAGCCGTGGGCAGAAGCTAGTGTACTGATAAAGATCATGTGATGTTGATGTGATAGCTCAGGAGAAGTCATAAGCGATATCCAAAACTCAGCTGGCGAGCGAGTGGCCAGTTGTGACGCAAGAGGTGCGGGTTCGATTCCCGCTGCGGAATGTTAGCATATTCTGCAGATATTTGTTCCGATCTGGGTGTTACTGTACCACGGAACTTGTAGTTCCTGAAATGATACCCTCGACACAGGGAATCACATATTTATGATATATATTGGGGTCACATATTTATTTATTTATATATATATATATAGCCGATGCCCCCGGTTTTACTCGCGTAGGGTAGGTAATTGATAGGTTTATCAAAAATCATTGGACTTTTTTTGAATAACCTGATAAGTATTGATTACATTATTACATTTTTCTTTAGAATCTCTATTTTTTTGAAAAAATCTTATACCCTATGTTACTTTCTGATAATTTATCTTTCTTTTGGTGAAAAATGGTTAAAATCGGCCCAGTAGTTTCGGAGCCTATTCGGTACAAACAAACAAACAAAAAATCTTTCCTCTTTATAGTATAAGTATAGAAGTATAGATGTGGCTGTCGGGTGTTTTTATTGTCAAATTTTGACAAAACTTATGACGGCTTGCGTTGGTTATTTGTGACTTTTACCAAACCACGCTTTCCAAGTTTATAGAATCGCATTATAGTTGTAGCATAGTCATAACCACTGCTCATTCTGCTACGAGACTGCGCCATAACCAGAGAGACATAAAGAATAATACGCGCTAAAATATCAAGTAGCAGGCACCATAGAAAATATATGAAAAGCACCCTCACATAATGCACCTTAAATGAAATAAGGAATAGAGGTTTATTTTATAAAGTAAGCAGTGCTGAGAAATGATTTTTCTAAATTGCTACTTTAAGGGGGGAGAAATGGGAAAATAATAAAATCTTTATCTGAATAATGAATCTTTGTATGAAAGTCTTTGTCTTTTAAAGTTAGAAACATGAACATTTAAATTACAGTTACTGAGCATAAATAAATAATAACGTGTTTCAGGGTTTTTGGATATTCACATTTTAAGGGGCTGGAAATGGGAGGATGAAAGTTTGTTTGGGAGAATCGGTTTTTTCAAAGGAATACTAGGTATTCAAAATTTGTAACTGTAGCTACTTATCATAAATAAATAATGATGTGTTTCAGGGTTTTTGGATTTAAACATTTTAAGGAAAATGGGGTTTGTAAGTGTGTATGGGAGTATCGTTTTTATTTAACACGACTCCACGTGTGCTAAAATTAAATGGAAGGGAAAACTTAAATTTTCCCTTCCATTTAATTTTAATGTAATAGGTACTCTGGTTAAAGGGTTAAAGTTATCATTAGCCTATCATATATCAAATGCTCGGTCTGCATTGTTCCGATGCCATCCTGGATTCCAGAGTGTGTTCTAAGGATTGACTGAAGTTCTATGCCGAATCGAAACGATATCGTGAAGTTAAGCTTTTTATAGTTTCTAAAAATTATTATAAGTTTAACGGGTCTTTATTATTAAGGGTATTTTATTATTAAGGGGAAAATAATAAAAAAGGTAAACGCGATAAAGACCCATTAAAATTATAATAATTATGTTATCTAATCGCGAAAGTTTGAAAAATACTAGTTTCTAAAAAAACATGCAAAACGTATGTTGATGTTAGATGATTAGCATGAAGTAGTAGAGCTCCTTGTGAAGAGCTCCTCCGAGGAAAAACTACCACCATACCTATTACTGCCACTAACCAGTATTGCCCACGTTGCTGTATTCCGGATTGAAGGGTATGGGTGCCGATGAAATTATAGGCACATGTGACTTTTCAACCGATACCTCTGGTGTAGCGAGTGCCCATAGATTACGGTAATCGCTTACCAACAGACGGGCCGTATGCTTGCTTTCCTCTTAAGTTTTATAAAAAAAAATGCAGTTACCATCTATTGACCACTCTGCTGCAACAGGGACATAGCTGGTCCATTGCCTGTCATACGTCATACTGAAAATTCTGCCTTGCTTTTATTGTTATTTATGCACTCACTCATTACTTTGTGAAGTGAAAAATATTATGTAACTGTTAGCTGGGAGAAAATGCTCTATAGCAGTAAGATTGCATATAAAAAGTACTTTTTATTTGTTAATTTTATAAATAAATAATTTTCTATCAATCTATCCCTATAATTTTATCGGCACAACGACAGGGATCGGTAGAATACGAAATCCAGATTTTTTTAATGTTGATTTCTGTTGCTACTAGCAATTATTACTAGTCGAAAACACAAGGTCCCAGTTGTCCAATTCCGAATTACTCAGAACAATTGAATTTACTCAGGTACCAATACCGAAACATCACAACACTAGTTTGTTGGAACAGGAAAGTAATTAAGTTCAACATGTAAGTTCGTGATACCTGTTCGCTTTGCGTGAATTGGATAACTCTGTGCCTGTTTCCTTCACCCAATTTCCTTTCCGGATAATGTTTTATACATACACACATATGTGTGAAAACTCTAGAGAGAAAGCATTATCATGTATGTGAGCTATGTTACCCCGACTTCCGGTTGTGACTTCCGGTCGTCCGTCGTCTCGAACCCAGTCAGGCGCCAATGGATTTTCCACTCGAAAATACTATGTGCGCATTAACATGTGCTCAAAATAGGATGGGAAAATATTGTACGTAACAGAATGCCCTAAAACCGGTAGAAAATGGACTACACTATAAATTCGAAGGCATGTGTCATCTGTTAGTGTTCCAAAAAGCGAAAATGGGCTTCCAACCTGTCACGTGGAATGCTACTATACAAAACGTGGGCGTGTGTCAAATATCTTTTTTGGTTGCGGTGTGTCTGACTTGGTACACTTGGTAAGCTCACAGATCTGCGTAGGTACTGAGTATGAATCTGAGGATGTGAATCTTGGGGAATAAGTACAGTCTGTAAAAATTCTTTCAATTTTATAAAATTAAATTAAAAGAATACGAGTTAGATAGATAGAAGTACTCTTCATTTTACATACCTATACTCTTAAATAAATTCTAAATATAGATATATAAATATTTTAATTTGCGAAAATGGGTGCAAAACAATGTTATAAAACAATGTTGTGTCCTTCATAGTCTACTTTTGAAGCAAGCTAAAATTGTAAATTAAAATTATTTAAATACTAGCTTCTGCCCACGGCTTCACCCGCATGGTACCCGGATAAAAAGTAACCTATGTATTATTCTGATGTATAAGCTATATTACTGTAAAGTTTAATCAAAATCCGTTCAGTAGTTTTTGCGTAATAGAGTAAAAAACATCCATCCTCACACACTTTCACGTTTATAATATTAGTAGGATAGGATTAGTAGGATTAATTTGAACGAGCCTTATAAACATATATTTTCAAATTTAATTCACATTTTATAAATGACAAAAGATAAAATTATTATTATTTTTTAAAGTAATGTTACTAGGTTTTAATTTATGATATTGATAGCTACCTGCAGCAAAGCCGGCAGCGCGAGCGACCGGCCGGCTGTATACAGAGGGGCGCGGTGACGCAAGCTCTTCTTCTCTTCGAGACTTTGCGCTGTACGGACGTATTTTATTGCGATCCTGTTGTTTTACCGCTAAACTATTGTTGTAGTTGTTTTTTTTGTAAATTCTAATAATAAATCGCCCAGGGGATTTGTAATTTTCCTTTTTAAAATTTGGTTTTATTAAAAATCCCCAATGTCAGATAGCGGGATAAAAGACTTTCACTCCCACATTAATTGTTTTTCGCTCGTGTTTCTTGAAATCCTTTGTCCGTTTGGTTGTGTCTAATTTCGTCCGCAAAGCGCTAGTCGAGATACCCTCTTTTTGTTCTATTTATCCCTATTTTGTGGTGCGTCTTTGTGTTTTCTGTTTTAGTGGCGTAAACTGGATAGATCGCCTCGATCCCGATCGTGTGATTAACATTCACGAAGCCCGTGGCGATGGCGTTCACGCACCAGGCGTTCGCGAGGTCGACATTCGCATCGCATGTCGCGTTGACATACTCCGCGGCACAATACCCGGCATCGTAGTTACAGCTCTTGCCGTGATGGTATCTGTGAACGTGGTAACCGAGGTAATCGTGATCACAGCATGTCCCGGGGCATACGCCGCCGCGACGCAGAACAAGGTACAGCCGTTGTAGCTCTAGTAGTCGTGATTGTGATGTTGGTAGGCCGCAGCCGCGACCGCCGCAGCTTTCGAAGCCGCAGTCGTCATTGTGATCGCTACAGCTATAAGTCTTGGCATACCATAGTGCCCCATTTACAGGCTTTATAGACGCAAAGGCTTATTTTCGTAAACGAGCCAGGCATTTAATCGATTCTTGATAAAAACAGCGTTTTGAGGGTAGACGGAAAAAGTTTGATGAATTTTATTTTTGTGCTAATTTTTATTAGAATCAAATCTTATAAAATCATAAGGTTTGGCGTACGTTCTAGTGATGCTTTCTTGAGCCGACGTTACATCGTCACGTAAGTCGTGGGTGTTAATCGAGCGGAGTATTGAACTTTCTCTTGAAATAAATCACGTTCGATCCGTGGTTTTTGTAATTGAGATGCAAGGTCGTTGATGTCAGGTTCAGCAAAAGCAGTCATTGTCGATTCGCGACACCGAACTCTTTTTGCCACTCTAAAAGCAGTTGCAACATTTGGCTGGTCGTGTTGAAGGTGTTTGAGGCAAAATAATTTATTGTTTTGATGAAGCGCAATATTTTGATTTGTTTTGTGTTCTACAAGACAAATTATTGTGTTTTGAGTAAGGTGTAGCCGAGCTCTTTTGTGCATGTCCTGAACGCGCCTTGCTGCGCGTGTGGTCACGCCTTGCTGCGCGTGCTGTCTGCCCGCTCCGCTGCGCGTATGGTCACGCCTTGCTGCGCGTGCTGTCTGCGCGCTCCGCTGCGCGTGCTGTCTGCGCGCCTTGCTGCGCGAAGTGACGCGCCTTACCGGGCGTGCTGTCTGTGCGGTCCACCGCGCATGAGGTCGCGCCTTGCTGCGCGCGCTGTCTGCGCGCCTTGCTGCGCGTGTGGTCATGGAAAGGCGATTGGACTCCCGAGTCAACTCCGCCTTACTTGAGGGTATATGTATCCGTGTGACCCTTGAGGTATTGGTTGTGTGGCCCTTGAGGTATGACGCATTTGGCCCTTGAGGCAGTAGAACCAGTCCGAGTTGATGGTGTCTACACTGGCCATGGAAGCTGGTCGGTCTTGCAAACCGATCAGTCACTGTGTAGCGTGCGTACGCAGTGTTTATTATTTGGCATGGTGTTTATTATTTGGGATGCTGTTTTTTATTTGGCATGTTGTTTATTATTTGGCATGTTGTTTATTATCTGGCGTGTTGGTTGTGGTGATGGTTGTTCTTGTTCCAGCTGAATTTGTTGTGATTAATTTATGAAGTCTAGAGCTTAGGCTCTGGCAATATTTTGAGATTTACTTTTTGTGTTTAGGGGTATTCAGCTGTACGTGTACTAATAGAAATAGTGCACTAAACCTTAATACACTTGCTAACCAACTTACATGATAACAACCCTACTAAGGCATTAACGCTCCTAATGCCTTTCGATAAAGTGTGGTCTTTGTTTACAGTAACGAGTGATGACGACATACTAATTCTGTCGAGACGCCAGAAGTGCAGGAGAGGCCGTGATAGCTACCTGCAGCAAAGCCGGCACGCGAGCGACCGGCCGGCTGTATAAAGAGGGGCGCGGGTGACGCAAGCTCTTCTTCTCTTCGAGACTTTGCGCTGTACGGACGTATTTTATTGCGATCCTGTTGTTTTACCGCTAAACTATTGTTGTAGTTGTTTTTTTGTAAATTCTAATAATAAATCGCCCAGGGGATTTGTAATTTTCCTTTTTAAAATTTGGTTTTATTAAAAATCCCCAATAATATGATAATATACAAATACCTAGATAGGGTTCTACTCGAGAGACCCGAATAATATGGCTGAGTATGGGTGTAGTCTGGTACTCGATGGATTGATTGGCGACGGTTTCAATCTATTCTTATTAGAGTATAGTACGAACTATGTATAACTATTTAATAGGCAAAGTTATAAATAGTAGTGAGTTAACGTCAAAGGTCTCTTAAACTATGTAAGTAGTTTAGAAGATCCCTTCTCAGAGATCCCTCGTAATCAACTAGGGTTGATTACCTTTGTGGATCTTTAGAATACAACAAATCTCTCAGAAAATAAACTTATTGAAAATGAGGACAAAATCATTTCGTAACCAATATTGTATATGTTTGCATACAGAAGCAGAGGCGGACCATTTTTTTTTAATGAAGCGTCTGTACAATTTTGAAAAATTCATGTCCAATAAATATAAATAATGAGGTATCTCTTTCAAATAGTAATTACCTACTAAGATCTGCTTGCTGCCCTAGATTTAACATTTTACAATTTAACCTATTGGAGTTTTTAAGGAACACAGAAAACTTTCCTGATTAATCTACCAGATCAAATAAATTTATCTAAAATAGAGCCGAAGGAAATAATGGTCTGTTTCTAAGAATTTATTTCTTGAATTTCGAGTTCATTTTTCTTTCATTTATCATTATATGTAAATACTCATGCATGCTGTGTCCACTAGTTTTAGAAATAACACCGACAGTATTACTAATTAATGTGTCATGTTATGTGTACATTTCAAGTTCTGTGCCGAAAAATAATAACAAAACAGTGGTTTTGTCATGGAGGCCTCATTTCTAAAACTAAAGTATATTAAAAACTATTTTAATATACTCTTAATAAAAGGTAACTTAGATATACTACCCTGTAAAGCGTTTCAATGCCACTTAAAGAAAGAAAATGTTTGGATTTACCAATTTGGAATCCTTTGCGGGAGCGGGCGGGCGTGCACACAACAACTTACCAAAGTTTCATTCCAATCGGATGAATGGTATAGAAACGCATATAGGAAAAGCAAATAAACATTATTTATAATATTATGAAAGACTAGCCACCTCCCACGGCTTCGTCCGCATCATACCTAGATAAAAAGTAGCCTAGGTGTTATTCTGATGTATAAACTATATTAATGTAAAGTTTCATTAAAATCCAATCAGTAGTTTTTGCGTGAAAAAGTAACAAACATCCATCCACACAAAATTTCGCGTTTATAATACGAGGGTGAATTGAGAAGTTCGCGGCCTAACATACAAATCTTTTAAATATTTTCACGAAACTACCCTCATTTTATTTGTATGTTCACTGTTAAAAACAGTGTAAAATTTTATTACTTTACAGTTTGTGGTTTTCACGTTAGAGCCAATTAAGAATATTGAACAACGTGCGGTCATCAAGTACTTATGTAAAAAAAGTTTAACACCATAAGAGGTTCATGATGACATGAATACAACATTAGGGGAATGTGTCCCGTTGTATACCACTGTGAAAAAATGGGCTGCAGAATTTAAACGTGGACGAGAGAGCATCGAAGATGACCCTCGCCCTGGTCGGCCTACGACGTCTACGACGGAAGAAAACATCAGAAAAGTGTGTGATCTCATATTGGAAAACCGTAGATTGACTATCAGGGAGATAGTTGACACCTTGGGCATCTTGTTTAAATAAACGCAAAACATAATTGTCAACAAACTCGGGTATTCTAAGGTTTCTGCTAGGTGGGTCTCCAGGTTGCTTTCATTTGAGCAAAAACGAATTGGACTAACAATTTCTCACGACTGCTTGGAGATGTTTGAGGCTGATCCGCAAGATTTTCTTAACTATACTACAGAGTCAAAACAACAGTTCAAGCAGTGGAAAAAACCTGGTGAACCGACCCCAAAGAAGGCTAGGACAATTCTGTCGGCTGGAAAGGTGATGGCGTCTGTATTTTGGGGTGTTAAGGGTGTCATCATGGTGGACTACCTTCCAAAAGGCGAAACAATAAACTCGGCATACTACTGCACCCTGTTACGTCGTTTACGTGAAGAAATTAAAGAAAAACGCCCAGGATTACTGCGAAAGAAAGTTCTGTTTCATCAAGACAACGCTTGCGTTCACACGTCTGTCGAAGCCATGGCTCGAAATCGTGATTGTGGATTCGAATTGTTGCCCCATCCGGCTTATTCTCCTGATTTAGTGCCTTCAGACTTTCATCTGTTCCCTAACCTAAAAAAACACCTCGGTTGTCAGAAAATTTCAAATGTAGAGGTCGAAGCCGCAGTAAGCCTCTATTTTGAAGGCCTTGAGGAATCATTTTTTAAAAAAGGTATAGAAGCTATCGAAACCAGATGGAAGAAATGCATTGAGCTAGACGGAGATTACGTCGAAAAATAACAATATTTTTGCATGTGTTTAATTGTGTTTTCTTGCCTAGGCCGCGAACTTATCAATCCACCCTCGTAGTAGTAGAAAAAAAGCGTGATAATTGAAGCAAATGTTTATTGGGATTTTTCCACCAATGTCTCCCCACTGGTATTCCGTATTGTATGTTCAAATGCAAATTTTGTTGCACAAAACAGGGTCATTATCATTGGAGAATTTAGTGAGCCAATTTCCAATATGGCATTTAGCTGTCCGTCACAATGACCAGACACATTCCACTGAAAATCATTAATCGCAGCACAAGACTTTCACCAATATTTAAAATTGACTTTTCAGGCGGTCTTAGGTTATTATCCCGTTTAAATAAAATGGCTTTTTTTGTGGAGATTTATTTTGCAACGTAAGTCGACGAGTACCACGCGTGGGTAGTAGCTAGTTGCATATAAATAAGGAAACGTGTGATTGCCCGTTACAGGATTGCTGATTGACAAAATATCCAAAGGTCCAAAGCACACTATACCGATATAATTCTATTTAAGCTTCAAGTTATGTGACTATTACGTTGTGTTTCCTTTCTTCTCTAGTGCCTTTTTTGCCTTAGAGATAAGCAAATATAGACCAAAATGGATTGTATCCCTCTTTACGTCCACTCTCAAAGGAAATGTGAGTAAACGTAAACAACGCAATACGCTGCGCTAAAATAGGTAAGTAGGTACTTGCTTACCTATCCCCTTGGTTAGGGGAATTCAGAGTTTGAAGTGAAAAAGCTTTGGGCTTTCTGCTTGTTCTTTTCTATCTATTTATCTCTCTCTATTGTACTTCCGCGATTATTGTAATTTGCTTTGTTTGAATTTGTAAGTACCATATATTATATGTTGTACAATAAATTAATATTATAAACGCGTAAGTTTGTGCGGATGGATGTTTGTTACTTTTTCACGCTTTTGTGTGAAAGAGTAACTACTGAACGGATTTTGATGAAACTTTACAGTAATATAGCTTAGGTATACATCAGAATAAAACAAGGCTACTTCAAATCTGGGTACCAGCCCGCCCCACCAGCGAAGCCGTGGGCAAAAGCTAGTCCTTCCTACTTATAATAGTATAAACGTGAAAGTTTGTGAGGATGTTTGTTACTCTTCCACGCAAAAACTACTGAACGGATTTTTGAAACTTTACAGTAATATATTTTATACATCAGAATAACACATATGCTACTTTTTATCTGAGTACCAGATAAAAAGGTAAACCACGGGCAAAACCGTGGGTAGAAGGTAGTATAATATATACATATGTAGGTGTAGTTGCGAAACGTTGATATGTGACAAAATGTAATATTAGGATGTATCTCTGAGGATACTTGGTATCCTCAAAGATTTACGGTATTTGAGGATGTACATCATGGCCAATACAGTTGCGTTTATAGTATTCCAAAAAATCAACCTTAACGGGACTCGAACCAGCGACTACTTGATTCGCGGGGGCTATACCAACTAAGCGACGAGATAGTTACCGGTCTGGAGACTTCCCTATACAATGAATTTTTGAGATATTATTAATCTTTAAAAACAAAATAACCAGTTGTGAGCGTGTTTGTTTTTATGTATATTTACGCAGATTTACCTTCGATAAGCTCAAGTATTAGCTGAAATTCAAATTCTGAAAAATCATCCCTGTTATTGGAGATTTTTAGCAGCTACGCGAGTGTAGGTACATAATAAAGTTACTGTCGGGTACGGCACCAAAATAGGAAAATTGGATTACCACAAACGAGCCGTGCATTTTGAATTTATCTATAACGAGCTTTATCGAGGTCTCAACAACATACTAATCAACTCGAATAGAAATAAAATATGTTTCTTTTTATTTCATTTTTTTAATAGCTTCTGCCCACGGCTTCGCCGGCGTGGTACCCGGATAAAAAGTAGCCTATGTGTTATTCTGATGCACAAGCTATGTTACTGTAAAGTTTCATCAAAAGTCGCTTTTAAGCGATAAAACCATCTATTGTATTTTAGTTACATTCAATATTTGTTTGTTTGCTACTTGTGTTGTACAATAAAGTATTTAAATTCAGTTATTCATAACTACTATGTAACTTTTGTTCTAAATTTTTTCAAAATTCAGACATTTCAATGGCGGTGAAAATCAGTTTTAGGTTTCTACGGTGTTCATCTTGTTTATTTGATATTCGTGTTATTCGTGTTTCAAACAATCATAAACTAAATACTTAACCTATTCTGTTATCGGTTATAATTTTTTTCGTTAGAATTTTTCACTTGAATAGGCAGGATCAACCACTTAAGGTTAGTTTACATGTTCTGGGGCATCTTTTTCGCCAATTTCTCCCTCCAATGATCATTGGACCCCACAGACAGTAATTGCTCAATAGCTTTGAACGAACTCGGCTTAAAGTAAACTTGTGATTATACACACCGTGTTCTCTGATGAAAAATGAATTCTTGTTATGTCAATTATAGCAAATCAATCATTAAATTTGGTACGACCGGGGTCCATAAAAATCCATAGTCAATGTGCCATTATTTTTTCTGCGAAAATCATGTATTAGAAGTTCAAATACACAGAACATTGCTATGAAAACCTACCTAACCTCGAAGTGTATTTTAGACTCAAGATGTGAAAACATTGGCTGCGTGTAAGATGTCATAGCGAGATCAAATAGTAAAAACACTGAAAGGGTTTCCTTAGCAACCAACTGTTGAGTTGGTTCTGACAAAAGGTTGGTAGAGTTGTGACGATTAACATCTATAGATTATTTATATGCTTATTACATTTAAGCGATAAGACCACCTAAAATAAGGTACCTTTGGCTATTTCCGAAAATCGGGATATTCCAATAATTATTATTTACATCCAAAGGTTTATTGGGGGTAAATACGGACTAAAATGAAATATGTATCTTATATCAGAACCACATAAAAGACATTTTCAAACTTCTTTCGGAATTATCCGACATACTTCGTAATTGCACTCGCACAAAAAATATATATCATGAGGTTTAAATTGTATTTATTTACTAATTGAAACAGAGTTCAGGGCTAAATATTTAAAAAGATGAAATGATTTAAGCTTTTAACAGGAAACGTATCTGATAAATTATTATTATTTCCTATATCTAGTTAACTCATCAATTATCATTTCGGAATTACCTGAAGGCACTATAATTGTTATTTTTAATGTTTATTTTTTGCTGTTAGTACAATAAAGTATTTTCGTTCATTCATTCGTTTTTCATTATGAATAAACGAATCATTTTTCATTCATTAATTACTAGCAAAACTCTCGCGAATTTGTCAATGTGTATACATGTGTTACATCTGTACAAACTAGATATCGGTGGTTATATTAGTGAGTCAGTCAAGACACACAAAAATTAATTTGACGAAAGTGATTCATGTTAACAGCTGTTTGGGATTTTTGACTAAAAGCGGTCGATATTTTACGATAGAAGAAAATGTTTAAGTGTAGAAGTGAGATCACTCGTTTAATTACCTCCTCTGATTCTAAGTATCTGATTCTATACAGTTAGGAACCTCTTGTTTTAGCTAATATTTGAGTCCTCATCAGGTGACTTTTGTCTGAATAAAAACACATGATAAATAACACGGTTTATTTTTATAAACTTCTCAAATCAGCTTTTTTAATAGCATTATTAATTTTACATAATATTTTTACAGTGTACTTAAAATTATTTGTAAAAACAATCAAAGCTGTTTGGTGTCTTTACATTGCTGAGATACATAATCTACTAAGTAGGTATTTATTAAGAGTCCAACTGTCACACTTTAAAATATTAAAACAGTTCAGTTTTTAAGAACCTCAAACTCACAAATTTTTCATCATCAGCATCACAAAGATGTTTGGTCATTAATAAAATTCAGGGTGACCAAGAAAGAATCATAGAAACACGATAAAAAGACAAATGAATAATCTACCGCCTATCTAAAATAGAGCCTTGCTGCTATAAAATAAGGTTTCATGTACCGTGTGTTCATGTATAAGCTACGAGTATCTATTGCAGGCATTTACTAGTTAATTTATAATCAATAATTCTACAGAGATCTTTACAAAGCTAGTTTTTTACGAAGCTTTTATTTTCAAATTTGATCATTCCTTGGCACTTCTTTTATTTTACCTTATCTTATCGCTATGCAATAAACACAATTTTATTTACAAGCCACTTATTTCTAACTTATTTACAATTGAAACAAAATCTGGAATTATTTTTGTAAAAGTCATTGAGGCACACGATAATGCTCTTATCGTAACGAGATTAATTACTTTGGACGGGTTTAAATTGTTTTTTTTTTTTAACAAGAAGTTTACAATTTCAAAGAAGCAGATTAAGTGGGTAGGTACATAATTTGTTCCTGCTTAGAAATAATTGATAAAGTCTGTATATTAAAATGTTTCAAATGATAACTATAGCATCGTGGTAGAATTATTGTACATCAATTATTTATAAATAATGTCAAGTATTTATAAATAATGTCAAAAGTAAACCAAAGACATAGTGATAGTATTTTGTTTTCGATTTTAGCTAGTTTGAATTTGATTAGTACGACATAGTCAATCAATGGCTTAAAGTCCCAATAAAAATTGAGATAAAAAAAACATTAATAGATTTATATTTTTTTGGTACACACTTTACGTTGCTAAAATAGCCACCAAAAATAATAGCGTCAATGGAGCATATCTAGTAGGTAAGCACCTACCCCGAGGAATTGAGTCAACTATCGCTTTTCATTATACTAGAAGAATTGAACCTTGTAATAAATCCTTTAGATCGTCACCATTAAAATACACAGAAAGATTTTTGCTACTTTGGCCTGTTCCAGACCGGTCTCAAGCAAGCGACTGTAAAAAATATAGTTGACTGCGTTCAAAGATTGTACCACTAGGTTTTAACAAGCGCAATAAAGTGTGCATTAAGTAGAACTTGCTATCTTCAATATTTAAAGTACTTTTTTCCAGAAGTATCGGCATTATGGCATGGGACGTGTATAGAGGTATAAAGGCCACATTTTAGAGGCAGAAGCAGGAATACACGTTAACTTTACATTAGCGATACGATAGCAAATGGCAAAGATGTAAAATCGATGTTCATTATTTCATTTTTTTCGGTTGTATCCTGTTAAGTGCATGCTTGAGCCTCAAGACCGATATAATGTGCTATTTAAATATCATCCATAGTCAAGAAGACTAGGTAGAATAAATCTTAGAAGGATCTACCCTAATAAAATACATATGATACGAAATGTGTAAACATACGATTTTACGAACAAGTTACGTTTCAAAATACTCTATTATAATATATAATATAAATATAAACACCCAATAGTCCTGACATAGTCCTGAACCAACACTAGGATTCCCTGTATCGTGGGTATCAGGAACTACGAGTACCATGGTACTGAAACACACTGACCCGAAACAAATATCTGCAGAACATGCAAATATTTGTCCCGCAGCGGGAATCGAACTTGCACTTCTTGCGATTCAGCCGACTAATCGTATGCCTCGCCGAAGTAATCTATGCTTAGACACTCGATAAAACATTCGTTTTGAATATCGTAATTGGTTCTTTGGAACAGCCATGGTAATTGAAACTCGATCGCTTTATTAATAGTTTACACTTACAATAGTATCACGTTTGAAATACCAACTTACATTTTTTTTAATTCAAAACCTTTGTCTAGGTTTCGTACAATAAAAAAAATAGTTATTTGTACAAACTCAAAAAACATCATGCAATATGAACATGGATTATGAACAACTATAATATAATTATATGTATTGAGCTTCTCAGCAAAGAAAGGAGTGAAATACGATAGTTTTGATTTATATCTTAAATTGAACGACACAAGGCACTGCCTTATACAGCTACAACGAATATTTTTTTTTAATGCAAAAGATAAATGGGTGTCTGTGTGTATAAATTCTGATATTTACTGCAAACTTGTCACAGGTTTCATGGTATAACTTGGCAATCTTAAACCATTCTAACCTACTTGTCAGGATGTAGCAAGAAAAATGAATAACAACGAAATAATTCCGATTATGTAAAAAAATATAAAACCAATCTTTTAATAAATATTTCTCTTTTAATTACGAAACTTGGTCAGGTTTTGACTAATTTATCACATTCCTCGAGGCAATTTGAAGCAAGAAAACCGTTTCTATTTATGTTCACAGTTTTTATACACATATTTTCCCATTTATATTCGTTATTTATGATATCGGTGTATTTTTAAATTTTTCATTGAACAAATAAGGCTTGTAATACATAAATTCTTCAACATAATTTAATTCCCATTTCACATACAAACAACATGCGAAAGCTCCGTCTATTCTCCAATTCCAAGCGTATACGTATAAACAATATAAAATAAAATAAATAATATCACTAACAGCTCTTACTTCTAACTTATTTATTGCACCATAGAGTCTCTAATTAAACAAAGCGCTATAGAGGCGTTTCTTCGCCGGATTCACTACACGGCAGCCTAACTACCTTTGCATCTGAAAGTACCCCTACGCCTTCTAAGCATGATCTTCTGTTCGCGAGCACATCTCTTAAGAAAGCTCTTCTAGGGTTCGCTAAGTCAGTGCCTGTGATCGATCTGGTTAACCTTCTTAGTGCTGGAAGTCTTAAAGCCTCTTCGTACGAAGGTGGCTCGTCAGTCGGAGTGGTAACTTCTCTACCTTGGAAAGGGTCTCTAGAACAAGTTGCTTCTAACTCTCTAGAATAGAACAGCGTAGTTTCGTTGCTCCTACTCGAGTGAGGTTCAGGCACTGATTCGTAGTTCGGATTCGATAATCTAAAGTCTTCTAAAATCTGCCTCGCACTTCTGGCTGTACTGATGACCCCGGCCCAGGAGCGTCTGTTCTGCTGCTTTGCTTCGTCTGAACTAGGGTTGGCTCCTATATTGTAGCTTGAGTGTGTGCTAGCTATGGTTACCTTTGGCCTTCTCGTTGATTCGTCAAATGACGCCGCCTTTATGGCTGATTTTGGTATTCTTTCAGGTTCCATTTCAATTATGTGTTCATCTCTGGTTTCAGTCGGTTCTTCTCTCAAAGCTGCGTCGATGCGCATAGCTTCGGAGTATGAAGGAACTAAGGCACAGTTGCCTCGGATAGCTGCGAAGAGCTCTAAGCTATCTACAGTTGAGGCGTGAGATAGAGGGAGTGTTCTAGTAGGACGGGTGTTGGATGTTACGACGGCAGGGGGCTCTTCGGGAAGGGCCCACGCGTAGTTTGTGGCTGTGACTGGAGGGAGAGTATCGGAGAGATGCGTGTCGAGGTCCAGTTGCCGGCTTGAATCAAGCTCGTAGTTAGTTCCGAAGATTTTTGTGATCTGCGACATAGTTAAACCTATTAAACAGCACCCAAACTAAACTAAACTTTAACATATCTTTTAACAGATCTCCCCTCAGTTTGAGATCAAGGAGTGAAAAACTTACTGTGTAATGTACGTAAGCTGTATTGCATTCAATGAGTATGCGAAGAGGCCATGACAGAAGAAGGCAGGACAGCGTCCAGAATAAAAGTTGTGATGAATACCAAGGGCATCGGTCTGCATCCCTGAAAACGACATTTGGCTAGCGGTAGAACTTCACAGATGTCGGTTTAATTGGTCATAATCTGAACCAACCTTCATTATTTCGTACTAACTTTCTATAAAAATAAAATAAATTACCTGTAAGCAACCATATATTCCTTGAAGGAACTGACTCCTATCAGATCCAGCCCCTCTCGCATCTCCATGAAGTCGTCAAACCTTTCATGTTCAGCGAAGAACCTTGACCTTTGATCTTCGAATTCTGCGAACAAAACATACCATGAAAAGATTTGAAAAAAGCTCTGTCCGAATATTAAAATAAAGAGCGGGTTGATGAAAATTATGAAAAAAAAATTAAAATAAAACTGTGTTTCTAGAAATAACAAAAAAAATCAAAGGTTCATAAAAGAGCCTTATGAATAAATGAATTGAGTATCGCGTAGGTAACTCTGAATTTTCCATAGCAGTAATAATGTTGATTAATGAGCTATTTTTGTTACAAACGACTTGTTTAGGTAAGCTTCGTGTTGTCCCATAACCTACTCCTACTAATTTTATCGCCCGTAACATGAGTCAAATTGTATGTCTACACACTTTTTTGGAGGTAAATTTTGTTATACTTTATTTCAATAATAATATACCTCTATATTTACTTGAAAAAATCACTCACTCAGAGAATCATCGCGCATGATTCTCTAAGTGAGTGAATCCATTTTATAAATCCTAATTAATGAAATCCACCAAGCTGTTTAATTGCTACGAGAATCCGAAAAACCAAGAAAAAATAAAGGAGGAATTCGGGCGCTCAAGATCGTTCACTCATGTTAATCTATTTGGGGAAGTCTAGGTTACATGGCTGGATTTATAATACTGTGTCATGGTATTTAATAGTTACCGCTAGCTGCCTCAATATTGGCAAACGCGAAGCCTTTGCTGAACCGGACCTTCGTGATAGGTGTCTTAGAGTCCAGTACCAGATTTCTCGATGCGTCACGCTGCCCGCAGCACGCGTGGGCAAACGAAGTACTGGCGCTGTGCGTGTTCACTCGTTCATAGTAAACCTGTTGGGCCAAAAATTGACTGTTTGTGCACATAAAGTTCGATGGAAATTATTACGAGACTCGTATTACAGATCCCTTGACAAAATAACGTGTAGATGGTCATAAAGAATAAAGGAGATCATGTAATATTTTTTATAGTATTCCTAGCACAAAAAAGACAAAATATCACCCACATAAGGAGCCGTAAGAATTGCTGGAAGAAAACTGTTTTTAGGGTTAAGCTTGCCTTTATACATGTCATATCTTTCTGCTTTTTGATAAATAGAACGTATATTTAAATTTCGTTAGTGCCTTATTTTAAGACGCCAACAAACAGGCCTTTACGAAATGTTAACATGAATGCATTCACCACCCACTGAGCCGTGTCAAGAACTAATTGAGCCAAACTTGACAGTGTGTGTATGAAATAGAAAGCATCTACTCCCTTGTAGCCAAGTACTCTCGAAAACGTGAGCCATTTCATGGCGACTGCCTTTGAATTCAGGGAAACATTTTGCATGCAAGTGTATAATCGGGAAAGATTATTGAACTCGGCGTTCGTCGTTAGTTGTTGTTAGCATGTTCTTGTTTTGCAATTAGTTAGCATTCCACGTGACTTACATTTACTGTTATCTGACTTACAGTTTTCAAAGAAAAGACCACCTAGGCTTTAAATAAGTACTTTATAAAAAAAACATAAAATTTTATAGCCATAAATAGATATTGTTATATTTATAAAGTACCTATTTGGTACCATTCCTTATAGGAATCCCACAAGCCTGTGAGATTCCCTAATGGAATCAAAAACCCCTCTAGCGAACTCTCATATCACCTAATAACAATGAGAGCTTTTCATTTTTATTTGTGGCAGGCCAAGTTACCCTGATCCTACTAGGTGTGGATATATTAGTGGCCCTCTAAAATCCTTTGAAGGCCCTGTATCAAACGTTAATCTACAGGCCGAAAATAAGTTCAAATGCACACATTTTTACAGGCAGCCTAACATTGCACCAAACATGCCACAATTTTGTCAATAATCTTTTTAACCTTAGTCTCTAGCCTTAGATCAAAAAGACAAAACACTTTTATCCGTGACGGTACAATGCGAATGAAGTGCCTCTAGGTTCTCTGCGACAGGTGGAAAATATAAAAATACACCGAACTGAGAACCACCTAATTTTTTAATCGGTTAACAAAAGAAAAGGCAGATGGATGGTTATTTAGTCAGTCTGAGTGATGAAGTAAAATCTTTTGTTTTTTTTTCTGTTTCCAAAGTTAGTACTCTGAAAAAGCAGATGTTTGTATCGATGTCAATCTATTTTAGTATCTAATATCCACAAAATTGGTCGTAGCTTTGTGGTTAGTTAAATTATTGCGGCGTGGGTGCTTTACAAAATTGATTACATTTTGCTGATTGCTTTGTTCAGGCAGCGCTCACTCGGCGATGGGGCGTGGCGGGGCATGTTGCTGTCGGGTCATTTGTATGAGACTCATTAATCACAAACCGGGAAAGGAAGTTGTGTTAGCTGTGTTGTAACTATACAAATCATATCTGAAATCTTGTGGAACCCTTTTTCAAAGTCAATATATTTTATTTATTAAAATCACAAGGATAATTCACGCGCGTATCACACGAGCATAACATTAACAAAGTGAGCTTTTACGCTCTGAAAATACGCGTGATTTGGAAGCATTCACGCTATTTTTTGTACGTTTGTGCTCTGTTTTTCCAATCTACGTTAAAAGCGGGTTTATTTAAAAGTTACCTGTGTGGTGGTATAGGCGTCACCGTTCCTGTATCGCGTGACCTGTCGCTTTCGCCGCACGTAATGGTAGCAAATTGCCTTCCACCTGAAACGGGATACTCTCACACTAACTAAAATACATGGAGTGAGCAAAATATATTGAAAAAAATTCACAAAACCGCAATCCGGCTTTAGAAGAAAGTCCAGGCGACGGACTTCAAAGGAGTCAAATGTCTGGTTTGACAAATTATGGCCAGTAGAGCAAAATTTTAACCGAGTAGGTGTCGAGAACAGGTCAAAGAAGTTCGGGTCTTACTGGCTAAACCTGAACAGAGACGCTGACCAAGGAGCTCAAGACCAAGGAGGATGGCAATGAGGTAATTTACTCAGCAGTGGGTGATTTTAGGCTGAAATTAACGACGGTTATTTGGTACATATAATTTTGTCTAGATGTCCACTACTAAACATTAGTATTATTTACCAATGAATGGCATTAGAGGTCTGGACCTACCTTCATCCACTGGCTTCCCTTCATTATAACGATATCATCGGCCCATCAGTTGGAAGGTTTTTCTCTACGGCCCTTTCCGTTTTATGGTCAACAGTCAAGAATCTCTATTTTGCAGTTGTAGTCGGTTATGCGAGCTAGGATAACAGTGTTTTACTCGGCCATGTCATTGTTGGTACATATGATCGAGGTTTTCATCTAACAAAAGTTATAACAAAACAGGGGACGATGATGTCCCCTGTTTTGAAGTATGAACTTACTTTTTCTGGACTATAATCTGATCATCTACAAAAGTTACTTTCAAACAAAGTTCGAATCACACAAGCAAATAATGAAAGGTTAAGCCCAATCCGTGGGCAGAGCGACAACTCCTGGCTCACCGAAATAGCCGTAATAAAGATTAACGACGTGATTTTATTACATAATCGGGTCAGCGGGCCGAGCCCATGTAACGAACTGAAAGTTGTTTTTAGGGACCATCAAGTTTTATGGAAGCTTGGCTATATTGGCGTAAAAATATAATATGCTAAAATAGTTTTCAATAAAATAGGATTTAAAGAAAATTTTAAGGGCTGCTAACAACCAATTTTGAACTCAAACTCTCATCTCTTAATGGAGATTTGTATGTTATTCGATAAAATTGTTACTGCTCATATAATGTATTAAAATAAAATTATTGCTAGATAGTATTTTTTCAGGGAAACTCTCAGTGTGTTTGATTGCATTTGTTTAGACTACTATGAAGCGTATGAAGATTTTTTTATCATATAAAACAGTAGGTATTCCTACAGAAAATGACAAATCAACTACGTATACCTATCACGTATTCTCGTAGCAGCTACGGAGCTACGACGTAGCTTCTGAATCCATTGTACGTAAGTGCTACGCTACTTTTCTTAACGAGAATTTGATGCTCAGGTACTGTATATAGTTTCCAAAGATGAAGATTCTTGTATAAAGAATTTAGAAAACAAGGAAATAATACTTACAAAAATCCTTCTAGAATTATGAGAACAAACAAAAACTTTGTAGTTGTTTTTTTTTTGCTTGGGGGTAACTTTCGCCTTCGATGTTTGTTTTATTTGTGAGTTCAAGATTTACAAACTTTATCGACATGTTTGTGTTGGCACGTTTAAAGGTTATATAGGTGAAACTCAGACTGTAGAACAGTACTAACTCATATTTTGTACCCGACTGCGCAAAGCAAAATAATGTTTATTAATTTGAAATGAATTATTCATTTCAGGACCTAAAGTTTTTGTGAGACTGAAATTATCCAAATACAAGATCGTTTAGGTGAAACGAAACCACTAATAGGTATTAGGTTAAAAAACCAGCTACACAGCAGTTTCCTTTAATCGTGTCCCGAAACTATGATACTTAGAAAAAGTTAAGAGTGATACAGCTACACAGTACACAGTACAGCTGCTGCACAAACGTATTACGTGATATGAAAACGATTTCCCGAGTAGATAGTCGATGTCATACCAGACCCTTGGCGAGGCAGTCCTCATGGCGTTGACTCTCGCACTGACGGCCGCGACGTCCACCCTCCGCGCCAGCTGGATCCTCGCGGTGCTATGGTAGCACTCCACCAGGTACACCAGGTACAGCAGCAGCACAAAGGCGATGGGGATATACGCGTAGCCGACGTCACAAGGTGACTCACGGACTGTTCTTTTGATTGGGTGCCTGAGAGAGTAGAAACTGTTTTAATTAATACCTGTATGGTAATAGAAAACTCAGTTTTTAATTTTTTCTCGTTACGAGTACTGTATATTTCGAGGCAAACATGCTGCTTTCCTTCAGGTAGATCCTAAAGATAAGGGGTTGTCTGGCAGTTCGTCGGTATAGTGGTGCGTCAGAGTGGCTCTGGAATCGTGGTCGTCTCGTCGCGAACGAGGGGCATGTGCAGCGTATAAACGGCCATAGAAATCCTCTATCTCAGCAGATATCTCCGGCTTCGACAATACGGTCCTCCCATCGTGCGTTTTTAGCTTTGTCAGGTGGCTCCTGCCAAGCTGCTGGGTGAATACTTTGGACCCTCGGTTTCGCTCTATCGCCTCTCCAATGAGGCGTGTGTTGGAGCTCCGAAGGTCGCGCCTTACCATCTTCGCAATTTGCTTATCTGACCTCTCTTTGTATCCGGGTACCACGCGGGCGAAGCCGTGGGCAGAAGCTAGTATAGTGTAATACTGACTGAGTGATCACCGCAGAGCCTCAACTCCTAGAGAATTAAAATTTGGAAGGTAGGTTCTTTTTAGTGTAAGTATTATACGTAACACGCAAACGAAGTTACGGGCGTGTCAGCTAGTTAGATATGAATGCAGAAGTTTGAATGTTTAGATATCTGTTACTTATAATAATCTCCGTAACGGCTAAATCGATTTGGATGAAATTTGGAACAGGCTACTATAGTTCGTGACCTAGAATAACACATACGCTGCAAATGACATTAGCTGTGGAAATATCACGTGACAGCTGCCAAGATTTACCTTGACAAATTTGAGTTAGCGTGAAAGGAAAAGTAAGCGTGAGATATATGTCTAGACACCCAGGTCCGATGCCACAGACATATATACATATACACACGTTAAACTTATAACACCCCTCTTTTTGCGCCGGTGGTATGAACCCCTTTATTTTATCTTACTTTCATGGGCGCCGCCAGGATTACTTTCAGGGAGGTGCACCTGCATCTACACATTATACTATTAGCTAAGATAAAATATAGACTTACGAGTATACATGTAGTATAGGTAATCGATAAATGTAATGTCATATAAATAATGAACGTATATTTAGCACGCCAAGACGTGGAATCGCTCAAGGATGGGAGACGCGAGGCTAAGCGGCCTATGCATGCTCAGTGTTCTCAGGAAAAGAGTAGAAGATACTGAATTTATTGACAAGGCGATGAACAAGTTTGGAAAGCAATCCAAACGCCTTCAGTTTTTGTTCAAACAGTAACTTTATAAAAGAAAATGTAATTTCTTCTATGTATTTTCTTTCCTGAAAGGGGGGTACAAGTACAGCCCCTTGCACCCTGCTGCTTACTTTATTAGAAGTAAGGTAAGACGAAACTCTAAAATACTCACTTGCTGAAGTCTATCAGGTCCCGGTCGATCTCAGCGGTGTTGCACCAAGCCACCGAGCCTAGACAGCCAGCTATCATGAGGGTGAGTGTGAAGCACTTCCAGTTCCCTTCCCTCCTCAGCACTCCACCAAAACTTTGTTGGCGGGGACGCTGTAACAAAAGGAATGGAATTATCCTTTTGAAAACGGTGCAAGTGCTACCCACTGTCCGACCTAAAAACTTTTGAGTGAGTGCTTGTTTACCCATAAGTATAGGAAAGACTAACGTCTATCTATACTAATACTACAAAGAGGTAAAGTTTGTAAGTAAGTAAGTTTATACTATGTTTATATATAAACATAGGAACATAATTCCTTAATGGGGCTAAAATATCTGTTTTATTATGGAAAGTTGATGAATATTAAACATATAAAAATATAGGTAGTTCGTGTTTGTTAAGATTAGCTTATTTTCTTATAAAGTAAAATTAGTAGCTATTACAAATAAGTTTGCTACATGAAAATTTTAATTTTTACCAAGGTTTTTTCTGTTACTAGTTTTCTTCAAAACGGTTAACCGTGCAATGCGGTTTCTTGCACTTGTTAAGTATGATTTAAAGTGTGTTTCTTAGAAACGTTTTACTATACCAAGTCACGTGCCGCAATAGTTAGCAATAATATATAAAGTAAAGCGGCGTAACCGATTATGATGCAGTTTACATGTGATCGTATTCATACGACTTAAAGTAAAGTGGTTTTATGGGATTTAACGCTACACAACACTGGGGGCGCTACAATACGTGATTTAATATAAATACATTATAAACGAAATATAATATATACATACATACATCCATATAAACTAATATACATACTCACAAACATCCTTACTGAGTATGTTTGTGATTGAAAATGCTTGAACTCGATAAGAAATGTAGGTACCTATTGTTTTGTAAAAGGATCGTTAAAAAGAATAACCAGCCAAGTTTTCTTGCCTTTCTTTCCTGGCTTGGTCGCGGAGGAACAGGTAATAGATAAAACCAACGTTTCAAAGTGATCCTTGTGATTTTAATGAATAAATGAATTTTGGCTTTAACTTTGACCTTGACTTTGAGTAGATCTTTTTTAATTCCAATTAAGGGGTAGTCAGAAGCACGTCCAACCATTATATTTGGCACACGCCCGCGTTTGCAAGGAGTTAGCATTCCACGCGACAGGTTGCAAGCCCATCGCTATAGCCATATTTCAAACTTCAAATAATGATTCTGTCAACAAAACTACGAGTAGGCATTATTCTGTGTGCATTTTCATAATATATGGTACATCCTTTAAGCCACCTTGTGGTTTCAAAGTCAAAGTCAAAATTCATTTATTCAATAAAATCACAAGGACCACTTTGAAACGTCGATTTTTATCTAGTCCTTCTCGTTGATCTTTCGTACAGTCCGCGATCACTAATTAGTGATAAGACCGCCCATTGTACAACATTGACAAACTTTGTAGAACTTATAAGCTGAAATATTTGGTGTGCAATAAAGTATTTTATGTATCTAACTATCTACGAGTAGGTACCTCAACACAAGATGTAGGTAGGTAGGTTTAATCCATTTCGTATGTTGGATGCAGTTGAGCGGTAATGTAGAATTGATAGCATGCTTCAAACAGAACAATAGGCATTTGTCCGAGGGCCGGCACGGGCGGCATTGTGCGGAGTACCGTCAACGCACGCTTTGTTGTCTCGACAAAACAGCGAACGCGAAACACAAGTGGATTTTCCAATACAGGCATTAGTGTAAAAACATGTAGGTACTCTATTTATGAAGCTGCGAGTATGATATCGTATTGTTCCGCAAATTAATGATCGAAGGGTCTTAAGGTTCTGGCGGACAGTGCTCAGAACTTCAATTCGAAGCATGTTCAAATATATAGCTATCTCTTTTTGGCTGATGCAGGCCCACCCGTGCTTATGCGATAGCAATATTAGCCGTTCAGAATTTGTAATAAATTTGGTGGTGTTCCGTAACACCAAAAATGATGACTGAAAACTTGTTGTATTTTTCACATCGTGTTGTTATTCTGTAACTAGACAATATAAGCTATGTACCTAATCAAACTATACGTAAGATATTGTTGTTTTTAATATGAAACAAATAAGAGGAAAACATGTCTTAAATGACGTAAAAATATCCAAAATGCGATTCGTTTACATTTAATTTTAGGTAAGTATTTTGGAAAAATATTTATTGAGGTACCTAGATAAATACTATTAGAATTCAAATAATAGCATAATATGGTGGAAATAAGCTCTAATTATAAATTATTTTGGTATAACGTTTGTATGGGCAATTCATCCTCCGCAGGCTTCTTAAATCCGTTCTTTGTGACATTTTTTGGAGTAGAACTACTCGTATATTGAGCACTTCTTCCGGCTGTTGATAAAAGTTTTTTTTTTTGAATCCATAAAAACTGTACTTTGTGTAGTCATCGTGATAACTAATACTAACTCGTGTATTCATCGTGGGAACTTTACAACACATAAGGCGAGGTAATATAACTATATTCGTAGTCAGTTGATTGATTCAATTACAAAGTATAAGGTCTAGAATAACAAATATTAGGGTAGGAATTTATCCTAATTAAACTATATTGCCATAGAAATAGAGCAGGGCTTAACTATTCGATGAATGTGTCAGTACAACCCTGCAACCCTAAACGTAAAGAATCTACCCTCTCTATTTACATTGACCTAATAACTTTGCCCAGGAAATCCTTTAGGGTTCGATCAAATATTTTTTCGGGTAAATGAAAGGTTTTTTGCCGTGGAAATGATTTATTTCTATGTTGACGCCCTGCGAGTCTGTGTTTTGAAATACAGATATTATAATATTAATAGAAGGAAATAAGAGATTTTAGTTTAGCAATTCCGTGAAAGTCGCTAATTATAAAACAGGAACATCACAAATCTCTATGACCTTATTGCAGGCTACTTTTTATCCGGGTACCACGCAGGCGAAGCCATGGGCAGAAGCTAGTAACAAATAAAGGAAACCTTGACATATTCAAATTTCCCTAAGGCGTTGCCAGGTAAATCTTATCAAGAGTGATTGCTTATCTAACATTGGTTATCGACTACGGAGGCTATAAACTGGTTGATATTGAGCTCGTAGATTCATAGCTTTCATACCTGCTGGCTGCTGTGCTATTTTAAAAGTCACATATCGCTTCTTATATTTAGAGTGCTGTAACTTTTCTGGAGTAATTTATTAGAACGTCATAAGAAATAGTTTGATAATCCTATCAATGCGAAAATATGAATGAATGAATAAAAATATATTAATATTAAAGGTACAGTGGGCGGTATAATCACTTAAAAGCGATCTCATCCAGACAATATGAAATAATGTTTATTACCAATTTAATGAAGTAAATTTATTGTAAGTACCTACGACATAATATTTAGAACCTTCTATGGGAGAAGCCAATGGCTCCTAAAATATAGTTTCTAATAGTATTATACAATTTTTCACATTTTATTATGTCAAATAAATATACCTATTTTTACTTTTACTTTATTTTACCAATATACGACTGACCTGATACGGATGAAATCGAAAAATGATATAGACAGTTCGTGACCAGGAATTGCATAGGATACGTTGATCCGGGTACCATGCTACCACGTTTGGGAAGTCAGGGGCAGAATCTAAGTACGTATGTATACAAACCAATTCAAAATAACCAAAACAGAGCGAATCGTAAGCAATTCATTCTAAATAATAGTGTCGCGGTCATGTCGCATCTCAAATGCGCCTACCCACACACAGTAGTTAGAAAACACTCTCAACCGGGACTCGCAGACTCACAACTCGACCGCCGCTGTGTCGAGCACAAGGAATTTGTAACTTATATTTAAATTCAAAGAAATACAAATTGTTTATGAAACGTTCGGGTTTTTTCAGTCACAAAACTCAAGGTGTTCAGAATACTGGACAAATAGCTAATCCATGTTCTTAGGATTAAGCTACAAAGCTTGGCTTAGTGCACTGTCAAACAAGACGCCTAATTGTTTCGGTAGGACCGCGGCGCCGCCAAGCCGACTGAGCGCATTGATTAGGTTATAAAGGCTTTCACAATATACAGTCAGTTACTAAATGGTATCGAAACAGACGTGAGTGAAGCGTGATAGGGGCACGTAAATTTGAATATAAACGAAATTTGATCATGACTCATAATAAACTTTTTAATTGAGTTCGATAACTTGCGCTATGGTATTAGGTAACCTACAGACCCTTAAACTTTTGTTTTATGCTTGCTTACTTGGTTGAAAATGATTTATTTGCTTGATGCTTGATGATTGCGACTACTTACCTAGATATATAGAAGATAGAAAATACTTTATTGCACACCAAACAACACATTTGACGTTTGACATTTGTACTAAATTTTACTAACATACTGTGCTAGAACTGAATAGGGTCAGATTCAACTTTATGTAGGTAAAAATACTTGTATGCCCATTATCTTTATATGAATTACCAATTGATTTTAAGCTGACAATAATTTGACTTTACCTTATACATATTATTACCTATTTCGTTATTGGTTCAATCTGTCTTATTGTGTAGTTTTAAGTGCTTTGTGTACATTCCGCATACCTACAATATATTTTTTGTTAATATTGGAAAAAATAAATACAACAAAAAATACATCAGTTTACAAGGGGCTTAATTACCGACGTGTCGAAGAGATAAGTTTATAGGAATTACGGTAAAACTTCCATTATTTTCGGAAAATATTATACACTGATATAACAGGAAGGATATGATAATAAAAGTTATAAAAAGAAGGGTTTGCTTTCGGTAAACAACCAGCCAGAAACTGATGACGAGTTTCCCTCAAAAGTTTTTAATATCGAAAATTAAGTAATATAGCTAGGATCGAGGCTGCACAGTACAAACAGATTCTGTTGGATTCTGTTCAGATAATAATTTGATTATTAAAGTAGTTTTAGAGCAAATCCTTTATTGGTTAGAAAATGAGAGAGTTTGCAGCAATTTTGTTTGACAAATAATTTAGAATGTACTGATACCTACTCAGTATTGAAAGTTTGGAGCTTTAGAATAGGAATTCTTCAATAATTTTTCTTTTCCATGAATGTAAATGGATGTAGGTATATATTATGACTCTGAGTCTGCAACGCGCTAGCTTCCTCTGGTGTTGCTAGCTTCCACAGGTTACGGTAACTACTTTTCAACAGATATTCTTGTTTGTCACTTAAGTTGTAGAAACAATTGTTATTAATTGGTTAGTAATTCAATACAAATAATATATATGAAAAAAGCTTTTAGCTGCTGATTTATGAATATTTTAGAAAAGGTACCAACCGATCAGCGTAATCATCTCGTCCTCTGTTGGAAGTCTTCTCATAGATTGCCACGATCACTATTATAATACGGCATGTAAGTATTTAAATAATCAATGAATTTTGCAAAAACAGCAAGCAAAAAAATATATACAGTCAGCTTTTTTAATGATTGATCCTCCTTTAGTGAGACATAAAATAAATCAAATCAATCAATATTTTAATTTGTTTTGAGCTACGCAAAAAAATGTTTCTCAATAGCAAGGTATTTCTGGGACGGAGTAAGTCAGTAGGTTATGTTTATTTCTTTAAAAAAACATAACCTACTGACTTACTCCGTCATTAGATTCGTATTATTAGCTGTGCATTATCGACACAATATGTCAATAATGCACGCCCAAAAGAGGATCAAATAATATTGTCCTTTATAATACCATACTAGGTCTTGAGTAGATGCCTTCCGAATATCCGCAACTTGGTACATTCGCAACTTCGTATATATTTTTCCCATTCTGCGTCTTTCAGTTCACCAAACCTATATTGCAATGTTGAAATTTGATTCAATTTGGGGCAACGGGAGCGGTGCAAACTGGAGGAATGTGTATCGAGTTGATAAAACCTGGGAATTCGGATTGATAGAACGAAAGCTATTGCATTTAGTATTTTGCTAAAATGACTATTTATATGTCAAATCAATAGAACAAACTATTGCAGGCAACTGAAGATCAATACTCATAATTATTTTATAACCTAGTCACGATATATCTTGCTACCTCTGTGGCGCAGTAGGCGATGGCCCGCCTGAGATACCACAATCTCTGCTTACTTTGGGGCTAGATGATGCTGTGTGGAAAATGTCCAGCATTATCTATTTTTTTTATTTTTATATAATAGCGTCAGTTTATTTTCGGTACACTTTCAAATACGAATTTGACTTTTCTCCAAGGTGACTTGTCAATAATTGTTTTTGTTACGTCTAAGACATGGTCTGATATTATTTTAGTAGTCGGTAGGATTAGCGAAATACAATAAATATTCTATAACATAAGATGGTAATACAAACATATCCATTCTGGAAGAGTATGGCTTGAACATTGCCAGACTTTATTTGCAGTTTATTTCCAACAACCAGAGGGGCTAGAAAAAGTAATATTCCATTAAAAGATTAACAATGTCGCTAAATAGTAAAGTCAAAAGTATGCATGGAATTGACCTTCTCTAACCTATCAAAATGTCACGTGATCACATTACGATAGCTTGTATGTCTCATTTTGTACTTTTTAAACTAGATTTCACGTATTAAAATTTTGATAGCCATACATTTTTGTAATACTTTCTTAAAAAATATAAATGTTAAATAGAATGCTACTTCGTGTAATCACGTGTATGGAATTCTTTATGGTGACGGGAAATTAGCTCCAAGCGATGGATGAACCAGATGTCTGTTCACCTAAATATCAGCGCGGCTCTCCATCAGGCAACTCTCAGAAACCAACGCGAAGACAAGTAGTGAACAAGTTACGATTCTTAGCAATGAGGGAACGACAGAGGAGGTGGAAATAAACAACAACCAAGCTTTCGTATAAATCAAGAAGCTCTAGCAAACCACTTTTCGTATAAAAAAATACTATTGTGTAAGAAAATAAGGTTAGGGATAAAAAGCGAGTAAGAATAATTTAGTTCGGTCTAAATTCACGCAGTATTGTGAGGGTGGTCCCCGTGGACGTGAAGGATCACATTAGGCACACTCCGTTGGATCTATGGTTTCCTAAGAAGCAGTGGGCATCGTTTTACAGTCTTTTTATAACGAAGTTGAGCCGGATAGCTATTATTTCTCACTGTATAGTAATGTTGTCCATCATAATAATTTTACCCTTTATTTTAATTAAGCCTTTCTTCACTTCAATCAAGCCCTAACTCTTCATTCTTCTCGGGTATTTACCAAATATTTAGGTTTTTTTAATGTTTGCTCTAGTAAATTTAGTGCAAAAAATTACAAGTTCACGGCTGTTATTCTCATGATCGGCATTCTCAGATCTATACTCAGTACGAAGATGAATGACGTTACCAAGTGGGGGCAGAGGCACATCCAAATATTATATTTGACACATGTCCACGCTTTCCATTAGTTTACATTCCGCGTGACAGGTTGCAAGCCTATCGCAATGACCTAAGCAAAATATTGCATAATTTTAAGGAATGGACTCTAGGATTTTTTATTATTTATTCATTATTGTACACACAAAAAAAAGGCAGACTGATATATTTTTTTATACGTAGGCAGTAGGTCTTCTTGCATTTAATTCAGTCAGACAAATGAAAAGAAAAGTTGGCTTTAACAATAGAACAAAGCTGGCTTAAAAATCTTTTTATACCAACAATGAGTTGCAGTTTAAAGATCATGTCGCGTTGGGATCAATTGGACGATAAAATATGGGTTAATATTTTCTAAAATAAAGTGAAATCATGCCCGTAGATATTCTTCATGTATTTGTATGAAGCACAGCTAGGTACATAATTCATAGGGAAGAACACGGTAAAAAATACTGCAAGATGGACAAAAATCTTCAAAAATAGTAGGCACAGTTACATGGAGAGAATTTCTCGCATGCTTTATAGTGAGAATATGCATGCACATACAGTAAAAAAACGACTACTATTATATCATACGATACTCGTTATGTCATTGTTTACACGACAAAACAAACTATTCTTGGTTTCAAATGTTGTTTACCTAAAGACTTTCAATTCAAAAGCGAGGTGATAATCGCCCTTGTGGATAGTTTACATGAGGCAAATTGTTTATATTCTTTCAATAATCCCATCTTCGAGAAACTCTCTCTGTATAATAAAATAGTCTGGAACTAACCAAGGATTTCAGAAGATTTTTCCAAAAACCTTTTTAAAATTTCCGCCGATAAATTCTAATATTCAAAGAAAACATAAGCTCTTCAACTCCGGAAAAGTTTGCTAGGACTCATTCTCAATGCTCAACGGATTAAGCATTCTGCGGACGAGGCTTGTCACAAACTTTAATTAGGTGGCCGGTTCAGCCATCTGGTAAACTTGTTGGCTTATCTTATTCAATAAGATATGTCTACATTTATTTACAGAAAGATCAATCCTAAGCCGTGACAAGTGGGCTGTACCTGGACTCAGATCCGATTGAAGAAGAATCTATAAGAAAAATGTATGTGCTTATAAACAGATGTAGGTGCTAGATATATACTGCAAGTAGGACCAGAAATTGAACTAAAGCTGACACGAAGATGTCAATCCTAAAGAACAGGTGCTCAAAAGGTATGTCCGCAGTCCGTAGGCATACCTACGGACGTGTCACAGACTATCTCCTACTCGTTATCCCAACAAGGATCTGCATACTGAGTATGGATCTGAGGATGTCCTGTCCATCTGTACAGACGTGAGTATATGTTATGCACATAAAACAACTTTTGTTGTACGACATTTCGAAATTCAGCAATTCTTAATGGATAAAACTAGCAGTAGAAATCTACTGTTGCTCACGGACTTACGAGTCTCAAACAAATCCTACTAATATTATAAGTTTGTGAGGGTGAATATTTGTTACTCTTTCACGCAAAAACTGAATCACGCTGAACGGATTTTCACGCTGAACGTATTTTGCTGAAACTTAACAGTAAAATAGCTTATACATCAGAATAACATATAGGCTACTTTTTATCCGGTTACCACGCGAAGCCGTGGGCAGAAGCTAAAGAGTTTTATTTCCTTGAGACTTTTTTACATAATTATAACCTATGCTAGGCTTAATTAGCTGAAATTATCCTAAAAAGATAGTTAAAGTGAAAACTAATTAATACGTTGTAGATGGACCGCACAGAGCGGTGAAAGCTTCCTCCAAGTATCCTTATCTGTCGCTAATTTTGTCCAAAGTTTTCCGGTCACTATTGTGATGTCATTACTCCACCGTTAGAGCGTTCTTCCTGTTTCCTGTCTACATATTTTGTCCCGTGAGATCCAATTTGTAGTTATATGAGACCATCTTATTAGATGTTACTCGCTTCACGACAAATACATAATCCATTAACATTCATTAAGCACAATTCATTAAGTTCATTAAGCTAACGATTAGAATTTCGTGATTTCGAATGCGAACATGTACCAAATATAATGTTTGCACGTGTCTCCGACTACCCCTGTCGCTGCGTACTGGGTATGGATCTGAGAATTTCCATCATGGGATTACAGTCGTGAGCATGTTAGTTTGTGTGTTGTTTTGCTAATTATAATTAACTAGCTTCTGCCCACGGCTTCGCCCGCGTGGTACCCGGATATAAAGTAGCATATGTGTTATTCTGATATATCGTACTAATATTATAAACGTGAAAGTTTGTGAGGATGGATGTTTGTTACTCTTTCAGGCAAAAACTACTGAACGGATTTTGATGAAACTTTACAGTAATATAGCTTATACATCAGAATAACACATGGGCTACTTTATATCCGGGTACCATGCGGGCGAAGCCGTGGACAGAAGTTAGTAAGCTATATTACTGTAAAGTTGCATCAAAATAGTTTCAGTAGATTTTGCGCGAAAGAGTAACAAACATCCATCCTCACAAACTTTCTTGTTTGTAATAGTAGGATAGTGGAATATTTTATTATTTGGCTAAAATGTGCTCTAACAATTCCAAGAATCGGTCACTAAATTCTTGGAATTCCATGAAAAGCTAATTGACCAATCAAAATACCTATGCTAATTAAGTACTAGGTATTTGGCAAGGTAATAAAGGTTAATTTATCGCGCCAACAGAGCCTCACGGGTAGTTTATGCCAGTTGGATGGCGCAAGGACGCTCGTAGTAATCGGCTACCCAGCTCATAGAAACTAGAAACTTTTATTGTTATTACATATCGTTGGGACTTTTTCATAGAAACTTTATTCACCCATTTTAGGAGGAAAAACAAAGTATTTTCATTTGATTTTTTCTGTCTTTTGGCTTGCATTCCAAATTTAGCATTGTAAAGTAAAAACATTCCCCAAAAAAAATATTTGGTGTAATTTTAATGCAGTAAAACCACCGTTTACGTAGTTAGAAACTAAGTTGGTAATTACCTATTATGCATACCTACAGACGTCGCAAATTACAATTATCTACGTGAAATTACATCAGTTAGCCGGTGCAGCGGCTTTTCTGGGCGAGGGTTTCAAGAGACGCAAGTTTCGACAGAGCTTATTTGGATTTAAGACTCTGGGTCCAGGGAAGTCGAGGCCCTTCGTGTATTCATAAGAATTTCAAGGCGTCTGGTCGAAGTGATGTGAGACCAGAGTTCAGGCTCTTATTTGGATCAGTGCATTAGCATTACCATTCAGCGTGGCAATTGGCAATGCAGCCAGAATTTTTAGGACGCTTCCGTAGGTAGAGATCTAGATCAGTTGAGCTTTGTATAGATCACTAGCTTCTGCTCATGGCTTCGCTCGCGTGATACCCGAATAAAAAGTAGCCTATATTTTACTCTGATGTATAAGCTATATTACTGTAAAGTTTAATCAAAATCCGTTCAGTAGTTTTTGCGTGAAAGAGTAACAAACATCCATCCTCATAAACTTTCCCGTTTATAATATTACTAGCTTCTGCCCACGGTTACGCCCGCGTGGTACCCGGATAAAAAGTAGCCTATGTGTTATTCTGATGTATAAGCTATATTACTGTAAAGTTTCATCATAATCCGTTCCGTAGTTTTTGCGTGAAGAAGTAACAAACATCCATCCTCATAAACTTTAGTAGGATAGAATAGTAAGATTTGCAATAGTCTTTAGATGGCTAGACTGTTTCATCTGTATATTATCTTACAGTATCTTAATAAGTTGTTGTATTTAGTATTTTATCTGGTTAATAGAGTAATACACTACTAAATTTAGACTCAGCGTCAGCTCGATTCATGGCGTAAAGGTTAACGCATTGCATATTGGATTCGAGTTACACTGAATCGATGTTTTGGGACATAGTTAAACAAAATTATTCAAATCAATATTAAAAAAAAACTGTATACATATTATATACAGTTCATCATTTAACATTTTAATATCCCAAAACAACGTTTCTCCTAGTTCCTACTAAGTTATTCGAATAGGCCCTTGAAGAAAGATAAATTGTGTTCCTACTGGAAGCCAATTATTAGTGAGTTATAAATTAGTGTTGTAGGGATCATTGTATAGTCAGGTCACGTCTTTGAACTGGTGGAACGATGCTCAGAGGAAAAATATCGTCCAATCTAAGATAACATTAACCACATATACGAATACTATTCCTGGAACTTATTCAACTACGAAATATAACATCAGCTAACCACCAATATCGATATCACCTAACCAATATCACCCAAAAATATGCATACGTATCTATAGAATTGCGTTTGTAGAATAACATCTGCATTCGAAATCTTAGCCCACAGTATTTGTTTTTAAATTCAGATGTTCATTGGAAAAAGGGCGTTTTGCACGGTAACATGTTTTGCGACCATACAGGGAACTAAGTTTGCGCACTCTGTTTATTTTCCCTGTGTGGATCAATACCCCTTGAATAAATAACATGTCAAGGGAAGGTTGGTTTATACTATCTACTACTAAATTTTCGAAAACTTAAACTTATATTTCTTCCTAGGTTGTGATTGGGTTTATAATATCCGGAAGTTATAGTCTGCGTAGTAAGATAGGTAATCCCTTTCGTTACTCGTGATCTTGTAACAAGTGTGTTAAACTCTAGGTTAAAGATATCAATGAAAATACATATATTACACAAGTACTGTAAAATGTATGATTATCTCACGCAAATAAACTATAGTTTTTTTTTGCAATTAGAACGCACTCGTAGCATTATCAGTCATACAAGTGCAAGTGAAATCCATTTTTTTTTTTAAATTTAGACTGGCTGTTTTGTAGGTACTGCACAACCGCTTTTCAAATTCGGGCCAAGTTTTTTCCATACATATTTTCTCGGACACGGATGAGATGGATGAGAGTGAACTTAGTATTGTTTGCGACTGGTAGTATATGTGATTATGACAAACTTATCAAATCATACAAAGACATGTCTTTTAAAATTGATTAAATTCTGTATTTTTAAATCCCTAGTCTACCTACAATACCTACCTTTCACGTTCATATTTGCAACAATTACTTTTGAGTTTCTTTTTGATGTACGTAAGTTCTAGTATTTACCGTATAACGTAGCAAGATCTCTTCTATTTTCTATTCTATATAGGCTGCGGATAATAGTGTTGGTAATATATTTTAATTATATTTAATTATAAAATATATTATTTATAAGTAGCTGTAACAACTACTTATTGCTGTTTGTTCTTTGGTGTTAGGGACACCTAAGAAATAAAATACAATACCTATTTATGAAGTTTCCACGTTTTATGCTTAAATTGATGGAAATATCGTAGGTTCAGTACTTTATTATCACAAGGGTCTCGAAAGGTGCGCGTATGTACCTACTCACCTGTGAAACTTTTCTGGATAAACTCGAGATCTAAAAATAGCTCTAGAAACATGTTTTACCTTCGCTTTTACTAACAATCCCCAAACCTTTCCTCGACAATGTCAATAACGTGAATTATTGAATCCTATTGGAAACAAAAAACCCTTTGAATCAATTAAAGCTCTAACAATTGTTAGAGTAAAAATAAATATGCCAATGAAAATTGTGATATTTTCTATCGGTTCTTTGCCAACTGATAGCTCTTTGGTGCCGTTGTCTGATTTTTTCCTTTGATCAGACAACAGGTTCACGCTAGTTTTGAGCGGAGACTAGCAGTTTTTAGGCTGCCCGATGACTAGGAAATTTGAGTTAGATTTCTTTACTGTCGTCCTATTACCATGGTTTTTTATGGTGGAGACCTTTGTCCAGCAGTATACCAGCTAATGTCGATGGTTTTCGTCTGTCACCCTCCCTTAACAGGTAAGGTTACTGATGGGGGAGTCAGTGAAAATATTTCAATAGCAAGAAAACGCAAAAGACTGAACCCCTCTTTCCACGAGACATCAATTTGCTACAAAAACTCTCTCTCATGCATGTACAACGTAATTACCCATGGAATCAAAGGACTGGATTCCTTTGTACGTTAATGTACGTTTTATAAAATGTACAAGCTTTAGACCACGGCTTCATTCGCGCGTAACTTTATAATATAATGAACTCGAAAAAGCGGTTACTTATCCAAGCTCGGACCGAAATGTTGATTTAAATGCTTGGAAAAATAACTCCTGTTCCCTGATCCAATTCAAATAATAACAGGGAGTATTTAATTATGTTACAATCCTGATAATTTATGATCGTGGTACTTTCGTGTATATTTCAGTACTTACAATGTGTTCATTAGAGAGAACAAGTTATACATACATTATAACCTGACAATGCCTGTGGTTACAAACAAAACCACATGCATTGTCTTTTATGAATATTGAGTTGTTCTCAGAAATCTCATTTCGCTTCTCGTCGTTGTATTAATAGAGTAACTGGATTGAAATAAACATCTCTTTGAGTTGAGTAAAGTTTTATCTTTGAGCGTAGTCTAGTCTGGGTAGTTCAGTCTAGTTTACATCCATCGCAGTCGGCATCAGTTGAAGGCATATTATAATAGGCAGTGAAATCAGAGAAGTGGTCAGAAAGCCGCTAATCGACCGCAGCCCACGCCTAGACTACGTATGTTGGTGTCATTCACGATAATTCATAAAACACTGATCTTTTGAAAAAAACGGAATTAATAAAAAAGAAGTCACCGATATTAGCTCTCTGAATACAGTAAAGACTCATAATAAAATACTTATTTTGGCGTTATACAATACTTACTACGAAACGAATGGAGTTTTTTATTTTAAAAATGAAACAATGATATTTTTGTCGGCATGTGATAAAATATTGAAATGAAATAAAATAATGGACAAAGAGTGATTGCTCGTAAGCTTGCAGCTTTTTATACAAAAAACCTTTTATCATTTTAAATTATATTTTTGCAAATTTAAAATATACTACGTATTTGCAGGAACTCTAAAGGGCTACAGTAAGAATGCTTTATTTATTGATCGAGTAGTGTTGCGAGAGATATCTACGAGTAATGTTGGAAAATCTACACTGTATATAAACAAATAATAACTTGTAAATGTTTGATCTGATCTTCAGTATTCGCGTATTAACATAAATAATACTGAGCTTTTACCAGCGTCAACGTTCCAGCTATTCTCAAACCAAATGGCCTGCTAAGTAAGGATGGTAAGTTTTGCTAGCGAAGATAAATTAAGAAGCAACTACTTTCGATATTTTTCTATGTCATAATTGTAAAAAATCAATAATGCTCTAAACAACAAGTACTTACGGGTACATGTGCCAAAATAATAGCATTTGATTTTTTATTCTATTGAATCACAGAAATTGATCCAAGAAATGTATGACTTACTCGTAACATTTCCACCATTTTGAACGAATAGTATGTGTGTTATCTTACCATAGTTTATGATAGCCCATGAAGGCAGGTGTTCTATTTATTTCTATCAAGCTTTATACAAGGCTATGTTTTCTTCAAACGTGACCTTGAATACTAAGTGTGAGTATAATGGAAATACATTTCTATTTCCAGTAGGAAAAAGGTTTTTTCGTGTAAATTTTAAAACGTGGTCGTTTTTTGCACTAACATAGTTTCGTATAAATTAGTATGGTGACCGAATAATGCTAATAAAATCGATAACTATTTGGATTTTCATTATTTAATATATTAGCACTAGCTCTAATGCTATTAGGCTTATATTCCTGCGTCCCGTCCACGGCAGATATAGGTGTTGATAATCTGAAGACCTTTGACATTAGCTTTCAACGTCTGTAATCGATTGTAGCAAGAAATATACGCACGACAGAATATCATAAGGTTGATATTTTAGAGAATATACTTTCTTAAGCTCTCTTCTCCATCGGGGTCGGTGCGTTATCATCTGTTCTAATTGCAAAATCAAAGTCTTTTTCATCATGTGAAATTCTGAACACAAAGTAAGCACGTAGGCAGTAACTTTTTAAATTGAAATGTATACTATAATTGAGTTTCGATACAGCAAACTCATACTTACTGAAAAGTGCTACACTCAAGGGGTATAGATACTTACTGCTGTATAAAGTAGGGTGTAGGTAGGTAGAATTAAATTAAAACGTATAATTATGATCTAATTGGTACTTTTGTTTTTAGTTTGGGGTATGATGGAACTGCCTTTATATGATAGAAGTAACCAAAATATAAAATATTATAAATAACAAAATAGATAGATAACACTTTATTGTACACCACAAAATATGTTGCTTAAAAAATACATAAGAGCAAATTAAAGGCTAATCGTGAAAGTACAATGAGCGGTCTTATCGCTGAAATAAGTACCTACTTGTTGTTATGATATTCAGAAAATGCTGTCATCTTTACACAAACCTAGCGATAACGCTTAATTAGGTCACGTACTTCCAGAGGTTTCAAATAAAAGTGGTTGAAACTCCGTGCGTTTCTCTTTGAAGCTGTTAGATTCCAGTTGAGATCCGCATTAGGTTGTTTTAGATATCAGATAAACTTTTCACCTTCCACTTACTGTGAGTGCTATAACGAAGAAGAGCAATAACGAAGAATCAGCTCAAGTCAAAGTATGAAGTTGAAATGAAAAGTCGTGGGTGGCTGACCTGAACATAAAAACGTTTCTGTGGATGTATTTAATTTTGCTCATTTTAATTTAAAACTGAGTAGGTACAATAGTTAGCTAATAGTATCTTAAAACCTATGTTATGTATGTATAGACACTAGGTTCTCGAAGTGTTACTGTATTTGAAAACAAAATTGCACAATAAAAACATAAGTAAAAAGTAGGTAGGCATTGAAATTAACATTATAAACTTTACTGTAATACTTTACTATAGGTACATATTTTTTAAAAAGCGACCGCACACAAAAATAACGACACCGTCAGACAATAATAATAATAATAATATTCTTATTAATTTTGTTTTTAATTTCAATTGGTAATTTATTAATTAGATGGGGAATTAAATATTGAGAAGTTCTTTTACTATATCCGTCTTCAAACTTAGTTTGTTTGTGGGTGATTACACTTCTAGTAGTTATTGAGTGACTTTTAGGACTTTTATCTCTGTGCGAAAGTATTGTTCTAGTTCTTTGTTTGAGTGTAGTACGAAGGTAAATCTATATCAGTCGCATCGCCTTTGATGTAGTTTTTCATGATTGTTTTTTCCATCACAGTGATATTCCTACGATGTATTAAGCAAAGCTTTGTGTGCTTATAATAAGGTTATGAATGAAGCTATGTGTATATTTGACAGGCACGTCTGTGGGTGGCTTAACGTGAATAGGAGTAGCGTTTTGTGCGAAGCAACACACCTTTGTTTGTTTTGAGCAATAATATTGTATTCAAGACATTTTTACATAAACAAAACAAAATAATTTACTAACAGTAGAGTTCACAGTCGGGGGTAAACTGTCCGACAAAATTTGTCATTCAGAATAATTTAGAGGCTGGATATTGAATCAATATTTTGTCATTCATAAACAATAGCTGGAGAATCGATTCGGGAGAATCCCTTAGCTGATAGGGTTTTATACAAAAATGTATTGTGTTATCTGAAAATTCACTAACTTTGACGTGATGTTTGCACTGCTTATGTGATTATTTGTTGACAAAGTTTTTGCGCGACTTTTTGGAGATAATGAAAAATTTACACGCTGCCTGCTATTTTGATTGATTCTGTTTTACAACACTGACCATATTTCTATTTAGACGGATGTAGGACTTAAACCAAGAATCAAATTAGAATACAATGAATTTTTGTAAAAATATGAATTCAGTTGTACAACAAAACATACATATTTTTTTTTAAATCCACTATTTACTTATCAATCATAAACAAAAAGTTTCAGTATTTAACAAATATAGACGAAATCTCAAATCATATTAAGGCTTCCTGGACGAAATTTGGAATCAATATTGTTTATAATCTAGACTAACACATTGGCTAGTTTTTACCACCACGCGGAAAAGCCGTGGGCAGAAGCTAGTATAACATAAACAGGAAAACATAACCTACCAAACAAGCTACGTAAGAAAACACACTACGGGTAGGTAGCAATATGTTTCATACACGGTAAGCCCCGCTGGCGCAGGTAATCCTTGGCTGGCAAGGGGCGAACAATGCACACGGCGGGCTCGTCATTGTGCCGTTTCGTTTATGCTGACGTAATGCCTGGAAGATGGGGGCAACTTTGGAATTGGAACGTGCTTTTCAGCATACAGATTTTTCAGCCGAAAATATTGAAAGCAAGTGAAACTCTGCTCTTTTTCGGTCGACGAACGCTTAAAGACAATTTTAGCAGTATGACATTTTCTAGTTGAAATAGAAAACTTGACATTGTGCTTCTGCTACGGTGTCATTACTCGCAATAGCAGAGTACACGTAATATTATTTTAGTTATAAGTCACGGGCGAAGCCATGGAGCTAGTCTGTCATCATACAATCAATGGTAAGACTTGAACGTACATTTAATTTGTTTCTCAATTCTTACTGATTATTGTCAGGGATTAAACCCGGCCATTCATAACGTCGTACTCACTAGATCGTTCTTGGTCACCCTGCTTTGCTTGGCTATTATCACAGGATTGATGTAAGTCATGGATACGATTTCTGTTATCTGCAGTGGGTAGAGCACTTTAGATCACACGCGAAGATCAAATAAATTGCCTAAGGCCACACACCTATCGCATGAATTCCAACAAGCTACGTTAGATCGGTTGAGAGTAGCAATAGCAATACAACGCGCTATCCGGACCTATATTTATTTTAGATTATCTATCTACATAAACATAGATCTTTTTGTTTGATAAGCTTTGTAGCTTCTGAATGATCATCAAGTAAACAAGCTGTGTTCATAACCTCATTTGAAATCAATGAAAATTCGGCGGTCTTATTAAATCAAACCATATAATCTTCTGATTTCAATTAATCCATTTTATCGTTGGACTTTAATTTTTTTGTGAATCTATCAATCTACATTTTGGTGTTTGGTGTACAATCGTGTTTTTTTTTTGTTCGCATGTTTATCTTATGTTTTGAGGACGTGCCATTATGGCACTCAACATGGTTTTTGAATATTTTCAACCCAAATACATTTAATTATTAAGGGGTATAAGGGTCAAAGCGTTTACATAGAGGTATAATCCTAAGATGAGTACATTACATTTACCAACTTGTTTGGTTTGTACCATTGTTCAGTCAAAAAAATTTTTTATCGTTTTTTATTAACTGGTTTCAGGCACGTCTACGTTATAAACATATCATCATAATCACAAAGTAGCATAGCCCGTGGTCCTTCTAAACGTAGATACCTTAGCCATGGTAAACAAAAGTAAATTTATTTTATCAATTCATCATCAATTCCATTTTTTTCTCCAGACGAAAGGAGTAAGTAAGCTAAATTGAAGCTAAGCTAAGTTCTGAGTCGATAATAATTTCTTCATGTTCTAAGTGATAATTTTTGCAATATTCTCACAAGTTTATAAGTAGTTATGTAAGGACTAGTGAGAGCTGTTGCAGTTTTCATAGTAGCATTTCCATGCAAAACCTTCCCGAGAAAACTTTATGTAACATCCAAACTTATTCCTGGCAGGGATCCAAGGTAGGTACCTCTCTAAATTTCCTATTATATAATGAAATCTTACCAGGTCTTCGTCATCATCAGAGAAGATGTTAGCTCGTTCTTGCGCCGCCATTTCACTGAATTGACCATCCGATCAACTAAACTTGCATTCATGGCTCACAAGCACAGCTCATTATCAACCACTGAACACCAACTGCATCCGAATTCGTTTCTCATATCGATATCCAACCTTCATATTCTCACTGAAACACTGGCTATAAAGAAATTAAAAACAAATAGAGTCACAATTCAAAAATCGTGCATGGAAAACAAAACGCGGCGATAAAAGCTTTTGAAACTGGAATGTCACCCGCACGTCGGGAGCTTCTGACGCGTACTGCGGTGGGGCGGGCAAGAAAGTACTGCTGCGCCTCGTAGTCATGGCAACGCGTGCCTTTTCACGTCACTTGCTGCGGGCAGCTGACTGCATTTAACTTTTCTTTTAACTTGGGTGTCACGTGCTCCAAAAGGCAAGCTGGAGAGCTCTTGCGAACTGAACGGCAGTATTTAAAAAAAAAATAATAATAATTTAATTCATAATAATTATTACCAAGACAACTAAGTACCCAGTTCTAGAGTGCCATTCAGTTAGCGCTATACCTGTCACAAACAAGCCATGTCAGCAAGGTAATTATATTACTTTGTAAAGTGGTTGCAGTGGTTAGATTTAAGCCAAAGTCACCTACAAATAAACTTTGGCAAAGCTCAAGAGAAACTGGAGACACACAAAGACGCTAGAATTAATGAAATTATGATTAACAGTTTTTGTGTATATCAATGTGTGCCTACTCGTACCAAAGCAATATAATGATATATCAAGAGGTATCATGATATCTATCAAAAGGGCTGTGTTGGCCTCGTGAACAGTAGCCCCACTATGATATGGGATATGTATAGGTATATGTTAGGTATTTATTATTAATAATATTATATTTTACCAGCTTCTGCCCACGGCTTAGTACCCGTAAAAAAGTAGCCTATGTGTTATTCTGATGTATAAGCTATATTACTGTAAAGTTACATCAAAATACGTTCAGTAGGTTTTGCGTGAAGGAGTAATAAATATCCATCCTCAGAAGCTTTCCCGCTTACTATAGTAGTAAGATTATAGGTTTACTCGTACACCGCCGTCTTTTGGTTTTATTTTATCCTGTCTACCCGAAGGCTGTCTGGAAGAGATCGCTTTTAGCGATAAGACCACCCATGGTAACTTTTATGGTTATGAATTCCTGTGTTTTGTATTTTTGCTTTTGTGTGTAATAAAGAGTTTATCTATCTATCTATCTATCTATGATCCAATAGACTTGGGTTATAACCCGGTCAAGCACCGATGGATAATTCCAGTCAATCACATTTTATGCGCATTGAATTGTGCACCTACTTACGGTTAAAAAAATATTGTGTGGAAAGCGGCATGCCTTAGAACTTCTAAGCCCTAGAACCGAAATCAGAGGCAGGTGTCGGTTGGTGTTCCAATAAGCGGTGGTGGGCTTGCAAACCTGTCCTGTGGAATACTAACAAACTTGGTCAGGTGCCAAACATAATGTTCAGGCTTGCATCTAATTGCCTCTTTTTAAAATATTATTACGACTATACCACGTACTTTAATATTCTCCTGCTGACGTTTCGTTGACCGTATAGAGGTCCTTCCTCGAGACGGGAACAGTTTCCGTCTCACGACCGTCGAGCGTGGTCGCGGACGGTGCTCATGAGGATGGACTTTTTAACGGTCAACGAAACGTCAGCAGGAGAATAGTTAAGTACGTGGTATAGTCGTAATAATATTTTAAAATGATACCAAACCACGATAATTTTAATTCTATGACTGCCTCTTACTTGCTATCCTCACGGATCCTACGTACTAAGTGAATGCTAATTAGCATTAAGTTCGCCTATGTACTTGTTTTATTTATATACATTATAGTATTTTTTTATCTATCTATACATATACCGACTGAGTATCTAGGTATTTATCTACTGAGTACTGATCATGGTGATTTACGTTAGCTTATTTATGTTTTGTTTGACAATGATCACTGACGAAATAATAATGAAGTCATTTATTTCCCAAAAATCTTAAATAATAATTGTAATTTCATATCTCTCTCGTTCTAAGTTTTTCGTTAATTATTCAGATATGTATTAATCGTAATTAATTTACAACATGCAAACTACTTTTTAATTGATTCTATTCATTTGATTTATTTATCTCTATCATTGGCATACCCTGAAAATTTGTATGAGGGTAATTGAAGCGAAGGAGGTATGTCAGGTTCGTAGCAAGTGGAAATCCTTGGTCTCTGCCTACCCTTCCGGGAAACAGGCGTGACTGCATGTATGTATTGACATACCCAAACCAAAGTCCCCGACCAGCAAGTGAAATCGCAACTTTACGGCTCGTCGATAAAGCTTCCTTGTGTATCGGTGCAAAGCCGCGGTTTTGAATACCGCCGTTCGTGTCGTGTCGCAAGCTTGCATTTCGACAATTTTTGTATGGAAATCTTATCGATACGGTCACCGTTTAGGTATATTATAAACTCAGCATAGACCCTCAGTTTTCGTGGTGATGCAGCAGTAGACGTTTCAAGTTGTAATTAGATTCGATTTTTTATAAAAAAATGTTAATACGTATTTATAATACAGAAATCATTTTGGTGAGTACAATTCGTAGTTTCCGTTGTAATTATTTTTTGTAATATTCGTATATTGTAACTGTGATGCTTGTTTTTTTACAGATTCTGATATCTCACAGGGACAAAAGAAAACACATCACTTCCTCGGGTCTTAAATAATAACTAACGGGTTTACGGCTCATGCGTCGATCAACCTCTTAAAAGTGCTGGCACCAAATGCGGGTGCGGGCCGGCTAAGTGGCTTTCCATGTGACGTCACAACCGGGAAATTAAACGTATTGTAAGAGCTATGCGTATAACAAACGTATTTGATTAATTCCGTAGGTTAACACAAATTAATCGCTTTCGTTGTTATTTATTTGCTTTGAACTTCTGGGGCTTCATTTTAGCAAATTAGATGAAGCTTTCAAAGTTTCGCTGAAAAAGGGAAACATACTGGAAAATGCTATGAGCATATATTTACTAGGTAACTTCACACAGCATCATCTAGCCCCAAACTAAGCAGAGCTGGTATTAAGGGACCTACATGACTGATATACTACTTTTATACTTTTATTTAATACATATATACGAAGAAAACACCCAGACTTGAGACAAATATTTGCAGACCATACAGACATTTGCGCCACAGAAAAAAAACGTATAAAGTTTAACTGCTTAGTAAGTTTTGGTAAGTATAAAGTTTAACTGCTTCTACTAACTGACCAAGGCCGCGCACTAAAACAGTTGCAAGTGACCAGAAGGACAAAAATACAAAAGGACAAACAGTGGTTTTGCCATTGGTAGAGAAAACATAAATATTTGTAATATTTTTAATTTATTAAAATCTAATTTACAGTTAAATATTCAATGTATTTACTAATATTGTAAAGAGGTATGTAATTTGTATGAATGAATGAATTAATGAAAACACTTAATTGAACACCATAAGAAAAAAGATTTAACTTAATAAAACAAAAAAAAACTCATGTCTTATCGCTTAGAAGCGATCTCTTCCAGACAACCTTTGGATGAAGAAGATTTAACGAGATTGTAATAATGGCTGGGGGTGTACTAATGTAAAGCATTAGTAATTTAGAAAGTTTGCAAGTAGTTTTAAATGATACTAATAAAAAGGTAATAAATAAAATACATAAAGTACCTAGTATAAATAAATAAAAATATATTGTATGTAGGGAATAATCTCTGAAACATCCAATTTCAAAAACTGATTTCACCAATGTTTAGACTAATTTTGTGACTTTCAGAGTGGACATAGGCTATATTTATCTCATTAAAATAAAGGTGTTTTTTGTGAAGACCATGTATGTAGGTGGACTCCCTTTTCCGCATTTAGACTCCAAGTTGGTCCATTATGCGTGTGCGTGTTGTGAAAACCAATTATGTAATATAAGTCGACGAAAAAGTGGTCGAGCGAGTTTCTAACGAACGCTAATTTTCATCGGCAACTTTTTATCCGGGTAAGACGCAGGTGGAGTCGTGAGCAGCAGCTAGTGCTTAATAAACTTCATAAAGGCTCCGCACACAGCTGTGTTATAATTGATAACTACTACTGTGAGAGCTTTCCATAAGCTTCTAAGGAACAAAAAAGCGAACATAACACATAACCCGAAAAATCCATTTGATGCCAAATTGAGCTGACAGAACCATTACATTTCATGAACTGGGACTCCTATATGTAGGTAAGTCCTTGTAACCAGACCTTTTACGTTTTTAGGGTTCTGAAGCCAATTGGTGAAAACGGAACCCAATTAATTTTGTCGTGTCTGCCCGATATATCTGTAAGTAGGCATCTATATTTTCTGATAGGTTCATTATCATTTAAGTAAAAGCCCATTGCTGGATAAATCCTCTCCCGAAGAGTAGCATGGCATCTACAATGTCATCGGATCATCGGGTGGGGCTCAACGGGAATGGATCCTGCCAGCTATCCTTGTCTTCACATATTTGTAATCTAGTTTGAATATCAGGTTTCAAAGGAAGTTAAAGTTAAGATTCACACGCCGCCTCTTCTACCTTTTGAAATTAGAATACGTATTCTAAAAGTAGATAAAGAATATTTATCCAATGCTTACTTTAGCTGTTATGTTGATAGGTCCTTCATAGGCAGGCACAACACGTCTAAAGCAGTTATATTTACTATTTTTTTAAGAAGAGGTAGTTAATGGAAATAGCTGTGTTTAGATATCTTTGTTTTATGTTTTAAAAATACCAACATTGTTCGTCATTCTCCGAAGAAATAGTGTGTGACAAATTTTGGCTAAAATGTGTATTGTTGGAGGTTTGTTACTCTTTCCTAACGTTTCAACAGAATTGAACGAAATTTTTAATAAATATTTTTCATGAACAAGCGAGCGAATTAATAATTTTAACGACTGAACCATACTGGATCAAAAATTTAATAAAGCCGGTGGTAACCAAGGTTATACTAACATTACTAACGTCAGCAATCTGCATTTTGACAATCTTCATTTTAAGACGACCGATGTGGCGCGGTGGGCGAAGGTCCGCCTGCGACACAGGAGGTTGCGGGTTCGATTCCCGCTCTGGGACAAATGTTTGTACGATCTGCAAATATTTGTTCCAGGTGTTCTGGGTTTTTTCTATGTATAATAAAAAAATATCTATCTATGTAATGTATTGTATTAAGTATATCAGTCATCTAGTACCCAGAACACAAGCTCTGCTTAGCTTGGGGCTAGATGATGATGTGTGGATTGTCCAGCGTTATTTATTTATTATTATTATTATTTTGAGTGTTCTGTATTTGATCAGTGAGTTTAACCCTGAGAATACTGCAACTCCATAGCTCGCTGACAAACCTCAAGTGCAGGCTTCTGTTGAGCAGGCAAATACTACGTCTATGCAACGTAGGTAAGAATAGGGAGTAGTACACTTACGTTTTAATGAAAGCTGTAAATCACCTTTCATAAGACTCTTCATGACCTAATAGCTCCTTAAGTGCGTCTAGAAACTTCATTCTCTTCTTTCGCCTAGAAGGAAACTATTTGGCCATAGTATATGTAGACATCGATAAACTTCTCATTCCTACGTATATCTATGTAATCTTAAGTATTGCTCCATAAATTATAGTATTGCGTAGTTAGTCATCAACTACGGGAAGAAAAGCAGTCACATAGTGAGTCACAAGTCGGTTTGTTTTAAAAAAAGATTGAGAAATTATATACTAAACAACACCACCATAATAAAATATAAAGTTAAATCAATCATCAACTGTAATCACTGGACATAATTACATACAAAATGCTAAAACACCATATAGGTAACAAAATATTTGAGTATATAAAAATGTTTAAATACAACGCCTTTTCGATGAGAATGAAAGCAGTATCTAAGTACCTTCCAAACATTATAACATTATTCTTAAATTGTATGTATCTTGGGTAGCTACAAAAATCAATTCGTTTTTTACAAATCGTTAGCTGAACCCCACAATGATATAAGAGAGGAATGCCGACGCCGTTCAGTCGCGCCAGCTTGGCGTCCATCTTAAACATACTGAGGTTTTGCACAAAGAAAACTGATCATGTACTTTTTAAGACAATGAAGGTCGAATGGCAAATACTTAGTTACCGACATAAATCTCAGAAACACAGCTTACCTGAAAAATACTTTCATAATTATTTATGTCAGACGGAGATCCCTATATAAGATCATAGTATTTATTGTACGAGTTTGTTAAAAAATACTACTAAATCCGATAATGATCGTTTCAAAACGTTTTTCTATTTAATTCTCAAACGTCACTTAGGTACTTTGTCACGTTAGTCGGAGAGCTGACGATCAAAGCGGCCAGGTAATTTTATCATCGATAAAACTCAGGATTTAACTTACCTACGTGAGGCTGGCGTCACCTTTCCCCAACCGATTGACTCATTTTTTTAGTTGTATTGGGAATATAGCCAAACAGTTTGAGATTAACTTACCTGAGGGACCCTTTTGTAAATTCCTTCGTTTTATCGATGATTACTAGGGCATTTTGGTCGACAACTCTTAGACTATCTCTTCAATGCTCTATCGAAGAAAACGTACGTAACTTACTTACCTCTATCATTTATAAGTTACTGTTTAGAATAAAAAGGATATTTTTAGTCGATGGGTGAAGGTAGCCCGATATAGTTCATCGTAGCACTCTTTAGCCACTAAAATGAACATCTACTGTTAAAGAGAAATACGAGGCGTGCGAAGCATAAAAAGTGGTCTATGCCTAGCAGTGGACTTCTATGCCTGTTGATGATGACGACGATAACGATTTTATGAATAGTATACTGAGTACCCTGATGGTGTAGGGGCTAAAGTTCCTAATTTTCGATTTTTGGATTTTTGGAGTTGAATCCCGTCGTACACCACAACCGAAACGAATAGATCACACTAAAAAATGTGCGCAACCCTAATTTTCTCTCAAACGGTGAGGAAATTGGAAATTCTATTTTATTTTTTAAGGAAAAATAAGGAGCATCTACGAGGCGCACCACACCACACATTTAACCACAGTGATTCATTCACCACTGGTAACCAAAAATGGACCAGTAACACGACAGAAGTAGGTACCTATGATAGAGCTAACCTTAGTAAGGTAATATCAGTAAAAATCCCGAATAAAATGGCATGACTCATCGACGCAGTACCTATTTAACTGAGGGTTGGGGCTTGCTTGGGGCTGCCAAATATGGCCAGAGCCAAGGTCAACCCATGCTATGCAGCATTTTAAACATTTCATTATTTAATCTTGGCGCAATATCAATTCCATTGATGTAGGTACATATTTTTCATAACCTTGGGCTGGTTTTATAATTGATCTAAGTACTCATAAAAGTAAGTAGAGCTAACCTAACTTCAAAGTACTTGAATGTTTACTTAAAACATCATCAAAAGATATATTTTTTTTATTTATCTAATACTTCCGCACAAACAATGTAGGCATGTCATGTTAAACTAAACAATTACCAACTATTGAATAAAGTACCTAAAATGTGTAGGCTATATTCTACTACTATCATAAACGTGAAAGTTTGTGAAGATTAATGTTTGTTACTCTTTCACGCAAAAACTACTGAACGGATTTTGATGAAACTTTACAGTAATATAGCTTATACATCAGAAAGACACATAAGCTACTTTTTATCCGGGTACCACGTGGTGAAGCCGTGGGCAGAAGCTAGTATAAAATATGAATGTGATATTATTTTGTTGAATCTAGCCAGAAATCTTCAAAAGTCGCACTCGTTCTGTGACTTCTAGCATTGATTTCAACGCAAGGTTTCTGATCCCTTAGCTAGTTCTAAATAGCCGCCCACGGTCCCTGTGTGATAATAAAGGGAGACGCAATCAATCCACATCAGACACTCAACTGAATCGATTACCGCTGTCGGGACTTACATATTGATTCCGCCGATAGTGCGTCGGGATGCTGCAGATGAGTGTCATCAATCTAACCCGGTAGTGTATGCCATCGATATAGCCTGAGGGTTCCGTTGAGAGGGGTTTCTTGTTTTGGCAAAAGTTAACGGACAAAAACGGATTAAGTATCTACTATGTTAGTCCTTCGTACAATCGCGTAGCAAGTCGGAGACCGCATGGCGGTCTAAAACTCCGAATCTTTCCGAGTCTAAAACACGAACACGAACTTGCGTACTTTTAAATACGTAAATCTTTGTACATAAAAGAAAAATATGTAAATGTCCTGCATTATTTATTATTTATTTATTATATGAACGGCCGCATAGCCAGGTATTGACGAAACACAAGTATAAATATTGAAGAAATCCTACATTACCTTCTGCTGTAGGATTCTCTCATTAAGCCAAGGAATGGGTAGAAAACAATTTAAATAAATGTGTTGTGAGATTTTTCCTTCCAGTATGGACGAGTGAGCGATTACAAATACAACTAGGTTTAACTAAATTCAATCTTGCCTGCCAGTCCCACGTTAGGCTTTGACGGATGGATTAACTCGGCCGAAGACAAATTAGCTGGAAAGATAAAGAACTCCCGCGCCAAGATCCAAAAGAACGCCAAGCTGAATGAGCGAAGCTTAATCAACTGTGAAAATAAAAGCGCTACGTACCTACCTAAATGTATCTAATTATCTATGCTTTGAAGCTACTTTGTTTATCGCTAGAGTGAACATAAAAAGATGGTGACAAGTAATATTAGGTGAGATGAAAGATAAACTTCGAAGAAGAAGACTTCTGTTTCATCGTTGTTATCAACATCAACAGTTACGTAAGTAATAGGTAGTTACGTAACTAGGTAAGTTTCATTAGCTTGATTTTTTTTCTACCATTACAATTATCGTGATTGTAAGTATAGGAAGTAGTAAAAATAGAAAACAATGTTCAAAAAACGGTTGAAAGCAAAGAATGCACATTGATTCTTGACAAAAGGATTTCTGCAAACAACTTCCATGAGAGTTGCTCGTAATCTTGTAAAGGCTCGGTCAAACTGAATTGGCGATTCAAGTGAAGTTTGAAAAACACTTAGAACCATTTCACTTTAGCTACGACCATCGCGTCAGTTTGACCAGGCCTTAATATTGTGTGACATTTACATATGTGACGCTGAAAGTAATCTGTGGTAAATAGGTATGGTGAGTTTACAATATATAGGTACATTTCTGAGCCACGTTTGCCAAAATGATGGGAGTTAGGAGATAGAGGAGTTATAAGAATAAGAGTTATAAGAGTAAATAAGATTTACTTAAATAAATAACTAAAGCTGGACACTTTTCACACAGCATCATCTAGCACCAAAGTAAGCAGAGCGTTATGGGAACTACATGACTGATAAACTACTTAAATACTTTTTTTTTGTAAATACGTACTTATCATACATAGAAAGCACTCAGATCCAAGACAAATATCTGCAGATCATACAAACATTTGTCCCGGAAAAGAAAACGGAAATAAATTTCCTCCTTAAAAAACTGGTCCAGAAAAGATGGGAAAGTCTGATTGATCTTATTTAGGTTTCGAATATAAATCTGTTGCTAGGAAGTGTACCTATGTTTGATTAGAGTTTTTGTATGATTGATTTTTTTTATTTTATGTTTTTTTAAGTGTGGGCTGATTAGATAGATAAATAGAATGACTCTAGAACTACACTTATTTTAACTTATTTACAAAGTTAAAAAATGATTACATAGGGCCAATTTTTTAAATTTATTCTACTTGTCAAAACGACTTCTAGCCTTTATATAGTAATCTATTTGTAGTGTAGGAAAATACTTTTACAAAGTGAGGCTCAATCTTCAAGTGTTAGAGTATAGAGCGCTCAACATGAGGGCTCTTCTCTAGCTCAACGACCGACGCTCACAACCACCAGTTGTGGATGAATAGAATGAATAACGACATGGCTACATAGGTACTGCGATGAGAAGTAATTTCTTCGAAATGAAAGGACCGGTATACTCCAAAGATGGGCAGAGAAGAGATGCAAACAAATAAAAACATTTTTATTAATCGCGACGAAAGGAGCCTGTATGCGTTTGTCACACGAGGTTATCTGTTTACTAGCTTCTGCCTACGGCTACCCGCGTGGTACCCGATTAAAAAGTAGCCTATGTGTTATTCTATGTGCTATAATACTGTAAAGTTTCATCAAAATCCGTTTTTGCGTGAAAGAGTAACAAACATCCATCCTCACAAACTTTCGCGTTTATAATATTAGTAAGAAGTAGGATTTGATTCAGATTCAGATTCAGATAATTTATTGGCAACAATTTATCTCCGAAACGGATTGTAATGCAGCTGTCTGCAATCGATCTGTATATCAAAGATGGTTGATGAACAGGTTTATTTTATTTTTATACCTAACAGACACAATAGTTCTGACCTCACTCTATGATTCCCTATGTGCTGGGTAAACGTTGCCTGCAATGACTCAATGGAACGTTTGGTAGTGCTAGGCAGGATGGAGGGCTAAATATTACGTGGCCGCTCTCCTGCGCGATGGTCAGTCATTTCTGTTACATAATTCCAAGACCAAATGGTCTCGTTACGCGACTAATAGATTTGAATGGAGACGCATCGCAAAAGCCACTACTCATGCAATACCTTCATAACCACGAACACTCTAAAGAGTGGCCGAAAAAGAATGTATTTTTACACTCTCATCATTTATCAAGTAGTTAAAAAAAATAGTAGTATCTCTGTATGCATTTGCATTAAGGATGTGGCGAACGTAGCTCGCAACTTTAATTCGAGGTGCGTCCAAAATCTCTTTTTGGTTGATGCAGGGCCGCCCATGCTTGCGCGATAGCAATATAGCAGACCCGAATTTTATAAATTTTATAAGTTTGTTGGTGTTCTGTAATTCTATTCGAATACAAGTAATAGCATGATATGGTGGAAATAAGCTCTAATTACAAATTATTTTGGTATTACGTTTGTATGGGCAATTCGATCCCCAGACTGACCCCCTCAGACAGATTTTTATGAGTTAGTCTTTGGTTAAATCCTAAAGTTGTTTTTGCCAAGACAAGCAATTTTAAAAGCACATCAAGTAAATTAAGTGGAAATGTATTTTTTACAGCCTCTTTATAGTGCCATAATGTATACGGCGTGTCATCACAGTAATATGGATGTTTATTTCGTCACTGTCGCCCATCTTTTGCCTTTATGAGGCTCGAGAGGCGATAAAATATGTAAGATATTGTACTGATCATCAAACAACCTACACCCAGGCATATGCCAATAACTACCAACAACCAAACGGTTATATAGAATAGAACACCTAGTGTGTACTATAATGAAGAGTAGAATATACCTACTTCGATTGTATCTAAGCTTATTTGACGACCTCGTTCGCGCGACGGGCGATTTGCCGGCTGCGACGCAAGATTTGATGGTTCGATTCCCACTGCCGGACAAATGTTTACTAATAATAATAATGCTGAACATTATCACATAGCATCCAGCCCCAAACTAAGCAGAGCTTGTATTATGGGAACTACATGACTGATACATACAACTTATATACTTTTTTTTATAAATACTTACATAATATTATACATAGAAAACATCCAGATCCCGAGATAAATATTAGCAGATCATACAAACATTTGTCCTACGGCGGGAATCGAGCCCGCAACCATCTGCGTTTCAGGCGGGCCTTCGCCCACTGCGCCACAGAGGTCGTCTGTGTTTGCATGTCCTACAGATATTTGTTCCGGGTTTTGGTGTTGTGGTACCAAGATATTTCGTGATACCCACGATACTGGAAATTCTAGTGTGGGGTCATTACTATGGGATATAAACAAAATAAACAATAACACATTATGATAAAGGAACAATTAGCGTTCTTATCGCTTAAAAGCGATCTCTTCCAGACAACCTTTGGGTGGAGAGTATTATAATATGATTTTGAAGTGGCCGGGGGTGTACTTTATTATTTGTGTAAACTACCTTAAATAATATTGAGTATGCATAAAACATACTACAGTAAAATATATTAGATAATAACATATACCTACATATTTATACTTAGATGGTATCTTGTGTTGGTGTTTGGTGAGAAATTATGGCCAAAACGAAGTTACATTATACAGTATAAGTAGGTAACGCCTCCAACTGAATCATATTGGTGACAAAATCATCACAAAGTAAACAAAATATCAAGCCATTTTTATTGACCTTGAGTGGATTAATCCCGAAGTCAACTGGTAGGTGGCCGCGACCAAGCCGGCCTTGCTGGTATGACTATGACGTAACGCCTTCGAGCGAGGTTCACGCCGAACTGCCCGAGATATCGAACGTGCGCCGGCGCATCCTACGACATTCCAATTTCAAAAGACGAAAATTAAAATACAACGAAATACCTAACAAGAAGTCGAATTAGTCAGTGGTCAGTGAAGTTTGTTCAATCAAATAGAAGAAAAATAAGTGATAAGTGCAACGTTAAACAAGTCTTGTATGGAACTGCATTGATACCGGATCTTCGGGAAAACTGTTATTAACAGGACTTTAACTGATGCGTGAGGTAGATAAAATGTAGAATTCTTAGTCACACACTTTTAACTGCGACTAATATGTGTTCTGAGTAAGCGTTTGTTTGTTTTTCTGTCCCTAACCGCTAAGTCGATTTAATGCAGTTTTTTGCAATTGCTATGTCAGACTTCAAGGTGGTTCTTAAAGTTTTAACATCACATGTCACTATAATGCTGCAATACATGATAAAAGAAAGGTGTTTTATAACACCTTATAAAATATTTACGTACCTACAACAAATTGTCAATTAATTAATCTTGTAGAAAAGTCGTGATAAAAATTAGGTAGGTAACTAGGGACCTGAAATATTAGAAATAAGGTATTTTTTTAGATCCTGTTTCTTGAGATACTCTTAAGACCCGACCGTTGACCTCTCGTTTTACCAAATTATAACAGAATACATGTTTAGGTAGTAAAACTGGTTCATTATCATTTTTTGATGAGCAGTAGGTAGGTATCTATGGGTTGTGCTAGAGTGGCATGGTTAAACTAAGTAACTAGTTTGATGATTGATCTACATCATGACAGTAGGTAGGTATACCTGCCTTAAAATGGTAGAGCACATCCTTTAGCGATTTGATCACATTTAGATGAAAAATCTTCTTTCTGCAGAGGTAATATAATTGATCGAAAAAATACCTATTATTAATTGTCATTTTAATACCACCATGTTGTCTAAAAGATTCGACTTAGCAAAAAATTATATTTGCCGTTTTTATGATACATTATAAATTTTATTCTATATGCCCCAGGATATTGTTTCGGAATAAAATAATCCTCTTTTGTGTCCGAATATAGCAAGTGTCCACTAATAAGCGCTAAAACAAAAATCCTTCAATATTCGTCAGGTCGGTATCATTCAATATTATAAGTGTGGCACATAGGTACAAAGGTTGCATTATTCATAACATGATAGTGGATAGCATAATAATGAGCATGTGTAGTGATGCACATTGCATAACTGTGTTTCTTCCATGTCGGTATCAACAGATTCACTACGGCCGGCATACGCCACAGTAGTATATTTGTATAGGTTGTTTACATCAGGAATCTCTCTAGGCTCCTCCACACTTATCGTAGTCTTAGTAAATCAACTCGATGATACAAAATCGCTAGTCTAATTATTTATATAGGATAAGTTGTTTACACGTGGAACCTCCCTATGCTCCTCCACACAAATTGTAGTCAAGGTAGATCAACTCGATGATACAAAATTGCTAGTCTCATTACCTATTTGATTATTTACACGTTTGAATAGCAACGTATAACATCCTGCTGGGGTCGCGAAACTGAGTTCATCCCTGGTTCAATAATATAACAATTAAAATCTCCAAATTTTTCCCAAGGTCAAAAAGAAGGGCATTATGAGCCTGAGCCTGTATTCATGCTTATTTATAGAAAATAAAATTTTATCGCTTACGTTAATGTACTCGTTGAAATAATCTGTAAACGCTTTCTTCGTTTTTAACCAGGCTATAAAAACAAACGTGTGAAATCATTTACCGTGCAATTTAGGAAGGCACTTCTTTAAACATTTCAATGTGTCATTCTATTAACCTACTATTAGATAAATAACGTAATATTTACTAATATGGCACTAAGGTATAAATGATTTTGCCTCTAAGGTAACCAGAGTAGGCGCGCGTTTCACAGTACTGCGTAATAACGCAGGATTCTATATTTATAAAAGGGTAATGATGCAATAACACCGATCCTTTTACTCTATCCACAAAAGCATCATTAAGACATATTAAGACCACAATTTTAAATCCTGTTCGCTGACCTAACGCATGGTGACCAAGCACAGATCTCTAAACCAAAGATATATGTGATTAAGCGATATGACCGACCAAACAAGCTATAAATTAAATTCTTACTTATTTTTGACTAACGTTTCACCATACTCAAATAATAATAAAATAAAATATATGTAATTCCAGGTAACAACAGCCGTTGTTTTTTTATCAAGAATCATAGAAACATCCGTACTTTCACATTTATAATATTAGTAGGATGGACGTGATGAGGGAAGTTGTGACGAGAGGCGTATGTGTTGAACTGCGTTGTACGTTAGATGAACGTTTGTCTACTCAGCGGTGGGTTGACCAAACCGTGGATGATGATGTTGATGATGATAAGATGAACGTTTGTCTATAGGGGCTGGAGTGTCCTTGGCCCGTTCATTCACAGCCCTCTCCCTACTTTAACCTTTACAGCTGCTCGGCGAACCAAGACGGAACGCTTCCTCGAAACCATCGTACAATGATCTTCGTCAATCTAACCCATCCAGGTCAATGAGGGCCTGATTAAAATGGACGTTCACATGCCAATTAAGCGACCAGGTATCCGAAATAGCACACCGTGTTTTGATCTCTTCAGTATCGGTTGTGCTTGGTACATCTTGTGGGGAGCTAGTGCCTACCTATCTAAAGTTTGTTTTGTGATATCATTGTAGCTAATATCTACAGATGAATGAGTGAACGCAAGAAATATAGCTAGTCGAATCTTTTTTTGCTTAAGGTAAATAAAGGTGCTAAAACCACAAATGGCCTACCTACTAAAAACAACATTTTGTATTATCAGACACAAAGGCTCTACCTACTTACAAATCTTTGTTTAAGAATAATAATAATTGACGCCCTTATAGAAAATGGACGACTTACCAACTTAAAAAATAGAAGTTATGCGTTCGATTACAAACAATTGACCCTTCTTTCAAAATATTACCAACAGTGCAAAATAGTATCATTGAAATTAAAAATTAATATATAGGTACTCATTCATTATTTATCTTGTTACAGATACATTCACACAAATTATGTTGACAAGATGCAGAGAAAGTTCCTGTTTTGTTTCCCTCTGAGGATAGGAAATGTTGTGTTCGGATATACTATTATTGTAAGTATTTATATTGTGATATGAATTTTATTGTTGTAAACACTAAAATTCACTATAGTGTGAATACTATAGTGTGAAAAATGTAAAATGTTGATTCAGTAGCAAAAGTCCTTTTAAGAGATTACCTCAATGGAACTACTTCGAACATTGCTATAGTAGTTTTGTTTAGGAGCCATGCAACAGATCTTGAAATCTATCTCTGGCTATAAGGTAGAACGTATAGTATTTATACTCGTAGTAGAGATTTGATAAAATTTACAAACGCCTGATGAAATATTTGCTTCAACAATCACACAGACTAAGAACACTTTTACAGGCGCCAAAATATGTTTAGCCATACAATTCTGAATTAAGGCCTTTTTAAATGAAATAAAATTAAATACAATTTACTTAGTGTAGGTACTATCAGCAGCACAACTGATTACCCCCGTATAAACGAACACGATTTGAACAATAATTGAGCGATGCGAATTAAAATCTCTATGTAAAGTTCTAATTTTTCATTCTGGCGTTTGTATCTAGGTACAATTTTTGTTTATCAAACCGTTTATTAAAACTTAGTAAAATTTGGTTGGTAGGTAGGTAATTAAGTAATAACAAAATATGTACAAAATTAGCTTACTCAGTATGAGGTCTTTTTACCTCTGGGTTAAAAACGTTACATCGCGAGATCTCAATTAGATCAAGTAGGACAATAAATACTCATTAGAGACATTGCGCTTTCTGTTATATTAAAAGTATAACAAAAAAACTTTAAAAGGTTTATATAAAAGTATAAACCTTTCAACGTTTATACCTTAATCTCTAAACACATAGGAGGCTTTCCAGTTCGTGCTGTTATTTGTTTAAAAACACGAATTATAAAAAAACTGAAACGCTTGACTAATACTCAATTTCCTATAGTTTACTAAACATTTTTGTTCATTCTTTTTCAGCTTATAGCAATAGCAGTCGTAGCATACCACCTCCTCGAATTAGGTCTGTGTTTAGTCGCTAAGGATGAAGACGTTGACAACAAGGAGCGGTTCAAAAACTTCCAGAAACTGGAAGAGATCTTCGGACCCACGCATCAAGTAATGGTGGACATAGTGATATTAACGTATTACTTGAGTTACGTGATCATTGGGATGCTTTTGTTGCTCTTCGGGATCGTTATAACGTGTGGAGCGCATAAAGTGAGTACTAATGTAACTTTACCTGAAAAGTAAGGAGTCCGTATATATGTACAAGTTGCTAAGAGACGTTGCAATCGATGATGAAAATACACGTCAGGAGTTTTCATTTGCTATTACTGGGGAAATTGCAGTTTGTCCTTACGATGTTTTTTTACACTACTAAAGAGGTAAACAAACTTACGGCCCATCTGGTGGTAAGCGGTTTATGTAGCCTATGGACGCCTGAGGTATCACTCACGCGTTGCCTCTCCCAGATATCAAGATGAAAGATCACATGTGCAATTAATTTCACCGGCAACCGTACCCTTCAAACCGGAACATTACTGCTTGGCGCGGCAGAAAAAGGCACTTCCTTGGACGAGCCCTTTTACATTAAATTTACTTCATGGGACCACACTTGAAGTATACTTTACTCATCAAAAATAGAATCATTAAAATCGGTTCACAATCGGCGAAGATATCGCGAAAATTACACACAAAAAATACAGACTAAAATTGAGTACCTCTTCCTTTTTTGAAGTCGTTAGAAATGTGGGTTATATTTGATTTTTCAAGCTTTCGATGTTTTCATTAGTTATCTAATGCCTTTCTATACGAAAGTTAAAAAGCTTAAGCATTTCTTAGTAACATTTTTTCTGTCTTTCTTTAATTCTGTCTCTAGATAACTCAGGAGCTGTTAATGTGCAGATGACCTGTCAATCCGATGCTGACACATTGATTTTCGTTCACAAACTTACTAGGGATATTAATGCATTTTCCGTCATTGAATTAGTGATTTGATAGTATTTTGGTATATTCTATTTTAGCTATACCGTCTAGGTATAGCTGAAATGGAATGTAACTATAATTATGGACACCTGTTTTAATGGTCAGTGTTCGTTTTCCAACCTTAATCTATTATGTCGACTGTACGTACGTTAATGTTCATAGTTACAAATGGTAAATATCTCTTTAAATTAATGAATGCAAGTTACTGCCACACCCTGTATGACCGAATATTTACTTTCTTTCAGGCGAATCACTGTTTGGTGTCAACATTCTTCGTATACAGTTTTCTACACTTGTTTCTCACGATAGAGCTGGTCATATTCGAGGCGTTAACAGATGGGTGGATACAGTTGGCGTTGATACTCCTGTCCGATTGTAAGTTTTTCTTACGTAAAACCGAACATAATTTATTTCTTAAAGGTTAAACACTGCTTTACAAAATAATACGAATAGTTTGCCAATAATGAAAATTGGCTGTGAGCACTTTGGTGATGCTAACAAAAGATACCGCATGAGTAACAGTAATGAAATTAATATAATAAGCAAAACCACTGTATTACCTAACTGTAAAATTATAAAATGTTGTTTACGAAAGGAATTAATGTGAGAACTCTGCAAAGCCGATATTAACTCAGCTCGCTTTCGTTTCTTAAAGGCCTGGAAGTATAACCAGTTCAGTTACCAGCTTTAACGATTTCAGAAAATGAGCACTAATTCATCGAACACACATATTCTAAAAGTATATCTTCTAGAATTTGGTTGAGTTTTAGTGATTTCAAATGGCTAACATATAAGATGACTAATGTAGGTTCTTGAATTTCAGTTCATAGAGAAAGCAATTTCTGCTGTTTATTGTTCAAACGAAAACTTTTATTAAGGCTAACTTATGCTCACAGTGTTGCCTACCGCTTATTTTACAAAGATTTAAACCTACCTCGGTTTAAATCTTTGTAAAGGCTGCACCGTTTTAGATGAAATTTGGAAAAAGCATTCGTGACTTAAAACCACCTTCACCTTCTTACCTACTTTAACCTTCTAAGAATGAAGATAATAAAGACGTTATTTTAATATTTGATTATGAAATTATGTGCTTGATTCTGTGCTTGTGACTTCATTTACTTTATGCATTTAGGAAAAAAATCATATGAAAAATCTAAAAAGCTATTTAAATATTAAATTCAGTGACCGTCGATGCGTAATCAAACTTTTTGCTGAATTAAATTCAATTTCAATTTGCCTGAAGCGGAATCTTCATCTGACGCGGCAGCCAAATCGTTTTTATCATTTCCTGTCCTTATTCTGAATGTTTCTGTACATTAGATGAAGAATGTTTTTTTTTAACAATGAAGCTTGTGTCATTTAATTTTTAATCAATGCAACTTTGTTTACTACGAACGGTTATCACTTTAAAGAGCATCCAGATGGCCCAGAACTGTGGTCTTGAAATATTAATATTTCTTCTTAAATTGAAATCCAAAGATAAGAAGCTCATTTCACCTTATAAAGTTTAATCAACAACAGAGAGTCCTAATGATCCGTGACCACGGCACTCGGCGGTATCAGGTTGTGATAAAATCCTTAAAGACAACTTTTAGACTCAACGGGATTTTATATTACATGAACGGTTGGTAACTTGGTATTCTGTTTCAGTGCTCCTGATAGTTTGCCTGTTCAGCGTCAAATATCTGATGGAAGCGATCCGAGCAGGAAACATCTACAGTCGACCTGGAGAAGTGTATAATAAATATTAATATAAGATTGATTGCATGTTTATCGGTTTTATAAAATAAGTACCTAGTTGTATAATAATCGACAAGCCAAAATAATTATTATATTTTTGTACTTCAAATTAAAGAATTAAGATATCGATACACGAGTGACGGACATCAGGACTTTATGAATTACTTATATACTGTGCTCAAAGTGTATGCTTTTGTATTCGAGTTTTGCACACTGCAAAGCTTACTCACGTTTGTGCTTACTGGTACTCAATCTAGTGTTTCTTACAAATAAATTATATATGTAGTTAAATGTCAAAACTAACTATGTACCTACGTAGATAGGTAGATCTACTCGTATTCCAAACGTATGTATTGTATAAAAACAAATATTTTCCATTTCTCATATAAAACCTTTAATACGCTTATAACATTCAGTCCTTCAAACAATAGCTCATCACAAAACCTACAAGCTAAGCATTTATTTAATTGGTCAATAAAGACAGTATGATAATTACACTCATACATAACATGAAACTCACAAAACACTCTTAGCACAATTTTTCAGACGTCTTCAAAATAAATTAACAATCATAACTACACAAACATACAAAAAAAAACATATTCTACTGGTATCGAAAAACGTTATCTAAATGCAATGTACGAGTAGGTGTCTCTTGAAGGTCTCGTCTTCGGCGTCTTTTACCCAACATCATAGGGACAACCATCGCCATAGTGGCAGGGACCATACCAGCTCCGACTGCCGCTAAGAGCGTAGAACTATCTGGAGATACATTAGATACAATCCTCCGTCTCACTACTCTGTTTCTAGTCGGCCTGTTTTGTGAAGCAGACACGTCCAAATCATACTTCTTGTCCATGTCTCGTTTAGACTCTTCTACGGTTTGGAAACTCTTCTCAACCTCCAGCATACCACCATGCGATGTCGTCATGTTTTTCTCAGCGTTGTCCACTGGTAGAACAGTCAAAGCTACAGCTTGATGTGACGTCATGGTAGAAACGTCACCATCAGCCACAGGGTTCAGCGATCTTTGACGTTTCTTGTTACGATACCCTTTTGTTGTTGAAAGCAACACCCACTGTCCATCGCCGTATGGTGGTCTAGATGATCGATCGTCTTCGTATTCAGATCCAGCATACACCACTTGGGTTGGACGTTTCATCGGACGTTTGGAGCCTGAAGCTTGATGGAGCGCTTCGTATTCGTAGGGAAAGTTTGATGGGCGAGGATCAGTCACTAAAGAATCTGAGATGCCGTAGTAGACAGAATCATCACTCGAGTAATGGTCATCTTGATCACAATTTGGTTTGTGAGGACGTCTTCCTTCATCCGGAGACCAGGATAGAGGGTTCATTTGCTGCGGTTTTGTCCAGGTTGGTCGAGATGGCAGCTCACTTTCGAAGTCCGGAGGCAAATGCAACTTGTTATTTATAAATGTTGGACGAGTCACGATGGGCTTCTTCTGCGGATAACTGAACCGGTTTCCGTTCCCTTGATTGGAGGTGAAACTATCATTATCGTCATTAGGGAACCTGTCCTCATCTTCGTGCCAGTGGTTTGGCTTTTGCTTTTTAACGTTCGGTTTCCATTTTGAGATTTTGCTTGTTGACCATGCCACCGGTTCCAAAGAAACCCAGCCATCTTTATCGTCATAAGGGTGTTTATGTTGTTTTACTTTTAGGCGATTCCATGACGATATGACTTTATCATTATTATCATCCTCATTGTCATTTTGCATCGGCATTTGTGGAAAACGGTTCAACTTGAGCTTTTCCTTCTTCAATTTTGCAGCTAATGCTGTGATGGCTTGCAAACGATCTTTCGAGTAATCGTTGTAGTCTTTTAGCTTCTCAGCAGCAAGCATGTAATCTTCGAAATCTTCCTGTATGCTTTCATTGCTCTCCCTGAATCCTTCGTCACTGTAACCTTCCTGGCATGATGGTCCGTAGCACCTAGGCCTATCTCCATCCAAATCGTGAATTATATGAGTCATAAGATTTTTGATTTCCGCTTGATTTTCTTTTGGATCAACAGAGATATCCTTCCATCTATTATCTTCTTCGTTCTCTATAATAGTGATAGGTGCCTTTCCGGGTACGTCCAATTTGTATGTTTTGATTTTTTCGTCATATTTTTCGATTTGTGTCGGGTTATTCGCGTTGGCTATAACTATACCAATTACAAAAACGAATAGTCGCACTATCATTTTCGTCTCGGTCATTTCACTTTCGGTTCGCGTGAAGGCACGCAGGCGAACGCGCGCGGACTGAGCGCCGGTGGCTGCAGCCGGATTCTAATATAGTTTTGAATTGTGGATGCACAATAACCCCCCTGAGCTCTAATGCAATGGTAATTTTGAGTTCGGTCACGACGAATGAGCGAGATAATTACGTGCTGATTGTCGTTTACCAGGTACTATCTTAATTCGCCATCGTAACTCTCACAGGGCCGTGACCCGCACTCGGGTGAAACCGTTTTTCATTTTATGGGAGGTTTTCTCCGTAGATAATGGTAAGAAAGTTACACAGGTGCTTCTCACAAAATAGAAGTTCATAGATCTGCTACGTAAATCGCTGTAATGGGTTCATTCAATGTGAATATGTGAATTTATCATAGAATAGAGAGTTGAAAGATCTCAATTTTATTCTCAATCATGACAGGCTGTAATTTAGTTGCGTTTATGTGAGCTATAATTATAATTTCAAGCGTCACTGATTAATCACGTTTATCACATTGTTATAATAACTGTGATCAGATTAATTGAATCATACTTTTTACAAATTACACTTTCGCTATATTTTTTTTGTTATAGGTACCGTTCTAAATTTGGCTGTAAGCTGGGTTCTGAAGCACAAAAACTTCACATTCTCAGTTAACAAAAATTACCGACTCAACCAAAGATGCAACCTAAAAAGCGTCTATCCCCTACCCAGCTCTCTCTGTAATAACGAATGCTTATTATCCCTATCTGTAGATCAGCCCGCTCTAATAGTCGGTGCACTTTTACCCGCGATGTCGAGCCAACCGCTACTTTGCCTCGGCTGCCAATACTACACGTGGTAACACGTGGTGTGTAGTCGACATGGCGCTAAAAACGGAACTGAGTATTCCTTTTTCCATCGTTCTTTATGATTATAATCGTATGATTTTTTATTGTGCTACATAAGTTAAACTTTCATGCTAAGTTATTTTATAACCTACTGTTATAAAATCCTCAAAACTAAAACTAACCTATCCATTGTTTCGAGTTGGTGTTCTGGTTTGAAGGGTATGGTTGCCGGTGAAATTACAGGCACATGAGGTCTTTCATCTGGGTATCTTAGGGTGGCAGCGTGAGTGATACCTCTGGTATTGCACGCGTCCATAGGCCACGGTACCCATTACGAGCAGGTGGGCCGTAACCTGAAGTTTTGAAGATCGAGGTATGTTATCGTACTGAACTATTATCAGGCTCCTAATTAGAATTATTTAGTGCCTCACACGTCGTACTTCGTTCGTAACAATAATGGACATTTAAGTGGCTAAACAAAATCATAAATTTCGAGAGACTTTTGTGTGAGATGTCGGTTTTCACAACAATGTGCAAGTAACTTGCCTTGGCCTTATTTTATTCAGGTTTGTTTATCAACAATTCTGTCATTTCTAATCCCAGCGTGATAGTTATTTTGTCAGGAGCCATCGTCACGGTTCCGGCTACCTCATTTAACGCCATCTGCTCTGCAATGCTTTCTAACTAGATCTGTTGACAAATTTCTAACTTATCGTTTTGCACTTTCTTTCGTAATACCGCACGATTGTTGTGCAATTCATCATTTTTATTTTTAACTTTGTAATAGACGTACCTAGTTGTAGAGATCTAGACATTTTCATGGATTCGCCCGCGTGGTACCTGGATAAAAGTAGCCTGTGTGTTATTCTGATGTATAAGCTATATTACTATAAAGTTTCATCAAAATCCGTTCTGTAGTTTTTGCGTGAAAGAGTAACAAACATCAATCCTCACAAACTTTCGTGTTTATAATATTAGTAGATTCTGCCCACGGCTTCGCCCGCGTGCTACCCGGATAATAAGTAGCCTATGTGTTATTCTGATGTATAAGCTATATTACTGTAGAGTTTCATCAATATCCGTTCAGTAGTTTTTACGTGAAAGAGTAACAAACATCCATCCTCATAAACTTTCGCATTTATAATATTAGTAGGAAGTAGGATAGGATAGGATATATATAGAAATAAGATAGTAAATAATTTATTGCACACCAAAAATTAAATCAGCTTTGACAAATATTACAAAGTTTGACAAAGTTGTACAATGGGCGTTCTTATCGCTAATTAGCTATCTCTACTAAACAACCTTTGGATGGAACGGACTATTTCGAAAGATTAGGAAGGGTTTAATTGGTGTACCACATACTATGAATATACTGTGATACACAAAATATACCTATATGACTACATAGTATCTACTATAAACAGCATAATACCTACATACCCATCCAAACACTATTGTATGATACATAACTCCTTGACCAAGGAATTAAAAATATGAAGTAATTGGATTGATACATAATTGAAACAATATCCAACTGATGGACTTATTCGTTTAACTTAGGAGCATACTGGCGAGAGAAAGTGTTAATAACTTTTCAAAACATGCTAGAACTCCGGTAAAAGAACTTTATTACTATTATACTTTATTTATTGTATAATCTCGCTAAAATATTTTTTTCACTTCAAAGTCAATATAAATTACATCAAAACATTGTAGTAAAAAACATATAAAAACAGAGAACCACAAACCGCGGGGCAGAGCCCAAGCGGTCGGTGGCTAGGGCTGCAGAGAGAGGAACCTCCTGACGATACGCGCCAAGTCCAGGAGCACCGCCTTCTGAATTTGAGCCTTGATCCAGCAATCTAGCGAAAGTCTTATAATTATTATTAACTCTTTATTGCACATTTAATGAAAAGTGGACAATAGGCGGACTTAATGCTAAAGCATTTTCTACCAGTCAACCCAATTTGTTGTGATTGGCGGTAAGCGTGCTACAATTTTTTATCAACTTACAACTATAATTAGATACCATATTATTTATTAATAAATATAAATATATTTATATATTTTATATGTACAGCAGGGGACTAATGTTGGGCTGATGATGATGATGATGACTTGCATTCAATAGGTAGTAACATACTACACGCCTATCATTTTAGAATTTAAGGTGAAGTTTCCTTCGCGGTTGATTTAAATTCACTAGAACAGCAAATTAAGGACACTGTGTTAAATAACGGGAAGCACATTAATGTCAATGTCATCAGCAGCACATCAGCTGCATGATGCAAACTACAAACATCAATGGTCAAATATCAACCGCTCGTGTTCTCCTTATTCCCCCCTTTATACGGGGGATAGTAGGGTATGATTTGTAACGAAATAAACAGATTTAGTCCGTCAAAAATGGAGTAGGTCCTTCCTGCAAGAGGTGTGGGTTCGATTTTCGCTGAGGGACAAATGTGTACAGGTTTCGCAGATATTTGTTCAGGGTCAGGCTATTTTAGTACCACCAATTGCTATCACCCACCACACAGATAATTGTAATGAAGGTTTAGGACTATGCAAGTGGATCTTGCCTGTTTAAAAAACCGCAACGTGACTGCAATCTATTGAAAAGGACCTCGCTTCGCTCGCCATTGATGTTTACATACGACAGAAATAAAGACAGAGTAACCATTGTCAAGCGGAAGTATGAAAAATACCCATGCATACCATTTTCAAACCAAAGGTCTTACAAAATAGATTCAAAATAGGTGTGTAGCTTCCTACACACCTTCGTACCAACCTTATGTTGTCATGTGATGATATTGTCAAAAATTACGAAAGCAATCTTATTGTGGTTTCGATCAAGGTATTATTTCAGTTCGCTACATAGAAATCCCACGTTTCATTTTATGACCTAACATTACATTATCAAAACAGCCGTTCTCTTGCATTGCGTAAACATTTTCTCCGGCACGATTACCCTCCAACAATCACAAGTGAAAGTACCGAATTATACTAAAGGTGAACTCTACTGTTTCACGGTCAATGCAGTTCTCATAATGCGCTGTGAAAACTAGCTTTTGCCGGCGAGTTCATTTCCTCTCAAAGTTTATGCTCGATTTTGAACATTTAATCATAATCATCATTAGCCGTTACATCTGTCCGATGACAATATAGCGTCCTCAATGAGCTTGTAATATCTAAGTATTACAGAGCATTTCTTTTCTCTGATGCCAAGCCAAATAAGATAAAAGCAATTTGATTAGTATGTCAGTATATTTTAGTATTCTATGTATTGTATTCATTCATATATATTTTTAGTAGTAGACATATATTTGAAGCGTACATAATATAATTATTAATTGTTTTCACTTGACATGCCACACCATCTTTTTGCTCGCCCAGGATGAGTGCTAGAGAATGTTTTAACATTAAATCCTTCTAGCACTACACTGTTTGTGTGGCAGTATTAAATAAATAAGCATTAATTGCATGTAAGTTGTATCTCTGTATGAGGTATAGGGAGAGTAGTTTTATACATTAGCAAATTATATACTATATTTACAATAATTATACTATAATACTCCATAATGCTGAATAAATAAATAATGCAGGACATTTTTTCACAGCATCATCTAACTACAAACTAAGCAGTGCGTGTATTATGGGAATTGGGAACTACATGACTAAAATACTACTTATATACTTTTTTTTGTAAATACTTACATATTATACATAGAAAAAACCCAGATCCGAGACAAACATTTGTCCCACAGCGTGAATCGAACCCGTAACCTGCGTCTTAGGCAGGCCTTCGCCCACTGCGCCACAGAGGTTGTATAAGGGATAGAGGAGGAGTGAAATTCTCAAAAATAAAAAAATGTCTTATGCGTTATGGTGTTTATATAGGCAGATAATGATAACAGACATACTAACCCATGTTTTATATACATTATTATGTTTGAATAAAGTACAATAGTGTCCGTGTTCATGGGCATTACCTACATAAAGCGAGAGCCTACACCAGTGAAAATGTATGGTTTCGGAAAGTGAAATGTAGACAAGTTAAGCCTTGGCCGTCACTAACAAAACTATAAGGTGAAATTTTGAAACGGGGCTGTAACCGTACCTTAACAGGAAAATATTTCCTTAGAACACTTTTGGAGATATTTTGAAAATGAGCAAAAACAGAAACTTTTTTGATGCTAATCGATCCTGGTTTATACAAGGATCGAAAGACTATCGGACCAACTGAGGTCAGAATACCTACTAGAAATGATAAATTTTGAACGCCATATTTTCATCAACTTTTCCTTAAACTTTAACGTAAATGTTTTATTTTACTTGCAAACAAGCATCCATTTTCTGTGTCAAGAACTTAGAAAAAGTAGGGTACCTACTATTATGGAACAACTACATGTAGGCCCGGAATAAATATTTGCCTGGAATAATTCTTCTTCATCGTGTCACCGGTTGTGTCAATGATCTGACCAGAGGTATGGTAAGTATATAATTGCAGATCATCCAAACATTTGTACCGGAAACAAACCAGCAACTCTCGCAATTCAGTAGACGCCTTTTGAATCTCACTTAACCAAACAGCGGATATCGTGGTTTGTATAAAAAGTTAAAAGCCAAGGCGTATCCATAGATGCGGACGTCAATTTATTTAAATTTACGATTTGGATGAATCTCGTTGAAAGTGCTTTGTTTCTTGCTCTCAGCGATTGAAGTGTGTGTGACGCAATAATCGTTACCTACACATAATTGGTAAGCTATTATTTCAATGTAAAATATCTTTACCATGAGTATTGTCAAAGTTTCTGTAGGTAGGTATCTACCTACTTCAGTAACTCCTAAGCTATATAAAAAATAGCGTCAAATTTAATTCGTTTTTTTCTCATCGTCAATACATGTCACTTACATAAACAATATTTAAAAAATAATTAGGTACAATATTTGAAAATAGAACTTATGAGCCATCCTGCATCCAGTCCCGCCTTGTGACTTCTATCTGTTTCCAAAAATGAAGAACCAAAGACCTAGGTACCTACGCGGTCAACGATTTTCATCACCAGAAGAGGCTGACAGAGAGTATAGAAAACATGTTTCCGAGGTCACCACAGAGGAGTGGCATAAATGTTTTGAAAATTGCTTTATTCGTATGAAACGCTAACGGAGATTATTTTGAGAAAATTCATTTTTGATTATTCATAGTAAATAGGTATTTTTTCTTATTCATTCCGGATATCTCGTATTATCATAAAATAATAAACAAATACTTAATGTATTTTTTATATTTTTTTTTTTCCCAAGGCATTTAACTAGGTGCGCCACCTAACAAATACCCATTTTAATACAAAGAGTGAAAGCAAGCTCTCTACGAAGAGGTTCACTATACACAAGTGAAGGACTAGAACCACAACAACGCCATCTAACAGTTATGCTTTGAAATAGAATGGCAGGATGAAAGCAAGCTCACAACGAGAGGTTAAAAAGCTCGCACAAAAAAAGAGAGGCTTCAACCGCCTCGAGCTGTGTAATCGTAGTTGCTTTATACTTCTACCGTTAGATGGCGTTGCACGTCGCTAACTACGCTTCTTACCTGCCTATCACTTGATTCAATGTGCAAAAATGTATGGCAGCATCATCGTGAAGAAACCGGTAGACATTTTAACAACAAAGAAAATGCTAAGTATTTCTCTGCAAAATGCACCGATTTTTTTTTCTCAGATTTTCAGAATATAATTTCCTATGTGACTCATGCAGGAAAAGACCAGTGACCCTTTGAAGAAAGCGAAATTATTTGTAGGTATCATCTCTAGATAGATAGGTATATACCTACAATAGTAATTTTCTTTTGACTTGGTATCAAGCCATTGAATCTAATTGGAAAATGAAAAGTGAAATGAACATTGAATAGAACAATGAAAATGCTGCAACTTTCATGAACAATTTGCTAAGAAAATTGTTTAGTAGGTGGTACCTAAGTAAACACATCAATAAAGTTTGCGATCAGTTTAAAAACTTAATATATTTTTGATATGTAGGCAAAAAAACAATACTTTTTGTTTTTTCTAACTATTCGTTATACCTACCTACTCATAATTTTTAATAATATTTCTACCTTTCTAAATGATTTCATTAAATAATTGATAATGAATTGTGTTTATAAGTTTTTGTAATATTACAAAGAATTAAAAAAAAAAATCTTTGGAATATTATCAAAATTATCGCATACTTTTTTATGGGTGTACTATAATGACCTAGGCTTACCTACACAAGGCTCACTCACTACACAACTAGCCTATACCACCGAATAAATAATTAGTACAGGTTCGGTCTATTTTAGGTATAAGTGTCTTTGTATATAAATGCCTACCTACTTAATAAGTAAGTACCAAGCATAAGATGTAATGTCTGTGATTTCTATGGTAAGTAAATTAAAATATTGAAAGTGGGAATACGTTTCATAACTGTTTTGGTACATTAATTGGTAGGTACAATTAAAAATAAACGGTAGGAATACAGTTTAAGAACCCTGTTACAGGAGGCGACTCCTCCTGTAACAGAATACACCTTGTTTAAAACTGTGTTACGGCACAGTTGAAATAGAGCATTTTCTGTAATGTTTTTTTTTATATCAGAGCATGTACACTGTCTTTTACTTTCCTAGAATCAACACAATTGCCTGAATACAAATTCCTAGCATCTTGCTTCCGCGTGTCAGTAGTCGCATGTATATATTTAAACACTGCACTCCACAGAGAACTTTAAAACGAAGAAGCTCATGTTACTTGCACAAAGTCTACCTAAAATCTTTTATATTTTAGGCAGACTCTGATTTATATATACTATACTAATAATTGGTCGAAACTGTTTCATATGAACGATGCGATGTTCGCAATAAAGACATCCGTATTTATCAGATTCCACATTACATCTTCTTTGACATTTTCAACATGCCTGCATCAGGGTAAGCGCACATGACTCACGCGTGGAGTAGAGCTGCAAAATTATGTCAATACCATCATGAGATTACATCACAATCATAAAAATTTGGCCCAGATGTTCCACGTAACTGTTACGGAACCATTGACATACCTCTGAGACATTGTTTCGGTATGTTGGCGACATCTGTTTAAAACTGTTATCAAGTACCTACTTCAAGAGGTTTTTGGAGTACTTTCAAATAACTTATTGTAGTGCCAATGAAATTTTCTTCTGAATTATAATGTCAAATAATTTATTTCTTCAAAAGAATTACAAATTCACTAACAGAAGAAATTACCTTTATAGCCTAAATAATAATGTGCCATTGTGTGTAGCTAATTTAATATAAAGCTTACAAAAAAAACGTTTAATAATGTTCTTAATACATAAAATAAATAAAAATAATGCATACAAGCTTTGTTTAGATTTTTGGCTAGGTGATGGTGTGTGAAAAATGATCAGCATTTTTTTCCAAAATATAAGTATATTATACTAATTCAATGAAAAGCACTGTGGTAGATAGCGGAAGCATTATAAATGGCGTATCTCTATTTTTAAAACATTGATCTTGTGTGTAGATTTTGATCGGGTAGGGATTTTAGGGGTTGCTCTAAATTATGGTTGCAAGAAATTCCCTTACGACACCGTACCAACACAGCCAGCAAAGTTACAAAAACAAATACCTCTACAACAATAGCACCATTAGGAGATGTCATCGTGCGTGCAACAAACAAAAGCGGCCGGGAAGAGATAAAACCACGAAGTTGCGTCCAACTGCCTCAAACGCCCTATCAGTGCCCATTGTGCGCTACCTGTTTCCTACCACTAGTTGTTCCTCAATATTCGCGCAAAATGGTCGTCACTACCTTTGTGTTCCTATCCTTTGTTTTATTCACCACCGCCGAACATTCCGGGGCGTACTCCTCCCCGCAATACGCCAAGAAAATGTACCCAAAAGGATATGACTACGATGCCAATGCTTTACTTCCACGAGAGAAGCCTCCGACACCTTTCAAGGATGGCGAGGAATCCATCGCAAGATACGACAGTGGGTTCAATGATACAGCGCAGTATGGAAGATCTTCGCTACTAGAAGCCGCTGGAAGCTTCATGAGCGGCACAGGTGGTCAGGTGGTGACGAGTTTGGCTAGAGACTTTATTTCGAGGTCTACTGGAACCAGCCAGGTTGGTTTTGACTGCGTTTCGCAGGTTCGTATCGCACTTTTCGTAAATTTGCACGCTTGCATGAGTAATGCCAGAGAATTTTATAGATAAGATTGTTACCTTTCTACGGGATACCATGAATCACAAGGGTAAGGTGACGTCACCGCAGAACATCAGGGTTGTCTAGAGATAATTAGCTACATTTAAGTTCTCAGAAATTCAATGGGTTATCAATTTGTTTGCAGGTTTTGAGTCTGAACCTGACGAATCTGGTTATCTTGATTGTCCTCAAAGCGCTGATCTTGGCAGCTGGGTTCTTTGGGGCTGGAGCATGGAAAGGAGGTCATCACTATGGTAGAAGTCTTGAAGGTAGATTTTTTATTTATTTTTTTGTATACAATCCGCCTTTAAAATTCATCTTAGACCAGAATAATATGACGACATAAATTACTATTTATTTTATGATGATCGCTATAGTGTGATCACTCATTGAAATAAATAGGTACCTTGAGAATAATCGTCCTTTTATAAACCCTTCTTCACCGTTTAACACTATTATCAGGCTTATTACAATCCCGCGAACCAGGAAGTGCCACCTAATGATGAACAACGAACGAAACTCTACCAGCCATCTGCCTTTTTGTGTCCTTTGTCCGGCACGTGGCTTCGTGGTCATCTTAATCCAATAAAGTAGATGCGTTTGTCGTGTCCGTCTGTAATCCTGTTGGGCAGGGATTATCTACCGGTGACCAGTGCCATCTGAATCGAAATGGACCGTTACATTTGGCAATGTAGTCAGCAAGGATGACTAAATCTAAATCTCCCAAACTTGTATTTTTCTGTTACGGCTGTTAATATTCACTATAAGGCGCAGTTTTCTACGACACAAATCATTTTACGAGCACCTTTCCGCAATGCGATGTGAATTATTTTAGCCATGGATAAGTTGGCACAATTTGTTAAAAAACAAACAACTTCAGAATTGAATTGCATGTTATTGTTTACATTTTACTTATGGTAGAGATATAATATTAATATAGTAAAACGTTTTTTTTTACGACCTCTGTGGCGCAGTGGGCAAAGACCCCCCTGAGACGCTTTGTTTAAATGCTCAAATAAAGATTTCTTTCTTTCTTCTTTCTTTCTGATGGTTGTGGGTTCGATTCCCGCTACGAGACAAACGTTTGTATGGTCTGCAAACATTTGCCTCAGGTCTGTGTGTTTTCTATGTTTAATATGTATGTATTTACAAAAAAGTATATAAGTAATATATCAGTCATGTAGTGCCCATAAGCTCTGCTTACTTTTGGGGCTAGATGATGCTGTGTGAAAAAGTCCAGTATTTTTTTTTTTTTAAATTAGGGCAACATGATTATGCTCTACTAGAGCTCTTTGAAGAGCTCGTCCTGGGATGTACTAACACCATACTTATTTCTACCGCCAAGCAGTAATGCTAGCATTGCTGTGTTCCGGTTTGAAGGTTATGGGTGCCGGTGAAATTACTGGCACATGACATTTTCGACCCGTTATGTCTCAAGGTCGGCAACACGCGAGTGATAGATCTGAAGTTGCAATCGTCCTTAGGTTACGGTAATCGCTTACCAACAGGTGGACATAATGTTTTTTTGCCACTTCAGTTTTATAAAAACAGAAAAAAAATATGATTAAGAAGGTCCATTCTCCTACCTTATACCTTATAGACTAACATACATAATTATACAATGAAAGTATGCGTCAGAGTAGGTACGTATATTCCGGTATAGAGCACTTCCGTAATCATTATCGCGCGTTGATGTCTTTTGTATGTAGCTAATCGTTCTAACTACAAGTAAAATGCTGTTGGTGCTAATCGCAATCTTAGTATCAAACTAAGTTATTCCTTAATGCCTGGTACATGGAAATGTAGTCCTTTTTAAACTTCTTTTTAAACCCTCTAAACTTGTTTATGAAAATTTATCTCTGTACAGCAAGCCCATTCTTATTAATAGTAGTTAGGAATTAACAAGATATAATCACAATTATACTCTGATTTGACAGATAACACAAACGCCTCTTACATCACGGAAGACGAGATCATGATGTATCTGAGCTACCTGGCTGGCCAGCATACGAAGAACTTCAACTGCCTGTACCTGCTGTCCTGCAAGAGGCCTCAACAGTCTGGCATGTACGCTTCTGGGGCTGAGCTTTTGCTGCAGGGAGCGAAATTAATGCGAGGGTATATATTTTAGTTTTTTTTTCTATCCTTGAAATTTAATTTTAAAAAATATAAGTTCTAAACAGGGTAGGCTATAACCGAACACTATTAGTTGTTGCATCTCATTTTCATGAAACAAAATAACATTAGTAGGTATATTCCTATGCAGTAACTGAAAATAAGACACACCACGTGTTTTATGGAATGGATTTAACAAACTGAGAAATGCAGAGAAGCAGAACGGTGTATTCCGAACGGAATATTGCATTGGTTATGCAATTTGTAATTTGCAACACGTATGTTCACATTTTTTATTTAAATCGAACCCAAATAGAGTTGTTCGTTTATTTACAGAAACAGCAATGAACTAGACGAATACGAAAACATATCCGAAGGAATCAAGCAAGCTTCCGAATGGGGAGAGAAGGGCATGAACTGTGACACGAGATACAAATGTGGAGAATAAGTAATACGTTCACTCGCCGAAATCGCACTGGTTAATTTTTAGTCAATCCGCTTCTGGTTAGTAACCAGCTTGATGCAGGAAAAGTGGCTCCAAGAAGTACGAGTAGCTTGAAATAAATAAAAAAATAAATAAATAAAATAAAATAATGCTGGTAATTTTCACACAGCATCATCCCCAAACTAAGCAGAGCTTGTATTATGGGAACTACATGACTGATATACTACTTTTATACATTTTGTTTGTAAATACATACATATTATACATAGAAAATACCCAGACCCGAGACAAATATTTGCAGATCATACAAACATTGGTCCCGCGACGGGAATCGAACCCGCAACCTTCCGCGTCTCAGAAGGAAATAGATGGTGAACGAACCAGAGCGGTGAAATTATTGAGCCTCGAATGCTCTTTCATGCTACTATTAATAAAACAGTGAACCCCTGTTAAATAAATATATAATAATTTCTTGACCTTAGTAAATAGTTCAGATATAAGAATTTGTTGGATTTAATAATTTCTAACAAATTATTTAGTCATTAGACCCATTAATTAGGACCATTTAGTGAGCTGTAATTTGGGCTAATTGTCCTAACATTGTTTGGTCTTCCAACGCACAAGCAATTTTAGCATTAATTAAACGATTGCATCTTGGATTAAAACCAATAATAAGATTACTTTAATTCAGTATTTATGTAAAACTCAATCGAAAAAATCTTAATTCTAACCAGATGTGTTTTATAAAATAAAAATATATTGTCATTTTGAGCAATCAGAAATACTAGCAAAAGCGTCATTATTACGATTACCAAAATATGCTATATGGAACACTTATTATGGACATAGACCCTTTTGCTTTTAATAACCGCTCATTATATTTTTTAATCGCTCTGACTAGTTTTCAATATAATTTTTAAATTCAGTCAGAAAAAATAATATTCAGGTGTTTATACGTTAATATAATTAGTAATTCTGTAATGTGAATTTCAGCTGCAAAAGCTGAAATTCGAATAGCAGAAAAATTTTTGAATAACGGCTTTTTTAATAACAGCCATAATGTCTGCTGGTAATGGAGAAAGTAAGTTGTACTTATTTGACTTAAATAGGTATTAAAGTAATAAATAATTATCATTATTTACTTATATACACATTGAGTTAAATTGAAGAATTATCTTACTTAAACACTATGTCAATTTGATGAGTATTGTCATCCACAACTCCATTCAGTCAGTTTGTTTGCCTTTAAATCAAAAACACTGCTTTAAAATGAAATCTTTGCCCCGTTTCAATTCCTTACTCGCTTATTACACCCTGCTTGACTGTCCTACTATCGATAGATAGGTAATTATTTCAACAGAGAGCGTTTTAGGATATTATTATTACTATACCACGTACTTTACTATTCTCCTGCTGACGTTTGTATTAAGCAGTACCAATCCTCATGAGCAGCATCTGGGACCACCCTAGACGGTCGTGAGATGTAAACTCAGTTCCCGTCGCACGACGTTGAGCGTGGTCCATAATACCTTCGTGGTATATATTGCCTTAAAGCGCTCTATTTGCGCAAATATTCAATATAGTTCAACCACGATAATTTAAACTCTATGAAAACAAAAAGTGATTCCGGAAGACAGAATGAGTTTGAAGAACGACAGAAATTGACCATTTTCAAATTTTCAACAATACAAGTTGTCGATAACATTGACACAATACAATAGTATTGATAGCTTACAATCGACTTAGCAGTTCATATTATATTACTTTTTCTTTTATAGCTGAGGCCGTTTTATTCATGTACATCATCTCTAGAATGCCCACTTCCGCCAAATAGTTATCCAATTTATGATACTCTTTTGTAAACGGCGTCGTCGTTTTTGTACTGAAAAGGCTGACGACAAACTTAATTCTCGTATACTATGGGGAGTTAGCGGCTATGACTCTTGGAGTTCTTTGGGATGGTTCCTTTGCACGAGCAGCGCGGTATTCGCCGTACGAGACGAATCCGTCACCGTCGATATCGTCACTTTCGAGAGTTTTGTCGACTAATGCTGGAACAATTTCGAATCAGGTAAGTTCTTGTGAGCTTAAGCGTCCAACCACTAGGTTTGGTCACTAAAGCTCGGAGCTTTTAGACCGCTAATATTATTAATTATGCTTTAGCTTTCACAAGAAATTAATACAATTAGTAGATAATTCTTAGAACTTCAGAGTGGCTATGATTTCAGTCAAAGCTCTTACCAATATATCCTTCAAATTCATCCGGTTCTATCACCGACTTCTCCTCGATATCATAAGATTCATGGTTTACTGTGTGGTATATTGCCTAGAATTATCCAAAAATACATATTAATTTATTGTTGACAACAACAGGATAGTATTTTGACAAGTATGGATACAATAAACTTCATACCTTCAACAGTTCTAAGCCATCCAATTTTGAATTTCTATCAAAATCGTGAGCTGAAAAGTAGTGAAACTCTAACTCTTCAGGTGTCATTTTCGATATTTCGTCTGAAGACAAAACTTGGGAGTCTTCTTCTAAGTGTCTGAAAAATAATTGAAGTGTTTTTTACATAGGTATAAGTAGAATAGTCTAGGAAGGCGTGTGCTAATATCAATACATATCACTGAATCGTGATGCAAAGCGCTGGCTGAATGGAGACAATGGGATGAAACACGCCCACAGGGCAGGCCACAAATGTATTGGAACGACGATATTAAAAGAACAGCTAGTGTGAAATGAATAGAGACCGCACAAGACCGAACTAAATGACATTATATGAAAGAGGCCTATATATACCCTTAGGGTTGAATGTGGCTAAAAAAAGAAAAAGAACATAACAAAGATAGCTTTGGTCCGATAACTTACTTAGCATCATGCAGCAGATGACTATCCCCTATCAGCGACTCGGATCCCATCGGCTTGTAATGATGGTGATGGGGATCCACTGGACTTTGTCCAGAGGGATGGTGGGGACCTCTCCTCATTCCTTGTGCCATCGTGTTTATAACAAGTACTAAGAACGCTGAGAACAGAAATCGAAGAGCCTATCCAACATGTTAGACTTACTCGTAATTACAATGTTCATTGTAATTAAGTCTAATCCCAGCAGCATAAATTTGTTTGCTTATCTGTACAAGAAATATTTAGAGAGGCTGGAATGATTTTGACGAAATAAACAGTAAGGGGATTTTGTGGACAAAATCACGTTCGGCTAACCAGAAGGCTTGACGTTTGGAATCAGGAGAAGTGAGGTTTTGCATTGCTCAAAACCACACTCCTAGATACCTCCTAAACCTCACGACCACCTAGAATGTGTCCGGCGTGACACTCTTAAAAACCGGAATTTTATAAAATCCTCTCAATAACAAAACAATGGCAAAACTAACATTTCCAATACCTGGAACTCGAATTGCATTCAAAGGGTAGTCTGGCAGCTGGGTCAGCCCCATGGGGTCTGACCCCATAGCTGAGGCATCCCGCAGGGATACAATATTCACACCTCATTTCACAAGGGCCTGCCCATTACATTTGTCATTCGGTAAAAAGTATGCCAAATTAAAGGTTTGGCAAATTGAAATTGGCTAGATTTTTACTGTTTTGAATTTATAATGGTCTGTTTGGGATATAAATAAATTGGTTTTATCATTCAAATTAATGTAACATTTATAACAGCGAAATACCTACTAGATTTAGTCTACTTGTATGGAACAAACATTTTGCGATAAGTTAGGATTTTTTGTTTGGTATTTGATCCGTGATGACTTGGAATCGTGATGAACCATAATTTATATGATATAAATAGGTAGATACAGAAAATGAAAGCTGGTTACTTAAATTCAAAAAAGCATTTCAGAGTTAACTATGCCACAAAATGTTCAAAGGAATTAAAAGCAAAATAAATATTTTGGTAATCGTAATATGAGCAAAAGACGAATTGTAACTCTACCTTACCCACATGAATACGACATTTGTATTAAAATTTGGATTTGTAGATTTGTTTCATCAAAACAAAGGAATCAGGTGGCCACACCACCCTTTATAAAAATCTATTACAAAGAACTTTCAATAGATCGAATGCATAATTTATTTTCGTCCCCTATTTCGAACATTTGGTCCGACGGAAAAACGAGACCAGTCTATAATCGGACCCCACTTTATTACAGAGCAGTGTATAAAGTAATGGAGGACAAATTATGCGCTCATAGTGACAAGTGCGTAGTGCATATGTCGAAGTGTTCGTTGAAAGCGGTATGTTCGGTGGTGGATGCTACACACGGATGAGGACGATGGCGTTGTTACTAGAAAAGGAACTATAGTAAAGCTGCTTAGGAAAAAAAAATGGTACAATGCTGATAGATGATGCCTTTAAAGTAATTAATCCAAATGGGGTGGTAGCGATCGACTGCAACCAGTGGCTAAGCGACAGTAAATGTCTGTGAAAGTCAGTTTTTCGCTGCGATCTGCGGCCTTATTCCGGAGCGAGAGAGATTGAGTCTCAAACTAGTTTGGATATTTCAAACTTAAAACTCCACTCGTAACACTTAGGCTTTTATTTAACTACCTATGAACACATAAAGCACAATGCTATAAGCAAATGTGTAATGATATTAAAGTTAATAATTTTCTAAGAAAATAAACATATTTTACTTTACATACCTACGATATTTAATGTTTTTTGAAAAACTATAAAAACAGTAACAAAACTAAGTATTTCAATCTGCATGGTGTTAGTTACTACAAGGAAATGAACAGCCACACGTTATGGCAGTTAATGAAAAACTCCATACTTAACTTTTAAATTTTTCATTAATTATTCTCTTTTTCATCGTTTCAGGCTAAAATACCGAACGAATATTAATCTTGTACCTTTTCTAAAACTAAAAAATGAAAGTTCCATGTACAGAAGGCATGATAAAAAAATAGTCTCGTCGCTTGTCCAGGGAACTTTTGTACCGTGTGTACAAAAACGAAGAGAATAGTAAACACCCCATGTCAGTCCTGCCCACCGTATCAGGCGATAACACTCTAATCCCATGCGATTACAACTCCATGAATATTATGCCTCATGAGTTCTTCCTGTATCTTAATTCCATTTTGGTTTTACAGTAATGATTAGGAAGATTAAAAAATGAATGAATGAACACTTTATTGTGACACCAGGATAATGAAAGCTAAGTATTTCTGGTGGCACTACCACATCTAATCGTCAAGTCATGAAATTGTATATTTGATAATTTTACAGGGACACCTGTTCCATTGTCCATTTAGCTCTTGGCAATGATCCTGTTCTCATGCAGAGTTTAAAAATAAACTACAAACCAGCAACTACTATATTTATTACCTAACTAATATTTCTACTAGCGTTTGTGTCTTGTAGTTAGATGTTCATGTGAAAACATTTATCTACAAGAAATACTAGTCTACCAATAAGAGCAATTATGTGAATAACTAACATACCTTCTAATCTCATGTCTAATTCAGCATAGATTTTAATTTTTTTTTTACAGATATTGCACTTTTAGAATCAAATTGACGTACAGATTATCTAGCGTTTGTCAAGAAATGTCAGACTGAAATCGATTATTTGGCGCAGGCGCACAAACTACGAAGCATTAACACTTTATTTCGTATTCAATAAGAACTAATTTTGTTTGAACCGTTATCATAGTTTTGCGCAAGGCATTTGGTGTCATCGTCTGTTGTTTTTTCATTCGTGGCCGAGAGATGTCATAAGTAGTGAAATAAAACATGTTTCTTTGTTTCCCAGAACCGATTTTTTTTTTTTTACAACCAAAAACAAAAATCTAAGCTTACGGTGACCCGATCGAGAGGAAGGGTTTAGGTTTTCATTGATTTCCATAAAAGTCTTGAAAGTAAAAATATTATCAAACAAATATACTTATTTGAAATCCCGACCATTATTTAAATTAGATAAAAAAGCAGACAAACGAAAAAAAAATTCTTACGTCAAATGCATATACGGGCTCCTATCACCGGGTAAAAATGTATGAAAATAAAGGTTCTTAGTTTGAATTTAATATATTTATCTACTAACAAATTGTAGGTATTTCTTTGTCTCCAAAGGATCTCGAAAACGGCACTAATGATTTTGATGAAATTTACAGGATGATAATACATAAAAGCAATTACAATATAATTTATCTAGATAATTGTTATATTTATTCCCCTATTAGGAATGGATTTTAGGAGTGGCAACGCTTATGTCTTAAATAATTGTTATGTTTCAATATTAGGATAATTATTAACTGTTACGGTATTTTTATTAGAGTTAATTATTATTTGATGCCTGATTTCATAATTTTGTGTCTAATAAATACTAGGACAGTGGCGATAGGTGTATTGATGTTTCTTAAAGACATAAAACGGTATGGAAAAGACAAATGGGACGAAAAATCTTATGTCAATCTTTAGGGAGCCCAGCCCATACTCAGTACGCAAATCCATAGTCGGAGTAAAATCCAAACATAATATAAGCAGTGTTGCCAGCCGGGTCATGACAAAAGTAACCTAAAATAGAAAAAAAAGTAACCTTTTGGTGTGAAAAGAAACCTTTCTATTTTTTTTCCTATAATAAGGTACTAAAAGTTGATAGGCTGTTGGTTGTATTAACTTACAGATAAAAATGATAATTTAGTAGTGTTTTCCATATTAAGATTTATCTTTATTTTCTAACCCATTTATCTTTTCTATTTTTTGCAATGTTGGCAAAAACTATAGCGTTACTATATTCTGTTTAAATACATATTCAAGTAAGTAAGTACCTATAAATTCTACGAATTCCATAAAATCACCTAAAAGTAACCTTTAGAGTTGTGTAACTTAAAAGTAACCTGACGTAGTCAAAAATCACCTAAAAGGTTACAAAATTAAGCAACTGGCAACGCTAAGGCCCCACTTTGGGGCCAAACACTGTTTTAACGTGGTGGTTTAATCACTTCTGTTAGGTACATATTGATTCTTAGTTTAAAGTTAACTTTCTACGTATGCAAACCAGATTATGAACATTCTAATTATTTCTTCTTTGTCTGGCTTTATGTCCCATTTCTTTTGGGGTCGATCCTTCTTGTCTTCATCTGAAACTCTGAAACTCAGTGCTTTTTTGCGTGAGCCCAGGGTCTAATCCATCGTCTTTAGATATTTTTCAATCCTATCCTACTAATATTATAAACGCGAAAGTTTGTGAGGATGGATGTTTATTACTCTTTCACGTAAAAACTACTGAATGGATTTTGATGAAACTTTGCAGTTGTATAGCTTATACATCAGAATAACATATAGGCTATTTTTTATCCAAGTTCCATACGGGCAAAGCCGTGGACAGAAGCTAGTAATTCATATCTAAATAGTCAAGGGTCTGCCTGGTCCTTTTTTTTCTGGTGTGAGGTTGGTTAGGCGCAGTTGGTTTTGTTTGAGTTTTTATAGGTGCTCCTTTAAATATCCTTTGTACGTAATAATCATTTCTGACCTTGTCCAGCAAGGTAATTCCTTCGGCCGACCTAAGTATATGCATCTCATGATATCGCATCGCGACAGATTGCATGCAATTGTTCGTCAGCATAACGCATGGCTCAGCATTTAGAACTGATGTACAGAAGAGCTGGTCTAACTGCTCGCTTGTATACGAATCCCTGATCTGGACTGGCATTCTCGTATCGTACAGTTCTCAATTTTATCCAAAAAGTTTTGGTCCTGTTTGAAATATATCTGTATATATGTTGGCGTAGTAATTAATCATAGATCCGAAATATTAAAAGCTATCCATTTAGTTTAAGTAGACTTGATGAAATAGACTTTAAGTAGGCTCTGATTATGAAGCTTAAAGATCATGTATTCGGTTTTATGCCATGTCATAGAGCTCAGCACCATTAATTTTACAGTTGGTTTTGTACCTAGGGCGCGTTTTATTGCAATTTTTGCTCCAAACAATAAAATATAACGAGTTTTTTAAATAAATGAAATGTAAAAGCACTTAAAATTTGCGCTATTTAAATACAGTTTATAATATGTTCAATTAATTTTGTTAATTTTTGCTTTGTTTTTATTTATTCTATTTATTGATTCGTTTTATTCTCATAATTTAAAACTTTAAATTGATAAAAGAGATGGTAGTTTATGAATTAAATTAATACTCCACGTCTAATAGTAGGTACCTAAGTAGCCCCATATACTCATCTTCCTATTTAAACACATTAAAGAGTACACCTCCGGCCACTCTCAGAATCATATAAAATCTTCTCCATCCTAAGGTTGTCTGGAAGAGATCTTATCGCTTAGAAGCGATAAGATCTCTCCGTCCATTGTACCTTTAATTTAAATATGTTTTTTTTAAGTGTACAATTACAGTGGTGGTCATATAATTAGAAACACTTAGTCACTTGGTAGTCTTTTAATGTAACCAACATTATTAATTCAATTAATTGGAGGTAATAGTTTAATTAACGAAATCACAATGTACATTTATATCTCTGGGATAATAATAAGCAATAACATTCAGACAACCAATACAATAATTATAAAAAAAAATTAAAACAAAAGTATCAATCAATATTCTTAGTACTGGCAGTCGGACAACTAATAAGAAACAAAGTATGACTAGGTTCTAAAATTGAATTTTAAAACTAAAATTCACCTTTCGGAATGTCACCGCATTATGCATTTTGCCGCCTTTTCTTACTCATTCGGATTTGTTACCTTTTGTCAGATTTAATTATTAAAAATGGGTAAAAACAAGAGCTGTGATGCAGCAACAAGAAAAATTATAGTAAACTTTCATTTTAAACGAAAATGGTCTTACAGAAAGATCGCCGATCATTTATAGTGTTCCGTAAAGATGGTATTTAACGCCATTGCACATCACAAAAAACATGGAACATCCGATAAGGTGCCTAGAAAAGTTCGGCCAAGGAAGACCACCGTTCAAGAAGACAGGCTTATGATTCATTTGGCTAAGACATATCCCTTTAAAGGTTCTAATGTTATACGAAAAGAAGTATTTTCACAAGACGACCCTCGAAACGTGTCCGCAAGACTAGTCCGTAGGCGGTTGGTTGAAGGAAATTTGTATGGAAGACTTGCTAGGAAAGTGCCACTTCTCACCAGGGGACACAGAGAAGGTCGTCTAGCCTTCGCTAGAAAATATGCCAGTTGGACTGTTCATCAATGGAGAAAAGTTTTGTTTTCAGATGAAACAAAAGTAAATTTGGTAAATTCCGACGGAAAACGATACGTACGGAGACCAATCAACGAGGCTTTGAATAACAAGTACACTATAAAAACAGTTAAGCACGGCGGTGGAAATGTTAAAGTATGGGGATGCTTTTCCGGATACGGAGTTGGTCCCGTGAGAAAGATTGAAGGGCTGATGGATCAGTTTCAATACAAAAAAAAATCTTGGAGGAGACAATGATCCCATATTCAGATGATGTGCCAGTGAATTGGATTTTTCAGCACGATAATGATCCAAAGCATACAGCAAACAGCGTTAAAGCGTTTCTCAGACAACAATTGGTGACAGTGTTAGAGTGGCCTGCTAATAGTCCGGATTTAAATCCGATAGAGAATTTGTGGCACACTGTGAAGAAAACATTGTCGGATGAGCATATCACCAATATCAACCAACTTTACGACGCATTTGTAGAAGCTTGGAGATGTATTCCTTTGGAAACGTGTGAAAAACTGATAGAATCAATGCCACGTCGTTGTAAAGCTGTAATCGACAACAGAGGGTACCCTACCAAGTACTAACAGTACTAATCGGTTTTGGATGTAGTATTCATATTATTTTTCAAATTAAATGTGGTTTTGTTCACTTAGTTAATGTTTATATTGTTGTTTTTTTTTTGTTTCTAATTAGTTGTCCACTTTAGTCCATGTATTTTAATAGACTTTTTATTAAAATGTTATATTTTTATATCAAAATTGTTGTTTGTTATTACTAAACTCGTATAGTAATACTTTAAAAGAACCGATACATCCATATAAATACGTAGGAGCCCTCTATGGCACGTTAAAAATTAGTTATGATGTTAATTTGTAATGAAAATAGAAGACAGGGTTGGTGCTTCTAATTATATGACCACCACTGTAAGTATTTTCATTCATTCATTCCAACTTCCAAGCTAGTTGGTACATTTAAAAAATAAATGAAAACTATATGGATTTGTCCGGTGAATTCAAAAAGATGTCTACTGGGCTTCTATGACAGGTGGCGAAACGTTGGCGACATAACAATCATTATACAAAGAATCCTACTAATCCTACTAATATTATAAACGTGAAAGTTTGTAAGGATGGATGTTTGTTACTTTTTCACGCAAAAACTACTGAACGGATTTTGATGAAACTTTACAGTAATATAGCTTATACATCACATTGATAAATTTTTATCGGGGGTTCATGCGGGCGAAGCCGTGGTTAAATATTTGCATGTCCTGCAGATATTTGTTCCGGGTCGGGGTGTTATGGTACCATGGTACTCGTAATTCCTGATACCCACGACACAGTGAGTTCTAGTGTGGGGTCAGGACCATGTATGTGTCTGTTGGATGTTTATTTATTTATTTATATCAATATATAAATTAGGCATTCATATATGTATATATTTTTGGTCCATTAGTGACTAGGTTGATAATGGCCTCGATTCTGTATTACACTAACCAAACTAAATTTAAATTGTCGCTCTCTTTTACTGATAGTGTACGCAAGAAAGAGATGCCAAGAATTTTACTGCTGTGTGCTGCTGTCAAATCAATTTACGTGGCGCTTTTCTTCGTTTTTATAGTCAGCATGTTTTGTAATCACGACTAAATTTGTATGGAAAACTTAAATATTACTAATTTGACAGCACTAAAATTGAAGCTATCTCTTTCTTGTTTGTACTATCAGTTAAAGAGAGCGACAGTTTAAATTTAGTTTAGTTAGTGTACTACAGAATCGAGGCAATTGTGTCAGCCAAAGAGATATTTCCAGGGATTTTTCACATATATATTTTTTGATCGCAAAAGCCACTAATCAAGCAAAACCTGCATAACCAGGCCCACACTGCCAAGAGAGTCCCGCTAAGGCCCGAGTTTACCAACACAATAACGGGTGGTTAGGCTAATTAAAGTTGTTGACACATGTTTTCATAGGAACATGTCACCATAATCAATAGTTTGGTCAAGTCAAACCGTTGAACCGTCCATTTATATGTTGGTGAACTCAAGCATAAGAAGAAGATCTTCTTTAACTTAAATTGTCAAATAGCAACTGAGATGTTGAATATGTATGTATTATACCTAACCATTTATAAAGCAAAACTCATCACAATGTTTACAACCCTCTATCTTTTAGCATACATACAATATAACTACACGATAGTACCTACATACTCGTCGACTTGTCAACAACTGAAAACTCAGAACATTATTCCTTCGATAACAGCCTTTGCAATATCTATATAGAATTCATTTTCTCGTAGCTCAGTATTGAAATAGATCTTTATTCCTTTAAACGTAGGAACAGAATTTGCTGGCACAACAAGGAATTTGCTTGTGAGAGAAATGCTGGAACTTGCTCTGAAGCCGCGAGGTGAAATTCAAGCTGTAAAGTGAAGAGATAGATGTGAAATTGCTTCGTGAGAGGTAGAAGAGAAGGCTTTTTGGTATGAAAATATTTATGTTTATAGCGATCTGTTGTGGGGAAGTTAAAAAGAGATGGGTGTATGTAAGCGTGTGAGGGACTGCATGATCAATACGTGGAGCGGACTCGAAGCCAGCTCTAATGGTCGTTTTCTTACATTTGCATTCTAATTGACTTCACTCGATGCCTTCCTCTTGTCTCGTGCGTGTGAGACAAATTGAGGGGAATTACCGTCTTGTTCGAGGGAGTTTAGAGAATTTACATTTTTGCGGTGACTTTTCTTGTTTTATGTCAAAGATTATTTAAATAATGTACAAACGAGAACGGAAGGCGAAAATATTGAAATTGTCTACGGATTTGGATAAAAGGAATAGATTATATAGATCATGTTTAAACACATATTAAGGCATTTTTTTATCCGGGAACTTCGCGAATGAAGCCGGTGGTGGAAGCAAGTCTCACATGAACCTCAACTTCTAAAGTAGATACCTGCTCAATACACTAAATAAATGAAACATAAATCCCTACTTTAAGAACAATAAATTTTCGGTTTTCTGTATCAAACGGAGATTTGCGGCGTAGGGCGGGTTTGGGCGGTGTTGCCTAGCAACCACCCCCTTACAGGCCGGGGGCGGCCCTCTCGGATCACTTTTAAACTTTCATGTCGGAAAGTTTTTAAGGTTTGCTTGTGGCTCTCAGATTCGCCATCTTTTTGTTTTAAGCCTCTTTACGTGGGAATAGACATTAAGATGTAAATGTTTTTAATTTTTAACGAGATATGAAGGACAATTTATTTGAGCTGATAAAAGTATTTCATGATAAATGACATTTAAATCTGCTTTCGGTAACAGCAATTTTGAAATAATTATGGTTATGTACCCCCATAATTTATAAAAAGATACAAACAGCCTGAACTAAGTAAGTTTCGCATCTATTCTTTATCAAGGTTAATCGAGAATTGTATTGCCAACAATTACAGTAGAAACTGTAGTTATTCGTTTTTTTAAACAGGAATGCATCATCAAACAGCACATATGAAAAGCGAAAACTTGTGAGATGTAGGAACCTTAGTTACACAAATGTGGCTACGCACTTGTGATAGCTTAGTGCCGCATTTAACACGTTCGTTGCATTACGAGATCTATCAGATCTCTTGCAGGACTTTTGTATTGTGCGTTGACTATAATCGTGTTGTTTCACTCCTTGCGGGAGGCTCTAACGTGTAAAGTTCTTTAAGTATGAGTAAGACAAATATACATATTTGCTTCCTATTTAAAGGTGAATTCAAGGACATAAAAAAAAATATAGAGATGGATTAGGTCCCTAACGCACAGTAGTATAATTATTTCCATTCCTTGCGTTAGGAGACCTGTCGGTACTCGTGAAATCGTACGCCTCGTAGACGCAAGAGAGGGAGGGTGGGCGGCGCGGGCGCCGCGTGACTCGATTTAGTGTTGTCCTAGCATATTACATTTATTATATTAAATTATATAAATTATGTACTCCTGAGGGGTACACTTTTAAGAAGGAAATAGCAGAGAAGTGAACCATGGTAAAAATGTAGTTATGAAGCTCATAGAGGGTCTAGAAAATGAAGGACGAGTTTTAGTAGCCGACAACTTTTATTCTTCTCTTGATTTAGTAGAGAAACTCATAGAAAAGAAAACATTTTACTGTGGCACGCTAAGATCAAATAAAAGAGGGCTACCTAAGCAAATTACGTCAAAAAAAAATAAAACGGGCGAAGTTGAGGGGAAAATGCTGCCTAGTGGTGTGAAAGTTATTAAATGGCACAATAAGCGCCAAGTTTCAATGATAACTTCCTGTAAAGCACATAAAGCATCTCTAGTAGATACAGGTAAGATACATAAGAGAACTAATGAAATGATCAAAAAGCCACTATGCATATTAACTTATAATGATAATAAAAAAGGGATAGACTACTCAGATCAAATGTCGGCATACTATACTACTTTACGACGAGGTCTAAAGTGATGATGGAATTTTTATTTGGTACTGCACTCATAAACGCATGGATAATATACAATTCAAATTCAGACAAGAAAATGTCCAAAAAAGAATTCACAGAATCAATAATCGAAATATTTGGAGGCCGAAAAATTTCTGGAACAGGTATGATAAACTTACTATTGCACAAATTACTATTTTTAATACATTTCAGGTGGCAATAAACGTGCATTAAACCTGCGCTTTTATTGTGACATGACATCTAATAGAACGCAGATACACTAGGCCATTCCTCTTGCCTAAGAGCACTCAAAATCCCAGACACATACTTGTGTACCTACTGCGTTTTTGCAGAGTATCATGTTGTAGTCCGCCATTTTCTAGAAGAAACACATCTTAATTTGTTCTAAACATAACCATTTAGGTTAGGTTTAGGTTTTAGGTGAATGAAAAACACTTTTAATAAAACTTTTTCAATCGACGAGATATTATTTTATTCCCATCACTACTTTACTACACATATTGAACTAACTTCGGTTGCGGTAAGAGATACAATCGATACCTAATTTTTTTTGGTATTTGTAGTTTATTCTAATGTCATAACTGCGTGCGAACCTAGCAAAATGTAGAGCAATAGCCTCTCTTGACCCACAAAAACTTCAAAATATTATGTCATTGGTTTTTTGGAAGATATAAATTATTTTCAAAACTGTATTTTTAGGAGACTGATTAGGTCTCAAACGCACCAAAGGGTAGGTTAGTTTCGAGATCTTTTAGGTCTCCAAAGCACCAGCTGAAAGTTTTTTGAAAATGATGGCGCAGTGAACGTGTTAACTCAACAAACCATAAAGCTGTAAAATACCACATGCAAGCAAAAACTTCAAAGCTAAGTGTTACCAGTAAAGTGCTTGACAACATTCGTAAAAAATGAAAAATCGTTTTTCCTCGCTCATTTAATCTTGAAAAATGTCGGAAAATTCACCTCGCTACTTACCTGTCTGTGTGGTAAAATGAGGGTTACCTGAAGTTATTCAACGCTGTGTTAGTAAGTAGTTTGTGGAGGATTTTGATACTGTGCATCAATCCAGGATGGCGGTTCAAAGATTCAAAGTTACACACTAGTAGACTGACACTTTTATTAATCGAGACATTGATAAAAACTAAGCGCAGAGGTTCTAGGGGTAAGTTTTCACCATTGAGATTTATTATTAAATCTTGTTAGTAGACGCATCAAGTTTAATTAACTTGCCTAGAACACCCAGTATCCTCGAAGTATAGGCAGTTATTTTGGATTACATATGCGATTTTCCATTCCACTCTAACTAATACATTTAGTTAGAAGGTATCATGATTTCTCATTCCACTCAATTATTACAAACCTCGACCAACCCCTCACAAACTTCTCCTGTATTTTTTATACAGCGCGAAGTTTCTCTGAGTGCTGTACAAAATTGATGAGATGTCGAAACTCGAAACCGCGACTCGCCAAGCAAGCAAACCCGAAGGTGCTTTTAGTGCCTAATTGGTGAGCTTTTAAGATGGCCCCGCTTTCGTTTGACGTCGCAACCCATACCTACTACCGACGTAGAAAAAATCAAACAAATAAAAGCAGTTTCACCAAATAATGTTTAGAAGGCTAGTAGTATTTATCTGATTTTGTATTAAGGTTTACATTTTAGAACCTGGCAACATACGGTTACGTCACGCGCTGCCGAAACTACGAACTTCATTGTCCAGAAAACGTTTCCTATTATTGATTAGAATTGTTTTCATTTTTAGAAAACTCGAATCCCATATTCTAAAGTCAGATTTTAAGTAGTCTTTATTTCAAATAACTTATGGATTCTATAAAAACACAACATTTACCGTGGTAACTTAGGTCAGATAATTTACTTTCACAGATGTTTATTTTCTCGAGAAAAAATGGTTTCTGGGTTGAATAAAATAAAAAAAACAGAAAACCTACCCAATCTAAGTCCAATCAGCATTAATAAATTTAATTGGTGATTTTATAACAAAAGTAGATTCGGTCTCCCGAAATTGCGATCACAAGTCAATGTTGCCAATGAAATATTATAATAGATTCAGCACGCCTGGAACCGGTCAGTCTCAAACAGCCAAAATAACTCTATGAGATATACGCACGTATTAGTTGCTATGAAATTGCCGTTTTCAAACTGGCAACTTTGAACTGAAATATCTGCGATTTGACTTTGAATTCTAAATTCAAATTTATGTTGTTTTATTTTATTTATATTTCAGATTCTGAGTTCCGGGCGATGTACTTATAATTGCTCTTATAAAATGTAAAGAAATGCGAATGATGATTAATTTGAATTATCTGATCTGGAAATTGCACGATAATTCTGACAGAATGAAGCTATCGAAATCTTATGTGTGGCCTACTTTGCTAAGATATATGTAACTCCAGGCGTTGTGAATTTATATTAACATTGGATTTGTTTTTGTCTGGATTTAAATTCAGCATTCTGGCTATCTGAGGCCGGCCTACATCTGTAGACTTTGGACAAATAAAATCAAATTGACAAGTAGAAGCAACTAATCAACCGAACGGGTACAATGGCAATTCCTACCGCCACGTGTCTGCAATAAAAAAGTTCTAATTTCAAATTAACAGTGGGCGTAAGCGGCGCGCGCCCTACATTGGGCGGCAATTTTGACAGCGGGATAACATAGAATTTTCCTGTCAAAATATTTTTACAAACAATTGACATTCACAATCGTGTGCACGTTTTTAACATGCATACAAAAAGTAACAAAACAAAACCACAATTAGCATAATCATAGTTGCTAGGATCTTTCATTGTCCAAGTGCAATATTTTTTTTGAAGTGTGAGGAACGCCTTTTTTACTATTAATGTCAGAATGTTTATTTCAATTTGCAAAAACGGATTACTGAAGTAGTACCTATAGGGAATGTCCTAATGAAAATAATTATTTTAATCGGGCCACTCAAAAACAGAGCGTCAAATAAATATTTAATCAGTGAAAATGGTTCAAAAAGGATATGAATTTATAAAATTACCTCTCAAACGTTTCGTGGCGACTGAAAAGGGTGTTTTAGGGGCTTTACACAAGACCGTGTATTCACGACCTTAGAGCTCGGAGATGCCTTTTTGAAGGGTTGATCGCACTCAGATGCTTTAGGTACCATATAAAACAAATTGATGAAAAGCTTAACTTAGATTATCGTTCCCAAAAAAAAAAGAAAATATTCCTCTAATAATCAAGTCGAAAAATAAATTGTTGAAATTAGATTTAGTTTATGGCTTAATCTAACGAAGATTGGGCGATGAAAATTGTGTAAGTGATATTTTACACTCCACGCAAAATGTTACTGTGAATGTTTATTTTCTGGTTTAGATAGCAGTAGACAGGGGGAAGGGTAAAGGGGTTTGAGGTAAAGCAGGGGGATGGTAATTGCTCGAGATGATGTTTAATAAGTTTTTAATGGCAGCGACGAGCCCGTCGCTTAACCGTTCCCAAACATACTCCAATATTTAGAGCCATCCTTATTAAAATTTGGTGATCGAATCTCATAGAGAGTACCAAAACTTAATAACAGCTATACTTAATTCCAGAAAGCCTATGGATCAATTCAACTTCATTTCTTAGAAATTACGTATTACCTACCTATTGTATCTCTACCATACTGGTAAGTGCTTAAACCCTACCATACACTTATATTCATACAACTATGTACAAGTAAAGATAGAGCCAGTTCTCCGGTCAGGTGTCGCTTTGACCAGAAATAATGTTGAAAACGCGAAGGGCCCCGATCCATCACGGACCCAGACTCTTAACCCCAAAAGGCTCAAATAAGTAAGCTCTGTCGAGACTTCTATATTTGCGCCCCTTGAGATCCTCGGCCGAATCAGCTGCTGAACCGGCTCTAACTGATGTCCTCGACAGATGAGATGGTGCTAGGGTATCTACGCATACACCTAAATGTCTCTACCATGTGTAGAGACATTTCATATTCTGTTGTAATTGCAGAAAACAAACTCTAAAAGTTAATTCCATGTCTTTGCCAATTTTACTTGCCTTATGTAATGAGGTACTAAATAAATGGCTTTGCGGAATGAGTACCAAGCTCTCAGTGAGTTAACAATCTTGTAATCTGAAAACCATTTTCCCAAATTCAATTTGTTGGATTCTTGCTTTTTTATCTGGAGCAATTTACCGCCAATAAAAATGGAGCGAAAATATTTGATATTGGCATCGCGGATAGTGTATAAATTCGCGTGGACGCGCAGGCGACGTGGCCACTTCCTGCGGGCACCACATCCATCGCTTCCGGCCTGTTGGCTGATGGTCCAACGATTGCTGTTTTGGTATTATTTCTATAAATTCAAGCCCATATATTTACTTAGGTACTAATAATATATTTATGTTTGTAAAAACTTTTAATAAAAATAAGTTTTTTGACTACAAACTTACTTTAAAAATAACTTTAACTTTGACTTTAAAAATAAGTTTTTTGTTTTTCGACCCTCACTTCTTAGGTCCTGTCAATAAAGATATATTCTATATATTCTATGTTATTGAGAATTAGTGGCATTTCATGCAATGACAAAATTACGTACACGCTCACAACTGTAGTTCCCATGATGGGCATCCTCAGATAAATACTCAGTGAATAGATCTTTGAGGTTACCAACTAGGGGTAGTCCAAGCCACGTCCAAAGATTACATTTGGTCCATGCCCGCGTTTCGCAAGTAGTTAGCTTTTTACGTGACAGGTTATAAGCTCATAGCCGCTCATTGAAACACTTACTTATGGAACATGTCTTCGTATTTATAGTTCTAGGGCTTGCCAGTTACCTCACGATGTTTTCCTTTACCGTTTTAAGCTCGAATTAATTCGCACATGAATTTTTCGAAAAATCTATTGGTGTACCACCGAATTCGAACCGTCGACCTCCGGATTGAAAGTTGAAGTACCGCTCACTAAGCCAAACTAGCTCCTTATACAATTAAAATTCGCAAAAGTCAAGATGTAATCTTTCCACCCCACCCACAGCAACAATTTTTTTATGTATAAACCTATTTTGTAAACCTTGGTATTCTAAAACTGCCACGTGGCACAAATATATTATGAAAGGCTGATAATTCGACTCGCTGTCGCCTTTTGAGTGAGCTGTCGTCGTATCTACTATGTCATTATTACGAAGGCCTGTATTATACCTATCGAGGGTGGGGCGGGAACGCACATGGTCAAAACAAATGTCGCAGAATTGCAAAATGATTTTATTGTCACAAATAATACTTTTATTTATCTAGCGCGTGAGTCGCGTATTGTCATGATATGAAAATAAAACTAAGTACTCACGTATATGTAGGTACTCTTACATACGTCTATGTAAGGGTTATTTCTTAAACAAATAACAATAATCAATGCAACAAGTACATACAGGTAACTAAAGATATTTCATTAGAGAACCATAACATGTCAACGGTTGCCGTGGCTTTGTTTCTAATAAGCATTTCAATTTCATTGTCCTTGTTTTTGTACAGAATTTGGGGTCTGCACAACTATTGGAGAAAGAAAGGCATACACGGACCCAAACCCATACCCATTTTAGGTAATTATGCTTCAGTTATTTTTGGTTTCGAAGCAGAAGCAGAACTTTTGAGAAAAATTTACGAAAAATATTCATATGGCTTCGTGAGAATTTATAAAGGTTGAACACCTTTATAAATTACAAACCTTTATAAATTTTTAAATTAATTACCCTGTTCTTCTAGTGAAGAATCCTGATGTCATCAAACAAGTGTTGATTAAAGATTTCGATAGTTTCAATACGAGACGTATTGAGAAGCCGCTAAAAATTTACAGCAAAAGCCTCTTTATTATGAAAGGGGATCAAGAATGGAAAACGTGGCATAGGATATTATCACCTGGCATGTTGAGCGATAAAATCCAAATGATGATTCCGCTTGTAAAAAACTTTCTTAGTAAATACCTGAAATACATCGACAACTTGCTACATAACTGTACCCATTTCGAAACTCATGATTTACAAAAGAAATATGTGTTCGATGTTTTTATTAAATTGATATACAATAAAGAACAAGATCAGATCATAAGTTTGAAAAAATTGCATCAAATTTCATTGATTCGAAGCTTCGAATGTTTCTATCACATGTACTTGAACTAATCAGTCCTCCAGAACTGTTATCAATTTTTAATGCCGTGAAGCTAAGGTCAGATGAATTTATTAGCATCCAAAATTGTTTGATAAATCACATACACAGTGTTGAAAGTGAAGGACCCAAACGAAATAACTTCGTAGAATTCATGATTGGGAAGAAAACATCCAAACAAAGTAAAAATAGGGGCAATACAAAGAAAGGTAAAGATTTGTCAACTGACATCGGTGACGATGGAATACTACAGCAAAGTCTAACCTTCTTTCTGACTGCATTTGAATCGACTTCTTCTGTATCATCATTCATTCTTTACGAATTAGCAAATAATCAGGATATTCAAGACAAATGTGTTGAAGAGATTCGTCAAGTTTTTGGCAATAACGAAGATTATTCACTGAAGTTTTTGAACAAGTTGAAATATTTACAAATGATGATGGATGAGACTATGAGAAAGCACACATTAGCACAAGCATTAGATCGGAAATGCATCTCAAAATATACTTTTCCCGGGACAAAACTGACAATTTATAAAGGCGTCTATTTTTATGTACCTGCGCATGGATTACATAATGATCCTAAGTATTTCTTTAACCCAGAAGCGTTTGATCCTAATAGATTCTCAGAAGAAAATAAAGTTCATATTCCTCAGTGTGTCTACGTGTTTTTTGGAGATGGACCGCGAACGTGTATTGGTAAGACAAAATAATTATAATTACAAAGTTTAATTTAACTTTTTAAGTAGTATTTTCATATTTTTTAGGACAACGGCTGGCAAAAATAGTGATCCTAATTGGAATATCTGGATTGGAATATCTACAAACTGTCACCTTTGACCAAGATAAGGAATAAAATGAAATACGATCGTAATCTGGCACCATTATGTGGAATAGTCTTTTATTTCCATTTCCTTTGCTCTCTTATCTATTTATTTATAGTATTACCATATATAAAATAAATAAGGTAATAATTACAGTAGATAGTAGTGAATGTAGATGGAAATAAAAGCAGAGGTAGGCCAAAGAAAAGATAGATGGATTGTGTGAAGAATTACATGATTAAGAAAGGAGTGAGTACTGAGATGACGGCTGATAGAGGAGAGTAGAAGAAGAAAACATGTTGTGCCGACCCCACGTAATGTGGGATAAGGACAAGAAGATGATGAAGGTAATAATTACAGTATGTAATTAACATACTGTTAGCTCGCAGTGTCGAAACTTTCAGCATTTAAAACAAAAACTCGAATGGTAATTAATTTCCTTGTGCGATAAATTTTGTCTACAGTTGCTAGAAACTTCAGATAGTGCAGAATGGTGTAGGTAGATCAAAGATCTAGAAGACTAACTTTTTAATTTCCGTTTCTACTCAGTAAAAGGACAAAACTACATATCTACTCGTACATACGAGTATAAGTACTTTGAAACTTAGCTAAAGCTCCCGTCTTACTTCAAGAAGCTGGGAATCAATTAAAACTACTAATAAAGTTCGTCGTAAGAGTAATAAGACGTAACTACAGCGTTTTCGCTAGTTAGCGCTCTAGTGATGTGTGTAGGAAGATTTGGCATAAAGATACTCGACAAAATAATATCAGCAATTATAAACACTGGCTCGCCGTGCAGGAGACGTAAAAAGCACAAAAGGACTCGCTATGCCGGAAACCATTCAATGATTGAATCTTTTAATTTTCTTGCTGAATTATATTTTAACTTTTATTTTATTAATTATTTTTCTGGGTTATAATTTATTTAGCTCATATAAATTAATTAGAAACAAAGTGATCCAAGATCATGAATATAATTTTAATAATCAAAATTTCCACGACCTCATGATCATGATGCAGTGGGCGCAGGCCCGCCTGTGATGCAGTAGGTTGCGGGTTCGATTCCCACCGCGGAGCAAATTTTTGTAAGATCTGCAAATATTTGTCTCGGGTCTGGGTGTTCTATGTATAATATATAAGTATTTACAAAATAAATGTATAAAAGTAGTTTATCAGTCATGTAATTCCCATAATACAAGCTCTGCTTAGTTTCAGGCTAGATGATACTGTGTGAAACTGTCCAGCATTATTTATTCTTTATTTATGTAATTTTGAGTTGTAATGTTACAGACGTACCTACATAAGATTTTCAGTTTTCAGGTGATTTTATAAAAGCTAAAGAATGATTGAGATATATGTATGTTTTAGTACATAGATAATTTTCAACAGTCCGTACATTCAAATGCGCTCTACAGCTTAATCATTGTTACTTCAAAGTTCTAAGACATTTCACTTCTCTCCTCACTGCTCTCTGCATACTTTGCTTTAGTTAAGATGATTACGATGTATCTATCTATTTTGCTCTACCTTCCGCCGAATTAGATATGAATAAAGTTTTAAGAGCTATATAAAATACAATAAAGATCTCGGTCCTTGTAGGTAGGTGTAGTAGCAAATTATTAGATTTTATTAGGTTCACTATTAGATTTATTAGGTATACTTAGCACACTTAGTTCTCTAGTACTACGGCTTGTGCTAGTGTACAAAGTATTGAGAAGGCTATTGAGTAGAAACGAGGGTCTACAGTGTTTAGCCAGCAGCTTGGGAGGAGTCATCTGACGAAGCTTAAAGTATCAAATGGCCTTACCGCTGCACCTGACCCTTAGGTTCTGGCGCAGCATAATGCTGAGACGGGGACCTATTTGACCCCACGCAACACAAAATGACGTACCTACTTTCTCTGTTTTTCGTTTCGTATTATATGTTAAGTATCTGTTTTGTGTTTATCTATTACTATTTTTTGTTTAACTTTTGTGTTGTTTGGGGAAAAATAAATGCATTTTCTTTCTTTCTTTCTCTTTCTTTTACCGTCTTGTCGAAGGCACAAATTCTCGCTGAGATTGAAGACTTCTACGGCCGGCTGTATGACTGACATTCTCCACGCCCTGAACCCGATATTCACGATTCCAGAGCCACACTAACACATCACTTTACGGATGAGCTGCCAGATATTGACATGGTAGGAATCAAGATGACTTTTAGGCAACTTAAAAACGAAAAAGCCCCCGGTGATGATGGAGCTTCTGAGCTTCTGAAGGCAGGAGAAGTTCCAGTGTTAAGGGAACTGCAGAAGCTCTTCAACTCTGTCATTTATCATGGCAGAACTCCGGAGGCGTGGAACAGCAGTACTGTTATCCTTTTCTTCAAGAAAGGAGACAAAACATTTTTGAAGAACTATAAGCCCATCTCACTCCTGAGCCACGTCTACAAGTTGTTCTCTAGAGCCATCACGAATCGTCTCGCAAGAAGATTCGATGAGTTCCAGCCTCCAGAATAGGCCGGGTTTTGAAGCGGCTTCGGTACCATGGATCACATCCATACAGTGCGGCGATTATTATACAGAAGTCCGAGGAGTAAAATCAGCACCTTTGCTTAGTATTCGAAAAAGCAAGCTTTTACTAAAAGGAGACTCCTCTCGACTTCGACTCCATGTTGAGAAACCTGGGCTTTTTTGGAATTCTTGCAACGATGCCAAATGAACTATCGTTATAACGAAGTGTTGAGATGTTTTACGAAACCGCGACCATGGGTGTTCAAGTATAGAACCAGCAGTCTAATCCCATCTAATTGCGCAGAGGAATGTGACAGGGAGATGCCATATCTCCAAAACTGTTCACTAACGTCGCAATGTAGGTTTAAGACGCTCTACTGAAAAAGATGGGCATCAACATATGTAAATGGCGAGTACATCTCACACTTGCGATTTGCAGATGACCTAGTCCTGATGGCGGAGTCGCTGCAGAAGCTGCAGGACATGCTAGATGGCCTAGCTAATTTTAGTATGAATAAATAATATAAAATAGATAACGTAAAAATACATAATTTTATAAATTTCATATTACGTACATATGTATGCACGTAACATGAATTTTATAAAAATATGTACTTATGTGAGTATAGGTGATTTAATGGTGAAATAGTTACATAATTAATTAGCAGATAATAATTTACATGCGATAATCGTAACCTATTTTCTATGACGCCATATTTTGACAAACTTTGATTTACACAGAAAATTGTATTAGATATATATTCCTACTATCTCGGAAAGAGGTTATTCTGCCCATGAGAAATGAACCAGTTTTCGTAAAAAAACATGTTGTACATAAATCAAATACCTATTTAAAATAATGAAAATATATTTGAAACACCTTATAAGTTAGCCGCTTTTTGCACTTTGTGTCTGCTCAAAGTCTGATGCAGATGTTTCCCATTGACAACCTCGGTAGCGCAGTGGGCGAAGGCCCGCCTGAGACGCAGAAGGTTGCGGGTTCGATTCCCGCCGCGGTACAAATGTTTGTATGACCTGCAAATATTCGGGTCTGGATGTTTTATATATATAATATGTATGTATTTACAAAAAGAAAATATAATTTAACAGTCATTTAGTTCATGTAATACAAGCTCTGCTTAGTTTGGGACTAGATGATGATTGTATAAAAAATATCCGGCATTATTTTATTGATTTCGGATTATTGACCTCAAACAGCTTATCTGTTATTTCGTTTTAACTGAAAACAGCTGATTTCTACCACTATCTTCTTCAGCGAAAATAGCCAAATCATTTCAAAAAGTCGTAGAAAACATGTTACATTATTATGTGTGAAATCCCTTTAAATATAGTTACACGTTCTGGGACACCCAATATGGTCAGTTTGGTGATTTAGTTCCATTTGATATTTTAGTTCAGTTTCATAAAAGGAACAAAGAAATCGAAAAAAAAATGTATGGTACAAATATCTAAACTTAGGTATCATAGAAGCAGCGTAATTGGCTAGCACAAGTCTTCATGTGTGCCTTTTGCTTCATTACAAGCTTATCCTTTTACCTACTGCTCTGTGCCGACATAGTTCTTCCCTGAGCAACTACGTAAACCACTCCAAATCAATTATGATTTGGGTAAAGTATCCGTGAAATATTAATGACATAAATAACTTACAAATGACAACATTCCAGACCCAGGCCACTAAAGTTAAAGTACACAACCTATAACTGAGTAGATTTACAAGCAAAGATAATTTTATTATTTCTAACAATTTTTAAAAAATGCTGTGATCAATTCTTTTGTTTACCGTAGTATCTTAGAACATTAGTACATATCAGAATGTACCACTGTGGTATTTTTTTATTGATTTATTTATATGTTGTTATCCGTGGTATATTCAGGAAATGATTACAAAAATAATTCATAAACTTACTTAATACGAGCGATGTTTTTGTGTGTGTGTGTTGAAGGTATGTCGATTACTCCTTGATATTCGGTTTATTTTAAATAGTTATATATTTATAGAATTAAAAATTATTGTGGTTTAATATCCTAAAGTGATACCACTTTAGGATATTATAACGATTATACCACGTATTTTATTATACTCCTGTTGACGTTTCGTTAACTGTTTAGAGGCCCTTCCTCCTACTCTAAAAGAATGGTTTTCTAAATGTTGTGCACGGGGTGACCCCGGCCATAAAAATATTAAGTAAGTAGTTTTCCAAAAATCTGAAAAACGAACTGCAAACTTGTCTTTATGTGGATGATATTTTGTCGCTCGGATAAAGAAATAGGTTTTTTAATTGAAAAATTATACTTAAGTATATTCATTACAACATTACCAAATAATTGTCATGTTTTTAAACAAAAACCAAATCAACGTAGTTTGTCTCTGATAAACAATTAATCTGAAAGAAACCGAGGCGAATAAATGATGTGCTTCAATTGAAACTAAAATTGAATTGATAAATATCATGCGTATCTTAGATCGTATGATAAAACATTCATGCAACATGGCGAACAAACTCAATACGGCTAATGATATTCATAACCACTGTGTCATGGGGTTGGTTCATACTTTGGTACGCAAAAGGGTTTAGAGATCTTATCTCGTGGACAGTTGTCAGTGTATAAGGTATCAAATCTAAGTAATAGGTAATGGGCACTATACACAGAGATCACGTACACGTGATTCGAAAAGAAGGTCAACGTTCGATTGAATGTAACGATAGATAAACCTAATTCACTACATGATGTTGACTGATACTCTTAATACACTGACACTGCCACAACACATCTAACCAGTGAAATCTACCAGCCAAATCTATGTCCCGTTTACCTCAAGAACTTCATACATGATTTAGCATTTTGTGAAACAAAACATGGCGCAATGCATAAACTTCAAGCGCAAGATCAACGAGGAGCCATGGGGACAATAAAACAAAGAAACCCGTATCTAGCCCGGAGCGGTTGTGCGGCGACCGACGGCTGCGGTGGCCAATGAGCGCGCTCCGCCCGCCCACGGCCCGCCTACTACACGCGCGTGCCTCACGGATGAATGAGATGCAGCATCCCCGCGAAGCTTTCACATCAATAATGGGGGTTCGGGAGCGGTCGTTCCGTTCTGGCTCGTGGGCGGCGACGAGGAGTCATTCCGCGCAGTCGCGAACAATTAACGCGGGCGGCATGGTCGGTGGATCGCGTCGCGCGACGTCACTATAATGTGGTTAGTCAGTGAACGTCGGGGCCGAGCCGACGGCGACGGCGACGGCGGCACGGATCACGATCTGCGGAGCGCGGGAGAGCGCTGGGCGCTGAGCCAGCGCGCCGGCCACAGCACGGTGGAGTTCAAGAGCTCGGCGTGCGCGGGGGGCGCAGACCCGCCCGCGCCACCGCTCTCCGCGCTGCCGGACCCACAGCAGTTCAACATCTTCCCAGCCTTCTTCAGCCGCCAGCTTAACTTCACGGGCGGTGGCACCTGCGGCCAGGGCTCCAAGATCATGGAGGAGCTACGCCCGAACCTGGTCGGCGGCTTACTCGGCGTGCCGGGCTTGCTGGACGAGCACCAGAGCGATGCCAAGTTCCTGCCGTCGACAGGTGAAACTAAATACACGCCGGACAAAGGTCGCAAGTGCAGTAACGCGTCCTCCTCCTCAGCAGAAGAGTTCGGAGGGTTGTATAGTGGAGACCACGCTGCCACGCCGCCCGCGCCGCTTAGCCGCTCCTTACAAGATCACTCAGGTACCTACGTTTCTAATACATGCCGGTGTGCTTACTAAGTTAGACATACTACTACGCCTTCCTTCATAGAGTAGGTAGGTACTTACTTATTATTATTGTATACAGAAATATAGCTATTGCTATCCTCTCCCACCACACATACATACCAACTAAACTGGTATGTATGGCCTGGAACTGTTATCTTGCGAGGTTATGTTTGTAGTGTATTTTTTCAAAAATCTATCACGTAGATGCTCAGACTACATTAACCATATAAAAAAACTCTCGCGACATTAAAATTCTGCTTGTCTATATTAATATTATAGGGAGGTAAAGTTTGTAAGTTTGGACGCAGAAGGTAATCTACGAAACTACTCATCAAAATTCAAAATTCTTTCACTAATATTAAGAATGAACCTTTAGGGTGGACTGCACGTTATTCTGTTAAAATAAAAGGGCTTTTCGTGGAAACTAATTTTGCAACGTAAGTCGACGAAAAAACCGTCGAGCGAATGCGTTTCTTACAAACGCTGCCTTAGCGGCAAGAACACTTTGCATCGGCTCCTTTTGACTCGGGTACCACGCGGGCAAAGCCGTAAGCAGTAGCTAGTGTTATATGAATCTTGTTGGTGCAACTGATGCAATTTCGACTACTTATTTTTTTCAAGGCGGATTTATTTTACGTCCTTAAAAGACATCACAACGATTTGCGCATTTACCTCTTTTTCTTATTATCATTTCGTTAATGTAGCCTTCCTCTTTCTCGTCCCTTCTATAACTCCTGCGATTATGTTTTTTATGAACCTTTCACATAAAACCATATAAGATGCCAAACCATCTTTCCCTTCTATTCAGAATAGTCGTGAGCGTGTTAATTTTAATGTTTTATTTGTTATGCCGCTGGCTGTACCTGAAGCAGACGCCGAAAAAACTATCTAACCAACTAAAATGTTCAAACAATGCTGCACACTAACAATGCCTTTAATTAAGCCTTTAAAGTGAGCTCTGAGTTCTATGACCATCGGTATAAATAAACTATCACATGACATTTTGTCACATTTGTCACTCAGAGACTCAGAATGTATTGTGAGGGTGTGGAGGTGGGTGTGTATGTGTTTATTTATTTGTCACAGAGTCATAATTTGTCGAAGTTATTAACAAATGTCTTGTTGATAGTGAAGATGATCATCACGTACGTCTCGAGAATTCTAATTCTATACTATGTACGAGTATATCTGTACCTATATCTCCACACCGAATTAATAATAATATTATACTAATAAAAGCTTTTATTTTATCTTTACACAAAATGATTTTAAACAAGGACCGCTTTTCGGTAAAAGACTCCTCTAACTGTTTCCTTCCTCGCTCTCTTGCCGCTCTGCTCCAGAATTTGCGGTCTTCGTCTTTTGTACCAATACCAATTTGTTACGGTATTTGCGACATACTGACCATGCCAAATTAACGTTGATTAAGCCACAAAAGGCGAAACTACTACATTAGAATCACGTAGCTCGCAGGTAGCGAACGCGGTAGGTAGGTATGTACGTATAATTACAATTCCAATTAGAGTAATATTGCAAACAATCGGGGCGTGGGTGACGTCATGAATACGAAATGCCACTAACGACCAGTCCTCCCCTTCCTCCCTCACCCGCCGAGCGCGAAGCCTGAATTTTCAAACGGCCACGTTTGTCAAGTTGGGTGGCTGTACGTGTTATACCTTGGTAATGTACGTACGGTGAAAAGCATTTTGTTTTTGTTCGCGCTTATACAGAGGGCAGTGATTTTCAGACGTAGCGTTGGTACCTATTAGTTTGATGTTTTGTTACCTATTGAGGTATTTTAGTCTATGTGAGTAACTTCACACTTTTAGGATATAATTTAGCTGTTCGTTCATCCGTTTTTGTTGTACTTTCATAATCACCAAAGCTTTGTATGATAGGGTTTTGTTGATTTGATTGCGGATTCAACCATGAATAACGAGGATGTACATAGCTTCGGTCTAAGTTTTCATTGAAGCCTGCATCCAAAATTCTTTAATAATTCTGTTGGTAGGTTAGATCTGTTGGTATTTTAGCGGTTCATCTGTTCTTGAACTGAGCAAAGTGCCGAATACATCCAAAAGGCCCACTTATGTCCGTGAAATGGAATCTGAAAAGACATATGATATGCATTTCGCTTGCCATAAGGATTACAAAAAAAAATAAAATTGACTTCTTACCAAAATAAATAATGTACTTACCAAATAGTAGCGCAAACAAAATTTAAAATTTAAGAAAATGACTCCATTCTACATTACCAACAGCCTTACTCGAAAGGCCTAATAACTGAACAAGTTGAAACAGAAGGTTGTTTGGAATATTATTATTTACTAGCTTCTGCCCACGGCTTCGCCCGCGTGGTACCCGAATAAAAAGTAGGTAGCCTATGTGTTATTCTGATGTATAAGCTAAGTTACTGTAAAGTTTCATCAAAATCCGTTCAGTAGTTTTTGCGTGAAAGAGGAACAAACATCCTCACAAACTTTCACGTTTATAATATTACTAAGATTGACGACCTCTGTAGCACAGTGGGCGAAGGCCCGTCTGAGATACAGAAGGTTAGGGGTTCGATTCCCGCCAAGGAACAAATGTTTGTATGATTTGCATATATTTGTCTTGGGTCTGAGTGTTTTCTATGTATATATTTACAAAAACAAAAAATATATAAGTAGTATATCAGTCATTTAGTTCCCACAACACAAGCTCTGCTTAATCTGTGGCTAGATCATGCTATGTTAAAAAAAAATCCAGCATTATTTATTTATGTATTTTATATATTTTAAGAAACTGTCATTTATCCGGTTAGTGCTCAAATTAAGTGAAATAGATGATTCGCGTTCGTTAACATAATTATTATTTTTATTCGAGTCTTAACCGCGTGTACCTTAAATATTTCTTGAATTCTTCAATCTTCGTGGTTATCTTAAGTACAAACAAATATGGTTTTTCCTTATATCAACGTTCTTTCACGAAGCGAAAGCATTGTCGGACCATTGCTGGATAATACTGGGTGAAGGACTGACACCTATGTGTTACGCAAGGGCTCCTTTCAAGAACAAATAAGTAGCAATAAAATCTTACTGCACTATCATAAACCCGTAGGTGCCAATTATTTTATAAAAAATCGTAACTCAACTTCATGACAGCATCAGCACAGCAGCTGGTAACAATTTGTCAACAGCTAAACGTTTCTATAAAAACACCAACATACTTTCAGTCAAAGCAAATAAACTTCTAATTTATTGTAAATAACGTTGGGGTTACCCATGATTATAAATTGGTAACAATAATGCATGTCGCGTGGCAGTCGCGTGCAATTTACCTCTCACCTGTCTAGTCCCTGGTGTGAACAACCCTTTAAGCTTTGACTGAATGGAGACCGGAAGTGGTGTATTCACAATCAGTTTACTTACTTATATTATAGTAATAAATAAATCAGAAGATGCAATAGCTTAGCAGTAACTGAGACCACCTCCTGTTGTAGTGTACTATTGTAAAAATACATTGTAATGTATTTTCTTGTAGATACAACCAACAAGATACAACAAGATACAACCAAATAGGTATTTCTTGTAACGATGACTGTAGATACTTTTTTTACTTATAATAATTGTAATAGTTTAATGTCAAAAGATAACAAATACCGCGGCTTCGCCCGCGTGGTATTTTAATAAAAGTAGCATATGACCGTCTCCAGGCTTCAAACTATGTCCACCAAATTTTCAATGACTCGAACCAAGGATTACAATTTATACAAAGTTTAGAACTCAATTACACACCCCCAAAGAGTAGTTTTGAATAAAAAATACGTGTTTCATTATTTACTTTAAAGTTTATTTGGAGTTTTGAGCGAATCAAACAATTTTTTTTTTTAGAAACTTTACCGCCCTATTTAACCCTCATAGGGATTGATTTTCGAAAATTAGATTAGCCTATGTGTTATTCCAGATCCTAAACTATCTACATTCCAAATTTCATAATTGGTTTAGTAGTTACGGAGATACGTGGTAACAAACATACACACACACAGACTCTCGCATTTATTATATTAGTAGGATTAAATGTCAAAAAACCGACTTCGAATACCGGGAAATTGATAAAAAGTCCAATATGCAATTTCATCACCCATTTTTTCACCCTTAGGAGTAGGTTTTTTATTTTTCATAAAATGTTTATACCAACCTTTTATTTTTTAATGGGTGGTTAAATACTTCAATATTTAACCACCCATTAAAAAGTAATCATTAAAATGGGTTCACAATAGCAAATATATCGCGTAACATACACACAAAAAAAAACATACAGACGAATTGAGAAACTCTTTTGCTGAAGTCAGCTCATAATAATTAAATCACAAATTCACGAAAACGTAAAACCGAAAATTCGGGATTGCAAGCGTATCACGAATTTCGCAATCCCAAATTTACGGTTTCTATTCTGCATACCGTACTATATCATCAGATCCTCGTGTGCCAAGTTATTTTGCTTATTCTTTCGAATAAAAATACCGCACACAAAAAAATATTCTGCTAGTCGTGATAAAATCATGAAGTTTTTTAAGTTTTCCGAAAACTGTTAACAATTGGCGAAGATGTCAGGTAACAAACACACACACACACATACATACAGCCGAATTGAGAACCTCCTCCTTTTTTGAAGTCGGTTAAAAAAGTGAGACTAATGTCACTTGTAATCCCCCACAACTAACTAATATGCGCATAATAATCTCCTCTCGAGACTACTCGACATAATGGAGAGTGTATTGTGCGCACGCGCTACAAATCCGCTAAACCTATTGTAATTACGCGATGCCCTCTTTCGATCAGCTGTCACTTGAACAGCGCTAAAAAAAAGTTTTGTTGACTTTGATTATTTAAGAGTTATTGAAAAGTTTCGGCACAATTTGCGTGCAAAGCAACTACGCTCTAGGTGTTTAAAGCTTAAAAAGCTCAGGTATCTAATAATATTAAAAAAATATGATAATGTCTAATAATAATTATATATAAAAATGAAAAAAAAATGTTTATCAATGTTATTCAGTACGGTCTAAAACAACAATATAACTAGGTAACAAAGCTTAAATTTAGAGCTATGTTTCGTGTTAAAAGACCTGTGACTAGGCAATGCTTTGGGCTCCTCGCTTTAACTAAGTAGATACTAGTATCGTAGATGCGAGGGATCGCTGTAACTGACTAGAACCCAAAAGCTACTTCTGCCAGCACCGACCATTCTTATTTATTTCACAAAGCCTTCTTTATCATTGTATCTACGTATGCAAGAATACTATGCATTTGATAATGTATCACTACCAATATTGTCAACGACTTCTGAAGGGCTCAAAACATAGAACACTTTCTCAAATAGGCTACCATATTTCCCTCTTTTAAAAAACGCTGACTTTAGCACTATATTTATCCCGTAATTCCCCAACAAAGGATCTGCAAGCAAAGATCACAATCGGTTGGATTTGCGGCATTTGCGTCGATCACAAATCTATTAGGCGAGACAACATATGGACGCCGCTCGAGGGGCGAAGCGCCCCGGAGTGCCTCGGAGGTGGTCTAAGCCCTACACGAATACATTTTACAATTGAAATCGTTATTTTAGAGGACCTTTATGGAACATGAATTGATTTTGCAAAACTTGTATTTATGAGAGCTTTAGGTTTAATAATAACGATTCTAACCAAAAGTCTAGATGTAAAAATCTTGACACCTACTAAATCGTTGACTATATAGAACTATAGTACGTTTTTTGGTTTAAAGATCAAAGTTCTTGTCCTAAATATTTGTAACTATACATGTCTTGAACTTAGACATACATGTTCCTAAGTCTAATCAGTTTTCAACAGGGTTGTACTTAGTGACTGTCGACACTTCGTCCGTCACCCGACACCTCTCGACCGCCGCAGATGGTGCTTTTATGTCAATCGTCATAATTAGGGGATTAGGGCCCCCTAATGACATGTTACATTGAATCTTTGTTACGCCCCCGAACAAATGTTGCCGAATAAAATACTATTCGCTGGCTTTTTGAAGTAATTTTGATAGCATAGTTTGGACCCCTTGTAGAATTTTCGTTTAAAAGATAACAATGAAAGAAGGTTACCGGTTGTTAAGATAGATAGATCTATAAGAAGCAAAATGATGTAGGTAACTGATGTATTAGCAAAAGGTATAGTGATTTACTAAATATACAATATTTACGCTACGTAGGTATAGATAGTGTAATCTGTGTCCAGTTTCCTAGAATACAAGCTAAAAATACACGCGACCAAGCATAACAAATTTTGAAAGCTTTCATCTAATGGCGTAATCGCATCTCGGAAAAATGACAGGTAAAAAGCGAAACCAATATATTCGCCATCAAAGCCCCTAAAACATAGATGCGAGCGAAAAAATCCAACCTTTTAAACGTTAAAAGGCCCCGTTTACCGCGGACGCAAACACTTAGCTCCATGTTAATTAGTAAGTAGCTGGCAACATCGTCAAAGGGAATGCATGAATACTTGCCAAACCGACCTCTACGGTGCTTTTAAAATCTCTCTCACTTAATTCAAGCTCAGAGAAACCGAAGGTAAAGTGATTATGTCGCCAATATGCGAATTTTTCAGGAAAATCTAATTACGTTTGAGCATTTGCATGACAGATGAATGTGTGAAGGTCTTCTCTAATCTAGTTAGAGGAATCCTACTTGTGAATTTACTTCATCATAAACCAGCAATATATTTATTTTGATTCGCTTGGTTTCATATCAGTGAAGGTCACATTGCAATAATAACATAGTAACAATTATTACTTGCCTTGGCAGCTTTAAAATTAAAAATTACTTGTGGTGCGGCATAGAGTAGGTAATAACGAAAGTAAAATCTACTACGTGATTAGCTACGATTAAAAAATAAAAAAGAAGTCAGAACGATTCACTTATTAACCTGACACCAGATTGAGAGGTGACTAAACGTAGGGTGACCAAGAAAGAGGTAAAGACATGACGAATGGATACTCCAAATTCGTAACTGAGTCAGCACAATATGTCTTCTTCCATTCTCCTCAACCAGCCGTCAACTCAGTAGATACTCACTCCTTTCATTAAATGGGCTAGTTTTAGCAATTTTTAGCTTCAATAAAAAGCCATCGCATAAAAAAGAACAAAGACCATTGCAGCAGACATAGACACAAAACTAGCCCGTTTACGAGCGCCTTTACACATAGCATCGTTTACATAATCTATCCACCCTTTGGTCTGCTTTTGCTTACCTATTTATCCTCATTCATAATATTCAACATGGCATTCATACCTCCCCACCTTAACCTTTTACTCCTTAACTTATCAGTCACAGACGCTACTTTCAAGCTTCCTCCGACTACAAATCCTATACTTAATCATATATTATTCAGGGATAGTATTCCTAACCATAGAGCAAGCACGTGAAGTAAACAAACTCCACAGCAACGTTGTAGACAGCAAATCATTAGGTACCACCTCTTAACAGCGTTAGTTAAAACGCAATTACAATTAGGTACGCCGGCGAACTTGACCTACGGCAAGGGTCGATGCGCTACACCCACTATGCAAATAAGAAAGCTTCTTTGGTCGACCTGACGACCTGATTGCGGATTTTATGGGTAGTGTATTATTTACATGATTTTAGTGTTGGATCTTTGGTTAGGGTGATCATCATCGTAGGTTTATCACCATTTGAGCTGAATAAAGAGCCTAATAAATTAGTAATGCCAATTAGAGGCAAAGGTGTGGGTTCGAGTCCTGTGATTTCAGACTTTCTGCTTCATATTAAAATCATAGGCGACTTTTAAAACGCCTTGGATGATTCACGTAGTACATTAATTATGGGGTGCTCTCACTTTGAATCAACATTTACTCCTCTCTTTCAAAAGATCTCAACGCGTTACAACTTCTTGTAAAATAATTGTTTTATTTGTAAGATATCATGATTGTGTTTATTTCAGTCTATTAAAAGTTAAAACACATTGCATGTCATTTATTTATTTAAGTAGGTAGGTACAGTCATCGGCAAAAGTATATTCAAAGTTACTATTTTTATATCTCACTTAATTTCTTGAACCCGCAGACTTCAGTTCAAAATATTGCGCAATATTTGAAGAACCATCTTTGCACTTACAAGTACCTACTATTTGCTATCAATAATCGCCAATTCATTAACGAAAAAGATCATCCTAAAGTCTAAATTGTTAGTCTACATTTGTACTACCAGTCTCAAAATAAATTAGTCTTAATCCTACCTCACAACCAACAGCGGAAGGCGCGTTCAAAAAATTAAAACCAGAGCCGGGCGGGACAAGTAGCAGTGGGACCAGTGGGACATCAGCCCTATCACCAGCATTGGGTCCCCAGCACGCTGGACACACACCCACCACGGCCTCATGCCCCACCCCCGCCAGAAGGAGGCATAGGACTACCTTCACGCAGGTAACGCATCGTCTTCAAACATGCAAACATCCATTGCATTTTACAAAAAAAACTACTACGAACAATCTTTACTGGCCTCAACGGATTTACAACCGCCGCAAATTCATCGGCCCTTACAAATACAAATATTATGTGACAAGTTCGAGTACAAAAAATAAGAGGTCTTAGTTTGCTAAATCTGACGTTTTATTTATAAGTATTGCCTCTTGAAGTGGACACTACTCAATCCTCTACTCGCGGAACTTGTGGGAAACAAATTGTTCATAAGTACCGCCAATGTAACTAGTGAGGCTAGTCATCCACTACAATTCTATCAGTACTGGCATACAAAATTTACGAATACCTATCTAGGGAAAACAACCATTAGGGTCGGGACCGTTCTACACTGCATTCTTCGGAGACTTTATCCCTCAACGGTTGTCATTTCTTTAGGCATGCCGCTTCAGCACAAATGTAAGTAGAGCAATAGAAAACTCATGCAGTTGAAAAATGGTAGCCCCACTAAAAAATACCTGAATGAAATACACCTACATGGGGTTACATATATCATTTGTGGACCACGTTACTTACACGATATGTGACGTTGTTATCGGGAAACCGGAACAACTTTACAACGTTCCAGTTTAAATCGAATTAGAAAGCTTTCAAACATCATGCTTCTGTACCATGTCAATGTTGACATGGGTCCTTACCATCATTATAATCAGTCGATAGATGTCAACGGAGGATGCTGTACATAGACATACCCATTGAATCGGGAGTTAGTCGTGAACCCTATTATAGACTAACAGGACAAGTCACACATGGGGTTAAATAGGACTAAAAATAACAATGATACCAGGGTGCTGCTTGGCACGATTTCTTAAACACCTTTTTAATACCCAACTAACAATCTATGCCTAGGTAGCAAAAAAGTTTTTAAACATTTTTATATCCTTTTATATCCAGATTTTGTGTCATCCTTGTTTTCAATAAGATCCGACAACTCTGAACAGGTGATTCTGTTCAGAGTTGTGGGATCGATTGGTTCAATCCTCGATTCAATGCCGCTGAGCTCCCAGTTTAAATAGAATAAACGATAACAGTAAGATTTTCACATAAAAACAGAAACACAGAGGATTTTTTTTGTTGGCCCCATCTATGAACATAACATAATGGTATGGTTAATCCAACATCATATGACAGTTTAAATGTCATCGGTTTATGGTGTCATTAAGTAAGGTCGTAGTGGTCACGTATTAGTAAGCATGAAATATTCCAAAAACTATCGTGAACTTGACTATTCATATTGTAAAAACGGGAATTTTCACGTACTGCACTATCGGTGAAGGCACCGACTAAGTTTCGACTCATTCCGAGAGTCTTCATCAGGGTGAGTGGTTGCGACTTTCTCCTTCCGCGTCGCGCCGTGCACTATAGTGCACGCCGTGCACTATATGAAGCATGAATTACTCCGTTGAATAGTATTAGTAGGTACCTACTAATATTTTTTTATTATTTTTCATAGGAACAATTAGCAGAATTAGAAGCAGCATTCGCAAAATCACATTATCCAGATATCTACTGTAGAGAAGAGTTGGCGAGGACGACGAAACTCAACGAAGCAAGAATACAGGTCAGTCGAAGTTTGATTAAGGCCGTATGAGCTACCCTTTTGAACCATTACTCAGCTACTGTTTGCCGGGGCCTCGCTACCCTCGTGAACCATGACTCAGGTACTGTTTGCCGGGGCCACGCTACCCTCTTGAACCATGACTCAGCTACTGTTTGCCGGGGCCTCGCTACCCTCGTGAACCATGACTCAGGTACTGTTTGCCGGGGCCACGCTACCCTCGTGAACCATGACTCAGGTACTGTTTGCCGGGGCCACGCTACCCTCTTGAACCATGACTCAGGTACTGTTTGCCGTGGCCACGCTACCCTCGTGAACCATGACTCAGGTACTGTTTGCCGGGGCCACGCTACCCTCTTGAACCATGACTCAGGTACTGTTTGCCGGGGCCACGCTACCCTCTTGAACCATGACTCAGCCACTATTTGCCGGGGCATCGCTACCCTCTTGAACCATGACTCAGCTACTGTTTGCCAAAACACCACCGTTGAATTTTTCATGCGTGATAAAAATTAGTTAGTAGGTGATGTAATGAATAATCCGATGTTTCTATCACAAACAATCTTTGACATCATGTTATGACTTTGACATTCCGAAAATCGTGGTGTCATTTGCATGTTTTTACGTGCGCTATGTGCGTGTTTTATGATAAACATGGATTTAGTCTAACAATAACCAGTAAAATCTATAAATAGTTATCTGTACAACACCCTTAAGCTTATGATGTAAAAATCATTTAAAATAGCTAATAAATGATTTTTTCAAATATTTTCATATTTCCCTAAAATAGCGATTTTCGTAAACAAACAATGTAATATTGAATTGAAGTGAATGCGGTTATTTATGTATCAAATTGAATTGTCACGAATGTCGAAATCAGGACACAAAAATAGCCCTGGAAATATTAAAATCGTAGAACATAAATGAGTGTAATTGGTGATCCCTCATCACCCTGCTTCTATTATACCATAGTGTTAAAATCTCCTGTATATACCAAAAGATAGGTACTATAAAAAAGTTCTTAAGGCAAGATAATAATGATGTTATTCGTTAGATATTTCTACCAACCATACTACCTACTGAGCTTCCGATGCTAATAACAAAAATATGAGGCCTTCTCTTAGATGGCGATAATTGAAACTTAATGAAAATCTGAGTCTCCGGCCGAAGTATAATAATGTTTTACGAATACATACCCAAGCCTAAAATGTATAGAGTCGAAAATTATTATCCACCAAGGATATTTCCCGTAACTGTAGTCTGCAGCATGTTATACCTACCTAAGGCTAAAAGTGAATCAAATCATTTTATTATGTAGGTACCTAGGTATATTTAGGTAAAATGAACCACACAAAAATAGTAAACGAAATATTGAGCACAATAACATCACACTAGTCGATATGCGCTGGAATTGTCGAAATATCAATGATGCGCGAATATTCGGATAATGCAATTTGGAGCGTAGGCCGGAGGCGGATTGAATTAAAGCGCCATCTGTCCTCCTCGACCGTATGAATACGAAATACTTACTCGCGAGAGATCTTTATCTCAGTTTTAAAATTGCTCAATCCCTCGGGACCCTCGATATTGATTTGTCCCCGGAGCACCTAATTTGTCGCTTTAGATATTTTATTCACGACGTGACTTTTACCATCCTTTAATAATGTAGTGACCTCTCGCCAAATTGAGTGTGTAGGCGTGCGTACTTTTTTTAAGGCAAGCCATGTCACATTCATTAGCCGTCCACGTGAGCTTTCAAGATATATTTTATTCATTGCTACGACGTCAAGGAGACAAGCATCAATTACCCGTTTCTTTCGAGCGCAACCGATAAAGTCACTCTTTTAGAAAATGAAAGGTTCTTGCGAACGATATTACATACCTACGTCGCTAAAAGCAAGTAAAATGCGCGTAGGCGAGCATACAATACATACACACGGAGGATATGTGTGGAACATCGATACAATGTATCGTCGTGTATATAGTCAAGTGGATATTCGTGTACGCGCGCTCCGTATAGGAGCCTATTAGCGTTTAGGCGACGCTACATAAGAATGTAAACGTTAAAGACGACAGCAACGTCGAGCTTCCCTCCTTCTAGAGGAAATTACGATATAAAAATATAGCGTTGTCGGGCGCGCGCGGGTTGAGAGGGTGGCGGGAGGAAGCCCCCGAGGCATTGCAATCCCATCAAATGGATCCGTAACGAAGTTAGCCGCTCATCCTCCCCGCGCGCCTCTCGACATTGTCTCTGCCCTCAAATGAATTCTACAATTGGAAATAAGAAAATGTTTTGTTGGATCCCGTGCTTTTTCAGTTTAAAAGCGACCGTTTTCTTCGGATAACTCGCTCAATGAAAATAGATCTATATCTGCTGAGTTAAGTGTTTTAAGAGGGTGAATTACGCTTCAGCCTGTGAAGTAAATCTGCTCATAGATTAATGACGACTTTCTAAATACCGAACCAAAATTAATTTGTATAAGTATAACATTACGAACTAAAATCAAAAAATTCGGGCTATGATGACAAAAAAAAATAATTATCTTCAATTCAGTGAACTTTAATTAAGCTCGTTCTTAGTAAACAAAGAAATTTATTAACATATTATCATTATTTTTTCGGAACAACAATTTGAAGTTGACAATAATTTGAGTAGATACAATAAGATCATCTTCTAAGGAGAAAATCAAAGGAAAATACTGTTGTTTTAATCTCTACGGAAATTGATCATTTTTCATTGCAACGCTCAGCAGGGGCGAATATCGGGTACCTAGCTTTGCGAAAAAACAAATATCCCATTTACGTTTCTCCCTCTGTCTGTCTATCACTATTATAAATTAGGATATGGGGAGCGTTTCTCAATCTTTTGGGTGAAATTCTGAGTAAATGGATAATCGATAGCGAACAGTTTGTCATTAGTTTTGTGAGGTTTAACTGTAGATTCAATCTTATATTTTGTGCTTTCGTATTAGCATTACGAATAGACAATTTATTGGATATGCAGATGTATCTAGGTATGTCTGAATTAAGATGTTTTAAACTATTAAAATTATCTTAGTATGTATACATACTCTTACGTGCTCAAGCATTATTAATTAAAACTATCAGGTAAGTAAACAAACATGCATAAGTTTAATACAAAAGATATACCTGCATAATAAAAAGCTTTTTCACCGATAAGCTTTGCAGCTTAAACGTAAATAGTTCTACGAACAAAAAACTACTGAAAAATCTAGTGTCTCCACGTAGTTTCATGTACTTTAGACTACACACGTTTCTGCTTGCATTGTACGTGCTTCAATATTGTTTTAGTTTTATTTCGCGCCCTGTTTCTTCTTCTAAATAAGGTTGGGAAACGTTGGAAATACTAAATAGTACCTACAGTCCTACATGTATTTTGGGTAGGGTGAGCTGACTAACCGTTAGGTACCTACAGGGTATATATCGGTTTATTTATATGGAGAGTGCGTGCGGAGGGTGCGTCCCGCCCTCGCGTTGGAGGTGGGAGAGCCACCCCCTCCCTCTAATCAGCTCTAATCACCATATCAAACGACGCACGCTCTCATTCCCGTTGACAACACACAGATTAGGCCCTCGCTTGTTTTGCTCTTTATTTTTATTTGCTTTCTACCTATAAGCAGATTATTTAAAACAGGTCAATACGTAAATATTTACTAAGAAATATTTTAAAAAGAAGAACATACTCGTACTTACAAATTTTTAGGGCTCCAGCAAAAATCTAAAATAAAATATAGAGTAACTTTGTCGCCCTCTATTACATGACTACAGTGGGGTTTGACATTTTATTTTCATTGCACTCCCTAGTGTGGGGTATCATTTAATATGTATCTAAAAAAAATCGAGGTTTCCACAATATTTTTTTTTATTCGAAGCTCTCGCCCAGGATATGTAAGACCTGAAACTAACAAAAGTTTTTTAAGTTAACTTTTTAACCTTGAGTCTTAGAAGTATAAAACAAAGTTTAGCGAGTAGCATTCAATAGAAACTATCAACAAAAATAATTCAACCAATTTTCAATCAAAACTTTAGGAGTTATGATGCAACTTCGAGAAAAAACGTGCCTGGACACGTCTCGGACATTTTGATTATTTTTTAGTAATAGCTTGGTCGTAAGAAATGGGTACAAATACATTTTTATAAAAAAAACACTCAGTGATTTTAATGAATAGATACCCACTCGACATAATTTATTTGACTTATCTACGAGTACCTAGTACTTTCGTGTTGAAATCATTCATGACCAAAAGATGACTCTGAAAACACGAGTTACAAAAAGTCACATTCTTGAATATACTCTTGTCATACTGGTGCGTTCCATTACACAGAGGCATGTATGTAAAATATATACCAAATACCGGTTATCGATGAAAAGTAACGTTTCCATTAATGTCAGTGGGCTAAGTTAAATAAACGTCAATTTTAAAGAGTCAGGAGTGGTCTTTGGAAATACGATCTTTGGAATCGGTGACTTTGGCCATTTTGCTGATATTTAATCACACGGTGATATTCAAATATTGTTATATACGTTATAATTTAATTAATTAAGTAAGATTTCAAACCTTATATTCTTCCATAAGACGACTTCTGTGAAGTTTTGTGGCTTGGCGTGCGAGTTGGCACGCAAGAGCTATGACTGTTGGTTTTACATTATTTACTTATTTATCCAGGTTTGGTTTCAAAATCGTCGAGCCAAATACCGTAAGCAAGAAAAACAGCTACAAAAGGCCTTAGCACCAGCAGTGCTACCAGGTTGTAACGGCATGATGAGAAATATCCAGGGGTATCGAGGTTACCAGCCGTACCCACATCCAAACACCATCAACCGGTATCCACAGGTAAGATCTATTTCAAGTCTAATCATTTAAAACCGAATAACATTTCTATGCAAATAATTGCTAAAGCTTTACAAATATTTGCATTGAAATAATTACAATTTACAGCTGAAAATCAGCGTTGGGTGTAAACTCATCCCACAAATGCTGAGCTGAACACCATTTTGGTACAGACTACTAAGGCTGTTCAATAACAGCCTTATTAGACACATGAGCCGAAGAACAATAAAATTATATTGTGTTTGTTTTAGATTTAATACCTCTACTTATCGGCTTATGTATTTTTATCTTATTATTGTTTGTGCCAAATAAACGTTTATTCTATTATATTCTATTCTAAAGATAGTTTTGCCACAATAACTTTTTTAATTAAATAACAATTTTTAATCTAAAACGCCAAGTAACGTAAGCAACAATAAAACGTGGTGATGATGAGCAGACTAGAATACTAAATGAATAAAATTTGAAAGCGTCTACGAGACAAGTCTTTTACGGTCTTTAAGACCGTAAATTTGAAGTTTCATAACATAACATAAGTAGGAGTTTGATGACAAACAAATGCTGAAAGATAAACCAGGGAGCCACCTAGTTTATTTAAGTATATAATAACTCAACATCTTTCTGGGAACGTTGTTTTGTTTGGTAGCCAATAATAATTAATTAATAACACGTTCTCAAACGGTTAAACATCGAGAAAAAACCGGCATGACCAAAAATAACATCGGTTAGTGTTCCAAGCGGCGATGGAATGCTAACTATTATGCAAAACACGGACATGTGCCAGATATAATGTTTGGACGTACCTCTAACTATCCCCTACTTGGTATCTTCATAAATATAGACACTGAGTATGGATGAGAGGATCTCCATCTCGAGGATCAAATCGTGAGCATTTTTTTTTATTGTTGTGACGTGTGATCTTGACAAATCTATTTTACATTTCAATTTTAGACTTTTACCTTTGCAATAACACTGTTTTTCAATAAGATCTTTAATAAAACCTTAATTTAGTGGCTCTGACAGAACTCCAATTGAGCTCGAGTTTAAACCGGTATTCCTACTATACCATGCCGACTTACAAATAGTACAAATAGTTCGACAGAGCAGTCGCTTTGCTGCAATCTGTAGTACGGTATTTTCATTATTTTCAGCGGTCTGGCGCGCACGCAGCGTAATCATGTTACCGCGTAATCACACCGACTGATTAGCGCATGCTAATGAACAATGTGACCAAAACTGACTAGCTTTTACTAAACATAGGACCAATTGCATAACAATATTGAACATGAATATTAATAATGTATTAATCAAGGCGAAAAACGGGACTAGGTACTCGTAAGTTGAGACAGCGTTGTTAGTTGATCAATAATAAAGAATAAAGGCTTCATAACCATTTACGTGAGCTTTATTGATTAAAATGAAAAGTTTTAAAGTTAAAACTTAAAACGGTGTATTATTATAGAACATAATACACTTAAATTGAAAAATTCCCAAACGATATTAAAGCGCTTTAATCGCTTATACCGAGCTCGCGGTGTCATTGCCGCGCGTTAATGATATTTTTTCAGCTTTAATCGCTCATGTGGCCACGTGTTTATAGTGATTAACACCTCGGTAAAGCTATGGTTCAGCTTGTTTTATAATGGCAAGTGAAATATTGAAGTTTTGCTACTTGCGATAGTCAGATTGAAAGGTAACACAAAAACATGTATTTTTGCTATCCGTGCTACGTCGCACGAAAAATTAACAATTGCGTTTTTGTATCGTATCCCTACTTATTGATTTATTCTTTAAACGTTTTTTCATAGCTGAGGAAAATCGTAATAATGTAGGACGAGTAGTCGACCAGCCATCACATCGGCCCAGAACACGATAGTACTAGATGTTTGTGGCTTTCTGAGATTTCAAGAAAAGCTCTGTATTTTAAAAGTAATATATATGCGAAAGTATGGATAATGATTTTAAACCAATAAACACTGTAACGGCTAATTTCAAAACTAAAACCAATTCGAATAAATTAATTAATTAATTGTAATAGATACATGGAGCGTTTCACTGTAGAACATTCTCGTAGATTCATGAAATATTACTGCTAAATACTGACATATTCCCTTTCTCATTTACGACTACTTTTTTGCGATTTATGTGAAATCCCTCTTAGTAAAATCTTTACTTCAGACATTATGTAGGCTTCTCTGATGAACCTCATATTCTAACCTCGACGTAATGATTTAATATTTTCTTTCCCCTATAGCATCATGGTAGCTACGAAGAGTTGCAGAAGGACATATTCTCGTTATCACAAATGGGAGGCGGCTCATACCCCATGCCTCAAGGTTTTTCGATGGGTCACAGCGCCAACATGAGCGCGGTTGGCATGAGACAGGATACCATGGGTAAGTGAATTGGATTTCATCATTTATCAAAGTTGATAACTCGAATAAAGACTCACGGGGAGTCGAAACAATTGATGTCATCATAGTATGGTACGTGAAAATTTATGTTTTTATATGGCGTATTAACTGATTTTTTTATCTTGAAAAAATGAGTTCATTAAGACTACTACCACTATAGTTGACAAACATGTGTTAGAAAAAAAATAACCTCATTTTAATTACTTAGCTGGTATTCATAAGATTAAATATATTTTGCGATTTGCTTAAAACTTAGTATATAAGTAAACAGCGTAAAGAATATTATCTCACTAAAAAATCAACACAGTACAAATACCTACTTTTATATAGTGAAAGAACCATTATTGTAACTTTCCGTAACCCGCCATAAAATATCAAAGTTCGTTCGCCCTATTAATACTTGAACGATGAACGTACAGAATCATGTTTCCGCAGAAATCTCCCGTAACCAATCTAACTTTAACCGCCCCAAACAAATTATTCATCGTAATATCAGTGAGAACTAAAATGCAAGTTTGTAGCGTAAAACAAAAAGCGGTAGAAGGCGGAGGCAGCTTTCATCAAGTTTCTATTAGAGCCGTCAAGGCAATTATAAAGTTGGAGCGTCGCCGCGTCGCCTCGGCGATCGAGGCCTCTCGCTTTTTATACAAATATCCCTTGTGATAATGGGAAAACTTGTTCCCGCCGGCACCGTAGCTAAGTTCCGACAGATGATCTTGAAAAGGAGAAAAACTTGATTACAATTTATTAATATCGCCACCAGTCCTTTCTTTTATCAAAGCTTTTAAACAATTAATGTTCTGAGTGGGTCTGTGGGAAAATAACTTATTTATTTTTGATGGTTTGCGAGCTGTTTTTTAGCAAAGAGTGAATGAAAGCTTAGCCAGTTACGAATACGAGAAGTTGTGTGTTAACTGATTTAATATGTTTTATGAGTATGTTGCCGGATATTACTAATTTGTACCGTCTCAAGACGTACTGCCAAGATTTCCAAGAATATCGCTCTTCAAAGAATTTCACAAGCTAGATGGTACTCGGAACTACGTACATTACAAAAATTCTGAACATATTCTAAATATACTTAACTCTATCAGAATCCTTGCACAGTCAGATACAGATATTCGTTTAGCAATAAATATATTGAGTTTCCTCCACTCGCTATTACTTTCGAACGAACCTTCTTTTACTTACCAAAGGAAACTACAAAAATATGTATACGCGATAGAGCATGATACATGATGCCGCGGGCGCAGAGATTCCTGCGTAACAAAAAACGAGCAAGTAATCGAGGCGAGGCATCGTACCGTAGATATTCTAATAAGAAAATTTCCACTACATTTACTTTGGCGGGCGTCCTCGCGGCGTCTTGGCAAATATCTTATTTCCTGAGGCGAGATTGCATCTTGAGAAAACGCGAGGGTAGATCCAGTTCACTATTTGCTATCCAACCCTCGGTACCTATTACATAAGTACACCTATCTACTATATATATACATAAAGCGGTAGAGATAGGAGCTCGCTACGGCCTACGGACACGCTACGAGTTTCGTAGAGCTTTCGTAGCGTATCCTTGTAATTATTTTGTAGAGTACCATCTCAGTATTCGGTGTTATTTCTGATGATACTGTTGTTGTGTTCCTATGTTTTATTGACTTTATGCAAACAAATGGTGTCATAAACCAAATCTTTTATGATTATACTACAAGGTTAAACTTTCGCAAAAAAGAAAATTATAAAACTGTTATTCAAGGCATAGGATATTCTATAATAAATAAATAAATAAAAAATATCCGCCAGTAACATACATATTCCTAAGGCCATACTAAAATTCTGTGACATAGGTATCAGGAACTACGAGTACAAGAACCACAACTCCCAGGTCCGGTACAAATCTCTGCTGAACATACAGACATTTGTCCCGCAACAGAAATCGAACTCGGACACAGAAATGATTGCTGTCCAGATAAATACAAACGAAATCTAATAATCTTTATTTCTCCAGGTATGACAGCCGAAGACGAATGGTACAACAAATCACTCTCCGCACTCCGGATGAACAGCGGGCACCACGCGAATCTAGCGGCCGCGCCCATGCTGCAATACCAGACCTAATCGCTGCTGCACGGCGCCGACTACTCGCCGGCGCCGGCGCACGACTACGCACCGCCGTAGTCAGCGCGCAGTGGACAGTAGCCCAAGCGATACTAGCGGTAAATTGAATTTGGTACAGCTGGTATTCGGCGCGTAATGGACATTGTCGAATACGATGCTATAGATCTGTGAAATGGCACTACGGTGTATTCTTACGGCCAGTACGTGTTGGAAAGCGTGTGAACAGTGAGTTTATTTGACGTGTAATTGGATAGTGACGTGTGCGATGCGTCACTTGGTACACGCTTTTAAAATAAGTAGGTAAAAGCAAATTACAACAAGAAAGTTCAATATTGTACCGTCGGTTTATTTAACATATGAATACGCAGCGCGCAGTGGATAGTGCGTGATGCAATTATGTCGTCTGTTGATGTCCTTCTTTTGTAAGCGACGCTAATAACTATTTTTCAATAGAGAGTGTGATATTAAACCTCGCGTGATGCATTCAAGCCTTAGTATTTATATTTTCGTATCATCGATCGCCATACAATTGAAACATTCACTAAATAGACAAAACGCGTTTTGCAAAATCCAATCGGAATTGAGTCTTATAAAACCCAATCATTTGGGATTCATCCTAACCCAAACAGGGTTGGGATGAAGTAAAACCACTATTACTTATTATGTAAGTATAAAATTATATAGTCATGTTTATAATAAATGTGATTATTGACATTAAATAATAAAAATATATCGTTGCCACTCAGGATATCTGCGTTGTTTGAAGGTTGATCGATTCTGCATTAATTGATTTTTATATTTTTACAAATGCACGCGGCATTTGTAAAAATATAAAAATCAATACAACAAAATAACGTTGATGGAATCTCATTAAAAAACATCAAAAAAAATTGTACATTCAGCTATGAGAACAAATAGTTCAAGTTGCATCAAATTAAGTTAAATTACAATCGTGTTTATATTCGTAAATAGGTAGGTAAAAATAGTGGTAAACTTAAGGGTCGTTTTCACAGTATGCGTAATTGTGTATGCTAGTCATATTGTACAGATTTTGAATTAACTAGGTCGTAACTATTCTTGATTGTTGTTTTAATAAATGTGGCTCAATGTTATTTTTCTAAGTAGGTTCAGCATTATGAAAACATTACCAATATATTAAAACCAATGAAAATTCCGTTGCGACGGTATTTTTACCGACGGCAATTTTTGCCGACGATGTTATCATAAAATTTTTTGAACATCATTTGAATGATAAAATATGATAACTCTATTTATGACGTTTTCCTCAAATAAAAACGCTAGTTTATTTACAGCATGATACATTTTTAAATACAAAATAATTGAACGCTTAATAAATTTCCAAGTCAAGTTAGAATCGGCATGGTATATGTTTGTCTTATTCTTATATGTATTAGTAAAACTTGAAACGTGTGGAGATTTGTTGGTTATCGATTTTGTGTAGTTTTTGAGATAAAGGTACTGGGGCAAAGGGTGTGATCCAAATTATCAGGTAAAGTGGGGGACACCCCACATTAAAAAAATCTATTATATTTGTATTGTCATACAAAAGGATTTTATTTACAAATTCAAAAAACAGTGGGCTTTTAATTATAGACTTTAACTTTAAGTATAAAAAAAATATTTTTCGTTTCTCTTTAAGATAGAAGTCAATCCAGATTCCCGTGAGGATTAAAGGCAGATAAAAAAAATCTTAAAACAAAAAAGCGATTTTTTTTAGTTTGATCTAAGCACCCTAAGGGTTTGATTTAGGGAAAAAATATATAATTACTTACACCACAAATATGTAAAACATCGCTAATTTTAGTTCGGGGTGAACTACTAGTATGTTGTTTTTACACAATGTTTGAAGAGTTTATCGTATCTGATAAAAGTCGTTAAATAGAGTTATCATAAAGAGCTTTTACCATAAAATCAGTGTAAATAATAATTGGTTTTGCATGATAATTTAAGGTGTTAACAGCTCAACGATATCGTAATGTTAACTATTAACGTTTAGTCCATTTTAAAATAAGCCGTGGTTCATATCAAATACTCAATTCAAGAATTACTAGTCATTCCAATTAATAGATAATTTCAATTTTTGATCTCATAGTAATAAGTAATTTCAAACAAATGATTTGGCTTTTGTACAGATTAAAATCAATTAAGACTGTTCCGGATATGATTAATGGATTTCTATTCACAAATAGTGGTCAATCTGAGCATTCATGTAAATATAATTTAAGGAACTCGTCTAATAAACATGGTGTAAAATGAAATAAATTGTCTAAAATGTATTATTTGTTTTATTAAAATATAGTAACTTCCTTCAAATTCAAAAATCAAAGTTTATTTGAATTACAGTAGGTATATGACGTATTTTACTAGATATAATGTAGTTTTTCATTTGACACATAACATTTTGTTATATCTACCAAATGAGAAGTTTATTTTTGATCTGTGACAGTCTAGTTTGACAGTATGAGAAGTCAATTGCCACATTAAAAAAAACGGTCATTTCTTCTAACAAAACATCACCTTTCAAGTGTTCTTAGGTTTCGGCGTAGCATAGTGCGGGTTGGTGACGCTATTCCGGCCCAAATATTTCGCAAGGTGAGATATCACTATGCGCTCGCCGCCCACCGCATTCCAGAAACCAGCCGCTTCACCGCGTATGGCCGCACTCTGACCGCACTCCTGTTTGGATACGCCTTGATCAGTTCAGCATTAAACACCTTCAATACTCAATACATTTATTGCTTTCACATGGTAGGTACATAGATGGTGTTTATAGGTAGGTATCTCAGGGTTCATATGAACCTTGTCTAAGAGTATAGCAACAGATAGGCAGGCCGAGGTTTTGCGTAAACAAAATAGGTGGAGTAAGTAATTGTTTGTCCATTAGTAGGTAAGCGTTAGGTAGTAGGTATTAGGTATTACACGCATCATTAGGTCGGTTGTTTTTTTTTTACAAGCTTTTATTTAACTTGCCTTGTTAGTTAGTATGTATGGGTCAAATCTTGCAACTGAATTTTAAACTGATTGAGCTTAAATGTTGCCTACACCTCTGGTTTGGATGGCAATCCATGGTTAGTTAAGTGTTAGAACATCATTCTAAATCCAATATGGTGGACTCCCAAAGATGGCGGACCAATCATTTTTATGCACCCCCATGATATGGGTATCAAATGAAAGAGTTTGCGGAGAAGAATACGAAAAAGCTTGTTTTTAAAAAGTATTTTTTTATTGCATGGGTAGTGTGACGTTTGTGATTTGAAGTTTCTAAAGAGGAGAAAATACAAAAATCGTATAAAAAAACAATAAAATATCGTATCGAGTTAACTTTTACCAAGGAAAGAATTCCTCTGAACTCAAATAGGAAACAAACAACTATAATAAGTAATAACCCATATTCAACAATAATTACACTAACTATACCTAAATGAATGATGACAACTATTTTCAGGGACAAAAATAAAGAAATGTATTTTATTTTATCAATTGAATCACTGGATTCTTCGTTATTTTTTATTTAAAGTTTTTAAGTTAGGATTGTATAAATAGGTGGAAATATCGTAAGTTATAAATACTTCGGAGTATATACTGCAAATTTAAACAGATTTTTCGTAAATTCATAAGTTCTGGTAAATTTTCTGTACCTCTATTTCCGAATACAAAATGCGTAAATAGTGAAATGTCACACTACCCATGCAATATGGAAAAGACTATTTACAAAATAGGTACCGCACTTCTTTTTATTTATTTTGTTATTTTAAAAAAGTAGATTCCTAGTCAAAATAACCATTAATGTCATAGTAGCATTTTTCCATTAAGGTTGACTTTAGTTGTCTAGTAAAAAGCTAATCTTTTTTAAAATCCGTGATTTCTTTTGGGAGTTCATTATAGAATTGACATCATGTACTACCGACCCTACTACCGACCTATTTTTTTTATATTTTATTCAAATTCAAAAGTGAACTCTCAAGCGGGTCTCGCTTGAGAGTTCACTTTTGATACCAAATTTGTCGTTGTGTGATTGCAAAATAGGAAAGGTACATACCACGTGTTTAACTACGTTTCTACTCGTATTTTGCAAAAACCTTTAACTCTATTATACTCTGATACCTTGATTCATGTGGTATAAGCTACACCTGCCTATCTGATTCGCCAGCGAGTTACTGTGATCGGGTTTGCGGAACATTCCATTATGACATACAATGTGGGTCGATAGAGCTGCGAAGTCTGAGCATATCGTACTGCTACACATTAACAACCAAATAGATTGCAAATGAGCATAAAATCATAACACCTTAGCCTTGTTATAAACATTTTCAAACAGTTGATTAACTTAACACTGCTGTGTCTTTTTCTGATAGAGCCATTCCAAACTGAACGGTAGAAAATAAAATGCTCCGCACAATTTTTTTTCTGTAAGGCCTTAAAATTCTCTAAGAGTATTCCAGTAACAATATAAAAAATACAGTTGCCTGTAACATACAGAATATATACATTTTAACACCAACACTTTCCTAGAACATATACAGTACTTACTATCGCGAAAAAGTGTCATTCAGCATATAAAAGTTTGTCAGGCATTTAGAATTTCTCTTATTATTGTTCAGTAAAATATTGTTGATAATAGTTGTAACTATTGGGTGTTCACATAAGTATTTTATTTAACAAATATCGGCTTTCCTGAAAATTACCCACTTTCAGGATAGTATACATATTCTAGGACATCCTGTATACCCGAATCATAAAGCTGTGTGTACTAAAGCACTTACCGAAGGAATGTCGGTTGCTCTCGAAGCTCTTACCTGATAACAAATTCGTTGTTTTAATTTTATTTCAATGAGGACTATGTTATTCTTTTAGTATCTAAACCATACAAGTAGTCCGCAGGCTAAGCATAAAAACCGACTTAGCATGATCACCTTTAACTGAAGCAAGTGCATCGAAGAGAAGACAAAAATTACTTACTCATTACTTAACTTAAACTTAAAATAAACTTACAGCATGAACACTGCTCGTCCTTGCGACGTATCGGTCTACCACGGAGCGGAAAGTGCCAAGATTAAGCGCATCCTAAAACAGTACACAATCATGAGAAATAAATAAATTGAGTTACTTACAAATCCTATTTCAGATCAAAGGGTAGGTTTACCAAGTTTTTTGTGTCAAATAAATGTTTTTCATTTCATATTTCATTTAAAAATGCACTGAATTTAAGTTACCACTAAATATATAAATACGAGTATCTGAAGATCTCAAGAAATAATAATATTTATTAATGGTGTGGCAATTTAGTGAGACTCACAAAGAAAGTAATTCTTTTGTAGAAACAAAACTTTGTTACAACAAAACAAGATTAACTTCTGTGAAAATATAAACTATAGTCAGCAAAAAAAAAATATTACTTTAAAAAAACTATAGAAAATTGTTTTTTTACTATTGCGTGTTTGCCCCATAGTAAATATCCATTAATTTTTCTGAAGCCACCGTGAAAAAATAAACAAAAACAACGGAATAATAGGTACCTTAGTACCGTATCCACAGTTAGGGACATCCGAACACACGGACATTTGGGACATAGCTCTAGATTTCACGCTTTCTTCATGCAATGAAAATCTTGATTTCACCAAATCGTATACCTAGAAATAAAAGGCATTAGTTCTAAAATGTTTTACGCTATTTCAGTGCTACGCCGTAGCACATTCTCACAGAGATTTATTTAATATGGGTAAAAAAACATCTTATGTGACATCGACATCATCAATAATTATGTCGAAGTTTATGCCCAAAAGTATGACATGACCAACTTCTTTAAGATGTCATCGGTTCGTCGGGGGCCTTCCTACTCTGCGCCTTCCAGTTCGTGTTCGCCATTCAAGAACCTTTCACCCAATAGTTGGTTCTTCAGGCTATATGGCCTGCTCATTGCCACTTTAACTTGCTGATTCTGAGTATTTCATAAGTAGCAATTTCATAATTTCATACGCTCATTGCTCACACATCAATGATTGTTTGGTTACCACCAAACAGTGAAACGCTACGCAATGTTTTATCGAGTTAAGGAAGATAAGAAAAGACAGCTTTATTCATAGCATGTAGCGCCATCTCTTTCCAACTCTACAATCTTGAGTACTATTTCAGTATTTGGCGGGTACTCTTTCTAACGCGCGCTTTGGTTTACGTACCGTGCCTACTTCCTGATGGTTCACATTTCTTATCAAGTCCTCGAAGGTCTCTTGGTACAGAGCCGACATCCAGGGTTGTGTGAAGAAATCGTACAGATCTTCTATAAGGTTCATCTGTAGGTTGATAAGTTCGATTACTGTATAAACTTCCCTTTTGTGGAAAGACAATGATTATAAGAGGTTATCCTTATACCATACTAGATGGCACGGTCTAGGAAACATGAATAAAATAATTTTGACAGTTATTTCACGTTTTCTAACCTTTTGGTGCTACGCCATTTGTGGATGGCGATCAAGAATTATAAAATAATAATAATAGCCATAGAAGTTTTTTTTTATATTACTTTTTAGTAGATATGCTGTTGCTGCCAACAAAAAGTTATTCTATAAAGAGTTGCGTAGCTCTCTGTATCTTGCTATGTTCTGAGAATAATTAAACTACGTTCACAACGGTAGACTTACACTAGGATGGAAAACGTTAGTAACATTGATAAGCGCTTCTGCGCTTCGGCGGGTACTTTAAGTTGACACTCTTGGCTATAACAATAGCTATGCAATGTCAAAAGCCTTCCGGTGACCTATACACTATGGGACACGGTTGGTCACTAGGTCATACCAACTTACAGAACCACTGGGCCACCAAGGTCGCTATTTAACTTTCATCTGTGGGTAATCTGATATCCTGACTATGCAGCAGAATCAACGTAGTAAACGACCTAGATCGATTCAAAGAATTTTTAACTAAATTTTATCTCTTTTCATTCATTTTTGAAGAAGTGGCATTTCTACATTTGCCTAAACACGGTCAAGAGCTTTCTCACACAGCATAGGAGATTACTGTTCGGTACCTGGAATCTAGTTAGCAGTTTATTGAAGAACGCCTCATGTTTCCCATACAACTGCGAGAGTACTTCTGAAGAGAAGGCTTTTTTGGACAGACAAGTGACAGCTGCGACGCAATGTAGCACGTTTAGTTGGAGGCGGAAGTAGTTGTCTCGTTTGTCCGTGAGGAGGGTGTGACCCTGTATTGAACCGATAAGAATTCATTTACGGAGATATATCTATCTATCCGGGAGCAACAATGATCCAAAATTACTAAACTATCATGGTTTTGAACATATTTTTTACTAAAAAGCGGCATATTTACCATGATTTGTAAGTTTGACTGCTTGACTGCAACTGTGCCGAAATATCTGGAAACATTCAAACTTACAAATCATGGTAAATATCCCGTTTTATTAGTAAAAATTACAATCATCATAAGTAGGATGTGTCCAATAATATATCTGTAATTATGATTGATTAGCGATATTTCAGTACATTTGCATACGCCATGGTCACATTCATGGAGTATAAACAAAAAGGTTGACGACTATACAGTGTGTCCCGCGGCCATGCTACATTGAGAACATGTACTTTAAATATTGGAAGTTAAGAAGTTTTACTTATTGGAGACTTTCCTTCATTTTTAGAGTTCCGTAGTCAACATGGAACCCTTATAGTTTCACCCTGGCATGGTCTGTCCGTCTGTCTGACTGTCTGTCTACGGCTTAGCTCAAAGACTCTTAAGACTCTTAGAGTGCTAGAAAACTGTAATTTGGCATTGGTATACATATTAATCACGGCGACAAAGTGGTAAAACAAAAATCTTAAAAAAAAATGTAGTTTACCTCCTCTACAAATTATTTTTTTTATCGTCAATCCCATGTGGGTGTGTCGTTGGAATTTCAAAAGACCAAAAATACTACGGGTGTTTGAAAACCATATTTCAATTCAGGGATCCGTTTGCGGAATATTAAGCTTTAAAGTGCTAATTTTTGTCAGTCAAGTTGTTAGTTGTGTAAAACATGTTCTTATCACACATTGTGACAGGCAACTACGGAAACCTACACTGTGCGTGGCCGGACACGCACTTGGCTGGTTTTTATTATTCTAGGGCACGCCGATTTCCTCCCGATGTTTCTCTTCACACTATGTTGAAAACTAGTTTCATAATCATGATACTCAAAGTTACCAAACGAAGCCACACCATTAGATCCGGCTTTTTAGTCTTCACGTTTGAGTTTAGTTCTGGAATACGGGCCTGAGCCAACTGGTTTGACTAAAGTTGAAAAGTGACTAAAGTTGGTATGAAAGCGGTGATGGGTTTGCAATCTGTCACGTGGATGCTAGCTAACTCTTTTCACTACTATGCAAACGTGGGCATGTGCCAAATCTAATGTTTGGACGTGCCTCTGACTAATCCCTTTTTGGGAGGCTATCCGCAGTTCCATGAGGATACCCTCATGGATCTGCGGATAGCCTTCATAGAACATCCGCACATCATGGGACATTGTTTTTTTTGTCTTTTAACTAATTTGCTTCTACAAAATTTCGTAGCAGATGTCAATGACCTAATTTCGTCCTACTCCGCGGTCGGACTATACCAGTTACAATGGAAAGCTACATGAGAAAACGTCAGACTTCCCAAACACATTGTTAGGACACGCGGTCACTGGCCTTATCCCTTCGCCAGTCAGCAAAACTGCAACAATTCTTCATCCCTTTTCTGTTCAGACCATTCTTCCCCAAAAATAAAATCTCCAAATTATAAACAAAACGTAAACATAAAAAAAAGGTCCTTCTCTACTTTATTAAAGGAAAAAAAACACATAAGGAATATACATTTATATGTCAGTAACACACAAAACGCCAGACGTCCATTTCCGTAATACATTTTCGCGCCTGTATTAAACTTATCTCAGAACCATCCTTAAGCCAATAGATTGCAAAACACCGCATTATAACCCGGTAAGCCGTTTTAGAATATTACTAGATTCTGCCCACGGCTTCGCCCGCGTGGTACCCGGTAGCCTATGTGTTATTCTGATGTATAAGCTATATTACTGTAAAGTTTCGTCAAAATCCGTTCAGTAGTTTTTGCGTGAAAGAGTAACAATCATCCTCACAAACTTTCGCGTTTATAATAGTAGTAGGATAACGACTACACAACGTACTTTACTATTCTCCTGCTGACATTTTGTTGACCGCTTAGAGGTCTTTCCTCATGAGAATGAACGAATGAGAGAATCATTCTTCCCGTCTCACGACCCTCGAGCCTGGTCGCGGACGGTGTTTATGAGGAAAGACCTCTGAACGTCAATGAAACGTCAGGAGAATAGTAAAGTACGTGGTATAGTCGTAATAATATTCTAAATTGATATTTAACCTCCGATAAGCCGTTTCTGAGGTAAATTGTAAAAGAGAAACAAACAACCTCTTATGGCTAACGCATATACGGGTTCCTGTTGTCTCAGGTAAAAATGTACCGGTAGTTACCTTTTGGTAACGCTGCAGTAGGTACCTATAATTAGTTATTGGTGGTTTTGTAAAGGGAATTATTGCAAAAATATCACTTTTGTTCGTGTTTAGATTAAAGTACTTCGTTGTTTTACTTACTTGATGCGGTAAACACATCTGCACCTCCATAGGTATCTCAGTACCGGGCTTTCTAAGCTTCATGTAATAAAGCGGGCCGGGTAACGTAGCTGACTGTACGATTGGCGATTCAAACTTCATCACCGGTTGCCATCTACAAAATATGAGTAAAAGTAACCTGTTACAATTCTACATAACATAACCAATCGCTTGAATGTAATAGAATAGAAAATATTTATTTTGAACAGAACTAAACACACATCGTTTTTGTTTCCTTGACGAATTGGGCTATCAAATGTAATTTTCATCAAATACAAATAAAGCAAATCCAACTGGTAATTCCCGAGATTAGCGCGTCCAAACAAAAAAACCGAAAAACAAACGCGTCAGCTTTATTATTAGAATATAGATATAGATTACCATCAGGTAAGATTATGTCAAATGAAAGACTACAATTAATAAAAAAAATTGTAATGCCATCGCAAAAGACGCAATTTCCGGCATTTTGCGCGCGTGAAAATTTACAAAATTAAATTAATATGTAGGAATGCATACACATAAATAAAAAGAAAGTTTCAAAAATGATCAATGACCGCTATGGGTAAAATGGAGTTGAAGAAAATGAGCGTACCTTACTCTTGAAACGCCTAACGAAAGCCGAGTCGCGCTTGAAATACTTGCCAGAGATCCTCCGCTGAAAAATGTTCCCACACTAAAACTAATCATTTGGCTAAGGCTCTATGCATGTTCCTATTGCGAGTTAAGTAATCAGGGATTCAAAGTAAAATAACCCGGCTTTGCTCGCTTGGTACCCGGATGAAAGTAGTAGTTATTTCTGCTGCCAAGCAGTCTTGCTTGCATTGCTGTGTTCCGGTTCGAAAGGTCTGGGTGCCGGTGAAATTACAGGTATAATGTGACTTCACCAACGGGGGAAAGTCTGATGTGCCTGTAAGTCACACGTTGCCGATCGTGAGAAATAACGATATCTCAGGGTCGGCAACACGTGAGTGATACCTCTGGTTGCAAGCGTCCATTGGTTACGGTAACCGCTTACCAACAGGTGGGCCGTATGATTGTTTGCCACTTGTATACATATAAATAAAAATAAACTACATGTTCAAGTGTGGTGACGAACTAAACCTGTTTTATCATCCAAATCGGTCCAGACCACGAATAATTTTAAAACAAACGTCCAAACCATAATAACTAGTGCCAACGAATATAGGCACTAGTGTGTATAAGTAGGTACTAATTATGTAGGATAGGATAGAATAAATAGTATCTACCCTCTCAATAAAGTAGAACTGAATCTAGGAATGAGTTCTGAAGGCTCGCTGTTTGGATCACCCATCACAAATGGATCCAGCTTTCTTAGAAACAGCTTAGCCAACTGTCAAAAAACAAAAACACAAATTTGTTGATAATCCCAAAAAAATGGTGTCTACACATAATATAGTTGGATCCACTATCAGCTAAAAGAAATCTGAACTTCTCGACATCAGAATTCGAGCTTTTACTCTAAAGAATAAAATCAATATTAAATTTTTAATTCTAAAAAACTTTACTGTACTCGTGGCATAGCTGATACAGTCCCCGTAAACCTCATAAACATCAAACTCGGTCGCTTGACACAACAATATAGCAAAAAAAAACAATATTATTATTTTTTTGCTCTAGTAATTTTTATGTTTGTCAAGGACACCAGTTGTGTAGTGGCTAGAGTTCGACTTTCGATCCGAAAGACTTGTACTCGAATATTACACAGTTCAAGGTATTTCGAGAAGGCATGTTTAGCTGTGAAGACTTCAAGCTCGTGATAACGGTAGTAGTCGTGATAACGGTGGTAGTGTAACGTACCGCTTCGCCGACGTCTTCGGAGCAGTAATGGCGATGAGCGCGCGTTTTCGCGTACAATCGCCGTGAATACTTGGCGCAAGTTCCCGCACCGAAAACATGAGGGTCGTTCGTCTCAAACGACGGACCCACGACTAGACCGCCGTCGTAAACGAGACCGCTTTCGTTTATTGCTATTTGGAGACAAACAATCTTCATGGAGTTTACATGTACAGACGATATTTGTTAAGTCAAAAACCGGTATCGTTTGGACGAAAAGTGGTGAAAATAGGTACCGTGAATGTCGAATATTCAAACAAATATAAACAAAAACTATTCTCGACCAAATTCACAGCCAACCTAGGTAGGTAAGTAGATACTATCTCATTATCATGGTCCCGCGCACGATGACCATTATCATCCACAGTGTTTTAAATGTAGGACGAACATTATAGAGTTATCGATGTACATACATAAAAAAACAGGCCCTAAATTCAAAAAGGGGAAGTCCTACTTCTCCTTTTTGAAGTCGGCTAAAGAGCAATAATGATACAAGGACTTTCAATCGTTTTTGCGGTATTCTACGAATTTTGCGCTCAATGATGCAAACGAGCGATGACATCCTGCTTCAGCAAAAGCTAGTGAAGCTATGGTTTTGTACAGAGACATGACTTGCAACTGGGGAAGAGAGATTCTTGAATTTCGACCACGGACCAGAGGCCCCCACCCGATGAAAAGATGACATCATAAAGATTGCAAGAAGTCGCAGAAATTGGCTCAAATCATCTGTCATGGCACTCGTTGGGGGTAGGCCTGTGTCCAGCAGTGGACTTCTAAAGGCTGATGATGATTAAAAGCTAGTGTGATTATGGCAAAACTGACCTTTAAAGGCATATATATCGATAGCTTTCAGTCCGTAATAGAACAGGGCAAAGCAAGGTAGGGTGGTAGACTGGAGTTGCGACATCAAGTTCAAGGCTTCGATATGTGTGTCGTGTTGTCGCCAACTCGATAGGTAGTATTTCCGGTAAACACGAATGCCCAGTTTTTCTAAGTTTGTTTGCACCCTTTCGTCAACCTAGAAGTGTAAACCTAACCGTAAAGTTGCTATGAACAGTTTCAATCAGAATTACTGCGATTTTTTATTTGATTATTTAAATTTTGATTGTTTATTCTAATTTTGATTCTGATTGAATACCAGAATTACTGCGTTTGAACCAAAATGTTGCTATTCGCACTCGTAACACAATATATTAACGACGATATCACACACTTTAAGAATCATAATGTAAAGACAGGAAAAACTGCATCGCCATCTTCTACAAAAAATACAAGAGTAAAAATCGGAAACAAACTTTCGGAATCGGTGAATTCGAAAGAAACTATTGTTTAATGAATAAATGATATAATTAATTATGGGTTTCATTTTTGACTGATGACACTGATTATGAAAAAGTAGTAGGTACATTTTGGGATCAAGATTGTGGACACCTTGACGTCAGGACCCCGAATATGGTTTTTTTTTGCATGTTACCATTTATCTCCGAAACGGCTTATCCGATTGTAATGAGGTTGTGTGCAATAGATTTATGACAAAGGATGATTCTTTGATAAGTTTTATCACAACATAACACTAGGGGACGCTGCAATTGATGATAAAAAATAACTTGTTCATTAGGTTTACTTGAAATTATACCGTCTCATTATTAAAACAGTTGACCCTCAACTGGGCAGGATCTTCAGGCGGGAAAGGTTCCACAAAAGCTATCATATTAGCTGACAACCCCAACTCTAAGAGAGCTGCTATACAGCTGTACGCTTCTGTACAATCTCCGTACACAACCACGGGGTTCTCCGTACTGAGGCAGTCGTGGGAATCTTCTGTAATAATAACGTAGTTTGTAATATTTTAACAATACTCGATATCTTCGAGCTGAATGAATAGATGACGATTCGTCAATGACAAAGCAATTAATAAAAACAGAAGCAATATTATGTAGAGCAAATTTTTCCGTTTTCAGGAGTTTTCACCTAAAGCATGTCATTTGGCCCATAGCATAATTATTTCTACGTATTAAAAAGTAGTTCATTTAAAAGCTGCTATTTTCTTGTCACTCTCTTAGTCTTAATAAGTTTCATTGTACTAGTTTGATTTGACATGCCCTCTAAAATAATTTATTTTCTTGAATCAATATCAGTCGCTTAGGACACAGATATTATAATACTACTAGGTGTAGGTTCGTGTTCGCTTACTATATTCACTGATCATGACCAAGACTTTTCTCAGACAGATATTGGCTTGGAACAGGGAATTGATCACCATCACATTGTCAGGCAAATCTGGTGGGAGCGGCACTTTATCAGGCTGGTACTTGGGATTGTCCATCAGCATTCTGTCGCAAGGTTTTCCACGCCTGGCGAGGACGGAAATATCATAAGAGGGCATTTGACCAATGAAGAACAGCTTTAGTCGCGTCACGGAAGAAATAGACCAATCAGAGACTGCCAAACTTACTAAAGTACAAATGTTTTGCGCTTACGAAAGTATCGTTTTCTTTTTATTTTGTACTAACTCAACTTCTTTGACGAGCTCCAGAGGATCATGTAAGTAGTCGGGATGTTGGAACTGCTGGCCGCATGTAAGTACTAATTCATCGTAGAACTTTGAACCACCACCTTTCAGAAGAATGCATTTCTTTTTCCTGTAAAAAATATTTTGAAACGCCAATCCTTTTTGTTTCGACATAATAAAATAATGATAAAGACAAAAAATAAAAACTAATCGGAAAGTTATGATTGTTTAGCTCGCCTACCTCCCGACGGCTCAGACGCAATAGGTTCAGGTTCGATTCCCGCTGCGGGAAAAATGTCTGCAGGTGTTGTAGTAAATGTCTGCAGGTGGTAATCGTGATTTCTGATAACCACGAGAGTAGCCTCAGGACTATTGTATGCGACTCTTAGTAGGACTACTTAATCAAATGTTTAATACAATAAAACATCTGACCTATCAATACCGATCATAGCAGCTGACATCACGTCTAGGTAAAAGTAGAACGGTACACTCTTCAAATATCTATCGGTGTACCGGCCATCTCTTGGTACACAGGTATCAGCGGCTTTTAAGCACTCCGCAACAGTGGGCAGACCATGCTCAGACACTAGGGTTACGTTGCTGAATGTCAAATATTGTGATGTCGGCCTGTAAAATACATCAGGGGGTCTTAAGTACCACTTTCTGTTGGCGTTAACGCCTAGGGAAATATTAAATTGTATGGAAATGACACTAACTGTGGAAATGTCATGTGACAGTACCTTGACAAATTTGCGTCAGCGTGAAAGGAAAAGTAAGCGTGAGATATTTGTCTAGACCCCAGAGCCTCAAAAGTCACAAATACGTTTAAAACAATGTTGAAACGGTGACCGTTGCGTTGTGACAAATTTTGTATGGAAATCTTGTCGATACGGTCACCGTTTTGACATGTTATAAACTCAGCATAGAGCATCAGTCCTAATAAAGGGTTTAAACATCTAGACAATTTGTGACTAATTGAAAAATTTGCAAATTTACAATTTGTAAAACATAAACATTATAAATTTTGTACAAAACAGACCCGTAGTTTACTTAATTCACCTATATTCATTCACCTTGGTGCATTTTATCGAGCGAGTTAGGACTTTAAGAGGATCTCGGATTCGCTCGCTTAGTAGTTGGTACCAGTACAAAAAGTAGATCACGCGTGGAATCCGCGTGAATCCACTTAGTTTTAAAAAGAAAGTAATCCTTGTGTTTTCTCTAAATTAAAGCTTAATTTTGACTTAAATATGCTTACCCAAGAAGTAGAGTTTCAAGAAATGCAAGACCGGTTCGACTCGATCCAACTACAACAATACTGTTGTTGACATAGACCTTGGGCAAACTGGATAGCGGTCGCTCTATCACCCAAAGCGCGAAAGGTGATGAACTGAAAGCATTTACAAAACTTTCACTAATGTTTTACGTGCCTTGAAAATGTATTGAGTTATTTATCTATCTTCACTAAATACTAAAGCATGTCTTACTTGCATTATTTTCATAGAAATCTTTCACATAGACACGTCTATGTTTTTTTCCTAAGCTAAGTATATACTATGTGAGTAGAGTAGGTAAGAAAAAAATAAAAATAAATTACACATCCTTGAATATTTTGTCCAAGTCCTTGTTCCCGCTAATGTTAGGCATAGCACGACGAGGGTGCACGGGAGTCATATGACCCGCTAGTGACATCAGATTACGGCTCGGACTCTACAATCAACGAAAAGTAATTACTAAATACATTACGAGAGAAATACAGTGCACCCGTTATAACTAGACCACCTTAAACAGACGTTTGCAATTTACAACGCTCTGCAGTGCACGGTCACATAGCTTACTCTGCTATAATCAAACAATTCGACATTGTGCCAGTTACTCGATTTTTAATGTCAAAATTTATCAATGAGTAATCCCATACTCGCACCGCTGTTAAGGTATAGTACAAGTAAGACCTGTCTAGCAGACCTATCTGATGATGATGATCAACGATGTCCCCTTGATCGAACAACAGATATTCACTTTGGTAGTATCTGTTCGAACAATGGAAAAGCACAGTCGGACAACAGGGACCGGTGAATAATTTTATAAGTTTATAATTTCACTATGTTCTTTCCTGTTCAATGACCAGATTAAGGTATGTTGGCCCTGAAGAGGGCCTAGTTAATGACCTGTAGTGAAAGAATCTGCATCCATCGAGTCATCCATCGATCTATCCATCTATTCATACCATCATAAATGTTAATCGGGGAACAACGGTATAAAAAAAAATCCCGTTGTCCACCGATGGGGCCGAAGATTGGGGGACAACGGGAATAACCCAGGTATTCAGTCGCATACCGAGTCTCCTTTAGCGAAAAGTCTGCACATCCAAAAAAGCGTTGAAAATTGAGATTGGCGTAGCAGTTCCCGCATGAACCAGCGACTGTGAGGCTCCATTACGGGTGACACTACTCCTGCCAGAACCTGGACACAATACGAAATAATAATAATATCTGAGTAAATACCTGACACATGTATTTAAACTTACAAAGGCATGTATTGTGCTCGTTGTTGCGATGATTTAAAGCAAATAATCAGCTAAACCTATATGTTACTCAGGTAAAGATAAAGTTTGTATGGAAATCACAGAACTTACGGTGCCGTCTGTCCCTGGACGTCGAGGTTCAGGTTCCAAATCAAATTGTGTTCTAATCGCTGTGCCATCTTCTAAAGGTCTAAAACAAAACAAAATGCGTATGTACCGCAGAGGCGCGCACCGACACCTTCAACGCCACCTGGCGCAAATAAAAACGCCTAAGTGCTAAGCAGATTACGCGGGAACATCAACAGCATCCTAAATGCGCTTGCAGAACATTTTGGTTTTCCTCTGGCATGGAGACTAATCCAGAGGACCAAATCGCTGTCTTATTAAGTTCTAACCTAGTTTCTGCTAACAAAATGGACTCATTAGTCTGAATAAAATGTGAACTTCTTTCGGTTGATCATAATAAGTAAGTTCGTGTGAGTTAGCTTTATGCGAAAAACGGTCGATCAGATAATATTGATATGCATTTAAACCATTGTGATTGATAATCATTTTAAATTTAAAGTATGGCTAATCGCCACACGTTTTCAAAGATGTGTACAAGTTTGATGTGAAGGAGTTTTCGCCGGTCTAGCGCCGAACGCGGTCGCGGGCCTTACTTTGATGAAGAAATTCTAAATAGCTAAGAAACGTCGAAAAGGTATTTTAAATAATAGGTATCTATTGTAATAGTTTGCGTTTATGAAAATATTTACCCCAGCACAACCATCCCCACGGGTTGGTTCTGACTCAAAAACACGTAACCTTGAAGTGTATGCGAGCTGAGAGCAGTTTCGAACAAGTCGGATATAGTTTGAGAACGCGGTGCGTGCTCTAAAACATCGGACATCGGAGCTAGGTCGTATGCTTCGCCTGGACGGACTTTTATATCACTAAAATTAAAAATTATGTTTTGCATTAATGAATCTATTATCTGTCGTTAAAATTGAACAGGTTTCAACAGTGATTTCGACTCAACTCCCGCCGGCTTAGCATGATCACCCGTCTTTCAAGAGAACAAGAACCAAACGCAATCAAGTTAAATAAATAATGCTGGACATATTTCACACAGCATCATCTAGCCCCAAACTAAGCAGAGCTTGTATTATGGGAACACATGACTGATATACTACTTATATACTTTTTTTTGTAAATACATACATATCATAGAAAACACCCAGACCCGAGACAAATATTTGCAGATCATACAAACATTGGTCTCGCTTACAAGCTATGTAAACACTTCTACGAAAGGTAATGGAAGGTATAAAGTCAGTTCCCGTCTCACGACCGTTGAGCTTAGTAGCGGATGGTGCTCATTAGGACCTCTAAACGGTAACTAAACATCAGCAGAAGATAGTAAAAAATGAAATGTATCCTTAAAAAAGTAATATAACGACAAAGAGAAAATGAATATGAACATACCAATTATCACACAAAATAAAGTATCGTAAAATATTCGTACTCTTTCAATAAGAATTTCGACCAGGCTAGCTCCGAACCCAGTGGCACAACGGTAGTGCGACCTCGTACTAAAGAGCAAGGTCGCGGGTACAATTTCCGTCTGGCTTTATAACTTTTGGAATAACATGAAATTTTAATTTTACCCTCTCACTGAATTCACATGTGCGACATAAAGAGTTTCATTGATAAATCTCATCCGGGAGCCGACAGGTGTAACTAGCTGGAAAAAAGAGAACAAATATTATTATGCTTTATCAGCAGTGGGTAACAATGTGACTTCCGAATTTGTACATATTAAAAATTTTGGCCTGGTAATCGAAACTTACCGTGAAATGCTCAAGGAGTGGAAACGAGGCATGGTTGGAAGGAAGGCAAACTATACAGTAATCTCTATTAGGAAACAATTCGAATGCCGCTTCTAGAATATCGAAACCATACCTGAAATTGATAAAAATAATTTATGCTGATTACTAAAGAGCAATCCAATATTTGTTTATTTATGAAATTAATAAAACAAACTACGAATTCAAATCCCCAAATATCTGAGCTCTTCCTTCAAAAGGATTATATACTTGAACATTAATGTAAAGCTACTCAGCTAAAGCTGCTACATTAGTAGCACTAAACAACAGTCATACAGCCAAATATAAGTAAGATGTAGGTAAGTTGATAGACGATAAGAACCTCTCATCGTAATCTTGATGCATGGCAAACAACTCCAATAGGAAAGCATTGGGAGCTCCTACGTAGCGCGTCGGCTCTGGTGGCTTGTAAGGAGCAATCGAATCTAAAATCAAAAATAATGTGCTTAGAATTGGATGGCCCACCATGGTTGTAGCACAGACAATAGAGGTTGTAGCTAAAAAGTTGTGGCAAGGAACTAAAAGTACTACAGAATAAATAAGTGAAAATCCTCTTCCATTACGCATACACGCACAGCAAAAATATATTTTGAAACAAAGCTTATAAACCTTACAACTTCACTACTTCACAATATGCACTCTAATTAGAAAAATCTTAAATAAATCTATACACACAAAACATCATATTTACGAAAAAGTATAACACAAACACATTCGTTGAAGAGGAGTCCTCTCGTCCTACCTAGGATAAGGACTAATTATGGAAAGAAGTCAATAAGTTATAAAGGAACTCTCGTATGTAGGTTTTACAACAAACTACAAACTGATATAAAAGGTGCGGTGACGTTGGGTGTGTTCGAGGTCAAGATTTGTAAAATATGTCACTTACGTATACGACCTTTCAAACGTGAAAGTTTGTGAGGATGGATGTTTGTTACTCTTTCACGCAAAAACTACTGAACGTATTTTGGTAAAACTTTACAGTAATATAGCTTATAAGTACATCAGAATAACACATAGGCTACTTTATCCGGGTACAACGCGGGCGAAGCCGTGGGCAGAAGCTAGTACTATATATAGGTTAGTTGTGCGCTGAACGACATTGTAACTAGACGATGACTAAACAAGTATTTTTTTTCATATTCCTTTTAAGTGACTATAATGTCTTGAATTGGAATAAAGTTTCTTTGAACCAAAAAAAGTCACGGTTCAGTTATGATTCCACCGTTGGTTCATATTTTCTGCGTTCCACCAGTATGTTATATGAAAAGCGGAAAAGTAGCGCCATAGTAACCCTTCCATTATAAACAACGATTTCAGGTGCAAATGTTTAAAAAGTTGCTTACTTTTAACTACTTCCTTTTTAGATTTTTCATTGGAAGTGGACCGTCGATTATCGAGCATTTTCATTATGTTTTCCGCTGGACTGAAATAATAAAAAAATTGCCTCAATGCTGCGCGACTAAAACTCGCACTGTACATCGTGACGAGAGTGTTCGATTGTGGCTATTTATTCCGGAATAATTTCCGCAGCTCACTCCTCTACGAATCTTCAAGGAGCAGGCTGTCTGGGGTAGGGTCAGCAAAGACTCTTGACTATCCTCAAGCGGGCCTAGGGAGGACGGCGGTACATCGTCGTGGTATGTGCCGCCGTTAGCACCGCGAGGGTGCTGAGGGTGGTTTTTCGAGAGGGACACCGGTGCGTTCCTTTGGAGAGCCCGGAGCCCCTTGACATGCATCGAGGTCGGCCACCGGGCGGGTTTTAGTGAGTCCACGAGTCCGTGAACCTCACATAACACTATCGCACCCTCAATGTGGTAGGGTATCTGTTAGCAGATCTCCCCCTCGTAACAAAAACAAAAGGGTCAGCAAAGAGGTGCAATGAAACACTTCCCACAGCAAACTAGAATAACTTACCCTCCTGCTTCAATACTGTCGTAGGACAGTAGTTTGGGCACCCTCAGTAGATCCGTGTCTATGTTTATGATATCGAACTCCAATTCATCTTCGTCTTCCAACATGTTCAGTATGTCGAGTTGGGCGGTGTGACCCAGGTGGGAGGAGGGATGTGTCGCTGCTACACTCTCTTTGCGAAAGCTTTTGAATTCGTCCTCTTCAAATAGCCATGTCACCTGTGGACAGGTTTATGTTCGTTTGTCCTGACATTAAATAGTTCTATATCAGCCATCCTATAAGTAACATACCTACTTTCGCAGCGCGCGTGTTATGCATCGCAAAAGTATAGATGTTTATATATTTGATACTAATCCTACTAATATTATAAACGCGAAAGTTAATGAGGGTGGATGTTTGTTACTCTTTCACGCAAAAACTACTGAACGGATTTTGATTAAACTTTACAGTAATATAGCCTATACATCAGAATAACACAGGCTACTTTTTATCTGGGTACCACGGTAACTTCATAACGGCTGAAGCAATTTGTAGTTGATTTTAAAATATCTATCGTAATCTATTACGCCTTTTATTTACATTAGCGAACGATTAAACATACTTCAGATATAGGTCTGGATGTTGTGGTACCATGGTAGTTCCTGATACCCGAGACACAGGGAATCTTAGTGGGGTAAGGACTATGTATGTGTCTGTTGGGTGTTTATTTATTATTTACTTACTCGAGATTTGATGTCCCTCATCCGAACCCCAGTTTCTGAGATGAACCTGGACATATCGTTTTCAACCCCGCTATAGATCTGACTTGCTGTAAAACTGTAATAAAATTACTTCAGGATAACATAGCCCTTAGAGATTAACTTTAACGTCTTTGATATAAGTATGATATTGATTTGGCAGACAGGAAATGACTTATCATGTTTTATAGTAGATTTCCGTCCGCTCAGATCTAATAATTTTTTTAAACTCTGGAGTTTAAAAAATAAGATCAAAATTCCATTTTTAGCAATTCTTTAGTATGACTTCAAGGGAACATCTAAAAATCACCTTGGATGGGGTTTATCTCGCCACAAGGCACCCTAGTGCGCGCTGAAATAATGATGAAATGTGAAATGGCGAAGCCGATTGTCATGGTTCCAAAAAAGATAGATAAAACTCTTTGCATAACACCATTTTACAGCACAATAAACTTGATAGGTTAAACGCCACACGTTACTAGGGGGCTCTGCGATACGTGATGGAATAGAGGTCGCGCAACGGGTGAGCGCAATGTTTGCACTTAAAAAAAAAGTAATGAATCCGAAACGAGATAATCCTTACTTAGTACCGTAAGTACTCCTCTGTTCTGTGAGAGATGATTCCATAGAAGAACCAACTCAAAATGTTTCAAGAATTCGGTGGTTTAAGACGGTTCGTCGTATCCCTCTGAGGGAGGATGTCTAGTACTAGACTGCTGCAGGCTGATGCAAGTACCAACCTAACACTGGAATCTATGTCTTTGCTCTGCTTTATGTAAGGTTCGGTCAGCCTTCGCAGACCTGAAAAGGGTGCCAGCTCAAAGCTCTCCTCGAGGGACTCAAAGTTAATCTGAGTATTGAGGCACATCACACCCACGGCGAGTTCTTTGGCCTGAAACAATTCATTGGTAATCTTTCACGCTGCCTGCGATATGTTGATCTGAAAGGAGCATTTAATTGTCAGAAAGATGCTCTACTCTCGAAAGTCGAGAAGAAAAAGAGCTGCAATGCTTCAAAGTGTCCCTTTTCGTAGACAAAATTGCGCGGAAGTAAAATTCTTTTAAAGTTTTGATACCAGAACATAACTGATTATCAATTTTTAAAGATTACGATTGAATTTGAGCGTATCCTTACCTCACACACTAGTAAAACCCGTTCAGACTCCGGATGCCTCGATATCAGCTCGCTTACGTAGAATTCACCGTAAATCTCGCGTAGCTTCGCCGAGTGGCGCTCTATAATAGGCACTATGTCGTCGTTGTCTTCTTCACTGGAAAGCGAAAAGCCTTCAAGAGAGTATCAGGGCACACCTTTTTTGTTGGGAATAAGCCAAGACCTCTCTATTCATAATTATCAACCTGAAGGAGTTTTACTACTGGCTATGCCTGCCAGTCGCCTTCATTTACGAACTTCCCGAGACTTACCTACAGTTAAAGACCATCAAGAGGGTAGTCGTCATACATTGCGTCTCCCGGTTTGAAGAGCTCCTTCAACTTCCGTCCCCAATATTTTATATTAAAAATTCAATTTGTTTTAATTTGTCTTAAAACAAATTAAGTTGGGAAAACACTAGGTTATGAGATGTACTGGAGCACAGATATTATAATACAAGACTGGAGTAAGGCCAGGGCAAGAGTGCCCTAAACCAACGATCATGTATGAAGAACGTGATAAGTGAATTAAGCATAATCGGTTCCGCAGTCAGGATCCTAGGAAGATGAAAATCTGTGATCTGTGATACCTCTAGGAAACAAGCATGGCTTTTTGTATCTTGGTATGTACACTAGAATAGTATAAAGTAAGCTCACACGGCTCGCCGCACTCTAAGCCTAGGGCTGACCTCTTCCCGGTCAGCTATGCACAAAGCAGGCAGCTGATCGCCGGGGACGCCCTTTTCCATAGCTTGCACTCTTCTAAAGGACCCCTCTGAACGGGACTGTCCAGGTACCAACACTGCGAATATGGGGAAAAACCACTATTAGTTCGTGCTGCCAAAAAATATCAAAGGGGGTCCCCCTTATTCAAACGGGTCATTTTACTTCAATTGTTGTTTAACAACGAGTAACTACTTCCTACATCAGCTGTTTAATAAGTTGGTATGCGTTTTGAGAATAAGTCGTGAGCTAATTTTTATAAGCTGATAGCTGGTTTTCAGACCGCCTGAAAACCTCGCCTGAAAGCCATGTTGGCTTGGCAAATTTATTTTTATTTATTTTATTTTTGAATTTTAAGAAATTTTACAAGAAATTACTTAATTAAATGCAAAGTGCATGTAGGTAAATAGAAAAAAAATATATGCTAAAACTACAGATATGAGGACAACGGATCAGAGATAAAAAAAAAGATAAGAAGTTACATTAATTTACAATGACAAAAATAGTAACTGTCTAAAAAGAATTTGTTTACAAGTAAGCGTCTAAGCTTGCTTGTTGAGGTAGACTCAACTTATGGCCGGGACTCTAAAGCACGGAAGGTTATAAATGCCAGTACGGGTCACCCATCCACATGGTGGGGACTTGGAGGAACAGTGCTTCGACTAATTAGGTATTTGAGTAGAGCAACTTAGCTAATACGCCACTAAAAATTAAAAGAAAACGTGGCTATGAACGATAGTAGCACGATTTGCTTTTATCTGCAAGGAAGGCAATGAACTCACATGTGAATAAACTCACATGGATAGTTGACCAAAGACTTGACCATAGCGATATGCTGAACGTAAGGGTCATGCATAAAAACGGATTTCAGCAGACTATCCACGCATTCTCGAGCGTATATTGGGTTCCAACATAGTAGGTGGAGAAACAGTGTATTCCGAGAGTTTAGTTCCACTGATCTGTAAATTATAAATATTTTTTCAACAATTACAAGAACATTTTCAATGAACAATTAACTGCACAGAACATAGGTTCTGTAATAGCAAGTGTCTGTTGGATTTGAGATAGGCTTGCGCAACTATAATCTAAAAAGCAAACAGTAGCTTTACCTACTTAAAAAAATAACAATACTTTTAAACCTCTAGCTGACCTTCGCGAGCCTGTTTCCCGCTATGCTATGATCCGAGGTGCCTGATGATACCTCTTTAGCTGCATAGTATTTCGTAACATTTTTCAGTTTTTCAGTTTGATTGCTCAGCGTACTCTTCAACTGCCCGTTCTAAAGAATCTTCGAGAAGGTCGCGTACCTACCTACCTACTGGTCAGAAAGGTTGAGTTTTGCTACTTTACTTATTATCTTCAGCATGGAAATAGGCCTCCCCCATAAATTGCCGCGAACAAAAGTTCATAAGCCTCAACTAACTTGTATTTAGTCCATATATATTCCTCCCAGGATTGTGGATGAACGGAGGGGATTAGGGGGTACTCCCTGGCGGACAAGTAACCCACTAACATCTCATTTACATCTAGCTGACAAATCGATAGAACCGAGTTTTCACTGAAAAATAAAACAACACAAAACAATGTTAGCCCTACCTAAGAACCTTTCTTTTCTTAGGCACTACCGCTTGGCACTACTAGTAGAGTGAAGGGAAATTTTACTTTCCCGTGCCACTACTGGTAGTGCTACGGGTAAAAGTACATTTCCAGTGAAATTACACTGTTGCCAGTAGTTTCACGGGAAATATTATTTCCCGTGGCACGAGTGGGCTATCTATAAAGGCTATTAAATTTCTAGATTAGTTATTTGTCTGTTTTTTTGCAAATAAACTAACCGGTTGGTTTTATTTATTTTGAACCCAAGTTTTTTGGGTAAATTTCGGATAGCAATCCTCTTTTTCAGAGTGGTAATAAAAAAACCTTAATAACCTAACCTATCCATAACGGATTTGCCTAGGAAAGATTTTTCAAGCCAACATTAACTTAATTTTTGGAACAAATATTTATCTTGTTTTGATATACTTAGTATTAGTAGTGCCATTGGTAATGAGTTAATCCACGGGAGATTTTATAATATGCGTTTAATCAACCAATAAGAATAGTAGTGCACGGGAAAGTAAAATTTCCCTTCACTCTACTAGTAGTGCCAAGCGATAGTGCCTAAGAAAAGAAAGTCCTAAGAACACTAGCAAAATGTATATATGAACGAAACAATTGTACGGAGCGGCGGGAATATTGCCGTTATTCCCGTTATCATCAGATCTTCTGCAAAATCGGGGGAAGGTATTTCTCAATGTCCCCGGTGGAGTCTAACCTTAGCAACTCCTGGTCGAGAAGTGTCCTCTTTCCTGAGTTTCGGACATTGCCATTTTGTATTATAGGAGGTTGGCTAAAAAGTCGTTGAGCATTATAGGACACTAGCCTCTGCCCACGGCTTCGCCCGCGTGTTACCCGGATAAAAGTAGCCTGTGTTATTCTGATGTATAAGCTATATTACTGTAAAGTTTTACTGTACGTTCAGTAGTTTTTGCGTGAAAGTAACAAACATCCATCCTCACAAACTTTCGTGTTTATATTAGTAGTAGGATTATTACAACTATATCACGTACTTTTACTACCTGGTACCTACCATTTTTTTTTACACAGTCCTGCTTTTCTCCTGCTGACGTTTCGTAGACCGTTTAGAAGTCCTTCCTCAAATCTTGTAGCCGTGTCGCGTCGGGGGCCTTTAGGCGACCTAAAACTCCATAATAGCAAACAACCGAGCTTACATTAGATACACGACATCCGATAGATGCTCAATGCGAAAGTTTTTGGACATTGACTCGTTCATTAGATCCATGACCATAGGGCCATCCCCAATGCTTGCCAGACGAAGCCGACCGAGGGCAGGCGGCCGGAATATGCGGGATACCATGAAAAACTTTCTGTGAGTAAATTATTGCTGCAAAATCAGAAGTGTAACAATAATCTCTTTGAAGTTAATATTTGACTTGACCCAGACTCTTGACGTTCCTTGACTACAGCTTGTGGAAGTTAAATGTTTTTATTGATTTTGTCAAGTTTTGAAAGAAATTTGACACATTTCATCCAGATAAAAAGTTAAAAGCAAGCAAGTTTATATCTCACCATTGATCCAGTCGGTGGCTTCAGAGGTACTATAGAATATTAAAATACTCCTAAAAACTTGGATACTTACAAAATACTTTTCTTGGTTTTGAAAAAAAAACTCATTTCCATTACTTACGGTTATTTATTACTTAAATAAAATCAAAGCTTCAAATATTCTGAGTAGAAACCATATAGTGAGAAACATAACATACCTAAAATGAGAAATAATAGGTAAGTAGTTTGAGCTTTTACTTAAATAAAAGAAACATTTCATGGACTGATTTGAATTCTAAATAATAAAGAACACAATTTACTAGATAATAATAATAATAATTTAGTAACAATATTCCTACTAGGTCTAATTAACATCAATAAATAAGATGACTTCATTTTATGGGATTCTTTGGAGCGGTATTGGCTCGTAACGTATATCTAACAAGATATTCGGGAAGCAGTTAAAAAAAATATTTTTATTCTTCAGGCGCATCTTTACTTTATAGGTCTACGTCTGTGCGTAGAGCGTACACATTTACGTGCCGAATTAAGCAAAGCTCGCAACAGACTTTACCGTGAGACTGATGGCAAATTCAGAAAAAGTATTATAATATAGTACGTTTTCTGCATTTGAATATATATAATATATTCTATAGGTAGATATAAAAGGCAGGTTCATGATGAAAAATTGAGTTATAATGAAGCATTCGCAGATTTTAAGCTTCGCGTATACCTACTCTTTCTTACTAGTTAGATACGCCTATGAGTTTGTCGAACATTTTTAGAGTTCCGAAGCCGAATAGCAAAAAAGTAAGCCTTATGATTTTCTAGGCCACTTTGCATATTATAAGTTTACGAACTAAATTAGTGCATAAAAAGAACGATATTTACAGTTACTACTATGATTAAAGTAACGTAAAATTATAAAACCCATAACCCGAAAAACTACAGAATTCATGATATCAAATACGATATCATACATTAGATGAGAACTAAAATTATACATTAAAGAATTCCAAATATTGCTGACGTCAATGTTAGGCGGAAATAACCTAATCAATATTCATAAAATCTACAAAATTTTCGAATAGAAAACAAAACTAAAATTAAGTTTCAATTGGTATTAAGAGTACCAGAAGCAATACGTTATAAATTATAATCAACAAATTTTATTCACGTGTGTGTAAACTGTAATAAACTATGATTACGAATTTAAGGTGAATGGTAGGGCCAATAGCCAAATGTTTATAAATATGGAAATAGCGATACCTGTTTTTGCCGATACGATACCAATTATCATAGTAGGTATAGGCGTAATATACAGATACATATTTTCAGTTTAAATATCAGTAAATTAGTTATTGAACACTTTGAAACATAAAATGAAAACTATGTTTCCATAGTTTTGTTTCCATAGTTTACATTTTAATTAAATTGAATTTTCAAATAAATTAGTTTCAATATAAAATTATTGATCGCAGAATAGTGTTAGTGTGTGGGAAAATCTTTTCCCATGGTACTACCAGTGGTGTCACTGAATAAAAAATCCTATAGCACTACTAGTTGTGGCATGACAGATAAACAATTATGTTTTTATATACTGTTTAGTAATAATTGTTACTATACTTTATAAATTATTATAAAACCCCAACTTGATTGACCCGACTCTTCACCTTAATGTATGTTTACAGTCATCGGTAACTTTATCTTCAGTCCCGTAAGTATTCATGAAAGTACTTACCTCTTTAGTGATGTACATTATTTTAAAACTAGTAGAAAATTATGCTATGATAATAACGTCCGTATAAATAAAACGAAGAGATAGAACTAATTATAATAAAAAAAACAACTAAATACAAATCTGCCCAAAGTTAAACCATGCTTAAAGTATTGCATATTATTCTCACATCTGGACAAACAGTAACATGAAAACATTTAAGTAGAGCTAAAATTTGAACAGATTTTATAAGTAAGTAAATTAATACTAGAAAATGTATCATTCTATTCGTTTCACATAGAGATGCCGCATCGGATAGTCTTTTTACTAGTATAAAAATATTGTCATTATATATTTATTTATGGCCTGGCACTTATTAGTTTTTGTATGTGAGCTTTGCCACGACAAACTCAACAATGTACGATAACACAGATGGATGATTTTGCCTTGGAAAAGGAACACAAACATTTGCGCAGTACGGCTAGTACGCAAAATGCTAACATAATTTTATAACATTGTGGGATTTGTCATAATTTAATAATGGTCACTGCATATTAAAGCACATAGTTTATAATTTTATTAGTAAAACATACCACTATATTTTATTGTATTGCTGATTTTGAGTCCTGGTTATGGTTACTCGAAATTTTCCTATTCTATTTTATAACTATTATGAATATTATAACCTAAATAAACCTTCCTATACCTAATTTAATCAATTTACTTCATCCATAATCTAGAAGAAAGTGGACATCATTCACAAATCGATAATAAGCTTATTGGTACATTAGGACACCTAACTACGATATTACTTTATTTTAAATACAAAACTAATTTGTAATTTAGCATGTTTATGCATACAGCCTACTTAGTTTATGCTATGATTTCAAAGCATGCGAGTATATGAGAAGAATTATTACTATTAATATAAGGCAAATAACATACTTCTTTCAATGTTATGTTATTTAAATCTATCACTATCACACAATTCAGCGTAAATATAGAAAACTGAATACTCACGCAGTAATTCTAAAGAGCACAGCTCATTGTCATTCTTACCAAACTGGACTAATAAGGGCGTTCGGCGCACCGCAGTGTGGAACATCAAACATGACGCACGCATCTTCTTAAGCAAGTACCAAAAATGCCATAATCAGAAGTCACTATGATCGATGTTACGCACTGCGTTCAACATATTAATGTAAAAGCATACCCTTTACTACATACAGCTCTTCAAAATCATTCACAATGCCTATACCATCTCACCATGGCAGAAGGTATTAACCTTTTTTCAAATATGAATCCCTAAGACGTATACCTACATTCCTTTCTTAGACCACAATAATCACTTTAATTACAAGTACCTACTTGTACAACCATTTAATCACGCGACACATTTACAAGTTCAACTTTTCGCTTAATACTTAATACCGCACTAATGTGTTTGAGACCTTTTGTAAAAATATATTTTGCTTTGTGCATTAAAAACCATGGATTTTCCCAAAATAATGTCAATTGTAAAATGTCTACCCACTTTTTCTGTAGTCTTTGAAATATTAACATAAGAACAAAGCGCAAGGGAGGAAAATTGTATAATCACATTTTTCGTACCCTCATATCATAATACATAATTTTGATTTTAACTATCTATAGATAATGTCATAAAGAAATGCATAATTGTAATATCACAATAACTATTGGAATATGGAGCTAAATCAACGTAAAAATCGTTTCGGAAGATGCTTTGATTCATGGCAAAACTAACGAAAAATGCGTTATCCATTATATCTCAAGAAACTTTGCAAGGTGTAATGAATTCATTCGTCACACTGGTTCTGCTTACGGTCAGAAAAGTCTATATTCAGAATAACCATACCTTAGGATGACCAAGAAAGATCAGAGACTAAGAAGAAACTTACATATCAGAGGGTACTTTTGTGTAGTAACTTAAATCTGTTACGTCATGATTTTCACTTAGCAGCCAGCTTGTGTTTGGGAGGCGTGGTGGGAGGGCCGCCCTGTTCTGCCGGAGCCCCGATGGCAACGCCTTCGCTGTCTATCTCCGTCTAGAACAAAAACTGCAGTCGTAAATATTGTGTAAAATGGCTGAACAACCTCCAACCTCAATGACTGCGCATACGTCCGTATATGCATCCCTCTAAAAATATTTAGTTCTCCCATCCATTTCCTTCCATTCAGAGCTGATCTACGCAACAACCAACCACTTGTCGCTGGGCTGTCTTAGCTTTATGAATCTATTAGGGAGATGTAATACGACTTCGTTGCCGCACCGGTCAATTATTCTAGGTTATGAACTATACCAAATAGGCGCATTAACTATACAGCTTGGGAGCTACGATGCGACAGACACACAAAGGCTACAAACTTAACACAACCCTCTTTTTGCGCTGGTGGTAAAATATGCTTGTACTTGGTATTTTAATGACATAGTCAAGAAGTCACCTTTTCATCTTTATTCAAGGACTGAGGAGATCCAGTCCCATTGTTGGCAGCAGTGTTGTCGGCTGCACTTTCACTTGCATCTGTACTTGAGGCACCTGAAAATATAAAAAGCGTATTAATACAAAGTGTGTGTAATGTGTGTACAAATTTCGTTGTCTGCATTTCTTTCTCGATGTTGAGATATGATTAGCCTGAAAACATTCTATGGTCAAGTCAGACTCGCTGGTCCTGAGGCCATAAAACTTCGGTTTGCTGGTGATGTGCAGGTGAGGTATGGATTAGCAATGATTTGGGTAGTCAGAATCAAGGTCACTCGCCTTGAATGTGATCTTAATCAAACCTGCACAATGAAAGGATCAGTGCTCCTTGCAGAGGCTCCTTACACGCAACTATCACATGTTTTCGTAAGTATGAACAGTAAAGTATGTCCAACACACTAATATAGGACATACATCTATTACACAATATAAATATTTTATATGGCACACATTTGATAGGTTTCAAACTGAACAAACGGTATTTTCTTGTTCGATCTTAATAGATAGGCTAGGCAACATTCAACATGTTTTTGGACAATCAATGTAGAAATAGTACATAACATAACTGATAAATATAGTTTCTCTGAATACCGGATGCGGTGTAGGAAGAAATAAGGTAATCGACTAGCATGCCAGCGCAGCGGCAACAGGTGAGCGAGAGTTCCACAATAATACGATATCAATTACTATAATTTTTCCTACTTCCTCTCCGCTAACTATAGCTAACTAACTATTTATAATTCGCACGTACCGGCCTGTATGTGATGTGTCTTCCCACTCTCAGCCTCGTGTTCGCGAACCACTGCGTCTAGGTTGTAGCGGCGACGGTATGAGATGAAGAAGGACCGTACATGAGCCTCTGTCTTTGTGCCAAGAGTCTCTGCAATCGCTTGGAAGTTCCTTCCTAAAACCGAGATTTTTTTTTAAACCAGATTGGTTATTAATGGATTGAGGAAGGAAATATTGCCCTGGGTAAAGCTGCCTTCCAAATTCAAACGGTGGCTAGTTGTGCAGTTTACCTAAAGTAATAAAAAAATACTGTTATATGGACCAATTGTGGGATGTGTTGAGTTACGGATATGTGGAGGAACAGGCAGTACATAAAAAACAATATTTCAAAGTGGTCCTTGTGATTTTATTGAATAAATGAATTTTGACTTTGACTTTTAGTTTGACTAGAATGGACAAAATAAGGAATGAGTATATCAGGGGAAGTTTGAAAGTAGCACCCGTGTCAGAAAAGTTGAGAAGTAATAGGTTAGCATGGTATAGGCATGTCATGAGCAGGGAAGAATGTCATATTAAGAGAATAGTGTTAAATATTAATGTGGATGGAAATAAAAGCAGAGGTAGGCCAAAGAAAAGATGGATGGATTGCAAAAGAGTACTGAGATGACGGCTGATAGAGGAGAGTGGAAGAAGAAAACATGTTATGCCGACCCCACGTAATGTGGGATAAGGACTGTTATATGGACCAATTGTAATCTGTCAATAAATCTCTCAAGTCAGTGAACTAGTACACTTCAGCTAAAATACAGGCCATTGCCACATGTCATTAGTCACCTGCTGTAGATGTAAGATCTAAATGTGTATTGTTTGCTGTTTCTGTGTCTCAATACAAGCCCCATTCTGTTCTGTTTGTGATCTAAGAGATGACTGAAAATTACCATATTTCCGGACAGCAGTAACGGCCATAAGTAGTTCATCGTTTGTCCAGCGCGAGTTAATCTTCGCAGGAGGTTCCCCGGGTCTCAGCTCTTCCACGCCGCTATCGCAAACTTTCCGCTTCATTGCGCTCAGCTGTTGCTTGTTTTGCTGCACCTAATCACAAGTATATAATATAATACGGGTGATATGTGCAGAATGTTATTGAAAGGAATCATGTGATTCTATCTAGTAACTGTGCATATCTGGATTATCCAATACTACTCGGGATTCACCGCGGGAAAACGCACAGCAAATCAAGCATGATTAAAACTAAGCTAACAAATGAAATTGTAATCAGAACCGAAAACAACTAAAATCTATGTGTGCAGAATACATTATTCGTATAGAAGGCTTGATTAGCACATAATCCAATCAAAATTCGTCAATCCCTCACATTCTCAGATTACATGACACAACCGAAAACAGTTAAGTCTAGCGCGCACGTATAAACGTAACAATGAGAATGTGTATTTGCAACAGCACTACATAGCGACATGTGGCGGGTTGCTCTTACTTGTCTCTTGAGGGATATGATTTCTCTGTCCATGGCTTTGAGCATTGCATCGCCCTGATTGATAAGGGCGGGCGGCGTGGGGTCGCCGGGCTGCGGGCCAGTCGCCATGGCCACGAGATCGTCGTGATTGATGTAAATGCCACGCGGCAGCCGGTGCTTGTACCGCAACTGCTTGGAGCCGGGCGCGCGCCTCCCAGAGGGACCGCACAGCGGCCTCATCGTCCCCGTGCGTCTGCCACATTACCGCCAACATTCAAACAACCCATCTACTCTAATCACACTCTAATCATATTGATCACATGCAATCATTGCAACTTATTACAATAATAAACTGTGAATCGTTACCGACCTGGCGTGCACGAGGCATGCCTGACACAACTTTTGCGAGTTGTGTGGCGTGATCTGGTTGCACAGAATTCCGCAAACGGTGCAGGTCTTCCCAGCATCGCCGCCGCCCTCGCCCTAAACCCCAATCAACATTTTACTATGCTGCCACAATGGCGCTCGTACAAACTGTGTCGTTTTGGTATTAGGATGGACAATCGCTAAAACAGTTATCTCTCACACACTTCTTTTAAAAACCCATTCGATTTATTTAATGATATTCTGCACACATTGATAGTTAACACGCTTTTTGCATGGGGCTGTTAAAGGAAGCATGCGGGAACACTGCAAGGAGTTATAGGGGACAGGAGAGGAGGAGACATGAAGGATTGTACACATAACATAAACAACCGACTATTCTATATCCCGCAAATTTGCAGACTAAAGTTATCAGCCTTGCAGAATATCCAAAATACATTTCAACCGTTGGGAAAATATTGTATCCCAGAAATGTACAATGTAGAGGAAAACCACTATATTTGTTGTAGGCTACATTTACACAGCAAGATTTAAGGCGTCTTGTAGCAAAAAAAAAACATTTTTGCAACACAATCAATTTAATAAACAATGAATTTTAAACATGAAAACAGGGATTATAGGTGTATTAATTAATTTTGATGTATAAATGCAGAGTGGCTGAACTTAGACAGAAATAGCTTTTAAACAAACATCAACAATGGTATAGCTTGGATAATAAATGGATGAAAAACGCTCATGCGATGATTTAGTAATGTATGCTGTTCAGTATTTCAATATCTGTAATAATGAGCTAATTAGACACTTAAGGACTATGAATCCATGTTCAAAGTGTCTAAATAAGCTCATGGTATGCTTAGTAAAAGCTTGTTTTACTAGCAGACTATTGTAGTACTGGTATTATCATGCAAAATTTTTGCATGATAATACAAATTGGTTACACTAAAAGTTTTTTTTTTTTACTCTGTTATCTCTTCAGTCATAATCAGATATTATCTAGGATGGAATACATTTGGGGGCGGTTCCATTAAATGGCACCCTAAATTGGTTTAAACTAGTTAGTGTTTCTGGTCTAGTTCTAGTATTATCTATTTCCATCCATCCATAATATCCATCTATTTGGTGTGTTACATTCTCTTGTATGTTAAGTTATAGTTAAGCAATAAATAATTTGCTTGGCGCTTATTTGATTGTTAGCTCTTTCATGATATTTTTTATGATATTGAAATAACTATAGCCACAGTGGGGTGCTTCAAAATACCATTACTGCAATGTTGCACATATGATTATGGTATCAACAGACAATAACAGAAGATATCACAAGACATAATGACCATTTGAAAAACTGATCACTAAGATGCTTGAAAGACATGGTGGTGATAAAGTGACACTGTCAAGTAATGACAAGCATGAAGTGGTCCACACACCTGCTCGGCTGGCAGGCCGTCTGCACACGGCGAAGGCCCGCCTTCCTTTTCGCCGCGCACAATACCACGGTGGAAAGTCCACTTCTGCCATCCAACACAACACTCATAACTCCAAAATGTAATGAGATATACCTTATACCGAAGGTCAAGAAAAAATCAAAGCTTTAATCACTAATGAGGCTAATTAATCTACATGCAGAGCAAATAATATTTAATTCATAAAAAAACTATATTATTTTATACAACTCAAAATTCTTACAATGGTTAATGTGCAGAGATTTAAAAACAATTTCACCACTCTGCATTTTTAAATCTATTGTGCCATTAAAGATTGAGATTGGTTGGACAATCCAGATATACTTTATCCTATTGCAACAGAATATAAACAAACAGTTTAGTCATGTTAGTGTAAAAGTTACACCATCATTAATCAGTTTAGCAAACCTTTTAAAAAATCTGCTCTACAAAACATGTGTGAATTTTATACATACCTTTTCATCATTGTCAGATTGTTCTTTGTCTGAGCCACCTGGTTCAGAGCCAACTCCAGTTTCACGTTTGCCCGTTCCTGAGCTTGTGGCATTGCGACCTTCACTCACAACATCCATCAGAGATGCTCTGGCTCTCGTTTTCTTCCATGAATAATAGTATTTGACTAAGGATGCTATAGATTTATCAGGTAACTGCAGAAAACAAGACACTGTATTGAAATTATTTGATTTGGTATATACTTTAGAATATACTACAATACAAAACATTATTTACTAAGTTTCATTTGCTGCATTAAGACCTCATGAAAACAGTCTCCAACCAAGCTCTGTAGTTACTGTTTCTGGTCTCACTTGAATAAAACATCAACCGGAGAATAGGAAAGTATAAATCCTCATCCTCTATACCTACATTGAGATGTTACATAACCCTTCTGTATTCTAACTTTGCAGTAGATCACCTTGAAATGTTAAATTAAAGTGCAAAACAAAATATAATAATTAAATAATAAATCCTTTTATTTATTATATTTTGTTTTGATCTTTAACATTTCAAGTTAATCTACTGCAAAGTCTGCTAATTTCACACTTAAACAAACATACCTAGCCTAAGTACAATAATTTTGGTGTCATAAAAAGAAGGGTACTGTGAAAGGGTACATGCTGGCATCACAGCTACCACTCTCAGAGGCTTACCAGCTGTTCCCGATCAGAGGTGGACGGACTTACTAATCATGTAGCTTTATGTTTATAAAAGGAAACAGCTATGTAACTTTACATACCATTTGTCGTATTCTATGAAAACTTTTCCCATGAAACTGAAAAGCTTGTTCAAACAACACTTTATCCTCAACTGTCCATTCATCAGGGAAGGGAGTAAAGTTAGCAAGGTCCAGCGAAGCTCTATTCAAGTCATGCTTGTGCCAAAACAACATTCCGAGTGCCTGTTCTCCATTGTATCCATATTTTTCCTTTGCTGTTGTTATGTATTCATCCACTAAAACAAGTTTTTTGGTACAGTTGGGCCATTGTCAAGTTGGATCTTCAATTGATTTAGCGTCAAATAGTATACTGCATATTGAAAAGACTAACAATACCAAAATAATTTACTGACTATTTAAATAGGTACAAATGGAAGAAATTAGATTACTCACATTTTAGATCTGATATGTCAGCTGTAGGTGACCAAACCAGCAAAGCTCTGTCATTTACCGTTTCTGGTTTTCGAGCTTCTACTGGCTCTAACTCGGGGCAAACAGCTTGATAGTCCCGTCCAACTCTTATTTTCTCAGCTGCAAACGGTACCACTGCTTGGTTTGGTGTTACATTTGTTGATGAGATGAACGCAGCATGGAGATGATGATAAGCATAAAAACAAAGCATGAAACAAGATGAGTTATCAATGTAAAATTAGCAGAGAAAAATAGCCACTCGAGTTTTTGACTGGTGCTGACGCGAAAACAACAACATACGCAACAGCAGTTGGGAAGCAACAGACGTAAATGTACGTGTGCGCTTCAACGTAATCTGGGTAGGTACCTACATTACGCTCCCGTCTGATAAACCAGTTTTAAGGAGACGAGAAATGCGGATTATCATATGGTACAAATTAAAGCTTACCATTCTCATCCTCAGAACTGGAATCTGGACTTCCATGGCCATTAGGGCTTGGCCCCCTTGACCGCTTCCCGTTTCGAACATCGTTACTTCTCTCGGCTAATACCATGATTTTGCGCTTGTTTACAGTAATATTATTGTTTGTCTATCACTAATATAATCACTTACGAGCTAATAGAGCAGCATCTATAGCATATTATAATAATTCAGGATAAAAACTTAAATTCAAACGTGATTCAAACCACCGCATCAATAATTTGACAGCGAGTAATCTGGTAACAATTCATTCGATGACGTCTGTACATGGCGCTACATATTTTCATTCATGAAACAGCGGGTCAATGTGTAACTTTTAATTATTTTGAATCACTTTTTGTAATAATCCCTACAAATATGGTTGGGTTAAATCTAGCTTAGGTCTTCAAAAAAATTTACTTGGGATTTATAATAAATAAATCATTCTTGTGACCTGGCAACTCCATTCAGTACAGACTTTAATGAATTGCTCAAGACACTACTTGCTATTCTACCTTTAATTATCTTAGCTAGAAACCGATAGGATATGCCAAAGATGCATACAGAAAATCCATCAAATTTTTTTACCGCATGCAACAGAGTAAATCTTCGTTTTTGTAATATTTATCTATTGTTTCTTTCACGATCCCACCTGAATTGGGGAAACTTTCTATTATGTCTACCAGATGGCGCTGCAAGCCAAAGCTCAGAGATAAAATGTAATTCAAGCGATATGGTCAAAATTTCAAGTCAAGGTTGATGGACTACCATATTTTATGGCCCATCCTAATTACCCCATTTATATGGTTTACGATTTTGGATAGGTAGAGCCCCATCTATGTCTACCTCAGTGAGAAAAGTATAAACGTTTATGTAGGTAGGTAGGTAACAACGAGCCTGGGTTCACTTGTATAATTAAAAAAAATAGAGGACCTAAACTTTGCCATTGTCAAGTCCTAGAAGTGTTTCACAAAACCTGGCAAAGTGAGTGCCGTTGTGTCGTTCCCGTGACCTTTTTGCTAGTGTAATTAGTTAGCTGGTCCCGTGTACCTATAACATGCGTTTTAGGTACATACACATCACCACACTCAGCTTAACGTTACAAAATGTTGACTGTATCGTCAAGATACAACATTTTAATGTAGGTAAAACAGTGATAAAAAAGTCTGAGCAACACTATTTATTTACGGACGACCTCTGTTGCGTAGGGGGCGAAGGCCCGCCTGAGACGCAGAATGTTACGGGTTTGAATCCCGCCGAGGGACAAAATGTTTGCATGATCTACAAATACTTGTCTCGAGTCAGGGTGTTTTCTATGTATATTAGGTATATACTTACATAAAAGTATATCAGTACCTACTGATATACCTACTATCAGTCATGTAGTTCCCGTAGCACAAGCTTTGCTTAGTTTGGGACTAGATGATGCTGTGTGAAAAATGTCCAACATCATTTATTTATTATTATTATTTTTGAGACAATTTTATAGCGTTTTTTTAACTCCTCTTCTATTTTTTTAATGGGTATTGCTCATAAACAAACGGTAATGTATTTAATTATAATTGATTGATTTTGAAATTATAAGTTTTATTGTTGCAGGTCTATTTGCGCTGGTTTTGTTGATTAACGGCAACACTGAACGTGTCGTGTCATCTGTGAAAGGAACAATGACAGACTCCATAAATATTGAATCGGGGAAGACAATAAATGAACTGTCTATAGTTTTCCTCTAGAGAATGGCATAACCTGTGGCTTATGAATACTTATCGTCAATTCCATCCTGTACATATCATTTTTACTTTCTAACAGATGTCTCTGTTATTGGTAGAAAAGTCGAAAAGTTACACTGAAAAAATCAAAAATAACAATCCTGCATAATACCTGTCGTCAGTTGGACCTGCCTCAGTATTATGTATTTGAATTATTTGAAAGTTACTGGGTGACCAACGTTTAACAAGTTATAAGATTTTCACTTGCTCATAGTTACTATCACAGATAAAACTATAAAATAAATATAGCCACTGAATACGGGCTTCTGATGATTATTTGACTTGTCAAACGTTCGTCACCGAGTGACTTTCAGATACAGAGTAGGGGAGCGGGCTTAAACCATGTTTTAGAATAATGGCTGTACATTCCACGGTCATTCACTGTCAGGCCGTACATTCGTGCATTGTACATTATCTGGTCGTACAATCTGTAAGGACCCGATTGAGAAGAATTTGATTTGCAGGTATTTTTTCTCTGGTGATAACAAATCACGTTCTAAGCTGCATTTCGTTCGTTTCATCCGGGGTTACATGTGGGAACAGAATTATCAAATGATGTGATTATCTCAGTGCGCCGCAGTCAATCAGAATCATCTTAATATTTGCCACAGCACACAAGGATTACGGACGGAGTATTTATAAGACGGAACGGATTGAATGACCACTATCGTGGTATTGTTTTACTGTAAAAGTTAGCAGATGCTATAGATGTTATGTAACAGATCTTGTAGTATTATCCTCAGTGTTATTTTGTGGCCGTGAAAATGAGGACGGTGGCATTGATCAGTGGCGGCAAGGACAGTTGCTTCAACATGTTGCAGTGCGTTGGCGCCGGCCACTCGATAGTGGCGTTGGCCAACCTTCAACCGCTGCATAAAGGTATTATATTCCAAGTGCAGCAGATAATCGAGAATGATTATCCTAATGGTTTCTTCCTCACAGTCCAAAGGATGATCCTGGAGATCGTTTTGTGATGCAAGGTCCTATTTGAAAGGGTTTTCTTTGAATCCCAACTTGCACCATGCAATTATGGTGTGGTCACATTGAGAAAATCATAAATAATCTAATTTTATAAGCCTATCTGATCCCATTGTAGGTTCTTTGGCCTGCAATGAAGGGAGGGATTTGTCACTCTTCTCTTTTTTCACTCTTTGTTGTCTTGTAAAACTGCTGGCAAACTATGAATTCAACACATTTTTGGTACCCTGACCAAAAATGTGTTGAATTCATAGTTCCCTTGCATAGTTTTTCTGGTGTAAATTCTATAATTTATTTTGTAATGTGACTGAATTGAGAAAACCATAGAATGTAATGAAATTAATTGTTTAACATCTAGGACCTACATAATTGAAAATTTACACATTTTTTTCTGATAGTAATTCATAAAAATCTTTATTTTGCAGATGAATTAGACAGCTACATGTACCAAACTGTGGGCCACCAAGGCATAGACCTGTATGCAGAGGCGATGGACCTACCTTTGTACAGGGAATCTATATCAGGCTCAGCCGTGGACCAGGGAAGAACCTACAATCCCACTGACAATGATGAGGTTGAAGATTTGTACCGACTGCTTTCTCGAGTCAAGGTTAGCAAAAATCATTTTTCCCAACTGGTTATCATTCACCTCACCCACCTAACTAAAACATGTGTTTGTGCTAATAAATGTATTATTTGTGTAAATGTACCCTGTGGTATGCCACAGGATCACGGCTCTGCCATAGATGTTTTGAATATACATTTAAGGCCCACAACATTATTTATTAAAAATATTAAGCAAATCAAAATAATATGCATGTAAGTACTTATATAGAGAAATGAATACCTACTTACTAATTAAAGTAATGTTTGAAGTTTTCACCATTGTTATACATATAGTCAATAAAAAAAATGTTCAAATAGAGTAATCTAAAAATTATGTCTTTCAATACATTTCCTTCTACATATGAAAGGTGACTTTGAACTAAGAACTTTATCTCAATAAATAGTCAAATATGTGCCACTGATAAAGTAATGTTTACATCCATTCATTTAAAGATTGTGCTTTGTCAAATGAATAACAAAATTCATATTGCAATACATGCACTAGGTATTGATTGTTTTCTATGTATGATATGTATGTATTTACAAATGCATTATACCTCGTGTGTTCATAAGTCTTGAGACACAGTAAAACTAAAATATTTTTGGAGCTAAGTTGAGTATTCATTTATTGGATATTAAAATTAAAACTACTGACATCTAGATCTGTATTTAAAAATAAATCATTCAAAATGGCCACCTTTACATTCAATGCAGGCCTTCAAACGCGTGCGCCATTCATCTATGGCGGCACGAATCTTTTCAATGGGAATCCGTTTCGATTCTTTAATAAGGGCTCGCTTGAAAGAATCCAGGTTTGTGTGAGACTTTCTGCATGCCCTCAGCTCCAATTCCGTCCATAAAGAATAATCCAAAGGATTCAAGTCAGGGCTTGACGAGGGCCAATCTTCGCTCCGAATGAAGCCTGGCAAATTGGCCTCCAGCCAACGTTGGGTAGTCTTAGCTTTATGGGAGGGAGCAGAGTCCTGTTGGAAAACCCAGTATTTTCCAGCGAATAGCGTATCATTTAATGGTTTAACCACCGCTTCCAATATGTCGGTTTGGTAATTTTGTGCCTTCACCTTGACGCCTTGCTGGCAAAAATGAAGCGAAGTGACCCCCTCGTAGGAAACACCCCACCAAACCATCACACTTGCTGGATGATGAGTGCGCTGGACATTGCGTACAGATGGCTGGACGTCCTTTGAACTTCTGGCGTAAACCTTATTGTTCTGCCGGTTAAACTCTTCTTCCACCGTGAAGATCTTTTCATCGGTAAACAGGATATTTTTTGGATCGTGTCTCTTCAATAGGTTCCGACATCGTTCCAGTCGCAATTTACGAAGACGCTCGTTTAAATAATGCACTTTCCTTCGACTGTAGGCCTTTAGTTTAAGATCATATTTAAGTATCCTGTTCACCGATATTCGCGAAATGTTGGTCTGCAGAGCTAATTTCTTTTGAGTCCGGCAAGGGTTGCGACGAATTCGCTCTCTGATTACTTTGATGTTGGCGGGCGTCCTTACAGACCGCGGGCGGCCACATCTTCCACGGTCTTCTAAAGAGCCGGTCTCCTTGTACCTCTTTATGGTATAATACACAAAGTTCCGACTACATCCCAAACTTTGGATTTCACTAAAAACTTGCATTGGTTTTTTTCCTGCTTGAAACAGTGAAATTACAGTCGCACGCAAATCTTTTGTTGGCGCCATTTTCACGGAGAATGAAACAAATATTCAAATGTATATTTTTTCTGATTCAAAACATTCGAAATTTAAAATTTTAAAAAAGGTTGCTTGAATTACTTTCTTTTTAAATTAATTAAATAAGTTCGTCTCAAAACTTATGAACACACGAGGTAGTATATTTGTCATGCAGTTCACATAACACACAAGCTCTGCTTAGTTTGGGGCTAGATGATGCTGTGTGAAAATGTCCAGCATTATTATTGTTTTTATTGATGTACCTATTGGATTTTTTCCATGATATGTTTTTGTTTGAGTGCATAAGTAGAAATAATCCAGATTCAATTAGGTAATGCTTTTGTCACACAGGTATAGTAATTGTGGAAGGCGCATTTTGCCTTTTCAGCATTCCAGTCATGTCTCAGTCCTCAACCTGCATCCACATTCTGAGAGGCAAAACCAGCGGCTTTGCATGTGTGGAGTAGTGATTTAAAAAAGTGCTTTCCCATACAAACATTCACCCCCATTTCTCTCCTTAAAATGTGAAAATCCAAAAACCCTGAAACAAATCATTATTTATGATGATGTTAATTTATTTATGACAAGTAGCTACCATTCCATTTTTCAAGTTCCCACCTTTAAAATAAAATGATACTCCCTTACAAACTTTCACCCTCAGTTTCCCCCCCTTAAAATATTATTATCCAAAAACTCTGCAAACTTCATTATTTATTTATGCTCAGTAGCTGTATAATTAAAATGTTAATGTTTCTAACTCTAAAGAACAAAGATTTTCATACAAAGTACTTTCCCCCATACCTCCCTTAAAGTGAAAATTTCCAAAAATCCTTTGTGCTTATGTTATAAAATAAATCTATGTTACAAATTTCAGCATTCTAAACTAAGTAGTTTTGGCTGTGCGTTGATAGATCAGTCAAGTCAGTCAGAACAAATTATTTTATAAGTTTAGAAGATTATGTATCTTAATCTCGTGTTTTAATATAATCAGTTAAAGAAAAAACGTTTTTAACCCCCTCTCCGTCACCAGAAAACAGATAGTAATAGAACAAGTAACAACGAAAAATACAAAATATGATCAATTGATCATACAATGATCAAAAACTCAGATGAGAAAAAAAAACTGGACAACTGCTAGTCTGACTCGCACATGGAGGCCTCTGTACAAGCTTGTATATTTACCAAAATAATTAACATTACCCAAGTTAGTAAACTATGAAAGCATCTATGCTCTAACGAAAAGATAAGTTGGTTTGAAAAACAAACTTAACTTTGTTGTTGAAAAAGAATTCTCCTATACGTCATGGTCAATCCTCCAAGTGCAAGTTAAGTTGTAAGTTGGTAATGGCAAAAAAAAAATATGTGATATAATTACAAATTACAAATTAATGATGTGCTGAGAGACCTTGCTTCTTACCAAATTTAATGATTCTAGGTCAACAGGAAGTACCCTGGTTTTGATTTATTTGCTAGTATCAAAATATGTTGTATAAATGCCCATATTTTTTTATTGCATTGACTTAGAAGCTTGATTTATTTAGAGCTCCAAGTGACCGATTTGTTGACCTTGATTTATTTATTTGTATTTTATATTTATTTCATCTTGATACCTCCACACTTTCCTGAGAAAAAGGGTTTTGACAGATAGACAGACGCACAACGAAGTGATCCTATAAGGATTTCGTTTTTTCTTCTGAGGTACAGAATCCTAAAAAATATAAATTATGCCCCTCTAAATTAAGGACCTAAATATCTAAAGTTAGGCATAAGTCCTTAATTAAATAAATAAGGACCTATGCCTAATTCACGAAAACACTTATAAAGCAGTAAGCCTTGTTTGCGTGTATACTTCAAGACAAGAGGGAGGGTATTTTAAGGCCAACGGCCTCTGTAATAATAAAACCTGTAGGCCTTCGGGGGGCCTTTACTTTACAACTCCAGGATTCGCTACTCACCATACTTACTTTAAGCTGATAATGGGAAGTAACTATATGTTAAACATTTAACATGATGTTGTGGTTATGTATGATCGTAATCGTTTCCAAAAGTTATAAACAAAGATTTTTTTTGCAGGCTGAAATGGATATTGAAGCAGTAGCAGTGGGTGCCATCTTATCCGATTACCAAAGAATTAGAGTTGAGAATGTGTAAGTATCTATGTATATAATATTAAATAATTTGTATGATTAGCAAATGTTTGTCTTGGGTCTGGGTGTTTTCTATGTATAATATGTATGTATTTACAAAAAAGTATATAAGTAGTATATCAGTCATGTAGTTCCCATAATATAAACTCTACTTAGTTTGGGGCTAGATGATGCTGGTGTGAAAAATGACCAGCATTATTATTGTTATTAAAATACGGCTTAGTACAATTGTGTGTATTTTTTGTTTAATTTTTAATTTTTTGATACCCATTCACTATTGTTTAAATTCTACAATTCATCTAAATCCCTGTGCAAAAGAGAACAATGGAACTGACATGATCAAAAATCAACAAAATTTCCACTAATAAACAGGAAGCCTTACTTCATATGAGTAGGGATTCATATTAATCAAGCAAAATATTACTGTTTTGAATACGACGCAAATTATATTTTTCAATTAACATGAGATTTGCAAGATGATAAAAATGTCTAGTTAGAATCATACCAGTTTGGAGTAAAAATTCCCCGACACAGCTGCGTTTTTATCTACCGATATTCCCAGCGTTGTGTTACTGTCTGTAGAACCCTAATTGTTTCTTGCTAGCGTTAATAACGTAGGTATGTGCAAAACCGCACGCATCGTAAATATTTATTTAAAATGTACGCAGGACGCAAGAATGCAACGTCCTTATTCATTCAGTTCATGTAAATAACTTTTTTTTTCAACCAATGTGTGGCCTCCTATCGAGCCTCATCTGTTGAATATAACGGCCTACGATTATCGAGTCTTTATTATCACAGCAGTGTGTAAAATCACATGCATGTACTAAAATAGACATCGCAAAACGCGTTATCGATCGAGCTTTTTAACGCAGCGTCTGGGGAAGCCTTAAAGCTCTGATCTACTATTAAAATATAATTCAGGTTGATTCTCAAATTTACCAGCAAGCACTGATGATTGAGGGATTTCAGATGTCGTCGATTAAGTCTAGTTTCTCTTGCATACCTGTGGAGGAGAAACCAAAAAGAGCTGCTACAGGAGATGATTGACAGCGGTATTGAAGCTATTATTATTAAGGTCAGTCAAACTTTTAAAAACTGCCTTTAATAAAGATTTTCAACAGTTGATTAACTTAACACTGCTTTGTCTCTTTCTAATATGTGTAATTTTACAACATACGAAACAACATATGACATATGAAGGAACATTCCAGTTTTTTGCGGCTCATTAAAACATAAAGCCCGTTTTTATTCATACGTTCGAAAGTGATACTAAAATGCCTACTTGCCTACGTTATGTCTGGTAATTTCCCTGAGAACAACTGAATCCTAGTAGGAAAAACTTATCAATAATCGGAATCATTTTATGAAATGTATTAAGATATGATGGTCACACCCCAATGCTATGATTTTTACAACAGGTAGCAGCCCTAGGCCTGGATCCGAGGGTACACCTCGGTATGTCGATACGTGACATAAAACCGCACCTTCTAGTCATGCAAGAAAAATATGGACTCAACGTGTGCGGTGAGGGAGGAGAGTACGAGACCTTCACTCTGGACTGTCCTCTCTTCAAGAAGAGATTAGTAATGTGAGTATCTTATATGCCACTGATACAACCACACCTAGAGTGCTAGTCAAGCAAGAGAGGCATAGACTCAGCGGAAATAATTGAATGATTTTAGGGCATACCCTCAATTACCCATGTGAATTACCCACGGTGAAATTACAGGCATATGACGTTTAACTCTAAAACGTCTAAAAAAGGCAATTTGAGGTATTAGACTATGTATGTGTGTCTGTGTTTCTTGGGTGTTTATATTATTATTTTTATCAGTAATGTAATTATCTGGTGTTGGTGTCAAAAGGCGATGGTAACCATTTTCCCTATGCTGTCCTCGCATAACCTCCAAGTACATAATGAAACATAATCAACAACTGCACATGATAAAAAAACTACTATTAGACCGTGGTTATGGCAAAAATCTAGTCAAAAGTCTTTTGTTGCGTAATTTTACACTTTTATCCGAGCTAAGTAATCAGTTATCATCACGGTGTTGTCAAATAGACATAATAATTTATGTATTCAAATCTAAACAATTTGCTTGGTAACTTGTGTAGGTAGGCTTAAGTTATATTACATATCACAATCTTTCTACCAACTGAATCAGATTGTGGTTATGGCAAAAATCTAGTAAAAAGTCTTTTGGTGCGTAATTTTACACTTTTATCCGAGCGTAGTAATCAGTTATCATCGCGGTGTTGTCTAATAGACATAATATTTTTTGCACTCAAATCTAAACAATTAGCTTGGTAACTTGTGTTATATCACATGTCACAATCTTAAGCCTACCTACCAACTGATTTGACGTGTGGCGAAAGTGTGTAGGTCGTGATCAAAATGTGAAATCAAATGCTGAAATTTTTACTTACCAATTTATTGATTGGAATAATCTTTCTATTTTTATAATGAAAGTGAAAGTATTTTCAATTAACTCTAAGAAATATTATGAATATGATTTAATAAATGTCCTAGTAGTTGAACCGATTCATGGGAAGGATGTGACTTAGAAGAACACTTTGCTCGAGTGTTAACCTTGGTAAAATATTATGGTCTAAAATATACCAGCTTGACTTAAGCCAAGGTGGTAGCTGGTGTATGGTATATTTTTATTTTAGAATAAAAACAACCATGATTACTTTCATTTGAAAACTAATATATACGGCCAATTAATAAGTAATAAATAAACACACAAAATACAAATACATAGTCCTGACCTCACACTAGGATTCCTTGTGTCGTGGATATCAGGAACTACGAGTATTGTGATACCACAACCCGGAACAAATATCTGCATAACATGCAAAGATTTTTCTCGCAGTGGGAATCGAATCCACACCTCTTGCATCGCAGCCGGCTACCCGCCCGCCGCGGTACCAAAGTAGTCAATTACGGCTCTTAGTGATTCTGCTGATGTTTCAAGACTTTAAACTCTTTCATCATAACTGAATCGAAACGTCAGCAGTAAGATTTTAAACAGTGCTAATTGGCAAGTTAGGTAAGTTCATTTTATAACCGAGCTCTGTAATGGCAGATCAGATGAAATTGAATGAAAATAAATGTATTTAAATTTATTCGACCTTGTAATCAATAACTCTTGAAAGTGTTTATTGAATGAAAAGTCGTGATAATCGTTTTGTTTTGTAAATAATTGCTACCATATGTTTGATGTAGGCGCGGAAACATTAGCTTCAAATAAATACTTTCTTGCAGTATTTAATTGCGTAGGTATTTTACGAAACTTGCAAGAAAGATTTATATATATTTTAATGTAAGTCTCTAGTGAGTTAGCTATAGATTGTGTACGACAATTAAATGCTTATCTGTCATAGGCACGTTTTATCGTTTGATTATAACTGAACGAACTTCATGATCAGTTGTTTATTTTTTGATAACTAGTCCACTGAATCGATATAACAGTTCATAGACCATTTTTCTGTAGGTTTCACTTACACTGATTAAAATCTTATCGTCTTTAAATCAGTGCGTGAATGGGATAGTTGGAAGACGAAGGCCTCGGCGAACGTACTCAGACCAAATTGGAGACATTCTAGAGAAAGGCCACGGGTCTGAAGTACGCTAAGCCGCCGAGCTTGTTGAATTTGATGTGGATGAATGAAGCGAAAGAAGTATGCCAGGATCGTAGCAAGTGGAAATCCTTGCTCTCTGCCTACCCCTCCGGGAAACAGACTATACGTGTATATGTATGTCTTTAAAGCAAACAAACAATGTAATTCACATTTACACAAAAAACCGGACAAGTGCGAGTCGGACTCGCCCACCTAGGGTTCCGTACAAATTTGTAGGTATATATTATGAATAGTTCAGGAATCTAGTCTCGCAGTTTTTTCCGAAATTCAGTTTCCAAAACCACGAGCAATTACAAATGTAATTGCTCGTGAATTTCAAATTTTTCCCTGTACTTGTAGACGATATTACTTGCCAAATTGCAACGGAAAATATCCTATAAAATTGATTCCCTTGAGAGTGTTGAAATATACATTTTTTGAGGTATAAACGGCCGTATCTTTTTTACGTTTACGTTAACTTAGAAGTTTATTTTTTTTACCGCTTTAAGGGACTGTAGACCTGAGTATATGGTTTTAATTTCAACTCGATACCTCCACGCGTTCCCGAGATAAAGGGTATTGACAGACAGACGGACAACAAAGTGATCATATTATAAGGGTTCCGTCTTTTCCTTTTGAGGTACGGAACTCTAAAAAACAAGCAGAGTTAGTTGCCTGATTATTTAAGACTTGATCGCACTTTATTTTGTTTTATGTCTTTTTTAAATCATTGTTGTGATTTCAATGAATAAAAACCTATTGATTTGAAATTGTTACAGTGATAGTAAAGAGCTGGTAATGCACAGTGACGACCCGGTCGCTCCTGTCGGCTACTTGAACCTTCAGTTACACCTAGAAACAAAAGAGGACCACGACGAAAAGCTACCTCCAGTCAAAACCTCCCTAGACTTCATCAACGACTTAAGCGACCACGTATTCAGCGACATAAGCGATATAGAACTCAGCGAAACAGAACTAGAATCCATTGAGAAACTGGAAAAGGAGGAGAAAAAGAAACAGAAAGAACTGAATCCATTGCTCACGTATTCCGGGGATAAGGTTGACAGTGCCAATGATTTAGATAGTCAGAACGATAGTTTAGAGAGCATGGATGAAGGGTTCACGTACGAGGCGCACAATGAAAGCGAGAGGCAGCCGGTGCTAGACCATAGATCTATCTACGGCAACAAGCAGGGATGGTATTTTATTGGTGGGATCGTAGGCGAGGGAGTCGATACGAGGCTAGCTACGGAAGACGCTATGAAAAAACTTATTAGTAGGTAAACTTGTTCGAAAGCCTTATTTTTGTTAGTTTAGTTTCACGCTCTTAAATTCAAAGTAGGTTTGCTTTGATTCCGTTTATATTTCTCGGCTGTTTGTATTGGCACATCTTTCTCTGGCAAAGATGGCATCTCCATGACGCAACGGCATTCGAGAGCTGTAAAATATTTACCAAAAAGATTTGGTCCATCAACACATTTGCTCTTCGTGATACAGGATTTGATGATCTGATAAAATAAACAACAGTTTTAAGATGTAAACCGGAGTAGGAATGTGTAAAATAAAGTAACAGAGATACTTGATCACAGACGAGAAAGAAAAAGAAGGACTCTGCGTCAATAACATTTAAAAGTGTGCTGATCGGCCATCATTGCAATTCACGACGGTTCGGAATTGTTCTATCTTTCTCATCCGTGACCTCGATGCAATTTTACGGTTTAATTTTACACATATCCTCTTCGTTACACATACAAGCTTTCACATCCTGATCAAACAAATCTAACTCTAACCGAATGTTTCAGGTTTACTCAACTCTCAAAACCTACGGCTACCAGACATCTGTTCAGTGAACATTTACATGCGGGATATGAATGAATATGCTCAACTAAATGATGTTTACATCAGTACGTTTAACTTCCCCAACCCACCGACCAGGGTTTGTGTGCAGTGCCCCTTGCCGGCTGACGTGGGACTTATACTTGACGCTGTAAGTAGAAACAAGTAGCTGTTAATATCTTTGGGCATACCGTATGTCCAACAGAATTCGTATGAATCCTCCTCACACTAGAAAAAGTTTAAATCGGTGCAGTTTGATTTACACCTACATTTTGCCTATTTTCGCCAGCGCTCGATTTCGATTTGGATCAGTACAAATCTACTTTCCGCGATGTCTGGATTTGAACCAAACCACATTCGCACCTACTTTTCGCTAGCGATCGATTTGACTGGATCTTTACCGTCAGATTCGTACCTTTGTCGCTAGGGTTTGACTTAAATCGATCCAGTTCGATTCATACCTACTACGTGTGGCCACACGGTAAAAAACAAAATATTAATTAAATTGAGCTATAATTTCACAATAATTTTAGTTGAACACGACCAAAATCAAAGTTAATATGTTTTTATTCATTGAAATCACAAGGATCATATAGAAAAGTCAACTTAAAAACTACGTGAATTTAAAATTTGAAAGTGAATTTACGCCGATTCCTCGCGCGCGACCATGCCTAGAAGAATCAGGCAACAAACTCTGCTTAGTTATTTTTTTGATGATCCTTCATTCAGCTTTAGTGTGGTGCCAACCTAAAAGCAATCTCTATTCTTTTCAATAAATTGCTCGTACGTCAACTCGACAACTATACAAATTGCAATAATTTTAATAATCAGTTTGTTTGTACAGGTAGCACATAAACCGAATCCGGAGCACGAGACTGATAGCAAAGAGCGACTGACGATGCATGTGGAGGGAATATCGCACTGGGCGCCGGCGAATATTGGACCTTACAGTCAGGCAATCAAGGTATGTTATTGGATGGGCACATGTGGAGATTATCATAGCACGAGCATCATGAAATGTAAAATAGCGCAGTAAATTGATAAGTGGGTGGATTGACCTTAAAGTTATGGATTGTTTAATTATGAGAATGCGCTTAAGCTTAGGACTGCTGGGATTGCAGATGCGATAGAAAATCTGCTGTCTGGACCATATCTGATGCCTAACCATCAAGTAAAATAGTTATAAATAAATAATGCTGGACATTTTCACATAACATCATCTAGCCCCTAAGTAAGCAGAGCTTGTTACGGGAACTACCTACATGACTGATATACTACTTAAATACATTTTTTTGTAAATACATAGATATTATATATAGAAGTCAACCAGACCGGAGACAAATATTCGCAGATACAAACATTTGTCTCGCGGTGGGAATCGAACCCGCAACCTTCTGCGTCACAGGCGGGCCTTCGCCCACTGCGCCACAGAGTTAGATAGATAGATGTCATTTTTATTCGACACAGATAAAAAAAAATATTGTTTTTCATAATAATAGTATTATAATATAGCTAGCTTTTATAAATACATATGGCTTTTTTCATCGGTTAAGTCTTACAAAAAAAAAATCGTATGTGCGCACTTAAGTTGATTTAGATGCTCACCTAGTTGAAAAATATTATTTTGTATTAAATTTATGTAAAATAAAATGTGTAACAGATTGGCGAAGTGATCGGCACATGTGGACAGATCGCGCTAGTGCCGGGCAGCATGGTGCTGGCGGGCGGCGGGCCGCGGCGTCAGTGCGCGCTCGCCCTGAGGCACCTCACGCGCGTCATACGCGCTGTAGAGCCGAGGGCACACATTCGGAGTGTCGTACAGGTGCGTTCCTTATCATAATCTAAGCTTTATTCATTATCAGCAGCCAGTAACTTGCTAATTCTGAGACTTATGTTGGGGACTTTAGATCCTCTACAGATTTCCACGTTTCGGACTTTATCACGTAGTGAAACCCCGAGCTCAGCTTTTTGTATTGAGCCTTTGGGGAACTGACGATTTACTAAACAAAGTAAAAAAAAAATACATCCCAAAAGTTACATGCACTGCACTGTCCTGGGTTCTGATCTCTACAGGCTGATGATGATGAAATCTTTGAATGCCCCGCCATGCTTGAGGTGCCCAACCGTTGAACCAACCTACTTAAGTTTGCCCCCATGTCACTCGCTATCTATCTGCTCAAATCTTGTCTGCGAACAGCGTGGATATGTTTTACAATAACCTGCCGAAACTCCTACAAATATAGCACAGGTAGTTATAGAAACAAATTGTTTAGATTCGTATACCTATGTTATATATATCATCGCTTTAGGATTTAAAAAAAACCTGTAATGATGTTATGATGTATTCTAAGTAAGTAAATAAATAAATAATCTTTTCTCCGGTCTTAACTAGTGCTCATCTTTCGTAATTCCCTTAAACAGAGATATAATATTTGCAGAGTGTGTGCTACGTAACCAATGGATGTGCAGTGAACGAGGCTCGAAGGCAGCTGGAAAGGCGGACGGCGGGTGCGATAGTGCAGTACGCGGTGGTGGAGGCGCTGCCGAGGCAGGCCGCCGTCGAGTGGCACGCCTGGGCGCATTCACACAACTCTAGGTTTGAATGTGAGTACGCGTCTAACATTATTTTGAGACAAAATTTACATTTAACACGTCAACCACTTTGTGTCTTCAAACTTTGATTTATATGGCAAATTAGATGATTTGGTTTAATTCCGTGCCAGTCCAAATTACCAAAACCGACCATATAAAGTTGATTTGGTTCAATTTTGTGCAAGTTAAAATTACCATGACTGACTACATGGTCAATAATAAATAAACACTCAAAATATGATTTGGTTCAATTCTGTGCCATTCAAAATTACCAAAACCGACCATGTAATAAATAAACATACACATACATAGTCCTGACCTCGCACTAGGATTCCGTGTCCTCGAACCCGCACCTTTTGCGCCCGCAGAGTTTGTTAAACATGTTATCGAAATTTACGATTACCATTTTGTTGATGTAATCCAGCAAGTTCTAAAACAAAGATTTTTGCCAGCCTTTTAAGAAAACTCAGTTCGTCAATTCAGCCGGGTTTATCACGACCTCATTTCACTATTCCATTTTAAAACTACTCCGAATAAAATGGTTGATTTTGTGTTATTATTCATATTCGTGTGATAATGTATTGTTACCTTTTCAGATGAAGAGACGGGATGCAATGTCGGTGAATACAAGGTCGCGATTACGAGAAGGTGGAACTATGAAAATAGTGTTGCCGCCTTCGTATGTTATGTCGCTACAGGTAATATCACCAGTATTTTTTGCGGAAAAAACTCGTCTCCACTGTTTATTGGTGTTCTGGGGTCTGTCGAATGTCGTTTTGTGCAAAGTCTCTGAATAGAAGTATCACTAACAACGCGCGGTGTGCCCCTACAGCGAACGCACTCGCCTTGCTCAACTCGATGATTACTCAGGAATCAAATGTAGATTGTCTTTATTATGAAAAAAAAACATATATTCGTCAATACGAGTTTTTTATGTTCTCTGTAAATTGTAATATCTATAGCTCTAAAATGTTTTGGGCATTGGCTGTAAGGTTGAGTTTTTTTTACTAAATAATGATGAGGCAACTAGTGGCAAGTGCATACTGATGCTGACTGTACATACATCGTTTTTAAGCCTTAAATAAGCAGGTACATGAACCCTGTAAGCCATTCCTTTCAAACGGCCTTCAGCCTTCTCTACCCACTTGCAGCCGGTGATGTCATGATTCGTTTCAGTTAGTAATTATAAGTATTTCGTCAGGTTCTTCTCCCTCAACGTGCCAACTTTCGTTCCCCAACGAGGAGGCGTGTATGTCGCACCGCGCGCTCGCCTCCCACATGAGTCGAGAGGACTTGGAGGAGGTACTCGAGTACGCACTCAGGAAGCTAGTCAGTAAGGAGTCGGCGCAGCCTGCCGTCAAGTGCCGGATATTCTATCAGGTAATACTGACCGAAGGACTTCTATGAAGTCAGGAGTTAAGTAGGTGAGGTATGTTGACCTCAAATACAACCAATCATCTTAATTTAATTCAGAAGTCAAGATTTTGAAAAATTATTCATTAAGCCGCTTTCACAGTATTAGAGTCCTCCTATTAGTAATTACTTCATAACTTTATTGGCTCGATATAGGTCTTGTTCATAGAAAAAGACAGTGCTTGTTATCGAGTTGATAAAGTTATGATTATGACTAAGAGAATAGCTTTCCCTATCTTTAAAGGTTAGCTGGAAGAAAACTCTTGTTAGGGTTAAGCTCGCCTTGCTACTTGTCCTTTATATACGTTTTTCGTCTGCTTCATCTCTGTACAATTCTACTAATATTATAAATACGAAAGTTTTTATGTTTGTTCCTAATAATCTCCATAACGGCGGAACTAATTGAGATGAAATTTCAATACCACGCGGGCGGAGACAGATGCTATTAAATATTAAAGGCTATAATGAAAAGGGTAAGTAACTCCCGGGAAATCCCGGTCCCCTTTTTTCACCTTTATCCTGATCAAAACGTTTCCCTTATTGCAGGTGTGGAGCGCTCCGTCCGCGGCCACCATCGCCGCCGCGGTGGCATCCGCCAGCCAGCGCACCGGCATCCTGGCGGCCGCCACCGCAGTGCCGGTTTTAGCACTTCACAACGCATTCACCTTCCTCTCCATCAGCGGGCTGCGGCTAGAGGAATGATGCCGCTACTTTCGGGTCAGTTTCAGTTCTATGATTCCCAAAGGTAGGAATTTTGTGGTCGCAACGCATGGCTCTGTAGGAATTATATGGAGAGATTGCCGAGGAAGGCGGCTTTGTCGCTCGCGTGGCGGCACTGCAGGGTCGCGCCAGTGGCAGTCCAGCAGCGTAACTCACTTTATTACTTTAGTACCCAAATGCGGCGGCAGCGACCGACTGCAACCGCAGACCGCAAGTAGTCGTAACTGTTTGTTAACCAGTAATTAGATAATCTAAATACCTAATTATACGTTTTGACAGGTCTTTAACGCTAAGAGCGCTAATCGCTCAGGCGACAGCAAATTTCTATGGTGTTGTCAGTTTGTAGCTGCGTTGTGTTCCAAATTATACCTTAATGCTACTACATAGAGTTAACGTTTGTTCGAAACCTAATATTCTTGCTCATTTAGCGCTCTTCAATAGATGCTTTGTGTAAGGTTATAGACTTTTCAGAGAATAACAATGCTTTTTCTGTTTGTCCACAGATTTCCTCAGTACCTTCGGATACAGATGCTTTATTGCCAGTTTATAAAATATATTTGCTGAATATTTTCAGTGTTAAATATAACATTTTGTTAACTATGCTACCGAGTTTACCATACTATAAGTCAAATTATATACATTATTTTTTATTGCAATTCGTGTTTAAATTTTTACATCTTTCCTGCATAGATTAAAAGAAAAATAAAAACGAAAAGTGAAATTAATTTATTTTATTTTTATACAAAATTGACCGAACAGTTCGAGATTTCTAGAATGTTTACACTTGCAATAAGTAGACAGAGTTATAATAATTCTCTTACAAGTACTTAAGTCTTAATAATTCACCTGTATAAAGCAATGCGAATTGTTTAAAAAAAACAGTTGAGTCGGTTGTTTTTGTATAAAAACCATGATTTAATGAAAAGGATATAATGTTTTATCTTTGAATAACTTGTTGCTACGTAAATTATTTCTTAACCAAAGTAATAACAAAGTAAACCATGATACATTCTATCAGTATTCGATTCCACTGACCGTCGCGTCGCGCTTACAATATACTTCTAATATAATTTATAATACACAACACTATGGGGTCAATTATTAGATTATCAAAGGGTCAATTGCACAGCTGTGGTTAAAAGACGATAGCAGAGATTTATCATAAGTACAGCATTAATAATGCACCGACCTATCGTTACGTATACCAGTACCGCAAGTCCTACAGGCAGACAAATAGCCCCGACTGAAACTGAATAATATAATATAACTGGGTACAACACACCACCCATCAAGCCTTATTCAATACTTTCTGCATATTATAGAATACAAATAATAATTTACTCATACCACGTGTTTTGTACTTTGAAATTAAGTAAGGAAATTATTTGTCATATGAAAGAGCTGCTGATTTTTTTCCGTAATATAATTAAACTACAAAAAAAGGCGATTCACGCACCATAGATCCAGCGAAACGTGGGAGTTTCTCTACACTTTTGAAACAAAAAAAAAATCATCACATTTTATTTTGATTCACTATTTCTATAGAATTTCACAAAGAATTAATTTTACGGCGAAGCTGTTAGCTCTGCATTTTATTTTGATGCACTATGAAATTTCACGGAGTTAGACGGTTACATGACGTCGTAAAGTAAGGAAAAAGTAAATCTAAATTAATTCCATGGAAGATACGCGGACACAATACATTAACTTTCAATGATCTGGGGCCTAACCATCAAGTCTTATTGCGATTCAATTCAGGCAAAGATGTCAAATCCCGCTTTGCGAATGACAAAGCTTTAACAACGCCATAGAGTCTTAAATCGCAAAGCGTAACCGAACCGAATCGCTGTAAGACCTCATGGTTAGGCCCTTGTTTTGAAAAGGTGAGGGTGATTCAAATGGGATCGTTTTTGGGATCCATGATACGTGAAACACCCATTAAATATGCTTACCGTATTAAACCTAAAGTAACATTTTAAGTGCTTATTAGGGGGAAAGAACTAACACTAGTGATTCTTTTGTTACGAAATCTCTGTTAGTTTGTTGAATAGAAATGAAGATATTTTTGTATACAGTCGTATCCGTATGAAAGTATAACTAAAATAAATACCTTAATATGCAAAATTAACGATACTCTTAAATTATACTAAACAAAATGCGCACTGTTTCGAATCGTTGTGCACTATTTTAGAAAACAACAGTGACAACTAAAAATTAAACAGCGAAATGCATTAAAAAGGCAAAATTTAAATCATATACGTTTATTTTTACTTTTGAAAGTATTCATAGAGATAAATCAAAAAAGACAAATATTTTCTTCTATTTTATAGATACATGATAATTCAACACACTCAAAAATTACCATACAGGGGAAAATAATTGAAATCTCTATATTCCGCGATTACTGCAGCTACTCACAATCTCTTAATTGCCTATGCGTCTTCAATATAAACCACACAATCTGGACGAATACATGATTGTTCAAAATCTACGCTTATTAAAAATACTATGATTGCCCAGCTACCCATACAGTGAAGTTAGTACACATCTAAGTTACTGTACATTAAAAATGTTAGTGTCTTGCAATCTACAGCTATCCATCCAACCACTTTACGATGTTCACCGTCCGATATCAAATCGTTCACCCGCTCGGGATTAATATTATACATAAGAATAATTCGAATATAGCTCCTTCCGCATCGAAACCTGCGTAATCATTAAGATCTCAATGCATAGAAAATTAAAAATATGCAACGATAAACACACAAGAGACAATACCGCTAGTATCTCCACTATCCGATAACTTACATTATAGCCTACTAGTTATATTAATCAGATTTATGCAACAGTTTACCTTACAACCGTATTACCGAAGCGGATAAGTGTTACGCGTAAACTAATAACAGCTAGATATATTACATAGTCCTTTTCTATTCACAAGTCGCACGGACTCGACGGTGCGCGAAACTCAATCGCCGAAGTCGGCTACATCGAGCGGATCGCTGGCCTCGAGGCAGGTCTCGGGATCGGAGACGTCCTCTGCGCGCTCCGAGTGGTCGGTCGCGTCAGTCGCGTCTGTCGCGTCAGTCGCATCCTGCTTCTCCTGCCGGCGGCTCTGCATGTACTGCTTGTGCGCGTACTTGTTGAAGCGACGCTTGGCCATGAAGAGCGTGGCGATGGTGCGCGGCGCGGCTCGCACGGCGCCGGCGCGCGACGTGATGCCGCCGCGCCGGCACTCCGCGCACGTGTAGTCCAGCACGTTCAGAGCGGACACCGTCGCCCTAACGCACTCTGTGGGACAAACAACTTGCAAGGACTCTGAACGGTCATCGCTTGCTAATTTTAGTCCGTCTGCGAGGTATTCTGAGTGGTTTGGGGTTATTCCCCCCAATTGTTAAGCAGCAGTTGGTTGTTCTATCATGCTCGTGATTCGAGAACACAGCCCTGAGACTACAACGTATTAATTTTACATCGCAGATGGACTTAAATTAAATTAGTTTCTATACGTAGTACCTAAGACACGACAATGCATGGCACACAAATGGAACATTCGACGCCCGTCTCATAGCGACCCCACTCTTCTCGCTACCGAACAAACGAAGCAAATCATTGCTTACTGTGTATTTATACATCATGCTCACCTAAACGTTCTCTAAACACTCATCTATAACAGAAGCTGTCTAAAATAAATATAATATTTTTATGTAAACTTGAACCGAAGTTTGTTTTATTGGTAAGTAAGTAGGTATCATTTAGAGGTAAAGATTATATAGCATAAAATGGAAATGACAGTCCAGCGATGTATATGGATAAAAGCATCATTCAAATATATGAAACTACGTATGATAATGGATAGTAAATATTCAAGCAAAATAAAGAACCGACGTAAACGAGACAGTGAGAATAGCATTTTTACGATCTATCTACACAATTATTAAAACCATGCCATTCCGCATGCTGGAATTCTATGATAAGATGCTTTTGGCAGCAAAAATGCTTTCTCACTTTGGCAACGCAAAACCGCCTAGTCTTAGAATAAAACGCCAAAACAAACTTATTACTCAAACTGTGATGGACGGTGGGTAACTTATAAAATGACAAATTTATTTATTACTATTTATTGTTCGTTACTCAACAATTTGGCGTTTTATTCAAGACAATTTTGTGCGAGGAAGATAAGCTTTACTCTACGCGTGCGCTCGTGTGTGATCGCGTAGTGATAACATTGCATTATACAATCGACAATCAAAACATTTACCAAATAGGTAGATAAGAAAATTCATTGACCTTTTCTTTTTAGGTTATCAACTTTTCCAGACGCAGATACAAAATCATATTTTTAGGCTCTTAGCCTAAAAATATTACCTCGTCGTTAACTTATTCTGAAACTTGCCAACAGGCGAGTTATGGGTAGTCCCTTTTGCATTTCGTGGTTTTGTGCACGATGCTAAATGGCGTAAACTCAAATGGCGTTACTAAAAATCGGTATTAATCGATCTGAATCGAGACATTTGTTTTTCATTAAAATGATGTCGAAAAATCTATGCTTGACCCGCGATTCAGTTCAGATTTAGATTAGTTCTGGAATACGCGCTGTAAGCGGCGTTGTGTTACGCATTGCTCATTTGAGAATACCGCTGCCATTCCGTATCACATGTGAACGATGTAAAAGTTAAGATGGTGTGCTGAAATTGTCGTTTGTATAAGCAGTATCGCCTACCGCGTATGGTATGACATACCTTGATGCAGTTGCCTATCGCAGAGCTTACAAATGACCAGCTGCATTGTCCCCTTGGGTCCGATGAAGGAGCGCTCGCATAGGGGGCAGTAGCGACCGATGCGATACGCCCTATCCGTACGCACACACACATACGCAACCACCGGAACAGAAACACGCAATTAGTATATCATCGAGACACTCGATGTACTTCTTTTTTATGTTATTTGAAGGCAAACTGGCTTAAAGCCCACCAGATGGTAAGCTTAATTTTCTATTACTTGTCTTCGGAGGCTCTTGTGTTTATCCCATCGAATGAGTCGAATCATATGGCTTTTCACTGGTGCAGTATATTACATGGACGAGCACAGTAAAAGTAGCTTTTACTTTATGAGTTGTTTTGAAGGACAGATCAAATTTTGTTTATAATATCGTCGTAAGTTGTTTTTCTAATGTGTATGATTGTACAATGTTAGGTGCACTGTAGGGAAAGAATTTTGATATGTACAAAAGAAGACTTAAAATAAAAGGTGTCAATAGTTATATGAAAGTTATCTTAAGTTACTTCGGTGTGCTACTACATAAAATAGATACACGTAATTATACACATTGTGTAGTGGATTGTATCAGACCCCGAAGACAGGTAACAAAACTAGAGTCAAGTTAGTGATTGCATTCAGAAATTTGGGGTATGACATGAGCTACGTCCTGGTTAGTGATGTGGTTACTGATATTACTGAATACAAAGATGAGTTAGTCGAAGTGGATGAGATGAAGACACACAATCGTTGATGACTTGATTGACGCAGTACTTTATCAAACCCTACGTATCTAGTGACTTTCGTTTGTAGCTCATGACAACTACCAATCTCTCGATCTCGTTCTTTTACAACGCAAAAAACAAAGATAGTGTAACTGGTGATTATCAACTCGCAAAGGAAAGTCACTAACACTGAAAGAGATACGTAATATGCCACCGGAACTAGGACTATAAAACATTTATGCAAACAATGAGCCATACAAGGTATTGCATCGAATGAATGTCGAAATGAAAGTTAAAAAGTGAAACTGTAAAGGAACAGTAAAGTTAATTTCACAATTAATATTCGTTCATGCCAATTGGTCTGAGGTCTATATAACTATTCTTATGTACAGTAAGAGATGGATTCTAAATTTAGATTCGTGGTGTGATTCCCAAACACCATAATTATGTACAAGTTACTTTTCTGTTCTTTTTAGTTAGACTATTTGCTTAGTAAACCATTTCATTGACTCTGTATTAATCGAGTACTTAACGCTTAAGATGGGGTAAAGTAAGCAAACAGTTAATATTATGATGGTAAAAATGTATGGAAGGGCATGCAACTTATTAAATAATAGTGAAAAGTGCGCTGAGTTGAGAACGCTGCGATGGGGGTAAGAGGTCATTCTGCGGAGTCAAAATGCTACGATATACCAAAGACAAAGCGGATATCCACAGAGCATATTTCCAGACGAAACACAAAATAAACGCTCGTGTTAGTCCACATCAAACGCATGAAAATGACGTGAGAAACACAAACTACCAAGACCAGTTATTACTTAAAACAAATTACACATAATGGAAATATTTTGTATTGAAAACTGTGTACTTTTCTGTCAGCATCCTCGTTAAATACTCTTCTTCTAAGGTACGCTATTGTGTTCACGTTTTGTTGGAGCCCCTCTTGGTTTTACTTGAAACACAACACGGATTTGTTTAAATGTTTCTGTAATTTCCGCTGTTATGAGTAATGAATTTGAAAGGCAAATAAGTATTGAAACATTTGTGAGACAATCGATTTTTCACGACACGCTATTACGTTTTCATAAGCGTGTGCGAGTAGCAACACAAACTATACCTACTGAAAATGATCAAGTCGAAACGAAAGGTGTGAAAAATCGATTAATCAGAATGTATGTTCAAAATATTATATTGGTATAGCATGATTGCGATTTTGCTTCTGTAGGTACGTAATGTAATTATACAATTCTAATGATAGGGATCTTACCTAAAACTATCTTCTCCTCTCTATTTTTTATTATAAAAAATAAATAAGAATTATACTTATTCTTATAAGTATTTATAATTATTTGAACGATGATCGATTAAAGTCTAGCCGTCCCAAAACCAGACCAAGTGTTCTCAATTCTGAATCAGATTTTATCAATCAAATAATAAAATTAATACCGTGACAACAATCTAGCGAGAGCGTTGAAATAAGTATTGAAACATTATCTACAAAATATATAATTCAAATCAATACCTATTGATTTTATTCGGAATAAAAAGAAATTAATTGGTTTTGCTGAACCATTTGTCCCAGATATACACATAACTCCAGCGGTAAGTATAGTTTTGTGTCCTCAAAACCCGACATAATGTAATATCGAGCAAACATAAAGGGTTAATCACAAAATAAATCGTAAACCAACTACCAAAGATACCTAGCACAACCCTAGAATGTCGTCACGGTACAATAATGTACGTTCTATCAGCGTCCAGTAGATATACGGTTGTAAGATACTGACCTAGCGCAGGGCGTGCAGAGCGAGTGCGAGTACACTTTGTGTCCGCCGGGTCCGCGCCGCGTCTGGTGGTGCCACTCTGCGGGACCCGCCACCGCCGCCGCCGCGCCACCGCCACCGCCGCCGCCACCGCCCGCCAGCCCGCCGGCCTCGCGAGCCCCGCACGACTTGCACACTGCGCACTCCACGCAGTGCCAGCGACCTGGAAATTCGTATTCCACTTATAACTGAATACCCAACTCGGGTTTCGGGACGACCTCTGTGGCGCAGTGGGCGAAAGTCCCCATGAGACGCAGAAGGTTTCGGGTTCAAGTCCCGCCGCGGCACAGCTGTTGATGTTGATGTATGATCTGCAAATATTTGTTTCGGATCCGGGTGTTTTCCATGTATATATATGTATTTACAAAAAAAAATGTATACAAGTAGTATATCAGTATATCAGTCATGTAGTTCTTCGTCCGCGTGGTACCCAGATAAAAAGTAGCATATGTGTTGTTCTGATGTATATGCTATATTACTGTAAAGTCTCATCAAAATCCGTTCAGTAGTTATTACGTGAAAGAGTAACAAACATCCATCCTCACAAACTTTCACGTTTATAATACTAGTAAGAAGTAAGATTTTTGCTGATGACCTCATTAACTAATGCATAATAATGACGTTGGTAGACCGTTACATATATAATGCAGGCGTTGTAGTTGCCTTGCAACTCACCACTCGGCACTTGCGAGAGTCCCACGCAGTGGATGTGGAAGCCGCGGTCGCACAGGTCGCAGAACAGCATCTTCTCGTCCTGTCCGGGCTGGCGGCAGGTGTAGCAGGTCTTGCATTCCGCGCATTGCCACGCGTACTCACGACACTTGCGGATCGTGTCTGCGTTCAGCTCCACGCACGACGGGTGCACTGGAAACAACATAAAGATGATACACATGCCTGGCGGATCAAAGATTTTAGTTTGGGAATGCCTTGATCAAGCCAAAGGTTAGACTTAATCAATTTGTTGGGGTGGACCTAAAGGTCCACAATTGTCCAAATTGACATCACGCTCTGGCGATAAGTCAAATCAAATGGTGCCAACCTTAGCATTTCTAATTCACTCACTTAAACAATGACATAAACCTACGCATGTGGTGATTACGGCTAGTTTGTTTCGTACATTTTATCTATAGTGGCAGCCAATTTATAAACATAACTAGAAACGCTCTGCGGTTCACCCGCGTAAGTTTCGATTTTATACTCGTAATAACTTCGAAATTAAATGTCCGATTCGGATGAATTAAAAAGTATTTTACTGCTACATAAATAACTACTACTTACTTACACAGTTACAGTTACATTATTGCAATTTTATCAAGGATCTTATTTTTTTTTAAATAAATTATTGTGTATTAACATACACATCCTGATAATTTAGCTTTCTATTAGTGAAAAATGGTTAAAATCGGTCCAGTAGTTTCGGAGCCTATTCGGTACAAACAAACCAAACAAACAAAAAAACTTTCTTCTTTATAATATTAGTATAGATTACCATGTAGTCACTATAGTTTAAATTCAACAAAAGAGAGGACAAACATTGTTTCAATCTCTGTCTTCTGTCTGACGGAAAGAAAAACGAATAATTTTTGTCTTATCTGCCATAGACTAAACCGTTATCTTGGTGCTCTGTCTCTGTCTAAGTCTGCAGATGCTAGCAAGTATGAGCTAAAAACCTTCACTGTAAAGAGGTTTTGCTAGTTGTTTGTATGCTAGTACTTAGCACCCTAGAATGTGTCAGGGGCTGAAATACCCCCATGTAAACATACATAACAGTTTAAACATACATAAATGTTTGCTTGCCCATGTAACAGTGGCAAGCAAACATTTATCACAGCCTAGTTACCTAGCCTATGCTCAAGAGCACACACCAAGACCACAAGACCACAATCACCATGAACAATTAAATTAAATTATTAGATTAAAGTGCAGGTAGATAATTGATAATAAAATAAAATATAAATTTAATTTAAATCAATGAACTGTGGATAATTGTAAATAATTATTTTAGTGTCTGAAATAAATGGCTTATTTATTTATTAGTTACCTAGCCCCTTCCATCTATTTAATCACCCCACATTCTGCATTGTGTAAGAGTGCTCATAAAATTCTGTCAAGAGTATTTTCATCTTTTCGAACTCTCAAGACCACTGGTAGAAAATTTTAGTGTTAAGGCCTTCTAACTTAATACAATCCAGTTAGACTACACTGGATTATTAGTTGAAGTATGGAGGGCTAGTTATAGTTAGACCACTGATCATACTGTTTTTAGTTTATTTTAGTAACATCAGTACAAAGTAAATTTTTATGATTCCGACCCAAGACTATTTCATATGATTGCCAGTTTTGCACTGCTTTGGTTTGGAAGAAAAATGTTGTCACAGTAAAGATGTTAAATGTATGTTACTGTGCATGTGCAACAATGAATTAAACAACCAACACCTTACCTACAATTGACAAGACGAATTTCTAAAATTCCAATTCCAATATCTATGAGTAAGGTACTTATAGAGATCATGTACTTACGTTTAGCGTTGCAGTGTGTGCAGACAAGGAAGCGTTCATGAGTATACTTTCTATTGGCTTCGAGTCTTAGTTTGCAGACGCGGCACAAATCAACCACCTCCTCGGGTGCGGTTGGCCCTCGCGAGTCATCTTTGTCCTTGTCTTGCTGGCTGCTTCGTTTTACTTTCGTTAGTTTTTTACGCTGCAACATTGAAATTTCAAGTCAAGTATAAACCAAAAGATCTACCACACCGCCTCTAGTTGAATGTTTATACATTTTCGTAAATGTTACTTCATTTTACTAAATTTAATCTTTTCACTAAATTTAATGATTTTTATACTTTGATTAGAATCGGTAACAGCAATCGGTACTAGTAAGTAGAAATCAAAAGATATGTGTTTAGTGAATTAGTATTTTGGGGAAAAGACTATTTTATTAAATTTAATTATTTGCAATTATTAATGTTTATTTATTTATTTCCATTATTTATTTAATTGGACGAGCCAGAATCCTAATAAGATTATAAGCACGAATGTATGGATTTTAGTTGCAGATAATCTTCTTAACGGCTAAACCGATTTGGATGATATTCGATAATGGTATAGTTTGATAACTACAACAACAGATTAGGTTAATTCTGATCTAGATACCACGCGGGCGCAGCTGTGGACAGAAGCTAATCCTACTACTATTATAAACGCGAAAGTTAGTGAGGATGGATGTTTGTTACTCTTTCACGCAAAAACTACTAAACAGATTTTAATGAAACTTTACAGTAATATAGCTTATACATCAGAATAGCCCATAGGAGGCTACTTTTTATCCGGGTACCATGCGGGCGAAGCCGTGGGCAGAGGCTAGTAATAAATAAATTGATTAGTGTCAATAAAGTTACAGAAAGTATTGCACTGACGAGGCGGTCGGAATTGCTTGTAACATAACCCGCAAAGTTACCTGGTGCGCAGTTTACCTTAGCAGAGTGATGCGGTCCGTGCGAGTCCTCACTGGAAGATAATGAGTCAGCCCACGTGCCACCTTCCGACTCCGAGCTGGATTCGACCGGCGACGGAGGCGCGGGCGGCGCCGCTATCACAGTGTTCAGAGGGAAATACCTGGAGACGACAAGTTTGACATTGGTCAAATTGAATTCAACGACCACGGCCTGAGACGCTAGGGGCGCTGGCAAATGTGTGCTTGACGTAGCCCAAGATCCATCGTCATGGCACTCTGAAGAGAAAGTTCCACTTCTTCACTGCTGGATAAATCAGCTATGGACTTCTACAGGCTGCTGCTGATAATGATGACTCTGTGGAGAGTCATAAAGGAGTGACGCGCACTGATGTGACTGCCACGGCTAAAACTGCGTTTATATAAACTTAAGTTTTAACAGGCTGTATCCAGCCGGCCCGGTTTTGGCTGTGGTCGCGTGAGTGCGAAAAAAATATCTCAGATGTTGTTATACTATAATATAGTTTGTGATGTGTTCTGGAATACGGGACTTGCATCCTCGTACGTGCTTTCGGTTTGGCAGTGCTGTATAAAAATCCATGATATAAACTAGAGCGGTATGTGTTTGTGACCGCAACTGTCTGGTGTTAAAAACATTATGCTATGTGTAAACTGTAGAAGAATATGTGTCGGTTGCTGGCAGTGGTCTGGTGTGTGGTATGTGTCAGTTACCGCAGCTGGTCCGGCGTATAGGTCCGGTAGCTGTGCTGGAACTGTCCGGGCAGGATGGCGTGTGGGTAGAAGCCGTGCGGCGGACGGCAGTGCGTGGGCGGGGGCGCGGGCGCGGGCGGCGCGCGGCGGCGGTGGATGGTGTTGGACTGCAGGTCCACGCACGCCGGCCGCCGCCACGCGTTCGCCATCGCGTTCCACTCCGCGGCTGAAGCGATCGCAGCCGCTGCCATGTCCTGACACAAACATATGGAAAGGTCTATTATTTTACCTGGCAAACTCTGACACAAGCCTTGATTCTTGCCCACCTTGGAAGATTGCCGCGAACTGAGATATTGCGCTGTTATGTTTGTGTTAACATATTTCCTGTAGATGCTCAGTCGCAATTACGTAACTATTGCTGTAATCGATTTATATGGGTTTCAATATGAAACATCGCGAGTAAGATAACTCCTTTTTTGAAGTCGGTTAATAATAACTAAATCGCAATATTAGCGATACGCTTTGCAGCCCCAAGTGTACGGTTTATATCCTGCTGGTACTCGATCCTCACGCGCCCACGTTATTTTGCTCACTCTTCGGTTAGTCGTGATTCCACAAAAAGATGATGTTTTTTAAAGTTTACGGGAACGAAAGCAATACCTCAGGAATAAATATTATTTGGGGCCATCTTGGGATTATCTAAACAACAACAAAAAGAACCATCTAAATCGGTAAACGACTGGCGAAGATATCAGGTAACAAACACAAAATAAAAAACAGCCGAATTGAGAAACTCCTCTTTTTTTAAGTCGTTAAAAATGTGACATGGACCAATATCTTTTTACATTACCAGCTTTAGTAAAACGTTCCTTTCACCTCGATAGCAGCGTAATCATGCAAGAAGAAATACGAAAACTCTTCTATGACAACAAGTTTTCTGCGTGTTCGAAATCGACGTCAAAATCATACTCAATGCTACGTGAGAAGGCCATTCAGAAAAACTATATCTGCCGCCAGAACAACCACGAACTTTCCATTACCATAATTATAAAGCGAGGGAAATACCTGTCTAGTTTTCTCTGGGTCAACTTTTGGTGGTTCTGGTTTGTCCGATGTCTTCTCGGTTTTGATTTCTATCTTGGGCGCCTTCTCCTCCAGTTTGAAGTCGGCCTCCTCTAGGGATTCAGTCCGTTGTTTCAGGCGCTGATACGACCGGTACTCCTCGTATTTGTGAGGGTAGTCTGATAGCATGATGTCAAGAACGTCGCTAGCGTCGACAGCTGTGATGCCTGTGCAAAGAAGAGAAGATTACACAAAGAAGAACTACATACGAGGTGCATTCAATAAGTACCTAGCCTCATCGCCAGAGGGCGCTGTAGTTTCAAAAGAGTTTTACCACAGTGTAGCACATTCTTTTTTAATTCTTTTTTAAAAAGAATTAAAAAAGAATGTCGATCGGTTTTACAAAAATGGAAAAAGAGCAATATCGTTCGGTGATTCGATTCCTATTTTTGGAAGGGAAAACGCGCATCGAAATCAAAGAGCGCTTGGATGCTGTGTACGGTGACTCTTCTCCATCGATGGCCACCGTTCAACGAGTTTGCACGTGGCCGTACGTCGGTTTTTGATGAACCACGTCCAGGTGCACCGAAAACAGCTGCTACGGAGGAAAACATTAAAAAAATCCATGATCTCGTATTGGCAGATCGCCGATTGAAGGTTCGGGAGCTAGCTGAGACTGTAGGCATTTCAAAAGGAACAGTGCATCATATTCTTCATGAGGAACTCGGCATGAGAAAACTGTCGGCGCGATGGGTGCCGCGTTTACTCACACCGGAAAACAAGCGCAACCGTGAGACCACATCGGAGACGTGTTTGGCGCTGTTTAAGCGGAATCCAGCTGAGTTTTTGCGTCATTTTGTGACCGTCGATGAAACCTGGATCCACTGGTACACACCAGAGACCAAGGAGCAATCAAAACAATGGATCCAGACCGGGGAACGTGCTCCAAAGAAGGCGAAAACTGTAAAATCGGCCGGAAAAGTTATGGCCACCGTTTTCTGGGATTCACAAGGTGTGATCTACATCGATTACCTCGAGAAGGGTAAAACAATTACAGGGCTTTGCTATGCCGATTTATTGGGCCGATTCGACGCCGAATTAAAGAAAAAACGACCCCATCTGGCGAAGAAAAAAGTGCTGTTTCACCACGACAACGCACCGGTTCACACGTCTGCCGTTGCCATGGCCAAATTGGTCGAATTCCGCTACGAATTGCTGCCCCATCCACCGTATTCTCCAGATATGGCCCCTTGTGACTTCTTTCTGTTTCCTAATCTGAAAAAAATCACTCGCCGGGAATAGATATAGATCAAATGAGGAGGTCATCGCCGCCACGGAGGCCTATTTTGCAGAGTTTGACAAAAACTATTTTTCGGACGGGTTAAAAAAGTTGGAGCATCGCTGGGCTAAGTGTATCAAACTAAAAGGAGACTATGTTGAAAAATAAATTGCCACTTTTCCAAAATTTTTCGTGTACTTTTTGTAGGCTAAGTATTTATTGAATGACCCTCGTAACTTAAACATTTATAGTAATAATACTTTGTTAACATTTTCTGGAAAAAAAAATTACGTTATGTTTGGCTAAACTATTAATACATGCATCAGAAATAGGAATAGTTCGATTATTTAATCATAGTTAAATTATGTAGTTTGTGCCAATACACCCTGTAAAAATACACAAAAACTCTTTCTGACAAACTCAACAATTCTATAGTTTTTACCTATTGACCAACATTGCATTATGGACATTAAACGAAACCGTTCGCATATCACCTGACCCACTATATTTATCTGTAAAAACTCTTTTAAAACCTAAAATGCATGTGAGATGAAGACTATTTCTTACCAAGATCGCAGAGAGCTTCAGTGACTATACCTCTCCTGAGACAATAGTCTTTCTCTTCGCCCACAACCGTTCGCCGATTTAGTTCAGCATAACGTCGCTTAAAGCTCTTTACTCCTAAGAACATAGCCACTTGTTCTTGAATCATCATAACCTGAAACGTAAGAATTAAAAAAAAAAATATTTCATAATACTCCTGAAGCTGGCTCGAAGGACCATTTTATGTCGAAGTGTGAGAAATGCACAGCACACACAGGAATATTGTAAAAAGGTTGTTCCAATGCAAAATGGAATCAACGTTAGTTAGCTGGCTTATCCCAAACGTGATTTTAACTTTTTTAATGGTGAAATACATGCCCACAGTGGTCGGCAAAAACACTCACAGTGCTTGTTTTCTGAAACAGTTGCAAGGCCATCGTGGACTAAGCTCCATAACAGGTACTTCAAATACATAGCCGACGATAGACTGCAACCGTGTCTAGTGCCAGCAAAAGCCGTGTACAAAAACCATGAGACCCAGCTCAATGGGTTTGGTTAACACAAAGCAATTGAAATCGTAAAATGTGAATTATCTGGTACTAACCTGATGGTCCACATTTGGCACATCACGAGGCGGCCAAGTGTACTCCTTCACATCTGATGCTACCCATACTTTATTGCTGTAACAGAGAAAACAATAACATTAGGTGGATCAACATTGTTTATAACACTGAACATAAATTTTATTAAGTAATTCTGAAGTCTTTACCTGTCAAACAAATCAGCAAACTTCGATTTCTTCATCTTATTGCTGCCATCATTTGTTGAGCTCTTTACTGAGCTTTGTGAGTCTTCATCTAGTAAGTGTGTGGGTCTGAAAAATGTATAAAAACACACTTTAGCTTTAAGCGTCAAATTAAAATATGCAACTAAGTAGAATAGCTACCATACTGACTTAGAAGGTGTGGCATTGTCGTCCATCATACAAGTCTCCTCCTCAAATAATTCAACGGTTGTCGTGGCTGGTCCACATACGCGTCCGTATATACCCATTGTCTCCTGAAATTCATATTTATTTTGTTCATAACAGGCTAAGAACATTTTTTTAGGATAGATATTCGAGTTTTACGCTACCTTTTTTGTGGTGGCTAGTGAGTGGTGTAAAAGCAAAAAACTTTGGTAGAAGGTGGTGGAAGGTATTCAATAGATTTGAGCACATTGACAAGTTCTAGTAGAAAGCAAAACTAACTAACCTTCATGTAGGTAGCCCCCTTTCCACCGCCTCGACCGCGGCCGCGACCTCTGGGCGTGCGTCCTCTCGGGGTCCCGCGACCTCCACGACTGCCACGGCCCCGATTCCCTTTTGCGTTAGGAGACTTCATATACTCCTCTATTTTCACTGGACTTTCAATCACAACTGACGGTTCACCAAAAAGCTTCATGTCTGTTGAACTCCGACGGCGGCTAGATAGAGGGGTAATGCAGGCCGATGATTTATCGAGAGCTTCCGTCATCCGCGGCAGTTTTATCCGCGAGCTTGTCGGATCTTCAGGGGTCGCCGGACGCAGAGGTGTGACCGGGCGCTGTGGCTCGTCATCATCTAAAGTTTCGATAACTATTACGGTTTCGGAAGATTCGTCGTCACTAGCGGGGCTAGGTGCGGCGATCGGACTAGCAGCTCGCCGGCCGCCCCGTCCGCGACCTCTGCCACCTCGAGGTTTAGCTACTATTGCCGGTCTTTCCCTGGAATCGGAAAGTCCTAGTCTCAACAACAAATAGGTATGAAATAGGAAACTAAACTCTTGGTACACTCTTGGTTAAAATAAATAGATCAAGCCAATATAACGACTGTCACGTAGTAAAATTCGTAAGTTCAACAGATCAAGCCGAAATAACGTATGTTACGTAGTAGAATTCGTAAAATCAACTTTACTAACTACCTATGCAGAGTTCAGTTTAAGGAAATAGTGCTAAAACTCACCGCATCAACCGGAGAGATCGTTGCGGGCGCTCTTCTAAGGCGGAAACTGGCAAAACGGGTGGCGTCGGTGGCTTTGGAGTCTTGGTATGCTGGGAACCCTCCGACAACGGTATTTTCCGAGGTCGGCCGCGCTTCCGAGGCGTCGGAGTGACCTCCACCACTTTGATACTGGCAGGCTCAACTGCTTCCTCCACAGTCTTCAAAGCGTCAACTTCCAATGGGTCCTGTGATATCTCATCTGGCGTAGACAAGTCCCGAAACTCGGAATTCTCATTTATTATCATCTCCTGAACATCCGGGTGGCAGTTTTCTAACCGAGAAATCTCCACAACTACATCTGAACTGACCGTCGAAGTATTCGATTCTGCATCTGGTATTATAATTGGGTCTTTATTCATGTTCGTAGCTTCGCTTAACTGTAACGATTTCATTTGTTTTGCCTGAAGATTAGACAGTATGTTGTGCAATTTAGAGTTACCATTTTTCGAATTATCGCTATTCAAAAGCGAATAATTCTTCCTTTCTCCCTGTTTAGTTTCTGAATGAGGTTTAGAGTGTGAAGTCTGGGTAAAATTTGAAGCAACAGGTGTTATGCTGAGACCTTTGTTTGCCGACAGAAGTTGTTCCAGTTTTATCCGTTTTGAATCGAGAACTGACAGCTCAGCTTCCTTATTTGAGGTAGGGCTAGTTTCAGATATCGATGGTCTTTTAACTGGATTTCGTCTTATTATAACAGGTGGTTTCTCTGGAGTTTCCACAACTTTTGAGCTTCGTAATCTTTTGCCTATTGTCAGGCTAATTGCTTCATCAGCAGTCAGCTTTTTTCTACTATTTACATAATGTTTCTTCGGACTTTGCTTCTCGTGCATACATTCGTGAGAAATTTCAGCGTGGTTTTCTGGGGGAGAGTTTTTAGGTTTATGACTCTCTTCAGTAATTATTTTTGCTGAAGGGCCATGATCAGTCTTATTTATTTTTAAAATTATGCGTGGAGAATCTTGTCCAGAACTTTGATTTGTTACCTTGTCTGTTACGATTTCCAAGGGTTTTGTCACACTCTCATTTACCTCCTTTCGTAAATCCTGGATTGATCGTGACTTCATAGATTTAGACGAAAGACTCAAGTCGTTTGCTATAATTGAAATTGGACTCTTTCTTCCAATCTCAGCAGATAAATCAGAATTGTGTTTTCTGATTTCATCAACCATATTTTTTACATTTGTTGTAGTGTTACAATTTGTTAGAAGTGTTTCAAGTTTTTCAGATTGTGGTAGACAATTACTAATGCTCATTTCTCTACTTTTCTCTAAATCATCTTTAGTGTTTGATAGAAGTTGTTTCAACAATGTACAATTTTGATGGGATTTCTTTTGTTTCGCTGATCCTGGCGATATCGGTAAAATATTAACCAGATCTGCATTCCTTTCATGCACCTCATTAATTTGGATAGCATTTTTATTAATGGATATTTTATCTTGTTCAGTATCTATTGACAAGGATTTGTTTTCTTTTGAACAAGAGGAATCATTTTTTTCAGGAAGGCAATAGCGCTGCATAGCAATTGGGCAATGCACCACTGTGGATGTCAAACTTGAGCTGTCTGGACTGGGTTCCATATTCTTTCGTGGCTCAACATTAGCTGCTATGATAGATTTTGATTGATCAGTATCTGGTGTAAGGCTGTACCTCTTTATTTTTGGAGACATGGGTTGCCTTGGTGATCTTGGTGACTTTATCCCATCAACATAGTTATTATATTTTTGGTCTGATATGTTGTCACACACATTTTTCATATTTATTTTCATAAGCAGAGGAGGATTTTTGATTGATTTATCCACATTTTCATCATGAGTTTTATTCTCATTAGTATCTTCAGGTTTAAAAATCGGTTTTATGTTTAGTTTTGTCACAGTAGGGATACTTGAACTCGCTGGACTTTTTAGAGACTCTTTTTTAGGTGAAGACGGTAAGGGGTTGTCGTCCGGCTTTACAAGTGGTTTTATGTTCAATTTAGTAACCACAGGAATACTTTGTTCATTAGAAGTAGATTTCGTTACCTCTTCTACTTCACTTGGTTTTACGATAGGTTTTATGTTTAGTTTTGTAACGACAGGTATGTGTTCAGAATTGTCATCACTTGAAGTGCCAGTCTCTGACGATTGATTCTCAGAATCCTTTAATCCTTCATCTTCTTCAGGCTTAACAATAGGCTTAATATTAAGTTTAGTGACAACAGGTAAATTTTTATCAACCAAGTCTACTATATTTTCATCACAGTCTTTTTCTTCTGAAGAGTTTTCATCAGGGTTTTTTATGGGTTTAATATTTAATTTAATTATTTTAGGTACATCTTCTACACTAGAGTCTACTTCATTATCTTTAGGTTTAACTATAGGTTTAATATTTAATTTTGAAACTACAGGAACTTTCTCCTCCAAGTCTTCAGAGCTTTCTCCGCTTTCTGTAGGTTTCAAAATAGGCTTGATGTTCAATTTCGTAACTATAGGGATGTGCTCTGAGCTGTCACACATCAATGTTGACTTTTTAGGATTTTTAAGAATTACATCTGTATCAGTTTTAGTTATAGCCTTGATAGTTATTTTAGGCACATGAATATTTTCTTTAATTTCTGAACTTGAACCGAATGCATCAGTAGTTATTTTGAGTTTAGGGATTTCATTGTCATTTTCTGTTGGTTTTATTGGTTTGATAGTTAACTTTGGACTTAGTGGCTGAGTCTCTGTCTTTGTTACTGTCTTGATAGTAAGTTTAGGTATCTTCTCCACTGAATCTTCAGATTGGTTTATCACTAATTTGAGTTTGGCATCCATTTCATCATTTTCGTTATGATGAAGACCTTTTATAGTAAGCTTGGGAATATTTTTCTCTGTATAGAACTTACCTTCACATTCAGTTCCGGGCTTTCCCAACTTTATCGTCACTTTTGGTACTGTATCAGATGGTCCTTGATCAGAAGCAGAAGTTTGATCAGATGTACTGGTTTCATCATTTTCAGAATACTCTGATTCTGATATTTCACTGCTGCTGGATTTCCTATGCATGTCATTTATTTTTTCTGCTGGTTTAGGAATAGGTTTTATGTTTAACTTTGTGATGCTTGGTATTTGTTCTTTTCTCTTTGCTTGATTATACATATCTGTATCAGCTGAGCTGTCAATTTTTTCCTGGGGTTTTACAATAGGTTTTATGTTTAATTTGGTCACGCTTGGGATTTGTTGGCTGTTTTCAAAATTGTCTATTATGTTCTGATCTGTAGGTGGTCGTATTGGTTTGATAGTTAGTTTAGGTATTGGAGACTTTATTTCTTCAGCTTGTTTATTTCCCAGTTTTATGGTAAGCTTTGGAACTTGTTTTGTTGAGTCAAGGTTTTCTTCATTTGTGTTACTTTTATGTGGACTACTTTGAGAAGTACTTTTGTGATCAGAAACGAGATTTAGTTTGATAGGCGGAACTTTCTTTTGATCCACAGAGACCTCATCACAAAAATCTGTTTTTGTAGAACTATCACAATTTGGTGTTGTATCAATGTTTGAAGCAGGATCTAGTTTGTTTTGATGAGAAGTATCAATAACATTTTCAATTTTGCTAATACTTTGAGCTCCTAAGTCATTAGTTTTGTCAGATTTTAATACTTTCATCAATGTTAATTTGATAGGAGGTCTGTTTTTCACTCCATCTAATACTTCAAGAGTTTGGTCTTTCAATGTTTCTGATTCAGGAAGCAATGGTTCCAATTCATTATGTTGAATTGATTCACTTTCTTTTGACTCTGAATAAACTTCCATATGCTGATTTATTTTTGAATCTGCAATGGTTGGCTTCAATTGACTCGGATTAACTTGGGGTGGTATTGATTGTATTATTCCTAGCTCCAGATCTTTTGATCGAGCCTGTGTTGACTCCAATAACTGAGGTTGAGATTCTGTTGCTTTTAGCTCTTTTAATTGAATCTCTTCTTGTTTAAGCACTTGTGATAGAGTCTGTCTTGGTTTTAGCTCTTTTGATTGAACATGAACTGGTGTTTGTTCCAGGACATTTGATTGACTTTCTTTTGATTGCACAACCTTTTGCTGACTCACTGTTGATTCTTCTATTGATTGAACTTGAGTCACTTCCAATACTTTTGTCTGGCTCAAGGTTGAATTATCTTTTGATCGAACTTGAATAGATTTCCTAACACCTAGTTGAATCTCCAATGGAACCTTTTTAGATTGAGCTTCAGTTGTTTCCAATACTTTTGATTGACTTTCTGTTGGTTCTTCTCTCGCTTTTGGTTGGTGTTCTATTAGTTCTTGTCTTGATTGATCCTTAGTGGATTTCAAAATCTTTTGTTGGTTCATTTGTGCTACTTCTATTGATTGAGGTTGAATTGGTTCCAATAATTTTGATTGAATTTCAGGTGGTTCTTCTCTTGATTGGCCTTGAGTTGGTTCCAATAGTTTTAGTTCACTCTCTGTTGGTACTTGTATTGATTGAGCTTGAGTTGAAATCTTTGCTGGTTCCAGGATTTTTGATATACTCACTGTTGATGTTTGTTCTTCCGATTGAACTTCAAGTGGTTCTATAACTGTTGATTGACTTTTGACAGGTTTCAGTTTTTTTGAACTTTCTGTTGGAGTCTGTTCTTTTGGTTGAATTTCTGCCAGTTTTTCTAGCTGTGGCAGACTCTCTGTCAATTGTAATTCTTTTGATTTCGTATTTTCTGATGTGAATTCTTTTGATTGACATAGTGTTGGTGTCAACTCTTTTAATTCGGTTTCAATTGGTTCAGATTCCTGTGACTGACCATGGCTTGCTTTTAATTCATTTGATTGAACTTCAGCAATTTTTTTTGAATGAAAATTACTTGATTCAGATTGAATCTCAGTTAGTTCTATTATTTTGCCTACAGATTTACTAGACTTCAATTCTTGAGAAGCTTGAACATTGATTAGTTCCGATTCATTTGACAGAATCTGTTCTGGTTTAGGTACTGAGAGAACTTCTGATGGTTTTGATTCTGATTGATTACTAGCTGGTTTCAATTCTTCTGTTTGAACTGGACTTGGTGTTTCTTGAACACCAGATATTTCCTCTGACTTAATTGTTGACGAATCAGAAGGCGAATAGGTGCTATTTGATGGTGTAGCATTTTCAATACTACTGATCTTATTTTCTTCAGTGTTTTCACTTATTTTGGCATCAGGAACCATCTCAAATGTGTGTAGTGTAATATTTTCAGTAACACTATTTACTGTTGCTGCAATTCTATCATGGTTTTTTGATTCAGGAGTACCTACCCTGCTAGTTGTGGGTATGAATGCGAAAATAGGTGATGCATGTACATCTGATGATTGTTCAACAGATGTTGTCAATGGGCATCGTTCTTTTTCTGGTGTCGGACTTTCGGCTAAGGCTTCAGTAGTTTTGACACTGGTACTAAGGACAGAAGTAACTTTAGGCCTTACAAGTCTAATTTTTTTAGGAGCTGTTGAGGTTTCTGCTTTGCAGATACTTATTTCACTTACTTTGCTAATCTCTTCAGGCTTTATGTTACCATGTTGAAGGGGTACTGTGTCCGATGAGCTGGATACATCCTTCACTACCACTTCACAACTCGTTGGTTGACTTGTGTCAATATTAAGAGTTTGAGAATCTACTGTGGATGTCACTGTAGAATCTGGTAATCTATCACTAGGCACAGGTCGGACAAGGCGTCTTTTGAGAGGTGACCTACTCAATGACTCCACAGGGAAGCTTTTACTTTCACTTACACTACACTCACTAGATGTGGATTCTGCTTTTTCAACAGTCACACAGTCTCTTTTATCACTGGATGTTAGACACTTTACTGTCCTTTCCGAGTGTTCGCACACACTAATGTTTGAAATGTTTTTCACTAGTTGGACACTGCTTGAGGGAAAGTCCGACACTGATTGTATGGCTGATGCTTCTGGTTCTGCACTTAACACTGCACTATTGTTTTGAGGTTGTTGTACATTTGAAGAAGCTTCTGTTTTGTCAACACTAACTGATCTTGCCTGTATTGTGATATTGCTTGTATTTGCACAATTCCCAGCAAGAGGTGAGTCTTCATACTTATTGGGTGTGCTCTCATTAAGAATTTCACTTTTATCAGTGGGAACAGGAGAAGGTGTCCGGTGTTGTCCCACTGTATCATCGGATTGTTTTGTCTCAGGTTCACTCAAAGACTCAAGTGTCTCATTCAAATCAAAACATTCATCACTCTCCGTCGACAGCGGCAATCGCTTCGGAGCACCAGGCCCATCGACGAATTCATCAATCATGTTCAATATCGCCTCAGTGCTCGTGTTGACATCTTGCGACGGCGACAACGCCGAATGTGCGCTGTCGCCGTCCGAGTTGTCTTCCGACATCGCGGGTGTTCTACTAGCACTGGCTTCAGGGGGCTCGTTCTGGGTATCGCGAGTTGGCCCGACGTCCTCCGCCAGCCCGATGTCTTTTTCCCGCGCCGATGCACGGCAGGACGCGCTCGTCGCGTTGCCCGCATCATCTTCCGAACTCTCCATTATCTACTGTTTTGCAACGCTGTCATATCTGAAAGACAAAACACTCGCTGGGTGATATTTACGTTACGAGTGGGTAACCTGACGACGTGCGAGATTGACAAGCCACAGGCACCATTCTAATTCACCATAACGCTACAGGAATACTTTCACGGGGTCCACAGCGTTGATTTATACCTACACATGTACTTTAGTTTCATATTCACGCCGTTTTTGTCTCGTAAGAGAACGCGCAAGGTCTTGAAAACTATTCAACAGCGTAAACCGGCAAACAAAAAGCTTGTATACGCCATTTTTAAAACCAAAGACATGGCAGATCGGGATATATAGGGGCCAATAAAAAATATCCATTCCTACGTTCGGCCATTGTCGTGTTGTTAAACTGCAAGAAACCCATAGATCGCGCTATCCACTTGAGCTTGTAAAAAGAGTGATAAATATAGTTTTGGCATGTGATAGAGCGAGTCAGATAATAAATCATTTGTTTGCGACCTTTTTTGTTTTGGAGTTGGCAATAATTTTCTTAGCGTCAAAAGGTTTTTCGCAGACTAAACTAACACAAACGCTCTATTTTGCCCGAGCTTCTTCTTATAAAAAGTTTACAAAAAATATTTTGAAAAAAATAAGCTTTTTTGAATTTTAGGTTTCAATTTGATCCTGTAAATAAACCTTTACCCATAAAAAAATTGGCTACAATTCTATGTACTCGTTTAATTTTGACAAACAAGATAATTTTGATCAACGACCAACCAACATCCAATCTAGTCTAGCAGCTAGCGAAGCCGCAGTAAACCAAACAATAAACAAAGACTTCTATCCCGTAATGTTGCTTGAATTTATTGTTGTTCTGTGATGATTACTCTTTGGTTTCAATTTATGAGGTCTATCAACCATGACATCTACCTATCATGTTTGTTTATAACATATCTGTATGTACCTACTAGTTTTTTTCTTTTCTTCTTGGCGTTGCCACTTTTGGCATTTGCCATACCTACCTAGATAAAAGTTATCCATAATAGGGAATTGTGACAGCCTATCTTTAGAGAGAGATGGGGAAGTAAAAAATTTTTTTTTTATCTTATCGATATACTTTTTTACAGTACTAGCTGCGTCCCGCGGTTTCACTCGCGTAAGTTTCGATTCCGTGGGAATATCGGGATAAAAAGTAACAGCTATGTACCTATGAAGTTTCATCGCAATCGGTTCATTCGTTTTTGCGTGAAGAAGTAACAAACATATTATGTACATACTAATTGATGCGTCTGAGCCGCGCGGGTACCTTACTCATAAACGCAACCCCTTCCGCTCCTCGGCAACACCCGCTCTATAGAGCAGGGAACGTCGCGGCGGCGGTTCTCGAGTTGCATTTTTATACTCGTGATAACTTTGAAATTAAATGTCCGATTCAAATGAATTAAAAAGTATTTTACTGTTACATAAATACCCTTAATGATAAAACTATTTATTTGAATAAGAATTAATACTACAATACGAATATAACCAACTTTTGTTTCTACCGGCCATCTAATTAAATTTTAGAACACAAAAGCTGCTATTGTGACTTAACTATATTATATGATAGTTAGTAATATATGATCGTTAGATAGGTAATAATGAGAACTTTAATCATGTAGTACATCATTTTTATGTATCATCAATAGCTTTCTCAGCGCACGCCAAATAATGAATTTTATAGGCAAAATTTTGCTACTTTGGGTTACATTATTGCAATTTTCTTAAAGATCTCTATTTTTTGAAAATAAATTATAGCCTATGTTACTTCCTGATAATTGAGCTTTCTTTTGGTGTAAAAATAGTTGAAATCGGTCCAGTAGTTTCGGAGCCTATTCGGTACAAACAAACATACAAAAAATCTTTCCTCTTTATAATATTAGTATAGATTTAAAATTTCCTATTAAAAAATAATCGATATATAGTTAGTTTTCACAATTGTAGTAATAGTAAATATTCAAAATTTGGAAAAATACACTGGAATATTTTTTTATATATGATTTAAAGTTAAAGAATAATATAACATGAATAACGCAATTGTTTTTACACTCCAATTAATTTATTAGTTATAAATTAATTAGAGCGGTAACCTTTTATTATGTCATTGCTGGAATCATTCATCATGCACGGCCTTAGATAGATAGCAATTTATTTAAGCCAGTATTAATCAGATATTCACATTAGGAGTAACCTCTGTTTGATGTGCTCGCCTGTCAAGCGGCTTCTATTGTCGGGTACTGTCAGATTCACTGCTGAAGCAACTTTATAAATAACTCTTTCGGAAGACACCGAATAAGCCTGGCATATTTAATATTTAAGAGTGACTTTCGAAAGAACTAGCGTGAAATGCCGTTCTAAAATTATTGCATTACAATTGGAAATTGAGAAAAAGTAGATAAGAAAGTCAACTCAGTAAAGATCAATTCGATACATAGTTTATTTATTATTTTGGATAATGCATTTGGTTTGTTTTAGGTTATGTATTTATTCAATATTGAAACTGCCTAGTAATAAATTACGAAAAGATCTTCAATAAGACGGACGGGACGGTAAAGAACGGTAGTTAAACTGGAGTTAATCAAGACCTTATATAAAACAAAAGCTGATTAAAAATAAAAATAAGCGTTCAGAAGATAAATGCGGACGAATTCAATGATCGAAAATATATCGATAATTTTATGGAAAAAGTCTAATGTGTGCGTATAAATCCCTAACTTGTCTGTACTCCACAGACAAGTTAGCTGTACTCCGTAGTAACGGTGTTAGCATCTCTAGTCTGTGCTCATGTGCTCTGTGTATGTATAATATTATTCTATGCATAGATTTATTATAAACTAGCATAGTCTAAGTATAGTATTTCTATTAGATCGTAGTATCCACAGATATTAAATATCACAGACGTACTTTGTTATATAGAACTGACTAGACTTAATAGGTATGCTTAATAGTCTGTTGTGTCTCTTCTCTGTGTGTGTTGTGTTTTCCTTCTTTCTCGTAGTACACGTGAATAGTTTTTGTAACACTATTTGAAATATAATTCAAATATTTCCTACTTTCATCAGTATGACGACTATCCGGCCTTTTTCATGTGAAGATATGTTAAAATTTAACAACGTGTAAGTGAATTTTTCAAATGTTTTAAAGCTTGAAGTTACCTCATTCCAGCTTCATTTTAAAACCTGTTTAAATCAGACAATAATAATTATTATCAAAAAAAGTTACCATAACACACGTTTGTTTTCCTTCGCAGGAACTTGGATCCATTGACAGAGACCTATGGCTTATCATTCTATACTCAATACTTAGCGCATTGGCCGGAGTACTTCCAAGTATTAGAAGCACCAAATGGAGAAATCATGGGATATAGTATGTAAAGGTTTGGATGTTTGTTGCTAAGGAACTCTGTAATAGCTGAAGATATTTTGATGAAATTTAGAACGGGTATAGTTTGTAACCAAATGATACAGGCTACTTGTTATTCTGGTGCCATGCAGGTCAAGCCATGGGCAGAGGCTAGTTATTAATAATTGACAACTGTTATAGTTAGCCAACTAGCTTTGTTTGCATTGCACTGGATTAAAAGCACAGTGCTATTCCAGTTCAAGATATTGGTTAAGTTACAAAGATTAAATAAATAAATAATGCTGGTCATTTTTACAGAGATTCATCTCGCCTCAAAGTAAGCAGAGCTTGTGTTATGGGAACTATGTGACTGATATACAATTATTTTTTGTAAATTCATACATATTATACTTAAAAACCCAGACTTTAGACAAATATGCAAATATTTGTGGTCTTCGCCCACTGTGCCAAAGAGATTGTCAAGATTATCAGAACCAAACATCTATACTTATGCATTACATTACTTATTAAATGCCTCTGCCCATGGCTTCCTATGTGTTATTGAACCATGCCTATTTCAATATTGGTTCAACCAGTTTGAAGATTATTAGCAATCCTCAAACTGTTGATCCAATCCAAACATCTAAACTTTCACATTTTAATATTAGTAGGAAGCATATGTGTGTATTAGCCTATAAACTATGGGTGGGTTAGATAGGGTAAAAACAAATAAAAAAAACTATATTTTATAAATTGATAAGAAACTATATTATTATGTATTTTAGAATAATATATTGAAAATAATATGATTGCAGTTATGGGCAAAGCTGAAGGACATGGGGAGACATGGCATGGTCATGTGACAGCATTGACTGTCAGTTCTGACTACAGGAGATTGGGACTGGCTGCTATATTGATGAACATCTTGGAAGAAGTGTCTGAAAAGTTAGTTCAGAAGTGTAATTTTTAATGACAACCTCTGTGGCGCAGTGGGTGAAGGACCGCCTGAGATGCAGAAGGTTGCAGGTTCGATTCCCACTGCGGGACAAATGTATGTATGACCTGCATTCATTTGTCTCAGGGTCTGGGTGTTTTCTATGTATAATATGTATGTATTTACAAAAAAATGTACCATATAAGTAGTATATCAGTCATGTAGTTCCCATAACACAAGCTCTGCTTAGTTTGGGGCTAGATGATGCTGTGTGAAAAATGTTCAGCATCATTATTATTTATATTATGCTTGAAATGTTTAAAAACATTGGGCCTTGGCTTTATCTACATGTAGATAAAGCAAAGGCCCAGAAAAGGTTCCAATTAACACCAAGCATTGCATTGCTGTTATTTATTATCCTTCATAGCAGTCTGAAAAATATTTTTACCTACTATGTAAGTAGTCTGTATAAGAGGTTTGTCTGTCATGTCTGTCAATTGCTCATGCACATACATTGCTTGTGTGAGTCTTAGCAGCTAGGTACACAAGCAACTTGACAACAACTTAAAAACTTGCAACTTGAGTTTGATCATGCAGATCCATGTTACAAAATAAAACAATTTTAATTTTACGATTTATCTCCAAAATGATTCTCTGATTGAAAAGTAGTATTTTTGCAATAAATTTGTATGACTTTAAAGATGGTTCTTATACCACCTTTGAAGTCATACAAATTCTCCATCAAAGTCCGTGGTTTCAGCATACTCAAGGCTTAGAATGTTCTGCAGGTCCAATTTAATAACGCTTTCAGGACGCTGTTGCGGCTCCTGCGCTTCTGTAGTGCTTCAGGCATGTTCGCCGATGCGCGCACCTGGCGAAAAAAAACTGCCTCAGAATGCGCGCAAGCAACAATAGCTTACTAACACTTTTGGGTCATGTAGTCTGAATAAAAAACGTTATTATTATTAGGCAGATTTTATTGCCACAAGTCACTATGGGGCGTTATAATAGAAGATGGGAAACATGTTGGGCGTTTTTAGCAAAAATTCAATTGTTTTTTATTTTTTTCAGAAAAAATGCATACTTTGTGGATCTATTCGTCAGAGTCAGTAATAAGGTGGCCATAAAAATGTACAAGAACCTAGGATACATTGTATATAGAACAGTTCTAGAATATTATTCAGGAGATCCTGATGAAGATGCTTATGGTAAATATCATCTTTTTTAAGAACATTTACTACTGGATCTAATTGGATATGGATAAAGTTTCTAAATAATATCATTTATCTGAGTAATTTTTCCTTTATTTTTCAGATATGAGAAAAGCTTGCTCAAGGGATGTTACAAAAAAGTCAGTAATACCACTCTCACATCCTGTTAGACCTGAAGATGTTGAATGAAAATACCTTGCCTATTTAGACCTAACATCCTAGATTTTCATAAAATAATGTTTTTTTTATATTCTGCATGTGTGGTAGGTTTTTTTTTATTGCAGGCTTTCTACATCAATTTTATTTTTATTAAGCTTCAGCCTTCAGTCAGCTTGTAATAGGCAAAAAATTTAGCAATAAAGTTTTTTTAATGTAATGCAAAACATTTATTTTTTTATTTATTCAACCTTAGCTATTTTCCTCTTCACGATTTTGTGGTGGGGTATATCCTTGCTCTTCACCTTCTATATTATTTTCTGATTCAGCAGTTTCAGAGTTTTCTGAAGTATCTGTAACTTCTTTCTGTTTGCGCCAATTCTTAGCCGCCGCAAGTAATTTCAAATTCGGCCGAACCATTTCATCTTCAGGGAATATGTAATCAAACACCTCTTCCCATCCCTCTTCCACACCAGCTTCACTGATTATCTTCTGTCTCTTTTTAACTCTCCTAGGCATTTTAGCCATAACCTTTTCTAGTTTTATTTCATCTCCTATTTCTGTTTCGAAATCTTTCCAAGCTTCTAGCAAAAGTACCCTTGACTCTTTTTCACCTGCACTTCTGAGGCTATCGTTGGCCCTTTCATAAACACGTCGCGCTAGTTCAACATTTATATTGTCAGCATTCTCTGCATTCAGTTCAAACTTGGCATACGAGAGCCAGACCTTCACATGAACTGTTCTTTCTAGCAATCTTTCATAGAGCTGTCTTGCCTTTTCTGTTTCACCTTGTGTGACTTCAAAATCAATGTAGCTCTTCCATAAAAGTTCTGGCATGTCTAATCTAGGCTGCCCCACAGCTATTTCATAAATTGCTCTAGCTCTGTCAATGTCACCCAGTAAAGTTTCCAGTTCAGCAAACTTGATCCATGTGATGCAGTTTTCTGGACCATACTCTAGGAATTTTTGATAGAGGATTCTACATCTATCAAACTCTCTCAGTTGTATTTCTAGATCTATGTAGCCTCTGTATAGTTTGTCCCTGGAACACATGCCCAGAGCCAGGCCTAATGTTTTTCTTGCTTGCTTCAAATCTTTGCATCTTACTTCAAACTGAGCATACATGAGCCATATCTTGGAAAATGTGAATATTTTATGTGGGATCAGTTCTAAGCATGTTCTGTAAACCTGCCTTGTTCTTTCAACATCCTCTGCTTCAAGTTCTTCATATAGGGCGTAATTTATCCATAGGTAGATGTACCGCCGCCAAAATTGTTTGTCCTTAGAAGGGGGTACATTTGCTATGGCCCTTTCATATGTGTCTCTAACATCATCCACATTACCCTCATTCTCAACAAGTCTTATGTAGTCAAACCATGCATCATAATTTGTTGGATTCTCTATAACTTCTTGCTCATACATGTATTTTCTCTTGTTTACAATAACATCTTCAATACCTGACCTGTCTCCATACTTCTTCTCATGTATTGTGTAAGCTTTGTAAAGTTCCTTATTTCTGTCTTTAGGAATATGATCTAAAGCATACTTGTAGATGACTCTAGCTCTGTCATGTTCCTTTTGGTTTTCTTCAAACTTTGCAAAGGCTATGAACAACCTTTCATCAAGATCTTCATCTCCGAAAAACTCCACTGCTCTTTCAAAAACCTTTCTTGAGCCATTTATAAATCCGTGATTTTCCTCAAATTTTGCATATTTGGTCCAGTTTTTGACATCAGGGTGTACCATTACAAACCTTTCATAGATCTGCCTACCCCTATCGAGTTCTTTATACCGTAATTCGAAGTTTATGTATGTTTGCCAAGCTTGTTCATCTGGTTGCCATTCCATCCAGCGTTCAAACACCTAGAAAATGAAGAAGAATTTAAACTAGTAGTAAACATCCTTAAGATATCCATATTGTAGACAATAAATCAAATGGGCATTTGATTTGATTTTTACATGATTTGAGGACTAACCTGTCTAGCTCCAGCAACATTCTCTAACATTTCCTCCATGTATGTATATTTGTACCAGAACTGCGACACTCTCGGCAGAATGGTGACTGCTCTGTCCCAAAGGTTACGAGCATGGTTCACTTGTCTGTTACGCATTTCCATCTCAGTGTATTTCAACCTGAAAATTTAAACAGCTGGTGTAAAGAGTAGTACATTAAAGACGTTAAGAAGTAGACTTGTTTATAGCACATAACATCTACATAAGACAATATAAAAATAGACTACTAAGTACATAGCTTAAAAGTAATAAAATTATCGTAAAAACGTCTCTTCCAGGCAACCTTAGTAACTTATTTAACTGGAAGAAGTCATCTTAGTACAGATAATTTCTAATGTCATAACTTTATGATTACTGGTTCCCATCACTTATAAGTTCGAATATAGAACTGTGATTATGCCTTTTTCACTAATAACAATTGTTGTGGAAGAATACAGGTAGTACTCAGCTAACAAAGAACATCTATCTGTCAATACATAACAGGCCACTCAGAAAGTTTTGCGAAAAAAAGTTTTTATGTATAAGGCACTGGCCACTTGTAATTATTATGAAAAGTTTGGTTATTTAAAAGTAAAAATACCATTGTTTGAATTTCGAATTTCCCTCCACATTTTTTCGAGAGTCTAAATTATCGTCTCTCATTTAAAAATGGATCTTCATCGAGAGCTTTTTCGTGCGATGATTTTCTACGATTTTAAATGTGGCCTAAAACCTGATGAGTCATTTGATCGACTTAAATGGCTTTTATGAATTGTTGGCATAGCGAGTTCAAGCACGGTCGCCTTACTTTGAGGGATGAACAAAGTAGTGGTCCTACGACGGCTGTCACGGAAGAAAGTGTGCTGGCAGTAAAAAAGATAATTCAAGAAAACAGGCGAATTACATACGTAGAGATTCAACATACACTGCAGATTGGTTCGGGAAGCCTTCACAAGATTCTTCACGAGCACCTTCGCGTGAGGAGGATAGTTTCGCGCTGGGTGCCGCACAACCTCACTGAAGCTCAGAAGCAGGCCCGTGTGGAGTGGTGCCGTGATACGATTCAAAAATTTTAAGCAGGCTCGTCGCGTTTACGACTTTGTGACAGGTGACGAATCCTGGATTTAACGATCCAGAAACAAAGCGTCAGTCGACAGTTTGGCTGTTTCAAAACGAACCAACGCCTACGAAAGTGAAGCGATCGAGAAGCGCGGGGAAAATTTTGATCGCTAGTTTCTTCACTTTGACGGGATATCTGGTTTCAATTCCATTACCAGACCAAAGCAGCATCAACGCCGAATGGTATACCACAAAATGCCTGCCAGAAGTTTTGTCTGCAATGAGCAACAAGCGACCGAACACCGGGCTCCGCGGGGTACTGCTTCACCATGACAACGCGCCCGCGCACTCAGTGCTCAAAACGAGGGGCTTCCTGGACACCACACTGGTCAGAGTCTTGGGTCACCCTCCTTACAGTCCTGATCTGGCACTGTGTGACTTCTTTTTATTCCCTAAAATAAAAAATCCGCTGAAAGGGATACAGTTTTTATCGCCGGAAGACGCGCTAGCAGCGTTCGAGAAGACCGTGGAAGAGGTGTCTGCGGCGGACTGGAAAAAATGTTTCGGAAATTGGTTCAGATGCATGAAACTTTGTATAGAGGCTGGTGGAGAGTTCTTTGAAAAGATTTAATTAAAATATTTTATCCATAGAAGTAAATTTTTTAGTTTCTCAAAACTTTCTGAGTATCCCACATATGCAGCCACATAGTAGACAAAGTTGAAGATAGTGGGACAATCTTGACACTCACTGGCAAAGGCCTACCCCACTTGTTCCCAGTTTTGGGCACTGTCAACACCAGTTGTTTGCCTGTTCCATGGCATGAACCCTACATGCAAATGATGCACCGACATTGAGGGTGTTAACTTTACTAAATGCATTCATACATGAGTTCCAGCATTTTGTCATTTTTTATGACAGCCCATCATCAATATTTCATTTTATAAGATTTTTAATTTAAGATAGTTGGTACATTTTACATTTTAGTGTAAATCGTTAGTTTACTATTTTGTGAAATAAATAATTCAAATTGTGTAACTCTTGTGTGTGTTCTTCCTGCTGTCTGGACTCATCTTTGTAATTGCTTAAACAAAATCTTACCAAAGGGTAATATTCCTGTGGTCCACATCCAAGGCTCGTTCGTATATTGAGCGTGCCCTCTGCACTTGCTTTTGTGATTCCTCCCATTGGGCATATTTGAGCCAGTTGCCTATTACCTGAAAGATTCATAAATTCCATTTTTATTCCTAAAATAGATCAAACTTGACAGAAGTACTTAACCATATTAGTTATAATCTACAATGAACATACAATACATTATCACTGAACTATTCAATCTTATTAGTGAACTAATTTACAGAAATTAAGAGTAAATAAAAAGGTACATCTTATGAAATACAGATGGCAATCATAAACTGGATGTACAAAGTAGGAATGCCTCTGACCCCACAGAATAACATTATGTGGCTGGTGGGTGTTTATTCATACTTATTTACTAAATGGTTATGGTGGATGGAAGTGGCTTATGACAAATCGTAATGGGCTTTCTTGTAGGATTAGCAATGAACTTTTAAAGGCTGTGGATGATGGTCATTTCATTCCCAGATATTTCTGAAGACTTTTTAAACTAAGACTAAGATTTTAGGTTAAGTTCAATTACATGGTTTTATTAACTTTTTCATGAAGTGATAGTTCTCACCATACGATTCTTCCTGATATTATCCTCGAAAGCTTTTCTTTTCCGATGCTGATATTCTCTCAACTCTTCAGGGTCAGAGATCTTTTGTTTTGGTGGAGGAGGTAATATTTCCAAGTCTCTCTCTTTAGCTTCTCGGAGCAGCTGTTCAGCAGTTATCTGTATCTCCGCTGGTGCTTTATTTTTCACCTGAAATTATAGTAAGTACTTAGTGTAAAGTTTTTGTTGATCGAAAAGGTCAGCCACTTTTAGAAGTTCTATTACCTTTGCCACTTTGGGCATTTTAGTGGGTTTCGCGTCCATGGTTGTAGCTACTTCTTGGGTCTGGTAGACCTAAATTTATTGCAGAAATTTGAATTTTATAAAACTTCGAAATAGAATTAGCAAACACACTAAACTTCCAACCACAAAAAAACTAAACCACAGACAAAGTTAGTTAGGGACAAAGAGACACAGATTTTGTTTTTTTGATCCTACCAAAGAAAATGTAACGCTACGCTGGATACTGGGATAGACTAAACACTTACCATAGATTAAATAGCCCGAAGCATAACAATAACCATTATATTTACTAAATGCGCGCTATGTTTAGAATATACATAATATACTTAATTAATAGTACCTATATACATACGGGTGTCGATGTCGTAATAATGGTATGAGACATATTTTTTAATTTATTATAAAATAATATAAAAAATATGTCTCTAAGATTTTAAAAATAAATAGTATACCGCCACATCTCTGAATAGTTAATACTTTAATAACTGGTACTTATTTTTAGTTAATTATAAGCGAACAAACTAATTTATTTAACCATAATGTAGGTAGGACTGTAATTTTAATATGTACAATTTTATTACGTTTATTATAGTTCGCAGTATCACTCGAGTGCTTTGACATTAGAATACTACTTTGGATGTAATGAGCACAAGCTTAGTACCTAGCAATATGTGCTCAGGTTCAAAAGACCGCTTCCGACCCAAGTATGCGCTTGTCGAATGACTTAGAGACGAACGTGCCCTTCACACATAAGCTTTTCGCCAATAGATTAGAATTAAGTAGTCACATTCGTAAATTGCGTACGCATATTATGTAAATGCGGTGCACTAAACATAGCTTGCAAATGTACAGCATGATTTATTTATTTATTTATTTAGTTATTATTTTCTATAGACATAGACTGATGATCCCAACTAGTCTGTGATGAAATGAATGAACCATAGAATTTAACCACTACGTTTCACTATGCAAGTGAACGACTTATCGACCAACCATAGACAGTTGTACCAATCAATTCTACCAACATTACAAGAAATTAAATGCTCATACAATACACAAATCGATCAAAATTCCAGTTTTAAACACTCACTTCCGTCATTTTGTTCTTGTAGTGCTACACGGCATAACACTAATGTAGTGTCTTACATTTCTTTTTTTTCATTCACTCACTCACTGAATGTAAACATAACTTTTTAATCTGTTGTCTTGTATGCTGAATAAAGTATCTAACTTCTAACCTACAAATTACTTGTGCTGGTTATGGATATTCTATGATTTTATCAATTTTAAATATATAATGCTTTCCCGTATAACCCGATCGTTGCTAACGAAATGCTTATGTAAGTTTTTATTGAGGACTAGAGGCAATACATAATACGATTTATTGTTAATAATTCGTTTTTAAAAAAAATGTTAGCTACTTAATCGTGTTATTTTATGATTTCAGTGAATAGATTATCCACAGTAAAAATTAGTTTCGTAAATCACTCTGTTGGTCAAGTGGAATACCTAAATTCAGTTCTTGAAAATACTACTTTGGACTGGTCTTTTATCAAGTCCAAGGTTCTATCGCAGCCAGGAAATATAAATCAAAAAAATTATGAAGGAGTTTTTCTAAAACTTATGGTTAATCGTAAAAAATTCGACGCTGCTCTATCGTTTGCAAATCATCTGAGATGCAACAGTGAGGAAATGACACTTGGCTCAACAAATGGGCTTTTGGGCCTTTATTATGAAATTGGGAAGACCAGAAAGCTATCTGAAGAAGAGAAGACATTCATTAAAGATGCCTACAAAAATTTATATGAAAAGTACAAAGTTTTGGATTTTTCTACATGTGAAAAACTAGTCCGGGCTCTATGTGTTATTGATGAATGGGAGAAAGCATTATGGGTGTTAGAAGATATTCATTTAACTACTGTTCCCAGTCACACGGCTTTCAGTCTCTTAATAGGCACACTTTTTAGGAACAATAAAAAGAAGAAGGCTTATGAAATTATTAGCGAAAGCATAAAACACAAAAGACCACTACAGTTTAAAGCATATGAAGAATGGATAAATTTTATACTAAGAAAATACCAAGATAGAAATAGCATTTTGAAACAATTATGTGAAATTCATGAACATATTTCTAAAACCTATGCTGTGGTAGATGAAAATACTGCAAATAAATTACAACAGACTTACTCAAATCTGGGCTGGGATGCAGAGTTTACTCAAATCAGGAAAAGTAAGTAAGTACCTACAAATTCACAAAACCTAAAGTGAGGAGTTAGAACTATGTAGTACCTATGTGAATTATTGTTCATGATTTCCACATACATGTGTGTTCTGGGTCTGGGTTTTCTTACCATGATACTTATAGCCTGAGTTTCTGATACCTAATATGGAGTCCTAGTGTGGAATCAAAACTTTGATTGTAACTGTTGCATGTTATTTATTTATTTTTCTGTACTACATGTTCGTCACATACCCCACTTTCTACACGTCAAATAATAATTTATTTGATTTTTCAGTGGTGAATGCTTTAAATGCCATGAGACATTAGAATGCTTAAAATTATCCAATGAAGACTTTGTAACACTGCAGCAGAACATAAAGGATAAACTTATAGTTGGGTCCAATTTGTTGCTTAAATCATCACCAGAAGAACTGCAGAGGTTTTTAATCTTTGTTGAGCAGACTGCACCTTATGATGTTGTTATTGATGCCCTTAATGTGGCTTATGCAGTGGGCAATGGCAGCCCAGCAGATCGACTTAAATTCCTCTTTAGGACAGTACATTATTTCAAAGAGAGGAATAAAAGGATTTTGTTGCTTGGAAGGAGACACATGCTCAGATGGGGTGGAGGCATCATTGAGAAAATGAAGAACAGTACAAGTGCCTTCTTCACAGATGACATGTAAGTTTTAACTGAACTGGTAGAGGACTGAGCTTTGTTTGGACTTAACCTGTAGGAGTCAGACTTCCCGTAGTCTTTGAGATGTCTTTGTTCCATCAGGTGGGGGACCCTCCCCACCGGCCCATAGGTAAATAACCAAAAATAATTTCCAAATAATAATTGTTTCTTAGATTACTTGACAAGCGAGGATAACCTCATTGATAATTAAAAAAAATGATATGCAGGTCTTTTTCAGATCTCAGGACGACCCATACTTTATAACAGCTGCTATTTTAAGTGGACCTCACACAGATATAGTTTCCAAAGACTTGCTCAGGGGTCACCAGTTTAACCTGCATGATGAGAATCTCAGGTACCTCTTCAAGAAATGGCAATGGCAGCATCAATGGATGGTCTTTATGACCCCCAACAGGGGTGTCAAAATTCAGGTAAAGCCAAGTTAACTATGTATATCATTAGGTACTAGGCCGCGCGCAGACATCACGGAAGAGCAGCGTTTGTAGTAGCACAAAGCATAATGCAGAGTGGTGACTGTTTTAGCTGTTAAAGTCTTATTTTATACTGATTCAATTACAAATGGTTATTTCCTTACTGTGACAAAAAAAAATGTTTCCTATCTTCTTATCTTATCTTATCTTTAGACCCTAAAAGGATGGACCGATTATGATCCGATTTTGATTTGAAAGCTTTTTGAATCATTTAATTGTAATTATGATAGAATGTTAAGTGGGGTAACCAAGTTTAATGCAGTTTTTGGTGATTATTTTGTTTGGATTCAAGAAGGTTCTTATAGGTTTCATCCCTACTTGTCCATAGGGGGCGCTGCAATAAAAAAACTTGTTTATTTTACAATTAATATTTTGTTTTAGCCTCCAATGTCATTTACGCCGTGTGCCCAAAAGAATGACAATAGTGGTGGATGGCATCTTCCGTACCAAAGTGAAGCTACTAAAATAATAGGACAGGTCAATGATGGCACGACAGACCTGTCTAGTTGGCTATGTATAAGACGCAAAGGGAATAAATAAAATCAAGTACCTTATGAATTAGTTTTATTGAAAAGTTTTTCTTCAAAAAACTTTTCACCCTAATTTCAGGTCTTTGGAACTTACGCTTTAGAAGGGCTCAGTCAGTTGTAAATACATAAATTATACATTGAAAACACCCAGACCCGAGATAAATATTTGCAGATCATACATTTGTCCCGCGGCGGGAATCGACCCGCAACCTTCTCTGTCTCAGGTGGCCCACTGCGCCTCAGAGGTCGTCTCAGTACTGTACCTATCTCTGAGCCTTCTTGCTTACACCACGAAGGTTATTTCAATATGTTTAAGCCTTTTTAAACCTACTTACGCGACTTCAAGGTACATTTCATGAAACTTCTGAGTAATAAGAACTTTTTCTATGTATTTTGGACTAAAAAGTATACATATTGACAAAACTTGTAATTTTTAGACATTTGTTTTTGACGCGGTAGCCTCTTATTAGGTACTATTATATACTTTAATTTCTTTCTAAATTCCTTGTTTTTGAAATAAAGCAATCATGCCGAAATCAGGAAAAAAGATAGAGAAGGCACCGTCCAAAATTGATAAGCCGAAATCGTCAAAGGGAAATCTGACATCGAAATCAGAACAAAATGTAAAAATAATGAAGGCGGAGAACTCCGGTGAGATTTTGTGAATCACAAACATCATCATAACTAACAGTTTAGGTCTCTCCCATAGCAAGCCGGTCTCATCCATCCATCCATAGCATTGGTCAATTTCCTGCCATGGTTCCATCGGATGGATGAATCGCCGTTTTATAGTTCGTAGACTGATTTTCTATTCACTGACGAATTATATCGGTCTTGCAATCTAGATGGCATAGGATATAATATTGCTACTTAAACTAGGTATGATCTTTGCCAAGAATATATACCTAGAAGATCAATCCATTGTTATTATAGTTTATAGACTCATAATACCTAATACATTAAATAATATTTTATAAATTTATTCTCGAAGAAATATTTTTACGGAAGAGCGAGGTCTCCTCATAGGTATCTACATACTTAAAAGGAGATCTCAAACCCATATACCTACCTATGTATGTATACGTAGATTAAGTTACTGAAATAAACATTAGAAAATTCAATTACCTACTAGGATCAGTGCTGCTATGGTTAGGTGGATGATTTAGTATTTTTACGAGCTTTGATAAGAAGGCGGTGGTGTAGATACTTATAGGTACCTAATATTATTTCAAGGTTTTTATTCATTAATATTTATATGGCTAGGTAGGTAGTAACTAACTACCAACATAGGTTATTAATAGAAACAGTGAATAATTGACTAGCTTCTGTGTTAATCAAATCAGAACTGTATACCTACCTATAACTTACTTGGGTACCTATTATCTATACCTGCACAACAAATGAATAAATAGTTGCAATAAAAAATATACAAATAGGAAACTGCTGTTGCTTTGCACTGGAGGTAGGTATTTTAACATGAATCCCTTTTTTTGGCGTGAATCGAGTGGATAACGTATACCTAGTTTTCGAACATTTTAAACTATAAAACAATTTGAAAAATCTACAGGTACGCTTGTCTCGATTGATACTTGAGTCGTTAGTTATTGGTCTGTGGATCTTCAATTAGGAGATGGACAAGGGCAAAAGGTATCGGCTCGCGTGCGTCGGAACATGGAGCGGGTAGAGGCCCTGGCGCGGCCGACGGCGCGACGTCTCCGTTCGCTTTGGGACGAGAAGTGCGGCATCCTGCCACCGGATCGGAGAGACAAGATCAAGAGTGCGCTTGAGGAAGACTACTTCCTTAGTCCTGAGTAAGGAAACCATCGTCAGCCTTTAGAAGTCCACTGCTGCCCTCCCCTAAAGAATACCATGAAAAACGATCTTAGGTCAACTGTTCCTCCAGCACTGACGCGCAACCAGGTCTTTTGTGGTAATTAGTTCCTTATGCTGTAGGAACCTAACGAATGTCAGCATTGTAAGCATGTCTTTCAGTTCAAGTTTTTCAAGATCAACTACAGCCTTAGCTTCGGATCCAGCTATTTAGCATGTGCTCCTTCGCCCGGGCGTCTGAGTGACGTGAACTGACCGGCATCAGCATCATCATTCAGAGCTTGTCATTTGTCATAATTTCGCGCTAGTCTTAGTATTATCCACGGTCCGCTACGTGACCATACATCCTACAATATTAGTGAGTCCTATATTAGTGAGTCGAAGAACAAGCATTAGGATTGGATTACTAGGAATTGTCATTAAAACCAACTAGTATCGACACAAAAATATCGTCCTAACGCGAATCTATGCAAGGTCTTCAATTTTAACTATAGTTCTTTAGTCTTTGCATTTCTTAGACAAACCGAACAATACTTCCAAGCCCTCTTCGAGTCCTCAAAGCGCTGGTCCGGCCCGGGAGGCATGGTCGGCCGGAAGGAGCAAGTGGACAAGTCGAAGGAGCTACGACAGAGACAAAAGTGGCTCGTCAATTTTAGTGCTCAGGTGAGTACCTGCAGCCAGACATGATGAGAGCATTCATCGACCACAGTAGCGATGTTGGATGCCTTCAATACGGTCTTGGAGCTTGTAGTAGCAAGCAGCCTAATAACTCGGTTCGCTTTATTCTTATATTTAATTGTGTAGTGGTTTGAATGTGTCCCAAAAACTCTGCGGGACTTGGATCCACATCTTCGCTTCTTATCGGTAATGCATTAAATGCATAAAAATCTAAATGCCATTTGGACTCAAATGAATACCGATTAGAAGCGAATAATGCATTGCGTTGGCCAACTAACCCATGAAACCATTCCTGAGTCTGAATTTATTAAGCACTTTCTATCCAGCTTATAGCGCTGATGTATGCTATTTAATTTAGTTATTTATTTAACGATAATATTTTCCCAGAATACGTGTTACATGGCTTTATCATGGCAAATCCTACTACTATTATAAAAGTGAAAGTTTGTGAGAATGTTTATTACTCTTTCACACAAAAACGACTGAACGGATTTCGATGAAACTTTACGCTAATATAGCTTATACATTAGAATAACGCATAGGCAACTTTTTATCCGGGTATCACGCAGGCCAAGCTGTGGGCAGAAGCTAGTATGTTATAAAAATACAGCAAGTCAAATCCCCAGAGGGTCCCCATTCAACGAACATTGTAAAAACATAAATTATTATCCACCAAAGTATTAATTATAATTCCTATCGATGTTTAAATGATCTACAGGTGGCTTACCGTCTATGTGACTACATAGCGAAGGGGAACAAAGAGATGCTCGTTTCCAATCGCCTTAGAAGCATTGCTGATGTCGTGTTGGAGAGGGTCGCTGAAATATTGGGTATGAAAATCTCACCATGAACAGGTTGACGAAACGCCATGAAGAATCTGGTTGTTTGTGCTTACCACTAACTGCTTGCTCCACATGGATCTGCGTGTACGGAGCACAGTCAGTGAGACAAAAGTACATTAACAGTTTCGATGTTCATCCGTAGTTAAGTTCGATATATTGGTCTATATTTGAAGGTCCTCCTTAGCCAAAAGTTTCACCATGTTTAAGTTTAAAAAAAGTCAAATTGTTTATCTGAGGTATACTATAATAGCGCTAAGTACCGTTTTGTTTTAAATGTATGGCTCAATATTATTATCAATAGGCATGAATAAAATATCACAATTACGAAAGTTTATCTCTTACTGTTTTCATAACAATTAGGTATGTAGCCGTATATGCCATGGCAAGAATATTTGTCCCATATCTATGATCTCAAAAAAGGTAAAAAAGTACAAACTTAATTTTATGAAAATTATATGAAATTGTTTGTTGATGTTGATTGATGTTAAACGAACAAGATTTTTGACATTGGAGTATCATAAACAGTTGATTTATAAGATATCATCAGGCGAAGTGTAGCCAAACGCAAACCTATTTTTAATAAAAAAAAAATCAATAAAAATGTCTGATTGTTACCGCGTGTATCATGAAAATAGTTGCATTTCAAAAAGTCGCAGAACACTTTTAAAGCACAATCAAAAGTGCACAAGTTTCTAACGCCCCCAGTTTCCCATTACCGAAGATTGAGGAAAATTTCCGGGTCGCATAACTTTAGTTTTACCTAGTACTATTCTTATTATTCTTTTACCTAGTACTGTAAAATCCCCCTTTCAGTATAGTATACATATCATATGACTCCCTGTGAAAACAATGATGTGTTTGATTCCCAGGAGAGCCAAAGCCGTCCCGCACGAATCCCGGTCGGCTCGCTCGCTTTATGGTCGCGATATCAGACCGTATCGCCATCTGGATAGAGAACGCCGTCTACCGAGCTGATGCTTTCGAACCCTCGGAGTTCGGATCCCATGAACACATGCGGCTGGACGCGGAGAAACCGCTCATATGCTGATCAGGAAAAAGCTTCGTTTTTCGCAGTGGGTAAGACTAATCTTATTATAATAAAAATAAGTGGATGGCGAGTCATCACCTGCACAAATTGAGTTGAATTTTATTCAGAATTGGCAGATGCCGTTTCATCCTACATAGCCCAGCAACCATTCCATAAGCATATACTACTGCAATAACCTAGTTTCTTTCCCAACTTTCCAAAGTTTATATCAGTTAACATCCACAAGATATTATTTCTTATATAGAATAGAATATATCTTTATTGTACACCAATAATACAAAAGAAACACGAATTTATAATAATATCTAGTGATACAATGGGCAACCTTATCGCTGAAAGCGATCCCTTCCAGGCAACCTTTGGATGGACAGAAACTGGAAGAATAAATAAGGACGGCGGCATACAACCAACATTATAGAGACCGAAAGAAGTTAAAAATAAAAAAAACTACACAAATAACATACATATCTATACTTATATAAATACACCTAACAGCTACATAGATATATTTATATATTAAAAAATATTGCACAAAAGTCCTCTTAGTGTTAGATTTGGTTCCACTAATGCCTGTAAAAGTTCCAGAATATTTGATGAGGTTTTAACTGTATTAAGGGTAATAATAATAATAAATAATAGACACAAACATAGTCCTGACCCTACAATAAGATTCCCTGTATCGTGGGTATCAGGAACTACGAGTACCGTGGTACCATAAATCAAAGACCCCGAAACACATACCTGCAGAACATGCAAACATTTGTCCCGCTGCGGGAATCGAACCCGCACCTCTTGCGCCGCAGCCGGCTTATCACCAGCCGCGCCATCGTGGTTGTCATTATAAAGGCATTAAGGACCAAATTACTGCCGAAATAGGAATAGGATCTTCACCCTTGAAGAACCATAGACCCATGTCTTCAATCATAATCATCAACACAAGTAATAGTAAAAAGTTGAATTTTACTTTTACTTTAATTACTTTTTATCGGTACTTACTTCTTCTTTTCGGTATCTACCTAAATACCAAGCAATTGACAGGATATCCCAGAATATGTATAAAAAAGGGATCATTATATACTGTTAATAAACATCTTTTGTTACTATTATTATTGAAGTAAATGGTGGTAAAAATCTGCTGATTTACATAACCCGATGTCGAACAATGAGTTCGTTTAACAACAGACTTGAGACACACATAAAGTCCAGAAGCAAGCAAATTTTTTTTTTCTTTTCTTGAAAGTTTTTTCCGATGAAACCGACTTCAAAAAAAGGGCCTCCCCCTTTTTTCACAATTTTGTATGTTTTTTATGTGTGTATGTTATGTTACTCGTTATCTTCGCCAATTGTGAACCGATTTTAATGATTCTTTTTTTAATGGGTAGGGTATATTTCGAGAGTGGTCGCATATACATTTTATGAAAGAAATCAACATGGGGGATAAAATTACATATGGGATTTTTTATCAACATTCCGTTAAGTCTGTTTTTTATTACTAAAAATATACTTGTTAGAAAAACTTGTTTGTTTTTATGGGAAAATTCACGCCTTTGCAGGATAACATACATATTTTGGGACACTCTGTAAAATGAACCCTTATGCATGAACTGCTTTTTAAAGCGAAATTCAAATCAGTAGGAACTTAAGTTAAATATCGATTGCGTTTAGCTGCAAAACTAGTTACATATTTACATCACTTGTGCCTAATTATGATCTCTACAGTATAATAATCGTTTAACGGTCTATAATCTCGAATGACTAAAATATTAGCAACACCTACATTTCCATCTAGTTTATAGTGTCCTAGTAACTACATACTGTGGTCTTATTCTCGCGAACTAGATAAAGATGTCAGAAGCGAGACATTCTAATTCCAAGACAATATTCATTATTATTATCATCATGCGATAGACTTCCAACGAACGGTCTTGTGGCGCCTCCATCCACAGACCACTTATTCCGTGGATGGCGTTTTCGGATTCGTGGTCGCCACTCGAGAAAAACTTTACTCGCCAACTGTTATCGGTTTCCTGAGCATAATGGCCTGTTATTTTTCCCGTTGTGTAACATATAATAAGAGGATAATAACATGTAACACATATTTAAAGATATACATATATCATTAATGAAATATTGTGGACATTAATGAAATATTTTAGGAGAATATTACGATTATACCCATCTACTTTCCAATACTATTCTCCTGCTGACGTTTCGTCGACCGTTTAGAGAACCTTCCTGATATGCACCCGTTGGCGACTATTCTCGACGATTGTAGGACGGGAACGTCAGTAGGAGAATAGAAAAGTACGTGGTATAGTCGTAATAATATCCTAATATGATACCATAGCACGATAATTTTAATTCTATGATTAATGAAATATGTTATACATTGTACTGGCGTGCTGTTTGCATTCATACAAATGGTCATTAAATCAATCCAATGTAGGTATTGGACTGTCACATATTTCAATTAAGGAGATCAACTTCATTCATTATGCAATGAATTTATGAGTAGCGCAGTTATCTTTATCATAATAAAGTCACTGAATACGGGATAAAACCTCATAAAAAGAGAGAAAGAAAATGTTTTTTTTCCTTTTTTATCCACTTTTTGCCTCGTAACACAAAAATCAAGTGTATTAGAATTTAAAATTAACTATTTTTGAAATATGCAATTAAAGCTCTTTTATGTGACACACACATGCTATTTATTCCACCTACTTACCGTTCACTCTTTATTTGCCTCTTATGTACCTGAAAAACCATTCCATTAATAAAAAAAATGCCGGCGATAATCCCTTCTACTTGAATATAAACACAGTTTAAATTTCATGAAGATCGGACTTACGCGAGATGACGGACTAGTTATTCTGACAACAAGATCCATCAGACTTATGAAAAATCTGATGGCAAATAGGAACTGCCATAACTTACGATATACTTTTATAAATATTACAGCAACGTGCAATAAAGTAGAGATAATATAATGCGGCGCCCATATCTGGAGCGCTCAAACAACTTCTTTTTCCTAGACTGGTATTTTCATTTAATATTCAGATCGGCAGTGACCTTAGGAAGTTCTAAGTTGCGGTAGTTCCTATTCTATGGTCTAGGTATCCCTTGACGACCTTCTAGAGACCTATATATGCGGCTGGCTTCCTTAGGGCGGTACAGTTTGCACTTTGAAGGCTTGACAGCAGTTCTAGTACCAAACCTCCCATCAAAATGAAATACGCAGTAAGTAAAAAGTGTAACAATCTCTCACCCTTTTTTACAAGATAAAAAAGTAAAAGTTAGGAAAAAAGTTCGTAGAGCTGAAAAAAAAGCCAAAAACTATTTTCCATTTCTTGAAAGCTTTTTTTTGTTTGAGTATTTCCATGATATTAGAGAAAAATAAATAAATAACTGTGTGCAGTTGGGTAAAACAATAAAATCCGTTCATCCCAATGATTCTAGTACAAAATGAATATACATTTAATAAGTCAGTTCAAAAAAGTAGAGCTCCAAATCAATCATTAATTTGTGGCCTTTGCAAAACGTCCTTTTATGTAAAACTTTGCCCACGATGTACTAAATATAATGTACATGTCTTTGGCTAACTTCAACTAGTATCCTTACGGACTTTCGCTTAGTGAAATTCTGAGGAAGTCCATAATGGGGATTGATATGTATATTCGTGAGGATGGTTGTTAGTTTTTGCTTCTTGGAAGCAGCTTCCGTGCTTCTATTAATTCTAAAAAGAAGGTATACGAATACAGGAAAGAAGAAACTCAATATTAATACACTATTATACATACCAACTTGAACTACCTTCGATATAATCTGCCTTTACTTTGTTGTTTGTTTGTTCAGGTGTTCTTCCTCCTGGTCGTGGTAGCGATGGCTGCGGCTGCCCCCCAACTGCTCGCGCCCGGCATCTACGGAGCTGGGTACTTGGCGCCCGGCTACATCGGCGGGGCTCCTAGCGTGAGTTACAGACTGCGCTTAAAGATTTTATTTTATTCTCAAGCAGAGTTCACTGAAAGCCACACACAGATTTTGCACTAGCCATCCTTACCAGTCGGTAGTTCTCTATTGACTGGTAATGACTAACTGAGCATTAAGTCCTCCTAGCGCTATATTGTTTGTGGGGAAGTATTAAATAAATAAAGTCCGGTCAAATGACGCGTGGCGGTGGTGATGAGTACATTGACGTGAGCTTTGACAAAAACTCAAACACTTGACAACCTTTTCCCTTTGATAGGTAGTTCGTCATGTCACTTATTATTTCTTGGCTAGTGGTCTGATCAGGCTGTATAGGGCCCAGGCCCTATTATTATACTTATATTATATAATTCCGGCAAGCACTTCCCCGGACGAGCCCTTTTACAGAAGCTCTACTGCTCTTAAAATTGCCTATAATGTAGATAATCTTTGTTTTGATTGTAGACCCTAGTTGCCGGCCCCACCGTGGTGAACAATCCTCTCGGCTGGGGAGGTCGCTACATCACGCCCGGCTACATTGGCGGCATCTACTAGACAACCTCTTATACCCCCCTCCCCCCTCCTCCTTCCTGCACGCACAACACTACCCATTGGCATTTTGTACATAACCTTTTTTAATAAATTGATAGCTTCTTGATTACTATTTGGTTTTATTCTGCCTAGTTAACCTCAGGTATTGTTTAAGTAGAAAAATGATGTTGAATTTGTGGCCCACATTTAAAACGTACCTACTGAAAATTTGCCAGAAAATTATAATGTTCTTAAATCAGACTCAGAATAGGTAATACTATCCATGTAGTAAACTGAGTAAAAAAATGTTTTATAGCACAAAGATAAAAACATTTGTATCTTTCCTCCTAAAGAAGCATAAGAAGTTAAATGTCAAACCTTTTCTTTTGCAAATGATATTAATAGCAAATGCAATACGTCGACAAAATTCATTGGTATTGGCCTAAATAGTAGGTAACTCACTTTTCCAGGAATTAAATCGGGCTCCTAACAGCTGTTTCGACCAACAAAAAGCTTTTTACATGAGTTTTCGTTACTTTAATATCCATTTCACTCAATTACATTCCTGTGTTTAGCCACCGCTTTATTGCATTCGAACAATAAAGTTTACAATTTTATTATAACGAAGAGCAATGAAATCCATGCCCCCAATGATCCAAATAAAACCATCTAATCGGTGGTTAACTTTACCTTAGAATATGTGAGAAAGTGAATTTTGTAGAGAATGTCTCGTTATTGCATCACCAGACTCCAAAATGACGGCTGTTTTAGCATACATAATTTACCTCTATAAATAGCCTACAAAAAGAAGAAAAATTCGTGCATGTTTCACTTTGCATATTATGCGTGCGGAAACGACAAACTTATCTATCGACTTATGATGCAGGATATTATGGTATTGTATATTTTATAGGGAAGGTTTAATGTGTCTACTTTCCCGGAATTTCTGACCTGTAAGAGTATCTTTACTGGTTGGGAAATTTCATAAACATACGCTGAGATTTGCGTTGATATTTGCGTAGTTAGCTTTTTTGTTTGTACCTTGGTAGGTAGTAAAATGCTTAGGTATTATTTTACAATTCTTTCTCTGTCTTTATATTGACCAACGAGTCTTCCTATTTGACAGATAATTGGTTTCCATTATCAGTCTAAAAAAAGATTATTCATTCTATTTATCTGAAAAAATATAAAATGTTTCCATTTTATTATCTGTCAATCATACAAAAGCCCTCTGACCATAATTGCTACTATGTATCGAATCCTTTTGTTAAAAAACTATCGGAATTTTAAATATTTTGCGGATTTAGATAGCTCTGAAATCAACCGTTTCTTGAAATAAAAAGTGTTGTTGAAATATAATTTATACGTCAAGAAATAGTTAATTTTAGGCTATCATGTCATGTGTTTCCTCATATTTTATAAAAACTTACAGAATCTAATCGATCTAAGTTATATGTATACAGTATTTTAACTTAAAGCAGTTAAAATTCCGAAACTTGTAAAACAATAGTTGTTGGATTTGATGATAGGAATTAGGGTCCATGAGCTTATGCTTATGCTTGATTTACAAATCGTACTGTATATTGGAAATTTTCAGAAAAACTTATTGAATGCCTCGGGTAGAATCCCTTCCAGGATAGTATACATTTAATCATTAATCTGTGATAAGTGAAACCAAATTAAAGATAAACACGTGCTACTTTCGATATTACGTTTTAATGAACGTTAACGCTACATCGCGATATTTGGGCCTATAAGTTACCTTACCAAAGTGGGTCAGCTTTTAGCCTCTATGTTGTCACTCGCTCTTTTCATCTTGTTTTGGAAAATAGGCTGGTAAAAATGCATTCAACGCTTTAGACAATTACTTCATGTGCATGTAGATTTTTTACGTTATGTAGATTATTTTTTGTAAAACATCTGAAAAGCTTTTTAGAGCAAACAAGGCGCATTCACTAGGATGCTCATAGACTGGCATCACCACATTATCAGCTTATATAACTTTACATAAACAATGTAAATCACATTCGAACGCACCATTCCAATGATAGTAAAAGTGGTCAGTCAGGAAAATAATACTAAAAAAGTGTCCGCGGACGGGCAGCATCGGCCGACATAACGGCCTTGCTTTCGCCAACTTATAAAGACCACTACTGAAGAAAAACAAGTGGAAATGTAATCTTTATATGAACTGACATAAAATCTTTCATGGTATTTTGCCAACAGTATCATAAATATGTTCCTCTCCTCTCCAGTTACGCAATGGTCAGAAGATTTGGGTGAGTCAACCTATTAAGAAAGGCACCGTTGTAAAGGCTCGGAAGTAGATAATAACTAATATTATGCAATATTATATATTACTGTACCTATTATGAGAGAAATCTACTTCTACATAAGCAGATCGATATCTTTGGTCTGCATGGGTACCTATATCTTTAATACATACAATCAGTGCAAAATATCGGTTAAATTTTATAATGACAGTTATGTGAAGGGTAAGTTAAGAGCGCATTTAAAAGCGCTAAGTACGCAATTATTGTCTGAAAACAGATGAAAGTGACTGCACACAAACTTATTAATTTCATAGCACGCGAATGAACCGGGGGGCTTATTGTGAAATCAAAACTAAATTTATGGCTAAGTATTTTAAAAATGTTTTGGCCAATTAGGAACTAATTAGATAAAAATCATAATTATTATAATTTTTACGTTACATAAAACTAGTGACGGTATTAATGATTTACAAGAGAATAAACAAGTCTATGTCTGCCCGCATATAATTCTGTCTGTGATTAGATAATAGTCTGAAATAAAGTTTTAGCAATGTTATACACAATTCAATTTGTTATAGGTAGTGTATTCGAAAAGAAAGTAGGCCAACAAATTCAATGAACCACAAACTTGCCTATCTACAAATTATATATTATTATTTAGTTCTGATGTAATTTACTCTCGGGGGTCGAATAGTAGGCATAATAATAGTACCTAACAATGGGGGATACCTACTTACGTACAGTCGGACAGTACTGACCTAGGCACAGATTCATAAATTAGGAATATATTTATACCTACGCTTGGCTCAATCATAACATTGCTATAAAACAATTGAGCTATTAAAGTTAATTTACAAAATTAAATACATAATATTGAAACTTCCGACTTGTATCCGCGTGATTAATTGCAGCACTCCTAGTGACTTAAATAAACACTATCTAAGAACCATCCTTGAAGGTAAACAAAACGGCAAAAAATCGCATTATAATCCAATAAGCCGTTTCTATGATAAAGGGTCACAGACAGAGAAACAAACAACCTCTTTCGACAAAGCTTACTAGCTCCTTACGTCGTGGGTAAAAATGAACCAGATTACAATATCGGTCTATCCATTTGGACGATGTTACAGCAACATACAGACACACAAACATACAGACAGACCTTCAAATTCATAACACATCTCTGTTTACGTTTAGGGTTTAAATAACGTGTAAGAAGTGGATAGAGAGGGTGAAAGTTACCTGTTTTTAGACATTCAATATTAAAGTACTATTACCACCTTAATATTGAATGCCTACAATATATTATATACTCAAATAGCTGGGATAACCTGACTCAATAAGCTTCCGGTATCCGATTTATCGATCGTATAGAAGTTCGCATTCAACAATTCGATAAACTTACAGGTTTATTAATGTCAACTTCATTAAAATATTTCACTTGTATAAAGAGACCTCACGCATTTTATTTCATCAGTTACCTACTGAGATAAGTTGTCATATGATTGCAATTACAAAAAAATCGGAAACACGGTAATAATCGCATACCGATGTACCGTAGAACATACTTCATATTTTTAGCTGACCTTCAAAGATATTGGTATTGATTTTTATATATTTTTATTTTATTTTATTAACAGACAAACAGGCATACAGCCTACTTAATGGAAAGCGGTTACCGTTGCCCATTAGCTTCTGCAACATATTTTGGAAAATTTGTATAGTTTTTTTTTTATAAACTAATGAATTTATATCGCGTAGTTCAGAAATAATCACCAGCATATACCATACAATCTCGAATTGATTATGTAGCAAAATATCTAACAAACCAGCCTCTGAATGACGAAGTTCAGGCATGACTAAAGTGAAAATGATCGCAATAGATTCCGAGAGCATCTTATGCAATGTTCCAAAAAACACACTACTTACCTATATTGTAGGGCGCTCTACTTTTCGCAGCTAAATAATGGCATAAATTAGATGAGGTGCTAAAAATAAGATGAAATGGACCAGTGAGTAATTAGATACGCAATGGGGCTACTACTAACCAGGTGAAACCATTGTTAAATTAATTTTTTAATACCAAAAAATAATAAAAAATTAACACTTTATTCGGAGTTTATTTTTCTTATTTACAAAATCTTTTGTTATATTGAGTGAGATAGTGAGACAGGGTAACCATCAAATCTAGATGATTATGAGGAATACGCAAAAATAAGCAAGTTTTGTGCGTTGAGGCTCTTTTGAGTGCAGATATCTATAAATATTCGGAACCTCGTAATTTTTCTATCTAGATAGTCTAATACCTGACCGAATCCTATTAGGGTTCTTTATGAAATCCAGAAGATGAGAGTGTTATGTAGGTAGCTTAGTAGATGTAAAAAAAGATTGATGGAATTTCTTATAATTTGTTATGCTTTTCTCAGGCATAATCGGCTTAAATGTAATGCTCGTAGATAATAATCATTATGTAATATAAGCTACGCTTCGTAATATAATGACTCACTTACGGCGATATTACTAGAGTCCTAGTAAATTCTTGGGGTTGGTTCAAAGTGAACACCTACAAACATGATATTTTTATTTGTGTTTGCGTTATTTGGCCTGTGTTTAAGTCTTTTGATGGGACAAGAATAAAAATGGTTATGCATAAAAAAAACAATCGCTTTTTGGGGTTTTAACATCAAGGCGACAAAATGTGATTTGTAATTATAATGTTTTAATGACTAAACAAGACCGTACCTGGATTTATATAATTAATATTTTTAGGAATCAACAAAAGAATTATAATTAATAAATTTTTCAATAATATCTAGACGAAAATTGATTGATAGCGCGTTGAAGTCTTTTGTATAGAATTCTATTATATAGTGTTTTTTACCTAAGCATTGTATTTTTATAATATATGTGTGTTTTAACAACATTATTAATTTTTCATATTATTAAAACATAATTTATCAATATATTTTAATATATTTATTATTTTGTATTGAACTTTACAACTTTTGTAGCTTACAAATATGGGTTGATGTGATAACTTTTATTTATCTTTATTAATGATATTCTTAAATTAATCCACTATTGAGATAACCTACTCTATCTCTACTCTAGCAAGTGCACGTTTTACTGGTTTAGAAAAATAAAATTCTGCAATAACACACAACAATATACCCACAGAAGTGATCAATGTCAGATCAGAGAATACAATAGTTTTATGTAAGAGAATAAATGCAATTATTTTGATAGTCATTGTAAATAACTGTCGGAATCAGAAAGTAACAATGGTACTATTACTGTTTATTAACAAAAATACAATCAGAATTGATGCAACATGTAAATGATATTTGCATTACAATAATTATAGTTCGGTGCCTATGGATGAATTGTGCATGACAGCAATATCTATTTTTAACATTTGGTCACGCTACCTAGGTACTACAGGGTCTCCAAAGGATGAAAAAAATCTATCACACAGTAAACTATTTTAAAAAGGCCATGCTGTATCAGAAGCTTGTACGTGGTTTTGCAAAGAATATAAACAAATCACACAATCATCTGTCTCTCATCCATTTCTACATCTTTATAATTCAGTTTTACGAGATCCTATCTTCACCGTATATGTAGATTCTGAAAGTATACGGAATGAGCTGCCATCTGAGGTGTTTCCGCTGAAACATAATATGACCCACAGCAAACATTAAAAAAAAGTCCTTCAGAGCTGATATCGAAAGATGATGGTAACCGCTTTTCCTCAGATGGACCTTATGCTTGTTTGACTCAACAAACAAAAAAAAACTAGTACGTGTTGATTTACTTCACTTCCAAACTTACTATAAAATTATCTTTATACATGCACTGCTTGTCACGTTTATAAATAACATCAATGAAAGTGCATGTGATGTTCGATTCTACGCACATCTGCCGTTTATGTCTCAGTCATGGCGATCAGCCAGGAGTTTTTATCGGAAAAGTGCGGACACAAATGTTATCGCACTACACATCAAAGGAAATCGATTACTCGCGGCTATTTTCAAGTCCAAATGAATAAATCCAGATACTTGTTATTTCTCGATTATGAGACACGCGTATCGCGAAGTTCGAGCGACATCTGCGCCAATATGTGCAACAAACCGTGATCAATCCGTGATGCAATGCTTCCGGCTCTATTACCTCATTGTTGGATTCGGAAACCCGGTGGTTCGCTCCCATTCTTTCAGCCAGTGAAAGGGTCCTCCGATACACTTTTACCCTTCCGAGCGCGCCTGCAGTTCGCCACGCCGCCGGCCGGGTGTGATCCGCACGCTGTCTTATAAATTCGGTGAAAATACTGCGACATCACATTACAAATTCGGCGGCTGTACAAGTCAGCCGATCGCAAAGAATCAAATTTAAGCTTGAGTTGTGAACTAACATCGTCTAGTGTTTTAGTTTCATCCACAAGACGAGCATACCAAATAAGCATCTCAGAATGAAATTCACGGTGAGTGCGCGTGTTGTGATGGTAGAAAATAATTGAACAAGTGCAAAACAGTGTAGTGATCTCAAGCATTTACGGATTGTCTTATCAAATGATGTTATTTGGATTTCATCCTTGATTGTGTAGTCTACACAAAATACTTATGAAGCAAAGATTTCAACAAGATCTTGGAAATCTTTTTCATTTCATTCACTTTAATATAAAAGATACAATCAAAAGAACATTGTATGTGTCATCTTTCATCTTGTAATTACTTGAACATATGTGGGATAAGAGAACAAATTAACTTTGTACAAAGTAAAAGTGGAAAAAGTGAAATCAAATATAATATGTGGGCTTTAATCTTGATCGAAGCATGCGGGTCGGCATTAAACTTGGCACTTGCCCAACCGCAATACAACTTCCGTTTTTAGGAAACCGGTTTCAGATTTCTTTGCCGCGTAAATGCAAAGCTCCAAAATTGATGGCATGAGGGTTGAATATTATTTTTCTCAATTTCAGGTCGCTTTCGTAACTCTTTTGAGTATAACATCATCATGGGCTGTGCTGGCCAAACGGGTGGATGAACCAAAGGATAAGAGAGAAGCTTCAGCTAGCTATCCTTCAACATCAAGCCACTCATCATCCGGATATCAATCGTCATCATCTGGATATCCTTCGTCATCATCCAGCTACCAGGCTCCATCCGCTTACCAATCATCGTCAAGTTATCAGCCCCAGTCACTAAGTCACGGGGACGCTAGCGCTATCAGTGTCGGCGCCGGCTACAGTATTGGAGGTGCCAAGCCAAGCTACAGCTTCGGTGGACATGGATCAGGACTAGAAGGCTTACAGTCAGGCAGCCACGGCATTCAACTCGCTCCAATCTCTCTGCAGCCCAACCATGGACTCGTAGGCACAGACCTCTCGCAAATCATGAGTCAGCTGCAACACAGTCTCAACTCTGGAGCTCTGACTCTTCAACCATCGAGTACTGTTGCGGAATTCCACGAAGGTGGACATGCAGGACAGGAATTGTCTCATGGCCAATTTAACTACGGATCTCCCAACCTTCAGCAATATGTCCTAGCCGGTTCCGTTGGCAGTGCTCCTTCATATTCAGCTGGAGCTAAAGGTCTGAGCTCTTATGGTTCAACTGGGCCCGTTTTGTTCAACCCCTCCTCTGAAGGTCACGGTAGCCCAGCTGCATTGACTTTTGCTGCTCCTAGTGGAAGTCATTCTCTCGGTGATGCAAGTTCTCTTGGCGGCGGACACTCCTTCGCTGGCCTTTCTCTGGGTGCCCCTGGACATTCTGCTGGGCTTTCATACGGTAGCTCTGGACTTTCTCTGGGACACTCCCTTGGTGCATCTGGTCTTTCTATTGGTGGTCTTTCTTTGGGAGGGGCTGGCGGACATTCATTCGGAGGTGCTGGACTTACCTTGGGAGGTTCAGGAGGACATTCGTTCGGTGGTTCGGGACACTCTCTAGGCAGCTCTGGGTTGTCTCTTGGTTCTTCTGGGCATGGCTCGGGACACTCTCTGGGTGGTACGGGAAACTCTCTGGGTGGATACTATAAGGTTTCTAGTGGTGGACAAGGACACGGTGCTCCCGGAAAATCGGCTTTTAAACCATCTGCTTTCTTAGGTGCTTCAATCCCAAGTGATTCTGGCCTTTCTGGTCTATCTGGTTCTCACGGTGCTCCATCATTTGGCGGCTTCTCTGGGGGTGGTCATGGACTTAGCTTTGGAGGGTTTGGTTCTCTGAGTGGTCCATCAAAATCAATCTCTCCTTTGTACACCAAGACTGAAAGTCATGGATCGGACTCTGCTGCTGCTTACTCAACGTCTGGACAGTTTGCCTCACCTCCCGGCACTACCTATGGTTTTCCCACTGCTTCATACCCTGCTGGTGCTATCCAAGCTGCATCTTCCGCTGGTCCCCAATACTACTCTTCGAAATACCCATCTTCTAGCTTCGGCGATGGAAGCTTCTCATACAAATCTGCCAGTTCCTTGCCCAGCTCTCTGAGCTCTCATTCGCCCGGACCTAAATTCAGCTTTGGCGGTCATGGCAGCTCCAGTGGCCGTTATGCTTCTTCTCCCAAAGACTCCCACGGCGCTTACAGCGAGACCTCCTACAACACCATCAAGTATAGCGAGGAGCTTAAGCCTCGTGCTCAATAAGTGAATATGAGTTGGTTTTTGTAAATATAGAGTGAGTGCATGGGCTATATTGTAGTATAACTGCAGAGTTGTGTGGATGTGTCGGCGAAAGTAATACCCAGGGTGTTGTTTATTTGCGTATGTTCCGCTAATTAGATGCAAGCGAGTGCTTTGATTGTTACCGTGGTGCTTTCTTTTCGACACGTGCATGATTATGCAGGTGGCTGGCGTCGCATCGTCTCGGGAACCCGTTTGACCAAACCCAACTGTTACAAGTGATATCACGCCGTGAATTTCTGTAAATATTTAAGTGTAAGGCTGCTTATTTATTATTTGTAATGTAATTAGATTCAAATAATTATTGTAAAGTAATAATAAATATTTTATAAAAATATTTTGTACTTTTTGCCCTATTATAGTCACAAACAGTTATTTGTAATAAGTACCTTAAGCCATCATTGAGTTACTATTGAAAATGGGAAACAACTCAAGGCTACGATGAGAACTGTTTGTTTCTGTTAATCAATAAAACCGTTACATGTCGCTTACACAAGGAAAACTATGACTAGAAATTTCATTCAGAGAGCGTAACAGAAGACCAGCTTATACAGTTCACAAGAAAACATAACACCTACCTACTGCTTCGGTAATCGACACCAGGCGTACATACATCGATACCTAGTTTCACTCGTAAGAAAGTGAGTACCGTGGAAATTGAGTTATTTACATCAATGGTTAAGTTCTACCTAGACACACGATCCTGTGTGTAAAGATAACTTAAATACGCACTGCCCCTTACAAGCAAAAGTCAAGTTAATCATTTGAGAGGTTGATTAGGTAACCAAGACTCATTTAAATAAATATTGCTATAATCACTTTAGGAAGTTGGATCTAAGAAAGTAGATCAACGATGGGATATCACGGAAATATGCATTTTACGCAAGATTTAATTTCCTTATATCTAATGCATTTTAAATCGGTTAGACTTCATTGTATCAACATAATTCAGATTACAACATAAACGATTGTGTTTAAGAATACATAAGAGTGGTTATTCGGAGTACATTGTGTAAACAGTTACTTAATACCTTCACGGTCGTTGACCATGTGGAATTGTGGACTGAGTGCAAGCCACTTCCGAATCCGGAGATCTCATTATGCAATTTCAAACAAAAATGCAACTGATTTTTTTATTATTAAATAAGTACTTCATTCTTTTGAATTGCTATTGTTAATTGCATGCATAGTCTCATGTGATATAGAAAGTATTTATCTGTAGAATATTTAAAAAAGAGTCACGCCGCCTAGGCTAGGGATGTCATGGGCTCATTCTTCCTCCGTCCGTCTCCGTCATGCACTAACCGATCCGATCGTGCTAGTCGTGCTTTTTCCGCTCGAAAAGCGTTTTTGCACATTAACGCATGCTCAAAACGATGAAGGAAAACATCGTGAGGAAACTGGCATGCCTTAGAACCAGAAAATCTTCGGTTGGTGTTCTAATTCTAAGTGGAGATAGGCTTGCAACCTGTCACGTAGAATACTAACTACTTGCAAACGCGGGCATGTGTCTGATGTATTGTTGGACGTGTCTCTGACTACACCCTACTTGGTTTTCTCAAAGATCTACGACTGAATATGCATTTGAGGATGTCCGTCATACAGTCTTGATGTATGTATTTTTGTCATTTTTTTGTAGACTGTCAAAGTTCACAAATCCTACATACATAAATTACACTACTATAAATTTTATTTTATGCTTATATTCCAGCAGAAAGTACACCTAACGTGTACGTAAAAGGATCTAACATAAATGTTATTGCCGCGGGACCAAGGTCATAGAATTTAACTGGAGTTAAGACGGGGTCGAAGCTGGATTTTAAAACATTTTTTGTAACCTAGTTAATAATCATAAAACGACATGTAAAAGAGCAAATAAAGCTCAAATCAGCCTTTTCTTAAAATGCCAGTAATTTTCCTGATTTTCTGAAACTGATACACTTAAATCGGAAACTAACTATTATTATTAATAATAAAATAATAATTCATTTATTTCAGGCAACATAGTAAGTAAGTATATTCTGTTCTAACATTTTTGGTGAACAAAAACGAAATTATGTTTGGCATTTTTTGTGAGGATTTCGCCACCGCTCTTAGACTCATTAAGCCACACTCAATTTTAAATGATTGGCCAAATAAATAAAAACAGTAGTTACGGTCGGCTCTAATTAAAGACTGCAAGCTCTATTCTTTTTGTTTTTGATTTTTAAAGAATGCGCGGTTGCAATTTGCGAAGGTGTTTGAATATTTTATCTGTACTTACTACTTGTATTATAATTTCTGTTTGTAATATGCCAGAGTTATATTTTATAGGGTATAGGTATCCCGGAAAGGTATTGGTATTATATAAACATGTAGGTATTATAATTAAAGAAATATGATATTGGGCTCATGCATACGTTCAAATATATGCAATGGGCTGTAGACAGAGTTTCAAAGTTTCACTGTGCGATAAAATATGAAACGAGGTAATAGCTGGCAAAATCAACAACCGCTGGGGTAAAAATACGCCTACCTGCAGGAAGCTCCTACAGGCCCATGTCATATTAAAAATTGCGGGAAGTCGATGGATAAGGTGGCCCAAATTCGGAATGGTGAATGCTAGAACGGGAACTAACTTACCCTATTTTATGGATAGAGAATAATAATTACTTACTAGCAGTCCAGCATATTTTTTTCTTATTAGTAGGTACCTTAAACAAATTCGATGCAGAATTCCAGACAGGAGTAAAATTCTTGCCATCCCTTTCTTGTGTACACTATCAGTTAAAGAGAGCGACAGTTTAAATTAAGTTTAGTTGGTGTACAAGAAAATCGACGCCAATATCTGATTTCAGAATTCTTGACGAGCAAATATGATGGCAATTTTAGTCTCCATCTATAGAAAAACTTACTTAACTAAGTGGTAGAGTAAGCACTCATGCTCTACATCCTAGGCTAACACGATGCAAACTTTAAATTTTATATCAAGATCGACTCATTTCCAATAGATGGCGCTATACTGGAAAATCTTACATTTCAGGATTTTTTTAAATTTAGTTACCAAAAATAAGTGACTCCAAGTAACATACTCTAAAGTAAGTCGTAAAACTTAAACCTAAAGGTGTAAACCTAAGTAAGCCTTTACGCTATGTTGGAGGTTCTGAAATATGCATATGGACAAAACCCAAAAAAACAAAGGTTCCATGATTGAAAATGCCATAACAGATCCTGTATAGTATATTAGTTCAACCATTAAATAATTAATATAACAAAATTGTAAGTAGCTCTATGTTCTTTTGATCCGTAAAGTGAGTTGAATTAAGATGCAGGGGTGAAGAGAGGCAAAATAGATAATTCTCTAATAATTCTTTCACAAAAACTTCCGATGATTATAAATATTAGACTGTTGTTACAGTACCAACACCAGTACTAACTTTTATTGGTTTTTTGTTTTTATTGGTGACAACTACCCACGTTTTCGTCCGCGTTGTACCCGGATAAAAAGTATCCGATGAAAAGTAGTTCTTACCGTGAAGGCAGCGTTCGCATTCGCTGGTCCGTTTTTGCGTCGACTTACGTTGCTGAATCGGTCATTAAATGCCCTTTTTTAAACTAGATAATATAAAGGTCTTTTATAAATATTTGTGAGTTAAATTTGGAATTGGATGAGTTACAAACTTTGCTTCTATATAATATTATTATATATTATTTGTAACATCAATGTATATTTAAGTGATGAAATAAAATACTTTGTTCTACTTTATACTTATTATAGTGTAAAAGATTTGAGAAAAAAATCCAAGCTTAGAATATTTTCTCTCGGTTTGGTTTCTAATCAATGCTCTGTATAGTTGTAACGTCAAAATGTGTAGTAAATATGGTTTATATCGATAAAAATGACGTTCATTCATATACAGTATGATTATTGGCTGATTGTGGTGTGATTCTCAATGTAACCGCAACAGTTAACTTTCGCTGTTGTTAACTGAAGTAAGAATTTGTAAAAGCTTCAGGTACCTACTCAAACATCAGCTTAACAAAGTACTCGTTCGCTTGACTTGTCATAGGTTCGGTTTTAACAATCGTTTAGTAAAGGTTTCAGTGAGCTTCATGGAGCCTTCTGTTGATAAGTTGAATAGATAAACCCAGATTCGTGCACTCAGTAGACATTGTTGACTGCAACGCCTTTATTACTAGCCAATTGCTACTTATCTGAGCCGCATTATACTGCGCTGCTTACAATTACAGACTCTCCTTACAATAGAAAGCTCGTGAGATATCACAGCGATTACAGCTAAGCCCTTTTACTTGCTTTTAGTCTCTGTTACAGTTTAATTCGAATACTCACGTTTCTTGTACATTAATGGAAATATGTTATTATGATATGAGTATAAAGTACAAAATTAAAGAAATGTGTTAGAGATTATTTAAAAAAAAATTACAACGTCCATACATTACATAGGTACATACGAAAATTACAACATATTAAAAAATAAATTTAACTCTAGGTTACTTTATTAATCCAGTAATATAAAAAGCACAGTCTATGTTTTTAATAAATATATAATAATAAAAAATCTTTGAATATTGTAGGTAGTGATTATATGTGCGTATAAATACAATCAGTATACTATGTGAAAATTGGCACTGAATTAACTTTAACTATTTTTCAAAGGTTTGGTTAGGTTAGGTAATCGGCATCCGTTGTTTTTTCGACCATATCGATTACAACATTTTCAAATAGATTCCAATTCAACTATTTGAACTATTTTTTGAATACCCATGTGTAACCCAACCTATCAAAACCTTACCATATTAAGCGGTAAATGATATCTTATAAAATGCACGCACGTTATGTATTTCCGCCTTGGCCGACCGCCGCGCCGCCGCCGGTAGGAAGAAGGTAATCTCGTGAACTGGATTGGATATTTTCCGATAAGGGACAAAGACCTAACGAGCGGTCATTCCCTCGTGCAAGATCTGGAGCTAAGGAAAGTTGTCCATGGCCGCTCATATAAATGCATGAACTTGATACCGCCTTCCACTTTTCCGTGCGTCCCCGAGTATAGAACACTTTTCCTTTCGCAACAAGCGCTTTCCTTCGGAAAATAATGTGATTAGTATTTCGAATGCGAATAACAATGGCGAGAATAGAGTTTTTGGTGAGTACCATTTGCACAATTCAATTGTACCCGTACTTATGTATACAGTCATCAACGTTTTTTAGTACGAGCAATTTATTATTTGCAGTACGTAATACAAATATACCGGACGATGATAGATTTATTTCCACGCCTATTCTGCATTAGCTATGATTGATCGCCGGAGACTGATCGTTTATTTTCGTTTCAGTTCATCATTGCTTTCGCTGCGCTGGCACACGGCACCGAAATCGACGACAACGAGCAGAAAAAGCGAGGGGCAGGGAAGACCAGCCTGAACACGATACCAACAGGCGCTCAGAAACAAGACTACCCTTACACTATTTATTCCCAAAACCCAAGCTCACACAGCTCTTCCAGCCCCTATTACCAACCCCAGGTCTCTAGTTCGTTTTATCCAAGTCAAGGAAGCAGCCAGTATTACTCAGCGCCTGTTCAACAGGCTGACCAATCTTACGCTCCCCAGCCTCAAATAAACTTGCTACCTCAGCAAACGTCGTCCCAGTTTGTACCGATCAATTTTGTACCAAGTCCCGGATACCAATCGAAGTACCAAATTGTACCATCGAAACAGAATGCTAATATTCAGTTGGCTTTCCTTCAGCAGCCTTCGACTTACCCCAGTCAGTCACTTGTACAGTATCCTCAGTCTTTGTTCGCACCGCAGCCAACCAGCCCAATCGGCCCTCACCAGAACCTGTATGGTTCAATACCTCATCAGGGACAGTACAATGTTGGCCCTCATCTGCCTTTTCAGGTAGGAAGCTCCTACTTAGGACAACCTTCAGCTATGGTATTGTTAGCTCAACCAAATCCATCTCTTTATAATAATCTTCTTTATCCAAACCAATACTCTAACCCTGTCCAGAGCGTTTACAACTACTTGCCCCAGAACTCTCAGACAAAATATGGGCAGGTCTCACCACCTTCATCTGATGGCCAGGTTTCCTTGATCCAGAATCTACCGAAAGAGGACAATGATATAAGCACCCACTCAAGTGAATACACATCTGCACCGTCCGAAAGTAATTCCAGTTACAAAACTGCTTATGAATCTAGCCGTTCCTCCTACTCAAAACATTAATACTAATTTTAGTAAAAGCCTTAACAATAATTAAATTAATATCTAGCGGTAGCCCAAACATACATACTATAAGAATTTGTGTCCATGTTTTTGTTGAGGCCATTATACGCCAATTATATTTATTGTCCACAAAGTTAAGCCATAATGAACGATTGTTGATCACTTGTTACCTTTTAACTGTTGTTTAAATAAATTGTTGCATGTGTTTATTGTTTTTATCTAAATATAAAAAGAATTTTCTGTAGAATCATATAACGTTGATACCATTGTATGGTGGGTGGATTAACCTTGTTTACTTGATCTGACTGAATAGAATTAGATTAGAATTAGAATTAGATTCAATAGAACCTCTCACATCACCTATACTAGCCTGTTAGTCGTTTCTTGTTAGCAAAAATAGCATTACATATTTCAAACTACAACTCGTTGCGAGGCGTTTTATCAAAACATAAATTGCTTCATAATTTAAACGGATAACTTTTTTGATGGACGTGTGAACAGAAAAGCGTGTAATCTTTACATATTATTACGTAAGTACTATAGTTTTTACCTACTTTGTTTATCAGTATTAGGTGTGCCAGTGAAAGGAACGCAGTGCTAATTGATGGGCACTTCTATTTGTATCACTGTTGAAGTGTACAGCTACGCAATCTTACGCACCTGCTACACTATATATTACTCTACAGGGTGTTTTGAAATATAATTACTCAAACACATAAATGTAAGAAATGACGCGCACGCAACTTGCGAATTAGCACTGAATGAAATGTGAGTAACGATGAGGAAACGTTCATAAAGACCATGACAAAAATCTATTACCTCCGCGAAAATTAGAGAAAATACGAAGCAAATTTTTCTAAAACTTACTACTTAACTTACTAAGATTATGGGCTGTACACATTTTCGTGCAGAAAATAGGTACTCAGATAAAAATACAAAACTAAATCCGAAAAAATCGAATTCTCAAAGTTTGTCACTCCTACATCAATTGAGTTTGCATATTTTTCGGTTATGATAAAGTGTATGCTGCCTATCAAAATTTTGCATCAAAACCGACCTTACTTCATAAGTATTTTTGCATTTATACTTTTATCTATTCTGATTCCTATTGTATGTAAATACAAAATGGAAGAATTGCAATATTTACGAAACTGACTGCTTGTGGATAGGTATATCCATTTCGTTGATACATGGTTTATCAGTGATCAGCTGTCATGGAACGAATTGATGGCTTACTGTGTGAGATGTATGATGGGCGGAACCAAAGGTAATCTTTCTGCATATTAACTCTTTGTAAACCTTCCTAAAAGATATTATCACACAAACATTTCGCGAATTCAAAATGTCACTTGTGAAACGTTACATGCGTTAATAGATAGATAGTTAGATAACTCTTTATTGTACACCACATATTATTAAAACAGAGGAAATTACAAGCTAATCGCTGGAGTACAAAGGACGGTCTTATCGTTTATAGCGATCCTTCCAGGCAACATTATCAATAATATCCTCGGTTACAATGATAACTGATAATTGACAATGAGTATTGTTGTATGTTCATGAGGATATAAAAAGTTACCTACTTTAATTTCAAATCTATAAACTGTACTATAGGTATCGAATACCTGAAGTACGAAAACTATTTCAAAGTAGGTAGGTACTGATTTTAGGTAACCATTGATTATGTGGCAAGTGGGTGATGAATTCTGCGTGAGGTAAATTCGGTAAGAACCTACCTATTAGTTACGCAAATAAGGAAAATAATCTGAAAGAATTAGAATATGACAATGCCTTCACAACACACCTAATAAAATGAATTTTGCAACAAAACATTTGATTAACATAATATTTAAATTCCTAACGTTTGCAGTCATTCGATGAAACGTTGGTTTTGCTAGTCCATCTGTATTTTAAATGGGGAATACTTAGGTTGAGTTGACCCAGAGTTATAAAAAAAAAATAGCAGAGACCCATAATCCCCCATAAAGTAAACTACCTGCAGATAAATAAATAACATCGTAGACGGTGGTGATTGTAGAAATAGATTACTTAGATTAAAATAAGCTGCACCTACCTAAAAACGAACATAGGTTTTGTAATATTTTCCTTATTGAGTAAACATTATTTTTAACATAAAAAACATCTTTGAAATTATCTGATCGAGACACATTAATTATTTAAATAGTGTTATCCTCAAGGCCAAAAAAAATGCTAAAATATTACCTACATATTTTAGAAGTATTCTAGAGGTGAACCACAATGTACCAACATTGTGGTTCACCTCTAGAGTACTAAAAAGAAAGGTAGGTATTCGTATAGCTAGACGAAAAATCAACTTACAAAATTAGCTACAATTTAAAGCAAAGCAAAACCAATATAAATAATGTCTTATCACCAAACTATGCTTTAGCTAAATCCAAGCAAAAATATTTTATTGAGACTTTTTATTAGGAACTTATGTTTATTATTTTACGACCCTAAAATTCTATAGTGAGTCAAATACAAGTCCTTTTATTTCATTCCAATAATTAATTATTTTTTTCAATCAACCTGTATATTCGAGTGTAGTTAGGCTGATTTAAACTTGTTCGATTAAATACGACCGGTCGGCGCATCTTAATAAAGAGACGCAATGCCAGACGCGTAATAACTATTAATTGTATTACCTCATATCAAACTATTTATTTATAGTCCAGAAGCTATGTGTTGATTTTCTCAGAGTAGATTACATAGTTAAGGAAATACATAATCCTACTACTATTATAAACGCGAAAGTTTGTAAGGATGTATGTTTGTTACTCTTTTTCGCAAAAACTACTGAATGGATTTTAATGAAACTTTACAGTAATACAGCTTATACATCAGAATAAAATATTGGTTATTTTTTATCTGTGTACCACACGGGCGAAGCCATGGGCAGAAGCTAGTATTCCATAACAGAGAAGAAGCGTAGTACTGTCAGACATGACTAGAATATCGCGGTGGGCGGCCATAATGAAGACGTGACGCTTATCAAAGAAAATATTCAATTGATATTGTATAGATTTTGCATAAAAAAAGTTATTTGGTGTTACACAGTAACAATGTTGTAACACAGTAAAATAATAATATAAACAAAACAAATATCTATAAAAGTTTTTTGTTCTGTTTGTCCAACCATCACTGCACACCAAAAATACATACTTAATATGTTAATTTTGGTGTCCATGAGTCAGGTTTCTATGACTTTTAGTCTGTGCGTTTATTGTCAGTCAGTCAGTCTGTGTGTCATGCCATGGTTTTATACATATATGTATGCCTATTGCGAGGGTATTAGATCTATTTAGAGTCTATTTAGATTTATAATTAAATCAATAGCTTACGGACAAAAACAGAGATAGATCAACACATCACATCTATTTCACCTTCTCCTTTCCTATCAATGATCCTACCTCATTGATCCTCATTTTTCGTAGGTTGACGACCTCGGTGGTGCAGCGGGCGCGTATCCGGCTGTGACGCAAGAGGGGCGGGTTCGATTCCCGCTGTGGAACAAATGCTTATATGTTCTGCAGATATTTGTTTCGGTATGGGTGTTTTGATACCACAGTACTCGTAGTTCCTGATACCCACGGCACAGGGAATCCTAATGTGGGTAAGGACTATGTATGTCTGTTGGCTGTTTAGTTATTTTATACCTATTAAAAAATATTGTTGGTACCTAACATACCTGTTTAACTTAGATTGTTTTATTTGTAAGTCGTAAGAATATATGATTCAGCTCCTTACCTAGAACTGTATATCTAATCAAACTATAACTCCTAAACTTTGATGTAGCTTTAGAACAACTTTCTCATCGTCTAAGCTTACGAGTTAGGTTAGAGAAGGTACCTACTAATAGGTAAATTATGTAACATTTATAAAATATCAAAATGTTAGTAACGCTTAGCCGCATCTGCCTAGAGCTAGACTTTTATATTATTGGGCAATTAATTTCCCAATAATATGTGGGTGGTGCTATTGCTAGGTTTATTGGTTGCTTAATGTCTCCACAAGATATGTAGGTATGACAATCATAATTTCTTATGATACACACACGATAGTATATGCAAATGTGATATCGTCACATTAATTATAACGATTCAACTTTAATGTAAATTTTATTTATTTTTAAAAGTTGGATATTTCGATATTTGAATGTTTGTTGTTAAATGCACCAATTTGATTGATATGGAACATGTATAGTTCGTGACTGAAAATAAGAAAAAAACTACTTTCATCTGGGTGCCATGCGGGTGAAGCCGTAGGCGGAGGCTTATGATAAATTATTCTTAAAATGAGTGTGGATCTACTCAGTTGAAAAATATTAGAGGACTTTGGATTCTCGCTTCTCGCACTAGTTCTGAGCAACCATACCGTATGTCGGTTGGTTCTGCATGTCGACACCTCTTTTAATACAGGTTTACTTAAACTTTACTAAAGAGAACCCATTTATGTTGCGTAACTTGTAATTTTGAATAAAATATTTAGATTTTTTGATATATTTGAAACATTAGTCTCAAAAAGTTTGACCAAAAAGTTAATAAGGTCACCAAGACAAGCCTACGGTAAGAACATTTATTGAAACCCAACAAATCGCTCATGACCACATAGATAAACATGCTTTGGACTGGAACCCGTAAGGGAGGCGCAAGCGTGGTCGTCCAAAATAAGCTTAAAGACGCGCGGAGCTCAGTCACCACAGAAGCGCGAGAGTCGGACTGACCTGGAGTGAAGTGAAGAGGAAGTAACTTGATAGAACGGATTGGAGAAACTTTGTGACTGCCTCGACGCGGGGAATTCTGTTTCAAAGAAAAGAAAGAAATAATAACTCAGCAGTTGTTTAGGCTCTGCAGGGTTACCGTACATAGACACCTTACCTTTATAACTTACCTAAGTTCCTCATATCAAAACGTTAAGTTGTAAACGCAGACTTCCTACTATAAAGTATAAATTGTATAAAATAACTCCTCTAAGGAAGACTTCGCATAGAATGTGAGGGTTACGTATGAAATACTGAAGTAGTTTCGTTTTATAACTAACCTAAAACAAGTTGACAAAAATTAAAACTGCCTAAGTCGTGTCAAGTCATGCAATGCTAGGGTCCCAAACTGACATGCTCATTCCTTCATAACCCGTAAAGTTATATAGAAAATATATCGAACCCATTTAGATGGTCCACTTCTAACATTTAGTTTTATATTTCTAGGACAGAGAACTTGAGCTACTTTGAAGGCAATTGTGCAAATTGTGACCCAATATAGACATTTAAAATATAAATAAAACTTCTCATTTCCATTCAAATTAGCATTTAAAAGAGCATCATTGATTGCAGTATTAGACTGAATAAAATTTAAACGAATACTGTAGGTACCAAATATTATATCGTGCTGCAGATTTCGCATTAGATATATACCCGTGTGAAGCTTGGCTGGGTCATTATAGAATAGGTAAGTAGGTAAACTATTTATCTCGGATCAATGGCAGTCCCATAGATTTGTCCGATTGTGGGACTGCTGCGAATACGCTTTCGGACGTATGTACAAACGCTTTCGGACTATGCAAAATGCAAGAGATCTACAACTGCCGATCGTATTTTGGTTCCAATAGGACTTGAGCGAATAGTCTTATTTCCGGACGTTTCCATGTCCTACTAATATTATAAACGCGAAAGTTTGTGAAGATGGATGTTTGTTACTCTTTCACGCAAAAACTACTGAATGGATTTTGATGAAACTTTACAGTAATATAGCTTATACATCAAAATAACACATAGGCTACATTTTATCTGGGTACCACGCGGGCGAAGCCTTGAGCAGAAGCTAGTACTTTATAAATTTTGGTTTTGTGCCATTTTGACACATTGTCTTGATGCTAATACAGACCTAAAGCCGTACTAAAATATGTATATAATTTATAGCCATGCTAAAGATAGTAAAGAGGGCTATTTGACTTCCTTCAAGTGACGCAATACGAAGTCTCCATTATGTGTTATTATCGCTACCCGGAACTAGACCCTTTCCCGTGAAAGTAGAGTTCCATCGAACCTTGATTGATGTGTGCAAGATGTATCTTAGAGTAGGCAAAAACGTGTAGGAAGAAGATATAACTTTTGAAACTATCATGGTTTTGAACACAATTTTTACTAAAAACCGGGATATTTACCATGATTTGTGAGTTTGAATGTTTCCCGATATTTCGGCACAGTTTTTATATTTTATTGCGGTTTTTAGTAAAAATTGTATAGGAAGAAGGTTGTTTAAGTTTTGCAACTTTTTATAGAAGATATGCTTCAATGTTTACAGTACGCACGTGTTTTTTTACATTTTTTGAAGGATTTCAGACGTCGAAATCATGTCGTCTTGGTCCAGGGTCAAGTGATCCGGGAAATCATTCTAAACAGTAGACCACCCAGATTCATCACTTCTGTCAATTATATAAGGTATAAAATACAATCCTTGTGTGGGCTCGTTCCTTCTTGCACACTCTGAAGCATCTGATGGAGATATCTAATGAGTCAGTGTGGTTGCAAAACATAGAATTAATCAAATCTTGCAAGTAATTCGCATTCATGCTAACGAGTGCCATGACACAGGAAAATACCTGCAATATTTCAAAACGACACTGATTGTTGTTGACGCAAATCATACATGGGTGGGTTCTGCTATCCAATCCATCAATTTGTCAACGGTATGTGTATGTGTATGTGTATTTCTGTATGGTCTGGACTAGATAAACAAGTAGTAGACTAGTTAGTGGCAGACAAATCGATCTACCCTCTTTCTCACTATTTTATTGCGAAAAATACCACTAACACCGGTTCCACTGTCACATTCGAGTACATCTCGGCACCGACACACAACACTAACAATATCCTGACGCACAACTGGTATCATGTTTTTTAGATTTTTGCACAATCTCACCACAGGATTCAAGACTCCAGATAATTGAAAACCATCTTCTCTATTGAAATTCCTGTGTATGGTAATCTCAATTGCCTCCTGTGTATGTTAGCACTATACATTGTATAATTACCATTGGTAGAGACTACTTGACCAGTTAGCTCATACTCATTGTTGATTTGCCTGTTCTTTCGCCAAAGTATTTTTGAGTTTCAAGTTGTTTTGCAGAATTTGATTGAGACTTCTGATTATTTTTTTAGAACTTCATTCATAGTGCGTGATTTCTGGTTTTTACAACCAAATTTACCAAAAACTTACAACCTTGTACATCACGCATCACCTGTTAATGGGGTGCCGTACGTTGCCAAAAACCTTTCAACCATAAAACAGGCTCTCGGGTGGAACACTAGATAACAATGATAAGTTATATAATACGAAGAAGTTTGGTTAGTACCTCAAAGCTATATTTTGTATAGTATTTCATAAAAAAAATATTGCGCTATTTGGATGCTGCGAGGTCATAATCTATGTGTAAACGTATAGGTATATATGTGATACCTATACGCGCCATAGACATAACATAAGTTAAATCTTTATTTTACCTGAAAAAATCTTGTAGGTACTTTTTCAGTAATCAATAAAAACTAAGTAGACAATAATAGGCACCGATAGGTAACACACAAACAAAACTCTCTTGTAGTAGTCGTTCAATGACACACGGATTAAATGTTACGTATCTATTTTATAATTATTTATTTAACCATTTCGTTAAATAAATAATTATAAAATATCATAAAACAAATAATGTATATGTAATATATGTGTAGGATAACTAATCCTACCTATCATCATAGCACAGGCACCTACTCGTATCCACTAATTTCGAAACATCGCATTTCTTGAAAGTTTTCATTTGTTCAACTAACTTTGACGTTATGGTATTAATTGGTAGGTAGCTACGAGTAGGTACATGTTCACTTGTAGGAGTGAGAACTTACAAAACTCATAGCTATGTATGTTTTATATGTTTGAAATGGTAAGCACTAGGCATACAAACAAAGGGGTAGTATTATTTTCATCAACAATCGTCGAAATGCAAACCTTAATAAAGATTAAAAAATCGTATTGATTTGTGTGAAAGACATTGAAATCATAATGTGAATCAGGTCACCAAGAAATACTTAACTTTATTTGTAAGTACTAAACGTTTAAACAGGGTTAGGCGGGACCTTTTGGTCGGACGTGGTAATGGCCGGTGGAGCAAAACCTCAACCGAATGGTAGCCGAAGTCGGGCCGAAGAAATCCTGGTCGTCCGAAAGAGAGATGTGACGACATCATAACAGTCGCAGGAAACACCTGGAATAGAGACACATTAGATAGAGGAGGCTGGCAGAAGAGAAAGGGGGTCTATACCCAGCAGTAGGTGATTTCGGGTTGGGATGATGATGATGATAAAACATTTACACATTACCTCCACTAATGCATATCAATACGGACAAATGCTACTTTGTTAAATTTACCCGCAAGTTAAACCCATTAAATCTAGAGCCTACCTCTACTAATCCAACATAGTCCTACTATTTAATATTATAAACGCGAAAGTTTGTGAGGATGGATGTTTGTTACTCTTTCACGCAAAAACTACTTATTGGATTTTAATGAAACTTTACAGTAAAATAGCGTATTATACATCAGACTAACACATAGGCTACTTTTTATCGGGGTACTACGCGGGCGAAGTCGTAGACAGAAGCTAGTTATACATTAAGGCAATCAATGCAAAGTTCAGCAGCATACCTAAGTCGTAGGCTTAAAAACCATGAAAACTGGAATATTCGATTGCAGAGAAAAGAGCTTTAAAAATTATGTGGTGCCACTTTGAGAGATATAGTGAGGAACAGCGTAATAAACAGCGCGGAATGAATGAAGACCTAGCTATGAATGTTGAGAAAGGTATTTTGAGCCATGATTTGGCAAGTAGAAAGGATAAATTAAAGAATATTAACAAAAATACAAGGCGAACGTGAATATGATAGTTGGAAGGGGAAGACCTCGGCAAATGTAACCCACCCGAACAAATTGGAGACGTTCTGGTAAAAGGCCAACAGTATCCTAAGCCGATGAGCGTGTATGAATCTTATGACGTGAATGACTCGTATTCATTAGGACACAAATATCCCGTGACATGAGTCGCTAGAGATGTCCGGCGACGTCGTTCGACTTTACTCGACATCGCGCGAAAAGTCTGGCAACATTACGCGACACCTTATCGCACGAAAAAGGTCGCTAACAATATGTCTGGCGAAGTCGGTCAACATCGCTCAACGTCACCCGACGTCGCCCAACATTTCTAACAACACGTGTCGTGGGACATTTGTTCTCTAGTGTGTCCGAGGCTTAAAGGTCAAACTAACGCGGGTGTCAAATATGAAATTATTATAAAACGCTATCCTTGTATTTAAGCTTTGTAAACACTGTCATATATTTTGTATTGAAATATGCTCTGTGGTTCACGAGCATATTTCTGTACAACAACACTTCACACTTACACACTGGCAACACTTCTGAACTAAACTCAAAGTACCGAACAAAACATTGTGATGTTTGTTTACTCTTAGTAAATTGATGAGATTTCTTTAATATTTAATTACAGTTCATCATTATAAAATAATTCATGATTTTTAAAATATTGTACATATGTATACTTTGCTTTCCTGATGTTTTTAGTTTCTCAAGTGATAGTTCATGGTATGTTGTTGATGGAATGTTTTAACAAATATTGTAGTTCAAATGATTATAAAAATAGCACAAATCTTAGAATAAGTTTTAAAAGTATTTCACCGTATTATATTTAGCTATAGTTACCAATGTTCAGAGTTATTTTCAGTAAAATCAACAATCGTCTGTGATTGGTTTAAAATGGCGCTTTGCTTAATGAGGTTTGAAGTGTATAAAAGCCGAATGTAATTCTATGGTGGAGAAGTTACGGATCCACTGCAGAATACGGCGCAAGTTAAGTACTTTGTTATTCACTATTGTTATCTGTTATTATTATTGTCTGTGATTATGTTTGATGTTTTCTTGGTATATTATTATTTTCTGTGATTATGCTTATTGATTATGTTTGATGTTTTCTTTGCACCAATACCTACTTATTACTGTTCATTTATTATAATTGTTGAAGATCTTAATTGTTGTTCTTATTGCCATGTATTAAAACAACTATTCTATAAGATGAAGTAGTTGTTGACTTTGAAATACACCATTAATAAAATTACTGTTGTTTACTTAAATTGACTGGCTACAATCTTTTATATAGAAACTTCCCTATCCACTCTGGTTGTAGGTTCTTAAAATGACAAAAATATTTAGGTTTGTCATTAGTTGTATTATTCAATTTAAAAATAATAACTTTAATATTGGTAAAATCTCTATATTCTCATTGCTCTATCTATTTATCTAACATCAGAAGTGGGATGCTTTCACGCTCTTTAATACAAATTATCTAAAACCAATTATTTGTTCAAGGATGGAATCTGGAGCGGCTGATGTTCTTCTAAAAGGGATCCTCAACGTTGCCCGAACTGCGCACCTAGCACAATGACGTCATGCTACCCCAACGTTTCGACCCCAACAAGAACTACTATGGAGCTTCAAGCTGATGCAGCAGCACCGCGACTCCCAAGAATTTCAAATGGAGCAGTATCAACAGCCGCTTAAGCTGAAAGGTTGGTCAAACTGAATCATAATTCCATAAGCAGCAAGCTGAAGTGAACAATTATTTGTCAATAACAATTATTATTGTGCCATTATACTTAAATTGTAATGTTTTGTAATGTAATAGATACAGATAAGAATTAACTTAACCATGGTACCTTTCATCAATGACATATTAAAAACTCGTAACTACGTGAGTTAGCTTTAGTTTAATAGTGAATCAATAGGCAGACGATTGAATAGGCGTTTTATTATGACTATGTTTAACATGTCTATTCCATCCTACGACATGGTTCAACTCTTTAGCTTCCTCTTGCCATAGCTCAAGAAAATGCATGTCCTAAAATACCAATAATTTATATGCCGATAATAATATGCCCCAAACAATATATGGATTACATATCGATTAAATTCATATTTATACTTAATATAATATCATACCAATGATACGTACCTTCCTTTACTTCCGTCACTGGAAAACCCAGGGCCACCAAAATACAGGTTATGCCTAGTTTGGGACCCAATGTCATTTTTTTTAATAAACAACTATCTGTAATAATTAACCACTACCCACTTACCAAGTTTCATCAATATTAAATATATAGTTTGGCAGTTATCGTCGGAACAATAAACATTCAAAGTCAAAGTCAAAGTCAAAGTCAAAGTCAAAGTCAAAGTCAAAGTCAAAGTCAAAGTCAAAGTCAAAGTCAAAGTCAAAGTCAAAGTCAAAGTCAAAGTCAAAGTCAAAGTCAAAGTCAAAGTCAAAGTCAAAGTCAAAGTCAAAGTCAAAGTCAAAGTCAAAGTCAAAGTCAAAGTCAAAGTCAAAGTCAAAGTCAAAGTCAAAGTCAAAGTCAAAGTCAAAGTCAAAGTCAAAGTCAAAGTCAAAGTCAAAGGCAAAGTCAAAGTCAAAGTCAAAGTCAACGTCAAAGGCAAAGTCAAAGTCAAAGTCAAAGTAAAAGTAAAAGTCAAAGTCAAAGTCAAAGTCAAAGTCAAAGTCAAAGTCAAAGTCAACGTCAACGTCAAAGTCAAAGTCAAAGTCAAAGTCAACGGCAGAGCCAGAGGCAGAGTCAGAGGCAGAGTCAGAGGCAGAGTCAGAGGCAGAGTCAGAGGCAGAGTCAGAGGCAGAGTCAGAGGCAGAGTCAGAGGCAGAGTCATAGGCAGAGTCATAGGCAGAGACAGAGACAGAGACAGAGACAGAGACAGAGACAGAGACAGAGACAGAGACAGAGACAGAGACAGAGACAGAGACAGAGACATAGACAGAGACAGAGACAGAGACAAAGTCAAAATTCATTTTTTTTTTTCATAAAAATCACAAGGATTTTAATGATTCTTTTATAAAACAATAGGTTCTAGTTGGAGCATTTTCAATCCCTAGAGTTTTGTCATCTAAATAATCAGATTTTTTTATATACTGTTTTTTTTTATATAAAGTTTTTGTTAAATTACGTTTTTAAATTTGATAAATTTTCATTAAGTAGAAGATTGTTTTCATTGAACCATTTACAACCTTAGACATTGCATTGTTTACATCGTCAAAATCGGTTAATCGTCGCTTCAAATTAAATGAAAACAAATAGACAAATGCTAGATTGCTAATGAAAGACTTGGATATCTCAATTCGTTTAGCTTAGTCGATCATTTGTGGCTTTATGGCCCATGTTGACTTATATTTAGAGGGTAGTTCAAATGTAGCAAAAAAAAACACTTAAAAAATAACGTTGTTTTGTAATAAAAATGTAGGTCTTTATCAAAGGCAAAGGATTTATAAAATTATTGGCTGTAGTTATTCCCAGCTGAAAATAAAATAAAACAATGGAATTGTAGTGTCATAAAAGATATAAAATATATGGTTAGTACTATGCCATCTCTGGCAATTTATTACATAATGGTTATATTCATTAGCTAATTTATTGCATATTGTAAACCATAATGTAAAAATCTTTGTTTCATCGATAACAACGAATTATTATCCTGAAAGCTCATAATGACCCCTAATATTAAAGTGTCGGATTTACACGTCTCTTCTATAACGATATTACTTTCAGTAGAATTCATAGTCGTAGGACTGAAAGGTTCCTCGATAACCTACTTTTGACATTCACATAAAGGCTGGATATTGAATCATTTCTTTCATAAACAATAACTGTAGAATTCTAGCATACCTGGTTTCGGTGATCTTGATCGACGGATCATTCCTGAACATTTCTCTCTTTGACATGATATTGATTGAAATAACTACAAAACAGTGTTTTGCGTGACTTTGTGGAAAGTTTCTAACGTTTTGTGTTGTTTTATTTAAATTTAATAACAATCAACTTGGTTCTATTCTGATATATTATTCTTCAAAACATATCCTTAGCTATACTCATGTAGGGCATACGCCAAGAAATCAAGACATGAAAAAAACCATTCACTGTATATTATTGTAAAATAAAAAAACATTTCCCGTATAAAAACATTTCTCAAAATTTCCATTATAACAAATATTTCTATTATATGATTGGTTGGATGATGGCATTGGACCATTAAGTATCTTGACCCAGATTTTTCATAAATTAGAAGTTGGTTTTGTATGGGAAATGCATAAAAGTTAAATTCACCATACAGTGTCTGACTTGTTTCCTACGGGAGCCCCCATCTTGGCTATGAATTGCAGTGGAATGTAATGCCAATTCACTTATCATACCTAATAAAGTTTTAATATGAATCATGTCCACGGGACTACAGAGAGATAATGTCCACGTGTTCAAAAAAAACAAACTATACAACATTACCACAAAATAATTTAAAGTAAGATATACATCCAGATGTATATCTGCATTCAGTTGTTTGTTTTATTAAAATCAGATTGATTAGAAATATTGTCAGATTGGCCAAGCGGATTGTAGAAAAACAAAATTAAGAATTGGGCGTTTAAAATCTACAGTTCTACAGTTCAAATCTATCATAAATCTTCTCACTGGTTGTATTACTAAATTGAGTTAAGAATCTAAGAAAAATAGTGGTAGCCAAAGCTAAATTAAGGCATTTCTCTGATCAATGAAACATATTGTAAATTAATAAATCCTCTTTATAATAAAACCTTGTACTTATAATGAAATAGCTTTATATAGTATAATAAGTGAACTGCTGAAGTCTTTTGCTTTATTCTGGTCCGTCTCATGCGCAGCAGGTGTGGGGCTAGAAAGAACTAAAGCGATTGACCGTTGCTATGTCCTCTTAATGTGAAAAGTTGGACAGTAGCAATGTTATAATGAAATAAGTGACCTAGGTAATTATGAATTTATTTCGTTGATTAAGTATTATATTTGTATGTATTAATGATTAGGTTAGTAATACAAATAATGTTATTGTCTCATTGACAAAAATTTACAAAACTTTAAAATGATTATTTAGATACTTCGGGACGAAGTATAATCAGAATGGCCGTGTCAAATATGAAATTATTATAAAACGCTATCCTTGTATTTAAGCTTTGTAAACACTGTCATATATTTTGTATTGAAATATGCTCTGTGGTTCACGAGCATATTTCTGTACAACAACACTTCACACTTACACACTGGCAACACTTCTGAACTAAACTCAAAGTACCGAACAAAACATTGTGATGTTTGTTTACTCTTAGTAAATTGATGAGATTTCTTTAATATTTAATTACAGTTCATCATTATAAAATAATTCATGATTTTTAAAATATTGTACATATGTATACTTTGCTTTCCTGATGTTTTTAGTTTCTCAAGTGATAGTTCATGGTATGTTGTTGATGGAATGTTTTAACAAATATTGTAGTTCAAATGATTATAAAAATAGCACAAATCTTAGAATAAGTTTTAAAAGTATTTCACCGTATTATATTTAGCTATAGTTACCAATGTTCAGAGTTATTTTCAGTAAAATCAACAATCGTCTGTGATTGGTTTAAAATGGCGCTTTGCTTAATGAGGTTTGAAGTGTATAAAAGCCGAATGTAATTCTATGGTGGAGAAGTTACGGATCCACTGCAGAATACGGCGCAAGTTAAGTACTTTGTTATTCACTATTGTTATCTGTTATTATTATTGTCTGTGATTATGTTTGATGTTTTCTTGGTATATTATTATTTTCTGTGATTATGCTTATTGATTATGTTTGATGTTTTCTTTGCACCAATACCTACTTATTACTGTTCATTTATTATAATTGTTGAAGATCTTAATTGTTGTTCTTATTGCCATGTATTAAAACAACTATTCTATAAGATGAAGTAGTTGTTGACTTTGAAATACACCATTAATAAAATTACTGTTGTTTACTTAAATTGACTGGCTACAATCTTTTATATAGAAACTTCCCTATCCACTCTGGTTGTAGGTTCTTAAAATGACAAAAATATTTAGGTTTGTCATTAGTTGTATTATTCAATTTAAAAATAATAACTTTAATATTGGTAAAATCTCTATATTCTCATTGCTCTATCTATTTATCTAACACGGGCGTTGTCGGTGGCGTACATTGATGCGAACTTTGACTATTACTTGACAACCTTTTCTATTTGATCGCCATTGCCACAGCTACCGCTTCATTTCACACTCTAAGGATCCTAAATTGTACCTAAGTAATTTGTTATAGTGACATGAATATAATATGCTCACAATACTTAGATATAATTAAAAGGTTTTAAGGGCCTTTGTCGCGTTTACCTTTTTTTCTTAGTTTTATCCTGTGACCACGGCTGTTGCAACACAGTCGAAATATCGGGAAAATAATAAAAAGGTAAACACGATAAGGGGTCCTTATCGTGTTTACCTTTTTATTATTTTATTAAAAATATTATTATGTTAAATGATCGCGAAAGTTTGGAAAATATACTTAGATAGACCGGGGATTTACAGTCATCAACGCCTGTCATACTTGGGGTGAAAAAGGATAAAAAATGACGTGAAAAAATCCCATCTTAGGGAACCGCTTGGCAAGATTTTTTTAAACTATCGCCACACCTTTTAGCTAAACAATCTTATGAATCCTCTTTATCTTTCTTTTTCGCTGTAAAACATGAAAATCATGGTGACTTACAAAATATTGTTAAAATACGTTCAGATATTCGGCTGGCTTGATGCTCTGTGACTAATTGCACGTTCGAAAGACTCAACGTGCTTTCAACCCTTGGGGCTACACTAGCTTAATGTAAATATTAAGTACGGTATGTAATAAAAACTTCAATATGCGATTTACCAAAAATTAAAAAAAAAACAAATGTTGTATTCGATCAACTTCCAAATTAAAAAAAAATCAAGGTTTTTTTATAATTGGTGTAAGTCTTTAATGGATCGGACAGGGTTTTTGTCACACCATGTCTGTTAGGGTCTGGGTGTTGTGGTACCATGAAACTTGTAGTTCCTGATACCTACGACACAGGGAATCCTAGTGTGGGATCAGGACATAAAGTATGTGACTGTCGGATGTTTATACTTTTACGCTTATAGGAAGAATATTCCATCATCAACAGCCTGCCTGTGGGTAGATCCACTGCTGGACTTAGACCTCCCCGAAAGAGTGCCATGGCGAACGATTTTGAGCCATCTCCATCCACCAACTTCCCTCAACCTTTGAAATATCATCAGTCCTTTGGAGTTACGTGATAAAGTGAAAAGAACTAAAGTCACATAGCTCTTACAATTAGCAATCTGAAGTGGCAATGGCCAGGCCGTATAGCTCGCAGAACTGACAACCGCTGGAGAAGAAAGGTTCTAGAAAGGCGACCACGAACTGGACGACGCAGTGTAGGATCCCCACCCGATGCATCGATGATTATTCCATAAAAAGTGAAAATTAGAAAGCACACTGTATCAGTTACAGTAGGGTCGGTGCATAAAGCGACGCAGGGTGTTGCTCCACTTGCGTAGAAAGTCCGAGTGAAACCGATCGCAAGGGAAACCGCGATTACTAGATACCTACAGTTTTTCACATTAAAAATTTTATCGTTAAAAACTAAATTTCAATTTCAACACTGGCCACCAGAAGGAACTGTTAAATGAAAATATTTACTCTTCCCCTCAATTGAGTGATTTTTATTTTACTGGGTGAAGTGTGTTACAGCCACAGTAATCACATAGAAACCTCTCCATCCAAAGAATATCCATGATTTTGAGTTTTTATTGTAATAAAGAGATTTTATAAACCAATTCTATTCTTTTCTTATTCTGTCACTTATTTTCCAATTAAGAAATTTGAAAAAAAAATTTTACGACTTTACTGAATATAGTTAGGTTTGTAAAAAAAACAAAAAGTGGGATGGACCGTCCCTTCTAGGAATGAAAATAATATATTTTTTTAAAAAGTAACTCTGACTGAAAAGTAAGACTGTCTAGCTGACATAACATAGGAAGTAACCTAAAATTATTCGCATGAATGAAAATGAAAGCTGAGATTAGTCCTAATAGACCAATTGTTTCGTCCAAGCTATAATTTGATGCTAATAAAAGTTGCATCAAAAATAAAATTAACAAAAGCTCAGGTAACTTTGCAAATCCGCAGCCATGTTTTTCAGATAGTGTTTTCTTTACTTCTTAAGTGTTAGAGTCTAAATTAGCATGGTTTGAACTGTGCATTATAACGGGCGGTGTCCATAACAAAGCAGATTACACGGTTCGACAACGGTTGTTTTTTCAATTCTGTCACACAAATAAGTAGATGTATGATAATTCAATAGACATTGAGGTCTTTATGCCCCGTATCGGGCCTTTTTCACCGCAGTCTAGGAAGCCTTCTAGGCTAACCCCACAGCCACGGCCCTAGGCCGTGTAGGTCGTGACTTTTTAGTCTCCTAAAACTTCTACAGTCTGTTGATGATCATGAATGCCACAAAATATAATATTTTTTTGGGTCTAATAATTATATATTTCAAATAAAATCGGCTAGCAACCAAAAAAAAAACTTCGATACTTGAATAAAAATAATTTGCCTATAATTTAACTAATCGTCTGAGACTAGCTTTTTCGTTGGTAATTTTTTTATAGTTGTACTTATTTAGGTATACTTTCCTTGTTCTATATTAATTTATTAGGTAGGTATAGACCTCTTTTTATAGTAACTTAGTGCTTGCGCTATCGATGACATGTTAAGGAAAGCGTAGTGAAGTTCAACATCTTTGGTTAGGGAGAACCATAGACAGACATATGTAGTTATAGTAAGGATACTTGACCACAGATAAAAAAATTTACTTGACATAATTTGGCAAAGAATGTGCCAATATTAAAAAAAAAATATAATTACTTTGAACTGTATTCGTGTTCTCTTTCTATCAACATCTGAATTTTGATTTTGTACTTATTTATTTAACCATTCCGTTATAAGTAGCTAAAATGCGAAATTATTTAAAATGTAATGGTTTTGAATTCATTATAGAACATGCAATTTTTGAGCATAAATAAAACTACCACTCGTGAGTTATTCTGGTTAGATTAACTTAAAAGAGTCGCAGCTTTATTGAACTTTTATTTTTCATGAAACTTATTGGAAATAGGAATCTTAATCGATCTGATATTTTGCAACTCTACGCATCTTTATAGTTTACAACACGAGCGAGAGGTACCAAAAATATCGAGCTTTCTTTCTAATAACCTCGCAATAAAGAAATCTATCGATATGATTGCCTTAATGACTATTTCAAAATTGTATATAAATGCTGAGATGTAGATCGTTTTGTAAATTTGATAGAGCAATAATGATGTAAATGATGTAGGTACCTACGTACCATCTTACGTACCTATTGCCAGTTATATGATTAGTATCTCTGTGAATACCTCTGTAGTGCAGTGAACGCAAGCCCGCCTGTGACGCAGTAGATTGCTGGTTCGATTCCCGCCGCGGGACAAATGTTTGTATGATCTGCAATTATTTGTCTCGGGTCTAAGTGTTTCAAATATGTATTTACAAAAAAAATGTATATAATTAGTTTACCAGTCATGTATAAAACAAACTCTGCTTAGTTTGGGGCTAGTGTGAAACTGTCCAGCATCATCATTACCATCATTAAAATGTAAGTAGGTAGTTCAATTATTGAGAGTGACATTTTTCATTCAAAATCATGTAAAAAAAAATACTTAATTTACTTTGGTCCAAGTGTGTAGTAACACTTACTATATTAAACTGTATATAACCATACCTTTTAGCTGGTTTAGTAAAAATAGGTATATATATACCAGCGGGTATGACTATGAAATAAAATAATAAGGATTTCAGGCCATAAAAGTTTCAGCTCTTTTACTTATAGTAGGTACTAGTATAGTATTAAAATAGCGTTGATTCTCTTGTTCATCAGCTCAACTTAATTTAAACTGTCGCTCTCTTTGACTGACAGTGCACGCAAGAAAGAGAAGAGGAGCAAGAATTTTACTCCTGTCAAATTAGTTTACTTCGCTCTTCTTGTTTGTAGTCAGCGTGCTATGAAATTACGACTAAACTTGCAAAAAAAAAAAAAATTGACTGATTTGACAGCACAAAAATTTTGGTATCACTTTTTTTATTACTGTTTGTAAAAGGGAGTGATACATAACAATAATAATGCTGGTAATTTTTCACAAAACATAAATAAGCTCCAAAAATTTGTAGTTGATGTATTTGCAATAAAATTGACGCCAATATTTGTGCTTTTAGCCACCAAGAAAGGACCTGTGACACGACAAAAGAACGAACTACCTATAACTTGATGGTTCGTACGTAGGTAATAAATTAAAACAAATAACATTTACAGACATTTTTTTAAAATATCTCTGTGTACGTATTTTATCCTAGAAAGTAATAAGTATCATACAAAATGATAAATATTTGACATACTCCCATACTCGTCTGCAGTGAACGCTGAATTTAGCACCTAAATTCAGGTGTGACAGGTTTCTAATAGAAAAAACTAACTAAGCACTGCTCAATATTTTTTTACTTTAGTACAGTCGGACACAAATAATTGTCTTTTACCACTGAAATAAATACTATTCGCTTAAATTTCATTGCACGTGACTGTGCCTATCTACCTCAAAATATGGCATTCTCACTGGACACAGGCGTTGAGTCACAGCTTTTGTTGTGACTCAACGCAATGTAACTGCTATTGTTTCTATGGAACCATTCCGAAAATGTAATATGAAATGGAATGCGATTATAAGATACTCAGTTACTTAATGTTTTTATGAGTTTGCTTATATTGTTTTGCGTTTTATAACCCTTTTAAAATCTTTTCATTGGATTCAGAGTATACTCAAATAAACAGTCAAATACGAAAAACTGGAAATTATGTAAATTGTACCTACATGCTTTATTTTTAATGTACCTACGTAGCGGTGCCTACATTAAAAATAAAGCACCTTGCTACCTAAAAGTCGATCATTTAATTTTAAACCAAATCTATCATATTAGCCTATATTTATTGGTATCTAACCTAACAGACACGGTTCTAGAATGAAATAACCCTGGATTTAGATTATTTTTTCATCAGCTGACTTGATTCATAAATCAAACGCTGCCTGATCTGTTACTGACTTTCTGTACCAACTCCAATATGTAGAGTAGTGTGGTATTTAACAACACAACGGCCGATTCGCGCGACCACTTACCGACTAGCTGCCCGTTGAACGCATTCACCCGACCCATGCATTAAATAAGTTAGTTTTACGTATTAAAAACTCCTTACTTTGAAAATAGAGACGGTTGTTTGTCAATAAAAAATATTTTTTGAAATTAGAACGCAAATTTTCCGCGGGGGCTAATTACGAAGAACGATAATGAAACGATATTGGCGCGTTCTAACCGTTCAATTATTGGGTGTAGTCATTTGTGTAAGAGATTTTCTTTTTAATCGTTGTTTTGTTTAAATTATAGGGTTTCCTTCGGCTGCGCTTGCTTGGACAGTGAACAGTGCAACACCGGATATGAGGACAGTACACTGTTGCGGCCGGCGCGCCAAGATGCGGTGATTCGACGCGTGCTGTGTTCAAGTGACTGTCTATTGACTATCAGTGCTCGTGCTTTGTGATTCGAACGAGCTTTTTGGACTTTGTGCTCGTGTCTTTCAAGATGGTTGTTCTAAAGGTAAGATACCAAGTATTCATACTTTGGGAGTTCATATATTCAAATAAAATAATTTTAGTATTTTAGTTCAATTATCTCGTATAGTACAAGAACCAATAATTATCCCTACCTGCATGATTCAATAAAATATTAATTTTAAAGTAAACTTATAGGTAAATAGTTATTCTGTCTGTTTTCATCAACGCGTTTTACTCCTTTGATTTCGTTTTCATTGTAATTTTTAAATTTGTACGGTTTTCGCTTTTGACCACTACGTATGTAGTTCAAAATGAACATCCTACCTACCTACAAATATAATTGCAAAATTACAGATATTTGGATCTTTGTAACGGCTGAACCAATTTGGGCGAAATGTTAAGTAGTAAGTAGGTAACTTTGAATGCGTTAATTTTTATAATAGTACCACACGGGTGAATCTGAAGCCGTGAGCAGAAGCTACACGAATATGATGTTCGAAAATGCAGTTGCGGGGAATGTATTATGTAAGTTTGCTCTTTACCTTGCTCACCCAATGAACTAAAGGTCAGGTTCTTGAAATAAAGACGCAGATGTTCATTATATGATAAATTACTCAAGCCTGATACTTCCCTACTATATAAGTTTTTAAACACTAGGATTCAATGTTTTCATTCATTATGAGGGACATTTTATTACCTGACTGACCTGACTTTACAAAATAATTATTTCTTACTAGCTTCTGCCCACGGCTTCGCCCGCTTTGTACCTTATATGCTATTCTGATGTATAAGCTATATTACTGTAGAGTTTCATCAAAACCCATTGATAATTTTTGCGTGAAAGAGTAATAAACATCCATCCTCACAAACTTTCGTGTTTATAATAGTAGTAGGTAGTAGGATAGTAAGATAGGATAGGACGTCAGGAGGCAATATTCTACACAAAGTTTTTCACAGACATCTGCCAATTCGCCTTTTCAATCTACTATGAAAAACTTGTTATTATGGAACTCTTGTTTATTAGGGTATACCAACCCTAATTATTAATAAGAGATCTAGATAATTTGTGATCGTACTTTACGAATGAGGCCAAAAATAGAAGCTCGGAAGAGAAAATAAGAAAATTTTTTTTTTTTTGCTATAAACAGCAGTAAATAAGTCTAGACCAATCTGCAGTAAACAAAAAAATCATATGCAAATCGATTGAATTGTTTTTGAATATATTTAAATAAATTTATCACAAAGCATAATCTAGCCCCAAACTAAGCAAACTAACTAACAGGTAGTAGATAAAACCGACTTTTCAAAGTGATCCTTGTTATTTTAATGAATAAATTAATTTTGACTTTGACTTTGCAGAGTTTGTGTTATGGAAACTAAATGACTGATATACTACTTACATTTTTTTGTAAACACATACATATTATACATTTATATGCATTATTTACATCAGTCGGTTAAATCAAACAATTTGGAATTCTCATAAATATTTTTGACTTTTCTCATGTCAAAATGCTTACAACAGAATTGCTTCACTAATATGGGTTGAGTGATTCTTGGGAAATAAAAACAGTTTTGTGTAATTCACGCATAACGCGTGATCTAGTTCGTGCAGGTGTGGCTGGTCTATTGTTTAAACATACATGTATATTGCAGCTCAAAACTTCCTAGGGCACCGCCCGTGACTACATCGAAGGAAATCTGCTATGATCACATTTGGCTATTTTCAAGGGAATTTTATCTTAAAAGAGTGACCAAGGGACACGATAGAAGAAGACAAGCCAAAGTCAATAGACTTAATCAATAGAATAAAAGGCCTTAATTAATCATAATATTTAATCATAGAATCATATTTAAAAAACGTATAACGAAGAAAAATACGCTTCTTCTTTTTTACCGTTTACAACAGTAATATGGTGTAGGTCTCCTTCAAACTTCTATTCGGTTTTGGAAAGTCAGAGTCCAGTTGCTGCTTGCCTGCTATCTTCTTTATATCATCTTACACCAATGGCGACCAATTTTTTTAACGGGACCATAACTAAGCGTGATCTTGTATCCTGGGTATCAAGAGACGTACTAACAGAAAGATTACACTGGTAAACTGAAGGTCGTATTACTCATGATTTCTATTCTATTGTACCTCTATATATGTATTCTATTGGAAATATGTGAAATTCCCTATTCACTCCCAGTTTAGTCTCTCAACCCTTTTCCCTAAGATGGAAACTTTGGTCTTTGTTCTCAAACAGTTCAATTTCAATATTCTTCTTCTGATATGAACTGTATATCACAATAATAATTGTACAATGATGCTCTACTTAACAATGTTGTTCCATGCTGATTATGAAGGAATTCATAATTATGATTATGATTATAGAGGTTGAAACTGAAGATCGCATTGCTCGTGATTTCGATTATATTGTTACCTATATAAATAATACAGAGAAATTTGGGCATAATGTGTAAATACCTGTTCACTTCCAGTTAAGTCTCTCAACTCTTTTCCCTAAGTCGGAAACTTTGCTCTCTGGTCTCAAACAGTTCAATTTAAATATTCTTCTGCTGATGTGAACAAAATAATAATTGTATTAGGATGCTCTACTTTAACAATGTTGTTCCTTACAGATTATGGAGGTATAAAACATGACAAATATAAAAGAATCAATTTGTTATACAAACACTTTGTGTGTCAGATTATTTTAAAATAATAGAGATAGACGGATTTTAACGGACACAACACATGTTTTAGCAATAAAAATACATTTCACGGAGTATTGATGCTGATATCACAGTGGCCTACACATTCCAAAAATAATTCCATTGAGTAAATTTTGAGTGAAAACAGTAAATTTCGAAGAACAGAAAAAAAGACGAAAAGTTTCACTCATTTCATTATAAATTCACTTAAGTTGACTTTGGCAGACCGAAGTGTGGAGGCAAATATTACTAAGCGTAGGGGTTTCCTAAAGTGTTGGAATAACTTTATTTATAAAAGAAAAATTAGATACCTACTGGACTGGTTTGGATAGCATTGTTTTGTGGGTGTTGTACAATACTTGTAGAGCAAAGTATCTACCTCACGTGAGATTCTTTGATCATAGAAGACTGTTCTTCAGTATAAGTAGGTAATCATTTTAACTTATTAAAGCTAAAATCAAAGTATTTTAAACCCTTATTAAGGGTTATATTAAGTTCAGTATTTACCTAAGTTTATTAATTTATATACGAATTATCCAGGAATTGTCTTAATTTTTTCCCGACTGCTGAAGGAGGGCGCAGTTGGTTATGTTTTTCGTGCATATCTATGTTTAGTACATATTTGTTTCTGTGATATTTATGTTACCTCGTAGCACTAAAACGGCTTGATGGATTTCACTTTTGCATCATGACATTTAAAAATTCTCACGTGCTGCATTTTTTTTACGAAATACACTGACGTGTTCTGAAAGGCAGTTAAGGGACATTTTGTGTAAAAACAACTATGAGGCTTATCACAGCATATTATTACAGGTGGACCTGATTACCTCCCTATATAATTTTGATGACTCCTTAACAGAGCAGGTACCTAGCTAATACAAACGAGATACCGGAAAAACAAAGATATGTAGGCCGATCACCGCACCTAATAAGGTTTATTTGTTCGCTTTCGTTTATTTTCCCAAGGAAATCGAGACCGAAACCTGAACATCTAAACCTGAACCTACCTAATTACTTACGTAATTATTAAGATTATAATGATGATTATCCATCTATCATTACATTAGTCTCAGCTAAACTAGACTTTATTTTGGTAGGAAATAATTTTAATTATCGATTGCCTTAGCACAGTAAAAAAAGTCTCAACAGTCAAGTATATAGACAAACACAGAAACTAGGAAATATTATCTCAATCGTTAACACTGACCTTAGATTTACACTTACCTACTATTATTTTATTCTTTGAAATTCGACCAAAGATATGCAGAAACATATTAAAAAGATTCTAATGAATAAACATATAATACAAATAAATATATAATTATTATGTATACTCAATAATCACATACATAGTCCGGACCCCGCACTTTGATCCCTGTGTCGATAAAATTTTTGACAAAATAGGTAGGTTGAATAAAACAGTTTAACCTGTTTAATGACCATTCATTCTCTAATAAATAAAGTTTATAAAACAACTAGGTACTTAATTTTGAGATTCTAATAAATACCTTCAGTATTTTTAATTTTATTAGTATGGATGGATATGTATAACCAATAAAATTCTTAAGCCGCTGGTTTACCTTTTTGCCATAACATTCTAGCAATATTGTAGCCTACCAAAATAAAATTAATATGAAATACAATGTGGCCAGCTTGTTAATTCAATTAATAATAAGTCTGTAAAAACAAATATTTGGGGAATATTTGTAATGCAACGATAGCTATATTATCAGGGTACCATACTAACGAGGGCAGAATCATAGCAATTAAGCCTTAGCATGGTTCAAATATAAAATTATCGACACTCTGAAAGTCAAAGGAATGCCGTTAATAGGTAGCTAGCTAGTAAGCTGTGATCCTGGTTGGATGTTTGAGATTCAGACCGTGTCTACATAATTGAGTACCTAGTACCTAACTTAAAGATTATTTTAATTGGAGCCTAGAGATTAAAATCGTTTTATTCTTAAAAGTTACTTTTGTTTTATTCTACAATCAGTGTAATGCTAACTATTAGGTAAAACGTGGACAAAAAATACTAACTATTGTACATATTTTATATGTATAATTGTACATATAACTGTCACATACAGTACATGTTATACATGTTATATGTATAACATGTACTGTATGTAACAGTTTGGACATGCCTCTCACTACACACTACCTTGGTATTCTTATGGATCTGCGATCTGAGGATGCCCATAATGGAAATTACAGTCATGGTAGTTTCTTTCTTTATATTCAGCAATATTAGAAGGCTCGTTGGCTTACTTGTCAAATTGCTTATCTGTGGTAAAATATTTTTTTTAAGAATAGAACTTTATTTAATTATTTGACTAGTAATATTTTTTTTTATAAATAAGTTCATCTTGTTTGATTTGTAAAAAATAACCAAGCAGAGTTTGTTGCCTGATTCTTCTGTTTGTTACCTGGCTAGGTCGCGCGCCCGAGGAATCGGCGTAAATTCACTTTCAAATTTTAAATTTTAATTGTTGACTTTTCTATTATTATCTAGGTATTGCTGTTATATTTTTTTGGCCAAGTTGTAAGTATTGTCACTAAAATGTAAATAGAACAAGGTGAATAATGTGTATTTTGTGAAAGTAGTTTTCAAGTCCTCCCTTGTTATGATAAGGATGTAATTAATGAGAATATTCAAACAAAAAAACAATTAATAACAGACAGATTCACCAGATAAACATGAGGTAATTTTAATAAAATAAAATAAAAGATTTCTCACAAAAACCACATCTTAATTATGAATTCCAATTTAAATCCATAGGGCGATTATGATATGATCTCTGAGGCAATGCTTCTTGCACAACGGTCCTCGGAGCATTTCTAACATTTTAATAAATTTTAGACATCGAAGTATCGACATTATGAATAAACTAATTAGAACATACCTAGTAGGTATGTTAGATACGTACGATGTTTCAAAGCAATCGGAACATAATACGAGTTAACCGCACGTTACATCTACGAAAGTGTTGGAATTTTTCAACCACATAAATTACTGAGTAAAAGCTAGCAATCCCGTTTCTAAGTACCTTCGCGATAAACCGGTTTCATAATAGGCTTTAGTCTATTTTTTACCGTTCACCTGTTTGGCGTAATGCGAGCGGCGCGCCTCCTCTCGCTGTCGACTGGTCCGCTATCTGTGGGCCTCCCGCGCGGCCGTCCACCTCATACCTAGACCTCACTTTTCCGCTTTTACTTTCAGGTTGCACCCATTTTCCTACTCGCTCTCGTCGTGGGAGCCGAGAAAAAAATCGAACTGCAAGACATCGAGAACGACAACCTCAAGAGCGAAAAGGAAACTGAATACGATACAACCGAACAGCGGTCCCAAATATCCGGCCCCAGTTCCGGACCGTTGTCTTCTCTAGATTTTCTCAAAAACGGTTTCCTTCGATACTTCGAGGGTCATCCCCAACCATCCCAGCAATCGCGGTACGTTCAACAATACGCTGTGACGGAACAACCAGAGAAGCCTCCCGTGATTACTTCCAAAGCACAGTACGGACCTCCTGTGTATCAGCAACCAATTCATCAGCATCATCAACATCAACAGCAGATTCAGTCTCAACAGCAGATTCAGTCTCAACAGCAGATTCAGCAGCCTCAACAGGCAATGGTTGGCTATTTGTCTAACGTGCCGATGCAAATATATCTAGTCCCACAGTATTACAACGAAGTTTCAGAGCAAAGCGCTCATGCACAATCAGCCGCCCAATACACGCCGTCCGGAGGCGGTCGCGTGTCCAGCTACCCGACAGCACCCGAGGCGGCGCAACCGCAGAACAATTACATAGAAGTTCCGACTTATGTGGCACCGACACAAAAAACTTACATACCGCAGTACTCGCATCCTGTGACTTACGTCAGCATCACAGCTCCTACGGTGGCGCCGACACCTACCATAGCACCGGTACTCGCTTACCAGTTACCGGTAGTTCAATATAATGCAGGTGCGGTGATCGCCCCTCAAACCGTACCCAAAGAGTACCCTGGGTACTACACTGACACCAATACCGTAGACGATGGCCAAGAAGGCGTCGACGAAAGCCCGAAACAGTACACGCACACTGAAGTTTCGTACGCGAAATCACCTGCCAATGAATACCGGTACTACAGTAACAGGCCCCCTCCGCGAGATGAGTACAGACATAGTCATATTTCTGAGCTACCGCATCCGAATTCGCTTCTATTAAAACCGTTACCACCTCATTTGTCGCATATTCCCAAAGCATTGCCCATGCACAGGCCTTTGAATAAGCCCGTGTATGGTACAAGTCCCAGTCACTCACCAGTGCCTTTCCCGCCGAGACCGAGTGAGCATTACGGGGTGGCTCCATTCAAGAGACGGCCGACGTCTTTGCTGGACTCCTATGTGCCGTCTAGTCTTCAGATAGAGTACATGAAGAGGGGGTATACAAATGATCCTATAGCGGCCTATGAGGCTCTATCAAGTGGTCGCCACTTCACTCATGCTCCTGCTCCTAGACATTATGAAAGAGGCTTTCTCCCAAACCAGATCTATCACACGGCCGCTGGAGGCGTTACCTTCGGACACTACAAAAGAACACCTAAGATAGATAAGTATCCCCAAAATTAGGGTCTAAAGGATAATTTAAGTTTAGTCATAAGCACCTAAATTTTTATGTCTAAGCTGTGTGAAATATTTTATTATACTTAGTAGTTTTATATGACACAAAAAACTTGCCTACTTGTTGTACCTTTTTCTATACATATATCCTATTATATATTAAAAGGAACTGTCTGTTGTATACTAGAATGTGTAAGGTCAGTATTTTGTATGGATATTGCTGGTAAATTATTTTTGATAATATTATTAAAAAACGATTTTAATATTTATCTACGTGTTTTTGTTTCGCTTTTATTACCTCTTGTTAATTAAATTATGATTATAAATAATTAGAAAGTGAAGTAGTCAGAGAGTAACTGTAAAAATACAAAAAACCTGAAAGTAGAATAAAGCAGCGAGGTACAGCGGCGCACGGAGGGGTTTCCTACAATGACGTCATTCACAATTATGTTTTACATTGTTATATATGATGTATTTTGGAAATTGGAAGAATATATGAAGATATGTTGGAAGGATAAAATTAGAAACTAAAGAGGAGAAATCTAGGTCATCGTTTATTGTTCCTTTCTTAAATATTTAACTTGAATCTTAACTTATAAAACCGTTTTTCCTGACTGACTGACTGATTTATCAACGCACACTAAAACTACTAAGTCCAGAAAGCTGAAATTTTAAAATTTCAGCTTTCTCAGCACAATAAATAATGACGTATTTCAGCGTTTTTGATTTTCACATTTAAAATGTGGGAAACGGGGTGTGTATGTTTTTATTGTTCAGAGTATCGTTTTTTTCAGGCAGGAACAGGACATTTGAATTGTAGCTACTCATCATAAATAAATTATGACATATGCTTTTTGCTTAGGCTTTTTGTATTTTCACATTTTAAGGATGGAAATGGGGTGGTTTGAAGTTTGTCTGGGAGTATTGTTTTCTAAACACGCCTCCACGTGTGCAAATCCGCTGGCAACAGCTAGTCAGAAATGTTATTATGAAAGTTCAGTCTCTTCAAACATCGTTTTTCTACTTTATGTGGCGTGATCTGCACCCGGAAACCTCTGCGAATGCCGCTTCATTTAAACAAATCGAAGCTGTTCCCGTGTTCCCTTTTTGAAATGCTCATCCATCGAAAAGAGAAATAAATAATTAAATAAGGTACTTATTAAAATGGTAGTTACACATACCTACTTCAGTAAAATTGTGTTGACTGGAATTTGTATTCATCGTATGGTGCCTGCCTACTTACGAGAACTAAGGTACCTTTTGGTTTTCATTGTATAACAAAAAAAAACCATTTATTTTTACAACTACGTATGTCCAAAAATTCAAATGAAACAACTATCTAAAAACTTATCCAAGCTATCCGCAAGCAATCTATAGAAATATAATTATTTATATGTTATTTTTATATATATAATGTGTTACATCATACACATAACAATGAGGACAAGTAATAGAAACCCAATTAACATTTAGTCGAGTATTCAACACAAAAAGTTAGTAGGTACTTATTTGATCTTAAATAATTACCAACATTGCTTTTCCTATTAAGTACAAGTAGGCTATTACTTGTCTTGTTTTTATTTGTGTGTATTTAGGTAATTTTACCTAAGAAGTTTTGTTGACGGTCGTTACTGGATTTTTGTCATTGATACCTCTATGTAAAAAAGTTGACGTTGGCCTCTGACCGTAATCAATATCTATAATTATGTAGCTCAGTTTTAAACTTGATATAGAACTAAGATACACCATAGTGCATGCGTAGCTAATTCTCGACTTGACAAATTGCATTGACGTAGTTAACTACGTCAATGCAAGCATTAATGCTTTTATAACTAAAATAACGTTAAACTAAAAAAGTAGAATACTTTTTACAAACAAGTTTTGTGGTGTACATATCGAAGATTGCTACATTTAAATTTAAATTAATCTGTTGTGTTGATGTCAGAGTGTAGGTGGGATTAAGAACTGCCTACCTGTTCTAAAAGGAATGGATTCACATTACTTGATGTATACTATTGCATAATTTTATATTAAGACAGTACTTATTGGTATAATAGATTGAACTAACCTACTTTTCTTTTCGATTCAAGCGAAATCATGGTTTCCATTTAATTGTGGGTACTAGAGGTACAATCGATTTATTGTATCAATTTATTATGGGACAATAAATCGATGATCATATTTTTCAACCCCATCGGTTCCTTCCTTCTTCAGGTTCAATTCTTAGGTACCAACAACCAACATGAGATAAAGGGCAAGTAAGTATATTAGTCTTAGATTCAGAAATTATGGGCAGACATAAAAGCTAGGTAGTGCAAGAATTTGATGTCGGCATAATTGAGGTGTAACAACAAGAACGCCATCTATTTCCAAACGCCAGTAGTAGATATTTAAACTCTTGGTATATCGATATGTGAAATCAAGTTTAACTTTCACATGGCCAACAATCACTTCAATTCTTGGTTGAACCTCTTCAGTTGAGTTTCTGTTGAGTTTAAGCGGTAGATGGCGACACTGTGGTTCTTAATATGTAATGAGAAAGTAGTTGTACCTGTGTTGAGAGAAGTTGAGACTTGCTAACTTAGTAGCTAGCTTGGAACCTAGTTGGTTGCTTGGTATACTTTGAGATTCAATGCAATTTAGATAGAGGGCGGCTGCATCAAGTAACTTTTAAATATAATTATATTTATATACCTAGTGCAGTTTCAATATAATACGGGATTATGCAGGGTACCCTTTTGAAGCTTGTGTGTATACATTTATAGCTATTGAATATTTTGTGGTGTAGTCACTGTCCATTCTTCATACGAATTCTACATATAATTAGAAACGCTAACATAAACTCCTATTTAAGAATTTTTTAAAACAGTGGTTTGAAAATGTGCATAAATTCAATATAACTTTTTCACAATCTTTAGAATAAACCGAAAAAAAAAATTAATTTGGTAGGTACTTATCTCTCTACTTTTATTATTATCTACAAATCGAAATTTTTCTGTGCTCTTACATGAAAGTTCTAAATAAATTCGCGTGAAATCACACAGGCCTGTACTTCACGTAGAATTTCTTACATAGACGACACGTGACAACCGTAACAACGGTGAATTTAGAGCAAAGAATCGTATGTTTCGTGTGACAATGATAAAGTAAGATCAATGGTTGTCAACTGGTGAACACCAGTACAAATAAATGACACACAAATACATATTTATATCCTAGATAAATATAGATATGATATGACAAAGAGTTAGTGAACTTGAATGAGTAAAAATACAATGATCTTGTTGTAGATAAAGAACCATATTTTGAAAATAAAATAGAAGATAATATGACCTATCTGCTCGACTAGTTATCTTAGGTTACTAAGTTTTTTGGGGGTAAAAATGAAATATTCCTTTCTGCTCCCTTAGGTATTCGAATAGCCGGTCATGCATTCTATGATCACAAAATTAATAATTTATTTATTTCGTTTATCCACCGAAATTATTTATGTGGTCTCTCCCTACGCGTTTGTAATTAAACCTTCAATCCGACTGTCAAATTCATGTACTGTCAACATTCATTAGACAGTACATTTTTTTTGAATAAAATCGAAAACTGACCACATCTAGCTAAAAGTGGAATAGTTGGCACCACAGCGATCTCAAATGCGCCAGACTCATACTAATACCTACAATATCAACATTGCTAGGTTAATAAACCCGAATACATGCATGAGAATGAAACGAGATGCTTCATCTGAGAAAAGTGAAAAGATTCTTGAACAATGCGCAAAAACACAGTTTGGTCGTTATTAACACTTGATTCATTCGATGATAGCATATAGTGCTATGCTGATGAATTAAGGGGAGCCTGAATACATATTAATTAATTAACCTTTTCTAACAGCCATGTCCTCAAACAGATGAACAATGCTCATCCTTACCACTGGATATACAAAGGCAAGGAAAACTAATGCGTTGATGTTGATGAGACATAGTCCTACTACTATTATAAACGCGAAAGTTTGTGAGGATGGATGTTTGTTACTCTTTAATGCAAAAACTACTGGACGGATTTTGATGAAACTTTACAGTAATATAGCTTATACATCAGAATAATATATAGGCTACTTTTTATCCGGGTACCACGCGGGCGAAGTCGTGGGCAGAAGCTAGTCTACTTATAAAAGTCAGCTTGGCATTGCATAGTGAAATGGACTATATATAGTGAATACGTATTAGACATTTCATAAGCATCTCCTTTCAACTCAATGACTGTCATTCAGTTTAATAATGGTTTTGTCGGTTGGCATTTTACAATTCGTGATCCAAAAACATTTAAAATTTAGTGATCCCAAAATGTACGAAAACCTTCATACTCCTATGATAAGAGTCTTGCCCAAGAGACTATTTATTTTCTCACTATGTAATGACAATACAACACATTGGGTTACTAAGATTAGTAACCTAATGTTTTGTATTATCATTTATAAATATAGGAATAGGATCTTGGGACAGTTAAAACTAAAAAAAAAACAAATAGGCACTTTACCTACATAATAACTATTTTCTGGTCTATTATGTTCCGTTGCAAAGATTCTTGTAGTTGTATCATTGTTTTCATAAAATACTTAACTTATGAGTCATGATCGACACGTGCGGGCGTGTATTCATCAAATAATCGCATTATCAAAACTGCGGCAACTTGTTATGGAAAACTCTGAAGTTGAAATTCTTTGAAACATCATTTATTTCAAGCGAGTAAAGTGTAGGCAGAAACTTCTGGACTGATTTTAACCATTTTTTCACCAAATGAAAGCTAAATTATCAGGAAGTAATACAGGCTATAATTTATTTTCAAAAAATAGAGATCCTTAAGAAAATTGCAATAATGTATTTTTTTTTTATTTGCTTTTAGTGGCTTTGGTATCACTGCGGCCGTCACAGGCCTATTGTGATCGCCACTTTCTTACTTTCCCCTCAGGGGGCGTTCAAAGTTCACCGCTCAGGCCTGCAGCTGTTAGAAACTGCAGGATCCTTTTGGGTGTGATGAGTTTTAGTTCATCTGGGCTAAGAATGTGTTTTCCCAGATGAAGGCTACGCTTATGTATCAGTGGTCCACACTCTCCTAACAGATGAAGGGGCGATTCGTCCGCCTCATTGCAGAATCTGCAGGTTTGTGTGTCACACAGCCTTAATTTGAACATGTGTTTGTTAAGACGACAGTGTCCAGTTAAGGCTCTTACCATAGTGCGAAGGTTGTTTCTGTTTAGCGCTAAGATTTGGTTGGTGTACCGTTTGTCAAAGGCTTTTATCAGTAATTTGGAATGGTTCATGCCCGGAGAGTTATTCCAAAGATTGGTTGATTCTTCAAAGCATGAGTTCAGAAGGGTTCTTTGTGCTAGGCTTTTGGGTATGCCACAAAACGGCTCTGGTCCTATTTGTGCTCCGTTAGCCCCTGCACGCGCAAGTTCGTCAGCACACTCGTTACCTACGATCCCTGCGTGTTCCGGAACCCATCTTAAAACAACTCTGTTCCTCGAGCCCAGAGTATTCAGACGAGATAGACAGTCTTCAACTAACCTGGACGTGATAACCTTCGAATCCAGAGCCAGAAGGGCCGCCTGACTGTCAGAGTTGATGTAAATGGTATGGTTGATGTAGCGCTTTTGCAGATTGGCTTCCGCACATTCTAGGATGGCGTACACCTCTGCTTGGAAGATAGAGGCGTGATTTCCCAAGTTTGTGCTACTTTTGAACTTGGGTCGCTCTCCATAGACTCCACAGCCTACATTCAGCCCCATTTTGGAACCATCTGTGTACCAGTTGAGACACCCGGCCTCACAGAGTAACTGGCTGTTCAGCCAGTCTTCTCTAGAGGGCATTTCTACATCGTAGTGTTTTTCAAACACATGCCGTGGCAGCATGGCATCAGTTGTCATGTTCAGTACGGGTGATTCCAATGTTGAGTCTTGTAAAGATCTCAGTTTCTGTTAAAGCCAATTTCTTCTACCCTGGATGATTACCCTGTACATGCTAGCTTTCGCCTCTTTGTGCATGTGCACATGAAGTGGCGGTAGTCCAAGCAATGCATTGAGCGCCAACCCAGGGGAGGTGGACATGGCTCCCGTGGCCATAAGGCGTGCAGTTCTTTGTAGACTGCCTAGTTTGTTGATTGCAGTCGACTGAAAGGCTTTGTCGTACCATACCATGGAGGCGTAGGTGATTATCGGCCTCACAATGGCAGTGTACAGCCACAGTGCAATCCTGGGGTTGACGCCCCAGTTGTTTCCCATGAGACGGCTGCTAGCCCCCAGGGCCATCTTAGCCTTTTGTAGAACGTTGGCCAAGTGTGTATTCCACATCAGTTTTTGGTCGATCGTGACGCCCAAATACTTAACTTCAGTGGAAAAGGTTATACTTTTACCATTAAGCTTAGGCTTTACAAGCTTGTCTAGCCTTCGCCTATTAGTAAAAGGTACAATCACTGTTTTGTTAGCGTTGACTGAGAGGTCACTATTGACGCACCAGTCGTTAACAGTGTTCAGAGCTCTTTGCATGATGCTTGAAATTGTGGACTGGCAGAAGCCCCGCACGACGATCACAAGGTCATCTGCGTAACCTTGTGCATCGATTTGTAGGTCTGCCAGTCTGTGCAAGAGTTTATCCACAGCCAGAGTCCACAAGATAGGTGATAAAACTCCGCCTTGTGGACAGCCTCTGGCCGTGGATATCTGAATAGCTCTTTGATGAAGGGCTAGTTTTGCTCTTCTATGTGTGAGCATTGCCTCTATCCATCTGGTGGTAGTAGGGTCGACATTTTTGTTTATCAGCCCATTTACCAGCAGAGAAGTAGGCGAATTGTCAAAAGCTCCTTCAATGTCAAGAAATGCACAAAGTGCAATATCTTTGTCTTCCATAGCCTTCTCTACTCTGTCAATGAGACTGCTTAGTGCTGTCTGTCTCCGTGGATTTGCCTTTGCGATATGCATGTTGGCTATGATGGATGGGAGATGCGATAAGCGCCACATCTCTTATATATCTATCTACTACCTTCTCCATTGTTTTTAAAAGAAATGAGGATAGGCTTATTGGTCTGAAGGACTTTGGCTGGCTGTAATCCTTCTTTCCAGCCTTAGGTATAAAGATAACTTTCACGTTGGACCATTGTTCTGATAGAAATCCCCAGGCGAGACTCGACCTAAAGACTTTAACCAGATACGGACATAGGATGTCAATTCCCTGCTGTAGAAAAACAGGTAGTATACCATCCTCCCCGCATGCTTTGTGCGGTTTGAAAGAGTTTACGGCCCACTTTACTTGGTTGGGTCTTATAATTTTAGCCGCCCTATTCCAGTCCTCGTTCCGAGACTTGTGGGGGTTGGCTTTTTGCGGTTGATGGTACAAATTCCCATCAAGTGCACCAGGAAAGTGGGCCATGGCCAGCAACTCTAGGGTTTCCTTCTCATGGACCGTGAAGGAACCGTCTCCTTTTCTAAGAAGACCAATCTCGTTAGTTTTGGCTTTGGAGAGCAGTTTATGAAGTCTTACTCCTTGGCGCAAGCTTTTGATTTCCTCGCAGAGTTTCCTCCATGATGCCCTTTTCGCCTTCCTATTTTTCTAAATTATATTCCGTTAAGGCTTTTTTATAGGCCTCCCATGTGCGAGTCTTTTTAGCCTTATTAAATAGTTTCCTGGTTTTATCTCTTAGTTTTCCTAACTTAGAGTTCCACCAAGGAACTTGCCGCTTCGTCGTTCTTGTTTTTAGCGGGCAGCTCTCTTCGTAGGCTGTGCAAATGCCTTTCGTAAGAATGGCCACCGCTATTTGAAGACTGTCGCGGGACTTAATACTTTTTGGGCAGTTTTCGAGGGTTTGCCTCAGTTTATCTTTAAAGACATTCCAGGCAGTTGTCCGAGGATCCCTGTAAGTAGTAATTTGAGACTCTAGAACGGCCTTTATCTAAAAAATTATGTGTCGATGGTCTGACATAGAGTTTTCGTTACTAACTTGCCAGTCAATAATGTGTCTAGCAAGGTTCCTAGTAGCAAACGTTATGTCCAGAACTTCCTGCCTAACCCGGGTTACAAAGGTCAGTTTACGTCCTATGTTAAGCGTGGTTAGGTTGTTAGTTAGAAGATAGTAAAAAAGTAACTCACCTCTACTGTTGGTGTTCGTGCTCCCCCATGCGGTGTGATGTGCGTTGGCGTCACACCCAACGAGAAGTTCGGCGTTGTTCCGGGTAGCGTAGTCCACCACCCGCACCAAGTCTCCCGTTAGGTCGTCTTTCTCTCCGGCAAGGTAAGCTGAGCACACGATTACTCTCGCTCCACTCCAGCCTTTGAGGTCGACAAAAGCTGCTACCAGGTCATCACTACATACCTCTGGAATTGGCAAGAAATCCACATTGTTTTTAAAAATTATGCATGCTCTGGGTCTTATGCCAGTACTATTTACCAAAATCTTACCGGCATCGTCAAGTCCCAGAACCTGAGTGTTGGCTACCCAAGGCTCCTGGATCAAGGCGAGGCTAGCTTGTCCTTCCATAAGGCAACACTCCATTACCGCGGATGCTGCCGTGGCATGGTGGAGGTTAGCTTGGAGGATCCTCGCCGTCCCCGCCTGGGTAGCCGTTACAGGTTTCCCCGGTGGTATCGAGGCTTAGACTTTGCTAACTTCGGACGTGCCCCACGCCCTCGGTTAGCTTCAGCCCGCCTGTCACCTCTATACCCTTCCCGGGGATTCCTTCCATCCCGCTCGCGTCCTGCGTCCTGCGGCCTTACGGAGCTTTGAGGTACAGGTTTAGAGAGCTTTTTGGCCGCGACGGATCGTGGCCCTAGTCCCCCTAAGCTCTGCCCTGAGCTACCTTGACCACTGGACGTGGACGGCTGTGGTGCTTGTTCGACCACGGGTGTAGGCTTGCTTTCAGAGCCTTTGACCTTGAAAGCTACCTTTTTAAAACCTAAGGTAGCCTAAAAGCCCGTGGCTCTAAGGGCCTCGACAGACAGGTCATCCAGAGAGAAGGTAACTACGTTGCCATTCTCCTCAGACTTGCTGTGAAGGACCCTCCAGAGTTCGGTGCCCCTCGTTTTGTTTCGCCAGTAACTCGACAGTCTTCTCCACCATTGCCGCCTCGATACTGGGAACAAACGTGACTGCAACCGTCGGCTTGGGCAGCTCGCCCTCGGGAATAATCGAGTGTTTTGCCCCCGCCCACGGCTCGATCTTGGGTACCTCTCTTTCAAGCCACCCCCGGCTATCCTGGTTCTCGCAGGTTACCAGGATCCACCCGGGCTTATGAACGAAGCCCGAGAATTTCGGCCCCTTACCCTTGCTGCTTGTCTCTATGATAGCCTGGGTGAGGGATCGATGGACTTGCTTCATTTGTTCTTCGCTCATGGAGGTGGCGTTGCGAATGCCTACTCACTGCGCCTCCGCAACCTGGCTGAAGCTAGGTCTAACACCCTGGGACGCCTCAAGCCTGGGGGCTTTCTTCGTCTGTTCCTTGGGCGATTCTTCCTCCGATCTTTGCCTTTTTTTGCCAGGCTTTGGGTCTGGAGGTATGTTTTGGATCGGAATCATGCTCCAAGGCTTTACTGCTAGTGCTCGGGCTTCATCCTCCATAACATTTGCAGCCATCAGCCTACGGAACCGTTTCCGAGCCGCGCCATTCAGTTTGACCCTTTGCTTTGGAGACGTTACCATCGCAGAGGTCGCAGCACTGGAGCCGCCGGCTTCTGTTTGGTCATCTGCAACAAAGGGTACTGTATAGACAGGCTGTGGAGAGGCCAGTAGGACCTCTTCTAGCCTATCAATGGTTTCTCCCAAAAGGGGAGAAAATGGTTCTCCGACTGGAGAGACAGATCTATATTTCGGTATTTCCTCCATACAAATCCCACGAGTAGCTAGGGAAATGAAAATACCCGCCGACAGAGCCCCGCATGTCTACGGGAGGGCTGAGTACTCCCCGATTCGCCCTGTTTTCGAGGGGACACCGTTCGCAACTGAGCAACCCCTCAGCTATTCATCCATCGGCACGGTACGATTGACACCTTAGATTTGGGGTTTTGTTTCGGGTATGCTCCCTGGTGATTGGATTCTGATTTGTGTTGTGGTCCGCCCCGCCCCCATCGCGCCAGACTGCCAAGAGATTCGACCCTTCCTATAGATAGGAAAAGTCAAAGCACCCGGCACCCAGCCAGAAACACGGAACGAACAACACCACTTATAGGCGCAGAATATTCGCCTTTCGCCCTGGATCTCTTAGCATCTGCAGCACTGTAGTTCCCCCACGTAGTGCCAGCGCCGCAGCCGCGCGCCTCCCCGACCCCTACCCTAACGTGAAGGAGTAAAGAAGGACGCACAGCCGCGGTGTAGACTCTACCGCGGACAAAGTACAGTTGGCGGTCACGCGACGACGCGTGGCTGCAGAAGGTCCCGGGGAGGACGACTGTGGACGTAGATCGCGTGGACTGGCTAGAGCTCTGCCAAGTAATTGTGTCCCGCCGGTGACACGCAGATGGTCTGTGATAATTAGGCATTTGTGAGTTATTGCCGTCACCACGGTTGTAGCCCGCCTTGACCTTACTCTAGCTTCCGCCCCCCAGATATCCCTTTGGGTGCAATAATGTAACCCAAAGTAGCAAAATTTTGCCTATAAAATTCATTATTTGGTGAGTGCTGAGAAAACTATTAATGATACATAAAAATAATGTACTATATGATTAAAGTACTCATTATTACCTACAAAAAAGTTAAGTCACAATAGCAGCTTTTGTGTTCTAAAATGTAATTAAATCGCCCGGTAGAAACAAAAGTTGGTTACATTTATTAGTATGGTAGTATTAATTCTTATTCAAATAAATAGTTTTATCATCTAGGGTATTTATGTAGCAGTAAAATACTTTCCTGTTACTTTTATCCCGATATTCCAACGGAATCGAAACTTACGCGGGTGAAACCGCGGGGCGCCGCTAGTGTTTTATAAAATTACTAGTTTCTGCTCCCGACTTCGCCCGCGTGGTGTTATACCCGAATAGAAAGCCTATGAAAGAAATCTGTAAGAGATAACAATAGCTAGATTTGAAAGATCTCCCATACAAACTTTCACCTCCGTTTCCCACCCCTTAAAATGTGAAAATCCAAAAACCCTGACATGCTCAGAATGCCTATTTATGCATGCTTTTAACTTCAAAGAACAAAGACTTTCTTCATATATGCGGATGCTTAAGTTAAAATAAATAAATTATTGAAATAAATGATTAATTATTATTAAGTTTAAGAAAAAAAATATCTTCATAATATTAATATAGGAAAAGAAGACTGTTCTCTACCTGTAGTCATAGGAGTATAGGTAGAAAGTAGCGTTTAAATCACCGTCCGCAGGCAGGATACCCAAAAGGCTGGCGACATTACCTCGTTGAATAGCAATGCTAATTTTCTGATCGAGGTGAGCGCCAGCCCTTTGGTCATATTTATGAAGGTACTTGGATATAACTATTTAAGTACAGAAAAATATTTAGTCTTTGTCTCAGACAGACCAATTTAAAAATCATATGCTAATTTGATGTCACTTAGTTGCTAAAATTGCTCACATTTTTTATGTGAATGATGTAAGAACATTTTGAAATTTACATACCCACACTTACCCACTTCTCAAATTTTCACGTTCATCATATCGTAATTACTATTACACTCCTAAGAAGTATTGACGGCGTATGCAAGAAATGCAAATTAAGTGTCTTCTTGTGTAATAGTTTCTTGAGTCTTTAGTTTCTTAGTCTTAGTCTGATCTTTTGAACTCAGGATGAAGGTGTAAATTCCGTAAATTAAACCAATATGGGCTCCAAACTTCCATACATTAATACCTCTAGTATTTCTCATTGCTCGTTCAACATATAGAGCTTTTACTGCACAACGTTGATAAATTTAAACCCTGAGACATCTTACCTTTTCTTGGATGCTGATAAAAGACCTATCCTGCCATTGCATCATAAGGTTAAGCTAAAAAGTAAACAAAATCAGCCGAAGCTAATTACCTGAATCCATACTAGACACATGTTTTAAGTGTTGCCAATCTAAGAGAAGATTTTCTACTGTACCTAAATATAAACACACATACAAGCCGTCATGTCAAGTCATGCAGATTGCATAAGAACACTCATTACTCGTTTAACACTAGGTAGGTCTTACATTTTTGGACAATCCAATGTGGCAAGTGTGGTATGGACACCCCACTCGATGGGTCTATGATATCTCAAGGTTAAGAGAAGTCGGTGGAAGAGAAGTGAAGAGGTGACCCAAGATCAAGTCATGGCACTTTTTGGTGTATGCTTAAGTCTAGCAGAGACTAAATATGATGATCGACACGACTGGGTGGCTGATGAACTAGATTCATAAAACATGTTAACATTGATGGACAAATCTATCCTCATTATCAGTAATGAGGATCATGAATAGCCAGATAAATCTCAATAGTCATTGCTGGGATTAAATTTCAGATCAGACATAAGAGCAACTATTACTCGTTCAACACTAGATAGGTCTAACATTTTTGGTTAGTTTAATGTGTTAAGTGTGGTATGGACACTACACTCGATGGATCTATGACATCTCAAGGTAAAGAGAAGTCGGTGGCTAGAGGTGGCCCAAGATCAAGTCATGGCACTTTTTGAAGTATGCTTAAGTCCAGCAGGTGACTAAATGTTGTTGGTTATGATGATGGACACGACTGTGTGGCTGATGAACTGGGCTCATAAAACATGTTAACATTCATTATCAGTAATGAGGATCATGAATAGCCAGTCAAATCTCAATAGTCATTGTTGAGATTAAATTTCAGATCAGTCGGTTCATACGTCATTAATTAAAATAGTATACATTTTATTTTGAATTGATTAATAGTATAAGAAATGATTGATGGTATAATCAGATGGTGGTCGAGAAAAAGTCAATTTTATTGGTACTCGTACATGATGTTATTTATTAAGTGACCCACTTACTTTTTAGTGACAATCTTATTTACGATCGAGAAACTTTGAATTCGGACGGATGGAAGATTGATCGTGAGATGGAAACCTTAATGTAATTGCGTATGTCAATGATCTACTTTTTCCTATTTGGATATCATCACTTCAAAGTTGAGCAATAGGCATAATTTGTAGTATTTCTCGTAGAAACGTTACTTATGGCAGTGTTGCAACATTATTTTCGCATATAATCATTGCTGTATTGCATAATGTATTTAAATAATCATGAAAAAATGGTAATCAGTTGTCATTACGTGTACCTGTATACGTACACGTAACCTTCAATCAATTATATAGGGCGCATTGGGACTTTCACCTCACAGTTTTACTGACAAGAACACAATTCGTTTCATACTCAATAGAAAATAAATACTTTCTGTAGATTAACTAGAAGTTTAGTGGCGTAGATTGTTCAACCTCTTAAGTCGGGTTTACATTCGTGATATTTCAACTTACTCCGTGACATGCCATGGTTGATATTTATATTGCGTGATAATTACCGTCCACACTTGTGATTTTGTCACACATCTACCACGGTTACGGAGTAATGTACGTTGAAGTGTCACAAACATGGACTAACTTCGCTAATTAGTATGTAGGCACCTAAATACTATTGCAAAACTTTCGACTAGTTATGTGTGTTATAAACAAGTAAAGTTACCAAATATTTATAATTTTATGAGTATTAGAATTCAAATGTTCGGCTCAATTTTATTGGTATAAACTGCGTAACAAGGTAATTTGGTCAAATCTGCATAGAACTCATTAGTGTTGTTTTTTTAGCTATTTCCAAAATAATATATTGATTTAGTAAGAGTACTCCTACTAAAGTAAGTGATAGGTATGGCCGTACACCCGGAATCTGTCGTCAGCCACCCACTCGAAGTTATTCAGAAATACCTACCTCGGGCAAATTGTCCAATTGTGCAGGCGCAACTACGAGATCCTTCTGGAAAATTATGCCTGCACAACCAAGAGGCCAAGAGGAGATTTAGTTGGGCTGAACATCTTACTGACAATTACTTCGAATCTTCTCGACTATAAACAGCGCGTGCCACGATAACCTACCTAAAATGACCACATCTCAGGGACATTTAGCAGGCCTAATCCACCAGTTCAAAGTTGCAAATTAACAGGTTGAAGTGGCAATGAGCTGGTCATATATAACGATGGACCGACGACCGTTGGGGTAAACGAGTGCGTACGTGGAGACCAAGCCTGAACTGAGAGCGAATGAGAAGACCCAAACACCTTTCAGTCTCTATAATGTTGGTTGTAAGCCGCCGTCCTTATTTGTTCTTCCAGTTTCTGTCCATCTAAAGGTCGCCTGGAAGAGATCGCTTTCAGCAATAAGGTCGCCCATTGTATCACTAGGTGTTATTTTAATTTCTTTTTCGTGTTTCTTTTGTATTAACTGGGTACAATAAAGATATATCTTATCTTATCTTATCTTAAACACCAGGCTCGTTGGCGCGTATTGGGAGAGACCTATGTCTAGCAGTGGACTAATGTGGGCTGATGGTGATAATGATGATGATGAAAGTCGTTTAAGTTCAAGTACCTATTTCATTAAATGATACAAAACCGCGATAATTTGTATTTTTTATTAATTATATTTTTCACCGAATGTTTTCTTTCTTGAACTTGTTTAACCATAACAAGTTCTTCTCGTAATTGGAGTTCACCATTAACATTTCCGTGACATAACAAAAACCCAGTTGTTTCAGACAAGAGGTCAAGAGAATAACTCTCCACGATAAATTCTTTTATGTAATAATGTATTTCTTATTTTCTAAATTTTCCATTTCAATAACGGCATATTAATTATTTTATCGTACATTATAAGTTTTTTTTGCATTAATTTAGTCATAATTCATAGAACCGTCTCTTAATAGCTGCATACATAATTGTGTGGCCAAATCCCGAAGCGTTAATCTCTGATTCTCTCTAATCTCTTCCTATAAGAAGCTGAATATACCTTGGTCATAGCAAGGGTACAGGAAAATCTCAAAATGTGTGGGCTTTGGCAAACCCATTTATGTGACCAAATTCACTTTAAACGAAACCTACAGTCGGTTTAATTGCTAAAACATGAGAGCTTTTAGAATTACTTCAACATTGTATCGCACGGGCGTTCATGTAAATACGAGTGAACGTATCAAAATATACATGTATAGGTACATTTATTTATTTAATTATGGTACATGACCACGTTTTATAGTAACAGTTAGCATTCCACGTGACAGATTGCAAGCTCATCACCACGGTACACTATTATAATCGTTGGTAACATTCGATGCAATACCATTAAAAATAAAAATTGGACTAGAGGCCTATTCGATCAGATTGCGATCCATCGAAATAATCTCTATATTATACAAAATGTAGAGATGTAACGGCATCAAATCACGACTGACCGATCGAAAATTCGTACGGCAATTACAGTACTACGATTTAAATTAGATGCTTCGGCCAATTTCGTCTATCATCGGAAATACGAACGCCCAATGGTGATATTTATCACAACAAGTGTGTATATTTTTGTATAGTGTTTTCGTGAAATTATTATCATAGTTCAGAAAATAAAATAAAATAAAAATGTTTCAAATTGTTTAAAAGTTCATTTTTTTATTTCAAAAGTTCATTTTTTTGGTGTCGTTAGATGACAATTATCGTATTAATTACGATAATTGTCATCTAACGACACATTGACTTAAAAAAGGGATAACAAAACAATTGGGGGTGTTTACTGCTCTATATATTTCCAAATACTAGAACATGTGCATGTGCTGCCTAATGTCCGTATATGCGAAAATTGGCATATACGGACATTGCCGAAGCATCTAATTTAAATCGTTGTTCTGTATATCCTGCAATTTTGGAACCTGCTAACATAGGAATATGTCAGAAACAAAGAAACTCTGTCGAGTTTGATTAGTGATCAATAATAAATAAATAGTCGGATTTACCGTTTTAAAGATTCACATTTATTTGCCTACCCTCACAATGGTGTAAACTAAAAAAAAACAACCTTAAATACAGGGAGATACCCCAAAAAACAGATTTTGGAACGTCATAATTTTCATAGATTTGTATACGTTGTAAAATTACTATTTTATCATAGGCTGTAAAATTACTATTTTACAGCCTATGATAATGAATTCTTCGTTACCGGCCATATTTCCCACTAACATCTTCACAACTCTACCTGCAACCATTGGTTTCGATAGTTCATTAACAGTTGCGCAAGCGAATTAGTTGCCTTAGAAATAGATCAGAACAGAAACAGAATAAATGATTATGATGTAATGAGGACGAATCGCTTTGCTAGGTGCTACTTAATGGGTATTACGCAAATACATTATTATAATATTGCCAAGTAGGACCTCCTAAAGAAATATTTACAGCAAATATAAACTTAATTAAATGGACATCGAGTTTTTAAATTAGGCATATTGATTGGCCGACTATATACAAACACAAACAACGGGTATCTATATACCTATTAAATACACATTTGAATCAAGGTTGAGCTTTATTTGGACTTTTTAATCTAGCCGGCTAGGCTGCGCTTGGGCCATTGAATGAAGTTTTGCGTTTGTGTATATAAATAAATAAATAATGCTGGACATTTTCACACAGCATAATCTAGCCTCAAACTAAGCAGAGCTTGTATTATAGGAACTAAATGACTGATATACTACTTATATAAATTTTGTTTGTAAATATATACATATTATACATAGAAAACACCCAGACCCGAGACAAATATTCGCAGATCATACAAATATCTGTTCCGGGGCGGGAATTGAATCCGCAACCTTCTGCGTCTCAGGCGGGCTTCGCCCACTGCGCCACAGAGGTCGTCTCAATCACTCAGAACTACCCTATATTATTGAATACAAGGGTGAAACATACACGAGTGGGTGAATTATATACGAGTTGAAAGAAGTGATACTAGTTAATTAAATCACGATAACGCCTGGCTCGACTATCTAGCCCATAAGCGGGTTACACATCATCAACGCACCGCAAATCCTGTAACATCCCCGGGGTCTTTTATTTGTGAAAAATACGGCCGCGGTTGCTATTCCCATACAGATCTCATTAGTCACGAACGCAAATGTTCAACTCTTTCTTGTTGTGACTGAACATGATTGACGCCACCTAGATCATTTGTAATAAATGTCTAAAGGCCAATGATGATGATGATTGGCCACAGCCTGCTAGATTACGTACATTTACTAGTATTATAATACCTGTGTACAGTCAAGAAAAAAATATTAATAATACGTTATTTTCACGTTATTTTTTTGTTATCTTTCATACTATGTATGCCCCGTTCTAGTATTCGGTTATTTAATGAGTAATTTAACATTTATATCAGCGAGTAAAATGTTCATGGGATAATTAATAATAATTTATATCTTACTAGTTTTTATAGAGCAATTATATACGTTTATGCAACTCATAATTAGCGGAAGGAACTGTCTCTTTTCGTTCGCGAACTATTAAAGGCGAATTAGACTAGAGCTTTTACTAGTAACGGAACATTATTCTGATATGACTGATAGTGGAGGATTAAATTGATGAAAATCATTATCATTAATATTCTGAAGGGTATTTAAAAAAAAGAGTTAATAAGTATCTACTGGGTGAGTGTGCTTAGCATAGGTTACAACTGTGTTTAACATCCGGCGAGGGATGCAAACCTATACTAAATAAATAAAAAACTGCTGTACAACGACCTTCCTGCAGAATGTCATGACAAACGATCTAGGTCCTCCACCATCCACCAACTTGTCACAACCTTTAAAATGTCATCAGTTCATCGTGCAGGGTCTTCCTAAACTACGTCGTCCTGCACCTAATTTGTGGTCGCCATTTGAGAACCTCGAATCTTAAAGATTGATATTCAAGAGAACTTTTACTACATCTATGATGACTCGTGGACACCCTGCATTGAAGCTATCATGCAAGGAGTTGTAGAGTCGCAATAAATCTATGTTTTCTTGGAATTCATGTGATTAGAGAACACTTTGCACTTCGAATTAATTCGCTTAGAAGCGCCAGCATCAGAAAACGAGGCCCTAATACAACTTTGTATAGGTATAAATATAACTCTTCTTAAGCGAATGTTAATACTAGGAATAAAGATAAACTTGCTGTTGCCGGTTGTAGACTATATTAAGTTAATAAATCGTTTGAAGGGCAAGGTACGCTTTAATAACAAAATCCCAAGAGAGTTTGAAAATTAACAAAGTTAAAAACATAATTATACAAAAACTATATACTATAAAATATCGGTTTATTTAGAAAATAAAAATACTTGAGATTTGGGATTTTGGAAATATCTCAAACTCGATAAAAAATGTAGGTACCATTGTTTTGTAAAAGGATCATTAAAATGAATAACCAGCCTTGTTTTCTTGCCTTTATTTCCTGGCTTGGTTGATGAGGAACAGGCAGTAGATAAAATCAACGTTTCAAAATGATCCTTTGACTTTTTCTTTCTGGTCAACTACTCGTCCCAGCTTGTAATAGGACTTTTAAAACGAAGTCTGGGGTTGCGAGTTACATTCGCTCACATAACAGATATGTATCAGTTGTAATTTAATAAAACAATTAAATCAAATCAGTAAGGTTTACCATTGGCGGATACGCAGCAGAGGAGATCATAACAGTAGGGTAAATTTATACTAAATAATAAGGGCGAGTTCCACAGAGTGCGGATTAGCCTTTTCCTTTTTTTGCGGGGTAATTGCTTGCCCACTCATTCGCAAAGAAAGTGATGAGGGTGAACTTTTTACTATTTGGGAACCAATTTCTCCCCCATGCAACTCCTTGTTTCCTAAACCGCAACAAAACGGTGATTATAATAGTGCTCTGAGTTATAATAGCTAGTGTATAAGAACCTTTGTTATGCGACGTGGAGTTAAATGGCCGTGCGTTCCCGCAATTGTTTCCAAATTTACATTACAGTGAATATGTTACGGAACTGTTACGTGAGGCTGATGGATGCGATCAACTGAATCTGTTTTGTGGTAGGAGATGAATGTAGAGTAAATTTTTCTTTTGGACAGGCGTTGAGGTTGACTTATGTCATGTACCCAAGTTTTTTGTACCAACCATTTTTTAAAATCAATAAACGTCCTTAGACCAGGACATTGGACATTCAGACCAAGAACTTGCTAAGACGACATCGGTAGTGAGGCGGGCGAGTAGCCGCCCTGCGATTCAAGTGTGGGTTCGATTCCCTCTGTGGCACAAATGGTTGTATGTTTTGCAGATTTTTGTCTCGGTTGTTGTGGTCCCACAGTACAGTAGTTCCTGATACCGACGACACACGGAATCCTAGTATGTGTCTGTTGGGTGTTTTATTATTATTATTTATAACAAACTTGGTCGCAGCTTAAATTTGAACAAGGTCTGACGTTTTATTTTCTCAATGTACCCAACATTGAGAAAATAAAACGTCAGACCTACAGATAAATTACCTATATCTTATCCAGTAATACCCGGCTACACTGACGATTAAGTCACATTTGTACTCTTCATAGTGCAATGCAAATATATTTCCTCAATTTATTCTCACTTACAGCAAGTTGAATACTAAATATTATGAAAACTGAACAGCTTGCAACTGTTTGCGGAAGTGTTATTTCTGATTATACCTAATAAACGCTCGTAAGATTCGCTCTGATACGTAGATGTAGGCTACTGAAATGGTTTCAGACATTTTTATACATTTATGAATACTCAGTTAAGCTTCCGAAGACATCTAATAGACATCATACCCAAGTAAGAAATAAACAATTGTTACGAACAACTGTAGGTATAGTTACTCGTTATAATTACTCAGTACACTAGTTATAATTTTTGACCAAATTGGAGACGTTCTAGAGAAAAGTCAGGTCAAGAGTACTCTAAATCGACGAGCATGCATAAATAATGTGATGAGAGTGAGTTTATGTGAAACAAGAGGTATGTCTGGATTATAGTAAGGGGAAATTCGTGGTGTCTGCCTACTCCTTCTGGAAACAGGCGTAAGTTAATGTATGTATATGGTATCTTACTTTAGAAACTATTCTGTATTAGATAGTTCATTTTGTAACAACTGATTTTTTTGAGCACTCCTGGTAAAGACTCTTCCAAATCACAAATCTTGGTTCCGAGATCTGACTGGTCGGTGCTTTCACCGATATAATAATATTATTTTCATGGAATTCTCTTAGATCCAACATCGTTTCATCTATACTTGCGAGAGCGAACAATTAAGTAGGTAGGTAATCTAGTTGCAATGGGATATTATATTATTTAATGTTTACAAATGCGTCAATGGTTAACATTAAATAATATTGTTGTTATTGACATTATACTCATACTCAGTTTTGTATTTTTTTTAAATAGTAAATGTATTTTGAAAATAGTTCTTAATTTATAAAAAAAAACGTTAGATTACCTACCTACTATACCTACAAAGTACATAATTATGGTTTTGCCAAATTGCTTTAAATAAATCTACATAACTAATCTGGTCAGTTACAAACCATTAAAATACCTATTGCTATATTTGCTACACTGAGGAAACATTAATTTTAGTTACCTAATTATGAAGCCAATTTTTTATGTAAGCAATTATTTGCTTAATCTTGCGAGTATTTGAATCAGATATATGTTTATGTATGTAAGTTACTTAGATTTCATAAAAATGTCAATAAAAAAAACATTAGCTGATGCAGTAGCATTTGAATTGAGAAACACAACTGTGTGCAGTATGCGGCATTTTAAACAGCACTGCAGGAAGGCTGTGTAACTATGTTTTTTTCAATACTACTTGAAAAATGATTTCCATGATAACCTCGGTGGCGCGGCGGGCAAGTAGCCGGCTGACACGCAAACAAAGTAGGGTTCGATTCCGACTGCGGAACAAATTTTTGTACGTTCTCCAGATATTTGTTCTATTGAGACTGTTAGGAGTTTATTTTTATTGTTGATAGTAGATCTCCTTTTGAAGTTATAGCTTATAGCTTGCGTCATATTTTCCTCAATCCAGCTAACAATGAGAGATTTACTTAGAATTTGAAACCAAAAAATATTGAATTAATTTTGTTTCTTTTATTACAAAAAATAGACTGAAAAATAGGAAGTGAAGTCCTTAATAAAGGATAAAAAATAAAGCAGGTCGGTTTTTTTACTATTTAAAAACACAAACTAAACTAAATAGTAAAAAAAACCTCTGAACTCTTAACCCAAATAGCTGAACTATATTTACATTTTCGCCGTTTCGATTGGCGGCTACTAGATTGTTGACAGTGTAAACAGATTTCGGCAAAAGTACTGCAATGCCGCCGCACTCAGCCTATGCAAATCACATTTGAAAGCGCCACTATCTCTATGCAACTTACGCTGAATAACGGTACAACAAAATTACTTTTTAGGTTAGCAAGTACTTAACAAAATGCAGAAGAATGGATGTTTGATTGTTTGTTGCTAATAATCTGCATTAATTAGCAGAGATAATTTTTGTATTACAAAAATAAATAATAACACAAGCAAAATCGCCTGCAATCTCAAACTTCTGAAACTCGAAAACTGCAAAGTTAAGTCGAGAAGTGCCTCTCTCAAGTTTATTGGCTAAGTACGTTAAAGTAATTCGTTCTCTATTGTCATTTCTAATAATAGTTAGGGGTCAGGTAAGTACCATTCGAACGAATCTATGGGTAGAAGTTATCACACATAATCATCATGCCCATCGTAAATTGTGATAGGGGGTGACATGTTAATGTCGCCTGATATTTAAATATTTAATCGAATCCCAAAGTTACTCGTATCATAAAAGTTTAATTAAAATGATTCGCAGTAGGGTTGTCGTAAATTTTTAAATCGTTTTGTTTGATGGCTAATCTATTAACAGTTGTCTAAAACTTGAATAGACGAGCTCTTTGATCTCCTAGTTTGACTTATCTAAAATTTAAATAATGGGTTTGCAACCTGCCATGTGGAATGCAAACTACTTGCAAAACGCGGCCATGTGCCAAATGTAATGTTCACTAACTGAAACTTAGTATCCTCAAATATCTACTAACGAATTATCAAGAGGAATACAGTCGTGAGCGTGTTGGTATTTTTTAATAATAATAATAGTAAATACTGTGCAGACGGAGTTAATATTCGATTCACGTCGTCTGATTTGACCTGATAAGCGCATCAAATTAGCAAAAAGCATGAATTAGTCATTGATCGCTAGCAGTCACGCTGCATCGGTAATTGGCGGTAAATTCACAAAAATCACCTGTTATTTGTGAAAGTCTCAAAAATATTACAAAAACATATTGATTGCTGATAGTTATAGGAGAAAGCGCGCAGTCGATTTCGTCGTGCGGCCCGTACCTTCTGCCAGAGCCGTCGGGGGCTTTCGGTCAAGCGAAGCCTCCTAGCATCTTGTGAGAACGTTTCCGAGGTATAAAAGAACGTAACAAAGTGTTTCGGCGAACCATTGCTTTGCACATACTCGTTGTGGAGTACTACATTAAGGTATAACTGACATACCTTATACTTATAATCGATGTGATTTTTCGTGAGCACGTGGTGTAGTGATAGTATACAGTGAAGTGAAGTGTATCGATTGATCGATTTGATTTCTTTTGACAGAGTGGCGGGCCCAGTGACGTCTTACAAGATGCGGTTGGTTTTGTTGGTAGGTTATTGTTTTTTTTTGTAATAATATTTGAAGTAAGTATACAATAAATGTTAACATAAAATCATTCATCGTTATATGTATGTCAGTATTAAAAATACTCAAACATCTATTTTAGTAATAATTTATTATAAAGTCAAAGTGTATCATTGAAATTACAAAGATTATTTAGAATCTTCAATTTCAAATCAAAATAGAAACTGTGCTTTAGTAGGTAAGATACTAAATAATAATGGGGTTGCAAAAAATTATGACTAACTAGCTTCTGCCCCCGGCTTGGCCCGAGTGATACCTGGATAAGGAGTAGCCTATGTGTTAATCTGATGTATAAGCTATATTACTGTAAAGTTTCATCAAAATCCGTTCAGTAGTTTATGTATGAAAGAGTAACAAACATCCATCCTCACAAACTTTCGCGTTTATTATAATAGTAGGATTAAACAATGAACATGGTTTATTTTATGTATTAAAACATCGTAGTGGGCGAAGGCCTGAAACGCAGAAGGTTGCGGGTTCGATTCCCGCCGCCAGACAAATTTTCATATGACCTGCGATATGTGTCTCCGGTCTGGACGTTTTCTATGTACAATATATATATATATGTATTTTAAAAAAGTACATTAGTAGTATATCATTCATTTACTTCTCATAATACAAGCTCTGCTGAGTTTGGGGCTAGATGATGCTGTGTGAAATTCCATGATTATTATTATGATTGCTATACAGGTTGAAACTTAATTTTGAGTTCGACTTTTTTATTTTATTTATGCACGGCTGTATAAGTTTAGAAAACTTAGTAAATAAAAATGGTTTGTTACCATTTTTTTAATGGGTCAAATTTTGTCATAATATTTTATGTATGTGGGCGGTATAATATAGTATATTACTATGCCAAAATTCGTAAACCTTTTTTTATGATCTCATCATAGAAAATGATCGGTGATCGATGATCAAATCACCAAATTGATCCTGTAGACAATTTGATTTAATTTCATACCAAAAGGAATTATGATGGCGCTATAATTATTCCTTATGATTTTATATTAGTAAAATTTTGTAAAATAAAGAATTTAAATTCACGTCAGTGGTATTGCTAATGTATTGACTGGCAAAGAAGAAGTACCACTAGCAAAGATCATTATACTTCAAGAACGTACATACATGTGAAAGAACTATCGACTGGAAACTATTCGTCAAAAATTGCATGAATTATGCAAACCCTAGAAACCCCAGAAAGTGATAAGAGAGATCCGTAACATCGCATAATCATTAATTTATGCATGCCTCGCTGTAAGAGAAATGCATAATTTCTCAAACAGGTTTTGAATATGCCATGGCCGATTAAAGGATTTTTTGCATCTTACTAAAAAAACTAAACTAAAAATTACTTGGAAGTAACAAATTTCAATCGCTAGCAAATTCAATGACTTAGAAAAATGGTGAACAAACTTTTTAATTTGCTTTTTTCAGCCATGTTATCGAGTCAAGCCTTCAGAGAGCTTAGCTCCGTTGTCTGGGACGGATAACCGGATATGACTTAGCTTAAATCAAAGATTTTTATAGTAGAAACTGGTTTTATGATTAATCTCATATCAATTTATACCTGCGTTATATCAATATCAACAAGAAAAATATTTATATAAAAAATATATATAATATAAATATTCTACCCATAGATTAGTTCGAATGGTGCCTACCTGAACCCTAACTATTATAATTTAATTAAAAGCTACCATTTTGTATTGAAAAGCGTAAATCAATCAAACGATGAATCTGTTAAACAGTTTTATTTGTGACAGTACCTATTGATATATAATTGCTCTCTACGAAAGCTTTTATATATATAGTTTTCTATATTATACCGCCCACATACATAAAATATTATGACAAAATTTCACCCATTAAAAAAATGGTAACAAACCATTTTTATTTACTAAGTTTTCTAAACTTATACAGCCGTGCATAAATAAAATAAAAAAAGTCGAACTCAAAATTAAGTTTCAACCTGTATAGCAATCATAATAATAATGATGGATTTTTTAAAAGTATTTATTAAATTTAATGGTTTAATGCAAAACATATTAAAGATATATTTATGAGTTTTGCGACATCAGTTGGTAAGTTTACTAACCCAATGGATACACCAACAATAGTGCACATAAAAATCAACAAGCGTATTTTTACAGTTGTAGTTGCCCTGCCATTGGATGATATAACACGCTGTAACTCTTTCAAAGCCGGCCAAGGCCATGGCTATTGAAAACAAAACGAAATAAAAATTCAGTTAATAAAAAAAGCGTTACGTGTAGGTATGTACATGTATGGACAAAAATAATTGTTTGTTTTGACGACCTCGATGGCGCGGCAGGCGAATTGCCGGTTGCGACTAAGTGCGGGTTCGATTCCCGCAGCGGTATAAATGTTTGTATGTTCTGCAGATATTTGATTCGGGTCTTGGTGTTGAGGCCACGGTACCACGGTACTCGTAGTTCTTGATACCCAAGACACAGGGAATACCGTGTCCCCACTAGTGTGGAAGTCAGGCTTTTGTTCATGTCTGTTGAGTGTATCTTTAAAACCAGAAGGGGTGAAGTTTCAGAAAAAAAAACTCTGAGAAGTTCCCTAGTACACTCCTACATTAAAAAAGAAATGAAAATCCTACATCGATCGCAAGGCAGTCTGTCAAGCAACGATTTTAGATATTTAATACTATGGCAGAATTTGAAACTTTAAAGACTTTATCATCTACGGATTATTCTTTTTTAACAACTTAAAAAAGAATAATCCGTAGATGTTTCTGTGATGGTTGATTACGGGACCAAACGCACAGCGTAATAATGCTTTATTCACCGATTTAACAGTGAAATGAGATTTGTAATTAGCTGTGAAGTAATTACTACCGGCTGCCTTATACCATTCGCACGTAAGATTATTATGTGAGCTTATTGGAATATGCAAATCTTTATAATAGGCTCTTAAGGTTATCTATGTAGGAAACATGTGCGGTTACTTTGAAACCTTTCAGAAAAAGTAGTCTGCCTCTATCCTTGTTAGTGTTAGGTCAGGGCTAGAGTTATCAACCTGCTAAAGTTAGTTAGTGGTTTTAAATAAGAGGAGTTTATAAAACTTTATCTAAATTTATCTAAGAAAACACCTCCTAATTAGGTGCAAATAATAAGAGTTGTGTATCTTAATGCAACTCTTGTTATTCACACCTAATTTAAATATCATTCGTCCAGTTCGGCATTCGCAACTAAAACATGTTTCTGGTAAAGACTAGTCCAAAATTTCATCGCATTTGGGTAACATCAATTTATTTTGATATTATGTCAGACGCGATAAAGCGTAGACACACGTAGCGAATTGCGCACGTAATATACCGTAACGACTAGTGAGGTTGGATGCTCTAAAATCTTTGGTAACTACGGTAACAGGCAGTATGTTTTTCTTGCATATCTTTGCTTTTGCTCTATGTGTATTTAGTCAATGTTGATCTTTGATCTTTTAATGATTTATAATTACAGATAGATTGTGCATACCATTATTACAAATTTTACTAAAACAGAGACGTTTACAAGTTGATTTAGTAACGTTTAGTAGGTATAGACTTAATATTTTTCATTTGATTTATTTTGCACATTCTGATATAAAGAATGCTACCTTATTCTCTAAATAATTATTTATAAAAACTACTTGCCCACTTTCTAAATTTACTAATTATTTTTTCCACCACCCCGGGCATTCCTACAATCCTCTGCATCCAAAGGCTATCCGGAAGAGATCACTTCTAAGCGACAAGACCGCCTATTGCACTTTACGTTTTGTTCATTTGTATATATTTTCTTATGGTGCATATTAAAGTATTTTCATTCATATATTCATTTGTAAAATGTAGAATTTGTGTTATTTATTATTGTACTTTCCTTGCTAAGTCAATCAAACTTCATTACTGTTAAACTAGCACCGAATTTTTAACTCTGATAATTAGTTAGGTTTCGAATAGTATTAAATTTTAGCAGAAGATTTAAACGATAGTATTAGTAGGTAAATATCTAACTGTTACCCACCATTACCGTTACTTAAACTTGGCAGGAGCAGATCGAAACCAGGAAACGTTTGTTATTCTGTTGCAATCCTTACCTAGTTCAACTTTCTCTTTTAGATCAGTTCTGCTCCCGACTGTACCTTTATCTTAATAAGTAAGTGCATCAATAGGATTTTTGATTAGATTGAAGTGGGCGCTCACTACATGACATAATTTTTACTAAACACGGGATATTTACCATGATTTGTGAATTGAAATGTTTCCCGATATTTCTGATTATTTACATATACGAGTACATACCATGATCAGGGGATGAACTTACATGCAAACTTACAGATCATGGTAAATATACCGTGTTAAGTAAAAATTATGTTAATAACCATGATATTTTCAAAAGTTACACTTTATGCCGCCATTCAATTTGAATTTTTCAATGTATTGGTTGGCTATGGATGCAAGTTATATTCTTACTACAGTTGTTTTTGCAACCTTTCACGTGGAATATTAACTACTTGCTTAAACGCGGTCATGTGCCAAATGTTGCTATCCTTAAAGATCTACTCATTGAGTACGTATCTGAGGATGCCCATCATGGAGAATAAAGTCGTGAGAGTGAGTTTATTTTTTGTGTTTCACTTTCATAGGCTAGGTTAATATAACTTCATCCGCGAAGTACCCGGGTAAAAAAAAACTATATAAGTTTCGGTACTACGTTTCGGTTCCACATTTCCATTCTCATTAGAACAGCGAAGGAATGGAACACACTACCATCATGTCTTTTCTGAAAAATATTATCTGGGACTCTTTAAGTTAAGAGCACAGATATTAAAATAATAGTCAAAGTCAAAGTCAAAGTCAAAATTCATTTATTCAATAAAATCACAAGGACCACTTTGAAACGTCGGTTTTTATCTAGGTGCCTGTTCCTCCGCGACCAAGCCAGGAAAGAAAGGCAAGAAAACAAGGCTGGTTATTCTTTTTAATGATCCTTTTACAAAACAATAGGTTCGAGTTGAAGCATTTTCAATCCCAAGAGTTTTTGTCATCTAAATAATCAGATATTTTATAGTATGCCTTTTTATAAAGCTTTTGTTTAATTACGTTTTTAAACGAATAATATAATATTAAGAGTGAATATGTACCTAAATTTTAGAACTTTGTGCTCCATCGTCGGCAATATCACCACTTACCGTCAGGGGAGACTATGGCCAAATGAAGGTCTATTTTTGATTTAAAAAAAAAAAGTTTGTAGATCACGATTTAGGTACATAATATGATTTCAACTTCATCTGAATTATGGTCAGAGTTCACCAACAAAATAACGGGTGGTTAGGTTTTAATCAAAGCTTTTTGACACATGTTTTTATAGGTATCTGTCATCATAATCAATGGTTAGACTTGAACACCCGTTTATTTTGTTGGTGAAAGAGATACTAAGAGGTAGTATTTCTCATATACTACTAGTCAGTAATATACGTTGGATCATCTGAAAGTTTCTTATAATAATTGAAGTGAATCGACGATGAGTCGTGACGATTATCGCGTAATACCACATGAACTTATGGCACGTGCGATGTCATAAAACAGTATCTGTTGATGGGCTGCGTTATGTTAGCTTTCACACTGGATATCATCTGGAATGTTTCCACAATATGCAGGTAGATACGTACCTTCCTCTTTTTCATATAAATATAAACGCTTTTAATATGTTCTATATTGAGCAACTTAAGTTGTTTTTAATAGTTTGGCTTGGATATATAGATAAATTCTTTAATGTACAGAGCTAAGAAAAATACAAAAATATGCAACTATCCAGTCAACGTTACTAACTGGTTACCCCTCTTTCCACTCAAAGCAGTATATTTTATTTTTTGAGTTTATAGCCTACTAGTTTGTGCCCACGGCTTCGCCCACGTGGTACCCGGATAAAAAGTAGCCTATGTGTTATTCTGATGTATAAGCTATATTACTGTTAAGTTTCATAAAAATCCGTTCAATAGTTTTTGCGTGAAAGAGTAACAAACATTCATCTTCAGAGACTTTCGCGTTTATAATAGGAGTAGGAATAGTAGGTAAGCCTAAATAGAAATACAACGAATGATAAAAAAAAACTTTCTTACTCATCCAAAGCGGGTCTTCAACTGAGGTACAAAACTAACGAAATAAACAATTTTGCATATACACTTGGATGCAATTCTCCTAATGTTACCATTCATCAAAATATTTAGACTTAAATTGTAAATATGTAGGAAGTGCAGGTATTGTAAAATTAATTTTATCAGAGCTAGAGATTCGCAAGCTCGGGGTCGCGGAAGGCCAGGGAAGGTCGCCTTGGTGTCGCGAGAAAATGATTGCGCAACCGAACATGAGATAATGCGTTCACATTAATTCGATGTTGTGATTATTGCGTTCCGGTTTGAAGGGTAGGAACTCTGCTAATAGAATGATGGCCACATTACAGAATCTGTTGACATAGCTCATTGTTAATTTTCAAGCCAGAAAACAGCAAAACTTTTACGCATTGTACAACCTACTGTAGTCCTAGGCATAAGTATGTCATGAATAGGTTACCATAACTATGATAAAATCGTAGAGTAATATAGATGTAATAAAGAGTACACCTGCCGCATCATTCCGCAACATTAGGTGGGTACCTAGTTAAAGTTTCCCAACATTGAAGTGATGGAATACCGAGAAGTAGATAATGCTATGTTACTTAATTGCAGGCCTCGGTAGAGAGTGAAGAGATGCACGCAATGGCTTAATGAGACGGTAGATGGTTTGCAATAATAGTGATACCAATAGGTTAATGAGTGATTTTAAAATCGCGTACCTACTGGAAGTTGTGTAAAATAATTTCCTGTTGACACAATTCCATTTGTGAGACTTTTGAGTCTTCAACTTAATTGAACAGAGACATAAATGTGTTTACCTTTATGCATAGAGTCAGAATGTTCATAGTGCAATCACTTTGTACTCATACTGAAATCAAATACGCGGAGCTACTTTATCTTGGCAACAACATTCTAAACGAGAGTCAAAAAACTTATCAAAATGTATCTCAATTCCAGATGGTGTGTTATGCAATCTTTGTGACATCGTTTGCTGATCCTGAACCGAAGAAATACAAGGCCATACTGAAGAAACCCAAACTATCAAATACAACCCTAACGGCTGAAGAAAGAGATTTTCTAAGAGAGGTAGAAACTAAATTTGGGATCAAATCAGATGGGAAAAATAAAAATGAGGGCACAGAAGCGAAAATCACAACATCTGGAGTAAACTCAACATCTGCAACAGATGTGAAACTTCCATTTCCAGCTGTAATAGCTATAGAGATCGTAAACGATACTAACACTCAAAACCAAGGCAAAGGAAAGAGAACCATCGATGCTAATCTTGGATATGGGTACAAAACCAACAACGGTTACAGCTACACCTATTTTGGAAAACCTGCGCATGATCAAGGAAAGTTCATGATATACCCATACTCACAAGAAGACATTCCACCAACTAACGGCCATACTAGTATGACCGATGTAGAGATCACTCCATCAAGAGCTTTTGAATTGGTTTCAGTTCCAGATGAAAAAGAAGCGTACCATTACCCAAAACCAGCAACAGAATTCAAAACCAGCTATGATGGTGTGAAAGGATTGGTCTCACCTCCATCATCCTATACGAGCAATACAAACTCTCATGAATCACGTCCATCGCTCCCCTCTACTCTGTACACTACTTACAACGGACAAGAATTTTCTGGCCTAAGTGGACAATTCCCTACAGTAATGCCAAACTATTTCATGGATCCATCGCAGCTTCTAAGAAACCCTGAGTATCAAAATGTGGGTTTAACTAATGACCACTTGCGTCCACATGGTTCAAAGATTACTGACCAAAGAGTAGTTCCTGTACTGGTATTAAGGATTCCAAGTTCGTCGCTAAGGAATCCTACAGCGGAACTCTTTGCCGATTTGCCATCAAATTACCCTCTATCAAGGTATTTGAACAATGTTAATTTGCAAGGCTTGGTCAACCAATATTTCAAGAAGCAAGGATATTCATTCGCCCCTCAAGTAATGCACTATCATAATTCACTCATACAAACATCTGCTGAGACTCCTACTGCTCCTGGAAACTACGGAAGACAACACTATGCAACTCCACACGTCCAACCATCTTACACACAATCTGACCATTCTGGAGTACAATACTCTGCCGTGCAACCTGTAATGGCAAAGTACCCTTCAAGCTACACTCAACAGTTCAACATGCCACATGGACATTCATTATACCATCAGCCGCTACACCAACAAAAGTATGAATACCGCTATCAGTATGTACCTCAGCATGTTCAATCATCTCATCCAACACCAGTGCCCCAGACATACTATGTCCAACCTCAGTACCAACAACAGATACAAGAAGTCGAAAGCGTACCAGAAAGCAATCCCCATGACACATCTGCTGAGGTAACTTATGAACAAACACCACAAGTACATACTCAGGGACACCATGAAGTACCTCAACAACAAATCCAGCAAACCCAAGAAGAAGACTCTGGTTCTTATGAATACAAATCACAAAGCCCTCAAGTACAGAGTCAGGAAGCTGCCAAAGCGGCGTATGAATACATACAACAGCAGCAAACTCACATAGAATCTGCATCTCCATCTTACGGTAATTTCAGAGGGTCTGAAGTTGCACAGCAATATTATACTCAAGAGGCACCACACCAAAAAGAAATTAAAGTTTTATATCAGCCTCAAGTTACTCAAGACGATCAAGCACATAGACAAATAGACACAAGTAATACTCAGTATCAATACCAGCAGCAAAGCAGCGAAGAAACTGAAGGCAACAATCTTATCCTCTCAGAAAACTATCCGAGCAAAGATCATACCATCGCCACAGTCTTACCAATGAGCTATACAGCAAAACAAACAAACGTTGGTGCTGTTCAAACAGTGAGCTATGTTACCCCTATGCCCTATTCATCGAAGTATCAGTCACCGTACAGAATCATGGTGCCTCAAACGTTCCTTACTAATCCATCGACTGAAAAAGTAGCGTATGTCAATTCGCATTCAGTATCTGCGTATACGCAACCACAACAGGAGCACAACCCCGAAGCTGAATACACCGTAGGGCCTCACCATATACCGCCAGTAAGCAAACAAAAGCCTCCGTCCTATCCTAGAAATTACCACTCACATCCGAAACGTATGGCAAAACCTGAAAATAAATCAGAGAGCACACCAATATTTTCAAGAAAACAAATTGATAGAAATGAGAAAAAGAAATTATAATATAATTTGATCAGTCCTTAGATAAACTGTTGTAAATATAGATTTAAGGAAATTGTAAGTACATTATGTCTCATACGATTATAATAACTCTGTCCTTTCTTGTACTACAAAAATTATAATTTTGTATCTTTTTTTAGGTGTAATGAGTAATAGAAATGTTGTTTCTGTCATAGGCTTAGTTATTTATTCTTGCATTATATTTTTTATGAATTCACTGTGCAATATTATGCCTATGTTACCTACTGTTATTAAAACTACCAATAAATAATGTGAATATTTGTGTTTTATTCAAAGCCTGTCATGAAAATCTCAATCTACAAAATACACAGGACTTGCCAGAAATGTGATACCCACATAATTTGAAGTTATTGCCCATTTATGACACATTTTAAACGGTCAAAGATTTTCTGAAAATGTTTTCAAAGATACAAAATAGGTATTACAATATCTTTAAAACAAAACGGGAAGTCGGTCGCTTAAGAATGTTCGTCATGGCGCTCTTCAGAGAAGTGGACTTCTACAGGCAAGTAACGATACTTCTTCAAACAATCTTACAACTAGCCGCAGAGCTGATGATTCATTACGACGCATCTATGATTAGCGCAAATTGAGTGTGATTTAAACGGGGGCATTAATCTTAATCTAGGTGTCAATTCATGTAAAACAGTCTCATAATCTTAATTAGGAGAATAAACTGAAAATATTTTATCGGTATATGATGCCGTAATGAAGCAAGATGAATGTAATCATTGCAGTATATCAATTTAAAGTGTGAGTAATCTTGTGCTATGCCACACAAATCACACTGTAAAAAAGTGGTGTTTAATAATGCTTAATATTTTTCAAGACTATCCATTACTTCAGAGGTTATTTATTAGGCACTAGAAAGGAATGAAAATACTATATTGTACATCATAAGAAAAATAAATACAACTTCATAAAACCACAAAACTTAAAGCAATATGGCATAGAAGCAATAAGACCGATAGATCTCTAAGAAAGACAATGCAAAGTGTTATCTAAATTATAAGTCTATTTAGTGTTTGCCATATTTTTTTAGATTAATTGGATTGGAGAAACAAGGTCAGAGTCAATGCTCTGAAAATGAAGTTCTCGTAGCAATGGGCGGTTCATATAACTGAGAACATCTGGAAAATAAGCTTTTCAAGAAACGATATTTTATTTTAACAAATATTTTTCTTGTTTTTAGCGTTTTCTATGTATAATATGTAAGTATTTACAAAAAAAGTATATAATCAATATATCAGTCATTTAGTTCCCATAATACAAGCTCTTCTTAGTTAGGTGATGCTGTGTGGAAAATGTTCAGCATTATAAATTTATTTTATTTATTTATTTAACTACCAACTGGCAGCCATATTCCAGATGGACTAATGACGGTCACATAAAGTTCTGTTCATCGTGGCAATGTGTGGAATATTATGTTCGGCGGACTCGTAGTCTATAATACCTAGTAAAAATATTTTTCAAAGTACATTGTCTTACAAAACATTTGCGGATTGATGAAGAATCAAAGTGTACATGAAAAAATGCTAACTATTGAAAGTTATTGACATTCAAAAGCGATATAAACATTGGCCGTTTCTTTGAGAATACCATAATATATTGTAAGGCACACGTTATAATAGGCTTGCGATGAGGATGCCGTCAGGCGGGTCGTCTACTAGCAGCCGTTTAATCTATGATGACAGGTTCCATGAGTAAAATATCCCTTTCTATAATCAACTTTCACATGATGACAACCGGCAGTATGTGGCTCTAACTATTTATTGCTGGTCAAAAACATATTAAGTTTATAATAATTTGTAGAGACTTATTAGTTTAAAAACGTTCGATATAAGTATAAATTATTATTATTTTTAAGAGCTATGCTCTGATCAAATTCTTCCATTTTCATCTATTACTTTGATGGAAATGCTTGTGCAGTATGTCGTTTCCCCTTGGACCGGTGCACCGCTTCTCTGTGATGTCAAATCTATTTCAGATAACTTTTTTTCTGTCCTTTATCGGTACTGATATAGAATGAACTATGAGTGAAATATGTCGTTTATGGAATGAATTACCTGTTGCCATCAGATGTGCTAAATCACTACCTATTTTTAAATCTTTGGTCGAGAAACACTACTTGTCCTTGAGTCGCTAACTATTGTCTGTTTTTAGTATATCTGTGTTTTTGATCATACAATAGTTTTGGTAGCTATATAAGTATTATGATGTTATGGTATTGCGTATATTATAATATATTCATAGTATGATAAGAACACTCTTTGTAAATATTCTTACAGTCCGTTCCATCTAAAGGTTGTCTGGTAGTGATCGCTACTTAGCGATAAGACTATAGCGACTATATATATTTTGTTCGCAGAGAGCAATCATATTTGATGGCTGTTCCACTATCTGCCACCTGCGGACTCCGTTGTAAATATTTATGTAAGAAAAGTATTTAGTAAAAGTTAAGACATTTTACAGTCTGCAATCTGCAATCAATTGTTTTTTGTAAAATAATGGATGTCGTTAAATGGTTGTAGTTTACAACCAGTTTTTGGCGAGGCATTCAATATAAAAGACAGAAATATCCTGCTATAAATATGAACCAGCTGCTGATGATGATAAATATAACTTCATGTTCCAACAATGTTATACGAGAGTAACTAGTCTTGAAATTTTAACATAAAAAGGAACTTTAATGGCGGTTCAGTTGGTGCAGTTTCAGTTACCGCTGTGGTAGAAATGTTTGAAAGTTCTGCAGATATTGGTTCAGGGTCTGAATGTTATGGTACCACAGTACTCGTAGTTCCTGATATCCACAAGGAATCCTAGTGTGGAGTCAGGACTATGTGTGTGTTTATTGGCTGTTTATTTATTTATAATTCAAATTTATGTTACATTGTTGTCAAAGAAACGATGCAGTTATATTTTTAAAATTCATAAGTTCAACCGGCTATTTTTATGCTCATTACTCGTACAACATTCTCACAAGGCGAAAGAAGCTTGATCAGGAAAATCGACTAATTGCAAAGTGGTCAACCAGGCAGCCGATATCTTGGGTTGGGTGAGCGGGTCCGTTTCACTCTCATTTCCCTCGTATTTCCGCATTTTCCGGCACTCGTACCGATTATGAGGAATCAGGAAAAGCCCAGTACCTAAACTTGGTTGGCAACTGATCATTATGTTGATACACATGGACGGCTGAGTTGAAGATCCTTTAACCTAAACCTACCTACTCGTTAATATACTCGGAAGAGTTTGAATAAGTACTGAACCGTTCATTTGGCTATTCATATTGTAAAAACGGGTATTTTCACGTACCGCTCTATCGGTAAAGGCACCGATAATCTCGATAAGACTCTCGGAATGAGTCGAAACTTAGTCGGTACCTTCACCGATAGTACGGTACGTATAAATTCTATTTTTTACAATTTTAATAATGAAATTCACGATCGTTCATTTGGCGCTCAAAACCACTATACATTAGTTTAAAAGTGGAGTTTCTTCATTTCTCTCCTAGAAGTACAGAATAATAGTACTGCGTATAAGTAGCTACAAGTAGCAAACCACGTATTTATGGAGTGAAGATATAGCACAGCGGCACTGAGTTTGAAAATTGACATCATCACTGACAATCCACATTAGTCCACTGCTGGACATAGGCATAATAAAAGGCCACGAGGCTCAGCCAGTGTTCGGCTCTTCTCATCCACTTTCAAACCGCCGTTTATCGAAAATATGGGATGAACTCTTCGCTTCAGATGCTCTCGGAAACCAAGACAACTTTTGTGGCCAACTCCAAACGCCAGTCAAAATAAAATAGCAATTCAAATTAACTATTGCCGCGATAAAAATATTTCAAAATGACAGAGACCTCATCATTCGACCTTTCACATCAATAACATTCTAGAAATCTCAGCCGCATGCTGTGTTAGTTATCCCAGGCGTTCGTGTGTCAGCAGCGATAAAAGGGAAACTGTGTGGCGTAAATGGTACAGGATACAGATACTGTCTTTTGGATAATGGGTTACTAATAAACTTGATTTATACGATTCGAGACACTTTTATTAAGTCTATTTCAAATAAGAGCGCGTTGAAATCTTTTGGATGGGCTGTCCTATTTGACTTTCATCAGATTATTTTATCAACCTATAATGACCCACTGCTAGGCAAAGGTCTCCCCTTTTTCCTTCCATGTCACTCGGCCCATTACCACCTCTGACCAGTTGGATTCGAATGCATCCAGGTCGTCTTGCCATCTTTTCTTGGTCTTCCGCGGCGAGATCGTCCATTATTCGGCAGTTACTTAATAACTACCCTACGATCTGTACGCATTCGAGTCACTTGACCTGCCCATTCCTACATTATTACAACCGGAAAAAATTACATCATCGTCATCATCAGCTATTAGACGACGTTATGGTTAATAGAGTAGGCCTACTACTGTAATACTGCGTTTTCCCGTTCGTGGGCACTATTGAAAACCTTAGTTCAAAACGTTATCGGTTCTGCGAGTGTTGAGGCAAACCCTTTGCTATTTCAAGAGTGTTTGGCCGATAACTCTGATCACACAGTCCATCTCTTTTCCTACAGGATATGTTAAAAATTAAGTAACTAAATATCCTCATATTGTAGTAGACAAGACAACGGCTACGTTAAGGTAATCGCATAGCTCATCCAGTTCCTTGTACATTTCCTGAAAGCCCACATTGTATTAATAACAATGGACTAAGTTCAATACACTGTAATCACAGTAATAAATAATAGATCAGTGGGCAACACTCCGAGTATACTACTTCATAGAGTACCTAAATTAGATATACAGTTTTAACACAATAAGATGCTTGGGCGTATTGTTTTTAACTTTATTTTCATGGACTGTTCAAGGTTGCATCCAGTCTAGGGTACCTATCACGACGTATATTTTATGGGATCCTATAAATAATAAATAAAAGTATTACATATTCTACCTGTTAGTTTAGCTCATTCAACGCATTGGCAAATACTTACATAGACGATAGCTGTTACAAAGCAAACAAGTATATTTTTTTGACAGGAAAAAAAAACACCTTCAAATAACGAGAAGTTGATAAAAAGTACAATATAAAATTTAATTTCCCATTTTTACACTTTTAGGAGTGAGATTTATTCATAAAATTTCAAGGGTGGTTAAAATATATGGAACCATATACCCTACACATAAAAAAAGAATCATTAAAATCGGTTTAATATTGGCAAAGACATCGCGTAACTAACACACACAAAAAACATACAGACGAAATTGAAAACCTTATTTTGAAGTCGGTTGAAAAATAACAGATAAATGTAATTGCAATTCAACTCTATATCCAATTAATTAATCTTACGATATCTTAAGCACTTTATTACCCTATAAGTTTGTTTCATGCTTGTATTTGATCAGGTATGGTTGCTTATCAGACCCCTCTGGTCTATAATAATGGTTCTTACATAACGAGTGTTCACAGTACTTCCGAGGTTGAAACGTGGCTGCAGGCGTGGAAATGCAAGTAATCTCTGAAACTTGCCCACTAGCGGCTCTCAAACTTATGTACATGACATGGGGATATATTTGACACGCCGAGACATTTGTATCAAACTTTAGATCATAGATAAAATATATTTTTTGTAGGGAATTATTTTGATTAATCTCAAAACCGATGATGATATAATCGTAAAGGTTATAGGAAGATAGTGGACTGAGTTAGCTCAAGGTCATTCGTCATAGCGCTCTTTGGGGAGGCTTGTGCCCAGCTGTGGACTTCTGCAGACTGTTGGTGTGATGTGATGTGACTTTCAAAACGAAGAATTGTGAAGTGGTTAACAGGCTTTTCTAACTTTGAACGTAGCTCAAAATTATTTATAGGATTTTTTAATATTTTTATAGATATATTAAGTAGTGTAGGTACATTAGTACCTAATTATCTAATATGTAATTGATAGTCTTTACTGGACACGCCACATCATCTTTATGCACGCCCAGGATGACTGGTAAAGAATGCTTTAGCATTGAATCCTCATAGCACTACATTGTTTTTGCGCAAGTATTAAATAAATAAAAACTGTCCAAGTACTTATTATCCTAGTGGTGACAACTTTATAATCATTAACCGTTTTATTTAGTCTATGGGTTAAGTTATTATGTCACTGTCAGTTACTACTGTCTGCCAGAGAGTAGTGGACAGTAGTGATAATAAGTCTGAATAAAGATGTCGTACAAACCAGTCGAGGTCTTTCCATGAATTTAAGAAAATCTAGCGCCTAACAGCCATCCTAAGTGTATGCCTGAGATGCAGAAGGCGGCACAAATGTTTGTATTATCTGCAAATATTTGTCTAAGATGTGGGTGTATTGTATGTATAATATGTATGTATTTACAAACAAAAAGTATATAAGTAGTATATCAGTATAAAACTAAGCAGAGCTTGTATTATGGGAACTACACCATAAAACAAGCTCTGCTCAGTTTGAATCTAAATGATCGTGTGTGAAAAAAATTACCACCATTATTATTATTTTTACCATAATAGTTAAGCTATATTTCATTAAAAAAATATATTTCGTATGTTGTGGATATTCGTTTTGACCTAGCTACAATAGTTATTGAGATACAAGCGATTTCTATAGCATACGTCATTTTACGATAACATAGCGCGAAAGCGTGGACAGATGCGGGGCTATTTTTCCGACCACGGGACTATTCAGTGGATACAATGATTACACTTAGGTTTAATGCAATAAATAATATAATATCGTTCTCTTTGTTTCAAATAATAGACAAAGAGAGCGATTATAAAGAGCCGTTTGTTAAAATATCACGGAAAAGTTTGAGAGCCGCAAAATGCACTGGTGTGCGCTAGACCGCCGGTCTTATGATTGCACACAGTTGCATGTCTTCGCTCCACCACCCCCGTATATAAGCTTCTCGCTGACTCACCTTGAACTTCACTTCACCACGACTGCAACGCCGCACTACGTGTGAAACCACCCTTGCGATTACGGACTTACTTTCACCCAAGGATCAAGGAATGTTGTGAGTGATGTGGATTATGTGTTGATTGGTGCTGAATAAGAACACGTGAAAATGAATGCCGTACAGCAAACCGTGAGTGTAATATTATTAGACTAGTACATGAACACAACACGGTCTGCTGACTGATATGTTAACCAACTAAAACCCAAAAATGATTGGCTTGGATTAAAAAACGCAAAAATGATTGGCTTGGGTGCATGAAGTTTATCCCAATAAAATAATTGTGGTGCTGCCAATGACGAAATAGCAACAGATGTGGGTTCGATTTTTTTTTTATTTCGTAGCAATATTAAATAATAATAATATACACTAGTATACTGGTACCCAAAAGATACTGGTAGTCTTGACCGTATACTAGGATTAGTGGGTATCAGGACCTACGAGTACCAAACTTGGTCTTGACGAAAAGGCCTTTTATTAAAGTCCATTCTAGATATTGGTGAAAGAATATTTAAAAACAGATGACAGTTTTGGAGATTAATACCACCATACAAACTTTACTTCTTTATAATATTATACTGTAGGTACTATCGACCCATCCGGCTTCGCATGGGTCATCTAGATTTCCGACTTTTCCGGAGAAAAATTGTTTTCATAGAAAAATAGCTAAATAGGTTGACGCGTTCTCAAGTGATGATCTTTCATTTATGCGGCTATTGATTTTTATTTATATAGATAAGTATTATTAGTATAGATAACACAAGTTACTATTAACAAAATTTTAAAAACCTGGAAATCCTATCAATGTTCATGGAAAGGTGAGGTGTAAGGTATACAATAATGTATTTGCATTCATTCATCCATTTATTCCATGATCCGTCCTTGAAGACATACGAATGATTTGCGAAAAACTGTATAATAATCAGGTAAGTCACTCGTAATTCAAAGAAAAACGGTAAACGACAAATATAACCTCTAATTACAAACACATACAAAGGCTCCTTGCATAGCAGGTTAAAAATAAATATTCTGAAAATTATACGAGCAATTGTTCATTTTCAGTTTCAAATTTTACGAGCAATTGTGCATTATGAAGTTTATAATTTGAGGTAAAATGGAAATTTCAGATAAATGAAAACGAAAGATGTGATTACCCAATTAATTAGATAAAACACGCTTCTATTTCCAACACTTACAGTTATCTCAATTAACATAAATTACATGTTAATTAGACGTAGATGTTTAAATTAGACATAAGTAAGATAGCATAGTGACCAGCGTAATGTTAGATGGCTCTTTGATTGTTCGGAACCGTATAATATGCGTTTGGTGTTTTTTTATTACATTAATAATGTAATAAAAAACTGTCTACTACTCTGAAACTAGTTCTGTCATCATAACTGATGGTTTAACTTCATCGTTTATAATTTTTCATTTTGTCATGTGTGTTGGTGTGCTATGACAGGTTTAACCTTTTAGATCTCTGCCCTAAGTGTAGGTAGTACTTACGTCACTTATATAAGCACAATAAATTTTCATTACTTATTTGTATTGCTTAAACTATTAAAAATTATACATAAACGTATCCAACATACACATACCTCTTATATATTTACGACCTCTGTGGCATAGTGATCGAAGGTCCGCCTGAGACGCAGAAGGTTGCGAGTTTAATTCCTGCCGCGGAGCAAATGTTTGTATGATCTGCAAGTATTTATCTAGGTATGGGTGTTTTCTATGTATAATATGTATGTATTTACAAAAAAAAAGTATATAAGTAGTATATCAGTCATGTAGTTCCCATAACACAAGCTCTGCTTACTTTGGGGCTAGATGATGCTGTGTGAAAAATGACCAGCATTATTATTATTATTATTATTAACATACATACTCCTGATCCCACAATATGATGCAATATGTTGTGGGTATCAGGAACTTCAAGTATTGTGATACCACAATACCCAGACCCGCCGAACAAATAACTGCAGAACATGCAAATATTTGTCCCACAGCGGGAATTGAATCTGCAACTCTTGCGTCTCAACCAACTACTCGCCCGAAGCAACACCGAGGTTGTAATAATATATCAGCTTGCCCTAAATATGTCGTTACATACAACCAAATACCACATACACATTCTACTAGGATTCCCTGTTTTGTGTTTATCATGGTACCACAAAACCCAGATAAAGCTCCCTAAAAATAGCTATTAGTGTCGCCTTTGAACTTACTAGTACCGTCAAAACTAGTAATTTCCTGTTATCATTCTGTTGGTGTACTTTACATTATAATTAACCAATATAATGAAGTATTATATTTATTAACGAGGGTAGTAAATTAATCTGCTGCCTTTAGTGAAAAGGCTATCTGTTGTGTTACTCGTCGTCAAGACGACTCGCTAAAAGATAAACACCACATATCGAGATTTTTTTATTATTCTAGTAATTACATTTTAAGCCGTCGTATTACGCAGTAAAATTTGCTGTATACCTACCCAATAAAACCACTTAATCTTGATCAGTTAGTTCATTTCTCTTAAATAAACGGCACTTGACATCGTAAAACACCGTAAGTGCCGTAATTGCAATTCACGCAAGTGTATCAATTTTATCGACGCACGCAAAATTATAGCACTCGGCTAATACGCATATAGCTAAGTGAGATTGAATAGTGTTGATGCCCAGTGAATTTACCTTGTTTGATTTCTACCACACTTTATCTGAATAAAGGATCATCAAAAAAAAAGCAAGCAGAGTTGCCTGATTTTTCTAGGTCACGCTCGAGGAATCGGCGTGAATTCAATTAAAATAATTAAACTCACGTGGGTAAGCTGACGTTTCTATTATGATCCTTGTGATTAATTCGTTAATTCATTAAGTTATTTAACAAAATCGAGCTATGTTTCAGTCTTTTCCGAATACATCCAAAGTTTAAAGTTTTTCATAAAATCTGTAACTTTGCGGCACTGTTTTGTAAGGTATCTTATCGTGTTTCGTAATGCTGTTTTGAACGACGACGTGGAAAACTTTGGTGTCATTGGGTAAAGCAGACGTCCGTGCCATCAGATAGATGCCCATTGCTTAATTCAATGAAACTCTTCTATTCTTATTAGCTCTTCATCGAACCATAACCGTTGAAGGTTACGTATTGCGTTCCCTTTACACAACTTAGAATAATTTACAGAATGAATAATTTACGTCCCACTTTAATCGGCCGTAAATCTCTTCTAAATATGTAAATATTATGTAATATTCGTTTCTGGGCCAACGAAATTTTTTATGCACTTTCATAAGCATGAATAGAAACCAGAATATGAGGTGGCTTGCTTTATAGCATCAATTTGTATTTTTATTGTTTCCGTTTAGATTTTGCAAGCGCAAAACAAATTATAAAATTATCATAAGTAAGCATGTACCAAATAAATATCAATCTCAATTACCTATCTTAAATTGAGTAGAAGAGCCTGTGAATTAAGATTATATTCCAGAACAATTTTATGAATTAACAGATATTTGAATGTCCATTGTCAACATCATGTCACAATTAAGTATCGATCTCACTTGTCTAATAGCTCGTTCAAATGGCATTTAAACGAATTCATAAAAAGGAGGAGGGTATTATAATCTATTTGCTAGGCTAGTTATGTATGGTTTTATGTCCATACAGGTCACCGATAAAGCCGTGATGGATGGTCCTACTCAAATGCTATTTTCAGTATTAAGTAGTTTAGTAAAAATTGGTGATATTACAGGCACATGAGATTTGTCATCTTGATATCTCAGGAAGGCAACGTATGAGTGATACCTCTGGTATTGCAAGCTTCCATAGGCTACGGTGACCGCTTACCAACAGGTGGGCCATAAGTTTGTTTGCCTTTTTAGTAGTATACATGTATATAAAAATATTTTTAGATAGATTTGTAAACTAGCTTCTGCCCACGGTTTTGCTCGCGTGGTACCGACATAAAAATGTATAATTCTAGGACACAAACTATAGGTACCTGTTCCAAATTTCTTCCAAATCGGTTTAACTATCACGGAGATTATTCCAGCTATTTTAGCAATTCACAGCAACAAACTTCCTGCATTTATAGTATTAGAATTAAAAATGAAGGCTATTCCAATGACAGTTAAAAATGGAGAGCCATATCTATTTCCAATAAAAAGACGTAAAATATGCCATTAAAATTATGCCTCTAAAAACTAGCTTGATGCATAGTATCAGTTTTACCTAAATAAAACAAATGTCATACCTGATAATCGGGCTGATATATTCCAGCTACAGTCCTATCAACAGGTTCTTAGGTACAGGTTCAATCAGATTAGGCAACTCACGACAAAAGTTACCTAACACTCCCATCATTTCCCACGACATGTCTAAGACCTGAAACTATACAGGTAGTTAGTGCAATGTTCGGAAGTTTACTTTCGCTAGGAGAAACCGCTTGGTAAAGGGCAGAGAAAGAGGATCCCGAGGAGGCATGTCGCATTGACCTCTGACATCGGACCTTATCGGGTTGGATGTATTTATTGGTGCTTGTTTATTTTTATTGAGATAGAGCCTAGAATTCCCTTTTATAGGCTGTTTATCATAGGACTGGAAGATAGTGTATTTATTGTAGTACTTGTTTATTTTTATCACAAACTCATCGATTTATGGTAATGGTGTACAGTGTTGTTATGGACAGGCAATTTGTAAGATCGTTAAGGTAGGACAAGCTGACTGGAATTAAGAAAAGCTAAGCCTGTGTAGTTGTTTCTTTTACCTATTTATTTCGTCGCTTTGTTGAGTTTCACAGAAAACCTCACGTTGTTCCTTTGAAATATAAACCTTACGTGATAAATTCACATGTGGTTTTATCCTGTGGTATAAAACCACATGTGAATTTATCACGTTACCCTGAACTGATGTTAGAATGATTATATGTAAAATGTATTGATTTAATTTCATGTACAGAAAAAAATCTATAATATGACTCTAATAGAACTCTCTCATCAGCTTTTAAAAAAACTTACAACTTATATAAAGTATTACGTTAATAATAATCATAATCGTCTTTTTAATCGAATCTCAGGAACAACGAGTACCGTGTATATATAACACAGGGTTCTCGTGGGTATCATCCCACGGCACAGGGAATCATAGTGTGGGTTCAAGATTAAGTGTCTGTTGAGTGTCTATTATTAGTCTTACACCCACGAGCCTATATACTAAATACGAAAATAAGTTGGATTAAGTTAAACTGTACACTGAAATTAAACTTATTGATTTATTCAGCTTTGACCACCTCGTAAACTGTTTTGAATATTCATGAAATTCAATCAACTAGAAGCAATTAAATTCTTGTTCTTGAGGTAACTAGACATTTTCTACTGATAGGTAGTCATTTAATTGGCGTCCTTATAGAAATGGAAAGCTGATAGCAACATTCCTATAACATTTTCGAATCTATACATGTACATATGGTAAACAAGTACGTAGCAGGCAAATAAGGATTGCAATTATTACATGGCAAAAAAGAGATGCAACTTAACCTTAACGGGTTATTCCGGTTGTCCCCCTATTTTCGGCCCCATCGGGAGACAACGGGAAGTTTTTTTCCCGGTGTCCCCCAATTCAAACTTTTGCTATCTAGTTTGAAATCAAAGAGGGCGAACACGTATTTTATATTTAAAAATATGTTAATATTGTGCAGGTATGACTAATGTGGGAATGCTGATTATCTGAGATCAGAAACAATGGCTGATTTGGTCGAGGATGCGCAAATATGGAAGTCTCTACATTGCTTACTTATTTGCCTTTTAGGGTTAAAACTCTGGGTCCGTGGGGAACTGGGACCTTTCGCGTATTCAAAATTCTTTCAGAATGTCTGGTCGAAGGGACAATGATACAAGAATCACAAGAAGTTAGCTTTCCGCGTGACTGGTTTCGTTACGATGTTTTCCTTCATCGTTCGAAGCAAGTTTAACACCTGCTTAGTAAACTGAAACTTTTAACGGTGGTGCCGCAATGGAAGTTCAAAAAACGATTGTTGCACTACCGTGTTCGAACCCATAAACCTCGGATCAGAGGTCTCCTAGATAAAACACTAAACGGCTCCTGCATAAAGAAGCTTTATATTAATGAAGATTTATCTATCTTAATTTAAATGAAACTGCTGACAACAAACATCCAATGATTAATTACAGTCAATTTATCGAGCTCGTGTAAAAAATATGAATGATATTTTCGCCGTAAAATAATTTTATCATCAATCAGATAAATATACTTATTTTAAAATGTAGTTTGAGTAGACATTCGTTTAGAATGGGGATTACAGTCGTGAACGTATTTGTTTTCATCAATATATATATTACATACATACATATAGTCACGCCAGTTGCCCGGAGGGGTAGGCAGAGACCAAGGTTTTCCACTTGCTACGATCCTGGCACACCTCTTTCGCTTCATTCATCTTCATCAAATTCTTCATACAAGCTCGGCGGTTTAGCGTACTTCTGACCCTGGCCTTTCTCTAGAATGTAAATTTGGTCAGAGTACGTTCGCCGAGGCCTTCTTTCAACTATCCTATTCATGCTCACCTTGTATACTTGTTTTGTTAATCTTCTTTCATCCATCCTTTCTATATGCCCAAACCATCTCAATATACCTTTCTCAATATAATATTTAAGAATATTATTACGACTATACCACGTACTTTACTACTCTCCTGCTGACGTTTCGTTGACCGTTTAGAGATACCAAACCACAATAATTTCAATGCTACGTAAGCGTTGATGTTATGAAAATGATAGAGCCATAACATTATTTTACCGCCCAGCATCAGATTTCAAACCTTTTCAAGAATGCTACTTATCTTCTTATTACCGTCTTATAAGATACAAAATCGTATATCAAACTCTACTTTGCCCTTTCGAACTCAGGATACGATTTGCATGCATAATGCTTCAATTGAAAGCTTAACATCGAATAAACTTTCTATTGTGTGAATCCATGCACGATTTCCTGTTTGGGTTTGCGATTTAATAGCTAATGTCTGGGCGATGGGCCATGTTCATTGACGTTGGTACTTTGGAAAATGTAGGAGGTAAGGGAAAGTCATTGCTATTATGTAATAATGCTGGACAAAAAAAAATGCTGGGCATTTTCACATATCATCATCGAGCACCAAAGTAAACAAAGCATTTATATAAAAAAGTATATAAGTAGTATATCAGTCGTATGTTATGAACTACATGACTGATATACTACTTATAAACTTTTTTGTAAATACTTACAAGCTCCGAGACAAATATTTGCAAAACATACAAAAAATTGTAACGCGGCGGAAATCAAACCCGCAACCTTCTGCGGTACAGGCGGGTCTTCGCCCACTGCGCCACAGAAGTTTTCATGTTGTGCTATCGTGTTTGGAACTTAGAAATTTAACGTCCTGCAATAACGATTTTATATATTATATATTTATTAATAATATGGAGTTTATCATAGCCAGCAGTTTTTACAAATAATATTACATACTTTTGCTTTTTATCTTTTTTATGTAAAGAATTTTTCATGTATTATAATGTAGTGTAGTAATTTTTTATATTATACTTTTTAAGATGCTACCTTCTAACTTTAACAAAATCTTTTATTTTGATTTTGAACCCGGTACAAAATGCTTTTAGCCCACCTTTTGTACACCATTATTTATTCGTGCAATTGAGTATTAAATAAATAAATAAAATCGTTTAATTTAGATTTTTGTGATTATTTTGTGTGGTACTCAAACTATACAATATTTGTAACTGTTAAAACATTTGTATGTATTTATATATTTTTATTTATTTTTAAATATATACAAAAATATTTTAGTTACTGGATAAATGGATATTATCTGCGTAGTAGATTGGTTTATTTAGGTTTATTTGAATAAAATTACATAGGTACATTTGCTAATGGCCAGTAGAAAATCATTTCACGGATGGCAGGCTAGCATCTCTATCGCTGCGTGTGCGTTGAATTCCGCACGGTCACTGTCCGGACGGTACGCAGTCTTGCATGTGATGTAATGAGAGCGAATGAACTTGTCATCGCATAATACGCAGCCCGACGCATAATACTTGTTTTTTTTTTGATAAAATCGTGCATCTATCAATGCATATTAATTTATTCAGCACAAACATGGTTCATGAATAACATCTGCCCGCTGAGTTACATAATCGTAGTTTAACGTAGGTTTTGCTAGACTTTACGGCGCACAAACATACCTCCTTCTGTTTTTCGTTTCGTTATATAATATGTATTTGTGTTATTATTATTTACAACTCTTATGTAATGGGACAGGTAAATGAATTTTCTTTTCTTCCTAATTGTTTTTTTTTCTAGACTAGTTGTTGATACATAATGTTTACAGAAATAATATTTTTTTTTATATAAGTGTAATAAAAAAATATACAGATGAACTAAGTAGTTGAGCCATCTAATTTGTTTTCTATTATCTATCTATTACTATCTATTTTATGTAGCTATTTTAATTAACTTATTCAATTATTTGTATTATTCTAATATTATCCTAATGTTATAACTTTTGAAACTATCATCTTTGAGAAACATATTTTTTTATACTTTATTTTTTACGTTATTAATTAAGTTTAACAATTATTTTTATTATATACTATTTTCTATTTTATTCCAAAACTACGTTTGTTATCTGACTAGTTAAACCTGCACACGTTAATTAGATTCGCATTTATATGAAAAAATATTTGAATTGTGTTTTCACCATTTGTAGATAAATAGATTGTTATTAAGTACCTACTTCATGATTTGTTCCTGGGTCAGTGCAGTTTTAGTATTTTTTTAGGAAATATCTTTTATCTCGACAAAAATTTATACTCAATGATCGTATAGAGCTCTTCGGGATTCGTTATAATCCTGTATATTAAAAACGAGAAAGCTGATATTGTGAATTTCTCACATTAAAATAACTGAGCTCAGCTCAGTAACAACCATAGGTGAATCTGTACTAACTACTACATGGGGAAATTTAATGAAAGGGAGAACATGCCATGAATTCATTAAGCTGCTAAACAGCTTGCTAGCAGGTTCAGATCAACTTGTAATTAACTTGATATCATCTAACATATATTGAAATATTTGTGTTGAAAATAGTAAATTAATTGATTATTTAGTTTTCAAATATTAATGTTTTCAGGTGTGAACGCAAAGGAACGAAAGACCGAATACGCAATTAATAAACGTAAGTTTCTATTTCGCAAGATGTTTATAAAGTTGTCCCTATTTGCATTACAGATACGGATACTAGTCGTCATACTACTCGTCCAGCACACACGCTGCCAAGATGGATACAGCGATCGTGACATCCTGCGCTACCAACAGATGGCTGCTAACGAGGGCCAGCTTGCCGCCATTGTGGGCTACACTAACAATATCATGCAGCGAGATCCGAACAGCCAAGTCCTCAGTTCCGTCAATATGCAATACCCCATGATTGATGACACCGACAATAGTGATTACCACAGAGCAGATAGAACGCGGACTCGGAAAGTATACAGAATCAAGAACCCGCTCCTACATCAAGTTGAAGACAACCGCCAAGATGGCACTACGGATCCGCGCGACAGTAGCACCGGAGCTAGTAACCAGTATGCGTCAATGCAGTACTCTCTACCACCAGAGGACTTCCTTCAGCAAATAAGAGCGGAGAGCCAGTTTTACCAGCAGTCGACACCTGCTCCGAATCTGGGATATACGGCGACCCCGCAACCGCAATATCAATACTCCACTATCTCACCGTCTAATTACGACAACAGTAATCAACAAGCCAGCCAGATACCCAGCCAGCCAGAAACTAAATCGCACACGCAATATCTGACTAATACTTATCAATATAATGCACCGAACACGTTTTCTTTTGACGGTGTTCAGAGCACTCCTTCTTCTGTTACTCCGTTCATTTCAACTGCTTTACCGAGTGGTCAGTTCATTAGCACTCCAAGTAATTCGTATGTTTCCAGTGCCTCATCAATCTTCCTCTCTAGTCCACCAAATTTGCAATACGTATCATCACCACTGTCAGCTATTCAGACGGGATCCCCCGACTACAGCAACAATAGAATGACAACTACGATTGGAAGCAACGCGCTGAACTATGATAACAATGACCCAAACAAAAAGCTACAAATTGATCACTACGACAACTCTGCAAATGGAATCCGATATCCTATCAACGTGCACAGGCAATATCAGCAAGAATATGGCTCGTCCACTCCATCCCCTACTTCATCTCCTGAATCACGAGATCAGTGGCAAAATAATATAAACACTGTAAATGCTGCGGCTAAATCTTTGCACGATGTAACTTACACACAGTATCAAAACTACCCATATCAACAAGATAGTAGAGCAGACAGTAATATAGACCATACAAACAGCGAAACACATAGGATAGGTAATATGCCATCAGCCAATAATGTTTATTTAAATTACATGCAACCTGATTACCGGGTTCCTAATAACGGCAAAACTAGAACAAGAGATATTGAACAACAAACTGGCCAACCAGATTATTATTCGAACGGAGAATATGGTTGGAAACTGGAAGAAAAAAAACAACTAAATAATAATGATGCATACTCAGTAGGAAACTATAAATATCAAACCGTACAACCAGATAACGGCGAAGCTGTCAGCCAAATGAATTTTCATATGGACACCAGCAAGCAATACAATAATTATGACCAAGAGTCTAAATCGACTTCTGACAACATCAATGCTCAAGAGTTTGCAAAGGCAGCTGCACGGGCCCACGAAAATATGAAACAACAGCAAAAATTGTATGGAAATAGTTATGATAGTAATTACAATAGTAATAACAACAATCCAAACGTTTTACCTAATGGAAACCCTTACTTCAGTAGTTATGAAAAACAAAAGACCAAGTATCTCGATTCATCAAATCAAAATGGTTATTACAATCAGCCAGATTTAATCACTGCTTCTCCCTATTACTATACCAGGGAAAACAGCAACGATAACAAACAAAAACCATCGTTTGATCACGCAAAAGCTTTAAAAAATATTGTTCCGATAGACGTATCTAATGTTGTATCGAATTCAGAGTCTCCAAAAAGTTCTGTGCACGATGGCAACAATAGATATAACATTCAAAACTATGACAGAGATCAACTAGATCGTCAGCAGTATCGGCCACTTACGGATTCATATTTTAAAGATAAAAATGCAATTTATGGACTTAATATAAAAACCAAACCAGATGAATACCAAGGGCCTGAGTCTCCAAAGTTATTTGATCCAAACATATCCTACTATGGAAAACAGCAACAGGCTCAAGAGCCCATTTATAATCAAGGTGGTTTCTCCGGAGGACCTCAACGGCTCAGCTATATTTCCCAACCATCTAGCAATGCACAAGATAGTCAACAGTCATCTGCCAACATTCAGCAGCAAGGGCTGCAGCGACCACAAACTCAAGCGCCAACAGATATAAATAGCATTTTGAAATTGAACGACGTTCCTTATCAACTGACTCAAAACTTTTCTCCCGACGCCCTTAAGTTCCATAATGTAAATTTTGATCGTGGAAGTATCCCTTCTCCTTTACCACTGAGAATAAACCAAGACGTAGGCACACACCAGTTGGATGTGACATCTAATTTACTAAGCAAATTGATGTTGAAGCAGCCAGGGTTCAGTCTAAATCGACCTGATTTAGACCCTCAAGCAGGCAGCTTGGTGTCAACAATCAATGGATTCAAAGTAGCAAACCCTTACAATGTTGATCTAAAGCTCGTTGCTGATATGTTGAAAGGGAAGTCATCGGTTGACGATCATCTTCTATCATTTAGGGACCAGTACAGCAAACCATCACCACTGAAATTTGACCTCTCACAGCTGCAATTTCTGTTAAAAAATGATAACGGTGTGAGTTTGGCACCAGTGAGTGACCAATTGAGTGTTCTTTCCAATCCTTTTTTAGAAATATACAACAGTGGAAGATATCCTTACCAAAAATATTCACGTAGTCAGGAAGAAGAAGAACCCCTTGTACCGATTGCAGACGCTTCAAGTAACCATCCCATTGGAGCAGTCATGGAAGAAGGTGATCCCACTAATGAACAAGAAGGCAACACAGGCCCTGGAGAAACAGCGCTGAGCGAAGAAAGTATTTCAGTAAACCATGACAATAGGCCAAAAAAACTTTTTCATTCCCATAGATCAATAGTAGATAGATACAGGCATCCAAATTCACTAGTTTCGGGTCGGCATTCTTATCAAAGAAGATATCCTAAATCTGATGTCGACGAACCATATCCCTTACTGAAACCTCCTCCGCCTCACTCGTTAAGAGGGAGGAGTAGTCACATCAAGCTTGAGAAGCATAGTCGCAGGAGACGGTTGAACAAACCACCAAAAGTGTTTAGGATTATGAAAGCTGAGCCGCTGTTTGAATCAGAGAGTGAGAGTCAGAGCTATGAAAGTTCAATGCCCGTAGTGTTAAGACCACCAGCTCCTGTTATAGAGTCGAAGTCTGATGTGAATGTTGTTGACAATGACAATAGATCATAGAATAATTATATTAATGAATAATTTCATTTTATATATTCATAAATTCACACCCATAGATTCCTTACAAAAGCGAAACTTAATACTTTAGCAATTATTTACGTTAATAAGACGTAAATTATTCAATTCGGCATTTACTAATGATATATTTTTAGTTTAATAAAATGTGTTTTAACTCTTTTTAATAACCTTTTTCATTATATCACACTATAATTTTTATGTAACATTTACTATTTTATGTAGATATTGTAAATAATTAGATTAAGTTCAAAGAAAATTTTACCATTTTCGGTTTGTCTTTTACTAATTTTATTTAAATAATTGTACCTAATCTTTGTGATAAGTTATTTAATTAATTAAATCATTAATTGTTGTTAAGATTGAAATTATTCATGCAAATTAAACATGTTACAAATAATAACTCAGTTTTATTTTCAATTAAAACCAGAACAAATGTCTGCACAAATTGAACAATTCAAAAACTCGCTGGGAACAATTTTGTCATTCTATGAGGAATATTTTAGCTCTGGAATAAAAAATAATAATAATTATACAACTTTATTCAGCTAAACAATTAAAGAAAGTACAAAAAATCTCAATGCAAAGAACTCAAGAATGGTCAAAGAGGAAAAATGATACGAATTCTAATATTTTAGATTTGATAAGTTTAAACGCCTTCCTAATTGCCATTTCATAATACTCATAATTATCATAGGTCTAGATATTTCATCCCCTGCGTGTGTAAATGTTATGAATAGATAACATAATAGAATGTAAGATACGAGAAATCTGATTTCATTGGGATAATGCTAATTACAATGATTGAACGAATTAATTGAAATAAGAATAATGTAATAAAATGAATTGAATACATTATTTAATAAAAAATATATGTAAAAAATGTGTACAACTAAACTACGAGGTAAGTAAATTTAACAATTCAATAATAATATTCTACGATTTTGAACTTGCCGCAATAATAAAATGACGTCCTAATATAGCGCAGATGTCTTTCGACGTCATGCCAGATAGATTATTGATAATCGTCTGTTATCCGCAATATTATGCCTTTTCTTATTAGTAAAAGATAATCATAGTCTAACCAGTGAACCACTGAGAGTGGATAAGTAACGTGACACAAATAATTTATGGCTATATGATCTGTCGATCAATCAAGCTCATGATCTATCATTTCATTTACCGATTAATAAATGGGAGAAAATTACAATAAACATAATAGCAGTCTTCGTTCATCTCATTATTTTATAACAACAATAATTGTGGACGTGATGAATCAAATGCCGTCAAACGCGGGGCATTGCGTGCGTCTCGCTTTCTTCTCCCGTAGCCCCATACTTCAGTTGCCAATCGTCCAAGAAATGATGATCTGCAAATAAAATTTTCTCTAGAATGAACTAGGCCATTTTATAAAGAAATGCACTAAGCTTCATTGATAAATAAATAATAAATAATAATGCTGGATATTCTCACACAGCATCATCTAGCCCCAAAGTAAGCAGAGCTTATGTTAAGGGAACTACATGACTGTTATACTACTTATATACATTTTTTTGTAAATACATACATATTATACATAGAAAACACGCAGACCCGAGACAAAAATTTGCAGATCATACAATCATTTGTCCTGCAGCGGGAATCGAATCCACAACCTTCTGTGTCTCAGGCGGGCCTTCGTCCATTGCGCTACAGAGCCCGTCTAGTAACAGATTTCTATAAAAATGTCAGGAATAAGACCTATTATTATTTTAAAAACTAAAGTGGCAAACAAGCATACAGCACACCTGTTGGTAACCGGTTACCGTAAGCTAGGGACGCTTACGAAACCAGAGGTATCACTCGTGCGTTGCCGACCCACATAACTGGTGAAAAGTCTCATCTTACTGACAAGTCGTTGCATAAGATAAATGAGACAGTACGCAGATCCTGGAGGTAATATTTCGTAGAGTTAACAGTATATTAGCTACATACTCCTACTGCTGGAATACAAACCAACTCTTGGCGAGAGTGAACAAGTAACTACATTGGCTGAATTTTTTGCTCCAAGTAAAAACCACTTGCCAAGATTTTTGGGACACGATATCTTGATGATCGAACTCATTCCGTCACTTGCCATAAATTGTGCGTGACACACATCTGACCACATCGGGTTACCTTGAGAAATGAAGACACGCATAAAGATTTCAAAACTAAGATCTGTAATAATTAAAAAGGCCAAGTCAAGAGTACCCTTAACCGATCAGCTTTTATGAAGAATGTGACGAGGTTTAATAAAAAGAGGTATGCAAGGATCATAGCAAGTGAAAATTCAATATTTTTTTACGTAGGTACCCCTCCGGGAAATAGGCGTGACTCTATGTATGTACCTATGTGTATTTAATTATACACAATCAAACGTTATATTTTGTATTATATTCTTTCTCTACTTCTCGGTACATAAAAGAAGTGCTAATATCAACCAGTTAAAAGCTGACCCTGACTAAACCAATATTATAGAAAAATTGCCTACTGATTATTAATTCATAAGGATATGGCCTGATGTCTGAGATCACAATTTCTCCTTTTGGAATAATTTCCATAATCAGTTATTAAGATTGATGTATTATAAAATCATAGTTCTGGCGATGCGACCATATTCCTTCATGTTTGATAAATATGTATTGAGTAACTTCACATAATTTATTCAGTCGCATAGTTCCGTAAGAAAAAGACAGAGAATGCCGAAACCAGTCTGTTGCTCTCGTTCTGGGTATCGCGACAGAGCACGGCCCATACAAACTTCATCCATATAAATATGGAAACATAACTATCAAACACATACAAGCGTCGATATTTGAAGCAGATACTTCTTCACCTGAGTGGCCAGCGATTAGCTAATCGAAATGGCTACTTTTGTGAGTATACGAGTACCAATGATAATACATCATCATAGTCCATGAATACGCATCATAGGCATTCTCTCAAATACGCAACGTACAATATTTTCGTGTCATTTTAGAAAAAACTACATTTTATAAATTCATATATGAGAAACTCCTAAAAATCATGTTTCTTTGCAGATAAAATTATCGGTCTTAGCCATCCTAGTGAGCAACTGTTATGCAGGCCTCCTACATGGACACCACCATCACGATGAGGTGATTCACGGGTCAGTGGTGCATGACGACCATAGCCACCACATCTCAGCCGGACTATCGTCAGGACCCTCAGCACATGGCATATCTAGTTTCTCACCGAGCAGCTTCCCCGCTGGTTCTCTCCCATCTGCGAGCTACTCAGGGGCTGGGTTCATCGGTGGGGGAGCCATAGGAGCATCCAGCTTCGGAGGCGGTATCGCTGATGTTGGATTAACTGGAAGCACTGGCATCAGCGGTGGAGCTATTGGTGGCTCTATTGGGGGAGGATATGGAGGCATTCGTAGTGGTGCTATCGGTGGCTCTATTGGGGGAGGATTAGGAGGCATTAGCGGTGGTGCTATTGGTGGCTCTATTGGGGGAGGATTAGGAGGCATTAGTGGTGGTGCTATTGGTGGCTCTCTTGGGGGAGGATATGGAGGTATTCGTGGTGGTGCTATTGGTGGCTCTATTGGGGGAGGATTAGGAGGCATTAGCGGTGGTGCTATTGGTGGCTCTGTTGGGGGAGGATTAGGAGGCATTAGCGGTGGTGCTATTGGTGGCTCTGTTGGGGGAGGATTAGGAGGAATTGGCGGTGGTGGAGGGTTCGGAGGAGCCATCGGACCCAACAACGCACTCCCCGGCCCCAAAGCCCCCGTTATTGAAGAGATCCAGGGCCTCGCTAGCGTTAATGGAGCCCCCACCCAGTACCGTGTGCGCGACGAGACCTTCGAGGTCCTACGCGAAGTGACCCACCAAGTACCACAGCCCTACCCCGTGCCCCAGCCCTACCCTGTGCAGGTTCCCGTTCCACAGCCCTACCCCGTCAAGGTGCCAGTCGTGAGAAACATTCCCGTGCCAGTGGTTAAAATCCAGCACGTAAAGATCGACAAGCCTGTCCCGTACCCCGTGGAGAAAATCATCAAAGTCCCAGTCGAGAGGGTCGTTCAGGTCCCCGTCGATCACCCCGTCCCTGTGGAGCGCATTGTGAAAATCCCCGTTGAGCACATAGTCAAAGTACCAGTGCACGTCGTCAAAACCTACGCAGTACCGGTGGTGAAGACGGTTCACCACAAGGCCGTGCAACACCACAGCAGCCACCACTCCCACGGCTGGTCTAATGGCTGGTAATTCCTCGAAGAATACCATCATAATCTTTACCACCTAGTCCGGTCTGTTGTAAATATATTTCGTGACATAGCTCATCGAGAGGCTGCAATCTAGGGTGATAACTAAGTCATTAATTTAGGTGAATACACCCTCTGGTGTACTTGTATTACTTTTGTAAATATTAATTAGAATTATTACATTAATAAAAAAGTTTCCAAAGAAAAATATGTTTTAATGAACTAACCCAACCACCTATCTAAAAATATGAACCTACTTACTCACTTTTTGTGAGAGAAAAAATATCTTTCTTCCGTTGCTACATATATACAAGATCAATTTGCTAATAATCAAAAATAAAGAATTATTCCCATTTGTCTCTCTTCATAAGTAATAAAAATAAGCAAATGTCTAATGAAGGCAAATTATTTTTGAATCTACGCCAGTACGTAGAATCAGAATGGCTATACAGACAGACAGATATAATAACACTATAGTAGGCTTGGTCAAAACCAGTATGCAGCTCTTTTTGTATCACTTTATAATTACCTCTTTCTAGGTCAAGGTTTGCTGGAAGAAAACGTTTTTTAGGATAAGCTCGCCTTTGTAAATGCCAATAATTTTGCGTTTTGTAAATGTTAACTATTGTCTTGTATTATAATATCTGTGCTATTGTGTGCAATAAATAATAAAGAAAACACTGTAACTACGTAGCACGCACATTTTTATGTAATGTACCTAATTGTGCATTTATGTAGAAATGCACGTCTGTGTGTGAAATAGGAATGTTTCATTGATTTCTAGATAAAATTGCATTCATAGACGGTGGTTATGGATATGAATAAGTTTATTTTCCAAAGGATTCAGGATAAAAACTAAGAAGCAAGCTCCAGGCATGTACAAATAATTACGTAGACCAATGGTGTCCAAATATTTATTTTTCATAGTATTAGGTTATTTCTAGAATGAAGTAAGAGGAAATATTTATTATGCAATAAGGTAAGGTAAGGGTCGCCAACTGTAATCAGTTTTTTTTTCATAATGACTTTGTGTATAGTCTAAAGGAAAATGTTTGCTTCAGAAAAATATTAACAAAATATATGAGCACAAAAAACTCCACGAGCAAAAAGTTTTTTAACTCCAGAGGGGTAGAGGGGTAGCGTCGCTGACTATAGAGGTACAATGAGAAAATAAGTTGCCGTTATCTGAGTTAAATCTTACAGGGTGTGCAAGGACTCTTAACAAAAGTACACTTTCTTTGGAGTAAAAATACTTTTTAGGAAACGTTTGTAAGCAGATTCAAGTATTGTTTTATCAAACTTAAGTATAAAGAGATTTTCAAGTTTTCTCTGTCTTACGATTTGATCGGATTAAGGCACACATTTTCTATCAAAACTCATGAAATGTTTCCAAAGACACTTTTATGTGTTATTCTGATAATATAAACTATATTATTGTAAAGTTTCATCAAAATCCGTTCGGTAGTGTTTGCGCGAAAGAGTAACAAACATCTATCCTCACAAACTTTCGCGTTTATAATAGCTTCTGTCCACGGTTTCACTCGCGTATCAGAACTCAAAGTAGCTTTAGTTATACCAGGTGTGTATCTTTATTTATATAATTAGGAGGATGAGGAGACAAATCATTAGGTCGTTGTATAGCAACAAATCCACTGATACTGTTATTTAAATAATAAGATATATTATACTGCTCTCTTTGGCAATGCTCCTAAAAGATAAAAGTTGAACTTTATGGTTTAAAATATCAATTTCGAAACTCTCCTCGTAAGGTATTTTGATGATGTTAATTATGAGATGGTGAGAAATTTCCATATTGTAATTATACTCCTAAAAACCGATTGGTAAACCACGGTATGGCATGATCTTATCACGTTGGGAGGAGGCGGTTTGTCAAAGTCATTGGATCTGCGTACTAAAATTACTTACTTAAATAAAATGAATCATACCGCTTTCCATCTCAAACAGCTCTTTCTTACATCATAGTAGACACCGATCTCCCGTTTCTGGGTTCTAATGTCACAAAACTCTAGAATGAAGTAAGAGGAAATATTTATTATGCAATAAGGTAAGGTAAGGGTCGCCAACTGTAATCAGTTTTTTTTTCATAATGACTTTGTGTATAGTCTAAAGGAAAATGTTTGCTTCAGAAAAATATTAACAAAATATATGAGCACAAAAAACTCCACGAGCAAAAAGTTTTTTAACTCCAGAGGGGTAGAGGGGTAGCGTCGCTGACTATAGAGGTACAATGAGAAAATAAGTTGCCGTTATCTGAGTTAAATCTTACAGGGTGTGCAAGGACTCTTAACAAAAGTACACTTTCTTTGGAGTAAAAATACTTTTTAGGAAACGTTTGTAAGCAGATTCAAGTATTGTTTTATCAAACTTAAGTATAAAGAGATTTTCAAGTTTTCTCTGTCTTACGATTTGATCGGATTAAGGCACACATTTTCTATCAAAACTCATGAAATGTTTCCAAAGACACTTTTATGTGTTATTCTGATAATATAAACTATATTATTGTAAAGTTTCATCAAAATCCGTTCGGTAGTGTTTGCGCGAAAGAGTAACAAACATCTATCCTCACAAACTTTCGCGTTTATAATAGCTTCTGTCCACGGTTTCACTCGCGTATCAGAACTCAAAGTAGCTTTAGTTATACCAGGTGTGTATCTTTATTTATATAATTAGGAGGATGAGGAGACAAATCATTAGGTCGTTGTATAGCAACAAATCCACTGATACTGTTATTTAAATAATAAGATATATTATACTGCTCTCTTTGGCAATGCTCCTAAAAGATAAAAGTTGAACTTTATGGTTTAAAATATCAATTTCGAAACTCTCCTCGTAAGGTATTTTGATGATGTTAATTATGAGATGGTGAGAAATTTCCATATTGTAATTATACTCCTAAAAACCGATTGGTAAACCACGGTATGGCATGATCTTATCACGTTGGGAGGAGGCGGTTTGTCAAAGTCATTGGATCTGCGTACTAAAATTACTTACTTAAATAAAATGAATCATACCGCTTTCCATCTCAAACAGCTCTTTCTTACATCATAGTAGACACCGATCTCCCGTTTCTGGGTTCTAATGTCACAAAACAGGTTTTATGACCAAATTCGTACCGACCCGATTGACCGATAACCATCTTAAAATTTGCAGATGGACTGAGCATGTTTTAGACCATTCGTCGTAACACTCTTTGAGGAACATAAGCCGTCCAGCAGTAGGTATGACAGTTTTTACAAAATGACACAAAAACACTCTTAACGTAACGAGCTCTTTATAAACGGAAGTGTAGAAGGAAAAAATATTCCTAACGGCACTACTCGTGGTGTAGCTCGGATGTGTCGGGGATAAAGAAAGAATCAAACAACAAGTGGTAAATCCTAGGTTTCGAGTATTTATGTTATTACATAAAATACACCGAATACAGAAACAGAAAAAAATTGGCCAAATTATTATGTATTATTTTAATTTACAGTATTAGATTATCGATATGCTAATTCCCACGGATATGAAATTGATGGTGAAATGATCCCATTATAATAACAAATTTCTGTTGATCAATATGTTATTCTACTTTAGGACGCATTCATGTCCTAAAGCAGGTGGAACCAGGCCGTCTAGTCAATGCTCACTGATACTTACAGAAAACTTAATATGGAAATGGAAAAGCTGATTAATAATAGACTCACACACATACCTAACTAAATTTTAACATATTATCAAAATCTCAATATGGTTTTAGACAAGGACTCTCCACTGAACATGCAATTACAGCACTTAGCAACCTTATCGTGCAACAACTCGACAGCGGGAAAAATGTCTAGCGGTATTTCTAGACCGCAAAAAGGCTTTTGCCACCGTGTCTGTTCAAATCCTTATTAAAAAAACTAGAAAAAGTCGGCATACGTGGAATACCACTAGCTCTACTGTCAGACTACCTTCGTGAACGTAAGCAAAAAGTTAAGATCGCAGACTCTATCAGTGACGATGAGGTTATTAGCTATGGAGTACCACAGGGGAGCATTTTGGCCCAACCTTATTTATGATTTATATTAATGACTGGTAACGAGGTTACAGAGTAACCTCGTCACCAGCGATGAGCAAATTTTCTCCTATACAGATGACACAGCTATAATTTTCACTGGAACATCTTGGGATGATGTCAAAATAAAAACTGAAATCGGTCTGGAAAAAATATCGAAATGGCTTAACTTCAACTTACTGACACTCAATATTTCTAAAACGAATTATATGGCATTTACAATGTATAATAATACCCAACCTACTCGTAGATCTGAATTTAGTATAAAAATACATAAATGCAACCTCACTGAACCTTCTTGTAATTGCCCTAACATAGTAAAAGTAATGACAACAAAGTACTTAGGAATAATGTTGGATCAATGACTAACGTGGCACGCACATATTGAACTGCTTATGAACAGGGTTCGTGAATTCAACTGGATTTTCAAAACCCTGCGTTATGTTGCACATAAGGATCTTCTCAATCAAATATATACTTCTTTGGCACAATCTATTCTAAATTATTGTATACCGGTCTGGGGTGGATCTACCAAAACAAAATTCTTCGAACTGGAACGAGCATAAAGATCTTTATTAAAAGTTATGTATTTTAAGCCTTATAGATTCTCTACATACATGCTCTATAAAAATTTAGGTATGCTCACTGTTAGAAAATTATATATTTTAAACTCAGTTCTAAAGCTACACAGGTCCTTAGAATACGACCCCACACTGCTTAATAAAAGAAGGAAGGATAGAGTAACGTCTAAATCAATTGTTCGTACCAAATTTGCTTCGCGACAATATACTACACAAGCAACCCTCCTCTATAACACTATTAATAAGAGAAAGAATATATATCCACTCAACTACTTTAAATGTAAAAAAACCTTAACGGAATGGTTACTGACGAAGTTACGAAGAAACTGAGATACTTTTAGAAATAGTCTCTTAACACATCATATACATCATATTATATTCGTACACACTCATAAGAAACTCTTAACACATGCTCACAGCCTCACCCATACCCCCACACCCGTTAACACATCCACACACATACTCGACATAGTTAGGATACACAAACCATTATTTATAATTTCTAAAGTCATAATAATACATTAATATAAGTATTAAAGAACTTAGTCTCGAAGAAATATTGTTACAAAAGAGCGAGATCTCCTAACACAGGTATCTACATACTTAAAAGGAGATCTCAAACCCATATATGTATACGTAGATTAAGTTACTGAAATAAACATTTGAAACAATTGAAAACTATTAAAATGTTATACGTACATGGATCTGAAATATATGAATTAATAATAATAGTTGAAACGTCAAGAAGAAACTGATGATGGTAGTGTTGAGATACGGCGCCAATTACCATCGGCAAAAACCTGCTTTGAGAGTAAATGAGCCTGATAATAGGGACGACTCTTGCCTTGCGCAATACTTGCCTAAACGTAGGGAACAAATCTTTGTAAGTCATAAATACTTTATGGTTGACTAGAGGAGAGTAGATCTATCTGAATAGAAATCTTAATATCTCTTCATCTGTATTTAGGTATCTTTTGTCTTTAAAGAAACTGAGCTTGAAAATCACTCAAAAGAAAATAATGAGATTAGATCATTCAGAAATGTATTACTCTGCTTATTTACACGTATTACAACTTTTCAAGGTTAACCAGAAATTGAGCTAAATTCCGACTGACTAACCTAAAAAGGTGATGAAATACTAGAAGAGGTGCGTAACTTGAAATAGAAAGTATGTGAGAATAGTATATAATATATATAATAGGTAGATATATAGACCGTCTAAGACGAGTTTATTTTATACAGGTTTGGTGATTCCGTAAGTATGACAAAATCGTAAATAAAAGATTAAAGAGAACAATAAAGTTATGTCATGGAATACAAATTTAATGGAAGGTTATTTCTTCTTCTTATCTATGAGAATCATGAAAAAAATAGCAATGTGCCAACCAGCCATAGTGTGGAAATTGGGAAATCTAGAGCTCAACCCAGTGAGCACATGTCACAAAATTTACCTCAAATTAATCAAACAGTTCATTTCTCCAAAAAAACAGTAGAAAATTTCCAGAAAAAGATAGCCTACACTTGTAGCTACATTAAGATGACCAACGTTATATAAACGCTCTAGAAAATAGAATAGATATACCCTACTTTATCAACCTTCGTTATTGGAAACCTCATAAAACTTAGAAGGGGAGAAAAATAACAACCTCATTAAAATCGTGGTCAGGATAATTTATAAGACAAAAATGACAAAAACTGACTTCAAATAACGGGAAATCGAGAAAAAGTCAAATTTTAAATTTCATCATCTATTTTTTCACCCTTAGGATTGAGATTTTTTCATAAAATATTTATGAGACAACCCTTGAAGTATACTCTACCCATTGAAAAAAGAATTAACAAAATCTTTTTTCAATGGGTAGGAACTGATAGGAACAAAATCGGAAATTAAGATGCAAATGCAACTCGCTAATGGATATCTCTGGTTGGCTAAGGAAAATAGTAACAATGCATTGCTAGCTTCATTTCATCATATTATTTAATAATGACTAATAAATTAATGGTAATAACTTCGGTACTTTCTTGAACTTTTTCAGTTAATTTCAAAATAGTTAAATGTCACAAAATCAATGAATCAGCAAACTGTTTCTTCTTATTTCTGTTTGATTGTGCTCTTCATAAACACAAAATTATTTGAAAACAGCTAAGATGTCTAGCATAAACTGGAGTTGTGCAGTACAGAGCTGGATTTGGAGAAACAGAAATCATGAGCTTTTGCTTGGGCTTTCATAATACCTATTTAAGAAAATAGGAATCCAGCCCAATACTAGAGTCTAGTTATCCATCACGTTGCATAATCAGAAAACTGCTTACACACGATGGGTGGATCTTCTATTAGCATAATATTATAACGTTTTGGCCGTGACGTAGCCGATCGACTATACGCATAATTTATTTATGGATGTCGGTCGAAAGAGCGGCTTGTATAAATATCTGGTGTCAGAGTGTTATCATATCACAAACCAGCTAAACTCGGAAGGGACAACAACACTTTTTCTGGGCTGGCTTCAAAGCGTTTAGCTAACAGCCATGGCATTTGTTGTGAGTTTATACAATGAAACCACATGAAATTTAAACTTATCGATTTTGCAACACTAAAACTATCATTACTTTGTTACAGGTTAAAATAGTGTTCTTGTCAGCATTAGTCTACGGCACCAATGCAGGATATCTATCTGGTCATCACGGTGGCGGCGGTGACTCCTTCGTTTCATCCGCTCTGGAAGCATCGTCTGCAAACTTCGGGGCTCCCTCACAGTCTTATGGACCTCCGGCCCCATCGCACACCATTGCGGAAATCAGTGGAAGTGCTCATGGCGCGATCGAAGAACATTACGGAGGGGGTATCTCCCACGGAGATGCCTTCATCGGTGGTGGCTCTATTTCTGGACACGTAGACCTCAGCGGACCTGGACTCAGTGGTCCTGGAGCCAGCGGTCCTGGTGCATTTATCGGAGGAGCTGCGATCGGTGGTGGAGCAATCGGTGGTGGGGCGATCGGAGTTGGAGCGATTGGAGGTGGGGCAATAGGAGGTGGGACGATTGGAGGTGGGGCGATTGGAGATGGGGTGATTGGAGGTGGGGCGATCGGAGGTGGTGTGATTGGAGGCGGGGCGATTGGAGGTGGTGCGATTGGAGGTGGTTCGATTGGAGGTGGTGTGATCGGAGGTGGGGCGATTGGAGGTGGTGCGATTGGAGGTGGTGTGATCGGAGGTGGAGCGATTGGAGGTGGTGCTATTGGAGGTGGTGCGATTGGAGGTGGTGCGATTGGAGGTGGTGCGATTGGAGGTGGAGCGATTGGAGGTGGTGCTATTGGAGGTGGTGCGATTGGAGGGGGTGCGATTGGAGGTGGTGCGATTGGAGGTGGTGCAATCGGAGGGGGGGCGATTGGAGGTGGGGTGATTAGAGGTGGAGCTATCGGAATCGCAGAAGGCCCAAGAGTCATCGGTACATCAGTCTCTATCAACCGCGGCCCGGTCATAGCAACCAGATACGAACTGCAATCCGTCGTGCAGAACGTTGTCCGTCGCGTCCCAATTGAGGTGACCCGTCACATCAATGTCGCCGTGCCCCAGGCCGTGCCTGTGCCCGTGCCTCAGGAGGTGAAGGTACCTGTGCCTCAGCCCTACCCCGTGCACGTTGACGTCGTGAAGCATGTGCCCTACCCCGTATACAAGACCCACCACGTCGAGGTCGAGAGGCCAGTTCCCGTTGAGGTTGTACGACATGTACCCTTCGAGGTAATCAGGAAGGTACCCATCCCCGTTGAAAGACCCTACGAGGTCATCAAGAAGGTCCACATTCCAGTCGAGAAGCACGTAGAGGTCCATGTCCCCGTATGGAAGCCCTACCCATTGCATATCATCAAGCATGTCACCCACTACAAGAAGAAGAGCTGGTGAAAAGCAAATAGCCAAAAGCTACCATGATTGTACCAAATAGTCAATAGAGTTGTAAATAATAGTCATTAGCTGTACATATAGATTAAACGAATTAAAAAAAAACATATTTTTTTGTTATAATTGATTTTTTTCTGTGGGGTTTCATTAAGCTTTTATGTAGGTACTCATTTCGATATAATGTCACCTAATCTGCTTTTAAATAATCACGGAATAATAGGCGTCAACTATACCACAAAACTTAATTTATTTTTGCGATTAAAGTTGACCTAGCATATTATATATTTAACCCAGAACCATGTGCGCAGAAGCTAGTCTTACATAACAAGAAAGACAATTTACGAAAAGTACCCCCAAAAAGAGTTAATATCAAAAATGTTAATTCCAAAAAGACATAATATCTCTATTATATATCTTGACAGAGGTCGTTGTGGGATCTGTGAGCTTCCTGTCCTTTTTATTTTCTATTTCTGAGAGTTATTTATGTAACAAACAATATTTTTTTCAAAGTTTATTGAAAATCGTTAAACAAAAGAGTAGGTAAAAATAATTATAACAAGAGGACAAAGCTCGAGTTCTTATACCGAATATGTGACTCTGGTGTTACAGTTTACAATTCTGCCAAGGCTGCGATCGACAGCACAGATTAAACAATTTTGATCGAGAGCACAACAAGCTCTCCAAAGCACGCAAACGTTCAGTTTTAAATACTCAATCGATCACTCGACCAAGTCTTAAACCATGCCAAACGATGTCTAATCTAGTGGATCTACCTCTATAAACTTGTTATTTTTTTAAAATTTGAAACCCCTGCCACCTGGTATCATTATAATAATATATCGCAGCACGCCCCAGATACGTGTGGATTAATAATAGGTATAATACACTGTTTTTCAAAGTGGGCGATAACGCCCCCTTGTGGGCGCTGGAGGCCTTCATTGGGGGCGGTAGAAGACTCTAGAAGACATTGGGGTCGCTAAGGCGGTCTAGAGCATAGGTTTAAAAACTTTGGGGGGGCTCTAGGTTTTATTTATTCTCAAAGTGGACGGTGGGAAAAATAAGTTTTAGAACCTATGGTATAATATAATAATAATAATAATAATAATGTTTATTTTAGACCAATACTGCAGTAAATCCTCTGAGGTATCAGAGATAAATAGGCATATCTCAAAAACTTCCTTGAAATCATATAAAAGATAAAAACTAAAATAAATGGTAGGTACCTGACAGGCAAACGAACACAGCACATGTATTACAGCGGGTTTGATTCCCGCCGCGGTACAGATGCTTGTAGCGGGTTCGATTCCCGCCACGGGACAGATGTTTGTATGGTCTGCAAATATTTGTCTCGGGTCTGTGTATTTTTTATATATAAAATGTATGTATTTACAAAAATAAAATGTATGTAAGTAGTATATCAGTCATGACAACCTCTGTGGCGCAGTGGGCGAAGATCCGCCTGAGACGCAGAAGGTTGCGGATCGATTCTCGCTGCGGGACAAACTTTTGTATGATCTGCATACATTTGTCTCGGGTTTGGGTGTTTTCTGTGTATAATATGTATGTATTTACAAAAAAAAACCCATAACACAAGCTCGGCTTACTTTGGGGCTAGATGATGCTTTGTGATAAATGTCCAGCATTAATTATTAGTCACGCGTAGGGAGAGTGTCGCGATCACTCACCCTGATGAAGACTCTCGAAATGAGTCGAAACTTAGTCGGTGCCTTCACTGATAGTGCGGTACGTGAAAATTCCCGTTTTTACAATATGAACAACGGGTATTCTTTCAGAAACCTTCAGTTTGAAGGTTTCAGCAAGGACAATGCATCAGTAATGCATGTATAACTTGCAGCGCCTCGACAAGGTGCATGTACTTCCTTGCAGCTACTTTAATCTAAGACCTAAGCTGATATACATTTTGAGCATCAATAAATGAAATATGAAATGCATCAGGTGATGCAGTTATCAAAAGACGACGATATGCTTGTATGCATAAGCCCACCTAATGGAAACGGTTATCGTCGTCTTTTGACACAATAATCGATATAACATAAAAAAGAATCAAGACGGTTTTCAGCAGTAAGGCACAAAAAATATTTCACACTGAGTAATTTTTTTGATGATGTTTGGTTTGGGTACAAAAATAAACATTTACATGTAGCTATATAACTGTGGAGTGAAGGCATTGAGGAGCCACAGCCGCCTTGCCAATAATTTTAGCAAAATAGCTTCTCAGATAGCTAATTTTCAAATGAAGGAGCTTAACAACGTTTTGGACAGTATGGCCAATATATATGTACTAGCTTCTGCCCACGGCTTCGCTTGCGTAGAAAAACCGCCCGTGCCGGGTAAAAAGTAGCCTATGTGTGATTCTGATGTATAAGCTATATTACTGTAAAGTTTCATTTACATACGTTCAGTAGTTTTTGCGTGAAAGAGTAACAAACATCTATCCTCACAAACTTTCACTTTTATAATAGTAGTAGGATATTAAGGCTTTCAGAGTAAGAAAATCATAAGAATCCTAATTAAGTTATTTGTAATAAGGAAATATATATAATCTATTTTGCGTGTGTTTGTATGGTAGCACCATCAGCGCTCTGCCCCCATATTTTGTATCTGAAGGTCACTCTGTGACGAACGTTTGACAAATCAAGTGATCATTACAAACCCGTATTCTGTGGCCATTTTGATAGTGAATATGTACAAGTGAACATTATCATATTAACATTATCATCATCGAGTGCCTTTCAGATAAATAATAATAATAATGCTGGACAATTATATACAGCATCATCTAGCCCCAAAGTTCTCGCTCATTGCTCTGCTTGCTTGTGTTATGGGAACTACATGACTGATATACTACTTATATGTTTTTTTGTTGTAAATACATACATATTATACATACAAAACACCCGGACCAGAGACAAATATTTGCAGATAGTACAAACATTTGTCTCGCGGTGGGAATCGAACCCGTAACCTTTTGCGTCTCAGGCGGACCTTCGCCCACTGCGCCACAGAGGTCGTCAAAATAATATGAAATACCTAATCGGAGCACCCTAATGGGTAACTAGGTACTTATTTCTAACAAATTATAAGACTAATAATGTATATGATTGTAAAAAATAAAACAACTGACTTCTATTATTATTATAATAAACATTTGCATTCGCACCGGGAATCGAACCTACACTTCTGGCGCGGTGGGCCCGCGCTACTGAGGCGCAAAATCGTTAAATCACGAACGTTTGTTAAAAAACTCACGTTTTAAGCAGGTTAGGTACCTATGTATCAGCGTATTTAAATACATTATATAAATATAAAGCTAAGGTAGTGCTACATATTTCTCAATATATAGACATCTTAAACCATTGCAGCGGCCTTCTATGTTATTATGCCTGAATTTAATAAAAAAAATACCTACTAAAATCATTAGATATTTTTTATTTAAAACCAAAATTTTGTGAAATGTTTGCAAGTTTCTTCATAGTCATAATATAATTATATGTGTTTATGCAAAATCAAAAATGTTACTGTAATCCGAAATAGTGTAGAAATCATAAACTTGAGCATCGATATCGATAGTTTCGGACAAATTCTGTTAAAAAAACTACTAATTTTACAAGTACAGGTGGTCAAAAAATGAGTTTAAAAAAATTTCTAAAAAGTCTAGATTGAAGGCCTTCAAGGATTGAAGGCATACAAGGTACCTATAGGTTTTTCGTGAACAAATCTACGCTCTGAGTCTATGCTATGCTTTGGGTAGCGGGCGAGTAAGACCAGAGGTTTAGTTTCGATTCCCGCTGTGGGACAAATGTCTGCAGATATTTTTTCCAAGTTAAGATGTTGTGGGTATCATTGTTCTTATAGTTTCTTATACATATGACACGAAGAATCCTAGTATAATGTCAGAGGGTCTATACTGAACTATAAATATTTTACTAACATGTCGAAACGTTCACCGTATTTTGCATACAAAATTATCGAAACATCAGCGTTGTTGCAGAACTTAGCATACAGATCCTCAGGACTATAAGCCCTAAAAGCAAGAAAGAGGATGATGTGCCAGTAATAAAAATAATTAGGTACTAAGCTCTACGCATTATCCTGATTAATTAAGACAGTATTTTTTATTAATTGAGATTCGTTCTAGAATACAAGTTATGATTATTGTAGTTTTAGTTGATCGAAGTTTGCGACTACACTTTCAGTAAGGGACTTAAGCGTAGGTATGCATATTAAATTCCGAGTAACAGTTATTCAATTGAATAAGTAAATTATTTTTAAAACTATAAGCATCCTTATACCATCAAAGTCGATGTCATTTGTCTCTTCACTAATGCGGCGGAAGCATTAGTTTCCAAAGTTTTTTTGCATTTTGAATACGCAATAAATATATATAAAATAAGATGATTCTCCTTGGATATGTACAGACGAACTACACCGTTCCAATAGTCCACAGGCTGCCGCGATCATCAAGTTAGCAGCCATGGGTTTAAACGTCAGTACTTCTCATCTAAACTCACATGTCATATCGCAATTCGGATACTTATTTGCCTTGGTTTAAAATATTTCTTCTTTCAGGTGTGGTGCATTTTTACATCATTGTTACTCGTCTCCGTCGGAACCAGCCGTTACGACCAGGGCCCACAAAAGTTCTACGATGTTTCTTCTGATTCTGCAATATCTGAACAAAACGAAAACAAAGAAGTTATTCTGTATCTGACACCTGACCAGATGAGGACACTAGAAATTGGTGGTGCCATTGTAAGACCAGCTGAAGAGTCTGAAAATTATGAAGCTCAAACTAGATTTTCCTCTGAGCCACAGGTGAATGAAGATCAAGAAGAGGATGAACAAGATGAAAACAAAGAAGCTCAAGAGGAAGAAGAGTCTCAGGAGGAAGAAGAGGAAACTCCAGAGGATATCCAGAACCAGGATTTCGACTTCGATGATATTCTGAAAATTCTTAATGAACAACAAGTTGAAGAAGAAGAAGCAACGGAAGAACAGGCCCGTAACGAGCCTCAAGTTGAGGAAGAGAATACCGAGGCACCGCGGAACTTCTCTCCAAGAACCACGCTCCATCAACAACAACAGCAGATATACTTAGCTCCTGAGGTAGCTAAAAAGGAACAAATATTGAAAACCTACTCGTACATTCGGTACCAACCTAACGAACAGCCCCAAAGAATTAATGTTCAACTTCTCCAACAGCAACAAAAAGAAGCTAGTGAGGCTGAAGAGTCAAATGAAGAACCGCAAACTGAAACCCCCGCTCAAGGAAGAAAAAAATATAAACTAATTCCCTACGAAGTTGAAGAGACCCCCGAAGAACCCGCTCAAGGACAAAACGCTGAAGAGCAAGCTCAGCCGAACTCTGTGGCGGAAGAAGATGCGCAGAGGTTTAACGATTTAGTCACTCCACTTCTTGGTGCTGATAGATTGACTGAAGCTATCGGTCAGCGTAAAAACAGGCTTTTACAGAACGAGCTCCGACTTCAAACTATTTTACGAGAGCTGAAAGGATCACCTAAATATAATGACCAGAAATACGCCATTGAAATTGCAAGACTAAGGTCTAATGCGGAAAAACAAAATACTAATCCGAGAGTTGAAGCAATAGCCAAAGCTACATCAGCTATGATCAAACAGCAGCTTAACAAGAAACACCTTCTGAGTAAGTCCACTAAGAAAGGAAAAGGACCAGCTCGTGATGCCGAAGCTCCGCTAGCAAAACCCAAGAAGTCCCAAAGAAATTCTGCACCTTCAGAAAACGCAAGACCTATCCCCGTTCCTGTAATAAAAGTGGAGAAAACAGGAGTGGTGAGGCCTATCCCTGTCCCTGTTGAAACAAGTAAGCGCCTTAGCGTAAAAAATGTATACGTTAGAACAAGAATCGACAAACCTTATATTGTATCACGTAAAGTTCCCGAAAATAAAAGACAGAACCCGTTAGAAGTTCCTAAGAGTAAGCCTGAGAGGATAACCATCCTAAGACATATTTGGCAGCACTGAATAGCTTACCATATTTTTTTATAGCATTATTAGTGTTACTTACATTATTGTTACTTGATATCATGAACTGCGTAATTTCTTAAATAATTATTAATTAAACGGTACGTTTTTTCTGTAAATACCTACTTATGCATGTGTTTTTCTAAACGAAGAACTCTTCAGATATTACTTTCTACTCCTTGGTGCGCCTCAGTCAGGCGTTTCATATTAGGTTTACTTAAGTTATACTTAATTAAATTAAACCAGCATAACTTGCATTCAAAATTATAATTATTAGTGACTTGCCGAAATATTCGTTTCGAAAATTTATCACAAAAATTTGCTTTCAACATCTCACTGAATTGCAAAATTCATTCAAGATACTATTGTAAGTATAAATCTATTGGCTGTAGAAAGCCACCTACTTGTAAGAATACGAAACCGTCTACCAGGAAGTCGAGGTGTCGTTAAAATCACAAGATTTGTATTCGTTTCTTGCGCAAATTTTCCGTCTACCTAATGTAACATTACCTTACATCGTATATCCTAATTGTAATAATAGCCCTTAACCCCATTATTATGAAGTCCATAATCTGCATAAAATCTACATTTATAGGTAATTTGAGAAAACAAGATCTAACCTAACTAACAAGGTCTAGGGATCTTCTTTAGTAATTAATGTCTTTCGTGCGTTTAAAATGGGTATGTACATTGTTTTCCAATATTTGACCTAATTAATATAAGAAAAATGAATCTGTGGGTCAAATAAAATGTAGGTAAGAATGGATATGTTTACAAGATTTTGAGAACAATACTGCAGTTGTCTCATTTTTCTTCAAACATTCGTGAGTTGCAAGCGAAAATTTCATAAGGGAGATATTTTATGAAACATCTACTAAAATGAGTCTAGCTGTAAGTTGAATTTCTGTCACAAGAGACACCGTTGGGTAAGTTCTGCAAAATAAAATACTGCAACATAATAATTTAAACTTCTTTTGAAATTCTAGGGTATGATTCAATAGGTCTCAAAAAATATATAGAGATGTAATGGATTTTAAGTCTTCGTCCAGGAAATATAAGGCTTCAAAGTACCTCAAGTTATGTAACCATCACCTGATGGATATCGAAAGTGTTTGATTGAATTTGTGCTCGCTCAACTTGAATAAGGTTTATTTTGCATGCTCCATCCCAAACAGTAAAACAATAGCAGACTACAGACTGGTAGAGAACCTAAGTATATGGATTTAAGCAGAGGAAAGTTGGCAACAGATCATTAAGATTTGAAGATCCAAATGAGTTTACGGACACGGATGGAGGTCAGTTCAGTTTGGGGCAGTCAGTTCAATTGTGAAACTCAAGCTATTTTATTGAGGTAAAGTACTATTTACAAGAGAAAAATCTTAAGAAAAATAACTTTGAATGTGTCCGTTTATTTATTTGAAAGAAACTACCAACTTAAATTAGTTCGACCGATTTCTATTAGTTATGAACTTATGAGATAACATAGCGTTATCCTAACATAGAGTGTCTGGACACGTATTGGATACTTTATTATATAAGTATTATTTGATTCATTTTACTTATCTATAAGAAAACTATTCTTTAGGGCTTTTATTTATTTTATTGTTTAATTAACCAATTTAAAGAGAAAACCGCTAAAGAAATTATTTGAGAGGTTTGATCTAACAAATAATCGATTCCGAGATGTCCGTAACAAATAATCGAATCCAAGTTGCATGATCGTATTCCTCATTTGCACCAGTTACGAAGATTAGATTACAGAGCGGTGAAGGCACATAATCAACCTGTCGCTATTACAACAATACTTAATTGGAGCATACAGGGAGTTATCCAATGGGTCATTTACTCTGAACACCGGTTTGTGAAACATCTGAGCAATCACAGATAATTATCCCAGATATCTACAAAATTACCTAGGTATTCAAACAACCTGAGTCAAAATAAAACAGCGGTACATTATTTAAACAAACATTTTAATATCACATTTTTACTGGGACTCCATCGCACCTTTTATAACCTACCAAACAAAAATAAAGCACAGTTTTTTTCAAACACACAAAATGCAGTCGATCTACTTCATACATTCAATTTTTAACTCATGTCCAATGAATATAACTTTTTGTTTAAATTATATAAGAATTCACGGCTAGCCTAAAAGTTTTGAAAAATTACATCTATCAGGTACGTTTCATTCGATCGATTTACGATGCCTCTCAATTCAAAGAACACCATGCCGAATAGTTACGAGCTAAATAATAGTCTTCATCAACAGGCAAGAAATAAACTGAAAGTCAGTGGAAAATCCACTTCGATGCCCTTGTTTAGATAAGATTTAAAAAAATTAATAGCTTTCGTATTTGTATGCGCCTTCTCCACTATCTCCCAGGGCTTGCTGTGTGTAGTATACACCGTGAGACTCGGGTTGTAACTGAGCGTATTCCTTCAGACCTTCACCGCCTTCATATCCTTCGAAACCTCCCAAGTGTTCGTAGCCCCCTTGCTCAAAGCCACCGTGTTGCAGACCAGCGAGAAGATGCTCGGTGTCATGTCTGTCGTCTTCGAGCACAAGACCACCACCATGAGAGTGCTGGGTCTCGGGATGGATCAGCTTCAAGTTCTGCTCAGACTTGCCTTTCTCCAAGGGGTGCTTCAACAAATGGCTGTGCTCTTTCTTCACGTAGACGGGAACGGGATGGAAATGCTCGAATTTTATTGACTGATGTGACTTGGCGTGTTCGTGCTCAATTTGGTGATGATGGCCGGTCTCGCCTATCAAAGCATGATGATCAATTTTCTCTTCCAATTGAGGACCTTCGTCGTGAATAATGCCGGGGTATGCGGTGGCTACGGCCAGTAATCCCAGAAAAATCTGCAAAAATGGAAAGCTTTAAAAGTAAATAATTAACGTCATAATAATTTCTTTCTGATTGTGATTTTGTATCTCTAATAATGGCGGACGTTTATATCAATAACTAAGCGTCGTCGATAAAGCTCCGCAATCTAAACCTGTTCCGCCTAGGGGCACTGTCTCCAGACCCAATACTTTACGTAACAAGAAATGCTTCCTAATCTAGACGCAACATAGCCAACCTGAAATATTTAAAGTATTTTGTTTCAGAGTAAATTTTAAGTATTTTGTGTCGCAGAAATATGGTGATGAGATTGCACGATTGAAACACAACACAATATTTGATTCGGTCAAGTCGGCAAGTCTGATAATAGCACATCACATGGAAACTAGAGTAACACAATCACAAGTTTGTTACGCACATGGTACTTCATTGTGGCTGCTTTGCTGGTAGGTACACCTTACTCCACGAGAGGGTGGTGGGTAATGCCAACTCTTGTAATTTGCATCGCTTTTATACTCGGTTTCACTTAACCGGCGCTGAGCGAGTACTTTTGCAGTTACGTATACCTACCTATCAGCATTGTCAGTCTATCGGCATCTCAATTAGAACAATAGATAGAAATTGTTGGGAGATGTATGGAAAAAGCGTACATCGAACGACATCAACATATTTTGCCATCATTATCACGTAACATCAGAAACGTTGCAATGATTTAACATAATTGATGTTTATTTTGTTTCACAATGCATAATTAGTTTGATTTTTGTCCGAGTGGGCAGATTGTTAAATATATTCATAGTTAAGCTAAAGCCATTTGAAGTTGGCTTGATCTTGATTTTTGAGTTAAATCTTCACTACATTGATTTTGATTTTATTTGATGAATAGAATTTTAAGACATCCAATGTTTGATGAATAGAATTTTTTGGTAGGTACTAAATAGATACCAGATACCTACTTATACAATTTCGTCTGTATGCTTTGTATGGTCATTATACGATCCAATCCTTTTACCGACCTTCTTGTTTTCATTACTTTTAAGCGCCTAATTAAGTTAATTACACAAAACGCGTGAATGCATTCAGAACGAGGACGAATAAACATAGCAGAAACCAAAAGCTAATTTAAGAAAATTTAGCTTATTGCCTCTGAAAAAAAATATGACGTAAAACCTTGACAGACGCATCTAGACTCAGAGTTGATTACTAGCTCATACGAAATAAAAAATAAAAGCTGTCTGGCAATCAAAGCCTTGAGACCTAATGTATGTTTATTTTGATGTGTGTCTTGAATAAAACTATTCCAATAGTGACAGATCTTATTATTTAACTAAATTTAAAAGTAAAGTAATCATGGTTGTTTTGGTTTTCTAGATATTTGTGCAATGTCGTTAAATGTAGTGCTAGTTTTAAAAATTCAGTCTGGTAAAATTGGTTGTTGAAATATTCTTAGAATATTTAAGAAAATTGGTTAGGTACCAAGTAACATTTTATATTGAACAAACTTTTGAATGATCAATATATGGATCAAGTCTCGAAGGTAATAAATTTCTAGTCATTGGAATTTTCTGATGCCGGAAAGTGGTTTCTGCACCAATTAATTTTGCAAGTTTATTGCACTTCTGTAATCTTCTGATCAAAGTGTTTTGGTTTACGCAAACAAGTACACATAGGTACCAACATTTTGTGTATTGGTATTTTTTTGAATTCTGAAATAGGCAATTGTACAGTCAGTTTCATCAACTGGGGGGAAAAAGATGACTCTTTAATTCGTAGAGGCATATTTTACTCGAAACACTTAATACACAACTAATGAAAACATCGTAATATTATCATCCTACTCATTTAAAGCTAAAGAGAGATAAACAGTTTGTGACACTTATCGTCCTTACCTACTAAGGCAATCTAAAAGTTTTGAAGTAGAGTCGAAATATACTTTCCCGATAAAAGATCTACAGGTTGTGCCACAAATTAAAAATAATGTGTTGTACAATTACGCTATTGGGGCAAATAATAAATAAAAATAAATAAATGATGCTGGACTATTTTCATACCGCATCATCTAGCCCCAAACTAAGCAGAGCTTGTGTTATAGGAACTTCATGTTTGACATACTACTCATATACTTTTTTTTGTAAATACATACATCGAAAGCACCCATCAGTTATAAATGCTGGTCTGGTCAAATATTTGCAGATTATACAAACATTTGTCTCGTGGCGGGAATCGAATCAGCAACCTTCTGCGTCTCAGGCGGGCCTTTGCCCATTGCGCCACAGAGGTCGTTATAAGGAAGTTGATTCGATTAAAAAACCAAAACTTGATAATTTTATTTCAGTGCCGATTACCCAACAAGGAAATCCTCTTATGAGAAGCAACGATATCATAATTGAAAGTTAAACCTCCAGTCACTGAATTAGTTGTCCTATAATTTTGACAGCTTGTAGGACAAATATGAACTCGCTTTGGGAATTGGTCTGTGTCAAATTTAAAGCACAAATTATCGCACTGATGAAGATACGATGCTAATCAAAGGACAGAGTGAAGGGGAAATGACAAAATACAACAGTAACAAAGGCCATTAGTAGGTACTACTTATTACGTACTCACATCAACATAACGGTAACAAATGTAACACTTTCGATAAGTGTTTCGTCATTTTGGATTATTTTGTCAGCTACTCAAGTAGTTTGTAATTCAAAATCGTTACACTTAAGTAGTACCAAATTGAATGACAAACCTGTCAAATAACATATATAGATAAGCGAGGAAATGTTTCCAGCCGCTGCGGAAGTTTTCCTTATAGATAGGACGTCATAATATAACGTCACTATCCTGGTGTTTTGTATAGTGTTCATTAATCAATTAATTAATTCATCTTCTAACATCCTAAGTATATATATCATAAAGGTTCTTACCAAGTTTGGGTACCTATTTTTCTCCAATCTGAATTGTTTAAATTAGTAAAACCATTGTTAGAGAACTAGATTTGTAACGTTTGTCGTTTAATAAATTATTATTAAGTTATTAACAAAACGTGTATTTAAATATCATAAGGTCTATCCACTTCGTTAGACATAGTAACGACAGGTCGACCAAAGAGCTACCTGACAGAGAACTGGAAAAGGTAATAGATGTTACGACGATGTAGTGAATTGTGTAGCCAATTCACGTTGTATGAGGATCAGACTGTATCGAATCAATGGCATAAAAGAGAGACGCCTAGCTTTGAGTTGACATGGACCCAAAATGATGATTATGGTGAAAATATATCCCTCTAGAATAATTATGTACACCAACCTAATTCAGATGAGGTTTCCCAGTGCACTTTCAGCAGGTAGGAGTGTATCTTTCACTCGTATAGATAAATGGTAACTAAGGTAATTCGCCAAATATTTTGGTTATTACTGAATTGAAATTACAGTGGCTGGAAATCGTTATTTAAAAATTGAGAATATGGCTAATTACTTCTGTTCACTGTTCCTGGTTATTTTAAATGTCACATGACTTCGAACTTTTGAACCTAGATCAAGACTTTCCCACGATGCAACAGCACTAGTAACATGAGCACCGCTTTCCTTAGTCTATTGAGCTAGTTATAGGCTTATAGGTACGTACGCTACGAATACATAGATAGGTAGACAAACATAATATCTATTTCTTTCAGTAAAAAATAAAATTGACGTCAAAAAACAGGAAGTTGATAAAAAGTCCAATATGAAATTTCGCCCTTAGAGGTAAGACTTTTTCATAAAATTTATATGAAGCCTACCAACTGTTAATAGAAAACCAACATTAAAATCGGTTTATGTTGGTTTTCTATTAATCTATCAAAAAAATACTGATTAAATACACTTTTTTGTAGTCGGTTAAAAATGACGTAGACGGGGCTCACTATCCGTCACTATCCGTCATGTTCTGTTCACCCTAATTCCAACAAAAAGTGGCTCATCGAGGCACATAGGTATGCATTTTCACAAATAAGAGGAGCGCGTTGAAGTCTTTTGTATAGAAACACCGTAGATATGTGATTTACGCAAATAAATAAAAAAACTCTAATATAACACAGAATGCTTGTGGATGCGTATTATTTTGTATTGCAGTTCCTATATCGCGTAACCACAGAATACTAAGTACCTAAATATTTCGTGTTACTAACGTTCGTGATAAGTAGGTTAGATACTTATTAGACTTGACCAATACAATAACGGGTGATTAGATCCTAATCAAAGCTTTTTGACACGTTTTCATTAGAAACTGTCAATATAATCAATGGTTAGATTTGACCATCCGTTTATTTTGTTGGTGAACTCAAGCCTTAGTATCGACTTTAGTAGTTGCTTACTTACTTAATCATGGATGTTCGACACAGGTTAGGACTTCCTGTCATGGATGACATACTAGGAAGACATGTTTTTTAAAGGTTGGTATTTTAGATAACAACCTGATTGTTACAATATTACTTCAAAAAAGAGCAAAAATCTTGTTCACACGTAATGTACTTACCTACCTACCAAGCAAAATTTCAAAGCAAACTTAACGTGCAGAATTATAATTAAATATGTACTTAAAAATCGTAGTACATAGAGTTTGAATTACTATCTCTATTTTTTAATGTACTCATTCTATCGTGTTGAGTGCAATCTACAGCCAACTAATCACTATGCACTCAGCGAGCAAACACTAATTGATTATTGTTTGCACATAATCAGCTGGAAATTCAAAATGTATAAGTGTTCCACTCCTTCTAGTTGTACTATAACCTGACTGACGCCACCTAAATTGAATAGATGTTTAATAGCCCATGATGATGATTTATATTTTGTTAGTTACCCTGGAACTGTTTTTATTGAGTTTATTGGTCTATTTAGTAACCGGTCACGGCCTCCCGCGATACAGGCTAGCCATCGTGCTTGACCACCAGAGTGTCAAAAGTTTAACCTAAGAACTTATACATCCATACATAAACTCACGCCTGTTTCCCGGAAGGGTAGGCAGGGACTACGGATTTCCACTTGCTACGATCCAGACATACCTCTTTTGCTTTATTCACTCTTATTACATTCTTCATACATGTTCGCCGGTTTAGTGTACTCTTGACCTGACCTTTCTCAAAGAACTTATTTGGTAAATAAATAATTAGGTATATTTTGTATATTTTGTAGGCATGAGGTTTCGTTCCTTTATGTGCATAGCTTCAAAAAGATATTACCCTATGTACTTATTGGTTTATTTATATTTCAGAATGAAACAAACGGTTCTAGTACCTATGTTCTTAAATGTTCTAATATATTCTTCTAATAAGTATGCAAAATTATTACTACCTATGTAGGTACTGCTATTTAAACGTATCCACATGATGGAACTAAGTTAAGCTTGCTTGTTGAAATAAAAAAAAATTACCTACTTATTAAAAAAGAATAAAAATAAAATCTTCTTGCTATTTTTGGTACTTAGTGGGTGCTTTAGAAACAAAAAGATCAAGTTCGGGTACGTCTGCCCCGTGGTACACCTATTCTTAAACATAAACTAAGTAGGTTTTTGGGATACCTAGGTAATTATTTATTCCTGCATTGTTTAACATTTTTAGAATAAGACAATAATATGTAACACAGATTATTATTTTCCTATAAATTGTAATTTTAACCAACCTACCTATGTAATATTTGTTTGACGACATGTAAAATGTCTAAAGGGAAATAAAGATTATGATTATGATTATCTAGAGTAGCGACCTATCTACCTAGTCATATAAACTAACTTTAGATCACCGAATTAGTGTGGGTACCGAACCGATCTAGGTATTTTGATTCCAAGTTCCCATCTAAAGGATTTTAGGGAGGTATAAAGCAAAATCTTACGTTACAAAATAGAATACAAACCTACCAAATTAATCACATATGATACCTATATTATTATCATGGTTTGTCAATGTTCTAAGGATGTACCTACTTCCTGTTTGCACACGTAAGTACTCAGGTATCTAGGTAACTGTTGTCTTCCACAAGATGTCATCAAAGGAAACGGTAGGTAGGTACTAACGGGTGGCTTAAGCAACATCCATCTTGAAGTTAAATGTGAGTAAGTACCTACCTCGTGTGTTCATAAGTTTTGAGACGAACTTATTTAATTAATTTAAAAAGAAAGTAATTCATGCAACCTTTTTTAAACTTTTAAAATTTTAAATTTCGAATGTTTTGAATCAGTAAAAATATACATTTGAATATTTGTTTCATTCTCCGTGAAAATGGCGCCAACAAAAGATTTGCGTGCGACTGTAATTTCACTGTTTCAAGCAGGAAAAAAACCAATGCAAGTTTTTAGTGAAATCCAAAGTTTGGGATGTAGTCGGAACTTTGTGTATTATACCATAAAGAGGTACAAGGAGACCGGCTCTTTAGAAGACCGTGGAAGATGTGGCCGCCCGCGGTCTGTAAGGACGCCCACCAACATCAAAGTAATCAGAGAGCGAATTCGTCGCAACCCTTGCCGGACTCAAAAGAAATTAGCTCTGCAGACCAACATTTCGCGAATATCGGTGAACAGGATACTTAAATATGATCTTAAACTAAAGGCCTACAGTCGAAGGAAAGTGCATTATTTAAACGAGCGTCTTCGTAAATTGCGACTGGAACGATGTCGGAACCTATTGAAGAGACACGATCCAAAAAATATCCTGTTTACCGATGAAAAGATCTTCACGGTGGAAGAAAAGTTTAACCGGCAGAACAATAAGGTTTACGCCAGAAGTTCAAAGGACGTCCAGCCATCTGTACGCAATGTCCAGCGCACTCATCATCCAGCAAGTGTGATGGTTTGGTGGGGTGTTTCCTACGAGGGGGTCACTTCGCTTCATTATTGCCAGCAAGGCGTCAAGGTGAAGGCACAAAATTACCAAACCGACATATTGGAAGCGGTGGTTAAACCATTAAATGATACGCTATTCGCTGGAAAATACTGGGTTTTCCAACAGGACTCTGCTCCCTCCCATAAAGCTAAGACTACCCAACGTTGGCTGGAGGCCAATTTGCCAGGCTTCATTCGGAGCGAAGATTGGCCCTCGTCAAGCCCTGACTTGAATCCTTTGGATTATTCTTTATGGACGGAATTGGAGCTGAGGGCATGCAGAAAGTCTCACCCAAACCTGGATTCTCTCAAGCGAGCCCTTATTAAAGAATCGAAACGGATTCCCATTGAAAATATTCGTGCCGCCATAGATGAATGGCACACGCGTTTGAAGGCCTGCATTGAATGCAAAGGCGGCCATTTTGAATGATTTATTTTTAAATACAGATCTAGATGTCAGTAGTTTTAATTTTAATATCCAATAAATGAATACTCAACTTAGCTCCAAAAATATTTTAGTTTTACTGTGTCTCAAGACTTATGAACACACGAGGTACATACCTACCTAGTTAGTTACCTAGTTTTTAATTTGAACATAGTGAGCATGGGCGGCATAGGGGGGGGGGGGCGGGGGGGGGGGCGCATGGTTGGGCAACACCCTAGATACTACCCTACCTCTTTTCTTATAAAAATCGACAGTACTGAAGAATTACTGTTGAATTGCTTTTCAATTTTAGATTCAATACCAATCCTCTTAGGTTATAAGTAATTAATTTATCCAAAATCAATATATCGAAATCGTCTCTGTCACAGTTTTCAAGTAGGTATGCTATACCTACCATGTGTCATACATCTACATACACGCGTTAAATCAGAAAAGCTAAACGAAGAAAGGAGCCGAATGCACCTGATTGAACTCAAATGTCGGCCAACGCCACGGGCGGCGGCACGCCGCCCGCCGCCCCCCCGCCGCAATGCACTGTGACGCTGTGCATATAGTGTAGGTACCTATAATAACAAAGAAATGTAAATGTATGTCGTAAGTTTAATGATTTTTTTATAAATATCAACCATTCTCAATAAAAAACAAAGTACCTAATAGGTACATTCGCTTCGAAATTAGGATGGTATTATCATAACTCAAATGAAAGTATATTTTAGTGCTTCAAGCCTGTTATTGTCCACGCCAAAAAAATGTAATATTTAGCTTCATACAACCTATCGCACCTACACCAAAGATAATGTAATGTATGTATAGATAGTGTAGGTAGCGATCTACACTACCTACGTATGATCTGACAAATTATTAATGCTATTCTACAAGAAGTTTGTTACAAGTGATATAGCGACATCTATCAATGAGCATGAGCATTGGAGAGTAAATGGAAGATTTTGAATCCGCGTGCATCCGCTTCACTGTTAACCGATAGGTGACTCTGACTAGGTAAGAGTAATACACCTAATGCTAGTAGTTATGTCAGATTTACATGAAGCTAGTCATAGGAGTGATTTGTAATGGACCGATTGTGTAGCTGTCGTCTACTCGCATTATTTAGGACCGGGTGAAACTGATTATTCATTCACGTGAACTTTGACAATACAATTTTTTTGACGATCCAAAACTTTTTTAATTTTATTTATTTATTTTCAAACGAAAAGTACATCACATTTTAAAGTTTCTGCCAAACTATATAACAGTTTGTCGGCAGTAGCTCTCGTGGACATATTATGCTTAATTGTACTAACTACAACTACAATACATCTGTAACAAACAGTTACCCTTTTTCGCCTAGACAGCTGAACGGATTTTAATGAAATTTTGACAGGAGGTAGATTATATCATTGTTATTAGCTATTATGGACACAGCGATATGTAATGATTCTTTGAACTTGTCTTCAATGAGTTTTTACTTGTAACACTGTTAAAGAGGTTATGTGGGAGCTCATTGATAATTGTTGGGATTAAAAAGCGCCTCTCACATCTTCCATAATAATTTCTCACTTTAGGGACAAGTAACTTAGGTATCTTAGATTGACGGGTTGGGTACGCGAACCCCCTTTCCCTTTTATATTCATTGTTGTTGTACTGCTCAATCATGATAGTAATTTTCATTTTTGATTCTACAGGTAGTATATTACATATCTTAAATAATTTTTCGTAATTATTTTCTAGGGACATTTTTACGTTGTTATCTACCAGTAGTTTGAGTATTCGGAATTGCGAGTTTTTAATTTCGTTAAGGTATGTAGGAAAAGTGAGACCATACGCACCCAATCCGTAAGATATAACTGCGTCGACCAGCGCGTGGCAAAGTACATTACCCCTTTCGAAATCGTTTATTTTAAACTAATTAACTTATTATGGATTGATCGCAATTTATTACATACTGAGTTAATATGACAGTTCCAGTTAAAATGGGTTTCGACAGTTAGACCTAGATATTTATAACTAGATACATTTTCTAACTTTGTACACCTACAGTTGATTTTATTGTTGTTGTATGTATGCCCTTAAGTTCTATAGTTATATTCTTATCTTTATTATAGGGCGAGAGTATTGGCATACACTTTGTTTTACCTATATTTATGATTATGCCATTGTTGTGGGCCCATCGAACTACATTATCAAATTCCTCCTGCATGACCTGTTGTATTTTTTTCTGATCCGTGTCCCTATATATAATACATGTATCATCAGCGTACATATAGGTTTAATATTGTTTTATAACATTGTTTGTTTTTGAAATTACCAATTTTTAACGTAAGGTCCGGCGCTGAATCCTTCTTCAACTCTATGACCTCGTAGTACTACTATCATTAAACATTTGTGCTAGCACATTCCAGCATCATACAAAAATAATTCAATTGAATGAACATAGTCATAGTCATATAATTTATTCACCTTCGGAACGCAGGGAACACTTGGTTTTGTTACTTGGTACATAAATTCTTTAGCGGCAATAATTGTAAATAAAAAATAACACATAACAATTATTTGAGACAAAACAAAATAATAAACAAATTAATAAAAATAACATCTTATGAAATAAACAAAAACATTTTCATTAATAGTTATTCTAAGTTAAAGTCAATAGGTTCATTGTTTTTTTGTTACAATAGGCGGTCTGATCTTTAACATCATTCGTGCTATATCGCTGGCCATATCATCACTTACCATAGGGGTGTCTAAAATACCACTTTCCGTTGGCGTTAACGCCTGCAGAAAAAATGAATTGTATGGAAATGACATTAGCTGTAGAAATGAATGAATGAATGGAATGACTGCTGTCAAGTTTTACCTTGACAAATTTGTGTTGGTGTGAAAATTAAGCGTGAGGTATTTGTCGCCCAGGCGAGATTATAGTTAAAAAGGTATATTAATGATTGAAAAAAGACATTGAGTTGAACGAAATGTTCACTTTATTCATTCAATGTTCACTTGGAATAATGGAACGTTTGTTCCATTATCAGTAATCAGTATTGATCTTTTTTCTAACCTTTATTGTACTATCTCCGTCTAATATTTTTCTTATAAAGTTTTCTTATCTATGGTCACAATATTTTTTGAACGAACGAACCCTCGAATCAGCCAATCACCGTCGTAGATTTCCTTTCGTTTTGTAACGTCTTCAGATTTGAAAACAAACGTTCAAATTCATAGCTCTCGTGTCGACTTTTTCTGAGCGATTTATATTTGTGAACAGTTAATAACGTAGTAATTTTATGGTGTTTGTTGATGTTTGTGTATGTTCTTTTTATTTTGAAAGATAAAAAACAATAATTTGGCACTATGATTACGCTTACCGACGACGTGAACAAGCTTTTGTAAGTTATTCTGCTACAACCATTTTTCTAGTATATTGATTAGTTTTATTTTGGAACCTAGTTCGTACTAAATTAGACCCTCAAAAGATGTCATTGTATCGAGATCTACTTCAAATCTCTAAGCGTTGTCTTGCATCAAATTGGAGGCTCTCCAGCCTCGGTCACTATGTAGGTACCAATTCAAATACCAACCAACTCTAGGTTTAGACAAACGGCTAAATCTCTAGACAAACTGCCTGATTCAAAATGAAATATTCAGATAATGGATGTACTAACTCCACATTAGAGAAGACCTTCCATGAAACTGCTTTACTGTCTGTCTGTTGACTGTCTTTATTTTGTGATGTCTGGTGGTTTCTAAGGCCGATATCATTATTCCACGGATGTATTAGCTAGGTAAAAATTTCTCATAACTTTGAATTCTCTTATTTTTTGGATTTTTATAATAGATACATTTTTAACAGCCACTAATAATACATAGACATAGTAAGTTATATCTACGAGTCTCAAACTGTATGCAGAATTCTGTATACAGACTATTTTGTTGCTCAATAAATATTACTTATTTAACCCGCAACCTCAGGAGCCCATATATGTGTTTGATGTAAGAGGTGGTTTGTTCGTTAATATATCTCAGAAATGGCTTTTTCAATTGAAATGTGTGTTTTGCAATCAATTTGTATGACTTTAAGGGTGGTTCTAACTTCTGATAGGTTTTACTGTCCCTTGTAACTAGGGAGCAAAAATGATACAGAAATTAATATGGGAGCTATGGAAAGAGCTATGCTCTTAGTTTCATAATGGAATCAAATCTAAAACAATTTAATCTTTAAAAGAACAAAATTTACCAACATAACTCAGATTTAGTAAGTTTAAATGGTAATTGGCAGGTCATACAGCTTGTACAATTTATAACATCTGGGGAAGAAACATTCTTGAATGGAGATCACAAACCAGACAATGCAGTGAGGGAAAGGACCTGATGGACCAATGTTAAGGCCTTTGTTATCAACCCAAGATCTTCAAAATGGCTCTCTCTGGGGGAAGCCTATGTTCAGCAGTAGATTTCTACTGGCTGTAAATTAGATGATAATGCAAAAATTAACTTATTGTCTATTTACAGCTATGAAGTCAATCAAGAGATATCTCAAAATGCCCGCAACATGATGGAGGAGCTTTGGCTCAACTGGTCTCACCTCGGCGTGGATGACAGTACTAAGGTCAATAACATCACCAAACTGGTGCAGATTGAGAAGGAACTGCACCGCGATGTCATCTCAGAAACCAGGCAAAAGCTGAAGACAATGCAGGCTCAGGTTGATAGTAAGTATCCTATTATGCAGACCTTGCAGTGTAGGAACGACGGATGACGAATGGACGGATGAAAGGCAGCCTGCTTAGCAAGATAAAAAACATTTTATACCTCTCTTTTGTTTGACAGAATAGGAGACGGAAATAGTTTTTGTCTTCTCTTTCGTCGACAATACTTTGTCTTAGGTGCTCATGCTAAGCAGGCAGGAAGTCTGATTGGAGGTGGCTCAAGCTTGTTCAGTATTACAGTCTTTGGAGGAGGCCTATGTGCAGCAGTGGACTTCTACAGGCATCAGCCTGTAGAAGTCCACTGCTGCACATCATCAGATGATAATGGTTATTACACAAGGGTTAGCAGGAAGAAAATGGTAATTAGCATTAAGTTTGTCTATGCCCCTGTTTTATCTTGTGCAATAAAGCTTTTTCTATCTATCTATGATCCTATTACTGAAGATACAGTAGTAGCTGTTGAGTTGATGCATTAATTTCATTTTTTTCTCTGCTAAGCAGAGTGTGCGTGAACAACTTTAGCATCCTGAAAGAAATAGCAAACAATTTTGCATGTCCTCTGATGTGGAAGCTCACCCAGAGGATGTAATCTGTCTTAGTTATTAAGTACTAACCCTTATCTTAAGCTTACTTACACTTTTGGATTATGTTGGTTGAATAAAAAACATTTTATTATTATTATATCATAATAGCTGCTATGAATAAAAAGAAACCTATGTGTTATTCTAGCTAGGCCATGAACTATACATACATATTCCAATTTTAATCCAAATTGGTTCAGCCATTATGAAGCTTATAATATTATAATATTAGAAGGCTATGTGTATAGTTATTTTAAAATGTTATCAAGTCTGTTTTTGAAGGAGTTATTTGAGGGTGCATTCATCACAGTTTCTGGTAGTTTGTTCCATTATCATCATTATTATTATATTTGACTCCGTCTTACTCATTTTGATGATGATTTCTGTGGTGGATGTATTTCTTACGAATTGTTGGTATTAAAAACTGTTTTGCTCTATTTAATAATCAAATTTATGTTTCTAAAATCTATGCTCTATTCACAGAATTGAAGGAAGAAACAGATGAACTCAGCAGATGCCTGTCGGTTGATATCACTATTCCTGACTTCAAAGATGAGATGATGCTAGTTGAATATAAGAGAGAATTAGAAGATCAGATTGCTGGGTAGGTTTATGTCCCCTTTTCAAGTATCTATGTAAACTATTTTTCAACATCATCTAGCTGATGATGATGCTGGACATATATACATATATAGATGATGCTGTGTGAATATGTCCAGCATTATTATTTATTATTATTATTATTTTTAAAAGTTGTTGGTATATGGGATGGTTGGCAAAGGCCATTTTACATCTTTTGTAGCTATCATAAGTTCTTCAAGGTTTTTTTCAGATTCAATGTCAATGGATTCTTTGTAAAGAAAGTGAATGTTATTAAAAGTGATGAAACTTTTAAACAAAGATTTTGTGATTGTGGCTGGCTCACACAAGGCTTGGCAGCTTGCCCTTAAACATCAACTTAGAGTTGTCAAAGTCTAGTGCAACAGGGCCTAACTGTTGCTAGGCAATTATTTTGACCTTCAGGTGACTTGAGGTGGCTGCTAGCCCAAACAAACTTATTAACCTTTGTATGGGTTGGTTATTTGGTTTTTAAAGTGTTAACCCACATTTAAGGGAAATTACAAGAATTTATAATATCCCAAAAACACAACCTCAGCGCACTAAGCTGAAACATCCCAAGAATTACGACCAGCCTGGTAACAATATCATGGCTTAGTGGTATTGCTCATATACCAAGCGGAGATCGCGGGTTCGTATCCTGCGGAGGTTGAATTTTTGGGATATTATAAATTTTACTATGCTATGTTTAATAGGTATAGAGAACAAATGGAGCAGCGCCGCACAAAGATGGAACGTCTCCTCGAATGGCAGCGCGACCTTGCTGAGAAGCTGGGCGTCACCATCCAGGAGTTGCAGGAAGTGCCCCTGCCATCCGAGGAGGAACTGGACCGGCTGAAAGACCATCTGGAAGTTCTGCAGGCTGAGAGGGACAAGCGTGCCGAGATATTTCTGAATGTCCAAGTCGAGATCAAGGATATCATGGGTATGATATTAGACTATGAGTTCTGCATCTTCACTTAAATAAAACACTCACGCTCACGACTGTATTCCCCATGATGGGCATTCTCAGATACAGACTCAGTGTGTTTATCTCTTTTTTTGTAAGGAGTAGTCAGAAGTATGCCCAAACATTTTATTTGACACATGACGGTGTAAGCATATCTGTACTAAAGTCAGTTAATAGTGATATATTGAATTACACATATATGAGGCGATGCCATTAAACTATCCTATTGGTTGATTTAAACATCTTCCCACTGCCCTGCTTAATTGGACGATATTTTAAATTAAAAATTCATTGGTTTTTAGAAGTCTTCTAAGGCTTAAACCATGTACAAATCTATATAGAATAATATAGCTGAAGAGTTTGTTTGTTTTTTAGTTAGAACGCACTAATCTCTGGAACTACCAGTCGTTTTTCAAAAAAATTGTATTTGATAGCCCGATTCTTGATGAAAGCTATATATGCTAGTTAACATCACGCCACGATCCTTAAGAGCCGAGCAAAAGAAGTAGTAGCGCGGCGGGTGGTGGGTTAGGGGACCGAGGGCGGCCGTGGCACAGCTAGTTACAGATAAGTAGATAGGTACAACACACAAAAAAGGACTAACCTGTACCATTTCGAGTTAGACTTACACTAAGTGTGTGGATAGTTTTACTAATATAAATTTTCTAGTTGTATGGTTTAGTTGGTGAGTTATGTAAACCGAACTCAAATTAAGTTGTACTTTCAGATAAACTTCAGATCAAGCCACAGAACAAGTTTGAGCATTTAGTGGTGACCAACTTGTCTGTGGACTTCAAGGTGACTGATCTCAACATGGACCGACTAGCTAAGCTCCGGCAAGAACTGCATGAGAAATATGAGCAGACCAACAATAGAGTAAGTACTCATTCTAATTCTGAGAGTGATGGGTGATGAGAACTGCCCTGGATATCCTGCAGGGTGTTTTCGTCCGCAACAGAGGGAGATGCTTGTTAGAAAGAAGACTGGATGTTTTTGAAAAACAAGGAAGAAGCAAGGCTGCAAATAGACTGTATGAGCCAGATAAAGGAGAAGATCACTGTCTTATTCTAAGGAGGTAAAAATACCGCATTGGAAAGAAATGGAAGGGAATTGCATCAGTCGGATTGACAAGGGCATAGTTCTTAAATCTTAGTAAATGAATGGATTTGTCTCTTTGTGGCAGAATAGCTTCCAAATTGATTGACTGGTTTCAATGTTTTCTATTATTCGAAAGCTGGTTTAATCGGGAGGAGGAGGAGGCACTGCAACAAGTGAATTAAAATCAGAAGTCTGAATTTTCTTCAGATTCAGTTTAAAATTCGTTCTTGAATATTATTCTTAGTTTCCTGTTCTATTTCACCTTTGAGGTATGGTGGCTCTGAATAGGGCTAAATCTCTGAATGTTATCTTACTGCTTTCTCCAATGTCTAGGTGCTGGAACTTCGCGAGCGTCTCTCCAAGCTCTGGGAATGCTTGGATGAGGATCAGATATATAGCGAGAACTTCTTGCATGCCCACCCTGGATGCCACCCGCAGACCGAGGCCGCCATCAAAGAGGAAATCAAACGCTGCGATCAGATAAAACGGCAGAAAATTGCGGTAAATATCTTAAAAACCTTTTGCCCTGCTTAAAATAGATAATTTGAAGGCTATCTAGAGTCTAACTAGATTGTTATCTCGTTCGTAAAATAATTGTATCATGTGACTTTCGTCTGTGCCATTTTTGAGTTTTACAGACAGATTTTCACCATTGATAAGGTTTCAATTGCATATTTTGATTCAATCTACTGACTCTAAAACGGCGCGATAAGATATAACACGCAAATACTTACGGCAGCTATACGTAAAAAATATGCTAAAAGGAGTCTTATTTTTCTAGATATTCGTCGCAAACATTCGCACGAAGATAAAGCTGATGTGGGATAACATTATGTATTCGACGCATGAGCGAGAAGAATTTCTGCATTACTACCAAGACATATTCACTGAGGACACCCTATCATTGCACGAACTACATCTAGAGAAGATAACTAAATACTATAATGAAAACAAGTGAGTATGAACTTTTACCAGGAGAACCGTCTTCAAGACGTCTTAGCTGTAAAAGCGAAAAAGTGTCGACAGTATTCCGATTGTAGAATCGGAACTAACGTCTTCGGTATGGACCGCGGCGGTGCTCGTTCGATTAGTGGTGCTCAAGGCAAATGTTTGCAGATATGCAAATATTAGATACTCGAAGTTCCTGATATCTACGACACTGTTAATTCTAGTATGGGGCCAGGTCTGTATAAGTGACTGAGTGAAGACTTCTATTGTTATAGAGCTTAACACAATTTTGCCAGCATCTTTGCCCAACAAAATGCAAGCATCCGTCGATATCCGACGACCTCTGTGGCGCAGTGGGCGGAAGCCCGCCTGACGCAGTAGGTTGCGGGTTCGATTCCCGCCGCGGGACAAATGTTTGTATGATCTGCAAATATTTGTCTCTGGTCTAGGTGTTTTTTATGTATGTTTTTACAAAAAAAAGTATATAAGTAGTATGTCAGCCATGTAGTTCCCATAATACAAGCTCTTCTTAGTATTGGGCTAGATGATGCTGTGTGAAAAATGTCCAGCATTATTTATTTATTTAGATGGAATGGGATATGGCCAGATGATTATTGCTAACGCGTTAGGAACTCCCGGGAATCAATTAGGATCAGTAAGTATGGCGTTCTAGAGGTCCTGCAGTGGAGATAAAAGTTCTGTATTGTTTGCAGGAATATCTTCGACCTTGTCCTAAACCGCAAAAACCTATGGCTAAAGATGACTGAATTAGAAGCGCGCGCGTCGGAACCCGGCCGGTATCACAACCGCGGCGGACAGCTGCTGAAGGAGGAAAAGGAGAGAAAGGCCATAGCTAGTAATGTGAGTATGCACACACAGATACACATACACATGCATATTTAACGTATTTTATGCATTTAACAGCCATACTAAACTGTGTACATAACAGCAATAAATATGAATATGAATAACAGAAAGAAAGAAATAATATTTTTATATGAACCCAAAAACACAAAATACATGGATAGAAAATTCTTTATTGCACAAAATAGTAGTACTGGCGTATAGGCGAACTTAATGCAAAAAAGAATTCTCTTCGCGATAACCTTTGTGTATTTTGGAAAAAGATGAGTTGGTAGTGCACAGAATGGTTAAAACAAACATGGTAAAATAATAGTAAAGAATTCGCTTATAGAAAAAATATGTGTTGCTTGGGGTCAAAATAGGTCGCTGTCTCAGCTTTTGAGCTCTAACAATAATATATAATCGCCCGCTCAATGCCAATCGGCTGTTACAGTATCAATCGTACATTTGGGGCATCACTGTTGAGTTTCTATAATCTAAACTATAATAGTTTCTATAATAGACAAAGCGTGAGCCGTTTTTAGTGTGGAAAATCATTGTGAAAGAGTTCGTCCAAGGAATGACTACCAGCATAATCAATTATGTCTTATACTTTGCTGAGTCAGTTTCAAAGACCAATGAACCAATGCAATGGCAGGCACATGATATTTTCAATCTGGCTAGCTCGATGCAATATTACGTAGGCTACGTCGTCGGCCTATCTGGTCGGGAGAAAGCAAAACCTGGTAGAAAAACGCCTTTTAATAGAATTCTAGGATTATTTTTATTTTGAATTGTAGTCTTTGATCAAAGAAATGGGGGAAAAATACTAATTTTGATCGAACTCGAAAAAAATTATGTCAATATATTCTAAAACTTTTTATTATGCTTTTTGTAATACAGCTACCGAAAATCGAAGCTCAAATCCGCGAGCTAGTGACCGAGTATGAAGCTAGGACCGGCAGGACGTTTACTGTCGACGGAAAACCATTACTGAGACTCATTGAGGATGAGTGGGAAACCAGAAAAGCGGTAAGTTAACATTTATCTTCTAAACTAATAACGACGTAAAGTTTTTATGTAGGGGTAATCTCTGAATCTACTCCTCCGATTTCAAAAGTTCTTTCACCAATGTTTAGAATGGACTTTTAGGATGAAAATAGGCTATATAATTATCCCGTTCAAATGAACAACTCGGCCTTTTCGTGGAGTACAATTTTGCAACGTAAGTCGACGAAAAAACGGTCGAGTGAGTGCATTTCTTACGAACGCTAATTTTAATTTGGGTACCGCGCGGTCGAAGCCGTGGGCTATAGCTAGTGTAAAAGTGGCATGAAATGTGGCAAAATGACTTCTTATGGTTCTCTTTGGGATTGTTATTAGAAGTGTTTTTTTAAATATTACTATTTTCCAGTCACCACAAAGTATTATTATTTGGCATCCAAGAACCTTTGTGATATCTATAAAATAGACAACCTGATAATTGATTTACAAATACCGTGATGGTCTTGTAACTGACGTTAAATGAAAGAAAGATGCCTTACTAGCAAACCCCATTCTAATCAATATTAACAGCAATGTATAAAAGCTTTTTCTATTAGAAAAAAACAAGGTTATGGTCAATGTCACATAAGTTTTAGATGCTACCTTCTGTTAAGGTCATCCAAACTTTTAATTTTAATCGTCAAGTCTTTTAACATTTAATTAACTTCTAATTTGTCTGAGCCATTTCCCATAGGTCCATCAAATAAACAAACCGGTACATCTATCTTAATTTTGGAATTCCAGGAGCGCCACAACAAATTGTCCGCCCGCAAACAAGCTTTGACTCCGACGACCCCTCATCTACGATCCCTCGCTATATCACCTCTCGGAAAGCGCAATCGCACCGCTGCTGGTTTGGCGGCTACTTCGGAAAAAAGGTAAGCTATAAGAAAAGTTTGTTTTGAAGAAATCGCTTTCAGTGATCAGGCCGTTCTAGTCTCCGGTATTTCACCGAGTTGGGCTTGTCTGGTTAGGCTTAGGATGAGCACCAAGACAAAGGTATTTGTAGACGGAACAGAGTGAAGACCAAAATTACTTCTGCTACTCGTTTCTGACAAAAAAAAAACGTATATATTTTTTGTTTTTTTCCATCGACAAAACCGTTTTCTTAGGTGCTCTTAGGTGCTTAGGTGCTGGTGCAGTTTAGGAGGACAATAATGCATAAACAATCCAATGCGCGATTTCAGTTCAGGGCCCTTCTCAAAATCTACTAATTATGAATATACTCGTAAGAATAAGCCCAAAAACTGCTCATTGTACTTGGTATGCTTATTTAGTGTTAACACATTATTCATGTGTTTAATTAAGACTGAACTTATATTCTGTGAAGTATTAAGCGGTCATATGAAGTCGGGAGAAAGGCAGTTTAAACTGTTGAATTGACTTTCTATGGGGATTACTTACATCCTAACATTATACACCTAGGCTTATTATAACAGTAAATGTTCATTTATACGAAATGAATTTTTATTGTGATTCACAAACATTACAAGAACATTCAAAATGAATGCCTCATCTCATTGGTCCACCATCAGGCGCCTTGGCCATCAGGCCACTTGACTTTGTTAACAAATATATACTTTGTAATAGGACTTTGTATTATAGATGTAATAGTTCTAGTTATGTGTAGTCTATGTTCGGGATTGACATGAAACAGTTTTTCCGACTCGTAGGCCGCCGTCTAAGCGTCAACTCATCACCGGCAGCGCCACGAAAGCCGTCACAACATTCACCAACAACCTGTCGGCGCTCAAGAGGTCTGCCATATCTACTGTCAAGAGGTGAGAGATTTTTCGTAAATCTAAAGAATACCACAGGCGTCACATTGAGATAACTTCCTCTCTTAATATCAATCAGATCTTAAATATATGTCTTTCCTTGATGGATAACATCGGTATCCAAACTTGGTTTACCTGTTTAAAGGCGTATCAATGCCCTTCGCCGGGATAGTAGTTATAATAATACGAATAAAATAACTTAAATTAAGGAAGTTAAACCAGAAGTTATTACACGCTTTTGTGTGAAAATGTCCACCATTATTATTAAAACTAACACATGTAAGTGGGCATAGGCGCTTGGAGCCTCGCTACTCGCCTGGCGCCTGGCGTGTTGCGAAGAGACTAAATACGCTGTCTGTTTCTCGAAAGACGCTTGGCGCCCAGCGTTTTGACTAGTGAATCTCCTAAGTCTGTATGTGGACTCCCTTTACCACATTCAAACTCTTGGTTGGTTCATCATGCGTAAGAGTTTCTTGCTAGTTAGATAACCAGCCTAACTGTGCCCTGAAGCACAGAATTTTCCTGGGGTCTTCGCAGGCTTCGCGGAGTGACCTTGGTTTGCCTAGGATTTGCAGCGATTCTCCTATGGGACCACTATGTATCGTAGGAAGCCGCATGCCGCCTAGCGGACTAGACGCCTAGATGCTTGTAGTGTGGCCGTTACCTTAGTTATGATGAGGGATGCTAAATTTAAATGTTGCTATATAAAATCTTATTATATTTAATAATTATTAACGTTAACGTAAAGGATTTTTAGGAATATTAAAACCTAGCTGTTTTAATAATCCTAAAAAATTAAAGGGGTGTACCTTCCTAGGGTACACCCCTTTCATTTTATAAAATGTAAGAGCTGAGCTGAGCTGCGTTCGAAACAAATTATGTACCTGCCATTGTTATCTATTCTTCTGTTTTAGTTAATTAAAGTTCCCCATAAAATAAAGATTTATGTTTTATATTCTTTTAGCTCTGCATCTATTGGCTGTTCTTCTGAGTAAAGTATTTGAATGTTTTATTAAGTTTATAGTTAACCTTGTGTCTGATTACTCCTCCGAATGTCGTATGAACTAGGCTGTAGATATATATTTTTCATTCCTTTACCTTTTCAGCGCACGCTAGAAAATCAATGATGTCAGACAACATTGCATGATTGTTTGTAAGTCAAGTTTGATTAACGAACCGGCCTGTGCATACCTAGTCCATTTAATTAAACAATTAACTTTTCAAAGTAAATTACGTTGCGTAAGTAGAAGGAATGAGAAATATCGCACTTGCGTCTTGCATAATTAATTGTTGTACCTAGTTGTTAAACAAATTATACATGAGTAGTGGATTCATGTTGTAATACTTTTTACTAAATGTCTCATGTCGTGTTATACAATATCGGTAATAGCATTTTTATGTAGTTACGTAAATGATATTGGTTGTCGTTAGCTCATTTAAACCCGTAGATGTACTGTGTAGTTTATACTCTTCAGGCTTTATAGCGTGAACAAATCAAGTTAATTAATTAGGTATTGGTTTATTTCACCAATAAGTAGAACTATTTCGTATCTTGCCACTCTTATGCTTGTGATGAACAAAAAATTAATTTAAAATAAAGCGCTGCTGTGCTTCAGAGGGCACTTTCAGATGTCGGACTCGGCTTTTATAGTTATAGTTAGGTCATGGCCACTGGCTCATGACGAATAACGAACGAACAAAACTTAAAATCTCAATAAAAAATATGTTCACGACTGCAATCTCCATGAATCCTCAGATCCATACTCAGTATACATATAGAACTATGAGGTCACCAAATAGGGGGCAGTTGGAGGCACGTCTGTACATTATATTTGGCACATGACGTGGCCTTTCGCATGGTAGTTAGCATTCAGCGTGATAGGTTGCAAGATATGTGTATTGTCTAAAACGTGTATCTACATAGTTACAAGGTGTTTATTCGTGTCGTAGGCGTATCAGCGGACGTCTGGTCGCGAGAGCGGTCGCCGAAGCTAAAAGCGAACATGCGAAGAGGAAGCTCGATTACGGAAGCGATCTGAAGAAGACACCCAAGGCCACCGTCAATGGCAGTATTCTGAAACATAAGCGCACGGTAAGCTATCCTTAGGATATTTTGAGGTATACAGTGTACCCCGCGGCCAGGCTACATGGAGGAAAAGTACTTTAAATTTTAAAATTGAAGTTAGGAAGTATTGCAATTGGGACTTTCCTTAATTTTTTTAAAGTAATTAAGCAATACTACAATTAAAGATTTTTAAAAGTTTGCTTGCCTCAAACGGGACTCGAACCGGTAAATGAGAAAAATAAAAAATAATCATTTTCATATTGTAAAAACGAGAATTTTCACGTACTTCACTATCGGTGAAGGCACCGATTAAGTTTCGACTCATTCCGAGAGTCTTCATCAGGGTGAGTGGTTGCGACTTTCTCCTTCCGCATCGCGCCGTGCACTCAAGAAAATTGTGACTGCTATTAAATAAAATAGTTCGTCGAATCACCAACCGCCTAACCCTTAATCAACAACGCTCAGGGAACACTGCTGTCATCAACACAAATTCCTTCTCCGTTATTTCAGGGAGTAGTACTGGTTGTGGTTAGGTTAAAATGGGTATAATGCGTAATACACCCAAATGCCTCAATGCATATCTTGTTTCCCCGACTCAGAATTAGGGCCACATCTCAACTGGCCATTCAACTGCTTATTTCAGGGCCACATCTCAACTGGTCGCTGAAAGCAGGGTGACAAATAGATAACCAGTGATAAGACGAATGTTTTGTTATATTTCAGTCACACGGCAAACGTAAAAGCAACAGTCGCCGGTCAATGAACGCGACGCGCTCCACCGGTTCGCAGGAACATGAGCAAAAAGATCCGCTCATGGAAACCACTCTTCTCACCACTTACACCGATTTTAAGGTAAATAATACTTATAATAAGAGCGGAACCTATGCTCCAAGGGTGGAAGTGATAAAGGCATAAAGCACGGAAGTAGCGTTTAGTGAAACTGCAGCACACCTTTCGACACCCTTTAGCCGTTCACACCAATGTTGCCCCTACGCTGCCTATCGTTGGCGGCACTTACGGTTCCCGTTTAGTGGACCGCAAGTCATCACCTGCCTATGATTTGATTTGAAGTTTCATCAGTTTCATCCTACATAGCCCAGCAACCATTCCATAAGCATATTCTCTTGTAATAGCCCAGTTTATCATCCAATATTTCCAAAACGCATCATGATTATGGGAGTGACATGGCGATGACAAAATGTTTCTGATTACAGGATTGCATCAACGACAAGAAGATCTGTCGCAGTTCCATGGCCGTCAAAGAGCAGGATTTTTCCATGCTACCGATAGTCGCTTGCCAGAAATATGACGTGAACAAAGAAAACACCCAAAAAAAAACTCCGAGGACGAAAGCGCCTATGACTCCTAAAATCGGCAAAGAGAACATTCAGCATGTAAACCCTATGACGCCTAAAAGCAATCTCATGTACACGCCGACCAGGCTCACGCGATCTGCTTTGAAACTGAACCACGACGGTTTCGCGACGCCTCGCGCTCCCCTCAGTGCGACCAAAACAAACTTGCAAAGACAGAATACAGAATCGAGAATTACCCTCAAAACAACACCCAATAATGTCAGTCGGTCCAAATCTCACACTCATTTAGCTCGGGTTAGAAACCTACCGCCTCTCATTTGAGACTGAGATGTGTTCGCGCACATCGACATTTTTGCTTTGGTTATTAGTTGGCGAGATCCACACAGACAGCAATTTGTTGATGCGTGTGTATACCTTGTGATAACTCTATAAGGATTTTCAGTTTGGCTGGCCTACTTCGAACGCCACAGCCTGAATCGCTTGCAATATTATTATTTGTTAGGATCCTACGATTTTTTTTAATTTGTTTCATTTGACAGATTTTGAGGTTCAGGCTTAATAGCTTTCACTTAGTTGCGCTTATCGATAGTAGCATTATGAGAGCTCTTATCGAGTTAGCTATAGCTCTGTTACGTCAGCATATTATAAGTCCCCTTGAAAATAAATTGTAATTATCAAATTGCTTTTTCGATTTTCTAGATTAGCATATTTTAGGTCTTGTGATGTCATTCTAATTGATAATCTTATATTGTTATATTTCAGATGTATATTTGGATCTCCAATACTATTGCTAGATATTTTGATTTGCACAAGTTTGATGTTCAGATTTTGATATAATTATCTTAATCGGAATGTTTGATGGGAATGCACTTTATTTATGGGTTTGAGTGATTTATTGATATTATTTAAACTATAAGACATTTTTAAGTTTTACAAGAGACAATTAAGTTGCAATGTATAATATTAATTATCACGTTTTAGATTAGGTTTTAGTTTTAATACCGACTACTCTACCGACATTCCTATATTTTTGTGACGTAACATTGATTTGTAGATTACAATTTTAAATCATCCAATTGATATTTGTAGCAGGAACAAAATAATACTTCAGCTTGCATTGTTTTTAAAGGCAGCTTTTCATGCTTCTTATAGGCGTTTGTGGAGGGTGTACTTAATAATATCAGTATTTTAATGAATGTTTTATTTAAGCGCTGTGTCCATAATGTGCGCTCCGTTATAATTTAAACTATTGTGTATTTTTATTCTTTTTGTAAAATTATGATTGTAATATATTTTCTTAGTTTAAAACAAAACTTGTTTTTATCATAGCCTATTAGATTACGAAACTTTGATTGTATTGTCCAAAGTACTATAGAAAGATGTCAATATTTTTCGATTTCCATGTAGGGTCCTCAGGTAGACGGTTTAGGAGGGCGGTGGATGGTGATAAATATGATATTGAATTGTTGCTGGACCATGAACACACTGAAAAGTTATTTGGGGCTGTAAATATTGGCAGTCTGATGTAAGTCTTATGAAAATACTATGAATTCCATTCTTCATATTGTAAAAACGGGAATTTTCACGTACCGCACTATCGGTGAAGGCACCGATTAAGTTTCGACTCATTCAGAGAGTCTTCATCAGGGTGAGTGATTGCGACGTGAAGGCACACGCGGATGCCTTCACCGATAGTGCGGTACGTCAAAATTCCCGTTTTTACAATATGTAGTCAAGTTCACGATAGTTTTTGGAATAAAATTACATATCACACTATCACCGACCGTCAATTCCGTTCTGTGAGGCGTTTTTCCGACCCATTACGAGAGTCGTCAGCAGGATAATAAAGTCAAATAAATCATTACATTATCTGATTCTGCTCCAATTGGTATCAAAACAGTAGTTTCGTAATTTTATAGAGAGCTGTCTGCCTTATCAATATGCATGATAAACGAGGAGAAACAAGTGGTTGGCTTTATGGCTTTGAGCGATTATCCCAATGTGATGGGAGTCGACCCTGCCGACTGGGAAACCTGGATCAGGAATATGTTTCAGTTAGTACACATACTTTGTAGATACAGCACATATTATCATAGTTAAGTCACAATAGCAGCTTTTGTGTTTTAAAGTTTAATTCGATCGCCGGTAGAAACAAAAGTGAGTTACATTTGTATCGTAGTATTAATTCTTATTCCAATAATAAATAGTTTTATCATCAAGGGAATTTATGTAGCAGTAAAATACTTTCCTGTTACTTTCTATCCCGATATTCCCATGGAATCGAAACTTACGCGGGTGAAACCGCGAGGCGCAGCTAGTATATTATTATAAAGATGTGGGCGGTATTATCATTGACACTTTTCCTTTTTAGGAGATATTACGTATCCAGAAATACACTGTTCATACATTTTATGTGTTGCAAGGACTCAGTGATTCAATTCTTCTTGAACGAAGCTTTGGTATCAGTGTTTCAAAACGATGTGTATTTGTTGCACATCGTTCTGTTGGTTTCTTCCGAGTGTACACATGGTGAGTGCAATTTATTATCTATGTTCTGTGATATTTTGTTGTGTCTTCTAGCTAAACATAAGACGAACGGTCATGGTCCATCCACCAACTTCCTGCGATCTAATATAGGTTCCCACGCATGGTGGAACAGAACTAGATACTTTTTACTTTATTTTTCAGATAACCTGGCGAGATATCAGGTATTCAATAAGCGGAATATGTGCAAGTATCTGGCGAGAAGGGAGGACGATTCTGAGAAAAGGCTTCACTACCTTTATACCGCCCTACGGCAGGACCACTGTCCTAAACTGAGAATCAGACGAGCAGTGTATGCATTTTTAAATTATTGTAGTAGGGCCCAAGACCGGCAGCGAGTCTTGGGTTACTACAATAATTTGCCACAAATCCGGGGTTGCTAGTGATTAGGAAATGTAGTATGTATTAACGATAATAATCAGTTCGGGAACCTTTAACACGCGAGCACACCTGCATTTTCAACGATAAAAAAGGAGGAGGATCTCAATCCGTCTGTATTTATGTTATGCTGTGTGTATGTTATGCGAGTTTTCGTCAAATTTTGAACCGATTATAATGATTCTGTTTTTAATGGAATGGATATTTTATACTTCAAGGGTGGTCCCATATAAATTTTATGAAAATATGCCACCTCTACGAGTGAAAAATAAGGAATTTTTCATAACTTTTATCAACTTCCCGTTGTTTGAAGTCGGTTTTTATTTTACCGGAAAAAAAACTTTATTGTAGATATCCAGGTACAGGTAAGTATAGTGACTTGTTTGTTTGTTCTGCTGTAGTAGAAGATCGAGGTTTGCTCGGAAGCTGGAACGATCACACACCTAAAACTGTGTTCTCGGCCGAGCTGGAGTTTGACTGACCACTCGTCATACTTCCTTAACCCCTTTAAAAAAATACCGAAATTTATATTACCGACTTCGGGTTTTCCCAGCTATGGAGCCTACCTAGGTCGTATTTCGTCTCCTAATCCTATATCCTGTAAGTTTTAAAAAGCCGTTCTCAAGATCCTCTGCGGACAAACAAAAATAAAAATATATAATAAAAAATATATAATTAATATATATAAAAAATATATATATAATAAGTATGTTGCCTTTTTGAGAAATAAGATTTCTACCCATAGTAGACGCGCAAGACTTTAAGTAGTTGTTAGGACCATAATACGAAATACTTTTCAGGCAAGAAGATAATGATGATATATGCGATATATTGGACAAGAAGTGTCCCCGATTGAAGGAGCTTTATGGGGAATATTATATTAGCGAAATACTTGGACACCATCCAGAGAGTAACAGAAAAATTATTGTCGCAGAGGTAGAAATGACTAGTTATTATTTACATCTTGAGATTCGTCTCACCTTAAACTGTTAGATACGTAACACAATTATTGTTTTCAGTACAGTACTGCCGATATACCTAACTTGACCTGTCCTGAAATAAGCAGTTTGATTACTGAGACAATCCCCAGTTGATGTTGGTGTAATTTACAGGATTCAGGGACGAAAAATGATTTAATCACATAGCCATAAAAAATCAGAAGACGGGAAAACTCCAAAACGGGAAAAATCTTGAATGTTTTCAGACGTAGCACGCGAAGAAAACAGTCGCGCAGAAATTGGGGCGGTGCCAGTGGTGGCAGATACTGTTTTTACTGTAAGGTTTTTCATTTCAGCATCACGAGAGAGCAGTGGGAGTTATGTGTTTGAGTCCGAACATCAATTACAAGAATCTGCAGAGTATTTACGAACTGCGGCCTTATTATGGTCTGAGAAAGGCTACGCCTCTCGAGAAAGAACAGCTGACGCGTGGAAACGTTTTGCTCAGTACTTTTGGGTAGGCAAACTCTTAACCTTACTGTTTTATGTTTGTAAGGCCCGAGTTCACTAACACAATAACAGATGGTTAGGTCAAAGCTTTTTGACACATTCGGTCAAAGCTTTCATAGGAATCTGTCATCATAATCAATGGTTAGACTTAACTGTCTGTTTATTTTGTTGATGAACTCAAGCCTAAGTCGTTATCAGATACTGGTGGCAAAAGGCAGGACATATGCTGCTGTTGCTATACCCTTAGACAGGGTTCACGTAAGATACCTACCTATAAACACAATCTATGTACCTACTATGTGAAAGCAATAAATGTATTGAGTATTGAGCTCTTAGAACCGACACCGCTCGGGAATAATAGTTCCTTGAAAGGTGACCATGAACCGGACGACACGACGAAGTGTTTAAAGGCCTCACCCGATGAATCGATGACATTTTAGAGGAGGACTTCTACGGGCTGTTAGTGATGGTAGCTCACATCATCATTGTTATAGGGTTATTCCCGTTTTCCACATCTGGAAAAGTCTGGGAATCTACGAGGGAAAACGGGTTTTTTTCAGTTGTTTCCCGATCGACGTTAACGTTCCTGACTATTGGCATGTTGCTACTCAGGGCATGTCGCTAAGCCCGATCTTTGTCTCACTATTTTTTAATCAAGTACCTAATTGTTGTAGTGAACCGATAATGATGGGAAAATGGAGTCCCTATGATCGTCCACCAAATTTGGAAGAAATGATCAATAGTGATGTAAGTAATCAGGTATTACATTCATGTTTATCACGCCATCTATCTCCTTGAGTTGTCTTCTGTACCAAACTACAACCCCATTGGTGTATGGGACGGAGTTTAACACCGTTTGCTGAGGCGTGCAGGGGACTGCTTTAGTGGTTTTAGCAGTGGGAAATATATTAATGATGACCTTGCTTAGTCGATTAAAACTACAACTTTTATACCTCACCCAGGCTTCAAACGAAAACTTATCGCAACTAGATACCGCTAGCACCATTAGGAGCAAAGTCAAGATCAATTTCAAACGAAATCCTTCAATTAAACTACGTAATAGAGTACGTAATTCAAGCAGCATAGAACAAAATAATATAGAACAACTACTCTACAAGAATTCAGATGATTACAGTGGAGTGTTCTTGCGCTCCGCTACTGTTTCCCAAACGACCACTATGTCTACAAATGCGTTACTGGAAGAGGATCCATTCGATTACGATATTGTGAACATTGATGTTAGTCTGCTGACTGTACCGCAAACATTTTCCACGGATTATCTGTAAGTGCATTAAAATAATTCAAATACCTAGTCTCTTAATCGAGCTCGAAATCAGAAACCGATCTTAGTGTGCCATTAAAAATTACGAGTATCTTTTTAGTAAACTATGTTATGATATTTTCTAACTATATTATGGATTTATTCAAATTGGAACGCACTCGAGATCGCTTTCATTGTTGATTTAGTAGTAGTTTATGTAATCCAGAATGAAGATGTCACATTTAATTTTTAGGTGCAGTTCATACGAATATTCTGGGCTATCCCATCCGCGCCCATCGGAAACTCTTAGAATAAGAAATAGTAAGTTTGTTTCTCTAACTAAAGCCTTATTACTTGCGCAATTTTTCATAATTTCCTAGCTTTTTTCTTTTTTAAGGGAAACGATCAGTATACAACCCCCTGGGTGTAAAGGATTCAGAACCGTTCCTTTACCGCGGAGAACCCAATGCTTTTATGATTGAACTTTTTGGACTTCACGAGAATGTTGACGAGAGGTAAACTAAGCATTTATTAGTTACTAATAAAAAGTCACTAGACAGTTTTGAATAAAAATACCGCGTTCTACACAGCCCTATTCGCTGGACTGACCAAATCCGCACCAACCTTGATACTCAACTATATCGCAATAAATGAAAAATAATTACCAGAGAAAAGATCATGCAGAGGTCACCCGACCCACCAAGGTTCACGACGCCTTGTGGAAACGATGCACAGAGAGAGAGAGAGAGAGCTTGCTTTCTATATCTAATCATCCTACATTCACCCGCTGCTAGTTCTAGGCCTCCTCTCTAGCACGCGACTCCTTTCGGTGCTGTGCCAATAGAGCAAGTTCCCACCGCCTTCACAATATCATCCGACAATCTGGCTGGTGGTCTGCCTGGTGATATATAACTCATTACCAGCAATCCCTTCCCTTTCAAAGTTAACCGGCAAATTGTGATTATTTCAGGAGTGCATTCGATATGCTAGAAGTAGCGTTTGAAGTAATGAAGGACTACGATTATTGTATCATCAGAGTGCCTTCAGCGGACACGAGCTTTCCACTGCTTCAACATTTTTGCGTAAGTATCCCACTAGATAATCTTTTTTCAGTGATCGGTTCTGAGAGCTAGGCCTACCCACATTTTTTATCACCCTGGGTGAGTTCCGGTACAAACATCTGCAGAACATCCAAACATTTGTCCCGCAGCGGGTATCGAACCCTTGCGTCCCTGATAGAATTTGTATGCGTTTCAGTTGGTGCCAACCAGGTCCAGAATCTGCTGCCTATATTCGCTTTATGTGGCACATAGAGCATCTGTTCTGGGGTAACATTATTTTTTCATTCTTTTATCATCTTTCATCATCTAATAACACAAAAACACAGACCAGTGTAAATTGTTTCCGGTTTCGATTCAGCTAATTTATAAGTGCATTTGTTTCTTTCTTCATAGGCGTGGTTGCAAGTTGCTTATGTTCATGGTCACAAAACTACATCTTAGCTATTCTAGACTTGATCAGATGGTTGATGCCGTTTGTCATGAGCATGAGCCGAATATAGAGTTTGAACGTGCTTCTAAGTAGTCAGGGGTGGGGGGGGGGGGGGGGGGGGGGGTCCAAGTAGGGGTGGCCCCTACTTGGAATTATCACGGATCTGCGGGATCAAATTTCATATGCGGACTTTTATCAAATTTCGGTTATTTGAAGTCGGTTTATATTACTTATTTTTGAATCAGAAGATCAAGTTGTTGTATGATCTCTAAAACCAGGAAGCTGCGAGTTCGTGAAGCGGAATTCATAGACATCCCCCTGATAGCCCGTCTCTTCCAAAACATGCAAGGCAAGGAGACGCTATGGACGATTGAGAACTGCATCATTGAGAGCCAGAAGCATCAAGCTTACGTGTTCATGAGTGGCCTGTCTTTAGTCGGCATTGGGGTTTTGGAGTGAGTACCTAACTTTACTTGGCTCGGCATGTGTCGTCTGCTGTGTTCCAATTAGCAGCAATTTATAGTCTTGCAAGTCCTTTTCAGAGCATGAGTAATAAAAAAAAAACAATTGTACCTTTAATTTTAATAGTTATTATTTTAACGGATAGTTCCTATATGGAGGCTATGCGGATTCTAAAGTCACAAAACAGGCGTTTAAGTTTAAAAGTTTAATATAAAACAATCACGCACAAAAAGTAATACAAAATATTTTATATAGTGTTCGTTGAGTGTAACACTAACTAACAATTAACGCACAGTCAGAACCTAAAAGCTTAAATATCCTAGAGACTAAAAATTAGCAGGGCAGGACCTTTTCGCGTGTACGGTTGCACTAAGAAAGAGATTTCATATATTCCACCCGAATAGAGGGTTGAAATTCGAACAAAAATCTGTACGCGGACGAAATCGCGGGACATATACTAGTATTGAAATACCTCACGCTTAGCTTCCCTTTCACTCTAACGCGAATGCGTCAAGGAAACACTTGGCAGCAGTCACATGACATTTCAACAGCTTATGTCATTTCCATACAATTACATCTTTCCGCAGGCGTTAACGGCAACAGAAATTGGTTGTTGTCTATATACAATTACATCTTTCCGCAGGCGTTAACGGCAACAGAAATTGGTTGTTGTCTATGGGTACAAGGTTTACAATAAAGTATTTTAAAATTTCCAGACCACCTGAAAAACTTAGCTTCCTTCGGGCCAAGTTCAACATGGATCCGTTCCACAACCACAAATACCATCAAGCCGACTCTGGTTCGAAGATAGGGTTCTCTGCGGTGGACGTTGTACTAGCTTACCCTGTGTTTGAGACCCACTTCAGGTATTTCGCCAGGGAAATGATGAGGCTATCTGGAAGCAACAGCCTAGTTTGGATGACTGCTTATCGAAATAAATGGGTATGGTATTGTTTAAAAGTTATTTAGTGGGCCAAATCAAATCATTTATTTGCAATTAATGTCCATCTGTATGCCCAGCTGTCGACTTCTAACAGGCTGTTGTTGATAATGATGGTACTATATTCCATTGCTAATTCAACAGTGTTCATAACTGTGTGGTAATTCGCAATGTTATTAAAATGACCACGTACTGGCTGCGAACCGAATATTTTTTCGTATCATAACAGCAGAAAGAACTATTTTTTTTACCCAATAACCACATTATTGACCCCCACACTAGGATTTCCTGTATCGTAAGAACCAGGAACATACGAGTATAATGGTCATATTACCCAGATCAGGAACCACAGACTCACTAGGATGCTAACGTGCCCGGAATAGATATCTGTAGAACATGCAAACATTTGTTCCGCTGCGGTAATCAAACATCCCTCTTGCGTCTCAGCCGGCTGTGCCAGCGAGGCCGAGGTTTGTGATGTCACGAGTTTATATTTCCAGGTAGCTCATAAAGCTAACTCACTAGTGTCTGCAATGGTACCTTTGTTACCTAGGAAATCTGACATTGACTTTGCCGCCGTTCCCGGGCTTATGAAATTATCGGCTATTGCTAAGAACATGTAAGTAAATTAAATGTACCTAAAAAGTTAAACAAACACACTAAACGTGCCTATAATTTTTATGGGTTTCCCTGGATTTCCTTGAGATTCCATCCTGATTTGGTTAAAAAAGGAACCACATCAGGAGAATACCCTTTAAGAAAAAAGTAATTGGTCCACAATCGATGAAGATGTTGATGAACATACATATAAAAATACAGACGAACATCCTCCACCTTTTTTGAAGTCGTTTAAAAATAACGACATATTTATTTATTTTATTTTATTAGTACCTAAGCACATTCCTAACTTAAACTATTTGGATACAAAACAACAAGTGAACAAAGAAATACGTAAATAGAATTGAAAATGTAATTATATTAATACTAGCTTGTGCCCACGGCTTCGCCCGCGTGGTACCCGGATAAAAAGTAGCCTATGTGTATATAAGCTATATTACTGTAAAGTTTCATCAAAGCCCGTTCAGTAGTTTTTGCGTGAAAGAGTAAAAACATCCATCCTCACAAACTTTCACGTTTATAATTAATATTAGTAGGATTATGTAATTTCTGTTCCCAGAATGGCTTTTAGTACGTGGTTTATTGACAAGAAATTGACATCCGTCCCTATAGTGAATGTGACCGTCAAAATCGTAGTGCTGGGAGCTTCAAGAACTGCCATGGCGTTTCTGAACACATTATTATTTGGGTAAAAAAATATAATGTTAAACCATGGGAAATTATGACAATTATGACCACAAAAATAAAAAAAATAATGCCTCACTCCCTGAGGTATCTGAAAATAAACTATGTATGCTATTTCGCAGAACAGGCAGTAGATAAAACCGACGTTTCAAAGTGATCCTTGTCATTTTGATGAATAAATGAATTTAGACTTTGACTTTATAACAGTAATATATTTTTAGATACCCCCGGGGGGAGGAATCATTTATATCGATTTAAGGAGAGCATTTTTTCAAATACAAAGTTTGTCTTTCAATCTGAATTATCTTTTCGTTAGATCAATGATTTATTTTATGTTCTTTACAAGTTTGTACGGAAGCTTCAGTGTGCGAGTAAGATTCGCACTTGTCCGGGTTTTTCCGGTTCTGTCACTGTAACTGACGACCTCTGTGGCGCAGTGGGCGAAGGTCCGCCTGGGACGCAGAAGGTTGCGGGTTCAATTCCCGCCACGGGACAAATGTTTGTATCTGCAAATGTTTGTATCTGCAAATGTTTGTATCTGCAAATATTTGTCTCAGGTCTGGGTGTTTTCTATGTATATTATGTATGTATTTACAAAAACAAAAAAAAAAGTATCTAAGTAGTATATCAGTCGTGTAGTTCCCATAATACAAGCTCAGTTTGCTTAGTTTGGGGCTAGATGATGCTGTGTGAAAATGTCCAGCATTATTTATTATTATTATTTATTATTTATAACTGTGACTTTGAAGAACAAGTTCGGAACGCGCGCGCAACAAATCTACCCTCTCTGCGATCCAAGAGAGCTGCTGCACGCAGTATTCGCCAGTCCACCGTCGAACGCGGTCGTGGGCGGTGCTTAAATTAGCTACGAAACGCCAGCTAAATGGACAAAAACCACTGGCCGTATGTGGCCGTTTCAATGTTTTAAAGAGCTTTTTCCAATCTTATTTTCAGAAATTCATCTACCTACTTATCATTCACGAACATAACATTGATATCTTCAAATGGGCTACCGTACATGAGGCATTACAACCCCGCTGTTGAAATGATGTTTCCTAAGTACCATAATAATACGGACAAGTACTTGAAAAGCGTACCCTATTCATATTACGTTAATGTCGTGCAAGGGACTGTGACGGAAATAAATAAGTAAGTGCACTGCCGATATAGCTCTTAGAATTAGCATACTGAATTTAGCTCTAAGGATTAGCTCACATAGGCTCAAACCGGGAACCGCTGCGGAGAGAGCACGAACCGGACGACACAGTGTCGGAAGGCCTCCACTTAATAAATAATATTCATATTTCTAAGGTTCACAAAATCCATGAAACAATCATGGATTTTGTGAACCTTAGAAATATTACTTTTCCAGGGCAGATAAGTTCATAACACTGACGAATGGTAGCAAGTACCACTATGATAAGCTATTCCTGTTGTTCGGAAAACAATATCAGCATCCGCAGTATTTGAAGCCGTTAACTGGAGGAGATATCAAGTAAGAAAGAAATAACACCTACACTATGCTTTACTAGTATAAATAAAAATAGTTTTAAGTTGAAATAAATAAAATATATAAGTAAATATCATAAGATGTTTTAATTGACATGAGGCCTGAGGTTAATAAAGATTTTGTTAAGTCGTAACAGACCTGAAGAGAGAGTAGTTTCCTTTTGATGTGTCCCATAACATGGTGTAAAAGGGCAAGTCAAAGCGGACGAAGTCGCGGGGCGTTATACTAGTATTTTCATATTTACCTCATCACTGTTTGCTGTCACCTTCGCTAGTCAACGGTACCAGTTGTCTCCCTGTTTTCAGTCAGTTCTGCATAACAGTCGTTATGGTTTAGATATACGCAATAAAATAAGAAAATTAGGGATGGCCACGAACTTCCAAAAAAATTTATTATCCTCCTGCTGACGTTTTGACCGTTTAGAGGTCCTTCCACGTTCGACGGTCTTGAGACGGGAATTGAACCTCTAATCCCTCTAAAATGGTCAACGAAACGTCAAGCGTCAGAATAAATAATAATTTAGAGAATTGCGAATTTAAAGTACGTGAATGGAAAGTCGTAATATCCTAAAATGATACCAAATCACTATAATTTGAATGCTATTATTACGAATAATTTTATATACTTAATCGCAGCGCATATACGTTTATGACAGAGGAGGCTTTAAAAATCGATAGGTGAATGAATGAATGAATGAAAATACTTATTGTACACCTTAAACAAATAACATAATAACATAATCTTATTATAAAGAAAGTACAATGGGCGGTCTTATTGATGAATGAATGAATGAATGAAAATACTTTATTATACACCTTAAACAGATAACATAATAACAAAATCTTATTCTAGAGAAAGTACAATGGGCTGTCTTATCGCTGAAAAGCGATCTCTTCCGGACAAACTTTGGATGGAGAGGATAGTAAGAGTTTGTGAGAGTGGCGGGGGTGTACATAAAATAACAACAAAATAATATTAACTACACCATACATATTGATACTGATGATTATGATATTTTAGGTGTGAAAACTACGTGCGTCTCGATATCCCGCGCCCGACTTTTGAACCTGAAGTCATCAACTATTACACGCCGGATAACGTGTTCATAGTCAACAACATTGGTCAGGCGAATAAAGCTTTGAAGTATGTGAAGACCTGTCTCAACGTGGATTATGATTGTAAGTTAATGTTTTAGTGACGTAGTGTATTATATTGACACAGTGCGTGATTTTAGTGACAAACTGGCAACCAGTCCGTTAAAACCACTAACTACGTCGGCAAAATTCCCATTACGTATAAATTGATGTAAAAGCATTTATCAAAACCCTTACTTTGTCACTTAAATTTATAATTAAATAACCCTAAAAAGAGTTTTCTTCCAGCAAACCTTGAGCTAGAGAGAGATAATTATAAAGGTAGGATCGCGTACAGAAGAAAATAATGAAACAGATCAATACTTTAGTTACTTAAAACTACAAAAAATAAGAAAACATACACACACACACACACACACATACACATACCTACATACATTTTTGTGTCACCTATTTTTTCACATACAAATAACCTTTTTCGCACACACCTGTTTAATTTTTCTAAAATAGCATAAATAAGTAAAACATAATAACTGTAACTATAGTCTTAGATATTAGAAGAGCGGGGCCTTCTAACACAAGTATTTTCTACTTAAATGAAGGTCCCAACCCTAATGAAATTGTTAAAAATTCTGTTACAGAAATAAAAACTATTTATTATTATTATATATAAATACTAGCACCTGCCCACGGATTTGCGTGGTATCCGGATAAAAAGTTCCCTATGTGTTATTCTGATGTATAAGCTATATTACTGTAAAGTTTTATCAAAATCCGTTCAGTAGTTTTTGCGTGAAAGAGTAACAAACATCCATCTTTACAAACTTTCGCCTTTAGAATAGTAGTAGGATATTATATATAGATACTATAAAACATATACCATTTATATAATATCTGTGACCATACATAATTTAGCCTTAATGTGGAATTAGCAAGATTGAACGATTTTTCATTTATTTGTTTTGATTTCAGCCAAAATCTTGGTCTATGGAGCGACAGAACACGCCTACTGCTGTCTGACAGCGCTACTTGAAATGAATGTGCCGGCCAAAAACATTATCTTCATAGAACCATTCCCACCTGAAGACCCTTATAAGACCAGGGTATCCGTGTTTTATAATGCTAACGTAAGTGAAGTCTAAATTACTGGTTTTTTATCTAAAATGAGTAAGTCCGTAGAAATCCTAGGTCACGAACAAAGTTTACAAAAATGATATCTAATAAATAATAATAAATGATGGACTTTTCACACAGCATCTTCTAACCCCAAACTAAGCAGAGCTTGTATTATGGGAACTAAATGACTAATATACTACTTATATAGGTACATTTTTTTTTGTAAATACATACATAATATTCATAGAAAAACACCCAGACCTGAGACAAATATTTGTCCCGTGGCGGGAATTGAACCCGCAACCTTCTGCGTCTCAGGCGGGCCTTCGCCCATTGCGCCACAGAGGTCGTCAAATTTTTGAGATTTCTATGCATGTTTGTATGTAATATTTATATAACTTTGAAAACACCACCGTTCCATTCTATTCATTCAATTCAATTCGTCCAATTTATTAAGTACCAGTTTAAAATATAATAATAAATTTATCGATTCTGTTTTATAAATTACGAATTAAATTAGCAAAATATTAAAAAATAATGCTTAAATTTTAAATAATTTTAAGTTACACATGCTTGCATGCTTTAAAAGTAGACTACGGAGGACAAGATTATTTTAAACATGTTTAAAATAATCATGCATGTTATTGCAACTATTTTTGCAAATAAAATATTTCTATTTCTATTCTTTCATATAGGTATTAACGTCTAGAATTAAATTGTGTTAGGCTATAAGACTATCCATTGTGGATTTGTTTTGTGTTTTTTTATTTAAATTATGTTTTATAATAATAGTAGGATAAAAAGTTACTAGTAACTTTTATTCCACAATTATTATAAAATCGAAAGTATGGATGTACGGGTGTTTCTTGCTAATAATCTCCGTAACGGCCGAACCGATTTGGACGAAATTTAAAATCAATATTGTTAATGACCTAGAATACATAGGCTACTTTTTATTCAGATATCACACGGATGAAGCCGTGAACAGAAGCTAGTCCTACTATTATAAATGCGAAAGTTTGTGATGATGGATGTTTGTTACTCTTTCACGCAAAAACGACTGAACGGATTTTGATGAAACTTTATGATAATATAGCTTATACATCAGAATAACACATAGGCTACTTTTTATCCCGGTATCACGCGGGCGAAGCCATGGGCAGAAGCTACATAATTAAGAGAACATTTTTAAATACCGATGGTTATACCTTCACTAAACTGTCAACTCTTTTCAGGTGGACGAAACAGTATCTCAAGTTATCGACAGTCTTGGCATAAAAGTGTACCGTTCCTACTATTTCCAATCTTGGAGAGCAATTGGTAACTACGTAACTCACGTGGATATCCTATCTCACTTCAAAATGGTCACTTTGGAGTGTTCAGCGTTCTTCTACTATGGCAAACGAGGTGTCAATACTGAAGCTTTCTTTGGTAAGTTTCATACATAACCACTCACATGTCTGAACATTGTCTTAAATTATTGTGGGGCATTTTGTTGTATACGGTTTGCCAGGTCAGGATTCAAATTGAGCGATTTCGTGCTTCCGACGGCACGTAAGATGTCGTTGCTTAAACTCACGACAAACGGATCTCCTGTCGTCTGTCAGATTCTGTATATGCATAAGCTATAAGTGGTTTTTTTTATTTGTGTGTATAGTTATTATTGATCTTTGAAACGGCTTATCCGATTGAAATGCGGGTTTTCGCAATCGTTTTTCAGCTGTTAATAAAGCCGGCCTGGCATACGACGCCGGAATTCTCATAGACCATGAATTCCGAACGAAGGCTCCCTGCGTGTACGCAGCCGGCCCCGCCACGGCCTATTACCGGAAATACTACGCGCCAACCATGAAGCACAAGTACTTTGACTCTTACGACGTCGGTGAAAAGGTATACTCACCAATTACGAAAACTTCATTAATTTTCACGCATTCACTGCTGGCCTACCTGTATATGAAAAAAATAACCCTGTATATATGGGAGGCCTTCCCGTATATACAGGGTGTATTTTTTCTAGGAGCTAAAATATACACTATTATAGTGAGCAATTTATAACAAGTTTAGGAAAATAGTATTAGAAAAAAATACGATGCGTATTAGAAAAAAAAAATGTTTCTGAGAGAAGGAGGTTATTTGTATTACTTTTGCATTTTTGGATTCCTTATCTGATAACTCATAACTATCAAACAAAAAATTAGATAACTATTGAGTTCAATAGTACTCTACTAGAGTAGTTTTTTTATAACTTGGCTTCAATAATATTCTGTTTCAGCTAGGAACTCAAATAAAGGACCAGTTAGATCCTTTCTTTACGGAAATATGTATATAAGCCGGCTAAAAGAGATTTCCAGATTTGGTTTAATTTACAAGACAGTGTATTTTTTATAACTTGGCTTCAATATTCTCTTTCAGCTGGGAACTCAAATAAAGGACAAGTTAGATCCTTTCTTTACGGAGAAATACAAGCCGGCTAAAAGAGATTCCGATAAGTTTTCTACCAAAAGTATGTACTATATGACTAGTGTTAGCTCCACTGCATCGAGCTCAAAATCATCATTTTGCTTTGAGCCATCACCATCGTAAGTAGAATAATTAATCCGACTAATATTATAAATACAAAAATTTGAATGTTTAGATATTTGGATATTTGTTGCTCTATATAATCTACTAGCTTCTGCCCACAGCTTTGCCCGCGTGGTACCCGGATAAAAAGTAGCATATGTGTTATTCTGATGTATAAGCTATATTACTGTAAAGTTTCATCAATATCCGTTCAGTATTTTTTGCGTAAAAGAATAACAAATATCCATTCTCACAAACTTTCGCGTTTATAATATTACCTCTAGTAGGATATATGAAATTTAGAACAGTTATAGTTTGTGACCTAGAATAAGCTGATTGACACGTAGACTGCTTTTTATCCGATTACCGCGCGGGCGAAGCTGTGGGTACAGGGATGTAAAAAATAAATAAACACAGTCGCATACACAACTCTGACCCCATTCTAAGATTCTCAGTGGCCTTAATATCAGGAACTACATACTATGGCACCACAATACAATGATAACCTCTGTTGCGATGTGGACCAGAAGGTTGCGGGTTCGGTTCCCGCTGCGAGACAAATGTTTGTATGATCTGCATTCATTTGTCTAGGGTCTGGGTGTTTTCTATGTATAATATGTATGCATTTACAAAAAATGTATATAAGTAATATATCAGTCATGTAGTTCCCATAATACAAGCTCTGCTTACTTTGGGGCTAGATGATGCTGTGTGAAAAATAAAAAAAAAAACTCTTGCAGAAACGAATTTCGGCAGAACATATAAAAATTTGTACCGTAGCGGGAATCGAACCCTCATCTTATGCGTATCAGCCGGTTACTCGCCCATCGCGCCACTGAGGTCGCAAGAACAGCAATTTTAATTCATAAGTTGGAATAAGTTAACCACTAAACATAATGCTTCCCCCAATCAAAAATTGTGCAGGTAAATTGCCTATTTTCTTGCTGAAAAGGTAGGTACATGATTTATTTTCAAAATCAGATATTGATTATAATATTTACAAAAGTTAAGGACAGTCCTTTACTGCCCCTACTAGGATAACCCACTGTCCCGTCTTAAAAGTCCACCCAGTAATTATAATTAATGTATAATGACTGTATTTTTTACAGACTGGATTATGAATTCACGAGAGACAAACTGCCAAAGCTACTAAAGCCGAAAGTGAAGTATTGCAGATTACCGGGTGGCTTACAGTATCTTGAGGTCCGTTCTCCTGGAAAAAAGATACCTCATTATTATTTACAATCTTTGCATTTCAGCGTAAGTTTTCCTAATCTTTATATTTCCTAATTGTTTACTTCTTCCTTCTAATTAATCTAAATAATCTACGTTATAGCTGAACAGACTTTTTAAATTTTATCGAAATTAGTGACGAATCCGACACCTAGTTTGTTTTACTTAGCAACGTCGTAAAAATATTAAAAAAATAGTTTACAATAATGAGTTATTTTAAACTAATTTTTTGTATTTTTTTCGCTGCGTTGTGGTACAGCAAAAAATGCGCACTTTTGTTTTGTTGCTGTAAAATAAAATTAATTAGCAAAAATAATTTTACAGCTTGCCAAAATTCGATAAAATCTTTTCCCTGATTTGAAAATCGTACCAACGATCATCTTTGAGCACTAATTGGTCATCAATTTTGCTTGATTCCAGGGCTACGTTATGGAAACCTTCAAAGGCGGATACTTCAAGATACACATGACCAATGACCTTATTGTCGACGGAATAACCTGTTTGACTCCAGAAAAGTATTCCGTGGAAAACTTCAAGCATATCTATGGGCTCTCATCTGTCTGTCTCAATAACGTGCATTTGAGATACACTGTGAGTCATTTATTTTATTTTATTTTATGGTAACACATAACTTCGTGATTTCTAGATACTATGCTGTTTACCACAGTGCCATCTATGGCTCAGCTGCTGAACTATACATCACGGTATTATACCTGTCCCCTGCAATTGAGTACGTAATTATTCGCCTATCGCAATTAATGCATCATAGTTCCAACCGCTGCTGACAGTGCCGCTATTTGACTAGTATTTACGGGTAGTATCCATCGTCTTTAACATACTTTTATCAGGGTTTCTGCTGGCGAAGACGTGAGCAGAAGCTAGTGTTTATTAACACTAGCTTCTGCTGCTAAGAGTTATCTTCAATATTCAGTTGCCAGGGCTATCTTCAATATTCAGTTTTTACATAAAAATTATGTTCATAATGAAAATTTAAAAGTTAAAATAATTCACACTAAAATCTTGCAATTGCAAACGATCAGACATAGTTTTTTTTTGTCAACAGATAAAGAAACTGGATGAGATCTACGAATAATTTCGATCGCCGTGGGCGTTCTTTTTGTACCTCGACACAATTTTCATTATGTTCATAATAAAATTTAAAAGTTAAAATGATTCACAGTAAAAACTTGCAATTATGAAAATTTTTTAAAATAATTCACAGTAAAAACTTGCAATTGCAAACGATCAGACATAGTTTTTTTTTTGTCAACAGACAAAGAAACTGGATGATTTCTACGTATTCTTTCGATCGCCGTGGGCGTTCTTTTTGTACCACGACCAAGCCGACGAACTATTCGCTATGGTCAAGGAACTTTTGCCGAAGGTGATTGAGTTACAAATTATTTTATAACAGCGAGATAGTTACGGTCATTTTAATCGAACGTAAATAAGATCAAAATTACTGTAGAGCGCGCGTTTCTTGTGTTCATTTATTTATAACACTATTACGCTCTTTTCATACAAACTTTAATTTATTTTATTTATTTCTTATTACTATATTCAATTTGATCTGATATATAAGTTCAAATATGTGAGTTTGTGTATGTAATATGTATATATTTATGACGTGGGTATTAATATATATTTAGATATGGGTATTAGGTATTTTATCAAAATAATGTTTAATTTATATTTTTAAATTTATTTTTCACACTTTTATTCAGGCAATAGCATCGTCATTCTTTTAAATAGTTCGCTCCAACCTAAGGTTGTCTGGAAGAAATCGAAATTCAGCGATAAGACCGCCCATTGTGCATTTCTTTTTTGTTGTTGTTCTTTTTACTATGTTTCTGTGTTTATACTGTAAATTGGTGTTATGCACAATAAAGAGTTTATTAATCAATCTTTCTATCTTTCACAAAACCTAGAATGTTGTAGAACGTTATAGAACGCACTAACACGTGCTCAGAATGGTGAAAGAAAACATCATGAGGAAACCGACATTTCGTAGAAGTCAAAATTCGTAGGCATGTGCCATCGATTAGTGTTCCGACAAGCGGCGATGTGCTTGCAACCTGTCAGGCGGAATGCTAGTTACTACGCAAAGCTTGGACATGTACCAAATGTATTATTTGACTGTGCCACTGACTACCCCCTGCTTGGTATCCTCAGAGATCTACGCACTGAGTGTGAATCTGAGTATATCCATCATGGAGATTACAGGCGGTGAGCGTCTTTCTTGCTTTGAAAAGAGGATTGTTATACGTTTGAGGCCATAGTGTAATTGTTTGTTTGTCTGTGATCTCGTAGCTTCAGAACAGGCACTCTGTTATTTGTGTGAAAGCTGGTGTTTGCGATATGGTTCTTAGCTATGTTTGGTGAAAATTGGTGTAGTTTTGAGATCAAAAAAGTTTTGAGAACTGTTGTTCCGTTTCCAGGATCATCAGCTCTCAAAACCTTTTTTGAAAAGATCCTGGTAATTGTTCGTGCTAGAAACTTTGGTACGAACTCAAAATGTGTAATAGGATCTGGAGTTTCAAATTTTTTGTTTAAAAAGTGAGTCATACTTATTTATATTGATTGGTTTTCTAACCCTCCCTTTCCTAATTGGAGGAGAGTTGCCCGCGATAGATCTCAATGGAAAATGCTGCAGGGGTCTTTTGCCAAGAGGCACACTGAGCTGACATACTAGAAAGACTATTAAAGAATTCAGCCCAGAATTATAAATAAAAAAATAATGTTTGGTTTTCAGGGGCAAAGCGAAGGTGACACGATCAGAGAAGCTTTGCGAAAAGTCTGCACTACCCCGGGACCGGTAAGTTCATTGTCACTTGAAAGTCTAATGAGTGTTCTTCAATGCCGGTGAGTTCAGTGTTACTTGTGTGTCCAATAACGCTTTACGCATCCTCCTAAAAAACGACCAGTTCTAAATGAAACTTCCAACCATAAATCCAAATGGCGTCTTGCACCAATAGCTTGCAGCCAAGACAACGGTTTTGTCAATGGAAGAGAAGGTGAAAATAACTTACTCTTTTGTCTCACGGAAAAGAGTAACAGTTGATTTTTGTCTCTTCCGCAGACAAAACTGTTGTCTTGGTGCTCACTCATGCTAAGATTCATAGCAAAAGCGAATGGCTAACTAACGTTTTATGCTATGTGCGCTTCTTTGTAGATTATTTAATTTTCCTCTATACCGTTTTATCCGCGACGACAAGATACGGGCGCCTATCATCGCCCTATGCATTTGCCCTAAGAGGTTATTAGTTTGTTACCATTTCTATCGGCTATCGGATTGTAATGCAGTTATTTGCATTCGATTTGTATATGTTCAAGGATGGTTCTTAGATAGGTGTTATAACCACACGTCACTAGATGCGCTGCAATCGATGATCGAAAAACACATTGGGAGTTTTCAACTTGTTCCTATTAACATTGGAAAGTTTTATGAGTAATTATCTCACTAATATTATAAACGCGAAAGTTTGTGAGGATGGATCTTTGTTACTCTTTCACGCAAAAACTACTGAATGTATTTTGATGAAACTTTGAAGTAATATAGCTTCAGAATAACACATAGGCTACTTTTTATCCGGGTACCACGCGGGCGAAGCCGTGGGCAGAAGCTAGTTTCTCTAATGTCCTAATTCCATTTATCCCAATTCCCTTCCCAGTCAACATCAAACAACATCCAAATAGAATTACGCAACAACTTCGAAGCGACGCCTCACATAGAATCCATCACTGATTACGTAGTCGAATGGCTCTCTGAGAATGATGTGCTTCTACCCATGTATCTGCAGCCGTCACAACACACGGAGTACGATCACGATATAGAGAGGAACCAGGTTTTCAGAAGAAAGAAATTGTCTATCATTGGTCTCATATCTAAGATTGTTTGAATTATAAATTACTGTTCGAGTTCTATGGCTTTTATTCATGAAAGGTGGTAAAAATTTAATGTATTCGAGATTTATCGTGGTCCCAGGAAATAAGTGTTCATTGGTCCTTCGTGGAATAATTGCGTGATGAGTTAAGGATAAGTTTAAAATGAGTTAAAACCGTTTTTGATATTATTTATTCTCAATATTTCTTACGTAAAAGACGTATGTCAGATCAATGTCACTGTGAAACGCAGCGATTTGTTTATATTTATATATTTTTTTGTTAAATTACCTATACTGATCCATATCTTAAACCATGGCGAGTCCAAAAGGCTGCGCCACAAAACCGCTGGTACTCAACGAACTGTTGTTACAAAACGTGAATACATGGGGAAACGTACAGTACAATATTCCCCTGCGGCTATCCAACAACGAGACCCGAAGTGGGACCAGTATTGCCCATCGACATATACCTGCGATTCCTCACAGCTTAGACTGCGTAAGTAAAACTTATTTTATACGAACCAATAATTGTATACTATATCATTTGTTGGCCACCAAATGATCCACATGATGTCATGATCCTTGCCCATACTGTACCTGATTTGAATTGTTCCCTCAATCAGTAAAAAAATAAGATATTCAAGGTATTAGTTTAACTGCTAGCTGTCTCCCTTGTCGGCTCTTTGCAATCATCACATCATCTGGTTCAATACATACATAGTAGTCATTATGCAACATCCTTTTCAATATTTGATCGGAGATTTAACAAATAACGAGTTGTATTCCAGAAAATCGAAGATCCTCTGCCGGAGCGAGTATGCGGACGAGACATGGTCGTCGAGAAGGAAACGTATAAGACCACGACAGGAGAATACTGCGTAAAACCCAATCCAAACAAGGCCATGGAACGGGCTGACTGCTCCATCAACTGCCGACGGGTGATATTCATGACTGGCGTTGAGAAAAGAGTAAGTAACTTTATCTGTTTAAATATGCAATCTTTATTAAGTAAGTAAGTTTCAACTAAAATCTTTTTGATGCATTGTACGTGCTTAGACTGTAATGCCACTAACAGCCGCCAATACAAATATGCGCTTGGAGCGCTTTAAGGCTTCGTAAAAAATGGCGGTAAATGACAGACGTTATGATGAACCGTTCCTCTAACAAATAAACACTAGGCCTTGGGAGTTTTCTTCACGCCAAACTGGATCACATTAATCCTACATCGTAGGAACTGTTCATCTGTATTAAACTGCTTTGCGAAGTGATCGTGGCATGGCCTTCACGATTTCTTCTTTGAAGGTCGTAATTTAATGGTAGTCAATACACGACCACAGATTTTAGATTCCAATTTATTGTTATTTCAACTTTGGTGAACATAATCGTAATTCCACGCTTACCTCTCATTTAAAGAGGTTACAGCATTATCGATTTTCAGCTGCAAGGAAAGAGCATAACCCAACCGACAATGCTATCGGAGATGAAGGACAACTTCAGAGGACTGGCGAAGACTCCAACAGCGCCGCCAGATATAACCGTGCGGCCACCCGACCCTGAGTACATTTTTGACGTGAGTTCTTTAGTTTTGATTATAGAAAAAGTCTGGTGCCGATTCCTGAGAGACAACACCGATCTAAAAAAACATGTTCAGGATTTATACTGATTGATTAAAAGCCCCGCGTCGAGGATTACCTAAACCTACTCTACCAGAAGCAAATGAATAAAACTTGTCTTGTGATGAACATTTGGCTTCGATAAAAATGGCCTAAAAGGGCCTTCGCTTTTATTTCTTTTCTATAAAAAAGGTATAAAATTATATATAGTTCGTGACCGAGAATAACATCCTGGCTACTTTTTGTCCAGGTTCCACATGGGTGAAGCTGTGGGCAGATGCTAGTCTTTATATATAAACTAGCCTCTGCTCACGGCTTCACCCGCGTGGTACCCGGATAAAAAGTAGCCTCTGTGTTATTCTGATGTATAAGCTATATTACAGTAATATAGCAAAGTTTCATCAAAATCCGTTCAGTAGTTTTTGCGTGAAAGAGTAACAAATATCCATCCTCACAAACTTTCGCGTTTATAATATTAATATAGTAGGAAGTAGCATTTGACATGCCATGTGTTAAGAGTCTCGTTTAATATGTTCTGATTGGTGAAAAGTTTGTAAATATATTTTAGGTTGTGGCATCAGGACGCAACGAAGCCCCCTGCATCTCAGACAGCGCCGGCGGCTTCCGCAGACTGCTCGACCCTTACGTGTCTACTTACAGAGCGTATCACAAGCCCTTTTCAGTCGATGACCAGTACGGAATCGGAGCGAAAGATCATATCACTTTCTACTCGGAATTCAATACACCAAAGGTAAAGTACATTGTTATCTATTGTACGTGTATCCTACGTCTAGCAGCTTCAGTACTTGTCCACAGCAACAGCGGAAACTAGCACGCATATTTTGTAACTGTTCGAGTCATATTAACATAGACCTGAAATAATGGTTTCTATTTGCTAATTTTAATGCATTTTTGTTGTATTATATAATTTATAAATAAATAATGCTGGACATTTATCACCCAGCACCATATAATATCTGTGCCCAAACTAAGCAGAGCTTGTATTGTGGGGACAACATGAATGATATTCTACATTTAATCTTTTTTTGTAAATACGTACATGTTATACTCGTACATAGAAAAATACCCAGACCCGAGACAAATCTTTGTAGATCATCGAGAAAATTGTCAAGCGGCGGGAATCGAACCTGCAATCACTGCGCCATAGAAGTCGTCTTGTTTGACTTTAGATTCGTTTTTTTTATTAAATAAATAAAAACTTCTTATCTTGCTACAGTTGCTACTCGGCCTCTCTGTAGTGCTATGGAAAAGTATTATTGCCCGTGTTACAACTGGTAGTACAGCTGGTAGTAACACGCACGGGCAACAAAGGGGGAAAAAGTACCTTGCTGAGAATTTACTAAAGGTTTTGGAAACTAGGTGAGGGGGTTCGGACCAAGACACAAGGAAATATGGATGCCGCAAACGTCCAAAGTTCACAGAGCAGTCTACGATAGAATCCACGTGAAGAAAGAGGCAAAAGAAGTAGCTGCTTGTCACAATCCCGTCAACAACATCAAAGGGTGAGTATTCTATCTCGTCATATCCATAGTCTACGATATGAGAGTCTAGAAAGAAAGAAAAATAGAGCCCCAATTCTCTCTCTTCTCTCTTCTCTCTCTATATACATACAGTTCTGATAGTTTGCCGAGTCGAAAATGTATGTATGAAAATGTATGTCTAGTTCTATATATGACTAACAGAACGAGAATTTTGGCCCAAGCATCCTCCAAGTTGCTATAACTATGATCTTGTCGATTTATTACCCGTGTTAATTTAACCCCTAGATCTACACCCCCCTAACGTAAAACCCTATAGTAGGATGGGTGGGTCAGTGAAGCCAAAATTAGGAGCTAGTATAAGAACCTAGAATTGGACGTACAAGTTAAATATTATGGGTCTCATTACGAAAGGTGGTTTAAATCGGTGGTTTATCTTTTAGACCTTTGATTCCTGATTTTCAAGACAAATTGTTGTGCAAAGGAAACAAGGCTTAAAATTGAATGCTATAGTATTGTAGTTTATAGGCCAGGTTATCCCCTAACCTAATCACGAACTAGATAGATATAGCGAAAACTAACTTTATCAAATCGTGAAGCGATGTAGGTAGCATATAAATAAGTAGGAAATTTTATGAAAGAATTATGAAATGAAAAAGGTTACTAGGTGATTGATAAAAAATGAATTTAATTTAAAAGAAGAAATAAAACAAGTAGGCAAGTAATTATAAGAAAAACGAATACAAAGCAAATGCACCGAGTGACGCGTGCGCGGTAGGCAGTTGCCGAGCGCGGGCTGACCGTCCGGTTTGGAGAGTACGTATCGCGCGCAGGCGCAGCGGTGGGGTGAGCGCGGAACGTTGCTTGGTCCAAGTTAGTTAGGTATGGAAGTGGTTTCTCAGTAGGTAGGAAAAGTAGGTACGCCACATATTCCCCCTGGCCAGACCGTGACTACGGTCGGTAGAAGTCTGGGAATCGTACTATTCTACCGCTTCTGGTTCTTTTCTCCACCGAAGATGGTTGAGTAGCTGAGATCGGTTGATTTTCACTCTCGACAGTAGGGGTCGCTGAATTCTGCACTTCCTTCGACATGTACGCCGGTTTCAACCTGTCGATACTGACGTTGGTTCTCTTGCCGTTGACGTCCAAGGTAAAGAACTTCGGCTGTCTCTTAATGACGGAGTAGGGACCGGCGTATGGCGGTTCTAGAGAGGCGCGCACACGATCTTGTCGCAAGAATACATGAGAAGTAGTATTTAGATCTCGTGGGAAGTAAAATGGAGATGAAGAGTGCCATGTAGTTGGTTTCGGTGTCAATTTCTGCACGTGAGCTCGAAGACGGGTTGCGTACTGGGTGATGTCATCAGAGCTGAAGTCATCACTTGGTGAAAGGAACTGTCCAGGTAAGCGTAGGGGCTCACCATAGACCAGTTCTGCAGCTGACGTTTGAAGATCATCTTTCCAAGCGCATCGTATGCCTAGCAGCACCAGCGGAAGGGCCTCAGTCCATTGAGAAGAAGTATGGCACATGATCGCTGCCTTAAGTTGCCTATGGAGACGTTCGACGATTCCATTCGCCGCCGGATGGTAAGCAGTAGTGCGGAAGTGGCGCGCACCAACCAGCGAGGCGAGAGATTTGAAGAGGTGGCTCTCGAACTGTCGGCCGCGATCAGTGGTCACGCGAGCTGGGCATCCAAACCTGGAGATCCAGCCGGATACCAAGGCAACAGCACAGGTCTCTGCCGTTATGTCCTTGAGTGGGATCGCCTCAGGCCATCGCGTAAAGCGGTTGATGACGGTGAGGCAATACCTGAAATCAGAAGACTGAGGTAATGGGCCCACGAGGTCAAGATGTATGTGAGAAAACCTCGAGGAAGGAGTAAGGAAAGAGGAAAGAGGAGATTTGGTATGGCGGAAAACCTTTGATTGTTGGCATTGCAAGCATTGCCTAGCCCACTGTCTACAATCCTTGCGAATCCCTGGCCATACGAATCTTTGTGAAACCAGTCGCACTGTAGCAGAATTTCCTGGATGGTGAAGATTATGTAGCATGTTGAAAATCTGTTTGCGGAGCTGCGGAGTGACATATGGACGAGGCTGTCCACCCATAATATCACAGTAGATAGGAGTGTTGCTATCTACAGGTTTCACTTTCTGAAGTCTCAGGCTGGAACTGTTTGTCAGCAAGTCTTGCAGTTCTGGATCTAAATCCTGAAATCGTGCAAGGGCTTCGTAATCAACAGCTGTGATTACTTCCACGCGAGACAGTGCATCCGCAACAACATTCTTCTTTCCAGGGATGTAGCGTAGGTCAGTCGTAAACTGAGCTATAAAATCTAGGTACCGGAACTGACGAGGAGAACAGTTTTCCTTACATCTCAAGAATGCGAAGGTGAGAGGCTTGTGATCGGTGAAAACTGCGAAGGTCCTAGCTTCGACCATGTGCCTAAAATATTTTATGGCCTCGTAAACAGCCAGCAGTTCGCGGTCATAAGGGCTATACTTGGACTGTGCACCAGAGAGTTTGTGCGAGTAAAAAGCTAATGGCTGCCAGTCTGTCCCTTTACGTTGCTGTAACACAGCTCCTATTGAGGTGTCGGATGCGTCTGTGATGATTGCCATCTCTGCAGAGGCATCTGGATGAGCGAGTAGTGTTGCCTGAGAAAGCGAGGTTTTGCAGTCTTGAAACACACGCATCAGTTCTGGAGTCATGTTTACTGGATGAGTGCTTTTTATCTTGGGCCCAGATAGTAGTGTGTTTAGTGGTGCTTGAAGTTGGGCTGCGTTAGGTATGAAGCGACGGTAGAAATTCAACATCCCTAGAAAGCGTCGAAGTTCTTTGACGGTCTTGGGTACTGTGTAGTTTTGGATAGCTTCCACCTTGACATCCAGCGGTCGAATTCCGTTGGCTGATACTTGGTAGCCCAAAAAAGTTACTTCAGACTTACCAAGAGTACACTTGGAAGTGTTGATAAGCACTCCATATTGCTTGAGACGCTCAAACAGTAGACGTAAGTGTTTTTTATGCTCATCTACAGATGAAGAAAAGATCAGAATGTCGTCTATATAGCCGTAGCAAAATTCTAAACCCAGGAGCACCTCGTCAATGAACCTCTGGAAGGTCTGGGCTGCATTGCGAAGTCCAAAAGCCATATATTCGAATTCAAATAGACCGAAAGGGGTTGTCAACGCTGTTTTAGGAACGTCCTCTGGGTTCACTCTAATCTGGTTGTAAGCTTTCACGAGATCAACGGTCGAGAAAACAGTGCATCCTGACAGTTGATGTGAGAAATCCTGTATGTGACGAATGGGATACCTATCTGGCACAGTCCTCGCATTGAGTGAGCGATAGTCGCCACAGGGTCTCCATGCATCGTTCTTTTTCTTGACTAGGTGCAAAGCAGAAGACCAGGGGCTTTCAGACCTCCTGGCTACACCACTTAGTAGCATGTCCTCGAACTCCTTTTTAGCTGCCTGCAAACGAACAGGGTCAAGGCGTCTAGGTTTGCAGGAGACGGGAGGACCTGGAGTAGTCTTGATGTGGTGCAGAGTATTATGCTTTGGAGAATAAGGTATACCTGCTGGTCTCGTGATCTCAGGAAACTCTCGTAACAGCGCGTGAAAGTCCGATTCACCTGTCACAGCCTTGATTGAGGCCATGTCATCAGGTAACTCGGAGTAGACAGCATTCACAGAAAGTGAAGTTATTCCATCAATGAGACGGTGATTCTTACAGTCAACAAGTAGGCCGTAGAAGCTGAGGAAGTCAATACCTATGATGGGCTTGGATACATCGGCGATTGTGAAGCTCCAGGTGAAAGCACGTCGTAGGCCCAAGTTCAGCTGCAGCTGCGTTAGACCATATGTATGTATGACAGAGTTGTTTGCAGCTGTCAAGGCAAACTTGGACTTAAAACAAGGCGTCTTGATCAACGACCGCGGAAAAACACACAGGTCTGAACCAGTGTCCACAAGGAACTGCATCTTCGAAGTGCGATCGGTAACAAAAAGACGGCCTGGTGTTGAAGGGCAGTCGTTAACCGCTACTTGCGACCGCCCTGGAAGTTTTCCGACGACTTGAAGGTGCATGGCTGCTTGCACTTTACAGCCTTAGCTCCGTAGTTGAAATGGTAGAAGCAGTGAGGTGAGTCTGGTGGTGGTTGACGGAAGCGTGAGCGTGAGCGTGAACGGTTGTCGCGTCTGTGATAGTTTTGAGAGCGTGAACGTCTTCCTCCAGTAGCTACCTGTTCAGCAAGCATTGCCACTTGTCTTGTTAGTTCGCAGACTTGCCTGGCTAAATCATCGTGAGCTGATGTTGATGATGATGAAGGTTGAGCTGTCGAGGTACTTGCCACCTGAGGAGCTGTAAGAGCAATCTCGTGTACCTTATCCGCTAGATCAGCCAGTTTTTCCAAATCCATGCCTGCCTGTGAAGCGATTACTGTTTGGATATTCGAAGGTAGACGACTGGACCAGATGGTAGACAGAAAATCCTTAGGTACAGCAGGACCGGCAAGGCTCTGCAGGTGGCGCAGGAACTGTGACGGCTTCCTGTCGCCCAGCTCTTCATGCATCAACAGCTGCTTGACGCGTTTCTCCTGCGATGCTGAAAGGCGTTTGATTAGCTCCGATTTCAACTTATCATATCTATCAGTAGCAGGCGGATTGGTGATTATGTCTTTCACCTCGGCGGCATATTGATGATCTAGTTGCGCGACCAAGTAGCAATATTTAGTCTCGTCCGTAGTAATCTTTGACAGTGTAAATTGACTCTCCACCTGAGCGAACCATAAAGCTGGCTCTTCTGGCCAAAATGGCGGTACTCTGACACCCACGCGCAGTACTGCAGGGCTAGTCGTCGACGACTGGGCATCGACAGTTCCATCCGTCAAAGACATTTTCCAATTAGTATGGCAAAAATAATAATTAAATCGCTCACCGCTCGACACTTGTAACACACCCTAAATTGCGCTTTTTATGCAACGAGTTCTCGAATGCTCCGTGAAGTAGGTCAATCCAAAGGCTTCTTCGTTTTCGTCCAATGCACTTTAGGGTCACCAATGTAGTTTATAGGCCAGGTTATCCCCTAACCTAATCACGAACTAGATAGATATAGCGAAAACTAACTTTATCAAATCGTGAAGCGATGTAGGTAGCATATAAATAAGTAGGAAATTTTATGAAAGAATTATGAAATGAAAAAGGTTACTAGGTGATTGATAAAAAATGAATTTAATTTAAAAGAAGAAATAAAACAAGTAGGCAAGTAATTATAAGAAAAACGAATACAAAGCAAATGCACCGAGTGACGCGTGCGCGGTAGGCAGTTGCCGAGCGCGGGCTGACCGTCCGGTTTGGAGAGTACGTATCGCGCGCAGGCGCAGCGGTGGGGTGAGCGCGGAACGTTGCTTGGTCCAAGTTAGTTAGGTATGGAAGTGGTTTCTCAGTAGGTAGGAAAAGTAGGTACGCCACAGTATAATAGCCAACAGTCTATGTGACATTTCAAAAAGAGGTTTGACTACAAATAACTGCTAAAAGATAAACCAGGCGGTCACCTAGTTTATTTCTATCATAACTCAACCTCTTTTTGAGGACCTACTTTTTTTGGTAGCCAATCAAAATTATGTTTTTCTTTTTTTATTTTGGTTTAGAAGTGTTTTTTAAATTAAACGGTCATCCCGCGGTTTTATTTTATTTTTAAATTGTCGACCGTAGTGGCTTTGCAATAATACTTTTTTTTCGATAAGGTATATTTAAACCATGGTTTAGTGGATCTGACAGAACTTGAGTTCAACTCGAGTTTAGACCACGTTTCGTAAAGAGACCGTATAGGTCTAAACCCAACCCCGGACAATATTTTTGGCAGAACTAGTACTTTAGAAAAAAAATATTATACTGCAATATTTGCAGGATAATCGTTTTTTTTTCTTTAGTACGAAATTATGTACCAATTTTCAATAAGAACTAAATAATATTATAGGTGATATGAAACAGGCACGGATTAGGACTACTTAAGATCGTTGGTTTTTTGTGGTAAGCTAGACTGAATAAATTAACTTCCTTACAGTGTGTTCGTCTCCGAGACGAAGTCAAAATACAAGATTCCCTTCGCCGTCTCATCCCTCGCCTCTTGGACCCACGGAGAGGAGTTCGACTTGGCTCCATTTCCTCCTAATCCATACCAAACAAACATTGCCCCGTTCATGTACTGCAGCGATTATTGCCATATAGCGCAAGGAACACCTCCCTACACCGTTATAGATCAAATCAACCATCAAATGCCGGCTCATAAAGGCTGCAAGAAAAGATATGTCGTGTCTAGAGATTATGAACCTTGATTTTGGATTAAAAGCGTTCTATGTTGTTACAGTTTTATTATCATTTCTAAAATAAGATTTATGTTTTAAAGACTATTCATTTAGGTTAAAACTTTGGTGGGTCTGAGATTGTAGGAGCGATGAGATGAGGAGCAATGTATTTTACGATCTGAAAAGAAAACGACATTCATTATTGTTTCTCGGATCACACGATTCTTTGTTGGTCACTTTTGATTAACATCAGTGTCTAGCTTAGGTACGGTAGGGAAGAGCGAACGATGGTAAAAAAAGTATAATGAAATAGCACTGAATGCTATAAAAAGCTTTAAAAATGTTATAACTTGAATAACATAATTATTTTTATACGAGTCTTTATCGCGTTTACCTTTTTTATTATTTTGCCGACGTTTCAACGTTAGTCAACTCGTGATCACGGCTGTTGCAACACAGTTAAAACGTCGGGAAAATAATAAAAAAGGTTAACGCGATAAAGATCCGTGTAAAACTTATGTTTATTGAAAAACCTACCCTGCAAAGCTGTTGAACAAGCTGTACCATGAAGTACCGCATCATTCACTTTTGCTTTTCGTATCACTTCTTGTTACAAGAACTATTTGACGCTGGTTTCTGTAATGGAATAAATACCATAATTTTTGGTATGTTAGTACATAGTTCGCAATAAAAATCATACGGCGTACTTGTGTGAACATTAATGTATCCAAAAATATTGGCAATAACGCAAAATTACTTTTGCGTACACCAAAAATACCCAACGCTAGTATAAATAGCCCACGGTACCCTGTATCGTGGGTATCAGGAACTACGAGTATTACGGTACCACCCTGACCCAGGACACAGATATAATAATACCCTAGGATAAATATTTGCAGCACATGCAAACAATTGTCCCGCAGCGGGAATCAAACCGGCACCTCTTGCGTCTTAGTTAGGTACTCGCCACTGAGGAAGGAAATGAAAAATGGTTTTGGACGTTGATAAGGTAAAGTTTCTAAATATGATCGAACGTCATACGTTTGTTTCCACACTTCAAGGTCAGTGATCAGTTTGAGGTTTGGTGGTTCTAAAGGCCATGCGACTACCTAATGGTGAAAGAACTAGTGGTGTGAGATGATTTGATGCGCTTAGTAGATAGGTACTTTATTCGTGCACAATTTGGATTATTCTTACCTTGGGTCGTAGTACGAAGCAACTCACGCATTGAGGAAAAGAACATTCGCATACAATGTTATTTTTCTGTAATCAATAAACTTACCTTAATGTTTAACGTCTTGGAACTACGGATTGGACATTATGCTACGGACACGAAAGTTTGTGAGGATGGATGTGTAAGCTGAAGCTAGTATAAAATAATTCACACCTTTTTCTTCTTCTCAGTCTCAGGGAATATATCAGATTCACATTTTTCAGGTTTCTGAAAAATTATGTAGTGTTAAAATATCATAAAAATAATCGCATCGTTCGGACTACCTGACTAACACCAGCCACCGGACCAGACCAATAGTCAATAGGGCCAAACACTTCTCATTTTAGGATTTCGGTATATAAATCTTTATAGACGTACATGAGTCAATGACTCCTGTACGTCTATAAAGATTTATAAACCGAATCTCCATATATATAATGCTGCGTCTGGTTTGTTCGAAATTTCTCATGGTCGTATCAGCTAGGCAACCTAGTATTCTGATTAGGAAACTCCTTATAAAAGAGTTATGGTACGAGTATCCGGTTATGCTAGCTCCGACGAGTTCACTACGCTTTAATGGAAAATGTTTCGTCTAATTACACTTTATCTACTCAGTTCTCAAGTATAGGTCCGTTGTACCTACTTCTACATGTAAATGCATATAGGGTTTTCGTTCCGCCATGGGTAAAAATGTACCCCATTAATGAAGTACCTTTTTGTTCGAGCCTAAGCACGAACACGATGTGTGTTTTCTGCATGGTTTGTTATCCATTCTGTCCTTATTTATTACCAAATCTTGTTTCTAATTCTTTCTTCATGGTTGGGTTGTTCTGGAAAAAAATCCAAAACACATTTTACAACTGTTTCTTGACACAGAAAATAACGACTGTTTGTAGTTTCTTTCTTACCCCTGGGCAAGTTTGGTTTCCGCATTTAGTTTTCTTTGAGTTGTCTTCACATACACCAGTCTGTGAATAAATAAGTGTGATGTTTAAAATGCTATTCTCATAGCATGCTTTAAAATATATTTAGTTTTCGGCAGACAAATACAAAAAAGATGATTATGAAATTAGTAATCTGAACTGTGAGTAAATTGGCCGAATAAGATGATAATAAAGGAAAATTCTACGATGAAGATAGAAAGAGCGTAGGCCGATGAAGATAACAAAGAAAAAACATCAGTTGATATGACTATCGACTCTGACGAGTATAGTTTCTGGTCAAAATGAACCTTTACTTTACTTCTTTTAGTTGATTAAGTTTGTAAAAAAAATAGTCGATAAAGATAGATTATTGGCTGATGAAGATGATATTGAAAACGTGACGGCTCACCGGAGGACAACTATCTTCAGGAGGTATAGGAGGCTTTTTCCTCCTAGGCGCCATGCACGGCGGGTTGTGGAAGCATCGAGCTGGGTTGTTACACGGAGCTGCGGGCCGGGCTGGCCAGAAACACGGCATCAGGTATGGAAAGCAGGATGACGGTGGGATGCATTGGGGAAGGTGGTGGCAAGACCTGGCTGCTAAAGGCTATTGGACGAAACATTATTTCATCGTAGAATGACAACAATAACATCTAAAACTTTAGGTTTTACGAGAATGAGAACACTTTCTGTGTCTAGAAGTCCCGAAAATATAAAAATAAGAACAATTAACCTTTTGAAGGACACAGCTTGAGCGTGGAGTAAGTTCTATTGGTGATGGCTCATATTTAGGCTTTCTGTTTACTGCAATCTAAAAGAGTAAATAACGCCTTTAATTTTTTAGCATATATATTTTTTTCTTATTTTCACACTACTGCTAGATCAATTTTAATACAATTTAGAACACATAAGTCTGAGAACACATAAGATAAGGTTAAAGGGTCAATGGCGACTGCTAGATACAAAATGTGATGAATAAAATACCTTCATTCCAAAACATGTTGTACAGTCAACAAGACACTTTGATGGTGGGCATGCCTGGAATTAAAAGTGACATCAATATCATCCTCACATCAAACAAAAGGCTTCAGTACAGAAACGGCTTTAAGTACCTTGCATTTTCCTCTAGGACACGAAGAGCACTAGAATAAAAATCAAAAAAATCAGACCTATGGACATCAAGTTGGGAGTTGAGATATTAATAAAAGTAGATTCCTTCCTTATCAAAACAAAATTATGAAAACCTTAATAAATATTAAATTACTCACCAGGGGTGGACAAGGCGGATCATCCTGTAAAATAAAAAAAATCTTATACGAACTGATGAATTTGGTAACAGACTAATAGAGTTCTTACTTACACAAGGTGGACCGCATGGTGATACGCAAATCGGGCAGCATGGATCAATGCAACACCCTCTGCAGCCTCCACACTAAAAACAAATCTATGTTATTACGACACACAGTAAATGCTTTGTGATTGGTTGGTCAGTGAATACATTCATTTGACTAATGAAACGTCGATTTCATTATCCGATTGCTTTATTGACGTAGGTGTGCTACGGACTTCCGAGGGAATAAAAAAAAGCTCAAAAGATATAAGAACCAAATACATCATTCTCAAACACATACCTTCAAAGACGTTGGCAGATCTGTGTTACTCTGTAACGTAAAATATAGGTTAGATATTTATTTTGAGACTATCATTTCCTGAAGCTTATGATAAATTGCATACTTTATGTTTACAGCACTGCTTCCCGCAACAAACTTGAACTATAGCCGTTTGATGAAACACTGGCTTATCGTCCTCCTTGCGTATTTTCTTCGATGCTCGCGATCCAACGATGGCTATATTCGATAGTCCAAATAGGTTGTGCTCTTTGTCGAGTCGAAGTATAGTGGATAGGTATTTATCGCTGAGGCACATGTGTTGAGTCAAGTTAGTATCAGATTCTCTGCTGAATTGCGAGCTTGTTGTTGACGATGTGGGTGAGAGAGATGGAGAGCTAAAAAAGAGAATTGATCTAAAATGCTTCTTTGTTCACCGATCCAAAACTTACTAGTATATTTTATGAATTTACCTTATCGTTATATTAATGGATCTCTTCGCCTATTTCTAACTTTAGCACCTGTTAATGCGTTTATATTTCTGTAACGATATTATTCTTTTGTATATTGATGTCTATTTGCAATTTCAATTAATTAGCAACGTCTTACCTATAATCTGGAGCTCCTTCTTGATCCTCAGTGAGCCATTTCATTTTGGTCAAATTGAGTACGTTTGGATTTCCAGTAAAACTAGCACCTTCATTTTCTGATTTATCACTCTCTTCACCAGAAGTTGTCGGCTGTTACAAAAAGATGTTTTTGGTACGAGTTCATTTAAATTAAATTATACGAAGTACTTTTACTTACGTAGGGCGTAGTTGAACATGTTTCATTTGTGTTCACCTTCACATTCACATCTTCGTTGGATTTTCTATGAGACTCCACAAGTTCGTGAAGTGCTTTAGATCTTTCTACTCTTATATGATCATCAGTTTCATCCTTGAAATTTTAATACATTTTTAAATAATACTTACTCTGCTTGTTAAAAATCCATTCGAGAAATGTGACCCTGAACTAAGTTGAGTATATACTTTACATAATCTTGAAACAAGGTCGTGTCATGATTATTATACCTAGTCCCAACATAATAAAAATCAGTCTTTGAATCAGAGTTCCTTGAAGTTGTGAAGGAAAATGAACTCCGTACCTACCTACAAAAATCGCCTCAGTGGCGTGGTGGGCGACTAACTGGCTGAGACGCAAAAGACGTGGGTTTGATTTAAAAATACCATAAAGGTACCACTGTGTGAAAAATGTTTGCAAGTTTTGCAGATATTAGTTCCAGGTTTGTGTTTTGTGGTATCATAGTACATACCTACTGTTGTTCCTGAGGTCCACGATAAAGGGAAATTCTGGTGTGGTGACCCTGGTGTGTGACTGTTAATAATATACTTGTTAATTAATAGAAAAATGTAGATAAATAGGTACCTCATGTGTTGTTCCTGGATCTAGTAGATGAGACAGTTTATTGTGAGCGCCAGGTGCTAAGTGATCATTTGGTTTTATTTCGTTGATCAAACACACGTATGTGAAGAATACGTTCTGGTCAGAAGCACTCCGTGCGAGCTTCAACGTGGCCTGTGGATACATGTCGGATGGTGATGATTTGATGTTAGATTTGAACGGCTCTGTTTTGATTTTTCGTCATCTGCAACCGAAGATTATGATCATTTAGATTTAATTTTGTTAAAAATCTAATGCACACACATACAATAAACTATGTAGTTAACGGCGAAACTCACTTTTTTGCATGTAAGTACCTAATAATAAAATCTCAAAAATAATACTCTGCCATTTTGCTGTGAATATTGTCAACAAATGTCATCAGAGTAATCAGATTTGATGTCATCACAGACATATTTATTTTCTTCTGTGATTCTTCGGTCGCTGATCATGAAGGTTTTATTATTTACTTATTCTACAATACATAATTTTATCTACCTAGATAAAGAGCAAAGAACTTATGTAAGTTCCAGGTGCTAGTAGCTGTGTACTTAAAAGTATTGCTTAGATTAGACGTGTGAAAATCTTGGAATCATTGAAAATGTAGACGAAAAATGTATTATGACCCTTGTTATCTGATTAGGAATTAATTAATGTTAATTACCCAAAACAATGTTAATGATATGGCATGAATAACTGGGTTTTATAACCTTTTCATGAATGTGTGTACAACCAAACAGAAAAGGTAGCTAGGCAATGCACGGTGATATGATCGCAAAAACTGCATAAATAAGCAAAATAATGCAAATGTGAGTAGTACCAGTAATATATACCTTCATAATCAGCTTGGTTAATAGCACGATTCTTTGGGATTAGATTCTACAAAGATCATAAAAAACATTTTCGACTAAAAATTACATTCCGATCTAGTCTCAATTTCGGAAACATTAAAAATGTTTAGGCGAATCTCAACCATGGGCTGTTTAAATAACAACATACAAAATGTATAATCAATTTAAGAGTGAACATCAAATAAGTATTGAAAAGTCGATGCAACAATTCTAGTGCAAACAATTCGACGCTGAAACCGGAATCAGTGGCTAAGTGCTCATAGCACTCTCGTATCAAGAGGTAGAAGGAGTTGATCATTTTCGGGATACATACTCGTATATTCAAAATCTTGAAGTCCGTAAGAAATAAGGCAGATTGTTTTAATTCATGTTTGTTACCTAAGTGTCTAATTATGTGAATGACACTAAACTCCGCAAAAACGGATTGAAACCAAAAAATCTCGAAAAAACGGTTTGATTTAGCAAAGACCGACGCCGGTCGCCACGGTTCGCTGTTTTCAAGTTTTCAAGTCCGTGAATCTGAAGATACTGAAATATTTTTCTTAGAACAGGCACTCAATATCAAGGGTATGCGTATCGGACTAAACTTTGTTGAGTACCTAAATGGAACATAAATACTTAGTGCCTGTTTGTTATTTTCCAGTCTCCGGAACCATCGTTTTCAACCATCATGCATTTTTTATATTAATTTAATTTAATTTGTATAACAATCCCTCTCTTTCACAAAAAATTGATTCCCGAGAAACGTTAAAATAATTACCTAGGTATGTGTTATGCGGTGTGAATAAATGTGCTGTGTCTAAACGGCCAAAACAATTTAAGTTGAGCAGACCTTTGTAGCGGTGAATCACATCACGCCAGGCGTAGTCAACTATTTGTAACATTGCTCAGTGCAAAATGTTTAAACTATTTCTTTAAAAAAACCCAGCATATTATTTATCTTGAGATACTTACAGATTGGGTGGGATTTAGAAAGCCATCACACGATTCCAACGGTACCCTAAAGTAAGGAATAAAATTTCCAAGAAAACATTTTTTTTAGTATATTGAAAAATAAACTGTAAAGGGGTTGGAGGTTTGTTTTGCATTAGCACATGATTAGAAATCATAAAAAGATGGTCATTAATAAAGCGCGGTAGTACTGTTTGTTTTGAATTAATTTATTTTTAACTTTTTTTAAATGTACTCACTAACAAGTCATAGAACCTAATTTAACCCTATTTCCTCGTCTTTATGACAATATATATGCCTCAACTAAAAAATGATCGTATTTCAACAACTTTTTAAATACCGACCCTGCAATGCTCTTGGAACTGACGGAAATTCATGGTCAAAGCATCCTCCAAGTATGTAATCTATAAGTAAATAAATAGACTTCAACGCTTTAGTTATTCACCTCTGCTACATGCTGGTCGAATCAAAGGCTTTGTAGCGTTACATTTTTATAGTGGTCCCACCGCGAACCGTCTGCCTCATTGTCTGAATTGACTAAATTAAATTTAGGAATGTTACGTGTTTGTAGCATTTCTAATTTTTATTGTGATATTTAGTGATTACTGAAAACATGTCTAATTCCATGCGAGTGGTGTTTTTATTTGTTGTGTGTGTTTTTGAATGGACAGTAAAAGCACAGTTCGGAAGTGAGTAAACAGAGTAGAGAAAAAAAGGGTAGATCAAGTTCATGTAATTTAACAGTCCTTCGTATCACCGAGTAGGTGATCTGAAGCGCTCTTGACGTTGCTTGCCTAGTTCTCAACAGACTTCTCCTGGACTTAGGTCTCCCCCCAAGAAGGTCATGACGATGCATTGAACCACCTCCATCCACCTACTTTTCCAGTCTTCAAGATTTAGTCAAGATTAATCTATCCATCTGGTGAAGGGCCTCCCTACATTGCCTCGTTTATTTGGATTAACTATGATAAGTTGTTGGTACCGGGGGCGATGACAGGTTCCAGGCATGTGCCCCCATGCTTATTTTTTTTTAAAGGCAATTTGTGTAATTGTTGTCCGCCTAAAACTTTTTGATTAAATTCAATGAACAAAAGAGTTTAAATATGAACAACCGCTGAAATAATAGAGCTTGCACGCATTTGTAATGGCTTGCCGACAAATAATGCATGCGATCCAATAATAATTGCAGATGGCACAATGATGTTACAGCCTCGATTAGGACATATGATTACATCTATTGCCGAGGTCGTTCATGACAGCTGGCCATTTTTTGATGCAAAATAAATAAGAAAACAGATTTGGTTTTAAAGTATAGGGATATAAAGTAGGTATCTAGCTCTACAGTCACAAACTAAACAAACCTATGAAAAGATGCATCTTAATCCGTTCAGTAATAGTAGCGTAGTAACAATAAACCAGACTCTCCCATGATACATGCCCCGCTTAGTTTGGGACTAGATGATACTGTGTGAAAATGTCCAGCATTATTTATTTCAGAGGAATTTTACCAAACATTTATTCACAGAGAAATTATATTATTTACTACCAACATTTCTGTGAAACAGTTGGGTCATCCAAATACCTTTACAAACCATCCATAGATTTACCCAACAGATCTTAGGACTAGCAAATGGTAAGATTTTGTAGGGATTAATACAATTTTCGTATATTTTTTCAGGCATAGGACTAAGCGTAGTATTGGGAGGTGTTAAAAACGACGATGAAACGTTAGATTTTAGAGTAAGTTTTATTTTAAAAGTAACATTTATTTTCATCTCTTCATTGTACTGCGAAAAATTCATGTATTTGATGGTTTTATTTCAATGAAGGTAAATTATGTGATTTATATTTTACAGGGAAACTGCCAGCCAAATACAACATGCGTGCCCATTAGCTCATGTCCGATTCTGGAAGACCTTCTTGACTTCTCCTGCTTTTCATCTGATAGGTATTTTTACCATTAATTACCTTTGTGACACGCCAATCGAGTAGCCGGCGTCTTGCTGCGGGACATACGAATGTGCATGATCTTCAAACATCTTTTCTGGATCTTATATTTGAATATATTTGGTACAGATCTTATATTTGAAATTCAGGGTATCTAATGTGGTATCTAGCTGTTAGTTGTTATAATTATAATTAATTAAAACAATAACAAAAGAACTGAATGTTTTCCAAAGGTTTTTTTATGCATTTGTTTTTATTAACTTGTTCATCTGGCAATGGGCAGGCTTTATACTCGCAGAACCGACCACCGCTGATAACGAATTGGATTACGCAAAGAAAAGACTCAAGACCGAACGTCATGGCACTTTTAATAATAAAGATGATGAAATGAAATGAAATGAAACATATTTAACGTTGTTCCACAACGTGAAAAAACAATCAAATATGGTTAACTACTTACCTACTTTTATGATTCAGAAATAGGCTTATGAGACAGTTAACGTTTCTGTTCTAGGTATTTTCATCGTCTTAACCAGCTAACTTGCGGACATGCGAATAATGAAGATTACGTCTGCTGCCCGTCTTGCGACTGTGGGAAGGTGTACCAGGACGGTACGCAAGAATGTGGTCAAAGCATGGTACGAGGTATCGACTACAATGGACTTGGAGCCCATCCTTGGGTGGCGAGGATTGGCTTCGCACGTAAGTTTCTTTGGTTATTATACTATAAAAATATTTGGTTATTATACATTTCCTGCCTGCCGGGAAATGTAAATGTAAATTTCAATATAGCTAATCCTGGCTGCGCTCGCGTAGTGGGCCACCAAAGTAGGAAAAAAAAATTGAGTATTTCATCAAAGTCGAAATCAAAATAGAAGGCCTCCTTAAGTCTTCGTGTTCCAGAAATATTTGATCCCTTTTGTAGCTGACTATACAAATTAAAAAAGTAGCCTGTGTAATTTATTTGTGTCAGTAAGGCATTGTCCAGAACTGTTTCCTCCACCGGAAAACGTCCTTAGGATACTAATTCCAAATGCTAACCTCTCCATTCACATATTAAAGGAAAAATGTACAGCCATTAAGAAAACTACATTTCGATAAAAATCAAGCGCGCTTTTCGACTACCCATTTTGCCAAAAAGTTAACAATAAAGAGTTTAACTGAGGTCTTATTTAGTCTACAAAATCGCGAAATAAAATTTCCCTTACTGAGGTAATAATTTTTCGACTTTTTTGCACCAATTGATACTGTAACTTTTAGGATCAAATGTTGGTATGACCGTGGTGTTTAGCATGTATGTTGTTTCAGATAAAGAATCGGGTAATGTAAGATTTGCCTGCAGCGGCTCTATCATAGCCAAACGAGTTGTGCTCACTGCAGCGCACTGTGCCCTAGCCAAACCTGAAGGATACAAATTGTAAGTTGTAAACATAATTGGCCAAGGATAGACCGAAGAAGACCGGGTTGACAGCATACCTGGATACCTGGATGCGAGACGCACAGGACAGAGGAGGCTGGCAAAAGCAAAAGGAGGCCTATACCCAGGACCCAGCAGTAGGTGAATCCCCGGGCTGAAATAATGATGATGATACAAAATTGGATATTATGGTTTTGTGTATTTTGCTGGCCTTCAGGCAATATGAGACTTATCAACTTTGTCTTTACGGCAGGCAATGCTTATTAAAAATGCCCTGGGAGTTATAGTATTTTTCATTATAGAAAATGAAAATTTTCTATAAAAAACTTTTGGTACACTCAGCCTAATAATTTTTTTCTAGAAATATAGATAGGTACAACGAGTATTTTATCATAGAAAATGTTCTAAGAATGAATGAATGAATGAAAATACTTTATTGTACACCACAACAAAATAAACAAAAACTTAATATAACTAAAAGTTCAATGGGCGGTCTTATCGCTTAAAACGATTTCTTCCAGACAACCTTGGGATGGAGCTGAAAGTATGCAATTGTAAGAATGGTTGGCGGTGAACGTAATTATTAAAACCAGAGCACAGATTAAAAATATTTGCTTTATTATAAGATGAGAGTGCAATACGATACACAAACAACCATACTGGCAACAAGTGGTTATGTTTAAAGAAAAAAGTCCCTAAGTCGCTTAATCTATCTATTGCAGCGTCTCTAGTGACGTGTACCGAATACAATTTTGTTATTTTAATGTAAAAAACAAATAAATTACTTTTTGTTTATTAATAAACGTTATCCAGGTCGACGGTGGTGGTTGGCGAATGGGACACCGGCCGGAGCCCAGACTGCAATGATTACTTCTGCGCGCCTCCGACGCAAGCCATCAAAGTCGAGAATGTTATAGTCCACCCTGGCTACGAGCAGAAGATATTCAGACATGATATCGCGTTGATTGTCTTGAAGGACGATACCAAGTTTTCTGGTAAGCAAGATTTTTGAGGTCAATAAGGAACTCACTTTCGGGCTGAAGAAAACTGTGCAGCAGATTTTACTAATCATACAAGAAAACAAGTATTTTACAAATTGTTAATACCCTGGACATGTTGTCTATTACGTTTTGCAGCGCCTCCTAGTGGCGATAAAACCTATCTAAGAACCTTCTTTAAAGTCAGATAAAACGATTGCAAATCGTATTATAATCAGCTAAGCTGTTTTAAAGATACGTGGACAGCCACACCGACACACAAACTACCTTTTATCCCAAACACATATACCGGTTCCTTGTGTAGCGAGTAAAAAATTGATGCTACTGAGTTACGATTGTAACGAATGTTGTATTTTTTAGTTTTATCTGCTTTTGTCCATAACCATACATACTTATATATTTAATTACCTGGGCCCATAACCTTGGCCATGTCCCTTCATGTCAGGTGAGTGACATGACAAGTGACTAGTGACTACCCTGTTACATTTCAGTGACAGCCGCGCCGATCTGCCTCAACGATAAGCCGGAAATAGTCATAAATGAGCGCGCTTCGCTCGTTGGATGGGGGAAATTATCTGGACAAAGCAACGCGGTATGTTACCATTGCCTAGTATGTATGTAAACATGTACAACCACCAACAGATTGTATCTGTGTGATAACCGAAAGCATCTTTAACATTCAAACTGACTAAAACCTCAAAACTAAGCTTTCGCTAGGCGTTTTGAGCAATAGACAGACGGACGGTCCGTTTATAGCACCTCTCGCTCGTCGTCATCATCATACTGTAGACGTCCGCTGCTGCACAAAATAATAGTAAATGAACACCCAATAGTAACATAAGTACATAGTCCTGTACCCTTTTCGTAGGTATCAGGAACTACGACTATCTACCTCTATGATACCATGATCACGACGCCAAAACGTGCAGTTTTTTGTCCCGCAGCAGGAATCTAATCCGCTCCTCTTGCATCTCAGCCGGCTAATCGCTCGCCGAGCTACTAATGTCTTCGTCACATAGTGGTCCCTCGCAGATTGCCGCGACGAATTAACCAACATTTACCGACTTTTCACGATTTTTATACATGTTTTATCATCTGTTAATTTTCTGGGACTCTAAGCTCCCGCTAAAATCTTCCATGTTAAGCTGTTTGTTGCCTCCGTAACAGCTGAAATTGATTTGGAAGATTTTTTAAATAAATATTGTTCATGACCTAGATTAACATAATTATGGTTTACTAGCTTCTGCCCACGGCTTCGCCCGCGTGGTACCCGGATAAAAACCCGGATAGCCTATGTGTTTTTCTGATGTATAAGCTATATTATTGTAAAATTTCTCGTTTATAATATTAGTAGGATAGCCTAGTTTCACGCGAGCGAAGCTATGGGCATTAAGCATAGGCTAGTGCATTATAAAGTTACTCATGCTTGTGACTTTACCCACAGGTAAGTTTTTGAATTAATATGTGTATATGAATGAAAAACTATAGGTACATTCACGTGTAGGTATGTAGAAAGATTATAATCAGATTGGATCATGATTTAGGCACTGAATTATTTCGACCTTTGTTGTCTGTTATTTTCATGCAGATTCATTAAATTTCAATGTTACGTTAATTATGTAGGCTGACAGATCACGTTTGTAATCATATAGGAACATAAATCCCTGTATATATGTGTATACCTTAATTAACGTAAATAGATACTTACACATTTATACGTTGGCTATTCACTGGTATGAAAACTGTATGACTTTTCTGTTTTCGCTTGATAAGGTTTGTAAAATCCACTTACAATATAATGAATATTAACTTCAACCGCTGGGATACACAGGATACTATTCATTTAATTCCCATAACACAAGCTCTGCTTAGTTTGGGGCTAGATGATGCTGTGTGAAAATGTCCAGCATTATTATTATACTACGTCTTGGGAAAGGGGAATTTAAATGTTCTGTATGACACACTGGATGTCGTAGTGTTAGAAGGCCCTCACCCAATGGATTGATGTCATTTAACAAGTTTATGGGGAATCTGTCTGCAGGTGGCTTAAGATCATGTCACTCTTCAGGGAAGGGCTATATCACAGGTTACATGATCCAGCAGTTAACTTGTTCAGGCTGGTCATGATTTCACGGGGCATTCCTGAGTGCTAGATATACATATATGTGAATTAAAATTATAATTAAATAAAATTGATGTTAGGTTTAACTTAGCTAAGCATTTACATGTGGTTGGTGAAATATGTGAAACTACTACTTACTAACTACTTTAACTACTTACTGTACTTATCTTTGTTACCATATTTCCCGCAAATAAACCATTTCATTTCATTTCAACTCCTTATTGCATAGTTTCACCAGAAATCAAGAATCAGTTAGCATAAAATCGAAATAGGTACCTACTTATTATAAGTTTTACGGGTCTTTATCGCGTTTACCTTTTTTATTATGACTCCATATACTCCAGTCATCCCGTGGCCACGGCTGTTGCAATGAAGTCGAAACGTCGTCGGGAAAATAATAAATTGATTTATTTTATTTTATTAAAGGTAAAACACGATAAAGACCTGAAAAACGTTCGTATGTTATCTAATTTTTCAATTTTGTATGTTATCTAATCGCAATAGTTTGACAAATACTAGGTACTTATTATTCTATAACGTTTTTTAGAACCCAGATCGAATAAAGCAAATTTTATTTTTCATTGTTATTTTGCTTTGTACATTATTTTCGGTCATTGTGTTTCCGACAAATAATGTAAGTTTTTATGCTAATCTACTTAAAGGGCCTTTTCGCTAAGAGCGATCTCTTTCAGAATAATTATTGCGTTAGATCGACGATCGATAGAGCGATCTTTTTCAGACTAATTATTGCGTTAGATCGACGACATAATCGGCCAGTTTCGCTATACGTGAAAAAAACATGTTACCTATATTTTTTCCTTCAGGTCAGTCGTCAACAACAACTTGAAGTGCCTCTAGTTCCCCTCGAAACGTGCGAGAAAATCTTCGGTGATTCAGTACCAGTTCACGAAGGACAATTGTGCGCAGGAGGTGAAGAGGGAAGGGACGCTTGCTCCGGTTTCGGCGGGGCGCCGCTGTTGGTGACGAGAGATGGACAATTTGTGCAGGTGTGTTCAATGAAAACTAGTATAACGCTTGACGACGACCTCTATGGCGCAGTGGGCGAAGGCTCGCCTGATACGCAGAAGGTTGCCCATTCGATTCTCCCACACTTATGTTTGGGCGCGGGACATACGTTTGTATGATCTGCATATATTTGTCTCGGGTCAGAGTGTTTTCTATGTATAACATGTATAAGCATTTACAAAATTAATGTATTTATGTAGTATTATCAGTCACGTAGTTCCCCTACCACAAGCTCTGCTTACTTTGGGGCTAGATGATGCTGTGTTTAAATGAGACACAGCATCATCTATCTTCAATTCAGAATTCAGATGATTTAGATCGAATAAAACTGTAATTTACACAATTACCTATTGTAATTCCCTCTTGTATAACCTTGCAAAAATTCCCGCCCTCCAAGGCTGTTTTACAGATAATTATATCGCCAATCCCGCGAGTATTATCATTGATTATCATGACATACCAATATCATTCTGTCAAACTCCAAGTAAGTTGGATACTACAGATCTAAGGACTGCCTGCCGCCTGGCTAATTTGATACTCACAGCTTCAAGCTGTACGCGCGTCACACTAGGCTTAGATAAGTAGTGAATAAGTTGTCATATAAGAAATGTTCTGTGATGGACTCAATATTCTACAGCATTCCCAATCATGAGTTGATGATACAGCACAGACTACTATACTACTAACGCATTGACACACACTAGATAGAGATATGGTTTACGACGCCACTACATACACGTTTTGTCTTGTGTATTTCGGATACAGTAAACCCGTTAGATGTGGCGTAGTGAAGATCATGATTGGGAATGCTGTACATTCTGAAGTTCAACGATCTTTTTCGTTGTTTTTTATCATCAATAGACCATAATCTCACTTGATGGTATGTAATAATTTGTCCGACAGTAGTAATATGAATGTCTTCTAGACATTCATGATCCATAGAAGCATGAATGAGTGAATGCGTTGTGGAATCACATTCACTCCTACCACAAGACACAGGTTGTATTTTTAGGATTGACGAATTGTTTTGGTAGATGAAAATAGGGTTCTTCTTCTTGAACTGCGCCAGCACAAACTAGAGATGCTAACGTATTGTGCCAGTCTGGTTTGACAGATCTCTGAAGACTGTAATTATTTGTACAGAGCTTCTTTTGGTATACCTACTGTTTGATAGAGGCATTTGTATGAAGCCGACAAAATACAGCATTTTTTTTGCACAGATACCTTTTGTTATTATGTACTAGAGTACATAACGGTTTCCTCACAATATTTTATTTCACCTTTTTTGTTAAACCCAAAATAATCTAACTATCTAAAGTTAGGAAAGGTAGGGAAGGGTAAGTTGGTGGGCATACCACCAACTTACCTTTGCCTACCTTTTCCTTATCAGTGTTTTAGAAGTATCACATAAAGCTAAGCGAGTAGTATGAACTGCCAACGAAAATTGGAATACGGATTAATAATTCTTCATTCCAATCCGGGATTATGAAAACTTTGGAATATGAGAAACCCTAAAATAGCTTTTTTGTTCCCCAGCTCGGCATCGTCTCATTCGGGTCTGAAAACTGCGGCAGCGAAGGCGTGCCAAGCGTCTACACCAACGTCGCTCATTACTACCGCTGGATCGTCGAGAACTCTCCTTCTTAACTCTGGCCACACTAATATGTCTACTAGTCTAATGTTTTGAACAAATAAAGATTTCAATATGAGAGGTAAAACTTTTTATTATCTATTTACATATAGTTTAAACAGTTTTGAAGGTTTTAAATACCTTAGTTTTAATGGGCAATCATTTCTCAAAAAAGCCAAGGTAATTTGATCAGGGTATTGCCATGGTAACGATGTTGTTGCAAAGGGAATAAGGCCTTAGTATTTTTTAAGAAATGGTGCCCGATCTTGGTCTACATGTGGGTTTATTATTTTTAATATGTGTAGATTATTTTAAATAAGGAAAAATTACAACTTGGGACTCCATTGTGCTGCAGAATCTCAAATTGTAACAGCATTTTCTATTTCCACATTCCTTTTCTCATTTTGTATCTTAGGTTTCAAGAAACCTTAACAGACATCTGAAAGTTATTATTTCGGCATCAGTCAAAATTTAGAACACTAGAGTCCCTAAAGCCGCGTGATTGTAGTGTTGAGCGCAAGGTGTTGCTTCTGGCAGAAATTCGCATAAAGTTCCTAAGAGATTCTCCTGAGATTGGTCTTGGATGTGCTGGTCGAAATGCTGAAAATAATTGTTAAATTACTAAAACTTAATTAATTCGAAACCAAATAAGTGGTTCCGACAGAAATCGGCCTTATCGTGAAAATATCCTTTAATGTTATAAAATCCAACTATGTTTAAAAAAGATAGCATTTTGAAGCAGGTATGAAAACAATTTTCATAATTATTTAAATTTAATTCCCACCCAAATCACCTACACTAGCTTCTGCCCACGTACACTAGCACGCGTGTTCCCCGGATAAAAAATAGCCTATGTGTTATTCTGAAATATAAGCTATATTACTGTAAAGTTTCATTAAAATCCGTTTAGTAGTTTTTGCATGTAAAAATAACAAACATCCAACCTCACAAACTTTCGCGTTTATAATATTATAGTTAGGGTCGTCCGTTTAGCAAAATGTAAAACATAACCGACTAATTTAAGCTTCTTGTCAATCCTCTTGCGTATTGTTCTGTGAGTCAATCAGTCTACTAAGCAGATAGAATATTTTGTGTTAAGCAATTATATTCATAGCAATTATAATTATATAACTTACCCCATTAATAGTAATCGTTGGTATGAACTTAGGTCTGAGGAGATGCGTAAGGTGTTCCGAATCCAGTTGAAGCAAAATGCCCTGTCTTGAGTTTATGCATTGCTGGACCTTTTGTACTGGCAAGTGTGCTTTTAGTACGCACTGGAACAAATATAAATACACGCAAATTAAAACTTAGGTATAAAATAAATAATAAACGCCCAACAGATAGATACATGCGTACTAACACGATGCTGCATTAAGCTGAAACTGGGGCCTATTTTGACCCCAAGCAACACATATTTTTTCTATGGATTATTCATAGGATCTTCTTATATGTTTGTGTTTTTGAGTTCAAGTAAATACATTATCTTTCTCTTTTTTAATTTTTAAGGTAAAAAAAGGAACCCCTATAGATTCCTATAGACCGTGATGTACATCGGTGTATGGGCGAACGTTTTTTCAACTACAAAGTGAAGTTTGTCTTTCAATCTAACATATTTTCGTTAAGAGCAATGTTTGGTGCTTTACAAACTTGTACAAAAGCCTCGGTGTGCGAGTCAGACTCGCACTTGTCCTGTTTTTATACATAATTCTGATACCACACTAGAATTGCCTGTATTGTATCAGGAACAACGAGTAGGTACCATGGTTCACACCGGACTCGGAACAAATATCTGCAGATCATGCAAACATTTGTTCCGTAGCAGGAATCGTACCCGCACCTTTTGCGTCGCAGCCTTCGAATAAAATAAAGACAAGTAAAGGCTGATTTTTATCCAGCACTATCGCAACCTGTAAGAGCAGCTTCCGAAGCGTGTTAAACATGTATGAATCTTGTAAAGACACATCATTATACTGCTTTAGTACTAGACACCTCAGTTACAATTTATATCCATTAACTTGGTCAATAGAAATAAACCATAGCTACAAAAAATCTACCAAACTCATTACAAGGCAACAGCTGTTCATAATGTTTCAAACATTATTTAGTAGATGGGTCGTAAACATAATCTTATCTTTCTAGCATATATTACAAAATCTAGGGTAGAGAGCAGATCTAGCAGAGGTATACCTCTGCTCTCTCTCTACCCTATCCATTTTTAATCCATTTTTTAAGGATATGCTATAGCATATCCTTAAAAAATATTGAATGGTCATAAAGATAAGTCATGTATTAAACAAAACATGGTTAACTTGAGCTCACACAAGTGCGTAAATCTAAAAGGTTTGCTAGTTTTCAAATCTTAGCACTTATGTAATCCCATAATCCTTAAACGAGTAATGTATAAGGAACCTATTATGTTTGTCCGCAAATTTTCTTGAAAACGGTTCTTAACGATTTTGCTGAATATGATGGTTTGGAGACACACAAAAATAATATAGGGCGGCTTATATCTAGGAAAATATTGAATGCTGGGAAAATGCACATAGCAGGAAAAATCTTAATGAGTTTGAGGGCAACCTAACTGGCTAGCACTAGAATAGACTAGAGATTAGCCTCTAGCTCGGCCAAGATCACTGTTTTAGGGGTCGGCCTTCTACTAGTAAAGATTGTACCTGTAAGTTTCCCGTAGTGCCCGCCAACGACTGCATCTCGCAGGCGACGTAGTTTACTATCTCAGCATATGATCTTCCTGACATAAGATTGATTGTGCAGTCCTGTACCATGTTTCCACGGCATTCTGTTGGTCCGTGCTGGCACTCGAACCCGGAATTACCCTGGTTTATACTCTGAAAAGTTTTACATTTCACTAAGAACTGTATTAATTTTTGACAAAGAAATATTTCGTCAAATCTTACTACTATTATAAACGCGAAAGTTTGTGAGGATGGATGTTTGTTACTCTTTCACGCAACTACTGAACTTCTACTGAACGAATTTCGATGAAACTTTATGATAATATAGCTTATACATCAGAATAACACTAGGCTACTTTTTATCCGGTACCATGCGGACGAAGCCGTGGGCAGAAGCTAGTACGACATAAACGCCATGACCTTTCCTCGATTACCTCGCGATGGTGTGGGCGACGCAAAAGGTGCGGGTTTGTTTCTCGCTACAGCACAAATGTTTGCAAGTTCTGCAGATATTTGTTTCTGGGTGTTGTGGTACCACGATACTCGTAGTTCCTCCACCCACGACACAGGGAACCCTAGTGTGGGGTCAGGACTATGTAGGTATATGTCGGTTGAGCATTTATTATTATTTATTTTCTCTGGCCTGTATAGACGGGTTTAATTTATACGACCTCTGTGGTGCAGTGGGCGAAGGCCCGCCGCAGACGCAGAAGGTTGCGGGTTTGATTCCCGCCACGGTACAAATGTTTATATCTACAAAGGTTTGTCACGGGCCTCGGTGTTTTATATATAATATTTATGTATTCACAAAAATACATAAATATTACACATAGTACCTATAGTATCAGTCATGTAGTTTCCATAAAACAATGTCTGCTTAGTTTGGGGCTAGATGCTGCTGTGTGAAAATGTCCAGCATTATTACCTATTATTATTTTTACTATACGGCCAGAGAGTCTTTTTGTGTAATTAGATAAAAAAATGTATTTTACCTTCGCTTTACCGAAGGGGACCAGTTTCAAATGGAGATAATCTTGCATTTGGTTAATTGTAGGTACCAGCTGATCCACTATGAACCTCTTGCTATCCGGGCATTTGCTCTCATAATATACGGTTAGCAGTAACTGGAAATAAATAAGAAAGTTACTTTAGACTCGAGCATTTACTTGCATTACAGTAGTGTCAAAGAAAAAAGTAATTTCATCAAAATCACAAGGATTTTCTTTTGCCTTTTGAATTGGGTGAAATTACGCCGTATACTAGCGGCAAAGCCTATTAAGAGTAATGGACCAAACCACCCGTTATTTGCCCCATTTAATTATCAAACATCTAAACTTGGCTGTTTATTAAAAAACAGATAACCAGAACTTTAGATGCCATTAATATTTTTTACAATTACATACATACATATAGTCACGCCTGTTTCCCGGAGGGGTAGGCAGAGACCAAGGATTTCCACTTGCTACGATCCTAGCATACCTCTTTCGCTTCATTCATCCTCATCACATTTTTCATACAGGCTCGGCGGTTTAGTGTACTTCTGACCTGGCCTTTTTCTAAAATGTCTCCAATTTGGTCATAGTGCGTTCGCCGAGGCCTTCCTCTACCAACTATCCCATTCCCATTTTTACAATTAAATTACTGTTAGATAGTAATTCCTTTAGTTCCATCGATTTAAACTGGTCAGGCCAGTATAAGTAGATTAAGTACGCTAGTAAGACTTTATTGCTGGTAGAGCAAAGGACAACTTTCACCGGTCCAGATTTCACAAGGCGTTGACCATTGCCAATAATTAGTCGCGTTTTGGACAATAGCATCGTGTTCGTGATATCGATCAGCAGATAATCCTGCAGTTTATTATACCTATTATTTATCAGGTGATCAAGCTGTTCTCCGATCTTCGTGCAATCACGACCCCATCCGAAAACCAGCGCTGCATCGCTCCTAGATTTGTTGCAGCTTATGCTACCCGCTACAGCTATACCCCACACAACACAGCGAATAGCATTAATAGTTGCTTCATACCTTATTTCCGTTTTTTTTTTGTATAATTTGTTTTGTGCCCTTTGTAAATATATTTTGCTGTGTTGGGATAAAATGTGTTTTCTTTCTTTCTTCTTTCAATCATCAAAAGCCACAGATCATATCAGACGTCCACTGCACACCATTTAGATGGTAGGTATATGTAGGTACTTATTGTCTGACCTATATCCATGCACATAAATGATTTCTGCAACTGAACACTCACTGGACTCTCGCCTGCCACGAACCTTATAAAAAAACAAACACGCTCACAACTATATTTCCCATGGACATCCTCAGGTACATACACAGCGCGTAGATCTTTGAGGAGACTAAGTAGGTAGTCAGAGGCACGCTCAAACATTAAATTTGGCATTTTCCGTTTTGCAAGTACTGGCGTTCTTTCTTGGTCGCCCTGTCTTAGATCAGTGATTCGACCAGGTCGGGGTATCCGGAAAAGGGCCTAGTAACCGATGATAAAATAACCAGTGCGGTGAAAAGTTTTATTGCGTCATGCAATATCTTAGAATTTTTGTCTCTAAGACATGTTTTCCTTCATCGTTTTGAGAGTACAAGCGTTTCGCACATCATTTTTCACATGTTACAAATTCTTAGAATTTTTGTCTCCAAGACATGTTTTCCTTTATCGTTTTGAAAGCACAAGCGTTTCGCACATCATTTTTTCACGTGGCACAATCATTGGTACACGATGATATTGGAACCTACGACCTTCGACCGCTACATCACTGGTGCTCGCTATACTTTTCTATAGGTACATAAAATCAAAGCATGCCACTTTGATATATCTCAATACGAAAAAACTTTACGTTTCGGTTGTACGGTACTTTATAACATACAATATACAAAAGGCGGTATCAAGTTATATTTTTTACGTTTATAATTTTAGGGTCTCATGATCAGAGAATGATTAGGCCTATATTTATTTAAAAATACTACCACTTTCGAAAATCAAAGGTATCTTTTCTATATTAGTTTATGAGTTACGAAGTCTACCAAATTAAAACTATACCTGCGTTGCTCGGAACCTTTACTAAGCGTCAATTTGAGTAGCATTATTCTATAAAAGTTTTTTTTAATCCAGATCATTGACAATAATCTGTAAGAATGTAAAAATACCTATCCATCTTGTCTTCAATCACTTTCTCTAACTAATTAATGGATTCATTTGACACGAAGACGATAAAAAGCTAGTGATTGATATAATTTTCCCACAATTCTTTGAAACTCTCAGAGTTAATTAGATTACTAACCTATAAGAAAACTTAATTGGAGTTAATAAAAAAATATAGGTAGTAGGTTAAACTACTCGTACATATTTTTTTATTAACTCCAAACAAACACGTCCACGACTGTGCACATTGACGTTTACTTAAACTCTAACCAAGGGTTTTTTTGGTTCTTAGACATGCCGGATTCCTAATTATTTTTTACTTGACTGTTTGAGCACGTGCTAAACGCACATAAATCAACCTCACCTTCATAACGAAAGACGAGGTATAGCCCACTAGGCTAACATGGCTAATAAAAAAAGTATTTAATTAGGTAGGTACTTACTCGGTATAAAAGTGCTACAGCAGCTATAGATAAATAAATAGAAAAGTGCTTTATTGCACAGGATAAACAAGTACATAGGCGAACTTAATGCTAATGAGCATTTTCTTCCAGCTAACCTTTGTGTAATGAAGAATAACTAAGGTAAGGTAACCAAATAAATGCTGATAGCTATGGGCAGCATGCTAACAAAAGAGAAGCAATTTTCTATCGATTTAAGAACTTCGCCGCCGACGAGTGTTTATTACTAGCAACGAGCGGGAATCGAACCTGCCACCTCAATACTTCACGCACCTTCACTCACCTCTCCAGCACCATGACTGCTACTCGTAGTCTGGGCTACCATCAAACCCAACAACAACAACATCAATTTCATTTTCAATGACTTTCAAACTTTTTAAGCTAACTAGAGAACTAACACATGTGTTCACAGGACGAGATATTTTCGTCAACTGCTTGCTACACATTTGTGCAAACATGTGACTGGTAGATTAACTAGGTATTCTGGTTTGAACCATAATGGATTCAACGCTTATTTTATCGACAAGTGTGGCAATTAACGTATTTACGTTAAATGTTTGAGCATTGTTTTGTTTCCATTAAACATGATTAACTTATGAATGGATTAACTTTTTGTTTATATGCCATTAATTTCATGGCTACCTAATGCTATTGATTAATTATATTTAACACACGTCAACCTATCTTTTGCTATATAGACAGGGTTTATATGAGATATATAAACTATGTAATTATCATGTGAAAGCAATAAATGTATTGAGTAGGTTTTTAGTCAAATACCATTAGTATCTATACAATAGGTATTGCTAATGCATCGTTATTGTGCTTATTATATTTGGCGTGGGCTTAGATATATCCACGTGCCATGTTTGCTTAGTGGGCGGGATTCGATCCAAAGGTAGTGTTTTGGAACCCGGTCGTAAACCAATTAATTTTTGCAACACGAGAATGTATGTGGCAAATTAGTACGTGGCAAAAACGTTGAAGAAAATATAGAGATGAAACCGTCCCCTAGGGGATGATTTTTTGAAATTCGAAGGTATGTGCCACGCTTTGTATTTCATCATTTGTCCAATTCTAGGAGCAACCTGCCATGTAAAAAGCTACTAATAAGGTATGTAAAACTTTCTGATAGTTTGATTATACTCGTACCTAAAATGCTAAAACTGATGAAGTTTCAGTTCACACTATATAATGTTCGTACCTGTGACTGGAGTGCTATTTACGATTTTCAAAATATCATGCATATCTGCGAGTAAAGGGAATATATTATTGCAAAAGACACGATCAGTATCCAATAAGGCTGTATCAGGTATATAGCGTATGAGATGACGCTTAATATTATGAGAAAATAAACTATTTCCATTAACTTTATGTGACCATTGTTTTTGTTGGGTTTGTTTTGATGTTTATGTCAGTATTGCGACTGTCAAGCATAGAGAAAAATCAGTATCTGCCGAGTGAGGTTCTCAAACATTTTCGACCCCGACAAAGATTGCCAACAAAGAGGTAAAAAACTTTTAGTAAATTTCCCAAAAAGGAAACAAATAAAAGTAAACAAATTCCTAATGTATATTATCTAACTTTTCGTTTCTCTTAATCTTAGCCTCAAGCCTCTTGTTCTTTTCTTTGAACGGATCAAACACAGCACATATAGGTTTTTTAGATCCAATCTGCGTGCTTTCCGCTGCATATCTCCTCTTCACAGTAGAATGCGTCTGTTGTTCGTTGGTCTGTAAACTGGCTATCGAGCGCTTGTAGTGGGTTCTGACTTCCTCTTCGAAGTTGTGGATTTGGGATTCAGGCCGAGATGTTGGCTGGACGTAGATCTCACTGGCTTCAGTTCGGAATGTTCTGGAAATAGTTTTGTAAAAATAAAATGACATAGAGATTCATATTGTAAAAACGGGAATTTTCACGTACTGCACTATCGGTGAAGGCACCGACTAAGTTTCGACTCATTCCGAGAGTCTTCATCAGGGTGAGTGGTTGCGACTTTCTCTTTCCGCGTCGCGCCGTGCAGTGCACGGCGATAGTGCAGTACGTGAAAATTCCCGTTTTTACAATATGAATAGTCAAGTTCACGATAGTTTTTGACATAGAGATGGTATATATTGTTATATTATTTATTATAAATTGTGCCTATTTGACTGAGCCTTCATGGAGCGTTGGACGAGAGAGCATGTTGTGCACTCGTAAATCCAGTCCCTCCATGTACCTTCTACCTAGAAGGAATGTTGTTTTTTATTTTGTTTTATAGTCTTCGATATATATGGACAATATTATACTTTTATTTGTGTTTTGATATCGTGTAATAATTAACGTCTGAAATAAAAATTATTGAATTGAAGTGAATAAATCGTTTTGTTAATGTTGAAATCCGTTCATGGAATCATGCTACTTGACCAGATACGGGGTTCATAAAAAAATACTTGGGATAAATTTTAAAGATACTCTTAACTATTTATTCTGTGAACTACTTCGTCTCGGAGAGACTTACCCTGGCACCCAATTCAGCTTATTATGTGTTCTCATTTCTCTAAATTCATATTTGAATCTCTCTTTATCATACATAGACTTAGGTTTGCCTAAAGGCAACCGCCACTCATCGGTTTTTGATTTCGGTCCCCAAGCCTGGAAAAGTTACGAAGTGTAAAAAGTCAAGGTCCACATATATAAACTATTTATGGAAATCAATGCTGATTTCTAACGACCGTTAAAAAATTAGACAACGTCCATTAATAAAATTTTGCTATTCATTTGATGATTCGGATTATCTCATCTCTGGGTTTTCCACTTGAGAAGCTGTAATTTTCCAAAATTCAACTATGTCTAAAAAGTTCCCACAAAAAAATGATTGTAAAACCTACCCTGGGAATATCAGCAAAAGTATAATAAGTCACCACATCCTTAGAGTTGGAGATCTTTTGTAGCTGATCAGCTGTATACGGACGGTGGTGCAATCTATTGGTCGTCAGGTATGGGTCAAGGTACTTCTCGAAGCCATCGTGAGTCGTGTCCAGAGGTTCTAGGTCCTTGTGCCAACTGGGCTCTGAGGGCTGGAAAATTTACTAAGATCAGAAAATTGTACCTAACTAATGCATGGCTAAGAGTTAATTTTGAGTTCTGTAAGTACCACAATCTGTTCTGTTAAGAAAGGCGTCACCTTTTATGTAGGTTACGGACATCATTAGTTGCTTTTTGATCTAGTAGGTGGCATTCAATCTCATCTTTTAAAATTATAAAATAAAAGAGCATTAAATCTAGCGCGTTGAAGACTTTTACTTGATTGTTAGAAGATTGTTGTTAATGTTTAAGTCATTGTTTGCTACTAAACTGAAGAGGCCCCCAAAGATAGTATCCATACCAAAGCGGTCATTCTTGGAAATTATGTTTCTCCGCTTTTAAAAGTCAGGCGCTCCAAAATCTTTGAAATTAACTTTTGTAGGTAAGTAATTAGATATTTTACCGGATTCAAGCGAAGACTATGTGGGTGTTTGTATTGATCTTTATTAGTTACAAGTCTGGATGGTAGTGTCGGTTCTTTGTAGTTTTCTCTCATTTCTGTCGTCCCATGAGCGTGGCTTGCCGGTACTCTGTCAGCAAGCTGAAAATAATGCGGATTTCTACAGGCTGATGATGATGATGAGTCACTTGTATGTCGTCACTTAGTGGCATCAGTCATGTGCCTGCCGCACTATAGTGTTATAACGGAGAAGTCACCACCGTTAATAACTGACGACAGATTGTACGCTGATGACCGCTATTACGTTCCAGTTTAAATCAAGTCATTATGAGACAAAGCAATTAAAAGAGAACAAACAGTCTGGTACTTATAATAATGATTCATTATGACACACAAAGAGAAGTTGTGGCACATACCTTTCTACACGGATTGTTGCAGTATTCATTTTCAAGACAAGACGTGTGCTTATTATGCCGTTTTGTGTTCGGATGTTTAAAACCATAGTCCTCAGCAGTTTGTGATCTTGTCAAGCCTTTAGTTATGTTATAGTCTCGTACATATTCACTTAACTCATCCACCGGTTCTCTCTGAAAGAAAATAATTTTGTTACTTAGAATGAAAGCGATAGTAAATTAAAAGCTCGGTCTCATCCAGCTCCCTACTGTCCTTATTTATGTTATTACCGATCAGAATCCCAGTTTTGTAATTTCGTCGGTATAATATACAATGCACGAACATAAATAGGTAGGTTATGTAAAGTACTGAAGTTTTGTAAAACAAAATTTCATACAGTTTGATCATTTATTAGTCGCTTCCGTCTGGTAGTGATCAGGAATAGTTGAGCTATCTATAGATCGTTTGCAACGGTCTTCAGATAGCTAGCTGTTTCATCTGTTTTTTTTATATACTAACTTGCACATAGTTGTATAAATAGATTTATTAATTAAAATAGACTCTGATAGGTTCGCAGAGAGCTAGAGGGGAAAAATCCTATTGTATCCCCCTTTTCGAACGCATGGTTAGTCCGTAATCGTTCTCTCTACCTGTCATACACAGCAATTATAGAACTTACCCTAAAAATAAATATAAAGTTACTAGTTACCCGGTTATCCATGTAGTAGCATCAGGTCAACGCCGTTACTCGTGTACTCAGTACACGTGGTACTCATTCTTATCAAAAGGTACTGTAAAGTTGGTTATGTAAAGCACGTGTGACTACGGATAATGGAAAGTGTTTCGAATTCGATTTCTCTAAGTACTTAACATGCAAGTACCTAGTTAAAAGTCATTAGAAAATGAAGCAGAACAAAGAACTATAAAACTACTTATTACTCCGTGATAGCTGACGTCATTTTGACTGTGATTTTTTTCTTTATAAATAGGATCTTGATTCCATAAAAACCAAATTTGATAAGTACCTACGTAATCCTGTTCTATCTTTCCTAATAATCCTACTATTACCTACATAATAGAAGAATAGATGCGAAAGTTTGGATGTTTGTTGTTAAGGATCATTGGTTTTATGAAATTTGGAACATTTATCGTTTTTGACCAAGACAAGCACGAAGGCCACCTTTAATCTTGGTGCCAGGCGGGTAAGCGGTGAGCAGAGGTTTCTTCATACATAGAACTTTGACTCGCAAACTTGTTGATAAATCTTATGGGCTCTACGATAGAGTTTCTTGTTAAACTTACCAAACGTTTTAATATCTCCGGTGGACCTCTCCAATACCGTCCAATAGTTTCGCTGGATTCTCCAGTAGCAGGAAACTTTGTGACCGGGTATGTGAGATGTACTGTGTCCCAACTACGTCTCTCCTGAGTTTTGGGGTAGTTAGCTTGCATTTCAGTCTTTATTTTTCAGTCTTAGCGGATGTTCGATACTATTCATTATCTTAGTTTATGAATAAGAATAAAGCATTAGGTCGAAGTAACCTAGCAAAGATTTCGAAATCGTCTAGGTAGTGCTATGGAGACTCGCCCTCAAGAGGTTATTACGCAACCTTATCGATTTAACATGACTTGACAAGTTACATGTTAAATCAATAAGGTTGCAATTCCCTACTTCGTTTCACACTGGTTTGGCCGTTTTGATGCAAAAACAGCACAGTAAAACAGTAAAATCGTTTGGTAAAAATATTTTAATCCTCACAAATGACTGAAAATGTTATAAAAACATACACGCAAAATAACTTACGCTAGTAGGTACGATAATGCAATTAATAAAACATTCGTTAATTTTAGGCCAGTTTACAATGTAGGTTTAACTGCCTTTGTCAGTTTATTACTTGAATAGTATTTTTTACTTGGGCAGTTACGATTATAGAAATAACAAGAAATTATATGCAAACTATTGCTAAAGTAATTTCCATTTTGCACATGATGATAAAATATTCACAGCCAGTAACTAAATACACGTTAGTTAGTTACTGTGCGTTGTCTGCAAAAAGGTTTACAAATGATTGGCTTTAAAATGTAGATTAGATCACAATCCATTTAAAAATCCCTACGAACTTTTTGGGTTATGAAATTTCAGCAAATAGTGTTTAATTTAATATTGGTTATTCAGTAGTTCATTCATGCAAGTTTCGAATACACAGTCCATGTTCTCCTGAAATGTTCTCGTTACATTATAATGTTTAGTTAAATATTTTACTTAAAATTAATACATAAATAAATAATATTAAAACTCATCTACTAATATACAAAATGAATACAAACTTACAGTAGGTACTAATACAAAATACATCACAGTTCATAAACAATTTAATAGGTAAGTTAAAGTACCGATACTTCAAAAGTAATATAAAAATTTAGCACTAGAATAAAAAACTTAATCTTAACTAAAATAATAATTTGGTAAGTTTTATTATGTGTACGTTTTGAAATGTAGGAACTTATAAAAAACGCACACAGGGAAAATGGCCACCTTTTGAAGATGGTGTTTAGTGGTTTAAATAATAAATCTAAAAGAACTTAGGTGTATGTAAAGAGAGTTTACCATACATCACAATCCACACATACATATATAAAACACACGTCATACAAAATGTACAAAAGGGTATGAAAAACCCGAAACGTTCAGTCAGGATACATTATAAAACGTTACTAATGTCCGGTCCCCATATCACCTACTTTCGGGTGTCGACATTTTTTTGGTTAGCTAAGAGCTAGTCTCATGTAACGATGGGTTTCTTATAGGTATAAGCAAAAATATTGAAAATGCTGGAAGAGACAAAATGACCCATTGAGTATTTCTCTATCGATATTGATTCTACCTGTTAGCAGGTGTATGGTACCGGATCTGAGTACAAAAGCTACTTTAAAACGACATTATGCTTGAATTAGAAGCATTGCATTCATAAAAATACTGCTTAGTAATAAAGCTAATGAAATCGATAGCACTTAGAAAAAGGTTAATATCGTAGAAAATATCACGCTTTACTGTAATGTGATAAAAATAGATTTTTACTTCGAAGATCAGTAATACCTTAATTACTGATACTGAGCAGAGTATATTGGTTTATAAATAGGAAGATATTCATGAAAAAATATTTTCAGGGATAAGTGAATATATTTCATGAATATTGTTCGAACTTTTTATGAGATTTCTCCAACTTGGTTTGAAACTGTAACTACGTGTTTGTTTAGGGATAGGATGACAGGGCCTGTTGAGGCCACGCTATTTTCGCATCTATCCTTCGATACGCCAGCGTGTAGTTTTGCCCACTCTTCTCAGACATTACTTCTTGTGGGCAATCGTTCTCATTCAGCATAGTTTCTGTAACAAACAACATGTTGTTATCTAAAAATAAAAATATTTTTAAATGCTAAATGCAAAGCTATTAAGTGTTATGGGCCTACTTACTACTAAGTACATTGCTACCTGCTAATGAGTTCATAGAAACAGATGTTTTTATGTTATCAGTCAAGTATAATCACGTGAACAATAAGAAAACGTGGGCATTACCTACTATCATCTCGTAAAAATAATACAAATTATGACACATACAATGTCGCTGACTTTGCTTAAATTAACAAACTATTCCCTAAAAGATATAATCCTACTTAATATTATAAACGCGAAAGTTTGTGAGTATGGATGTCTGTTACTCTTTCACACAAAAACGGCTGAACGTATTTTGATGAAACTTTACAGTAATATAGCTTATACATCAGAATAACACATAGGCTACTTTTTATCCGGTTACCACGTGGGCGAAGCCGTGGACACAAGCTAGTAAGGAAATAAGGCTGAAAATAGTTGTATACTTTCTTAGATTTTCAGTCGTTTCGAACTTAATTAAGAAGCTCTTTATCCTGAGCAGAGCTCGCAACCGCATTCGACGTAAACATTGTTTTGTAGCAACAATGACGCATCGCACGATTATCTGAAGACTATTCTGATATAAAATGTAACTGCAATGTCGTTGCTGGAATCACCTGGAATCATGCAGTGTTAGAGGTCTATAATACTGTGGGTAAAGTCAGGCTGTGAATGATGAACTCACCATGTCCATCGTGTAGCGCGAATAAAGCATAGTCCTGAGGGTTGGTGATAGCAGCGGCGTGCGCTAAGGCCCGGCACAAGTCCCGCGCGCGCGCCCCCGGCCGGCACGGGACCGGCACTCTCCGAATGGATCCTCGGCATTCGTCGGGCAGAACCACTCGAATCACTGCCACAGGACATTGCTCTCTCATATTGTCGACGGAGCCGCGACGCCATGTCTGGAAGGTAAGAAGAGTAGTTATCAGAAGAAAAAATACGAACATGTAACGATTGACATCAGAACATTCCGCATGATTGACATCAGACCCATCCTCAAATTATACGTGGTTCTGTGAGAGTTCTAAGAAGTAAGAATATGTACGATTGAAATCCTCAGATCCATACTCAATACCTACGCAAATACATGAAGATACCAAAGAGGGTTTGTTTGATGGTCAATTTCAGATCCATACTCGGAACGCAAATAAGTGAGGATACCAAGGGGTTAGTCTGATGGACATGGCCAACCATGTACCTATGCAAATCGGTAAATATGGTAGTGGGTAGTCCTGGGCAAGGCCAAGCCAAATATTATGTTTGGGACATGCCAATGTGTTGCATAGTTTATATTCCACATGACAGATTTCAAGCACATCATTGCTTTTCACACAGTAAAGACACACCAATGGCACATGGCGTCGATTTTTTAGTTCTAGTGCATACCGGTTTCTTTGTGATGTTTTCCCTTGCGGTTCTAGCACATTTTTTCGGATGGCAAATTCATTAGTGCACGACTGTGCAAGCCACGATCTTCAAAATACATAAAAAAGCTTACATCGTACTGTACATCCTTTCACCAGACTGTTTCTTTCACCATCAGACAATGGGCCAAGAAAGAACAGAACAGGCCAAAGAAAGAACATCAATGTAACTAGAACACTTACAGAAGCAGCGCTATCAGTTGCCGGTTCAGGTGCGAGCCTCTTGAGCACCGCCACGGCAGAGAAGAGAGCGGTGAGGTAGTACCCTCCTTCACCGGCCAGCAGCGCCGCAGGAAGCAGACCTGCCATCAGCTCCGCCTCCAACTCCGCGCAAACCAGCCGACATCGCGCCACGGTCCACGCGAGCACTGGGAGAAGGTCATCGGCTCCTAGACTTCGTTCACCGCGAATCTGGAAAGTGTATAACGTAAACGTTAGTAAACTAGAGATTGACGAAACATGTGTATAATGTATAGGCGAGTGTGAATATGACAGTAATGTTACTTATGACAGATACGACATTAAAAAATAAAGAATCGAAACTTACTGCATTAAACATAACAGAAATAGCCGCTAAAAGGTTCTCAAGTTTGTCGAGTGGGGAGTCAGCTTCTTGCATCTTTAGGAAATGCTTTGAGATCACCGCCAAGACCGCAGTTGATGGTATTTTTGTTGATTCCTGAAATTAAAAGATGTTTTCTTGAATTTAATTACATCTTCCGGTGAAAAGCATAGACGAACAAAGGAGGAGTGCATCATCCTTTAAAATTTTAGGTAACACGATTCGTTCAGTACTGCTAGGTACAGTACGGGGTTTTTCTTATCCATCGTTGCGCTCTTGTCAGAGTGGCCGTGGTCGTAATGATGTAGTAGTTGTTAGGGTCAGCCCCTAAACTAAATCATGGTGACTTCGTCTCAGTTTCTCGCCATTTCTTCATATTGGTGGTAAACCTGGTGCAATCATGGGGTATTAAAGAGATATAGGTAGATTTGATCATATAGATTCGAGAACTTGGATAAGACATACCTTTATCCCTAGCTGCAAAGGAGTCGCGTGATGGGCCTTCTCAATCGCTGCATGAAGTCTTCGCACGTCAGTAGAATGCCATGCTGCTAACAACGAGTATAGTCTTGCTCTCAATGGTCGAACCACTAGTCTGTGCATCACGCCTTCGAGTATCGCGTCTAGGTTCAGAAATTCGGTAGGTTTCAGCTGAAAATATATTTTTTTAATTCTTGAATAAATCTATTCCAGACTCCATATGTATTTGACACCAAGTTTTTCTGCGACTTGTTTTCGGAAATATCCTAAGTCAGAAAACAGGCCACAATAATTATTTTGAACCATCCAGCAGCTTTGATAGCAGTAACACTGAAGGTCATTGTTATTTAGAGTAGAAATACCTTGAGTCTCTCTTTTTCAACTTCTTTCTCGAATTCTCTCTCGCCGTGCTTCACGAGATAGTTCTTCATTCCGGACATGAACTGTCTGATGTTGCGCATCATAATCTGAAACCAAAAAAATATATATTCAGTTGAAGTTGACTAGTTTTTTAGTTCTGACCATCCAATTAGCTCCTTTCCTGCATCATCATCATCAGTCGAAACAAGTCGTCTTTAAAGGTAAGAGTCTCCTTTAAAGAACGTCGAATTGTCTTGAACAAATAGTTCAATGTCGAATTGTGTTGAATGAATACATTGAGTTCATCTCAATGAGTATAGGGTTGAAAACGCACCCCACAAAAGATAGTAGATAAACTTCCTTTGATTTGCACTGTTGGGTAAGAACGCTTGTTTTGCCTAGGCGCAGCCTTCCAGATTTTGGATTGTTATAGAAGAAAAACTGTTTGAAAAAACGCACATAAGCAGCGTGCATGCCCACGGCTTCGCCCGCGTTGTACCCAGATAAAAAGTAGCCTATGTGTCATTCTGATGTATAAGCTATAGTTTCATCAAAATCCGTTTAGTAGTTTTTGCGTGAAAGAGTAACAAACATCCATCCTCACAAACTTTCACGTTTATAATATTAGTAGGATTATATTTTACCTGCGGGCAAGTTTCTTTAGAATCCAGAGTGCACGCGATGAAGTTGTCGATGTTCTGCGCAAACGTTGTACTCTTGTCCTGAGCGAGGTGTAACGCGTACGCTCTCAGTGCAGCCCCGGTTCCTCTAGTTTGCTTGCCGCCGCGAAGAGCCCGCACCCGACCCACTGCTGCTGACAAGAATATAAAGTCAACTCTGCTATTACATCATAACTCTCTCAAAAATGCGCTGAAATATTGTCATTACTTTCGACAAAAGAACATGCAAAGTATTTTATTTACGTACACAGGATTAATTTTGAGTTTGGAACAAAAACGCGCCGTCAAAATTGTATGGAAATCCATTGCCGACGTGCTGGGTGCTTATTTATGCACCCAGCACGCTGGAAATAATGAACAAACCTTTTTCTTCGTTTGTCTGATTTGAATTTGGATCTCTTTTCATCGAGCTTGGTACAAATAGGTTACATTCATGTGGCTATATGCAGACCACATACTTTTACCTTTAATACAGATGCCTTTACCTTTCTGCACATGCAAGACTTTTTCTTTATTTGTCTCATTTCAATTTGGATCTCTTTTCGAGCTTGGAACAAATAGTTTGCGTTCAATTAGCTGTATGCAGACGCCTTTACCACAGATGCATTTACCTTTCGGCACATACAGTAGGTACATAAAATAAAGAAATAAAAAATTGGCAGTAAAGCAAAAGGTGGTCTCGATTCCGTAATTTTGATAATGAATACATAAATAAAAAGGAGTTTCGAAGGTGAAATGGATTAACCTTAGGGGATCATACAAGATTTACTCTTTTGCACATATTTATACAATTCGTACACGTGGTGCATGCTAGAAACATGTTAAGACCATGCTGCGCATTCAATCAATGCAGTGACCTCAACTATCTGAGTTATCATTGCAATGTTGCTAAAGCTTTGCTAGATCCACATAAAACCAGTTATCCTTCACTGGGAAAATCTTTGATACTTTTACTTCCAGTTAAAAGCGTAATGTAATTGGACTTATTTTAAAATCTCGTAAACTGATAGTAAACTTAATCGGTCGTTCGATTATTATACTAACAAACGGAAGCAAAGTTATCTTAGATAAGGTTTTTAATACCTATGAAATTCTGGAAGATACAAAATATTGTACCTACAACACAATGCTTCTCGCATCTCAAACTACAAACTCAAACCATATTTCATGTAATCGGTATCTGGAGTAGTTTAACCTAGCTAATGTAACTAAGCTCTTTATATCTAGAATAAGGTCCGGTCCAACAAACATGAACGGAGAGAAGATGCGTAAAATACATATAAATAAATAATCCTGGACATTTTTCACAAAACATCATCTAGTAAGCAGAGCTTATGTTATGGGAACTAAATGACTGATATACTACTTATATTTTTTTTGTAAATACAGACATATCATACATATAAAATACCCAGACCCCGAGACAAATATTTGTTAATGATAAAAACATTTGTCCCATGGCTGGAATCGAACCCGCAACCTTCTGCATATCAGGCGGGCCTTCGCCCACTGCGCTATAGAGGTCGTCGTAATGAATCGATCTTAGTCGACATCGAAACGAGAAACTTCAATCGATGTCGATACATCGAAACGTTGCTGATATACCGGAAAATTAACTAGGATAGTGAAAAATTTTATAACGTCATCTACGCGCGGTTTTGGTGTTTTGGTGGATACCGGCCCTAACTGTCGTAATCTAGTTCAACGACAATGCAAACAAATCAAAGTAATCTATCTAATTTATAAGCACACCGAAGAGAACAAAAATAGAACGTCTATTACCTACATAAGTAATTGTCTACATAAGTCGAGTTGGGATCTTCGTCAACTTTTGGCGTCGACTTTATTTTGAAGAGACAATGTTTGAATTTCTTCCTCAAGTGACGCCATATTCTCGTAAATGTGCTGAAGAACCTTCGAAGAACACTCTTGCGTGGTCTGTGGTTGCCTTCTTCCGGGTCTCTGTCATTGCATTGGCAATTAGGAGATCTAGCGACTATTTTAGCTCGCCGAATATCAAGACTTTTCTCAGAGAGTGACTGACACAGCGACGTCAACGAATCAGATCGCGCAAGGTGTTGTCGAAAACGAGGTTCTTCCAACTGCTCTCTAGTCAGAAGCACCCAGTTGCTCTCGTGAACGAACTCATCAAGAGAATCCCCTCGGAAGTTTCTCATAGTTGTCAGCGCAAATATTTCACTTGACACTGAGGCACTCAAAGTAGCTGAAGCTCCTTTTTCGGGGTGTTCGAAACAGTTCAGAGAATCAAACACGTTCTTCCTTGGGTCAGGTTTGCTGAGTGTTTGCTCAGATGGCTTCGCGCACTTTCCTCGGAACAACTTTTTGAACCACTTCATGACTGATAACTCTGCGGTTTTTTCCCGCCTGAACGAAAGACTTGAATCGAGAGTTTCTCATTCACACAATGGAGTGCCTAACCGATGCTTCCCCAACGAGCGTTGGAAAGCAACTATGATTAGAGCACATGGAATTATGACTAAGAAATTTGCGGCACGAGCAGACCTTTGATCCCAACAATAATTAATTATACAAATATTTACTGAGCTAATGTAGTAATAGATAAGGGGCTGTGCGTCGCCGTCCTATTGTATGCTTGTTCCATAAAATTAATTAGGTACTCAATTTGATAATGGTCTTTAGTGGCGATGATTGGCCAATAATATGCACTTTGTAGAGAACATGTGTGATTTGCATTGTTAAGTCATTTAGGTCACTTATCAGCTCAGAACAGATCATTATAATAAAATAGTATTATGTACCTACAAGTTCGTATTACAAACACGTTCTATAAAGAAATAAAAATATCCACGTTTCGGAGGAATGATAACACTACTTATACATGTCCTCACACATCCGGCAATTTATAATTGGCTTATGAGTTGAGTAAATATGCAAACAGTAAATACACAATTTACATAACGTCTAGTATGTTTATCTGTTTACCTGTCGTTGAGTTAAATTAGGAGCACTGACATGCGCAGAGATAAAATATTTTTAAAATAACTGAAATTTTTCTGAATGAGTGTAGACGATAAATAAAGAGAAACATAGGAACTAACCTAGTAAAGGGTCCAGCCGATCCCGAAAGCTTTTGGCGCGCGTCGCGACCGTCCCGTTACCTCTTCTTGGTAATGGAGACTCCCATTCAGAAGGATCATCCTGAAAAACCACCATGTGAAAAACGTGCAATGGCTGGCTAGACATAATATAATTTAGTTCAAAATATCTATTGCAAGCCCCATCCCCAAACGTGTAATTCCAGGGCGGCCCATTTATATCGACAGTAGTGAAGTAAGTCAGATTGTTTCATTAAAAACCCAGGCATTGCTTCTAACTTACACCATCGTAAGGTTGTAGTCCGTCAGAAGGGGGTATCAACCCGTCCCATTGCGAGCTGTCCCAAGGCTCCGAGAAAACTGTGCCATCGTCACTTGCCTGAAACAACATACCAGTGTTTTCTTTAAAATTGAACAAATTTGTGTGACAATTTACTTTGAATTTGAATGCGTTCTTGGTTATTAAAAACCTGATTAGAATAAGCATGTTTGATATTTGATCCGTGCTTTATAATTTCTCAGAAGTAGTTCTGTTATAGATAGTTATTTACAGATTGTTGAGGTAAGTACACGCGTTAATAATTTTCTTGTATTTAATTTTATTTGTACTATGGTCAGGTATTAGTCCTAGGGAGTCCCTAAATGGAATTATGAGGTGATTTTTTTTCAATCAAACATTTCTAAGAATTTCGGAAGGGTCTTACCTGTTCTGACAAAGGCCGCAAATCGTAAACATTGTCGTAACACGAGACACGTGGCGGTGACCGCACTTCCTCAGGTAAAACTGCTGGTTCCGAATTCAGTCTTAGGTCAGGAAATCTGTCAGAGAAATAAGAATTCAATTTAGGTACACTCTTTTGTAAAGTAGGTACATGTGCGTCGTATTTTAGAATTCCATTCGTTTAAGCAAGTGTTCCGGTTGTTACTGCTACGTCTTCTTTCGATATTCCACTTTTTGCACAGTTCCTGATTATATTTCTCAAAGTCACAGGTAATCAATGAGTCACTTATTTCCACGACTTCATCATAGAACAGAATAATGTACCTTTGTGCAACAACTTGGTGTACCGTCAGGTGCTGTACTCCATCGTCAACGCCACTCAGTCGGCTTTCTTGTTCGACGAGAGAGGGGAATGTGCCACTTTCGCTGTTCGAACCTTCGTCATTTTTATCTGCAATATACATAAAATATTAATAAAAATATATAATGTTCTTACGTCATACGTAGTACTAGTAACTAGAGTATAGTCATGATTAACAAAGCTTGGAATTCATTGTAAATGGGATGTGCCCAAAGTTATTTGTAATAAGTAAAATTTTCATGCAAGTAGTTTTAATAAAGTTATTCGAAGATATTGGCTGTGGCAATGAAGATGAGTGTGAAAACAAAATAGTAGGAGTTTGAAAGTGCAACTACTACCAAAACTTTGCAACCAAAAATCTGAAGCGCCCTTCAAGATACCAAATTATGGTATAGGAAAATTAAATTTGTTTGGAAGCGCCATCTACACCGAATCGTAGTAACACTGACTTATAAACTCCCAACTGGAATCGACTGTCCAAGGTTCATTCTTGCCTGTTGGTGGCTTGTTGGCGACACGTGGAGGCTGGACTGGCTTCATTTTAGGCTTACTCCGTATTGCTATTAAGTTGTCGACTGATGATGATGTATTGGGTGATGATGCTGAAATTAAAGCAAACGATGGCGATGATAATGATGCAGATGAAGAACTAACGAATTGCCAAATATTGCACTTCGTCAGTCAAGTGAATAGCGAAGAGTAAAAAAATTTAGCTAAATTGTTACTTACGAGAAAGTTCCTCTATGCTATGCATGTCTCTGAGAGGATAGTAAGGGGGATTTTGAGTTGGCGGTTCAGAATATCGGTTCGAAAGGTTCACACCGACTCTGAGCAGTTTCCTTCGTTGCACTGGTGGTAATAAGGCAGCCTGTAACAAAACCATAATCATTTAGCCCGTTTCTTTCCATTTACTTCATAATTTGATTTAGTTGGTGTGTTTGTCCAAAAAAATAATATTGCAATCTTGTTTATTCTAATAATCAATGTTTTCAATTGGATCTAATTATATAGACCAACATAAGTAATATAGATAAGTATTATTTATATATGCAATTGTGTTCGAAATGTTGTTGCGAATGTAATAATGGCTTACTCACTTCTTTTAAAGTATCTACAGGATCAGCATAGAAAGGACTGCCAGCATTTTCATTTTCAGAACCATCCCCGTTAGTTTTAACACAGTCATCTTCAAGTTTGACAGTCTCCATGCTCTCAGTATTAAAGTTCTCTCTACTTTTGAATGCAGCTTCAATTTCTTCAGTTAGTTTTTTATTCATATTCATAGCGATGTTTAATTTGTCTGGTCTCTTTGCTACAACATCTCCTTTGCTGTTTGTAGTGGCTATGATTTCGTTTGAACTATTGAAACTCTTTTTCAGGGACCCGTCTGAGAATTGGGGTTTAATTTCATCCAAACTCTCAGTTGAATTCAAAATGTGTATATTTTCTTTCTCTATCATAGACTGGTTACTTTTAGCTGCGTTAAGTTTTGCTGAAATAATTATAATAATTTTACAGGTAAAACCAATCTTAAACTCTGAATCGTACATTTCTATATTTTACTTTTCCAGTCGAGACTCTTTTTCAGATTTCAATGGAAATATGTAAAAAATCTATATTTGGAAAGGTTTTCACATTCTAAAACACGAGTAACTTACGTAAAGTATCTGGTAACAGGTCAGGTCTCTTGCTCTTCATCAAACCATTGTGTGCATTATTATTTTCCGATTTCAATGGCTTGAAAGTTGAACAGCTGTGATTTCCTTCCGGTCCCCAGATGTCTTCATAGTCTGACACTTTGTCCATCAACGAACTTCGATAATATACGCCCGGGGATTCTAATATATCTGATTCCTGGGAACAATTTCGAAATATCTCAGATATAGTTCAGAGCATTATTAAAATTTAACAGAAAAGTTCTTGTATAAAAATATACCAATACATCATTCAAAAACAAAATTACATGCTGTTAGATGATCGATGCAAGGCAAACTGTACATTTTTGATGAACTCTACCTGATAATGTTTGGACTCCTTTCGATGGGAGTGCTTACTCCTTCTTGATCTACCAGATGGCGTGGTACTTGCTGTGTTCGTATTGGGCGACAGAACCTTATCTCTATTTTTTCCCATCATAGGAGACGTGATAGACTGGTTAGAAGTGGGAGAGAAAACATTTTTGTTCGATATTGGGGAACTTCTGGATAACGGCGAGAACAACTCGCTCTTATTTGTTTGACTGAGAGGCGAAAATATTCCGCTTTTTGAAGAGATCGTATCGTTAGATACGGGGGAGTTAATTTGGCTTGTGGGCGAGAATATACCACTGGTTACTGAATTAGTACCATTAGGTGATACTAGCTGATTAGCAGCTAAGCTGTTGCTTGATTTGGTCAAACTGTTTACCAGAGGATCGTTTTCTGATGTATTGGTTTGAGATTGTAGTTCTGATGGCGATTCGGGTTCGGTATTGTTTTGATCAGTAATTTGCCTTTTAAAGCTTCCATGTAAGCTTGCCGTCATTGTGCTGATGCATTCTCCTTCGGGTGACATTCGGTGCATCATGTTCTATACGGGAACAATAATTTGCTTGATCAGTGACGTAGTCAATGTCGAAATTAAAATCAATTGAATTTTATTGCTTGGTTAGATACAACAATATTTCATACACATCCGCCACTTGAATATCATGCAAGATGAATATCATAATTATTCAGTGCCATGCAAAACTACTAGAAAACTTACCTGAAATTCCCCATTTGATTCAGCATTTCCCTTTTGATTTTCAACAATGTTGAATACAGTTTCAGCACTACTATTATTATTGATGGCATTAGACGCAAGCGTTAGTTGCAGCCGGTCACTTTGTATGTTCTCATTGATTTGATGGTTGTGAATTTGTGTGTTATTGACACTAAATGTAACGGTGGTTGTGACTGTTATGTTTCCATTCTGCGTTGGTTTGTTAATTGGGCTGAAAGCTGCTGCCTCGGATGTAGGAGAGACAGTTACCTTCGTATGGGGAGGTTTAGCCCATCTTGGAGGGGGTGGGGGAGGAGTGGTTTTAAAACTATTCATTTGGGTGGGAGAGTGTGGTGTGTTGGTAGTCGGAAATGTATGAGGCTGTGTTATATGCGCCTGAAAAATAGGTGTGACAATTAAAATCAATTGAAACGACACCGTCAAGCAATAGTTGCAATCTTAGAAGTTAAAATAAACTTACGGTACTAGACATAAGGTTTAAAGTGTTCGGTGGGGTGGGTCGCGGAGCTCTAATAAACGCGGTGGATGGTTTTGCTGGTGGCGATGGAGCGGTTCTTCCTTTGAAAGTGCTTAGGTTCAAATTTTGTTTCGGTGGAGAACCTGACGTTTCAATGGGTGACATCTTTAGTACTACATTTTGGTCCTTGTCTGGGTTAAGGATCTCTCTAGAGTTTGTTCTGGTACCTAAAGTAAAGAGTATTGTTATGAACCAAACCATTGAAAAGTTTAAAGATAATATAAAAGACGTATGAAAGACTTACTGGCGTTGAAGCTGCTAAGACTAGATCCAGTATCAGATGGCGTAACTGCCATCGGAACCACTCCATTAGCCAGTTGACTCGGAGACTGCACATTGTTGGGGTAGTTCTTAGGGTTTGCCATTGGGTAGCCCCAGAACTCCTGACCCAGTAAGGTGAGAGAACTGAGCTGCTGTCTACTTTTTGCTTCTCGAAGGGGTCGGGGCAGTTGTAACTGAACTGGTAACTCGTCACTGAGAGGTAAAATTATTGTTCTCAATAAATATTTCTTCTATATCTTTTGGGAATTCAATTATTATCTAAAGCAGAGCTTTGATATTAACGACAACAGCGATGGTTTAATCCTGTACATATTTATGTGATCTTGAAATACATTGTTTTTAATCTTAGATTGTAGCACAAATCTAGCTTGTACAGTAAGCGTCACTAACTAGTTGCGCCTCTGGGTATTCAAGATAAAACGAAAAAAATAACAAAATATTTCATTTATTAGGTACCTAACAAGTGAAACATTTTATCTTTTAGCCTTAACCAGTTGGTGACGCTGAATGTACCTGATATCCACACATAAAGGACATGAGTTTCGGGTTAAGTTGTACATCCTGGGATGTACAACTCAACTCTGGGATAGAACTTTGGAATGTATCTCTGAAGATATGATGAGGATAAATAGAAAACTTGTATCTGATAACAAAAAAACACGAGCTCGAATTTTATATATGGCTGCCGAGTTGTAGATCTATGACTTACCAGCACTGGGAGTAGTGTGCGATCAGCTCGGGTATGTTGTCGAAGCGGTTGTGCGAGGTTTCGAGTCCGATGCACCCCCCTGAGGCCTGGATGAGGTAATGCTCGATGTAGGGTCCCTTATCCGCCGGGAGACGGACGCTGATTGCCATAGTATCGGGCTGACTTGACTGCCGGACCACAAAGTTCTGGAAGTAGTGAAACACACTTTTATGTACGATAAAATAAATCGGGCGACAATTTTTATGCACGATTTTTCACACACTAGTCTTAGCAGCTGTTGGATCGGCACTGTTCACTTTTTGGATCATGTTTATTTCTTCCACATTGTTTATGTAAACCTTGTAAACAGTATCAGATGATTACAGCTGTTATTTTTAAATAGCACAACAGTCGGTGTCGACACTGTCTTGTTGCTATTGTTTGCTTTGGAACGTTTTGGATGCAGAAAAGGTTCTCTCTGATTAGTAATAATTTTCAACTATCTTTCGGGTTGGTCACTAGCTTATTCAAACTAACTCCTAGTAGGAACATTGACATACCCCTTCCTCCTTCCCTTGCAGTAAATGGAAGGCTCCCGCTCTCTGTATTCCTGGCAAGAACCATACAGGATGTGTCCTGATGAGCCTTTCCAATAGTCCTATGTCACATGGTGGCTGTTCTTCTGAGCTTGATCCTGATGAACTAATGGAGGAACAATCACCCCGGGCACCTTCCCCATCTGATGACAGACTTTCTCGACTCTGAAAATAAGACAAATATTAATTTAAAAAAAATCCATTAATGACCAATGTAGACTGTGCGGATATCATATTATTGAAATGAAATGGTGTATTTGCGAGATATATGGTAACAAAGATCTTAAAGTAATCGACGACCTCTGTGGCGCAGTGGGCGAAGGTCCGCCTGGGACGCAGAAGGTTGCGGGTTCAATTCCCGCCACGGGACAAATGTTTGTATCTGCAAATATTTGTCTCAGGTCTGGGTGTTTTCTATGTATATTATGTATGTATTTACAAAAAAAAAAATGTATATAAGTAGTATATCATAGCCATGTAGTTCCCATAATACAAGCTCTGCTTAGTTTGGGGCTAGATGATGCTGTGTGAAAAATGTCCAGCATTATTTATAAAAAAAAAATAAAAAAATAGTTTCACATATTTCACCAAGCACATTGGGATGCAAATGTTTAGTCAAGTTAAACCTAAATATCAATAAACTTTCATTGTAATTTTAAATTACATTTATTCAAGAACATCTATAATTATGTTTTTTATTAATTCATCTCATTCAACACTAAAAAGCTATAAAGGCCCTTCATGTTTACCCTTTTAAAGTCAAAGAGTTAATATCCCAAACATAAAATAAAGCTCCAAAGTGAAAATGTTTCGCTAATTGAGGCGGTCTCGTGTGCCTCGTGAAATAGCTTAATAGGTAGGTAAATATTAGTTGGTAAGTCCCTTTATAAGTGTGGTGAGGCTTATGGGCTCAGAGCGTCTGCGGCAAGGCTTTTATAGCTTTACGTGTAGCGAAATATGCACCACCCATTATGATCAAAACTCACGGCGAATTTTATGATGATGTGCTCCGAAGTGAAAATGGTAGTTTTATTTGTATTTTACGGCTAATGATTTTATTTTGTGCAGACAAAACTCAGAGAAATAAGCAAATATAAAATAAACTTAACATACAAATAGCGGTTATATTATGAAACAAATGTCTTGGACGACGACACTCCTCACAGTATAATATTTGTTCAGCATCTTGGAAATATTATTACTCGATTTTCCCTCAAAGCTTCGGCTCGGCGTCGCTTTCCACAAAGAAGATACAGAGGGTAGCTGTATGCAATCTCATGTGGGTTTCTACTTTCGTATATTCTCGTTTGTTTCATAATAATACTTATAGTTTCGTGGTTTATGTAAAGCTCCTTTTCGGTGGTCAGCGCTATAAATAACTGAAATAAGTTTGCAGGAAATATGCTTAGTCCAATTTTCCGCTGATGTTTTTCTGAATTTGAAATAGCCTGAGGGCAAGCGCAAAGGGCTCGTTTACTGAGCTTTCGTTTTACTGAGATATTGTGAAATATTTGAGGTCTGTGAAGGCTTTAAATTTAAAGTAAAGGAAGAAAAATTTTGTTTTGCGTACCTATTTATTAGGTATCTTTAAATTAGATTCACAGTTCCAAAGAAGAACTTATAAATTATCATATCTTTACCTACGCAGAAAAATACCTTTTATTTAAAAATACAATTAAACTTTATTGATTTCAAGATTTTTGTTTCTCTAAAGCAAATACAAACAATAATTTCTGAGATATCAGATTCAAATAAAATGCGAATGCATACCTACTAAATATTCAAGAAATAACTTCTCATTGCATTAAGTAATTACGAGACAGGCGTTTGGTTTATTCGCAACATTAGATTTCTCCTTGGAGTAATTTAACAGAGAGTAGCTAGTGCCGCCAACGATGAAAAGCGGAAAATTTGTTATTATCTACCTTTCTTTACTGTTATTGGATTTATTCCTTATTCATCCGAACAGTAAATTTAACAGTATATAAATCATTAAAAATACCTAATAAAAAAATTGGGACTGAAAGAGTTCATAAAAAAATAGATCAAATAAATGAAATAATACACAGTTTTAAAAAAATTTTTTTCGAAGAATTTCGACAAAATGTTTCATATGATTATGTCATTATGCTGAGTTGGGACCTTTTTTGCAACAACAACTTATTTCTTATTTTTGTTTTTAACTTTATTATGTATCATGTTTGCAAAATAAACTTCATTTTATTCTATTCTTATTCATTCAGAGGTTGAAAAGATAAACTACTAAGGTATGTTGCACCTACTAATTCAGAATCAAAACCCGTACTTTCGAGTGAAACTCAACCACGAGAATCTATACATTTTATGAGATTTAAAGTCATATTGACGATTTTTAATGACAACGAGAAGCTGCTTTAATTTATTTACTGCTGTTTCTTTTCTTCACTAGAAAATCAGTAGCGAACTAAAGTTTTGAAGGCTTTTTATAGTTAATACTTTTGCTTATCGGATAACATCGGCTGAACAATCGAATTATTCCTGAGCAAAACTTCATTTTGCCAGACGACGATGAGACGAAGTCTAAACTTACAATGCTGTAAAATAAGAGAGTGGAAATTTTCATGCAATCTCTGATAGACGGGGATGCGGCTGCAAGATTTAAAAAAATCGTGTGATCATTCTTGCCATGGGACACGCTATTATTCTGTATAAAGTTACAAGTAGGATTCTATTTCAACAAAAGAGTGTTTTTATTTTTTTCAAAAATAATTAAAACCTTACAAACTTGGACACATAAGTTTCCTTGATAAATATGCGAAATATTTTTTTTTTTTCCTGTACATGACTAGATAAATATTTAAAATGCAAAAAAGTCTGAGTATTTGCAATGTTTGTAATTCATTCAGTCTCAGAAAGTCTTAATTTAAAACGATCATCTGGGAAACTGCTCTCTCTTCAATTTAGAAAGAGAATAATTTATGCGAAAAGCGGTCTGGACGAGAAAATTAATTTTCTTTTTTAAATCGTTCTATGTAGACCATGATATATAAACGCATGATATCCCTATTTTATGAAACTAGATATATATATTTTATCCATTAAAATGTTTGTTTTAAACCATGACATTTTATACATTTTTATACCTATACAGCTGTTTTTGATATACGAGCAGCTATTACAAAACTGAAGCATAGTCCATAAATCCAAACATAATGGTGTAATTATAGCTTTTGTGCACAAGTATTTTGAAGTCAGGCGTTCCGCAACACGACCGCCTCTCACACCGAAGAAAACTAATTGCAATCCAACTTTCCGCATAAATCTCGCTACACGCATTTGAGGCTGTGTTCGGTGTGATATTTGGAAATGCGGTACCGTGGTATTGTGAGGTAGAATTTAACACCTTAACCGCCAACGGGTGGCCTTTATACGTTATGATTCATAGCTGTTATTATTGTTACCGATCGTCGAATTAATTTTCAGCGGAGATCGTCGTTCTGCTTGTAACAGTCGCGTTTTGCCGCAAATTGCTACAAAATTAATATCTCCGTGTCGTTTGTTTGGAGCGGGGCTCCAAACAAACGACACGGAGATATTAATTTATATTATATTATATTAATGAAATCCATTACGTTGCGGCTGTTGGATTTAAATTAGAATTCATATTATGATTACTATTATTATTTGGCAAACAAATTGTAAAAGTAACGTGGGAAGAGTATATTGATAATAATTTGCCTTTTGCTATTTTAGGATCTGTTATATTAAGCATTCGACACGAATGTTGACTACTTAGTATTAATCTGCGGCGAAAGACACATTTGTGAACAGTAGCTCGTCACTCGCTTCGTACTACTATAGAGGAGCTAACCACTTGCTTAGCACTACGTTTTATTTCTACTTTTGACGCACATGGCGTTAACTTACTTTTGACGCTGCGAAAAATTTCAAAGGCTTTTTCCCATCGTGAGACCAGTGTACCAAAATTCTAGAAATTAAAAAAACGAGGAAAGCTCCAGATCGTTATGGTTGCTAATATGAAGAATTCAGAAGGAATATGGTGATTTATTGTAGGTATGTAGGTATAATAAAGAGTGTTAGATTTTTAGTCTATCATCAGAAACCCAAGTGGGTTATTCCAAAAAGATCAGTGCCTACGGAGATAATGACTTAGGATATATAAGATTGCTTAAATACGTAACGGTTCCTTTGCGAAAGGCTTTTGCTCTCTAAAATATCTCGAACCATCTCGTTTCAATTCAAACCTTTAAACTTTAGAGCCAGCTGCGTCACAGGCTCACAGTCATGAAAATATACAGCACTTGGCGCCGAGTGTCGCATAACACTTTACTTTTACTAGAGTTTCGAACTAAGTGCAAAGAGAGCACGTGTTCACTCGGTGCAAATGGAAACGGCGTTTTAGGGATGGCTGTAGACCACCTGCGACCACGACTTCGGGAGGGACGTAATTAGGTAAAAGTTACCTCGGTAGAGTGAGTCTTTATTGAGTCAGACTACGTTTGGTGTAGTGCGAATTCGTGCAAATTATGTTGGAAAGCCCGAAGGCTTTACACGAAATACAAGGTAACGATAAGAACGTACAAATAACGTCTTACTCCGTGACATTAATTTCAGACTATTTAACAAGAAATAAAATAAGAATTGGCAAGTAAGTAAAATGCAAAGCTGTCCTCCGCGTCTCGTTAAAACTTTTAACGAGCTCCAATCGAAGTTGACGATATTACAAAAAAAAACAATATAATATAGAGACGTCGAGAGGCAACGAGTTCTTATTGTTAAATAAACTTGAAAGACCTATATACACATTTAGCGGACGGATTGCAGCGGAAACAATTAGGTGCCTTGCCGCACCCCCGCCGCTTGAACTCGGAATCTCATGACGAAACATGTACGAGTACATACCTATCGAAGAAACGCGCCATTGACAACATCTTTCCACTACATTACGTTCAACGAAATAATGCCATCCCGATAAACGGTTTGCTAAAACTTAGGGTTGTAAACATTTAAACTTACTAATCACTATTATGCTTTTCTAGTGGAAATCATGTGCATCCATAATGTTTTAGCACTTTATCAGGATGTTACAGTTTTATTAAGTTGATCAACTTACGATGGATGCTACGTTTTTTGAATTCGCTAAATCCAGCGTGGCTTAAGGCTTTAACAGGATTCAGGATAAACCAGATTGTACATTTTAAGTATTTATTTCTTGATTTGTTTGTTTAATTATCAATATTTTCTCAAGACATCTATTTCACTTTCTCATAGAATCTCAGAAATAATAAAATAAGTTAGCGCAAGGTATGTTGTCCGTTAGATGTGGATAGAGCCCTAAAAGTTCAATCAAAGAGGATAAACAGTCGTGCGGCCCAGAGGGATGCTTAGGGAGGGTTGCAGAAAGATGACTCATATGAGGTTTAAATCAATAAAGGCTGTAGACACGTGTTTTGGTACGGTGACTTAAAGGGATTTTACTAATTGATTAGGTAAGTCCCTACTTAAATCTAGCTACGAAGACAAGTATTCATTTCATAATCATGTTTTCTGAAAAAAAAAACTAAGCTGTTTTTTTTTTTCAGAAAACATGTCAGATAATTTCAAAGATAAAAAATTGCAGTCATTTGTTGTGGAGAAAACTTGGATATTTCCCTACTAATGAGTTTTGTTACAAAGCTGGTGAAGCGATTAGGCGTCCAATGAAGGGACATGAGACCGCATAAGTCAGATGTCAAGTCAATACTCGGGAAGATCCCCCGTCGTAGACTTCAACCTTTGGCTTCCAGAGACAGTACTTTACGGTCGGCAACTTTGCAATGATATTTTGATGCGAGAAATTAGTTTAATTTGTATTCAGGATGAGAGGACAAGAAAAGTATTTTAATTATATTAAATCATTAAAGATACCTATAGTGTTACATACGAGTACTGTGTAGCTTGTTGATTTGAGGACTAAATAAATAATCGAAGTGAAGAACAGTGAGTTTTGGACTAAACAATCGAATTTCTGACTTGTGAAATTCCCAGCATTTTTGGTATAAAGCAAAGCGCGCGCAAAGTATTCTGCCAAAGTTCGAGAACCGTTAAATAAATCCAATGGGCGCGCTATCACCCTATTGTTGCACTAAATCGATGCCAGTGCATGCAAATTAAACAAGGGATGGATTTTTTAATCTGTGCTCGATTAAAGCGCGTCCAGACGAGGGCAGGGCGGAATGGGGTCCGATAATCACCCCGTGTTGACAATAGCTGTAATTATTGCGAGTAAATGCCGACTTCCTAGTTTTGAGTGCGGAAATGGCTTTGCTTTCTAGAACTTCATTTGTACTGTCATTTGTTGTTGCAGCTCTTTATTTGGCTTTTTGTTTGAAAAAAAAGTCATGCTATTGGAAATACTGAAAAAGCTACTTACTATTTCAAGATCAACCAAAGGACCCACTGCTGCAAGATAAATGAATCAAACATAAACAAATGCTAACATTTCTCACAAAATCATCCTCGGTCTGACCCAACTTCACCCAGAAACTGCCCGCAAAAATGTTATGTCTAATGATCGTCCTGTCCACGTTAAAATTCTAAATCGTCCCGCAAATGTCATTTGCGCCCCACAAAAGGCAGTTAACTTCGAACTGGGCTCTAATTCGAGGGTTAATAGTCACAGAGATGGACCAGTAAGTGTAGTGTAATGAATATTAAATTTTGGGGACATCCCTTTACTTTTACTAAACTGTGGCTAGGAATGTGCTGGGACTTTGTGTTTGGAAATTAGTCATTATTTTTGTAGGAGGGAAAAATAATAGTTGTTTCAATATACTTAATATAGTGCATTAAACTAACAAGATTAAATAACACTGCCCTTATTTACATAGGATCTGCTGTACTAAAAAAATCGTTCATGCGAAGCCCTTATGGTTCGCTCTCTGTGTCCGGTAAATTAAAGTACATCTTAAAGGGAACTCTAATAATTTTCTTAGTTCATGTAAGAAAGCACGTCGTAAGAGTCAATCATGTACCGAATAAAAATAAGCAACTATCACCTATCAATCTGCTTCACTAAATAATAATAATTATACAATAAGAAAAATACACTTCGGATTCATCTGACATTCAGTAGGTATGTATCAATAAATTCACCAGCCACCTCAGGCGGAACGGAACCTTGGCGCGATTTAGTTTCTGCAACAAAGATGCAGTAAAAAAGAAGTAAAACTTTAAACTGTCGCTCCACAATGCCTCCGTTTACATTTATGCAGAGTTCAATGAATCACGACAATGCACCGAAAGCCCCAACAATCGTCGGAAGGGTTCGGTAGGGTTTCAAGTATGCACAAAGCAACACCCGCAATTGACTCTGAGTTTTACACCTCTAGAGCGCTCGACTCGAGTGTCAGTGTCGTGTCGTAAACGCAAATATGTGTCTGAACATAAGGCTTTAGCCTTATGTTAGAAGAAGCAGTGCATACAGAAGCAGTGTGTACTCAAATGATCGTTTGGATGGATGAAAACCAGCTGATTAAATTAAATTACACAATAATACAATAATACCCATTCATAATCGCCTATAATGAGATAACACGCCGTTTTAAAGTGACAAATAAGTTTATAAAAGTAATTGAGTAGGTATGTTTTCACACAGTATCATCTAGCCCCAAACTAAGCAGAGCTTGTATTATGGAAACTACATGACTGATATACTACATATATACGTTTTTTTTTGTAAATACATACAAATTATACATAGAAAAAATTATGATATATCGTTTATATTTTAGCAGTTGTTGGTCATCAAACCATTTTTTCGGAAATAAAGATTGTCAGCTATTTTATTTTACTATTAAATTTTAGACCTTCGTGTTAAATTGAGTGGTAAAGTTGGTATTTCAATATTTCACACTAAACAACAATGTTTTATTATCTCACATTTTATTCGCGAAGAAAGCAAATAGAATATTAAAAGCTACCGTTTCCCCACAAAACGCCTATCACCAAACCGCAAATTAAATTTCACATCGAGAATTGGAAAATATTGCTCCCTTGTAGCATCACTCGTATTCACAGATGGAAGCAAAATAAAACCGAGTCATGCATAGTGAACGATACACAAATAAAAAATTTAGAATGTAATTTGGCATCAGCACAATATTTCACGGAGTTCCACTGCATCCGGTCCCTTTGGGTAATGCAATCCGGTATATGCAAACTACTAACTATATAAAACTGAAGGAAAACTTTGAGATGGAGTCTGCGGAACTAAAAACTAAATAGAATGTGGTACGGTTCATTAGGCTGCAGTCTGTATACGATTTCTGATTTAAAAGTTAAGAAAAGTTGAGTGAATTCAAGGGGTTCCATTTACCTGACTGAGGCTGTCTCCGATACTGCCGTCTGCATCAACAGGCCGAAAAAGTTGGTGTTTTATGTTTCTCTGTCTGCTTTTTCTTTCTTGGGCCTCCCTCATGGCTTGGCTCTGCAGTCTTTCGAAGAACTCCCTCGGCTTTAATGGGGGAGGGTCGTCATCGGGTGGCGGTGGAGGGGGCGGGGGTAATCTCGTTCTAGGCGAACTGCGGAGGAGCGATCGCTCGTCGTCTTCTGTGGAGCGCTCATCATGCTCCGAGTCTGAGCTTCTGCTGTCCCGTCTTCTCACTCCTTGGAGGTGTGGCTCGAGAAATGTCGCATTTCTGGAACAAGGAGAAAACATTATATACTATGTATCTGAGTAGAGTAAGTAAGAGGAAGTTAGAATTAGTTGACTCTATTGTTGGAAAAGGTCTTCAACATACAACCGTTATGTAATAAAAGTACGGAAGTGCTCAGTTCTAAATGCTTCGTTTACCCATCTAAATGATGACTTGGCGAAACGTTGTTTATCCTACCTGAAGACACGATACGATGTCTTAAAGCAAAGTCTAATTTAACGGTCTAGTCAGTTGCAATACAATTGAAACGTCGGTAAAATAATAAAAAAGGTAAACACGATAATCTAATTCTTCTCTGGGTATTCCTGGACATATTATCCGTCGTGTAATGAACATCATTGTTCTTGTACCTTGACATTGGTGGCAGTGCGGGTGAGTAGCCGGCTGAGGCACGCGGTTTCGATTCCCGCTGCGGGACAAATGTGAATATTTTGCAGATATTTGTTCCAGGTCCGGGTGTTGTGGTACCTTGGTAATCGTAGTTACAATACAGCTAGTGTGGGGTCAGAACTGTGTGTATGAAAGTTTACTTATTATTTATTTATTGCTTGCAAAACCGTACAGCTCTTGTGTTCATCGCCTATTCATGTTTGTACATAATATTTCGATATTTAATGAATCCATTGTAGAGACCGTAAACGGTCAATGGTTGGTTATGCACTTCATTAAACTACGCTTTATCTCTGGGTTAATCTATTCGTCATTGCCCACGTAATCGAATTTCTAACCGAAGTTTACGAACACATGAGCCTAAGCTGGCCAGACTCTAGACATATGTCAATCGACAAAACGCATCATAAAAGCGATGAAAATGTGTCTGACGATGACAAGCGATAGTCGGTCGAGAATCTCGACTCAAGACGTCGACAAGCTGTCAATATCATGTGCGCTGCCACTATACATAGCCATTCTTTTGCGATAATCTACGGTCACTTGTCTATGACTGGTGTAAAAGCAGACTAAAGGGACATTAACCAAGATTTATTCCCCGAGCCCGCCCGCCATAGGTATTAATTAAAAACCTCTACGCAACGAGTGCGGTGGACGTTCTCGCCAATTACTTACTCAGCTGAAGAGATTTAGGAATTTGCTACCTATGGTACGTGCGATAAAGTTTTTGTATTTGCGATTTGTTGCTGAAACGTGCCGAAAAACTGAAATCTACTAAGTATTTTATTTTATGCTACGAGTTATCAAGATTTTTTTCTAGCTCAATACGTTACTACTATATTGCGTTTTAAAGTCCCTAGAACTGTCTTGTCCCGACAAAATTAATAGCACTTCTAACACTTCCTTTATTAATGCAATTTAACCCACCCGTCTGAAGGAGTAAACGTTAAAAATTCTGTTATAACATCATGTTGCTGTTAACATGAAGGTGACACTCAATTTGTCGCCGACCGACAACAGCGGCTACAAACGTTGAATTTTATGGCTGCGTTTCAGAAGAATTATGGATTAAAAACTCTACAATTCAAAATGAAAATAGATTTTTGAAGATCAAAGTTCATATTACAGGCAATCATAACAGATGTTTAGAAAGAAAGCAGCCAAAGCACTGTCTGGAAAGGCGATAATAGGAAATATCTAGTTGGAATAAAACTTCATTAAATTACTTTTGGTTCGCCAGGGATTTACTTAAACAACCGTTTCAGCCCAAAATATCCAAACACTAACAAATCAGTATCAGCTCTCAACACCCCTGTGGTCATTACGAGGGATGACGGCATGGCGATTAATAACAAATCACGTAAGTGTGAGTCTATGAGCCGGACAGGGGGTTCCGTGGCTATATTTCAAAGTACACATGCCTGTTTGAGATATCAGCTGATAACCAGAGAACTACGGAATGACGGTATACTAATCTTATGACTATGAAAATATTCTATTATAAATATATAATATGACTATTTATAAATATATAAATAGTCTTTCGCTTTTGAAAATGGTATGAATACGTAGGTGTACTCCATATTCTAAGTTGCAGTAATATTTTTTGTATTTTGATCGAAATTTTGAACAGAGGATGACAATGAGGGATTATCTTTTTCATTTATGCTTTTCATACAAATTGTCTTCCAAGCCTTCATCATTAATATATTTATTACTAAATAAAATTCTTGCTCTAGCTAGATATTAGAATAGGACATACTTATAAAAGTAAAAAAAAATATATATTGACCTCATGAGGGTAATTTTAATACATAATGCAGTAACAATAAATAAATAATGCAGGACATTTTTCACACAGCATCATATAGCCCCAAACTAAGCAGAGCTTGTATTATGGGAACTACATGACAAATATAATACTTATATACTTTTTTGTAAATATGTAGATATTATACATAGAAAAAACGTATTATGAAAGACCTGAAATTACACTCGACTATAACAAATCAGTATCATCACTTGGACACCCTCGGTCATTACGAGGATGATGAGACGACGGCCGGGTAATTAATTAAAACGTCATAATTGATATTTTGTCACAGGTGCACCGATGAAACCCTCATTATTTATTTTAATGTGGTACCATGTTTGGTTTATGTTGGTACTTTGTGTAATGGTGTATCTAATAATTAGAGGTTGTTTTTAAATCAATTTTATGTAACGAGTTTTTACATAAAATTGATTTAAAAACATAAAGCTGTTTTTTTATGACTTATAGCGGCGGTATAATTTTTTGTAATTTTGTGCATTCTATGTCTCTTTCGTGATCAAGACGATTGTAATGACACCTCATTTATCAAAATCCATTAAGTCGTTAGTCGTTTAGGATTTTTTGTTCAATTTGGCGAATACAGCGGTGTATTGGACTTTTTTCACTTAATAAATCTATGTCAATTAAACGATACCGATTTGAAAGAAAAATCCTCATGATAAATATAAATGCGGATAAATGCGGTATCATTGGATTCTTCTCAGCCTAGAGAGTGACATAGGATATAATAATACGAAGTGTCAGTGTCACACAATTACGAAGTGTAATTGTGTGTATAATTATTATACACACAATTACACAATTTTATATAGTACATGTCTTTTAAATATAAGAAGTACAAAATTGAAAATATCTTAATCTTGGAAAACTAGTTCAAATACTATTATAGAAACTTCAGTCGGGTTTCTTTATTTTTAAACTGATTACTTATTGGTATTTCTATATTTACTTGTACATAGTTATATGAATAAATGTCAACACGTGTAACTTTTTAAGAATAGCGTTTATTGGCTTTATTATTTTTTCTATCTCCGGAAAGTAATAAACTCTAATGACAGGCCTTTGTTTTTCTTCATTATTGTCCGCCTGGGGCTTCTGGTATTCTGAGAATTCCTTGCAAAGGAGCCCAGTATTTATCTCAAAGCAGCTTTGTTGACGAATATCACAATTATTAAGTAAGAACCAAGAATCGATACGGAATATGATATCCTATAGCAGATCAAATAAATTAGTTATTTATTGAATACCTTTTTAATGTGCGAGTATATTATGTGGTTTGCTAATTCACTGCACATCTAAGCAACTGGTCAAAACAAGCGCTCTTACTTTTCCCATTCAGACTTTATAGTCTGAATGGAAAAAGTAAGAGCGCTTGTTTAAGTAAGAGGATCTAGTTATCTAGACCCTAGAAATAAGAAAAAACAAAATAAATGAATACTATAATATCTTCTTTCATGGTTTGAAAATGTGAGACTAAACCAATGTCTAATAACTCTGATACAGCACCGCCCGATTCTTCTTGAATTCTTCTCACTATACAAACCATTGAACTGAAACTCTAAATCTGTAGATGCAAGCACTTTTCCATTTCTATCGAATGAATAGCGAACGCGCGTGGATGGCATCACAGCTGTCACAAAGAGCCCGCCAATGCTATGTTACCGTGAATGTAAGGATTTAGAAGGCAGACGTAGTGAATATGCTATGAGAATTGCTATATTTGCAAATGGAATTTACTGTCTCGTTCATCTCGCATTATACGTCGCCTGCTCAACCTTCCAAGCCAGTCTTGGAATATAGCAATTCTCAACCTTCGAACCATCGTTGGGTTTGGTAAGGTTGAACCATCGTCACCCTTACCGGGCACTGCCCTTAAACAAGGATCTCTAAACCATTGGAGCTACCGACAGTCCATTCTGCAGAGGCTGTCTAACTGAAGAAGAATCAGCTCACGTAATTCAGGTATGCGCGGGCGTAGCAAAACGGGATCAAATTTTAAACAACATGAGGTCACTCCGCGAAGCCTGCGAAGATTACAAGAAGTTTATGTACTTCTGGGCGGCGGCGGCGGCGGAGGGGGGGGGGGGGGGTGTCCACGTGGACCAAATTTGAGTCCGAATGCGGAAAAGGGAGTTTTTATTACATACATGCATACATACTGTCTAGATCAATGGAAACTAGGTCTGATGTGATGCTTAGAACTATATCAAGCTAAGACATAATATAGGCGGTCACAAACAATGATTATTCAGACACGTTAATGTATTTTTCTTGTAAGATAATAGTTTCGTATTTGATTAAAATACCAAGTTTGATGAAAATCCGCATTAGATACTTACCACGTAACTTAGCGTTAGTATAACACTGAATTGTTTTCCTGATAAACAATGCACTCAATATACTCAATGTCTTGAAAAGAACATCGAAAAGCACTTTATCTACTTGCGTTGCGTAGGCTACCCACTTTTAACATTCTCATGCACCATGAATTTTTACCATTCGAATGAGGGACCAAACATGGTGTCAGAAATTTGTAGGTCTCCCGAAGGCCTCCGATAATAAGGGCCCGCAGTTTAACGTGTCATTCAAAGCACGGCAGCGCTCCGTTTAAAGTACCACCAAACGCTGTACGATAACTCAAGTATTATAGTGCTTTCAATCCTCAAATATACACAAAATTATTGATCTAGTTTTTGGCGAATTTTATACCAAAAGTTTGTTCATCTTGGTTAAATGTTAAATTAGAAAATATTTTTACCTACTGATACATCATCCTACTTTTCATTATAAACACTAAAAGGTCTGTACAGACCTTTTGAAAAGCTGTTCAAAATACGAGTCGTTATCTTTGAGTTCACACTTGCCTGATCCAAAACAAAAGGTGACGTGGAGTTTGAAGTTGAGCTCGTAGCTAGTCAAACAGAACTCACGAAAATTTCTATGTGATCTTATCGTGGCAAAAGTATGATAACTTTACAGACATCTTAACATACACGTATATGTACTTTGTTTAAAAAAATCAAACAAACTAAACATAAATAAATAATGCAGGACATTTTTCTGTCTGATATACTACTTAAATACTTTTTTTATAAATACATACATATTATGAATAGAAAACTCCAGACCCGAGATAAATGTTTGCAGATCATATATTGGTCTCGCGGCGATCCAGCCGCGAAATCAGAAATCGAACCAGCAACCTTTTGCGTCTCAGGCGGGCCTTCGTCCTCTGAGCCACAGAGGTTGTCAAATATAAATAGAGGATAAGTTAGTACTCGGTTTAATACAAGATCAAAGAAAGCAATTTTACAAATTAAACTTACAAAGTAAAGCTTTTCTAGATTGAAGTTTCCCAAACATAAAACGAACTCTGTATTTATATTTACCTAAATTAATGTAAACACAAGGAATTAGAAGCTCTCATTATATATTAACCAGAGGGATGTAGCGTGCCTCCTCCCTTTGATCGACCCTCTTCTTAATCCTTGGATTAAGCAGCTCACGATGTCTCACTTTCGCATAATTATGCGCTTTATCAGCAGCAAAAAATCAATTTGTGCGAGGTAATAGGTCGTGTTATGTAAATTACAGTTCGCTTTATGACACTTGTCCCTATAAAATTATGTAAGATCAGTTACTTTCTAGGGAGCAAGGTAACCGTTGATACCGTAGTAACGGATTATTTTATGAAGGCACAGGATATTATATTTAAATTACATAATTGGTTTGAATTGCTCAAAAGAAGATAACGGTCGTGTAACGAGTAATTCTACTCGTTTCACGACCGTTATCTTCTTTTCATAAAAAAAAATTGTTATCCATAACTCTAGTTCCCTCATTTTTTAACACACAAACATACTTTTATCGGATGGATAACGTTTAGAAGTGATTATGAATACCAGAGTTGTATGCGTATGGACATATCTCTATATAGGTATACAGACTAGGTAAGTACTAAAACATGACGTAAGGCTAAACCGATTCGGATGAAATTCGGGATTAATAACGTAAGTGAAGTTAGAGCAAGAAACTAGTATATTAATCATGATACTTATGAAGGGAGGTACTTATTTTCCATGTTAAAGTTGTTCAGATAAGTCGACAGAAAAAGCTGGTCACTTAATTCTCATTCCTGTTTTCGAGATAACTTACTTGTCCACTTAGATATTACTTTGATAATAACCGTCATTGTCAATGTCCTGAGAAAGTGGACTTATCGTAATGATAGTAGAAACTTATCCATTGGGGCACTTGTAATTGGACTGTCTGGGTTTTCGGTAACATATCTGAAGTGATTGTGTAACTTATTGTAGCCTGGACGTTTAGAAATGTTCAACTAAGTCTTTGGGTGGGTGGCCGTTAGTAGTAGTAAGTCAAAATCAGTAGGTCGTTATCCATTGAAGTGACAAGGATCATATTATAGAAACAGCAACTTATAAGCTAAGTGTTTTTTTTTTAAAGTGACTTTATGCCGTTCTTCGCGCGTGTCCAAGTCTGGAAGACAGACAATAGACTCTCATTGTTGTTTTTTACGATACATCATTATTTACTACTGTTACTGAGTGCTTCCATGCTTCGAAAAGCCCTTTAAAGATGGTCCTGGCAATGGCAGCGGCCTTCTTTGACAAACAAAACTTCGAACAGCATTGGCAAGTAGGTACTCGTAGTACAATAGTCATTGGCTACTAGGTTTATTCAAGACAAAGAGTCATTACCGTTAGGGACTCCGAATAAAATGGACTGCCGGTCCCTGGAATTACTTTTAAAATTAATAATATATTCATTCCTAGTAGGGACCGTCCACGCCAACTTTTTGTTTTTTACAAACCTAACTATATTCAGTACAGTCGTAAACAAATTTCTTATGGAAAATAAGTGACAGAATAAGGCTTATTTAATAAAACAGAGGCAGTGGTTTAATCATAAGGAGTTTAATCGAGTTGTTTTCAAAGTTCACGTCAATGTGCTGATCGGCCTCGCCACCGTCGCCATAACCACGACATTTTGTGCAGGCCTTTAGTAAAATCACGTAGGTTCGTGAAACGCGTTCATAAAAAGTAATCTGCTGCAGTGTCAGGGTTAAATTCAAGGTGCACAATTTGGGAGGCCTAAACTTGCTTAATCAGCCACATTTCGCGGTTCTTATGCACACAACTAGCGAATGCTAAAAAGTTGCTGAGTAAATTACTAGACGACAGACAGTAAGCATGCATTATTTTAGAACAACGAATAACTCACCTACTGAATCTTTATTTGTATCGACATTGTACATCATGTTTTAGAAACTCCGTTTTCGCACAAATATTTTTGCAATCTTGTGTTTTTGATTCAATCATTTGTATTTAATGAAATACATAATGAATCATAATTTAGAAAGATAAACAAAATGTAAATATGTTTCCGAAATGAAACTTTCATTAAGCAAAAAAATTTTCGAATTTAAATATTTTACTGTTCTATTTTAAACAAAAATGTTTTTTTTTAACCGGTTGGGCAAAACCAGCGTAGTAATAGCATAAATTAAAAATGTTTTGCTCCTACGGTACTAGTTAAAGAACTTTGGCCAATAAACATGTTTTCAGCCAGTTTTTACCTTTATTGTTATTTTTTTTTAAATCCTCAAGAAAAGAAAAGAAAGTTATCAAACTTTTTCAAGCATGTCGTGGTCTGTATGTGCAGTTGAAATTCAACGCCCGCACAGCCGTCAGTTCACAGCTCGCGACGGACGTCTGCTAGGGATGCGAAAATGCGTGACGACATCATTCAATCGTACCTGCGCCACGTCATTCCAGCGCCATACCGCTGTGCCATACCATCTCTCTCTCCACGACCGCGCCATGTCACCGGCAGACGTCAGTTTGGTGTGGCTTGCGCTTAATGACAATGTTAGCAATGTCACAAATGTTAGCATAGACGAAAATGACATAATAATATCACAACATATTATTCCACAAGAGCCTGTTCAGTCACAGAATTTCGTCAATAGTTACCATTCAGGAACTTATTCAACGCCGATAACTTTCGCTTAAACTTTCAAAAGCGTTCAAATCGATTCGAAAATTACGGCTGAATCTCGTCTGCAATTCTGTACCTAGACCAATAGCTGCTTCCTTCAATACAATTTTCCTGTAAGCTACACGCAAACTATTTTGAGTCGTATGCTCTTATAAATATTGCTGTAAAGGGATGGATAGTCAAGTTGCCAAGTGCTGCACAAGAATCGGTCTGGGATACGGTTGGAGTATTTTCGAAGAATTTTATTGATGCAATAAGCACTTGACGACGATTCTGAAATGGGCGGACTTGGTTCGTATTTTATTTGTGGATAAAATTGAATAAGACTTCGATCACTGTTTTATTGATCTTTACGGCTTTACTTTGTGAAACGACTTGACTCTGATAATTCTGGAGAAGGTGACACTTATGCAAACATTCAAGTAGTAGGCGGGGTTTCTTTTTGCTGAATTTTCGAAAAGCGTCGACTCTGTAAAACATTGAGTGGCTTTTGAATCCATAATGAACTCGACGACAAAACTGCATTTTGCTCAAAGCCTTCTCGAATAAGCTTAAGATGCAACCGAGCAGCAAAATATTAAATTCGAAAGGCAAACTCCCAAAGTATTCTGGCAGAGAATATGCCTTATTAAAATTTTCCTTCGAAAACCGCACGATGCCAACCACTATAGACTGTTATTAAAATAGTAATGTAGCATAGAAGGGCATCTTTACCTATCTCGCACGCAATGACCTATAACGATTATTATCATTAAATGGCTATGACTATTATTATTATTATAACTATGAGGGGGTTTCTTTTTTATTTATAGCAGAATAGTTTGAGTTTTAGGGATATAGTTTCATATAAATTGTCAGAAAAGGTTACTACTTGCTCAAGCTACATGGGCAATTCTAAGTGGCTCGAATCCAAAAAAAGCTTCATTGGATGCAAAATCGGTTCTAGGCTTCATTCAAACTAATTCCCAGAAACATTAATAAATTGTCTCGTGATCAGCGTAGCAGGGATTTTCCTAACAACAGTTTGAGTTTTCTAATGAGCGTGTGTTTCACTTCTATACAAGATCTTTTTACTGTAAATAGATACCATCCGTGGCATCCTGCATTCATTTTGCATCCCAAAATATGGCTTCCAACATTATCCTTTATTAAACCGGACGAGATTTTTATTCTAATCTGGACTATTTGTAGGGTCATTGAAATTCTACGCGCAGTGCGCTTTATCGCCGGTGATTAGAACATGCGCCACGTGATTCTAACAACATTAAATTAAGGGCGTATTTCACTTAAATGTTTGTAAAAACTTTTCTTTGAACCGAAGTGGCATATCCTATCTAGGTTAAGTTAATCATCAGGTCTAGGTTAAGTAAGCCAGGCTACCATTTGGATGGTTGACCGTTACTGTCACTTGCAATTGAGCGCTAGAGGTCGCCCCAATGCGGCTTAATCTTTCCACCGAATCCTAAAAAAATGACGATTCGAAAATGTCATCAATATTGCGTATAGCGTCGCTTCTCTTTCCAACTAAAATAATTTAGTATTTGGCGCAAGGAATTATTATAACTAAGGAGGTATAGCACCTTGTTTTACTTCACTGAGTAATTCCATTACAAGATTTATATAATTTCATTAGAAAATAAGCTTCGGGCATTGCGAGGACTATAATATAACCATTCAATACATATGCCTAAAGCACTCAGACACAGATAATAAATGATATATGGGAGAGTAACGTCCTTAAATGGCCGTTCCTCTCATTAAATTGATTTATGATTTGTGTCTTCCTAGCTCGTTCTTGTAGATCTAGATAGAAGCTGGACTTTATGAGAATTTCACGAGGCTAAAATACTTCGTAGAATCACATTTGTGAAACATGTGTTACTGATCTAGCCACGGCGTACTGCAGTTTCTACGAGAATTTGTTGTACCTACTTAGACTCATAATAACTTATTTATGGTTCTTTGTTATACTGAATAAGCTAAAATTATTCGCAAAATGTTTACCTTATTTTATGTCAACTTCTATAAAAAAAAAAAAAACTTGCTTGGGTCACAATGGTTTCTATGACACATCCAAACGATTTTCTAGTCGTTTTTCTACAATAAAGGGACCAAGATGCATCTCGAATCAAATCCCTGATAAAATCAAAGCGATAAGACCGCCAATTGTACTTTTAGTTTTAGTATTTTTTTGTTTATGGTGTACATTAAAGTATTTTCATTCATTCAAAATCGTATACGATTTTGAATGAATCGATAAGCATAAAATTGCCTTAACGTCTCCGGTAATAAAATGTAATAAACTATCCACCATTATAAGATAAATATTATAATCCCTGCCCAGAGAACAGATGGGAAGCGAGGCACTTATCTTTGGCAAGGTCCGTTATAAAGAGTCGATATTTCCTCGGCCCGCTGGGAACGGCCGGAAACTCAAGACAATTCTGTAATATCACATTATTCAAATAGATTACTAGATTTTTAATCTCGCTTGGAATTTTAAAGAAAGATTTTTCACACAAATTTAGCCAAACAGACGTATATAATAAAGTTATATGGATTAATCATCTTATCTTTATTTAGAGATTCAAGGATGAATAGAGACAAGACAGAAAACGATATTCCTCCTTTAATCCCCTCTAAAATACCACCGATAAATATATATTAAATTGTACCACTTCGAAAACCAAGCAGGCATATAATTGAAGTACCTACCAAACAACTGGTTCTAGAACACCATTGTTAGAGACCATAATTTTTCTATCATTCTACTTACAATTTTATCAATTATGATCTGGGCTAGCAGTGTTTATTATACTTTTTAAAGAACTATCACAGGACAGGGACTTTAGTTTTTTAAGCCTATTGCCTCCCACTGCTAGACAAAGGTACTTTGGATTTTGGCATAATCATTTATTGTAGAAATAAATTGCCTACATCAAAATGCAAAAAAAAGCATGAAGCATTTTTTAATTATGTCATTGTTACTGTCAAATAATAATACACAAGGGTTTCTATTCATATGAGAACAATATAACATATTATGAGAAGGCAAAAAGGTATTATAAACTTAAAATAAAGGTGTTATAAAAAAGATATCCAGATTATTTTATCACCTACGTAATTAATCTTGATATCTCTTTGACCTAATTAGAATAAAGATTTTGTGAACGACAATCACAATACTTTTCTATGTAAAGAGAAGATTGAACTGGTTTGAAGATAAATGTCTCAAACAATGCGTGTGGACAGTCTTTATTGTTATAACTGGGTCAGAGATAACGCGGATTAACGCAGACCAATCTGCTGATTAAATTTGTGCGCTTTATCTGAAGCCGGCAGTAGCAGACGGTCAACAGAATATTACGTAAAGAAAGGGTCTAATTTGTAACCTATTTGCGTAATGGATTTAGGAAAAACTGAAAAGGCAAGTTTAATTCATATAGATACAGTATTGCTGCAAAATTTACACTATTTAAAAATGTTTATTATATTTTTTGCTTCAGGTCAATTTTCCCCTAACAATAAATATATGACTTTACGTTTTTACCTTCTAGAGTTACACATAATTTTACCGACAGATGTCTCAATAGACGAAGAAGATCGATGGGGTGAGACCCTCTGTCAGTCGTCAAGGCATCACAGTACATAAAGCATCGTGCTCCATTGGACTGAAATGTCTTTCTGCATCATCCTGTAGCGATAGGGATTTTAACAGATTTATTCCACAATTTGTGTATAAAATTGAGGAACATTTTCTATTGAATACTAAAAATATTTTGGTCCAAAAAGAAAACCCTAAAATGTTGTCTCATTTAATTGAAAGGTTATCTGAATAGGTCTAAGTTGCGAAATAGGAAGAAAGTAGGTATATTATAATATTTGTGGCCTTCTTACAACGAAATTATAAAATACGTGTTCTTTCTCAATATTATATGGTCAATTATATGTACTCCATAGTAAACTCTATAAACAAAAGGTTACAAAAGCAAAGGAAAGTACAAAGTACCCACCCTACCGTTAGAAAGAAAATAGAAAAACACTTTGAAGCCATTTCCTGTGGAAGATGTACTGTGAGAGGATTCATTATCAACCCTCGACAAATCCCTATTTTGTACGAAACTCATGAAGTTATAAAGACAGGATTGGATTTTTTCGACAAGGTGCTGTAAAATATATCTGCAAACAACAGAAATATGTAGGTACCTCTTCTACGAACTCAACAAGGTGGTGCTACATGGTAAATAAAGGCATCGCGCCTTAGATGGGGCGGTGTTTAGAGGAGCTAATTTATTAGGGCATCTTGAGTATACGAGTAATTTTAACCTAAGAAAATATATTATATTGCAATATTTTGAAGAAGTATTAGAGCAACACTGTGAAAGAGCTCGTCCGTATAAGTACTACCACCAGACCTATTTGATGTTATGCCTCAAGGTCGGCAACGTGCTAGTGATACTTCTGGTATGGCAAGCGTCCATAGATTACGGTAACTGCTTATCAGAGGCCGTATGCTTGTTTGCCACTGAATTCGAAGATAAGGTTACCTACAAATACAACCACCAACTAATGATAAGTTTTTATTAGCCTTTAGTAATAGAACATTTGTTTACAATACTTTCATCCAAGCGAACCCTTACGCCAACTCCAAATAAACAGCACTCTAAAACCCTACAATCATTACCCCAAGTATTTTCATTCCTAATAGAAGGAAAGGGTGGTTTTATGGCCACAAAAGCGCAGCTGGCTAACTGATGCAAACGTATTAGAAAATATCTGATATTACTATACCTGAGAAAAGTACTACGTACTTAAACCGTATTGAGCCTATAATAGGTACCTAAGTAGATTTTAAACATGTTTTCCGTAGAGAATAAAGTACTTTTAGCTCTACATAAACCAACGTTAAACGCTCTTCTAAGAGAACATAAATTTGAAAGAGTATATTTTTCCTGCCTGAAACATAAGAGCAAAGATTATGAAAACATTGAACCTGCTATTTTATTCATTTTCTATGTCCGTATTTTAAGCATAAAAGGCATGTGCGAAGGCCTAAGAGGTATACTCTAATAGGCTTTAAGCGGAATGGAGAGCGCGGATTGCTGTGTTTTAGGGATCCCTTATGACATTTACTGGCTAATATATTAAACAAAATTTAATATATATTATATTACATAATGACGAAATCAAATGAAAAAGTGACATTCACAATTATAATACACGCAATAAACATAGTATAGTTGTTCCAAAGCACAGACTTGATAAAGTTTATAACAGCTTTTTATGCGTAAGCATCTCAATAAATTGCCTTTGGACATAAGATATATAAATGTTAAGGAATTTAAAACTAAAATAAGGTGTTTTTAATGTCAAATTCATTTTATGATATTGACGAAGCTTTAGCTGATGACTTTTGTATGTAATCATACACGTTTTTTTTCTGTCGAACTTATTAACTATTTTATTTGTACAATAATTGGAAAAGTAACAAGTCTAAATGAAATTAGATGAATAGATATTGATATTGAATTGAATTTACCATTAAGGATGAATGCATAAAAGGAATGAAAAGCACAGAATTATTTCCCACTGGGTCACCATTGGAAATAATGTAATTACAGGGCCAATAGCTTACCGATATAATGCAGAGTGACCAAGTAAATTGAAATGACACGATAAATGCTCTAGCATTTAGCATGTCATTTCAACTCAGACAGACATTTCAACTCAGCACGGTAAATAATTTATCTCAGAGAAAATAGATAAATGATCGTTTCAAAGGAAACTAGGTACACCATAAAACTCTAAGGATAAGAGATATACCAACTAATGGACATCGAATGCACTTAAGATAAAACTGGCCGATAGTTCTTTATCAGGAGAAAATACACCTCGACGAAGGCTTGCTCAAAGGAGAAAATTATCGGAATGAGCCGTATCAACGTATCTATTCTTAGTCAATGAATGGGTTCGTTGCGATTATAAAAAAACACACATATTTCAGGGCTGATTCTTATAATAACGAAAAGATGAGCTTCCTTTTATTGTAATGCATAGGCTTCATAGGACATGTGTAATGTAGTGGACGAAATTTATTCGAGAAAATGGCCCAGAATGAAACGGATAAAACTTAAATTGAATCTTTGAGGACGTAATGAGTCTGGTTTCAAATATATATTCAGTCAATAAGTAGGATTCCATTCATTTACTTATTAAGTTTAAAAGTCATCAAACATGCACAAATGTTATGAGCTAGATGAGTATTCATTGAAATTATAAGGATCATGTATAGACTTCATCGTGAAAGAGCTACATTGTATAACTGCCAATCATAAGTTATAAAGCCAATCTAGTACGGATATTCTTAGATTCCTTCCTAGTACAAGAAAATGGCATAAATAACTAGCAATGAACATAGGTTACCAAGAGTCAACGACCTTTGCGATGATGCGGGCTAGACCTACTGCAATATGCTCTAGGAAAATTGGAGGATTGATGTTCAAGGCAGACGCGACCGGGTTTGATGTTTACTAAAGGTACTAATTCTGGCAATAGCCATCACGGATAAAGCAGATGCCATGGTTATGCCCGGTCAAAATACCAACAGATACTTTGAAAGCTTAATTGACTCTACCGACTCGTAGCCATCGTTCATAGCACAAAAATGTTTTACGAGCCGTTTAAGGCAAAGGTTATACCCATTTACCAGTCTCATTTTATCTCTACTTCTCTGACAATTGGGCCTGTTATAAATAGAAACAAAGTTCATAAATATATTGTAGCTACTTTTATCGCACTTACATCGGAAAAAATGGTAACATGGGATATTGAAAAGAGAAGAAATCACTATAAACATTTATCAAAATGTATGACATGTAATATTTTTTTATAAAAGCTCATACGTAACACGCATTCATGAATCCGTGGTATGCCTCCGTTCATTAAAACCCACCGTCATTCTACGGCCATTTCTAAGCCGCGAGTTGCCTGTTCTACTATCTACAGTGTTTTACGCGACATTTTCGCTCGCACGTGACTTTAGTAACATACCTGCCTGCATTCAACTCAGAGTTACAGCGTAGAATTGATCAGCTGGCTCAAAATTATAGTAATGTTTATGCTTATAGCGCGTGCCAAGTAGAGCTGCTGGAACTCAAATACCTCATGGCATCAACAGTAGCACGTGAACAATAAGATGGCTCGTTCGAAACTGTTTATTCGTGCACACACAGATAGTAATTTTTCACTTAAAATCAGCAGGTGAAGCATAAGCGTGTACATGGCATACGACAGCTTAGCATAGGGTAAGGACAGCGCAGGTTTTTGATCAAAATCGGTGATACCGCGACACGTGTGACAGACGTGAGTGGCTCGACGCAGCGCCGTATGCGTTCCTATATAATTTTATTTTAATCCGTGACAGGACGGCACAGGTTTATGTATACGTTACAAATATTTGTCTAGGGTCTGGGTGCTTTCTATGCATAATATGTATGTATACAAAACATAAAAGTATATAAGTAGTATATCAGTCATGTAGTTCCCATAACATAAGCTTTGCTTACTTTGGGGCAAGATGATGCTGTGTGAAAAATGACCAGCATGATTTATTTATTTATTTCTGCGTCATCGCTCATTTTGCACAGGCATCAGGTACTTAGGTAATGTATTGTGCACAAAAACCTTTGCTTCCCTGTTGATCTGTGTCTTTTATGCTCTTAGATGGACTTAGCTGTTATGCTTTAAGCTATATCGCAATGTTCCCAGTGACGCAGCATTATTCGAGAAGTGAAAAATGCATGTTGTGTACATTACTCTTTCGCTGCCACATTTTTGTAAAGGACGTGCGAAGTATGTAGGTGAGTATTTACGAGAATAGATATTCCTGAATGTTAAAAGCTTCTTCTACGACCTTTTTCCTGCAAATTGGTAGGAAGCATTTTGAAAATTCGGGGGTTTTCACATTTTTATTTTTTATTCGTGTTTAGCTTAGTGCATCGTTTTGGGAGCAAAATTGTTCATGATATAGTGTAAAAATGAGATTCTAATACTAGTAGTTATTATGTAAGAACTCACTCACCTAAAAGTCAATGGCTATCATTACGAAGCTAGGTAATAATTATGATAATGGTCGCTCTGGGCGATGAAATTACCCAAATCGTCTATTTCCGCAAATGCCTGATAATAAACTACGAACACGATTTGTTGGGGCATTAATGTCAAATGTTTATATTTGGTTCTGTATAAATAGTACTAGAATATTACGTCCGTACAGGCGCTCAGTTGGGTTGGACAAGCTTATACGGTTTTGCTTCTGGAGACGAATTGATAATGACAAGTAATATTTTTTTCATAAGTTTTGTATGCATAAAATAGAATATTAATGAAGGAGCACCCATATTTATTTTGAGAACTCTCACAATTCACATTTTAGATAATACTAGCTTCTGCCCCCGGATTCGCCTCGTCTGGTACCCGGATAAAAGTAACCTTTGTGTTATTCTAATGTATGAGCTGTATTACTGTAAAGTTTCATCAACATCCGTTCAGTAGTTTTTGCTTAAAAGAGTAACAAATATTAATCCTCACAAACTTTCGCGTTTAATTTTTATTGTCCAAAGTTCAACACAAAAAAGACAACAAATGTATGTCTAAACTATGGTCAATCAGCAGGCCAATGATGTAACAGCACGTAGTAACTTGGATAATTTGGACACGAAATAATAGGTAGCTATTATTTCGTGTCTAAAGTCCAAATTGTCCTACACAGCTAGCCTCCGATGAATTGGCTCCAAAATATTTGTCTGCTGTGATGTTGGCCAGTCGCCAATCGGATCACTTTCGTGAAACTAGATAGAGATAAAATTTAATGGCTTGGTCTGGATCGTCGAGGTATGCATTAAGCTAAACACTCGTGACTCACTTGCTTAATAAAGGGTTATTACAGCACGATTCCTATTGGCTTCCTATTTTGATTACATATATATAAATTTACATTTCCAAAAGGATACGCTTTGTATATATATGTGAATATCATAAAAATGGGCAGACTATTCTAGTTAGACGACTTGCTACGAAACATGGTTACCGCTTGGGCAAGTAGTTAAGGGCCTAGATTGGCGTATTTCGAGAAAAAAAACAGAGCATTCGGTTCTGTCGCTTTGCTATACGCCAGGTGACCTACAAGGCTCCAGAAAGTGCATAGTGCGGCCAGTGCCGTCAATTTGCTTGCGTTTTTTCCTCAAAGTGCAGCCGCAAAATGAATTAAACTATCAGCTTGCAGTTCGATTGCGGCCTTACACTGCCTTCTACGTACACCTTTTCTTATTTTTTAGATTGAATTAGTTCTACGTGGGGTATCATCAACTGATCGCTTCTGTACTTCAGAGGAAAAGTCACTAGCTTTTGCGAACGTATATGATCACAGAATGCTTATCCTCACTTGACCAGCATAATTTTCAATCAGGGTATATACAGTCGATACAGTCTGCACTACAATAACAATAAAATAACCAAGTGTAGAATACCACGATAGCTAGATGGAAATAAGATAAGTAGACTTAATGGCTTGCTTTGCTCTGAATCGCGGAGGTATGCAGTAAGCGGTACTCGTGACTCACTTACTCGGCCGGTATTTGGGATGTTCTTAATCAGTGAATATGCCGGGACTTCAACTAATCGCATTTTCTAATGTTTTTGAAGCATACGTTTTTTTAAATATTCCATAGGTTTTATCATGGTTGATCACTTTTGATTTACCATACTTCGACCGTAGGTATCTAGTAGACTGACCAAGAAGTAAACAGTGACGCGAGCTACAAGTAAACCTTCTAAAATGCTTTCTATTTTTTAGAAACATACGTTTAGAAATCATCGAGCTTTCCAGTTACCCTTGATGAGTTGACTTGTTTAACAACTTCGGTGGTAATTCGGGTCGGCCATGGGGTCCCCATTTTGACAACCTCTGTGGCGCAGTGGTCCACCTGAGACGCAGAAGGTTGCGGGTTCGATTCCCGCTGCGGGACAAATGTTTGTATGATCTGCATTCATTTGTCTCGGGTCTGGGTGTTTTCTATTATATATATTATAAGTATGTATTTATAAAAAAAAAATGTATATAAGTAGTATATCAGTCATGTAGTTTCCATAACACAAGCTCTGCTTACTTTGGGGCTAGATGATGCTGTGTGAAAATGTCCAGCATTATTATATTATTATTATTATTATCGCCCTGCTCCTTTTGGACCAAGGAGACTGAATCATCCAGTATAGCGATCGTTTATGATGAAAAAGTGGTAACACCAACCTATTTGCACATGAACTCATGAAAATAACGCTGGTATAAACGGTTCATTTTACTGAGCGATGACTATGTAATAGATAGTCAGATAGTAATTTATTAATTAAGAAACAATGTAAAATTCTGCTCCAAAGAGCATTGATAAAAATGTGGCACAGCCTCTCGAAGTGCTTCAATCTAACAAAAACAACTAAATTAAACGTTGCGATGAAATCAATTTGGTTAACTGTACTCACTCTCGTATTCTTTAACAAAGTTTCAGAGACGGAGAAATATAAAACATCCAATAAAAACGTTCGCTCTCCTCATTCGATATGATACAATTTTGTTTATCGTCTTTTGTATGGGTAATGGAATTATGGAAGACCGATCTATAATGTATAATAAGTCAACATAGCATCATAGCATGATGCTATGTTGATATTTCGATATTTCGGCGCTGTTGCATGTACTATGTATGATCACGGAAGGAATAGAAGTCTTTGGATGGATGTTAGTAGCAGACAAATCGATCTATCATCTTTCTCACTTATTTATTGAGAACGATACCACTACCACCGATTTCACTGTCACATTCGAATACATCCCGCCCCTGACAACACTAACGAAAAACATTCAAACTGACAAACCATGGTGAATATCCCTTTTTTGGAGAAACAATAAATACAATTGAATTCGTTTGATATCTGCATTAATTTCATCTTTAGAACAGCTCAAGCTGAACTAAACGTCTCCTTCAATTTAAATTTAAATTATATTAAATAAAAAAACAATAAATAAAATTCAGTAAGGTTGATATTACCATTCATTTCATCTTTACAACTGTTTTGTTTAACAATTTGTAGAAAAGGCCGCATCTAACCGAATATCCCAAGTTTACTTCAATTTACGACGTCTTCGAGCCTCGCAGACAATTTAACATGATGAAAACGTGCCTAATTTCCTTTTATATTTAATGTGAGACTGTGAAAGTTTGCAGACAGATACCTTATGAGAATGCACATTGTCTGGCGTGCTGCTTGCATAGTGTTGACAAAGAAAAGTGCAAGCGATCCGTCAAGCGAGCGCGGTAGTCATTATGCATATCACTGTATGCATAGTGAGAACCGTTCTTTACTCTTCTCCGACCGAGGGTATCCATGCTTTTATTAATAAGAACAAGTGTAAATAATCTGTTTTCAACCTTATCTGGGCCAAAAAGCAAATAAAAAGCAGCTATGACTAAATGTTTTCATAGTTTGGAGTCATCCAAAAATTACACTTACCTTGCCACCCATGTTTCTACTTATTATGTATTGCTCATAAAAATAGTGGCCCGAAGATTGCTATTGAACTCTGAAACGTACATCGATCGTTGGATACGAAGGTTTCAGTGAAAATTGCTCGATGTAGTGAAAACCTAGTGCAATATATTTTGTCGAGAATTTCTATTGTTAAGGCTGATTTGTTATCTGCCAAGATGTTGAAAGTATTGTGAACTTTCAACATCTTGTATATTGTATTGCGAAAAAGATATCGGTTTCACAGTAAATAATTTCTGTTATCGAATATTACCACTGAATCAGTGTGTATGTAAAATGAGTTTGTGAAATAACCGAATTTCCGAATAATAAATATTTATTTAATAAACAGCGGAATGTGAATATTTCCGATTTCACAAAATGTACAAAAAAAACAGATGATCTTCTGGCGTTATTTTACTAATAGCGTTTTAATGGACGTGCATCCCCTGGAACTTACGGCATTCAGGAAATTACGACAATACTCTGCCGAGGACATTATCTCAATGAATATGCATCCCGGAAGGGTTGCAGGGTGGGCTATGTTACAGGCGCGAAAATATGACAAACTCGCAAGCAAGGGGTAGCTAAAAGCCACAGCGTTGATGACAAGGGCAAGTCAGCAAGTGTAAACTGTAATTGTCCTCAGGACTCTAATAAATAAGGATACGAGTTAAGGGGCTACCTTCATTGTTATTTCCTTAACGGGCCGTCTTATGGCCCTCTTAATTAATTTGAAACTTTCTGAGGTCTCCTGTGGCGTGCGATTTGAATAATAGCTGGGATAGGGTGCTGAAGCTTAATTTTAATTGCAAATATTTATGTTAAACGAGCCTTGAGTCGAATGCCTTCTAGAATATTGCAAAGTATGATATATTGTTATGTAAAGTCTCAGAAACGTCTTTATTTGTTTTGGTTGCAAACCTGTTTTCCGTATTTGAGGAGAATCAGTTTTTTTATACTCGTAATATTAACTACTATTTTCAGTCTGACTACAACTTTCTAGTTACAAAGGTGCGTTGAGGTATGATGTCATTAAGTACCTACCGCAAAGTAAATTAAATGAGGTCATGATAAAATTGGTAAGTAAACAATGCTTACTTTATTGCACTTTTCATATAAATTACATCAGAAAAAATGCTTAATGAGATTTCAGGAAAGTTAGGCTAAAAGTCCATAAGAAACTTCTTTGGAGGAAAAGAGCCTGGTTCGTTGTTTAGGTCACTAAAATATTAAATCTTATCAGAGCTTTAGCTTTCTTTAGGTCTTATATCCAGCAGTGAATTCTGGCTGATGCTTTCAGCTGTTGATGGTAGTAGGTTACAAAGTTCGTAGTACCTCTTGGTACTGCTTGGGCAGCTGCGTTACTGTGGCACCGACCAGTCGCTAACTCATACTTGTACAGTATGGATCAGTTTAGACACAGAATTATAATACTATACGTTCAGATAATATTAATGCAGCTATTCATATTGTAAAACCGGGAATTTTCACGTACTGCACTATCGGTGAAGGCACCGACTAAGTTTCACGGAGGAAGAGTGCACGGCGCGACGCGGAAGGAGAAAGTCGCAACCACTCACCCTGATGAAGACTCTCGGAATGAGTCGAAACTTAGTCGGTGCCTTCACCGATAGTGCAGTACGTGAAAATTCCCGTTTTTACAATATGAATAGTCAAGTTCACGATAGTTTTTGGAATAAAATGAATGCAGCTACCCTTATTTTGTAATTTGTATCCTACAACAGCATGGGTGGGCGCCCAACAATTTATGAAGGGACCGTCACACATCGGATATGTCATTTCCATATGGTTTAAGTCAATGAATTTATGAAAAGCAAAGACTGACAGTGTTATAAATGTCATTATTCGTTCGCTAAATATTATAGAGCTCGGGAATGTATATTAAAAAACATAGTTTTGTTCTTGCGCCTTAAACATTCCACTAACAACCTGCTTAGATTATTCAATCCTTCAAACCTTGATCCTTTTGTGATCCATTTTTAAAAGAAGCACTATCACAACACCACATATACTCTGAGAATTAGTTCTTATAAAGGTACTTTAAATTTAAATATTACTTGAAGGTAGGTAAAATTTCAACAACACTGACGTTATACCGCAAAATTGTTACACTGTACTGAAATAACAGAACATTGAAGATTTCAAAGGAATTTCGCAAATGCTCTCATTCGTCACCGTCAAGTAATTACTCACGACAATTTTGAACTAACCAAACCCTATTTCAAAGCGGTAAGAGCTGTTTTTGAACTAAATGTAAGCCAAACATACGCACGCGACGTCTAACGATGTACTGAGTGATCGTATTGAAAATATGATCGGCCTTAAAATGCCAACGGCGCGGCGGCGGCGGTGGCAATGATCGCCTGATACCTACTACACACTTAATATCTGTACAAGCAGTGTTTATTTTATTAAGTAGGTCAGTTATTTTTAATGCTAACCAAACAAATATACAGTGACATCCTTGAATTTTATATATTTTCAATGTTTGTAGAATTAATAAAACGAATGTAGCATTAATATGTAGTATGAAGATAAACATTTCGAATGCAATAAAACCGCTGGGGAAGATAGGTTCTCGAATGGCAACCATGAAACGGATTACGTAGTGGATGGTTGTAACCCAAGTTTATTCAAGTTGGAAGGCCTATGTCCAGCTGTGGACTTCTATTGGCTGTTGATTATGATGAATTAATAGGACTCCGCAGACAGAGAGAAACAAGATCTTGAGTTCAATGTTTTATGACATTCTTGTTCTAAGAGAAAATACAAGAATTGGAACCCACAATTAGTCAAACATCAATAGTATTATTAACGTCAAACATCGCGCTTGATCGCTTGAACGAGTATATCTTTATCTGTACCTTCTTTGTTTCTTTGCCTTCATTGTTTTTATTAAATTTTCACATCGATCGTTCATATAAGTTCCAGTGGGGAACTTGGCAAGAGAAAGGGATCATAGATGGACCAATGCAGTCTTTATGGTGGTCAAGAGATATAGGTACGGCTGCTTTTTACTCGCAACTCAAAGAGTCTGTAAATTGCTTGGGGTAAAAGTTTGTTTTGATTCATTACCTTCAATATTATTTTGATTCCACATCGATCGTTCATATAAGTTCCAGTGGGGAACTAAGCAAAAGAAAGATATCATAGATGGATCTATGCAGTCTTTATGGTGGTGAAGAGATATAAGTACGGGTGGTTTTTACCCGCAACTCAAAGAGTTCGTACATTGTGAAGTTTGTTTTGTTTCTTTGCCTTCAATGTTATTTTGAATCTACATCGATCGTTCATATAAGTTCCAGTAGCCCACTCATGTGCATGACCGTTGACGCCAGGTGCTGCGGATATTGTACTGCGGCATGCGTCGCGTGTGCTCTACCGTGACTGCACTGTATGGCTTTCGAATATATTACGCAGGAAATGCGGTATCGTGCAACTGTCTCTTTGATATCAACGAACTTAAACGTAGCTATACCAGGCCCAGAATTAAAATAAATTATAATTAAAAGTCTCAAACAGCAAATGGTACCTACCGATTTGAAGGGTGCCGGTGAAATTACAGGCACTTGAGATTTTCACCCGTTATGTCTCAGGATAGACAACGCGCGAGATACCTCCAGTGTTGGAATTGTCCAAAGATTACGGTAACCGCTTACCAAAAGGGCTGTTTTTTGGTTTGCCAATTTAGTATTTTGGAAAAAAAACTTATAGCCAGCCGGTTTAAAAATCCAAACTTTTCGCAAGGTTGGTTATTCTATAGTTTATTAGGTTAATATAAGGTTCTATAGCAGGTTGTTCGGCAGCATTTTTAACTTTATTTGCATATTATCGAAGATGTCTGACTCATTTGTCAGTTTTAACAGAAAGCAGTTCTATTACAGCTGTGATCGTAGTTTCAAAATTGTATAAAACCTTTTTGTGTACAAAACATTAGCAAAGAAGAAATATAAGACCAAACTTATTTCAACCAACACTAGACTAAATTTAAGAGAAAGAAACCAGACTAGATTAGCTACGTCCTTGTAGCTCTACCGAGTGGATTAAAGCTACTTAGCTCAGTCCTATTATTTATTTGTGACTTAGCAAGCAGTAAAGCAGATAAAACATTGGCTATTTGTACTAAATCAAATAGAGCATTCCCGAGAAATTTTGTTTCTTCGAAAGAATTTTTAATCTTATATTTTAGTTGCATAAAAACCTTACTCGCGTTTTATATTGTTACTGTTATTAAAAATAACTAGTAAAAAATAAAGAGCTGAACAAAATTGTGCATTGCTTTCGTCGATATCGTCGGTTAGGTTTATTTGACGTAAACGGACATAACGTTAAGTTGCTATGTATAAAATGTAATAATAATGATAGACAACCAACAGAAACATATATAGTCCTACCCCCACACTAGGATTTCCTCTCCCATCCTAGAAATATCTCATGCCTCTTGGCTTACTATATATTTCTTTGCAGTTAAATTTATTAGCTCCAAGTTGAAGAAAACATAATTCCGAACGAAAACACCATGTATGCGAACTACGAAACAATGTATTACGAAACTGAAGGAAGGTCAACGAACCAAATGCTAAAGAGTTTATTGTGGCTTATCATGTAAAAAAACTATGAATGAACCGAGTAAAAATAGAAGTTGATTGCTGAATCAACTTCATACCGCGTTTTAGACCAAACGTCTGCTCGAAATGTTAAATTAATTTAAATTGTAATTATAAACATTTGAGACGAAATATTTTTACGCTGTTTCGTAACATAAACTTTCAAAACAATCTTTTCACAACATTTCATAAAACACAGCCAATAGTGCATTAAAATTTGATGTTATCGATGCTACTGACAAGTATGGACACTTATTTACAAACAAATTATAAAAAAGTTTAGTTGGTAGAAGATACCGTTTAAAACATTCCTTATGATTTTATTGAATAAAAGTTAATGATTATCATCGTGCAATAGAAAGTAAAAATTCAAAAATACTTATCTATTTTCATGATAAATGCCATGGATTATTAAAAATGCCAAGAATTTAAATGTCTGTTTGTCTGGCAAACATATAATAGAACATGTTATCACAATGTTATTCTTTTCTTACAATATCATTCAGTGTTTCGTTTAGTCTGTTGGGGTGTTTACTTATATAAAACCAAAAATATCAAAGCTGGCAGCACTATGAGCAACGCAGCTTTGTCTTAGATGTAATAAATATTTCACTAGATAAGTCGGAACGCGACGAGAGAGATTACAACCAAACGACATGTTAAAATTCATGTGCCATTTCTTTTCATAGAATTTTAAGGGGCTCATAACTTGGGTTGACACGAAAATAACTTGATAAACTTGTGATTGTAATTGAAATTTTAGTCTCAAACTTAAGAAGAGTCATAAAAAAGCACAGGATAGTGTATGTGCCTATCCAGAGCTGGCTGACAAAGGTAAATGGGAAATAAGTTGGTTGAAATGTATTTTCTCAATTTTCTGGTTGAAATGGTGATGGTAAATATTGAACACCTTATGTTACCTATCGCAGAACTTTTACACGGATCTCTATCGCATTGCTTTATTTTAGCGAATTCTTTGTGGTCTATTGCAGTTCTCGTGGTCTATAGCGACTACGAAACGACAGGAATAACAATAAAAGATAAAACAACGATTAATACGTTTAAAAGTGTTTGATTGTGTTAAGTTCGGAAAGCTAAGCCCGATTTCCTTAGATCACCTATGTTAAGGCTGCGAACATAATGGTGACTCTATTATATCCGAAGCCCGCAACATGTAACATGATAAATTTCATTCCTCAATTTCCGAAGTCCCTCAATTGAAACTAGATCGTCCGATAATCTATTGTAATACACCTGTTAGTTTCAATTACAATTCAGTTATAGATAGATGGAGATGTAGATGCTCTGCCAGTAGATGGGCAATCACCTTGGCAATTACTAGACCGCTGCGACCACTAAACTGATGTTTGGCAACCACGTTCAGGGTCATCTGTCATAATCATAAGCCAATAGATAAATAACAAAGTAATCTGTGGATGACGCTGTGGTTCATAAATTTACTTAACATTGTTCACTTTAGTTTGTAACTTATAATTTAATGTATGACTGTTTGTCGTTCGTAAAAAAATAAAAAATAACATAAAAATATAATCATTTTTATTATTTGCCTTTATGTCTTTCCTTGTAACACGACGTAAGAATAAGAGGTTTTTTGCTATGAACAAACACACAAACGTGTATTTGCTTGTTTGTCTGCTATAATTTACCTCCAATACGACTCATCGGATTGTAATACGGATTTTTATCATTAATGTAGGTCCTTAAGGATGGTTTTTAGATAAGTTTTATCGGTAAAAGTAAAATACATTGGTCACAACACGTTCAATGTTTGCCAACCACGTTCAGGGTCATCTGTCATAATCATAAGCCAATAGATAAATAACAAAGTAATCTGTGGATGACGCTGTGGTTCATAAATTTACTTAACATTGTTCACTTTAGTTTGTAACTTATAATTTAATGTATGACTGTTTGTCGTTCGTAAAAAAATAAAAAATAACATAAAAATATCATCATTTTTATTATTTGCCTTTATTGCCTCTTTGTAACACGACGTAAGAATAAGAGGTTTTTTGCTATGAACAAACACACAAACGTGTATTTGCTTGTTTGTCTGCTATAATTTACCTCCAATACGACTCATCGGATTGTAATACGGATTTTTATATTAATGTAGGTCCTTAAGGATGGTTTTTAGATAAGTTTTATCGGTAAAAGTAAAATACATTGGTCACAACACGTTCAATCCACGAGATTTGTACTCTTGTAAAACCAACGACACTATGGCCGGAAGTAACTTTTTTATTAGAAATGAAGATGAAGTTTGTCAAAAAAAAAACAGTTTTAAACATTTCAAAGATACTACCAATTATTTATCGTATCATTACCAGCTCTACCGCCAAGGGAGAAAGATAAACTAACGATTACGAGAGCAAAACGAGTTACTTGCATTTCTTGCATAACTTTCATAACAACTTGTTCAAGAATAGCAGCTATAAAGGATATTAAAACAAATAAATCCAACCAAAGTTGCTTATTTGGATTTAGCACGCTATGAATGATGTTTATTTTAGACCCATTTACAGAGGAACGCCGCACGAGTAAAACAAGGAAGCTATTGCTGTAGTATATGATAAAAGTATGAACCGAAAGCTCGCAAACACCGCTCGTATGAGCGGCGTACTAAAAAATCCGGAATAAATAATAAAAAAATACAATGGTCAACAATGAATTTATTGTTTCTCAAAATACTCTCCGTTAGCGTTAATGACGCAGACGAATAAAACAATTTTGAAACATTTATACGGAGGAGTGCTCCGTGGTGACCTCGAAAACATGTTTTTCAAACTCTTCGACAGCCTCTTCTGGTGATGAAAATCGTTGACCGCGTATTTAGTTCTTAATTTTTGGAAACAGATTAGAGAATTGACAAGTCCCAATTCATATGTTCTACGTTTTTCACCTTCAAAAATTTGTTTGTCTGTCTGACCGTGTGGGAGCTGGCATTGTTATGGTGCAAGAAAGAAAGAAAGAAAACAAAATGAAAGAAGTTGCTTCTCCAAATGCACAGTAGCCACGTGTCCAATTTTATTCAAAAAAGAAGCAATCACCCGCTTAGCGGCACTTTTCACGCGCGCCACTTTGGTTGATTTCGGTTCATCTTGAAAGATATTTGCTTTGTTTTGGGGTCGTAGCTATTGATCCAAGTTTCGTCACCTGTTACTATGTCCCACACCAAATTTGATGCTTCTTCATTGAATCTGGTAAGCATAGTATTGCACTAAGTGATGCGGTCTGTTTCCAAACGTTGTTGTTTGGAATTTTGACTTTTTACGGAAAAAAAACAGGCCGAATAAATCTATATCAACTTCCATTAAAATACTACTGCCACCGCGCCAATGTACCTGCGAGCTTTAATTCACACTACAGTTCAAGCTTGTACAGGTTTTGTTTATGTTCTACCCAATCCCCACAGTTAGCCTATTTATTACTTTGAGGGATCCTCACTTCGGGACATGTAAACATGTTGTAATAATGTAAACTGAATAGTTTCGTTGTAGCCCAAGTAATTTATTGTTACTATTTGAGTGAAGTAATTTAAAACTGAACGTTTTAACCCAGTTATTCTCGTAATAAATATAACGGAAGTTTTCAATATGAAACAAACCAAACAGTTTTGAAACATCTTCTAACTGTTTGCGGCGAAGTAATACCTATTCGTAGATTAACATAATATGCATACATACATACATAAAGTCACGCCTGTTTCCCGGAGGGGTAGGCATAGACCACGGATCCACTTGCTACGATCCTGGCATATCTCTTTCGCTTCATTCATCCTCATCACATTCTTCTTACAAGCTCGTCAGTTTAGGGTACTCTTGACTTGGTTTTTCTCCAGAACGTCTCAAATTTGATCACAATACGTTTGCCGAGGCAAACGGCGAGCGTGAAAAAATTCACGCTCGCCTTGTATACTTGTTTATAACATAATATGGCTCTCAGAAAACACGATTCTATACCCTGTTTTCTTTGAATTTCAAAGTGATCACGGCTCTAGAAAACCGACACCTGCTAGCAATTCCATCAACAGTAGCAACGGTATATAATTCGCACAATCACACGTCTAAGCTGCTCGACCTAGTAACGATTTGTCAGCCATGCGCAAGCGCAGGTAACAATGGTGAATGACCGTGCGAGTAAACAATTGAGGCTCGGCGGTGCGGCGTTTCGTAAATCGTGTTTATAGTATAGAGAATGAAAATTGTATCAAAATAGTTGGTAAAGATTTTACTTTTACTTGAGGTAGTTGGTAAACAATAAAAGCATAAATGGACCTTATTAGAGCTGACAGTAACAAGAAATGATCAAATTTGCTATTTTTAAAAATGATCACAGACTGCTTAACTAAATGCACCGTTTTACCTGACCATTATTGTATCCAAATTACGCAAGAAACTCCAAAAATAATACAATTTTTCCATTTTTTACCATTTTTTCAGATAAAGCTACCTAATCAGTAATCAGGATAAAAATCAAATATAGTTCTCGTTGGCATATTTTATCTAGGATAAAATATGAGTTCGGAGTGGGTACGATTACTTCGCACACATTTTTGTTTATATTTCACAATGAACAAACGTATGGAGCTTTTGGCGTAATACTCTCTAAATGGGTTTCATATTGCCATTTAGTGAACACAAATGAAAATTCACGGACATAGCCGAAAAGAAGACGGTTGGGTTTCTCCAACTGAAAAAAACCCTAAAATGGTGCATTAAATACTCTATATAGGTAACTCTAATAGGCTAGGAAGGCAGTATCAAAAATAATGGCAGAGAAAGATTGCCAATTGCATTCAGAGTAGTAGATCCAACATTGGAGTTGTTCAGCTGTTTTCTATGAGCACAACAACCACATATTTGCATTTAAAGGCCCATTCAACCAACATTATTGACTGAATTCATGTTTTATTTGGGGGAAATAAAAGCAACCTGCCTCGCCTAATTTTAATCAGTTTATGGCTGGCTATGGAGTTTCTGTCAACGGTAAACCTTGAAATTACTTCTCTTTTATAAGATGCAAGTAAGCGTGAATGGCGCTTCCACGCCGGTGAACAAAATTAAACGTTTGACCTACATGGGGGTGATTTTGATGAAGCGTGAGATCTTCTTCATTAAAAAAAGCAATTCCACAGACATTGATAAGAGTAAAATCTATCATTAGCGCTTCAGTGAAAGTCAGACATTGAAAAATACCCCTCCGTTTCTTGTCAGGGGGAAAATTATATACTCATCTTTTTACAAATAGATCATTAGGGTGTACGTACTCGTATATCGGCTGTCAAATGGATACAGGGGACAGAGCTTGAGGCTATTGAAGTTACAAAGAAAATCTGATGCAACCTACCGAAACTAACGTTATATGGATGTTGACAGCTATTTGGAGAGAGTTTTTCAACCGACTTTAAAAAAATGTTCTCAATTTGTCTGTATTTTTTTGTGTATGTTACGCGATATCTTCGCTTATTGTGGACCGATTTAATCATTATTTTTTAATAGGAAGAGTATACTTCAAGGGTGGTTCCATATAAATTTTATGAATAAATTTATATGGAACCACCCCTAAGGTGATGATGAAAAAATAAGGGATGAATTATAATATTCGAATTCTTATCAATTTCCCGTTTTTATTTTTTCCTAAAAAAAAAAACTTGTTTATGATTTATAATTAGATAGCAATTAAACTATGATAAACAAATAATAATAATAATAATAATATAATAATAATAATAATAATAATAATAATACCAGTAATTTTTTATTGTAAATATTAAATAATTATCGTTCAATTAGTGTTTGCTGTGATTCCCCTATTATTTTAAGTAATAAAATATTTAAAATAATAGTTCTTTAAAAACTTTTTTTACGAGTTTAGAAGCAATTTTTTTAAATTAAGTACATATTATCTAAACCTATGCTGTAAACTAAACTCAATTTTAAAAGGTAAAAATCTTCAACTCCCTTTAATCTTTCCTAAATTTCAAGATTACTCCATCATGAGGCATGATGGAGTAATCTTGAAATTTAGGAACAAACAATCTACGTCCTACACCGGTAGATAAATTCATCTGCCAGAAATTACCATGAAACATACGCACCAGAAACTACAGTAATATTTCAGTGAAACGATTCAAACAAACAAACCAAGTAAATATTGAATGAAGTCTCGAGTAGAGTTTATATCTCAATATGTTAGCTGTCCATGCAGAGGGGAATTTTTGGACCAAATACAGTAAATAGACCTTCTTTTCAAAGTTGATGACTGATCCCCAAGGATAAGGGACACAGTAAGATTTAGCATAATAATGCAAAAGAAAGATCCTTATTGACCCTTTTCATATTGAGTTTAGGCATCCATAGCTTACCTCTTATTATGAAAATATTTACGCTACATAAAATTTTATTCGATTTCAGGTAGAGTATGAGATTTCGGGTCCAGAGTTCCTTTAGACGTATTTGTGAGTTTGTTGATTTATGTGAGATAGTAAGCAGATAACTTTCTTTGTTAAAAAAGACATCCCAAATGCATTTTCAGCAGGTCGAGAAGTCGGCTAACATAGATATTGTTGCAAGAATGTAGTGGAGAAAGACTTTCGCGTTCTTAAAGTGGCAGGCTGGTAAGAAGCAAATAATTCTACTACTATTAGGATTATAAACGAGAAAGTTTGTGAGGATGGATATTTGTTACTCTTTCACGCAAAAACTACTAAACCGATTTTGATGAAACTTTACAGTAATATAGATTATACCTCTACATCAGAATAACACATAGGCTTCTTTTTATCCGGGAACCGCGTGGGCAAAGCCGTGTGCAGAGGCAAGTAATAAATAAAATAAATAATGCTCGACATTTTTCACACAGCATCATCTAGCACTAAACCCCCAAACTTAGCAGAGCTTGTATTATGGGAATTACATGACTGATATACTACTTATATATATATATATATTTTGTATAAACATACAAATTATACATAGGAAACACCCAGACCTGAGACAAATATTTGCATACGATACAATCACTTGTCTCGCGGCGGGAATCGAACCTGCAACCTCAGGCGGGATTGATAAGCCAGGGTAGTAAGCAATTTATGTTACACAGTGAAATACTAGCAGCATAATATTTCAGAAATCATTGGAAGCTAAATGTTCCATTTCCTTTAAAACACAAGCTACGCTATTTCTGTTTCATAATCATAGTATATTCCAATAAAGTCTTGCTAAGTTGATATTGTAAGAACATACGAAGATGATCAAGCCTGAATGTTACTACTCTATAAAATACACACTTCCTAAAGTACGACATCAGAGGACTTATTTTAGCCACTTTATGTGAACAGTGCCGTGTCTGTGACATTCGATAGGGCAAGTTGCGACACTTTCCACGCAGACTACACTCCCTGTCCGATTTTAAACCTTAAACTTTATTAAGCAACGTCCAAAATTCTACACAGAAGTTTGATTTAATTAACAATAAATACTCTGACAATAAATTTAAGGTCGAGTTTGGGTTGCGTTAAAAATGCATCATTGAGGCGGCTGGTGAAAATATTGGCGGCGACGGCTTCGCAAACAAGCCTGGCTGATAACTTTATTGTTATTGCAGTAAAGTGAGTGAACAAGCACATACAACGTTCAGGACTAATTCACTTGTAAATGTTGAAAAGGCAAATAGAGTTATTTGATAATCTTAAAACGCAACTGGATCATATGCAGATCAATGAACTAAGAACGCTATTCACGAGACACGAGTCTCATTTGTTATGAATCAACTACCGATTCGTCACGCGATGATAAGATATCAGAGTTTCTGAAGAGTCAAACGATATGATAATAATAAAATGTTTATTTACCGGTTACCCGTCAACAGAAGCCAAAGCTGCTGTTATCCAATATTTTTTAAATACCTGAAAATAAGTTAAACATTTAATTAGTTTTATAAAATGTGATAAAAGCTCATCAATGTACTTGATTGGAGACGATCAGTCGAAAAAATGATTCCAGCAAGTCAGCACATTGATGTTACTGATGTCTCTTTAACAATTTGTTTTCAACGATAAAACTGCTATTTACCTATAATTTTCTTAAAATTGAGTTGCACTACTTGCCAAGGTTTACTTTATCGCCTTTGTGATCATGAAACTAGGACAAACTCTTTAGACGATCGTAAAATTGTATTTGCTTACTTTGAAAAATGGCCTCCGATTGATCTGTTAAGAACAAGTTAAATAACTGGCCTAATTTGACTAAACTAGGTACAAAACCTACCTTCCGTACGATCTACGAAAATAGTTTACGATTATTTTTAACACGCCTATTTTGCTTCACTTCTAAACTAACAAACAATGTTAACAAATCAAATCTTGGTTCAATTTTGACCTACTTTTAATTGTCATATTGAAATGAAACTTTGTATGTTCATGTAGTTTGGATGACGATACTATAATTAAGTACCTTGGAGCTGATCTGATGATGGAGCCAGGAGGTGGATAGTGGAACTCTTCAGTGGCTACTAGCAAACCCCTCGAGTTTGGGCTCATATGATTCGTTTTGACGAGTCCAATAAATTGGGCTTGGTAATGAGGGTCTGATGACGGAGCCAGTCTGGAGGTGGGTAATAGTGTTTTTTATAATAAAAAAATATAAAAATGTATTCCACTATCCAAATTGCGTGCGTGATTAAAGCGTGTTTTTTCTAACTACATTTTATTATAACTTTTAATACCCGAACAAGAATGTGCTTATAAATGCGTTATTTAATGGCATAGAATAGGCTAATAAAATAACACAGAAAAAAATAAATACCTTTCTCATTTTCTTGCAGATCGGCACACCCTTTTGGAGATCACAAGCAACAAACATTCTAACTTTGACTATTAATATTAGTAGGTAAATAAATATAAGTAGTTACAAAAAATAAGGTAATACTTCGTAATAAAATAGTTTGGTAACCGATGTAGCGACGCGACGTAAACAAAGTATCTCTTATTTCGGGCATAAACTGGGAATTATTTCGCCTTTGTTGTAGCTACTTTGTGCTACTTTAAGACTATAGCTTCAACCTATTTGAGGGGTCTCTTGAGGCAGTCCCTCAACAGGTAACTTTATACTCTGTGAATTAATGCGGTCAAAGCAATTTTCTCGGCACTGGCTGCTTTTAGAGTCGGTAGTCAGTTAATATCTCGTTCGTGAGGGGAAGTAATCTAATTACGGACCCAATTTTGCATTTCGTCTGCATTTAATTGGTAAGTGCTTCGTACCTACCTGCTGAATTTTAAAGAAACTTCCTAGTACTTATTCGTTTTGTTGGTACCGTACCAATCTTTGACTTTCCGGTCATAAGAATTTAGTAGACAAACTAGTCTAAACTAGAAAATCAAAAAGTTCTATATCACTATATAGAACTTTTTGATTTTCAAAAAGAACTTTTTGATTTTGGACGACATTATGTAATTACAAAAAAATAATATAATATGACTTGTATATCAGTCATGTAGTTCCCAAAACACAAGCTCTGCTTTACTTTGGGGCTAGATGATGTTTAAACATTCAGTATTATTATTCATTATTATTATTTTCTTGACAATTTGAGATTTTAAAATCTGTTTGGGTACAATGTTAAGGCCATTACTTTCTATAGAATGACGAAAACAAAACCAATTGGTCGTAACAGTAGTGGCGCCCATGCGTAAAATAACCGTTAGAAAGATTTACTTCTACCAATCTGATTGTAGGGCGCTCAACCCGACATGTTGAGAGTATTTATATAATTATCAATATCAATCAATGCTGAATAATTGAATCAATGATACAATTATTCAGCAGGTATAAATGGCAATGGGTAGGTAGAAGTAGGTACAGGTGAATGTAGCTCGCAGATCCGACAAAGGTCGTTTTTTGTGGCATTCTTTGAGGGAGGCCTAATTATTTCAGCCAGGTGGATTTCTACTGGTTGCTGATAATCATGCAATGCACTCAACAAATTAATTACCTTATTAATCTCCTTCAAAGTTCAACTCATCGGTCACTATTATACGTGTGTTTTTATTGAGCACTAGCTTCTGCCCATCGGGTACGCGTAGTACCCGATTAAAAAGTAGTATAGTTTATAGTAATGTATAAACTATATTACTGTAAAGTTTCATCAAAATCCGTTCAGTAGTTTTTTCGTGAAAGAGGAACAAACATCCTATCTCACAAACCTCTGCGTTTATAATACTAGCTTCTGCCTACGGCTTCGCCCGCGTGGTACCCGGTTAAAAAGTAGCCTATGTATTATACTGATGTATAAGCTATATTACTGTAAAGTTTCATTAAAATCTGTTCAGTAGTTTTTGCGTGAAAGAATAACGAACATCTATCCTCACAAACTTTCACGTTTATAATATTAGAGGATTAGTAGGATGTACCCCCGTCCTTTATCGTGCCCACAAATCCCTGTTCATCCATAGGTTGCATCAAAGAGATCTTAGCGATAAGACCGCCCATTGTACTTCCATGATTAGCTTGTAATTTACTCTGTTTGAATTTGTAAGCAACCTAAGTGGCATACAATAAAGTGTTATCAATCTCATGTGATTCAGACAAAACATCTTCAAGATCCCATTCTAATTTGATAAATGCTGAATCTCAACTTTTTGCCAGATGCTCTTACCCAATCGAAGACTTGACGTCCGATTAATGCCCGGATGGAATTCACTGAATTCGGAGACAGGGGTCACTGACCTTACGCCGAGTGCACACTGACACACGATTTTTTATCGAAGTCAATGTGTCGTATTCGATACGGTCCGTGGGGCAGTGAAGAATGCTACCGTTTTAGACGCCTATTATTCAATGATGTTTACAACATTGCTATCATAGTTAACGTTTTTATGTACATACGCTGGAAGATTATTCTTATTACAATGAAAATTTCCTTATTAGATCATTTGGAGTGCGAGTTAATTTATAAAGCTATGTAGGTACTTACCAACCTTCTCTTTCGACAATTAATCGATATTAACGAAATAAGCGAAGGTGGTAGGTGTCAACTTAATCGATTTCAAGCAAAGTATGATAAATGAAATGATCTCACAAATAAATATCACATAGGTACTAAGTCAAATAATACACCTGGTTTGGTCTCAGAATGAAAAGATCCCACGAATAAATATCACAAAGGTACTAAGTCAAATAATACACCTAGTTTGGTCTCAGACTGAAATGATCCCACAAATATAAATCACAAAGGTACTAAGTCAAATATTATATCTAGTTTGGTCTTGGACCAACCTCGATTGTGACTAAAATGGCACAACGGTTGCACAATGGCACAGATAAAGTACAATGGAGATGAGCAAGCGATAAACCCTTTACGAGTTTATAGTGGTCGTTTACTGAGGGTTGTCACCTCATTCGCTCGTTGCTAAATGCTACTACCGATCACCCATCTATATGATAACTCGGAAAGCTGCCTAACTAATATGGAATGACTAGATTATATACGCCAAGAGCTTATGTTTTTATAAATTACATAATTAAATAATAAATAAATAATGCTGGACATTTTTCACACAGCATCAACTAGCCCCAAACGAGACAGAGCTTGTATTATGGGAACCAAAAGACTGATATGCTACTTATATACTTTTTTTTTTGTAAATACATAGATATTATGCATAGAAAACACCCAGACCCGAGACAAATATTTGCAGTTCATAAAAACCTTTGATTTTATCCCACTGCGCCACAGTGGTTATCATAGTTTGTAAACATTTGTCACATACTTTTGGTATACTTTTTTAATAAACTTTTGAATTTGTTTAATTGCAAATTGTTAATCTTTCAATCGGTTCAAGCATTTTATTCTTGGATACAATCGGTGTTTTAACACTACGCCTGTGCCCATTCCGGCATTTTTATCTTGGAGTTTTAGCGTGGCAACCCTATTCAGCCAGCATGAACTCTACTTTTACATCAGTGACACTTTTACTGAGTGTTTATGTAATAGAATAGTGTTCTATATTGGGAACTGGTTAAAGGACGGTCATTATGGCTATTTTATAGCCTGGGTCTCCTAACAAACATTTACCCAAGTTTTTAACTTGTAAAATCCTTAGATATTGTAAGAGAAAAAAGGTAAGGTGTGGAGATAGTCGATCGCTTTGTCATCAATAAATTTAGATGTGTATCAGAGATTTTGCGTGCACATATTTTCGCGTATACTCTTTGTCTAGAAACACCATGACATTTTTTTACAGGGAGTCCTAGAATGTGTACCTACATAGTACGGAAAGACGGTCATTCGACTTATACCCATATACGGCTAACAACTTTTTGTTCTGAACTTATAGAAATTTGGCTATTTCATAGGCTTGTTGTTTAGAAACCGGATGTCCAAAACATCAATCTCTAAAATAAAACCCTACAAGTCTCTAAATGGTTCCATTTTTTACCTTTAAGACAAATATGTATAAAAACACGTGCATTCTGTGTCACAAAAGGGAAATAAATATTGTGTACATAGAGTATGAGTTTGACAGCAAAAACGGTCGCCATTCAGCATCATGGTGTGGCCGCACTTTGTGCCACTAACGCTGGTCTTCTGGGACACCAGTGTGCGTACGCGGCAACTGCGATACGCGACAATAATTTTATTACTAAATTATTGTGGCGTATCGCAATATTGATTCGGGTTTAATTCTACGGCGGGTCAGATGTTTGCATATTCTGCAGATATTTGTTTCGGATCTGGGTGTTGTGGTACCACGGGACTCGTAGTTTCCGATACCTATAACATAGGGAATCTTAGTGTGTTTATTTATTTATTACATCAAAAGTCAAGATGCTGATTAACAATACATAAAATAAAAGGAGCTACGTTAGACTATAATGAATGAATGAAAACTTTATTTACTTATATACAGGTACATTGGTTCTTATGCTACGTTATTAGGTATCACTGTATTCGACTAAATTTGTCGTGCAAATATTAGACACTTACTTATTCAGAAGAAATGTATATTGAATTAAATTGATATATTAAATTTCATGCATTAGAATATAAAATAAAAAATGTCAACGAAAAATAAAATATTAAAACAATTAAAATACGAATTTAAATTTAAAATATTCATCTCGTATGTTATAAAAACATCTGTCACAGAGCCATCTATATATTTTATGGTTGTGCTCTTTTAGTGCTCTAAATTCTGTAATATATAAATTATGTTTATAAATTAAAGATACAATAATAAGAACGTTACAGATAGTCTGATATACTTTAATTATAATACATAGAGACTTATGTAAATAAAAATAGGTATAGGGTCAAAACGAACCAGAATGATTTTTTTAATAGGTATGTTAGTAAAACTTGAAAAAATGGAATGGAAAAAATGGAACAGATCAAATTGTGTGAATAAAAATGTTTGATGCTTAAAAGATTAGTATGCTAGTCAAATAATATATTTTTTAATCCATGAAATCTTTAATATTTACTAATTCATTACTAACAACACACACAGTGGGTGTTCCAAAAACAAATTCAATTATTATTCGTTAAATATTTACAGCGCAAAAAATATCTGCATATAAACGAGCGGAGCAAAAACGCTAAGCGCGAATTGAAATTCCCGAAACGTTTGCGAGATTGAAGAGGCTTTTATGGAAATGGAGTAAGCGTGCATCGCCGATAGTGAGCGCGCACCCTAACCTGTAACCAGCCTGGACGAAGAATAGCTAGCTCACTTTAAACTTAGTACATAGGACCGACTTATACATACCGGGATTAAATGCCAATTTGAAAATAATACAATTCTCTTATTCATTATCACTCATTAACTTTAGCAGGTCAATAACTCTAGCCCTGGAGTCTAGACAAATACTTCACAATTAGTTTTCCTTTCACACTCATGCAAATTTGTCAAGGCAAAACTCGGCAGTAGTCACGTGACATTTCAACAGCTAATATCATTTACATACAGTTCAATCTTTCCGCAGTCGTTAACGCCAACAGAAAGTGGTACCTATTTGTCTAGTCGCCCTGTCCTTTTCTACGTTCTGCGTTTCTCTCGTGGAATAGTAACTACTTGTAAATCGCGTCTCTGATTTGTCTCTGACTACCCCGTACTTGGTATGGTCAAAGATCTATGCACTGAGTATGTATCTGAGGATGTATACATGGGGAAAACAGTTGTTAACGTGTTTCTTTGTTTTGTTTTTTGGAAAAAAAATACTTGTTTTCTCTCTTTGGTACCTATCTTCTCGGTCTATGGATAAAATAACGATACTGGCCAATATTGTTCACTGACGCACTATTATACGGATATAACTCTGTTTTTATGTTTGTGTGACCAAGCTATATTAAAAAAGCTACGGTAAGCATATCGCTTCCGATTTAAATATTTACACCACTCTATGCAATTTAGGAACACCTGGTCTAGGTACCATTCACGTTTATAGGTATAAGATACTTATTTGTATGTATGATATGTACACCTAAATTACATAGCCTACATTTATACTGTCAGTTTATAACATGTTGGCGATGGAAATATTGCAATAAAGACGAGGTAGGTAACACAAAAGCCGGCAGCAAAAAGTCGTACTAGGAATTCAGAACCCTGTAACTGTTATACAAGGTACCCTACTATCTAAAATAGCGGGACGCTACGCCACTTGATCCAGTGCGTTCACAGATCTCATAATGACCTTATCGATGACGCTTCAACCCAAGTCTTGTAAAAACAAATTACGAATTAAAGTTCGAATATAACATAAATCTCATAATCGTCAAAATTGGCATTCTGCTCAAATTATTGATAATGACGTCTTCATAGAGAAACGTTGGAATTTAGATTAAGAAGTGACTGAAAGTGTAGTGAGACTAGATTTTAAAATAATACGAGAATAAGGCTTCTGATATAAAATCAGAATACCATAATACATACAAATACTACAAAATTTTAGTAGGTAAATCCATCAGATTTTGCAATATCCATTATATTAAAATATATTACGAGTTCTCGATAGACCCGGCGCGGCGCAGCGCCATGTTTGATTTAGAATGGTGACTTCCGGTTGGAGAATTAAGGCTCCCATCTCATTGCTACTCAGAATTTAATATCAATAAATCGTAATGATATTATTAATCTCGTCACCCTATAAATCTATCGAAGGGCTGCAATAAAATAAGATTGAATAATATCGATGATTAAACAAACAAATTTTCCCAAAAAATTGTGCATTGATGTGATGCAAGTAAATTATGTACTCGTAAAGTTTTTTTAGGGGTAAGCTCGTCTTTGTACATGCTTCTAATAATTTTGTATATTTCTGTTATTTCTTCTACTGTTACTTTCTATCCCGATATTCCAACGGAATTGAAACATACGCGGGTGTAACCGCGGGGCGCAGCTAGTGTTAGATAAAGTGAATATCTAAATAGAGTGTACTGCTTCAAGCTCTTGATCTTCAATAATAATTCATGTATTGGACCCGGAACTCAAGGCGAAGTATGTTCGGTGGGCGGGATCCGTTACTCAGTGTGAACGCCTACTTAGACCCTAATTAGAGGCCATTCTCATTCAAAACGAGGATGTACGAACATGACCTTAAAAGTTATACTGATAGTTATGGCTAACAAAAAGCTCTGAAGAGCGATTTAAAAGTATTAAAGAAAATAAATGTAATACCTATCTTGGATCATTATTTATTCTTGCTTAGAAAATATGAGATTAGTTGTTACTTATATACTGATTGGGAATCTATGCTACCAATTTGCGTACCAGTTATGTAACATTTTCATTTTCACAACTGCAAGATATGGTCAAAATATACTTTACATTCTGAATTATTTCGATGCTCTTAACATTAGGTTTCCTGCTGCATAAAGGAATCAAAACGTACGCATCTAAATTGTTGAGTTGTGTAGTTTTCTTACCGGGAATGATGAGGGACCAGGCAACCATTACCAATTTTGAAAATGCACATTATCCCAGACATTTTTACAGGCAGGTTTTACTGATATTTGCAACAAAATAAATTCACCCACATCATGTCCATCAGTCAAACGAACTGTAAGCAATCCATTACAGAAGTACAACTCAGTAGCGAAGAATCAATGCATCCATGCAATTTTATGATTGGACTGAAATTGAATAATCCGAATTTCAAAACGTATTTCAGTACTCTCGAGGGATGATACGCCGAATCGAATCAACCTTTATGTTTCCTCCATTGTGGGCTATTTCTGGGCTAAGTTGTTTTCTTATGAACGTTTTTGTTATAGACAGGCTAGTCTGTAGATTTGTCCCATAGTACTAATTCTTGAAGATGATGATGACTTATTTTATTTAAACTAAGAATTACGTAATTAAAACCTAGGTCACTATTTCTTTCAGCAAAGTAGCAATCTTTTTGTAGTTCATCTATGAGATGAGACCACCCTAATATAGTTCTGCATAATGTACTACAGTCTTTATCTACCAAAAAGGAGGGTTATGAGTTTAACAGTCGCCATTTTTTTCAAACGTAAAGTAACCTTCTCGGATATTTTCGTAAGCGCGATTAAAAAAATGTCATTTTTACTACCGACATCTAGTTCTATTTTTTTACACTTAAAAATTAAAACTAATTCGCTTATTATTCAAAAGCTATATTTCTTGGGCCTTTTGGACCCCATAGTAGGAAAGTCCGTCAAGATTCGTCAGTAATCGTCGGACAAACAAATATATTACATTCTTACAATTACTGGAGTGTCCAACGAGACCAAGTTAACTTAGTTCTTCAAGTCGGTAGGATTCGATATCATCATCTTTCTTTGAACATATAACTGTAACATTGTCTACATTTAAAACACCTGCCGTCTTCCACCTGCCTTAATAATGTAAATTTTGGGAAACTTATTTCAATTTTTTATTATTTGTTTCTTTGTTTAGTATCAATGCATGAATATTCTATGCAGACGCAGGTTTTAAAAATTGGCGAATCGTTTTGAGTGAACGCCATTCTAAAATAGAATACGGAAAATATCGTATTATTTTACTAACCCTTGAATCGTTAGATTCGATATTTTCTCGGAGAGCACCATAATTTTGTTCTAGATAACTGATGTAAAGCCATTTTTTAGAGCTAATACAATACAGAATCTACCTCTACACATGACATGTTAGCCACGAATGTAGCAAAATCTCTATCACTGCAACTCCGGCTTGCCGACGTTTCGGACACAATATTAACGGACACTTTGTCCGAACTGACACTTTAAATTTTAATTAATTATTTACCGACGTTTCAGACACCAATGATAAATGCTGTTTTGTACAGTCAGATAAACTGTCTAGACGAATCCAATGATATCTTAAACATATAATCCTATCCTCATAAACTGCTGTTATATAAGTTGTATGCAATATCTCAACATAATAGCAAAATTTCAATCAGTAGGTAGGGACCCGATCACATAATCCAAACACCGGCGTGCGTTGGTATGTTTATTAAATTCCGTAATTATGAGGGGAGGCTCGTGTCCAGGGACCTGTCAATCAGAGCTCTCTACCACAGCATGAACTGATTCACAGTGTAGGCAATCTTTTTATACCTTACTAGCTACTACCCATGGCTTCGCCCGCTTGGTACTCGGATTAAAAAAGTAGTCGATGACAAGTAGCTCTTACCGATATGGCAGCCTTTATAAGAAACGCATTCGTGTAACAGTTTTTTTGTCGACTTACTTTGCAATGGTTTCCACAAAAAACCTTAAAGGAGCCTTAGCCTTGAAGAGGCCCAATACGATTTGTTTAAAAAGACAGACGTAATTGTTCTTTTCCTTAATACTCAGCTCGATCACTATACTGAAAAGGGAAAATTCGTTTAGTATGAAATTACATGTAATTAGATATTCATAGATAGAGTGCGAGTGTTTCGGACAAATTGTTTCAATAATCGATATACGGGGGAAGGCTCTTGTTCAGGGAATATATATTTATATGATGATTATATATCTACCTAGCGATCAATAACCTTACAAGCAATATATAAATGGTTTTATTTTAATATTGTGATGATAATAGTGTTTTTTGAATAAATTCGAAGATGCCCAAAAGAGACGCGGACTTTTTTTTTTAGGACATTTTACATTATGCGAATGTTTTTTTAAAATAACATTAGTTCAATGAGTTAAATGCTGCTCTAGGACTAACATATAACAAACTCCATTGCGGCCATGCAATACCATGAGAAATAGACGGTACTACGGTGTTGCAGTTTCTACGTAAGAAATGTCTTCAAAGCTTAATAATTTTCAGTACAGAACCAATTGGAATGCAATCTCCTATTTCTCTAACTTACATACACAATGTTAGACTCTAGACCTAGCTCTGATATAGAAGGTACCTTTATACTAATAATAAACGCAATCCAAGACGTCACCTAGAAGTGGACGAGGAAATTCTTCCGACAATCTTGGACTAATTAAGTTTTGAAATGAATCAGGTCAACTGCCATGTCGTTTCAAATTCCCAAATCATCGCAGTTATATTTGGAGCGTCCCATTCCACAGTTAATCTGGGTTATGGAGTAGTAGCATATCCAAAATATATAGTTCAATCATCGTTCAGATTGAAAACACCAGTTTTACTAAATGTTACTAACTTCATAAAGAAGTTCACTTTTACGGTAAGGAAATTTTAGTTGTTTACCTACGTGTAACGTGTATAACCCGAAAACCCAATTCCACTTGCCGATTCCCATCCGGTATTCCAATCCCACTTTTTGCTGTACTATCGCCTTTTCTAAGCTGAAGACATTATCCTGCTCTATGACCAGGCATAGGTTCGATAATATTTAGTGAGCCAGCTGCCCATGAGATAGACTATGCCTATTGTGTGGTGCGGAGAATGCGGGGATAGTGGTATGTAACTGCATATTCCATCAATGGTCAGATACTGTGTTTACCTAGTCCTGTATTATTAAGAGTCGATGAATTTTAGGTAGGTACTACTTATGTATATTTTGAATTCAGGTCGTACCTACAGTAGATTGTTGCTAGCATTATCTTTTACCTGTTCGATAATTATTCGTTCGTGTGTCATGGAATCTGCTTTATTAGCTTGATTCGTGTTTTTAACAGTTATTGGTATCATCTTTTACCAATCATAGTTCTAATAGGTACCTAATTACCTATTTTCAAATAAATTAAATCAAAATCAGCTTTCATGTTTCAGGGTTTTTGAATTTTTACATTTGAAGGGTTGGGAGGGGATGGAGGTGAGTGTGTATGGGTGTATGGGTTTTTTTAAACACAAATCTACGCTGGCAACGGCTAGTATAAAATATGTATGTATTACAAAGAAAATGTATATAAGTAGTATACCAGTTATGTAGTTCCCTTAACACAAGCTCTGCTTACTTTGGGGCTTGATGATGCTGTCTGAAAACTGAAAATGTCCAGTATTATTTATTTATTTGTATTGTGTATCAGGATTAAAACCCTTTTGATGTGGCCCTATCAAATATCCCTTCAATTAAATCCTTCAAAGGCTACATAAAAACGTACCAAATACGGCAGCTAAGCCCCGAGCGATCGGTAATACGTTACATCATTCGAATTCCTGAACCTAGGATTTTAAACACAATCAAAAAGGTTTTAAAAGAGTAAAATAGACTCTATTCTGAAGTGGTAAGGAAATTGCCAAAAGGCATGAAGTGATTTTATTGGCAGTGTCAGTTGCAATCTGTTGTTCGAGTTCGGGCCGGGTGGCACGGCTTTAGTTTTTGTTACTCGATTAAGACCAGTAAAAAAAAACAAGTTCGCGACTGCTTTCCCTATGATGGACACTTATCTGCGTAAGTACAGGATCTGTATTTCTCAGATACATCCCCAGTACTTACGCTGATCTGTGAGAATAACTGGTAGGGAGATGCGCACATACATATATTATTTTAGAAGAGAAATCCTCGAACCCACCACCTTCGGATTGGAATACATATTTTTTAAAAGAATCTTAATTAAAAAATTTAAATACGAACACTTATTTTTAATATGACCGCCAATCGTATATTTAGTTTTATTTAGCTATGTTGTGGTTGTATACCCATATTTTTTTTTAGGTGATGGCCTGATAAAGAGTTAATCTATCTAAAAATATTTATTTTAATAAGAATAATAAATAATGATGGGCATTTTCACACAGCATCATCTAGCCCCAAAACAAGCAGAGCTTGTATTATGGGAAATACATGACTGATATACTAATTATATATATTTTTGTGAATACATACATATTATACATAGAAAACACCTAGACTAGAGACAAATATTTGGAGATGATACAAACATTTGCCTCGCGATGGGAATCAAACCCTTAACGTTCTGCGTCTCAGGCGGGTCTTTGCCCACTGCGCCACAAAGGTTGTCATAGTCAGAGGATTAAGTTTTCAATGTAACAGATGTTCTCGTATTCCTAATTAATTTTCAGAAATGTAGATGTCACAGATTTCAGCGAAGCAAATCAGATTTCTGTGAATAAAGAGATGAACAAATTTCCGAGCAAATACATTATGAAAGGCTTGGAGATTGTAATTTGATCACTTTATAAAATTAGCTTCCAGTAGCCGGGCACCAACAAGGGATTTGCTAAGACAGTATAACAGTTGGACTAAGTATTGCTAGTAAATAATTGTCAAGGTTTTATAAGGTAGGTGCTAATCAAAAAGGATAGGTTGGGCTACATTTTTTAATGGCGCAACATTAACATTAGGTATTGTTATTACTAACTTGATTGAAGGTAGTTTTTAATATAAATTGTGTTAAAAATTCAATACTTTCATTAATTCATAAAGGGTATATAAGCGATTTCTGCGTGTTAGTGATAAATATTAGTTTATCTCTCGTCCAGAACTTAAACTCTCTTCGATTTGATTTAACAAAAACGAGAGCCTCCGAAACAAAACGAATTATTATTAAAGAGAGGGCAACGATAATCAATTATTGAATAAGTATAAGTAATGAAAGCCTTTTCATTTCGTTATTAATTCACTATGATTTAAGACGAAATGGGGTGATAAACAAGTGTGCCGCTTTTACTTGCTCATGCAAGTTTTGTTTGATATTATTTGGAAATAATAGTATATTGCGATATGCAGATTAAGTATATGTGGGACACAAAGCCTTTTCACTTGTAGAAAATACTTTGTCAAACAGGTACCCAATTAAAACTCACGTTCCTACGTTGTTTCTATGAAATCATTTTGTGACAACGACGTGAGATGAATCGTTTCCGTAGGTAGCTCACGTTTCTGAACGAAGCAGGCTACATTGAATAAATCATACTAACAGGTTGATTTTTTTGTATAGGTTATTAAAAAATATAACATATTTGACATATTTTTTTTTAATTCTGTATGGTGTAATATCAATACATATATTGATATAATTATAGTTTTTTTTACTAAAAAAGTAACAAACAATTTTTCTATCTTTTTTCAGTTGTTAGGTGAGGACTTGAATCTAACGCACCTTTTTAGATCTTTGGGGATTGAAAGAATTCTAAATCAATTAACACGATACAACAAAGATTAACATTTTGTTTATAGTTCAACTGTTTATGTAAAATGCGAGAGGTTATGGAGAAATCGCCAATACATAGATATCATCGGTGACACAAACGCAACAATGGCGGCGTCAATCCGCTTATACCGGCTTTAATTAATGTCTGTTGGGTTCACAGAGCGGCCTTTATCTTTTGATTGAGCTGCCATACCGTGTGACACGATCATCAGATAGATATACCTACCTATCTAGGTATATATGATTATACGTGTACACTGTTTACAACTATTTTGTAGGTTAGTCTTATTTTAAGAAGTTTGTAAGATATGAGGTGATACGGTCTATAGTTGTGATACATATTGTTTCAAAACACACTTTTATGCATGGACATTTTTTTAGCTAGTTCGCATTTCGCATACGGAGTGCAAGACATAACATACATTCTTGGCGAATCAGTACAGACGAAGTAACTATGACTCAGTACCAATGCGATGGGTTTTCCAAGCTTGCTAGACCAATAAACTAATAATTCAAACATAGAGTGGGTGAAGATAGATCAGCAATGAGCTGAACGCAAACGAGTGTTTTTAATTTGGAACGATGGACACAGAAAAAACTAACTAATTCATTTGGCCCATGCCAAATGAGTAAGTACCTATCTACTATGATGACGTCACGCGCAGTGTAGGGCATATTTTACATAACTTACAACTTCATCTAAGTAATTTTAAACGAAATTCGTAGGAAATTTTCCTATTTACTTCAAGTACATTTTATAAGTTGGTCGACTATTACTCGTTAACTTGTAAAGCCTACTTAGCTGTGATACTATTCTTTTTAACTTCATGATATATACTACTGTCGTGATTCTTTTCACGTATCCAAAAACAACCGTTTAGCTGGAAGGGGGGGGGGGGGGGGGGGGGGGGGGCGACGACGACGACGACACCTGACTCTAACAAAGCATTGGAACTTTAAAGCAACAGATTCCTGTATCGAAAAATGGTTTCAACATCAGCATAATTAAACCTACCCAACAACATGCCACACTATGTGATAGACGAGAAAAAACCATCCCCACTTTATGAGTACAGGTAGTACCGTAAAGTTTATTTTTCAAGATTTTTACCGCTGTCAGCGTGATTATAATGTATACCCATGCAAAATTAGTGCATGAATATAAGAAAGTTATAAATTATACGCTACAGCTAATCTATTAATAAAACAAACAAAACACTTTTCCCTAAATAAACACAATTACATATACGAGTACCTACTTACTTACATAACCAAACCTTACATTACAAATAATAATTCATAGACTACTATTAATATTCTATGTAATATATATTATTCTCACAATATGTAGCTGAGAGACTAATTACTTAAACTTTGTAGGATTCGAGCATGAGAGCTAAAAAGAGATTGTAAACTTTGGATCTGAAATTTCAACAGAAGATACCTCACGATTTGACTGTGGAATACTGTTCCAGAGTCGGATAGCAGTGATTGTGAAGGAGTTCGTGTAACAAGGAGTATTATGTTAAGTTGTCGTTAGCTGGAGATGTTATGAAGAACGTATAGGACGATCCCCCGCGTGCATCAAATTGAACCGTTCTTTGAGGTAGTTGGGGAATTGGGGATTATTAAGAGTGTTGTACAGTAGGCATAACACATGAACTTGCGACGCTCCCTAATCTCAAGCCATTTTAGCTGTATTTGGTAAGAAGATACGTGGTCGTACTTTCGCAGACCATGTATGAAACGTATGCAGAGGTTTTGCAGCCGCTCCAGTTTATTTAACTGTTCCCCTGTAGCGTCTGGATAGCACACATCTGCACCCGGAACTTATTGACTACGGAACCCTAAAGATGTGTTCTACTGAACCAACATCATATAATACTAATATGTGGAACGAAATTGAAGTTTAGTCATACCAACCTAAATTAAAAAAAGCTTATATTCAGCTTAGATCATGGCTTTAATTACTGACCATTGACCATCAGCTATCGGGTCAATAAAAGGCGGCACCTAATTTATTGTGATTTGTAAAGTAGTTAATAACATAAATTTGTCACAATATTTCCAGTAAAATGCATTTCATGGGCACTCAAATCGTTCGTAAGCATTACTGGAGTGAACTATTTTGCCGCTGATTACCAACAGCAAGTAGCAACATTATAACGTTCAACCGAGTGAACTGAACGCAGCACGCATTTGTTGAGTGGCTTGCTTCTCTTATGAGCTTCTAGTTAAACGGCCACTTTGCACCAATTAGCGACGGCGCCTATAGAGGATCGGTCAGTGGACCGGGCATGTGTAGTAGCAAACCTTTTTGGTAAAGGCTAAGGTAAACCACTAAAAATGCAAAATAATGTAAGTGAAGTTTGGTTCCCTAAAATACGATGTACACTATAATTAATAACATGTTCAACCTTTCTTATGAACTATGTCCAAGGAAAATTGCGGCGGGTCGGTTATGATACAGTAAATTAAATGACTTTTAATCGAACAATTCAATCGATTATCGCACGCATTTGCAGACGCCTTGTTAGTAGAATATGTGTGAATTGTTTTACTGTACAAATCAGGACCATTAACATAACAAAGGGTATGCACGGTCAGTTTGGGAGTGGAAAATAGAAAATCAGTATTTTAACTCCCACCTTCAGGACAAGATACTTCTGCTTTATAGTAATTTGAGTCTTCAGCGAAAAAATACAAAGAGAGTTGAGTGACGACTTCTTAGCCTATATTTATATGCAAAGGCATACTATCGTCTCTAAACACAAACGTGCATTTCTAATTCGAGCACAATTATTTAGAGACGCAGTTGCGTTACTGGTTCCTGGATGCTCTAGACTGTGATACACTCTAAAGGGGTAGAGTTATACAGAATGACTTAGTACCATCCACACGTCCATAAGGGATGAGCGTTGTCCGCTAGACCGTGACGATCAGCTGCACAGACTTTCAAACGCAGCCGAATTACGTAAAGTTGAACGAAAGCGAACGGGTAACAATATGAGTTTTAAGTACAATCGCAAAAAGTTATATGTACTTAAATAGAAGTTTCCATATTTTTAAAAATGATGTTACAGTAACATGTCAGTGCTTAAATGGTGAATAAAAACATCGTGAGGAAACCAACTTGCCCAAGAACCAAAAAATCTAAAACATCTGCCATCGGTTACTGTTCCAATAAGCGGCGATGGGCTTGCAACATGTCACGTGGAATGCTAACCACTATGCAAAACGCGGACATATGTCAAATATAATTTTGGGGCGTATCTCTGACTTTAGATCTAAGGATGATGGATATCATGGACATTATAATCCTGCTCGTGTTTTTTTTGTATTACATTTCATACAGTTTTAAATGAACAGCGAAAACTCTAAAATCATGTACTTCATATTTTATATAGGAAATATGTAACCATCTAACATTTAATAGAATGTATACATTTATCGCTTGCGACTGTACATTATAGGTAATGAATGATAACAAATCTGACAAAAGAACACTTATGTGATTAAATTTCATTTCATTTTTATTCGTTATATTAAAAAATTTAAAGATTTTCAGTAGAAAAAGGCAACAGTAAAAATTACAGTGTTTTGATTTTCACTTAGGTATCTTACTGTGAGAAGATTTAAGAGCATGGTATTTAATCCAAGAAGATATTAAACATCCGTTTAAGTACCTAGTTATGTTACTTTCAGTCGAGACTATTTAATTTTATAATTATTGCATTCGGAAGGAAATATCTAGAAACGTGACACTATACTACCTGGGTCAGATCACATTTGACCTTACTAATGTTATTTCCTATGCAAATGAAAGCAACAAACTTTCACAGTAACATTTAAGAACAAAACAAGTTGAACACAACTTTTTTAAGAACAACACAAGTTTAGCAACTACTACTCAGAGCACGCTTTATTTATTTATTTAAGCCTTAAATAATAGTTTAAACTATACAAAATATATTTTAAAGTTCATCCCACTGCTGACCTTCTTTTTCCATTCTTTCTTATTCCTTAGAGCACATTTATACCATTCATAATGTACCTACCTGCATCATCTCCCTTCTATACGCTTGCACTAGGAATCCTCGTAGAGATATTTCAGAGCTTGAATGAGGTTACTAACAGCTACATGCTATATACTTCATACATCGACAGTACCAACCACCATTTATTCCTTCCTCACTTTGTCAAAGGCCTTCTCCAAATTCACTAAATTGCAATAAACCTTTTGAACGTTAGAGCCTATAATTATGGTTTATATAATCTTTTTATAAGGATGTAGAAGACTAGATAATATCGTAGATAATAATTTGAAAAATAATCATCATGGGGTGATCGCCAATGGTATGAAAACCTCTTTTAAGATGCATTTGTTTCTTCGTCGTGAGTGTTGTTCGAAAATAACGCGTGTTTTTTTCTTGATGGTTGCAAATGTAGGAAGTAAAAGAGTACTAAAAAAACTTTTTTTAAATAAAATAGCATGCCTAAGATAGCATGCTTAATTTAAATTTAGGATTCCAAGTGAAATTTTTCAGTTCATAGTGGCCAGTTCGACAAAACGGCACTGGGTAAGGACCCAGTACATTATGTACTAAAAGAAACAATGAACCTCCAGTCCCTTGCACCCGCACTAAATAATTACCAGCGAAATCGGTCTAGAATTCCATTATCGTGAGTGACGTCCCTCGGGAGGCGGTATCCGCTACAGCCTCCGGGGACGTCCAGACGAAGTTATTGTAATGAGAGCGACAGGGATATTTATGCCTCGCCACGCGCCCCGCATACGCAATGAGACCGAATATTCAATATAGACTTGAAGATAATGTAAAAACTCTCAGAAATGAAAATCACGGATCTGTTTGCGCGCCCAATACAGGGTGTCTTCATTTCAGAGTTACTTTCTTCATGCTTTATGAATATATAAAGTGACCGGTTGCAAAAAGTGGAGATTTCGAACGCTCAAAATCAGGGTGTAATATTTTGACAAAACTTACTGAAATATATTAACGGACAATCAAATAAAGCTTAAGTAGGTAGGAAATAATTAGGTACCTGCATAAATAAGTGAAATAAATAAATAAAATAAAATACAAACAGGAATTCATAAGCATGATATAACAATTATCAGTTCCAATACCATATTAAATATTAAGTTACGTACCTACTGTAAGCAGGCAGGTGTACACTGAGGAAGGCACGGCCACTGATATTATAATACTATCACGGATCTTATACATATAACACCCTATAGGTAAAGTAATAAAGCTTCAACAAAAAAAACATCGCGAATACATATTTCCTATGACTCTCGACGATTACTTGAGATTACTCTGGTTAGCTATACATAGGGATATATAGCTACCTCTATATAGCGGAGTAAATATCATCTAATAAATATATTATATAGTTTTAGTTTAGTTATACTGGGGTTAATATTATTATAATATAATTTTATTTGTGTTTGTAAATACGTATTCTATAATAAGTTTGTGAAAGTGTTTTCTTTGAAATAAGCAGTGGAACCTACTTAATGTTTTTGTACACTCTTTTTACAAGGCTTCAAAACGGTTGTAAAAAACACTGAGTTACACCTGCACTAGCTAGTAGATTTGTTATTTTCTATTATACTCGTTTTTATATTAGGTACCTACGCTGTAAACGGAAACGTAACTGAACCCTACACGACGCGTGCGCTTGGTTGTATATACCATCTTGTCGGCATTTTAGGTATCCTATCCTATCCTCTTCTTACTCATATTATAAACTAGTTGTTGCCCGCGGCTTCGCCCACGTGGTATGTTAATAAAAGTAGCATATGACCGTCTTGAGGCTTCAAACTATGTCCACCAACTTTTGAATGAATCGAACCAAGGATTACAATTTATACAAAGTTTAGAACTCAAAAGTTTAGAAAATATAAAAAATATGTTTTTCATTATTTATTTTAAAGTTTATTTGTACAGAGTTTTGAGCGAATCAAACAATTTTTTTTTTCATAGAAACTTTACCGCTCTATTTAACCCCTTTAGGGGTCGATTTTCATAAATTTAAAACACATAGGATATTTTTTTTTATCCTATGTGTTATTCCAGATCCTAAACTATCTACATTCCAAATTTTATCAAAATCGGTTGAGTAGTTACGCAGATACGTGGTAACAAACATTCACACACACACAGACTTTCGCATTTATTATATTAGTAGGATGACAAAATTCGGATGTTTAGATTTATATATATATTTTTGCTAATAATGTCCGTAACGGGTAGACCGATTTGCATAAAATTTGGCCAGGTAAGTACAGTTTGTGACTCAGAATAACGCATAGGCTACTTCTATCCAGGTATCACGCGAAACCGTGGGTAGAAGCTAGGTCTTAATAAATTCACGTTACCGTACTAATTTTCTTGCACCTCATAAAATAGATTATATTTTATTTATGTAGCTTCCTATTTACTACCAACTTCAAGTCAGATAAAAGCAAAACAGCACCCTAATTAGAACCGCCGTAGTGTTTAATAACCTCGGAGCCTGTAAAGGGCCTTTGAAATCCTTTCACAATAGTCAGGCCCGTCTGCGGAATAAAATCATTTTCCCGTCAAGCTTTTGTCCTGGCTCTTAAACATAACGTCAGAATAATAAACACTTCCCTGTGTCATTGTTGGAAATTCTTTGGAAAAGGAAAATAATCTTCTTGGACATGTCATCAGATTTTTCTTCGTCACCCTCGTCAGTGATCGGTTTAGGTTTGGTGTCCCTGAAAAGGGTCTAGTTATATGAAAGTCAACTGAAGTTCCTTTTATTCACTTGTCATATCTTCGATCTTTTTATTCTAGAACATGCAGGTTTCCTCACGATGTATTCCTTCACCGTTTGAAAGCGTTTGGAAAAATAAATTGTTGTTTTTAGCCACTACAACGTTTCAATGCTCAGTGTTAAATAAGTAGAAATTTGAATCAGTAATTAGTATTTAATAGTAGTATGTTTTCCGTAGAAATAGGTGACTGACTTTGACCTTAATAAATAAATAATGCTGGACGTTTTCCACACAGCATCATCTAGCCCCAAACTAAGCAGAGCTTGTATTATGGGAACTACATGTTTGATTTATTAATTATGTACTTTTTTTATAAATACATGCATATTATACATAGAAAACACCCAGACCCGAGAAAAATATTTGTAGGTCATACAAACATTTGTCCCGCGGCGGGAATAGAACCCGCAACCTTCTGCGTCTCAGGCGGGCCTTCGCCCACTGCGCCAAAGAGGTCGTCTGAATGAAATTCAGACTTGAATGAAAGTAACGTTGCATATTCTGCAAAATGTTGTAGGTACTTATGTAGGTTGTTAACCATATTGCTGACATAATTAGCTAAATAGTTTTCTTTGATGGTACACGTGTCAGTAACGTTACGAAGGCCGATGAAATGTATCATCAATTCATCATTCACATGTTACTAATGCTGTCGCCATGTGTTTGGTATGTTTGATCGCTGTTAGCACAATCAATCTACTTGGCTTACGGATGCCTGCAATAGTCAAGGAAACATCTAAGTATTTCAACAAGGCTAGGGCTGGACTTTTTGGATAAGTAGTTACTGTACTGTCATACAAAAGAGGGTCACGGGTTTGATGCTTATTAGTATAAAATTTAGTGCAAGTAAATATTTAAATACCAAAATAACAATCCATCGACATATTATAATATTGCATTGGGTTTCAGCGAAATCCAGTTTTTTATACAAATCTTTGTAACTATTCAATTTTCTGCTTCAAAGGTTCAATCAATCAAGCAATTTGGGTGCTACCCACAAGATAGTAATAAATAATCTAAGAAAATACTACTATTTACCTACCCACATAGAATAGATAATTAATAGCACATGCTGAGCTGATCACAGTTTTGGTACAGCCATACCTTTTCAAACATACGTATGAACCTAACAATTATGGTGTTTTTTTTATTTAAATAACTTTTTGTCAGCCTATGTTTTCTGCTAAATAAACGTGTGTTCTAATATATTATATTCTTTTCTAGAGAGGAACTTATTATAAATAATCAAACCAATCAAAACCATTCAGGATAATAATGGCTATACTGGTTTTGATTGGTTTGATTAAAACTAATGAGTTTTAATATGTGCCAAAATAAGCCCATGTTTGATTCCGTACATCGAAACACAGTAAATATGTACATAATCTTACAAGAAACGTCGAAAATTGGACTAAACTACGATTCATAAGACTCAAAATGATTGTAGGTCCGACTCACACATTTTCTACTAAATAATATAGTATTGCCGCTCTCAGATTTTTTTGTTTTTCTTTTGTTTGAACTAGCCGGTCCATAAAATATACAAAAAAGATATATGGATCATCCTTCAAAAAAGAAGCACAGTACTTAATTATTTATTATTTTAGTCTTTTATATTTAATTTTAAATTAATAGAAAACCTATTTAAGTCGTATAAAAAACCTAATATAAATATTTTAGAAATCAGTCAAAAATGAGCATTGTGTTTAAACAAAGCTCAATTATGTGTATAATTTGCATTCTTTACTGAGCGAAAGTTCTAAACTTATTATTATAGAAATGAGTTCATGCGGAAGCTAAATGATAATTGACTCGAAGATAATAGGCAGGTAATCAAGAGGCATTCGAACCTCCAGGGGCAGTCTCGGAAAGATAATAGACAGTATTGTGTTGCAACACAAACGCTGTCTACCTCTGCAGCTGTATGTTTGATGTTGTATCTATACAATTCCCAAATACAACAGCACAAATACTTACTTTATACTGTAATTTCTTAGAAAATAACTAATGGGTTATGTTCACGCAATTATCACATGCAAATTATGTAAGCGCAGTAACCGTACCATTCTTGATACAATTGAACAGTTATTATGGTACAAAAGAGGCTTGTTCATTTGACTTGAACCGTGTCAGTCTTTTGTAGAGTTGGCATAACAGTTTTCTCCGAGAAAATTTCATTAATTGGCGTAGGGCTAGCAAACACTCAATATAAATAGTCGGAGGGAAACCCGCTAAATATCTGCGGTGATAACATCACAGTTAGTGACGGGGAATCATGGGGCGATAAAGCGAGCCCCTAATAAAAAGCCAAAGTACTAGGCCAGATTATTGGACGTTGTCTTATCGTCAACTTAGACCGCCCCAAATTGAGTAAGCGAGAATTATGGACGAACTTTCCACAACCGACGAATAAAAGATAATGAAGATCCCGATTAGATAAATGTGGTAAACATTCGTATAAGTTTCGGGCTAATGTTTATCGTCAATAATGCTGAGTTACTTTCATAAAAACTTATGGGCACGATGTCAGATACTCGTAGCTAAGATCTTTGTTTTCATTATGGCGATCAAACGTTTCACCGAACAAAATGAGAAATTGCCTAACCGATCATGCCTTTGTTGAAACATAATCCAAATTTATTAGATTTTGAAACCAATGTTTGTTAAACGTTTTGAGCTAATAAAAGTAATTTTAAGGGGCGAAACGCGCCGTCGAGCTGAAGGAAATGAAAGCGAGAGAATGAAATTGGAAAACTTGTTACAAATTTACTCAGAGATGAAAAAGAAGAAAATAAATAAGGCTCAGCAAAGTTAGTGAGCGCTGTGCGTTGTTACCTGAGGGGTCGCCGAGAAAATGAAATACGGCCAGAAGTTTATCAATTCCAAGATTAACTGTACGCTAATTGCTTTCTTCCGTGATACATAAAGGTCGTAAAAAAACAAATGAGTAAGAAAAACAATGGCGAACTGACTCACCTTTTACTCCAGTTTCCGATCTCAGCGTAGCGTCGGCCGTTAGTGCTTCCGCTCCTCCTCACTTCATTTCCTCTCGGCGTCTGCACAGTGTTCCCGTTTGGCGTTAATATTCCGCTCGAGGCGCTGTTATTGTTGCGCTCCCGATTCCTGGGGAAGGTGCCGGTCCCCGAGCGGAAAGTTGCTAGTTGCAGCGGCTCGCCTTCAGGAGCAAACTGTTGTAGCGGCAGCGTCACATTTCCACTCCAACTCTTCCGATTCACCGCGAAAGTTTTGAAGGTGCCGCTCGATGGGGAAACTCCGCAAAAACTGCTCCGGTTATGGCTGTTTTTTATGAACGCTCCATTATTCAGAACTTGTGGCTTGATCGGCACCAGAGGTGATGCCTGATCAATTGACATCTTTCTTCAATCAACGTAGGTGCAACCTACTGCGAAACTATCTACATTTTTGTCTGAAAAGAAAAAAACTCTACGTTAGATAGCGGAGCAAAGGAGGTCATCACAGAGTTGCTTTTGTCAATTATTTGGGACAACAGTGACGAGGCTGTCACATCAGAATGAAGTCTCACTTTGTTAACGAGTTGGTTGCAGTTAGACAAAGTAAAGATAGAATGAAAAGGCCATGGCACAATGAAGTTCAATTTAGGCTAATGGACATACGAATTCCGCGGCATTTGATTCACCAAAACGCTGAATTGACTCCGTTGAAAGATAGGTAGTTGGTAGACAATGATATTCATGTCATGCTATATCTTTTTATTTATTTATTAGGTAATAGTTGGTACCTAACAACATAAATTATTAATTTAAAAAACTTTTTAAGTTTTTTCGTATTCTTCTCGGTAAACCTTTTCATTTAATACCCACATCATGGGGGTGTATAAAAAATAATTGGTCCATTTTAAGTCCGCCGTAATGGATTTAGAATAATGTCACTTAGCTAACCATGCATTGTCATACAAACCAAACGTGTATGTAAAATTTCAGCTCAACCGGTTGGGTTAAAATTCAATTGCAAGATTTGACCTATACATACTAACTGCCAAGACAAGTTAAATAAAAGCTTGTAAAAAACTACATAATATAGTGGAACCAAAAAGTATTTTTGCTGATAATATTCTATTTCCAGAAGCCCTTAATTACAGGAAGTAAGCATTATCTACTTTAGAGAATACTGAGAAACGCGAAGGACATCCTCCCGAAATAATAACCGGACATTATTATTACAATGATGCCAATAATAAACGTCTTGAAGCCATCACAACGCAGGCTACTAGTTTCGAAATAGTACTTATAAATCATCATTAATAATCACATAAAATATTACAGTTTCCTTAGCTTAGCTGAGATTCAATGAAATGTTTACCAACGTCTGAAACAGATTTCGTAGGTACAATTTGGTATCGCTAAGTAGGTAAATAATAAGTATCAAAATTATTATAAAACAGTACCCTAGGTTATGCTCTGGTCCCAACACTAAGACTGTAAAAAAGCCTGTGAATGTGCAGGATCACAGTGAATCGCTACAGCTCTCCAATAAAATTAAACTTATCATACATAATTATTAATGTTATGAAGTTATAGTAAAGTTAATAATGTATTATAGAATAGAAACTTGCTGTAGATCTTAGGTTGTGCGTGATAGATAATAGATCATCCGCAAAGACTACAAACGACCTCGTAAATCATCATGAAGCACAATGTAGCGCGTCCTGCATGCATTTGACCATTATCTTACTATTGTAGTCAGTAAGGAAACTCTTTATTAGCTACCACCTTGACCTACTCTAGTCACTTATTAATTTATACCGTAAACAACAGTTACCTCTATACTAATGCGATGATTCGTGCAACTGTTCCTAATTATCACATAGAAGGCAAAGTATTTCAACAGTTTCGAAAAAAGACGTGACCTTTCCTAAGAATTTATTGGCAATTATGAAAGCTGCTCCTGTAACACGGTTGAATTATTTTGTCATACCAACCTTCAATTTGATGTCTATTTGTGGCAACTTGACAACAACATAGGTCTTTGATGGTGAAAAACACTTGGGATTTGAAATTCTACAGCATGTTGAATCATGTACATCACAAAGTCTTGATGTGTTTCACATGTCAGATCACAGCGTATAAAAAACAAAATAAAAATACCGAAAATTTACAATTTCGTTTATTTAGATTATCTGTGACAGAAACCAATAGATAGAACGGTTACTGCGGTGACACAGTAAAGAGAATCCTACAATTTTTGCATCCTCCAGAAACAGTTACTAAACGATGTTATGTCAACAGCATCTTAGTTCTGAGTGACCCAGTTGTCGCGGACATTGATGATTTGCGACTGCCTGTGGCTGGCCGGTCCTTTAGTGGTTATATAATGCTTGCGCAAGGTATCGTTAGCTAGTTACTCAATGCAAACTTCACCGTCCGAATTGAGATTGGTTGAATTGGTAGGTGAGCGAGATTCTTAGATTAAAGGTATTCCAAGTACTCGTACTTTAGTTAGATGATGCATATTCTTATGCTGAATTCGTAATTAAATATTTTCAGCTCATTTTTGAATAAGGTAAGATCGCCTTGAATATAAAAAAAGGCTTTACCTAATAAAGTACATAGTTGTGTATTATGAAAGCCAGGCTTCGAGGTGGTAGCTTAGTGGCTTAACGTTTGCCATTTCTGTGGCTTCCAATGCATAAGCGTAGTTTGCATTTGGAGGTATCGTCGCAATGAGTTTTTTTTACATTCCATTGCTGTTTTTCACTTATACTACCAATATTGTAAAAAGGTACTTATCGAACACTGGACTGAAGAAATGACCATAATCTATTTCTTCAGCGCAGTGTTTAGGTCGGAAGTATCTAACATCATCAAACTATTTAATGTAATGTAATTTGCAAGCTTGGCGGATTACTCAACTAGCATTAGTGTGTAGATGATAAGTTCAACAACCTATAATGAACCGACAGGTTAACTAAAAATTAAATTACTTCACAATATTCTCATGAAACTTGAATTATACATACTTTCAAAATAATATTTTTTTACTGGATTATTTTATTTGATCGAACGATACTAACTTTGGATATTTTAAATTTTTTGACTGCATAAATGAAGTCGTACCTTATAAAAAAACACAAGTTTATGTTCTTAATTTAAGCGAAGAGCCTGGGTGATAATTATTGGCTTCCATCCTTTTCATTTTAAAAAATGGCGTCCCCACTCTGAGTAACAATAAAGCATTCTGGTAAAAGCAAGAGCGTAAAATATAGTACAATAAGATTATACAACCAGCGTTAGGCATGGACCATGGTCTATTCTACGAGTTAGTCATACGAAACGGTTTTGTAACCTGTCTGCCGCTGTGTTTATATGTTTTTTTTTATATTTATAGTGCATTATAATTTAGAAATTTGTTCGTAATTCGCTAGGTAACTTATTGGTCAAAAGTATGGTAAAAAGGAGACAATTATTTTGCTAGGTATTTTACAGTATTTTACCTTTGTTGCAGGCAGTACTTACCTACTTAGATTGGTTTATGATTGTATCAAACATTTTAGTAGTGTGATAAACTTTCATCTTAGCTCAAGCAATAAACAATAAATAAGTATGTACGTAAGATAACTAAGTACAAACTAAATATGTATTACTACCTACAGGCACAATAAATTAATTTAGATAAATAGATACGAACTATAAGAAACCTTGACATAATGCTCGTAGGAGTTTTGAAAGGCTGTGATTCATAGACTGAGTACCTAGGACTAAAATAATTAATTTACCAAAGGAGCTTCATACTTAGTCACCTTATTTTTACCTTAGTTTACTACTAAATTTTCTTTAAAATCATACTACATTTTTATGTTAATATAAAAAAATACATCCTTTTTACAAATGAACGAAATCAAAAAGGTTTCTTTTAAATAACAATTTACCTGTATTGAAACCACCAGCATTAAAAATGAGAGAAATCGGCTTATCTACCTTATTTATGGTGATACTTTTCACTTTGCAAACAATAGAAACTGCATCTTTATGCAAGACTGCAGTTGATACAATCTGTATCTTAACAACATTTTTATGGTACAAGAACTACACGACATCCTCGTAGATCATAAACATGAAAACCTGCTCGGGAACGTGACAACTATTTCAAGAGGCAAACACAAAAACAGCACTTTATCTAAGTGAAGGGTATCAAACTATGGCAGGACTCATAACTGAGGCGATATATATTCCGCGCACGGCGCCCGCAGGAAGGCAAAAGCCGCAATGTGTCTTGGGACTTCCGACTCATGTTCGATATTTCTATTATTGACACTTGGGCAGCCTAAGCGCTGTATATTGGAAACCGGGGAAAGTGTTTAGGAAATTGCAGAAAATTAGATCACATTCTACGGGTTTTCCTATTTATTGAGGTGGTGAATGTGTAAATATTTTCCTCACGCAGGCGGCTAGTCTTTATTATATTCTACAAGCCTACAGAGTAGATAGGAAGGCACGGGGCGCGAGGTTCGTCTACAAGATAACCTACAATAGCAAGGCACGAGGCGTGAGTTTTGAGAATCGGTTGGCATCACGCACGCTGAAGATTAGCGTACAAAAAACTTGTGCAAAGCAATTTCAAGGTCAGTATAATATAATGGGGTGTTTTTGCGGCTTATCTGTAGTATCAATGTTTTTTTTCCCTATTCAGATTATGGAACTGACAAAGTACATCCCTGCGAATTTTTCTTAATTTTTTTTCGGAACTGATAATTTTTTGGTATTGATCGTCTAGCTCACGTATCACGTTATATATTTTGGATGTCGATGAAATACTAAATTGTTTATTCTAAAAGATATCAATTTGAACATTCGAATTAATAAGACGGACGAATTAATAGAGGCCGATTCGATCGTTCAAGGTGATTGAGATGCAGCTCAGGTTATACAAACAGAGCTGAAGTTGACACAAGCAAACGATGCGGGCCCTGTCAGCGATGGTTACCTTAACGATAGTGGCATGAATACTGATGTATTAAATCTTGTTACACATGTTGAGGACAATTTGCATATACCATGGTAGGATTAGGATGTCATTTACCAAGTACTTATAGGTACATCTATACGTTGAAGGGTGAGAGAGATATTTTGGTAATGGTAAGAGTAAATACTGCAATACTTTAATGCCGAGCCAAAAAAATAAAGACACTGCTACCCAATCAATAAGGTATTTAGATTATACGTAATTCAAAAAAGTAAGTATGTCAAAAGATATAGCAAAAATTAAGATTTTTTCAAAAATGAATTGAGTCATGAAAGTTTAAATAACATACAAATATCAATTTTAGTAACTGTCAATCGTTATATGAAATCGTCGAATGAATCTAATTAGAAACGATTCACAGCTTGCGGTCAATTCATAATGTTGGTGCAAAATCGAAAGGTGCAATGAAAATAAAACATGATTGCAAAATTTCTAGATAATAATTTACATACAGACTTAATTTTTATACCGAATTTCTGCAATCAATATTGTTAACAGGAAAGTGATCAAAATTTCTTCAATGAAGAATAAAGTATTTTAAGTTCAGTTCAATTAAAAATATTACGACTAAATGGAAGTCATCAATCAATGTACAAAAAGGTTAACGCGGAAGGAGTTTAAAAATATGCGCAAAAAATCTACTGAGCCCTATTTTGGTGCCAAACCTTTTAACAGACAAGATTTTGTTTGTTTAGGAAAATATAACAGTTTGTTTTGGTGTTGAAAAGTTGAGAAAAATGCAAGTATTTTTTAGTTTGCGAAAACTGAATAATAAAATGCATCTAACAGCAAATAGATCAACTATATAACAATAAAAGTGTATCCCTGAGTGAAACAGATTGATTTCTTCATAGGGGTCGGCCAATCAGCCCTTCAAAAACTTTGTAACAGACATTAAAGTAAAACGAACCCTCATACAAGTAGGTCACTAAGCAGGGAACATGACGAATCGCCTCCATCACTCTCTAGAGGAGATAAGACTTTACATTCTCAATTACGAGATTTTTTTATGAAATATTTTTTCTACTCTAGCAACATTTTTATTAGGAAAGTAAAGATGCCGCTAGAAGATTAATTATAATAAAGTATCCTTTATTCCTTAGACAGCTAAATTTATTCAGCGCTCATTCTAAGAATTTTAGGCGCATCGTCTGGTGTCATATATAAAGCGAACCGCTACATGCAATATAAGGAGGTTAGAACAATGGCCTCAGTGTGTTTTCCCGAGCAACCTTAACCGTAAACATTAGCAAATATTCTGCCGTATACAAAGGTAATTAAAAAGCTATGAAGACGAGAGCAGACGGCAAGAAACGTAATTATAAGAGCCATTAGCTTAGTGAAGTTCGACACTTGCTTACGTAAGTGTTTTTGTTACTTATATACTTCCACGAGTAACTTATCTACATATCTTACGATGTATCTGAATGATTAAAAACAATAACAAATTCAAGAAAAACTGTTCGACTTTCATTAATCGTACTACTTTTAGTTAACATTAAAGCTGTGAACAACGAATTCTCCTTCTTCAAATCAGACAAAATATTAAATATTACAAACTCCTTAACATCATTCTCTTTTTTTTTCACGATTAGACCACATTCACAACGTTCACCTTCATTTATCACCTTCACCTCATTACCTAAACCCACTATAGCTCCTACATAGCATGCCTTATAGAGCTCGTAGGTAGAACATGTAGCTTTTGTCTAATAGTCGGGAATCTTGGGGCGTTGCACCGGCAAGCATCGAGCTGGTCGGAATGTGCCCGATCGTGGCTACGAAATTGCGTGCCTCCGCGACTGTATATAATTACAATAATCATCGTTTAGTTTATATCCACTGTTGGCAGCATGTGAAAATAAACGATATGATACATAATGAATGAAGTTACCTAGATCTAGCAAATCAATTAGAAGAAAAAAAAATACAAAGAAAAAAAAACGTCGTTGGAAAAGAAAGATTCTCCAATGGTTATCAGGAACGGAAGGTGTATTGTAGGAAGGCCCACTATCGAATTTACTAGTGACATCCCAAAATTGAGGAAAGTCGTTTGATTGAGGAATCAAAAAATCGTTCGTCATAACACTCTTGAGAGGAGGCATATAACCTGCATAGTACTTTGATAGACTATTGATGAAGGTGGCAAAAAAGGTCAAGAAACGAGTGCTAGAGTCGGTGAACGAGAAAGAGAACGTAGATAGAGAACCGCCGTGGCCAAAAAAGAAAACTCTTTCCAAACATATTCCAGTACTCTTAGATTATTTGCTAACCTTAAACAAAATTCTAATCTCATAGAAAAATAATATGAACTTCTCAGCAAAATCTTGTAACAATTTTTCATTTATATATGAACTGCATTTCTTGTAGGCAGGGCCGCTAGAAGCTCGTGTTGCAATAAATTGGCCGCACGTCTGTCGCCTTCCTGCTTTAGATTTAACTACTGTGGACCATCTCAGCCGGAAGGCATTGCAAAACTATCGGGTTACCACAGAATAGTAGTAACTTGGACAACACGTGCGAAAAGGAGGCCGGTTGCGCAATGCCAGCAACTTATCAAAGATTGTTGCCCTCACTAAGGGCGCATTCACATATTAGAAGCGGTTTTCTTCATCCGGGGAAGAACTATAACTTTACTTATTTAAATAGTCGCATTGCTGTGTTCCGGTTTGAAGGTATGGGTGCCAGTGAAATTATAGGCACATGGGACTTTTCACCTGTTATGCCTCAGGGTCGGCAACGCGCAATAACTCTGATGTTGCAAACGTCCTTATATTAGGGTAATCGCTTACCAACAGGTCGGCCGCATGATAGTTTACCACATTATAAGTTTAAAAAAAACACTACCAAGGCGTACTTATAAACTCGTGCGCAATGTCAAAAAGTACCGACGCGACGTTACGAGCAGGTACTTCTAGAATACTAAAACAATTGCTCCGCAACTCGGTACTTACTTAATGAAATCCTATAAGCTTCATAAATCAGTATCTAACTAAGACAGTACTTACAGTTTTGGGATAAATTGTAACTCTAGAATTGAATTTTCCATATTAGGTTTTCGAATGGCAACCAGGCACCGGATGATGCAATGTAGGAATGCCCCCCACCCAATAGACAATCGTAAAGGTTGCGGAAAGTCTGTGGATGATGGTGGCCAAAGATCATTTATTCATCGATAACTTTTCCAGCAGTGGACTTCTACAGGCTGTAGTGATGATGACGATGATAACATCAGTGAATGCTTCCTAATGCAACTAAAATATTTGAATCAGTGCACGCCAACGGTACATAAATATGTCTGGTAATTGAGATCACATTGTTTCCAGTAATTGAGTGGTCAATTATAAGAAAAGATATTCTAATGCACAATGCTTTAAAAAAAACGTCTACCTCATAAATATTAAACTCGTTCACATTCACTCTGACCAATGAAGTAGCCAAGTCGATAATGATCCAACTTCGAAAAATGCTATGAAGATAAACTACCATCAAACCAGAAGAAAATTTATGGAAACGCTATACTCGCTGTAGCTCGTTGCTACAGAAAACCGGTTCCTTGAAGATGTTTAAGCACAAGTAAAGAATTTAATACGTATACCTAGGTACACAGATAATTGGCTTGTTATCTTATAAAGGTGTTTTACCATTTGGTGTTGACTGATTTTTACCAGTCTTGTTTGTTACGAATCATAATTATCAGAAGCTATCGCAATAATCCGTAGAATACAAAATGTGTCAATGATTATCAACCATTATTTTGATTACGTTAAAAATATGTTTTCCTCAGCACGCGAACGTCTTTATCAAAACAAGCTCTCATCCTATTTCATAATAAATTCAATTTTAATAGCAATTTTTAAGTGTGCCATAATGGGTTAGTAACATTTTATGAACTTGCAACGTGGTAGCTCTCATATTCAAGAGATTAGTACAATTAATACATTCGAAGTAAAAGCGCGATTAATAATGATATATTATTGATAGGTAATCCATGTATTGTGATGAAAAATATCGTTGCAAATAACATAAAGGGGAAGGCCAATGTCAACGACCTACACCCTATAGGCACAAGTCGGCACAACAATGAGACCCAAAAAAAGGGTCTTGCACCATTATGGGTCCAAATTACCGCTACAATAGACAACCGAATTTTGCTGATCTGAACATGAATAGGGTTGACACGCGCTCTTTTTAACGATCGTTCGAAATTTTAAACCAGTTACAGATGTTTTAATACCTGCTCGCTTATCATTGAGATCGATGATCTAGCTAGTGTGTTAAAAAGTTCGTTCTTTTATTATTCTCCGATAATTATTATTATCTACCGTGTCTTTAGCATGTGAAATAACTCTTGTATAACATCAATATGTAACCGTGGCATAAAATCAAATTTGTTCCATATTAAGCGTGCCTCCATTCGAGGGGTTTGGTTAACCAGAGGCTTGGGAGTAGCGATCAATTTCAAGGGCCCCTCGTCTTATTCAAATCCCTTCTTTGTCTTTCGCATTTCATACAGTCGGTGATTCACAATATAAAATGAAGGTATCTCAAAGACAGCAGTTACTTGTTGCGATCGATTCAGTTTTGTTACAAAATAGATCTTATTTATGATGGTATAACTATATTATAAGTTATAAAAAAATACAAATATTAGGTGGTATTATTAGGTATATGGTAACCTACCTATAGAGGTTAATATTCCTAATTGGACGTAACGAGTATTTGAATATTCTGAACGCTTTGATTTAAAAACTATAATAATTGTAAACCTATGTAACCTATGTAATTGTTATATTACATAGGTTTTTACGAAGATGCGATTATATTATATAGAATCCGAAATTTCCTAAATCATAGGTGTCCCAAATAATGATGCATAGAAAGTCATAAGATACCTACAACGTGGTTAGCAGATAAGACTCATCAGGTACTGATAAAGCAACTCTGTTGACAATACATAAATAACCAATCAAATAGAAAGTAAAACTAATAATAAAATCATAAATACTTACGCACTAAACATAACAAAACAAAACACGACTAGCACTTTAACGAAAACACTACAGCAAAACAAAAATCGAAGCACAGAACTAAATTGCAAGGTAAGAAAAAATTACCGGTAAATGCGCAATTTTGAAAAACACTTCACAAATTCGACGACGATACCAAATTTTCGAGTGAAATTTGATATGTGTACAGTACGCGAACGGGCGGCAGCGATCAGCGAGGAAGCACACGCCGCGGCGACCGGGCAACAACTGACGTTCGCTAGCTGTCTCCGTCACACTGCAGTACGCATGTCCGCAACCGTCCTTCCATGGTTTCCATTCCACATTCACTCCTGTTTGAATTGAAAACCTTTGATACCTATACAGAAAAAACACAAACTACAATAAACATTAAAAAGATACAAATAATGATATTGTTAGTAAGAAAGAGATAGCAAAGACAGACAAAGTCGATCGAGATTACCACAATGCCTTTGGCAAAACTCGGTCCGTTATACACCTGGCTGGCGAAGATAAGAAGATTAGGGAGTTGCGTCAAGCCTTTATTATAATTTAAATATATGAAAATTTACCAATTATTTAGTAAGTATTTGATTCAGTATTTTTTATATTCAAACAGGAAATAAACCTATCTATTCATTATTTGTTTGCGTATTTTATATTTATAGAAGTAGTTATAGTAGTTATAATATTTAAAGCATATAATTATAGTTTCAGGAATAGGAAAATAAATGAATAACGATGGTCTGACTTCTATCTATTAAAAGTAGTAGGATAAAAGTCTATAGTCAATTAGAGTTAGGTATATGGTACATGAGCTAAATTATAAAATAAAGCATAATCAGCTTACCTAGTTACTTAAGAAACTGGGCTAGAGTTATACTTCTTCACTGCTACAAGTACCTTATAGTTAGCTAGTTGCCCTAACACTTTCACTGCATTGACACATGTGGGTCGTCATGAAAGTGAGCTGAGTGACACACGATTCACATCACAATGTACAATAGCTCCAACTTCTGACCCGCAATCTCATGTGACTCGGTAAGAGAGATCATTTAATTATAATCGCTAGTTAGTGCTGATGGGATGATTATGTAAGTCCTATCTATCTATCTGATACAAATCTTATAGCAATACATTAAAGGTGGTATGATTGACGCTCAAGATGTATTCTATAGGGAAACGATAATACCTCAATCAATGATTTTACACAGGAAGGGGTCCCGTGTAAAAACAATAGATACAAAATAAATGTAGTCTGTAATCTTACCAATGGGCATATTGATTCTTATTGAAATTTATTGAAATAAAATGGCGAAAAGAAATAGAATGGCGTGCTGACTGTTGAAATTTAAAAAAAACATTAAGCGTGTGAACTTAATTTTGTTGAAAGTGCGCACGACCAACTCGACATTGAACCACAGCATAAAATGTTAACTTAAGTAGCCAGATTTAACTTTGGTAATGTTTACATTGAAATAATTCCTGATTATTTAACGATTTTAAACTGGTATGGTTCGTTTATTGCACAAGTCTTAGCTACTTCAAAATGAAATAATCATATAAACTACTATTTTAACTTCATAAATCTAACTCTGTGGCATGGCGGGCGAGTAGTCAACTGAGGCACAAGATGTGCGGGTTCGATTCCCGCCTGGCTGCACAAATGTTTGCATGTTCTTCAGATGTATGCTACGGGTCTATGTTTTGTGGTACCACGGTACTCGTATATCCTGATACCTACGACACAGGGAATCCTAGTGTGGGTTCAGGACTATGTATGTATCTGTTGTCTGTTAATCCTACTTACTATTATAAACGTGAACGTTTGTGAGGATGGATGTTTGTTACTCTTTAACGCAAAAACTACCGAACGGGTTTTGATGAAACTTTAAAGTAATATAGCTTTATACATCAGAATAAAACATAGGCTACTTTTTATCCGGGTACGACGCAGGCGAAGCCGTGGACAATATTTCTCGAGTATCATATCGAAATTCATCCGTTCCGTCTGCCAAATAGTTGTTTTGTGTTTTACCGTTTTACGAGATTAATAAGGGGAAAAACTACTGCCACAAGTTTCATGATTAAATATGCCGTGTAGCCGATGTCGTGTCTTATGACTTTTGTTATGAGGCGGCCTACGAGTAATTATTGTAAACAGAACTGTCTAGATACTTTGATGTTTCAAAGTTGGTTCATTGTTATAAGTAGACAATTTAGCCTTACTGAAAATAACGGTTCATTCGTACATTTGGTATCAAATCTACACCCAAGTCTACTCTAAACTAACTTTTGACTTTTTTTACTCTATTATTCATAATCAATAACTCATTTACTTAGCAGGTTTTTTTTCGAACACTAACCAAAGGAATATTATGAATAAGAGTATAAATATTTATCTATAATGAATATCATGACTGTGTCATCTCAAAATGCAGGAAATATTTGCGGAGTGCGACAATTATTTGTTTAACACAAACTCAGATTATAATTTGAGTTTGTTCAGTGTACTTTGTAGTTTGTGTAAGATGAGACTCTCGCTCTTGTGAGCTCATTCATTTCGATGGGGAGTTGAAGTTTTAACGGCATGATATACTTGTATGTACTTATGTCGTATGAGGCTGGCAAAAGCGAAAGGAGGCCTATACCCAGCAATGGATGATTCTGGGCTGATATGATGATGAAGAACCTACTTACCTACTTGAGTATCAGAATATTTCAATTGTTTGGAAGCTATCAATCACGTTAATGTGAGATTTAGATATTCGAATTCTCAAGGTTAATTTGTACAATATTTGAAAAGACGTGTTTATCGACTCCTAATAATTTGTGGCGATACAATTTATTAAGGAACCACTCTTGATACAAATCCATTGCAAAAATCCGCATACCATCCGATATAAGCCGTTCCAGAGATAAATTGTAACACACAAACCGGCTCTTCACGCGACGTTAAAAAAAATGTAAGATCTCTGTTATAAGGGTCTGTTATAAACATTTACTGAAGGAAAAGTTCACCTAGACATACATGAGTGTTGTTTGTGCAATATTTTAAGAACCATCCTTGAAGATATACAAATCGATTGCAATAAATTATCGATATAAACACAAGTTGAGGTTTTAAAATTTGAAATTTTGTGTACTCACGTGTTTTGTGTATACTTATTTGATGGGAAATTGTATTCCAACGTTTGTAATCTACACAAAACGAGCAACAAACACTTCTAAACTGGTAAAAACAATGATAATATTCAAACTTCCTAACCGTTGTCCTAAGTGTTTGGCCAATTTCATTTTATTTTCACAAGGGTACACTACTAATAACATTTGTACACGTAATTTAGATTATTTCAAAGTGATAAATTCGGAAAGGGCTACATAAAAACGCCTAAATATATTTAAAATCGACGTAATGTAATTATGACCTAATGAAGGTAGAACCTAGCGCAAAGACTAAGCTGGTAAAAATGAATTACCAACTATTTACAAAATTGGCAGTCTTCCAGCATGAAATGTAGGACACAGTTAGTATCCAGGTTAATTTACTTGTAATTACAATGTCTAGACTAGACAGCTTTTCGCATGACAATGCGTAGTCAAGCACGATACTTTCAAAATGAATTATGACAAAGTGATGCCATTCTTCTATATTTCTTTTGTAAAATTCTATCAAAGACAATAAATATATTTTTATTTATTTAAACCACAAGAACCATATTATTACAAACGACAACTCCATACTATGAACGTGAATTTAAATTTTTCAAGTGAATTAACGCTAATTCCTCGTGCACGGTTTATGCTTAAAGAATCGGGCAAAAATCTTAAATCAAGACAAATATTTTGATGTGTTCTATCGTGTCATAAACTTTTATTTAAAGTTTTAAGATCTTTTTATGTAATGTGGCAATCCTACTAATATTATAAACGCGAAAGTTTGTGAGGATGGATGTTGTTACTCTTTCAGGTAAAAACTACTAAACGGATTTTGATGAAACGTTACAGTAATATAGCTTATACATCAGAATAACATATAGGCAAATTTTTATCCGGGTACCACGTGGGCAAAGCCGTGGGCAGAGGCTAGTATATAATAATATGTACTTAATTAAAAAAACTCATACATAATTGAATATTTAATAGTAATCATGATTTCTGAAGCATATTGAAAACTGTCTTTAATAAATATAAAAAATAAATACATAAACCAACAACAGACATTACAGACACATAAATAGTCCTGGGTATCAAGAACAACTAGTACCGCGATATCACAATCCCCAGACCCAGAACAAATATCTGCAGAGCATGCAAACATTCGTCCTGCAGCGAGAATCGAACATATGATCTCAGATCGTGGAAATTCATTTTAGATACGTATAAGCTATATTACTGTAAAGTTTCATCAAATGTCGTTCAGTAGTTTTTGCGTGAAAGAGTAACAAACATCCATCCTCATAAACTTTCGCGTTTATAATAGTAGTAGGATAACCTCTGATCAAAGGTTTATTAAATCTGGCTATGTATTAAATACTACTGCCATAATTTAATCTATAGAATCTTATCTCAAGTAAAATGCAGTGTCAGACCTCATAACAATGTAGATAGCTCTTCTAATCACAATATACGTGTTACTAATAATTATATCGTCACTAATTAGTCGCAACGTCATAGTTTAACTAATAGCTGGCACTAATTTGATGCTAACTCATTCATGAATACTCGAGGCAGAGCCGTGTGTGAGACGAAGCATACAATAATTAATAATTAATGTTATACGTATCTTGAATACAAGTAGTTTTATGAATTAGTAAAGCTCCTTGTGAAAGAGCTCGTTGAAAGTACTACAATCGTACCTATTCCTGCCGCCGAGCAGTAATGCTCCCATTGCTGTGTTTCGGTTTGAAGGGTATGAGTGCCGGTGAAATTACAGGCACTCACTTGTTATTTCTCACGCGTGTTTTGCAAGCGTTATGGTAACCACTTACCAAAAGGTGAGCAGTATTTTTGTTTGCTACTACTTCTTATGGCAATTGCATATAGGTATGGTCTACTATCTACTGCTGTGGGGGAGTGCTGCTGATATCAATACCGTTTTTGTGCTGCAGAAGAGGGCTGTTCGAGCAATTTATAATATGGGCCCCAGAGAATCACTTCGCCAAAAGTTTAAAGAAATAAATATAATGACATTCCCTTGTCAATACATTTATGAAAATCTGATGTATGTTCACAAAAATATTAATTTGTTTAAGAAAAAAAGCGGTAATCACAATGTTAATACTAGAAATAAAGATAAACTCGCTGTTGCCACTTGTAGACTCCATAAAGTTAGTAAATCGTTTAAAGGGCACGGTGTACGCTTTTATAACAAACTCCCAAGAGATATACAAAAATTATCAATTAACAAATTTAAAAACGTAATTAAACAAAAGCTTTATAAAAAGGCATACTATAAAATAACTGATTATTTAGATGACAAAAACTCTTGAAAATGCTCCAACTCGAACCTATTGTTTGTAAAAGGATCATTAAAAAGAATAACCAGTCTTGTTTTCTTGCCTTCTTTTCCTGGCTTGGTCGCGGAGGAACAGGCACCTAGATAAAAACCGACGTTTCATAGTGTGGTCCTTGTGATTTTATTGAATAAATGTATTTTGACTTTGACTTTGACTTTAATTATCGTCGCCGGTTAATATATCAATTTTATGGGTTGAGTTTAATTATCAGATAATTTATTAAAGAACTAAATAAAATTGCTTATACATAGATACTTAAACTTTATAAAACTTAAAATTTGTTACCCGACTAGTATCGATAGTTTATATATTTAGTACCACCTTGGTACCTAGCTTATTAAATCCACTATGAAGTTTTGTGATATAAATATTTATGTAGTCTATTCAGTCTTTACAGCAGTAGTGTCGCCGGAACCCAGGCTACTTTATTACAGTTTTTATAAGTTCCATAGCTACAAAAAAGTATTTTCCTCTCAACATTATTGGCATCAACTCTAGTTTGTGAAGTGGGCCAATTCGACACAATTTATGGTACGGCCCGTCGCCTCCGTTTATGGTTTTACAACATATTTATCGTTTTATGGTATAATAGGGTGGTTATGATAATACCCCTAGGACGTTAAAGATGGTCAAAATGTCCCGCTTGTTATTATGTAAAGTTGTTATTCTGTGCATTAATCATAAACTCAAGCAAAAGGAGGCTTTACTAAAAAAGCGCCACGGTGTCTATCGAACTTGAGTGTTACTTTTTTGATGTGTTAGTTAGGCACATGTCTGCGTCTTAAGTTGGTAATATAATTCAGACAATGTCAAAGTTTGGTAACACCGCATATAGTAAAATTCAGAATCGGAATTCTGCCAAGCTGGGAGTTTGCCTCAAGTATTTTGTACTTAATTTTTGATTTCCACCTCGACTCCATTCCCAAATTAACAAAACAAAAACCATTGCGTGTCAGCGAGCCTTCAAGATAAGTTTGCCGATGTAAAGTACGCAATGTATGCAATTCTAGAAGTAGTTCTCAAACTTTTGTTGATTTGCAGGGTACGTGGTCGAGTTGTAATAACGTTTCCGCTCTTTACCCTTATGTTTGCCGAGCCAATGCAAACACAAGAGCTTTGGCTGTGCGTCGAGGCCTTTTTATTCCGGTTGATCTTTGATAGACGTCGGAATTAAGTATACCTGCCCATATTTATGGCTATGGCGTGAAGCTATGGCCGGCTGAAGAGAGTTACGGGTTTGATTCCCGCTGCGGAACAAAATTGACGACCTCTGTGGCGCAGTGGGCGAAAGCCCGCCTTTGACACAGAAGGTTGCGGGTTCGATTCCCGCCACGGGAACAATGTTTGTATGATCTGCAAATATTTGTCTCGGGTCTGGGTGTTTTCTATGTATAATATGTATGTATTTACAAAAAAATGTTTATAAGTAGTATATCAGTCATGTAGTTCCCATAATACAAGCTCTGCTTAGTTTGGGGCTAGATGATGCTGTTTGAAAAATGTCCAGCATTAAAAAAAAATAAGTTTTTATGATCTTCAGATATTTGTTCTGGGTCCGTAGTTTCTGATACCCACAACACAGGTAATCCTCGCATGGGGTCAGGACTATGTTATTGTTATACCAAAAGATTTATATTTAAACAAATCCAAAAGATTTGTTTATGAATAGTACTTCCTATACATAACATCGTATCGCAGTGGAGTGGTCTGGAGTGGTAGAAACAAGGACTTAAGTTGTAACTAACAAAGTACTTACTTGATTGGCAGAAGTCGCAGGCAAGTCTTTTACATCATACAAGTGCTATATAACTCAACATGTTGCTTAGACTCATTTTCAGTGGATGAGCTCCTGAACGACTGCTCTATAAACCAAAACAGTGTAGCTAGTTTATTTTATTTTTTTCTTCTTTGCTTCAATTTTTTGTTGTGTATCTCTTGGTATAATGTTATAAGGCCGCACCCCAAAAACAGTTCTAACAGAAGACCAGCGCTGGTTGTTGCAACCAGTATTATGCTGAGTTAGGACCTTTTTTGCACCTATTTATTGCGACTATTTGTAATGTGTTTTGTTTGTTTGTTGCAAAATAAACTAATTTCTATTCTATTTCTATATTCTTAACACGCGTTGTTTGATCAAGGTATAAATAAGTACGTTTAAGTCTACCACAACTGATCAGGTGGTAAAAGGTTTCAAACGCGATTTCCGAAAGTTATGAACATATAACGTTTTATGACACTGAAAATATACTTAAATAATTTAAAATAATCAATTCCAACTCAGTTCCACCACTAAACACCAGGAACAATTGGGGAGGTACTTCCTGTAAATTAACGAGGGTAATGATGGGGGAGAAATTATTTTTAAGTGGCAAGTACGACCCACAGCCATTGATTTAAAGCTGAGGGTCCATATTGATTAAATGTCTCAGGGCGCTCAGGGTAATTATATTGCTTGGTTTTCCTAGGAAGTGAAAATTGAATTGTGTGTGATTTTAACCTTATCACTATAATTTATTTTAGTATCAGCAAGATAAATATTTTGAAGTAAAGTACCTCTATGATTTAACTAGCCTCTGACAACAGCTTTTCCAAATAAAAAGAAAGCCTTAGTGTTATTCTAGATCACGAACTATAGAACCTGTTCCAAATAGCATCTAAATCGGTTCAGCAATTACGTCATTTTTTGGCCACAAACATCGGTAAGTTTGTGTACGGAGATGGCTCGACCATCGCTTCCCAAAGTCAGCTAGTTATGATTTTCTGCTTTCAATCAGTTTCAATTGAGGTAATTTTGAATGAATAAATGAAAATACTTTATTGTACACCTTAAGATGCAAACAAAATAAATAGTAACACATTATGATAAAGGTGCAAACGGTATACACGATGGTCCTCTCCATCCAAAGGTTGTCTGGAAGAGATAGCTTTTAAGCGATAAGACCGCCCATTGTCCCTTTATCATATTGTGTTACTGTTTATTTTGTTTATATCTTAAGGTGTACAACAAAGTATTTTCATTCATTCATACAATGGGCTATCGCTTAAAAGCGATCTCTTCCAGACAACCTTTGGATGGAGAAGATTATATATGATTTTGCTACTGGATAATGCAGTTTTTTACAACCGTCACATACATAGTTCTGATCCCACAATAGGATTCGCTGTATCAGGAACTACGAGTACCGTGGTATCACAACACCAAGACCGGGAACAAATATCTGCAGAACATGCAAATATTTGTCCCGCAGCGGGAATTGAACCCTCTTGCGTCTCAGCCGGCCAGACACCCGCTGCGCCACCAAGGCCCAATTAATCGAAGTCAATAAGTTTTTTATTATTGAAATGTATTTTAAAATTGTATTCTCATAAATTAATTCCTTGCGTCCAAACATAAGGATTTAGGAGCCGCTGCTGTGAAAGTAAAACCAAGGTTGAAAATAAAGCACTACTTTCTCATTCGAATATATTTTCTAGTCTTCATTATGAGTGCAAGACGCACCTATTTAATTCAGTAATAGCATTATCCCCGAAAGTTTGCAAAGAAAAGACCGACAATTAGCAACACGACGAGCTCGATTGTGCTAACTAGGAGTAGTATAAATTATATTAACAACCAGACAATACTATCTAAGACACCAGACTATGTGTGCTGGAAGTGGTATAGAAAAGTAAGTATTCATGCAATCCAAAAAAAAATGTAAGTTGCAGTTCATGATGAGTTATAATTTACTCTAGCTAGACCACTCATCATCATTCTCAGCCTGTGTCAACCCACAGTTCGGCATAGACCCTTGTATGTAGTGGATGAAGAGTTATAATTTACTCTAGCTAGACCATACATCATCATTCTCAGCCTGTGTCAACCCACAGTTCGGCATAGACCCTTGTATGTAGTGGATGAAGAGTTATAATTTACTCTAGCTAGACCATACATCATCATTCTCAGCCTGTGTCAACCCACAGTTCGGCATAGACCCTTGTATGTAGTGGATGAAGAGTTATGGTTTACCCTAGCTAGACCATTCATCATCACCATTCTCAGCCCGTGTCACCTGTTCGGTATAGGCTATTTCTATGTTTATGTCACTTAGCTTAACATTTAAAATATTACAATAAAACTAGTCTGTGAAAACTAGGTACACATCAGTATACCATCAAATAGTCAAGCTAGATTCTACCCAAGGGTGAACAATCCTATATAAAAGCTCTAGAGAAATAAAATGAAAAAACATCGTAATCGACTAAGATTCATTTATTAATAACGAACTTTTACATTCAATAAAATAATACAATTAATTCGCAGGAGTAGAACATAATATTTTTGTTCTAAGAGGAGTTTTTTTAATTTTCGCTAGGAATCTACGATCAACTTTAAAGCTAGGCTAAAACACCTAACAAATGGTTTGCAGACCAAACCTGAAGATAAAATTGATAAACATTTTTTTTTATAAATTGTCCAATAGGAGCATCAAGTAGCAGGTACCTTACGACAACTATAGAAGGATGAAAATACAACGTTTTTTACAGATATGCAAATCGAAAAAGGGTAATATTCAACCAGATTCCAATCACCATAGTTAAATATCCTGTAAACTAATTACCAGACACTTCTGCCCTGCTTAAGATGAAAAATGATCTTGTATGTACCTTCTGAAGCGTATGTGAGTCTTTATGCTACACAAACAAATAGGCAGAACTTTGATTAAATGGAAAAAACATCAGCTACCTGCCTGACTAGGCCATTGTAACGGTAAACATATTTTTAATTCGATCCGTGCAAATAACTTCCCATCAAAATAGTTATTGGAGCAAGAAATAAGAGAATGTGAAACTCTTCTTTAATCAAACAAAAATGATCGAGATACTTAAATATACTTACATTATTTCAATAACTGTTTAAATCTTTTTTATTACGTCTGATTTTAAGAATTTTAAAACTTTACTTAAGATGTTTGGAGGTGCCTCTAACTAACCCCCTACTTGGTATCCTCGAAGATCTACGCATCTACGTCCATCATGAGGACAGCATTAGTGAGCGTTTTTGTTTTTCGTTTGAGGCTTGTTAAAGCTGGCTCCTAAGTAAGTAGGTAGCAGGTTTTCTTGACAATCTCTGGCGCAGTGGACGAAGGCCTGCCTGAGACGCAGAAGGTTGCGGATTCAATTCCCGCTGCGGGACAAATGTTTGTATGATTAACAAATGTTTTTCTCGGGTCTGGGTATTTTATATGTATAATATGTATGTATTTACAAAAAATGTGTATAAATAGTATATCAGCCATGTAGTTTCTTTATTACAAGCTGTGCTTAGTTTGGGGCTAGATGATGTTGTGTGAAAAATGTCCAGCATTATTATTAGGCTACTTCTATTATAATAGGTATCTGTGCTTAGGTGTACCTACCTACTAGATAAGCTTAACCGTTTATGGACTCTAGTATAAAACACGATGTCAATTATAAAATAATTGAAGGTAGTTAAGAAATAAGTTACATAAATTGTATACTACGTATGTATGTAAATGTCTTTTTAGGTAGATTTCTGATAAATCGTTACAAATGGGGTTTTTTTACTTCACAGTATGCTTGGTTTTGTCAAATTAGTTAAAAGCTACATAATCAATCTAGTTCGTTATTCATATTTATTTAAACGGACAAGTATATAATTAAATTAATTCATAAAATTATTTGATTAATTAAAATACAAGACATTTTTGACACATCATCTAGCCCTAAACCTATGCCCAAACTAAGCAGAGCTAGTATTATGGGAACTACATGACTGACATATTAAAATACTTTTTTTTCTAAATACATATATATTATACATAGAAAAACCCCAGACCCGAGGCAAAATTTGCTAATCATACAAACATTTGTACAGCGGCAGGAATCGTTCCGCATACTTCCGTCTCTGGCGGGTCTACGCCCACTGCCCCACAGAGGTTTTCAAATATAATTAAAAGTATGATTTTGAATTTTCAGAACAGTGCCCACTTGCTGGTGTGCTTTCCATTCATTTTATTAACATGTACGGTACAGGAGCCCGTCTCAAGAATATTCACTTAGCCAATGGAAACTTTGAAACGGCTCTTTTGTACCCCAGTGTGATTTCATTAACGAAGCACCTAGCGTACGTGCTTTGTACCGAACATTTCACAGGTAAAATACGTTTAATTATTTGAGAAATCAGTTTATTCTACGCAGAGCTGTAAAAGCAAGATATACCTATACTGGGTTGAACAAGTTAATATAAAAAAAGCTACGACTTATTTGTTCATCATCGCCACCTAGTGACGTATCGTCATCAAATCTTCGGCCTGCCTACCTATCTATTGGTATACCCTTGGACAGGGTTCATGTGAGATACCTACCTATAAACACCATCTATGTACATACCGTGTGAAAGCAATAAATGTATTGAGTATTGTGTATCTTTTTGAGAACTAGCTCGATTAAACCAGCTTTCAAATAAAAAATGGATTGAAATTAGTCCACCTAGATGCTACAGAACAGATGCGTATACAGACATATAGACAAACTGATAACAACTATCTTTCTGGGATAAGTAAATATCCACAGGACAATTTGATTTTAGTATTTTCGACCTAATTGGTCTAATTTTAAGAATTGTGCAATTTAAATTTTCTTTTGAGCTAGGTAATGTTTCCATCGTTACTTTTTGGAGAAAGAAAAGCTTGTTGTCTGTTCTTCTTTTTAAGAATAGAATATTTAAAAAGTCCACATAATTATATCCATGTCCAAGTTTGTTGCTGTATCGTGGCATCATGGACGATAAAAGATGAGAAGAACTACCCGAGTTAAAACTTCATGTATGATAATATCTTTCTATTAATCTTTCATCCTTATCGTTTCCTAGGAAAAAATAAATTACATATACCGTAAGCACTTACCTACCTAACCCATTAATGTAAATAAAACATGTTTACTCTCTACGGAAGTCATCAATTTAATATTACTCTTCAGGTTCAGCGTCTCCCTGTCTCGGTGATTAGCCTTGTTAGTGACAGATAGGCACTTCGTCTCATGTGCGCATATCCATTATGCAAAATTTGTGTTCTGCTATCCGTCAGGGTTTATCTACTACTTACCAAAATTTCCCCAACTCCGCTAATGCAATGATGAAAATTACCTGAAAAAAATAGAGTCGTATAATTTATTTTTTATTATGTAACTAAATAGTAAATAATATGATGATTAACGGATATTCATTATTGTGCTTTGACTGGTAGCTCGAAAGATATCTGAAATAAAGTGCCTTGCGATCTGATCATAGCAAGTCACAAAGCGTTATGTTGCATATTCAGTGTAGGAGTGCAGTTATACTAATGAGTATATATTTTTTTTCTATGTTAATTTATGTTATGTTTACCAACAAAATAAACGAACCGTCAAGTCTAACCATTGATTATGTGACAGGTTCCTATGAAAACGTGTGTCGAAATGCTTTGATTAGAACCCAACCTAACCACCCGTTATTGTGTTGGGGAACTCGGGCCTAAGTGGTTAAAAAAACAGTTTTTAGTTTTGATTTAGTTTGAGAAACGTTCTGTATACTAAGCTTACGAGTTAAAGTCATATCAAGCTTCACCAAGACTATGCATTTCCCTAGAGCACGATTTTAAAAGTCCAAAGATTTTCTTTTCATAACCAAACTTTCCAGACGATTGTTAGTCCAGGTGAGCCCGTGAGGGCCCATAGGCTGAAGTTGAAAAATTATTTCTTAAGTCATTAAAGTTTAAGTCCCGTTTAATTAACGCCGGGTGTGAGGGTTTCAGACAACGGGAAAAAAGAAATCTGCAAAAAGTCGCAAATAAATGTTTCTTTCATTTGGCAATTTCACTCAAAGAATATTAAATAACTTATCAATTTTGATATATAGTAAGTAGGGTATTTGAAAGTGAAAGTGCGTTTCCTTTCAGCTTAGTAACCCATCTTTTTGCTATAATGGGGTTCAAATCATGAGGCAAAAGACTAAATGCACGAAAAAAAACACACACTAATGTCACCTTATTTGTCACTCTTGATCTAGCAAATGTTTTGCGATCATCATTTGTTTGACGGGAGGGGGATGAGACACATAATTGAAACAAATATTTGCGGAGTAATGCTCAGTTAAGAGGGCTAGAGAGCTCATGTCTACGTAAAGAAACGACAGTTCCACGATGCACCAAAATAAAGATGTTTCGAAAATAATGGAAATAATAATGGGTAGTAATTATGTATGTTAATTTATTCATTTTAGTTTCCATATATTGATTTTCTTTTCGTATACTTGGATCTTGTAAGGTTGAAATTTTAATAGAAAATATATGGAAAAAAGGCTGTCGTAGATGTACTTGTTAACTGCAAATATTTAACCAGACTGGATGTAGGGAACACACAACAGAGATAGCGATAGCGCAACCTAATATTTAAAGGAATACTATGACTTGTTTGACCTAATACGAGATCAAAACTTGGCCTTGAAAGAACTAGTTAAAGGGCTGCTTACTATGGCAGGTACCTACAAGCTAGTTTGCAAACAGCCAATAAAACCGCGCTTACAAAAACATTATTTGAAATAAAAAATAAATGAAAATAGTAGCACTAGTGATTTTGTGACGAAATTACAATCTTTATAATCAAAACGAATAAAAAACAATATTATTTTAATAATGATATAAAGTTATATATTAAATGTTATTCATGTGTCATAATGATATTTATTTATCTTTCTGTCTGTTATAAACGAGTTTTTTTTTCATTTGGTTTGTGGCAGATATTATATTTAGATATCATTCAAGCAATAAGATTTGATTTTTGAAACAAGTTTAATAAAAATAAAAAGTAAAATATAGGTAGGTATTTATCACAACGACTATTATTAGTACTAGTATAATTTTTTTAATTAATCAAACTTCATCTCTAATTTTGAACTAATTTAAAAACAGTTGAGAAAGAAAAACGGAACGAATCGAAGAATTTAGCAGTCAGTGAAATGAATGGCAATATCAGCTCACTAACACTTTATCAAAGCATAAAAAATGGATTGTTTTTAATTCATATTCGTCCCACCGATTTGACGATGGCTGGTGGGTCGAACGTGGTGATCACGCTGGTACTATGTGACGATTACTTACTGACAACAAACGGAATAGAGTCATCGATACGATATTTTCAAAATCGGATCTCATCTCTGTCCACTATTACACCTACTAGTTATTCAATTTAAAAGAAGGTAGGTACTTACTTTGATGTCATATTCTTAAAGGATATAAAGTAAGAGTCAGTAGTGTGTTCTCTAAGAACTTTAGTGGATACCTTTAGTTGATAGGCTTTATTTAATTCTTTGACTAAAGCTCTTCCTCAATAAATTAGTTCATCTTGTTCGATTGGCTCTACAATATGGCTGAATAAAGGATCAAAAAACCACAATCAAAGCACAATCAAAACCAATCAGATTTTGTTGCCTGATTATTCTAGGCTTTGTCGCGAGGAATCGACAAATTTCATTATAAAATTGTTAATTTACGTAGTCATTTTTATTTGATCCTTGTGATTTCAATGAATGAAAACCTTATGACTTTGACTTTTTTTCCAGTCCAATAGAACAATTCTTCCGTAAACTAAAATTTTAACTGACCTTGTTTATTTGTAAGTAGGCTGTTACAAATTGCTTGAGATCAGAAGTCACTTTTATTTGACGGTCCCTCAAATTGGATAGACAAGCTTTTAGGAAATACCATTACGCACTGAAATGTACAGAAAGATAAATACATTTTACGTCAGGGAGTATCTGAAGAAAAGTGATTGCTTTTTTCTTATGTTTTTTTGCTAAAATCGTCTTGATCCGTAAGATAGTCTTGAAGCTAAGTTGAATCTCAAACGAGATCTAAATTCGGTCACTCTCTTGGGAGCATCTCGTCAAGTTTTAGAGTAACAATCTAGACAGGTACCAGAATAGACTAACTATAGTCAACTGTACAAAGACAGGTGGGCACACCTGAAGAGAAAACAAAATAAAGAAAAAAAAAATTCGATTACCTGGGAGCAGCCTTCTTGAAATATATAGGTGTGTGCAAAATAATCAAAAAGACAAACCCATTCGTATTCTCAGCCCTTAAAAAAGCGTCAATAGGGTACGAAATTAGGGGCCCTATTTGTAACAGTCAGCGTTATTGCGGGCCATGACAAAACTGCTCCATCCATTAACCCGACTTTCGCATTAACGGCCAATATAGCTCCAATATGGTTTGTTCTGACAGATTTCACAGTTAGGATTCCGTATCGAAATGTAAAAACGAAATAGGTATCGAGTGCGCATGGCGTTTCTTCTGTGTTTCTAGTCGTGGCCTAGGTGGATGGAGCAGGGACTACAGGATCCTCCTTGTTACAGTTACAGCACTAGCTTTAATTGTGTGTAACGAACACAAGTAAATCCGTTTCAGCACTTTCTCTAGCTATTTTATGCGACACAGTAAGTTGTTGTATCTTCTCGTATATACTGCGCATGCTGTGATGCCCTCTAATTGCAGGAACGCTATGTATCTTTTTACTATGTACCTTTGTATGGGGTGTGTGAATATTTATTGGGTGTCCTAATAAATAAATAGGAAAATGAACCCTTTCCAACTGGTCGTAAGGCGGTGGATCATGGAGCTTATGGCAGATGCGCCGCAGGCACTTAGGAGCAACGTTAGCGTATAACTTAATTTCTTACACTATGGTGTAAAAAGTTATTTGGAATTATCTAATGATTAATCGCTACTTGAGCACCTTTCTCCCAAGCGGTGTTTGGTCCAGAATGGATATGGAACACTGAATACCGAACCCGACCCACTCTTTCCTGGGTTATTTTATAAATGTCTGTCTATAGCCTAAAGCGCCACTCAGAGGATTAACAGTTGATGTGCATAGGATGAAAATATATTTTTAATTAAAATTGGTGTTGTTTTGTCCGATTTTAGGTATGCTGGATCAATATTGTGTGAGTATCGAATTGAATAGGTATTGAAAATACTACTATATATACTTGGTTGGTGATGGTAGACAGACAAATGAGGCACCTATTTATTATTATGTGGTATAAAAAAACTGAGGTGGGTCGAAAAGTTTCATTGTAGATCGCTAGGTGTGATCTAGCAAACTGACAATAATGCAACACCAAAAAAATATATGAATAGAGCGGAATATAAAAGTACACTCAATCGAACATAAACTTCTATGTACATAAGTTGAAAGAGGACAGAAAATTTGGTAAAATATACTTGGTTAGTTATGAAAATAAGAATTAAAAAAAATCTTGCCAAAAAAATGCAGACAACGTCCAGGCATGTAATTATTATATAATTATAAATTTTTTAACGTTATTTTGTACGTTCTTTTACCCCATTCCATTATATGGCTTGTCCTGGTACATATACCTAGGTATACTGTTAATGACTGTTACCTCCGCAAGTTTATTAACTTTACAATTGAAGTTTCTCAATCAAATTAATGTTCTCGGTAGAAAGGCCGTAAAAAGATTTCACCGCGAAGTAAAGTGTAAAGCTCTTTGATATTAAGTTTTTATCATAATATATTTTTATTCCTAAGTAACTGAAACTTTTTATTAATTTAATCATCCATTATTGTAATAGTTAATTTAGGAGAAACCCTATAGCCTCATAAAAAAATTTTTTTTAGCCGAATTTTAGATGGTTCTTTGTATTTACAAATAGTAGTCATCAAAGTCATCAAGTGACAATGGCTGTAAGTTAAAATAATCTAACTAGATTCTCAAATCATTTGCTTCATATTTGTAAATTGAACGAATTAATTAATTCATATAAGTAGATAAATAAACATATATAAAATAACGTATTTGACAAAACCATTAGTAAATGACAGTATACAATGTACTGAGTACATTATTGTTAGTAGTTTACAAAGGTATAGATGGTACATAAAGTATAGGTACTGTACTAAATTTCAGAATTGCCAGCAAGATTCCTTTCTAACTTGCTGTCATAAGAAGCTAAGTAAAACTGCTCCGTGCAGTAAGCCGTGTATATTGCTGAACTTTAGCTCCGTGACTCACGCGACTTCTAGTTATGAGGAAACTTCCTAATGTGCTGCGTCTATTAATGAAGATCTTAGACTTGATTTACTACGGAATGTAGACATAGAGGCGAGACGTAGTTATGCAAGTCAGTTGATTTACAAAATCTATTTATCGTTAAATTCTGTGTGCTGGAGCCTGAAAATTACTCATAGTAGTAGCAAGAATAAAGTCAAAGCCAATAGTGTATAGCGATACAACAGAATTTAAGGTTTTAATTGTGACTGTACTAAACGTTTCCATCGATTCCTCGCATTCAAGCTAGTAGAACTTATAGGCAACAGACACGGCTTGATTATTTTTTGATGATCTTTCACTCAGTAGAGTGATTGGCTCACTAGTAGAGCCAATCGAACAAGGTGAATCAGAATCGTTACAAATAGAATAGCTTGGAATTAAAAAGTTAATCAATAAAAGTCAAATTTCTGTGAATTAATTCGTATTGTAATACTGCTGAGATTACAAATTTTCAGTCAGTACAGAGAATACGCTGTCTAATGGTGAACACTTGTGAATTGTACAGTCAAGACTAAGATATTTTAGACGTAGAGCAAAAGGATACTAAAGAACTAGGTACTAGGTAGGAAACTCTCGGTAAATTGCGTAAACCAATTACGATATTCAAAGCAGGTATGTACCTAACCCAATAGTTCTCATTGGATATCATGTGGCCTTCGTTCCATTCTGTTAAATTCAATCGGTTTCAAATGAACATTGCGAATGAATTAAATATTACGTTCCAATTACTTGATATCCCTACAAATAAAATGAAACGAACGTAAAATGATACACAGGTAAATTAAAACCTGGATAAATGCTTGGGTATTTTCTTTCTATTCTGAAATTCAGAATGTTAAAGACTGCTAGTTTAGCTAATAATCCCGAATAATAAACAACAGGGAGATCTGGTAGTTCAAACAATTTATGAGGGATCATCATGAATGCTCACTGGCTGGCGGAGAATTTATATTGGACGAGAATTATGCGGTAATGCACATTAGTGATGTGGTATTATGAGTACCTAGATGACGGGGAATTCCGCTGCGGCTACCGAAATAGCAGGGATGCTAAAAGCTCGCTAGTGAGTAGCTAGTCTGTTATTTTAGAAGCAAAACAATCTGCAGGATTTTACGGCCGACGATCAAACTTATCATAATCAGCCGGAAGAAGTCAACTGCTGGACATAAACCTTCCCAAGTAGACCTTGAGTTTACGACGATGGTTTCGAGACACCTCCAGATAACGACTCACTGCGTCGTGGTTCGTGGTGTCCGTTAGTCGAAACCAACCATATACCTCCGTTATTTTATACAAGAGATAAATTTGGTTCCGTATCCCTTAAGTTATATTTTCTAGGAAATGGAGCGGAGAAAAAAAAAACAAACAGTATTTGCCTGTAAACTGGAGAAAGCGGGGTTCTCTGAATGAACTTTTGAAATTTTTATGAACCAAAAACCAAAAAAAGTAAGTCTAATTACCTACTAAATTATTGCCAGAACACCTAATCAATAAGCAGTACCGCCCTAAATCACCATGATCAGCTGCTAACTTAATTATTCTGTCAGCCTCATTACAATATACATACCATAATGTGTTGTTTATGCATTGCATATCTTAAACCAACATGGTGGCGAAACTTACACCTACTAGGGAACGGTGAGGTTTCGAAAGTCACATGAACAAAAGAAATGTGATATTTTATGTAACTTAAAAGTGGTACTCCTGTCGATAGGATTTTGCTTCCAGACAGCGTCAAATGCAAACAGACTTGCGTGTTTTGTAGGATCTATACAGGATACTATACAGGTACTTTTTATAATAGGTTTACTTTTGTTCTACCAACTGATTACATAAAACTGCAGGTTCTGGCACGACCACGCAAATAAACTCTTCTGACGCGTGATTTGGTTTGATAGAACTGTCTTGCTCTTGAGAAGCTACAAGAAATTTTGTCATCAGTACGTATTGTGGAGAGGTGATGACTCTACTAAGTATGTCATGCAAAATGGAGACTTAGGGCTCTCCCTATGTCTCCACTTTGTCACTTCATTCCATATAGAGATGACTAGTTATTATTTTCACTGAGGTGCGAGTATGGTGTAAATATTTTAACGCGTCCGTGGAAGCGTAAAGACAAGCTACAACTAAATTTTCATATTCATTCTCACAAAGTCTAAATAAACGGTAGCTCTCGAGTATCTATGAGGTTTTACTATAGTACCTGAGCGTTTGTTAAACAGAAACTAGTAATGACAAAAATCTCATTTCGTTTTGAAAATGAGCTTGTCTGATAGTTATCTAATGATCTTTACTTTGAGCGTTTTAAGCACTTGGTTGGTCCACCAAAAAAAAATATATTTAAAACCTTTGGGCATTCAACTATCGTACTACTGATTCAAGTGCTACAGTCACAACTCAGCAATGTTTATGATTCCAGTTTTCATCCAAACTACAAGTTATTCAAAAGCGTCCAGTAAATAGTTTAATAGGGGGATGAAGTGGTCTCTTAGTTAGATGTTAAAGGGTGTCTAGCCGCTTTACACCTGTCTCTAGCCTGGGTTAATTGTCTAAATAATTGCATTGTGTTGGACGAGTAAGGGTAGGTGCTTATGATGCTGGAAAGCATTAAGTGGAAGTTCAAATGTCTCTAATGGGGTGGTTTTCCTACTAAGATGTGAGAATATTTAGATTTTTTATTCATAATGCATGCATGAAAGAATTTTTAGTGCATAAATGCCTGATAAGACATTTTTACGTTATTGAGACCGCCAGGGAAATGCTTTTATGTGAAAAACAGAGGAATTAGAGAATTTTTACCTACCCACATGCCAAAATAGTGATAAAAAAAGAACTTAGACATATTCTGAACTAGTTATAATTTAGTAAAACCCATAGGAGTTTTTGCGATCATACTTACTTCATGGTACTACATAGTTTGAACCTCGCTCAGTCCCCAGGAAAACTTTTAATGGAGTGGTGAGTAATAAACTTTGTTTATTGCTACTGGGGACCTATTTATTTAGTACAAACTTGTTTTTACTCTACTTGAGAAGAACAGATTCTAGAAGCTTTCCTTGTGTCTAAACTACATAAGTTCCTTCCAAGAGTCAAAATAGGTAATACACCTTGGCACGTAATGATGATCAAGAAAGAAGTAGCAGGAGTGGGCGTATCCAATCGTAAATAGTTGTAAAAGCCGCTTCTGGTTCAGTAGCTAGTTCTCGGTTTTTGATGTCAAGAAAAACTATTTATTTCTTGTTAGTTTCTATGCGGCTCGATTAGGTAGCCTGGTACGGCAAAGTTCCGAAAACGCAAAACAGTCTGCTATTGTCACTTTCAAAAAACCAGCTCTTGAAAATAAATAGTTTCAGTAGCTGGTACTCGACTAGAGACTTCTGGTACTAGAAGGCTGCTTCTGTAAGTTATCTACGACAACCAGCTACTTCTTTGAAGCGCTTCTAAGGAGTAGTGGCACAACGAACTAATAAACAAAATGCTTCTTAGCCACTTGATTACTGATGATGATAAATAAAAATTATCAGCTATTGTTTTTTTTATATAAGTGATACGACGTTGAGACAAGACAAGTAAAACTAGATATTTTTTTCCCATATCCTGAGCGTTGTATAATGCTACATAATTATTATGAAAGTCATAGCTTGTTACACTGTCGAGATTGCACGCTGTGAATAATAGCCCTCCCCTTTCATTACATGTTGCATCGTTCCTTATACGGTACGAATATAAAATATCAGAGTCGGTCTGGAAATATAAGTACAATAAAGATTTCAAAGAGCTGAACGCTTTGTTCGATCGTAGTGTCTCGGGTTCTTTTCAGTCATCTGGATGAAGTATAGTGGCTTTGGACATAAAAGATTCAATGCAGTGAAAGGGACTGTTTCTTTTTCTAAGGCTTTTTCTTTCAGAGTGTAGATCAATCAAAGAAAATTTTCTACAAAATCTTTTAACATCACGTAAGTTGCGTGAAGTTAATATTTGATGGTCATAAAAACAAATTAAACAGATAAAACTATGAGAGCGAAGAAACATGACATGACGTAGCACAAGATATCCTAAAATAATTTATTTAGACTGACAAGTTGATGGTAATTTATATTGTAGATGAAATTATCAATATTATCCATGACTTTGCAAGTAGAGCCACAGGCATCAGCTAGTCGTAAGTAATTGTAGTACGCGCTACTTCACCCATGGCCCATAATTTATTCTTGGTCGTACGCTTTTTGCTCTAGGATTATTCCTAGCCGTTCCATAATGTTTTGTGCTATATTGGTTTGACTTTAGTTGAAAATAAAGGTACCTAGGTACGATTTTCAAAAGAGACTATTTAGTAGAAGACACTGCTTCAGTTCCATACTTTATCGCTTATTTTCTGGTTTTATTTTACCTCATAGGAGTATGACATTATGAAAGTTAATGTTTAGTACTATTGAAATAACCAATCAAATCGGTTGTATATGAAAGTTAATGTTTAGTACTATTGGAATAACCAATCCAATCAGTTGTATTTATTTCAAACAACTTACAACCGAATTTTTGTTAGTAGATATCACTTATAAATAAACTAGGGTACAGATATTGGAATGCTATTGGGTTAACATTTTTTACTCGTATAATCTATTCACAAATTGTTCCGAATTGGGGCGGAACTCCCTGTCGTCCTGGCCAGCCCTCATTCTGCTCATAAGAGATGCTGGTCTACAACAAGGGTTACAATCAATTTTAATATTCTACGATGCATCAAAAAGTGTGCATTCCAAATAACATAATTCTTAATTTTATGTACGTAAAGATGTGATGGACGAGACCTCTTAAGTAAGAGCAAGACGAGCTGACTTCTGATATTTATTCAGCACTCAATAAATAAGATCTCAAATTATGCGTCTCCTATTTACATCCATCAATGCAACTGCATAAGAACAACGATGTCAGATCATCCGTAACGAGAAACGTATCTTCTCATTTGTAACAGTCAGCACGCGACAGTATATATCCATTATAGGAAATGCAGATTGGTTCAATTTCTTTTAAGATACAGATTCTTATCAATACATACATACATATAGTCACGCCTGTTCCCGGAGGAGGAGACCAAGGATTTCCACTTGCTACGTTCATACCTCTTTTGCTTCATTCATCCTCATCACATTCTTCATACAAGCTCGGCGGTTTAGTGTATTTCTAACCTGGCTTTTTTCTAGATTGTCTCCAATTTACTCAATCCTTATCAATTCTCGTTTAAAAAAGGACAGTGCTTTTTAAACAGGAATTCATCATAGTTATCTAGGTATGGTACCACACTCAATGAATATATCACTTACACGTTTCCATTTATTTTCTTTTAAAGTTTTTTTGGCGTAACCTTTTGCGTATATTTTGAGAACTCACAAAGCTAACTCACTCATTTGCTATTTTCCCCATTTTCGTTGCTAATTTACTATCGTATGTTACTGTTGTGTGTTTATTGATTGATATTTTATTTATTATGTATAGTATCATTTAAACTATTTCCTCAACTCTTTAGTTCACGTTTGTGTTTTATGCATTAAAAAAATATATTATTAGACTCTTCTTTTGTCTCGATGATTCTCGTTTAAATGTTGATTGACCAAAATATACTAATATTTGCCCTAGGATATAATTATTCTATTATTCATGGCTCAATATAGGTACTCGTAGACTATCAGAATTCTGTGAATTCACAAGCTAGACTTGAAAAAAAACGAAATATTTAACAATCGGTTGAATGGAATGATGATAAAAATAATTGTCTTATAGAAAGTGTCACAGTAATTCACTAGATTTAAACGAATGGCTCACGATACGGATGCAGCCAATTTATCTTCTGTGTGCTCTTTCTTTTCTTACGACATATCAATTTCTTTATTAGTTGATGCAACCGTGGTGTAGGTAGCTTGCGTGGTTGCTCCTTAAAAACTACGTCCAGCACAGTCTAAACGGGTAACCTGAAGAAGTCTTCAATAGACTTTCCTATCTTTAAGTTCCCTTTCCCTGAAAAATATCGGTGTTAGCGATAATGTCACTTAATGTAAGTACATTAATTTTATAACATTTAAGTACGTATTCTTGTTGTATATTTATTAAAATTGGAACTTTCTAAAGACCGTTGCAATCGATCTATAGTTAAGGCAACTGATCCAGATCACTACCGGAAGAAGCACTTATGCTGCTTACTGGTATAAGGTATAATAGGTACAATTAATTAGATTTACTTTTATCTTCAACCAATTTGAGAGCTTTGAACCCAACACAGATTGTGTCGGGTTCAAAACTCTCAAAGGTAGTTGCTTTCAAATTGGTCTCTTAATTTTTTACCAGCCAAATAAAATTTTCTCTCAACAAACGTTCGTTCCAATGCAGTTAAGCTTATAAAAATGCAATCGTCGTATTACGCCCAGTCTCTATTTATTTACTGCCTCTAATGTGACTGCAGTGATGCATACTATGAATACCTAATGCCCTTTGTGATTGCTAGTTGTTTTGTGCCGCCGCTACGCCGTTTAAGGCTGTTTGTGGCAGACAGACGCAGCAAAAAAACTATATAGGTAAACATATTGTAATCAATAAAAGTTTCTATGCCCTGAAATACAATAACACCATACGTATGTATCAGTTCTGGCCCTAAACTTCCCTGTATCGTGGGACTTATACTGTATCGTACCACAACAAGTAAGCAGGAAAACATTTGTCTCGCATCGAAAATCGAACCGAAATTTACTATTCTACTAATACATGGACGAACGAATATTCGTATCATAGAATATTGTAGATACAAAAGTATGAATATCTGTTCAAATAATCTTTGTAATGGCTAAACTGATTTGAAAGTAACTTGGAATAGGTTTAGTTCGTGACTTTTGAATTGTTCATACCTGTTAGCGAAATGACGCCGCCTCACCGGCCGTCGCCTGTTTGGTATGCTGTCCAATGATGAGGACCATCCATCGCTGGTCCTCGTCAGACTGCTCCTCGCTTCGACCGATCGGGCACTCTCTAGCAGTATCGCTGTGTACTTTGTTATCAACATTTTCACTTTAGAAAACACATTTGATTTGAATTCACTGTCTCGTATAGAAAATCAAATGACGCAGTTAAGCCGAAATTTTTGATAAGCTTTTCACAAAGTGTCACTTAAAAACAATACCTTCTTTGCTCTAATTCACAAATTCACTGGTAAGTAGGTACAATGGGAAATACGCATAGTTTACCACTTTGATTGGGCAATATTTTATCACTAATAGATGTGCGTGTTCACTAAAACAACTATGTTCCAAAGGATCTGTTAACTTCCTGACACTACTGGTTGCAAATCAATTTTCAAACAATTAAGAAGGGATTTCAGGAAATCCGTGCATTATATCGTCATTGGTTGTGGACTGAGGCAAAGAATAATAGTGACTGAAGTCAGTCAGAACCAACCGGCATAAATCGTCACGGACACTGCACACATACCCCTCGGACTAACAACGGGATATTGTGAATTATCCGTGACACCCACACACAAGAACTTGTATTTCAAGTAAAAATAAACTTCTCTTCGATTTCTTGTTTGTTAGTTGACAAAAAAGAAAGGTGAATCGAAAACTCTCAATTAGGAGTACTAAGCAATTATTCTTAATTGCACACTTCAATTATCTAGTCTTATTTTCGTTTTAATTGATGCCAAAAGCTTTTTATTCTTTCCCGGGCCCTCTTAGAAAAAAAGCGATGGAATTGTTCACAATCCATATTCCTGTAAGTACCTATGTACTTACGTATTCGAATTTTAGTACAGTGAGTATATTTTATAGAACAAATTATTAGTCTATCAGAAGTAGGTAAAGGTAAAGTTATCTGTCTTGGTAGCTCTGGAATTACAGTGTTTTTTTTGACCGAGACACAAGAAATAAAACGAGAGCAGAACATTTTAAAAGAAAAAATACACCATGATATACTTGATAATAATTAAACGGATGTAGAGCAACTCTGTTAGAGTTATTCTTCAAACAAGCTTGAGCAATATTATTCTTATGTGAAAAAATACAACATTTGACGCTAAAAATGGTTAGACCAGCAATGCAAAAAAGACGACGAAATTAATATTCTCCAAGCGTATCTCTGCACAAAGCCAAACAAAACATAGTAGTGCGCTTTGCCAACTCGGTACCTAGTATAGTTTACGATAAGGCAATTACCCAAGGAGTTGAAGACGGTGGAAGTGTCATTGACCACCAGTATGCAGGTAAGAACTTACTATAAACAATGCGTAGAAATAGCATTCTCGTAATAGAAAAGCATTATCGGATTAAGCATGGTATGTTTATTTAATGTGAAACGGTGTAGGAGTGCAATCAGAGTGAAAACATTGTTTTTGATACAAGATTATCTAATAAAAAGTGAATTTTATTAGATAATTTTCCATCACGTATCGCAGCCCTCTTAGTAATTTGTTGCGATAAAATAATATCTAAACAATTACTAAAAACTAGATAGCAATCAGTTACGCCGCGCCGTTCCATATTACATCGTTTATTGTAGCGCCTCCTAGCCAATTGTGGCTATGAAACCTATGTTAGAACCACCAGAAGATCAGAAGATCATACAGAGTGATTGTACAAAGCCGCATTACAATCGTATCAGCTGTTTTGGAGAAAATGGTAGACAATCAAACCACCTCTAAACACATGTTCCCGCGCCGCGTACTTCTCACCGGGAGTACCTCCATTCCATGCTGAGCACCTCAGATTACATACTTCACAATTTAATAACTAGATGTCGCCACTAGAAAAGTTAGAACGCGCTATCGATGCGTTTTAGCCATACGTAGACATCTCTACAATTGACACTATAACTTTGTCATCGGTTCAACTACTACGGTAGTGGCCTACCTACACTTATTTTTTAAAGCTGTTCTCATGTAACGTGGTGAACGCAAAATCGATCCACATTTTGGGAATCCGCTTTCAAGAATGATTTTATTGATGATTTTAATGTTTTTTTTTTTTAATGATTTTAATGGTAAAAAATTTTGAAGACAAAAAAAAAGTCTGACCTATGACTTTTTTTATTAGTTTTATTAGTCATAGCTATGGAGCTAATAGGGCGCCGAAAATGAAGACAAACATTTCCCAACAAGCACTTACTTTTCTATTCAGCACAATTTTCTATTTATACAATACCTCTGAGCGCTTTCGCGTTTCTGAGGGCACGTTAAAATGTCTACCTAGTAATAACAGACAGCCGATAGTGAAGCCACTTGCAGATAATTTAGGCACTAGGAAAATAATAAAGTATCATTGTGCACTTTATTTGGTCCTGTTATGCCTATAACTATGCTATAATTACGTAGCACCTAATAAAGGTTAAGTGATCAGACAAAAGGCATTTTGCTAACGGGTATAACAAGATCCCAAGAAAGATATATCCAAAAATTATCAATTAACAAATTTAAAAAACGTTATACCAAAACTTTATAAAAAGGCATACTATAAAATATCTGATTATTAGTTAGATGACAATAACTCTTGGGGTTGAAAATGCTCCAACTCGAATCTATTGTTTTGTAAAAGGCTTGTTTTCTTGGTCGCGGAAGAACAGGCATTAGATAAAAACCGACGACGTTTCAAAGTGATCCTTGTGATTTTAATGAATAAATGAATTTTGACTTTGACTTTGGTAGAGCGGGTAAAGCCTCTCTCGTGGCACCTTGCGAATGGTACTGTTTGTTGTATACTTTTAGTGAAAATCATGAAATTATAATAGCAATCCTAATAAAGTAGAGCAAATGAGTCTTAAGAGCTAGTTTATTCATTAGTTATTTCAGATAAGTCGATGAGTTCAAAAAAATATTATTTATCTAAGAGCACGATAAATTTGTACTAACAGTGACTTCCAAAAAAATTTTATAACTCACACCTCGAGGTATCTGTTAAATAACCCATGTATATTCCCTATTTATTTTTAGTTTAGGAGTTAGATTTTTTATATAGGTTTTTTTGAGACACTTGAGCTAATTGGGATACTAACATTCGTAGTGTATGAGTCCTAACCCCCCCTGTTAGTTATTTATTAGTTGACACGGTGACAAATTATGGCAAGACAAATTTTTTCACTTGCACATAGTTACTATCAATATGGCCACAGAAGACGGGCTTGTGATGATTATTGACGTTTCAAACGTTCTTTTATATGTAGAAAAGTGTCTACAAGTAAATTATTTTAAAACTGTACAACAAGAAGTCAAGAAAAAGGATTGCTCTACTGTATATTATTATAAATATTTGTGAGTGTACTTATATAGTGAAATGATACGTCTGTGATCAAAGCTGAGCAAGTTGTAACAAGAGTATTCTTTAGATCAAGTTCAATCTAGACCGAAATGTTACAAGTATCTTTCCATTGGAATTTCTGTGTGAAAATCACCGTTGGAATTTCATTTGGAATCAAATTATTGTTTGTTATTGTTTGGTAGGGTTTTGATTCCTTACTCTAGATTAAATTAAATATAGTAAATTGTGCACACAAATTAACACTTACAAAAGGCATAATGCTATGACATATACAGAGGCTCATTGATATATTGTGTGTTGCTTACAATATTGTGCCATAAAATAGTCCGTGGATAACATCATTTCCGTAGATAAATAAGTCCCTACCTAATTTTCTGTGAGTTCTAGGTACCTAATTACATTTACCACTTTATCTGAGAGTGTAGCAATAAAGCCGACAGAAATGAAACATTGGACTATTAAAGCATTGCAAGTATTGCAGCGTACTGTCTATGAACACAAAATAACATTTCGATTTTAAATAAAGGTACCTACTCGTATAATATTTATTGGTTTGCATAATATTTTCTCGCCACTTGGTTTGATGCAAAAATAATAGAAGGTTGCCAGTCTTTAAAAACCTCATCACTTCAAAAAAACTCAACATTAAGAAATAAATTGCCCTTATAAAGATATGGACAATATTATTTGGTTATTTAAGTATGAACTGTAAACAATTACATAAAGCCAAGCAATTCCAATCCACTCATTCTTCTTGAACACTAATTCAAGTCAGTCAAAATAAAATGTGAATAATTAAAAGCAGAATATTTACCAAGTAGGTACCTTTATTCAATTCCTCTTTTAAACGTTCTTGGAATTGTAGGGTCAGAACGTTAACAGACCTATTGGCTCAAAGCCAATACCTTAGTGAGGTGCTTAATTGAAGTTGATTGATGGCAGAGGGATTGCACTATGATCAGGTCGATAGCAAGCACTAGACTTTTGTTAGAAGGAAATCGATATTTGGGTTAATGAACTTGTTATAGCAGTATTTAGGTCGACTTGCGATAAGCTCATTTATTGTAACCAATAAAGAAAAAATAGCTAGATAGGTAGGTTAAATGACGTCATTGAACGCAGTGAAAAGCTAAAACATTATGATAGTAATACAATTTTCGCTCATACATGGATATACGTCACGGTAAATTCTACAACTGCAAATGTAAGTTTGTAATCGCAAAAAAATATTTTGATAAACTACAAAATAAACGTTTTTGAACTTTTTCCTTTACTTGTCTTGTAAGTCCTTGTTTCTTGCCAAATTTTATTATTCTAGGTCAATAGGAAGTACCCTATAGGTTTACAGAAACAACAACATGAAACTTTACAGCAATATAGCTCAAACATCTGACTAACACATAGGCTACTTTTATCTATAGGTATAAATGGCTGTATTTTTGATGGTGTTGACGCATTTGATATTAATTTCAACTTGATACTTCCACGCGTTCCTGAGATAAAGGGTCTTGACAGACAGACAAACAGACAGACAGTTGGACGAACAACAAACTTATCCTATAAGGGTTCCTTTTTTCCTTTTGAGGTACGTAACCCAAAAAATTGTCTCTACTATTTTTAGATTAAGTGTCTTTTTGTACCATTGTTACGAATTGATCCTAATTTTTGGACTCGAAGGTAGTGCAAAATTTAAATAATTACTACCTATACGCCTCTAGTTAACTTAATATTTTAAGCGAGTGGGTGTCTATTAGATCATCGATTCTATTATTTGACTCAACGGTAGTCAAAGTGAATCATTTTAATGATAAAGAAATTATCACACTTTTAGTGTAGGTATACTAAAAGTGTGATAATTTCTTGATAAAGTAGGTAAACGTACACTTGAACAAGGATTCTTAGGTAGGTTTATAGAGAATGGAAACTAGCTAAGTAATTTATTCTTGGCAGAATCACCATCTAACTTCACACGGATTGCATTGTATTCATGTATCCTTCAATTGGTAATTGAAATGGGTCATATTAATAGAACACTATCACAAAAATAAATAAATAGGAACACAAGCACTTTAGGTCTCAAAAAGTCCAACAACGAGTATTTGAACCGTTTTGTGCTTTCCACATAACGGTGCAAATGGTAGGTACCTACAGCAAATATTTGCGGTGGATTTGCGCACGCGATCACGTCGCTAACCAATCGTCCGGTCGGAGACATCGGCGCGGGCGCACTGCACTGCCTGCCTCTCGACTCGAGTCTCCTGTCTCGTGCACTTGCCTGCCGCCTGCAGGATTTAATTCGAACTTGGAACCCCGATAATGTACTGATACGGGATGCAATTTCGGACGTGTTTTTATTGCGTTTCGGTCAGCGATGCGACGCACATTAATTATTCAGAATACCGCACGAGGTGCATGAACTTTAACCAAAACACTCCTTGTAAACACAAAAGTTTAAGGTTACCTAACGTTCGTACCGTTCGTTTCTCCATCTCCCCGATATTTTCTCGGAAATATTTCCTTGATATCAACTCGGACTCTATCTTGTAAACAAAAAAATATGCATCAGTGGCGACGGCAAATCCTTTGATGTTATACATACGGATCCATTCCGACCGTCTGCAATAAAAAGCGCCCGCGGTGGCCTTAAAAGGGTGCGATCTCAAAAAATGTTATACAACTTTCCTTTTCAAAGGGATGGGGACATAATGTGGAATAAAGTTAGCTGGGCATATCCTTTTACGGCTCGCAATCGTGAATCGTACGGCAAAAAGGTCAGTTTAAACGAGTTGGTCATTACATAGAATGGCTCGCTAACGTTCATATGAAAGTAAAATTTATTTACGACGGTCCACGCTATTTATTTTCATCTCCAAATTAAGGTATTGCTATAAATGTAAGTTGATATTGATCTATATGGATGTGGCCGGTGTTTTTGCTGCTGCTAGGTGATCGTAAAAGAAAATAATGGAGTTATAAGACCGATCAAGTTGTCGAGAATAGAGCGAAGTAGAAGAAAAGCTGCAGGAAAGCTGACCCCACCACTGTGTGGGATAAATAGCTTGGAATAGAAAAGAGAGTGACACGGACCTATTTATATCTTTTGCTACGAGCAATAATTGTGACCAAAAGAGGCACGCTAAATTCCTAAATATTATCACGGACAATTTGTTATACTGGTACTCTACTTATGACAAAATGTAATACACAGACGTACCTTAGACATTTTACGGTAACTACATCTAGGGATGTTCTGTTATCTACATTCTTTTAAAAAGAATGTAGATAACAAAATACCTGTCTTAAGATATATCAAACCACGACTTTGTCCGCGTTGAGTTATTTCCAAACTTCACTGCACTACTCTATGGGTGGAATTTCGGAAAATCCTTTCCCTAAAACAACAAAACGAACTTGTCTTATCTTATCTAAGTAACGGAGTTCACGAAATGAAATGAAAAAATACTTTACTGTACCTTAAACAAATAACATGATAAACAAAATCTTATTAAGATACAATGTACAATAGACGGTCTTATCGCTTAGAAGCGATCTCTTCCAGACAACATTTGACGTATATATGCTAGATGATGATGAAACTATTGCTACCTTAAATAAATCTAAATCTAAACTATACCTAACTGTCTGCTAGTCAGTGAATGAAGCAACGAATTTATTTATTTAGATAAATTAAGCCATCCAACTTTACGCTGTTTATAATAAAATATTAGTTTAAACTCTCACGGCACGTTCGGGACTTGAGCTAATGAAGAAGCTATGAATACATATTGGTGCATTAGTCCTATTGTAGTACTCTCTGAATTAATTACACCCCGAGCTGTTTTAAGATTTTGAAGTTATTAAAGAGGGATGATAATTAAACAAAAGGTGTTGGTGTAACGGGTCTTTGGGGAAAGCTCTATTTTAAAAGCTGTGATGAACTTTTTTGGAGGAACACAAACACAGTAACGTTTAATCGTCATATGAGGGTAGTCAGAAACACATCCAAACATTATATTACTACGTTTTTCATAGTTATTAGCATTTATTTAAGCCCATCGCAGGTTATTGGAACACAGATGTTTTTATATCCCTAAAATTATAATCTCAGGTGGGTCTCCACCTGAATATCCGGTACTAGCCAGTTCAAAATATCTTGGGAAGCGTCGCCGGCTTATTTACATTTAAGTAGGTAGGTAATATTGGCCTTTGCTTATTATAGTTTTGCTGATCACAGTTTGCCTGGAATGCTGATGGAGCCAGACATTGCAAGTCTTTAGGCGAATCTTAGAGTATGGAAGAATATTTTTTGTCAATTCTACCAAAGAATACTCGTACCTTCTTTCAAAAATAAAACACAGTAGGTACAATGTTGATGGCCACGTGATTATCGGATCTTTTGCTCGTATGTGTACCTGTAACTAATGAAGAACCTTTTGTTTTGTTATAATAATTAAGCTGTAATTTTTTTTTGTTTGAATCTAATCTAAGCGCTAATGTCTTAAACTACCAGTCGGATTTGAAAAACTCTTTTTGCATTTGATAGCCCAATTCTTGAGGAATGTTGTATGTTACCATCAGTAAGCCTTCGCTATGCTATCATAAGAAAACGTTAAGCGAAAACGACGCAGTTTGTCGAGAGCGGCCGTGGCACAACCAGTGTTTGGAAAAAGTCATGGACAGAGATATAACTCTACTATTTGTTCTGACCTAACCTTAGTATAGCATGAAAAAGCCTGGTACTAAATTATGTACCTACTGGTTTGCTACACCTCTACATAGTGGATGCTTTCCGAGCTCTCTGGCTGAGCTGGCGACAACACGTGGGCGAAAGGTACCGAGAACGGTTACGCAATTAACGCAATATAAATAAATCGTCAACATTATAACAGAAATGGACTTGCTGAGTTCCTGGTCAGATGCGATTTTATAATACTTTAGTGCATGCATACATTATGTATATACGAGTAATATTTATAAAGATAGATAAATAAATCATTTATTTGCAACTGCTTATTAATTAGGTATATAACTAATATAGTTGGACTGCTGATAAGGTAAGTAGCCACAAATTGTGTTGGAACTCAGCATAAAGCGCCGCAGACCTGGTAAAGGTAAGTAGCGAGCTGATCTTCCGTTCTCTCCCATTATCAGATAGCTTCGATATAAAACAGTTTCTTAACTAGATACTTATATAAGCTTAAGAAAAATTGTTCACTACATTTAGTTACTTTATTTTTACAAAATTTGTTAGTATGTGAGTAAAGCTTTTTTTACAGACTGAAAAATAAATGAAGGTACAATTTATATGTAGAAGCTTATTGCTAACAAAATTGGTGAACAAATCTTTAGATCTATAAACTTAGGACTGTAATCAGGTAGGCATGATAACATAAATATCCATCCAAAGGTTGTCTGGAAGATATCGCTTCTAAGCGATAAGACCACCTATTGCACTTTCTTTAGTATAAGATTTTGTTTTTATGTTTTTTGCTTAAGGTGTACAATAAAGGTGTGAATAATGAGTTTTTTAAAATGTTTTATACGGATTTGTTATAATCTGAAATAAATGAATTAATAATAAAAATAAAGTATTTTCATTCATTCATTCATTCATTCATAAATAAGTGTAGATAGGTACTAATAATGAAACAGAGAGCAGACATCAGTTTATAAATTGGCATCATGAGCTCAGTAAGTACTTGTTAAGAAAAGACCGCTGCTGTACACAAGGCTTAAAAAATTCAGTCAACTTTTCTTGATCTAAGATACTTCATGTGCATAACTGTTACTGCCATTGAAAAAAACAACACTCCTATGATATATATAATAATAGAATAGAATAATAGAAATAAAAACTATCATATAAGTTACATAGCCTAACATAATATGTTATTACATAAACTATGTAATAACATATTACATAGTTGCTGTCAAAATGTTTTTAGAATCCCAAATCCAAAAACCATTAGAAACTAATTCAGATATTGATTTATTGGATCACAGCAGACAAACATACTATTTATATAGAACCAACTATCACGGAGTATTCGGTGTACATAAAAAAAAACACGTTTAATTAAGAAAAAGGGGTAAGTTCCTTATTTCTGAAGTTCGTTAAAGTAGGTTTAGGTACTTACAAATTTGGTATTTTAGTTAAACAAACTTTAGAATTGTTTGCGCATATTTTGTATTTTACCTACAAATTATTTGAAGTAAAGCCCACAGTTCCACAAGTTTCTTGAGAAACAGACCGTCGAGGTATCTCAAGGATAAGAATGTATGAGTCAGTCGGTCATTACCACTCGTTATTGAAATACCGGTAATAAAAGGATATGAGATATTTCTTTGTGAATGTCAATGGTGTTATTGTACATGTACTCGTACCTAAACTTATGAAAAGTAAGTTCGATGTAAGTTTAAAGACTTGTTGGACGGTTGGAACACTTCCGTGAAGGCCTAGTGAACGATACCCTGACTCCGGTTCGAACGCATTCGTGTAAGAGAGCAGGTTTCCACGCGTCCAAAATTTGAGTGCTTAAAACGGTGAAAGATCACATCTTACACTTAAATAAAAACAAAAAATCGCTTAGTGTTTCAAAAAGCGGCGCTGGAATGACGCGGAATGTTGTCTCTTTGTAAAACACTCCGCTGACTATGCAAAATATGGGCATGTGCCAAATAAATGTTGGACATGCCTCTGAATACCCCCCCCCCCCCCCCCCCTACTTACTATCCTACTGAGTATAGATCAAAGGATGTCAGTCTTTTATTGAAAAGCTTGCGAAAAAGTTTTATGCCTATAATAATCCGAGTCAACACCGAAGCACGGCAATTATTTGTCATTATATAGATCAATATATCAAATAATACAAGTCAAATTATCAAATAGATACAAAAAAAAGTGTGAGCTAGAGTCTCAACTCTAATGTCTGGATTTTTTGGGCTCAAATAAATTCGTCAATTTGAACGAACCGATCAATTTGCTTTGCATAAAACTAAACTGTCCCAGATTCTTCAATAAACGTATGAATAATCATAAACTCGAGTAATTCAATTAACATACATCTGAATGGTAATGTGGAGCTACACGTTGTAACTGTATGAAGTTACGCACGGATTACATTTGCATAATTTTGGACTCATTAGCGCTGATTATACATAAGTTACCGGTATATTAACTGGTATAAAGTTATCAAAGTCGGTGGGTATTTTATCCTCAAATATTTGGGTATTTTTCCTTACTGCAATAACTATGCAAACTTGACACTGAAAGACGTCCCTGTTTGCTATTCGCTGCTTATATCTTTCGTTTTATTTCGCACTAAGAATATAGTGCTGGGAGGACGCCAGTCATCTTGTACGTGCAAAATTATATGTGTACTAGTTGTTGCCCGCGGCTTCGCCCGCGTGATATGTTAATAAAAGTAGCATATGAACGTCTCCAGGCTTCAAACTATGTCCCCCAGCTTTTGAATGAATCAAACCAAGGATTACAATTTATACAAAGTTTAGAACTCAATTGCACACCCCCAAAGGGTAGTTTTGAAAAAATAAAAAATACGTGTTTCATTATTTACTTTAAAGTTTATTTGTACAGAGTTTTGAGCGAATCAATTTTTTTTTTTCATAGAAACTTTACCACCCTATTAAACCCCCTTAAGGGTAGATTTTTTAAATTAGATTAGCCTATGTGTTATTCCAGATCCTAAACTATCTACATTCCAAATTTCATCAAAATCGGTTAATAAGTTACGGAGATACGTGGTAACAAACATTCACACACACAGACTTTCGCATTTATTATATTAGTAGGATATGCTACATATATGTATATACCTACTATAGATTGCGGGAAGTCGGTGGATGAAGGTGGCCCAAGATAATTCGTCGTGGCATTCTTTAGGGGAGGCCTATTAGGTACAGCAGTGGGCCTCTACCTACAGACTGATCATGAAGCCTCTATAGTAATAGTACTTATATAGCCATAAGTTTTAGCATGAATAATTCGATTTGTAAGAGGACTAAGGCTTAAGTACGCTACTTACTTATTTCTTCTACATTTTATTTTACATATAAACCTGGTACATCGTATTGGCGTTTCTTTCGCGTTGACGAAAGATTTCAATGGGTTACTTTACCAAGAACTTTCTTGTTATTTTGTGGAATGAATAGGAGTTCTATTAGGCACGTGTACGAAGAAGGGGCGGGATGTAACATTCTGTGACTCAGCTGAATAGTCACCGATGAATATAATGTGAAGGAGTTGATTGGATTTTGGTACTATTTTGTACCCATAAAGGTTCTTACAATCGTATGATTGCGTAAAAATACCGTAGATAGATAGAAATTGCACAACTAAAAAGTATTGTACATAGGCGAACTTAATACAAGATAGCATTCGCTTCCAGTTAACTTTTGTGTAATATGAAGTACAGTCTTGAGATAGTGCATGAATATCAAGAAAAGTTATAAATTATAATTATATATAGCTCTAGCTATAATATTAATAAAACACAAACACTACTCCCTAGACACAATTACATATACCTACCTACATAACCTAACCTTACAAGTTTCAGATAATATTTCATAGACTACTGTATAATATGAATTATACTCACAATATATAGCTGAGAGACCGAATACTTAATTTTGTAGGATTCGTGCATGAGAGCTAAATGTGATCGTAAACTTTGGATCTGAAAACTTGAACAGAAGACACCTCACGATATGAATTTGGAATACTGTTCCAGAGTCAGATAGCAACCTTTACATATGACCGTAAAATTATCGACTCTTTCGATTAAATATTTTACCCTGGTCCAAGTAATTAGGAAGACATTTTTTGCTGTTGAATGATTATTGGGTTTCTGGATAAAAAGTACGGGAAATGGATTTACATATGTCCACAAGATCTAGATCTAATGGGGTTAACCATAAAAAATACGGCACACAATCTGCTGTCTCATGAAACATTACAGGAGGTAATGTCTAAGCTCCAAAACCAACCAGTCCAGTAAACATTGTAACTTAAGGGGCGTACAAGCTGACTTTATGCTTTATTCATACTGGATAAGTGTTAGGGATGGAACCCACGGGCCGAGTTTTCATTATAATAGAGCTATTGGAAAGGGAATCACGTTCAATCTTTTAGAAAATTGCAAGAAAAATAGCTGTGAAAATGTAACCTAAAAGGCATCTTTTCACACTCCGCCACGCGTAAGATGGCCGAAGGGTTTTGGTTACAATTTACAAAACTGCTTATTCATCCAACTGAAAATATTTACCTTACGAACTTTTCCTAAGCTGATTGCGAGTGCGATTCTAATGTTGTAAACATGATATCATCTATAAAAACTACTACCATTTCAAAAACTACGTCTGCGTCTTACTTTTAGCATTAAGACGTATAACGTACAACGCCCTATACGTACAACGCCAAGTCTGCGTCAATCTAGTGTCTGCGTTGATTTAAAAGAAAATTAATCACTCCACGATCCTTCGTGGAGTGTTTAAATAAGTTCAGTATTCGGTATCTTTTTAGCACTTTGGCCTTTCTAGATTAATCACGGTTCGAATTTATTCGCAATTTGTAAGAGATACGAAATAACAATGAAGAAATAGCATACAAATTACCTGACATACATATATGACGTAGCATACATTAGAATTTGCATTACCAAGCGTATAGTCGGGTTTAATGAACTAGCTTCTGCCCATATACTGCCCGTAATACCCGAATAAAAAGTAGCCGATTTATCCGGGTACTACGTGTTATTATATGTATAAGCTATATTACTGTAAAGTTTCATCAAAACACGTTCTGTACTTTTTGCGTGAAAGGGTAACAAACATCTATCCTCACAAACTTTCACGTTTATAATATTAGTAAGATTTTCAATACATTAAACCAGTTTCATTACTTAAATTAATAATTATGCTCTCTCTGTGCTTACTCTGTTAAGGCAATATACTCTTATTTATTTTGTCCATTGCATTGGGTTAATCTCAAACCTGATAGCCATCAGGCGTGAAACACTTTCCGTTCCTTCACACTAAAACCTTCTAGTTTAATAATTGGAACTAACAGCCCCCACTGGTTCATTTAATATTTGCGTAGAGTTCTCAATTCCTCATACCACGCTATGAGAGAGCGCTTGTCGAGAAAAGTTATGTTATTTGTTTCGTTGCGATACGTCCGCCATATTAGTTTCGGTACAACGTAATAATTAATTGCAAATGTTGTTTATCTTTGTGGGAAATGTTGGTGGAAGTTTGGGTTTCTGAGCACATGATAATAAGTTATTGTAAGAATACGATAAATTATTATTTTGTTATCTTATTTTTGAATGTTTTTTTCTGAACATTTATACTGCATACAAAAGTGTTTTCAAAAACTGGTAAACAAGTACCAATAAGCAGGTCCAGGAGAGTAATTTCTGTGAAGAAGACATTATCACCCAACAAAGAGTAAATAAGAGAACTTTGACCGCCTATCAAAAACTATTTAGATTTATTTCAAGGATTGTAAACATTCAAAACGTTGCCCATGGTGAATGTTTTGTACCAACGATCCTTCAACGTGCGAGGAATCTGTAGGGTCACCAACTATTTAAGTTATTTAGGGACAGTGCCGCTGTAAATCTTAATCGCTTTCGCAGGAAAGTTTGGTGCAATGACTCGTGAAGCCGACTGTCCGCTAATAAATCGTTGAATCTGCAGTCCCGCTTATAAAGGCAACGCCGGCACAGTATAGATACACAAAACAAAAACAGTCGGATCGGCGGGGTATGTGACCAGCCTTAGTACTGTTAAATATTTTGTGCCCGCACCTTCACTAGCAGTTTGCGTTAAACCAGCCTACCACCCACCGCCACCGGTGTGGCAGTGACACGCGCTTACGTAGTTTTATATTTTCTATTGTTTTACTCATTGTTTCTTTGTTATTCTTATTTTAGTTCTTTAATATCTAATAATCGAGCATCAACCTTTTTAATTTACCCCAAAAACATCAAACTTTTTATTTTACCCTAAAAACAATCCGAGAAAGGAACATTTCTATACACAGAACAAATATTGACTATTCGATGTTCTACTAAGAGAAGAATTTATCTAAAGTTGACCATTAAATCCGATGACTATGCGCCATTAGCTGTCAGCCAGCCTAGAGTTAGCCTAGAATCTAGAACTGATGTTTCATATTGTAAAACGGGAATTTTCACTAAAGAACCTTATTATCAATAAAGCGAAAATTCTAAATGATGTTAGTCTCATACGAAATTTCACGTAGAGAAAGAGCGGTTATCTCATTCAGCTGTGTGCCTGCGGCGAGTCGATAGCCGAAAGTCCATTTTATGGGGAGCTAAGATACGTGTACAGTCGAGGATTCCTTTTTATTTACCAGTTTACGCTGTAACTCTTCAGTTTAAAAGTTTAGCAGCTGTGTAAATAGAACTTTAATTTGTTATTTTGCTGATAACAAGTTTAAATTCCTACTGTTTTTGTAACTGTTGTATTTTTTACCTGAAGAGGCCAATCTACCATTATTTAAAATTTTAGGTCATACTTATTTTGTCTACCTGTAGAATTAGGTATAAACACTAACTTCCATAGCCAATACCCTAAAACTATCTACATTTAATTGTAAGGGTGTCTTGGCAAACACAACTATTTATATAACTTTTACTAAAAACAAGTTATTTACCATGATTTATGAGTTTCCTCCAGAGATTATAGTATATGCAACTGTGCTGAAATATCGGGAAATATTCAAATTCAATAAATATGGTTAATATTTAGTTTTTGAAGAAAAAACTGTTCATAACCATGATATTTACAAAAGTTACAACGTTTTATTCCTAGATACAAATAAATCAGGCCAAAAATACCCTTTCTTCTAGTAACAAAGGCTTTGTCTCGAACAGTTCCTAACTTTTTAGTATGACACAGTTCCAAAAGCAACTTAATGTAGTAACATTGTTGAGGAAGTTACAGTAGATATAGGTATTTGAAACACGACATAGTTTCTCGAGATTCAGTTCCAAATAATTGAAAAATAACTAATAAAATAAAATGACTACTAAAACCAACAACATAGTGCTTTCATTTGAATTAATTGCAATCTTTTGATTTTGTACCAGCATATGTAGGTCTACTCTTTATCAGAATAGCCGCGATTAAAACTCCAATTATGCTAGTAGGATTAGCATAACTGCAGTAGATCTTTTTATGGTAATAAGGTATTTCCAATATGAACCAAATTATATATTATTTTTTTTAGATTTCACAGTCTATTTGCAAATAAATAATAATATTTGATTAAATTTAAATGCTGGTTTGACTCCCACTAAATGGGAATTTGTCAAAAATTCCCATTCAGCGGAAGCCGAACCCGCATTCTCGCCTCTTATCGGCATTTAAATTTAATGTACTCCATGAGTCAGTGTAGACCGAGATACAAATCCGAGATGAATTATTTAATTGTAAGTATCAAAAAAGCCCAGAAACCATATTCATGTCATGTACCTGTATATCCTACTACTATAATAAATGCGAAAGTTTGTGAGGATGGATGATGTTACGAAACTTCACAGTTATATAGCTTATACATCGGAATAACTCATAGGCTACTTTTTATTCGGGTACCACTCGGGCGAAGCCGCGGGCAGAAGCTAGTACTAACTATTTAAACATTCGAAAGGTAGAGTAGGTTATTTATGAACTTTGTTTTTGTTGTGTGAAAATGCTACCAATTTAGGCTCTCGTATACGACGAGCTAGCTACGGGGGTCTACGATCTTTCTCTCTCTTCTATAGCTGTCCCTTCTATGTTTTCCCCACTTTTCTTTATCCTTGACATATCCACGGAATCTCTTTTTCACGGTACGATTAAAAAAACACTTGTTTTCTTAGTTATGTCAAAGTCAGTCCGGAACATACCTAATGATAATCAGTTTTTCTTATTGATTTGGAAAACGAGTCATAGTTAAATTGGAAAATTAATTAACCTCTAGCTTTGCTAGTTATCTTTACTCCCACAAAATTCGGATTCGGCGATTCATAGCCATGTGCTATGTCGCTCTATTTCGACGTGGTTTGAAAGCAGATTTGTAGCAAAACGAAGTTTATGGCAAACACTCAAAATTACAATTAGTTTTTCTATTACCACTTGTAGACTCCATAAAGTTAGTAAATCGTTTAAAGGGCACGGTGTACGCTTTTATAACAAACTCCCAAGCGATATACAAAAATTATAAATTAACAAATTTAAAAACGTAATTAAACAAAAACTTTATAAAAAGGCATACTATAAAATATCTGATTATTTAGATGACATAAACTCTTGGGATTGAAAATGCTCCAACTCAAACATATTGTTTTGTAAAAGGATCATTAAAAAGAATAACCAGCCTTATTGTCTTGCCTTTCTTTCCTGGCTTGGTCGCGGAGAAACAGGCAGTACATAAAAAACCGAAGTTTCAAAGTGATCCTTGTGATTTTATTTAATAAATGAATTTTGACTTTGACTTTGAATGTCTAGAATAGGGATTCTGATGTATATTTACCGTAGGTACACATGCTACAATTACCTAAAAGATAGTAATTGTGTAAGCGAGAGGTGCGCATTCGATTTCTGTAAATGTTTGCATACTCTGCAGATTTTGTTCCAGGTCCGGGTGTTGTGGTACGGTACTCGTAATTCTTGATACCCATGACACTGGGCTTCATAGTGTCAGGATTATGTATGTGGTCTCCACGAAAGTCCATTCTAAATATTGGAGAAAGGATTTTTTAAATCAAATGAGTAATTTCTAATACCGCCCTACATTTAAACTTACAAACTTTACCTCGTTATAATATTAACATAGATATAGTGCAGATACTCGTATACTTAATGGATGTAATGAGACTACTGCAGAAAACTGGTACAGCTACTAAGGCCAATATAAAAACCAAATCGCTAGAGTGTTTTGGATGTGTCTTGCTTCTCAAAATTTCGTATTTTTTACAAGAAACCTAAGGCCCTTCATTAATGCATGCAATTACGAAGGAAGTTATGTAGTTATACGTTGATCTCAAATAAACACAAATAGAACAGAAATATCGAATGTTCATTCAGAAATCACAAGTTGAATAGCGACAATAGTAATAAGGCCAGGCACGCTGTGTAATATGGGGGGTATGGGGTTCCGAAGTAGGCTCATAACAGACTCCTAAAGTTATCGAATTAAAATTCGAAAACTAGCGATCTGACCGTAGTGTTTTAGTTTTCGGAAAGTGCTGATTTTATGCTCGGTCCAAAGCAAGAGGCAGCATAAAAAATTATTTAAGTAGATATGACAAATTTTCACGTACATGTGGATATGAAAAGCTATCAATATCATGCTCCCTTCGATAGCGGCTGGTAAATACGGTACAGAGTAGACCACCGACCAGCGTGTGCCAGGCCGTAAATATTAAGCTCAGCAAGTGCCATAGATTTATGTCTCAATACCGTACCGACCCTTGCAATGTACAAGTCTACATTGCACCATGCTTCTTTTATCGTTCGATTAGTACCTATGTAGTAAATGGTGGCTGATCACGCTATGGGCCCAGAAGCTTGCTGAGTAAAAAGTCATTTTAGGATGTTATTACGACTATTTACCAGGTACTTTACTATTCTCCTGCTGACGTTTCGTTGACCGTTTAGAGGTTCTTTCTTCCGTGGTCCACAACCACGCTCGACGGGCGTGGGACGGGGACAGTTCCCTTGTCACGATCGTCGATAATATGAATGAAAATACTTTATCGTGTACCATAAAAAAATAACAAAATAAACAAAATTGTATTCTTATTAAAGTACGAAGGGCGGTCTTATCGCTTAGATAATATCCCTAAATGATACGATAGCACGATAGTTTCAATGATATAAAGTCAAAGTCAATATAAATAAATAATAATGAATCAATTTTAATTTACGACGATTTCGAGACTAAGTCTAATGAAGAATCATGAATCAAACATGGCTTGGTTTTTCTTTGATAATTGTTCATTCAGCATTAATTTAATTTATCGTGCAGAGTTTTCATAAAAAAAGAGATTTTTTCCTTAATCCTAAGGCATTTAGCGACTGAACGAATGCCGTTAGCAATAAGAATCTAAAAAGTATATCAAACAAAGTTCTTTAGAAAATTATCAATAAGCAACACGGAGGGAACTGTCAAATTGATAGATCGACTTTGACATTTCCTGATAATGTGCCTCTCAATGTCGTTGTAAAAGCCATAATCAAGAAGTGAATTGAAGATTCTATGACATATAATCACAGATTAAAAATTTTGCTCCTACCATATAATTGAAAGGAAATCATCTCAAACAGTTATTAAAACAAATAAATAAACACGATTACGACTGTTACCCCCATGATGGGCATCCTCAGATTTATACTCAGTTGTATCTTTATTTCTATCTCACTCAAACATTACAACTTGCAACAAAAAAGATCTTGCCGGTCTTTACTAGGAGGTTGTTGTTGGCTATACTTTTACTTGGCGTAGCCCTGTGGTACTGATATTATATTTTGTGGCGTAGGATAGTTTGAAACAAAATGAGTACCTAAATTATTATTAAACTATTCCGTGGAATTGGGAGGGTTAAATATTAACATTGAGTGGGAACGACCCCGTGAGGAGACCAAGAAAGAAGTAGGTATTAGAGAAAAATCCAAACATTATATTTGGCACATGCCCATGTTTTACATCTGCGTGTCAGGTCGCACGTGTATCACCGCTCAAATACTTACCAACATAGTATACCTAGACTATTTTTTAAAGAAATTTTTTGTTAGTACCACGTATAAATACAGTGGAAAACCAACTACTAACCGGTAAGCGCAAAGGACAAACTAGTTACAAGACCAATACCTCAACTACACCTTATCTAGTATTCATTTCTACAGAGTTCCACTCCCACTTAAATATTTATGCCAATATCCAATCTCACTCGTAGCACTGTTCAGATACACTATTCCTACTCTACAATGGACACTTTGGGTCGTTGGCGACCGGTCTGCACCGTATCTGTACACTATTTTGTTGTGTCGGTACAAGATCTTATGAATAAAATGAATATAGGAAAATACTTTATTGTATACCTTATGAAATAAACAAAACAAACAATAAAGAGAATTAAAAGTAAAATGGGCGGTATTACCCCTTAAAACGCGACAAAAAATATCTTTTACCACCTTTGGGTGGAGAGGATTCTATGCGATTTTGAGAGTCTCCGGGGTGCACCTTGTAATGTGTTTTAGTAGAAAGATGATCTACTACTCACATACCTACTCAGGTACCTAATATTATTTAGAAGTGAACTATTTAATTTTATGAACTACATATATTAATATCATATCATTAATAGTAGTCCAGTATTCCGTAACTTTCATGAGAATCAAGTAATTCTACTACTATTATAAACGCGAAAGTTTGTGATAATGGTTGGAAAAACTACTGAACGTTTGAAGAAACTTAATAAATAATGCTGGTTTTTTATCACACAGCATCATCTAGTTCCAAACTAAGCAGAGCTTGTATTATGGGAACTACGAGTACATGACTGATAAACTATATATATATATATATTTTATATAATTAAATTCATATTATACATAGAAAACACCCAGTCCTGAGACAAATATTTGCAGATCATAGAAACATTTGTCAAACGGAAATCAAACCCGCAACCTTCTGCGTCTCAGGCGGACCTTCACACACTACGCCACAGAGGTCGTATTTGACTTAGTGAAGTAGTAGATAGTAATAATATCGTCATTATAAAATATTTTATTATTTTTCGTGAAAAAAAACAATTCTAAAGAGATCTTACTGTTATAAATTTTAATGTAAAAAGTGTATTATTCACATTCCAAACGGCAAAGCTGACCCATCATTATAATTGGTCTGTAACATCTATGTCCCTCAAAAAATCGTGACCCCCTAAGCTACTTTTTATCCGGTTTTCATCGCTCAATGTGTATTGAGACTCAAGAGTCTCAATATACTATATAATATTATATAATACTCGTATATATATAATCAAATTGATTCGTGTCCAGTTTTGCCAAGGCAAAACTAATCAATTTGATTATACCCATAAAAAATTTAAATGCCCTTGTATCACAACTTATATATTCACTTATTCTTCTAATCCTACTAATATTATAAACGCGAAAGTTTGTTAGGATGGATATTTGTTACTCTTTCACGCAAAAACTACTAAATAGATTTTGATGAAACTTTACAGTAATATAGCTTATACATCAGAATAACACATAGGCTACTTTTTATCCGGGTACCACGCGGGCGAAGCCGTGGGCAAAGGCTAGTATACTTTTATATCAAACAAGTCTCTTACAACAATGCTGGAGTCGTAATTCATGCATATAACTATAGCATAAGTGGTCGTAAGTCATGAAACGTCTTATTTCAATGGTGGTATGATTTATGTTCTCAATTATCAAGGCCTCGCTGTGTCATTTTCACGCCTACAGACCGCCTACCCAGGCAAGCGTGTTGGTCGGGAAATACACTGATCTGTTCATTCTCGGCCTTGAAGGCTCTTGCTGTTGAAGATTTTATAAACTATCATAGTTGTTTGAAAAATACTTCTTGTGACTTTTTTGCGAATAAGGCAGGTTCTGTTATTCGATCGAGTTCAAATTCAAGTATTGATAACACTGAAGTTATGTAGCAGACTGAGTTGATATCATTACAGGAACGGAAGGTAATAGTTCTTAAGCTCATTATTTCAACCAGCTCGCGGTTCCGATTACACAGCTTATTTTACGCACTAATTTAATGTTTGTTAATCACGGACAAGTCCCAGGCCGGTTCCAAACCAACCAAAACAAGACTTTTGTATGAAGAACCTAGAGAATTTATAAAAATATCTATAGCTATCTAAACTGCTCAATACCCAACATCACAGGTAGGTAGGTACTTATTTTAATTTATCTGAAACATAATTCACTTCACGATGCACAAGAATTGTTCAAGTAAGTGAGTTCAAAAGTACTCTTGCTCCTGCTCACTATAAATCTGCTAGATCCTAGCTTTGGGAGGGAGGGAGAGCATTACTATGCAGAGTATCTACTGCCATGCGAAGACGGTGGAAAAACAGCTGTATTTTGTTTATGAAACTACGCAAGTATGCATTTATGCAAAGTTTTTGAACTCTGTAATTTTATGAAAACATTGCAGTGATGTTACTAAATTGTTAATTTAGTTTTCTGGACTAGAAGTAACGTCATTATTGAATAGTGTTTTAGGTCAGTTGTAAACCATTGGCTTGAAAAATACAACCTGAAAGTAGATTGGTAAATAAAATAAATAGATTACAAACTAGTTCGTGTTTCTTTTCCCATCACCCCTTACATCGTCGCCGATCATAATATTGAAATAGACAATAAACTCTACCGAAACAAGCAAGAAAAAATATGAATAAACAGAATATTTCGCTCCTCTATTTTCGAGGGGAAATCACGCCCTTCGTAGCGACAACTTTTTTAATCGCCTTGAAAATGAAAGGGCTTTACCGCAGGGCGTCTCGTGCGGCGACAAAAATATATCCATCTGAACTTTTCAACAAAACGTAGTAAGTCCACAATCCATCTCCCAAAGCAGATGTCAAGAGGCAAAGTGAAAAGTTCGCATTGTTACCCTTTATTGTGTTGAATTTTTTACACTCGAGGACGCTTTTCTAATACGAATACGGAACTTCAAGCTCTTTAGAAATGAATAGAAATTACAAATGAAAAGGTAAAGGACCAATAAGTAGCTCACTGCTCAATGAAATTGCATTATGGCTACTGCGACCCCAGTGAGGGTAGCCAGTAGACGCTATAAATTGAATTACCAGTCCCGCAACCTCTGCCGTTCTTAAACAGAAATCTCCTTTGAGTCCGGACTACTCGGACGTCACTTGCGAACACTCGGGATATAATCAAAGTTCTTTTCTTTTGAGGCATCGTAGTCGTTTCAAATGATTGCTCGTACAATTCTTCGTTACTTGCTTTACTTTCGACATCGTATTTAATTTAGAGGGTAAATACCTATGTAATTAAACTTACTCTTAAAGATCGCTATCAATAGGAGTTGGAGTCCACTATTCATTTTCAATATAAGGAATTGAGGAAAACGTTTCTACGGTGATTCTAGGATATTTTTTGAACAATCTTCTGGGTACTCGTATCAGTCTCTCGTGTGAAAGTTGTGGTTCCCGCAGACTTTCTAATTAAAACGGAACTAATCACGCATCCCGTATCAAATATTCTTGCCGAGGGTAGATTCCTGTCTGTTGCGGTACTTACTATCTAGCTACTGAGGTACTGTGGTGGAGGGCGCAACCACACCGCGCGCGCAATCAGAGACTATTGTTGAGGGTTGTACTAACTTGGATAGCTCTATTCATTATTACGAGGACTGATTAATCCTGGTTTTCACAGTAAGCTTTTTACTTTATTCGCTTTCAATTCAATTGTGGGTGGGTACGAAATGTCCTAGAATACACAGAATTTGACAATCCGGACATTTCCGTTTGTCACTGCTGCTATGATGATGCTATGTTTTTTTCATTACCACTAAAATTGCAAAAAGGCATACGGCACACCTGTTGGTAAGCGGTTACAGTAACCTATGGATGATTGCAACACCAGAGGTATCACTCGTGCGTTGCCGACCCTTAGACATAATGGTGAAAATGGTAATGGTTTATGACATGTCTGGCCGCCGGGCCCTGGTGTAGTTTCTACTCGAGTCTTTTAGGGTAGTTGAGATCGAACTATCTCTAGCTAAAAGGCCCATTTACATGGAGAGTTTTTTGCATGCTTTTAAGGGGAAAATTTGCATTCGATTATGGCGATAATCTGTAGTTGATTCTCGCACTCATGTATAGCAATCAAGTAAAAATAAAAAAAACTCAAGACATGTGTAAATCATACACATCATTTCACAAGGCAAAGTTTTATACTCTTTCGATACTCGTAACTTCGAGTCAAGAAACTCTCTCCGTGTAAATAAGTCTTTAGCAACTCAGCCCTGTTAAGGCAAAACACTGTAACTTAATATACAGTGTAACTAAAGATACAGTGTTTTGCCTTTACATGGTACAACTTAGCTTGGGTTTTACCAACTAGTTTTTAAAGCTAGTGGCCTGCAATCAAAATGATCGAACGATATTCGTGGAGATCATAGAGGTACAATGCTCACAATCACGGATTATTCAACACTTTTTATCAGTATTTAGCATTTAGTACGAGTATTTAGCCACACGTAATTCTACTACGTTTTTTGGTATTTTGTTGACACCATTGCCCTAATATTGTGGTAGAAGTACCAGTAGAGTTCTTTGTAAAGTGTTCGCATTGCTTTGTTTCGGTTTAGAGGGTGTGGGTGTTGGTAAAATAACAGGCACATACTTTTCCACCCGTTATGTGTCTGGGTCTGCAACGCACGAGTGATACCTCTGGAATTGCAAACGTCCACAGGTTAAGGTAACCGCTTGCCACCAGGTGGGCCTTATGCTTGTTTGCTACTTAAGTTGTACAAAAAAATGCATGCCGCGACGAGAAATATGAAAACAAACAAAAATAATTTCTTTGAACATTTTATTTTAGAATTCTTAGAAGTGGCAAGTGTTAAACGATAATAACCATTCCATATTGTCATCGTCATATATAGATTTTTATATCTATTTCTATGCTTTAAATAGTATTAAAAATGGTACGATATTGGAAACCCACAAAGTCATTAACAAGATCGATTCGCAGAAGTAAAAAATACCAATGGAACATTTCGTTCCAAACTCCCGAACTAAAAACATGCACGTTTCGCAAAAAGTCCAGACCACATTTGTGTTATATCGTAAAACCGTTTTGTTAAAAGTGTCACAATGTTTCTGTTAACAGGACTTTTATGGATCCGACCGCACCGGTTGAAGATTTTTAGTTTTATTACTAACAATGCTTGCAGGCAATCAGCAATTCACAAGCCTAGCTTTGTTGGTTGTTTTTTAATCACCAAATAATTTATATCACTCTAGAGTAGTTAAGTGGCAGTGTGCAATGATGAATATGTATGGGAAGCAAATTAGAAATATTGATTATTCGTCGCAAGCCTGTTCTACTTCGAACTACCTACACTAATTTATTTATTTATTTTTTTACATCTTATGTTAGCAATTTTTCAAACGTACTACCGCCCCTTCATTACACAAAGATTAGCTGGAAGAAAATGCTAAATAGCATTAAGTTCGCCAATTATCTTGTTTTATCTTGTGCAAAAAAGCATTTTCTATATATCTACGAGTATCTATCACTATTTCCAAAGCTAAAGGTTTTCATGAATTGCTCTTTGATAAAGCATAACAAACCAAAAATGCAATAACTCAAAACTACTATTTACTTTTCTTTTGTATTCGTATTACTATAACTACTATCCCGGCGGAGGTCATTGGTACGCCATCACAGAGGTAAACCTAGTTTGGGTTCCAATGTTATCCATCAAGGAAAGACATATATGTAAGATCTGATTGATATTAAGGATCGTTTTTGTCATGTAACTGTAATGTTTGTAAATCATAAATTAATTTAAATTTTTAAACTATTATTTTTCTAACGAAAAATTTCATCACCCGGAGACATTCACAGACTAAGATTATCATACGCTTATTTTTTTATGATGCGACCTTTTTTTATCCACTTCATTTAGTTATCTATTGTTATTTGAATGCGTGTGTAGTTTTTAACCAAACTTTAAACCAAACTTTTGTTCGCGCTACGAAACTTTGATTGCAATCGCAGCACAAAACAAAGGTAGCAAAAATATTATCGCAAATGAACTCTAGCAATGCATCATTACAAATCTCCCTTATATCTGTATGTTCACGGTACATTAAATGCATCATCTAATTAAATCCCCGCGTAGCGACGCAGTGTCAGCCTTCCTTAATAGGCCTCGCACATTGGAGTGAAAAATTCAAACAAAAAACAAACAATCCTCATAATTTACATTCTTAGACAGTGCGTGAACATTATGCTTAACACAATACAATACCTAGGTTTTATCGTAGTTAGTGTTCTACGCGTCAAGTTGTAAGGCCACTTACAGGAACACTAGGCTATGGTACATGACTTCAAATATTTGTTATTGGAGACAAATATACAAAATAGACAAATATAATGGGTATTGGCAGAATTGTGACGAATAGCCACACAATCCTTTAGGGAAGTCATGTCTACCTCCTTGGTACCTGACACATAATTTACCACTATCTGACGGACCTCCAACAAATGGACCTAAACATTATTATATCGGTGGTAGGAATACGCTGGTTCTAGGCGCGTCACTGTTTTTTTAAGGGGAGTACTATGTCTTGCACTTCACTTCTTCCGGCTTATGATGTTTACGTATGCGTCTCCCTAAAGTACGATTTTTTTAAGACAATAAAAAATATTCCGCCTGGGAGTTCGCAGATGCGCATGAATGCCTCCTGAATAATTACGACTTTGCCTCGGGCGCTTGTCTCGGGCTGGGTAGATGGGTGAATGGATATTAAGTAGAGTACCTACCTCTTTGATAGCGAAGGGCCATGCCCAGAAGTAACTATTACTACTGCAAGATAAAATACTACGTTACACTTTATTGTAAAGATGAGACTGTATCCTGAATTATCTTACCAGATAGCACTCATGACTGTGCACAGAACTATGATATAAATTATTGTTAATAGTGCAACAGCTTTATACATAAGTTCAAGATCACACAACGGGCTATTTAGAGAGCTATGCTCGGAGTGACACTTCACGCGATAAAATCTGAAACGATGTAAGGTACCTAACAAATCTTTTTCGTATCACAGAAAAATAATAACTCTTAAAATAATTATGCCAAGAAAACAGAAAAATCATTAGATTCTCTTTGTAGTTATTAAAAATCTTACAAGAGAGTCTGGCGTATGAAAGAAAGCTTTTCAGGAAAAACAAAGCATGAAAGCATTTTAAGTGGGGCAGAGCTTAGGAGGTACTTACTTTTGTTTTATGTTTAAAGAGAGAACTTTTAGCTGAATATAAATTTCGCAGTAAAATATAAATGTGTCTTCTTAAGGCTGGTGTATTAGTGCTTTGCAGCCAATTGAATGTCTTAACAATTTGCACCAACAACTTCTGAAGCAGTTGGATGCGAATTGTATGCCGTCTATCTTTATATTGCACTCGCAGTCGATATGCTAGGGCATTGATTTAAAAAAAACACGTTTACGACTGTGCCACACAAGCTTTAATCGAGAAATCAAGTCATGTCTACGTCCTTGATACCTAACAGACAATTTACCACTATCTAACTGACCTCCAACAAATGGACCTAAACATTATATGTTATCCCCATGATAGGTATTCTCCGATTTTTACTAGATACATCCATCCATGTTACCAGAGTCACCTCTAAACATTATGTGGCACATAACCACGTTTTGTATATTAGTAAACATTCCGCATGACAGATTGCCAGCCTATCGCCGCATTTTGGAATTCAAGGCCTTCGAATTTTTGGTTCTTGGGTGTCAATAATGGTAACAATTAAAAAAAACTTAATAAGTTCTACAAAGGGTTTCCATTTAAACTTTATCCCTACAAGTCGGGATAAGTTACCCGATCTCATGTCAAACAAGGATATGCACTCACAGGGGACGGCAACTAATCTAAAGCGAAACTTAGGCAGAGGATTTAATACGGACTTCTGAACTGTTTGGTGGTAAGTGATAGTTGGGAACTCCTGAATAGAAAGGACATTTGAACGAAATATTTTATTCGTTACAATAAACTGAAATCATATTATTTATAAAAAAAACTATCGTAAAATATATTATTAACTCTCACTGGTACAAAAAATTGTCTATGAGCTTGAGACAAAACATTGTCGGCCTTTATCAATAATAATAATAATAACAACCATAATATATTATTGTATTGTACAAAAAGGCCTCTTTGTGTTAGCTTCGGCTCCACTAATGCCTATAAGGGCTCTATAATAATGCAGGACATTTTTCACACAGCATCATCCAGCCCCAAACTAAGCAGAGCTTGTATTATGGGAACTACATGACTGATAAACTACTTATATATATATATTTTTGTAAATACATACCTACATATTATACATAGAAAAAACCCAGACCCGAGACAAATATTTGCAGATAAAAACATTTGCCCCGCGACGGGAATCGGACCTGCAACCTTCTGCGTCTCAGGCGAGCCATCGCCCACTGAACCACAGAGGTCGTCAGATCGGTACAGCTGGTGCTAGCTTGAAGAATAGGTACAAAATATTTTTTTTATTTTTTTCGTTCACTATCATAACAATAATAATGTGTTAATAATAATGTGTACAATAAATATTACCCGATGATTAAATAAATTGACGTATTCCACATTGGGCACCCGCTAATACGGCACCTGAGTTAATGGCACCTGAGGTATTCCACATACGGCACCTACCGATATTTCTCGCAGGTGCCATAAGTGGAATCATTTATTATTTAACATTTACCTCTTCAGTTTCAGTTAAAGAGTATTAAAAGGAAGTACTTCTAGGTTAAGAATCTCTTAAATTAAAAGCGTCGTAGTAGTTTTCGCTTTCCTGTTTTATGGCTTTGTTTTACCAATGCACTATTTCGTTCTGGTCGTAACGTATTTTTATGAGCCTTATACGGGCTGATTGGTTAGATATACAATTACAGACATTTTACAAGCGAAGCTATACAAACTTCGCTTCTAAAACGTCTGGATAAATCCTACTAATATTACAAATACAAAAAAACGTTGGTTATTGGTAAATTTGCTTTGGTTTAGTTAAATAATAATAATAAATGTAACGGCTGAATCGATTTGCTTTGAGCAGGTAATACTTCGGTCTAGTTTATGAGCAAGTGTTACCCTGGAAACATAATTGGTAATAAAATTTCATAAAGTATTGCATTGCACTGTTTCCTAAATTAAATTAAATTAATGCCTAACTGGCATTTAAAAATCTATTGCAAGCCTCCGGTCATAAAGTTTGCGCATTCATTGTCTCTCAACATACAGGATTAAAAAGGGTAACCAAATTAAATTTATTTGTGAGACTCATTAATTACTTGTTAACTGCATCATGAATTTTAGATCCATTTCAAAAAATATAGTCCCGTTTTGTATAGCTTATTATAAATACTAAATATATAACACAACCCTAACCTTTAGATTTAGAGTAAAAGTCTCTGGAAAGTTCATTTCTAGGTCTAGGAAGTCAAATTGAGAGAGATTTGTCTCCAACTTTCTAGGACCTCAATTTGTATTCACACCATGACATCATAAGCCAGTAGCATCTTTGTGAAACAGTGCCAAACCACGTACATTTCAATGCATTTGATTCGCCAGCTGAGACAAACTCGTATGCGACCACACGCGCCAAATGTTGTTTTGCCCTATTTATATAAGGCAGTAACAACGTTAAAATGTCACGTTGTACTAATGAATGTCAGAAATGTAGGATATCGCATGAAATGCTAGCAATTATTACAAAAACTGTATATTATGCTAGTGGTGGCGTTTGACTCAAAGAATTAGGAGGTGCGGTTGGTCAACGACTTCTTCAAATTCGTCGTTGTTCAATTTTTGTATACACGAAGCACTAGAAAAATGACTACACAAAGCACAAAGCAGCTGTAGGATACTATGGGATGTAGGTGATGATGATGATAATGTACGAGTGGCCAACTTTTGAGTTTACATGCCGCTTGTGCGCGGCGGCCTCGGACGTCCCGCAACATAAAATTAAACGTTGAAATCTGCTTTTGGAGTCACCCTAGCAATGTCGTTAATCGTGTTTAGGGCGTGATGCATATATCGTGTCACTGACCACACGCCCTGAGGTGCCCTGAGGAGGAGGAGGAGGATCGCTAGCTAATAGCTGATGGTCGGACAGTGTGATTGTGGACTAGAATGTATTCCTCCTAGTCATTTAAAGTACTTAGTAATTTCGTTACTAGTTCTCAAACACATCAACATTTACACAATTCTTCGATGCGCTCAAAAATAGTTATACTTATTTGGATTAGGCCTGCAGCGCGACAAACATTAATGGAAAAAGAACGTTGATAAAAATTTTTGAAAAAGTTTTAATTTTTGGTACAGTATAAAAAAAATGAGTAATAATAAAGCAACGTCGAACGATAAAAGTATCAGCCAGAGATATTAAACTGTGTTATTTGAGTCGTCCCTGTTTTACTCAGAATATTTAAAGATGTTCTCAATTTTAAGAGCGTAAAAGCAAATCCCTGTGTAATCCACGTCTCTGCCGACCCGTAAGGTGCTCCGCATAAGACAAAAATATTCCCTATTGTGAACCAACAGATGTGCTTGAATAATTACTTGTGAGGATTTCAGTGCGTGAATCATTTCATTTCATAAGGAAATGTATGAGAAGGAAATTATTATTTAGTACCTCCTTTCAAAAAATAATAAGAGCAGGTATATACAAGCCCCCATTTTCTTACTTTATTTACCTAAAAGATACCTACTCTTTTTATTTGGTGCATAAAAACGATTTGGTAATTATTTCAATGTTTGTCGGGGCTTGTATACATAATTATACCATGGTTAAGTTGTAATCCAAATAAGTATAACTATTTTTGAGCGCATCGAAGCTCAAAAATAGTTATACTTATTTGGATTAGGCCTGCAGCGCGACAAACATTAATGGAAAAAGAACGTTGATAAAAATTTTAGAAAAAGTTTTAATTTTTGGTACAGTATAAAAAAAATGAGTAATAATAAAGCAACGTCGAACGATAAAAGTATCAGCCAGAGATATTAAACTGTGTTATTTGAGTCGTCCCTGTTTTACTCAGAATATTTAAAGATGTTCTCAATTTTAAGAGCGTAAAAGCAAATCCCTGTGTAATCCACGTCTCTGCCGACCCGTAAGGTGCTCCGCATAAGACAAAAATATTCCCTATTGTGAACCAACAGATGTGCTTGAATAATTACTTGTGAGGATTTCAGTGCGTGAATCATTTCATTTCATAAGGAAATGTATGAGAAGGAAATTATTATTTAGTACCTCCTTTCAAAAAATAATAAGAGCAGGTATATACAAGCCCCCATTTTCTTACTTTATTTACCTAAAAGATACCTACTCTTTTTATTTGGTGCATAAAAACGATTTGGTAATTATTTCAATGTTTGTCGGGGCTTGTATACATAATTATACCATGGTTAAGTTGTAAAAAAAAACAATTAATATTAATTCTTAAATAACCATAACAATAACCACGATTATACTAGAAAGTAATTCTTTCAAAAAATCTGCGGAAAAAATGTGCTATTCAAATTTTTACAATTCTTGTTTTCTTATCATCGTGGTTTATATTATAACCACCATAAATAATATCCGAGAAATTGGCCAAAGACATCACGAAATTGGCTACAACAAACAAGTGAGACAGAGAAACTAATCGTTATGGTTATGTTCATTGCTTGCCTCGCCGCTTGTGATTCGAGTAGTTGGCAACACTTTACTTGGCTATAAGGCTAACAAAATAAGGCTTTATTCGGTTAGGGTTTATTCGAGGATTACGGGTGGAACAAAAGTAAAAGATGGTCAGAGAAAAACAGTAAAATGCATGTTTTTTTTAAGAAATTCTACTATTTTAATCCTACTACTATTATAAACGTGAAAGTTTGTGAGGATGTATGTTTCACGCAAAAACTACTGAACGGATGTTTTTTTTTTAATATTATAATTGTGAGAGTTTGGATGGCCGGATGTTTGTTGCTAATAAACTCGATGAAAAAAAAAAATCGTGAACATAAAACAAATTCATTAAAATCTGGGCTTCTGTCTTATTGCATAATTAAATCTATTTTATCATTAAAACAAATATCACGCAGAATCAAGTATTTCTCCATACTCTTCATATTGTGTCATATCAAAAGAGCAACGGCCAATGCGGCAGTCCCTCTCCTATCAGTCATTCGAATCCGAGCAGTAATGTCGAGCGATCAGGACCCTACCCCTACGCAAGCACTATAAAGCATGCTCATTAGCTTTGATAACCTTAACATTTGCAACACATTTTTGCCATAGATTTTGATGGTGCCATTACCAAGGCAAGCGATCGTTGTCCATCGGAGGGCTTTTTCGATTTAATTTGGGCCAGCCGGCGACCACCCTCGTGGTTAATTTGGAAATAATTATTGCACTCCCCCGAAGCAGCAAAAAGATGGTCAGACGTTGCTCGCTTTGGAAATGTTTTGTTTGTGTGTACCGTAGTTTTTATTGGGATATTAGTAGCAGAAAAGTTTTTCAGCTACTTGATGAATGTTGAGACGTTCTTAGAAATCGTTACGAAACTGATAAGGACAAACTTATAGGGTAAACCTTACCTTAGGCATGCGATCTTTTCGGATATTATTGCCCTCGGTTTTACTCACTCAGTGTGATGTAGCATAATTATGTATTTTTTATAATAATAATGATGGTAATTTTTCACACAGACCCAAACTAAGCAGAGCTTATATTATGAGAACTACGTGCCAAAATAAAGTATGTATACTTCTTACATACTTTATTTTGTATATTTTTATTTCAGCCATTATCATGATTTTATAGAAATAAATGTCTATATAGTTAAATTTGGGGCCAAGATCAAGACAAATTCTAGTTTTAACATGATAAAAATCATTATTACCGTCAACGCAAGAAGTCGATATTATACATATGTATGGTATACTTAAACTTAGAGTGTTTATCAGTAACATTTTTTTCTCCGGAATTACTAAACCGAGTGTAATGCTGTTTTTTGTAATCGTATTGCATACAATTACATTACTACATTTGAGTTGTGTCATAACACAAGTCAAATGTAGGTTTATGTAGTAAATTATGTATCATACAAGTAGTTTTTTTTTAATAAACCCTACATTCAAATATCAAATTCTATGTAACAGTTTGTTCCCAGTTCGTATCAGTGTCAGAAATAGCAAACATTGTTCCACAGACATAATTGTATAAACACAGTAGATACAATGTTTCGCATGTATACAAGCTGATTTTGTATATAATACTATATTGTGTGCGGCGAGATTGACTCCGCTAGCATTGTTTGTAGTTCGCTCGCAATCACTCAAAGTACTGCCGTTTTGTTTAGGGATGTGGTTATGGACTTTCCGTAACTCACTGGTGAGTTTGTGAGTAACAAATTCTTCGTCGAGTAACATCCATGGTCTTTATTTATATACATAATTTATTTCTATTAAAAATGTAAGATACATTTTTAGGATTCCGAAGCTTAATGGCGTAAACAAAACCCTTCTTAGCTGCCTATAGTTAAATCTGCCTGTCTGTCTATCCATCTATTTCTCATACCCTGACTTCTAAATCAGTTTAAGCCGTATCATTAAAACAAAAATGAGTTTTTTCCCCGCATTATAATCTCTTCGTTTGGGGTTATCATTGAACAGGTTTGCTGGACCAAATATGGCTTTAATAAGCCTCCTCTCCCTCACTTTTAACTTTTGAATCTTACGTTGAGTCGCCAAGTTCCAACGTCTTTACACACGTTTTGTATTTTTTTCCTTAAGTGTACATATACATACGCAGACATACCTTCTAATTATAACACCATTCATTTTTATTGTACCTAGGCTACATTCAGTCATTTACTTAATGTATGTTTAAGATTAAGTAAATGACTGCTCTTTTTATTTTTATTACGTTTATATATGTGCACGGCAATAACTAATGCTTATTAGATTCTTTTAAATATTATTCATATCCTATATCAAGCTTCCCAATAAGTATGGCCATCACTATTTCCCTGACAATATGAAAGGGATAGTAGTCGGGGTGGTTTTAAGAACTAAAAGCGCAGCGGCTCAAAACCACAAAAGGTCTCGGTACGTTGTTGGTACCTACTATTATTTCTGCTGGGTCCCGGCAACAATGTCTAGACGTACAAAGGGATATGACGATTGTGTTCTTCACAATAAACTAAGAAATTGCAATGTATTGTACAGTTGCAGAGTAATCATCAGATGCGTAGTGAAATTGTGAAAATGCGTTATAGATAATGAAAACGTAGGCATAATATAACCCAATGTTTGTAACATTGGGTTAAATTATGTAAAAATGGCTGAGTCCTCGACCTTTTTACTTATAGACAGACATACCTTCTCACTATACCTACTATTTTAACTGCCTACTTATTACATTGTACTTAGGCTAGGTATGTTTGTTTAAGTATGAGTAAATAAATGCCCTTTTATTTTATTTATAAAACTGAGCAAAACATGTCGCGACACACTATGTCAGGATTCCAACCTGCCTCATATTTCGAAATTATTGGAAATTTCTGAAACCAATCCTCGTTTGCAGTTCCTACCGAATACTAAGAGCGCTGAACTTTATTTCAAAGTTCCAGGACAAAAGATTAAAATGGACACAACTCAAGCTACTTTAAAGCCTTTATAATTCCAGCCTGCGTAACATGAAGACCCTATACAATACGCTTATATCTACTGCCGAGAAGACAAAAAATATTCTGTCCTTCTCTTTTGTTTGACAGAATAGGCGACACAAATAGTTTTTGTCTTCTCTTTCGTAGATAAAAAATCACCAAATCTTATTTTGGTACACTAAAATGTACTGAAATAAGATTTGGTGTAAAGACTAAGATTAAGATTTGGACTAAAGTCTGAGTCAGAAAACGGGGGGAATTGACGGACAGACAGATGGAAGATGGCAAAACTATAAGGGTTCGGTTTTCGCTATTTGCCTTCGGAACCCTAAAAATAGGACATTATTTCCAGCACACTGGTTACGGTGTCAGCTGTCGAAACCACTATCTCTCCCGACCCCGCTAAATCACACCCATAAGGGCTGAAACCAGACTGGTGACTGTACCTAATAGTCCATTCGAACACTAGACAATTTCACACCGATGCCGATTCAATTTCATTGTCCTCCAAGTGGATATTTTCTATTCGGCGATATTATCATATTTTCAGTGAATATGACGTTTAAGCGCTGAATTGAATTTGTTGATCTGAAAAATGAATGATACTCGCATGTTTTGATACAGGACATTTTGCATCGTTGGTGAATAACTTTTTTCCATTGCTCTCAATATATTTTGGAAACATTAAAAGTAATGGTTATTTTTTTTCTTGAGAAAAGATACATTTATTAATACAATTTTCAGTCAAGGATCAGTTGAGCTATCTTTAGATTGTTTTCAACAGTCTGTAGATAGCTAGCTGTGTCATCTGTATTTTTGTAGGTATACCTACTTGTACTCAGTTGTATAAAAGTAACTGCTTATAAATGTAGGTAAGTAAGTTTTAAAAAATCTTCATGTTTTTCTTTTGAACTGAAACTTGAAAATCCGATAATGTCAAAACAGTCGTATTAATCATACAAAAATCTTAAAAAATCTCATTAAGCTAACACGTGTCATGTCGGCGTCCTGCGCTCACCTCGTTTAATTTATCATCCCCACTCACACCTAGCCCTAAGTTCCTTCCATATCGGAGCGAGGGACTCTTTGAGATGTCTTTGGGGAAATCCTTCGTAAAGTTACGCTTTAAATATTTTAATAAACTCGTATTAAAGCCGTAAAAAACACTTTGTGCGCTCGTTTTTTTGCTAACTTGCGACACCCTACAAAACTGAAATTTTGTGGTTATACCCGTATAGGTGTGAGGGGTGTCGACTGACGACCAGGGTGTTTCATTATTCATAATGCTTTGTTCGGAAGTTCAGGCTTCTGTTTTGGGCATGTTTCGTTGTTTTTGACGGCTCAATTTCAGTAGAAGTGTAAGTCAGGTTCATTGTAATAATTATAGTCATTTGTTAATTTTGACTCTTGAGTTAACTCATATACTCCGTCCTAAATAAACGGCCCCGCAACGTAGCCTAAGTAAACGGAAAATGTTGAACCAAGAACCTTAATTTTAATTAGCTTACCGAATAATGTACCAACTTGATAAAGTAGGTTTCAGTAGGTAAGATATCTTAAATCATTTTTAAAAGATGAGTATCATATTGGACGATCCATCTTTGTCCGGGAACTGGGTTCTTTTTTACAAAACTTACCATGTAATTGAATCAAAATCGTTTAACATTTTTGATATAGAATCCCCTGTAAATTTTGTTATAGACAAAGACTATATAATTTACTTAGTAAAGCTATATTTTATATAGGTATATTACAGGTATATTTTTCTACGTAGTCTGACAAATATTATACCTTTATGATAATAACACGCCAGTTGCATAATGTGATAGAGCTCGTAACGACTACGAAGGATTTTTGTATGGAAAAATCTGCAGATTTAGGATTTTATGAGAGGTGCGATAATAAAACTACGCATCTTGTGATATATTGGTTTTGGAAAATGTCGAAGGGTGGTAGGCTGATTTTCCAAACATGAAAATTATCCGTACGAGGAAGCGACACCACCATGCCTATTCTGTCGCCAAGCAGTGATGCTCTCATGGCTGTGTTCCGCTTTGAAGGGTATGGTTCCCGAAATGGTTGGTATGATTGAAATTGCAGGCGCATGAGATCTTTCATTTTTATATCTCATGGAGGTTATACGTGAGTACCTTAATCCTCTGGTATTGCATATATTTAGGCACAGTTGCATGTACATAACGGAACAAACTGAAGTCTTTGCTGGTGGGTGTTAGTGGCTTATGAATCGATCTACCACCTTTCTCATTATTTTATTGCAACAGATACCACTACCAGCGGTTACACTGTCCCGTCCTGGTACATCTCGGTTATGTTATTTTCATTACCTTGATACTAACAAAAGTTACATCTGGTTTCCAGTTTTACAAGATCTGCAACTATAACTCCTAATAAGATCCTGCAGTTTCTAAAAGCTGTAAGACTGAGCGGTGATATTTAAATGACCTTAAAAGGGGAAAAACAAAAGTAGCGATCACAATAGGCCTATTATAACGGCCGCGGTTATGCCAAAGCCACAATAAAAAAAAAAATATTAGGATGTGAGATTAGTTTTTGTGTCCTTTTGACTTGTTTGACTTACACTAAAGCCAGATGAGCATGATTTACACTGAGCAAATTCATTTCATCTGACAGCTGTATCCTCTAAAAGTGGAGTTTTGGTAAATAATTTCATAGAGAGGAACCCATTTTTTAACTTTCAGGTTTTAGGTATAAGTTTTGCGTTGATTATCTGTCACGAACGGTTTAATACTTTGCAGACAAGGATTTATTTCATTTATTACTTTTTCATATATTTAGTATACAAGTGAAACCGTTTTACTGAACGTTCCATTGTTTCATAATGAAAGCTCTGGACCGGGAGTCAATGATTTGTGAGACTTGATAACAGACTCATCATTTACAAAATGATTTGTTTTGTGATTTATGTTTTTTAACCTCAATTATTTACTGACAACGTTTTTTACGTAACTGTCAACATTTACAATGTATACATACCTGCATAAGTTTCTGTATTAAATAATATATCAAGTAAAGTATTTGCTTAGCGAAAAAGATTGCGGCAAAAGTTTAAAAACTAAGAGTTGCGATTATAAACTCCATAAAGCTCTTAAAACATTCTTCTGACTTCATTAAAGGGCACCATAACTTCCTTCTTCGAGGAAAATTCTAATAATAACCCATTCATAATCACAAAGGGTCGTGTATCAAAGGCGAGTCAAGAGTCGAACTTACGACCGCGTGTAATTCAATTTACCTCGGAGCCACTGCGCGCTGGTAACACGATTTAGTATCGCTTACTTACAACTTAAGTATCAAAATCTTTTTAACGATCAAAGAAGAGTTAAAAGTCGAGTGCATAGTAGATTTTTTAGTAAATGGTTAATATGCTAGATAGTGTTGTGTATTGATTATTTCTTAGTGTGGGTAGTTGTACTTGATGTACCAGTCAGAATAAATGACTACCTACAGTTGGCTCTGAACCTCGTTGTTTAATTGCAACATATCAGATAGATACGAAAGTCTAAACAATTTTATTCTAGGTAGGACTCGTAATGGTCAAGTAATTGGAAAGATGGTAAAATATGTACTCTTAGCGTGTCAGATGGTTTTTATAAGTGTGTTTTCTAAAGGGATGGGGTAAAGTTACTCTTTTTATATTGTAACGGTTATTTGATTACTAAACATATATTATTGTCATGGTTAGAAACTAAATGATAATGTTCAATAACATCTAATAAATAAATAAATAAACAAATAATGCTGGAAATTTTCACACAGCATCATCTAGCCCCAAACTAAGCAGAGCTTGTATTATGGGAACTTCATGACTGATATACTACTTATATAATTTTTTTGTAAATACTTACATGTATATGAAAAAATAGTAAACACCCAGACCCGAGACAAATATTTGCAGATCATACAAACATCTGTCCCGCGGCGGGAATCGAACCCGCAACCTTCTGCGTCTCAGGCGGGCCTTCGCCCACTGCGCCACAGAGGTCGTCGAATAAAACTATATCTCACGTTACTTTGAACGTGTATAAGTACGTATATATACCTATCTATTTACATTTATTTTTATTTTCCACTCACCTGGATAAATTCCTTTCCTCGTAAAGCTCAGTCAGCATATCTTCCAAATCCGTGGATAAGGTGTTCAGCAGCTGAAACAAGTTAATTCATTTGATATATGAAGTAATTTTTCCCAAGGTTTTAAATTTTTCCTTTGGTATTGGGAAACTCCCACGATATCAGTAGCTTCAAGCCTAAACCTGAGGTACTTAAGTTACTTACAAAATAAACGGAAATAAGTAGCACTTTTGAATGTATTTTCCGTTGATAGGAAATACTTTTAAAACTGTCCAACAACGTGTAATCTGAAAGTTTCTAATATATTTTTTTATAGTATTTTGCCACCAATCGACCTTCAACTCAAAAAGCGTTTGTAAAAAATGTTCCGCAGAGCGTGCAGTCAGCGAAACACGTGGGGTGTTACGCTCGGGTAGAGCGAAGAGATTTTTATTTGAGAAACTTTTTTCACTGCCACCCTGTCTGCAAACTAAGCAAATACTAACTGGCGTAGTGCTAAGAAATGCAACAAGCATATTCGGCGTAATAAGTACGTAGAGTAATTCGTTGAAGCGGTATCTTATAGTACAGTGAATGTTTTTCTTTTTTTTAGCTGTTTGCAAATTGTTGATACCTGGCATATCTAACAACCCTTTAACTAGTTTTTTATTAAAGTATTTCTTTAAATATAAGGTTATTTCTTTAAATATTAGGTTTTAAAATTAAAATTTTAACCTTAGATGCCTTCCTGGCTTCAGGTGGTCCATCTGTGTGTGGCTGTTATGTTGGAACAACACAGGTATGGCTGATGTGTTGCCTGTCATATGACTGTTAAAAACTTGCATACGACGCGCGAAACATATAGCGAATTTCACTCGGATTTTCATTAAAAATCGACGTAAAACACGGTGCCAGTTAGGTATTAAACTATGGTACGGTCTACTAATCTACTAATGGGCTACTAGTAGGATGTCTCGATTGTAATACATATTTTTAACATTGAATTTGTTTCTGCCACATTTGCTTGTTGTATTTCTTAGCGGTGTGTCTCGTAATAACGTAAATACCTAAACCTGAGGCCGCGGTGAACGGACTTAACTCATTTCCCGAACATCGATTCCAATATATGTGGGGGTAAATAGAAATCAAACAACGGGAATTACCTCTTACTAGGTAGGTAGGTACTTACTGAATTTTCAATAACGAAGTTCAACGTTTTGATGTACAGTCGCAAGCGATAATTTGTAGGTATGTTAACTTACATTCTATTTTTTTCAAAAGATGTCACAGTATTTAAATATCACCAATGTAAATTATAGGTATAACCATCAACTTGTGCCAAAATCATCTTGACATTGATTTGAAAATATTGCTGTAGGTAATTATACATTATTTTCGCGTCCGACTGTACCTATAGCTTACAAATGACTATAAGTAAAAACCTAATTGGTATTCGTTGTATCGTTTTTAATTTTGGGAAGACTAACCTAGTTATTAGGTACGACGGCTTAGCCCGAGTGGTACCCAAATAAAAAGTAGCATAAGTGTTATTCTACGTCATGAACAAAAGTACCTGTTTCAAATTTCATCAAAATCGGTTTAGCTGTTACGGAAAATTATATTAGCAGACAAACATTCAAACTTTCGCATTTATAATTATTATTATAGGAAGGCATCTACTTAATTTGCTGCTAGAAAATTTTGCCATCCTTTCGATAGTAAAATTATCCATCGAGGGGGTCTTTGTCAAATAGCAAACAGACTCAGGATATATTTTTCACAAAATAATAACAGACATGAGTCAAGTATAAACCTACAATATTAAATTAGTTAAGTTGTTGTAATTTTACCTACTTACACGGGGAATGCTGTAACATTTATAAGTCAAAATAAAAGGCTTTATCAACATACGTATCTATTATACAAGCCATCTATTATATACATATAGAGATATGTAATACCTATCATTGAGTAATTTTACTTTGAAGTGAAAGTGGTTTCCTTTAGATGTATAACTGTATGTACTTAGGTAGGTACTACTAAAGATATAAAAGGCATTTTACGCACTCGATTCACTGCAGTGTGAAATAAGCATACATGTTTTGAACCATTTCACTTTCAGAGCTTTCTATCTTTGCCACCCTTTAGTTATAAAACCCTTTGATGTAGTTACCTACATTCTTCTCGTAGCGCGTAGCGCCTGTGGTAAAAATAATATCAAACATAAAAGCAAGTTGCGCCACAAAAGCGCTGTAATCCCCTCATTGAGTGAATCTTTTTAAAATATCGGGTAGGTATATTCATTGTAAATTTTACCCGATTTCCATATATAACTAGCAATAAGTCGATAAATTATTATTTGCATATATTAAAGTCCTCATTTACGTACGAATTCCATGATATTGAAGAGGCGTAAAGAACGCCAATTTACAGCAACGTTAATAAATAGAGGTTGAAGACCTTTTCCTGTACCTACCTACCTATACATCAGTTGCTAAGCAACAACAACAAGAACAATAACAAACTTATGGATTTCTTTTTGGGTTTTATTTTCAACGCAATGAGGTATAATTTGGAAGTTCACATTACCAGCTCTTCAAGGAAAGTGGGTCACGGTGATTGAACGATAGCCGATATTGATTTCGAATTCAAAGTTCATCATTTACTGATGTAAAATACTTCGGAACACTCTGTAAAGGCCGTAGATATCTGTATCCACCTTTGATAATACAAGACACTATATCCCGTTTGGTAGACCCTATTGTGTTTTCCATACCTAGGTATTTAGTTTGTTTGCTTAATTTAATCTAATATACCAAAAATAACACAGGTAGATAGATATCTAACTATAAATTATGTATGTAGTTACCTTAGTATACTTAACATCCAACTAATACCTATAATTTAAAAGTATGAAAGTTAAAAAAGGGGTAAAAGAGTGGTCTAAAATACCTCACGTGATTAAAGGATGGCCCCTAAGAAATAAGATCAAAATAATGTTAACACATATTTTTCAGCTAAATATAAATTCAGAAAAATACATATTTTTCAGCTAGATATAAATTCTCCCTCTTTTTACGATTCAACAATGCTTTTTATGAAATATTTCTTTATTCACTAATAAAATGCAGTGGAGTCAGTTGTAAAGTTAACGAGCTTTGTCTAATTGTTTGGAAGTTGTGTCGCTGGGGACTGATGTTGATAACATTATATACTTTTTTATGAGCCTAAGAGCAGGGAACATGGTTCTTAGTTGAGAGTTGCGAAATATATTTTTTTAAACAATGATATAAACAAAAAAAGGACACGTTTACCTCGTTTTTTGCTATGAATTCTTCGACTTATTACTTTGAGGATACCTAGTAGGGGATGGTCAGCAACATTAGATTTGGCACATGTGAAGAAATTGATTTTTTTGCACTTTTGTGCCTATTATTATTATTATCTATCAAGCCGTATAGGCTTTATATAGGCACTACAAGGTCATACAAAATCCTTTTAAAGCTAAAAGACATACCTACCTTATGTTGTTGTTGTTATGTTAGTTGAGAAATAATTTATAAGACATTAAATGTAAAAAACCGACTTAAATTAACCGGAAAAGAATAGTAATTTCAATATACAACTTCATCACCCATTTTTCCGCCCGTAAGAGTGGGATTTTGCATAAAATGTATATGGTGGTTCTCTTGAAGTATACCGTACTCATTAAAAAAAGAATCATAAAATTGTTGGATTGGGACCTCCTCCTTTTTTGAAGTCGGGTGATAGTAATTAAATGCCCCTGTTATTTTGCTTACTCTTTCGAATAAAAAAGAAAGGAAAGGTCGCCCACAAATCGATCGAAAATGTTTCGGCTAGTCGTGATTTCATAAAATGATGATGTTTTTTTAAATTTGCGGGAAAAACTGTAATCCCTCAGGAATCAAACTTTTATGGGAAAAAAGTACTTTGGGAGCAATCTCTATACAACAAAATAATCATCAGAATTGTTAACACATTTGGCGAAGATATCAGGTATGAAACACATACGATAAAAAAACATACAGGCGAATTATAAAAAAACCCTTCTCCTTTTTTTAAGGGGGCGGTCAAATATAAGGTTCCTATATGCTAGTTAACTACAGTCTACAACTACTCATCTCTTTGCTTATGAAATGCTATGTACCTAAGCAGTTACGTTTTTTTTGCATTGTTTTCGAGTCGCGTAATTAAGAAAGTTTGTGCATTGATGTCCCGGCGGAAAAGCAGTGAAAACAGGGTATACTATTTTGTCTTGTTTTTATTCAGCACGGCACGGCTGATTTGTTTTAGTATCTGTTCTTCTCCCTGGGCAACAATTGGTTTTTGTTTTGTCGTAAGTTGATGGAGCACATTTTTAATTAGTCTCAAACGGAAGTTTCGTACGTACAATTAACACCCTTGTTTGATTTGATACATTGAATTTGTTGTGTGTATTCTATTTATATATTAGTATTCTATTGTACTGTTTTTTCGTGATCCTAGATTTCTGTGTGTTTACATAATGGAATCATTATTATTATTATTTTTAGGACGCGCGACGACGGTTAGAATTTAGAATATTTATTATCTACTGTTACAGTACTTCTAAATATTCTAAATTTTTACTGATACTGATTACTTGCATAGTGCCTACGATCGTCAGCAGATTTGAATTTCGACGCTGAAAAGTATAATTGGCGTATCTCGAAAATGGCACTTTACAGGAGAGCCAAAAAACTCAAAAATAAAAATGTATACCTGCTAAACTAGCTGAGGCAAAATTGTAAGTTTTCAAATGTTTACGGCTTAAATTGTAACGCTGCTGTAAAATATCGATGAATCTAAATTGTCTTGCAGCATAATTGACGTACCTAAGTTATGTTAATTTGGTTGTAATAAATAAAAAAAACGGTAACTAAGTGCTATTATTATTTACAATTATTCGTTTCTACTTATTGGAAATCTTTAGTCGTTTATTTGTTACAAAACCGCAGAAATTCCGTTCTGAAAGGACCAAGTTTTATCGAGGAACTTGGTCCTTTCTGTCCATCAAAACCTACTTTAGAGTGATTTATGACGAATGAATCATTAGAATGATTGCAGATATTCTTCACGTAAAGGAAACGCTAGCACGAGTGACGCCGCTTTGAGGCTGCCTCGGAAATTGAACACACACCACATATATAGGGTTGCTAGGACATGATATACAAGATTCAGTTATGACGTTGTTTTGCGGGTATTTATTTTTATTTATGTTTCTTTTGTAGACAGTGTAGATCTAATAATTAGTGTAAGGTAGTGATAGTCGTGTAAGTGTTACTTATAAAGAACATACGAACAAAGTGTGTGTCCCTTAAACATAGACAGTAAGAAACGTATTAATGCGGATACATTCTTAGCTATTCTATAAAACTATTTTAATGTTAAATTACTAATTAGACTAAAAGGCTTGGTTGTCATATTAGTAGGGTTGTAATATCCTACTACTATTATAAATGCGAAAGTTTGTGAGGATGGATGTTTGTTACTATTTTACACAAAAACTACTGAACGGATTTTCATGAAAGTTTACAGGAATATAGCTTATACATGAGAATAAAACAGGCTACTTTTTATACGGGTACAACGCAGGCGAAGCAGTGAGCAGAGGCTAGTTATTTACATAATAGTAAGCCTTCTGCAGGAGTAGTTTTTTAAGTTTCATATTAGAATTATTATTTAGGCCTATTTCCAAAATACATTTGGGTAAATTATTGTTTATCCGAGATGCCATGACATACAGAAGATAGGTACTGTTGTTAATTATTTATTGCATGCAATAACTTATTTTACCATTTTATATTTATCTAATGTACTCTCCGTCAACTTTCCATCTCATTTATATAAAACAAGCGCGCCGACTTCGCAATGGTCCTCCAAATATCCAACTTTCCGGTGGATTTTTCAAATAAAAATCTTCATACAAATTATGTCCAGAAAATTACAATCATAACAAAAAAATCTGCCTAATCGATCGAGCCTTTTTCTAGTGATGCTCTTTCAGCAATTGATTTTTATTTATATAGATAACGATGTTTGTGTTTTTTTATTCAACTGAAGTAGCAAGGCGCCACCTAATGGCGCTTGCAACATGAGGTATAACTCACTCTATGAAATTTTGATCAAGACAAGATGGAACTTTATTGCTACCTTCTTATTTTTTTATTACAAAAATGATAGGGCCATTTGATTAAGTAATCAGGGTAGATTTTACGCCGCTGCAAAAAATTGCGTCAGCCATGTATTTAATTAAAGTTCTTAGCGCGTAGAAAAGCGATTTTCATTCCCCTAGTGGTCAGCCTGATACCAAAGTAGGAAATTGAAAACGTCATATGCATCCATCCTTTGTGGAGGGAAGAATGAAAATGTCATACGCCTGGACATTTGCCGGACATTTTGCGGCTGCATGACGATGATATTCTAATCAGACATGCGGTTTGTTTGTCGTTTTATGCTAGGACGATCAAAGCCATAATACTTTACTATTGACAAAGCACTACTGTGCTCCAGACTCTGATGAAGAGAGGAGTTCTAGGAATAAAGGCTTTGGCGTAGTGGAGCCACCTACAACGTAGGTACAGCTGCATGTTGTTGTGTGTAGTCGCCCTTAAAACCTTAATGTTTCTAATTAATCAAGTGAGCGAAGCGAGTGGAGTCTTTCAGTCAAGTTGAACGAATCGGCATTGTGAACCAACAATGCCGAACGATAACTAATTGCTCTATGATGCTTTGCATTTGTATCTCAGTCACAATCAATCCATTTTTTATTCATTAAAACTTGTGGGTTCCTCTTCACAATGTGGGTTATATATTTTAACAGCACTGTAGCTTTTTATTCCAAAAACTATCGTGAACTTGACTATTCATATTGTAAAAACGGGAATTTTCACGTACTGCACTGCACTATCGGTGAAGGCACCGACTAAGTTTCGACTCATTCCGAGAGTCTTCATCAGGGTGAGTGGTTGCGACTTTCTCCTTCCGCGTCGCGCCGTGCACTGTCGGTACTGTCGGACTTAGTCGGTGCCTTCACCGATAGTGCAGTACGTGACAAATTCCCGTTTTTACAATATGAATAGCACTGTAGCTGTGGTTATCCTATTGTTGAATTTCACTAATCCACACGAGACCATAAACCGTTACTAAGGTATCCCGAGTTTGAGCGATAAAAAAGATTGTTTCTAGCTAACTGCGCACTTAATCACTTGAAACTTGAGTGGATACAACTTATGGATCCGCGGCACGCAAGTGCGAAGCATCTTAGAGCACGTTCACACTTAACGAACCCCACAATACTCCCGAATAGGGTCTATTGTAGCCTTTTCTCTCTGAAGTTCTTAAAACTGATAGACAGGTACAAACATATCCATGCCGCATCGCTGGTGGAAGCATGATTCTTGCCAGATACTTGTGGCCTGTCTGAAAACGGAAACTCTTCGTCATTCATTGTGGGACTGTATGTACAAATACCATAGTTTTGAGTAATTTCGAGAGGCTCATACATTGCCGTTCTATCAACATATATCAGTCGTCGTCATAACAGGCTTTGATTGATAGATTTTAGTGAAAGAGAGGCGTTGTAGAGCGATTACCAAGTGTATATCACCCTTAACCGTGTATTGTTTTAATAAAGAAAGTTTAGTCTACAAAACCAAGGTAATAGGCGTTTTTTATTATTTTTTGCCGTCATCTCGCCTTATGTGAAAAACAATATAGGCCTAAATCCATCATAAAGGTATTTTATTTTCCAGATCACTAGTTATGGTTTACATGAGAGAAGGTGCTTGTAACCTTGATTCATTATATTTGAGCACGAACTCTTCATTGGAGCTTAAATTTTAAACATATTGAAAGTAGTGTGGGTAAAAGATTCAGTATGCCTCGCAGAAGTCCCTTTTCGTGATAGTAAGTGATTATTTTTATTTAATAACTACATAGTTGTTGCTCGCGGCTTCGCCCACGTGGTACTCGTATGTTAATAAAAGTAGCATATGACCGTCTCCAGGCTTCAAACTACGAGTATGTCCACCAACTTTTGAATGAATGGAACCAAGGATTACAATTTATACAAAGTTTAGAACTCAATTGCACACCCCCTAAGGGTAGTTTTGAAAAAATAAAAAATACGTGTTTCATTATTTACTTTAAAGTTTATTTGTACAATTTTTTTTTCATAGAAACTTTACCACCCTATTTAACCCCTTAGGGGTCGATTTTCGAAAATTAGATTAACCTATGTGTTATTCCAGATCCTAAACTATGTACATTCCAAACTTTATCAAAATCACACACACTCTTTCGCATTTATTATATTAGTAGGATTAGCAATATCGTCGCCTGAAACACAGGCTTACCTAGTTCAGGCAAAATTATTATACTTAGCTATATTTATTTAGTGCACTTATGTTTCGTATAATTACGAGTTTCTTTGAATAAATTTATTATTATTTATTTTATGCGCTACAGCTGGTATTAGTTAACACCTACCTTCATGTAGGAGCCACCATTTCTCTCCTCGCAGTGACGTCTGATGTACCTTTGGCAGACATTCGACATTTTCCACTCTGAAAAACAAAAATAACAGTTTCTAGTTACAATCGAACACAATGGTCTTGTTATTTTCTCCGAATCTCCTCGTGCCAATTTTTGTCCCTTATCTACCAACTTTAGCGTCAATGCAACTTTTACTTGTTTTTTTCCGTATTGATTACCTCACTTGTTTATTTAGAACATAAACTTAAATAACGATAATTTGTATGTGGTTTATTAATTTTCCTAGAGAGATTTTTTTATTTTTGCAATGTAAGTGTATTATTATTTATTATTGTTTATTTTTATGCAGAAAAAAATAAGAGTGCTGGACATTTTCACATAGCATAATTTAGCCCCAAATTAAGCGGAGCTTGTGTTATGAAATCTTCATGATATACTAAAGTTTGTATGTACATTTTATTGTTATAACATTCATATTATACATAGAATAAACCCAGACCCGAGACAAATATTTGCAGATCATACAAACATTTGTCGCGCGGTGGGACTCGAACCCGCAACCTTCCGCGTCTCAGGCGGGTCTTCACCTACTAAGCTACAGCGGTCGTCAATGTTTTCAATAAAAGGAATAAATTTGTTACAGTATACGGAGCATGTCATCACGACAAGAAACATTATTCATATGTAGAAGGTATGTATGGGCACTCCTAGATTTGGAACTACATTATAGATTTTCTATAAATATTTACAAAGTTAGTTCAGAAAGTGGAACACATAAAACTTGGATGAAACTAATTTTGAATGTAAATTCAACCCCATGTGGTTTAAATTGCAAAGCTAAAAAGCTAAAAGCTTTAGATCATCGGAGTTTACAATGTTTATGAAACCTCTTAATATAAGTAAGCCCAGATTAATAGCAGTGTAGAAATAGAGTTTAAAGTAAAGACTCCTGCAATAAAAAGTGTTTGAAGCATAAAATCAAATGTTATAAAACTGCAGAGTGCCAAGATATCTTCGATGAAAATTGCCTTGTAATATAATTACAGGTTTTTAAAACAGGTCTTTATCGAGTTGACCTTTTTATTTCCTGACTTTAGGACATAAGTATGTTTACTGATCTCGAAATTTGAAAAATACGTACAAATATTTTTAAGCTTTCTAAACTAGAACATTATAATTCACATATAGGATATGCTCAAAATTTTCAAAGTAGCTATAAACGTTTTCGTATAGTTAAAAAAGTTTGAGAAATCTAATCTAATCCCTGGAAAGCATAGGTTATATGAGGCGTATAGTATGTATTGAATTTACCTATAGCGAATAGCTACGAACAAAGCAGAACAGGATTTCAGTTACAAATAAATAATATGTAGTACACAATACTTCCTTTTATGATAACTAAAAATAATAAAAAAATAAACTTATTTTTGATTATACCAAAGATTTAAGTATTGATACCGATTGACGACATCATAACAGTTGCAAGAAACATGTGGATGAGAGACGCATAGGACAAAGAAGGCTGGCAGAAAAGATAGGAGGCCTATATCCAGCAGTGGGTGATTCGAGGCTGAGATGCTGATGATGATGAACCCTGATTATTTTTACCTGATATTTAGGTAAAAATAAGTATTTGACTAGATCCTAAACTACTAAGAGGTATAAACCAAGCAAGTAATTGGTTCCTCCAATGTCACACAGATATATGCGCTGATATAGGCTACATGTAACATCAAACATTTAAAGCTGGAGAACTGGGTGTGAAGTTCCAAACACATCCCGTTTTATATTAATGTTGCTACCAGTTTAAATTCATACGAAGCGTCCTGAGCGCTCTAGTTAGAAGTTGTTAGCAATTTCCTGGTAGCCAAAAATGAGTGTCACTTTGTGAAAAGGGTACTTAAATAAGATACAGACGTGACTAAAATTCGAATTATATCGCTGGAATATTTATATTGGATTGACATTTCAAGTTTAATTAAAAAAAATAGATTTTAACTTAATTTATGCTCTTTATTTTACTCGTATTTAACTGCTACTTTTACTTTCATTATATTAAGTGGATGAGAAGATCTGAACACTGGGTTCAGAAGCACGTAACTTGTGTTTACAATAGTACCAATCTGAAGTTGCTCGTGCGTGTACTTACTATAAACGTTGCCAATTTACATGTGGGGACGCAGGCTTTCATAGAGATGAGTGTTTATGATAGGTGTCCCCACCCTAAATATTTATTGGGCTTATATATTGGGTGGTACAACCGTTTTGGTGTTTACATAAATTGCGGTAAGGGAAAATAAGCTATTTAGAGGACGAAATTACTTTTCGTCGAGCAAAATTTTTTGGAAAGTTATAGGTTATAAAATGAAAGGTGTTCAACCATAATTTTGTGAAGAATATTATATACGCCACTACCCTCTGTCACCGTTCGCCCGCATGGAACCTGGCATGGAAAAACTTTTGAGATACTCGTATTTCAAAAGATTCCAAAATTATTTAGAACGACAGATGAGTGTATTGGTGAAAAAATTGTGAAAATGATATGTATGGGAAAATGAAGGAAAATATCTTCAAATTTTCACGATAAAATACATAAATATAAAACAGAAATTAATAGATATCGTTATTCAAACAGTTTATTTTACCTAAAACAGTACCACGAAATCATCCACAAAGCACACAAAACGTGCCGAATACGAGTACAATGGACAGGACAGGTTGATCCAACGAGATTTACAATTCAAACAACCTCGGGATAACTCAACTTTGGATTCAGTATGCGTGGATTTCGATTGCTATAAATTGTCTGGAGGAATTAAGGTATACGAGCTGTTCGTAATTATCAATAGTAGATATCTTTAGATAATGTCATTTATATAATATGCACCACCTTATAGCGTTGTATATTATTATGATTTAATAGACATTCTTTATTGTCAAGCTGGAGAGAGAATTAAAGATCTGTGGTTTTTCCCCACCCACATTCAGAATGTTTTTTGTGACAAAACCTTTACAGGAATCACCAATATACTTAAATTATGCAAATCCACAATAAAATTATGCGATAAATATTTAGTTACGAATTCAAATCCATGTCTGGAATGAGGGACTATGGGGTTGTTCGGCCTTCATTTTGGTTTCCTGTTTATTTGGCGGCCATGTTTGTTTGTATCAAATTATACACTATACTCATATTCAGAGGGATTATTGAGAGTTAATGGTGAACGTAGAGCGTGCAAAATAGCTTGGCAAAGTTTATGCACAAGCGTAGCGATTAGCGTGGAGGTTAGTCTCGTACTAAAGAAAAAACATCTGGCAGTATTTTGCCTGGTCTTCTTCTTCTTGTCCTTATCCCACATTACGTGGGGTCGGCACAACATGTTTTCTTCTTCCACTCTCCTCTATCAGCCGTCATCTCAGTACTCACTCCTTTCTTATCTTAAACATAGATTTACAGTACTTCATCATAATCTCTGTTTCGCATTGAAAAGGAAATACACTAACTGTACGTACAACACGACACGCAATAGGTACACAGATATTTATTTTGATATTTGATATTATTGGGGAACCGGGGCAATTCGCGTTTTCAAAATTCTTTCAGGGCGACTGACTTTCTGGTCATAGCGACGCGTGATCAGAGAGCTGGCTCTTATCTGGGTCAACGCATTGCCATTTAGCGTGGCAATACGACCAGTATTTTGGGAAAGCTGATCTGGATCAGTTGAGCTATCTATAGGTCGTTTGCAACGGTCTCTAGATATCTGTATTTTATGTATATACCTACTTCTACATAGTTGTATGATTAAATGTACCAAATTTTATTTTTTGATATTTGCTAGACAATGTTCAAATTAAAGTAGTTTTCGCTTATCGCTCTGCTTGTGCAAGGTCGAGATCCATTACAAACACACGGCAAGTGTTATGAGAACTTACGTAAATTAATTATGACAGCCTATTATTATAACACGTAATACATGTCATTTTCTTTGGTCTGACGGCTCACTATTATAACTGGTAGGTAATTTATCACGAGGAATTCAAATTTCACAACTGTATTGTAATAATAAACAAAACAAACAAACACACTCACACTGCCTTATGATGGGCATCCTCAGATACGTACTTACTTATCTCATCTTATCTTTGAAGACACCAAATAGGGAGTAGTCAGGTGCACGTCCAAACATTACATTTGGCATATGCCTGTGTTTTGCAAATTGAAATAATAGATATAATTAAAATATAATGTATGAAATAATGTGTATGGGTACTCAGAAAGGGCGCAAAAGTCATTGCCTCTGAAAACTTCATATTTAGCATTCGCAGAAAAAAATGTTATTTATCAAGGAGAATCGAGCCTCGAAAACCACATCAAGTAGCTGGAATAATATAAACAAATACACGTCAGGTGATGCAGAGCGCTCATTAGTCGGCTTTAGACGCTCGTTTGTCACCATGTCGTGTTCCAAATGCGGTCAGGTAGCGATTTCTAGAAACATGGCTTTGGCAATATATAATTGTATAAAATACCACTGAAGCCACTACTTTTTTATCCACCTAAAAATCACATACTTACCTAACCCACATTAGAATTCCCTGTTTTGTGAGTAACAGGATCTACTAGTACCTACCGTGGTACGGCAAAACCTAGACCCGAAACAACTGTAGAACAAATCTCGCATCGAACCTGCACCTCTGCGTCTCAGCTGGCTACTCGCTCACCACGATACAGAGGTCACTGAAATCATCCTCGCATTGGAAGCTATACTTGGAGAGCAAGCGTCCTTCCTAAAAACAATGCTAATGCGTTTTTTCATCAACTACAACGCATTAATTTTTTTTTTAAGTTGCAAGATAAAAACCAAATAAACTAAAACCAAATGAACCAAATAAAACTTCACGTAATGAAAAAAATCGCTTTATGGCTAGCAGTAAAGCAAGCTCCTTACCCACAAATTTGTCGCCACCGCTTTTATTAACACCAATTCCTCGACCAGTAACGAGAGTCATTTTTTTCAGAGTTGCCGAGTCATTTCTTTGGGAAATCGTTTTTATACGACATACTGTTGAAATGTGATACTATTCGATGTGACTCACGTCGCATTGATGTGGTTTTATGTCTCAACTTAGAAAGTCATATAGAAATTGAATAAGAAAATGTATGAAACACGCCGACCTAAAAATGATGGTGGGCATCATCATGGGACACTGTGATCTGAATTACCATCTCTTGAAGACAGGAGCCACAGACTCATCAGAGCTCATCAACTCATGCTCAGGTTAGAAGGAAGACAATACACCCCAATGCGGGGCGTCATGCAGACCTTAGTTCTCCCACTTAGAATTAAAATTAGATCCCTGAAATGTGTCGTCAAATAATATTTAATTTATTATTTATAAGCTACAACTAGAATCGGGACAGGTAAAACTAATAAATCAATGTACATCTACATGGTTGGCAAGGTGGAGCCAACTTAAACAGAAGGCGTGGATACAACAATTTAGTAACCCCTTAAGCTAAAAAAATACAAGAACTGTTTATTTAAAAGGCTCTGGCACACGGATGTGAGTTGGGTACTGACAAAAAAAAATCGAGCGTCGGAGCAATCCGATAAATGTCCAACCAAATTCGTTCTTCAAAAACTATTCTTCCTAGTAACTTTTTAGCGAAAAATATATTTGAAATGTCACCCCACACTTCTATTTTAAGTCTACGAAACTTCACCCTCACATATTCAGATGGTTTAATGTTCACGGCTCAAGTGGTATTACCACATTTTTCATAAGATGTCACTCTCATACGCGGCCTCATTTGAAGATGCATTCTAGTACCGAGTTTGGGATGTCGTAAAATTCCAAAGCTTTCAGAGTGATGAATTTTGTTGGTGAAGAAATGTAATAGGTGCTTATACGATCCTACCCATTTGGCATATCATTTGAGGTCGTTACTTTTTAAATTTGTTTTTATTCATTTTTATAGTTTACTCAGGTCAAGGTAATACTTTGTTTTGGCACAAGCCCGCTATTTACGAGAAGCATTCATGTGCAAGCCGACGCTTATAGGAACACTAACTAGATAGATTATAATTGTCATATAAATAAAAACGATACTTCTTACAAATCACAGATCGACTGTGCTGATATTCTTATTCTGGGTAAACTATACTCTTTCATTTCCAGGGAAAGCATCAATCTCCAATCACAATAAAAAATCACATAGCTACCTACTAATTCTCTATTGATACGATTCGTCGATCCATCCACGACATCTCTCCACAGTATAAAAATGAGTACTTATGTGCAGTTCCCGGCTAATGCTACGGTAATTTGCAAACAATAGTAGGTAAGTTAAGCTGGAGTTAAAAGGCCACCTGAAAGTCACTGAATGGCTTGGCGGTTGCAATTAACCAGAGTTTATCAATATATGACCGATATGAGGTATACCTGCGACCACGAAACCTGCAAAATCTTCGTAACGTTAGGAATAATAAAAAATCCAAATGTTTAATTTACAATGCGTTACCATCGCAAAAACCCAAAACTTTGGATAGTCGGTGTTCTCTTAACGACTTGTTCTTTTAATTATTCCACCACAGTGCGCATTAAGTAGACTCAACTTTATAAAAATAAAACCGTTAAATAGAATAGAAAAATAATAAATAAATTTGAAACCGCTCCGAACGAGAGGTTATATAAAAGCACGACAGCCAGCAGTTGTAATTGCTACTAAATAACGGTCCAAATGTTGACCATGCTGAATGTTTGATCTGTTTAGAAAGAGCAAAGCAAGTTTTTTTATGAGCGCTACATTTAGCAATATAACTTATATTATTTTTAGGATTTATTATATACAACTATAACGACATTTAATAACGAATCATACGAATATGTAACGACATGCCACAGCTACAGCCAGGAACTGTAATCGTGCCTCTGCTTTGCCTTTAATAATAGCTCTTTGAAGAGAGACGTTGATCGATGATTCCTGATCTATCTCAGATTTGAACGCGACACTTCAATCAGTTTACAAGTAGCTGAAACTGTTTTCGAAGGTACTATAAAACGAATATACATAGGTACTATAGAAAGTCTACTACTATGGTGGTTATGTGAAATTGTATACCATATTGGATATACAAAGTAACGTATTTTATATGGCATACTAGCTTCGTCCCACGACTTCGCCCGCGTGGTACCCGGATAAAAGTAGCCTATGTGTTATTCTGATATATAAGCTATATTACTGTAAAGTTTCATTAAAATCCGTTAAGTAGTTTTTGCGTGAAAGAGTAACAAACATCAAACATTTGTTACTCTCTTGTTTGGTAGGATCAGGGTAGTTTGATAATGACTATGATCGGATCTGCAGTGACAAAATCGATTCACTTTATTTGGATTCTTACCAGTATCTTCTAAAAATGTTGCATTTTTTTTTTTTTTTTCCAGTTTTTCCCTAAAGTATAAAAATAATTAGATAGTCCATTAATCGCGGTCAGACTATTTTCTTCCCCTTTTGCAATGTCCACCTTTTTCTACGAGAATCCATCTACCTTTCTACAGCGAACCGCTAAAAAAGCATGGGTATTTTTTCCACCTATGGATCTCGTGAAGAATTTAAGATCGTAAAATAAAAGGGGAAGCTTGCTGGGTGATTTCTGAAAACTCTGCGGGGTCACTCAGAGTTAAAAGTAATGGAAGTTTAAATTTTACTTTATAACGCAGGGTTAAAGTAAAATTAAAAAACTAAACGGAACTTTTAATTTGTAACCGTGCTTACATACGATTATTCACAGGAAACATTTGAGGACCCGTTTGATTAAAAAAAAATCGCTGTTTAGTTGTTCTTATTTTATTTTCTGTAGTGTTTCTGAGTATATATACAGTGTGTTCTTACTTTCTTTTTTTTGTTTATATAGTGCTGAACTTTATCAGTTGTACGTACCCCAAAAATAGTTCGTAAAAAAATCAACAACGCCGCTCTTAAGGTTGATAGGTAGGATCGATAAAACATCAGAAATAACATACTAATCCTATAATTGTTAGTTTCTATTGCTAATAATCTCCGTAACAGCTGGACCGATTTGGATGAAATTTGGAAAAGTTTAATTCGTGATCTAGAATACAAATACGCTATTCTTATCCGGTTTCTTATACTAAACGGGCGGAACCATTGGCCAGGGGCTAGTATTAGAGTTAGCTGCATTATTTACACATAACGTTCTCACATCATATTTTAAGAATTTACTCGTGGAAAGTCACGAAGTTTCGCTTTTTGGCTGTTCCAGTAAAATACGCACACATCTAGGGCTCGAGAATTTTATTGGCGGGCGCCTGAAATATCGCAGTACCAATCGTAAATCTGTTGCGGTGAAATAAATAATTTAAAACTAATAAAACGGCGCCTGTGCTCGTACAGGTGAACAATTCTACTGTAAGGGGATCATTTTAGGAGGCGCTGGGATATCTAAAAAAAAACACAAACACGCTCACGACTGTATTTGGCGACCTCTGTGGCGCAGTGGGCGAAGGTCCACCTAAGACGCAGAAGGTTGCGGGTTTGATTCCCGCCTCTGGACAAATATTTGGAAATGGAGAAAAGAAATAAATATGAGTATGAGATACTCAGTGAGTAGATCTTTGAGGATAGCACGTATAGGGCGGTATTAAATTTGGTACAACCGCGTTTTCGCGGCAGGTTTTCCGATGACACAACTATAGTTATGCATAGTGATTGGTCCATGGGAAACACCTGCAATTAAGTATAGTAATTACCGCCCAAATAGGCGTCGCCTTTCTAAACTAAATCATTTTTACTACAAAAGAAAGTACAGCAATACCTTTAGTGCTGTCAAATTAGTCAGATTTAAGTTTTCCATACAAGTTTAGTCGTGATTTCAAAACATACTGACTATGAGCATGAAGAAGAGCGACGCGTTAACTAATTTTACAGGAGTAAAGTTCTTGCTGTCTCTTTCTTGCGTGCACAAACAGTAAGAGAAAGGGACAGTTTAAATTGAGTTATTTTTTAGAGAATCGGCACAATAATTGTTTAACTACAACGGCACGTAACTATACGTGCCGCATTGTTTTGCGACGAGACATCAACTAACACTAACCATTGCAGAATTAATTTAGCCACAAGCCATAATAGACTATAATACAAAAGGATTAAAACATGAATAGGAATAGCATTGTGTTGATTTAGCATAAAGCACAGATACTGCATTATACAGCACGGAAATGTTTATCTTTCTAAACGTTTCCATCAACAATGTGTTTTTTTTAAACAAGTAAATAAAATTTCAGTACCTCCTCTGAGATGTAAAATAGGTAGTATTCGTAGGTACGTTATTAAAATAGATACAAGTGACTTTTAAAGAGTTTACATTTAAACGAGATAAATTAATTTTTAGAAATATTTTTAACTGCACTAACTTTTAAGCAAGCATTGAAAGAAAGATTTTGTATTTAATCATCCAATTATATGTTAGAGATAGCTGTGTTGGCCTAGTGGGCTGTACCCCGACTTCCAATTAATTTTTTTTTAATTTATGTGCGCGACCTTGTATCGGTGAAATTAAAGATCGCAAAGAAACCGACATGCCAAAGAACCGTTGGTGCAAATGCACGTGCTATCCGTTAGTATTCCAATAAGTGGCGATGGGCTTGCAACCTGTCACGTGGGCATTCCACGCGGACTACTAATCAAAACGCGGACGTGTGCCAAGTATAATGTTTGGACGTGTCTCTGACTACGCTCTACTTGGTATCCTCAATATTATCGTACTGAATATGAATCTGAGGATTTCCATCATTGGAATTACAGTTGGGAGCAGTCATTTTCCTTTGATAGAGGTAACTATCCCAATGATAGAGGAAACATCACAGTGATAGAGGTAACTATCACAGTGATAGAGGTAACTATCGAGGTAACTATCACGGTGATGGAAGCAGTTACCACCTTGGATAAACACAGTGACAAGTTCCTCTATGATCTTTGTACTTTATTTATTCTAACAACAGCGACATCTCAAGACAGTGGAATTTGAAAAACTATGGCGATGCTCAACCACCATGCAACAATCTTCAGTTAACATGACCATCATTATACTCATTACGAACAAAGCTAGTGAAACTACTACGCAATGGAGTCAACAGGGTGTAACCACATCTTGGACAGTCCTATTGTTTTGCCTCCTATCAAATTGTCATCCAAACCTCCCCCTCTTTTCGGTCTATTCTTTTCTATAAAGTATACTGCTTCTACTCGTAATGCCTTAATGTAACTCGTGTCTTGTATATCACCGGTTTTATTGTGCTATATAGGATGTGGTTCGAACAATACAATAGATATCAAATATTAACTATGCTGATCTTTGTTCTAGTTTACAATGGATGTGAAGCGAACACGAACTCGAACTTCAACGAGCAAATTCGAGATTATTCTGTGATCAATGGAAATGTTGTAAGTGATCTTTAATTCAGGGCTAAGCAAAAAAGCGACGGACCGGGAGCGGATGGACGCTTAAAATCGGTGGTGCGCTCCAATGAGTCCATTGACTTAAAATATGCGAATTTATCTCGTGATTCTTGGGCGTAGCTGGAACGGGGCAGGAAATAAACTTTCTGCCAGTTCACCATATAGATGGATGACTGGTAGGCGGCATCAAGACAGACCACCTGCCCGATGATCAGAGTATATTGTCAGGGAAGTAGGTGAGCAATGGATCCGGCTAGCACAAGACTGCCAGGAGTAGCGTTATAGAGAAGAGGCCTTTACTCAGCAGTTAGTATTACCGGCTGATAAGATAGATAGATAGATAGGTGGTATTTAAAACTTGAGCTTTCATGCTTCGGAGGCCACGTTACGATGTCGATACCGACTATTAAATCGTTAAGCCGGTTTTGAGGCCCTCGGTAGGGCTAATTAAATTGTCAAGCTAAAAATATACCTATTTATCCTAGCTCACTTTGCATAAGTGATAAATAAAGTGAACAAAGTGTAAAGAAATTTAGCCGTTATTTTCGTGGCTTCGTTTGCGCAAACAAACACATTCACGACTCTATCCCCTATGATGGATTTCCTCAAATACAAACACAGTGCGTAGACCTTTGATGATACCCGTGTTATGCAATTAGTTAGCATACCACGTGACAGGTCGAAGGCCATCGCCGCTAATTGGAACCTAACTGATCGAATATGCCTTCGAATTTTTGGTCCTAGGGCATGACGGTTTGCTCACAATGTTTTTCTTCGCCGTAATGAGCACACCTATGGTTATGTTTCTTTGGTAAAAAAAACAGGGCACCAAGGTTATTAAGAGTATGTCAAGACTTTAGTCTGTATAGATATTTCGTGATTCGAGTAACACTACTACTATAGTATTATAATATTGATGGTAACACCCAAAAACATCCATAGTCTTAATAGATAACAGTTCTTTTAATTTTTCAGAACCTAACCAATGTGAAGACTTTACAAAAGGAAAATTTAGGACTAGGGCGGTACGCCAGTTTCGCTCCACTCCAAAACACCGTTCAATTCAAGGTACCATAACTATATACACATACTTGTCATTTATATCTAGTACATACGTACATACCTACCAAGTTTACTTATTTAATGATTTACTCTATAAAATGCTGATATAAGTTACCCTTTTCTTACCTCCTAGACAACGGCTTGTCCAAGTCACGTTTCTAAAAGGTACTTGGGTGTCGTCTAACATTACTTTTTAATAGCCATATTTAAGAAACTAGTAGCAATGGTTCTACTTCTTCGTATATTCACAATACAGAAGCAACAAATTACGTAGGATTGCTACTCTGTCGGCTAACGGTGAACATTTCCGACCTTTTACACCTCTGTACGGTCTAAAGTCTGCGTAGACTTTTTAATGAATAACTTGGTGAATCTTTGAAATTTTAATGCAAGTAAATTTTATACTAGCATTAAAATTTCAAAATTATATTAAAAGACGATTCAAATGGTCCAGTAATATTAATTAATAAAATAAATAATGCTGGACATTTTCATACAGCATCTATAATATTTTTTTTTATAATAATTTGTTTATTTGATCTAAAATACTTAGTTGGCAATTAAGCACACAAGTGCTTAATTGCCAACTAAGTTACGAGAATCAAAGTAAGCAGAGCTTGTGTTATGGGCACTACATGACTGATATACTACTTATATACTTTTTTTGTAAATACATACATATTATACATAGAAAAAATACCCAGGCCCGAGACTAATGTTTGTATGCAAACATCTGTCTCGTGGCGGGAATCGTGTCTCAGGCGGGCCTTCTCCCACTGCGCCATAGAGGTCGTCGAAATGCTAGGTTGACTATGAAATCTTACCCCAATTCATATGATTTGAAAATGGAAGCTGCCCGTCTTTTTTATACTAATGCTTTCGGTCTTTCCATAACCACAAGTTTTGGCTATCCGGCTTTTTATAGATTTGATCACGCCCTATGTGGTGGGAATAGGTAGGTATCTGCTGTTCCACATTCCTGATAACTTGCTCAAACGGAAATGTGACTCAGTCTTCGTAATTAAGTATCTATGTAAAACACATTGATTGGTGTTGTTGTTTTTAATCTTGCATCAAATTGAATGTTAGTTTATAGGTATCCATCAAAAAAGTAAAAACCTGCGTTAAAAAAAAAGTAAAAACGCAGGTTTTTACTTTTCTGAAAATAATGTTCATTTTTGACGTTCATACGTTTTTTTTTAATATACATTGGTTCAAAACATAATTATAATTATAAATAACTAGCCTCTGCCCACGGCTCCGCCCGTGTGGTAACTGGACAAAAAGTAGTCTATGTGTTATTCTGATGAATAAAAGCTATATTATTACTGTAAAGTTTCATCAAAATCCGTTCAGTAGTTTTTGCGTGAAGGAGTAACAAACATCCATCCTCACAAACTTTCACGTTTATAATAGTAGTAGGATAGGATAATAATAAACACTAAAATAGTCCTGACCCCACACTAGAAGGCCCTGTATCATGGATATTAAGAACTACGACTACGAGAACCGTGGTACCACAACACATAAACCCGGAACAAATATCTGCAGAACATAATATAAACATTTGTCTCGCTCCAGGAATCGAAACCACACCTCTTGCGTCGCAGCTAAAATGATTGCACGTTCTTGACAAAATACTATTTTAGTATTTTTACAACAAATATAAGACAGAAATTACAGGTACATGAGACTTTTCACCTGATATGTCTCAGGGTTGGCAACGCACAAGCGAAGGGTGTTGCAAATGTCCGTCGCTTCATTGCTTTGACTAAATCTAATTACTACAAAGTTGAGTTATTATTACGAAAAAATCTGTATATTCCGTCAAAAACAAGCAAAATTTACTTTTTAGTGTCATCTTTAAGAAAATGAGTAATTTTTTGATAAATTAGCGCATCTTAAAGATGAACATATTTAGAATCATCTAATGTGCTGAACAGATTTGTCATTTTATTCTTTACTAGCTTCTGCCCACGGCTTCGCCCGCGTGTTACCCGAATAAAAAGTAGCCTGTGTGTTGTTCTGATATAAAGGCTATATAACTGTAAAGTTTTATTAAAATCCGTTCAGTAGTTTTTACGTGAAAGAGTAACAAACATCCTCACAAACTTTCACGTTTAGTAGGATTTCCTCAAATAAGGTGCACAAACATAACTCGAAATTATGTTTGGCTCTAGAGAGCTATATTGAACGCTTGATTGATTAACATCATTTAAACCAGTTATAAGAACACAAAAAAATACTGAGCTATCACTTATATCATGTTTATTTACGTACAATTAAAATATTTTAAGTTAATTTATTACTTTGCTTAAAAAACAATGTTAAGTTGCGCGAATAATTTGAAGTGAGCAAATTTTGCTAGACTGCAGCCTTAATAGGGGGCCATATGTTGTTGAGACTAGTACTATTCAAAAAATAAATGCATTTTATGTACTGATTAATTATTGATTTCTAGCGCAGCGCAGCGAACTCCAAATCTTTGGTATGGAATAGTATTATAATGTCTGTAGTATTGACGGATTTTCTGAATGTAAGGTCCTAGATAAAAAGATTTTAAACTCGCTGCGCCGAGCCCAATCATTACGACAGTCAGTCAGTGTAGAGTACATCACCAAAAACATATATAAAAATACTCTAGACCACGAAGCGTATCGTTGATTTCAACGATGTTTGACAGCATAATAGCTGCAAGATGAACATGCCATGGTATCTCAGGTCACAGACACGTATCACATGCCTGAGAGTCTTTCCCGTGACGGCCTCGACCTCTTTACTGTTATACTATATCACATATAACTTCTGCCCGCAGCTTCACTCGCGAAGTATAATGAAGTTTTTATTTTAAATGCAATATGGATACAACCCAAATATTTAGTATTAGTCTTATGTAGCTACCAGCTTCGGCCCCGTGGTGCCAAGATAAAATGTAGCCTATGTGTTTTTCTGATGTGTAAGCTATGTTACTGTAAAGTTTCATCAAATCCGTTTAGTAGTTTATGCGTGAAAAAGGAACAAACATCCATCCTCACAAACTTTCGTGTTTATAATATTAGTAGGATGGGATAGGATAACATATAGCTTCTGCCCGCAGCTTTACTCGCGCAGTATAATGAAGTATTTTATTTAAATGCAATATGGATGCAACCCAAATATTTAGTTTTTGTCTTATGTAGCTATAACTGCTCCGCTCATAATTAATTAATAGATATTAAGCGTCATCTAAACTATTGCAGCGATATTGGCAAGTATTCGATCTATAAACTATATCTAACTATATTCGATAATTTGGAGATAAATTTAAAATCTTATCAATATATTCGTCACAAGCGTCATTCTGAACTATTGTAGCGAAATTAGCAACAATTTCGTCTATGCTATGATCGCTTCTGTTAGTGATCCGGATCAGGTGAGCTATCTATAGATCGTTTGCAACGGTCTTTAGATAGCTAGCGGTCTTTAGATCGTTGCGTGAGATGCTGACACTGGCCTTGAGACATACAATTTGGAAGTTATGTTCCTTATGGTGTGTAGGGGTGCACTAGAGAGGTTTCTCCGAAGTTCCAGCCTTTGAGGGTAAGTATAGCGGGAACAAGAGTTTTGTGTGAAAATACTGGATGAAGTGGAGTGTCCCACTAGTTCAAACATAAAAGCTTATATTTCAAAAGTAATGAACATCAAGATACATAGCCTATTTAAAGACCATTAACCATACATTTTTATATTCTACATCCAAAACAATTCAGTCGTTACGTCTTAAAAATCCACATTAACTTTTGCCTTTTTTAATATTAGAACTCTTCAGCATCGTCTTTGTTTTCCAACTGCAATACCAAACAACGCTTCAATTGACCACCTTTTTGGCGCGGCGGGCGAGTGGCCGGCTGCGACGCAAGATGTGCGGGTTCGATTCTCGCTGCGGTAATATGTTTGCATGTTCTGTAGATATTTGTTTTGGGTCTGGGTGTTGTGGTACCACGATACCATCGTTGTTCCTGATACACACGACTCAGGGAATTCTGGGGTGGGGTCAGGACTATGTATTTGTCTGTTGGCTGTTAAACAACCCCTTATTTGGGTCATTACCGTTAGAGACTGCGGGCCTATTATTTTCATTCCTAGAAGGTACTGTGTCTGCTTTTATGGTTCAACTTAAAATCGCAAAGTATAATCAGCACCAAAAATGATTTTATATAACTTTTTAAATATTATTTAATTTGCTTATCAAACAGTGAAACTTTAGTAAGTAGTGTGGTCGAATCACTTTACAGTCCGATATCCATAACACACTGTTCTTTTAAATAAATAAGGAAATTTGGTTCCTAGTTAGTCATCTGTAAGTCATCACTTTGAGATGAATTTCCCCGGAATCAAGAATCTCTCGATTGGATCTGAAGATCGGTTCTTGGTACAAATGAATAATGCGGCACAATAAGACGAGAAAAATAAACATGTATGAGTCATACTTTCCTATTCATGACGTGTTTGATATTCTGACTGTACGCATTGGAATTTGAATTGTTTGAGTAGAAAATGTTATACATCAAAATCTAGTAGCATGTAAGAATGTGGCTAGATTTATCTTTCCAACTGTACCTTGACGCATTATTGCATGAAAACGAATGATAAAACAAAATTGGTAATTTTACCAGAGTACGCAAAGAAATTGTGAGAATATTATCTTATCTCTCACTATCGACTTGGTCAGGTTGATATGCGTTGGCCCTGCCAAAAACCTTATAACCTATAGTAAAAGAACTAGTGTGGTGAACATGGAAAAAAAATACAATTAAGCGTACTTTAGCAGCAACGTTTGTGTTTGTACTGTCCATCCTTTTAATTTTAAAAACATTCATTCAATATCGTGGAACAAAAGAATGCAAGCTAATACCTAATTGAAGATAGAAAGGTGGAATGGCTGAGACACCTCAGGCCGTGTGAATAAGGGGTGTACGATAGTATCGGAGTAACGAAGCGTGACTGTGAGGACAATGATCTAATTATTTGAGGAGAATTATAAATGCCTCTTCCGTTTGAAGACTGTACGAATGCTAGAGCATTCAGTTTGTTTCGAATACTTATTATTCCTTATAAGCATAAGATTTGGATTGAATTCTACTATTTTCTGTTTTATTGTGTTATTTAAACACTAATCGGATACAATAAATTCGTCAAGAATGTAAATCCGGCTGGGACCTGACACAGTTGCAGAGCAGTTATTACCTTCGTACCAATCGTTGCGATGATCAAACCTCTGATTAACGTCTGATTTTCAATATTTGCTTTAATTATAAAGTTCGCATGATAACATAATTTTTCTCACAATTTTTTTTTTGTAAATTGATGATTAAATTTAATAGCAATAGGAACAATGATTTGTTACGAATAAACTTCATAATGAATAATTTTGATTATCACAGGATGTTCCCGACAACATGTTATCAGGGTCGAGCCACGGGAGAGGCTTGCTACATCACGACCACGCTGGTAATGCATACTATATTTTTTTTATTATATTACTAATACTTTTCTCTCATTATCATCATATCACCTAAAAATGACAGCTTAGCCAAAAGAGATGCAGCGGCCTAGAGGCACACCATCACAATATCTCCAGGAGTGGCATGATAGAACAGAATACTGTACTTAGTAGTGGGTGTTACCAGCTGAAAAGGTTGATAAATAATCATCAGCTAGGAGGCTCTGAACATAGACCTTAGCCGTATACAAGAAGCAAAATAAAGACCGGTCATATCTGCCTAAGAACCAACAACCGTTGGAGTAAACGGGTTCTGGAGCAGAGATCGCGTGAAGGCAGATGTACTCGTAGTATAAGACCAGATAATCTACTATAATCGGTGGATGTAGGTGTTTCAATACCATCCGCTATGACTTTTTATAAGGGAGGCCTAGGTCCAGCTGGGGAAAGAGACTTGGCTTCTTGAGACTGATGATGATAATAATTTCCTATGACAATCCGTAAAGATTTACCCTGTTATTCATAATTACTGAATAAGAGGGCACTAACTTTAGCAGCCTACTAAAAGTTGTCTGCCTCTATCCTTTGCTTAGCGGCAGAAAAAGACAGGGTTAGATTTCGCGACCTGCTAAGTTAGCGAGTGATTATGAATAAGAGGGTATGTGTTCAACAGGTTATGGTCTGTATGAGTATGAGGATCCTCACTATGGGCATGGATACGAGTTTCAACACGAGGCCGGCGCCGATCACCATTTCTCTCACGACTACCATGTGCCACACGATTACCATCATTACGACTTCCATGACGACCATCATCATACCGGGCACCCTGTGAATGGCTATGGACATCATCATAAACATTATGATCATCATGTAAGTTTTGGATTTATGCCAGTTAAGAATGGTTTATTTTATCACTAGTAATGTATTTTATCATTGTCAGCTGAAAAAGACGTGATCACGCGGCCAAGGGTCAGCATTGTCTGATTGATGTTCACGCATTCGCGAGGAATGTTCAGACCTGTAAGGCATATATGAGGATATCTCTCTAATAGAGACGTGATGTAGTAACTCTTTTACTACATTACCACATCCACTGTGGATGTGGCTTATTTCTTAGTCACCGTGCGATAGATCAGTGACCTGACCAGGTTGAGATATGGTTGGCCTGAGAAAGGCCTAGTAACGATGGTTAACCAGTGTGGAATTCGGTGCCTACAGAGGATTTTATCATGCACATCGACTATGCCCTATGCTGGTTTCTTCGCGATGTTTTCCTTCAAAATTCGCGCATACTTACATTTTGGATTGGAAAAATCAATTGGCGCACGATGGGATTTGAATACATGATGGCCCGAAAGTGAGGGTCCCTAGCCGCTACACCACCAGTGCTTGCAACTTAACCCGCGGTTATTAAACTGGCTCTTACATGATAGTCATTATATTATCTACTGATGCAATAATTTAGCCTCATGTGAAGTTTAGTCTAAGTTTATGAACTTAGAAAACTATTGTGCTGAATATGCATTGAACCCTACAGACGTTAATTTAAATAATCTAGGCTTTAATAGTTGTCAAAAGCTGTTGAATTATTAAATAAATTTCCTGAGTTTAATTTTATTTAACTTTTTTCTAGGCATTGGCAGCGAAAACTATACTTTGGCCTATAGCGGGAATAGCTCTTTTGGGGGCTGCAGCAGCCTTGGTCAGCAACCCTGTGCTTTTACAACTCGGGGTCGTTTCTGGACGAAAAAAACGCCAAATAGAGAATTTTGATTTTGTCAAGGATTCCATCAAAAAGTGGTCCCCAAAACCAGCTATTCAGGGTGAAGATGAACTACAAATCCTACCGAACTTTATAGTGAAGAGAAGGTTCATACAAAATGATAATCTAAATGTCCATCCTACTAAAGAATTCAAGGATTTAGAGCATAAGTCCAACTTCAAAATCCTAAAGGTGCTATCGAGACGTTATAAAGATGAGGAGGAATCAAAACTAGTCCCTGTTCCACTTCAATTTACGAAACCTTAAAAACTGCTGTTGGTAACGTTAAATAAATTTTGTGGCCTAAATATACTGTACTAACAAAGCATTATGTCGACTTTGCATGCGTTTTTATTTAGGTATTAATTTATTAACTAAAAAAAAATATTTATTTTGCAAAGAAGCAGGAACTTCAGAATAAGTACCTAACCATATTAATTAAGAATTTCATTGCCTAGGTACCATTTTTTTTCATCAGTATATATAAAAAAATAAGTTCATTGGTCAATCGTACTCACTTACCAAGGGGTAAGTTTTTATCAAATCTTCATTCACAATTACAAATATAAAAGACTGAACACAACACTAAAACTGCACTTCACCACACTTAACACTACCTACACAAACAATACACCACACCACAAGGTATTGACATAACAAACTATTAACTGTTCAAACGTCATCAACGCAAAGAGCCTCTCCGATCATACTGTGTTTAGTAAACGAGTGAGTGAAGTTCGAGCCGACGACGAAAGATTTGAATGAAGTTCTCTGCCTATTCTATGCACCGATATACAAAATACCATCTGTCTGTTTTCCATAGTTCAAATATAACCTTATCTCTTTTTAATAAGGCCCGTTTTCAATTAAGTAACGTTTGACAGATGACGTTATATTATTGCGCACTGTCCGTGTGTGTTGATTTATCGAAACGTGCTCAGACGCAGGGGTGTTTAAAAACTTGCTCTTGACACTGCATGCGTGTGAGTTCAACCCATCAGGCGATTTGAGTAATGTGCTGCAATAGACAAAGCATACTTTTGTAATTACTAAGTACCTACTAATGCCTGAATAATTCGATCTATTTTGAGTTTTTTAATTTTCTAATAAAGGTAGGTATCTGTATATATTTTTGGATATATTTCTAACATATTTTGTAGTTACCCTGTGCCGCGACCTTATTTGTTCAGGTTGATAAGTAGCCTTTTCTGTGTTATTGTAGTCATAAGCAAATAATAACCAGAATAGGTAGTACCCACTACCTACTGGGATCAAAATTAGATAATTTCTAATTCTTTTATCTCATGTATGAATAAATAACATGAGTGAGTTAGCATAAAGTGCATACTTATTTCGATGGTGAATAAATTGTCTTTGTGCTGCTATCTATTAGTTTGGTGTAGAACTAAAATAACGTTGGTTTTCTACATGAGAATCGCTGGATTAATAATCCAAACAAGTTCGCGCTTAATAAAGTACAGTAGGATTACACTAGATGTCAGAATTTCAAAATTTTGAGAAAAATAAAAAGACGGTACACTTGTGGAGCATAAACTTTTAATAAACCAGCACTTTTTTTCCGTCACAGGCGTCACTTAAACCTTGAAGCCAAACTGTAAAAGAAAAATAAAGATTTCAATATTACCAACAGAACGAAAATTTAGTAAGGACCTTCACTCGTTGATTTTGTTAATAAAAGCTAAAATCTTAGGACAAAATTAACTTACCTTGGCGGCGTTCTCGATAGTACATTTGAAAATCATACCAGCTCGCTCGCAACCCTTCTCTCCGTCGCTTACTTGCGCATCATTTACTAAAATAAAACAAAAAATATACTGTCTTTGCTTCAATCGAGCTAATGCAAAAGACTTCAACGCGCACTTTTATTTCTATAGAGCTTGCTCAAAGACAAAAACATGGTCAATGTATGCTTTACTTAGCTTACTAAGTCTAAGTAAGTATATATTTTTTTAAATTTTACTTAAACAGCCAAGGTCCCTGGTAAAAAGCACCATCTATTGGACAAAGATATTATAATACAAGTAAAAAGCCCTGATAAAAAGTTGCGTCGGTTGCAAACTATAGGTAGGTACTTATTCTTTATCTAAATCGGCTCCGATAGCTGCCATTACGAAGATAATTAGGATCAAACCTCTATACTTTCGCATTTATAATATTAGTAGAAGGTTTACGACTTCTCAAGGGACTAGGTTATTTTAAGCGAAGTAAACAGACGTTTGGTTCCTTAAACTTAAATGAAAACGAATTTACCTTTGGCACACATATCAGCCATATTTTTTGCATTTTCCAATCTCTTCTCATCTCCATTTTTAGATAACTCTGCTATTTTGTAGGCGTGTTCGACATCATACAATCCCTTGCTGTTCATCTGGAATTTTAACAAACATTGTAAGAATAAACAGAGACCCAATTTTTTTATTTATCTACGCATTACGGTGACAATACAAACAGCGTACCTAGCCATTATATAAATGAATATGTGCATGTACACGCGTTTGCTCGTCTCCGAAACATTGTTTTAATATTTTATTACGTAAATATTGATGAAGAGAGATTCTTCCTTAATTATGTGCAGCAAAGCCACTTCTGTTATTTTCCTTTCCCATCCGCACGAAATTATGATTTGTCAATAAAACTTACACGTAGCTAAAATATTTCGTTGATAATAATAATCGACGTTGTGGTGTGTTTATCGTTATATTCTGTATTTTATATAAACGCAAATATTATCTTAATTTTCTGTGGGCCGATCCCGGCGGCACTGCAATGCCGGGCCGACCCGTGACGGGAGTGGAGCGAGCTCCGAACATCCCGTCTGTTAACAAAAATCAGTTTAATATACTGGTCCCTCAATAAGGGAACTTTCAGATATTAAGCTGAAAAGAACAGATACTACACTTTGATCTTAGCCAAAAGGCCGAGAAGCGATACTGACAAGAATTTAAAGGAGGCACGTCATACAAAGTCCTGTGTTTTCGTCAGCGCGATCTAGAAACCGGACAAATTTAGCAGCGCCACCTAGTTCTGATTTCTGAACTTAATCATCAGTTAGTCACGTGTGCCGTGCCATAGAATAACAAATGATGTACATAGTTAGTATAACACTACGAACTTTACGCATTTAAATTCAAATTCAGTCACAGAATAAATATTATAAATATAACAAGCAAAAGATGTGAAAAAGTAAACTGGTCGAAAGAGGTACTTACGAGTCCATCTAGTTTATAAGCACAGGCCAGAAGACATTTCACCTCAGGTTTCTTCGGTATAATCAACTGCTGCAGTTGCATCAGCTCTGGCATTTCCACTGGGTGTTCTTTAGTGCATTTCATCACGTTTTTCGTGAATTCCACTTTTATTTCTTCTTCCGTCAAAGCCTACAAGTATCTTAGATTCGTTAACCAAATAAATATAAATTTAAGATTTTCTCCAGGCTTAGCATCAGTATTGAGACAATCCTTATGAATAATAAAGAGGAGTTAAAAAAAAGAGGCGAAATCAATTTTAATAAATTAGGCAAAATAAATTTGGGGAGGAACACAAGTTTTTTTTTTTTTTATACCTACTACTTCGTCGGCGTGATAAATATATATATTCATGCCAAATTACAGTTAAGGTACGTCTCTGAGCTGAGCTGCGGACAGATAGACAGACGGACCCTTAAAATAAATAAAAAAACTGGGCAGCAAAAATAAAAGCTATTCTAAAACGAACTTACGTTCACGCAAATATGAGCGTACATGGCCAGCAAAATGATATTTAAGATCCACATTTTAAAGTAAACTCTTCACGTTGAGGCTTACAACAAAAATAATCCCGAACACGAAATCAGTTTCAATTTAAATAGTTATCATAATTACACAGTCGGGTAGATTAAATCAACAAAATCAAGTTATCCATCGAAAACATCGATTAAGTTTAAATACAAAAGTAATTTTCTACAATTTATTTAAATTTATAAATTCAAATTGAGCATTCCAATCGAATCTCACATTGAATCAAATGATGACTTCCGGTATCATTGGTAGGTACATCTCTATTATTAGTACTCATAACTGTGAACTGTTGTTTAAATTATTTCACGAAAATTTTCAACACTGTAATGATTTTTTATTTTGCTGATCTTCCTCTGATGCCTTTATTTTAGGTATATAAATACTTGCTGACTAAGGCAAACGCGCACAAACGAGTCAATGTGCTAGTAATTAATAAATAATAATTATAATATAATAATAAATCATTTATTTCGGATTTAACACACCATTATTGTTAGTAGCGACTTAGATTTAACTGTTAGTAAATTCAATCTTAGTAGATAGTTCATACATCCGTCAGAGAACCAAAGTTATCGACATAGCTCAACGAATTAGCAAGCTGAGTGGCAGTGGGCCGGTCATATCTCGCGAAGAACCGATAACCGCTGGGGTAAACGTGTTCTTGAGTGGAGACGCGACTCGGCAAACGTAGTGTAGGACGCCCTCCGGCCAGGTGGGATGACGATCTGCGAAAGACTGTAGGCAGATGCTGGATGCGGCAAGCTGAAGACAGGGCGCTATGGCGCTCATTAGGGGAGGCCTATGTCCAGCAGTGGACTAATAAAGACTGATGATTGATTGATTGATTGAGATAGTTTATGTCACAATAAATTCACATCTTATAAAAAAACTTACAAATTATTATTTGGTACAACGCTTTGAGTGACAGGGCAGCACATGAGTCTCGGTCCAGTGTCTGAGGATATGACCGTCCAGCCGCTCAGCCACCGTGCTCAGGAGGCTGTTGGTACTGGCACGCACCTGCTGCATCAGGGAGGCTGTACGCTTGCGCATGATGGCGTGGAAGCCGTCTGTGGGTGCCTCCGCGAACATACCTGATGCGCTGCAGAAGCGCGGCAACACCAACAGCATCCAGAATGCAATGTTATATTGGACACGAAGGGCGCTGTACGCAGTCTGAGTATAATTGATTCATAGGCTGCGGGTATAAAAAGATTGGCAGTACGCCTTGACAAGGTATTTTTTACACTTTTAGTGCACTTTGCGATCCTACGAATCAACATATTACTCCTTACTGCCAGCGCCCTTCGCTCCCTCTCAATGTCCTGGTCGTCTTTGAGGGTCTCAGTGACCCAGTAATAAATTAATAATAAATATAATGCTGGACACTTTCATATGTACAGGACGTGTCCCAATTATAAGCCTTTTAATATTAATAATAATCCCGCAGGGCACGCTTTTGGCAAGCGTTCGGTATATGGCAACACCGCAGAGCTCCCTTGAGGTCAACAGATACCCCAGACCCTCGGCTTGCCTTAGCAGGCTTTCGAGGTCGGAAGCAAGAGCGGATCTATAGTCCAAAGATGAAGTATATATCCGCTCTTGCGCTTCCAACTATTTACTCTCGCCAACCTTGTATTTTCAACCACAATTCCTACAATATTATTTCATCTGTCTCGCATACACTTAAATAATATATACCTTATAGTTTGTCAGTACAAAGGGTCTCTTGCTGTTCTAATATTTTGACTAAAATCATAATTTGGTTAGAATCCTCGAAAAGTTCAGGTAATTACGATGAAGTTTTGGAACCTCAAATGAGAGTGGAGAAATATTAGAGAAATGTCTGTGAATAGAAGGGTAAGTATGGTAAGTGTGACCTCCATACAAATCTTTGATACTTAAGCAAAAAAAAGGATGGCAGTTTCTTTCGGATAGTAAAAGACAAGGTTTGTTGATAAATTTAATTAAATAGCTACTAACATTTTTCATTAAGATGGCACATCACACGAAGTCAAGCTGTAAACAAAACAATATTTTAATAATCACACCATAAATATCAAACTCAGTGGGACTCATGTGTGGGTTACTATTTAAAAACCAAATACCTACTTTATCAAAACAAAGTACAGTTTTAAAGTCAAAAAAGCAGTCAAAAATAACTCAAAGTTTAAGTTGAGCGAAGTATGTGAAACCTGTATCTTTTAAAAAGTTGATTTACTCGAAAATAAAACTTAAAAGCAATTTCTGTAGTTTAAGTGAGTATGATGCTAGTAAAATAACATGCACCTGAGATTTTTCAACTTTATCTGTATGATCCTGGTGCCATTTATTGGATTTCAATCATTATTATCTCGTGGGCAGACTGTATGGTTGTTTGTCTCCAAAACAACTTACCTGGGGTGCGTTTTCTACGCCACACTTGAACAGCAACGCAGCCCTATCGCATCCCATGCTGCCATCCTTCACTGGTTCATTGTTAACTGAAACATGATTGATCTAATTGTATTCTTCAGCCAACGGCTTCACCTGCGTGGCACCCGGATTCAAAGTGGTCTATGTGTTATTCTAGGCTACATACTTTATCTATTCTACATTTCTTAAAAAAAGGTTGAGCCGTACCGAACATACGGAAAATAAATATCCTAACATCTCAACATTCAAACTTTTGTATTTATAATATCAGTAGGTAGGAAATAAGCTAGGATTTGGTTTTTACGTAAAAAAATATCATACAAAATCATCAGAGCCAATCATACGGAATCAAACATTATCAGTCTGCCAGTGTCCGTCTAGAAGTTATCCAGCACCGGTCTTCATCATCAAAATATTAGCTAGCTGTCATTATTTACAATATTGAATCCGACTACTATTATAAACGCGAAAGTTTGTGGGGATGGATGTTTGTTATCTTTCACGCAAAAACTACTGAACAGATTGTGATAAATCTTTACAGTAATATAACTTATACATCAGAATAACACATAGGCTACTTTTTATCCGGGTAGTGATGCCGTGGGCAGAAGCTAGTCGTCGTATATGACAAGGTTCAAATTGGGTTTTGTTGAAAACCCAAGACTTTTCAAAGACTGACAGGGATGAACGCGTGCTGAAATGACATCTTCATTTCAGCACTAAACGACGCTTTATAATAACCTTATCGGATCCAATAAGGTAACGGGGTTTCTATTACTTACCACTAAGGCAAGAATTAGTAAAATCATCGCTCATCTTCATTTTTGTAGTATCGTCTGCGAAATACTTCTTAGAAAATGCCCGGACTCCATCCAAAGATAGTTTCCCTTCGTCATCCATCTGAAACTCGAAAACGAACTTTTTAAATAATTTTTTTGTTTATTTTATAGGAGATGAGTTATCAGACAGAGGCCCTCAGCAGACCAATAGCTGGAGAGGAACAAGTTGCCTGACGTTAACTAGGTGAGAATGTGATAAGAGATTATCAAGACCTTTTACATGAAATCCGCATCATGCCACAATTTTGACAGCCTTCCTAATCTTTCAGTACAGCGCCATCTCTGTAACTTCTAAGAACTATAAAATATAAAGCTTTCTTGTTTCATGTACAATGTACAAAGAAGCATACGTGTTATTCTAAAATAACTTTTATATCTGTTTCAAACATTAAACTCAAGTAGGATAGGATAGGGACTGCACTCTTCGAAGAGTTTTCATTTATATCGTCATGAATCGTAATTTACCACGTAAAAAAATTCGTGGGTTCAGATACTAATAAACCATTGTATAGCTACAATTATTCAATAGTTGTTTGAAAAGGAAAATCCATGGTCAGAGGCCAAAATCATCATTGTCACCCAACAAAAACAGCTTCCGGTGACTAAAGAGTAATTGTAATCTGTAGTAATTGCGGAACGGTGTGGACCGTGTAATTATAGTCAGCATCAAGACCTTGGATCTCAACATTGACTACCTAACAATTAATGGTTCCAAAGTACATTGCAGAACAGCAAGTATTATAGACTTTGACCTGCGTACAATCATACGTCATAGGTACTGACTCAAGGAGCAAATGGATTTTTCCGTCAGAAAACTATGCGCTATAAGAATATTCTGTGTTCACATTTTTGATACTTTAACGTTCGTTACTCCCTTACATGTTACGGAATACAGGTAATTTTAGTGTTAGTTCAGGACTATCATATGTGTATGCTTGCTTGACATTCTTGCTTGCTTGCCATTTTTCACACAGAATCATCTAGCACCAAAATAAGCAGAAATGTCTGATGGTTTTTTACATTTATGTTTATTTCCTCAACACTTACCATTCCAGTCTTCTTATAAGCACAAGCGAACAGACACCTGGATTCCTGATTGTCAGGCATTTGCTTGTTTATAAGCGCCTCCAAGTCCTTCGCGGGGAGGGGCTGTTTCTCCAAGCATGCTACCAAGACATCTACAAAGTCCTGCTGCAACTGAGTCATTGGGGTGGCCTAAAATACGAAAAATAAGTTATTTTAACAAAATATGAGGTTCGCTGGTCAAACAATATTGAGAGGGTAGTAGATAAGCAGTGGATCTGGCTAGCACAAGATCACTAGCTGTGACTGTTGCCGGCTGATTAACAGGTTTACGATTCGGGGTTCTGGGTATGACATTAAAAAAATAACATAAGTACCTAAGGTACTTAAGCACTTATGTTTTTTTTTAATGTCATACCGATTTACATAGTGAACTATCTACGAACATGGTTGTTCAACGTTAACTGTTAGTTTAAAAAATCTATTTCAAAGACATTCTTATAAGTGTACATCATATTAATCCTTAATTATTAGGAGGATTCTTACCGTCACATGGCTAAATAGCATCCCACAAACAAACTGACACAGCAAAACTAAACGCATAATTCACTCTTATTTCCACAATATGCTATGTAACAATTGAGATCTACAAATGTGTGAATTGACACATATCAAAACCTTTTATAGTGAAAATAACAATTGAAAATTGCATCCGGCTGTATTCATATACATTATAATAATAAGGAATTAGAAAAGCGTTAAATTTTGTCACGTCTATTTATGTGTGAAAATTGCACAGATTAAACTACACTTTGTAGTAGTTGGAATACAGAATTCATATTGAATACGACTTTATGTCTATACACGTACTTGAGCTTACCCTATAAAGAAGAGCATATAAAAAGCTAAAATGAACATTGAAACAACAGGTTAACAGCAAAATACTTATGAATATGTTAGGTGCGCTCATAGTAATAAATGCAGATATTATTAATAATAACCTCATTAAATGGTCAATGAAGAAATATGTTTGGATGGATGTGGGAGGATGAATGAAGCGAAAGAGGTATGCCAGGATCGTAGCAAGACGAAATCCGAGGTGTCATGCTACCTCTCCTGGAAACTGGCATGACTTAAAGTATGTATGTAAATGATCAATTTGATGAATACAGAGAAAATAATCAGTTAAGCCGGTTTTTATGAATAATTCTATATTGAAATTTATTTTATCCCAAAAATTCAACCTCGGCGGGAACCCTAGTCCGCCACAATGGCAGGTTTCCACCAGGCTGGTACCGATCTCGTGGCTTAGTTGGTATGGCCCCCGCGTACCAAGTGGTCGCGTAGTCAAGTTTTGCCTAGGTCGATTTTTTTGGATATTTTACATTCTTGTAATTTCGTTTAAATGTGGGTGAACACTTTATTTATTTATTTAAGCCTTTAATAATAATTTAACCTTAATTTATAATTATAACATACAAAATATATTTTAAAGTTCATCCCACTATTGAACAAAGGCCTCCCCCTTCTTTTTCCATTCTTTCTTATCCTTTACTGTTTGAGACCACAGTACTCCTTCATAATCATCAATTTCATCCCTCCGCCTTGTATTAGGTATGCCTCTGCTTCTTTTAGTATATTTTGGGCACCAAGCTGTCGCTATGCTTTTCAATTTCTCATTGCTGGCTCTTGCCATGTGACCTGCCCAATTCCACTTTCTACATCTTTAAAGTTGCTTCTATGACTCATATCTTTTTTCGAAATTTTATCTAGTAATTTGATTCCTAAAAGGCTACTCTCCATCTTTTTTGTGCTATTTTAAGTTTTTTTAACTGATTTTTATTAAGGGCTTATGTTTGGCATCCGTATATTGAGCATTGGGATGATATAACTATTGAAAGCTTTTGATTTATAGGGACATCTCTATTTTTGATTATATGTTTTATAGCCAGTATTTGTTCCAACCTTGTTGTATTCTTTTTTCTATCTCCGTGTCTTGCCAATCTTCGAATGCTATTGTTCGACCTAGGTATGTGTATTTTTTCTACTACTTCTAATGTATAGTTTTCTATTACAATATTTATATTTTCGTCATTATTTTTCATCAGTTTTGTCATATCCATATTCATAAATAAACCTACTTTTTTACTCTCTTGGTGTAAGTTTTGTAGCATTGTCTGTAAGTTTTCTGGTGGGTGAACACTTAAAAAACAAAAATTCCATAAAGGTCTTGATTAAAGCGATAAAACACAAATGATTTCCTGATTTTTTTTTGTTAATTATATCAGTTTTGAGGATAAGCTGGGAAAATGGAGCGATCGCTCAGGGTCGAGGTGTCTTGTATCGTTTCTGTCAATCATTTTGAACCTAACCTAATCAATTAATCCTTGCTCCATGTCGAACTCGGGGTGGGCTCCTGTCAGAAGCTCCCAAGACCTCCCGCGAGCTTCTAGCTTCCGCATTATTTATTAACACCCTAGGAGAAATCACAAGACCACGTGGGATCGGGGTACTCTGTGTGGTTTTTTTCACTCATTTTGAACCTAACCTACTCATTGATCCATGTCTGACTCCGCATGGGTGCTCCATGTCTGACTCCACGTGGGCTCCTGCCAGAAGCCTTTAAGACCTCCAGTGAACTTCAGCTTTTGCATTCTTTATTTGCACTCTAGGAAAACTCACCTAGTTCCCTGGTTTTCTGGGGTCGGGGTACCCTGTGTGGATTCTGTCATTCATATTGAACAGTCGGGATGCAATGTCACGGATAAAATTATTAATTTCAATTAATCATTTTACCTTACGACAAGATCAGTTTTAAACTATGGTTGCTGTTGGTACACTAAGTCCATCCTGAATCGCGGGAGGACAGTTAAAAATTAAATGATTACCATAAAAACTAACACAAAATAGCTTAACAAATACAAATACAAATACTTTATTTTACAAAAATAGTGTGTGCCTAGGTTACATGTTTAACAATGAGCTCCGCACTAGGTCTAGCCTGTATCGCGGAAGCTCAGATAGCGTTTGACAAAGAAATATATGTAATAAGAGATAAACAAGTGCAAGACAAACATTTAAATTACTTCTTGGGAGTACAAAATATCCTGAGAAGAAACATCGCAAAAATAGTTAAGTTAGCCGGGCAGAATTAGGTTTGGTGGGTCAGTGAAGGTGAGGATGGGTGGGTGTGTGTGTGTGTGTGTGTGTGTGTGTGTGTTTGTGTGTGTGTGTGGGGAGAAAGTTTGTGGATTGTGTTGATTAAAATTGTTATGAGATGGCAACCAATAAAACAACAATAGATGAGGAAGTTAAATACTAAAACAAATAAATTTGTGACTTACAATACATTTTAGGGAGGGGTCTAGGTACTAACAACTATGATGGGCATTGCACTTGTGAGTACTTTAGCCGTGACAGTATTATTCATTAAACAATGTCTGAACAAATCGGATCAGCCGTTACAAAATTAATTAGTTGCACATATCCAAATGTCCATACGATTCAAATAATATGTGGTTAATACAGGATAGGATTAGAAGTATTACAGGATAAAATTATTAGGATTGGATCTCGATCGGCAATACTACAATCCACAGGAAAATAAAAATGAAGTGTAGGGTAAGGACTTTGTCTGTGAATGCTTGGTCTTAATTAATCATCTATGTTCTTGGTAATCAATCAAATACTGAATAATGCCACTTTTATCTTAAATGTTATTAATTTACCTGAGACATTAACTACTTAGGTCATGTTGGTAAAAGAGCCTTCCACCAAATGCATCTTGCCAAAATAACGACGCTCAGTGGCATTGGACAACAGTACATCATTAGCAAAAGTGCTTATTACCAACAATGACAATCTCCAATTTTTTGCTACTTCTGGTATTTACTACCTACTAATAATACCTAGTTAGCGACTAATTGGTATACCATCAATGTATACATATAAAAGGAATAGATGAATAATTTAACAATAAGCAACAAGCTTTTGAAGATAACGCTTTAGTGGTCTCTGAAAATTCATAAATAAAAATGTATCGTTCAGTGTTCGTGTTTTGCTGTATTTTTGCAGCCTTATCGCCGAATTTGGCTAGTGTAAGTGTAAAAATTTAGAGGACTGTAGATTATATACTACCTAAAAATGTAATCTAACTATCTTTTTTAAAAAATATATAATTTAAAGCAGTGTTCTTCATTTCATACTTTTTTACCCAATGGCGGATGGTTATGGAGGGTTGAGGAACATCCTATTACGATTTCCTTTAACCTGATAAATTAACCAATTGAACCAAGGCAGTGCCTAGTCGGTAGATGGAGGTCACTTAGAACTGACTTAGAACCTTTCCTTTTGACCATTTTAGTAGCTTTTCGTCGAGTAGTGGACAGATGTGTCCACTACTCGACACATCTGTTGTTACTACTCGTTGGTCCCGCTTTATAGCATTATCAAGTCTGGTAATTCATTTAAATTTACTTCATCAAATGTTTCAGGCTATGACTGAAGAACAAAAAGCTCAAATCCATGAGCACTTTGAGACAATCGGAAAGACGTGCATCAAAGACAACGTCATAACAGAAGAGGACCTCGCCAACCTGAGGGCGAAAAAGGTCCCCACTGGACCTAATAGCGGCTGCTTCTTGGCCTGCGTTATGAGGCAGATTGGCATTGCAAGTATTTTAGCATAACCGTACATAACTGTAGATAACAAGTGGTTTAGAGGTTAAACTCTCCGACTTTTAATCCCAAGATCGTGGGTTTCATTGCCGATGTGCACCAATCGATTCGACGTTATAAATCTTTATATAGTTCCGTATGGGTTAATGTGTCCCGTTCTCAAAACTTCAACGGTTTGGAAATTGCAAATGTATGTTAAAATGAATTGTTCCCCATTACCATTTTGCTAGTAGAATTAAGGAACTGATTAGATCACTGGCCTAACTCAGGGTTGACCAAGAAATAATAGATAAACGAAGAAGAAGCAAAACTAGTGGTCCCCACTGATAGAGTCAGGAACATCATCACTAGATAAACCACATGACTCAAATTTTTAAACTATAAGGTATAATGGTTCCCTTACGATGTTTTCCTGCACCGTTAGAGCATGAGCTCTATCCTTAATGAATGCGGTCAACCTGAATCCTTCATGAATGCGGTCTGTAAATACATACTCGTAGGTAGGTACATTTACCATTTTGGAGTGGATCTCAGTATTCTTTTTTTTTATAGATGGATGACGCAGGCCTTATACAGAAAGAAACAGCACTTGAGCTGGCGAAGGCAGTGTTTGAGGACCCCGAAGAGTTGAAGTTAATCGAGGACTACCTACACTCTTGTGCACATGGTAAGTTTTATCGTGTGCGTACAAGAAATGCAGGCACTTTTAGTTGAGGGTAGGGTAAACTCTGGTTACTCTATGAGATGAATTCTTTTGATAAAATTGCATCGTCGCATCCTATTCTTTCTACTATTTTTACTCGTTCATATCGATTTTACTGTATTTCAGTTAACACCGAGGCTGTAAGTGATGGAGATAAGGGCTGTGAAAGGGCGATAAACGCATTCAAATGTATGAGAGATAACGCTTCACAGGTAAGTTTTAATTGCTAGCAGTACCGAAATCCAATTAAAAACACAGTACCCTATTGTCACTTACTATACAAATAGTAAGGCCCAAGATTCGCTGCCGGTGCGGCAATAAAATTCGGTTTGCTAGTGATGGGCAGGTGCTTTATAGATTATCGATATTGGGAACCAAGTTCATGAACTTGGTTCCATTATCAATAATCCATCTATTATCAATATCAGTTGAAGCTACATGTAGCAATATCGATAAGCTACATGTAGCGTGCGAGCACACCAACATTTTCAATATCCATTACAGGTAAAATAGTACCGGTTTTGTTGGTTCCGCATTGACAGAGAGTCTTGGGCCTTACCAGAGGATTGCATTATCCTTATCATTAACAGTATTAAAGTCCAATGCCAGGGAGGTACGTGTGAAAGTGCCTCCCTAGAATTTTGTGTTTTGCCTCCCTTGAATTAAATACTGTTAAAGTGACTCATAAAGTAGCGGGTTCGATTCCCGCTTTGGTACAAATGTTTGCATGCTCTGCACTCGAAGTTTCTGATATCTACGATATCCTAGTGTGGGGTCAGGACTATGTATGTGTCTGTTGGCTGTTTATATACTATGTATATAAAAAAGTGAGCCATGAAGATTGGTCTTGAGTAACCTACATCCGTCGACTTTCCGATGTTATCATTCCATCGGGTCGTGAGATTTTCTCCACTGCGTTTCCGCCGTCCTATTCATGTTTCTATAGTTTCTTTGGTTAAAAAAATCTAGGAGACCATAGAATCGCAGGAAAACCTTCATAGGTTTCTTACTGGTAATTAGTCTCTTTTCTACAAAAAGGCCGTCGTCATATGACGATTGATTTCTTAATTTTAGATCTAATAAAATGTTGTTATCATTTTCAGTTCGGCTTCGATGGTCTTTAAACAAATGGAATAGAATTCGCCGAAAAATCCCAAGAAACACATGCTTATGATTAGTTGGTAACCTATAATTAGCATAAATATGTTATTTTTTGTGTTTTGCTTATTCTTTATTGATCATAAATTAGACTAATTATGATTAATAAAATATGTATCTATTGTTTGAGGCTTTACTTATTTACCAGTAATTAATTAGGTCACCAACTTCCACTGGGTATCTATCACCGCTTATCTACCAGTAAAACCACATAAAACCTTTAACTTGTCTTTCATAGTCTATCGCAGCGCTTCTTAAATTCAATGCATCTGAATCGGATAGATTGAGATAGGGTTTCTACAAATTTAAAAACCAAAAAATATTTCTTTATACAACTGTCCTTTGGTAATCCTAATTTGTAATAAAGTTTATATTATAAACGCGAAAGTTTGTGAGGATGGATGTTTGTTACTCTTTCACGCAAAAACGATTGTACGGATTTTGATGAAACTTAACAGTAATATAGCTCATACATCAGAATAACATATAGGCTACTTTTTTATCCGGGTACCACGCAAGCAAAGCCGTGGGCAGAAGCAAGTTTGTAATAACGGTTAGAATAGGCATTGTCAGCAGTATTGATAGGCATTGTTACGATCCATACACAGACTGACTAACATCAAGAAGTCTGAATGAGAATCCATTTATATCATCTACAAAAGACAAAATAAAATATAAATTTCCGCACATAATTATGCTTTTCCACGTACTTATTTGAAAATGTTTTTTCTAACGGGGAAAAATAATAAATTTTCTTCCTTTTTTCTTTTAGATTTTCTTATTTGTGAAATTATGCGGATGCAAATGTTTTTGTAACACAATAATGAAACAGTACACGTGATTTTATGAAAATTGAATTACACAAAAATTTAAACGTGTACCTAGGTATTACATAGTTAAAATTGAAAACAGCTTTGAAAAAAACAATACAATACAAATATATTTATTTACCACTAAGTACGTTACAGTTTTACTATTCTGGTGGTCCCCTCACAAGGGCTAGCCTATATCGCAGCGTAAAATTGTATTACAGGTTTGATAACAACATGGGTAGTTAAGTACCCAACTACCAAAAAGTGGTTTTATAATAGTCTCAAGAGTACTCTTGAGTTACACTTGTAGATATCTGGTAGAGCGGATTTGGGTACACTTTATAGGAGCATTTGTTCTCGTATCAATCTTAAAGATATCTTGAGAAAGTATGTTTATACTTGTAACTCTCTCCTGCAAGGGCTATTAGTTTTATAACCTGCACTTGTAGTCATTTATAAGATTGAGTTATAAGAATAAACGTTCTTAAGGCTGATATGGCCTACAACATGGCATTATAAGTAAAACAATATTTGACAATGCTTCTGTAAGTATATTACAAGAATACTATTGTTATAAGGTGTTTATTATAAGATTTATTTGCTTGTTGCGTAGATACTCGTACCTTATAGTTAAATAATTCTAACAGGTCGTTACTAAAACATTGTACAAAAAATATCACAGCAGCAGCTTATTCAGAGAAGAGTGAAAACTGGAACAGAAAACATTTCATTAGAACAATATAAACACATATGATCATCGCCGGCCGATAGACGTCCACCGCTGAACATAGAATTGCCACGTCAATGAATATATAAGGAGCTTGTACAATGCGTACCTATGCCAATATAGTTTCCATTTTATCTCGGAAACGGATTAACGGATTGTTGTGCGGTTTTTTACAGTCGACTAGTATGCATTTAAGGATGGTTCTTCAGTTAGATTGTATCACCACAAGTCACTATTGCTGCAATTGATGATGGAAAACACGTCGGTGGAAGTTTCGCTAATTTTAGTTGCACAGTATAATACTACTACTAATATAAACGCGAAAGTTTGTGAGGATGGATGTTTGTTACTCTTTCACGCAAAAACTACTGAATGAATTTTGATAAAACTTTACAGTAATAAAGCTTATCCATCAGAATAACACATAGGCTACATTTTATCCATGTACCTCGCGGGCGAAGCTGCGGGCAGAGGCTAGTCCTACTACTGTTATAAACGCGAAAGTTTGTGAGGATGGATATTTGTTACTTTTTCGAACGGATTTTGATGATACTTAACAGTGCATCATCAGAATAAAACATAGGCTACTTTTTCTCCGAGTACTACACGGGTGAAACCGTGGGCAGAAGTTAGTATATTAAAATTTAATAACTATTATTACTCACAGCAGATTTTTCCTTGATGAAGCAGCTGAGAAGAAGCTTGGCCCTTTCGCAACCTTTGGCGCCATCGCTGACGGTTTGATCGTTCACTGCAATTCAAAAGCACAAATGTTAAGGTTTAAAGGAAATACTATACCATTGAGACACTTTTAACTAGGGTTAAAACTTTAGATTAGACATTAACAATACAAAAAAAAAGTTTCGTTAAAAAGTTGTTATATTTGTGTTTGGTACATTCCAACATCAATAAGGACCATTTGACAGCCTCTGTGGCGCAGAGGGCGAAGGCCCGCCTGAGACGTAGATTGCCTCGTTAAAGCAGGGTTTTGTCCCCCTAATGTAATATTTAGCAGCACTGCACCTTTATTGGTTTTACAAAGTGTTTTATATTTGTAAAGACTTACCAGCAGAGCATTTTTGGCTGATCTGAGATAAGTTGTTCAGGTCATCGGCACCGGAAACGTATTTGGTGTGCAATTTCTTGGCGGCGTCAGTGTCGAACAGGCCGGCATCATTGATCTGAAAAAAATAAGTTGGCATATAACAATATTATACTGTGTACTGTGAGAAAGCACCATGAAAGACTAATGTCTTTCATAGTGCTATATAATGGTTAATGTAGAAACGGGTAACTGCCACAGTTGTTTACACGATGTATATAACCTGCGCAAGTGCCTCAACGCATGTTGCCCTCGTCGTGCACAAGCATTATAAGGATTCTGATGCCCATTTGTAGGTGCTAAAGTTTTACAGCTCCTACGGCTTGATGCTTGATGATAAGTTTAAGCTTTTGACTGTAGTGCATAAAAAGAGGAAAACTAAGAACACAACAGAACCTCAGAGCAAAACTTTGGTTAAAAGTGTTCAACGACTGCGAGCGTATGAATGGAGCAAAGAGTTTGAGATTGATTGCAGGTTTGAATAATTTCGTATGCAGCTTTAGAGCAGAGAGCGAGAGAAAAATCTTGCAGGATTTTGAGTGTCACGGAGTTGGTGTTTAAGTACGTTTTAAAAATATATGGTAAATATATGACTCACGATGCCAATTTTCTTGAAGAAGCATTTGTAGAAGCATGGGTTCAGGGCATTGATGTTTTTATTATCCTTGGCAGCAAGAATATCCTCTTTAGTAATACCAAACTCCTCTTCGCATTTTCTGATCACGGGAAGTGCGTTTGCCGTGATGGCAGCCTTCTCATCTGGAGTTATAGCCTGAAATTATAACTTACAAGGTTTTATTGCAGTATGCGAAAATCCAAGACTCATCTGCTAAACATAATTTCGCAATTCATAGTCTTCAAAATACTCAGTAATACTCATATATTTTATTTTTTTATTTGTGATTGTATGGAGAAAAAATATTTATGGTTTGACTTTCTCCCAACTGGGATCCAAAACTACTTTAATGCGAGTTCAAGTCTTGCTGATAAAAAAGTTTGATCTAGGATACTCACAGAAGACACAGCGATAGAGGCGGCGATAAGAGCCATACATACAACGGTGAACTTCGACATTTTTCTAAAGATACTTAATTATTTCTGTTCTTCAAAGATGCTTCTTGTTCCGTATCCAGTTGGATTCTAACATCTCGGTGTTGTGCCAGCTATTTATATACAAACTACCGTGTTATACTTTGGCGGCTAGATCCGGCATGTAACAACAGGTACAAGGTTCAACGTCGCATAAAAAAAAATCATTAAACTTTAGTATTAGATTTTCGTGATATATTGTTTTGGTAAATCCTGAAAAGGTCATGTAATACGAGTAGGTAGGTATGGAGAAGAGTGACAGTTTATATTTAGTTTTTAAATTTATAGTTATATGAAACAAAACCTGAAATTGTTCATCTAATACATACTGAATGCTACGTGGACGCGGCTGGTTTCGATAATTGATCCCGGCAACGTCAATAGACGATTTTCTTAAGCCACAGGTATTCAAATGAAATAAACAGTATAAATATAAACAAATAAATAATGCTGAACATTTACACAGCATCATCTTGCCACAAATTAAGCGTTTGTAAGCCTTTAGTGATAAAAATAGTTTTAATTTACCACCTGAATGTAACACAAACAATAAATTATTTGATTAAAAAAAAGTTGTTTAACAGTCATACTGTTAAACAACTTTTTTTTTTAAATATACCTACATAATATCCGTAGAAAACTCAGACCCGTGACAAATAGTAGCCAACATCATACAAACATTTGTCCCGCGGCGGGAATCCAACCCGCAACCTTCTTCGTCTCAGGCGAGCTTTCGCTGCGCCACAGAGGTCGTCAAATTGGTTCATGAAACTATGTAATGGTAAGTTTAGTCACCAACCTATCTAATCCTGACCCCACGCTAGTATTCTCTGAGACGCAGGTATCAGAAACTCGAGTAACATGGTTCCATAACTCCCAGACCAGATAAATGTTATTGCAGAACATTTGTCTATCAGAGGAGATAGCACCTGCTCCACATGTGTATCAGCCGGGTACGCGCACGTCATACCACTGATGTCGTCAGAATAGTAAGCTAGGTAACAACTCAAAACACAAGCCCTACTTAGTTTGGGCCTAGATGATGCTGTGTGAAAAATGACTAGCAATATTTATTTATAACTTTAATATTTATTTGCATTAGAGTCAAATTGGCTTTAGTATATTCATTATGAACTACTCCTAAATATCGATAACTCTAGCTTACGCTCGCAGCTTCGCTTGCGTAGTACCTTGCGTAGATGAAAAGTATTTTAGTTCTCAAACTCTGTATATTCCATGCTTTAGGATATTATTACGACTTAATCGCGTAGATACTATTATCTTACTGACGTGATCTGAAAATAACAATTACTTAAATGCTATTCCAATTTCATCCAAATCAATCCAGCCATTACAGCTTGATTAACACACAAACATAAGAACTTTATAGTTTATCTGCTAGGTACTTAAGATAGTTGAATATTTCTAGAATAGTTGGATAGGATAGTAGGAAATAAAAGAGGAAAGGCTATTTTGTTTATAAAAATTATCATGTGCCTGTAATTTCACCGGCACATACCCTTCAAACTGGAACACAGCAATGCGAGTACGTCTGCTTGGCGGCTAGGAATACAAGCAATAACAATATTCTTAACAATAAAATTTATTTGATTGTTATTAGGTACCTTTTAGCCTATTAAAAATCTTTAAGAGTAGATACACATTTTTAAGAGTGAAAGGGCTCGTCCGGGGAAGTGCTAGCACCATCCCTATTTCTGCTGCTAACAGGAATGCTCTTATCGCTGTGTTCCGATTTGAAGGGTATGGTAGCCGGTGGAATTACAGGTACCTACATGAGATCTTTCATTTTGATATCTCAGGGAGGTAACGCGTGAGTGATACATATAAGCGTCCATAGGCTACTGTAACCGCTTATCAACATGTGGACCGTCTGTTCGCCTCTTTAGTAGTACATAAATAAACAATTGGTGCCCGACAGGATTTGAACCCACGACCTTCGGGGGTCAACCTATAACTATTCCGTAGTCAACGGTCCCACAAAGGTAACTATTGTCATATAATATAACACATTTCTGACTAGCTAATAAGCAATCTGTAGTGACAAAGGTTCAAGGCTGTTTATCGTGGCACTCATCTTGACTACTTATCGTGGCAATAGTCTTCTCTTCGGGCCGATGACGATGATAAAAATCAAGGATCTAAAAGTTGAAGAAACGATTTCCTTATAAAGCCAAAGTCCAAAGTATTATACATGCGTCAACCTTTGGATACATACCGCGTGGTCACTGTAGACAGCCGTACAACGTTGAGTTCCAACATGGCTTCTAGAAAAATATTGTGTCGATTGAGTGGCGTTTCTTTTTTCAACCGACTTCAATAGAGGAGGATGCTCTGATTTCGTCTGTTTTTTGTATATGTTACGCGATATCGTCACCAATTGTGAACCGATTTTAATAATTCACATTATGTAAAATAAAAAAAATGCTGGAAATTTTCTACTTCTTTATGTACTGTATGCACTTATATATTTATTTTTGTAAATAGGTATATATTTTAAGTATATAGATGTTATAAATATAACCAGAAGTAGTAAAATTGTAACATACTTAGTCGTAATTAAATATATTTGTATTTGAATAACACATTAGGAAAAAATACCATTAATAAGGTTGAAAAAATAAGAAATGAAATTTCATATTGGACTTTTTATCAACTTCCCGTTATTGGAAGTCTGTTTTTATTTTTTCCACGATTGTAGAGAACAATCAGTTTTTAGTATTCCAAAGCCATAATATGACGAAAACGTAATCTGTGTGGTGTCATAATGCGTGCGTCTGTTTGTTTGTCTGTTTGTTTGTCTGTTTATCTGTATGTTTACACTCCGATTGAAATTGCTACCTCAGTTAAAAGTGCAGCGAAATTTTGGTCAAACCATTATTTTTTACCCTAAAATCAAAAAATAACAAAATAAAGACTTTTTTTCATTTATATGTACGTTATTTATTGATATTTAGGTATTATTCCTCTACCTTTGAAGTAAACTTACGTTGGTAAGTTTATTTCATGCTGGTACTAAATAAGACACTGTGGTCTACATCATTCGTCCTGTGTATTAAAAAACATTATAATGGGATTCGCAAAAACATGTTTCTAAGCTAATGCTTGTAAGTTATAAAGTCCAATGTTATAAATAGATTATATCAGCCCATTTTCCTGTTGAGGTATAAAAAACCATCTCCATAAGTAATGAATGGTTTCACGCAAGATATAAAAAACGTGATTATGAGATAGTTTCGTTTTTATTCATAACTAGCCTCTGACCACGGTTTTGCCCGCATGGTGTGAAATCCTACTTCTATTACAAATGCGAATGTTTGTGAGGATGGATGTTTGTTACTCTTTCACGCTAAAAATACTAAACGGATTTTGATGAAACTTTACAGTAATATAGGTTGTACATCATAATAGCACATAGGCTACTTTTTATCCGGGTACCAGGCGGGCGAAGCCGTGGGCAGAAGCTAGTTATACATTCATATTGTAGTAACGGGAATTTTCACGTACTGCACTATCGGTGAAGGCACCGACTAAGTTTCGACTCATTCCGAGAGTCTTCATCAGGGTGAGTGGTTGCGACTTTCTCCTTCCGCGTCGCGCCGTGCACTACGCGCTGCCGCACGTTGTGCGCGGTTATAAAGGCGCGCGAGTGGAGGGGGCGATTGTGTTCGTAGCGTTGTAGTAACTACTGGTGGTAGGGGTGCTACATCGTCTACGCTACTGCTCACGTCGATGCAATAACCTATTCCTGGAGGAGCCAGACAGGCTACGCTCACTGTGGCAATGTCAGATTCGACTCCCCCGTTATCATGCAGTCCATACAGACATGACTTCCAGGCGGGGGGTAAAGCCCATCCACGGTCTCTGTTAAAGTTTGGTAGACGACCTATCTCGATAGCTTCGCGGATCTTGCGAGGAACGAAAAACTTTTCTCTTGCCAAGACCCGGGCTTTATCAAAACGGATATAGTGCGTCGTACCAGTGACCAGCGAATGCTCTGCTATGGCGGAACTATTGATATCTAAGTTCTTCACAGCGCGTATGTGTTCGGTGAGCCTTGTAGAAATGTTGCGTTTTGTCTCGCCGATGTAGCATTTACCGCAGTCACAAGGAATCTTGTAGACACCGGGGACACCTAATGGGTCTCTATCCTTGGGAGAACGTAGCAATTGTCTCAATTGTGTCAGGGGTCGGAATATCGTTTTTATGCTGTACTTTCGACGTAAGACGTGCCCAATTTTATCTGTTATTCCCTTAACAAATGGTAAGTATGCTACAGCTCTCTCTACCGATGCCTTGCGTGACCTCATAGACGTGTTTGCGATCCGAAAACTTTGTCTCCAACCATAGCCGTTTCTCTCTAACACCTCTTTCACATGTGACAGTTCAGCATCCACGTATTGTGGGTCACACAACCTAAGAGCTCTATTTATTAGAGTGCGTGGTACAGAGGCGAGGTGTGCTGGATGGTGGTGAGAGTCAGCTCTAAGGTATCTGTCTGTATGTGTTGGTTTGCGGTATATCGAATGTGAGAAGTGTCCTGAAGTTTCTCGCTTGACCAACACATCTAGAAAAGGCAGAGTTTTGTTTTGTTGTTGTGTTTACACGTGTGTTTGTTGTAGACGACGTGTTTGCCATAATACATAAAGATAACATCACACCGTTACTTACACATTTGAACACCAGACACCCTAAAATCAGTTTCACTGTGGAGCGTGAAAAAAAAGCTGCTTGGCCATACATCTCTGACATTCAAGGGATCTAACGTTAAGTTAGTTATGTATGCAAAACAATCTCTTTCATACTCATCAATCTCATGTTACTTTCGGATAGGCAATTCCCTATTACTAGAGAAAAGCCCATCCTATTTGAATCTCTTCCTACCTAGCCTATTCCTACAGCGCGGGCGAAATGACGCCAATTGATCTCCAATTTAGCTAGCGTAACATTAGGTATCGCAGAACGCGTGTGAACTTGAGTTATTCCTTTTTGTTATGAGAGTCAAACTCAGTAAAATTATTTATATTTTATAATGTTAGGTAGAGATTACTACCTAATGTTTATTTACTGTCTCATGAAGTAATAATAACCTCTGGTCTCAATATAGTAAGTAAATAATATAGTTTTCTGTTCAAGAAATACTCTTAGTAGGTAGGAGTCCACCGCTCCATTTTTGTTAGACAAATCATGCTTGATCACTTTCTCATTGGCTCATGATACAATAATAAACTCTGGCCTCAATAGACTAGTAGGTAAGCAATTACAATGCTGATATATCTATGGGCACCCCCAAGACTTTGAAGAATGGAGAGTTTTCTGGTCAAGAAATACTCTTAGTAGGTAGGAGTCCACCGCTCCAGTCTTTTAGGTCACCCCCAAGACTTCGAAGAATGTAGAGTTTTCTGGTCAAGAAATACTCTAAGTAGGAATCTACCGCTCCAGTCTTGTTAGGCAAATCATCATTATTCCTCACACTGTAACCTATTGATATATCTTTTTGGTTATCAAGAGGTGATATGCCCTAAGCTAGCCGTGGGATGTAGAAAGTGGGCTCAGAAGAGGGCGCCACGAGTTTTGGTTTAGTTGGAGGACTGAAACTCGAAAAGTCCTGTAGCACAAATGAAAAGTGTGTTTATGGTTAACATCAACAATTTATTTAAATTTTATGTTTACATCTAGTTAAAATTACCGAGGAAAATAAATTATATCTGAAGGTGTGAGGTGGTCTTGAAGAGACTTGACAATATCTTAGTAAATGGAAAGCTCAGTAAATGTAGCTCACAAAAAGAATTTGCCCTAACTTAACTGCTATGTTAGTAAACTAAAATTATCATGCAAACTTAAAACTATATTAGTATTTGTGTGGCGAAGCTAACCCTAGACAATTTATCCACCGAAAAATGAAGTAGCCTTGAAGAGACTTAACAAAAATGCTTAGTAATTAGTCACAAAGAGAGTTGCCCTAACTTAAATGGTGCTAGTCTGACTGAGTGAAGCTCGGTGACCACAATGCAACTTTTATCTTACACCGTTTGAAGTGATTCAGATAGATTATACAGAAAACACACTAACAACAGAGTTCCGTCTACAATTAATACCTTTTAACTAATATTATATGCTTATTATGTACGTTGGGTACCTGTGAAAACCTACTAAATCAAATAAAGAATAAACCTTGCCTCTGAACTATTCTCTCTCCAAAATTCTACTAATAGCTCACAATATTGAACCTATATACCTATACACCCATATATTTAACCATGAATTGATGTGGGGACGTCCGATGCTTGTCCATGAAGCTGTATCAAATAATTAGGAAAGAATTCACCTAAGATTTTAGTCTTTGTCTAAACTGCTCATAAATCACCACAGGAGTTTCAACTGCCATGGATCACCTGTGACTGAAATTCATCCAAACAGCACTTTGTGTGATGTGGCACCAAATGATGTCCCTGCTGAACGACCGAGTTTAACCTGAAAGTTACCAAAGAAATAAATAAATGTTTCCAAACAGTGCATTGACCTAGTTTGAATGGCCTAGGGATGGTCTAGAGATGTTTGAACTACTCCCTGATAAATACCGATTTGCAAAATCAACTTACTCGGCGTCTACTATATTTTAAATGAATCTGCTCCAGAAATAAACAAATTCCACAGCTTCCTATGTGAACTAATCCAATTTGTTACTTATTGTCACTCCATGCTGAAACAATCACAATAATAGCCAGAATTAGGTTTGAGAAAAATGATGCAAAAACGTGGCGTGGTTTTTGGAATCTCGCAAATATCGATGTTCTTGTTCCAAACGCTAACAATGTTTACTCACCACTTAACTGCAAACACCACAGCAAAATGTGTGATCTTTTTTCAAGAGATCACACTAGAACTCTTTCAAAAAAACAATCTGACCGAATCACTTCATTGCCAGTTTCCAAGTGTGGTTATCCAATTTTCTTCTCACCTATAAGGATGTGCCTTAGTCTTGCAAAACCAACGAAGTCTCGAGTCCTGCTATTTCATGAACCTATTTACAGTCACACCAAACTGTTCATAAGCAAAACTGTTTTTCTAACACTGAAAGCAAAAACCACAATATCCTGGATGACCGAAACTATCTATATTAAAAAATTGAATGCAATCTGGTTATTAAAACAAGACTCAAGAACCTCCCAAAGAGTCCGATCTTGTCAAAACTTTCCACAAACCCTTATCCCATGCCTAATCACTTTCGTTTCGTTTCACACATAAATTGAAGCAGGAAAATGCTTTATTTCAAAAAATAAAGAAAAATGTTTTTGTTTGTTTAAAAAAATGTTCCTGAATATAAGACAATTACAATAATGATTTTCTTTTAACAAGATTAAATAGCATGAATTGACAAAAACAAAAAAAAAATAGACCCACCGACGTAGATGGCGCTAACCAAATTTGGCGGAACTAAACGACCAAAGCTGTAGATGCAAATCGACCATGAGGATTCATAGGAACTATCCCCTGCCCCACTTTGGTGACGACAGATGGCGCTAGGTGTGATGGTGTTGAACTAGAATTCCTACACCGTTACAACACTAGGAGGTTGAAGCAAACATAAGACCATTATTCACTATTAGATTAATAATCTGTAATCCAACGGGATTTGCTTAAGAGTAGATTGAGAGTTTTCTGGTCAAGAATTACTCTAGGCAAAGAACTACTGTTCCAGTTATTTCTATTAGATAAATTAAATTACTCTCTCACTGAGAAGCAATATTGATCAGTTATTATTGAATACGTAGTTAACTAGGTAGATATTGAAGTTTATTTTAGAGCTTAATTTGACCTGTTCTCTAACCTAAGAATATTGGCGTTTTATTTGTTTTAACCCTAATACCTACTCCCTGTATGATTCGAATGTTCCGACTCACTTCTATTCGTACCTAATTGGTTCTATGCCCTACCTATTTTGTGTAGGTACACAAAATAGGTAGGGACGTAAATTAGGTAATTTACGTCCCTTTCAGCTAGCTAGCTAGCTAGGAAAAAATCCACATTTACTATTAATCGTGATGTCACTTATCGAGGTGCAATGATAAGTTACTTAGCTAATCTAGACTAAAGCTTGCGAGTTGGCATTCTCGACTTTGAACCTGCCCCTAGGCCGACCTTAAGACAATTATCTCTACAGACTGAAGTCCAGGGATGAGAGACAAAAGCCACCTAATATAAGTGAGGGAATAAATAAATATATAAAGATAGACTTGACCTGGTGAATCACGGAGCTGAAAGAAGGTGTGAAAACTCGCTTCGGTTTACTTCGACAAGCCGTCCTTCCTCAAAAACCACGTCCAACCAAGACCAAGGGAACAATTATTCGGTCCCAATGCAAAGGAAAAACCGAATCCCAGTTCATTCCAGTTTCCTGGGCTTACCTAATAAGAGGAATTACTTTCCTTCGTATTTTACGACCCGACTGGTTGCCGTATCCAGAAAGTATACCAATACAAGTATTGGATTTCTAAGCACAGGGAAATTTGAACTAAAAGTTACAACTTACAGTATTTTTAAACCCCGAAGTTACTGAATTTACTTTGAAATTTACGTTTCCCCAGACTCGTCACACTGCTCGAATGTATAGCTTCAAACACTTCCACTGTACCTGTACTAAAATACGAGAGCACCCGAAACCACACAAACAACCAGTATCACCAGTCCCCCCAACTAATCGAAAACTTTAATTTAATTCTGTAAACGGTACGAAAACACAAAACAAAACAAATTAAACAATGAGCCTCCCGAGACTCGCAAAGAAAAATAATATTACAAACTGTCGGCGTAACGCCTTCAGTCTACCAAAATCCAAAATCGAATCACCCCCGCTTGCCCTTCCGAAACTCCTTATATCGTCGAATCATTCTGGCAGCAGATCTTCTATCTCGCTCTAACTTCCCAAAACAGAATAGAGTCGGTACCTAAAAAAACTCAGAAACTTAGAAATAAGTGGATTTCAGGACTTAGAAATAAGTGGGGCGAAATGGCTTAGCAAGAAAGATGCGTTCTCTCGCCTCGATTGCACCAATAATGATAATTTTCTTATATATTTTCTGCAAGAAACATCAAGTAGATCTATCTTTTTTTTTTTTTTTTTTAACAAAAGAAAAAGATCTTTGATTATCAAAAAGATTAAGTCCTCTTGTCCCTATTAGACAGAATTGACTGACTGAACCATTACTAAGTACAATCATTAACTGTCCCATTATTATAGTAAGGGTACAACAATTCCCGCTATAATATAACCTTGCGGAGGAGAAATGTCCAGTCCGGTTGATGAATTTCACTGATCTGTGCGGGGAGGTGCACCAATCCAAAAGCCGCAAATAGATTCAGTATGAAAGACCTCAGAATATCAGACAATTGGTAGAAATCTGTTTAATATAGTAGGTGGCATATAGTAATATATTTATAAGAAACGACCGACTAAATAGGAAGGTAGTTAATCTAAATTTAGAATACAGACATAGGTTAGGAATATCTATTTAAGTAGGTAGACATGGGTATAGGTCTTGTCTCTTAGTTCCTCAAAAGAACAAGGATTATTACGGTTTCCATGATATAAGGATCCTACCTAGATCACTAGACGATTTACGGGCCACTATTTATAATTATTTATCTTTATGTATGTAAGGTTTCTACCCCCGAGTGAGGGGTGTTTTACAAATAATCTGTGTAATAAGTCCAAACGTTAATATTTTACTCTATCCATTGAAAATATCATAGTTTTCCTTCTTCTTGCTACATATTTACAGAGCCTAAATACGACTGTATTAGTTTGTGACACGTCGTTGCTTTCATAAAATACTAAAAACAGGTTTGTTTATTTTGTTTAAGTCTACATTCACATTAAATTTTCTGTGTAAAACGTAAACAAAAATAATTATGGTACGCAAAAACCAACTAAGGTTTCTAGGGAACCTTAGTTGGTTTTTGCTAGGTTTGATGTGTGTATTGTATCGGAGATATGACCTAAACCTTTAAACCCCTTCTTCCCCTTAGGATGGGAATTTTCCATTTTATTTTCTACACAAATAATAAATAAATAAATAATGCTGGTCATTTTTCACAAAGCATCCACTATAGCCCTAAACTAAGCAGAGCTTGTATTATGGGAACAAAAGGGCTAATATACTACTGATATATTATTTTGTAAAGACATACATACAAATTATACATAGAAAACACAAATATTTGCTGAACATACACACATTGGTCCCGCGGCGGAAATTGAGCCCGCAAACTTCTACGTCTCAGGAAAAAACAAAAAAAGAAGACCCACTTTTAATATTAAGTTTCTCGGAACAGCGGTTATCTCTGCGTTGTTATCGTTATGCGTTGTTGTGTTGTTATGCTATTATGCCACCTATTTTATAAAACAAAACAAACACGCTCACGAATATATTCCCCATGATGGACATTTTCAGATATTACTCAGTGACTGAACTTTGAGTATACCAAATAGGGGGTAGTCAGAGGCACTTTAATATTTAATATTAATACTAGCGACCCGTCCCGGTTTCGCAACCAAATTTCCAACTTTTCCAGTGGATATTCAATTGTTATTTATATATAGATAAACTAGCTTCTGCCCACGGCTTCGCCCGCGTGGGCCAAGCCTACTGTAAAGTTAAGTTTTTGCGTGAAAGATTAACAAACATCTATCCTCACAAACTTTCGCGTTTATAATATTAGTAGGATAATTAATGGTGATAATGAAGAAGGCAAGCGTGAATAGATCTTTTTTCCAGGCTTATTCAAAACAGAGTAAACTTTTAATAAGTCAACGATTGAACCCTGTATCCAGGCTGTGCATCAGAACTACTGGACTGACACAAAAGCAGATAGACGAAGCTCGCAAAAACAAAAACATTGACTCGCTTAGTGCATGCTTCTTCAATTGCTTCCTTAAAGAAGTTGTACTAGTAAGCGTAAATTATAATAATAATAATACTGGCCATTTTTCACACAACATCATCTAGCCCTAAATTTAAGCACACCTTGCGTTATGGGAATGACATGACTGATATACTACTTATTTATATATTTTTAGAGAAAACACCCAGACCCGAGATAAATATTGGCAGATCAATCATTTGTCCGCGACGGGAATCGAACCCGCAATGACCTTCGCCCACTGCGCCATAGAAGTCGTCAAACTAGTGTGTCATACCCTCAAATGGTGAAAGAAAGTATCGTGATGAAATTGACATATCCTTAAAACAAAATTGAAAGCCATTTGTAGAGTGCATAAAAGCATGCAGTCTACATACTCGTATGGCATGAAAAGCACTATGAAGAAACCTTTAACCACACTGAACCTTTCACCATCGGTTACTAGGCCCTCAACCTACCGATTGATACTTCGTGAGTCCAAACAACACGAACCTATAAAAAACCTGGTTGTTGTATAAAAAAATGGTTATTTACTTTTGTAGATAAAATACGTCGCAGGGAATGAGAGTTTGGGCATTTCAGCTACTTTAACATTCGCTAAGGAGTACATTCCAACGATAAATCTCTTTAACTTACTCCAAGTTTCTGCAGCAGTTGTTAAATGCGACATTGGTAAGTGTACGAGCAGTCTAAGAACCGTGTTGACCTAGTGGTAGGTACCCCGAATTCCGATCCGAAGCTCGTTCAAATATATCCTATCCTATCCTATCCTAATAATATTATAAACGTGAAAGTTTGTGAGGATGGATGTTTGTTACTCTTTCACCCAAAAACTAATGAACGGATTTTAATGAAAATTTACAGTAATGTAGCTTATACATCAGAATAATACAAAGGCTACTTTTTATCCGGGTACAACGCGGGCGAAGCCGTGGGCAGAAGCTAGTTTTCTATGTATCAATTTATTCGAAAAACAACGTTATTTTTCACTATAAGGGGGGGAAAGTAGTCTTTTCACTCAATAACACGTCAAAACAGTGAAGAAATACGTATATTGTGAGGAGACTATATCCTAGAACTAATCATTTGGAACTTTAACTTTTATTGAGTTTCGTTATTTGGTTTCAGCCTTTCTAGGAGCACCAGGATCTGACTTCGACCTTGGCTGTCCAAAGTCCAGAGTGCTGATTAGCTGTTTAGCTGCTTCACAAATTTTGGTAAGGTTTTTCGTTGTTCAAATCATTTAGGATGAGTCATGTCACAAGAGCCTTACCGGCCGGTGTGGGCGGGTGGATAGCACACGCTACACCGGGCTATGCTGATATCATAGAAGTCCTCGATTTTATTCATAGTGTCAGTCGTCGATCAGTTAGTCAGTGGGTTACGCTACGATTTTATATATTTCAAATGTATTTTCACTTATTTGAAGCCCTATAGAGATTAAAGATTTTCAAGCGGAAGGTACCTACCACATAATAATGTTTATTCAGCGATCACTAAATTAATTGTTTCTTTTTTCAGTTCAGCTGATTATTCGTGCTATTCAGAGTGATGAATAAATTTATTAAATAACCACCATACAACGTTATAACCTGAAAATAGTTTGATCAGAATCGAGAATATAAATCGTTAAAGTGACTTTTTTGGGTAGGTTAATTTACTTAAAACTAGCCAATGCCCGCGGTTTTACTCGCGTAGTGTAGATAATTTGTTAGGTGCATCAAAAATAATTGCATGCCTTACACCCTTATGGGCTTGTTTGAATACCCTGATACGTATTCAGTTATTTTGTATTTTAGGTATCCAAACTAAGTTTACAGCAAATCGCACTACGCTATAAACATTTTTCATAGAAACTTAACACACCATCCGAGGTACCACCCTTTGAGGGGTAGTTTGGAAAAATACATGTATTTGTCTTTTATCATTTATACTGAATAATATTGATGCCGAGTTTCTAGCAACTTGGACCACCTGCTAAAAAGTTCACATACAAACTTGAAAACCCTCTCATGCCCACTTTGTGAGTCAGTTTGGGAAAATAATGATATTAGTTTTTTATCATTTCGATAGGAGACTATTTATGCGAAGTTGCATGATTGTAAGTTCAAGGAATACGTTTATTCAAATAAAGGTTTTCATCCCCTTTGAGCCCCCTTTGGAAAGATATGCATCAAAGACAACGTCATAACAGAAGAGGACCTCGCCAACCTGAGGGCGAAAAAGGTCCCCACTGGACCTAATAGCGGCTGCTTCTTGGCCTGCGTTATGAGGCAGATTGGCATTGCAAGTATTTTAGCATAACCGTACATAACTGTAGATAACAAGTGGTGTAGAGGTTAAACTCTTCGAATTTTTATTTCAAGATCGTAGGTTTAATAGCCAATGTGCACCAATCGATACGACGTTATAAATCTTTATATAGCTCCGTATGGCTTAATGTGTCCCGTTCTCAAAACTTCAACGGTTTGGAAATTGCAAATGTCTGTTAAAATGAACCGTTCCCCATTACCATTTTGCTAGTATAATGAAGGCACTGATTAGATCACTGGCCTAACTCAGGGTTGACAAAGAAATAATAGATAAACGACGAAGAAGAAGCAAACCTAGTGGTCCCCACTGATAGAGTGAGGAACATCATCACTAGATAAACCGCATGACTCCAATTTTTAAACTATAAGGTATGATGGTTCCTTTACGATGTTTTACTGCACCGTTAGAGCACGAGCTCTATCCTTAATGAATGCGGTCAACCTGAATCCTTCATGAATGCGGCCTGTAAGTACATAGGTAGGTACATTTGCCATTTAGGGGTGGATCTCAGTATTCTTTTTTTTATGTATGATGACGCAGGCCTGATACCGAAAGAAACAGCACTTGAGCTGGCGAAGGCTGTGTTTGATGACCCCGAAGAGTTGAAGTTAATCGAGGACTACCTCCACTCTTGTGCACATGGTAAGTATTATCGTGTGCGAACAACAAATACAGGCTAATTTAGTTGAGGGTAGGCTAAACCCTGGTTACCCTTCGAGATGAATTCTTTTGATAAAATTGCATCGTCGCATCCTATTCTTTCTACTATTTTTACTCCTGGATGACATGACCAAGACAAAAGAAAACGCAAAAAACACAGACATGTTGAAATCCTGCCAGATCGTTTCATTCTTTCTGTATTTTCTTTCACCCAATTATGACTAATTCCGGTACTAAATGGGCAGGCTCGGCCTAAATAGTAAGGCCCAAGACTCGCTGCCGGTGCGGCAATAAAACTCGATTTGCTAGTGATGGGCAGGTGCTGTATGGATTATTGATATTGCGAACCAAGTTCATGTAGCTTCAACGCGAGCACACCAACATTATTAATATCCATTACAGGTAAAATAGATACTGGTTTTGTTGGTTCCGCATCGAGAGTCTTGGGCCTAACCAGAGGACTGCATTATCCTTATCAGTATTAAAGTTCAATGTCAGGGAGGCACGTGTGCCTCCCTAGCATTGGACTTTAATACTGTTAAAGTGACCCTTAAAGTAGCGGGTTCGATTCCCGCTGTGGTACAAATGTTTGCATGCTCTGCACTAGAAGTTTCTCATATCCACGATATCCTAGTGTGGGGTCAGGACTATTTATAGGTCTGTTGGATGTTTATATATGTATATAAAAGTCATGAAGATTGGTCTTGAGTAACCTGCATCCGTCGACTTTCCGATGTTATCAGTCCATCGAGTTGTGAGATTTTCTCCCCTGCGTCGCCGCCGTCCTATTCATGGTCCTATAGTTTCTTTGGTTAAAAAATCTACGAGAACATAGAATCGCAGGAAAAGCTTCATAGGTTTCGTACTGGTAATTAGTAGCTTTTCTACGAAAAGGACACCATCATATGAAGACTGATTTATTTATTGTTCCAGATTTAATAAAATGTTGTTATCATTTTCAGTTCGGCTTCGATGGTCTTTAGACAAATGGAATAGAATTCGCCGAAAAATACCAAGAAACACATGCTTATGATTAGTTGGTATCTTACAATTAGCATAAATATGTTTTTTTTTTGTGTTTTGCTTATTCTTTATTGATCGTGAATTAGACTAGTTATGATTAATAAAATATCAGTCTATTATTTGAGGCTTTACGTATTTACCAGTAATTAATTAGGTCACCAACTTCCACTGGGTACCTACCACCGCTTAACTACCAGTAAAACGGACCACATAAAAACCTCTAACTTGTCTTCCATAGTCTATCGCAGCGCTTCTTTAGTTACTTATGGCTTATGGCATCCTTGAAGTCGTAGTAAACGATTGCAGAAAGTGTCGCAAATTCAGTGCATCTCAATCGGATAAGCTGTTTTGATGATAAATGATAACAAATAAAAACAAACAAGAAAACTATCTCTTACAGCAAACGCATATTTGGGCTCCTCACATAAAAAACTTACGGATAAAAACAAATTGTGTGGGTAGGTATACTATAATCATAATATATATTAGCTTAAATGACACTTCGAGCATGAGAAGTGAAAAAAGTATTTTATTTTTATCCTCTATTAATTCTGCTCATGAGACTCGAAAGCGAAACCAGATTTCAATGTGAAATAACTATGAAGTACTTCTTTTAATTTCTAGTAAGTTCTTTTAAAGAAAGACCTTCATTACTGTGTTACTTCGGGCAGCGGCGGGCGAAGGCCTGCATCAGGCGAACGCGCGGCGATGGGTTGGCGGCGGCGGCGGGCGCGGATCTGCCGCGCGGCCGGGGCACGGTGCCGCTGCGGCCGCGGTGCCCCGCAATGTTTCCGGCGCCTATGCGGCCGTACGCTGTTGGCAACATAGCTTTCAACATCCAGGTGGACGGTACAGGTGATCGACCTTATGTTATTATGGTGTTAGTAGATAGTAGGTCCCTCGAGTTCGAAGTCGATACTGGTAGTAGGATTTCAACCATTAGTGAGGACTTTTATCGACGTAACTTTTCGAAAAAAGCTATCCAACCGGATTATTTAAATTTAAGAAGTTATGTCGGTTCAAAAATGGAATCGCTCGGGTTCATAGAGGTTGACTTAATTCTTGGTAATGTCTCGGCGCAGGGCTGCCGACATTATGTGATTCGGAACGGGGGACGTCCTTTATTGGGGAGAGAGTGGGTTCGCATATTAAAAGTACAAAATATCACGATTGCCTTAAATGAGATAAGCGATCGAGCGGGCGATCGATTCGTGAACCGACTGACAGCGAAATTCCTGGAAGTGTTTATGGACAGGTTAGGAACTTGTAAGAAAACAGTCCAACTACAGGTTACTGATGATAAGCCGGTTTATGTGCGCGCGCGGGTGGTGCCGCTGGCGCTGCGCGCGCGGGTGGTGCCGCTGGCGCTGCGCGCGCGAGTCGACTGCGAGCTCGAGCGGCTGGAGCGCGAGGGCACCATTTATCGCGTCGAGTCTTCCGATTACGGGACGCCTATCGTTCCAGTTATAAAAGAATGCGGTGATATACGAATCTGTGTTGATTATAAGATAACTATCAATCCGAAACTTAAACGCGACCATTACCCCCTCCCTAGAATTGAAGAATTGTTTGCCACCCTCAGTGGGGGAGAGGAGTACTCTAAAATTGATTTAAAACATAGCTATCAACAATTAATGTTAACAGAAGATTCACAGCCCTATATAGCTATAACCACTCACGTAGGTACATTCGTGTATCGTGGCACGCCTTTTGGTTTATCATGTATACCGGAAAAGTTCCAAAAGATCATGGAGGAAACCCTTCGTGGTATTCCCAATACGGTCGTATTTCTTGACGATGTGTGTGTGACAGGCGCAACTAGACAAGACCATTTAAAAAATTAAAGGGCCGTGTTAGAAAGATTAAGTAAAATGGGATTTACTGTTAAACGCGAAAAATGTAGGTTTTTACAAACGAGTGTAAAATATATCGGGTTTATTATTAATAAAACCAGTCTCCACCCCGATCCTAAGAAACTAGAGGCCATTCGGGAGGCCCCGCGGCCGAACGATGTCACACAATTAAAAAGTTTTTTGAGCATACTCAATTACTATGGTAAATTTATACCCAATCTAAGTATACTACTACTACACCCTTTGCATGCGCTGCTTAAAAAAGGAGTAAGTTGGGATTGGAATGCCCAGTGTGACAAGGAATTTTCGGCGGCAAAACGCGCACTCTCGAGTGACAAAGTGCTAGCGCATTACGAGGAGGGGCGGCCGCTCTTGCTGGCGGTGGACAGCAGTGCGTACGGGCTCGGCGCGGTGCTGGCGCACGTGTACCCGGACGGCAGCGAGCGCCCGGTCAGCTGTGTGTCCCGGACGATCAACTCGGCCAAAAAGAACTACAGCCAGCTCGATAAAGAAGTGCTTGCTATATTTTTTGGTGTGACAAACCACCACCAATACCTATACGACCGGCGCTTTACTTTACGTACAGACCATCAACCGCTCAGTTATATTTTTGGGGAAAAAGGTGGAATTTCACAAACGGCGGCGAGTCGCCTAAAAAGATGGGCTGCTCGCTTGGCTGCATACGATTTTGTGACAAAATTCGTGAGGTCGGTTGATAATGGCCCAGCGGACGCATTGTCTCGTCTGCCACTGCTGTGCGAGCGGCGGCTCACAGAACCGGTTAGCTATGTTGACTTGATGCGCGAAACCATGCCAGTCAGTTTTAAGGAAATCGGGGCGGAAACTAACAAAGATAGGATTTTAAGTAAAATACAAGGCTACTTAATGTTTGGTTGGCCAGCTGTGCCCAGTTGTGACGAAGAAAACCCGTAATTTTCTCGTAAAGCTGAGATTCTACTTGAGTTAGGTTGTGCAATCTTTAAGTATAGACTTGTGATACCTCCGCCTTTGCAGAGCAGAGTTTTAGCGGAAATTCACGAAGGGCACTTGGGTGTGAATAAAATGAAAAATTTATCGCGTAGTTATGTCTACCGGCCTAGCTTAGATCGAGATATTGAGAATGTTTGTCGATCCTGTGAGGCGTGTCGCACCGTGCAAGACGCATCCCCGCATACCGCTCTGCACCCGTGGGAGTTTCCCCTGAAGCCCTGGCAGCGCATCCACGCTGACTTTGCAGAGTGTGGAGGTAAGAAATACATCATTTTAGTGGATGCCTTTTCTAAGTGGATCGAAGCTATAAAAAAATAAATATATATAAATAGAACGGATGCAGAATCTACTATTTCAGTGTTGAGATCAATATTTTCCAAGTTCGGTTTGCCGTCACAACTGGTCACGGATAATGGTCGGCCGTTTCTTTTGAGAGATTTTAAGGATTATTGTATCAAAAACTGTATAAAACATGTGACATCATTAGCCAAAAATGGGTTGAGGGTAACGTGACAGAGAAAACGGGACCGGTATCCTATAAAGTCAAGGTGGGAGATGGCACACTGTGGCGTAGGCATCAAGACCAAGTAATTTCTTTGAATCCGAGTCGTAAAGGTATCTATTCTCTTTCGCGCCCGAATTTGACTTTTTTGCATGATTCCGCTAGTTCGTTGAGACCGGATAGTGATGCCAACGACATGTTTGAAGATGCAGCGGGGGAGGGGTCGGAAGTAGATAGTCTTAACCGTCAGCCTTCAGCTCCCTCCACGCCGCGGCCGGCGCCTTCGCCACCGCCGCCCACCGTGCGATCTTCGATGCCTCCGCCGCGCGACGCTTCAGCTCGAGCTGTTAGAGCTTACAACCGAGCCAAACCTTAACCATGATAAGAAATACTAAGTAATCTAGAAGTGTAATAGGCATGGCTTGCAGTCATACATTATTATTTTAAGGGTGATGGGTATTATAAGAAACAATTCGAATGTAAGTAAGTCTAGAACTTAAAGGGGGAAAAATGCGGATGCAAAGGTTTTTGTAACACAATAATGAAACTTACTGTTTTATGAAAATTGTATTACATAAAAAATTTAATGTGTACCTAGGTATTACATAGTTAAAATTGAAAACAGCTTTGAAAAAAACAATACAATACAAATATATTTATTTACCACTAAGTACGTTACAGTTTTACTATTCTGGTGGTCCTCTCACGAGGGCTAGCCTGTATCGCAGCGTAAAATTGTATTACAGGTTTGATAACAACATTGGTAGTTAAGTAGGTACCTTATAGTTAAATAATTTTAACAGGTCGTTACATTGTACAAAAAATATCACAGCAGCATCTTATTCAGAGAAGGGTGAAAACTGGAAAAGAAAACATTTCATTAGAACAATATCAACTCATATGATCATCGCTGGCCGGTAGACGTCCACCGCTGAACATAGAATTGCCACGAAAATGAATATATAAGGAGCTTGTATAATGCGTATGCCAATATAGTTTCCATTTTATCTCGGAAACGGATTAACGGATTGTTGTGCGGTTTTTTACAGTCGACTAGTATGCATTTAAGGATGGTTCTTCAGTTAGATTGTATCACCACAAGTCACTATTGCTGCAACTGATGATGGAAAATACGTCGGTGGAAGTTTCACTACATTATAATACTACTACTAATATACATTACACTACTACTAATATAAACGCGAAAGTTTGTGAGGATGGATATTTGTTACTCTTTCACGCAAAAACTACTGAACGAATTTTGATAAAACTTTACAGTAATATAGCTTATCCATCAGAATAACACATAGGCTACATTTTATCCATGTACCACACGGGCGAAGCTGTGGGCAGAAGCTAGTATATTAAAATTTAATAACTATTATTACTCACAGCAGATTTTTCCTTGATGAAGCAGCTGAGAAGAAGCTTGGCCCTTTCGCAACCTTTGGCACCATCGCTGACGGTTTGATCGTTCACTGCAATTCAAGAGCACAAATGTTAAAGTTTAAAGGAAATACTATATCATTGAGACACTTTTAACTAGGGTTAAAACTTTAGATTAGACATTAACAATACAAAAAAAAAGTTTCGTTAAAAAGTTGTTATATTTGTGTTTGGTACATTCCAACATCAATAAGGACCATTTGACAGCCTCTGTGGCGCAGAGGGCGAAGGCCCGCCTGAGACGTAGATTGCCTCGTTAAAGCAGGGTTTTGTCCCCCTAATGTAATATTTAGCAGCACTTATTGGTTTTACAAAGTGTTTTATATTTGGAAAGACTTACCAGCAGAGCATTTTTGGCTGATCTGAGATAAGTTGTTCAGGTCATCGGCACCGGAAACGTATTTGGTGTGCAATTTCTTGGCGGCGTCAGTGTCGAACAGGCCGGCATCGTTGATCTGAAAAAAGTAAGTTGGCATATAACAATATTATACTGTGTACTGTGAGAAAGCACCATGAAAGACTAATGTCTTTCATAGTGCTATATAATGGTTAATGTAGAAACGGGTAACTGCCACAGTTGTTTACACGATGTATATAACCTGCGCAAGTGCCTCAACGCATGTTGCCCTCGTCGTGCACAAGCATTATAAGGATTCTGATGCCCATTTGTAGGTACTAAAGTTTTACAGCTCCTACGGCTTGATGCTTGATGATAAGTTTAAGCTTTTTTGACTGTAGTGCATAAAAAGAGGAAATCTAAGAACACAACAGAGTCTGAGAGCAAAACTTTGGTTAAAAGTGTTCAACGACTGCGAGCGTATGAATGGAGTAAAGAGTTTGAGATTGATTGCAGGTTTAAATAATTTCGTATGCAGCTTCAGAGCAGAGAGCGAGAGAAAAATCTTACAGGATTTTGAGTGTCAAGTTAAGTGTGTGTACCTACACTTTAATAACCAAGTAACTCCTTTAAAATATGTAACGTCTTAGCCAACGTAACGGAGTTGGTGTTTAAGTACGTTTTAAAAATATATGATAAATATATGACTTACGATGCCAATTTTCTTGAAGAAGCAAGCGTAGAAGCATGGGTTCAGGGCATTGATGTTTTTATTCTCCTTGGCAGCAAGAATATCCTCTTTAGTAATACCAAACTCCTCTTCGCATTTTCTGATCACGGGAAGTGCGTTTGCCGTGATGGCAGCCTTCTCTTCTGGAGTTATAGCCTGAAATTATAACTTACAAGGTTTTATTGCAGTATGCGAAAATCCAAGACTTTTATGCAAAACATAATTTCGCAATTCATAGTCTTCAAAATACTCAGTAATACTATATTTTATTTTTTTATTTGTGATTGTATGGAGAAAAAATATTTATGGTTTGACTTTCTCCCAACTGGGATCCAAAACTACTTTAATGCGAGTTCAAGTCTTGCTGATAAAAAATGTGATCTAGGATACTCACAGAAGACACAACGATAGAGGCGGCGATAAGAGCCATACATACAACGGTGAACTTCGACATTTTTCTAAAGATACTTAATTATTTCTGTTCTTCAAAGATGCTTCTAGTTCCGTATCCAGTAGGATTCTAACATCTCGGTGTTGTGCCAGCTATTTATATACAAACTACCTTGTCATACTTTGGCGGCTAGATAGAGTTAATTATCCTTCCGGCATGTAACAACAGGTACAAGGTTCAACAAAATATCATTAAGCTGTGTTAGATCTTCGTGATATATTGTTTTGGTAAATCCTGAAAAGTACATGTAATACGAGTAGGTAGGTACGGAGAAGAGTGACAGTTTATATTTAGTTTTTAAATTAATAATTACTATATGAAACTAAACATGAAATTGTTCATCTAATACATACTGAATGCTATGTGGACGCGGCTGGTTTCCATAATTGATCCCGGCAACGTCAATAGACGATTTTTTTAAGCCACAGGTATTAAAATAAAATAAACAGTATAAATATAAACAAATAAATAATGCTGAACATTTACACAGCATCATCTTGCCACAAATTAAGCGTTTGTAAGCCTTTAGTGATAAAAATAGTTTTAATTTACTACCTGAATGTAACACAAACATAAGAACTTTATAGTTTATCTGCTAGGTACTTAAGATAGTTGAATATTTCTAGAATAGTTGGATAGGATAGTAGGAAATAAAAGAAGAAAGGCTATTTTGTTTATAAAAATTATCATGTGCCTGTAATTTCACCGGCACATACCCTTCAAACTGGACACAGCAATGCGAGTACGTCTGCTTGGCGGCTAGGAATACAAGCAATAACAATATTCTGAAAAATAAAATTTATTTGATTGTTATTAGGTACCTTTTAGCCTATTAACAATCTTTAAGAGTAGCAATTTTTAAGAGTAGATACAAGAGTGAAAGGGCTCGTCCGGGGATTTATCGTGGCAATAGTCTTCTCTTCGGGCCGATGACGATGATAAAAATCAAGGATCTAAAAGTTGAAGTAACGATTTCCTTATAAAGCCAAAGTCCAAAGTATTATACATGCGTCAACCTTTGGATACATACCGCGTGGTCACTGTAGACAGCCGTACTACGTTGAGTTCCAACATTGCTTCTAGAAAAATATTATGTAGATTGAGTGGCCTTTCTTTTTTCAACCGACTTCAATAGAGGAGGATGCTCTGATTTCGTCTGTTTTTTGTGTATGTTACGCGATATCGTCACCAATTGTGAACCGATTTGAAGAATTCACATTATATAAAATAAAACAATTTCTGGACATTTTCTACTACTGTATGTTCCACTTATATATTTATTTTTGTAAATAGGTATATATTTAAAGTATAAATATAACCAGAATTAGTAAAATTATTAGTAACATACTTAGTCGTAATTAAATATATTTGTATTTGAATAACACATTAGGAAAAAATACCATTAATAAGGTTGAAAAAATAAAAAATGAAATTTCATATTGGACTTTTTATCAACTTCCCATTATAAGAAGTCGGTTTTTATTTTTTTTACGATTGTAGAGAACAATCAGTTTTTAGTATTCCAAAGCCATAATATGACGAAAACGTAATCCGTGTGGTGTCATAATGCGTGCGTCTGTTTGTTTGTCTGTTTATCTGTATGTTTACACACCGATTGAAATTGCTACCTCAGTTAAAAGTGCAGCGAAATTTTGGTCAAACTATTATTTCTTACCCTAAAAACAAAAAATAACGTTTTCATTTATATGTACGTTATTTATTGATATTTATTATTCCTCTACCTTTGAAGTAAACTTACGTTGGTAGGTTTATTTCTTGCTGGTACTAGATAAGGCACTGAGGTCTACAGTATTCGTCCTGTAGACCTCAAAAACATGTTTCTAAGCTAAAGTTTGTAAGTTAGAGGTTCCAATGTTATAAATAGATTATATCAGACCATTTTCCTGTTGAGGTATAAAAAACCATCTCCATAAGTAATGACTGGTTTCATGCAAGAAATAAAAAAAGTGATTATGAGATAGTTTGGTTTTTATTCATAACTAGCCTCTGACTACGGCTTTGCCCGCATGGTGTGAAATCCTAATACTATTACAAATGCGAATGTTTGTGAGGGTGGATGTTTGTTACTCTTTCACGCTAAAACTACCGAACGCATTTTGATGAAACTTTACAGTAATATAGGTTGTACATCAAAATAACACATAGGCTACTTTTTATCCGGGTACCACGCGGGCGAAGTCGTGGGCAAAAGCTAGTTTTCTATGTATCAATTTATTCGAAAAACAACGTTATGTTTCACTATAAAGGGGGGAAAGTAGTCTTTTCACTCAATAACACGTCAAAATAGCGAAGAAATACGTATATTGTGAGGAGACTATATCCTAGAACTAATCATTTAGAACTTTAACTTTTATTGAGTTTCGTTATTTCGTTTCAGCCTTTCTAGGAGCACCAGGATCTATTTTAGAAAGAAAAGAAGAAAGAAAGAAAGAAAGTACATTTATTTGCTAACGTTGCACTATATAAAACAGACAGACAAAACACACACGGGATTTACACAAACAACATCTAAATACTAACAATAAAAGTATATGCCTCCCGATACCTAAAAATTTTCGACCTTGGCTGTCCAAAGTCCAGAGTGCTGACTGAATAGCACACGCTACACCGGGCTATGCTGATATCATAGAAGTCCTCGATTTTTTTCATAGTGTCAGTCGTCGATCAGTCAGTCAGTGGGTTACGCTACGATTATATATATTTCAAATCTATTTTCACTTATTTGAAGCCCTATGGAGATTTAAGGTTTTCAAGCGAAAGGTACTTACCAAATAATTATGTTAATTAGAATTAACTAAATGAATTGTTTTTTCTCAGGTCAGCTGTATATTCGTGCTATTCAGAGTGATGATTAAATTTATTAAATAACCACCATACAACGTTATAACCTGAAAAGCCTGTTTGATCAGAATCGAGAATAGAAATCGTTGAACTGACTTTTTTGGGTAGGTTAATTTACTTGAATACCCTGATACGTATTCAGTTATTTTGTATTTTAAGTATCCAAACTAAGTTTACAGCAAATCGCACTACGCTATAAACATTTTTCATAGAAACTTAACACACCATCCGAGGTACCACCCTTTGAGGGGTAGTTTGGAAAAATAATGATATTAGTTTTTTATCATTTCGATAGGAGTCTATTTATGCGAAGTTACATGATTGTAAGTTCAAGGAATACGTTTATTCAAATAAAGGTCTTCATCCCCTTTGAGCAGCCTTTGGAAAGATATGCATCAAAGACAACGTCATAACAGAAGAGGACCTCGCCAACCTGAGGGCGAAAAAGGTCCCCACTGATTTCCCAGATTGGCATTGCAAGTATTTTAGCATAACCGTACATAACTGTAGATAACAAGTGGTGTAGAGGTTAAACTCTTCGAATTTTTATTTCAAGATCGTGGGTTTAATAGCCGATGTGCACCAATCGATACGACGTTATAAATCTTTATATAGCTCCGTATGGCTTAATGTGTCCCGTTCTCAAAACTTCAACGGTTTGGAAATTGCAAATGTCTGTTAAAATGAACCGTTCCCCATTACCATTTTGCTAGTATAATGAAGGCACTGATTAGATCACTGGCCTAACTCAGGGTTGACAAAGAAATAATAGCTAAACGACGAAGAAGAAGCAAACCTAGTGGTCCCCACTGATAGAGTGAGGAACATCATCACTAGATAAACCGCATGACTCCAATTTTTAAACTATAAGGTATGATGGTTCCTTTACGATGTTTTCCTGCACCGTTAGAGCACGAGCTCTATCCTTAATTAATGCGGTCAACCTGAATCCTTCATGAATGCGGCCTGTAAGTACATAGGTAGGTACATTTGCCATTTTGGGGTGGATCTCAGTATTCTTTTTTTTTATGTATGATGACGCAGGCCTGATACCGAAAGAAACAGCACTTGAGCTGGCGAAGGCTGTGTTTGATGACCCCGAAGAGTTGAAGTTAATCGAGGACTACCTCCACTCTTGTGCACATGGTAAGTATTATCGTGTGCGAACAACAAATACAGGCTAATTTAGTTGAGGGTAGGCTAAACCCTGGTTACCCTTCGAGATGAATTCTTTTGATAAAATTGCATCGTCGCATCATATTCTTTCTACTATTTTTACTCTTAGATGACATGACCAAGACAAAAGAAAACGCAAAAAACACAGGGACATGTTGAAATCCTGCCAGAACGTTTCATTCTTTCTGTATTTTCTTTCACCCAATTATGACTTATCCCGGTACTAAATGGGCAGGCTCGAACAACCGCTGCTTCCATTTGGAGAATGTTGAAGGTTCATACCGATTTTACTGTATTTCAGTAAACACCGAGGATGTAAGTAATGGAGATAAGGGCTGTGAAAGGGCGATAAACGCATTCAAATGTATGAGCGATAATGCTTCACAGGTAATTTTTAATTGCTAGCAGTACCGAAATCCAATTAAAACACAGTACTCTATTGTCACTTACTATACAAATAGTAAGGCCCAAGACTCGCTGCCGGTGCGGCAATAAAACTCGATTTGCTAGTGATGGGCAGGTGCTGTATGGATTATCGATATTGCGAACCAAGTTCATATAGCTTCAACGCGAGCACACCAACATTATTAATATCCATTACAGGTAAAATAGATACTGGTTTTGTTGGTTCCGCATCGAGAGTCTTGGGCCTTACCAGAGGACTGCATTATCCTTATCAGTATTAAAGTTCAATGTCAGGGAGGCACGTGTGAAAGTGCCTCCCTAGCATTGGACTTTAATACTGTTAAAGTGACCCTTAAAGTAGCGGGTTCGATTCCCGCTGTGGTACATATGTTTGCATGCTCTGCACTCGAAGTTTCTCATATCCACGATATCCTAGATAGATAGATAGAAAATACTTTATTGTACACCAAATAACATATCAGCTTAGTTAAGTACTATTAACTTTAACAATGTTGTACAATGGGCGGTCTTATCGCTAAATAGCGATCTCTACTATCCTAGTGTGGGGTCAGGACTATTTATAGGTCTGTTGGCTGTTTATATATGTATATAAAAGTCATGAAGATTGGTCTTGAGTAACTTGCATCCGTCGACTTTCCGATGTTATCAGTCCATCGAGTTGTGAGATTTTCTCCACTGCATCGCCGCCGTCCTATCATGGTCCTATAGTTTCTTTGGTTAAAAAATCTACGAGAACATAGAATCGCAGGAAAAGCTTCATAGGTTTCGTACTGGTAATTAGTATCTTTTCTACGAAAAGGTCGCCATCATATGAAGACTTATTTATTTATTTTTCCAGATTTAATAAAATGTTGTTATCATTTTCAATTCGGCTTCGATGGTTTTTAGACAAAAATACCAAGAAACACATGCTTATGATTAGTTGGTATCTTAAAATTAGCATAAATATGTATTTTTATTGTGTTTTGCTTATTCTTTATTGATCCTGAATTAGACTAGTTATGATTAATAAAATATCAGTCTATTATTTGAGGCTTTACGTATTTACCAGTAATTAATTAGGTCACCAACTTCCACTGGGTACCTACCACCGCTTAACTACCAGTAAAACGGACCACATAAAAACCTCTAACTTGTCTTCCATAGTCTATCGCAGCGCTTCTTTAGTTACTTATGGCTTATGGCATCCTTGAAGTCGTAGTAAACGATTGCAGAAAGTGTCGCAAATTCAGTGCATCTCAATCGGATAAGCTGTTTTGATGATAAATGATAACAAATAAAAACAAACAAGAAAACTATCTCTTACAGCAAACGCATATTTGGGCTCCTCACATAAAAAAACTTACGGATAAAAACAAATTGTGTGGGTAGGTATACTATAATCATAATATATATTAGCTTAAATGACACTTCGAGCATGAGAAGTGAAAAAAGTATTTTATTTTTATCCTCTATTAATTCTGCTCATGAGACTCGAAAGCGAAACCAGATTTCAATGTGAAATAACTATGAAGTACTTCTTTTAATTTCTAGTAAGTTCTTTTAAAAAAAGACCTTCATTACTGTGTTACTTTCTTCTAAGGCTAGAATTGAAACAGTGGTGAGGTTTTTACCGAAGCCATTCCTAAAATCACTGCAACAACAATAAAAAACGCATTGGTCTATCAAAAAGTCTGTACCTACGTAGCTCGCTGGAGATACCAAATAGGGGTCACAGGCAAATTTTAACAGAACTAGAAAATTATGAATTTACAATTCAGTTTAAAGTGAAATTCAAATGTCAATGATGTTATGATTTATGGGCACTAAATATATGTACATTAAAAGAGTTTGTGAACCACGTTACGCTTAATGACGATAAAGTGTAATTTATTTGTCACGGTACGCGTACCAATATATTTTTTGGTCGAATTTTTCAAAATATTGTTAAAGCGGAAATGTACTCTTACGAGTAAATCATCATTAAGTGTTTAAGAACGACTTTGTGAAGTTAGTGTTCCGTATCATGGAAAACATGATTTATTTATTATAACATAAGTTACACTCAACGAACTATGTGACGATTTAACACAATACTTATAACTTATTTTAGTTTTATGTATGCGATGGTTTGTTGGTCTAGAGGGCGGTAACCTTTTCGGAAGTTGTGGGTTAAAACCCGATCATGCATAAATATATATTATTATAATATCACTAGCCTCTCCCTACAACTTCGCCTGTATGTTTGTTTGATGTAGTGCCTATGTACCTACATCAAACAAACATCAGAACGCATCCAAACTTTCGTCATTATAATATTAGTAGGACTAGCCTCTGCCTACGGCTTCGTCCACGTAATACTAGGAATCAAATATAGGTAGCTCAGATGTTAAACTTCGTCATAAAGAATTTTGATTTCAAAGGACATGGCCCACTCCCATACATTGTTTGCCCCACAGACAATATATGTCAAAAACGGATTTTGATGAAACTTTAGAGTAATATAGTCTATACACCAGAATAACACATAGGCTGCTTTTTATCCGGGTACCACGCGGGCGAAGCCGTGGACAGAAGCTAGTATTATAATAAGACTGTAACAGGTAAAATTCTGTACATTGAAGATATAGAGGTATTTTGAAAGTTTTTGTGGAGGGTACTCTATAATCAATACTGAAGCCAAAAACGTATATTTTTTCATTTTTGTCTGTGTTTGATAACCACTACGTAGAATGAGAATGCCGAACCTAAAAGAGGTTAGATTAAAAGTTTTTTTATTCTATAAACGGTTTTGAACCAAAGATGTTGAAAAACACATCTTTTACCTCCTGGAGGGTTGACTTCTGCTGTGTAATGCGGGTAGGCAAATTATTTACCAGTCAGTATCCTACCTCGGTGTTTTACTGTTTGTTCCACTGGCAACGATTCTAATTTACGCGTAAATTTCGTGCTAAAAGTAATAAAAGTGCACAAAAGTGGTATTAAAAATGCCGATTGGCAAATTGGAATTATTTGATCTGGGTTCTAAACAATGGCCCGCGTAAATTCGCCGTGTAAAGCAGTTCATCGTCCTGAACGAAATCAAGGACGGCTTACGCGTGTCATTGTTGATAACAGTTGTCAGAGAAGCCACGTATTCTCTGATGTGTGATTTGTGTTCCCCGGCGCATCCAGAAACGAAAACTTTTGACGACGAGACTTCTGAACCGCAACGATCCGAGATCGCCGAGCGTCATGTGTTTCGCTTGCGTAGGCAAAATGTCGCGAGTCTCTCACGGAATATTTGCAAACGCTCAAACACCTCGCGACTATGTGCAACTTTGGAGCAACTTTAGAGGATAACCTCCGCGACCAGTTCGTGTCGGGGTTAGCGAACGAGACGATGCGGTCGCGTATCTTCGCCGAGAAGAAGCCTTATAAAATATAAGGAGGCGGTGGAACTGGCTCTGACGCTGGAGGCAGCCGAGCGCTACGCGGAGGTGAGCGGCGCCACTGCGGCGGCGGCTGCAACCTCCAGCGCGGGGACTTCGGGCAGCGGCGGCGCGGCGGGCGAAGGCCTGCATCAGGCGAACGTGCGGCGATGGGTTGGCGGCGGCGGCGGGCGCGGATCTGCCACGCGGCCGGGGCAGGGTCTGTCGGGCTCACCAACCAGACCCTTTACCATATAATGAGGGACAGAGAATTGTCTAACAAAACATGTTGCATTATTATATATACGAGTATGTAGGTAACAATATAAACAATAGGCTAGTTAGGATAAAAAGAAAAAGAAGGTAGGTACATACTAATTTAGAGGAGTGATTATTTGTATAAGGCGAGTTGAGTTTGTGTGTGCAGAGTGTGTGAGTGTGTGTAAGAGTTTGTGTGTGTGAGATTAGTGGAAAGTATGCAAGAGATCAAGTAGGTATGAGTGAAAAACTTGAATCGTTGATTGGTATGTTGTCTATTAGCATTTGTATACCAATGGGTTGAGGATTACGATTGAGGGGATAAGAGGTTTTCCGTCTTTTGGTAGGTGAGAGTTTTTAACCATTTAGCTATTACTGCTTTACACTTGCGTCTGGGCAAGGGGTAAATGGATAAGATGGTGTTAAGCTTGTTGTATATGTATGGGCCCAGAAAGCAAACTTATGAAACTTATGAGAGAGACTAGTATGAAATGATTGAGAAGGACATACAGTACCTTTTCGTCACTTGTCCTTCACTAATAGCTGGTCAAATGTAAGTTGGGAAATGTTTCTGAGGACAATTTGGAGAATGAAGTATTGTCTGACTGTGACCCATTCTCTGTAAAGCCGCGTGATTGGAAATCGGAAAGGAAGTCCCGCGCTTACTTTCAAAATGGCTCTCTGGGCCCTTTCCAGGTCAATGAGATTGGATTTCGCAGCACCTCCCAACGATGAGATACAGTAACCCAGTATAGATTCGTATAGGGCCGCATGTAGACTAATTTGATAGTTTTACGATTTGCTATATGTCTCAGTATAACAGGATAGGATGCGTTGGTGAATAGGGTTGGTGAATAGGATGCGTAAGCGTCCTATTCACCAACGTGTCAATGTGGCGTTTGAAGGTCAGTGTTTGATCTATGCAAATACTAAGGTATCTAGTGCTATCAGTCCGTTTTAGGGTGGGGCATGAACAGGTGGTGGATGGAGTGGAGCAGTTATGCGCAATGATGGATAAAGATGATGGTGGAAGAAGATTTGATTTTAAAGCAAAAGCTATGTAACAAGTCTTGGTAGTATTCAGCGTCAGCACGTTGTTTCTGAGCCATGGACGTACCCTATTTATACCATTCTGAGCACTCTCATAGATCTCCCTCCAGCTGTCTCCATTAAAGAAATGAGCTGTGTCGTCAGCGAAGGTTAAAATTCTTTCCTTTTCAAGTTTCATGTTACAGAGGCAATTTATATAAACAAGAAACAATGAGGGTCTAAGTATGCTTCCCTGGGGAACACCATAGGTAACAGTCTGATCATCACTAGTTAGCTGGTCGATTTTAACACGTTGTTTCCTGTTTCTTAGGTAGTCTTAGGTAGTAGTTCCCATAATACAAGATCTACTTACTGGGGTCTTAGATAATGCTGTGTGAAAAATTACCAGCAATATTTATTTATTTATAAATTTAATATTTATTCACATTAGAGTCAAATTGGCTATAATATATTAATTATGAACTTCTCCTAAATATCGATAGCTCTAGCTTACGCCCGCAGCTTCGCTTGCGTAGTACCAGATGAAAAGTAACTTGTATGGTATTTTAGTTCACAAACTCTGTATATTCCATGCTTTAGGATATTATTACGACTTTATCGCGTAGATACTATTATCTTGCTGATGGGATCTGAAAATAGCAATAACTTCAATGCTATTCCAATTTCATCTAAATCGGTCCAGCCATTACAGCGTGATTAACACACAATCATACAAACTTTATACGTTATCTGCTAGGTACTAAAGCTAATAGAATATTTCTATAATAATTGGATAGGATAGGAAGTAAGAGAGGATAGGCAATTTTTTTTATAAAAAATATAATGTGCCTGTAATTTCACCGGCACATACCCTTCAAACTGGACACAGCAATGCGAGTATTTCTGCTTGGCGGCTAGGAACAGGAGCAATAACAATATTCTTGAGAATAAAATTTATTTGATTGTTATTACCTACCTATTATTTATTGAGTATCGAGGTTTTCCCGAATCGATTACCAACACGCCATGTCCCAGTCACAGGAATAGATTGTAAAGACAGTTTTTCCTGAGTTGAAGGCTTATTAGAAAACTTTAAAACCAGTAAGTAAACTCTTCCTAGAAGTTATACCAAACGGGTCTAATGCGTGATGATATCTAAAGGTAAGATAGATTCGTTTTGAAGTTAAGATACATAGACAAATAAATAAAAACTCAAAAACATTATACAAAGAGTACGTATTTATGTATATCTGACGGCACCTCGTGACCTCAGATATAAACGTGACCTCACTGTCATGGCTAAAAAACTTTAAAAGCATAGGTAAAAATAAACAAAGTACAAAGTTTTTGACGGACTACAATATAAGTAAAAAAAATTTACGAAGATTGAAGAATGTAATTTCTTGATTAATTAGATTATTCGTTTCGGAGATACGAAGGTGAGGTACCCCCTTACAGAATAACATAGTACCTGCTTATAACATTTTACAGCCTACATATTTCAGCATTTACAAAAACAAAATATTAAAATCCGCTTGACTGTAATCCCCATAATGGACTTCCTGAGATGTTGTTTTTATTCCGCAGTCAACGGTCCCACGAGGTTAGCTATTGCGATATAACATAACATATTTGTGACAAGCTAATAAGCAATCAGTAGATATGAGAAAGATTCAAGACTGTTTATCATGGCACTCATTAACAGTCTTTTCTTCGGGCCGATGGCGATGATGAAATTCAAGGATCTAAAGGAAGTCCAAAGTATTTTACATGTGGACTTTGGATATAGGTAATACCGCGTGGTCCCTGTAGACAGCCGTACAACATTGAGTTACAACATACTTCTATGAAAATATTGTGTAGATTGGGTGGCCTTTCTTTTTTCAACCGACTTCAATAAAGGAGGATACTCTGATTTCATCTGTATTTTATGTATGTTACGCGGTATCGTCACCAATTGTGAGATTTTAATAATTCACATATGAAATAAAAAAAATGCTGGACATTTTCACACAGCATTACCTATCTAGCCCCATACTGATATAGATACTACTTATATTATTATTTTTTATAAATGCGTACACATTATACATAGATGTTATACATATAATTAGAATGATTAAAATTGTAACATACTTAGTGGTAATTAAATAATTAATAAATAATGCTGGACATATTCACACAGCATCATTTAGCCCCAAAGTAAGCAGAGCTTGTATTATGGGCACTACATGACTGATATACAAACTTATATACTTTTTTTCTTTGTAAATACATGTGTACATAGAAAACACCCAGATCTGAGACAAATATTTGCAGACCATACAAACATTTGTCTTGTGGCGGGAATCGAACTCTCAACCTCCAGTGTCTCAGACGGGCCTTCGCCCACTTCGTAAAAAAATAAATATTTGTATAACACTTATATAGTATTATATTGTATTGTATAGAACAATCAGTTGTTAGTATTCCATAGTGCGTGCGTCTGTTTGTCTGTCTATTTATCTGTGTGTTTACACTCCGATTTAAACTGCTACCTCAGTTAAAAGTGCAGCGAAATTTTGGTCAAACCATTATTTCTTACTCTAAAAACAAAAATTAACAAAATATAGACTTTTTTTCATTTATATGTACGTTATTTATATATTTACATCCTCTATCTTTGAAGTAAACTTACGTTGGTAGGTTTATTTCATGCTGGTACTAGATAAGACACTGTGGTCTACAGTATTCGTCCTGTATATTAAAAAACATTATAAATGATCGCAAAAACATGTTTCTAAGCTAATGTTTGTAAGTTAGAGTCCAATTGTATTATATCGATTATATCAGACCATTTTCCTGTAGAGTAAAAAAAACATCTCCATAAGTAATGACTGGTTTCGTGGAAGAAATAAACAACGTGATTATGAGATCGTTTTTATTCATAACTAGCCTCTAACCACGGCATGCCGCAAAAAAGGATTTCAGACCATGCGGGCAACGCATTGTGTGAAATCCTACTACTATTATAAATGCGAAAGTTTGTGAGGATGGATGTTTGTTATTCTTTCACGCAAAAACGATAGATAGTTTTTGTTGAAACTTTACAGTAATATAGCTTTTACATCAGTATAACATATAGATTACTTTTTATCCGGGTACCACGCGAGCGAATCCGTAGGCAGAAGCTAGTTATACATATTTACTCTAGCTATAACGGGCGGCCATATTTCTTTAAGACGGACTGTTGCATACTCTTATTAATAAAGGCTTTAACAACTTCGTTGACCCTGCGCACCTCGATACGGTGAACAGTGAGGTCACGCGCCTAATCTCCCTACCCCCTCTGCTCCCTGTTAAAGCTTCAAAGGTAATGACGATGATCAAGGATCTTCGCCCTAAGAAATACCCTGGCGCAGATGGCATCAGCAACAGAGTACTCAAGCAGTTCTCAGTTCCCCTCATATATCTCTTATTCAGCATCTTCAATGCAGCCATGTCCTCGTGTTCATTTCCTAGTGCCTGGAAGGAAGCCATCGTCATCGGCATCCGTAAGCCCGGCAAAAGTGCAAATGAACCCTTTAGCTACCGCCCTATCAGTCCCCTCAGTTCCCTGGGGAAGATTTACGAACGACTCCTTCTGAATCGTCTTTGGTCCCACGTAAACGAGTTCAGGCTCCTCCCAGACGAACAGTTCGGTTTTCGAGCCCGACACTCGTGCCCCCAGCCAGTGCTCCACATCACGGAGCACATCCTATCCAAGAGGCACGCTATCTGGCCGGCAGATACAGGTGCAATCTTCCTCGATATAGCGAAAACCTTCGATAAAGTCTGGCACAATGGCTTGATTTACAAGCTATTCCAACTCGGAGTGCCAGACAGACTCGTGCTCATCTTACGAGACTATCTCCACAATCGTAGCTTCCGCTACCGCGTGGAAGGTACTCTTTCTGACCCCAGACCCATAAGAGCCGGAGTCGCTCAGGGCTCCGTCCATGCTCTCCTCCTGTTCACGCTGCATACCAGCGATATCCCTCGGACTCATCAAGTCGAACTTGCCCTTTTCGCGGACGACAAAGCTTTATACGCATCAGATAAGAACTCTGATCAAGTGCGTATAAAGCTTCAAGCCGCTCTCGACACCTTAAGTACATGGTTCCGTAAGTGCCGCATAGAGGTAAATCCAACGAAAACCTACCCTACGTGCTACGTGTAAGCAAACATTTCATTCCAAGTTATATTCTGGATTATATAATTATATAATATTATTAGTTTCTTGGTTTTCAGTGGGCCGATCCCTGCGGCACTGCAATGCCGTGACGGGAAGGGATCCCACATCCCGTCGCTTAACAAAAATCAATTTAATATACTGGTCCCTCAGTGAGGGAACTTTCAGATATTAAGCTGAAAAGAACAGATACTACACTTTGATCTTAGCCAAAAGGCCGAGAAGCGATACCTACTGACATTGATTGAGGTTCGAATCAATGTCAGTATCACGACTCTTCGTGTATTTTCGTCAGTGCGATCTAGAAAACGGAAAATTTTACCAGCGCCACCTAGTTCTGATTTTTTAATTTATTCGTTTAAGGTGTACAATAAAGTATTTTCATTTATTAAGAGAGTTGTGTGGAGTGAATAAAGATGTAGTAACGAGAGTTGAGATGGTTTGGGCATATAGAAAGGATGAACGAAAGAAGATTAACAAAACAAGTACATAAGGCGAGCGTAAATGGAATAGTTGGAAGAGGAAGGCCTCGTCAAACATACTCTGACCAAATTGGAGACATTCTAGAGAAAGGCTAGGTCAGAAGTACACTAAACCGCCGAGTTTGTATGAAGAATTTGATGAGAATGAATGAAACGAAAGAGGTATGCAAGGATCGTAGCAAGTGGAAATCCTTGTTCTCTGCCTACCCCTCCGGAAAACAGGCATGACTATATTAAAAATTTAAAATTTAAAAAACAACAACACATTTACATAATTCAAAAAATGATCACTAATTATTTACATACTACACAAAAGAAAATGAAAATGGTTTTGGTGCAGTCACAGTATAAATATTATAAATATAACAAGCAAAAGATCAGAAAAAGTTAACTGGTCGAATATAGGAAAATTTTACTTACGAGTCCATCTAGTTTATGTGTTTATGTTTATTTATTTTTAATTTCAGATTTTCTCCAGGCTTAGCATCAGTATTGAGACGATCGTTATGAATAATAAAGAGGAGTTAAAAAAAGAGAGGCGACATTAATTTTAATAAATTATGCAAAATAAATTTGGGGAGGAACCCATTTTTGTTATTATTTTTATTATACCTCTTTGTCGGCGTGATATGTATATTGTAACCTCCGATTTTTTTTTACTTAACAACGTAACAGAAAATAGAAAACCGCTGAGATATTGACTCATCAAGTCGTCATAAGCGTGCGTAGAATCGGCACTTTTTGAAACTTTGCGCATGTAAAAAAGTCACCTTGAAGAAGGGGTGCCTTAGAAAGGAGGCTCTGTCTCCATTCTGTCTCCATTTCTTCCGTCATACCACGTTGTTCGTATACATTATAATTTATCCAGAAAGATCGTTCACATAAAATTTTCCTACACGATAAAATCCGCGTACGGCGAAAACCGTACCACCCCACAGTACACAATACAGTATTATTTAATTTATTTGTTACCAATAATTTTAAGTAATTTAGGATTCGAAATTATCATTCAATTTTTTTTCTTTGTCGGGACAGATCTTTCATGACGATCGATAGGTAGAGCAATAGTCTATTACAGATATTGAATCTGTGGAAGAAAATATTTAATCTGTGAGAGGATATTATCTGGAAGACAAAAAAAATCGGTTGGATGAGATTGATGTTCTTTTGATCTTGATAAACTTATTTCAAAGGATTTATTGTAGAAACAGTTGTATTTCATTCGCAACCAAGCGCGATATATATTTTTCCCGGTTGTGAACCGGTGAAATTTGTGTTTTTACCCAGCCTCAGTGAGGCTAGAACGCACGGGCCCACCTACCGATCGGCGCTGTGAAGCCCCAGGTTCTAGCATCGGGTCGACGCTTCCCAGCTTTCCTCGACCCTACGGCTCAGCTTGGTATGGAGGAAACAACTTCGGTTGGGATTTAGAAAGCCATCGCACGAATTTAGGTAAAAAAAGATAGGAGGTGGAAGGGATGTACTCCCTTATTCCAACAGTATCACTCCCAAGGTTAGGAATTGAATAGTTTTTGAGAAATTAATATTTTAAACATTTTTAGGTTAAGTATTGAATAATAAAATTTAATTTACTGGAGTTGGAGGTTTGTTTTGTAACGCACATGCTTGGAAATCATAAAAATATGGTTATTAATAAAGCACGAGATTACTGTGTGTATTTTGAATCATTTTTTTGAACTGTTTTTGATTTGCGAATTTGTTTTACTGTGGCGCGATCCCATCACTATGGTCGCACGCGCACATCACTGTTCCAAACCTGCTCCGCAAACTATTTACACCTTCCACTTGCATTGTGTCACGAACTATTCTATGCTCTCAAACTATCTGTACACCTTCAACGCCTTTCTTTCCAAAATAAACTGATGTTATAATATGTGAAGAAGAAGTGTTATTTAAACGCCAACTTACCGAGACTTCAACAGTACCGTTGGAATGGGGGTGTCCACACCCGGCTTTCTAAATCCCACCCACAACTTCCCCTTGTTACCCACGTCAATGAACATTCAGTACCTAGTGTTTGGATATTAGTTAGAGACAAGTCCGGCGCTCGTACGAATTTCGGTGCCTTCGGAATATTATCAGTTTTACCAGCTGTAAATCAGTACATACGGGGATCAGTGACCACTACTGTTTGCCCCTTCCAGGGAGAATTTCACCATTTTATCATCGTTCATCGACGGCGACGACCGCTGCTTTCAGATATTCTTGTAGTTTTGTTTTGTTTGTGGGTCAGTGAACCCACTAGTATTAGGAATACCTCAGTAATACGACCGGGCCCTGATCAAAAGCATCACCGATCCAATTATTTTTTGATAATGTACCATTTTACTTTTACATAGGCAGAATATAGTCTTAAGTTATCCTAGTTAAGTTATGTGTTTGTAACCTTACTTCCCCACAACCTGGACATACGGAATAGGCAATTTGTCTCACATTTCACCACTTTATAAGGCAGGAAGAAATAAATAAATACTTATTGTTTTTGTGCGTTCCCCCCCCCCCCCCTCTTCCTACTATTAGGTTGGAGGAAACGGCATTACAATATTCATGTCAAATTACAGCTAAGGTACGTCTCTGAGCTAAGCTGCGGGCAGACCAGGGCAGACAGACAGACGGACGGACATGGCGAAAATATAAGGGTTCCTTGTTGACTACGGAACTCTTAAAATAAATAAAAAACTGTTCTTAAAGCAAAAATAAAAGCTATTCTAAAACGAACTTACGTTCACGCAAATATGAGCGTACATAGCCAACAAAATAATATTTACGATCCAAATTTTAAAGTTAACTTTTCACTCCAAGGCTTACAATAAAAATAATTCCGAACACGATATCAGTTTCAATGTAAATAGTTATTATTACTACACAGTCGGGTAGATTAAATCAAAATCAAGTTATCTATCGAAAACATCGATTAAGTTTAAATACAAAAGTAATTTTCTACAATTTATTTAAATTTATAAATTCAAATTGAGCATTCCAATCGAATCTCACATTGAATCAAATGATGACTTCCGGTAGCATTGATATGTATGACGGAGCAAGTGGCTCCAAGGTGGTTTTAAGAAAGTGTGTCGTCAGCAATGCTGACGTCACTACCATCACCAGCATGCTGGTCACTCATAGTTGACGACGAAAGTAAACTCCAGGAGATGTTCTTTTAATTTATTCTTCGTTGTACAGAGGGTTTCTAGGTCTGTAAAGTCCGATGGCTTGAGCGAGAATGAATCATACTCGGTCCGTCGCAAAGGGTTTTTCTCTCGCAAAGGGTGTGTGGGGGCGCAGTGTCGGGCGTTTGGCCCCTTACTGCGGTGTTCTAACCGCCCCCAGTTTCTACTGGGGGGTCTTCGGGTCGGCTCGAGGGAGCCTCACGTATGGTCCTGTGTTCCTCCCTCCTCCTGGTCGCTGTCCTCGACCAGTTCTCGAGGGTAGGCCTTGCCACTGGCGGTCCGCTCGTACGTTGGCGCAAGCATTCGCAGGTGCGAGTAACTGGACTCCGACGTCCTGGCGAACATGCTTTTGGCAAGGCGGCCGATGAATTGGTCCAGGGATTCTAGTTTCAGGTCGCACTGGATTGTGGCGTTCCGTACGTACCGTGGGGCGTTCACGATGGTACGGAGGCATTGGCTCTGTTGGCTGCGCAGTTTCTTTCTGTGGCTCTCTGCCAGAGCGTACCATGCCGGGGCAGCGTATGCGAGACGCGGTCGGACGTACGTCTTGTATAGTCCGATCTTCATACACAGTGGGAGACTCGCTTGTAGCACTGGCTTCAGAATGGCTCTGGCTGCGAGGGCTGAGCCCCTTGCAATCTTTGCGTGTTCAGCCATTGTGAGGTAGCGGTCGATGGTGACTCCTAGATATTTGGTCGTGCCGGACCAACTTATGGTTTGGCCTTGCAGGGTGAGCTTGGTGGGCAGGTTGTGCTTCCTGGAAAAGGCGACTGCTTGTCAAAGTCAAAGTCAAAGTCAAAATTTATTTATTCAATAAAATCACAAGGACCACTTTGAAACGTCGGTTTTTATCTAGGTGCCTGTTCCTCCGCGACCAAGCCAGGAAAGAAAGGCAAGAAAACAAGGCTGGTTATTCTTTTTAATGATCCTTTTACAAAACAATAGGTTCGAGTTGGAGCATTTTCAATCCCAAGAGTTTTTGTCATCTAAATAATCAGATATTTTATAGTATGCCTTTTTATAAAGCTTTTGTTTAATTACGTTTTTAAATTTGTTAATTGATAATTTTTGTATATCTCTTGGGAGTTTGTTATAAAAGCGTACACCGTGCCCTTTAAACGATTTACTAACTTTATGGAGTCTACAAGTGGCAACAGCGAGTTTATCTTTATTTCTAGTATTAACATTGTGATTATCGCTTTTTTTCTTAAACAAATTAATATTTTTGTGAACATACATCAGATTTTCATAAATGTATTGACAAGAGAATGTCATTATATTTATTTCTTTAAACTTTTCGCGAAGTGATTCTCTGGGGCCCATATTATAAATTGCTCGAACAGCCCTCTTCTGCAGCACAAAAAAGGTATTGATATCAGCAGCACTCCCCCACAGCAGTATACCGTACGACATAATGCTGTGGAAGTAGCTGAAGTAAACTAGTCTAGCTGTGTCAACGTCTGTATAAAGACGGATCTTTTTGACTGCATATGCCGCAGAACTAAGTCTCTTCGATAACCCATCAATATGAGGACCCCATTGTAGCTTATTATCTAGGGTGATACCTAAGAATACGGTGGTGTCCACAAGAGCCAACTGTTCATCTTTGATTTTGATATTTGCTTTAACTTGTGTAACATTGGGTAGTACAAATCTAATACACTTTGTTTTCTTTTCATTAAGTAGGAGATTGTTAACGTTGAACCATTTTACAACCTTAGAGATTGCATTGTTTACATTGTCAAAATCTGTTTGTCGTCGCTTTAATTTAAATAAAAGTGACGTGTCATCTGCAAACAATACAACCTCATGATCGTCCCTTACAAGGTGGGGTAGATCATTAATGTATACTAAGAACAAAAATGGTCCAAGAATTGATCCCTGCGTGGGTGTGTCTTCCCCACGTTGACAGACAGTCGCCATTTGGACAGCCAGGGAGGGAGCTCGTTTAGGATCCGCTGCCTTTGTCGTGGCGGCATGAGGCAATTTTAGGACGACGATATGTACGCAGCATCGTTGGCGTACAGGGCTAGGAGTGCGTCCTCTGTTCTCGGGATGTCGTCTGTGTAGAGTGAGTAGCAGGCTGGGGACAGGCAGCTGCCTTGGGGTACTCCGGCATCTATGCGGCGTACAGTAGAAGCCGTTTGCTCCACGCTCACTCTGAAGCTTCGACCTTCTAGATAAGAGGCTATCACCTTCACTACCTTCCGCGGTGTTGGGGAGGTGGCGAGCTTGTAGACGAGCCCCGTATGCCAGACCCGATCGAAAGCTTTTTCCATGTCGAGGAATACTGCGACCGCGTGCTCCTTCTTGTTGTGGGTGACCGTCAGGTGGTGCAGTACTCTCGACAGCTGGAGAGTGGTGCTGTGTTCCGAACGGAATCCGTACTGTTCGGGGCGTGGAGGGATGAAAGGGATCAGGTGTTGGAGGAGCATCTTCTCAAAGATGCTCCTGATCCTGTCCTGATCAAGCTGTCGAGCAAGAGGCAAGACTTTCTACTTGATCAGGACCCGAACTGCCTTCATTACTGGCAAGTCATACCGATCTGGAATGACCTGTAGGATGCTGTTGGAACTGCCCTCATCTGAGCAATGAGGCAGTTTTTTAACGGATAATGGCTTGGAAACCATCGATCCGTGCCTCCGCAAACATAATGAATGCACTGCAGAAGCGCGGCAGTCCCATCAACATCCTAACCCATTATTATATTGGACGCGCCGAGCATTAAGCGATTTTTGAGTACCTATAGCTAAGCCACAGGCTGCTCGTGTAGAAAGATTGGCAGTAGGCTTTGAAAAGAGTTATTTTCACTTGCCTAATGCAACGAGCAAACCGCCGTGCATATTACATCTGACCGCCAATGCTCTGCGCTCCCTCTCTATATCTTCCTTGTCATCAAGGTCATCGGTAAAGTAATGCCCTAATAGTTAGTATATAAACTTATAGACGCGTTTTAGTTCAGCTCCTTCAAGCCAAATAACTGGCACAGAATCAGGTACTTTACCGGAGGCCTTGATGACCATGTACTCACTTTTTTACAATTATAGAGCAAACCATACCTGCCATAAGCTGCACCTGCGTATGCATGCCTGTTCTCGCCAACTTTTTCTAGAGCTTGTCGTAGGACACAAGGTCAAATGCTTTGCTTTTTTAATAATAATCATAATTTGGTTAGGATCCTAGAAAAGTTCAGGTAATTACGATGAAATTTTGGAACCTCAAATTGGAGTGGAGGAATATTAGAGAAATGTCTAAGAATAGGAGGGTAAGTATAACCTTCAAACAAATCTTTGGTACATAAGTAAAAAAAAATATACTTAGTTGCACATATGTAAACATCTGTACGTTTAAAATAATATGACGTTAGTAGTAAATACAGGACAGGATTAGAAGTATTACAGGATAGTCAGGATAAAATTATTAGGATTGGATATCGATCTACGCCATTACAGTCCACAGGAAAATAAATCAAGTGTAGGGCTTTGTGTGAACGCTTGGTCCTAATTAATTATAATAATGTACTTGGTAATTGATTACCAAGTACATTATTATAATTAAAGATTGATAAAGATAAAAGTGGCTTTATTCAGTATTTGATTGATCAAATACTGAATAAAGCCACTTTTATCTTAAATGGTATGAACTTACCTGATATATTAAGTACGTAGATCATGTTTTTAAAAGCACCTTCCACCAAATGCATCTTACCAAAATAACGACGCTCAGTGGCATTGGACAACAGTACATCATTAGCAAAAGTGCTTATTACCAACAATGACAATCTCCAATTTTTGGCTACTTCTGGTATTTATCTACAAATAATACCTAGTTAGCGACTAATTTGTATACCGTCAAGGTATACATATAAAGGAACATATGAATAATTTAACAATAAGCTACGATTTTCTGAAGATAACGCTTTAGTGGTCTCTGAAAATTCATAAATAAAAATGTATGGTTCAGTGTACGTGTTTTGCTGTATTTTTGCAGCCTTAACGCCGAATTTGGCTAGTGTAAGTGTAAAAATTGTGAGGCTTGTGGAAATATACTTACTAAAAATTAGATTTCATTTTCTTTTTAAAAAAATAATATGTAATCTAAAGCAGTGTTCTTCAATTCATACTTTTTTACTCAATTGCGGAGGGTTATGGAGGGTTGGGGAACATCCTATTACGATTTTCTTCAACCTGATAAATGAACCAATTGAACCAAGGCGTCATCGGTGAAGGTCACTTAAAACTGACATAGAACCTTTCCTTCTGACCATTTTAGGAGATTTTCGTCGAGTAGTGGACAGATGTGTCCACTACTCGACGAAAAGATGATGATGTCACGTTAGGTTGGTCCCACTTTATAGCATTATCAAGTCTGGAATCTCATTCAAATTTACTCCATAAAATGTTTCAGGCTATGACTGAGGAACAAAAAGCTCAAATCCATGAGCACTTTGAGACAATCGGAAAAATGTGCATCAAAGACAACGTCATAACAGAAGAGGACTGGACCTAATAGCGGCTGCTTCTTGGCCTGCGTTATGAGGCAGATTGGCATTGCAAGTATCTTAGCATAACTGTACATAACTGTAGATAACAAGTGGTTTAGAGGCTAAAATCTCCGACTTTTGATCCCAAGGTCGTGGGTTTAATTGCCGTTGTGCACCAATCGATTTAACATTATAAATCTTTGTATAGCTCCGTTTGGCTTAATGTGTCCCGTTTTCAAAACTTAAAAGGTTTGGAAATTTCAAATGTCTGTCAAAATGAACCATTCCCCATTACCATTTTGCTAATATAATTAAGGGACTGATTAGGTCACTGGCCTAACTCAGGGTTGACCAAAAAATAATAAATAAACGACAAAGAAGAAGCAAAACTGATAGTGGTCCCCACTGATAGAGTCAGGAACATCAACACTAGATAACCCACATGACTCCAATTTTTAAACTATAAGGTATGATGGTTTCCTTACGATGTTTTACTGCACCGTTAGAGCACGAGCTCTATCCATAATAAACGCGGTCTGTAAGTACATAGGTATGTATATTTGCTATTTTGGAGTGGATCTCAGTATGCTTTTTTTATAGATGGATGACGCAGGCCTGATACAGAAAGAAACAGCACTTGAGTTGGCCAAGACTGTGTTTGATGACCCCGAAGAGTTGAAGTTAATCGTGGACTACCTCCACTCTTGTGCACATGGTAAGTTTTATCGTGTGCGAACAACAAATGCAGGTAATTTTATTTAAGCGTAGGCTAAACCTTGGTTACCCATCGCATCGTCCCGTCCTATTCTTTCTACTATTTTTACTGCTGGATGACATGACCAAGACAAATATAACGCAAAATAAGAGACGTGTTGCAAAATTGCAAACCTGCCAAATCGTTTCATTCTTTCTGTATTATTATGCGTCCTCTTTCACCCAATTATGACTCATCCTGGGACTAAATGGGCAGACTCGAACAACCGCTGCTTCAATTTGGAGAATGTTGAAGGTTCATACCGATTTGACTGTATTTCAGTTAACACCGAGGCTGTAAGTGACGGAGAAAAGGGCTGTGAAAGGGCTATAAACGCAATCAAATGCATGAGAGATAACGCTTCACAGGTAAATTTTATTTGCTAGCAGTACCGAAGTCAAATTAAGACTTCGGCCCAAGACTGGCTGCCGGTGCGGCAATAAAACTCGGTTTGCTAATGATGGGCAGGTGCTATATAGATTATCGATATTGAGGTATTTGGGAACCAAGTTCATGTAGCTTCAACGCGAGTACACCAGCATTTTCGATATCTATTACAGGTAAAATAGATAATGGTTTTGTTGGTTCCGCATCGAAAGAGAGTCTTGGGCCTACCATAGGCCTGCATTATCCTCATCATAAACAGTATTAAAGTCCAATGCTCGTGTGAAAGTGCCTTCCTGACATTGGACTTTAATACTGTTAAAATGACCCTTAAAGTAGCGGGTTCGATTTCCGCTATGGTACAAATATTTGCATGCTCTGCACTCGAAGTTTCTTATATCCACGATACAGCGAAACCTAGTATGGGGTCAGGACTATGTATGGGTCTGTTGGCTGTTTATATATATAAAAAGTCAGCCATGAAGATTGGTCTTGAGCCACCTGCATCCATCGACTTTCCGATGTTCGGTCCATCGAGTAGTAAGATTTTCTCCACTGCGTCGCCGTCGTTCTATTAATGGTCCTATAGTTTTTTTGGTTAAAAAATCTACGAGAACATAGAATCGCAGGAAAAGCTTCATAGTTTTATTACTGGTAATTAGTCTCTTTTCTAAGAAAAGGCCGCCGTCATATGACGATTGATTTCTTTATTTTTCCAGATCTAATAAATTGTTTTTATCATTTTCAGTACGGCTTTGATGGTCTTTAGATTAGACAAATGGAATAGAATTCACCGAAAAATCCCAAGAAACGCAAGCTTATGATTAGTTGGTAACTTATAATTAGCATAAATATGATTTATTTTGTTTTGCTTATTCTATATTGATCATAAATTAGACTAGTTATGATTAATAAAATGTCTGTGTATTGTTTGAGGCTTTACTTATTTACCAGTAATTAATTAGGTCACCAACTTCCACTGGGTACCCACCACCGCTTAACTACCAGTAAAACGGACAACATAAAAACCTCGTACTTGTTTTCCACTACCTAGTGACTCTGATAATAAAAGCAATCAAAACCATCCTTGAAGACGTAGTAAGCGATTACTGAAAGTGTCGCAAATTCAGTGCATCTTTAATCAGATAAGCGGTTCTGAAGATAAATGATAACAGATAAACACAAACAAACAATCTCTTATAGCAAACGCATACATAAAGCACTCACGGTTAAAAATAAATTATTTGTGTAGGTATACTATATCATAATATTATTATGTTAAATGACACTTTTAGAGCATGAGAAGTGAAAAAAGTATTTTATTTTTCACTTCTCATGCGCATTCTCCCCATTCTCACATACGGTGCTCAAACTTGGTCTTTGAAAAAACATCAAAGGTCTGCCCTTGGGGTATGTCAGCGGTGCCATGGAGCGAAGTATCTTGGGCATTAAGCTGTCATACCGCGTGAGGAACAGCATACTTCGTTCCAAAACTTAAATCGCTGACGTTGGTCACCAAGCTGCTAGCCTGAAGTGGAACTGGGCCGGACACGTTTATCGTATGTCAAGTGACTTGTGGGCAAAAATAACTACAGAGTGGATCCCACCCAATGTTAGGCAACGACGTGGAAGGCCCAGAATGAGATGGAGGGATGAGCTCGACTCGCACCTAACAACATGGTTTGAAAAGGCGTTGGATCGCGATGGTTGGAAGAAAGGAAGGGAGGCCTTTGCCCTGCAGTGGGACAGCTATGGCAAAATTATAATAATAATAATAACTTCTCATGCTCTAATTTTATTTTATAAAATAAAGTATAAATTCCCGCACATAATTATGCTTTTCCACGTACTTATTTGAAATTGTTTTTTTAACGGGGAAAAACAAATAGATTTTATTTCTTTCTTATTTTAGATTTTCTTATCTGTGAAATCATGCGGATGCAAATGTTTATGTTACACAATAATGAAAAAGTAAAGGTTATTTTATGAAAATTTAATTACACGAAAATAATTTAATTACATAGTTTAAAGTGAAAACTGCTTTAAAATGTTTTATCACAGGTTTGAAGCTTATAAATACATAGTTAGGTATATAACTCTAACAGGATTTTACTTAAACATTGTACAAAAAATATCACAGCAGCAGCTTATACAGAGAAGAGTGAGAACTGGAAAAGAAAACATTTCATTAGAACAATATCAACTCATCATGATCATCGTCAGCCGGTAGACGTTCACCGCTGAATATAGAATTGCCACGTCAATTAACCTAAGGAGCTCGTATAATGCGTATGCCAATATAGATTGTTTCCATTTTATCTCTGAAACGGCTTAACGGATGGTATGCGGTTCTTTACAATAAACTATGGTTCTTTAGTTAGATTTTATCGCCACAAGTCACTATTGCTGCAATTAATCATGGAAAAACACTCCGGTGGATGTAAACGGATTTTAATAAAACTTTACAGTAATATAGCTTATACATCAGAATAACACATAGGCTTTTTTATCCGGGTACCACGCGGGCGAAGCCGTGGGCAGAGGCTGGTCCTACTACTATTATAAACGCGAAAGTTTGTGAGGATGGATGTTTGTTACTCTTTCACGCAAAAACGACTAAACGGATTTTGATGAAACTTTACAGTAAAATAGCTTATACATCAGAATAACACAGCTAAATTTTATCCGGGTACCATGTGGGCGAAGCCGTGGGCAGAGGCTAGTCCTACTACTATTATAACAGCGAAAGTTTGTGAGGATGGATAGATGTTCGTTACTCTTTCACGCAAAAACTACCGAACGGATTTTGATGAAACTTAACAGTTATGCTTATACATCAGAATGAAACATAGGCTACTTTTTATCCGGCGATAAAAAGTAGCCTATGTTTCACGCGGGCGAAGCCGTGGGCTGAAGCTAGTATATTATAATTGAACAACTAGTATAACTCACAGCAGATTTTTCCTTGATGAAGCAGCTGAGAAGAAGCTTGGCCCTTTCGCAACCATTGGCACCATCACTGACGGTTTGATCGTTCACTGGAATTCAAAAATGTTAAGATTCGAAGGAAATTTGAAACACTTTTAACTAGGGTTAAATCTTTAGATTAGACACTGACTAATACGAAAAAAATAGTTGAAATGTTGTAATATTTTGTGTTTGGTACAGTCCAACATCAATAAGGACCATTTGACAGCCTCTGTGGCGCAGAGGCCCGCCTGAGACGCAGAAGTTGTGGGTTCGATTCCCGCCGCGGGATAAATGTTTGTATGATCTACAAATATTTATCTCGGGTAATTATTACATTAGGGGGGTTTGTCCCCCTAATGTAATAATTAGCAGCACTGCACATTTATTGGTTTAGTAAGCTTTTATATATGGAAAGACTTACCAGCAGAGCAGGTGTGGCTGATCTGAGATAACTTGTTGAGGTCGTCGGCACCGTAAACGTATTTGGTGTACAATTTCTTGGCGGCGTCAGTGTCGAACAGGCCGGCATCGTTGATCTGAAAATAATAAGTTAGTATATAACAATATTAGACTGTGTACTGTGAGAAAGCACTAGAAATGACTAATTCTTTATTCTTTATTGTACACACAGATAATACAGACAAAAGACTTACATATAGGACATGTACAAAGGCGAGCTTAACCCTAATAAGTTTTCTTCCAGCAAACCTTTGAGGATAGGGACAGCTGATAAATAGCGGTGGGTACGCGTACACAAACGGGAAAAAAATATACAATAATAGCACACATTTTCATATAATATAATACATAAATAGGTACATAGTATAAATATATACAAATACATAAATATATATATATAACTCAAATTATACATACATACAATATATACATATTAAATATTCACAAGGAGAGGTAGTCCTCTTTAACTCTAAGCTTGATGATGCTTAGCGATGGACTGGCGCGGACAGAGTGGGGAAGAGCATTCCACAGTTTTACAGCGTGTACAGTGAAAGAACCACCATAACAGCTGGAAGAATGAGAAGGAGTTTTAAGAAGAAGGGATATAGCTGTTTCTCATTTGTGATTTTCTTGTGCCCTTTAGACTATACCTACCTACTATACTTACTAAATATGTGTCAATGTATGTAAGTTATTCTTAAGTTTATATCGAAGCTATCTGCTACTGATATTAGGATAGGACGGAAGATCAGCGCGCTACTTACCTTTCACCAGGTCTGCGGCGCTTTATGCTGAGTCCCATCCCAATTTGTGGCTACTTATCACATCAGCATTCCAATCATCGAAGTTATGTATTTAATTAATAAGTAGTCACAAATAAATGATTTACTATCTATCTATCTATCTATCCTGCAAGGCACATCACGCGGGATTAAAAATGCAAAGCGCTCACGGATGTAAGAAGGAGACAGAGGATTGTAGAGAACATTGAAGAGAAAAGTAAGGACGTGAAAATCGCGTCGGCGACGAATAGGGAGCCATTTTAATTTAATTCTGAATTCGGAAACGTGATCGAACTTGCGCAAGCCGAAAATAAATCGGATACACAAGTTCTGAAGGCGCTCTAATTTGTTCAGGAGTTCCTCCGTGGCATCAAGGAAGCAGACGTCAGCATAGTCTAGAAGAGGTAACAAGAGAGTTTGAGCAAGCATAACTTTCGTTTCATAAGGTAAAAACTTTTGGAGACGCTTGAGGGATTGGAGTGAGAAGTTAACACGTTTGCTAACCGCGTTAACGTGACTTACCCAGGGTAAACGGCTGTCAAACATTACCCCCAGGTTTTTAGCTTTGGTCGAGTAGCAAATTAGTGCGCCATCATATAAGACTGGAGGAAGAGCAGACTGACTCAAGATTCAACATATAGGGACTCCCGAAAATCAACGCCTGAGACTTCAAAGGATTAACCAGCAGGCCAAAAGATTTAGCCCACGTTTTAATCCTGTTAAGGTCAGTGTTGATTAGGTGAATGCCTTCCGAGATCTCATCAACTTTGAACTGGCGGTATATTTGTAGATCTTTCATTCTCATCTTTCTTTGTAAACGGTTCATGTAGCACCGGGTAACTGCCACAGTAGTTTCCACGATGCATATAACCTGCGCAAGTGCCTCCACACATGTTATCCTCGTCACCGCGTTGTGCACAAGCATTATAAGGATTCTGATGCCCTTTTGTAGATACTAAAGTTTCACAGCTCCTACGGCTTGATGCTTGACGGTAAGGTTAAGACTTTAGTTAAGGTTTTTTGACTGAAGTGCATAAGAAAAGTAAATCTGAGAACACAACAGAATCTCAGAGCTAAACTTTGGTTAAAAGCGTTCAACAGCTTCGAGCGTATGTATGGAGCAAAGAGTATGAGATTGATTGCAGGTTCGAATAATTTCGTACGTAGCTTTAGAGCAGAGAGCGAGATAAAAATCTTACAGGATTTTGAGTGTCAAGTTTACCCTTAAGTGTGTGTACACTTTGAAAACCAAGTAACTCCTTTGAAATGTGTAACGTCCTAACCAATGTCACGAAGTTGGAATTTAAGTACTTACGTTTTAAAAAAATAAGATAAATATATGACTTACGATGCCAATTTTCTTGAAGAAGCAAGCGTAGAAGCATGGGTTCAGGGCATTAATGTTATTATTCTCCTTGGCAGCATGAATATCCTCTTTAGTAATACCAAACTCCTCTTCGCATTTTCTGATCAAGGAAAGTGCGTTTGCCGTGATGGCACCCTTCTCAACTAAAGTTATAGCCTGAAATGATAACATACAAGGTTTTATTGCAATATGCGAAAATCCAAGACTTTTCTGCAAAACATTATGCCGTTTTTAAAAGTCTTCAAATTACTCTGTTTTTTTTTTATTTGTGATTTTATTGAGGCGTGTGAAAAAAATATATATTTATGGTTCGACTTTCCCCAACTGGTTTCCAAAACTACTTAAGTGCGAGTTCAAGTCTTGCTGGTAAAAAAATGTTATCTCGGATACTCACAGAAGACACAGCGATAGAAGCGGCGATAAGAGCCATACATACAACGGTGAACTTCGACATTTTTCTAAAGATACTTAATTCTTTCTGTTCTTCAAAAGATGCTTCTAGTTCCGTATCCAGTGGAATTCTAACATCTCGGTGTTGTACTAGCCATTTATATACAAACAACCATGTTATGATTTGGCGGCTTGATAGAGTTACGAGTTTTATTTCGAATGTTTTAAAATTTAAATATTAATTTTAGAACCTGACTAATCAAAAATAGGCAAATAGTTACAATTGTTTTTAGGTTCTGATTTCAAACTCAATAATTATCCTCCCGACTGGTACAAGGTTCAACGTCGCATAAAAAAATATAATTAGCTTAAATGTTAGATATTCATGATATATTCTTTTGGTAAATCCTGAAAATGAATGTACATATGAGTAGGTCAATAGGAAGGAGAGTTACAGTTTATATTTAGTTTTTTTAATTAATAATAATTATACCGAAGGGCGCAATTGTGGCGAGTGTTTGACATAGCGGAGCCCCATTACTCCCTGGAATCGACAGAGACTCCTGAACCCCGGCTTGCCGTAGTCAACTGGTCGGTGGTGATGACCTGCTCAAATTGAGCTCAATTTTGGTCAGAACTATTCCGTAAGCATAATACTCCTTCCTGCAATAGCCCAGTTTAATAAGTACCCATCTTTCCAATAGTTTTATCAGTCGGTATCTATGAGGTTACGTTTTTTATTTTAAAAATTAAGTGCTATAGGCTTAATTATCTTTGGCTCCACTAATGTCTGTAAAGGTTTCAAATCAATAAAGGGGAATAATAATTATTATTCTCCTTTATTGATTTCCACTTCGGAGAGACTCAGGGACTTTACGGAGTAGGGTGTCATGTAGCTAAGAAGTAGAAAAATAATATAATTGAATTTAAGGGTTACTCAGAGCGTATAGCTTCATTAAAATTTAGATTGACACACAACAAGACATAGTGCATTATTCCAAACTTACGCACCTACGTCAACACATCACGACGATGACGTAAAAGACTTCTACGATCTTTTGAACAATGCATGCCATGAGAATAGCTGCACCTACAACGTTGTCCTTGGGGATTTTAATGCAAAAATCAGGGTCAGACAAGATATGGATAATAACAATATTGTTGGACCACACGGTCTGGGTGATCGCAATGAACGTGGCACCCGATTGATTCACTTTGCGTTTGGATAAAAAAAAAAATATCGCCAACTCTTTTTACATCAAAAAATTGAAAAGGCGTTAGACCTGGACATTTTATATTTATAAAGACAGATAGTTAATGATGTAGGCATTATAAATAAAATAAAATACGCGCTTAGCTTAAATTTAACTTCAAAATACTTCGTGCCTCGTTATTTACTTTAAAAATTAAATATATATCAAAAGCTTCACTTTTAAATAGTACAGAGCAATTTAACTTAAACCTTTCTAATTATTTCAGCCTTCTAAAACAAGAAGAGGCTGATTGTGTTGAAAAACAATACAACAATATAGTAGAAGGAATGCGCTGTACTAGTAACAAATTAAAAGTGGGAAAAATTAAAAACGTAGCAAATTAACTAAGCAAAAACTGAAATCAGGATACAGAAATATAGTCAAATAGATAGACATGTCAAGCATAGCATAAGAAAGGATCTAAGATAACACAACTGCCACCTCATTGAAATAGCACTCGAAAAAAACATGTCACTTAGAGTTGCAAAACAAGGAATGTCTTCAGGAAGGTTGTGGATCAACAGTTTGATTGACGAAGAAGGAGTTAAACACAATAGCTGAGATAAGCTAATAGAAATCTGTACTAAATTTTACAAAAAACTTTACTCTGACGAATCAAAAAGCATTCCAGTTCTTGATTATGTTCGCCAGGATTCCATCCCCTTCATCACTGGACTTGAAGTTCATAACGCCCTTAAAAGTATGAAATATAACAAGAGTCCTGGGGATGACGGTATTACCACCGAAGCATTGAAAATAGGTTCACCCATACTGCTGCCTCATATAACCAACCTATTCAATAAGATACTCATAACTGGCAAACTCCCATCTCAAATGTGCGATTCGAAAAGTTTATGTTTATGTAATGACTCACCGTCATGGCTAAAAAAGTAAAAATAAACTATAAAGTTTTTTGGAGACTACAATATACTTATGTAAAAAAAATACGAAGATTGAAGAATGTAATTTCTTGATTAATTAGGTTATTCGTTTCGGAGATACGAAGGTGAGGTACCCTTACACAATAAAATAGTACCTACTTATAACATTTAACAGCCTACATATTTCAGCATTTACAAAAACAAAATAATAAAATTAGCTTGACTTTAATCCCCATAATGGACTTCCTGAGATGTTGTTTTTATTCCGCAGTCAACGGTCCCACGAGGTTAGCTATTGCGATATAACATAACATATTTGTTACAAGTTAATAAGCAAACCGGATATTCGTTCGCCGCGCCACCGAGGTCGTCAACTGACGACGAACTATATTTTAGTATATAGGAGGTATCATACTGGCTTTTGGAAAAAAACTTTCAAAGTATTTCTACTACAAAATATCATCCAAGCGGTCCAAAAATAAAGGCACGTGACTATGTGTTTATTGTTATCTCGTTTATTAGTTGTAAAAATATAATTATCGCATATTTTAATGTATAACGTGATTAATAAAAACGAATAAAATTACTATAATAGAAACGTGAAGGCAAGGAAAGCTTGGCAGTGCCTTAAGACCCTCGTCAATAGACTGTTTCGAGAACATAAACTTCCTTGCTATTTGAAAATATGTTAATATAATGAAAATGGTTCTAAAGTATATTAGAGGTATAGTGGTAATTACAATTACTGCTTTTCAAATCAGTTGCATAAATGTAAGTTCTGATTTTTTTTATTTTATACAGTGTGTTTATTTTATTTAACTCAGTCCGCCCAAGGAAAAGTGTACTTCTCCTGAAAGACCGTTACTATTATATAATGACTAAACGATTTTTATATTCGTGATAATAGCAAAGACATGCAAAGCAGAAGGGATCTGACTAGACAGGAGGCCAATAATACAAAAAAACGCTTAAAAAGGGTATCTGAAGGAAAATGATTTTATCATTGAGTTTGCTTATGTAAAGCAGTGTTTTTCAAACTTTCGCGATGCGTATAAATAATAATAATAATGCTTTATTGCCTTAAAGTGTATATTTGGTACTTATAAATAACTTAAAAATTAGGTTCTACATAAATTATTAAAAACTTATAATAATTATATCTAAGCTGTTTTTAATAGCTATATGGCTGATTGGCTTTGAACTTTGAACACCGCTAAATTATGACGATGAACACATTAAATGACGGCAACAAAAACAGATATGTCACGTCCACAGTAAAAATAAAGCCATAAAAAGCTAATAAAAATGTACTACTTTGTTATGTTCGACTAGAATGCCCATGACTTCGTCTGTGTGGAGGATTTTTATTCATATTCATATTAATTTATTGCCTTTATGTACATATTAAAAAGGTCTAACATAGAAATAGGTAGGTATATGAACCCCGTAAGGGCGCTGCAATTTGAGTTCAATATACTCGCAATGTCAATGAAATAATACATTTGAAAAGAAACATGCAGGTACGAGTATAAAGTCAAAAACATTGTCAAATTTTATTCCAAAAACTATCGTGAACTTGACTATTCATATTGTAAAAACGGGAATTTTCACGTAGAGCACGGCGCGACGCGGAAGGAGAAAGTCGCAACCACTCACCCTGATGAAGACTCTCGGAATGAGTCGAAACTTAGTCGGTGCCTTCACCGATAGTGCAGTACGTGAAAATTCCCGTTTTTACAATAAGAACATTGTCAAATATACTATATATATTATACACAGTTCAATCCCCCGCTGCACCTTTTAGGGTTTGAATAATCCCTGGTAAATATTCGAATAAGCCCAAACGCTAATATTTTACTCTATCCATTGAAAATATCATAGTTTTCCCTTCTTCTTGCTACATATTCAAAAAGCTTAAACACGACTGTATTCGTTTTTTACCGTATAGACACGTCAATGCTTTCATGAAATATTAAAAAACAGGTTTTTCATCTATTTAAAACAAAAATAATTATGGTACGCAAAAACCACTAAGGTTTCTAGGGATGATGTGTGTATTGTTTTGGAGATATGACTTAACCCCCTTCTGGATCCCTTAGGATGTGAATTTTCCATTTTATTTTCTTAGTACAACCCTACACAAATAATAAATAATGCTGGACATTTTTCACAAAGCATCATCTAGCCCCAAACTAAGAGCTTGTATTATGGGAACTACATGACTAATATTATACTACATAACACCATTTTTTTACATTGGTCTCGCGGCGGAAATCTAACCCGCAAACTTCTACGTCTCAGGAAAAACAAAAAAAGGAAGACCCACTTTGATTTTAAGTTTCTCGGAACAGCGGTTGTCTCTGTGTTGTTTGTCACTATGACACCTATTAAAAAAATATATTCCCCACGATGGACATTTTCAGATATTACTCAGTGACTGAACTTTGAGTATACCAAGTAGGGGGTAGTCAGAAGCACGTCGTAACATTACACTACCCTAATTTTGCAAGTACTCCATGTCACAGATTGCAAGCCCATCGCCGCTTATTGGAACATTAACTATACTTTCGTTAATATAATTTTATTAATACTAGCGACCCGCTCCGGCTGCGCAACCAAATTTCCAACTTTTCCAGTGGATATTGCTGCGCCCCGCGGTTTCACCCAAGTTTCGATTTTATACTCGTGATAACTTCGAATTTAAATGTCTGATTCGAATGATTTGAAAAGTATTTTACTGCTACATTAATACCCTTGATGATAAAAGTATTTATTTGAATAACAATTAATACTACGATACAAAAAATATTTTGTTTCTACCGGCGATTAATTACATTTTAGAACTCAATAGCTGCTAATGTGACTTTAGTATGATAATTAGATATATATACTCTCCAGGACTTTTTTGTAGGGAATAATGAGTACTTTAATCATGTAGTACATAATTTTTTTGTATCATCAATAGTTTTCTCAGCGCACGCCAAATAATGAATTTTATAGACAAAAATTTGCTACTTTGGGTTACATTATTGTAATTTTCTTAAAGATCTCTAATTTTTTTAAAATAAATTATAGCCTATGTTACTTTGTGATAATTTAGCTTTCTATTAGTGAAAAAATGGTTAAAATCGGTTCAGTAGTTAAGGAGCCTATTCGATACAAACAAACAAAAAAATCTTTCCTCTTTATAATATTATTAGTATAGACACAAACCTTGTTCTGGCAATTACGAACACAACAAACAATCAAGTGACGATCTTTGATACATGCAAAAATTGATTTTTATTCATAGATAAATAATTCATGTTGATAATGAATAAGGCAATCGTGAATGGATCTTTTTTCCAGGCTTATTCAAAACAGAGTAAACTTTCAATAAGTCAGCGACTGAACCCTGTGTCCAGGCTGTGCATCCGAACTACTGGAGTCACACAGAAGCAGATAGACTACGCTCGCAAGAACAAGAACATTGACTTACTTAGTGCATGCTTCTTCAATTGCTTCCTTAAAGAACTTGGACTTGTAAGCGTTAACTACAATAATTATAATACTGGTCATTTTTCACAAAGCATCATCTAGCCCCAAATTAAGCAGACCTTGCGTAATGGGAACGACATGACTGATATACTACTAAAGTACATTTTTTTTACAGAAAACACCCAGACCCGAGATAAATATTGGCAGATCATACAAACATTTGTCGAAGCGGGAATCGAACCCGTAGTGGCCTTCGCGTACTGCGCCACAGAGGTCGTCAAACTAGTGTGTCATTCCCTCAAATGGTGAAGGAAAGTATCGTGATGAAATCTAAATGTCCTTAAAACAAAATTCAAAGCCATCTGTAGAGTGCATGAAAGCATGCAGTCTACATATGAAACCTTGAAACTACTGAAACCACTGAAACCTGTAACCACACTGAACCTTTCACCATCGGTTACTAGGCCTTTTTCAAGGCAACTATACCTCAACCTACCTCGATAGTGGTAGTGATACCTCGTGAGTCCAAACACCAGTAACCTATAAAAAAAGTGGTTGTTGTATAAAAAAGCTGATTATATCCAGATCTGGTTGAAACCTGACGCAGGAAGACAAAGAAAAATCTGGTGATACGATGAAGAATATCCATTAACGTATAATAGGGTTTAGACGCAGGGCAGCACAAAGCAGCAAAGGTTTTTGTTCGTATAAACTAACGTCAAAACCCTTCCTTAAAAATATATAATAAATTTCGACTTCCTAAAGAAAGTAGAACCTTCGAGATAAAATCATTAGGAGGATTCGCCATTAATTCTGCAGCTCGATACCGCGCCTTGCATCTAGCCTCTCGCAAGACGCCTAGCGGAAACACATCTACTAAACACAGAATATGGAACCAGACACGCAGCGCGAGTCGCCTGGATGTAGCGGAGTGACCGAATGTGTATACCCGCTTATACCCGCGATCTAAAGAGCCTGTATCTGCATTTGGTGAAAGAGATTGCTTGTTTGTTTGGTTGTTTTTCTGTTACCATTTGTCTCCAAAATGGCTTATCCTATCCTATGCGGTTTTTTACAATCTATTTGACTTCAAGGATGGTTTTATCACCACAAGCTACACATTGGTAAACACGTCGATGTTTTAACATTTTGCGTCTCTAGATAAATGCCTCACGATAGCGTGTAGACTATACGAGCCTAGCGACTCACTTACCTCCAAACGAAAGTTCGGCCTATGTATTGTAGCAAGTAACAATGGAAAGTGCTAGATTCTAAGCTGAGCGCTAGCATTGTGGCCGAAGCTTTATAAAAACTAAAACATATTTACTTTTGTAGATAAAATACGTCGCAGGGAATGAGAGTATGGATATTCCAGCTACTTTAATATTCGCTAAGGAGTACATTCCAACGATCAATCTATTTAACTTACTCAAAGTTTCTACAGCAGTTGTTAAATGCAATATTGGTAAGTGTACGAGCAGTGTAAGAGCCGTGTTGACCGTGTATCCCGACTTCCGATCCGAAGGTCGTGATTTCAAATATATCCTATCTACTAATATTATTAACGTTAAACTTTGTGAGGATGGATGTTTGTTACACTTTCATGCAAAAACTACTGAACGGATTTTAATGAAACTTTACAGTAATATAGCTTATACATCAGAATAACACATAGGTTACTTTTTCCAGGATCCACTTGGGCGAAGCCGTGGGTAGAAGCTAGTTTTCTATGTATCCATTTATTCGAAAAACAACATTATGTTCCAAAATAAGTGCAATCAAAATAGTCTTTTCACGCAATAACACCTCAAAACGGTGAAGAAAGATATTGTGAGGAGACTATATCCTAGAACCAATAATTTGGAACTAGAGAAATCTGTCGTAAGTTTTCTGGTTTTTATTGAGTTTCGTTACTTGGTTCCAGCCTTTCAAGGAGCTCGAACCCACTAAAACGCCTCTCCGTTAACAATCCCCCGCCATAGTGGGGCAAGATGGGGTCGCGTTAGCATTCACCATCTTACCCCGACGGGTGGCCCAGGAACCGGCCCCGACCATGTGCAAGCTGGCAGAGTCCTCCGATCTCCGCCAGTGACCCCTCGCGCCCTGAAAAGGGCGCCCCCACCATTTTACGCTGTCCCTCACTCCAAGTCTGACCAGTATGGGTAACCCTGCCGGTATAGCCTCGAAGATCATTGGGACGCGCAAGCCCTCATCCGCGCCCTGAAAAGGGCGCCCCCTCCAAATTACGCTGTCCCTCACCCCAAGCCTGACCGGTATGGTCCGGAAGGTAAACCCCCTTCTAACCTTACCCCAACCAGCCCAACTCCTTGAAGTAGCGGAGAAGAAACTACCACGTAATTATGTTTATTCAGGAAACACTAAATTAACAGTTTTTTTTTCAGAATCAACTGATTATTCGTGCTATTCAGAGTGATTATTAAATAACCACCATACAACATCCTGATAAAATAACGGTAGTTTGGGAAAATAATGATATTAGTCTTTTATCTACTTTAGTGGGATATTATATCTGGTAATTAATTCGTAATAGCTAAAAGTTTGTTGAGAAATTGCTTAATTTGAAAAGACCTCTTCAACGATACACCAAACAAAATAATGGCCCGCTATCTCAGGAACTTCGATTGTGTCCCGGACGAACTCTTTCACAAGGACCAACTCTAACAGTAGAGTTGGTCCTTGTATGTTTAAATAAAACAAACAACAAATTTATTTCCATTTAATTTTTTAAGTAAATCTAACCTTTATCTATAGTATTATGAACTTTATTCTTGTTAACAAGACATGTATTTGTACAAATACCTGTTTCATTCATTCTCGTTTCAGTCCCGGCCTCTGTAAGTCGACGTCTAATCCCGTCTGAAACGAAACAAAAAATAATGAGGAAGTTTTTCGTGAAGGTTCTTTTTAATGTTATTTGGAGGCAAACATACTAAACATACGGACCATCAAATAGACATTTGCATCACCAGAGTAATTACGCATGCCAGACAAAGGTAAGTCTCAAATGCCTGTAATGTCACCATCAGGCTAAATTTTGATTAGAGTCGTTGTAAGTAGGTGATTAATCGGAAATGACGGTATAAACGTACCGGTTATGATTTGGGCAAGTTATTCAATCATGATCATCATCTTGCCGTGGCAGTTGATAAAGTTTAATTTATATTAAACTTGCTTCTGCTCGCGGCTTCGACCGCGTTGTATGTTGATAAAAGTAGCGTAATAACCTTCTCCAGGCTTCAAACTATACAAACGGCTCAGCGGTTAAGCCGTGAAACATATATAAGAGATAAATCACAAAATATCATTATAAATTGTAATTGTATCTGTTCCGTTTATTTCACGTTAAAGTTTATTTTTACCAACTTTTGAGCAACACCATAACGTTACTTATGATGAGGTGTAACTCAAATTTCATGTTTGACTTTCATATAAAGTTCCCCCCCTTATCCTCTTAAGTATAAAATCCAAAAATCCTTTCTTACGTTATAAAATAAACCTACGAGTATGTGCCACATTTCAGCTTTTATAAGTACTTAGTACTTGTTTTTCTCTAAGGTATTTATGTTATGGCCTACAGTAAAGGTTTATTATTAATATAGGACTGACTTTGTGTGCGTGTTTCGCAAAGCACTTGAATACAAGCTTCGCCCGGTCGCATCCCTTTTCAGCGTCGCCAGTTTCTTGATCATTTACTGAAACATAAAAAAACACGGGGTTTAAAAAAACTTGTATTGGTCTGGTGAAAGGACCCCAACTTTTGAATCTGGAGAACATCGCGATGAAATTAGACCCAAAAATTCAAAGACCAGTGACCAGTGGGTTTTAGCGTTGAACCTTGTCTTTCGTCAGAGTAGTTTTTGTTTCGCAGTAGTAGTTAGGTTTAAGTTTCGCCAAAATTGCACATCAAAGTTTGTAGTACTTAGGCATCTAAGCTAAAATATTATTTGGTGTGCAATAAAGTATTTTCTACTTATTTGTCTTGTAGCAAAATGTATAGGCTTATATTTAGGTTTCCGAAGCAAAATGACGAATATGAAGACCTTATTAAGTTTTCATGTCCGTCTGTCTGTCTGTCCATTTATCACAACCCTTCATTTAAAGTGAACCAAGATAAAATTTGGAATGTGTTTTTAACATTCCAAATTTTATCTTGGTTCACTTTAAAAACACACTGGGTTGGGTTAAAAACACCCAACAATGAAAATGATAAAATATAAAGCGTAATTTTTTTACTGAAAATGCATGTACCTGTGACATGCAAAACTACCCTTTAAAAGTAATTTTAAGATTTTCTTATACATTTTTTATTTCAAGTCACCATTTAGTAAATATATCAAAGTTATGTTACCTCTATAACCTGGAGTCCTAGAATATAAATTCAAAATCGAATTATTTATTTAACTGAATGTATGATTAACCAAATCTTTACATGTAAAGATAGAAATATGAAGCAAAGTTTTCCAAGTAGCATTCGATGGAAACTGCGAACCAAAATTCTGTTAAATCCTAACATAATGGGTCACGACAAAATTTGGGCAGCCTTATTTGGTATTGATTTTTCTATTCCATTCAGGTTTATCCAGTGCTAAAAATATGCTAACTTGAAAGAGGATGATTCTGCCCATGAAAGTGAAATTATTGTGACTTTACAATTTAGGCAATTTTTTTCCAGTTGCCATGTGAACAAAGCTTAGCTATTCTTCTATATAGCTGCTACAGACACATCCAGATATTATAAGCGATTTGCAAAACGGAATAGCGGGATGGACTCACATTCGACGCACTTTTCAATAATTTCGTCAATTTTCATCAATATTTCGTCGCCTTCGTCGAAGACCTTTCTAGCAATTTCTTTGGACTTGTCTTTCAATAACTTGCCATCATCCGCCATCTAAAAAAATATATATTAATTGGCATTTGTTTATGGTCACCGATTCTAAAGTTATATTCTTTTAGAGCTTAACCCACTGGGGTTTTTTGCCTTGCAGGAAGAATCGTAATATTATTCACGTAGTACTCGTATTTCTTCATCATCGTCAGTTGAAAACGTCAACTGGAGCAAAATTACACCTGTTACTAAATGCGATAGAAATATCGGGAAACATTCAATCGTGGTAAATATCTCGTTTTTAGTAAAAACATATATTCATAACCATGATAGTAATACTACGATGCTAGGAGTAAGAAACCTCTATCCAAGGATTTCATGAGACCTAAATAATTAAATAGTATAGAAGAGTCAATTAGTTAGAGGAGAATAAGTGGTCTCTTAATTACAATCCAAAGATCATTGGTTCAAATTTTGTCGTGCATCAATTCAAAATTTATTTTCACAGTGCTCTCAAACGGTGAACTATATATAATTATAAGTATTTGTAGTAAAAACCAAAAGAACCTTCATAGTGATCTGTGTTATTTCACTGAATAAATGACATTGGCATTGACTTACAATTCCCAAGCCCTGAAAAATGCACTTCACGAAGCACTTAGCCTCTTCGTTGTTCGGTACTTTTTTCTCCCTTAAGGCTCTGATGTTCTCAAAGCTCTGAGGATGATCCTTTATGCAGGCTAGTCCATTTGTAAATAACTGCGTGTTAATCTTTGCATTCTGCGCTTCTGTCAAAGCCTGAAAAAGGTTAAGATGATGCTATTTCTACATGAGATCTTCGGCATGAACAATGAACTGTACAAATTGATGAAGGTTTTGTTTGTAATATATCAATGAATCCCGGGTAAAATGTTGTGGAAGGCACTTCGATGTAAAGTAGGTTAGGTATACGAGTACTTGAAACAATCTTGATTGATAGAAAAATCATTTCTAGAAAATATTACCATTATTCCGATGTTTTTGACTATTAACTCTTATCGACTTAAAACTTTAGACTGGGTGGCCCTAGATGAAGATGTCATTGATTTAAAAAAGAAGAAGGTAAATACCAAACTGCTACACATACACTAGGATTTCCTGTATCTTGGGTATCAGGGAACTACGAGCAATATTGTACGACAACACCCAGATATTTGCAGGTCATGCAAACATATGTCCCTTAGCTGGTAACAATTGGCTACTTCACTGAAAGTTCTAAGTGCATTATATTGTGGCTACTCACCTTTCAGATATATACTCTCATCAAACATTGATGGCGCGGCGAGCGAGATATCGGCTGCAACGCATGTGGTGTGGGTTTTAATATTTTGTACAAATATTTGTCTGAGTATTGTTTTACCACGGCACTCGTAGTTCCTGATACTCATGATACATGGAATCTTAGTGTGGGGTCAGGACCGTATATGTCTGTTTATAATTATCTTATTTGAAATATTAATACCTATACCAAAAAGTTTACTTACGGCTTCATATTTCACAACACAGCACACAAACAACACAAAACAAACCGAACCAAACTTCAACATTTTGAAAAATAATATATTTTCCAACCACCTTGTAGTCTGATGAACCACCAAATTCTAAGTACGGTATGACACCTCGGGCTTAACATTATATAGGCAGTATTATATAGTCGTTGACTGGCAAGTTTTAAGTTTAGGTATGCTTTTGCAACGATTTGAGCAGCCATGGCCTTCGATTATAACACCGGAGGTGCGCTTTAAACCATGAAGATTCGCGTCCAGTCTGGTTATTCCTGCAACGTGTTATTCCGGTTTCAAACAAAAATGTTACTCGTAAAAGAAGCAGCTACATACTACGATCAACTCAGTTTTATATTTTTAATTATAGACGTTGATAAGCGGAGGTAAAAAAAAAAAAAAAAAAAAGTTAAATGTTACCAATTTAAGCGTCGAAGTCGAATGAATATATAATAAATACTTTATTGTACACCACAATAAAATCACAAAAAAAAACTTCACAAACTAATTAGTACAATGGGCATTTTTATCGCTCAGAAGCGATCTCTTCCAGGCAACCTTTGGATGGAGAGAAATCTATGAGATTTTATGAATGGTCTCTAGTGTACGTATTTATTCAAAAAATAAAGAGCATGCAACGAGTGGGAAGTTGTAAATATTTAAGATTTAAATTACCTTAATATTCATCTATTTACCTTTTATTATCGCGGTAAATTAGACATTATAACACTTACATATGTTTTGTTCGTATAAGTGGTTCATATTATGTTTTACGTGTACCGCAAGTTTGGAAAAAAAAATAACCAAAATTTCCGACCCCAACCGAGTTCAAAAAGATCGGTAGTAGTTTCACATTTCTAAAAATTCAAGTAGGTACCTATCAGATTTACAGATTTCTTTGATAATGTTTTATATACAATTCGAAAACTAGTCTCTCTCAAAGAACTCATATTAACTTAACTCCTAACTTTAGCTTAGTCGATAACAAAATCTATAATAAAATCCAGGTACAAAAATCTAAATCTACATAGTTATACTTTGTTTAAGAAAAGACGTTTTTAAAATTGCAATATTTTATGTAGTAACTGATCAATCAAAAAAGCTTTAAAAACATATTTAGGGGTCCACGTGTCTGTGCTTTCAAACTTTAGGCTGTTGCAAGCTGAAAAAGAAAAAAAATTTTTAGAGAGTAAAGAAAATATATCTCGAAATGTTGCTAAAACACAGCAGTTTGAATGCGTGAATTTGCGCATTAATATTATATTTTTTTTTTTAATCTCAGGCTTATGCCTTTATAGGCATTAGTGGAGCCGAAGCTAACACTAAGAGGACTTTTTGTACAATTCAATATATAAAAAACGTTATTTCGTGGATGGCGAATGATGAAACTATTGAATATATTGGACGATAATCTGGGCTATTGCAGGAGTATATGCTTAAGGAATGATTACTGGGCTATGTAGGATGAAACGGAACCTGCCAATTCTGACTCATTAAACGGGAATTTCCACGTACTTACGAAATGAGTCTGAACTTAACCGCTGCCTTCACCGATATGGTACGTGAATATTCCCGGATTCCCGAGTATATGAATTATAATCTACACTTGAGAGAAATTTCAAGATTTTGAAACATCCTAAGAACCTCGAATTGGTTGGTAACGATCTTGTGGCTTATATGGTATAGCCTCCGCGTACAAAGCCGGAGGTCGAAATTGTTTTTTTTGGTATAATATTAAAATCATACAGCGAACATAGTTACAAAAAGAAACAAACAGGCTCACCGGCATGAGCGTATGATGTACATTCTCATATACATACTTAGTGTGTAGATTTTTATATTATACTAGCTGCGCCCCGCGGTTTCACCCACGTAGGTTTCGATTTTGATACTTGTGATAACTTCGAAATTAAATGTCTGATTCGAATGAATTAAAAAGTATTTTACTGCTACATAACATATTAATGATAAAAATATTTATTTGAATAACAATTAATACTACGATACGAATGTAACCAACTTTTGTTTCTACCGGCGATTTAATTACATTTTAGAACACAAAAGTTACTAATGTGACTTAACTATCATAGTTATATATATATACCCTCGAGGACTTTTTTGTAGGGAACAATGAGCACTTTAATCATCATTTTTATGTACCATCAATAGTTTTCTCAGCGGTCGCCAAATAATTAATTTTATAGACAAAATTTTGCTACTTTGGGTTACATTATTGTAATTTTCTTAAAGATCTCTATTTTTTTGAAAATAAATTTTAGCCTATGTTACTTCGTGATAATTTAGCTATCTATTAGTGAAAAATTGGTTAAAATCGGTCCAGTACTTTCGGAGCTTATTCAATACAAACAAACAAATCTTTCCTCTTTATAATATTAGTATAGATTTAGTACATGCTCGCATTCTGCAAGTAGTCAGTATTCCACGTGACATTCCATCATCATCCATCGACGTTAATTGGAACACTAATCGACTGTACATGCCTTTGAACTAAATAAATAAATGAAAGCAGTTACGAAGAAAAAATCTTCGTAACTGCTGAAACGATTCAGATTTAAATGTATAGCTTGAGACCTAGCATATAGGCTATTTTTCAACCAAGTAGCACTCGGGCGAAGCCGTGTACATAAGCTAGTACAATTATAATCAAAGAAGCTCACTTCGCTTTTGTTTTCCTTGAAGCATTCTGCTAGAAGCTTAGATCGTTCGCAGCCCTTTGCCCCATCACTCACTTTTTGTTCGTTTACTGAAAATAAAAAAAAAGTTCGCTACACACATTTTTAATAGTTATTAGAAAGTTAGTCCGTATCAGCTAGTGGCTAACTATAATGTCGAATCTTCAGTCAAATTGCTTGACGACGGCTCGAACCGATATCTAAGCGTGCCCTTCAAAGCACGGAAGCGCTGAGTTCTAAATGTCACTTTCGATCACCAATCCAAATGGTGACCAGGCGAAAAGTTTCTTCATCTCATCTGTCCCAACAATGAATAGGCAAACACGCACGTTACTGCAGCACCCCTAACAAAACGCTACATACATATTCTGGAACATCCTGTATACCTAAGTACCTAACTTAAGGTCTCTCAAAACTCTTGCAAAAAGGCCATTACAATCGCATAAGCAGATAAAGATTACCGCATAGTAAGCAAAACGATTAGGTACAAAACAATAGGCTTCGTCAAAAGTTAAACATTTAAAAAAACGGCCAAGCACGTGTCGGGCCGCGTACATTGTAGGGCTCCGTAGTTGCCCATAAACTTATATTTACTACCTATTTTACACAACAAACAACTTCATAAAAGTAATTTTCAATGGAACTTGTACGAAATTATCCTTTTTACTTCTCCAAGTACATTTTATAAATTAGTCGATTATTACTCATTAACTTATTAAGCCTACTTAGCTGTGATAATTCACCTTTTTACTTCGTTATATATACTACTGCTATGAACTTTTAAACATATCCAAAAAAAACCGTTTAGCTGGCAGGGTCGGGGGGGCACTTACTCTAACAAAAATTGGCATTAAGCTTTAAGCTTAAAATTTCGCAAACGGATCCTTTAAATGAAAAATAGTTTACACACACACCCAATATTTTTGAAAGACCTATTACACCCGTACCATAGGAAAGACGAGAAAAAAAAACATCCCTAAAACTACTTTGTCGGCGTGATTAATATGTAAGTATACCCAAGCCAAATTACTGCTTACTAGTACTAAGGGTCTCTTGAAGAAAAGTATACATTTATTTATAGAAAACTATGCTTTCCGGACCAAGCAGGTAAATAGAGAAAATGTATATATACATAGATAGAAGATAGAGAATACTTAATTGCACACCAAATAATAGATAAGTTAGATAACCACCAGCTTATCTATAGCTATATAAGTACTACAAACTTTGTCAAAGTTGTACAACATAAACCACCAAGTATAGAAATAAATCATAATTACCAGGTAGGCAAGCGTCTCCAATTTTCTTTACTCGTTCCAGGCCATCATCAGTTTTCACAAATTTTCCGGCGAGTGCGATAGACGCGTCTTTATTAAACATCCCTTCATCGTCTATCTGAAAATATGATGATATGAGGATTCAATACCAATGAAATCAAACTTGTCAAGACGTTAAGTCCGAAGTTACCTCATAATGGCGTATATTAAGAAAACCTATAATTCCTAGATAATGGTTTAGGCTACTTTTATATATTCTATAAAGTTCTATTCAGTGATAACAATTTTTTGTACAATTTTAAATAGTGCTTTAACTATACTTACACAGTTATGAATTACTAGCTGCGCCACGCGGTCTCACCCGCGTATTTTCGATTCCGTGGGAATATCGGGATAAAAAGTAACAGCAAAGTATTTTACTGCTACATAAAAACCCTTCCTTGATGATAAAACTATTTATTTGAATAAGAATTAATACTACGATACGAATGTAACCAACTTTTGTTTCTACCCGCGATCTAATTAAATTTTAGAACACAAAAGCTTTTATTGTGACCTAAGTATAAAAGTTAGATATCGAGGAGTTTTTTGTAGATAATAATGAGTACTTTCATCATGTAGTACATATTGTTTATATATCATCAATAGTTTTCTCAGTGCACGCCAAATAATGAATTTTAGGTATAGGCAAAATTTTGCTACTTTGGGTTATATTATAGCAATTTTCTTAACGATCTCAAATTTTCTTGAAAATAAAGTAAAGCCTATGTTTCTTCCTGATAAATTAGCTTTCTATTCGTGAAAAATGATTAAAATTGGTCTAGTAGTTTCGGAGCCTATTCGGTACAAATAAACAAACAACAAATATTTCCTCTTTAAAATATTAGTATAGAAGTATAGACGTCAGTAGATACTAAAAAGTCATCGAGATTGGATAATATTAAAAACTGGTATGGACAAATGAAATGTATTCTCGTGTATTTACCAATCCGTTCCCTTTAAACATGCAAGCCCAGAAGCATGGGTCAATGCTCGATGGATCATGCGTCTTCTTCAATATATCAAAGTCCTCCTCCGTAATACCCAGGTCTTCTGCGCACTTCTTCGCCATTGGGAAAATCAGTTTCTGTAACTGTTCCTTTTCATCCTCTGTAAGATGACCCTGGAATGTTGTAATGTGAAAAACATCAGCCTCATCCTAAATCATCAGTATTTTTATTATTACTCCTCAATAGCGGTGGGTGGCGGGCGGGCCACACTTGTGTGGGTTCGATTCCACCTGTAAACAAATGTTAACTATAACTGCATATTCTGCAGTTATTTGTTAACATTTTTTAAGTTCCGCCTGAGATGCAGAAGGGTTCGATTCCCGCCGCGGGATAAATGTTTGTATGATCTACAATTATTTGTCTCGGGTGTATTCTATGTATAATATGTATGTATTTACAACAACAAAAAGTATATAAGTAGTATATCAGTCATGTAGTTCCCATAGTACCGGGTCTGGGAGTTGTGGTATCATGGTACTCGTTGTTCCTGATACTCACGATATAGGGAATCCTAGTGTGGGCTCAGGACTATGTATGTGACTATTAAGTGTTTATTTATTTTACAAAATTACAATTTAAAAAGTAAACGCCAAGCCCAAGATCTTAGTCATGGCACTTTTTGGAGGAGCCTTATTTTCACCAGTGGACCCCACAAGCTGTTAACGATATTGACAACTAAAAGCCGATACAGTTGAGCTTGTATATTTATTTCTAAACTACAAACAAAGAATAAAAAGTCTTATGGATATTAGTTTTGGCCTTTACAAATAGACCAGAAATTTCAGCTGTTTGACAGGCAAACGGCCCTATCAGGAAGCAAACAGGTAAAACGTCCTAAATAGGTGTTCCAAAGCTATTACCGTGCCGAATTCGTTATGCTTGTTTATCTACTTTGTGCACGTTATGGCGTCTTTTAATTGGGGAGCACATAGATTTAAGACCACAATAATTTACACTGGAGCATTACTGTGATTTCTCTGTTGAGTACCAATAAATAAAGAGTGCTAATTAAACAGACTTCTTTTTAATAGCAGTATTCGCCTCTAAAATTCTACATTGTCTTTCAGCCACAATTAACGAGCGTCTCAATGATACTATCTTAGCCACTAGTTATCTTCTATGTAAGCCACTCTAAATACAACTCAGCATGGTGGTTATTTTTTAGAATCTAAATTTGTAACATGCATTCAAGCAGTAAGCTTCTAAAATATTAATATATGATTAACCGGTCGGTTTTATTTATTTTGAACCCTAGTTTTTTGGGTAAAATTAGGATAGCAATCCTCCTTGTCTGAATGGTAATAAAAAAAGACTTTTGATTATTGATCTTTACTTGACCCTTTCTATAGAATATTTAGTTGGCGTTGTAAAAAAACGAATTAGTTTATTAGAGGCTATCCCATTTCGCCGTTGCTTAGTTGTAAAATGAGAAGTTTGATCACGTGGCCAATAAAGAAATATGTAGCTTGACTTATTATCTCTCATAAATAAATAATTGACATCTACAATGCCATAGGCATTAAATTTTAATGTGTCCCAAACACTCAGATTCAGCGGGACTCGAGGTAGGGGCATAGCTCATGTGTTGCATGCCCTTAAAACGAAGTTGAAAAAATATCATGTCCCTATCCTGAGAGATCACAACTCGAACGAACTTTTTGACAAGATTTCACTACTTAAAATACAAACAAATATAAAATACGCTTTTAACTTTATTCCTCATGACGGGCATCCTCAGATATATACTCAGTGCGTTCCAAATAGAGGGTAGTCAGTAGCACGTTCAAACATTCAATTTGGCATATAGCCGGGTTTTGCAAGTAGTTAACGTTCAACGTGTCAGACTGGCTTGGAACCCATCGCCGCTTATTGGAACACTAACCAATGGCACATGCCTTCGATTTTTTGTGCAAGGCATAATGTCGGTTCTTCACTATAACTTCCTTCATTATTTTGAGCACGTGTTATACGCACATCAATTGAAACATTCATTGGCGCACGACCTGGTTCGAACCAACGACCTTTGGATCGAAAGTCGGTGCACAGACCACTAGGCCAACATGGCTCTACTTACTATGAAATAAAGCAATTAAGTAAGTATACTCACGCAGACAAAGGCCAAAACACCAAAAAACAAAACAGCGTAGCGAAACATTCTGCAAATTTATCGAGCAGTTTCTATTTTTATTTATTTGATACGAATATGTTTCCGTCTAGATTCAGCATAGATGTGCTCGATGTTGCACCGTGTCAACATTTTTATACTATGCGTGCGTTATTAAACAATTTGATAATAATTTCTCATAGCAGTGCATTAAATAATAATACTGTACCTACTTGCCTTGAACAACGCAATAAACACGAAACATTTTATTCACAAATGCAATACAAAGGCAATTTCTGAAAAACAAAAACACGATCGGTTGACAGCCTAGGTATATAATAATTTTTCAGAATCAGTTCTGTATTTTTCGATGCCTTATGATTAAGAAATACCTATAAAGACTCCAAAAGTCAGTCAAGCAATTTTTCAAATAACGCATCTATACCTCTCCTAACACTCATTTTTAGGTGTCACTTGCGTGACGTAAGATTAACTCTGAGTTAATTTGCTACGCAGCAGGTCTTTTCATACTGCGCAAACGTTGAGTTAAATCGTAACCCAGGTCACACACGGGCCTAAGATATCAACTAGAGAAGTAAAATACTGGCAGAATGTCCTATGATTTTAGAAATATTTTCATAAAATCTAAGTATAAAAGTGTAAAAAAACTTGGAACTAGCTTAGTAGATTAGCATAAGATTTTAGAATATTGCAAAAATTCAGCCTCGGCGGGACTTGAGAGCGCCAAGTCTTTGAGCAGAAACATCGCAAGAATTTCGACAAGGCTGGTAACAATCTCGTGGCTTAGTTGGTATAGCCCCTGTGCACAAAGCGAGAGATCACAATGACTATAGTTTAGTATAAATCTTATAGTTGCAAATGATTCGTTTTGTATCTGTTTACTTTCAACTATCTAATTTTCATTAATTCAATCATAGCGAGATTACCTAACTACTTATTGTTCACAGTCAATTCAAGGTTTTTTACAAAAAGCAAGGATTTCCAACCAATTTTTTTTTAAGAAGGTAAGATTGATCCCTCCGATAGCTTACATAATTGCGAGTGGTGGAGCACAATGAGAGCTATTATAAAATAATTACATGTCAGTCTAGTACATGTATTATCTTGGAAGCATGACTTGATGATTCCTCACGAATGAAGGCTAGGGCCGGAGTCAGGTGATACGATTAGGGGGAAGAATTCTTCCCTCCTTCCCTCGAAAACAAGTAAGTATAACGTCATGGTTACATGTGCAAACAATCCTACTACTATTATAAACGTGAAAGTTTGTGAGGATAGATGTTTGTTACTCCTTCACGCAAAAACTACTGAACGGATTTTGATGAAACTTTACAGTAATATAGCTTATACATCAGATTAACACATAGGTTATTTTTTATCCAGGTACCACGAAGGCGAAGCCGTGGGCAGAAGCTAGTCATTAAATATCATTAAGATCCTAATCAAAATTGGAAACCAAATTTGGATTCCCTGTGTGGTGATGTTACCAAAAGGCAAAAGTCTTGACTTTCAGATTATACGTTTATGAGATTCGTCTTCCATATTATGATGGTGAAAAACACTATTTTGTTTCATAGGGTTCTGTACACAAAGGATGACAACGGAATCTTATTGGGTACGAAGCCTATGCCGTACATCTGCTTATCTGTTTTTTTATAATTAAAAATAAATAGATACCTATCAGACGCATATTGTCCTGATGCCACAGTAGGATTACCTATAACATGAGTATCAGGAATAACAAGTACCTTGGAACCACAACACCCAGACCCGCGGGGCGATCACACTAATTTCCCATGGCTGGTATCATCGTATGGGCTGAATAGTATCACGCTAATTTGTAAGCTGGATGAGCCATACTGGATGAGGTAACACTGCATCAATACTGAGGTATGGAGTTATATTTTGGGGTAACTCTACCAATAGAACGAGACTATTTATAGCCCAGAAAAGATGTATTAGAGCAATGTTCGGTCTTGGGCAGGTAGACGCCTGTAGGGATGTTTTCAAACAATAGAAAATTTTAACTTTTACCATCACGTTACATATATGAAATATTATTTATTTTGTGCGAAACAACCTCCATCGTTTTGAGCTGTACTGGCATTCGTAGGCAAGGCACACTACACCATCAGCCATGTAAAACGGTATTATTGCGGCAGTGTGTTCGCCATGGCGCCTATTATATATAATCATGTCCCTTTGTTAATACGTGCCGAGCATAGTTTGAATGCATTTAAAAAATTGCTAACTAAAATACTAGAAGTAGACGAGTTTCTTAACGATAAGTTTTAACAATGTTATTCATTTATTAATTTATACCTAATTTATTTCAATCAAATTTATTAAGTTATTTATTAAAATACAATAGATTAAAAGAAAATGTGAATTAAATTTAAAATATATATGTTTAAAAGGCTCGTACAAATGAATGTTTAAATTTTAAATAGTTTTAAGTTAAAATTTTTGCATGCTTTAAAAGTAGATGATGGAGGACACAACATTATTTTATAACATCATATATTGTACCCATTTTCGCAAATAAAATATTTCATTTCATTTCATTTCATAGATAAACAATACGAATGAACAAAATTGGTTTCATATTGGACGTTCCGTTTTTTTGGATGGATGGGCCATTAAAATAAGGAACTAGTGACAAAATTGATTGCCATCTCGATAACCATGAGTTAGTGTGATAGTCCCGCCGGAACAAATATCTACAGAACATGCAAACATTTGTCCCGTAGCGGGAATCGAACCCGCACCTCTTGTGTCTCAGCTACCAGGTCATCTTCAGCCACGCCACCAAGGTCGTCTGTAACTGTAACAATATGCTGCCAGTTGTTTTTTTAACTGAGTTGCACGTATTAATGCAAAAATATGTGTAACAATGGACTCACTCTTGGCATTTTATTTAAAAAAACAAGTCTAATCCCTTAAACAACAAGTTTATTTCTATAAAATTTGAAAACTCACTATATATTTATGAACCTTATGCAGCGTACCCTTATGATAAAATTATAGTGTAAAAGATATCATACCTAGTAAAGACTTAATAATCCATATTAAATTAATATGGATTAATAATAAGAAATAAAAAAAATCAAAGAGACTTAGGCAAAAATAAAGGCTTGAGGGTTGTCGTCGTACAAACACTTGGCTGTCCAGTATGAAGCCTCACACAGGTCTTTGTATTTCTTTTCTGCAAAAAGTACATAATGTCTATTTAAAAAGAACATTTAAGTGCTCCTTAAAAAATCTATTATTGAATAAATATGGACTAATCCGTCGTCGGCTTTGAAATAACCATTTGAAACTACATAAACCATCTTTTTCTTGAAATGGGTCAGAATATGAATATAATTTGCAAATAGTAAATAGGTAGTCCGATAAACATAAGTAAGCTACTTTCCAACATACCTACTTAGCTGATAGAAAATTGTCAGGTTTCATAATTCGGAGGTTCGGTGTACTAAGCAAGTTCACTAACGTAACGTAACTAGGTAACGCTGTTTAGAGCATACTGTCAGTCCTTTTACACTTGTAGCCTCTGGACCAGTTATACGCAGAAAGCATATAATGCCTTACGGGTTCAGTATAATAACGCGTTCAGGGTGCTGATGAAACTGCCTCTGTTATGTTTGCGGAAGAAAGAGTAAATGGCTTTCATGTCATAATACGCAAACGATATGCATCGCTGCGCAAACGAGTACATGGCAGCCCTAACAGCATCCTGAACACGTTAACAGACAGGTGGGATTGTCCAACAAGGTGCCGTTGGATGCACCTACATAAGCATCAAATAAACTTCTAGTGTAGGTATTTATATTAATTGTGTTTTATGTATCACTAACATTAGCTTTAAGTCTTTAACTGTACCACATACCAACATAAACTATGTACGAATTTGTCTGAAATAAAAATATATTATTATTATTATTATAATTATGACACTGTCGATTTTGCACGCGCAGAGCTATTCTACCTCTATAAGCATTAAGGTTACTTTTTTATAAATTGTGCAACCCAGGAACTCCCCGGTGCCACCAGCGATCCCAACGCAGATCTTCTTGCCGAGAAGCTATAATCTACCTTAAAAAGATGTTGCTAATGCAATAGCCAGGAATGCCAAATGTTCCCGTGAGCATATTAAGATCGGAAAAATACGCATTCATTCGTTGCCCAGTTCCTGCGGCATAGCTAAGAGAGGCTGGCTCCCGGTTGGATGGAGTTCGGCCCTGGTCTCTTCGCTGGACTCACGTCCAATGCGATGTTTCCGATGCTTGGGCATCGGCCACACTCGGCAGAGGACCGCGTCTGACGTGGACCGCGGTGAACTTTGCTTTCGCTTCGGCAATTCGAAGCATAAGTCAACCTTGGTGTTCCATGTACGCAGAGGTGCGACACCCTGCAGGGTATACTATGGAAGGAACATAATGCAACCCTCCTGCTATCAGAGAAACTCTTGTGTCCCAGTCTTTCTCTATGATGGCCCGCAGCTATGGGAGCGGAGGAAGCTGAAATGTCGGACTAAGACAGCTTCCTTGCTGAACAGTTCCGTGGCGTTGAGTATAAAGTTCCACTTAACGGAGACCAGCAGGGTTCAGGTGTGGAGAGCCCCGTCCTTGCATTGCACCGGTCTTCGACGACTGGGTCCTGTATGTTCCGGGACGTCCCCCTCCCTTGGGGAGGTAGTGGGGTCCGTCGTAGATGGACGATATTACTGCCAGGACTCCGCGAGGAACCGGCGTAAATTCACTTTCGAATTTTAAATTCACGTAGTTTTTAAGTTGACGTTTCTATATGATCCTTGTGATTTCAATGAATAAAAACCTATTGACTTTGACTTTGACTTTGGACTGCGATAGAATTCAGAGAAAGAATAGAGACCCCGTGACCCTGGCACTTAAGTAATGAGAAGGAACACCGATGGGTTGTTTAGTCTGCATTACGTCAGCCTTGGCTGGCGTTGAGTCAAACAGATGCGACAGATAAAAAATATTAAAGTACCTACCATAAAAGGGGGTGAATACAGATGCAAGTATGAAAGAGACAAAATGGAGAGTGAAATTCCTCACATCTCTATTCACCCTATTCTACGAGTACTGTGGGAGTATTTATGTTAATTTGCTGAAATACTTACGAACGTCTATACATTTTTCTATAGAGAGTTTTGCAGGTTCCTTCAACTCAGGTGGGTACATAATGTTGATTTGTTTTATCGACGCTTCATAGTTCAATTTGTTGTTTTTAACCTGTGAAATGAAAAACATATTTCTACTTAAGAATACTTATCATCACCCTCAACTTCACTCGTCCAATTGTATCACTTGTTCAATAGTCATGTCTCTGCGTTTTTTAATTCAAGTTCAAGTTTTATTGCTAAGTTTCTGAGAAAACTAGACTTGTATTAAACAGATAATAAAACTAGATTCTGTGGGATTTGAAATAAAGGCTCGTGAATTGTTCTTGCCATACCTTGTAATTGATACCCTATGAAACTAGTCAGCAAGAACCGCGTTACTCCTATCGTGTTACCTGTTGCAAAGCATATATTTACCTACGTTTTTACAGAGCTAAGTGTGAGTTTTCAAAAAAAACACGTTTATTTTCGTTCTGAATAGGCCGTCAAAATCAAATCTTTTGATTTCCGGGATAAATGGTGCTATTAGTGATGCACTGGCCTCAAACCCACAAATCATGGTAATCAAATCAATCATGGAATCATAAATCAATGGGGTTAATCATCCCGTTTTGAGTAATCAATTAAAATTATATGTTTAAAATCTTTGGTATGTTAGTCCCGGTATTAATTAGTTTGTAATGAGCATTCCATTCTACAGCAGACCTACTTACAATTTGTGTCATCTGATAGATGCAGGCGATGTAGCACATAACGTTTTTTTCTTCAATAAACTTCCCTTTATCAATGTCGACGACTTGATCTGCATTTTTTACCACAAACAAAGGAATTATGAATAATTGAAACGAGTCAGTAACCATCTTTGTTTCTAGTGTTTATTTCCTCTATGATAGAGACAAGTCATACGGTATGTTGCGTTGTTGCAACGTTTTCATGTTTTCATGCAAACAATTTTTATTGTTATTTTCCCTAATAACTGTCTATCTATTCAGCCCTGAATATAGGCTGAATAGATAGACAGTTATTTTCTAAATATTTTGTTTGCAATGCGGCGCCGTAGTGCACCGTATGGCTTATCTCAGGGTTTGTACTAGGTAGACGTGACCAAATTGACGATTGATTCAGATGTAATGGTAAGAACAATTTTGTCACTCGTTTATTTTTCGTGCTACTGTTTCTTGGTCACCCTGAATCAACAATAACAAAATGCCAAGTAGCCAAACAACGCAGTGTTTGAAGCATCTCACCTGATGGACAGAACACATCTCAAAGATTGCGGAAAGTCAGTGGATGGAGGTAGTTCAAGATCGTTCGTCATGGCCCTTTTTTGGGGAGGTCTATGTCCTACAGTAAACTTCTACAGGCTGATGATGATGATGAACCCCAGGGGCAACAAAAATTCTATAAATTGAAAAGGGAACTAGACCTAAATCATTCTCATTTTAAAGTTATAAAATAGTATAAAGTTATAGAAGTTACTAGCCTCTGCCCACAGCTTCGCTCGCCTGGTACACAAACTGTGTCACAAACTGTACTTGTTTCTCGTCCGAATTGGTCCGGCCGTTTTAGGGATTATTAGCAACCAATATTCAAAAATCTAAGCCTTGACATTTACAATATTTTTATTAGTAGGAATTGAGATAGGATGGATATTGTCAAAATTAGTTGTTTTCCCATTTTAATTGCGTTAAATCAAGGGAGCTGGCAAAATGAATGTCATAATTTCGATACCATAGTCATCATATTGTTCCTGGATTGCTTAATTACTTGTATTCTTAATACCAAATCCAGCAACCTTGCAATCTAGGAACAATAGAATTTACAAGTTCTCGTCGGCCAGGTGACTTATAAATTTGTAATACAGAAGAAAGGGTACTTATCTTATGAGAGAAATAAATCAACATTTTATACTTTCCTAGTGTATTAAGGGGGCTTGGTTTAGTGTACGATGATGAAGAACCAATATGGTGATACGCTTATTATATACATACGATTGCGATTGGTCTATAAAGAACTTCCAAAATTATGAATTGATATTTCCATACCTAAAGTGGCTCCAGTTTTACCCATACATTGCTTTTGAAGCATCTTCCCGGTGTTTTTCAACTGTTGTTTACTCATCTGCGGTTGTGAAAACGTCAATGAAAACGTTAGAGATAATTATTAGTAAGTCGAAGTGGTAATATAGCAATGATAAGGGGATGCTCTAATCCTATTACTATTATAAGGCGAAAGTTTGTGAGGATGGATGTCTGTTACTCTTTCACGCAAAAACTAATGAACGGATTTTGATGAAACTTTACAGTAATATAGCTTATACATAACAGGCTACTTTTATCCGGGTACCATGCGGGCGAAGCCGTGAGAAAAAGCTAGTTATGTATATTTCGCAGAACTGATTTTGACAGATAGGATTTTTTTTTTGAATAGCGACAAATGAGATGGCGCAGTATAAGACGTCATCCATCTCATAGAGTGATGTCATTGCAACAACGGTTCCAGGGAGTCGTATGAAAGCAGCTCAAAACTTCTTCGGCCATTTTTAGTAATAAAATGATGGTGCCAAAATGTATATTGAAAATACTTACAGCATCACTTCTTGCCAATGCCACTGAAAGGACAAACAGACACAAAACCCTTCGATCCATCCGTCTTCTTTAAATGTATCAGTCTGAACGACATTCAGCCTCTCAAAACATTATAAAGGATGGTACATTGACTTAATCATATACGTATGCCGTAAACACACAAATCAAATACGAGGGTACATACATATCGCTGTTATGAGATAAGTTACATGCATCAGCATTTTTTATTTTGCTTGAATACCGACTAATAGGTGATAATAATGATTGTTAATTAGAGTTGATCCAGGGAAGTCTACTTAACAGTGGTACCATTTAATGGTCAAATAAAATACACACGAAGTATGGGAAACTATGATTTAATGTAGCATATTAGAACACTTTAATTAAGGGAATATAAAACTCGGTGGATCGTATTCGTACAAGCATTTCGTCGCTCGGAAAATTCCTTCGCACATGTCGTAATTCTCTTCTGTAAAAATAATAAAATTTGTATCAGGCTTTTAGTTTCAATATATTTTTTATCTTGTGTGAACGAGAACGTATGTTACTCATCTATGTCATCAACAGGCTGTAGAAGTCCTGTACAAAGGCTTCCCCCAAAGAGTGCCATGACAAACGGTTGTGGGTCATATCCAACCACGGACTTTCCGTAACTTTTATGATCTCATCGGTCTATTGGGGGCCTTTCTACACTGCGTCATCCGGTTCTTTCATTCTTCCCCCAATGTTTGTCGACACAAGTTAAATGTAGTGTCATAGTCGAAGGCAGAAGTTAGTTATAAATAAAGATGTTCTAATTTAGATACATTCTTCGTGTCAAGGATATTTTCTGGTCACCCTAATTTATAAATAGGTACCAAGCAATATATTATAGAGGTAATATATATACTTAGTTATTTGTTAATACTATGACTTTGACAGGAACTAGTGAAGGACCGGTACTGAAAAAACCAGTGCTCCATACTTACGGATGGGCATACACACAGCCACTCCCTTTTTGACAGTTTCTTTCAGCTCTTGAGGATAAAGAATGTCAATCTGCTTTGAGATTAGGCCAGCATCGAGTCTGTTGTTTTTCACCTATGAAAAAGTATATTATAGGTGAAACAAGAATAAAATTACTATTGGTCATACTTTTTTGCAAATAGTCTTCTTTGTAGAGGACAGTTGCAGGATAAAAGTAGAAAAAAGATAAAGTCTCATTTCCTATGAAATGAACGTTTTAAGCGATTTCTGACTTTTCTAGTACTCTACATCAGTTGGTACGATAGAGTATTCTGATCCTTAAATGAAACAGAATCGTTTGCCAACAAAATTTATTGTGTAAATTGCTGAATGTATTTTTTCCGAAATCTTAGAACCAAAAGTTAAGGACAGTCTCTTATATTTTCCTGTAGCTTAAAGCGGTTAAATTACATGCACTTACTGCCCCACCTCAAAAATCCGCCCAGTATTGGATACTAACCAAATTACTGCTATTTTAGAAATTTTGAGAGATTTATTGATGTGTCTAGAGATAAAGAAGTATCGTCTTAAGGCACAACGTACTCAAAGTAATTCATTTAAGGAACCGAAAAATTAAAATTATATACAAACATCTCAACTGTAATCGGTAAAAATTATACATACCACTTGTGTAGTTTTGTAAATACAAGCAATGTAGCACATCACATTTCGTTCTTCAAGAAATACTCCCTGCTCTATTTTCCCTACTTGAGCTGAAAAAAAAAATCACAAATTATTTTTAAAAAATGCGTAGAGTCTACTCAACACAAAACATACAGCCTACAGTCACATTCACTGTCAAGGATTTCCTATGTCATTGTTATTAGAATTGTGTTCCAATAAACGTCGATAGGTTTGCAACCTGTCACATTAGAATGCTAACTATGCAAAAATGTTGACATGAGCCAAATATAATGCATTTCTGACTACCCCTACTTTGTATCCAAACGGATTTGCGCACCGGAAGAATGTCCAGTATACAGGGAGCACAGTCAGTATGTTATTTTTAGGTTGGGTCTCACTTACCTTCAGTGACCCCATTTTTGGGCATGCACTGTGTTTTCATAATCGTCATTGTCTTTTTCAACTGTGGCCGTGTCATCTACAACAAATCATACCGTAGTTAGTGATATGATTTTCACTTTTTTATATTGGACGCAAAATTTTAGCACAGTAATGGGATAGTGACATATTTCACTTTGCCCCTTATTTCTGTTGTTTTGTAATCTTCCATTATGTATATATGTATATAATGTAATACATGTAGTATAATACCAGTGCACGTAAGTGCTTAATAATTAATTTTTATATATATATATATATATATATATATATATATATATATATATATATATATTTGCATAGATAAACATTTTTACAGGGACTAAAAAAAATCTGAGTCCTCTATCAGAGGAATTCATCATACTGTAAGTACAAAAAATCCAATTTCTTGGGATCACGAGAAACAGTAGACATAATATTAGCCAGAGCATAAGTACTTTTCGGTGAAGGTCGCTCTACTAAAGTTTCGGTTCCTGAGTGAAAAACCAGATAACCAATCTGTTCTGATCTTTAAATGCTATAAGAAAATCTGACATTAGGTACTCACCCCTAAAGTTAATCCAATGCATGCAGCCAAAATTAATATTACCAGACGCATTTGCATCCTCCAACTTTGTAAAATTCTCTCTCAAAAGAACTTTGCTGCCGTAAATTCAAAAATGTACTAAACTTATTTCAAAGCCAATCGCCATTCAAAATTATTGCCATAAAATACACCTTGAAACTTTAACCGTAACCTATAATTTTTCCGAATATAATACCATGTTATGAAATGTTTAAGAACGTTTAGCAGAAATTACTTGTATGATTTTTTATTTTACGTAGTTTCCATATAGGTCCTTGTATAAATATTTCTTCGCTGATTTAATAAACATCAAAATAATGTTTGTTGGTAGCACCATTTCATGAAAATAATTAAGCAAACACAAAGGTACTCAAAACCAGCCCTGCCGTACCTTTATGAATTCGTAAACGTTCTACGGGCCGTGATACTCGTATGAAAAACAGATGAATATAAATGTATTTTATTTTGTTTTTCATTTCAAGGAAACACAAAGTTTTTTGGATCAAACTCGTACATGCACTTGGCTGTCCAGTATGAAGCTTCGCAAATATCCTTGTACTTTTTTGCTGTAAGAAAGAAGGTTAATATGTTAAGGAATCGGTTCACAAAAGCAAATGATTAAACCTGCTGACGTAGTTCACAGGGGCCCCTAAGTCCTCTGGTATCTCCACTCATGGTAACCTATACGTAGGACTTTACTAACGACAAAAAAACCATGCCAAGAGTCTTTTGCTTGCTATATTTTCCTAGTCCGTAGCTGTTTAAGAAATTCGGTTACATCCGTGTATTATAAAATTCTATTTTGCACGAGTGTAAACTCGATTAGACAGCGATTGAGCAGATAACTATGTCGTGTTAATTAAAATATTGATAAGCTATTCTATGCAGGCTGTTCATACTTTGATTGTTTCTAAGTTGTTTTTTTAGATGTGAAAAAAAAAATAGTTTCAGTTTTTATTAGTGTATTTATTAGTCACACAATTCCGTTACAATTAATAAATAGGGACTTACCAACGTCTTTGCAGCCTTCAGCTGCTGCTTTCACAGCCGTCCTCATATCTGGTGGGAACATCATATCAACCTGCTTTAAGACCGCTTCGTAGCTTAGTTTATTATTCTTTACCTGCAAATAATACGGGCACACATCTATTGCGAATAATTGTTCCTGCACCCTTTGGACTAGACTTGACTTTATATTAGACTTTTATATTGGACTAGCCTCTGTCTACGGCTTTATAAATAGCGTACCTGTGAGTTATTCTAGGTCAAGAACTGATTCGAATTTCATCGAAATCTGTCTAGCCTTAACGAGATTATTAGACAACAAACATCGAAACATCCAAATTTATAGTAATAGTATGATGAAAACTAATCTTGTATCAAAAGACTGGATTGTTCTTCAACTTATGCAGAAACGAAGAGCGGCACTTACAACTTGAGTCATGGTGTAAACACAAGCTACGTAGCACATAACTCTGTGGTCTTCTATGAACTTCCCTTGCTCTATCTCACCAATTTCCTCTGAAAATTAAAACAAAATTAGAGAAGCTCAACTTACAATAAAAACAATTCAACTTTGAGAGCCTTAATTATTATAAGTTTAACGGGTCTTTATCGCGTTTACCTTTTTTATTATTTTCCCGACGTTTCAACTGTATTATGGCCATAGCGGAGCACCTTGTGGACTCAGGACCAAACCATTGGATCGAGCTTCATGACCCTAAGGTGCTATCCAGTGAACGCCAATATTGTAAGAGAATGGTTCGTGAAGCGATTGAAATAAAGAAGTACCCAAATTTTAATCGTGAAGACGGCTATAGACTCTCTGCGTCCTGGAATCCCGTGATAAACAGGTGTTCGCGTCGCGATCCAATTGTGCAGTGCGGTGATACGGTTAGTGTAGTGTGCCGTAATGTGAACATGGACTTTTCTGATTCTGAAGATGAAATGAGGGTAGTTGCGGCTACTGCCTTTATTTCTCGACGGTAGCTCCGTATACTCCAGTCATCCCGTGACCACGGCTGTTGCAATACAGTTGAAACGTCGGGAAAATAATAAAAAAGGTAAACGCGATAAAGACCCGTTAAACTTATAATAATTATGTTATCTAATCGCGAAAGTTTGAGAGCCTTTCCTACCTTCAGTAACATCATTTTTAGGCATGCAAGACTTCTTCATCAACTTTCCTGAATTTTTGAGCTGTTGCCTTGTCATCTGAATAAACAAATTCAAAAGTTAAATAATCTCCTTTCAACACCAACACAAGATACCAAAAACACAGAAGTCCTAAGAACACATTTTTGGTGATTCACGTATTTCAATGATATGGTGATCTCGGTGACGCGAGAAGTGCGCTCTGGGGTAAATGTGTGTTCTGAAGATATTTATATTCCTCCAGGGTCTGGGTGTTGTAATAATACGGTTGTTATAGTTCCTGATATCCACGAAATAGATATTAGATGAATAGTATAGTCCTGAGAATGAATCATAGTTAGGACTATGACTGTGTCTGGATGGCTATATATTTATTTAAGCGACTGATTAAATCAGCAAAGTAACGTTTTCGGAAATATTTATTATTTACTAGCTTCTGCCCACGGATTCGCAAGCATGGTACCCGGATAAAAAGTAGACTGTGTTATTCCGATGAAGCTATATTACTGTAAAGTTTCATCAAAATCCGTTCAGTAGTTTTTGCGTGAAAGAGTAATAAACATCCATCCTCACAAACTTTCGCATTTATAATAGTAGTAGGATTTTTACAACAAAACTTACCGCACTGCTAATGTCGAAAAGTATTAAAATTATAAAGATACATAATGTAAATTTATTTAGACACATTATCAAGTCTGCAATGATGCGTTATGCAAGAAAAACACATAAGTGTTTCATTTATAGCAAGGCGGTTACTTACTTAGAAATATGATTGATTGATAACACATTTTTATACTATTCTTAAACACAATTAGAATGTTGGAGCCGCCCTTTTAAATAACCTAGGAAATCCTATCCTACTACTATTATAAAGCGAAAGATTGTGATGATGGATGTTTGTTACTCTTTCACGCAAAAACTACCGAACGTATTTTAATGAAATGTTATAGTACATTATCACTATAGAGCTAATACATCATAATAACATTATAGGCTACTTTTTATTCGGGTACCACGCGGGCGAAGCCATAGGCACAAGAAGTGAGTAATAACATCAGCTCATACTTAGTTAGAGCGAGTAGTCAGAAACATTTCACAAGTTATTTTGGCAAGAATTTACTTTACACGATTCCATCTTAGACTTAGCTTATTTATTCAAAATATTGCAGAATCTCTTTACAAAATACAAATACAAAAATACAAAATTATTTATTCCCAAAAATAGTAGGTGCCTAAGACAATGAGCTCCGCACTTGGTCCAGTCTGTATCGCGGAAGCCCAAATTGCGTTTGACAAAAAAATAGATATAAATAAATGCAAGACAAACATTTAAATTATATAAAAAATGAATATAAAACATCTTGAGTAACATCGAAAAGTTTTGATAAGCCGGGCAGAAATAGGTCTATTAGGTATATATACAAATAAATACTTCATGAATCTATATAAAAATCATTGTGTGACTCACTGGCTGACTGGCAATCAACGCAAAGCCGCGTCCGGGAGACATAAACTTGGAGATTCTTTTGAAAGTATTTTCCGAAAATCAAACCCTAGAGTGTGAAGCGGGAAGATAAAATTTGTAAGTCACGGTGTTCCACTGGCGTCAGTAAAAAACTACTAACTGATTACGAGTTCGGTAGCGCAGCTGGTGAGTAGCCGGCTGCGGCGCAAGAGGTACGAGTTCGATTCCTGCTACGGGACAAATGTTTGCATGTTCCGCGCATATTTATCTGAGTCTGAGTGTTATGGTACCACGGTACTCGTACATTCTAACACCCACGACACAGGAAATCCTAGTTTAGGGTCAGGACTATGTTTGTGTCTGTTGGGCGTTTATATAATTATTGTCCTCTGTTATTTCTTCATGATTTATCGCTCAACAACTTTTCAGACTAGGCGTGGTAAGATGGTAGGCCTTTAGTGAAGATATGACTGCTTTTACATAAGTAGTTCTACATTACAAAAATGCCACTTGTTACAGATTCCGTCTTATAAAACAACTCATCAGTTTCTCAAATAGGCACCTACTTAGAATTCATAGGTTGCGGGTTAGATTTCCGCCACGGGACAAATGGAAGTCTTGAGTCAGGGTGTTTTCTATGTAGGTATTTATAATCTGTATATATTAACAAAAATATTACTACTTAAAATATAAGTAGTATCAGTCATGTAGTTCCCATAACACAAGCTCGGCTTTGGGCCATATAAAGCTGTGTGAAAAAATGACCACCATCATTAGTATTAATGTAATATTACCTAAAGAGTAAGTATATAATAGAGTCATCTTCAAATAAGATCGTTTTCACTTCAAGGTCTTGGGCAGAGAAACGTGATTCCTCAGATGCTCTGGATACATACGTTGAAATTAAATCACTAGCTTGCTTAGGCACGCCATTCATTCATATCAATTTTGCTCGTAATGCGAGACTAGGTTGAACATAGCACTGTTAATTGTGTGGACAAGTGCAACAGATTCTTGATGAATGATTCTTAAGGATTCTATAAGACAATCCAGTAGAGAGTCATAAGCTTTTTGTCAGTGGTCAAAGGTGGTACGAAGTTCATTTGCGAGATTAACATTTACAGAACGGAAGTGGTTGAACCAATAATGAACTGTTCGTTCGTTGGTACGGGTTTGGTATGGGTCCATACATGTCGTTATTGCATGCCGTTTGAGAAGCATTGTTTCAATGTCGAAGTTTTTAGTGATTACATAATATAGCTTCCTACTATCTTAGTGGGTACTTGACAAGCTAATGAACTAAAAGAATAAGTACAACATCTTTGAAAGAAAATTATGGTTACAACATTACTTCGCCCAGATTAGGCGTTACCTAATGAAACAGTGATTAATCAATTAGTGACGACTCAAGACATTATAAAGGCATTCAAGTTGAAGGTTTTCAGAATCGAAGACCATGTCAGGTCAGCGCAGGATCATATACATATCCTCAACATGAATTGGATAACGATAGTAAAGTTCTTAGTTTTAGTGAGGTTTTGTGAAGCGGTAAGTGGCAGAATACCACCAGAAAGTTTATCTGAAAATTATTCAAAATCTGAGTTCCACTTTAACATAAAAATTTACAGATGACAATGAAACAAATAAGGAGCACTGGAAAAATGATGAGGAAGACGTGCCAACCCAAAAACAATGTTTCAGATGGTAAGAATTACTTATTTTATTTAATTCAATATGAGCAACGAATGGCGACCACGAACCAAACAAAGCACCCACTCGATGGACTGAACATCTAAAAGGTTGCGGGATGTGGGTGAATGGAGGTGGCTCCAAACTTCGTCAAAACACGCACGAAAACCAGTAGGCTTACATATACACCAAGCTAACAGTTCTGCCAACAAAAGAGAAGACAAAAATATTTCTGTTTATCCTATCCATCAAACAAACTGACCAGCTCAGATTGGACGTCTTCGACCCATACCACTGCAGCACAGATTGTCGTCGTTAGCACTGATAAGAACCCAGGCTACGTATAATTCTACTGTTTTTTTCTTCTTTTTATTGTGCTTTACTATTTTTCTTGTCATGTCTACTTGTCTGTACTGTATCTGTCAAATAAATAATTTATATATCTATCTAAAAAAGTATTTTTTTACTTCTCTTCCATCGACAAAATCGTTGTCTTAGTTGTGGTAGAGATCTAAAACTGCCTTTAGACAAAAGTAAGTTGCCTCGCAGATTGGAATGATCAGCATCACAATTCGGTTTCAGAACAAATTGACCCCCTAGGCCAAGGCACCTTCATTGACGGCGACAAAGATGTTAAATGCTATATGGCTTGCATCATGAAAATGGCGAACACTGTAAGTTCAAATAAAATACTTGATAGTCATAAGAGTTACAGGTGCCTATGTAATAAGGTACTTAGTGCATTTTTTTGTAACAACTGGTTTAGTTGGAAAATATATTTTCAAAAGAAGTTTCTTTGAATATAATTGGAACCACAATCTGATCACATTAGACCATACTCAGTTAGCTTACTTTTACATATCGAAGAGTTTTGTTGGCCATTACAGCTCCTTGTCGCATTGTCATTAAAATCTCACAGGTGGTGTAAAACTTCAACGCAAGTAAAAAGTAAGATCATCTTACAAGTATTGCACAAGATATTATACAAACTAACAACATAAAATTTCTGAAAGTTTTATGTTGTTTAAGAGATTTTAATGACAATGCTACAAGGAGCTGTAATGGCCACCAAAACTCTTCGATATGTAAAAGTAAGCTAACTGAGTATGGTCTAATTTTGATACTTTATAATAATTTTTTCAGTTCAAAAACGGAAAAATAAATTATGATGCGGCGATGAAACAAGCCGATATGCTGCTCCCTGAAGAAATAAAAGAACCGGCGAAAGAAGCTATCACTGCTTGCAGAAAAGTTGGTACGTACGCGAAAGTTTTTGTTGAACGCTATTTCTAAGAGTAAATAATATATGTTCGTTAGCAGTTATACTAGTACAATTCTTAAGAGACAATTTTTACACAGTTCCAGTCTACATTTTGCATACCTAATCTATATAAATAAAAATTAAATGCTGTTCATTGACAAGCGCATCAGTTGAGAACGGCTGGACCGGTTTGGCTATTTTTTGTTTTAAAATGTTCGTAATTTGAATTCCAAATTCGGTTTTTATGGTGAGAAGATTTTTTTAAATTTCGCGGAATATGTAAAACAATTTGTTTCTTCCTCTATACAAACTGATTTTGGTTATCGAACGTAGTGGTTACTTGCTCTATGGTTGTCGAATCTTCAGGAGGTTGGCCACGCTAGAGAGCAGGCTCGTAGAGTCGCTTTTCAGCAGTGGTCTGAGGATATGATGTCCGCCACATATGGTCGGTGGACCTTAGACGCCATAGGGCCTCACCTAATAGAATGGACAGAAAGAGAGCATGGTGCCCTCACTTTTAGACTGGTGCAGGTGCTGTCGGGACATGGATGTTTCGGACGGTACCTGCATCACATAGGCGTGGGCCAGGATCTCTCGCTACCGAGCGTGGTCAAGGCCATGCTTGATAGTGACAGAGCCTGGCAGGCCGTGGTCTCCTTCTGCGAAGACGTCATGTTAAAGAAGGAGACCGCGGAGCGTATACGGGAGCAAGACCCTCTTGCTCCCCTCCAACGGAGGAGAAGGGCTGGAAGAAGGCGGCGGCAATTCCACCGTCTTTTACCGCTCGATGGAGGCCAGCAGGGTATGGGTGCGAGGAGCCCTAGCCCTGCATTGCACGGGCCTCCACTGCTGGGGAATATATTAAATATTCCGGGGAATGTCCTTCCCCCCCAAAGGGGAGACCATAGGGTTCGCGTAAAGCTGACAATCACCGACAGGGTCGCGGTCGAATCCGACCGGGAACCCGTAACCCTGTCAAGTGCTGATGCGCCGTCAAACGAATCGTCTGACGACGAGTGGTTTAACGACGCACTAGCACTAAGGTGAGTGTCGGAAAATCAATGGGTTTTTAGTCGGTATGCCACTATCCACTAGCTCCCTGTTAGTGGATTAGTTGGTGAGTCCGACAGACCCCTCCGGCTCTCCTCGGGTTGGAGGACATGCATAAGCGCATTTTCCCATCGGAAAAAAAATGGTTGTCGAATCTGTCACATTCAAGGACAGAACACGGCATATTTATCACTAGTTGTTGCCCGCGTCTTCGCCCGCGTGGTATGTTAAAAAAAGTAGCATAAGACCGTCTCCAGCCTTCAAACTATGTCCACCTACTTTTGAATGCATCGAACCAAGGATTACAATTTATACAAAGTTTAAAACTCAATTGCACACCCCCAAAGGGTAGTTTTGAAAAAATAAAAAATACGTTTTTAATTATTTACTTTAAGTTTATTTGTACAGAGTTTTGAGCGAATCAAACAATTATTTTTTTCATAGAAACTTTACCGCCCTATTTAACCCCCTTAGGGGTCGATTTTCGTAAATTATATGTGTTATTCCAGATCCTAAACTATCTACATTCCAAATTTCATCAAAATTGGTTTAGTAGTTACGGAGATACGTGGTAACAAACATTCACACACACACACACACACACACAGATTTTCGCTTTTATTATATTAGTAGGATGATTAATGAGTTCGTGATATTTCGGCACAGTTGCCATTATTACAGGAGGAACTTGAAGACTTTGTGGTGGATGTTAGTGGTAGACGAATCGATCTACGCTCATTGTCAGTCTTTTATTGCGAACGATACTACTTTTGCATACCTGTCAAGTTTTCAATGCAAGCAAGCTGATCGGAACACCATTAGATGAGGACCGAAGATGACAAAACCTCTCGATGAATCAGTGTTTGGGCTCATTCTGATCAGCTTGCAGTTTCAAATAAGATTGTTTTAAAAGTTTATTTTAAAACAACCCTAGTTTGTAGTACGTGGGTATGTGCCCAAAGCAATGTTTGGACGTGCCATTAACTACACCTACTTGGTATCCTCGTGGATCTACGTAATGAGTAGAATTGAGGATGTCCATCATAGGGATAAAGTCGTGAGCGTATGTACTGTTTTATTTCTTCTTTTTAAAAATATTGTTCTGCAATAAACTTGAAGCTGTATGACGAGCCCGTTGCTAATTCTGAATTTGTTTTAAAAAATAATAAAACCTACTTTTTATTTATTTCAGCGGACGCCCACAAGGACATCTGTGATGCCGCGTTTCATGTGACCAAGTGCATCCATAATCATAACCCAAGCATATTCTTTTTCCCATAGCAAAATTATATTTCACATTTAGTTACATTTTTCCATGTCTACGTATATTAGTAGGCCCTTTACAAAAAAATAAAATTAGTAAGAAACCCACCGGTATTATTAGTTTTCCTCAGTAATTATCTTATACTTGTTATGTAAAGTTGCAGTCTATAATCTGCTATGTACCTTCGGATATTTTTTTCAAGTTTCGAATCATCAGTTTTTTTTAAATATACTATAATTAAAGAATCTATGTGTTTCGTATGCGTCTCAGGCGAATAAGTCCACTGCAGGGCATAGGTCAACTCCAGAGTTCCATTTTTCCCGAAATCTTCATGATGCCATCTGACCACCGGGTCGGGGGTGTTCAAACTATACTCGTAACTACCCGTTGCCACCTCAACTTGCTTATTCTGAGAGTTGTCGGTAACTTTGGTGAACCACTTAAAGCCTAAGTACTCATACCAAAATAATAGTGACCATTCCCTTCATGTAAAACCACAGTTAACATCCAAAGCTAAAAATGAAACGAAATATAACAAGGTAATATTGTTATTTACAACAATGTCACAGTATGAACTAAAAACAATGTCACAGTATCACGTTTCCAACGCTTAGGTATTCTGCTCTGTACCTAACTATACTTACACAGGTAACTACCAATTTCCGTCCAGAGCTGTAATCACGTTCTGTTTTTGAGATAATAATCCATAAATTGCAATTTTTCCAACACTCATCCACTGACACGTAGGTGGTTAGTTTTTATTTCCTACGTGACTGTAATAAGCACCTTTATCTGAGCGAGTTGGTATATATACATAACTGCTTGAATATTTTCTACCTTTTGTATCCTACTTGAAATTTCACTGCACAAGACTAGTTTAAACATTGACTCAAGGCAGACACCCTACCTTGAGACAATGTTAAACTAGTCTTAGCATCATCACTTCTTTACCCTCCCTCCATAATCCTTTCTCTCCTAACTACCTCAATTATCGTTTTTCTCCACTCTTCTCTCAAGACCGTCCCGCTCGTTCCTCTCAACATCTTCGACTCCTCAACATTCTACCTCTTTCTATACGGACTCTTTTACTGTCACTGCGATCCGCCTGTGGAACTCTTTCCCAACAGAAATCCGTACTGCTGTATCCATTGGAGTCTTCAAATCCAAACTTTACAAACATTTTATCTCTCTACAAAATAGTCAACAAAATTAAGCATTTATATTATATTTGTATGTATCCCAATATTTGGCTATATGAATTATTTATCATTTTATGTATGTAGTTTACTCCTTTTTTCAGTAGCTATTTATTTTATTTAATAAATTGTTCTCTTATTTTGGTAATCAGCCAAACGCACTACCGCTCCACTCTTCATAACATAAAGGTTAGCTGAAAGAAAATGCTAATTAGTATTAAGTTCGCCTATGTACTTGTTGTATCTTGTGCAATAAATAATTTTCTATCTATCTATCATCAGCCAGTTAAAAGTCCTGCTGTACTGTTGCAGTACAGCCTCAAATAGTGGCATGACGAATGCTCTGCCTTCACCGCCGGCTTCTCCCAACTTCAACAACGTTATCGGACAATCCAGCGAAGAGGCGTAACTAAGGTGGAACAGCTAGGGCTCGCACCCTGGACGCTTCTCAAAGAGGGGCGCAAAATCGCCAATATTAAATTTAAAAATCAAAATAACCATAATATACGATTTTACGACATTAACGAAAGCGACATTTAAAAATAAAATTGCGGATTGATTTGGATGTAATGTGAAACAGGTATACTTACTTGGTTCGTGACCTAGACTAACGCATAGGGTACTTTATACCTGGGTACCACGCGGACGAAGCCTTGGGCAGTACATAGCTAGTTTATAATATTAGTAGGATAGGATAGGATGGTACTTCCCCGGACAAACTCTTTTACAAAAGAGATACCTACAAAGTAGGAACCGGAAGTCAATTGTAAAAATCTATGTCACAGATAGCGGATGATACCTAAACAATTAATAGGAGTTAGGTAGGACAGTCATATCTATTAATTATATAAAACAATTTACTTTATTACGATACCAAATAGGTACTTAGGTATATTTCAAACATAAATGTTGAATTACCATACTTAGGTACCTACGAGAGTACCTATATAGAAATATATATAGGTCAACGTGCATTTCAAAAACCTGATAATCTTTACTAGATAATCTATATTACTAATGCACATTTGATTACCTAAGTAGTAGGTACTTAGGTAATCAAATGTGCATTGTTCCTAGCCGTGGATATAAAAAGATAAACAGTTGAGTTTGGTTTAGTGACAATGATTTTTCCAGTCATTGTAGGCTTTGTGCTTGTTGGTGTATCTGAAGTAAGTAAATGTTGATATTCACATACTTTTTCAAATTGTAGCTACGACAGTAGGTTATATGTAGGTACGTAAGTAGTCAGGTAAAGTACCGACCTATTAAAATACTTGCGCCTTTGCAACGTATGTAATGGGCGTGACTTTATAATATCTTCCTTAATGGAAAAATGAAAAAAAAAACATTTATTTGGCACAACATGAGATCATACAATGTTGGTTACCTACCCTATATGATCCAGAAATAAGATTTTGGGATAGGTATAAACAAATAGGTACTAAGCCTCCTTATTATAAGTAGAACTGAACAGAAATGCCTCGCGCATTCCTCATCCATCTAGACCGCTCAATGTCGCGCCAAAAAGGTATCAGCTCTGCTAAGCTAGGTAGGTACTTTATATGTTTAAGCCTGTAGTGGTATAACCCACAGTCCTTTATTATAACCAAGTTAAGTATAGGTTACATGCTGGTGTTTCAACATTCAATAAATTAACTTTGCTAGTAGATTCACCACACAGAACGAAGTAAAATAACATAGGCACCTAGGTACTTAAGATTTATTTCCGTGAGAAAATAACGGAACTGTTGAAACTAACCAACGAAACTTGCATCACGTTTTTGCATATTATAAGTTACAACTGCTTAACCTCGATTTACGTCCACCTACTACAGAATCAACACCACAAACTCCTCGTAGGACCTATTACATTGTGCCATGATTTCCTCAGCAAGCAAGATCAACAGGAGAAATAAGAGCATGGTTCCTTGAAAATGCCTTAGAATGCAACAAGCAGCACCCTGTCACCGCCGAGGAAATGATGATGATGAAAGAGCACAAGATTCCTGAAAGCGAAAACGCAAAGTGTATGCTGGCTTGCGTCATGAAGAAGGCTAATTTTGTAAGGACTTTTACATGTAAAATACATACATGTTTACATAGAAAACAACCAGACCCGAGACAAATATTTGCAGATCATACAAATATTGGTCTCGCGGCGGGAATCGAACCCGCAAATTTTACGTCTCAGGCGGGCCTACGCCCACTGCGCTACATAGGTCGTCTAATTGATGATAAAGTCTCATCTCCTGTAATTTTATCTCACTGCCTGAAGAAATCCTCACCGTAAGATAGGTATCGTATAGGTACATTTCATAGTCTATATTTAACATTCAATTCTAAAACAACTAAATTAGTAAAATACTAATTACCTACATACTGATAAAAAACCTTCATGTATTTTTCTAGATTGACGCTAAAGGCAATTTCGTCGTAGATAATGCAAATGCGTGGGCTGAGAAAGAATTCCATGACGAGCCTAAGAGGCTGGAAAATGCCAAGAGCATTTACGATGTATGCAACAAGGGTAAGCTAGAATAATACAAAATAGATGAGGTAGCTACGATAGCTATAAGATCTACGTTATTGGTTATAAAAATAAATAAAATAAAACATGTAATTGGGTAATAACAAAGAACTAAGGTATAATTCATAACCATATCAACCTTTTTTTGCAAAACATAATGTGGCGTCACCATCATAGATACGTACCTAGGGAAACAGGCGTGAGTGTATGTATGTACGTATTTACATACATACACTCACGCCTGTTTCCCGAAAGAGACCACACCGTTTTCCACTTGCTACGATTCGTTTGGTTCACTCACTCTCTTTTTGTGAACTCCTTTCTCCAGAAAGTCTCGGATTTGACCAGAGTATGTTCGTCGAGGTCTACCAACGTATCTACCTACTTATCAACTAGGTAATATATGTTTCATAGCATTGGATAAGACGTATTGTGTTATTATAAGGGTCCATTACTGCGCACAAATGGACTGCGGGGCCCTAGAGACAATTTCATATTATTTTCGGCTTGTTTTTGTTTTAAGGCCGACCTAATTTCCATTTTATTTAAATTTAATTTAATATTACTAGAAACTGATAAATAAGATAAACAATAAATTGTTTTTTAAGGAAAATAAAAGAATCCGTTAAGTTAGATTTAATAATAAATCTAAATGAAACCCGACAGGCGCCTCTTTATGCATTTGCCGTAAGAGATTGTGTGTTGTGTAGACGTCAGAAATGTATTTCTGAATAAATTCAGACCCGGACTAACTGAATAATCAGAATAGACAGCAACAACGCATCTGTATGTCGTCGTCTCGCTCTCTCTTAGCAAAAGCTGAAAAAAAATCACAACTGGAATTCCGGGCTGTGAGCTGACTTTTATAGAATTGACATAAAAGTCAAAATTATTAATTAGAATTTTGACAGATCGATCTGGCTTCATAAATATGAATAACATAAAATTTTAAAATATGTCTACATTTAGAATAAGTAACCCTTTTATTATGTACATAGTCTTTAGTTTTTAAGTATCATAATTTTTGTAAAATCATCTTGTAAGTCAAAAAATCTTGTTGATTCTCCCAATTTTTGTAACCGATCATATTCTTAGTAATCACATATCTACAAAAGTTTATGACACTAACATGATACGGACATTGGCAGAATTGTGACAAATAGTTACAAAAGCCATAATCAAGAAGTGAAGTGAAATTTAATGATAATAAAAAAATCAGGATGTGGAGCGACTATGTAGGATCTTTGAGCCTTTCCGAGGGTGAATTTTATAATCGGAATTCAGAAAGACATGGCTGTCTGAGGCCAACCTTAGTTATGAAACTAGTGAAAGGCTGACCTAAACTGCATTTTTACTTTACCTATTACCAAATAAGTGCTAGATACCAAGAAATTTTTGTTTCAGTCAACGATGAGCAAGTAAACGATGGGGCAAAAGGATGCGAAAGAGCGTATCATTTGAGCATGTGCCTTGTGGAAAATGCACCTAAGGTACGTATCTTCCTCTTTATAATGCCACACACGTCCCAACTTTGTTTAGAACAATAAATAGACATTTGAGCCTGAAAACGTCCAATGCTGACATCCATACTCTACATTCTGAAGTTATGTAACCTGTGGGATTCAAACGTGTATCCTTTGTATTTTAGTCTGTTTCTTTTTAAAGATGTAGAATTAAGAAATTATATAGCTCTGTTCGGACATCTGAGTGGCTAAACTAAGCAACAACGAACAGTCTTGATCCAACACTTCCTAAAGCCATTTAAAACCTAATCAAACATGCATGAAATTACCTAATTATTAATATATTTTTTTACAGATGGGATTCCTACTACATAACATTGAACAAGGTTAACTAAATCTGACACATCTGTAATGCTCCACATTTTAATGTAGTTCAAATTTGAATTTTCTTAGATTTGCAAACTATATAAGTTTTTTTTTATTTAGCACCACGCTACGACACTTATCCCCATCTGTCCATCCAGGACATCCTCAGATCCATAAACAGTGCGTAGATCCGTGATGATACCAAGTAGGGGTAGTGAGAGGCAATTCCAAACAATTTTTATCTAGGTCATTCGCAAATTTTACATTGTAGTAGCATTCTACGTGACAAGTTGCAAGCTCATCACCAAACTAACGATTTCTATTTTTATTTTTAAACTTTTCTCCTTCTATACAAAAATTATAAAACATTACTATTATGAGCAAAATTCACTTTATTCATAAAAAAGGCATAACATGGCTCTACTTGTTTAACATTGATTACCAAGTAATAAATTTTAGATTTTAACGTATGTACACAATTATGTATTTTAGTGGTAAAATCTTTCCACAGAAATTCTTATCTCCCTGATCGAACATACGGGTAATTCGTTATTGTGTCTCTGTGGTACGATCGGACCAAGACGGTAGTACCAAAAGGATAGATGTTTTTGGTATATCACGAAACACGTAACACACGCATTCAAATTGGTCTGTTCACATGCTTATATTTTTAATACTATTATTTGGTGCCAAAAGTAGATTACTGTTATGCAAACTTAATTTTTCTGAATGCTTTATTTTCCCACTATTTCAAAGTTAAAACCACCTGTGGAACTTTGTTCTTCATAGCTACATATAACACGACGTGCACATATAGTTTTAGAGCACTTTAAATATGATAAATAGATACAAAAATACAAACGTGGGATTACAGCTTCAAGATAACAATACCTACTAAGAATAAATATTCAAAAATAGTTATACATAGGTGATGAAATAAAAGCTACATAGGCCATCTATCTTTCACTACTGTTTATATTAGTATATGAAAATAGTCTATGATGTTGAATGCAAAAGCTTTTATTTACAAAACTATAACTCTAGATATATTATATAATGGAGAAAGTTTATTGACGAAAGTACTTATAAGCATTTGCTTTGCATACTATTTTAGCCATTGATATCGATACTACGTAGCTAAGTTAAAATACCTAAACTATGGTGCGTCTAATAATATGAACAGAATGTTTTCTGTTCATATTATTCATATTATTCTGTTCATATTGTCTAATAATATGAACAGAATGTTTTCTGTTCATATTATTAGATTAAGATGTAGTGTTCTACATCTTTGAAAAATAAAACAAATTAACAAAATACGTGATAAAACAACAACACTGTGTGATGATTATTAAGGTGCTTCCTCACCATGGAAACTAAAACGTAGAATAATGCCAAATTATTTGGTTCATCATACAACTGTACCAGGTGTGGGAACACCTTATTGTAACAAATAATGTAACTAGTAACTACTTAGTATTTCACACACACAGTCACTTATTTACGAGAGATTCTACAACACACTAGAACAATTAAAATGTCTTTTACGTTTTGTGCCAGTAGAAAATAAGCAGTTAAAAGGATCTATCAAGGCAAAAAAAATATATAAAATACGTTTTATATACGCATCAAGTAACAATTTTAGATTACCATTTGATTGTAGTAGGTATTGATTTTAGTACAATGCTACTTTCAAGTTATTTTGTTGGTCCGAATTGGTTACAAAGTCAAAGTTTAGAGACAGATATGCATTTTAAATATATTAGTGACGGTAAATCTATAGAAATTCACAATCTACATTAAATTGGCACAACACTAAAGTATACACATTTTATGTGGCATCGTGAATTATTGGTTACTACGATATACATACACATACATTTTATATTATTTGGTATAAAAATACACACATTTCAAGTACAAATATGGGTAAAGTACAGCAACGAGTACGTAACTAATTACTTAAAAATGTTCAAATTAACTGTCTGTCTTAATACCGTGATCACCCAATACCTAATAATGGCAACGATGTTATTGTGTGGTAACATTGGACAGATCACAGTTAGGCCAGCCATAGAGATATCAACATTTAAGCAAATTCGAATTTGATGATACATTTTAAAAGCACGAAAGACAGACAGTTCGATCACAGTGTTTATGCGTAACGATTTTGAGCAAAATAGTTACACATAACAGTAGGTACCACTTATTACAAGTGAATCATTCATGCTTACTTCATTACGTAAAACGATTGTATCACAATTGTACACAGATCATCCATGCTAACATTATCAAAGTAATATATTCACCAAATGTATGTTAATATATAGCTGGACCAATTTAAAAATGTACAGGGGCCTAACCATCATGATTTATTGCGATTTCATCCAGGCGAAGATGTTAAATCCTGCTTTGCGAATGACAAAGCTTTTACAATGCCATAGCGTCCTCAATCGCAAAGCGGAAAGTGACATCTTTGCCTGAACTGAATCGCTATAAGACTTCATGGTTAGGCTTCTGTTCTACACTGACCCAGCCATTTTGTTAGGTATAAGCGTCAATAAGCGCTATTCATCGCAATACTCGAGAGTTGTTATTCAATAAGCGTGGTACATTCGTTCGTTCGAGAGCTTAAGTGACAAATTGGTGCGAAACAACCAATTATTGATATATCTCCTCTACCTATATAAAGTTGATAGAGGTGACTCTTACTGAAATTTTCATGGAACTGCCAACACGATATCCCTTCTTTATCTGATTTTAATGCAGGCAGACGCGTATGAGTTAGTTCTCATCACCGCTGAAGTGGTATTTTAATTCTCTGCTAGCTACCACTAGTCCTGGACTGGATCGCTAGTCCTACAGAAATGCCCTGTCATGTACGGAGGAATCGTAACACTTTCTGTTGGAGTTACGGCCTGCGGAAATGTTGAATTGTATGGGAATGACATTAGCTTTTGAGATGTCACATGACTGCTGCCAAGTTTTCCCTTGACAAATTTGCGTTAGCGTAAAAGGAAAATTAGCGTAGACACCCTGATCATATAAGCTGAAACAGTTTTACACTAAAAAAGGACTAGTGAAATAATAGCATGGTAAAGTCATTGTCTCACTATTGCCACTTGGTACCGAAGCTACTCGATAAGGACGAGTTGTCCTTCGGAGAGTGTGGGATCCTGATGTTATATGCTGTCGTAGCTGTTGGGGTCGGGTGAGGTGACGGGGCCGGGTCCGCGGGCAGGCAGCTTGAAGCCGCTGATGGAGAATGCCCAGCCGTCCTGAAATCAAAACAATAGATAGATCTATACTAAACTAGCTTCTGCCCACGGCTTAGCCCGCGTGGTACACGGATATAAAATAGCCTACGTGTTCTTCTGATGTTTAAGCTATATTACAGTAAAGTTTCATCAAATTCCGTTCAGTAGTTTTTGCGTGAAAGAGTAAAAGAAACATCTATCCTCACAAACTTTCACGTTTATGATATTTAGTCAGTATTTAAGTCACGGCCGCCCTCGGCCCCCAGCCTACCGCGTCGCATCGAACGCCAGCGCTGTTATTACTTTTGCTCGGTTTCTTAGGGTTGGGGTGTGATGTTAAATAGCATATAACCTTGAGAAAAGAACTGGGCTACCAAATACAAAAAAAAAACAAATCCGACTGGAAGTTCTAGAGATTAGCGCGTTCGAAAAAAACACTCTTCAACTGTATTATTAGTATAGATTAAAAAGATTAAAATAAATAAATAAATAAAGGGTTTCAGGGTGGACATAGGATTCGCTTTATGAGCTTGCGTACTTTGTTTGCGGTTAAAAAAGCGATATATTTACCTTTACTAAGTTAGGTAAGTCTGTCCAGAATCCTAAGTTAGGGATCACCTCGATACCCGTCGCACCCATCAAGAACTTCTTAGTACACACTCCAAGAACAATATAGAAGATTATAAACGAGAAGAATATTATCAGGAGTGTGGAACCGATGGATCTTCCTTCATCAGGGACCTCTAGTGTTCTGAGGCAGGAAAATCTTGAGTAGAACATCAAAATCTGGAACAAATGATGGGATTTTTAATAAACCAATATTAAATTATACATAAAAGATCAAATAGATATTTTCTTTATGAATTTTATCGCTGAATCACAGTACGAGCTACTTATAAAAAAGATTCCTTTAGGTACAGAACAAATAAACTCACTTAGAAAAACCTTTCAATCGTAAATCTCATTCAGTGCAAGACAATTTACTATATTAAAGAATGTCCGAGCAGGCTTAGTGGGAGGACCAATACAAGTTTGTTTGATGGAAGAGAATACAAAAATTACTTACACAAAGTGGCAAATAACCATATGGTCCGCCTGTTGGTAAGCGGTTACCTTAACCTATGAACGCTTGCAACACCAGAGGTACGTTGCCGAATCTGAGACATAACAGGTGAAAAGTCTCATGTGCCTGTAATTTCACCGGCACCCGTACCCTTCAAACCGGAACACAGCTATGCAAGCATTACTGCTTGGCGGCAGAGAAAGGTATGGTAGTAGTGTTTCCCCGGACTACTTCCTTCCTTCTACTAAAACTGTTTCGCCCGCTTAGCATGAGCACCGAAGACAAAGTTCTATCTACGAATGAGAAGACAAAAACTATTTCTGTCAAACAAAAGAGAGGGACAAAACTTTTGTCTTCTCGGCGGTAGACAAACCCGTTGTCTTGGGTCTTAATGCTAAGCAGGTTGGTTTTTTGTAAAAAAAGTCCCTGAGCCAGGCGCCGAGCGTCTCGCCTATGCGGTACTACTCGTATTATATCGATGTAAGCCGCTTAGCTGCAATGCAGTGATCTTACAGCTTACAGAAGCAAACAAACGCGCTAATGACTGTAATCCCCATTATGTACCTCTTCTGTGGGGCGATCACACTAACTCATGGCTATCGAGATGGCAATTTTGACACTAGTTCCTTATTTTAATGGCCCATCCATCCAAAAAACGGAACGTCCAATATGAAACTAATTTTGTTCATTCGCATTGTCCATTTATGGCTCATCCAGCATACAAATTAGCATGATATGATTCATCCCATCCGATGATACCAGCCATTGGAAATTAGTGTGATCGCCCTGCTGATCTATACTCAGTACATATCCATTAGGGTACCAAGTGAATGGTACTCAGGTGCATGTCCAAACATATTATATTTGGCACATGCCCATGTTTTGCATAGGACAGCATTCCGCATGACAGGTTGAAAGCCTATCGGTGCTAATTGGAATACTACATGCAGGTTTCCTATGTTTTCGTTCACTGTATTGAGTCAGTTTAAATGCTTAAAAACTTACAATTTGAGCAGGATCTGTCTGTGCTGACGGATCCAAGTGTAAATGGTCTTCAGTCTCAGCACAGATAAGAAATACAATGGATGCACTGAAAATAGTGAATACTTAGTTAATACATTTTATGCAACATCTCATTTATTAAGTGAATAGAATTTATTTTGTAAATTAATCAATGCGACATAGGTAGCGAGTTAGCCGGCTGAGATGCAAGAAGTGCCGGTTCAACGGACAAATGTTTGCAAGTTTTTCATTATACTTGTTCTGGGTCTGAGTGTTATGGTACCATGCTACATATAGTTCCTGATACCCATGACTTAAAGAGTTATAGAGTGGGGTCCAGACTATGTATGTGGGTGTTTATTTATCAATTTTATTCATTTAAGGAGCTTCTCTGCAAGCCATACTGAATCCTTTATAAATAATATTTATTTTTCCCAACTTTCATCTGTGTTCAGTCCTTGAACTATGAGAAAATTGTTTGTGGATATTGTATCAGGCACAGTTCAATCCTGTGTTCGTTCTCCAGTAGGCACTCTTTATAATTTTCAAATTTAGTTAATATAGTTACATAGTTTATTGGTACCAAACATCTAAACATATTTTATATAATATTAGTAGAATGTGAATCAAGCTTCTAGGAAATTACTACTACATTTTTGTATCAAAATAGATTTCAACTTACGATGGCTCATTTTTGTATGTAATTGAATTTCCATTCGAACTAAAGTAGGAATCAGTTACATTTCCCAAATAATTAGAGATACCTGGCCCATCCTTTTGGTATGTCTCAGTTATGTTGGGCACTGAAATGGAATTCAATGTAGAAACATGACGGCAAAGCTGAAAAAAGAAATAAGAAAAGAGGTAAGTTCTTCATTGTACCTTTCCTTTCAATATCTTCTTCATGCTTCCCTTCCCTAGCAAACAAAGACCCCAGAAATACAAACTCTTTCACTTGTTCCACTCTCTCGGAGGCAGAGAGAAAAAAACATATTAAATTCCCAATTTGAGGGACAGTTTAGGGAAAATTTTACAAAACTAAAAATATATTTGAAAAAATATCAAGGCAAACAAACTTCAACAAAGGAAGACGTTCTCAATTATTTGTTTATATGTATATTTTTTGTATTTATGGTTTGCTCTATCTTTGCAAATAGTGAACCCATTTTAATAATACTTTTTTTTATGAGTGGGGTATACTTCAACCATGGTCTCATATGAATTTTATGAAAACATCCCACCCCTAAGGGTGACTTTTTACTTCCCGTTATTTGAAGTTGTTTTTTTTCTTTTTCTACTATAGTTATAAGTAGGTTTAAAGTACATTTAATTTGTTTCCAATGTTTTTATCTAATGTGCCTCAATCAATTTATATCAGGGTATTGAGGATGTAATGTATTGAGTAACATAGGTAGAGAATCTATAGAAACAAGTTCACTAAACTTGTCAAACAGGTTTAGAAATTAGGCACATTTTAAATAATGAAACTAGGTAAGATGGATGTT